>CM073003.1:128194508-131188258 GCA_037038555.1 Rhynchonycteris naso | reverse complement strand
AGGGCCACTGATTGCTCTTAAGGAGTTTCCAGCCCTCTTAGGAGAGGATGACCCAAGTACACAGTGACAGTCAGACAAGGCGGAGAACAATAAGCTCGTGAGAAGAAAGGGAGAAAGCATGACCAGTTCTGCTTCTGAAATGATCTCAAAAGCTCTCAAGAAGACGGCGAAATAATAACAAGATCTGTAGAGCTCATTATAATCACAGAGCTCTATGACAAGATGCAGATCTCGTCGCCCAGGACACACGAAACGTACTCGCGTCCTAGAGGAGGGAGAGGGGTCTGGCCAGGAGCACAGCCAGGCCGTGGCCGAGCCAGGACCTTCCCCGGGCTTTCCCCATTTCTCCCTCTGAGGGGCTGGTGGGAGGTGCTGGTTGGACCCATTCCCCCGGGTCTGACTCAGCTGGCCTGGGGTCAGCCAGTTTCTAAAGCACTCTGAGCGGATCCTGGTGAGGACTGCCGTGCATGGGTCATACCTTGCCATTCCGTAGTTTTGGTGCTTCGGCATCTTGGGATCTCGTCGACTCTGGTGGGACTGCCCTCCCGAGGTTAGCCAAGTCCTAGAGATGATCCACAACAGCCCACCTGTAAGCATGCCTTTCGGAGACAAACCCACGGGCCCACCCCGACCTCTCCTCTGTGGGCTCTCACACTCTGGGCCACTACCCCCTAAAGTTCCAGAGGACTAGGGACAGCTCTGTGCCCCAGAGGCAACTAGCCAGCCCTGAGCCTGCTTGCCCTGCCCACCTGCTCCTCTCTGAGAAACCGTGAGAAAGGCTCCTGCCCGTGTGCCCCTCTTTCCGCCTCCTGACTGAGCCGGGGCTTCCCCCGTGGGGGCTCTTCCACGGCACTTGTCACCTCCTGTGTTGTCTTTGCCGTACCCAATAACATAACCTGTATTTTAGAACTCACTGGTGTGAGGAATGGGGCCAGTGAAGGATTTGCAGGTCCCCAGGAGTTTGGGGGTCACTCACTGAGATCTCCTTTCTCTTCCTGTCATGTGACACAGTGGAATTTTAAAACCCCATCCGGATCATGTTACCCCCCCCTTTGCTCCACCTCGACTCCCGTCACACTGGTGCTCTGGGACACGCAATACGGCTTGTCCTGCCCACTGCTCTGTCTTCTTACCCTACTGTGTGTCAGCTCCACAGACCAGGACCTCCGTTTAGTTCCCTGATATATTCCAGGGACCCAGAAAAACAACATGGCACCGGAGCAGGCACGAAAACGGATATTTGTTGCGTGAGTAAGTTTCCGCTCAAGATTCTGTTACACAAAGTTTTATCAGTTTTTCAAAAGAGAGTTCGCAAGTAACCTGCCTCAATCTCTTGAACCGTCTTCATAGCGAGGACTCCCTGGGCCGGCAAGGGGGCCCATCCACCACGAAGGGCGGATGTCGGGGGTATGGTGTCTCCCGGCAGGACCCTGGAGAACAGCCCCGGGGAATGTCACTTCTGCTCTGGGCAGGATGGCGACTCAGGAGTAAAGTCGCAGGGTCACCGAACACCAGGGCGAATGAGAGATTCTGGGAGACAAGCACCGTTATTTCGGGACGGGAGATCAAGTCCGACGACATCGTGTTAGGGAGTGAACACGCACGAGAGGAAGACACACGGAAAGGCTGCCTTTTAGGTTTTCAAGGAGCTCTTGACAAGGTTCTGCACCAAATCCATTTCAGCCCTTCAGCTGGCCTCGTGTGGGGCGGGCAGTGTGGGATTTTTTTTTTTTTTAATGGATAAGGAAATGACAGAGACAGGAAGAACAGTACTGAAGAGGCAGCTTTGGCAGGAATGGTGTCAACTGTCCCCACAAGTTGACACCCACAAGTTGACTCCCCGGCAAGGACACCTGGAAATGGTTCCTTGTGATGTTTTTTTTTTTTTTTTTTTTTTTTTTGCAAATGATGTGGGAGAAAATGTGCCCAGTGGAGCCAGCCACTCAGCTTGTGACCTTGGACCTTCCGGCATGGTGGGATGACAGGCCAGCGGAGACGAATGGCGGGAATTCCTCAGGGCTGAGCGTGTGGGCAGGGAAGTGGCTGACGAGCTTGGCTGCAGTGAACCCTGGCAATGCGTCCACAGGAAACAATGTAGAGCTGTCAGCCAGGCCCCGCGGAAGGGCCCCGGAGGCACTGGACACTGCTTCCCGGACGCAGCAGCCGAGCTGAGAAGGAACAGCGGGCCGTACCAGGAGGGGACTCGGGTCGCTGTAGGACGCAGTTTGTCAGCCCACTGCTCTGGGACATGACTCACCGTCCGTGTCCCCACCACCATGCTCCACCCCTATGTCGGGGGCTCCTCTTCACCTGTCACTGCTTCCCTTTCATGACTCCATGCTCCCCACAGAGAGTGCCACCATCCCGAGAGGTCCTCATCCCCTTTCTGTCCCAACTCAAATGCCTCCTTCTCTGTGAACCCTCCCGTCCCCGATCACGGGACCTGCCATCACTGCTCAGAGTTAGTCTCGTCTCCTCAGTGACCGTTCACACGACACCCTCTGCTCAGACACCCTCCCACCTTAGTCCACACGCCCTGCGCTTCCCACGGCAGGAAGGCACGTTGAACGGTCTGCCTGGTGTGTTGGCCTCTTGCACGGCGAGCTCCTTACGAACAGGGAATGCCTCATCCAGCAGGCGCTCAGTAACTGAGGAGGCGCGAGCGGACAGCAGACCCGCCGCGTGTATCTCAAGACAGACGTGGACGGGGGGAAGGTCCCAAGTCAGCCACAGTGACGCTGGGGAGGGAGGACCACACAGCAGGGAGGCAGGCCTGCTGCGTCTGGAAGGGTGACGTCTGAAGTAGACACAGTAGCGTGTCGACATCCCTGAAGAGTCTGGAACAGCGTGTTCAGCTGGTGTGCTGCCAGGTCTTTATCACACACGATGCCGACAGAGTCAGGGGCACCAGCCCCTTTCCTTTAGATGGTTAAATAAATAATAATAAAAAAAAATGCCAGCAGCCAACATGACAATAGCCATCTGGTGGGTGTGAATAAATCAAAATTATACCTATTTTTTTTATCAGATTGGTAAAAAAACATACCTTTTTAGTTAATTTTAGTCATTAGTTTATGCATGCCATTGGATGGAAGAGGCAGCAAACGGCCACCCGCTCGCCAGTCACAGAACGCTGGAAAGAGGAAGGGGCCTCTGGTGTTTAAGGAAAACTGTTCTATTTTGTTTTTCACATAAAAGAAAGCTGCCTTAAACCTTTCTGGGCACAAAGCACCATATTATTTTTTTAAAATCAAACTCTGTTTTGGTGAATTTATATACGATTTTAAAGTACACCTATTTTGCTTGCCTCGTTCAGTGAGTTTCGAGAACTTACACCCATGTGACTGATCTTTCCATCGCCAGAGATTAGTCTTCCTGTTCTAGAACCTCAGGTGTACGGCGAGGTGCCGGGCTTCGTGCGTTTTTTGAGGCTCATTCCTGCTGTCGCGTGTCTGTGGGTAGCCCCGTCTTTTTCATTGCTGTATAGTATTTCACTGCGGGATCACGGTAGTTTGTTTACGCATTTATCCACGGAGGACAATGGAGGTGTTTTCCCGTTCGGATCTGTTCTGAATAAAACAGCTGTGTACATTTGTGTCCGTGTCTCTTTGTGGCCAAGACAGAGCGTAAGGACGTGAAATAGAAAAGAATCTCACAGGTGGAAGGGAACGTGGATAGGAATATTAGCGCTTGCTAAACCCAGCGCTCTGCCAGCCGCTTTCCCTCCTCTCGCGCGTCCCCGAAGCCCGTCCTTCCGGTGGCTACCCGCCCCACGGACGGGGCACTGCCTGTCTCTCAGGGGAGCCTGTGCCGTGTGGGGAAAGCTCCAATTGCAGCAGGTTCTCCGATAACCAACAAAGTGCATGAACTCACAACAAATGACGGTATTACTTTATTCTGGCCTCCGCGGCAGAGGCTTCTCCGAACCCCTGAGACCGACTCATCGCACCCCTAGGGTTCGATAGAACCCGGGTTAAGAACCACTGTTCTTGGACTAGGAGGTAGTTTCTGGGGCTCTTTCCACCTCTCCAATTTTGTGACTCTCTGTCTTCCCACCAAATGTTCTTTGGGGGCTGCTACTGTTGACCGCAGACTGGAGCCTCTGAGATCAGGAGGTCTGACTCCGTTGTAACCATTTTCGTAAAGAAAGGGAGGAGAGGTGGGGAGGAGTGGCATCGCTCAACGCCCAGCGTCACCGGGATGAGCTGGACAAGGCTCGCTGCGCATGCGGGTGGAGAGATGCTGACGCCCGCTCCACAAAGCTTCCTGCACTTGACCCATTATTTATTATGATGTGACAGCGGTCCAAGTTCCAAACTGGTATCATCCTTGGTACCTTCCTTTCTTACTACGGCTTCTACTTCCTAAACAGCTCCTTGACCTGCTTCTTCTCCCCCGTCTCAACTGTCATTGTCATCTGCTCTTGAAATCACCGCAGCTGTCTCCTCCCAGGTCTCCTGGTTTCCAGGCTTGCTGGGCTACAACCCAGTCCACAGCCTGAATGATGTTTCTAACTATGTATCTGACTATGTAACTCCCCTGTTCACATAGTAGGTCTTCAGTAGGTCTCCACGCTTCTCATGCTAACGGTCACCCTCTGGGCTTTGGCACGTGATTTTCCATCTGCCTGGAACACCCTTCCATCTCCTGGCTGTTGATTTAATTCTTACCTATCCTTCTGTCCTCTGTTCGGACCTGACTTCCCTTGGAAGACTGTCCCTGGTTCCCCAAGGCTGTGAGATCCCCTGTCAGGTGTTCCCCTATGTGCTTTTGCTTATCACAAAAGAAAAACAAAACCTGTAATTATTTTTTTCTCTCTCACCCTGCACTGGGCTGGCACAAACCAGGACTTTAATACATACTTGTTGAAAAGCAAGCATGGAAGGGATCACTCTCCGCCAACAGTTTGCAAACTTGAGCAGGCATCAGTCACCCTGGAAATTCTGACTGCACTGTCTGAGTTTGTGGTTTGGGGTGATGCCCGAGACTTTGTGTTTCTAACCAGGTGATACTGATCATGCTGGTCTGGGACCACACATTTAGAACTTCTGCTTCGTACCATTGAAAGCAGTCTGCAAGGTGAGGGGGAGTCCCTTCTGAAGAAGGCTGGTAGAAGCTTTTGGAGGCTTGGTACCTTTCTGGTACCTCCCTTCTCCATTGCATCCTCAGGAGCGTTTCATGAGAGTTTAGCTTCTGACAAAGATCTCAGGTAGGCTGTCAGGTAACCAAAGCACACACCCCACTGGGGATCAAAGGCGGCACCAGGGATGCTCATTAATGGGTTGCCAGGCAACTGGACCAAGGTGATGCTGAAGCTGGGATTAGCAGTTGGCAGGGGTTTTAGAATGAGCTACCAAGGCATTCAGAGGGTAGATTTCTCATTGGGAAGACCACAGAAATCAGATGAAAGAATCCGCACAATCATTGTGTTAATTAACAAGTAGAAGGGTGCAATTTCCCCATGCGAACAAGTTCATATTGTAACTTGGCCTCTAATAGGATTGGGGAATATTTTTCCCCAAAGAACCACTGAGGACCCACAAGGGAGAAGTGGGTTAGGCTCATCACCACCTGCTTGTTAAAAATAAGTTCTGTTTATTTTTGGGTTCTAAAATACATATTCCCACATGGAAATTTAAAAGGTATATGGAAAAGCATGTAATTCCCTGTCTCCTGAAGGAAACCTTATTAAAGGTGGCACCCATCCTTTCAGAAAGAAAGTGAATACAAAAGGGATTATTCTACACATGCTCCGTAGCTTTATATAAAACACTTAGCTGAATATTCCTCATCAGTCCTTCTAACTCTGTGTCATTCATTCCACAGTCACGTGGGACTTGGCTGTGTGGGCTCCCCACTGTGTTCTGAGCCTTCTTGGATTGGCATGTAGGTTGCTTCCTTTTTTTCTTTTTCTAATTTTTAGCAATGCCGCGTGGACACCCTCAGACATACATCTTTGTGCGTTTGTGAGGTGGAAAGGCAGGATCAGAGACAATGTGTATTTACAGTTTGCTATGGGTTGCAGGTTTCTCTCTAGAAAGTCTTCTTTTCTTCACCAATAACTGAGTATCCATTTCCACACACCTTCCCTGACACTTGCCATGAGCAGCCCGATAACACGTTCACAAGCTCTGTTACCTCAATGTTCCATTTTTCCGATCCCTTTCTTCCGTGGGGCACTCTTCAGACAGTTGTCTGAGCTTTATTTCTGAGACTTGCCTGTTCATGTCTCTCGCCCATCTTTTTGTAGGGTGACCATCTATTCTTACCGAAGTGTGAGAGCTATTTATACAGAGTGATTAGTACCTTCTCCCGTTGCTGGTTCCTCTTAATCATCTTTCCTCCCACTGCACCATGTCTTCGGCTCTCGATTTGTATATACAGTTGAGTTTACTGATGTTCTAGGAAGTGGAATATTATCTTTTTCAAATAAAAAAATAAAACGATAATTCTCTCATTTAAAAACGTTTCCTTTTTACCTCATGGCCCCTTCAAGGCCAAAGAGGAGGGAAGAGAAAAGACAGAATGAAGGAGAAGAGAAAGAAAGAGAGGAAGAGAGGAGAACAGAAAGGAGAACACTGTTCCATCCTGTTTATTGAATTTCTAGGAGATAATGGAGTGAATTGAAAACTTGGATTTATATTTGAATCACTTGGAAGTCTTGCTGAAATGGAGATCCTGATTCGACTGGTCCTGGGGGAGCCCGAGAGCCTGCATTTCTAACCAGCTCCTAGACGAGTCTGACGGCCCATGGACCATGGCGCAGTGGCTTCCCGTTACGACGAGGAGGATACATTGGCGGTCCCGGAGATAGCACTAACTCCCCTTAAATTGTCACTTGTTTTGAGGACTGTTTTCTCTAATGAGCAGGAAAACGCTAACATCTCGTTCCAGATAGTAGGAGGTTAGCCACGGGTTCGTATCTTAGTGAGAAATAAGTCCAGTTTCATGGAGTAACATCCCTTTACCACATCGCCTTTTAGACTATGTGGCTAAAAAAAATATTTTTTTTAAGGGTGAGTATTCATGTATAAAATGCTCACTTCTTGAGACCTTTCTCATAGAGCTAGATAAAATTTAATTGAGGGATTAATTGGCCCTTTTGGGCGGAAATATTCCAACTCGGTGCAATCTCCCCTCCCCAGCATTATAAAGGCATTCCGCTGAAGCATTTCTGGAGAAGGAATAGCTACAGTCTCAACACACCTAAGACAGTCATGTAATGGGTCACGTAAAAAGCAACAGTCTGGTGGGGGAGAAGAATAGGACTCAGGAGAGCTGGATTCCTGCTCTGGGTTTAGCACAGCTCCTTTGCATATATTAAACTTCTCGGGCTTAGTCCCTCCAACTGTAAAATGAGACCGCATTAGAGCCTCGCTTACTCAGGATGATACTGAAATAAAATGTTCCCAGAGGGTCTCTAGACCTTTTCCAGTAGAAGTGAGGCACCTCTTAAAGCTCACAGTCTACTCAGGCCTGGCTTTCCAGTTTCCACAAAGCTCTCTCTGAACACAAATACATAGCAAGAGAGGCTCTGGACTGGTATTTTTTTTTCTTTTTTCTTTTTTAGTGTTCCAAAGTCAAGAAGTTACCGGAGCCATACTCGTGCTATGCTGTGAGGGCGTATGGGCCTGGCTTGCTATTTGCCAGGAAAGTAACGGGCATATACTTCTCTTGGAAAGGAAGAGGTTAAATGCAGTGTGGACTCAACTGGTGTGCAGAGAGGAAGGGTGGTTGCGGGTTAGCGCTGCCAAGTGGGTGTGAGGACAGGGAAAGGAGCCGTTACTTTCTGTCTTTCTGCGTGTGGATTATCTCACTCCCTCACTCACGACAGCCCCGTGCCCCGGGAATCATTTCCAACTTTTCGCAGGAACTTGGACTCAGCGATTTCTCCAGATTTCACAACGAGAACGAGTGCAGCTCAGATCTCAAAGCTCCTCATCTGGGCCACTCGTACATCCCACCCAACCCTTGAGCGAAGCGGAGACGCTCAGAGGTGAAGCCACTTGGCCTCTTAGCTTCGGTTTCTCCAATCTGTACAAGTGACAGCCCCTCTCACCCTGGGGTGGGGGCGGGGGAGAGTAGTACCACGATGCTACTGCAGGAGCTGGCCCACAGGAAATACCCAGTAGATCCGGCTTATTCCTCTCCCCCTCCTCCCACTCCCAGGCTCCCCTATGACCCAACCCTGCAGGCTAAGAGCGGCCGCCCAGAGCTGCTGCAACAGAAACAAAAGCGGACCCGCCCCGTACCTCCAGCCTGGTCAGGTGTCCCGCAGCCCAAAGGGCTCTCCTGTGCGGCTGCTGTCAGCGCCCACGAGTGCTGGAGCCTTCAACATGTCCCACAGGACTAGCGGGTTGCTTCTCATTTTCCTGCCTTGCCTTGGCTAGTGTGGGAGGGGGCAGAGGGCAGGGCCAGGCGTCCAGCTCAGAATCCACCTCCATTTGGCTGCTGTCCCTGGGCCTCAGTTTCCCCATCTTTCCTCCACATGGTCCTTGTTACGACTCAGATAAATTCGGGCAGTGCACACAGCGGATGCTCCGGATTCAGGAGTGAGTTCCCACCCAGGAACCGCAGGGCCCTCCCCTGCTGTCGTCTGGGTCTTCCTAGTCTGGGGCAGTAGACCGGGTACCTTTCAGCAAACCTGCACGCAGCGTTTCGGGGGTGGGGGGTGGGGGGAGACAACCCGGCCAGAGGCGCGCGCCCCGCCTGGCTGCCATCACCACTGACATGATCTCACTCGATCATCACAGGCCCCCAGGCGCCTCCCGGCCCGTTGCCAACAGCATCAGACTGTGTGTCACCTTCCCGGCCTCCTCCCACAAAAATGCTGGCCCTCCAGCCTCCAGTGCTCTCAGGTCACCCCGTCCACTCGGAGAATGCGAGCCACGTGCTGCCCAGCTCGGGCCGCGCCCCTCCCTTCGAGGGCTGCGCAGGCGCTGCGCTCGGACCCTACCTCCTTGGAGACCCTTGACCTGGAAGACCCTTACTAGAGTCTAGAGGACCATACCCCTAGGGGGACCCTGCCCCGAGACCGCCCACGCCACGCCACGCCACGCCACGGCGGGAGGCGGTCAGCGCTGTGGTTCGGTCCCCGCAGGCCGCGCGTGACCTTGGACGCCCCTCCAGACCCGGTGCCCGCTGCTCTCAGCAGGCGGCGGGCTGCACCCCGTGAGCCTCTGTTGCTATAGGGACGGACAGCCCGGCCGCTGCTCGTTGGCAATCACCGTAACTCGGCGGTGTGTCAGTCCCGAACCCCGAACCCCGAGCCGCGAGCCCTCGGCGGTGGGAGCGGGGCAGCTGCGAGCGCGGGAGGGGCGCGCCCACCTGCCCCCGCGGGTGGCCCACCTGCCGAGCGCACCCATCCTGCGCGCCCACCCGCGCAGCACCCGCAGGGCGAGGGCGACACCGCCCCGTGACCCGGGCCCAGCGGGGGCCGCCCCAGGTCGCGCGTGCAGACGGCGCTGGCCTGCAGTGCCCGCCACGTGTCCCTAGGGGGCGCAGCTGGCGCGGGAAGCCGCGGAGCGGAGCCCGGGGGCCGGCGCGAAATTCCAGGCGGGCGGGCGCGGCGAGTTTGAAAACTGGCGAGAGCGGAGGGGCGGGGCCCGGGCTTGCGAGCCACCGCCCCTCAGCCAATCACCGGCGGCGGCGGGCGCGGTGGGCGGGGCGTGCGGCCGGGCTGTGAATGGGAAGCGGCGGCTGAGGGCGAGCGGCGGCGCGGGCGGGCGCACTTTCTCCCGGCGCCGGGCGGGGGCGGCGGCAGCGGCGTCTCCTCCGAGCCCGTGGACCCTTCGCGAGAGGCGGCGCGGCCCGGGCGCTCCGGCCGCCGAGGCGCTGGGGGCGGCGTGAGCGGAACCCTCGGCTGACAACTTCTCCCCCGCTGCGTCCTCCGCGCCGCTGCCCGCACCTGGACGCCCCGCGGGCGCTCGGCCGGGGCCCCACGCGCGCATCCCCCGTCCCGCTCTCCTCGGGGCCGAGGCCGGGCCGGGGCGGCGGCCGCTCAGCATGGCCCGGGGCGCGCGGCGGGCGGCGGGCGGCGGCGTGGCGGGCCCGGGGCGGCCGCTGGGGTCCCTGCCCGGCTGCGATCGGAGGCGGCCGCGGCCCCGGAGAGCCGGCGAGGCGCCCGCGAGCCCGGGCGGGGACGCGGAGGGGCGCGGCGGGCGGCCGGCGACAAAGTTGAGCGCGGGCCGGCGGCGCGGGTGGTGGGCGCTCCTGGCGCTGCAGCTGCACTTGCTTCGGGCGCTGGCACAAGGTAGGCGCGGGCCGGGGGGCAGGGGGACGGGGTGATGGAGCGCAGGGGGACTGGAGACGGGGTGACGAGGCGACGGGGGGATGGGCGTAGGGTGATGGGGCGCAGGGACAGGGACGGGGCTGGGCCGCGCTGCCCAGACTCCCCATGTCCGCGCCGAGCCCACACACGAGTGGACAGCCCGCCCCGGGAGCGGCGCACAGGGTAGACCGGCGCTGCGGGCGCTCTGGGTCCCACTCGCGCCGCCTGTCCCGTGTGTCCCAGTCCCGCGCCCCGCACCGCACCAAGACGGGTTGCCCTGGTGCGCGCGAACTTCAGAGCTACCGCCGGGCCGGCGGCGCGGGGTCTGGAGCCGGGACGCCGTCGGGGGACGCCGAGCCCCCTCGGAAGGGGCAGCCTGGCCTCAGGTCCCTGGTCCGTGGCCCTAGCAGCGCTCCGGCTGCGGCCCGGAGGGAGCGGGGTGGCGGGGTGGCGGGGACACCGGCCCCCGCGGGCGGTCGGGTGAGCGCACCTGCGCTGCGCACCACGGCCCCTGGGATGGCGGGCAGGGCGGGGCGTCCCCGTGTCCGGGAGGACGACACCTGGCTGGGTGCGCCGCCCTCCCGCACCTGAGCCAGGCGACACCTGAGCTGCCCCGCGCCTCCGGAAGGTGGCCCCGCTCCCGCTGAATGGAACTCCCCCGCGACTTGGGAAATTCTCCTGTCCCTTATTGGTGCTCTTATCTGCTTAATGACTGATTTGGGCAGAAAAGCACGAATTAAGAAGTCATGTCGTAAAATGGAATGTGTAGACCCCCCCCCCCCCCGCCCCAGGAAGCCAGATTCAAGTGCAGGGCTCCAACCCCCCCCCCCCCCATAGGAATGACCTTTAGAATCGACACGGGGTAGAGGGAGTTTTACTTAAAAAAAAAAAAGTGACTTGCACTTTGCAGGAAGGTCTGTATGTGGATATGTTTGAAAATCTGTGCGCCAGTTCGAGTGGTGGGGGAAATCTGGTTTTACTTTTAGAAGGATTTCACTTTTTATCATCTGCCCTCTGAAGGCTCCAAACCGTGTGACGTTTTCACCACTGGAGAGTTAATGGGAAGAGATTAATTAAAAAGCGTACCGAGGCCCCGAACTTTGTTAGGGTTATTTTATTCCTTGGTATCACTGAAAACATGGGCACCTGTTTTACATTTATATGGCTTCTAAACTGTACAGATCATGCGGTGTAACATTTCAAATAGATTGTCACAAATTTTGAATTCGGTGACAGGTTTCTGTTCTCTGTGCTCTGTGAAATACGTAATATATCCATCATTTTTTTATATCGTGTTGAAAATTCATAGTACAGGAGAGATGTCACCGTTTGACAAAAGCTCATGTATCTTGGAAATGAAAATTCTGGTCCTGCCATAGAGATTTCTGATGGGATGAGTTGGTGATATGCCCAGGAATGTGTTTTGTTGAATCTTGAGGGGTGGAGGGGAGGAACAGAGGAATGGAATACTTACCACTAAGTTGAAACTAGTGAAGCAATTCTTAATTTCTCTTTAAGTGTTCTTCTGATGGTGTGTCCTGTGGTTAGTTAGGGTCCTCTTGAAATCTTGGGAGAAAACAGTTGCAACATTGACCAATAGAAGTTACATATAGTTACAGAGCCCTGGTTACATATAGTTACAGAGCCCTGGTTACATATAGTAACAGAACACAAGTTTGGAGTGAAGCTGAGTAATTGACTTTTATGTGAAACATCAGGTTCAGATCTTCAAAATGTAACTTTAATAGTCCTGAGGGTTTTGCTTTCTACATATAAGCCTTTCTGAGTGCTATACTCCGCTTACTGCTGTGCGTGTGTTTGTGACTTTTCTGGATTCCTAAAGATCCAAGGCTTGAATTCTGAGAAGTGGGCGGCGATGCAGGCTTGCTTAATGTTCTCCACTCAGGAGCCAGACCTGAGTGTTTCGGAAGAGTGGCAGAGCCACACGAGTCACGTGTGTGAGCTTTGCAGTGACTCGGCTTTGTAGCTGGGCCTTTGACAGGCTTATTGACTCTGCTCATGTTCAGTGCAGCCTCTTGTTAAGTTTGTATTCGCCAGGCTGCGGGAGGTAGGAATGTGTTTCTCAAAAACTGCTGCTTTGGGGTTGTTCAAAGATTTCGGTTTCTCCTTCGATGTCATTTCCAGCCACTTAGACGGATGGTTCTTGAGAACTTCCGTGTGTATGAAAACCACCTGGGGAATTTGGTAACCGGTGGTGGGCCAGCTCCCTTTCTTTGTCAGAGAGCCACACTTGCTTTCCAGGTGATCCTGGCATGCACCGGAGTTTCGGAACCATGGATTTAGATTTCCTCATGTTTTCCCTCATTCCAATCCCCTGCTGATTTCCTGGAACCTCTCCAACCCTGTGTGTGTTGAACTCGGTCGCTCATTGGAATCACCAGGGAGCTTTCAGCAATACCGGGACCTGGATCTCATCCCCAGATTTTGTTTTAATTGACTTGAACTCTGACCCGGGCATGGGAAGGGGGGGGGATTAAACAACACTGCCAAATTTGAGAACCGTTTTCTAAACTTTTTAAATGAGATCACACGACTTGATTTCGATGTTGACCTTGTCATTGGCCCTGAGGTTTTATTGTAACTCCCCACCCCCCCCGCCCCCAGCCCCAATTCCAGGAACTTCGATGGACTTTGAACCTGTTTCCACTTAAACCTGCTTCATGCTCCTGATCTCAAACTTGGAAGTTTTTCTTAATCAGCATTTTAGTCATTCCGTTTATTTCAACTGACACTGGGGAGCTCCTGTTAGTCTGGGGTGTATGTCAGAATCACCAGGGAAACTTAACACATAGTCATCTGGGCTCCACCTCTAACCTGCCGGGTCTCTGGAAAGTGTGAATTTATAAAAGAGCCCCACAGGTGACTCTTGTATCTTTGTGTTACAGTTTTATCCTTGTGTCAGCCAGTCCCATAATTTCACTGTATTTGCTGTCATCCTTAGCCTGGCTTCCTATGGCCTAGCCCCCTGGTTGGAAAACTGAGGCTCGTGAGCCATATGCGGCTCTTTGGCCCCTTGAGCGTGGCTCTTCCACTAAACACCATGCGCGGGCACTACCTCGATAAGGAATGTACCTGCCTACATAGTTTAAGTTTAAAAAATTTGGCTCTCAGAAGAAATTTCAATGGTTATACTGGTGATATTTGGCTCTGCTTACTGATGAGTTTGCCAACCACTGGCTAGCCCCCTGCCTGGACCATTTTTCTCAGGCCAATTCCCAGCTTAGAAAGTGCAAAACAGTGTTCATTGGGTTTACTGCAAGTTTAGTCTACTTTTGGGTCCTTACGCTTCTCACTGCCCCAGAAGTGTTTCGTCTCTCCCTTCCCCCGAGACCCCCTTCCTGTCAGGTCCCCTTCCCCTCACAATTCTGTGATCGATGACCTGCTTCCCTAGAGCCTTCATGGACAGCAGGACATGTAGGAAGTGCTGGGATACTTACGGATTACACTGCACTAGACCACTGCGTGTGTAAACAGATGGCCCCTGGCCACTTGGTTGGTAACGGTCTTGTAACTTAGCAATAAGCAATTATCACCCTCTACGCAGTAGTATGTATAGCCGCCTGCAAGCTAACCTTTGCTGAACCCGTAGTATGTATGTGTCAAGCACAAGTGCTTTACAGGTAGGTTATTTACTCTTCACGGCAGCCCGTGGGGGGAGGGAGCATTGTGTACTCATTTTACCTGTGAGAAACTGAGGCACTGAGATACTACCCGGTTTGCCTAAGCCAGGACTAGTAGTGACGGAGCCACCATGGAAAACAGCCTGCCTGGTGCACAGGCTGTGTTTGTTCATAGCCACTGGCGGGGTGTCTCCCATGTGGTGTCTGCCTTTCCAAGGGAGGAGGAGGTGGCAGGGAAGAAGGGGGTTGGTGTTTTCTAGACACTGTATCGAGTTGTTTGACCTCAAGTTTCAGGTTACCTCAGTTACATTTATTGTAAAAAAAAAAAAAAAAAAAAAAAGAACAATAATTTGGAAAATTAGAGAAGAGAAATATGCATAACGTCCACATACCCGTCTGTAATGCCTGGGGGCGGCGGCCAGGCAGGTTCACACCGGATTCGGACAGACGGTAGAGGAACTGCGGAGCCAGAAAGCGCCGGGCCATCCCCATTTAATCAAGTCTCACAGCGGCGGACAAGCCACACGGGCGGGGGAACCGTTTCTCAGGCGGACAACCCAGGATCCCCTCACAGGGGCGGCAGGCAGCCCGTGCATCCGCAGTCTCTCGAGCGCGAGCACCCACAGTCTTCTATAGTCCACACACACGTGGCACTGCTACGCACCCACGTCACCACTCAGGCAGAGTGCTCGCAGCTGGTACCCCGCGAGCAAGCCTAACACAGCCGCCCCACCCCATCGCTCTCCCACGGTAGCATGAGCGTTGCCATGTTGGTGTGTTTTCTTCCCATAGCGTAACTGTCAAATTCCAACTGAGAACAGGGTTGTGGCAGTCTGGTGGCAGATCTGAACACCCAGCATTGGCCACAAGGAGCGTAGTGTACCAATCATTTTCTTGAGGAACGCTTGGAAAACTATTGTATCTGCACTCAAGTTCATGCATTTAAGATCTTTAAATTAAAGAGCTGGGGTTTGCTAGGTACAGAATTTTTATCTATTTTGCTTGGGCATGCATTTTATATCTAACCGCAGTTAAGTTTAGCTTCATACTGGGGTTACACGTAGCCAGGAAGTTTCCTGTGTCCTCACACATTGGAGTAAAAGGCACCCTGACAAGCAGGTAATTAAGTGGAATCAAAGAATGCCCTGTAGCTAATTTCTACCTGCCAGCTGCCTCTGTTTTTGTGTCCTAAGAGTCTGTGTTTTTGTTGTGAGACATGGATTTGGGGACTTCCTTCAGGTGTGCCAGAGATCAGAGACCGGTAGTATCAGCTAATCAATCTAGAGAATGGGACACAGAGTCCAAACACAGTGAACTGGATTTTGAACTAGGTCACAGCTTAAATGTAAGAAACAGTCATCGTAAGAATAGAGCCTTTCAGTTCAAATCCATGGAAGTTATCGATCGTATACTTGAGACCTGTTCTGGAGGGCTAGATGATTATTAACCTTATAGTTTTATTATATGAACACTGTTCTTACTATATCTAAATGCAGAAATGAAAAATATTGTCAGGAGAACACTAGCTTTAGGACACCCTTGTCATTCATATACGAGCTGTTCTAATAAATTGCTCACGAAAAGTAAGGGACCGGGGAATGTGCAGATAGCCCAGTACTTTCAGCCTTGTGTGTAGTGCGTTTTCACCAATGAAATAAAAGTTGGCTTTGCCTCTCATTTGCATCATCGAACAACTTTCTTTGACTTGTCCGTTGCTTTTCTGATGTTCTTGTTTAATAAAAAAAATATTTTTTTTATCGCTTCATATTCATTTTGAAATATCCCCTAATTTTTGTAAGCAGTACCTATATTTAAGGGGGTCCGACCTCCTGACAGGCAGCTCTGAAGCCTGAGAGAGACTCATTGCCTTAGCCTGGCCCCAGTCCCCTCGCCCCGACCCCCAGCTGCTCCTGTCGTGTCCTACGGATATTGTGGGAATAAGCGTATTGTTTTTAAAAGCTTTCCTAGGAATCCAGATGTGGTGAGTAGAAAATGCATTGGGCTCAGTGTTCTTAGGCCTGGCTTTTATTTCATTCTGTAACTAAGTTGCAGTATGAGCAAATCTGTTACCCTTCTCTGAGTGTATATTTCCTCCGCTGTGAAATTTAGGGGTTAGACTAGATCTTCGAAATTGTTTTTCTTTTTGATCTTCTGTATATTGTCATATCCTCTCTGCCCTTCACCAGAGTCCCTAAATGTGTGTGTCTCTTTTCCGGGGATTCTATTACTCTATGTCTTAACTCCTAATTCCCTTCATTTTATACTTGCCGGGGTAGTTCTAATGTCAAAGACAACTAAGATGCAATGTCCTATTTCTCTCTAGATGCTTTATATCATATTTATAATATAAATAACAAGTTGTATTTGCTCTAGCCTGAAAATGGTTCACGCTCAAAATTTTAGGTTTTATACAATGAATTAGTGCCATAATTTGTCACTGTAAGTAAGACTGAAGTTTGGAGAAATAAACTTCCTTAAAATGTGAGAATGCTTATTTATTTAAATAGCTGGAAGAAGAAAGGGCAAGACTAATTGAAATCTGCTGGGGGTGATGATGGATGCAGTGAGACATTTAGGACGATATTAAATAGGGATGGATCTGAGACTGTTTATATTTACTGGACAGTGACTATCAGTAACGAAAGAGATTAGTAGGTGGTTTCTGTTGAATTTTGTGTTCAACTGACCATTAGGTTGGTTGTCTTCATTAGGGACTGTAAATCAGAAAACCCTGAAAATTAACACAAGAATTATTTTTCACTTTAACAGGGCTTACTGGCACTCTGTTGATGTACAGACAGTGTCTAGTGGAGATAACTGTTATCACTGAAATAATCCAATTTCTTGACAGCAGATATGTCAGTCAACTCAACCTATTAATTTACTGATCTTTGGAGATTAGCTTGTTGAACACAGGCTAAGACAATAGTTGATGAAGTGTTTCTGGTCTCTCTCTCTCTCTTTCTCTCTCTCTCTCTCTCTCTCTCTCTCTCTGTGTGTGTGTGTGTGTGTGTGTGTGTGTGTGTTTAAACTAACAAGGCCAGCCTTTGGAGATGTGGGCTTTAGAGAAATGGGCTACTAGACTCCCAGGTTCATTTTTTTATTATGGCCTTTGTTATAATTTTTTGTTGCCTTTTTCCCCTTTCAGAATTCTCCACCGTATTCTAGACACGATTCCTTATCATGAGAGGTTAGGAGCTCTCAAATATGTAAGCTTGAATTTACAAAGATAAATCATCTTTCCAAGAAAAAACAATAAAAAGGGAGGTAACCAAAGAATGGTGTCAGAACTCAGAGAGGAGTATGGCTCTTCGGGGCGTGCCAACAGTTTCTCAGAGTTAGGATGATCGGTGGTGGGAATTTTAGCAACCCGAGTCAGCTAGTTAGGAAAAATATAGACTTGGGGTACGGAGGGACTTCAGATTACCCAGGTATAACCTGTCATAGTCAGATGAGGGTGATCATCTCCAGAGGCGATGGCGTCAGGACGTTCTTCTCTCTAGTGTGATGCTTAATTCATTAGATGTAGTTGTGGTTTCTCCTGAAAGGGGGCCTATTTTCAAAGTGAAGCTCCGTGCTATCTTGCCTTCTCTCTAGGTGTCAGATGTGACGCACAAACAGAAAAGATTTTGATTTTGTGGACCAAGCCCCTTCTGATGCAGAGGGTGTCAGCGCTGCTTTAATGTATGAACCACCAGATGGCAATAGAAAAAGTGTTTCTATAGAACGGAATCTGTAGTTTCCTCCCGTGCTACACTACTTCCAGGACACTCGTGTGCAACGTATAAAATTGTTGGCTGTGAGCAAGGTGACTTTTCAATGCCTGACGGTGCAAACCCAAACCAGGAAATAGTGGCCAAGTGCCCCTAGGACATTGCATTCGATTTACAGGAGCGCACATATGAATTGTTCTCAGAGAGAGGAGGCTTCCAGGAATGCAACTTACGGTGTTGTCTGGTCATGCTTTCGCTTCAAGTTTTGTATCCAGCATTTAGCTCTGCAGCAGGCTGTGGTGATTTGCAGAACAGGAAAGAGAACCTGTCTCTTACCCTGTGGTTTTTTTATGTTACAGCTTTTGAAGGAAGAGATACACAAGGTTACAAATACTGCAGTGTATTTATGTATTTATTTCTTGGCCAAAGGTATTTTTACTTTGTATAGAATTTGTATTATTTTTGCCCTGTAGGCATGTCCTCTTTTTCTATGTATATCTTCTGTGGTCCTTAAGGTTTTCTTTTTTCTGAGCTAAGACTCTTGGTTGCAAGCTAGAAACTCAGCCTGAACTACTTCAGGAGAAAAGGATTTCACTGGAGGCGTCCTGGGGTATCACAGTGTAACAAGCAGAACACTTTGAAACTTGGCAAATTTAGGATTCAGCTCCGCCTCAGAAATAACTAGAGCCAAGTGCTTGAAATCTTTTAGGTGCTGTCCCTCTTTGTCATCATTGCTGGGTTTGCTTCTGTCCCCGTGTTGACGCCGTTCTCGACTCTCGCTGAAAACTTGCTCTTTGTGACTGAAACTTCAGCTATCATCAGTCTTTGCATTTCTGTTGCTTTAGACCTTGAAGGAAAGGCTGACCTAAATAAAGCTTCGGTCCTGATTCCAAAATTTGTAATTTGTGAAATGATCAGATTTGAATATTAAAAAGCACAACCTTGAGGGGAAAATAAAGAACATTGATGGCAAAATTGAAAACGAGATGGGAGTAGACCAGTTAGGCTATTTCCGCAGTTGAGGTTTGAGAAAGTAGTAGCTTGGACTAAGGTGGTGGTGTTGGAGGGGGAGAGAGCTGGATAGAGCAGAGAGACTTGGGAAGATAAAAGAAATGGGCAGGATCAGGAATTGGATATGAAGGATGAGCGAGAATATGTCGACGGTGATGTCTAAGTTTTTGGCTTGCGTGACTAGTTGGCTGGGTGTTCAGTAACATTGGACCTCTTCAATTTGGGCGGTATGATCATGCTGTTTTTTTTATTGGAATGTATTAATGTGAGGTACCATTGACGCTTCAATATGGAGCTGTTAAGGAGGTGTTTGGCTGTAAGTTTTGCATTTGGTAGAAATATCTGTGGAGACCGTATAGCATGTATTGTATGACAGGACAGGCTAGGTATAAAGTAAACCCGACTTAGCCACTTGCGGGATGTACTTCTCTGAGATGGCTTTTTAACCTTCTTAAGGCATTATTTCTCACCCCCGAAGCAGGTATAATAATAATGGCACCTACTTTATACTGATATTGTGAGGATCATTTGATATGACCATTGGTAATGTGTTTAACACCTGACCAAGTACATGGCATGCGTCCTGTGTTGTTATCTTCACATTTGTGGGCAGGACATGCCTCCATCATTTTTTCCCAATAGCACTAACTAGGTATTAATGAACCAGTGCGAGACAAGGTGGGGAGGGTGAAAAGTTGGCATGGGGGGAGTCCGGTAATGGTAATCTGGCTGTAAATTATTGGATAAGCGGAGGGAGTAGATTGGCAGGATGGAAGTTAAATGGAAAAAAATGGTCAAGATAACATAGGAATAATAACAGTAAGTATTTGACCTGGTGTGATACTGGGGTGGAAAAATTGTCATGCTTAGTATTATTGCAGAGAGGTGAATAAGATTAGGACCAAGAAAAAGCCGCTGGATTTGTTGATTAGGCAGGGAATGTTGATCTTGTTGCCATGATGGCGAACCTATGAAACCTATGACATGCGTGACACGCATAGCCATTTTCGATGACATGGGGCCGCATGCGAGAAGGACGTCTAATCCTCGGCTCAGGCACGGCCAGGTGCAGTAGCCAAGGATAAAACATTTGCTGTAGTGTAGACACTCTGTGCCGGAGGTCTGGAGGCCAAAACAACAGAACTCTGGCACAGAGCGTCTAGTTCTGGGAATTCCGGTTAGGCCATTTTTCTCTAAGTGACACACCACCCGAGTTATGCTTGGTTTTTTGGCGAATTTTGACACACCAAGCTCAAAAGATTGCCCATCACTGTCTTGCTGAGTATAATTCCACTAGAGTTGGAAGTATAAAGTAGGCTGAAGTTGATTACAGAATGAATGGATGGTGAGACCATGGAGCCAAACAGGTGTGTTCTCATACTGCTGAAATTCTCAAGCAAGAAGACAGAACGAGAATTTGAAGTATGTAGTGACAAAATGATCTCAAAATGCCTTAGGAATATTTGTTTCTTCCAATTTGAAAAGTGTTCTCGAGGCTGAAAAAAATAGGCTGTTGTCATCTGGCAAAATGATAAGTAATTATCACAATTCTCTGAAGCGATCATTTTACAGTTTCATGTTTTGTGACGACTGGAGGCTTCCAGGAACATTGCCGCCGGATCTGAGGTAAAGGATCTCTACCCTCACTCTGCTGTAAACACATAGAAACTGTGGACAAAGTAGAATAAGGACTAGCAAAAGCATTTGTGAGCGTGAGAGGCCATGAGCTCCCAGGTACGGTTCCAGTGTGAAAAAAGAACTCAGAGTCAGGGTGAGGTGGGGAGTCAGGTCTATGGTCATTTCAGATCTGGATATAGGCCCCAAGGGCTTGGTCCTGAGAACCTCACGAGGAAACAGGAGTCACAGCCTGAGGTCTGCGTAAAGGAGGAAGGTGGAGGTGAGGTCCACCTGCATAGAACCTTGAAGGGTTGGCCTGACTGTGAACAGAGGACAAGAAAAAACTTGCCCCCTAGTCTGAGGAACTGCCAAGAGACTTGCTGTCATTCGGGGATTGTGCATAATTAGGAATAAAAAAAAAAAAAGAAAGAAAGAAAGAAAGAAAAGGAAACATCAAAACCCCAGGGCTACATACCTCACATTGGGGCTGTGTAAGCATTTAACATTTCTTTCAATGCAATGAACCCTCAAGCTGAGATATTGGCACAAAATCTGGTCCGGAACATGGAAACCAGTGGATCTCTCTAAAGTAAGTGTGAAACTGTCCTGCAGAGCGAATGGAAAACTTGTGACTCTCGTGGTACACACAGCTCATGCTAAAAATGAACTTGTGATAAAAGGTTGCTAGCCCTACAAGGAAATGAATCCTTATGAGGGAAAGTCAGCAGATGACTTGGTACCCCAGGGGATGCTCCTGGGCAGACACAGGGCAGAGATGGCTTGTTTAGAATTACGTATTAGAGGTAAAAGGGGTAAGACCGTGAGGAAAAAAACATCACAGGTTAGAGAAACAACATGCAGATTTGGAAAAGATCCGAATACAACTTCTAGAAATGAAAATGATGGTCAATAAATGAAAGTAATCTCAACGGAGAGGCTAGAGAGCTGTAGATGTTATTGAGGAGAAAATAGTTCTTTTTAAGGGTAAAGGGGGGAAATTCTTTGGATTATAAATATAGTACTGAGGCCTAAAGAGGTGGCAAGTATGAGTGGTTAACACGCATGAGCTTTAGTGGGAGAAAGTACGGTGTCACCTTCTGTGAGCTTCCAGAACTAGGGAAATAAAGTGAGAGAGGTGCCATCTGAAGGTATGAAGGCTGAGAATTTTCCATAATAAAGGTAAAGCCTGAGTTCTTAGATTCAAGAAGCACACAGTTTCAAGCAGGATAAATAAAAAATTCACACCTAGACATGTTGTGGGTGAAACACTAGGGAAAAAGCAACCCAAGGTAACCAGTGTTTTAGACTGGCAGGTATTTTGTTCCAAGTGAAAGATGGTTGAATAAGATCTTCACAGTGCAGATGGGGAGGAACAGCCATGAATCTGGAACCTGGAATTCAGTTTCCATATAAAGTCATATTCACGAGTAAGAGTGAAATAAAGACTGGAGATAAAGACAACATTGATCACTCAGACTTCTTTTTAGTTTTTTTCCTATTGTCTGTCCCTAATACTTGATTGGTCACCTCTAAGTCTGTGCCTGGTTGGATGCGCCAGGGTGGGGTCATCATTCCTCACTCAGCTGGGAATATGCAAAGACCCTGACCTAGCCGTTCAGGGTCATGAACAGTGGAGTATGAAAGGGGCAGGTCTGGCCTTTTCTGGACCAATACGGGGCACCCAGGGTGGGGCCAAGAGCCCAAGCTCAGTGCCTGTCTGCCAGCCTAGTTGTGTTTGGAGAAGTATCCACATTGAGCTTGATTGTGTTACTGCTGGGCTTGCAGCCAGCGGGACAGACTGCCCCGTGCTCATCAGGGTGCCGAGAGGCCTGGACCAGCCGCAGAGCCTCATCCACCGGGCGCCCCACAGGCAAATCGTTGTTGGGATGGCTCAGACTTTTGCTGAAGAACTGAGCAAAGATGTACAAAAGGAGGAAGAGGAAGAAGAAGAAGGAGAAGAAGGGAAGGAGAAGAAGGAGAAGAAGAAGGAGAAGAAAGAGAAGAAGAAGAGGAGGAGGAGGAGGAGGAGGAGGAGGAGGAGGAGGAGGAGGAAGAAGAAGAAGAAGAAGAAGAAGAACAGGAAGAAGAGGAAGAAGAAGAAGGAGAAGGAGAAGGAGGAGAAGAAGAAGGAGGAAGAAGAAGAAGAAGAAGAAGAAGAAGGAGAAGAAGAAGAAGAAAGAAGAAGAAAGAAGAAGAAATAGAAATGAAGCCAGGAGGAAGGAATGTGTCCCTGAAATTTAATCTCTGCATATGTCTGTGGTTTAAGAAGAGTGAACATTAGCCGCGTCCACTAATATTGTCGAGTGAACAGATTAGTTTAAGAGTGAACTCCTTCATTTGGTGCTTACCAAGGGTGTTCAGTGAGTGAGGCGCTGGGTAAAGCCGTCAAGGTACAATGGCAAATATACTTCTTTCTTCCGTGAGCTTATTGCTAACTGGGCAGACACACACCAATGATGATGCTGTGGTATAATTGAGCCTGCAAGGCCCTTGAAGCCGCACAGAGGGGTCAGAATCTGGGAGATCAGCTTGAACAGGTTCTGAGCAGGGTTACAAGTGGGCAGGCCCTATCAGAGTCTGGGGGTTCAGGCTGTGTGTGTGTGTGCTAACGGGGTTGTTGCCAAACGGACAGAAGGACCGAACATCAACACCTCTGTGTTTAGACAGCACAATCCAGAATGACCTCCTTTACGCTCCGGTTCTTAGCTGTGGAAACACAGGACTCGAGCTTCGTTAAATACACAAGAATAAACTTTTAACAACCTCGGGAACCTGGTTAAGATACAAAGTGCAGTGGAAAGGAAGGGCAGGTGGGAAGTGCTTGGAAAGGAAGGGCAGGTGGGAACAGGCAAGGGCAGTTTTGTGGCAGCTTGCTATGGTGGGCGGGCGATTTTTAACCAACCATTCCCGGACTTTGAAAATGACTTCGCTCTAATTACTATAGAGGGCTGTAGTTAGAAAGACAAAGGTTGTCTGCATCTCTAACTTGGCTGTTCTGTATCCAAAGCGTGAGACATAACTTGTATGTTTCTATGTAAGCGGCTACTTTGTAGCAATTTAAAATTTATAACTTAGCATTTTATTTGCTACAAATATTGCTTCAGGCTTTTTTTTTTTTTTTTTTAATGGCAATTTCTTTGCTTCAGTGGTTGCTCTCTCTTGGTTAGAGAAACTGAATTTCATCATAAACACTATCCGCAATAAAAACATTGAAAACAATCAGCCAAACGTCATTCGCCCTGTGACTTCTGCGTCAGCTGGCGAGGAAACGGTGCGAGTCCTAACCTGCTCTGACTCCCACTGCCCCGTGTTAGGGAACACGTTGGGCCAGTTGGAGTGCTCTGTCCCCTACGTGCGCTGGTCAGCAGCCGGTGACCCTGCCTGAATCTTTCTGGCATCTTTTCTAGTGGACGATAGAGGACCTGGGAAAACTCCTGGACTGCATTGGCATTAAGAAGGATGTTGTACACTAGCAGTGGGTCTAATTTACAAGGAAGGATGTTCAGAATAGATTAGGTGAACCAACTGAGGTGATGGCATACTTTGCGCAGTGTGACTGACAGTTTGTCTTTATCCGAGTGCGCCCCATACATTGGACACGGTGCTAAGACCTCTCGGACACAGCACCTGTGATCTCTGACAGCCCTATTTTATAGATGCGGAAATTGAGGTCCTGAGAGGTCAGGGTCACCTACTTACTAATAATGCTGGAACTGGTTTAAACACAGCGCTGGCTGACTTCACAGCCCCTGCTTTTAGGTCGGGCACTGTGCTGCCGTGTATGTGTGACATTAGCAGATGTGGGAAGGTGCTCTGACCAGGGTCATTAATACATAACGTAAGTAGAAAAGATCCTGGCATGGAACACGCCGAGATATTATAGCAGCTGTTTCTTGTAGAAATATGGGTATTTTATTTTCTTGTACATTTTCCCCCCCATTTTGTGATTTCCTTTAATGGGCTTAGATTGCTTTTAAAATAAGATATAATATAAAAATCCAGAAAAGCATAATAGATTTAAAAAGTAATGGGGATGTAATATTGTCAGAAATGGATAAGAAATTACTCAATTTTGTAATATAAGCAAGTTGAATACGGTTGGAGGAATAGACCAGCCTGCTTAAAGTGCTTCTCTCTGTGGTATAGAAAAAATAATAATTTTTTTTCCCCTTAATGCTTTAAGTTTCAAACAACAAGCATTTATAACTTTTTTTAAAAAATTATGAAAGCTCTTATTTATCATAATGTGGTGGATTGTAGAAGGAATATGGTATTCAAGTAGTTTAGTGACTTAGGCTGAGATTGCATTAATGGGGATCTGAGAATTTATTTTTTTCTATTTGAGGGAACTTAAATTATTGTTTTGGGCCTTTTTTTAATATGTTTCATCCATTTGAAAAAGGCATACTGTAACTGAAATGACAGGTTTATTTTAAGAACAAAGTTTCATTTGAAAGATGGATTGATAAATACATTTGTACCATTGTCCTCTGGTTAGTGTTGTTGAATCTTTCTTTTATGATTCTGGTGTCAAATTCTCCCGATATTGAAACAATTCAATAAAGTCAATTTTTGTGTGTGTGTGTGTGTGTTACATACCAAAAATTTGAGTCATGTAACTGAAAATTAGGAGTGATTTTAAATCTAAATGTTTTATATAAATTACAAATTTATCAGGCATATACGTTAAGTACAATATAAGTGTAAACTAGGAGAGTGTTAGGTATGAAAGCTGTATGTAGTGTAGTAGGCAACCGTGGAATGATACTTGATTTGTAAAAATGGGCCATTTTCTGAGAATGGCCCTGGGACAGCTGGGCCCCCTGCGGGCCGTTTCTCTACGGTGCCATTACTTGTTTTCAGGGAGCTCTGGAATCCCTGCAACCTCGGAGCCACTTGGTCCTTGCCCGTGCTGAAGTTTGGCCGTCCAGCTTTTTTTCCTCAGGTCTCTCTGTTTTCACTCTATCCCCTTTTTGCGTCAGTTAGCCAAAGTTGCTTTTCTTTGAGCAAAATGGTATTCAAACCTTTTAAAATGATGTGTGTGTTTGTGTGGGCGGTTTAATAAGCATTGTGAATAATTTTGAATCACATTATAAATACAAGATTATGGAAGTTCTAAAAGTAAGCATTTTAAGGCAAGTAAAGGAACATATATTGCTTCTGAGTGAGCGAATGAAATGGGTCTCTGCGCTTTTATTTCTATTTCCATCCTTCCGTTTCCCAGACCGATTGGGGAGTGAGGATTCCTTCTCCTAACCTTGCTTTATCTGCCTCTTGTGCCTGCATCTTCCTTCCCGGTTTCTCCAGCTCGTCTTTGTCCTGGAGCTGTGTTACCCTGGGCCCTTCAGGAGTGGGCTTTTCTCTGCCCATTCCTCTCCTGTTTATGACTGGGTGGCGGGGGGGGGGGGCAGCTGTTTTCTCTTCCCAGTCTCATTAAGTTTTCCTACCTGAAGTCTCTCCTCCCATCTTCACAGGGATTGTTTCTTTTTTTCTGTGTGTGTGGTAGCGTGTTTGCCCATGTTCAGATGTGAGCAGTGTTAGCAGGTAGCCTTTACAGGTGAAAACACCTGGACAGGATGCCTGATTCACATAGGAATGCCTTTGTTCCTTCACCCTCTTTACCTAGCTCTGGTAAGGGGGCTTTAAGGTATCCTTTTATGACAGGATTTTAGATTTTACACTTATATTGCATTTTTTTTTTAAATGTAGTGCTTATTCCTTATGAAAAACTACATGGTTGGTTTAAACAATTGTACCATACCAAAGTGTATGTAGTGGAAAGGCTGTTCTTTCTGATTGTTAGTCCTCTGGTCTCTCTGTTTGAGGCTACCCCCATTCCCAGTTTCCTAAGTATTATTTCAGAGATACTTTATGTATAATGCAACCCTGTATCCAGCCCCCCCCCCCCCCGCCCCCAGTCCAGCCCTTTGATTTTATACAATGGTAACCAGTACCTTGGGAACTGGTCTCAGTGCATTTACTGTTGTTTTTTTCTCCTCTAAACAATGTATCTTAGAGACCATTTCATACAAGCTCATTTTTAAATACGTACATACATAGAAAATGCTTTTAAGCCATCGCTATAGTGTATTGGCATTGTAACAAGGTGTCATGAGTTGTAGAGCTGGGTGTAAATCCTAGCTCCGCCACTCATAAGCTGTGTGACCTTGGGCCAGTTAATGTAACTGTGTTTCAGCTGTCCATTTACAGAATGAAAAGTTCACGTCTGCACAAGATTTTTTGTAAGGATTAGAAGAGAACGTACATAAAGCATTTAGCCCAGTGTCTTGTTGAATAAATCATAGCTATGCTTGTGCTCATTAACTTATCAGATCAAATGAACGCCTAATGAATATCTCTCATTTCTCAACTAAAATAAAATACACTGAAGGCAACCACCTGTTTCTTGTCCCTTTTCCTCTAATTCATTGTTTATATTCTCTCCCTCTTTTCTCTCCACCCTTTCCACAACAAATGATGATATGCATTTCTTTTCCTTTTTGTGGTTTCTTGGCTTGCTAATGACTTTCCTGACCTGTCATATCATCCCTGCCATTGCGACAGGTACCATCAATTGTGGTTCAGTCTAAAAACCTCAACAGAGAATGAATATTTCTGGTGATGATACTTCAGAGTGAATTTAATATCAGCAATCAAATTTATTCAAGTCACTAGACAGATGGTTCTTTTTGTGATTGGGATTTCAGCTGAGGTAGAACTGAGATTTGGGTACGGATGGTGGCTAGCAGAGTAATAAATGTGGGATCAAAGTGCCACAGAAGTACTTCCGGCAGGGTGGGCCTGTTCATAGGGCCAGTGGTGAGGGGAAGAAGAGGACATTGGTGGTGGTGGTGGGAGGCGGTCAGTAACTCACTGGTCACTAAAACCTCTCCTGGTAAGTCAGAGGCACTGGGGCCTGACAGGAATAGTATATATATATACATGGTGTGGAGTGTAAACAAACAAACAACCCCCCTCCCCAAGTCTTTGAATATAAACTAGATGAACTGCCTCATTGGACTATTTTAATGTTTCTGCTTCAGGGTATAAGCTCTCTAGCTGTGGGAAGCCCCCATCCTTTCTCATAAGGGAGTCATGGGTCCCACTTGACAAGCAAGGGGTCTACCAAGCTGTCGTGCTTGGAGGGGTCAGGATTGGTACAACCAGATATATTTGTGTAGTGCCCTTTAAGGGGGTTGAATGCCCGTAAGAGCGTCCGGGGGCCTAGCAGGTGAGTTTAAGGGACAGTATATTTCCATCAGTGAGATTCCATCTATATCCACTGGCTGGTGTGGTCTAGGCAAGCTGGCTTCTGTTTTAGAAATGTCTTTGATCCCCTCTACTAACTAGAGTGTTTTTCTGGTTTCTGAGACTGATAGGTTTTTACTACTTAGATGATACCTATATGTACTGATTGATCATCTTAATGCTTTTGTCCCTTTTGGGTTTCTATCATTGTATGCATGGTGAGGAGGAAGGATGTGTTATCTGCTCCCAGGGTATCTACTGATGGCATCGTCTGTTTATTGCTGACTCAGATAGCCTTTCAGCCTCAGAACAGTCATCACTGAAGGAAATACACAGAAATGCAGCACTTGAAACACATTTGAATGTTCTGTTCAAGGGTTTTACTTTTGTTGTTACTGTTTCTTTACATGGAAAATCTGATTTCCTCTTCCATTTGCCTAAGTCTAACCCATTCTTAACAGTCCCTTTTTTTCCCCCCCATTTACTTTTCTGAAAATCTGAATTTAAAGAGATGGTGGCTTAACTATGTACCAAGGCTTTCTGAGAAAGAAAATGAATTTTAATGTGCTTAATAGAATTGCCCAGAAGTGGTGGGAAAGTTATGATGTGGCAGAATCCTAATTCTTCTGCCCTTTTCAAACAGTGCTTCCAGACTTACTGCCCCTTCTGTTCTGATGTGTGGGTTTAAGAAGCTCCAAATTATGCTGCTTCATACACACATTACCCCCTCTCTTCTCCACCCCCTATATTTGTATATACACACTGCAAGACTTAGTCTAGACACCTGATTCTAATTTCCAAACATCCTTGCCCTCCTTTGTAGCTACAGCTTTCTTCTCTTTTATCCCATTCCTTTTCATTTTACTCGTACCTTGAACTCTTTTGGAGAAAGCTAAAGCAAAGGAAAAGTATTTTTCACAAAAATACACAGAATAAGAACTCATGTGCTTGTAAATTGCTGCTTAGTGTTCTGAATTGTGAATTTCAGTCTCACAGTTCATTCTTTTAAAAACTGGCCTTGTTGACCCCCTTGGAGGACTCTCTTGGCCTTCCTTCCCGACACCAGGGGCTCCCCAGCTGTAAAAACTTCTGCAGAGGGGACTGTCGGTCCTACCCTATCTGAACCTGCTACTCACCTGGCTCGGGAGACATAGAATTGCAGTCTTCAGCAGTGTCTGAGGAATTAAGCTCTGGAGTAGGGGCTACTTTGCCCATACTGAGTTCCTGACCAAGAGACCCCCTAAAATATGGGGTCCCACTAACATTGTCATACCGACTTCAGCTGCCCTAACCCACCTAGCTTGCAATCTGTAGAGAGATGGGTGGGGTAAGGCCAGTTTGAGCCCACATTACAGTCTTTGTACTGAAGACTCCGAGAGAGGACCAGGCAGCTAGCTGCAAGAGGAGGTGGGACAGCTGGAAAGTGGGGGCTATTTTACGGAGTTTGGGCCCATTTATGGAGCTGCTGTCAGCTCTAAGCAGGAGGAGGCTGATCCTTATACATAGGTTGAACCTTTCCAGCCACCACCAGGCATAGAAAACACAAATAGTGAACAGGGTGGTAGCTCCAGAAAGGTAACCCACAGTGAGTTACAAAAATGCCTGACACCAAACCATACTTGAACCCCACCCGAGGACCCAGAACCAACACAACCAGTAGTGGGTGGCAGACCGCACCAATGCTAGACTCAGCCAGCCACACAAGTGCACACCCAGAAGAGTTCAGCAGGCACCATAAACCGTGGAGAACATGTCCCATAGGACAGAATGCACAGCGTCTGAAACACGTGATCAAGGTTGACCCTTAGAGCCAGCCAGCCTAAAGGGATAACTCCACCCATGAAAGGGCCAACTGCATTCCAGACTCACAAACAAAAGGAGGGTAAATGTAACCCTCAAGAAGCACGCCTAGAGCAAGGAGCTCAGGTGGCCTGGAGGTTAGTACCACTGATCCTATCTTCTTCACAAAGATGCCACAACAAATTTGGGAGCCAGAGCAAGAGCTTCCTATACACAGGCAAAATGGACAAAGAAACGTGACCCAAATGAATCAACAAGAGGAATCCCTAGAAAAAGAATGAAATGAAATGGTAATAGCCAAACTACCAGATGCAGAGTTTAAAATAGTGGTTAGTAGGATGCTTAAGGATCTTACTTAGAGTAAGAATGGATGATCAGAGTGAGAAGTTAGTAAGCATTAAAAAAGACATTAAAACCATAAAAAAAGAACCAGTCAGAAATACAATCTCTGAAATGAAGCCTGCCCCAGAAGGAATCAGTGCAGGCTGGATGAAGTGGAAGATCCACTCAGTGATTTAGAGGACAAGATACATATAAGCACAGAAACAGAGCAGCAAACAGAAAAGAGGCTCAAAAGACTGAGGAAACTCTTAAGAGAGTTCTGCAACAACACGAAAAGAAACCACATCAGCATCATAGAGATCCCTGAAGGAGAAGGGAAACAAGGGGTAGAGAACTTGTTTGAAGAAATCATAGCCAAAAACTTCCCTAAATTGATGAAGGAAAAAGTCACAGAAATTCAAGAAACACAGAGAGTCCAATGAAAGATGAACCCAAGGAGGCCCACACCAAGACACATCATAATTAAAATGCCAAAGTTAAGAGACAGAGAAAGAATACTAAAAACTGCAAGAGAAAAGCAATTAGTGACCTACAAAGGAACCCCCATAGGCTGACACCTGACTTCTCAACAGAAACACTTCCTGCCAGAAGGGATTGGCAAGAAATAGTTGAAGTGATGCAAAACCAGAGCCTACAACCAGGACTACTCTATCCAGCAAAGCCATCGTTTAAAACTGAGGGAGAAATAAAGGGCTTTCCAGACAAAAAAGGCTCAAGGAATTCATTTCCACCAAACCCGTACAGCAGGAAAGAAAAGGAAGGAACGGAAAGGAGGAAGGAAGGAAGGAAGGAAGAAAAAAAAAAAGAGGAAGAGGATTATATGTTTAAAGAATAAAATGGCAATAAATAAATCCATATCAATAATAACCTTAAATGTAAATGGATCACATGCTCCAATCAAAAGACATAGGGTAGCTGCACAGACGAATAGAAAACAAGACCTTGTAGATATGCTGTCTACAAGAGACCTACCTCCAAACAAAAGATACACATAGACTCAAAGTAGAGGGATGGAAAAACAGTACGCGGATGGAATGAAAAGAAAGCTGAGGTGGCAATACTTATACCTGACAAAATAGCCTTTAAAACAAAGGCTCTATGCTAAGGGACAAAGAAGGTCACTACATCATCACAAAGGGAGCAATCCAACAGAAAGAGATAGCTATTGTAAAATTTATGCACCCAATATAGGAGCTCCTAAATATATAAAGCAGATTTTGATGGGTATAATGGCCAAGATTGACCTTAACAGAATGATAGTGGGGATTTTAACACCCACGGACACTAATGGATAGATCCTCCAGACAGAAAATCAACAAAGAAACAGTGGCCGTAAATGACTCACTAGGACAGCTGGATTTAACTGATATCTTAAGAACATTTCACCCCGGAGCAGCAGAATGTAGTCTGAAAATCTATTTGCCCCCAAATTGGACAACCTGGATGAAATGGGTAAATTCTTAGAAACATACAACCTTCCAAAACTGAATCTGGAAAAATCAGAAAACCAGTACAGATCTATGACAACAAATGAAATGAAAACAGTTATCAAAAAACTAGCAAACAGCCTGACCAGGCGGTGGCGCAGTGGATAGAGCGTCGGACTGGGATGCGGAGGACCCAGGTTCGAGACCCCGAGCTCGCCAGCTTGAGCGCGGGCCCATCTGGCTTGAGCAAAAGCTCGTCAGCTTGGACCCAAGGCCCCTGGCTCCAGCAAGGGGTTCCTCAGGGCACATGTGAGAAAGCAATCAATGAACAACTAAGGTGTCACAATGGCAACGAAAAACTAATGATTGATGCTTCTCATCTCTCTCCGTTCCTGTCTGTCTGTCCCTGTCTATCCCTCTCTCTGACTCTCTCTCTGTCCGTGTAAAAAAAAAAAAATGAAAAAAACAGAAAACTAGCAAACAAAAGTCCTGGACTGAATGGCTTCACAGACAAACTTTACCAAATATTCAAAGAACTAACAGCTCTCCTTCTCAGGCTATTCCAGACAATTCAAGAGGAGGGAAGACTTCCAAGCTCATTTTATCAGGCAAGCATTATCCTAATTCCAAAACCAGGTAGTGACACTACAAAGTAAGAAAAGTACTCTCCAATATCCCCGAAGAACACAGATGTTAAATTCCTCAAGAAAATATTAGCAAACCAGATCCATGAATACATTAAGAAGATCGTACATCATGATTAATTGGGATTTTTGATAGGGAGACAAGACTGGTATAATACTTGCAAATCAATAGACGTGATGCATCACATAACAAAATGAAGGATAAAAATCACAGGATCATAGCAATAGATGCACAAACCGCGTTTGATAAAATTCGGCAACCATTTATGATCAAAACTCTCAGCAAAATGTGGACACAGGGAATGTACGTCAACATACTAAAGGCCGTAGGTGACGAATCGACAGCTAACCTCATACTCTTGGCAAAAGTCAAAAGCGGTCCCCTCAAGGAACAGGATAGGGGTGTCCCCTTGATCACTCCTATTCAACATAGCTCTGAAAGTCCTAGCCACAGCAATCCGACAAGAAAAGACATCTTCTAAATTGGAAAAAGAAATAAAACTGCCTTAATTTGCTGATATCATGATACTGTATATAGAAAACCTTAAAGTCTCAGCCAAAAAAACTACTAGGCCTGATAAATGAATTCGGTAAAGTAGCGCGATTATAAAATGAATGTTCAGAAATCAGTGACATTTTTCTAACTGACAGTAAACTGTCGGAGAAATTCAGGAAACAATCCCACTCGCTATTGCAACAACAGCAAAAGAAAACAGAGTACCTAGGAATAAATTTAACCAAGGAGGTACAAGGCTTGTACTCGGAAAGTTATGACACTGGAAGAAAAATCGAGGAAAAACAAACAAGTGGAAGCTAATACCGTGTTCACGGAGAGGAAGAATTGACCTCGTTCAGAGGTCCGTACCACCCAAAGCAATCTGTAGATTCAGTGCAGTTCCTATTAAAATACTCATGGCATACTTCACAGATCTAGAAGGAATATTCCCCAAATTTATATGGAACTGAGAGAAGAACCCGGGTAGCCTCAGCAATCTTGAAAAGGAAGAATAAAGCGGGAGGCGTCACCCTTCCTGACATCCAGCCATACTGCAAGGCCGTTGTACTGAAGATAGCCTGGGTCTGGCATAAGAACAAGAATACAGATCGATGGAACAGAACAGAGAACCCAGAAATTAAACCCACTCCTTTAGGGTTCGTTAATATTTGACAATGGATTAGATTAAAGACAGTCTTTTAAGTAAATGGTGTTGGGAAAAATATTGAACAGGTACATGCAAAAAAAAAATGAAACTCTACCAACTTAAACTGTTCACAAAGCCAACTCAAAAATGATAAAAGGCTTAAATGGAAGTTGTGAAACAATAAAAAAAATTTTTTTGAAATAAACATAGGCAGTAGATTCTCAGACATCTCTCGTAGCAATATTCTTGCTGGTATCTCTGCAGGCAAGTCAAATAAAGGATGAAATAAACAAGTGGGACGATATCAAACTAAAAAGCTTGTGCTCAGCAAAGGATACCATTAGACAACCCACTCAATGGGAGAACATATTTGCTGATACGTCTGATAAGGGTTAATAACCAAAATTTATAAAGAACTTCGAAAACTCAACACCAGGAAGGTAAACAATTCAATTAAAAAGTGAGCAAAGGCCTGACCAAGCGGTGGCGCAGTGGATAGAGTGTCGGACTGGGATGCGGAGGACCCAGGTTCAAGACCTCGAGGTCACCAGCTTGAGCGCGGGCTCATGTTGTTTGAGCAAAAGCTCGCCAGCTTGGACCCAAGGTCGCTGGCTCCAGCAAGGGGTTCCTCAGTTTGCTGAAGGCCCGCGGTCAGGGCACATGTGAGAAAGCAATCAATGAACAACTAAGGTGTTGCGATGGCAACGAAAAACTGATGATTGATGCTTCTCATCTCTCTCTCTTCCTGTCTGTCTGTCCCTATCTATCCTTCTCTCTGACTCTCTCTCTCTGTCTCTGTAAAAAAAGAAAAAAGAAAAAAAGAAAATAAAAAAAGTGGGCAAAGGACCTGAATAGATACTTCTCTAAAGAGGACATACAGATGGCCAATAGGTGTATGAAAAAATGTTCAACGTCACTGATCATCAGAGAAATGCAAATTAAAACCACAATGAGATACCACCTCACAGCTGCCAGAATGGCGCTCCTTAACAAATCAACACACAAGTGCTGAGGAGGGTGTGGTGAAAAGGGACCCCTCCTGCACTGCTGGTGGGATTGCAGACTCTTGCAGCCACTGAGGAGAACATTATGCCATTTCCTCTAAAAGTTAAAAAGGAACTGCGTTATGATCCGGCTGTCCCACCTTTAGGAATATATCCTAATAATCCCAAAACACAAATTCAAAAAGAAGATACCCCCCCCCCCCACCAGGTTTTTTGCAGCATTGTTTACGATAGCCAAGATCTGGAAACAGTGCAAGTGTCTGTCCCCAGACGAGTGGATTAAAAATCAGTGGAATATTCACACAGTTAAAATACTATGTGGCCGTGAAAAAAAGAAGGAAATCTTAACCTTTTGCGACAGTGTGGATGGACCTGGAGATTATTATGCTGAGTGAAATAAGCCCGGCAGAGAAAGGTAAATATCGTATGATCTTACTTACGTGGAATCTAAGGAACACAAGAAACTGAGGAACAAAATAGAAACAGAGGCGGGGTCCCAGGGAGCAGCGGGACAGCTGTCAGAGGGAAGGGGGAGGAGAGGCTGGGATGAATGGAGGTGAAGGGATTAGCCAGATTACATATACATAACATATAGATACGGAAGACAGGGTAAGCAAGTCGCAGAAGGAAAGGAGGCATGTAGGTAGGGGGAGGGGACAAAGGGGGTGAATTGGAAAGAAAGAGCCTTTGCATGGGTCTGAAGTGAGGGGTGGGTTGAGGGTGTTATATTGAGGGGAGCACTTTGAAACCATGTCAACACAATAAATGAAAAGTAAAAGAAACATTAACAGGACAGTTAGGGAAATTTGAATATAGACCCTATAATAGATATTATTATGAAATCATTGTTAAATTTTTTTTCTGGTGTCATAGGAAGAATGGCCTTGTTGAATATTGATTGAATTTTCTCTTGGTTGATGTATTGACAACCCTAAAGAGAGAGCAAATCGTTTGACCATTGTTTGTGCTTTACAAAATAAGTCATAAGAAATCAAACCAAGTCTGCGGTGCCCGTTCTCGGTCTTTGCGAATTTTGATCAAACATCTTGTGTATTAAGCAGTTGCTCTGTTTAGATAATGTTGATTACAGCCATCCCAGAATAAGTCCTACTTCTGAGATACGAAATTTGTTTACTTGTCTTTGTTAAGAAAGGAAGTAAGACCTTTTATTCGTTTTCTTTCTTTCTACCTCCCTCCCTCCCTCCCTCCCTCCCTCCCTCCCTCCCTCCCTCCCTCCCTCCCTCCCTCCTTTCCTTCCTTCCTTCCTTCCTTCCTTCCTTCCTTCCTTCCTTCCTTCCTTCCTTCCTTCCTTCCTTCCTTTCTTCCTTCCTTCCTTCCTTTCTCAATCCCTCCCTCTCTCCCTTCCTTCCTCCCTCCCTCCCTCTTTCCTTCCTTCCTTCCTTCCTTCCTTCCTTCCTTCCTTCCTTCCTTCCTTCCTTCCTTCCTTCCGCTCATAGGACAAGATAAAACTTTATATATATTGACCAAAAGGTCTTTGTTTAACTTTTTGAGTAATTGGCTGTTTTCCACAGTGGCTGAATCATTTTACATTTCCACCAGCAATGCATGGAATTCCAGTTTTTCTTCATCCTTGCCAACACTTTTTATTTATTTATTTTTAATTATCATCCTAGAAGGTGTGAAGTGGTATCTCCTTGTGGTTTTCATTTGCATTCTCTTGGTAATTATCGTTGTTGAGCATCTTTTCATATAATCATTGGGCATTTGTATTCATCTTTGGAGAAATACCTTTGTTCACCTTTAAATGGCATTTTTTTGTTGTTGTTGAATTTTAAGAATTCTTCCTATAGTCTGGACACTACCAAACCCTTATCAGATAGATGATTTGTGTATTTTCTTCCATTCTGTTATTAGTCTCTTATTCTTCCCATGTTCTTTTTTGCAAATGCAGGGGGGCGTACACACATTCTTATTTCTCCCAGTCATGCATAAAAGGTAGCATCTTCCACACAGAGTTATATCTTGATTTTTTTCAACCGGAGGATATAATCTAGAAATCTTTCCATGTTAGTACCCAGGGATTCTGTCTATCCTTCCCGCCCTCTCTTCTCTCTTTGTACAGTACCTCGTTATATAAATACACCAAAGTTTGTTCAACCTGTACCCAGGCTACTTGGATTATCTACAGTCTTATATTGTTCCAGGGAGTTCGTATCAGATCATCTCACATGCGGGTAGTTTCACACTTGGTGCTGGTTCGTGTGTGTGTGTGTGATAGATTTGTAGCAGTGGGATTGCTGTAGCTATGGTAACTTTGAAAGCAGAAACTTATTTATCTCTTTCTGCAGGGCTCCCACTGCCTTTAATCATTTCTTTATTCCTGTAAGAACTGCTATCTAGTGTAAGAGGGATGGAGCTGCCCCCGTGGCGAGTCCTCGCTCACGAGGGTTTTACAGGAGAGCATTGTTATACTTCAAATAAATGGATCTATTATCTTCAACTAAAAAACGAAACAGGTAACTGAAGATCCATTTTGGTATTTTATTCTTGATCGTAGAAAACACTGGAAAGGATCCGTGAGTATTCCTATTTCCTCGCGACGACACACACTCTTGCCTACAACTCAACTTTTTGATTATTTTCTTTCTCTCTCTTTTTTATTTTCTTTTTAAATAAATGAGAGTAGTTGCAGAGATGAACCGGCTGTGTGCAAAAGCCCACCACTGTTTGTTTGTTATCACTTCCCTTTACCCCAACTCTCATCTGTGCCGACGGGTCGACTCAGACGCACCACTCATGAAACCCTCACTGATTTCACTCAGGCTAGCTAGTATTGCATCGCCCACTCCAGTTTTTGCAATTTCGCTCTAGCACCGGAAGTTTAGTATTACAGTTACGTACGGTAAATGGCCCCGTGGAACTACACTGACTCCTTGAGACCAGGGTGTCTTTCTCTAGGAGCCTTGGACTTATTTCATGCTCAGTTATTTCATGCGTTAATGTGTCAGGGTCTGTGCTGCTTCCATCCAGATCTCCTCGTCCCAGCCCCTGACCCGAGCATTGGGTCTGACTCATCCTATCTAGTGCTGTTGTCTGACCTGTGGGAAGCATTGTGCCTTTGTAAAAAGCGTATAAATGAATACGCTTTCTCATCTTTTCCTGGCCTTTCTTCCCTCCCTCCCTCCCTCCCTCCCTCCCTCCCTCCTTCCCTCCCTCCCTTCTTTCCTTCCTTCCTTCTTTCTTTTTTAAATAGTGTTATGCAGACCTCATTTACTGTCTACCCGCATGTCTAGTCCGTTGCCGGGCCCCATGGTTGGGAATATTTCATATACATCACCTACTTTTTTATTGCCTCCGCCTGAAAGTGGACCCCACTTACTGTCTGGGCTGTTCTAGTGACTGACTGCTTTTTCATAAAATACCTTGGAACTTGTTCTTTACTCTTAGCATTATTCCAAAGCTGACCAAGTGAGCCTAGCATTAAAGGTTCTCTACCAGCCTCTAAATGTCTTTATACTCCTTTCTAGCCTCCTTATCCTGTCACCTGCTCTGTGTTCCAGCTCCTTATCCTGTCACCTGCTCTGTGTTCCAGCTCCTTATCCTGTCACCTGCTCTGTGTTCCAGCTCCTTATCCTGTCACCTGCTCTGTGTTCCAGCTCCTTATCCTCTGTCACCTGCTCTGTGTTCCAGCTCCTTATCCTCTGTCACCTGCTCTGTGTTCCAGTCCCCTTATCCTGTCACCTGCTCTGTGTTCCAGCTCCTTATCCTCTGTCATCTGCTCTGTGTTCCAGCTCTTTGCTCTGTGTTCCAGCTCCTTATCCTCTGTCACCTGCTCTGTGTTCCAGCTGCTTATCCTCTGTCACCTGCTCTGTGTTCCAGCTGCTTATCCTCTGTCACCTGCTCTGTGTTCCAGCTCCTTATCCCCTGTCACCTGCTCTGTATTCCAGCTCCTTATCCTCTGTCACCTGCTCTGTGTTCCAGCTGCTTATCCTCTGTCACCTGCTCTGTGTTCCAGCTCCTTATCCTCTGTCACCTGCTCTGTGTTCCAGCCTTCTTATCCTCTGTCACCTGCTCTGTGTTCCAGCCTCCTTATCCTCTGTCACCTGCTCTGTGTTCCAGCTCCTTATCCTCTGTCACCTGCTCTGTGTTCCAGCTCCTTATCCTCTGTCACCTGCTCTGTGTTCCAGTCCCTTTATCCTCTGTCACCTGCTCTGTGTACCAGTCCCCTTATCCTCTGTCACCTGTTCTGTGTTCCAGCCTCCTTATCCTCTGTCACCTGCTCTGTGTACCAGTCCCCTTATCCTCTGTCACCTGTTCTGTGTTCCAGCCTCCTTATCCTCTGTCACCTGCTCTGTGTTCCAGCTCCTTATCCTCTGTCACCTGCTCTGTGTTCCAGTCCCCTTATCCTCTGTCACCTGCTCTGTGTTCCAGCTCCTTATCCTCTGTCACCTGCTCTGTGTTCCAGTCCCCTTATCCTCTGTCACCTGCTCTGTGTTCCAGCCTCCTTATCCTCTGTCACCTGTTCTGTGTTCTAGCTCCTTATCCTCTGTCACCTGTTCTGTGTTCTAGCTCCTTATCCTCTGTGACCTGCTCTGTGTTCCAGCCTTCTTATCCTCTGTCACCTGCTCTGTGTTCCAGCTCCTTATCCTCTGTGACCTGCTCTGTGTTCCAGTCCCCTTATCCTCTGTCACCTGCTCTGTGTTCCAGCCTTCTTATTCTCTGTCATCTGCTCTGTGCTCCAGCGAGCATCTTTCATCCCTCAGTGTCACCATCATCTACGGAGTCGTTTCAGCTAGAAACCAGAGACTGAGCTCTGTGGCTACCTCTTTTTTCCTAACACCTCCCCCACCCTTACCCACACCCCCAATTTGGGTAGTCAGTTTTGAAAAACTATGGATTTTACTCCTCTAAATATTTCCCAAAGCTGTCCTCAGCATTCTCACTGGACTTTCGGCTTACATTCTGGGTCAGATCTGTTTCCTACAGAGCTTCCAAAACATCCGTCTCACCGTGACTCTCTGCTTCTCAGGGCCTTGGCTGCAGCCTTCAGGGGTCTTCCTGACCTGAGCCTTCTCTCCCTTGGCAGGGTGGTCGCTGCCCAGGCTTCACCTGACACTCTCCGAATACTGACTCAGCGGCAGGTCCCCTTGGCTGCTCCCTTTTCTCCAACATGCCGTGTTGTCTCGCCTCCTTGCCTTGGTTTTGCAGGACCCTTTAGCTCTGAAAGCTGCCCTCTGACTCCCCTCCCTCCCCCCACCTTTGGCTAGACAAACTTCAGCTCACTTTGTTGATTGTCAGTGCAGGCATCACTGCCTCCTTGTAGCCTTGTCTGATTTGTGTGCTCCTCACCAGGCATCGTCTAGGTCCCCACAGCGCCCTGTGCCTGTTTCTACCCCACTACCTTCCTCATTATAGCTGTGTACATCATTCTCTCTCATCAGTTTGAGAACTTCAAAACATAGGATTATTCTATTCATTGCAGTATTTCTTGCACCTGGCACAGTGCCCACTACATAATAGGAACCCAACAAACACTTGTTGAATGTACACATTGTCAAATCTTTTTCCTCTATCACCATTTGCGCCTGTGCTTATTGAGTTTCCAGAGCTTGCTGTAAAAGATTGGGGGGAAAAAAATACATGGTTAACACATGGGCCGGCATATATCTGGAGATTCTTGAGAAAAACCCATTTCCAAGCTCACCCGGGTTGTTGATCAAGTTCACTTCCGTTGTAGTCATGAGACTGAGGTCATGTGCTTATTGGCTCTTAGCTGGGGCTACTCTCAGCTTCTAGAAGCCACTCGCCTTCCTTCTCAGGCAGTAACCCCATCTTTAAGCCGGCTGTCGCACACCTGGTCCTTCTCATGCTTAGAAAATCTCTGACTACTGCTTTCAGCCAGAGAGGTTCTGCTTTTAAGGGTTCATGTGCCTAAATCAGACCCACTGGGACAACCTCTGAGAGTCTGAGTGAAGGTTAAATGTGCTGTATCGCATAACGTCATCACAGAGGTGATGTCATCATATTCACAGTTCCAGAGGCTGGGGTGGGGTGTTTTGAAATTCTGCCTACAGCAGGGCTCATCGTTAAGTGATGTTTTGCTAGATGGAATACAGAAAGGTTCTGCTTCTGCCAGTAAAATGTTCTCTTTCTCTGCCTTTTGACTTCAGGGTTTACATGACCTGTTCCTGTTGCTTCACACTCCATGGTCTCATGGTCCTGCGTATGTGACGAGGATTTTAATCACGTGATGTGTCTCATAATGTAGAAATACGCGTACAGACGTGAGTTTAGATGGACTGTTGGTACCCATAATGAAATCTGGTACGCACTGCTCTAGGAAAAGGTGATTCACGTTTCTCTCTTTCTCACCTTTTTTTTTTGCAATTTTAGCTTCAGACTGCTTTTCTTGTTGTTCTGGTTCTCTTTCATCTTAGCATTGAAATCAGAGTAGGTGATTTTGATTGTAAGAAGAATGTTTTTTTTTAAAGTAAACTTGATTGAAATGGATATACAGAAAGATACACACATAATAAATGAATTACTTGATAAATTTTCACAAGTGGAACATAGGCATGTAATAAATACCCAAATCAAACATTAGAACCTTGACCTCAGAAGCCTGGCTATCCTGTTAGTCCCTTTGAAAGCAGTGCTTTGTTTGCCTATTAATTTGATGAGTCTTTAGCCTATTTAATGTATATTTTTTTACTACAGCCTTTATTCTTTTAATTTAAGCCTGACCAGGCAGTGGCGCAGTGAATAGAGCATCGGACTGGGATGCAGAGGACCCAGGTTTGAGACCCCGAGGTCGCCAGCTTGAGCGCAGGCCCATCTGGCTTGAGCAAAAGCTCGCCAGCTTGGACCCAAGGTCGCTGGCTCCAGCAAGGGGTTACTCAGTCTGCTGAAGGCCCACGGTCAAGGCATATATGAGAAAGCAATCAATGAACAACTAAGGTGTCGCAACGAAAAACTAATGATTGATGCTTCTCACCTCTCTCCGTTCCTGTCTGTCTGTCCCTATCTATCCCTCTCTCTGACTCTCTCTCTGTACCTGTAAAAAAAAGAAAAAAAAAAAAAGAAGGTAGGTATAAAAAGATAATCTTTAAATTGTTCAGGGCATGGGATGAGAGGAGTTAGGAGGAAGCCTGGGAGGTGTGTTTGCTACACAGAATCACCTAGTATTCAAAGGTGATGTGGGGCTAGATTCCTTATCTTCTCAGTAAAACGGAATAAACTCCCACAGTATAAGTAACTTCCAGTTACAGAAATGGGTTTCATACTCAAAGCAGTAATGGGCTTTTCCTTTTGCTGTTAAGATAAAAGAGAGTAGAAAACTGTTTTTGGGAAAATCATCTCAGTGGGGCCAGTTTGAGGTGCTAATTGGTTTTTATATTTTTAGGGTCAGATATTTTTGTGTTTCTCTTCTATAATTTGTTAAAACTGTGCCCAGAAAACAGTTGTAAAGAATAAGATGTCAGAACCTATACGTTTGAGAGTTCTTATGGTTGAACATCGGAAAGGAAAGTCCTTTTCTCCACGGTTAATGTTTCTGTTTTAACCAGATGGCAAGCTTCCCATGTCGACTTTCTTTTCGAATAGATAGAAGCTGTAGGAAACTGTAGTCAAGTCTCTTATAATATGGTGGGCTTTGCTAATGGAATACTCCGTTTATCATCACTGTTACCAAAAAGAATTCTAGACTCTCTAGAAAGGACAGCTCCTTAAACTTCACACTACCCAGCCAATTTTTGGTGACGCTTGAGTCCCAGGGGTTCATCTTATAGCATAGACTCTGATGAGGTTGGTACACTAAATGTAGACATTTGAGATCTCAAAGCAAGAGACCATCTCATAAACATCGATACACAAGGATTTATGATCTGAGCATCCATAGCCTGTTTTTTCCTAATTTACATACATTATAGTAATCCCAACCTTTCATATATGACATCTTCTTAATCTTGGTAAGTAGCGCCTTAACCTGTTGCTCTCTACTGACCTCATGGGTTATAGCATACATTTGTACAATGACATAAATAATTTTTACTTTTTATTTTCATTACTATTCAAAGAAGGTTGTCTTTAAGAGGAGAAAAGTATGGATGTATTTTAAAATGAGAATTTAGGGATTGCAGTTAAAAATCTTTTGATATAAAGTATGTGACAAAGCTCTTTTTTACATAATCTCAATTCCCAGGGACCAAAGTGATTTTGATTTTAATTATAGACAATGGAATATAAAAGTATTTCCATTATAGAACTGTTTTAAGGCGTTGCCGTGCACGTCACCAAAATACGCCAGCTTCTTGTATGAAATTATTGTTGCTAAATAATATAGTTTTATATAGCTATAAAAGCCTGACCTGTGGTGGCGCAGTGGATAAAGCGTCGACCTGGGAACACTGAGGTCGCCAGTTCAAAACTCTGCACTGGTCTGGTGAAGGCACATATGGGAGTTGATGCTTCCAGCTCCTCCCCCCTTTCTCTCTCTTTCTCTCTCTCTCCCTCTCTCTTTCTCTCTCTCTCTCTCTCTCTCTGTCTCCTCTCTAAAATGAATAAATAAAAAGAAATTAAAAAAATAATAATGCTGGCACAATTGCTGAGTAATATACATTTTTAAAAATACATAAATAGTTCTCAGATCCCTTGCATTTCTCTTGACATTTTACTCAACTGATTTTTCATGAACAGAAGAATATTCCTGTTCATGAAAAGAAAAGTGGTGGGCTCTTAGAAACCATGACTAGGTTGCGTGAATCCAAAGCGCTCCGTCAGAGAGACCTGGGAGAAGACCATCTTACCTGCTTGTACGTGTGTACACTCCCATGGCAACAGCCAGCCAATCACAGACAAGGGCCGAACCAGACTTGCGCATTTCTATTAGTACACGGACAACTTGTGAAATATCTCATTATAACTTTAACAAGGTGGTTAGTTAGTTCATGCAACTCCCCCTCCCCCCCTTCCGCCGCCCAACCAACTGCTCATGGCTTGGTTAGATTTTTGTAAAATGATACTTGTTCATTTAAAAATGGAGATTATAGAAAAGGATAGAGAAAGTGGAAATCGAACCGGGAGGGGGCAGAAAAACAACAGAAGTCTTCCTCCGCAGAGGTTACCACCGCTAACGTTCTGGTGAACTCATTGTAGAAATCCCTCTGTGCAAAAAAGTATACGTAGCCAATCAAATCTGTAAGTACAAACAGGCGCCGTTATTTTCAGTGGGTGCACGCTCTTCTTCTGCCATGGGTCAGATTTCCCCTCACTCTCCTATTAATCGACACTAGGACTGTTTAAGTTCTTCTTAAGATCGTAATGTGATCAGTGTGGCCATGGTGGCTAGGTATGTCTTTTCCTACCTGTCTGATGATCGATCACCTTAGGGGGGAACACCTTGAGTGGCACCGCAGGTTGGCAGAGTGCGCGTCCACTTTGCCCATTCGGAAGAGTAGTGGTTAATGTGCACGTCCACCAAGTCCTCCTCATTTCTGCTGCTCCTCAGCATCGCTGCTTTGTCGGACTTTCAAAATGATTTCAAGTAAAAAAAAAAAAAAAAAAATGCAAACGGATCATTTCTTCCCCCCCCCCACTTTATTTTTTCTTCCTTTATTATTATTTTGCTTTACCTTTTTTTTTTTATCATGAAAGAGGCAACGTAAGAATTCGCACCCGTCTCCCAGTTTCATTTCGGCTCACGGCTGATCTTGTTTTACCTACATCCAGTCTTTCTCCCTTCCTCCCGTGTCTTGTGAAGCAAGTTCCAGACATACTGTTTAATCCATGTGAAATAATGTAATATCTCGCTTTTATTTCCATCGCTTCATTTATTACCGAGAATGAGTATCCTTTTAGAGACGGAGTGGGTACAAGGGGTTCTACATTTTAATTCAATAGTCCAATCAGTTGATTTTCTCTCTCTTGTTTTATGCCAATTGCATTCGTGTGATTTAGCACTTGGGTTTAATAATCTCAAGATGTTCGATGTTAAAGATCATGTTTGGTTCCAGGGAGGTAGTAACACTGTGCTCTGGTCACGTCACAGCTGCAGCATTTCAGGACTGTGATAAATGAGCGTATCCAGAAGAGAGTGACCAGTGTGGTGAAATTAGGGACTGTCAGGAAATGGTCGAAGGAACCAGGTGAGCTCTTGGCGGTTGGAGAGGTCAAAGCTGAGAGAAGAGGGTGATGAATAGTGACGATCGCCTGCAGCTTTGTCATGAAGAAGGGCTTTGGGATCACAGGGAAGAAGCTGATCATCAAGTAGCAATGGATGACGTCTCCTCTCTGGCTCGTCATACTTAGCTTTCACTGATTTTGTTTATATCCAGTCAATGAAAGCAAGTGATGGGGGTTTGGGGGTTCTGATGCTTTTGGGTTTCTAGAAAAACCAGAGATGGTCCTTGTCAGGTTTTTACTTCTCACCCACCCACCTCTCCAAATAAAGATTTACCTATGAGGATTAAAGTGATTTTGCTGTACAAGAAAATACTCTCCAGTAGAAAAGAAGACATTTTCTAGCTAGAAAGCTGTCCAGGATGGGGCCCAGAATCCCATACCTATCATTTCAAAATAAAAGTTCTGAAATGTTTTCCATTACTCATCTGGAGGCAAACCTGGGCCTGAACGATGTCTTTCTCCCACTTCTGGGAAGAGTCATACATTTTTTTTTTTTTTTTTTTTTTGTAGAAATAGTCATGTCTCTGATGACAGGGTCCTTTTGCATACCCCAAGGGGGTATTAGGTAATGTTCTGTTATTACCCTTCCAAACCCAAGGAAGTCTGAGTGCTGGAACACTTCTGGCCACAAGGCTTTTTGTACCTTTCATGTATTTTATATATATATATTCAATGATATACTGTATATTTTGATGTCTGATCACTATGTGGAGGGACGGAAAACCGAAGACCCATTGCTCACCTCTTCACCTAGTTCCCCGACACAGATTTAAGTTGGTTTTACAGAGATAAAGAGAGGCGAAGGGCGGTAGGCAGTCAGACAGACATGAGCAGAGCAAGGACTGCAGGCCAGGTGCAGAAAGCCACCAGGGCAGAAAGAAAGCCCCTGGGTAACAAGCCACGGGTTAAACTGGGAAAACAAGAACCTTGCCCCCCAGGGTGACCTTACCTCCCTTAGCTGGTCATGCAGTTTAGATCAAATCACTGGTCATGGGATCCGGATCCTCCCCTGACCTTTCCTCCCTGATGTACTGCTAGTCATGTGGCTGTGGACCCCTCCCAGGAGGAGCAAACAAGGAAAAGCATTTAAGCATCCTCCCCTGGAGATAAGATCTAGGCCTACAGCGTGTTTCAGCTCCCGACCCAGAGAAGCAGCAAAACAAGATAAGTGATGTCATTGCTGACCTCAGAACCTGCTACATTGACGAATGACCCCTGCCCTGGCGCTGACCAGTCAGTGGAGACCATGACCCTAAAAGGACGCATCTGGAGAGCTGATGAGTATTTATTGACATCCTTCCTTGGGACCTTTGCTAAGATCCCCGTCTTTAAAAGACCTTAGGACAGTGGTTCTCAAACTTTTTGAAGTCGGGGCGCTTTTAACATCCTACAAATAATTGTAGGTGTACTATACACAAATTTCTGAGAAATATGTTATATAATAATTAAGTCAAATATTAAAGAAAAAATATAAAGGTCAAGCGTGCTTTTATGGTAATTAAACGAAACAAATACAACAAAATTAAATTTATTCTGACATTAAAAACATTTTTATGTTACATTTTTTGAGTTATGCTTTTTAGAATTCGTAAAAAGGAGGGGTTAAAAAAGTTTATCTTTTTATATATATAGATACATTCTTAGTAAGATTTAGTAAATTCGGCAGGTCCCGGCATGAATGTGTTAAGTATTTTCATTCTTGTGTTTATGAGAAACATGAGCCTGATGTGTCCTAGCGATTTCTTCAATGTTTGGGCATATATTTGAAAGGCAAACTCTCATTTCCTCGTCAATACATTGGAGAATTCCTCTCTTTTTACTCTTAACTGTGTTGAGTGCAGAAAACCCCCAACATGCATATCATCTTAACTTTACACCAAACAAAGGATAGAAGAAACTTGCCTCCAGTCTTTTCGGGGAACATGGGGGGTAGTGTAAACAATCCGGCACCACAGCTTAACAGCCTTCTGCAACCGAATCAGGCAAGTGAGGTGGGGGGTTGGGCAGACTGTCCTCTGTCCCCCAAAAATCTAAACTTCAAAAATTCTGTTGGTTTTTTGGTCCCCAACAGGCACATATTTCTCTGGAATACCGTAGGGCACACCTGGAAATCTTCTAGGGCGCCCCAGTGCACCCCGGCACACACTTTGAGAACCACCGTCTTAGGACAGAGGACCCGGTGGGCTTTCCCTTCTGGGAGGATGCCCGCAGCTTTCCCTGCTCTCTTCTTCCCTTCTTCCTCTCCTCCCCCCTCCCAGGCGTGTTTTCCTTGCCCGGTCTTTCTTCTGAGCTCTTCAACCCCATGAGACTTGCAACGAGGGGAGCAGTGCGCAGTGACAGCGTGTCCCGGGCTGGACCCCAGAAACCTGTTTCCAAGAGCCTCTTTTCTCTTTCTTCCCGCGTGGCCAGTGAGTCCTGCTTTGGCATTTCCACTTTCTGTGAATTCTCTCACGGCACGTGTCCGTGGCCAGCCTAACACGATGCCTGTGTGCAGAGAGGACAACAGGTTTCCCGTGGGCACCGTTGGAGACCGCGAAAATCAGATGCCTATGCAGAACCTGTTCAGACGAGGGCTGCCTAAGAATACCAGGTCAGCAGGATGGTATCATCATTCTGCACATGTTTGCTGTTCCTTCTGAAAGTGGGGAGCGGAACGTTGAAGCATAATAGTTGAAATAGAGCTGTTCAACGAGGAGTTGTCTTCTAGAGGCAAATGACAGATGATATTTTAAAGCCTTTCACTTTATCCCATCTGATTAGTGCATTATAATGTTATTTCGAATTATTTGAAATGCAGTAATGCATCATAAAACAAGAATCAGGCCTCTTTTAAGGTCTACATTTATGAGCCCTGTGAAATTTGCTTTTAGGCATATATATCGAAGTTGCTTGTAAGTGATGATGATTTCATTTTATTTAGATCATGCTAACCTTCTAGGTAAAGTGATCTCGGTGGCTTGTATTGTAAGCCACATCACAAACGTCACAGAAAGAAAGGCAGTATGATTTTAAAGTGTATTTATTTATAAAAAAAAAAAAAGAGCTACAAATTACTTGGTTAAAATATAATCAAGCGGCAGAAAAACATTTTATGTAAAACATGTCTCCTTCCCTTGGTCCTTCAACACAAACGTAACTGTTATTAAAGGTCTGGTATATATATATATATATTTTTCAAAATCTCTTTGGTGCTGGTGTACATGTAGATTTAGGAAAATTATACAAATAGGATCATACATTCTTTATACGGTCCATTGTTTTTTCACGTATGTGTCCTAGAGATCTTTCAATAAATGCACACACAGATCTGCTTTCTCCTTAGTCACCGGGCAGTATTCCATGGGTACCGTTACTTTAATAAGCTGTCCTTGATGGACCTTTAGGATGTTTATTCTTTTGTTATTAGAAATGATTTTTGCAGCGAACAGCTTTGTATGTGTAGTTTGACATGTCCTTTTTCTGTGTGTGTGTGTGACAGAGACAGTCAGAGAGAGGGGCGGATAGGAACAGACAGGAATGGAGAGAGATGAGAAGCATCAGTTCTTCTTTGCGGCATCTTAGTTGTTTGTTGATTGCTTTCGCATATGTGCCTTGACCTGGGGGGCTCCAGCAGAGAGAGTGACCCCTTGCTCAATCCAGCGACCTTGGGTTCAAGCCAGCAACCTTGGGCTTTAAGCCAGTGACCTTTGGGCTCCAGCCAGCGACCACGAGATTATGTCTATGATCCCACACCCAAGCCAGCAATCCCGCGCTGAAACTGGTGAGCCCCTGTTCAAGCTGGATGAGCCCACGCTCAAGCGGGTGACCTCAGGATTTTGAACCTGGGTCCTCTGTGTCCCAGTCCGATGCTCCACCCACTGTGCCACTGCCTGATCAGGCTAGTTTGACATATCTTTGCGAGAAAATCCAAAAGGTAGATTCCTAGTATGGAAATCCTGGATACGTACATCTAGACCAATGGTTCTTAACCTGGGTTCTATGGAACCCTAGGGGTTCGATGAGTCGGTCTCAGGGGTTCGGAGAAGCCTCTGCCGCGGAGGCCAGAATAAAGTAATACCGTCATTTGTTGTGAGTCCATGCACTTTGTTGGTTTTGTTTTTTGAGCAAGGGGATGTTCATGCACGGCTCATTTTGTGCACCAGTAAAAAAACATATACCTATGTCTTGAATTTGGAAAAAAAAATCATATTTTATTTATCACTAAAGAAGGGTTCGGTGAATGTGCATATGAAACCGGTGGGTTTGGTACCTCAAAAAAGGTTAAGAACCACTGCACTAAATATATTGATAGTGTCGAATTACCTGCACAAAAGGCCTCACCGGTGTGTATCTTTTCACTAACTGTGCTCATGAATGCTGTTTATCCCACGCACCCTTTGCCAGCATCATGGGAGGTTAATTAGCTTAACCCCCGAGTCTAATATAATTTGTGATTAATAAGATCAGCCACTAGCCGATCCTCTGTCTCTCTAGAGTTGCCTATTCTGGACACATCATATAAATGGAGTCATACAATCTGTGTGTCTCTGTGGTCAGGCTTCTTCCACTGAGCGTCTTGTGTTCAAGGTGTATCCACCTCGCGATATGTACGAGCATGCCACTCCTTTTTATGGCTGTATAGTATTCCCTTATGCGGACAACCCACATTTTACTTATTCATTAGCTGAGAGAAAAATGTTTGTGTTTTCACCTTTTGGTGGTTTTATGCGCAATGCTGCCAATATACAACCCTTTGTGCAGACATATGTTGTCATTTTTCCTGGGTATGTACCTAGACGCGGAATTGCTGGGTCCTACGATAACTTTATGTTTAGAGTTTGTGGGACAGCCAGCCAGATTCCAAAGTGGCTGCATATTTTATATTCCCCTCAGCGTGGTATGAGGTACCAGATTTTCCAAATCTTAACTAATACTTGTTGTTTTTTGCTTTGAAAGCATTGACCTGGAACGATAAGGTTGCCGGTTTGAAACCCTGGACTTGCCTGGTCAAGGCACATATGGGAGTTGATGCTTCCTGCTCCCCCCCGCCTTCTCTCTTTTTCTCTGTCTCCTCTCTCTAAAATGAATAAATGAAGTCTTTAAAAAAAGAAAAACAAGCCTGACCTGTGGTGGCGCAGTGGATAAAGCGTGGACCTGGGAACAACACTGAGGTCGCCAGTTCAAAACCCTGCACTGGTCTGGTCAAGGCACATATGGGAGTTGATGCTTCTAGCTCCTCCCTCCTTTCTCTCTTTCTCTCACTCTGTGTCTCCTCTCTAATAAATAAATAAATAAATAAATAAAAATAAATAAAATTTAAAATATCTTTTTTAAAAAAACAATAAAAAGAAAAAGAAAAACAATTTACATCGTAACCATCCTAGTTGGTATGGGGTGGTTTCTCATTGTGGTTTTGACTTGATTTTCTTGATTGCTGATGAGATTTTGCATCTTTTTTATGTGCTTTGTGTTCCTGTCTTCGGAGAAATGGATATTCAGATCCTTTGCCCATTTTATAAATTAGTTGTCTTTTTATTTTTGAATGGTAATAGTTCTTTATATATTCTAGATACCAGGATTTTTATCAGGTATATGATTTCCAAATATTTTCTCCCCTTCTCTGGGTTTCTTCTCACTTTCTTGATGGTATTCTTTGAGACACAATGCGGTTCATTTTGATGACATCTGATCTGTCTATTTTTTTCTTCATTGTGTTTTCGTTTGTCATATCTGAACGTCACCAGAGGAGCTGCTTGGTGCAATACCTCTCTTTTGGATCCTGGGTCTGTTGGTTTTGGTATGGACAGCATTTTTCTTATCCCAACCACCCGGTCCTTGAGGTGATCTGAGAAGCAGCTCTTTCTAAGGCTGCACCAACGGAGCTGACTTAGTTCTTTTACTTGGGAGTACGGTTGAAAGTATTTTCACGAGAAAATTAATGTAGTTTTTACAACAAAATGTGATCTTGCAACGTAGTCTGGCATATTTATGGTGAAACATTCGTTATTCCAGGCAGTCCCGGGTTACAGACGAGATAGGTTTGAAAATATCTAAGTATTTATATGCACAGACGGGTACAAACAAATACTATGTTAAGACAGACATCTAAGTTTGTCTTAATAAGTAATAGGAGTAGGTCAATGTGTCTGTTCCAACTTACATACAATTTTTTTTTTATTCAATGAGAGGAGGGGAGGCAGAGACAGACTCCCGCATGCGCCCCAACTGGGATCCACCTGGCAAACCTCCTGGGAGGTGATGCTATGCCCATCTGGGGAGTTGTTCAACAATCGAGCTCTTCTTAGCATCTGAGGTGGACGCCATGGAGCCATCCTAAGCTTCTGGGGCCAACTCACGCCAATTGAGCCATGGCTGCAGGAGGGGAAGAGAGAGAGAGAGAGAAGTGAGAGGAAGAGAGGTGGAGAAACAGATGAGTGCCTCTCCTGTGTGCCCTGACTGGGAATTGAACCCAGGACATCCACATGCTGGGCCAATGCTCTACCTGAGCCGACAGGCCAGGGTCCAAATTTAACATAAGAAGAAATCTACAGAACCTATCTTGTTCATACCTGGGGGCTACGTGTACTTACTTTTACTTCAAAACACCTACTGTATTTTTCGCTCCATAAGATGCACTTTTTTCCCCCCCAAAAGTGGTAGGGAAAATGCCCGTGCATCTTATGGAGTGAAAAGTATCTTTTTTTTTGTATTTTTCCAAAGTTAGAAGCGGGAAGGCAATAAGACAGACTCCCGCATGAGCCCCACCGAGATCCACCCGGCATGCCCACCAGGGGGCGATGCTCTGTCTATCTGGGGTGTTGCTCCGTTGCAACCAGAGCCATTCTAGCACCTGAGGCAGAGGCCATGGAGCCATCCTCAGTGCCCGGGCCAACTTTGCTCCAATGGAGCCTTGGCTGCGGGAGGGGACGAGAGAGAGAGAGAGAGAAAGGAGAGGGGGAGGGGTGGAGAAGCAGATGGGCACTTCTCCTGTGTGCCCTGACCAGGAATTGAACCCAGGACTTTCACACACCGGGCTGACACTCTACCACTTAGCCAGCTGGCCAGGGCTTATTAAATATTTTAACACACCATTTGGTTCAGAATATTTTTTTTTTCTCATTTTCCTCCTTAAAACCCTAGGTGTATCTTATGATCAGGTGAGTCTTATAGAGCAAAAAATACGGTACTTGTATAAACTCAGGATGTAGCTTTCTTATGCCTTGTTTTATTTTGATTAGTGTTAAGCCTCTTCTTTATGCTAAGAAGCTGGTGATGAATTGGTTGCAGCTTAAAAATACTTTATCCAAACTATTATTGTCCACCGAAAGTTAAAAAAAATTTCCTTAGTATAGTTTTAAATCTCATTTCTTTCTGTGTAACTAATGTACATAGCGTGACTTACTGATAAGTGTGAGTCTAGTTGTACAAATTAATCCTAGCAGGGCTCCATTCTTTAATGTCAATGCTGTAAATTGTTCCCACATTAGTTTAGGTATTCTGGTATTATATTTGATGTAGATATAAATTCTTATATTGTGGGTGAAGAGGGATCCAAGTTCAGTAGGATTCAAGAACTTACAAATTTTATTTCTCTCCTCATTTCTTATAGTAATCCTTCTTTTAGCATGAAGTCAGAGTAATTATAAAGGAATGATAATTAATCTGTTATTTATTTGGGAAAACAAATTTTATTGCCATTTATAATAAATAAAAATGGCCAACCACTTATTTTAGAAATAATTCTATTTCTAGGCCCTAGAAAGACTCTGCATCTCACAATTAAATTAAAGTTAGAAGCTGGAATAGTTGGTAGGTAGGAATGTCATAATGTGCTGTAGGGGACAGTTCTTTTAAAGGTTCTGACAGTCAGCCGGTAAGATGTTTTGATTTCTAAATAACTTTCTCTCCCCGGCCCCCAGAAATAGATACAAGAAGTATTTTTGGCAAATCTGCTAAGCTTTCTTTTTATTTTTTTTTCTTCTTCATGATTCTCATCATATCATTGAAGGTACCTAAATAATATTAACGTTTTAAGTTAAGCACTTCGGCCGCTGACCGCTTTGACACGACCACCGACTGATTAGAACTGAAGGCTGAGTTGAGCCTGCAGAAAGGGGTCTCCTTGCCCAGAAGAGGCTCTTCCATTTCTCCCTGTCAGGAATGTCACAGCCTTTTCTAAGGGCATTGCCGGGATAGGAAGAGGCTGCTGTGTCTGTCTGGCAGGGTGTTCGACCCGGGCATTCTCCCGGGTGTGCCGTGAATGAGCTCAGATCTCTTGCTTAAGAAATTGGGAGCTGTGTTTCTGCTGTGCCGGGGCCAGTTATTGGCAACACGATGATGCTCAGGAAGCATTTCCTATTTCTAGGGCCTCCGCTGGTTTCTGGAGAGCACGTCCAAATGGTCCACGCAAGGACGACCTCACTTTCTGAGGAGGTGTGTTTTCCTTCCACAGAGTCCATGGAGGGTCGACGGCACCTGTGGAAAGCTCAGTGTTTGCATTTGCTTTCTCTTCGTTGGCCTCCTACATGTCACGTCTGTATCTGTTATTATCTCGGACTTCTGGCTAGGTGGGGATTTTATTTCCTTCCTGGGGTCCGGGGTCATCTCTGACTCTTCCATCAGTGCCCTGAACTGCTTTGTCTCTGTGCCACTCTGACCTCTCCCGGCGTGCGCATCCCTGACCTAACTCCGACTCCTCCCCTGATCTGTCCCCGCGGCCACGTTCGCTCAGTGCTTTGGGGGTGAATTAGAACAACTTTGAGGGCTGTTGTTTGTGTTGGTCAGGGCTCAGTGGTAGAGAACAGAATCTATTTATTCTTTTCTACTGTAAATAGAAAGGGATTTCTTACAGGGAAATTGAATATCTTGCTGAATTGTCATGGGAGCTTAAAAACATAGGTAGCCGGACCTGCCAGGAGCGGCTCCCACAGCTGCCCTGCAGCACGGGACCCCCGGGGCAGCCAATGTGCTGGCCGGAGCGGGGGCTGAGCTGAAGGAGATGCCGCTGCCCGGCTCCTGGCCCCAGACCCATGCCACCTTGGCTGCCATCCACAGAGTGACAGATACGTCACACTGTTCCTCTCCCCACTGCCTTCAGTTGCAACTAAGTTGGATCGATCATACAAATTCATGTTTTGTATGCTTCACGTCTCGTCTGCCATGATCTGATGGGCAGAACTGCAGTCCTGTCCAGTCCAGGCCCCGGGTGCAAGAGAGCTGGGAAGTGTGGTGGTTAGCTCTCTAGATTCTGCCCTTTGCCGGTAGAAGGCCGCAGAAAGGTTCGAGTGAGTCAGTCCACCGTGCTTTGCACCAACGTCTGATTTCTCAACTGGAGCGGGTCCATCCTGTCCTCTCACCTGAGCCGGACAGGGCAATCCTCCCATTCCTTAAAGGGCCAGTTTCTACGCCATGCCCCTCCCCCCCATGCCCCTTTGGCTCTCAGCAGATGCTGGAACCTCACCCTGGGAGGAAAGGAAGCTGCGGCGTGACCTGGACTGGCCGCTCCTCTGGCCTTCTCTCCGTCCCTTCCACGTCGCTGCGAGTCGCTGCGGCATCCCCGGGTGGGCGGAGTAGGGGAGACGGAGGAGAGAGTCGGGGATGCTTGCAGGTGGGGTCACGAAGCGAAGAGAGGACAAGGATGAGGAAAGAAACGAGACGTTCTGGAGGCTCCAAAGAGAACCTGTCAGGATGTTGGGCTCCATCCGGTTACTCCTGCCTTCTTGAGGACGATTGTGCAGCCCGAGCGCAGGACCCCTCACCCTCCTCTCTCGCCGACCGAGAAAACTCCAGACACCTTTGCGTCTTCTCTGTTGAATCCTGTCGTGGGTTCTGGTTCTTTCTCTGTGGCTGTCCCTCCCTGATTTACCCTTGTCCCCTAGCCTTCCGCAGAAGCCCGCACTTCTGTTTTCCGTGGTCTACAGCGGTGACGGGCAATCTTCTGAGCTGGGTGTGTCAAAATTCACCAAAACACCGAGCATCACTCGGGGGGTGTGTCACTTGGAGAAACACAGCCTCACCGGAAGTCCCAGAACTAGACGCTCTGTGTGGAGTTCTGTTGTTTTGGCCTCCAGACCTCCGGCACAGAGTGTCCACACTACAGCACATGTTTTATCCTCAGCTACTGCACCTGGCCATGCAGTAGCCGAGGATGAAACGTCCTTCTCGGCACGCGGCCCCATACTTCTCTGGTATGCGGCCGCATGTCATCGAACATGGCTACGCGTGTTATAGGTTCGCCATCACGGGTCTACATTGATCTTCTTCTCTGAGGTGTCTCAAATCTTCTCCCAGCGAATATGTCTAAAACCAAACTCTGGATTCTTCCTCCGCTCCCAGGGCCCTTCGCCTGCTGTCCCCCATCTTGGCGAGTGGCATGAGAAGTCACCCAGAACCTCAGGCCCCCGCAATTTGGAGCTAACGTCGCCCTTTGCTTTTTCTCTTTTATCACATTCCTTTTGTGAACAGATTCTGTTGGCTCTGCCCTCAGACTTCATCTCGACACTTGACCGCTAATAACCATCCATCTTCCTGTGGCCGTCCCATCATCACCAATGAGCCTGATAGAGGGTTGCCCTCACTTCTTCCTCTTGGTAGCCAGCAGCCAGAGTGAGCCAGTCGGATCCTGCTTTTCTGCTTCCAGCTAGCATATAAATCCCATTGCATTTAGAACACAATTTAAAGGCCTTCCTGGGGCTTTCAGGGCTCTGTGTTGTGTGGTCCTGCCCTTAGCCCCGGCTTGCGTCAGGTCAGGCTCACTAAACTTCTTCCACCTCTGGCCTCCTAATTTTTTCCCTTATGTAATTTATTGGGATAGATACATCGTGTTATATAATTCCCCCCCACCCCCACCCCCGTTCCCCGCTAGAAGACAAGTTTCATGAGGGTAGAACTTTGTTTGGCTCCCTGTTTTACGCTTTCTTTCCCTGGCATAGAGTAGATCCTCAGGCATGTGCTGGCTGCACGGTGAGGGCAGTGAAATTAGTTTAAAGGCCTTGTCTTAGTGTGGAAGATTGACGTAGAAAGGGCCTGCGATTTAATCAGTTTATCACGGTCGCAGAATACGGGATTGATGATTGATCACTGCCGAGAAGAGGAAGGATGCTTGAAGGAATGGGTGCAAGTATGGAACTCTCAAATTATTAGGAGAGAAAAATGGAGTGAAGAAGCTGACCGAACCAGTAGGAGTTAGAAAAGTGGAAACGGTCTGAAATAGCAGAGCCGGATGAAAGGTCTAATGGGGAACGGGCCAGAGACTTGCTGTTCTTCCGAGACGGAGCGCCCGTTCCTCCCAGCTCCACCCTCTCCAGCTCAGAATCCCGGCAGGTAACACACTAACGAGCATAGTGGAAAGGAGGCAGCAGACAGTCTAGGACTTGAGACAAGAAGGGCGCGTTGCCTGGATTTACTCATTGTCTCCCGTGCGTCTCTGGCAGGGCACCGCAGAGGCTCCCAGCCCTGAGCAGGCACAGGGAAAAGAGCCTGTTCCCTGTAGACAAAGGTCAGGGAGAAAAACTTTTTTTTCAGTGCCCACCCTGCTTCCTTCGAATGCTAAGGGATAACACGTTTTCAGCAGGGCGGAGCAAGGAGCTGACTTTCTGTTCTCTCCCCACTGACACCCCTGGAAAATCAGGCAGCATGCTCCAGTCCCCACCTGGAGGTTGGAGCTATGCCTGGATCAGGGAGCTAATCATCTATTTCCTGCCTGGCAGAAGCAGGTGGCATTTCCATTTCTCTACCAGGTGGTGTGACAGGGCCAACCGGCCGCAATGAGATTTCACCGGGTGGTACAAATGGGGACTAATTGCCGCTAGGCTTGATGTTCCTCTCCCCTCTCACCAGCGGTCTCCCCATGGAGAACGGAGCTTCCTCACCCACTGGCATCAAGAAGCTAGGGTGGGTGGAGGGGGCAGGGCTAGTCGGCTCCCCACTCCCTCCTTTCCCTCGGTGGTATACCGGGGTTCATTAGGGTGCCGATTCTTGGCAGCAAAGAAATGATATGACTTAGCCCTGGGGGGTTCTTTTCCCTGGTGCCAGCTCAGCCCGAGGGGAAACTTATTTTTTACATAAAGGCAACAGAAATGGTGAGTTGTTCGGCATAGTAACATCTAAGGGCTTCCCACCCGATCCACCGTCTGGAAGAGATGTTTTACTTCTAGATTGTTTCTTGTAGGTATTTAGCGATGTCAGGCTTGCTTTGGAAGAGAAGCCTTCCCAGCAGAGTGGTAAACAGAACTGGGCTTCCCATGGCCCAGGTGGATTGTCGACTCTAAGCAATTGAGTATCCATGGCAGGGCACATGGATACTCAATTAAAGTAGAAGAATTAAAAGCGTGAATCACGTAAGGACAGTAATATTCTTGACGATACTTCAATAGTATTAATCATTCTCTTAGAATTATTGAATTTTTAAGAAAAAAGGAGCCTAAAGAGAATGCTGGAAAAGAACAGTCAAGCCATCTTTAAAGTTACATCTTTATTAGATCTTAGATGTGGAAATAGTGTTAAAGGAGAACATTGATTTAAAACATCTGAGCCAGTAAGAAGGAAGCCAGTGAGACCCCCTATGTAAAGAAATCAGCAGTGAAGCGGAGAGAAATTTTTTTTTTTTTACTAAAAATTGGGAGAAAGTATTACTTCCGACGCTAAAGTCTGCAATTGAATTCTTGCTGCTCCCGGATGGACTTTGTGTCTCCTGTTCACTGGGCCCGCTCCTCCGGGTCTTTTGTTACCTCCTGCTTCTAGCGGTTAGCCTGTTATTTAAAAGTGTCCTTGTCCTTATAGTCCCTGCGTCGATGCCACTTCCTCCAAGACCTTTCCTCCAGTTAGTCAAACCAGAAACGACTCGTCTCTGTTCTCAGTTTCCTCAGAGCAGTTTCGGACTCTGCTGACAACACTGGGTATATAAATCTGGTATTATGCGGTATGTGGATCAATAGCTTTATAGGCTAATGAACCTGTTTAATTTGGCCGCTAGTAGGGTTTACATTGTCCTGAGAACACAATACAGACGATCCGATGTAGATGGCTGGAGACTTGTGAATAATGATGTGCCAGTTGCCATGAGACAGGGAGAAGGAGGGATATTCCTGGGAGACGGACTAACAAGTCAGAACTGCCTGGTGGGGGACGGGGGGCAGGACAGAATGGAAAGATAGTGGAGCCCATTGGAGACCTGGCGGCTTTTTCTAAAGCCACTGCTCTCTCTCATCTTTGCTCAAAGCACCTGATGAAGCAGGAGCAGAATAACCTTTTCTTCCAACTCCTCTCTGGTGACTGCCATTAAGTCTACCTCCTAGCCATTAAGCCCAAATGCTGGTCCACCGTGGTTGACTATTCAGAAGACCTAGATATTTTCATCTACCCTGTGGTTTTCTTTACTGCCAAACTTTTCAGGACCAGAGCCTAAACCGCTGGAACGGTATTTCCCTGCAGTTTGGTTTTTAATTGTGTTCTGAGTTCAGTTTGTTTCTGATGGCTTTCCAAGTTCTTTCTCCCCACGCCTCTGGAGGAGAGTGTGTGCTTCTGAAGCCCTAGGGTACCGTTCTAGTAAATTGAGAATTCACTTCACTGAATGATACCCCGGTGGCCTGAAAGAGTTAATACACGGTTCTTAAGTACCTTATTAATTCCTGGGGAGTAATTTCTGCATTAGAAGGTCGCTTAGTATCTAGCCACTTACACGCACTAAGGATTTTGCCTTGATAAAGTAGATTTGAGCCTTTGAAAACGGGGAGATTGAACTTACGTCCAGGAATCCTGCTTAATAACTAGTTGTGTGCATAATGGTTCCGTGAGAGAAGTGGGATTATTATACTGGTCAGGATGAAGCAGGTTCCAGTCTCAGCTCAGTGTTGTACTTCTGTGAGACCTTGGGAGGGTCACTTGTCTCTGTTTTACCAAGTGAGGACTGTGCCTACACCAGAGACAGCATAAAACAGTGTGGTTAAGCACTCCGATTTTAGGGTGTAACCCGGGTCACTGACCGGGCTCAGTTCCTGGCTTCTCTACTTGATCACTGTGTGACTTTAGGCAAATTAAGTGACATCTCCGACTCAGCTTTTTTTTTTTTCTTAAACATTTTTTTAAATTCTTTCTTTATTTATTACAGGGACAGAGAGAGAGTCAGAGAGAGGGATAGACAGGGACAGACAGACAGGAATGGAGAGAGGTGAGAAGCATCAATCATTAGTTTTTCATTGCCATTGCGACACCTTAGTTGTTCATTGATTGCTTTCTCACATGTGCCTTGACCACAGGCCTTCAGCAGACCGAGCCACCCCTTGCTGGAGCCAGCGACCTTGGGTCCAAGCTGGTGAGCTTTTGCTCAAGCCAGATGGGCCCCGTGCTCAAGCTGGTGAGCTCGGGGTCTCAAACCTGGGTCCTCTGCATCCCAGTCCGACGCTCTATCCACTGCGCCACCGCCTGGTCAGGCCCGACTCAGCTTTTTATCTTAACTCAGGAAGTTGTTAAAAAGAGTAACGACTCAGTAAATGTGAGCAGCTGTATTTATTATTCATCGGTATGATTTTGGAGCTGATCAAATGCAGTAAGTGAGGTAAAGTGCCCAGTGCCGTGCTCGGGACGTAGTAGCCAACGCTGGTTAGAGAGTAGCTTTTGCTGTTAGTGTTGCTAATACAGAGGGTTCATGTGCAGAGAGCTCCAGGTTGAAGGTGAAGACGTACTAGGCCAGGGGTCCCCAAACTTATTACACAGGGGGCCAGTTCACTGTCCCTCAGACCGTTGGAGGGCTGGACTATAAAAAAAACTATGAACAAATCCCTATGCACACTGCACATATCTTATTTTAAAGTAAAGAAACAAAACAAGAACAAGTACAATATTTAAAATAAAGAACAAGTCAATTTAAATCAACACACTGACCAGTATTTCAGTGGGAACTGTGGGTGCGGATGCATCCTGTGCTCCTCTCACTGACCACCAATGAAAGAGGTGCCCCTTCCGGAAGTGCGGCGGGGGGGCGGGCTGATAAATAGCCTCAGGGGGCCGCAGTTTGGGGACCCCTGGACTACGCCATTGTAAGCAGGAAACGTTTTGACACTCAGTAGCTGTCTCTCCTGGTGTTGGGCGCTGTGCTGACTCTGGAGTGCACTTCCCACAGCTTCGTACACGTCACCGGAGGGCTGTTTGTGGCCGGCTTGGCCTTCCCCTTCCTCTCTGTCCCCTGGGCAGCAGTAACTTGAAAGTGAAGTTTGTTTCACCATTAGAAAGTTATTTTCTTCACTCTCCCCCCCCCCATCCTTGTGCCTCTCCCCCCCTTGCTGCCTCCGTCCTCAGTCTTCCATTGCGCTCGTCTGCCCTAGGGTTGCTATTTTTAAAAATATCTTATTTTTAAATAAGATCATCCTGTATGTAGGTATATGACGTTGACTTGATGGGGGCCGTGGCTCTGGGAAAGGAGCAGGGGCTTACCCTGCTCAGACTGTGGATCACTGTCAGCTTAGGGGAGAGTTCTTCTTGGATTCACTCAAAAAAATAAAAGCTGCTTCGTTTAGAGAGGGGAGTGGGGAGCGGGGCTGCGAGCTGGGGGACTGAGGTGGTGGGAGGAAGAACTCTGGGCTGCTGTAGGAGAGAACTCCGCTTAGCGACTTCTAGACCCGAGTGTGACTTCCAAAATGTCCAGGTCGGAGCTGCTTTGGCATTTGTCTGGGAGGGCACATCTCTGTGGAGGCAGGTAGAGAACTAAGAAGTGAGGACTATGGGCAGGTGGCCTGTGAATGTACCTGCCTTTGGGGGCTAGAGTCCATGTATCTTAAGATAGCACCCTGGGCTGGTGGATTGAAGGGGTTTGTTTAGTCCTTGGGTGTTGTTAGGGTACTACTGATCACAGCAGTGGCAGGAGGATGACGTTTGACTTGGGGGGCCTTTGTGTGTCTTACCAGTTACGCTGTCTCTTTATGCAGCACAATAACAAAAAGCTCGTGATGTTAGCGGTGTGTGGATGAGATGCCCCAATAATGCCGAGCTTGGCTTGGGAGGGGTATGCCATTTCGAGTCAACCAGTATATAATGGATCAAAGGGAAAAGGGGTGAGAGACACCCCCCCCTCCCCAGCTGAGCAAATAACATGGACTAAAAGAAATAAGAAATGATGACATCGGATCATTTACAACAAAATGGATGGACCTTGATAACATTATACGGAGTGAAATAAGTGAATCAGAAAAAAAAACTGAGAACAGCATGATTTCATACATAGGTGGGACATAAAAGTGAGACTATGAGACATGGACAAGAGAGTGGTGGTTATGGGGTGGGGGGAGGGAAGGAAGAGTGGCATAGGGAGAAGGGGAGGGGCACAGGGAAAACCAGATAGAAGGTGACAGAGGACAATTTGACTTTGGGTGATGGGTATGCAACACAATTGAATGATAAGATAACCTGGAGATGTTTTCATTGTACATATGTACCCTGATTTATTGGTGTCACCCCATTAAAGTTAATAAAATAAAATAAAATAAAAAAATAAATAAAATAAATAAAAGAGATAATAGGACGGACATGGCACAAAGGAGAAGGTAGTCATACAGCAATGAACTCAACAAACAAATCCTCAAGAACGAGACAGAGTTTGCCAGTGCCTGCAAGAAGGAGCACTATCTATTGAAGAGCATTTTCTCATGGTGGGAAGAGTGGCAACCTGAGGCAGAAACCTCTGGAACCACAAGTAACCCTTTCTTGTGATTCCAAGTCTACTGAGAACCCATCGGGTGTTACTTGTTCTCCATTGTAGCCCACGCATCACGGGGGCAGATCACAGAGCCCAGAGGAGTGTAGTACTCAGTCGTCACGGCGGTTATTTACTTTCTCTGCTCTGTTTTACAACGCTAAATACTCTGTACCTGTTTGTTCACGTCTCACAACGGATCGTGCGGTGGTAGTTTGCTTGAAAGATTAAAAAAATATATAGTGAGACAATTATAATCAGGTTTTCCCCATGAAAAGTGGAATAATAATACTGTTTTATTTCTGAAAATTTTGACTTTAACTGGCTTTTATTTTGGGTTCGGCGTTAAAAGAGTATTACGCTAGAGTAAATGCAATTAGTGACATCTGGTTGCTGCAAGGGTCAATAATATCTGATATGAAGGTATCAATATTGTGATAATATACTTTAGTTTCATTGTTTAAAACTAGAAGAAAAAAACAAATTTGAAAGCAGCTTGGTGACTGCCTCTATAGCAGTGATTCTGAGAATCTTTTGCCATTGTTTTTAATGGGCAGGCTTGTATGTTCATGGATTGGTTAATCTTAAAGACCAGATGGTAACTGTATCAAAATTTTATGAAGATTTTATGTCCTGTGTTTTGCTATCAGCTAAAAAACATAAGAATTTATTAACGAGGAAAGTTAAACATCACCCTGTCCTAATGAAAAAACAAGCATATAAATAATAAAAATAAAAATTGATGAATTATTTTATTTACCTAATAGTTTACTGTCATTACTCAAAAGGAACATAAAGGGGAAATTAGGAAAAAAAAGTGGGCCTCAACACTGTTGCTTTTTATGAAAATAAAAAGTAGAGAAGAAGCGGGGAAAACAGTACAAAATAACAATTATAAATCCAAGTGTCAATAATTACATAAATATAAGTAGACTAGATGATTCAGATAAAAGACTAAGGTCGTCAGATTAGATAAAAACACCAAATCTATTGAGGTAGTAGGTTTACAAAAAGCATATCTAATACACTAGCATTCAGAAAGCAACAGAATTGAAAATCGTATTTCAGATTCCTTCTAATCAAAAGAAGGCTGATGTACAAGCTTGCCACCTGTAGAGGAGTTGGTGCGGTGAGGCCAGCCTGAGCTCACACTACAGTCTTTCTACAGAAGACTCTGTGGGAAGACCAGGTTATCTGCCTCCCTGCTTCTCACTTCGGAAAAATACAAAAAACAAATAAACAAACAAAAAACGGGCAAAGAACCTGAATAGACAGTTCTCTAAAAAGGACATACAGGTGGCCCATAGGCATATGAAAAAAAAATGCTCAACTTTATTAATCATCAGAGAAATACAAATTGAAACCACAATGAGATACCACGTTATACCTGCCAGAATGGCGCTCATTAACAATTCAACACACGACAAGTGCTGGCGAGGATGTGGAGAAAAGGGACCCCTCCTGCACTGCTGGTGGGAATGCAGACTGGTGCAGCCGCTGTGGAGAACAGTATGGAGATTCCTCAAAAAAATTAAAAATGAAACTGCCTTATGACCCAGCTATCCCACTTGTAGGAAGATACCCTAAGAATCCTAAAACATAGTTCAAAAGAAGAAATGCACCCCCATGTGCATTGCAGCATTGTTTGCAGTAAGGAAGATCCGGAAACAGCCCAAGTGTCCATCAGTGGATCAGTGGAAAGAAACGGTACAAGTTACACAGTGGAATATTACGAGGCCGTGAAAACGAAGGAAATCTTAACCTTTTGCGAAAGCGCAGATGGACCCGGAGATTGTTATGCTGAGTGACATAAGCCAGGCAGAGAAGGGCAAATATCGTATGATCTCACTTACATGAAATCTAAGGAACACAAGAAACTGAGGAACAAAATAGAAACAGAGGCGGGGTCCCAGGGAGCAGCGGGACAGCTGTCAGAGGGAATGGGGGAGGAGGGAACAGGATCAGAGAAGGTGAGGGGATTAGCCAAATTATATATACAGGGTATACATAATACGTAGTTACAGATAACAGTGTAGCAAGTCTCAGAAGGAAGGGGGGCTGGAGGTGGGCGGGCAGCAAAGGGGGTGAGATGGAAGGAGACTTTTCATGGGGAGTGGGGTGCATGTTGTGGGCGGTTGAGGGTGTTCCATTGAGGGGGACACTGGAAACCATGCCGACAGAAGAAAAATTTTAAGAAAAGATAGCCTGTGTAGCTCTTTTTGCTATCAGACAAAATAGACAAGGAGGGAATAGGAATTACTGTAATAGAGACGAAGAGATTGCTACCCAATGGTAGAATGCTCATTTCACCAGATGTAAGAAACTAGGTACACAGTAACCTAGTTGTGAACTATATAAACAAAGATATACAGAAACAGAAGGAAAACAGTTGGAATCCCAATCTTGTGGGAATTGAACAAACCTTTCTGAATAATTGATAGAAGTAGCAGACAGAAGATTTGGGAGGATACAGACAGTTTCAGGAACACGAACAACAACCTGACTCGGTAGGCGTACGTAGAATGTTTTACACACTTTAAGTATGCCCCGTTCTTTTCAACGTCATGTATGGAACATTTGACATTGATTATTATGTGGAAGACCATTAAAACAAGCCCTAGGAAATTTCAGATGATTGCAATCATGTGAAGAATGTTTCCTAAACATAGCGGGATTATGCAAAGAATCAAAAGACAGCAGGACGATCCCCATATGTCTGAAAATGAAGAAATATACTTAGTAAACATTTTATATATTTAGGAAGTTTTATGATAGTATTTAGAAGGGCCAATAAACCTGACATTTAAAAAATACCCAAAACATCACTGTGTTGCTCAACCTCGTCACTAGATTGTCAACATTTGGGGGGGGGGTGTGCGTTTTTTTTTTTAATTCAAATATTTGATACTTTTAGATTCTAGAGATCTCCAATATTTTTTTAAAATAATTTCCTTTTCTTGGAGGCTAGTGATGATCTAAGTTGCAACAGGAAAATAAATCTCTGCTCTAAATGAGGAAAAGTCCGCCCTTGCTGTTGGCTAGAGGGGGCCAGGGTCAGACGTCTGGATTCACTGCAAGCAGGACATTTATATACAGGTTTTTAGTTCACTGGCTGTGTCCCCTGTCTTCATATTCCTAGAGCCCAGGAGACCAGCCAGCTGAGCCTAGAGTGTGACCGTGGGCCAGAGGCGTAAGGAAATTTGAGGCTTAGATGGATTGAGTAGGTTATTTTTGCTCCCCCTATTTATATAACGATAACAGGGTCACCCTCAGGTCCCGTTAGCTGCACAGGTTTGGGATTCAACCACCCCTCCCCTTTCCACCTTTGAGGAAAAGAGAGAGGAGTTTTCAGACGATTACTGATGGGATCTAGAGAAGTCTCCCGGCCGAGACCCCTTCTTTTTCTTTTTCAGAGGTTTGAGTTGCACCAAAAAAAAAAAAAATTGTGGCGTGCACAGTTTCTGGTAAGGCAGTGCGTTCTGAAAGAGTGAGGTTCTCAGCCGGAGTGGATACCTGGGTCACGTCATGGATGCAAGAAGTACGTGAAGTGTCAGGTAGACAAGTGCGTTTTCCTGGGGATCATGTCCCGTTGGCTGGTTCATTGTTGTCTTTAAAATTTTTCCATGTTATCCCAATTTACAGTTCCTTTTCCTGAGGCAGTTTCCTTACTTTGTGTCTGCTGTTCCTTTTTTTGGGAGCAGAGGCTGGACGTCTCAGTGATGTCAGTGATGGCAACGACACATTCAAGAATCATAGACGGTTCTTTATTTTACTCTTCTTGAAGTGCGTGGCTTCATCTTGGTTCGCTACTTCTGTATTTTAGTGAATAGCTTTTATTTTGGGGTTCCTTTGGAAATTGATGGCATGAAGAATAAATATTGGTATGAAATTAGCCCACATTCAAATTTATAAAATGTACTGACAACGACTCCCAATTTTTGAAATAACCATACTTTAAAAAAAAATTAAAACAAATTGAGAGAAAAGTCACATTGTTATTACTTATTGAAATTCATAGAGTAACCTATATACTCTGTTTCTCCTCTTTGTAAAATTTTAAAAAAAGTAATGCATAGCTCTTCCTATTAATTTTTAAAAAATGTTATATTTATTGTTTTTACAGAGAGAGGAAAGGTGGTGGCAGCAAGAAGTATCAACTCATAGTTGCTTTACTTCAGTTGTTGCTTGCTCAACGTGCCTTGACCAGGCAAGCCCAGTGTTTTGAAGCAGCAGCCTCAGCGTTCTAGGTCAACACTCTATCCGCCGCGCCACCACAGGCCAGGTGGTGATGATGTCTAGCTCTCATTAGTCATGTATTTTCCATAATGGTTCATCCAAAAACAGGCTGGGGTCCATTTCTAAATGCCTGGCAGGGCTGCCCTAGACCTGCTGCAAATGATACTTTCACTCTGTCGTGCATAGAAACCACAGTAACTAGATTAACATACACAGGCCATGGGGTTGGTAATTACAGGAACCATGTTTGTCATTGTTGGGTGAAGGACCTTCATGTTCATGGTAGACTCCATACCAGTGGTGACTAGGAGACGCTGTCATTCTAGAAACGGATTTTCTGAGAAAAATGTTGGTAAGGCGACATCATAGAAGTTGAAGTGAACAGTCTTCATATTGCATTTGCAAGAACATTTTTCTTTTCTTTGGTGTCATTTAATGCTTTAACAGTTCTTGAAAAGAATTCATTCAAATGATCAATCTGTATTATTTTTTTCACGTATATCAAAGTCACACATTTATTAACTTATGTAAGTTAATTATATTTCATTGGGAATTCATATTGACCTTATAAATGTGGAGTAGACTGTTTAGCTTTGCCGGCTAAGGCATTAACCCTTGACCATATTAAAAATATATCCTGAAATGATAAGGGCAAAATATTATTGACTATATTATACTTCAGTATCTCAAAATAAAACTGAATGAAGCAGGCCCTGGCGAGGTAGCTCAGTCGATTTAGAGTGTCATCCCGAAATGCTGAGGTTGTGGGTTCGATACCTGGTCAGGGCACATGCAAGAATCAACCAGTGATGGCATGAATGAGTAGAAAAACAAATTAATGTTTCTCTCTTTGTTTCTGTCTCTCTCCCTTTGTTTCTGTCTCTCTCCCTTCCCCTCTCTCTGAAAAGCAATAATAATAATAATAATAATAATAATAATAAAAACAGAATGAAGCAAAGTTAAACAAGGAAACTACTGGTGGTAAGCTACATTTGGTTGACTATGTTAAAGAATTCTTGTGGCTTAAAATAATACACTAGATAACGCTTACCGTATGTAATAATGGCTTGCTTTCTCGTTTCTACTGGTAAGCTCTAATTATATGAGTATACATACATTTCAGTTAGTTTATTTTCTCATTTTCTTTGATTAACCTGGGATGGGACCTAACTTGCCAAGTCTAGTCCTTTCTCAGTCATGTTAGCTGATACTTCCACCGATGTATCGTATCAAGATACGCAGCAAGGTTTTAAAAACTGTTAAGTAACTGAAGATTTCAGAATATCTCATCTCCAACAATTGAATTGTGACTATTCTCTGAAATTAGGGCTAAACGTGTATTGAATACAAATGAGGAGTTATTCACATAATTACCGGAGTGATTTTTAATATACGGACATCCACCGGTGAAAACGTACCGTTCGCCACTTACAAATTGAAACCTTGGCACTTGGTCCTCACGCTTCCGTCTCTTCCCGTGTCTGCATCAGCTCCCCAGGCTTCCGCATTCCTCTCAGATCCCTGTCCCTCCCTCCTCACGGGTGCTCTGCGCCGAGCTAGAAGCCATTAGTGGGAGACACCCTGAGCTTCCCACCCGCCTGTCCGCATGTCTGCTTATTTAGGAACCCGTCCATACTATGTATATTTCAAAGGCTTTCGACCCTACCTTCAGGAAGTACCCCCTACATTCTCCTGTCATCCCCAACGTTGCTATCCGTGAGGTCTGATTTTGTTTTTTTTAATTCATTTTAGAGAGGAGACACAGAGTGAGAGAGAGAGAGAGAAAGAGAGAAAGGGGGGAGGAGCTGGAAGCATCAACTCCCATATGTGCCTTGACCAGACCAGTGCAGGGTTTTGAACTGGCGACCTCAGGGTTCCCAGGTTGACGCTTTATCCACTGCGCCACCACAGGTCAGGTACTCCGTGAGGTCTGTTTTATGCTTTCTTCTTATCTTCACCTGCTGGGAGTGTAGGGTGCACCCCCCAGCATCGGCATTGTCTTTCTTGAGTGGGTTTGATCCCGTGTTTGATCCATTCTGTGTGGTTCTTCAGAGTGAAGAGGGCCAACAGCTGTGCCCAGCCGCCATGGCATTGCCCCACCTGGCCTTCCCCACCCCCTTATCGTAAGGACTGCGCTGGAGCAGTAGGACACCTTACAAGGTAGAGTTCCTGACAAGCCACACTGTTGAAAGGGGGTTTCGGGGCCTCGTCGTGTAGATGAATTCCTATGTCAGCTTCCTTACCTTTGGCTGACTGGGCTCTTAGTTTGTAAGAATCTCGCTAAGGAGTCCCATTAGACCAGTGGTTCTTAACCTTTTCTGGGGTACCGAACCCACCAGTTTCATATGCGCATTCACCGAACCCTTCTTTAGTGATAAATAAAATATGATTTTTTTTTCCCCCAAATTCAAGACATAGGTATATGTTTTTTTACTGGTGCACAAAATGAGCCGTGCATGAACATCACCTTGCTCAAAGAACAAAACCAACAAAGTGCATGAACTCACAACAAATGACGGTATAACTTTATTCTGGCCTCCGCGGCAGAGGCTTCTCCGAACCCCTGAGACCGACTCATCGAACCCCTAGGGTTTGATAGAACCCAGGTTAAGAACCACTGCACTAGACATACATATATCCGTAGCTTTCAAAAGTTTAGACGTCTCTTGCCTCTCTCCTGTCATCTTGTACCTCTTCAGTTTTTTAGTCTATTTGTGTGTGTGTGTGTGTGTGTGTGTGTGTGAATTACAGCACACGATAAAGAATTCCATAAAGCAGATACACGGTTCAACCAACTGTAAAAAAGCCCCTGTGTAATCACCGCCTAAGATCAAGCCGTATGACGTTGCCAGCTCCCAGAAGACCCTGTGTCTATTCCCTCTCTTCAGAGATCAAGGCAGGTGTCCCATGAGTTTATGCCCGAGTTCCTGTGAGGTGACTGCAGTTTATTCAGAGCATCTAAGACTCATTACTTCACTGTCTTCACCCATCTTTGGCTTTTTGGTCCCCTACCCCAAAATGTCTAGTTTTCTGTATGTATGCTGAAGGTTATTTCCTTTGACCAAGAAAGTAGGTGTAGATAGACTTCATGTGTGTTTTCTATAATGGCTACGCTGTAGTGTCAGTAAGTGAGAATTTTTAAAATTTTTATTATTTACTTCCCTCATTTTATTCTGAGGTTGCTTTCTGATACTGATTTTAGAAACTCATGCTATTCTTTCACATAATACGTATGTCTTTTTGTCTTTTGCACATTTCCTTGGAAAATCAGAGCTCCTGAGAAAAATACCTGCTTGACCCCATGAATCTCTCGAAGTATCTCTTCCGCGTCTTTCTCCTTGACGTCATGTGTTTGTAGTCAGATTTTAATCTTTCTGAGACTCTGGACCGCTCGTGTTGTGCAAGCTCACAATAACGGGGCTTAGAGAGTGAGACACTCCACATCTCTCTTTTCTTCTCGCGGTGCCTCTTTATCATCAGGCTTTGTCTTTTTGTTCTTGTTTTCTCCCCAGTCTCTGTTCACCTCTCTTTCCTTCCTCTCTCTTTGTTCCTCTTTCATGAACAGGATACAGAACTCCTCCTCCCCCCACCCCCCCCCAAAAAAACAAAGAGCTAAAATGTTAAACTAATAGCCTGGGTACTCAGGTTACCTAGTTATTATATAGCGGTGACCAGAGGATCCATACAAAGGCTAACAGGAAAGAGTAAGGAACATATCATAGGATGGTCCGATAGGTGCTCACGCTGTTACGCGTCCACTGGGTGGATCTTTTACAATAGCAGCACCATCTTGAAAACAAAGATAAACTATGAACTTCTCCACAGTGGGAGCCGTGATCTGTGATTAAGCGTATCTTTTTTTTCCCCCTCACCTGCGTTCTCTTAGTCATGCGCAGATGTTATTTCTTAATTATAGTTGCTTTTGAAAACTATTTAGTTGCACCAAGAATGTAGCATAATGAAACTTTAAACCATTAATGATATCCATAGATTTATGTATAAGCTGTTTCCATTTATTTTTTTTTGTTCTATAAGTGGTTTGTCTCAATAGGAAGTTATTTTAATGAGAGGGGATATTTGGGGAAAAATCAGCTAATCTCATCATTAAAATGTTCTTTCAAGCTAGCACCATACATGAAGGTATGACTCGTAAAAAAAAAAAAGTTTTTCTATAAATGCAACCTCAAAATAGAACTGTGTTGTCTGGAATTCCTATGCAGCTAGACTTTTCTGCAGGATTGAAGGTTGTAGCAGCTCTGAGCACTGATATTGATTTTGAAAATTAAACCAATTGCCAGCCATCCCCTGGAGGGTCTGAGTTCCGAAGACCTCTAAATGTACTTGCACTACAGTAAATAACACACCCTAGACAGAGCCACGGTGTGGTGGGCGTTAGGCATTTACTAAAAGCATGAAACATTTTAACTATTAAATGTTCTTTTTAATTGCAAATAAGGGTTAAACAAAGATGGTTAAAGATAGGAAAATGGTACACTCTCAGCTAGGGCATGGCTTGAACCATTCCTGCAGCCTCCGCTCCCTCAAACGTCTAAATTAGAGCCTTGGTGTTCAGACTCTTCTCAGAACTTCTGGGGTTTGGCATCATCTTGGGGGGTAAGGAATGTATGTAGGGGTGTGTGTGTGTGTGTGTGTGTGTGTGTGTGTGTTGGGTGGGGGGCAGACACTATTCCTCCCCCTTTTCCATCCAGCTCTGCTTCTCTGTTTTATTTATTTGTCCTCTACAACATGTAGGCTTTAATTTAAAGAAAGATGTACTTTTCATAAAAATGAGAAGTTACCGAATGAGTGCCGTGGGGCTATGGTCCCTATCGTCTTCGTTCCGGAATGATTTTCCTTCTATCTTCTTGTTCCTTTCCCAAACTCCACCTGCGCCCCAGTCTGTGCACACGTGCTTGAGCCCAGCTCCTGGGTGGAAGCCGTCAGTTATCATGCCCCCCCCACCCCCCCACCCCCGTTTTCTCCCGTCACACAACTTGGTAGCATCTTCTGGGTGACGGTGTCAGTGCAAAGGATGGGCCTGTGATCAGCTAGGTCAGTGGGTGGCCCGTTTGGGACTTTTTCTGCTGGATGAGCAAGGGAAACTGCCTTTTCTTTCTGAATTGCGGCTCCTGCGTGCCAAGTGGCCTTCTTCCTGGCTCTGTGGAAGCTCCTCTGAGGAAGGCTGCACAGGGAGGGAGCAGCGCCGGGGAACACAAGCTGATGGCACTCTAGAAATCTGGGTCCCTCAAAGGTGAAGGCTTCCACTCCAGGGCTACTCATGTGCCTGGAGAGTCTGTTCCTTTTTTTTTTGTTTGTTTTGTTTAAGCTACGTGGTTTTTTTTTATTTCCCTCCACTTAGAATTGAGAAGGATAAACAATACTGAGGGAAGATGGCAAATTAGGAACTACACTCTCAGGCTGTTGTTAGGAAAAGAATCAGAGTCTGGGGCTTTCCGTTTTTAATTTTTGAATTTATTATTGTATTTTCGGTTGCGTGTGATGAGTGATTCTACACCTGGGCAGGAACACATGCAAATAAAACATTTTGGAAACCTTCTCTAAGGTGTCCGTTTGTCTGTTCGCAGGGTTATTACGGTCCTTAGTGCCAAGCTTCTAGTCCAGAGGATTCTGGTGCCCCGTCTGAGAACACCAGAGCTGTCACGCGGCTTCCAGGGCTACCCTCGCCCCTACTCTCGAGTTTCCACGCCTCGTTTTCAAGAGTTTAGCCCTTTCAAGACAATACCTTTAGGCTTTGTGGTACGCTTTGGGGCATGCTACTACTCAGGGCATTCTGGAGGTCACTGTTAAAAGGAATATTACTCAGTAATTAAGCCCTTGAGATCGGGATCCTTCCTGTAGCCTTGACCCTTGGGGTCTTAGGACAAATTGAGGAAGGCTCTTGGACTCGATGAATCTTGAGGCTTCTGCCTGGACCCTGCAGTCACTGTCCTCATTTATAGGAACACACATTTTCACGAAGAAATTTTATGAGCAGGCTGCGACCGCTCTGCCCGTTTTACTGACGGTGCTTCTGCCGTTCATTCCGCCATCATCTTTGCAAGCCACATTGCGGCGGGGACGAGAGGGGCATTCCTCTTTCATGGCCATCAGCATTCTTAGACAGGAGCACTTTTATTTTATTTTATTTTTAACACCCCAATGGCTTCTCCTGGTTTGCTTCTTTAGTGAGAGATCTGAGCTCCCAGAGGACGGGGCCAACACTGTCTTGTTCACCATTACATTCTGCCCCGGCCTCAGCGGAGCACCTGCCCCGACAGCTGCTCAGTATACAGTCTAAATAGCGGCTGAAGCTCCTGAGTTATCTACACGTATCTTACACATACCCGAAATTATTTATTTGTTTGATTGTTTATTTATTTCTGACGTAAGAAGCTGGGAGGCAGTCAGACAGGCTCCCGCATGCGCCCGACCGGGATCCACCCCGCATGCCCACCAGGGGGTGATGCTCTGCCCATCTGGGGCGTTGTTCCATTGCAACCAGAGCCATTCTAGCACCTGAGGCAGAGGCCATGGAGCCGTCCTCAGTGCCCGGGTCAACTTTGCTCCAATGGAGCCTTGGCTGCCGGAGGGGAAGAGAGAGACAGAGAGGAAGGAGAGGGGGTAGGGTGGAGAAGCAGATGGGTGCTTGTCCTGTGTGTCCTGGCCAGGAATTGAACCCAGGACTTCCACATGGCGGGCCAACACTCTACCACTGAGCCAACATATCTGAAATTTTTAAAAAAATAAATGATCAGCTATCTTTGTTACTGTGGTTGTTTCTTTAATAAAATCATTGAACTTTCATTGAAATTAGTATTCATTTTCTAAACACTGTGGTACCCTGCATGACTTGTTCCTTGATTCCACTCCCGTCCCACCTACTGGTAGGTCTTCTTCTTTTTTTTCCGTTTTAATTTCCTCGTCTTGTGTTTTCCATCCCTATGCGTCTCTTCTAACTCAGGTTACTCTCTACTTCCATTTTCTCATCTTCTCTCTTCTTTCTCCTGCTTTGATTCATCCCATTTAGATCTACAATTGAACTATCTCATTAGATTATTTTAAATAATGATTTATAAATCTCAGTCAGCTGTTTCATAAAAGGAGCAAGTTGTGCTTCCTAACAAACGGCCCTTTCGCTGCCTTCTTTTTAGGACCGTTGGCCAGACTTCTCCTTTGGTCAGGTGAAGTATATAAACCCTTTCCAGCATACTTATTCAAGGAATAATATATATAACCTAATTGTTTCATGACCAGTGTAGCTGAGTTGAACCAGGGACTTCCACACGCTGGGCCTGACGCTCTCTACCACTGAGCCAGCTGGCCAGGGCAGGAATATTTTTTTACACTCATATTTTTTTTTGTTGTTGTTACTACAGTACAGTATATGTATGTCCTTGTCCTTTTTCTGGGGCTTAGTTGTGTTCTTTATGCTCTATATTATGATTTTACAATTGGGTTAGGATAGATAAATGACTTAGGTTAGGGTGTGTTTCCACTCACACCACAAATTCGGGTTATGTCACTGTCGAAGGGATGGAACTGTGTCCTAACCTGAGGACCCCTTGTCCTGATAATATATACTGAAAGTAAGCACAGCCGGGCGCTAAGAAAAGAAAAGCCTGTTTTAAGTATTCTAGATCTGTACCTTGGAACAGATTAATTTTTCAATGGCCTCGCCGTTTTCTCTGAATTAAGTTATATCTCCGTGCCACGCTATATTGCAAACCTCTCAGACCTAAAGGCTTTCAAGTGTACGTATTATGACAGTTTTAGAGCAGGATGGGGAGGAAAGAAAATAATTTTTCTGAGTGAGGGGACCTAGTTCTCGCGGTAGGCTTTTGCTGTGAAGGCTATATACTGTGATCAATAACTGTTACTTGTGGAACCTGATGAAATTAACCCTGGGATAACCCTGGATGTCCCTGAAGGATTAGGTGGGCGGTTGTGGCTTTTGTAATCTGTTTTCACACAGTGTAGTGCGCACACACGTGTGTGTGTGTGTGTGTGTGTGTGAGCTGAGTGAGAAGGCAGCCTTCCTTCACCTTTTCTTTTCTCTATATTCTTGACTCTTTTGGGGGAGGATTTATCTAACACCTGCTTGAATGTTCTCTTTTTGTTATCTTGGTAATCTTATTGAGTAAGATTTGATACTTGTGTCTGCACAGAAATATATAGAATATACAGTAGCAGAAGTTTGTAATTGTTCTTGGATTTACTATATCTAATAGAGTGTCATTTTTTTTCCATGTTTTCTGATATTCTGTAAGTGCTGTTAGAATATTAAATTTTAAAAATGTTTTATAGAAGTATCATTTTTTCTTAGGTTTCTGAAGGAAATATACATGATTTGAAATTCATTAATTTTTAGAAAACGCAATTATTTTTTAAGTTAACACTGTGCAGTGTGAAATAGTATGAAACATATAATTAAGGGAAACAATATTTATTGAGAATTATATGAATAACCAGTTTTCTTCCTGGAAGACATTTTCAGGTACCATTTAAAAGGCGCTTTGGGGGATTACTCATAGTTTATATTTTATTTTATAGCTTTTCATGACCGTTTCACTAGACTTCTAAAAAAAATTTAGATAATTTTAGGAAATAAACATTTGTGTCTCATTTCAGTGATGTTCCAGTGTTAGAAAATAAAATATTCAGAATAACACAACTGAAACTAATATAGAATAACATTGAATGTAAACTATAGTTGAAAAATAAGAAAATAAAAAGAATAAGAAAAATAGAACTTCCATTTTACCTTAACATTTTATTTATTTTTGAAACGACTGTAGATGCACAAGCTATTGACAGAGAATCCTCTGCTTCTTTTACCAAGTTTTCCTCATGGCTGATATCTTGACAGTTATAGATATTTGTCTGTACCTATACCCAGGGACTTGACATTGGTACAGTCGAGATACAGAAGTTTTCCATCACCAGAATCCCTCTCGTCACCCTTTCATACCCACACCCATGTTCTTCCTGCTGCACTCAACCGCACTCTAGGCAGCCGCTCATTGGTTCTTTATTTCTGTCTTTTATCATTTCAAGGGTTACAGAAACGGAATAATCCAGTCTATGGGAATCATTTGGGATTGCCTTTTCCACTTGGTATCATTCTCTAGAGATGGATCCAGGCTGTTGTATGTATGGATGGCACATGTTTTAAAATTGTTGAATAGTAGTCCATGATATCATTATACAACAGTTTGTTTAATCATCAGGGACATCTGAGGTGCTTCTCTGTGTTGCCTGTTACAAATAAAGCTGCTATGAACAATTGTGTGTGTGTGTGTGTGTGTGTATATATATATACACATCTCCAAACACAAGCTTTCAGTATTCCGTGATAAATCCCCAAGAATGAATGTTTAAGAAACTTCTTCTGAAGGGGCTGTATTATTTTACATTGTCACCAGTGACGTATAAATGATCCAGTTTCTCTAGCTCCTCATCAGCAGTTAGTGTTGCCATTTTCTTTTATTTTAGCCATTCTGATGGCTGTATAGTGATACTTTATTGTAGTTTACTTTTCCTCAATGTTGAACTTATTTTCATGTTCTTATTTGTCATACATATATCCTCTTTGGGAAAATGTCTCTCTCTTTTATTTTTATTTTTTTGTCTTTTTCTTTCTGGATTGTTTTTCATGGTTGAGTTTTGAAAGTTCTTAATATATTTTAGACCAGAGGTCCCCAAATTACAGCCCGCTGGCCCAATTGCGGCCCCCTGAGGTCATTTACCCAGCCCCCGCCGCACTTCCGGAAGGGGCACCTCTTTCATTGGTGGTCAGTGTATGGAATACTGTATGTGGTGGCCCTCCAACGGTCTTAGGGACAGTGAACTGGCCCCCTGTGTAAAAAGTTTGGGGACCCCTGTTTTAGATACTAGTCCTGTGTTGGATGTGGGGTTTGCACATATTTTTTTCTCTGTAGATTCTCATATTTTTTAACAAGGGCATTTGTAGAGCAGAAGTTTCATCTTGATGAACTGGAATTAATTTTCCTGTTACGGATCATGCTTCTGGTGTCAAGTCTAGGAGCTTGTTGCCTGGCTGTAGGTCTTGAAGATTTTTTTTTTTCTATATTTGTGTCTTCTAAAAATATTTTTTTTTTATGATTTTGTTTCCCATTAAAGTCTGTGATTCAGTTTGAGTTAATTTCTGTATGCGGCTGAAGTTCATTTTTTTTTTTTTTTAAACCAGGATATGCTTAATTGCTCCAGCACCATTTGTTGAAAAGGCTATTTCCCCTTTGTTGAATTGCTTTAGCGCCTTTGTCAAAAATCAGCCGGGCATGTTTGTGGATCTATATTTGGGTCCCCTGTTCTGTTCCATCGGTGTGTCTAACTGTTCCTTGGCCAGTATTATGCAGTCTTTGATGACCGTAACTATGTAATGTTTTAAAATCAAACTGTTTCCCCTACTTTGTCAAAATTGTTTAACTGTCTAGTTCCTTTGTATAAACTTTAGCTCACTCTTATCTATAGTCCTAAAATTTTTGTTGCCATTTTGATAAGGATTGCATTAAATTGTAAGATCGATTATGAGAGAATTGGCATCTTTTGTTGGTTGAGTCTTTCTGTCCATAACCATGGTAAGTCCCTCCATTTGTTCACACATGGGCATCAACATTAAAAACACAAATGCTCTGAAGAAAAGTAAATACTTAGGGGCAAAGCTCATAAAACATGTACGCAACCCAGTATGCCAAAAACAAAAATAATGATGAAAGAAATAAAAGATGTAAACGAATGAAGGGACATACCATAGTCATGGACAGAAAGACTCAACAAACAAAAGACAGCAATTTTCACAGCCTTAAGGGCTTTAAATGTCATTCATTTTCAGTTTGGATATACCAGTTATCATCTTGTACTTTTCAAAGACCTGGACCCACCCTTCTCTCTAAGAAGTCCTGTTTTTTTTTTTAGGGGAGAATATTTAGAAACCAAGATCTGGGTGCTATTGCAATAGGAGACTGTTGCTTCAAAACCCTTTCCGTGGTCACAGCTAGAAAATGAAAATAATTCTGAGTTACATTGATATTTCAAAGTGAAATTGAAGAGTAGATTATTTTTCTCTTAATTTCTTTTATATATATATATATGTTTAGTGAGAAGAGGGGAGACAGAGACAGACTCCCACTTGTGCCCTGACCGGGATCCACCTAGCAAGCTGATTAGGGGGCAATGCTCTGTCCATCTGGGGCGTTGCTCCATTGCAACTGGAGCCATTCTAGCGCCTGAGGCGGAGGCTATGGAGCCATCCTCAGCGCCCAGGCCAACTTGCTTTAATTAAGCCATAGCTGCAGGAGGGGAGGAGAGAGAGAGAGAGAAAGAGAGAGAAAGAAGGGGAAGGGGAAGGGTGGACAAGCAGATGGGCGCTTCTTCTGTGTGCCCCGTCCTTTCAATAAATACTATGAAGGATACACAGACAGAGTCCTGAGTTTAAAAGTCTCTTTAAACAATTCTTTTTTTCAGTGTGTTTTACCAATTTGATATAAATGTAGGTTTATTTCAATTTCTTTGCATTCTGCACTTATTTTAGTTTTCTCTCTATGTATATCTGTATGTGTACACATGCACATTGGTACATATCTGCATATGTAGATATATGTACATGTACATATTTTTTAAGTTCAAAAGTCAAATTAAATAAAAACTTATCTTTAAAGAAGTCTCACATTTCTAAACTGTTCACTTCTTCCCAGCATCCTCCTGTTCTTTTTATTTATTTTATTTTTTATTATTATTATTTTTTACAGGGATAGAGAGTCAGAGAGAGGGATAGATAGGGACAGACAGACAGGAAGGGAGAGAGGTGAGAAGCATCAATCATCAGTTTTTTATTGCGACACCTTAGTTGTTCATTGATTGCTTTCTCACATGTGCCTTGACCGCGGGCCTTCAGCAGACCGAGCAACCTCTTGCTGGAGCCAGCGACCTTGGGTCCAAGCTGGCGAGCCTTTGCTCAAGCCAGATGGGCCCGCGCTCAAGCTGGCGACCTTCGGGTCTCGAACCTGGGTCTTCCGCATCCCAGTCCGACGCTCTATCCACTGCGCCACCACCTGGTCAGGCTCCTCCTGTTCTTTTTAATTTTTTGTAAACATAAGTAAATACATGTTTATTGGTTTTTTTCTCTTTCTCTATATTCCAGTTTTGCCATTTTTCTTATTTTTTTAATGCAATAGGTAGTATTCTATATTTTCTGTTCTTTGTCTTGTATTTTTATTTTTCACCACATCCCGGAGATAGTCCAGAATAGTACATAGAGGTATTTTTACAGCTGCATAAGTACTGGGTAATTTTGCATGTGTAATTTTATTAGATGTTACAAAATTTGTCTTTTTAGGGATTTTATTTTGTACTTTTATCAATAGCGTTTACAGTTTTTAGTTTTTCTCAACCTTGCCAAGAGAGTTGGATTTTTGCCAGGTCGTTGAGAAGTGGTGTCTCAGTGTAGTTTTAATTTACATTTCTCTTATGAGTATAGCAGAATATCTTTTAAAATGTTCAAGGGCTTTTTATTCCCCCTGTCAAACGCTGTTGATTCATGTCTTTTGCCTATTTGCCTCTCAGGATTTTTGTATTTGTCTGAATTTTTAAAGAAGAGGGAAGATTATCTCCTTGGTAGACAAATGTGAATATTATATCCTAGTTTGCCATTTGTTTAATTTTTATTTTGGATGCATAAGTTGAAAAGAATGTATCATTTGTATAGTTTTGGTTTTTATACGATCCAGACCTTCATGCAGGTGCTCTTACGTAGATGAGGTGGAGAAGTTAGGAAGCACTTTTCTGTCCACGTTCACTAGCTGCTCACCTTTGTTGGGCTGTATTTCAAACCGGCCGTCACTGACAGTACATGATTTCAAGTCCTGTGTTGATTAATTTTCTCACCTTACATCAGAATGTCACTACTGGCTTTTGGCCTTCCCTTAACTTGTCGTTTGTGAAGCAGTTGCTTCGTGGTATTAATGCTCTCTGTGGAACTGGGTTCCTGCCCTTCTTGTCTCCTCTGCATTTGTAATTAATTAGCATTGTCTATGTTCCTCGGATCTCTTATCTAGACCAGGGATTTACAACCCTGTTCTGTAAGGAGCCAGAAGTAAATATATTATGCTCCACAGGCCTTACAGTCTTTGACACAAGTACTCGGGTGTGTTGTGATGTGAAAGCGTCCATGGACAGTACGTACGGTAGATGAGTGCGTTTTTGTTTGTTTCCATAAACAGGCAAGACGCAGAAGAGGGGTCAGATTTGGCTCGTGGGCTCTGGTCTGTCCAAACCTGGTGTGATTTAACTCTGCTTCCACCTGTCTGCTCACGTCCTTGCTGTCCTTTCGAGTAAGCTTGTATCAGTTCACATAACTGATACAAATGGTAGAGTCACGTACCCCTGGGGAATTCGGCATATTGCTTGGAGGATGATTAGATTTTACGTTTTATATAAAACTATTACTTCAGCACAAAATAAATACGATACCGAAAAGTGGTTTTTTTTTCTTAGACGACTAGAACAGTTAGAACATGCTTAACTTCCTGCTTACTGGCTGGGATGCTGCTGACAGTATTTCCTTTGAGGATGAACATTGCAGAAGGACCACGAGGCAGTGGGGGCCACCCGCCTTGTCAGAACCCTCATCTCTGTGGAAGGGATGGCTCTGAGCACAGAGGACCTGCAGAAGGGAAACAGCCCTGTCACATTTTCAAGGCAAGGGTTGTCCTCAGTTAAAAGTAAACTTAATGCACCTGTGAGTAAAAAAAAAAAAAAAAAAAAAAACTGAAACAGATAAAATATGTAAAAATTTAAATATTGTTGAGTCAGTTCTAGGAGTGAAAGAAAGCCTTTGCAAGCTTTTTCCTTTCTTAAAATACAGAACCTTTCGTGTACCCGCTCTGACATCAAAGATATCTGTCTCCTGTCCGGCTGATGTTCAAGTGAACATGTTAAAAAAAATAGCCTATTGCTCAGCTCACTTTTTGTGGGAAACGTTTCAGTTCCAAATTTTGTCAGAATCCAATCCTCCTCACTCCCCTGTTTCCATCCAGCTGCCATGGTTTTGGGAGAAGAGCAGTCAGCGTAGAGCAGAGGAGACCGACGTTGGTAACTGGAGACTGACATTCGGCTCGGAAGGGTGTGGATCGAGGGGTGGTGAAGTTGAAGGGGGTAACCCGTCAGGACCAGGAGCAGAGGTGACTCAGGGCAGACTCTTGGGACTTGGGAGTCTTATTAGAACTTGAGGCTTGTGTCATTTGGACCCCTCCGGACTGATCTTCTGGTGCTCGCTCTGGCAGCCCGGGTACCGCACCCATCTTTCCTTCTGATTTTCATTTCTACTTTCAGACGTGAAAGCCTGAGCTGACCCTGCATCTCACAACTCTGTTTAAGATCTCTCTGGATTGTTACGAGAACCGAATGAGAGAGTTCATGGAAAGCGCTGGGACAGGTGCTTAAGAACTCAACAAAAGTTAGCTATTACACGTAAAATCTGATGGCTAAGTAATATAAATATTTCCCCTTGTTTTTTTTTTACTATCTTATACCTACATAAAGAAAAGGCCAGGAAGTTGTGTAATTATGAAACTGTGTTGTCCAAATTTTTATCTCTCGTTGAACTGTATGCTTCTTCCTGCTCATTGAACTGTGCAAATAAAATTTTATTGAAACATAGCACGCTCATTTGTTTACCTACTATCTATAGCTGCTTTCAGTCTACAGGAACCATGTTGAAAAGAGGTGACATTATATGGGCCTGCAAAACCAAAAAAATTATTACACTCTGGCTGTTACAGGAAAAGCTTGCCCCAACCCCTGGTGTGTAGGGTCTTCTGATCCAGAGTAAGAGTCAGTGGAAAGCAGCTTTCTGAAAAAAAAAAAAAAACAAAAAAAACCCCCACCTTTGGTCTTCATTTCTTTTGCATCTCATACTGCAGCAAATGGTGTTGTACAGGTATCGATCGACTTACGACCTATGCGACTTACAACCATTCGACTTTACGACCACAGTCACTAGCCACTGCTCCGCGTCTGGCAGCGCAAACGTTGCCCAGGTAGGCGTACGACAGTGCGGACCAGCTTCCAGCAGCACTACCATCTCCGCGTGCACCATTTCAACTGTTATCCCAGACTCGGTACAGCAATTTGTGTTTTGTGTCTTGGATATTTTTCGTCAAACCCCTCCCAAGATGTCTACCAAGAGGAAATTGTCTTTGTCTACAGCCTACTCAACTTATGACCAACTCGTGTTACAACGAACTCGTGTCACGACCGGTCTGTCAGAACCAATCGTGGTCGTAAGCCGAGCGCTAGCTGTATAAGGAAGGACAGAACAGACGGTTCCTGCAGGTTTCCTTGTGTGTGTGGCTACCCAAGAGCTGAATTTTGAAGAACTATAAATTGATAAAACATAACCAGCTGGAGTCAACTATGTGAATTAAAGATTTGATGTTCCCTTTGTTTTCTAATAAACAAAAAAACTAACCCTATACAATTTGTGTACATCTCTCTTCCTTTATTTAAGAGTAAATCCGTATTCCCATTTGTGACGTGAAATGGTTTGTTTCGTAAGGGTGTGTTTCGGGGCTGCGCTGGGCTTTGCGAGCTCACTCGCTCTAGGCCGGGATCAGCGGGACCGACTTCATCCACGGGAGACAGCATGGTACTCAAAGACTTCTCAAATCAGTCTTTGTTTTAAAATGGATTAGGACTCTTATCTGAATCCCTATATTCAGAGCCATAGTAAATACTTAGGATGAACACAGGCCTCAGGTAAAATTTGAATGTAGACCTGATTTTAAATGGAAGTATGCATATGACTTCAGAGGAGTTTGACTTTGTTCGTGTGACTGTGAATGTTGCCAGAGCGAGTCTGCTTCGCGAGTCCGTGGGTTTCCAGAGCGGCGTCCTCGCCGGCGGGGAGTATCAGACCAGCGCTGTTTCGCAGACGGCGAGGCAGATGGCTCTTCTTCTTCAGCACGGGGCACGCCAACCAGAGACAGCGCCCCACACGTTAACCCCCCACGGGAGTGAGAGAACAGGTTCTCTCTAAGCCTGCAGCCTGACTTCAGGATGACATGACAAAAGTAATCTTGTCTTAAGAGAAGTGTATGAAATGCCCAACTGCAGCCTGTGACCTCAGTTCTCAGCGAAACTGTGGGCAGTGATATCATTACTGAAAGGAAATAAGCTCCTTACATCTGACATTTCTGCGAGAATGTGGCGGATGACTCGGGTCTAAGACACCGCTTCTCCATTCTCCCGGGAAAACACCCGTGGAGATGTCCAACACGGGCGACTGGATTACAGAGCAAATGACGTGTGCCAGGCTCTGGCTAGCAGCTTCCTAACTGTGGTTGGTGGGGTGGATTGAGACTAGTTTTGGACCACACAGCACGTGTGCTACAGCTGAATGGCCACAGGACTAGCGGCCGGCCGCACAGAAGTAGGACATAGTTTAAACATTGATTTGCTCGGCACCCCCGACTTCAGGAAGCACATGGCTCGCGCTGAGTCACAGACCGGAGCCACTCAGACTGGTGTTCTTTCCCCTGCCTCTCCACAAGTTCCTTTCTACCCACTCTCATCTAAAATCTGTAACTCCCAACATGCGGCACAGCAGCGGGAGCTCGGGGGAGAGGGGTTCAGGGTGTACTACACACCACCAAACACATCATTCAAGGAGAGCTTTTCCGACGGAGCTGTGTGTTTTCCAGGTGACGGTAGGGTGCATAGATGTATGACACCTGACAGGAGGGGACCGTGACAATCAGAGCAGAAGGAGTTGTGATCTATCCCACATGCTCGCATGAGAAGGAATGACTGTCCTGTTACCAGTCCAGCTGAGAGTAGAACACGGTTTAGAGTAGTTTCCAAGGTTTAGTGTGAGAGGGGAAAGCCTGCCAGCATTCGGTGGACATGGAGGAGACTAAGCTCATGTACCCTGTCTGGGCAAGACCGCCAGGTCTAAACACATAGAGCTCTCTTCATCAAAAGTAGTACACCCAGCCTGTGGCTTTGGGAAATATATTTCAGTCTGTGAGGGAAAGGAAAGAATGACTTTGAAGATGCAGTGTGTCTCTCTGAAAAGGAGTACATGTAAAAAACAAATTTAATATAAATTTATAACAAATTTTGTATCCATCTTTGGTGTCTTAAAACGTTTGGCCTAATACAAAATGGAAACCAGAGCCTTTTATAGAGAAACAGGATGAGATAAAAGTAGAAATGTCAAGGTCCTGGTTGGTTGGCTCAGTGGATAGGGCATTGGCCCTGCCTGCAGAAGCCCTGGGTTCCATTCCCGCTCAGGGCACACAGGAGAAGTGACCATCTGCTTCCCTTCCTCCCTTTTCCCTCCCTTCTCTCTCTTCCCCTCTCACAGCCGGTGGCTCGATTGGTTTGAGCGTTGGCCCCGGGCACTGAGAATAGCTCAGATGGTCCGAGTGTTGGCCTCAGGTGCTGAGGATAGCTCAGTTGATTCGAGCATTGGCCCCAGATGTGGGTTGCCGGGTGAATCCTGGTCGGGGAGCATGTAAGAGTTGGTCTCACTATCTCCCCTCCTCTCACTTAAAAAAAAAAAAAAGTAGAAATGTTAAAAAGCTGGTAGAAATAAAAGAATCCAAGGAAACCCAAATCACAGTAAGATTTAAAATTTATATTAAGACCATCAAAAGAAGACTTGATACTCCAAAGAAAAGCAAAAGTAATATGGATAATAAACTTGAGAATACTCCAGAAGGCAGAGAAAAAGGACAAAGCCATGCAAATATGAAAAGTAAATGTGGAAGACAGATAACAGTTCTTCAACCCAAGCAGTGTTTTAGAGCAGGAAACCAGAGTAAATCAGGGAAATCATGACTGAACTTTTCTGTGCCAGAAAAGAGTGTGAGTAAATATCAAAAGGGCCCCCTGAGAACCAGCTCAAAGCTATGAAGAAAGGTTCCTACTTAGACTTATCCTCACAAAATATTTAAATTTTAAGGATAAAACAGTTTCAGGAGACTAAGGCAGGTTACCGATAAAGGAACACAAATTAGCTTTGTCTCAGGTATCTTGTCTATTAAATGTCAGAAGTCTTGTAAGTCTATGGCCCAGGAACTCTATTCAGCTAGCTAGGGTGTTAAATACAAATTTTAATGACTGTTTTCAGATGTAAAACAAGAGCTTTCACATTTCACGCCTTAAAAAACGACTTAGATATATATTTCATCTATGGAGGAGACGACTCTTAGATTTTGTTTATTTCCCTGACTTGGGAGAGCATAGATTTTTACAGTTTCCTTCCCTTTGGGGAAGTTGTGATATATTTAGGTATCATGTCCTGTGATTGGCATTTGGCAGTACAGGCTCTCAGGCAAGGAAGGCCCTGTCACCTGATTGGGAAGTTGGACCATCCAAAGGAAAATGTAGCCCAAGTTACAGTTAGAGAACTAAAAACCCACCAACCAAACACAATGTTAAAACCAGTTCAACTGTATTTCCTTTATAAAAGCTACATTTTAAGTAAAATAACTCAGGCTAAAAGGAAAGACATTGGTAAATGCAAACAGAATATGAGTTCTATTAAAGTACTCTAATACAGTGGTTCTTCACCTTTTTTGAGGTACCGAACCCACCAGTTTCATAGGCGCATTCACCGAACCCTTCTTTAGTGATAAATAAAATATGATTTTTTTCCCCAAATTCAAGACATAGGTATGTTTTTTTACTGGTGCACAAAATGAGCCGTGCATGAACATCCCCTTGCTCAAAGAACAAAACCAACAAAGTGCATGAACTCACAACACATGACCGTATTACTTTATTCTGGCCTCCGCGGCAGAGGCTTCTCCGAACCCCTGAGACCGACTCATCGCACCCCTAGGGTTCCATAGAACCCAGTTTGAGAACCGCTGCTCTAAGACAAAGCAATCACGAAGACGAGAAGTGTAAGAAGGTCATGAAAAGATAAACACCTGCACTAGGGAACAATGACAAAACCGTTGATAAGTTTAAGTGTTACAGTTTTAGAGAAAATGCTCCCATGTAGCGGGTAAAGCTTAGGTAGCCTAATTGAGACAAAACAAAATATGAAAAATTAGGAATGGAAAAGGGAAGTTAAGAAAAGTATTTTGTATGACTCCGTAGCCTTAAATTTGAGACTCAAATTACATGGATAGTTTCCTGGGAAAGTATAATTTACCGCAATTGAGTCAAGTAGAGAGGGAGAAAATAGGGTGGCAATATTTACAGCAGAAAGTGAGGGCTGTTCAAAAGCTAGCAGTGCCTCCCCCAACACACACATATGTCAACTGGCCAGTCATGTTCCAAGGGCCATCTTGGAAGTGGATCCTCCAGCTGCAGTCAAGCCTTCAGATGACTGGGTGACATCTTGTCTGCTATCTCATGAGGATCATGAAGCCAGAACCATAGAGCTAAGTTGTTTTAAGCCGCTAAGTATTGGGGGTAATTTGTTATACGAAATAGGTACTTGATCAGAGAGATTGTTCAATAAATGGTGTTGGGACAACCAGCCGGTATTGGGAGGAAAAATAAGTTGAATACTTTCCATATTCCTTTTATCAGGAAAATTCCAGATGAAAAATTTAAATGTAAAATTAAAACAATTATTTAGAAGAAAATAAAGCTGAGTATTTTTATACTTTTGGAGTGGAACGGACTTCTTAATTATTAATACAGGTCTTTCTTTTCCCGTTCCATTTCATTTTCTACTTTTCTATGAGTGCAAATGACTTATAATCCAAAAAAAAAAAAAAGAAAGTTCTTAAACTTGATGCTTATCTTATGGTTTGGCTTATGACATGTAAAAAGTTAGTTAAAAGTTTGTTAATAGGTCAAAAGAGTACCAATGGCAGTATCATAAAGATGTTAATGTGTACTTAATAGTATGCAGTCAGTGGCAAAACCGACCCATGCAGTAGGAGACACTTTACACTCAAGAATTCTTGCTAGTGTCTCATGATACAATTGTCTTAAAGGTGGTGAATAGTTCAGAAGGAGATCAAAGTCATTAAATCATTTTATCCTACATATACTGCTTTAAGAATTGGAGAAAAACTGTGAGTTTCAGATAGCCTCAATATTAAAGTGTCTATAGAATAACATTTAGATCAGGGGTCCCCAAACGTTTTACACAGGGGGCCAGTTCACTGTCCCTCAGACCGTGGGAAGGCCGGACTAAAAAAAAAACTATGAACAAATCCCTACGCACACTGCTGCACATATCTTATTTTAAAGTAAAAAAACAAAACGGGAACAAATACAATATTTAAAATAAAGAACAAGTCAATTTAAATCAACAGACTGACCAGTATTTCAATGGGAACTATGGGTGCGGATGCATCCTGTGCTCCTCTCACTGACCACCAATGAAAGAGGTGTCCCTTCCGGAAGTGCGGCGGGGTCCGGATAAATGGCCTCAGAGGGCCACATGTGGCCCGCGGTCCATAGTTTGGGGACCCCTGACTTGTATATTCAGGTCTGGAATAAATGTTTAAGAGTTGGCAATTTAATTGGCTAACGTTGGTGTTGTGGTAATTGAGATTGCATTCAGCTGCAAATAACGTGAACCCAGACAAATTATTGTTTAAATGAGTAACTGAAAGAAGGCGAGGTTGAAATTTAATTTTCACTTTGCAATTTCTTAAAGCCCAGAACATGTGTGGTAGTTTGGTTAGGTGCCACGAAGGAGCCAGCCTCTCTTCCTGATACACCGTCCTTCTAGTATGACTGTTGACTTCATGGCGATGAGCTGGCTTCTCTACCTGGAGATATTCCACCTGTGATCCAGACAGCCAAAGGAGGAAGAGTACTCCAGTTGAGTTTGTCTCTTTTTATCAGATAAAAAAAAAAATAGTATCATTTACAGAAACCTTGCTCCTTAGACTTCCATGGACGTGTCACTGGCCTGAACTGTGTCACAGAGACATCTCTATTTACAAGGAGACCTGAGAAATCAAGCTTTTCTTTGTTTTTAAAACAGAGCACATGGCTCTTCAAAACAAAATCAGCATTCAGTTAATAAAAGACAAGAGAGGGAGGAGGGAATGGAGAACCGGTAACAAATAATTGATGAAAACTTCCCGAGCTTATGGAAAGAGTTAGATCCTTGAATCCAAGAAGCAAACAGAATGCCGAGTTACCTCAACACAAACAGACTTTCTCTAAGGCACGTCGTAATAAAATTGTCAAAAATCAATGACAAAGAACCCTCGAGGCAGCTACGGAAAAGAAGAACATAATATATAAAGGAAGGCCCATTAGGTTATCATCAGACTTCTCAGCAGAAACTCTGCAAGACAGAAGAGAGTGAATCCAAACCTTCAGAGCACTGAAGGAGGAAGAACCAGCCAAGAACACTATATCCATCAAAGTTATCCTTCAAATATGAAGGAGAAATAAAAACTTTTTCAGACCCACGGAAGCTGAGGGAATTTTGTCACAAGAAAATCCCCGCTGCAGGAAATACTTAAGGGGGTTATTCTACTAGATACAAAGAACAAAACAAAGCAAAACTATAAGTAATAACTCCAACATGATCACAATGAAATCAAGGCTAACCTGTGACAACAGTAACACAAAAGGCAAGAGGATCAAGACCTGCAGCAGCAAAGGAGGGTGGAGTGCAGAAGCCCTCATAAGACAAAGGATCTTGTATAGATGAACATTTTTCTCTGAATAACCTAATGATAACCACCCATGAGAAAAATGGTACTGAGACACATAGCTTTAAGAAAGAAGAATGGAACACCACTGAACAAAAACAATGGACAGAAACACAAAAGAGGACCAAAGGAGACAATAGAGCTACCGGAAAACAAATCATAAAATGGCTCTCGGAAATGCTTAGTGTCAATGTTTACCCTAAATGTGAATGGACTGAGTTCACCCACAAAGAGGCAACCGAGTAGCAGATTAGATCCAAAAGAAAATCCCAATCACACGCTGCCTTCAAGAGACACATCTAAGCTCCTAGGAAAAAAAAAATAGACTCTAAGTGAAAAGTTAGAAAACTGTTCTCCAAGCAAATAATACCCAAAGAAAGCAGGTGTAGCCATACTCATATCTGACAGTGCTGACTTAGACAGCAGCACTAACAAGAGACAAAGATGGACGTTTTATAATAAGTAAAGGGGATACTATATCAAGAAGACATAACATTTATTAATATATATACACCAAATCAGGGAGTACCAAAATATATAAGACGTCTATTGTACTAACTCATCTAAAAGTAGAAACAGACAAAAACACAATCATACTTGGAGATCCCAACACACCATTAATGGTCTTAGATAGAGCATCAAAATGGAAAATCAATATGGAAATATTGGCTTTAAATAACACACTAGACCAAATGGACATAATAGACATTTATAGAACATGTCATCCCAGAGTAACAGATTATAGATTTTTTCCCAGTGTGCATGGAACATTCTCAAGGATAGACCATATATGTTGGCCACAAAAATAACCTCAAATTCAAGAAGACTGAAGTTATCCCAAGCATATTCACTGATGGTAAGGCTTTGAAACTAGAATTCAACTGCAAAAAGAAAGCAACGAAACCCACAAAAATGTGGAAGTTAAACAACATACTTCTAAAAAATGACTGGATCAAAGAACACATAAAAACAGAGATCAAAAGACGTATGCAGACAAGCGAGAATGACAACACGGCATGAAAACTTCTGGGGTGCAGTGAAAGCAGTAATAAGAGGTAAGTTTTTATCATTACAGGTTTATATTGAGAAATGAGAGGTTCCAAGTAAACAACCTGACATCACATCTGAAAGAACTAGAAAAAGAAGCACAAAGGCAACCCAAAGTCAGCAGAAGAACAGAAATAGTAAAAATAAGAGCAGAACTAAATGAAATAGAGATAAAAAAAAAACTATAGAAAATATTAATAAAAAAAAAAAGAGCTGGTTCTTTGAAAAGATCGGTGAAATTGACAACCCCCTGGCTAGACTCACTAAGGAAAAAAGAGAACTAACTCGTATAAAGAAAATCCAAAGTGAAAAAGGAGAAATTACTACAGGTATCATAGACAGACAAAGGATCATACTAGAATACTGTGAAAGGTGACATGCCACCAAACTTAACAATCGAGAAGAAATGGACACGTTCCTGAAACTGTACAGTCTTCCTAGACTGAGTCATAAAGAAGCAGAAAACCGAAACAAACCCATAAACAGGGAGGAAGCAGGAAGAACGATCAAAAACCTCCCCAAAAGTAAAAATCCAGGACCAGATGTCTACACGAGGAAATTCTACCAAACAGTGAAAGAAGATTTTGTACCTATCCTTCTCAGTCTTCCAAACACTGGAAGAAGCAATACTCCTTAGCACATTTTATGAGAACAACTTACCCCTGATATGAAAACCTGGCAAGGACAGATCACTATCTCTGCAAAAGTATTAAACAAAATACCATTAAATCGAATACGACAATACATTAAAAAAATAATACATCATGATCAAGTAGAATTCATTTTCGTAGCACAAGGAGGTTCAACATACATAAATCAATCAAGACAATACACCACATCAACAAAACAAAGGAAAAAAATCTTGATCCTATTAATACATGCAGAAAAGACATTCAATAGATACAACTTCCATTTATATTTAAAACACTCAATAAAATGGGTATAGAAGGCAAGTGCCTTAATATAATAAAGGCCATATATGACAAATCATCGGCTAATATCATACTAAATGGTGAAAAATGGAAGGTTTTTCCTCTAAAATCAGGAACAAGACAAGGCTGCCCACTTTTCCCACTCTTATTCAATATAGTTCTGGAAGTTTTAGCCAGAGCAATCAAACAAGAGAAAGAAATAAAAGGCATCCATTTCAGGAAAGAAGACATAAAGTGTTTTGCAGATGACATGACCCTGTTTACAAGAACACCCCAAAGACTCCACTGAAAAATTCTTAGAAACAATAAACCAATGTAGTAGTCACAGGATACAAAATCAATATACAAAAGTCTACAGCTTTCCTATATGTCAACAATGAAACTTCACAAAATGAACTAAAAAAAATTTCTTTTACAATTGCAAAATACCTAGGAATAAACTTAACAAAGGATGCGAAGGACCTATATACTGAAAACTACAAAGCATTATTGAAAGAACTTGAAAAAGACACAATGAAATGGAAAAATATTCCACGTTCATGGATTGCAAGAATCAACATACATAGTTAAAATGGCCATCTTACCCAAAGCAATATACAAATTTAATGCAATCCCTATTAAAATCCCAATGTCATTTTTTGAAGAATAAAACAAAAAATCACTAGGTTTGTATGGAACCATAAAAAACCCCAAATAGCTAAAGCAATCCTGAGAAAAATGAATGAAGCCGGAGATATCACACTACCTGACTTCAAATTATACTACAGAGTCACGATAATCAAAGCAACATGGTATTTGCAGGGAAACAGACATAGAGCTCAATGGAACAGAATATTAAGCCCAGAAATAAAACCACATATATATGGCCAAATAATCTTTGACAAAGGAGCCAAAAACACACAATGGAGAAAAGAAAACCTCTTCAATAAATGTTGCTTGGAAAATTGGAAAGTCACATGCAAAAGAAGGAAACTCAATTACACCTTGTCCCCCTGCACAAGAATTAATTCAAAATGGATCAAAGACCTAAATATAGGACCTGAAACAATAAATTATATAGAAGAAAACATAGGTACTAAACTCATGGACCTCGGCCATAGAGAACATTTTATGATTTGACCCCAAAGGCAAGAGAAGTGAAGGCAATAAATGAATGAGACTATATCAAACTAATAAACTTCTGCTCAGCAAAAGAAACTGACAACGTAACAAAAAGCCAGCTAACCAAATGGGAAATATTTACAAACAACAGCTCTGATAAGGAGTTAATATCCAAAGTATATAAAGAACTCACAAAGCTCAGCAATAAGCAAACAAACAATCCAATAAAAAAATGGGAAGAGGACGTGAACGAACAGACACTTCTCCCAAGAAGACATACAAATTGCCAACAGATAAATGAGAAGATGCTCATCTTCACTAGTTATTAGAGAAATGCAAATCAGAACTACAGTGAGATACCACCTCACGCCTGTTAGATTAGCTATTATCAGCAAGACAGGTAAATAACAAGTGTTGGAGAGGCTGTGAAGAAAAAGGAACCCTCATCCACTGTTGGTGGGAATGTAAACTGGTACAGCCATTGTGGAAGGAAGTATGGTGGTTTCTCCAAAAAATTAAGATCAGAACTACCATATGACCCAGCAATCCCTCTACTGGGTATCTATCCAAAAAACTTGAAAATACTGGAATGCAAAGACATGTGCACCCCCATGTTCATCACAGCATTATTATTCACTGTGGCCAAGACATGGAAACAACCAAAGTGTCCCTCTTCTATAGAGGACTGGATAAAGAAGATGTACATATATACAATAGAATAGTACTCAGCCGTAAGAAATGATGACACAGTGACATTTACAACAACAGGGATGGACCTTGAGAACATTATACTAAGCCGAGCAAGGAAATCAGAAAAAGCTAAGAACTATATATTTCATGCATAGGTGTGATATAACACTGAGACTCAGATATAGATGGAAGTGAAGTGGTTATTAGTGGGAGGGGGTGATAAAGGAGGGCTCTGAGGAGAGGGAGTAAAGAGGGACAAATATGTGGTAATGGAACATGATTGGACTTTGGGTGATTGATGGGCACACAACACAATCAACAGTTTAAATCAGGGGGAGTCAAGCTTTTTATACCTACCGCCCACTTTTGTATCTCTGTTAGTAGTAACATTTTCTAACCTCCCACTGGTTCCACAGTCATGGTGATTTATAAAGTAGGGAAGTAACTTTACTTTATAAAACTTATAAAGCAGAGTTACAGCAAGTTAAAGCGTATAATGATAATTACTTACCAAGTACTTTATGTCGGATTTTTGCTAAGTTTGGCAGAATAAGTCTTTATAAAACAACTTACTATAGTTAAATCTATCTTTTTATTTATACTTTGGTTGCTCCGCTACCGCCCACCATGAAAGCTGGAGCGCCCGCTCGTGGGCGGTAGGGACCAGGTGGACTACCACTGGTTTAAATGCTTTAGAAATATTTACCTGAAACCTATATATTTTTATTGATTAATGTCACCCCATTAAATTTTATTTTCTTAATAAAAATGAAAAGAAACCAAAAAATTTTAGTTGATAGATTTTGAATGATACCTCCAAGCATTTTAGAGAAACAAAACCATAAATTTGTACAAAAATAAGTTAAAATGTGTAAAAATTTTATCTCTAAAACAAGTAATTTATAGTAATAAGTAACATTTATTGAGGACCTACTCTGTCCTGAACAAAAAGCTAAGCATCTTACCTGCATTATTTATGCAGTCTTTACAAGAAAAATCTATGAGGCAGGTGTTATTGTGCACCTCTTAAAGCTGACAAAACCTACGGTCAGATAATTTTAATAATATTTTCTGGATCACATGGCTGGTTAGTGGTAACACCAGGATTTGAACTGAATCTCTTTGACATTAGAGTGGTGTTAGTAACCAGTCCTATGGATTAAACTGTATAAAATTGCCTTTTAGGAGGTAAAAAAAATGATAAAAGATGGTTAGTTTTATAGTTCAACCTAATATACCTACCAAAATAATTGGACTGCTGTGTACCTGGCATTGTCCTAAGTTTTATTTTTTATTTTTATTTTTGTGGCAGAGACAGAGAGAGGGACAGATAGAACAGACAGACAGGAAGGGAGAGAGATAAGAAACATCAATTCTTCATTGCAGCTCCTCTAGTTGTTCATTGATTGCTCTCTCACATGTGCCTTGACTGGGGGGCTACTGCAGACCAAGTGACCCCTTGCTCGAGCCAGTGACCTTGGGCTCAAGTTAGTGAGACTTGCTCAAACCGGATGAGTCCGCTCTGAAGCTGGCGACCTCGAGGTCTCAAACCCGGGTCTTCCGAGTGAGTGCCAGTCTGACGCTCTATCCACTGTGCCACCTCCTGGTCAGGCTGTCCTAAGTTTTCATTGCCATAATCTGTTGTAACATTTAGAAATATTTAGTCTTAATTATCCTGGTTTTTAGAATCATCACATAATGATACTTTTTGGATAGTATACTTAATTTACTTACTTTAAATGAGTATATTTTGATAGTGATGTTACGTGTTCCTGACTATATTGACAAATTATATTTTGTGGAGGAAATTGCTAGGAATACTGGCAAAAATATAAAAAACAGACAAACATTGAAAATCTAATTTCTCACAACATGAATAAAACATAAAAATGAACTAAATAGGAATAGTGTAAGCCTGCTTATTTTGTATTTATTTTTATTACCTGTTATCTATATCTATATTTATTATATATGCATATATAATCTTGATGAGCCAAACCATACAATAAACATAAGTTTCTTTTAAGAACATTTTTTTTCTGACTGTAAAAGCAATCATAGACAACTTGAAAGTCAGTATATAAACTATAATATATAACTCAATATATACGTACATATGTTCAAATACATATACTATATTTGTATAGATTTTTGGTAGTCAAATGTGGAATAGTTTTTATTCACTACGCTTCTGTCTCACGTTTTCTGACTTACGATTCCCTTTCATTTACAAAGCTTATTTTGGGTAAAGGGGAGGTATTTCTTCTGATCTTCTCACTTCATTCTCCCACTTGTGAGAGACTCCCACAGGTACCAGTCAATGATATTCATAAAAGCAAATTACCCCCCCCCCCAAAAAAAAGAAAAAAAGCAAATTAGCCACTCTCTCATTTTACTAATAAAGTATTAGTTATCAATTTATATATGTGTGTGTGTATATATGTATCTGAGAGAGGCAGAGAGAGGGAGCGGGGCATCAAGCTGTTACTGTATGTGAGCTCACGGGGGGACCCAACTGTCAATGTTTGGTCCCCCCCCAGCTATCTGGCCAGGGTGTTATTGATTGATTTTTAGAGAGAGAGAGAGAGAGAGAGGGGAGGGGGAAGGGAAGCAGTCATTTGTTGTTCCACTCCGCCGTACATTCATTGGTAGCTTCCCTTGTGTGCCCCACGGGGGGATTGAACCTGCAACCTTGTTGTTTCAGGACCATGCTCTAAACTGACTGAGCTAACTGGCCAGGGTCTTAAATTATATTCTTATACTTCAGTTAAAAGCTCCCATTTAAAATTAAGAACTTAGAAATTGGATGTCTTTTTTTTTTTTTTTTTTCCAATTAAAAAGTTGTTAAAAGGATCAAAGTGATAGATAACCTGTGGAAGAGCTTGTGGAGGGCATTTGGCCATTTTCTTGTGGCCTCCGTTTAATCAGGTGTCTAGCTCATTTTCCTTTCTGTTGAGGACCTGATCTTAAACTATATAGTCTTGGTGTGTGTGTGTGTGTGTGTGTGTGTGTGTGTGTGTGTGTGTGTGGCTTTTAGTCTTTTAGTGCAGGTACAGGACTTTTTTTAAAAAGGCATGGACAATTAATTACATGACTGAGAAAAATAATTTCCCCCAAGGTAATTGCACAAATTACCGTAGCCCTTAAAGGTTAATGATTGTCAAACATTTTTGATGCATGGAGCCTATTAAAAGCTAGTATCATTTGAATAATTTAAGTAACTAGACTAGTCCTTCGTGGACAAATGGTCTTATCCAAAGGACAGCAGCACCCAGTGCCCCTTCTGTTGTAGAGAAACATTTTAAATTCTTCTGCTAGAGGACTTAAAATAAGGCAATCTTATGAGCCATGATAGTTCTTATACTTAAAATATAAGATATTAAAATAATGTTTATTTCAAAGGTAACTATGATTATTATCCACACTGTACTTTACAGAACTACTGAGTTGTTAAAGTTTATAAATAAAATTTTTGTATTTTATGTAGACCTAGCTTACGCCCTAAAGAGTTAGATAAACCTATTACACAAACATCACTACAGATATCTGAAATAAAGCTTTTATAGCTATTCATAGAAGAAAACCTTTACATTCTTAATATTTTTATTTTATTTTAAAATGCCAAAGTTTTTAGTTTATTATGTATTTCTTAAAACTTTGTGTTAATCTTTTTTATGTATCCTTTTTAGTTTTTTTTTATAGTCAGTAGCAGGTTCCAAAGTAGTTAACTAGAATGTACTTTTATTTTCAATAGTAAGGTATCCTGAAGGACAGTCAGAAGACTGCTAATTCTTTTAAGAGATGCTTTTCCTAAACGGATCCTGTCATTGAATAAATTTGTTACAGACTGTATACTATCGTTTCTTCTTAGAATAGTCACATTGCTACTTTGAAGGATCTGAGAAAATCTAAAGCAAATAAATAAATCAATTCAAGCATTGTGGACTTCAGTGTTTCCCAAACTTACATGGCGGCAGAAACTTCCACTCTTCCACCACAAACATTCCTGAGGGCTCCCTGTGACCGTGTGTTCCAGCGATCATTTCATGATACCCGGCTATCAGCTTTAGCTCTCCTTCCCACTCACATTCCGACGTAGCAGATACGTTTCTCTGTTCCACATATACCTACGTGTACAAACATACCCATTTCTAAGGATAGGTACACAGGTGTGTAGGTGTATACACGCGTGCGTGCACACATATTTAATCTGTTCACGACATGACCCGCAGCGTACAGCAGGTGGTAGAATCAGAAAGTATCCGTTGAGTAAAGAGATGAGAGAGTCTTATCTTACCAGTCTATGGCATGCGCCTAACTAACTCCCTTCTTCCAGATGTAGAAAGCCACCTGACCAGGCTTAGCCAGGGATGACATTCCTTCGTATGAAGAGAGCTGTGACCTTTCTAGGGACATTTGAAATAACCGAAGACAAACTAAACCATTTTATGTACTGTTTTCGTATTGTGTCAAAACAACAACAACAAGACCCTGGATGTTAAGTCAGGACACCCAGGTTCAGGTCTAAGTTCTACCGTTTTCCGGTCAGGTTATCTTAGGCAAATTATGAATTCTTCTAAGGCTTAGTTTTTCTCTTCTGTGTGTGAAGTTAATACTTGATAGGATGATTGGAACATATGTAATTTAGGAAATGTACCAAAACTTATTTTAATTAGTTAGAAGTAAAGCTATGAATGTTTATTCAACCTGATGTGCGGTTAAAAATCTCTATTAAAAAACACGATAAACCTAAAATTTCTATTCTGTACGTATGCCGGAGAAGAAAATTGCTATGCTTAAATCTCTATTCTTAAATTTTTGATGAAGACACTTTTATTTTCTTTAAAACTATGAACGTGAAAAATATATTTTTCTTGTTAATGAAGAAAAAGTTCATGAACGGGCTTTTTTTTTTTTTTTTCATTTCTTGTTTAAAAACTTCCAACCTTCCCCTGAAAACTAAAAACTCCTGAAAACGAAAAGCTCCCGAAGACGAGTGTCTTCATGTTTCAGCCGCTGGCCTTTTGCTGGTTTCCTGCCTGGAATGCTGTCCCACATGTGGTGACTTGTCCTCTCCTCGGCCACCTAGAAACCATTCCTGTTTGTGTTTCTCTAGCCCTGTCTACACTCTGGCTATTAGTCAGGTATTTCAATATTTTGTCATTTTGAATTTTAACAATTTCTTTGGAGCAAATTTGTTGGTTTGCATCGGTTTTTATTTTTTTTATACCCATGATTTCAGCACCTTAGAAACAGTGGAGTAGCCTGACCTGTGGTGGCGCTGGGGATAAAGTGTCAACTTAGAACACTGAGGTCGCCAGTTCAAAACCCTGGGCTTGCCTGGTCAAGGCACATATGGGAGTTGATGCTCTTCCCTGCTTCTTTCTCTCTCTCCTCTCTAAAATGAATAAATAAATTCTTTAAAAAAATTTAATAAAAACAACAGTGGAGTAAACCTGTAGTAAAAAAATGACAGGTTTTCATTAGTCGGTAATATTAACCAAATAAATAATGGGGAAGTATTTCTCTTGACAGATTGAGCAGGTAACGCTGGAAAAAATGGAACTGCTGTTTTAAAATAACTTTAAAATATTTAGTAGAGATAAGACGCCTTTTATGCATTAGCACCCATCCGAATTATATTGTGCAATATAAGGTTAATGATATTTGAAGATGTGGAACGTTTGGTTTCACCTCATCTCTGTTAGAAATCTGTGTGTTTTTTGGTGATACATTTAATACCATGCATATTAGGTATAATTCTGTCTCTCAGGAATTTCTTAACACTTTAGGTTGAAAAATTATTTTAAAAGGCTGGGGTTCATGTGAAGGTCTTGTCAGGACATAGTTTTAGCTTTAGTTTGTTCAGAGTTAAAAAAAAAAAGCCACCCAGAAGGAACTGCTAGTTTTTCTGAAGTCCTCTGTGATGTTCTGATTCTTTCCCACGTCCTCTCTGGAGATATTTTTCTCTTCCTCCAGAAGCGGACTCTTTCGAATGTCTTTTAAACATGTTACTTCAGGAACAGTGTCCAGTAGAACCATTCAGCCATGGCAAGGATATACTGCTCTCCTAGTGACCATTCAGCTCAGACCCCCGAGTTCAGTTTCTCTCGGCCGGGGTGCAGCTGGACGGAGGATCTTCTAAGCCAATATCTATCAACTGTGCATTCTCTTACTGTTTTAGACACTTGATGAGGTGTCTCTTCAATTCATGTTCACCTGGACTCTGGGAAGGTGACCCTTACTTGGAAATAGTGTCTGCAGATCCAATCAAGTTGAGATGAGGTCATACAGGGTTAGGTGGGCTCCTAATCCAGTGACTGGTGTTCTTATGCCAGGAGGGGAATTGGGACCCCGGGGACACTCAGGGAGAGAACGCCTTGGAAAGACAAAAGGCGAGACAGAAGTTACTTTTGCACAAGCCCAGGAATGCCAGGGATTGTCAACCACTGGAGGGTTGGACAGGGATGTATCAGATTCCCCTTGTCAGTTCCCAAGAGCAAGCCAACACCACTGGGGTTTGATCTTGGGCTTCTCATCTCCAGAACTATGAGAGAATGCACTTTGTTGTCTTAAGACATCCAGCCTACGGTGGTATTTTTGTTATGGGAGCTCTAAGAAATAGATACCTCGTTCAACGAGTGAAAAACAAAGTAACGGACTCTGAACAAATGAACATTTAAAAACCCCACAGAAAATGTCACTCTTCCAACAGAGGCGATGGGTATAATGACTGCTTTTCAAATCCGGAGTTCTGGAAGTTGAAGTTACTTACTGTGGCTCCGTGGGTGTTATTCTTAAACCTTTTTGGACCCTAGACGTTAGAATGCTCGTAAAAAAGACTTTGAACATAGAATCCAACTTAATACCAAACTGAAAAGGGACAAGAAAGCTAGAAGGAAGGTTGCAATAAATGGGATGCCATATCTTTTGCAATTTGTTTCTTTCCTGGTAATTTTTGCCCTGGGCCGTCTATGATAGACTCTACAGAAGTCAACCCTTAACAATTTCTTTTCCATCATTCCTGTTCCATGACCCTCTCCAGCCTGCGGGACCTCTGTTGCCTCGTGCAGGACGTGGAAATGTGCTTGGAATGTAATCAGTTGCTTAGAGCAAGGCTGGGCATAAAAGGACGCCTCGTTCTGTGCAGTGCAGTTGTCCCTGGGAAGTTTGCGTTCAGAACTGAAATTGTGTGTTTTTTTTCCTTTGAGTTTTCCTGTGATAGAATGCAGTACTTCTTCCATTGAAGAGATACTTGTACTCAAAGTGTATTTACAGAACTCTCTTAACGTAGATACGTGTATCCTATTACCAAACAATAGAGATAGTTTTAAAATCTGTATCATATTTACAGTAGCAACATACATCTACTACTTAAGGCTAAATAAAAAAAAAAAGCATGCATAGCCTTTACAGAGATATAAACACATGCATTTAAGTACTGTACCCACAATGAAAGTATCAATATTATAAAGATGGCACATGTCCCCACATTAATTCATAAATTTAGTTCTAATCAATAGCCTGACCAGGCGGTGGTGCAGTGGATAGAGCGTCGGACTGGGATGTGGAAGACCCAGGTTCCAGACCCCGAGGTCGCCAGCTTGAGCGCGGGCCCATCTGGCTTGAGCAAAAACTCGCCAGCTTGGACCCAAGGTCACTGGCTCCAGCAAGGGGTGGCTCGGTCTGCTGAAGGCCCGCGGTCAAGGCACATGTGAGAAAGCAATCAATGAACAACTAAGGTGTCACAATGGCAACGAAAAACTAATGATTGATGCTTCTCATCTCTCTTCGTTCCTGTCTGTCTGTCCCTGTCTATCCCTCTCTCTGACTCTCTCTCTGTCCCTGGAAAAAAAAAAGTTCATAAATTTAGTTCTAATCAATAACAGAACATTTAAAACATTTTTTCATCACAGACATTTTCAAACTTCCAAAGAGTAAAGGGGACAGTATAATGGGCCCATGTCCCCATCCAACTCTGACAGTTACCCACATTTGGCAATCTTGGCATAATTCCAGGGACATGAGGGGGGGAGGTGAGTGCATTGTTTTATTTTCCTGCAGAATTTTAAAGCAGGACCAGAGCTCACTCATCATGCTGTATTACCTCTTATTACTCTAGTTTCTATCTCTAGCTGACACGTACTGAATTTTTAAAAATATAACTACTGTTCTGTTTATCCTACGTTATAAATGAATCATTCCTTAATATCATCTAATTATCCATCCATATTCTGATTTCCCAGGTTACCTCCAAAGATGACTTTAAAAAATTCTATTTTATTGGGGTGGTACTGGTTCACGTGATTATACAGGTTTTAGGGGCACAGGGTTAGAGCACACCTCTGTACCCTATATTGTGTGGTCACCTCCCCTCAAGTCAAATCTTCGTCCGTCACCATTTCTCACCCCCGTATCCTTCACCGCTCACCTCTGGCAATCGCCCCACTAAGGACAAAACGAAATGGCTTTTTTACAGTGGGTTTCCTTGAACCAGGATGTAAGAAAGAAAAGGTACTTACATTCTATTTTATTATTATGTCCTTTAAGCTTCTTTTATTCTACAAGGACCTGTCTTCTCATTTTATTTCCTTGAGTTGATTTGTTGAGAGAGAGCGAGGAAGCAGGTGCACACACCGGTGGGGTGAGCCCGGTCCCCTCTCTTATCAACCCCTGGGCTTTAGTGTTCGCTGAGGATTATTGCCTAGAGCTGTGATTTCCTCGGGGTTTGAAAGACAGTGCATTTCTAATTACATCCTTTCTTAGCTTTTATTAGCGAGAACTCTTTATGGAGCTTAACTCTCATAAGCTATATAGTTACTTTGAAATAGTTTATACTAGAAGGGCAGGATAAATGCTTGCTTTTTAAAAAATTTTCTTTATCAGTTTTCAGAGTAATGAGCTGATGCCTGCTTACTTATCTACTGCTGCATAACAAATCACCCCCAAATACCCAAATCGAAGGGGCTCAAAACAACCACCGTTTCATCATACAGCACGGTTAGTTGTGGCAGGAATCTTGAAGGGCGTGGCTGTCCGTTCTGTTCATTGTGGAAGAAGAAGGTGTTTTGCTGGCAGATGGGCTGGTCCGGAGGGTCCATGGTGGCTTCACTCACACGTCTGGCACAGTGGAATAGTTAGAAGGTGGGGCTCCCCAGAGACTGACAGTCAGAGAGCCTGCACACGTACCCTCAGGCATGGGGGGCCCAGGCTGGTTGGACTTTTTCTTTGGCCGCTCAGAGTTTCGCCCCACGTCTCAGCTGCAAAGCTGCCTCAGCTAGCCTGGAAATCTCAGATCATCTCTGCTGCGTTCTGTTGGTCAGCAAGTCACTTCAGTTTGTATTTTAGGGAAGGAGTAGGAAAGACTTTGCAGCCATTTTTAATCTACCATAACACCCTAGCAAATTTTATTTGGTGACTGACGATTTTTAAAAAATGTAATTATCATTCTTGCTTGATGAATTTTTAGATATTTTGAGGTATTTAATTCATGTCAATCATTAGTTTCTATTGCTACTTAAATCGTCCCATCTTTGGCCAATTGGGGCCAGTTTAATTTGGATCTTACGACCTTTTGACATGACTTCATTAGTTTTATATATGAAAAAAATTCTTCTATGCAGGGTGGGGCAAAAGTAGGTTGACATGTGTTCTTATGGAAAATAATGCAATAAATAAGAATAAACTCTGTTTCACGTACCCACAACTATAAACTGACTTTTGTCCCACCCTGTGTGTGTATCTTAAGATTTGTCAACTTAATCACTTTTTAAGGGTACAGTTTAGTGGCACTAATTATATTCATAGTGTTGCGCTGCCACCACCCCCAATCTGCAGTATTTCCAGAACTTCTTCATTGATCCAAACAGAAAATCTGTAGCCGTTCAGCAGTAACTCCCCAACCCGTTAACTTCCAGTCTACGTTTTGCCTTTATGAATTTGCCTGTTATCGATCATTCATGTAAGTGAAACCATACACTATTTCTTCATTTGTGATTTTATTTTTTTTTAAATACAATATTTATTTAATCTTTTTTTTTAAATTTTATTCATTTTAGAGAGGCGACAGAGAGAGAGAGAGAGAGAGAGAGAGAGAGAGAGAGAGAGAAAGAGAAAGAGAGAGAAAGGGGGGAGGAGCTGGAAGCATCAGCTCCCATATGTGCCTTGACTAGTGCAGGGTTTTGAACTGGCGACCTCAGTGTTCCCAGGTTGACGCTTTACCCCCTGCGCCACCACAGGTCAGGCTGATTATTTTATTTTAAGTGGTGATTCCCAGGGTCTCTATCCATTGGAGTTGAAACACCAGTGCCATTATTTCTTTAAATATTCTTTCTACCTATTTCTATCTCCTCTTTTTCTCAGACTCCCATTACGTTTATCTTTGTACACGTGGCCAAATCCCAGAGCTCTCATTTTTATTCACTCGTTTCTCCTGTTTTTTTTTTTTTTTTGAACTGGATAATTTCTTCAGACTTGTTTGTTCCTTCTTCTTCTGCCCGTGCAGATCTGCTGGGGAACCCCCTGGAGTGGATATTATTTTCTGTGATTATATTTTTCAACTCAAGAGTTTATTTGTGTTTTCTTTTTATAATGTTTATGTCTGTACTGAAATCCATTCTTTTGTGAAACACTGTTTTCATAATTTAATCCTCAAGATGTGATTGATTTCCTTTTGTTCTTTCAACATATTTATGATAGCTTTTTTAAAATTTATTTTTTTATTAATTTAAGTGGGGTGACATTGATAAATCAGGGCACATATGTTCAGAGAAAACATCTCCAGGTTATTTTGACATTTGATTACGTGGCATACCCATCACCCAAAGTCAAATTGCCTTCCGTCACCTTCTATCTGGTTTTCTTTGTGCCCCTCCCCTCTCCCCACACCCTCCCTCTTCTCTTCCCTCTTCCCTCCCCCCAACCCCTTAGCCAGCACACTCTTGTCCGTGTCTCTGAGTCTCATTTTTATGTCCCACCTATACATGGAATCACATAGTTCTTAGTTTTTTCTGATTTACTTATTTCACTCCGTATAATGTTATCAAGGCCCATGCATGTTATCATAAATGATCCGATGTCATCATTGCTTATGGCTTAGTAGTATTCCATAGTATATATGTACCACTTCTTCTTTATCCAATCATCTATTGAAGAGCTTTTTGGTTGTTTCCATGTCTTGGTCACTGTGATCAATGCTGCAACGAACATGGGGTTGCATGTGTATTTACGTAACAATGTTTTTGAGTTTTGGGGGTATATACCCAGTAGAGGGATTGCTGGGTCATATGGTAGTTATATTTTTAGTATTTTGAGGAACCACCATACTTTCTTCCATAATGGTTTACATTCCCACCACCAGTGGATGAGGGTTCCTTTTTCTCCACAGCCTCTCCAACATTTGTTATTACCTGCCTTGTTGATAATAGCTAATCTAACAGGTGTGAGGTGGTATCTCATTGTAGTTTTGATTTGCATTTCTCTAATAGCTAATGAAGATGAGCATCTTTTCATATATCTGTTGGCCATTTGTATTTCTTCCTGGGAGAAGTGTCTGTTCATGTCCTCTTCCCATTTTTTTACTGGATTGTTTGTTTGTTGTTGAGTTTTGTGAGTTCTTTGTATATTTTGGATATTAGGCCCTTATCTGTGTTGTTGTTTGAAAATATCATCTCCCCTTTAGTTGGTTGTCTGTTTGTTTTGCTGTCAGTTTCTCTTGCTGTTCAGAAAATTCTCAGTCTGATGTGGTCCCATTCATTTATCTTTGCCTTCACTTCCCTTGCCTTTGGATTCAAATTCATAAAGTGCTCTTTATAACGAAGGTCCATGAGTTTAGTACCTATGTTTTCTTCTATGTAATTTATTGTTTCAGGTCTTATATTTAGGTCTTTGATCCATTTTGAATTAATTTTAGTACAAGGGGACAAACTGTAGTCAAGTTCCATTCTTTTGCATGTGGCTCTCCAGTTTTCCCAGCACCATTTGTTGAAGAGGCTTTCTTTTCTCCATTGTGTGTTGTTGGCCCCTTTATCGAAAATTATTTGACCATATATATGTGGTTTTATTTCTGGGCTTTTTATTCTGTTCCATTGGTCTGAGTGTCTATTTTTCTGCCAGTACCATGCTGTTTTGACTGTCGTGGCTCTGTAGTATAATTTGAAGTCAGGTATTGTAATGCCTCCAGCTTTGTTCTTTTTCCTTAGAATTGCTTTGGCTATTCGGGGTTTTTTATAGTTCCATATAAACCTGATGATTTTTTGTTCCATTTCTTTAAAAAAATGACATTGAAATTTTGATGAAAATTGCATTAAATTTATATATCGCTTTGGGTACTATAGTCATTTTGACTATATTTATTCTTCCTATCCAGAAACAAGGATTATTTTTCCATTTCATTGTATCTTTCTTGATTTCCCTTAACAATGCTTTGTAGTTTTCATTATAAAGGTCCTTTACATTCTTTGTTATGTTTATTCCTAGGTATTTCAATTTTTTTGTTGCAACCATGAAGGGGATTATTTTTTGAGTTCATTTTCTGGTGTTTCATTGTTGGCATATAGAAATGCTATGGAATTTTGTATATTAATTTTGTATCCTGCGACTTTCTGTATTGGTTCATTGCAGGGGTCGGGAACCTTTTTGGCTGAGAGAGCCGTGAATGCCACATATTTTAAAATATAATTTCGTGAGAGCCATACAATATGTTTAACACTAAATACAAGTAAATGTGTGCATTTTATGGAAGACCAACACTTAAAGTACAATAAGTCTCTGAATTCTTTTTCATAATGTTGTTATGCTGTTGCTGACCAATGATGAATAAAGTACTTCTTACCATTAATGCGACTTCTGGTGCTGCATGGTTTTGCTGATGGCTTTGTAGTCTGGTTGATATGTGGTGAGGTTAAGCTTCATGCAGGCGTTGAGACTTCCATCCGTTAACGTGATCGTAGGTTGGTCTTAACGTTCTTTAGATGTGAGAAAAACTGCTCACATGCATACGTAGAGCCAAACATTGTCAGTACAGCAATACTCACACACTGCAGTGTGTGGTATGTGATGGGAAACGCCTTCCAAGTTTTGACAATCAGCTGGTCCGCGGGTTGAAGTTTTTTCATTTCTCCCCACTTGTGTTTGCTTGCCAACTCTGCTTGCTGTCGTGCAAGTCTTTCCAAATCTTCATTCAGTGACTTGAACTTATTCACTCACATGTCTGAGGCCTTTGGGTCAGCAGCTTGTAGCTCAAAATCTCTGACGGAGACACCGGGGATGTAACTCAGGTTGGTGCTGTCCACTGCACACTCGTGTGGATGGGTGATGAACTTAAAAAGACGAGGGCGCTCATGAAATTCTCCAAAGCGCACTTTGAATGACTGCAGGCAATTAGATGTGAAGACCACTAGCTGCTGGAGATCAAGATGTTGAGCAGGGTTACTTGCTGTGCATGCATCTTTAAACTCTCCCAGTTTTTCAAAGTGTAGTAAACGACCTGTTTCAATGTCGGCGATGAAGAGTTTCAGCTTGTTTTCAAATGCAAACACTGCTTGTTGAAGGGATAAGACTATATTTGCAATGCCTTGCATTTTCACGTTGAGCTGGTTCAGATGTTTAGTCATGTCCACAAGATAGTAGAACTTCAGGAGCCACCCAGTGTTAGCTAACTCAGGATGCTTGACGTTTTTCATTTCAAGAAAAGTTTGGGTTTCGCTCAGACAAGCTGCAAAACGGCCGAGCATCTTCCCTCTTGACAACCAACGCACATTGCTGTGCAGAAGCAGACTAGGATTATTCCCAACTTCATCCAGCAGTGTTTTAAACTGGCGATCATTTAAAGCTCGGGCAACACTAAAGTTGACCACTCGAATGACCAGCAACATCACCTCACCAAGCTGCTTGCCACACATCTGAGCACAAAGTGCCTCCTGATGTAGGATGCAGTGAAAACTTAGGATGGGTCTCTTTTCATGTTCACGAAGAAGCGCTACGAATCCTCTGTTTTTCCCCACCATGCATGGAGAACCACCAGTACACACCGAAATAAGTTTATCTATCGGTAGATTCTTTTCTTTAGTGAACTCAGTGAAAGACTGGAATAAATCCTCCCCTCTTGTTGTCTCTTTCATAGTCAAAACAGCAAGACTTTTCTCACGTGTTGTGTCACCGACAGCATACCCTGTAATCACGCTGAACTGGGATAAATGGCTTACATCTGTTGACTCATCCAATGCGAGAGAAAAGAATGGTGCTGCATTTATGTCCTTCACTTGTGTTGCCTCAGTTTGATTTGCCATCATGATGGTACGATTGTGAACAGTTCTTGCTGACAGAGGCATGTCTTTTATTCATTTGATTATCTTGTCTTTATCCGAAAAGTCATCAAAAAGTTCATTGGCAATATCAAGCATGAATGTTTTGGCATACTCCCCATCTGAGAATGGCTTTCCATTTCTCACTGTTGCTAAAGCACCAGCAAAGCTAGCCGAATTCCATCACCTTGTTGGGTCCAAACACGGAGTTGCTGCTGGCTAGCTTGCACTCTGCACAGTAGCTCTTGACATGCTTTCTTCCTGCTGTGCCCCGCTGGATATTTTGATGCAAATGTAGTATGGCGTGTGTCAAAGTGCCGCTTTATATTTGATCGTTTCATCGATGCAATTTTATCATGGCATATTAGACACACTGCAGAACCTACTCTCTCCACAAAGGCGAATTCCTCTGTCCATTTCTGCTGAAAAGTACAATACTCCTCATCTTTTTTTCTTTTAGCCATCTTCTTCGTCAAAAGGGTTTCTGCAATTAGCTAGCTGACTACTTGATTAAAAGGAGGGAAGTTTACTTCCTGACCTCACAATGACCTGTGTACGTTATGCATTATCTAATAAAAATTTGGTGTTGTCCTGGAGGACAGCTGTGATTGGCTCTAGCCACCCGCAACCATGAACATGAGCGGCAGGAAATGAATGGATTGTAATACATGAGAATGTTTTATATTTTTAACATTATTTTTTTTATTAAAGATTTGTCTGCATGCCAGATGCAGCCATCAAAAGAGCCACATCTGGCTCATGAGCTATAGGTTCCCAACCCCTGGTTTATTGTTTCTAGTAGTCTTTTTGTGGGGTCTTTGGGGTTTTCTATGTGTAGGATCATATCATCTGCAAATAGTGAAACCTTCATCTTTTCCAATATGAATACTTTTATTTCTTTTTCTTGTCTGATTGCTCTGGCTAGAACTTCCAGCACAACATTGAATAAGAGTGGAGAGAGTATTTATGCCATTTGATATGATGTTAGCTGATGATTTATCATAAATGGCCTTTATTATGTTGAGATATTTTCCTTCGATACCCATTTTGTTAAGTGTTTTAAACAAAATTGTGTTGTATTTTATCAAATGCCTTTTCCACATCTATTGATAAGATCATGTGGTTTTTGTTCTTTGTTTTGTTGATATGGTGTATTACATTAACCGTTTTACGTAAGTTGAACCATCCTTGTGATTCTGGGATGAATCCCACTTGATCATGATGAATTATTTTTTTAATGTGTTCTTGTATTCAATTTGCTAGTATTTTGTTTAGTATTTTAGCATCTGTATTCATTAGAGATATTGGTCTGTAGTTTTCTTTCTTTGGGTTGTCCTTGCCAGGTTTTGGTATGAGGGTTATGTTGGCCTCATAAAATGAGTTTGGAAGTATTGCTTCTTCTTCAATTTTTTGGAAGACCTTGTGTGGAATAAAAACCAAGTCTTTTTTGAATGTTTGATAAAATTCACTAGTACGGCCATCTGGCCCTGGAGTTTTATTTTTGGGGAGGTTTTTGATAGTTGTTTCTATTTCCTCTTTGCTTATGGGTCTGTTTAGGCTTTCTGCTTCTTCATGACTTAGTCTAGGAAGATTGTATTGTTCTAGGAGTTTATCCATTTCTGCTAGATTGTTAAATTTGGTGGCATATAGTTTTTCATAGTATTCTACAATTCTTTGTATATCTATGATGTCTGTGGTGATTTCTCCTCTTTCATTGTGGATTTTGTTTATATGAGTCCTTTCTCTTTTTTCCTTGGTGAGTCTTGCCAAGGGCTTGTTAATTTTGTTGATCTTTTCAAAGAACCAGCTCTTCGTTTAATTATTTTTTTCTATAGTTTTTCTGTTCTCTATTTTGTTTCTGCTCTGATTTTTATTATTTTCTTTCTTCTGCTGATTTTGGGTTGCCTTTGTTCTTTTTCTAGCTCCTTAAGATGTAAAGTTAAGTGGTTTACTTGGGCTCTCTCTTGTTTGTTCATATAGGCCTGTAGTGATATGAATTTCCCTCTTATTACTGCTTTTGCTGCATCCCAGAGATTCTGATATGTTGTCTTGTTATTTTCATTTGTTTGTATGTAGCTTTTGATTTCTCCTTTTGTTTTTTCTTTGACCCACTCATTTTTTAAAAGTGTGTTGTTTAGTTTCCACATTTTGGGGGGTTTGTTTACCTCTTTCTTGCAGTTGAATTCTAGTTTCAAGACTTTACGATCAGAGAATATGCTTGGTATAATCTCAATCTTTCTGAATATGTTGATGTTATTTTTGTGGCCCAACATATGGTCAATTCTTGAGAATGTTCCATGTACACTAGAGAAAAATGTATACTCTGGCACTTTGGGATGAAATGTCTTATAGATGTCTATCCTATCCAATTGTTCTAGTGTTTCATTTAAGGCCAATATTTCTTTATTGATTTTCTGTTTGGATGAACCAGCTAGAGCCATCAGCGGTGTATCGAGGTCTCCAATTATGATTGTATTTTTGTCGGTTTTTGTTTTTAGGTCAGTCAGTAGCTGTCTTATATATTTTGGTGCTCCTTGGTTTGGTGCATATATATCAAGAAGTGTTATGTCTTCTTGATTCAATGTCCCCTTAATCATTATGAAATGACCATTTTTGTCTCTGATTACTTTGGCTGTCTTATAGTCAGCATTGTTAGATATGAGTATTGCTACACCTGTTTTGTTTTGGATGTTATTTGCTTGGAATATTGTTTTCCAGCCTCTCACTTTGAATTTGTTTCTATCCTTGTAGCTTAGATGTGTTTCTTGTAGACAGCATACAGTTGGATTTTCTTTTTCAATCTATTCTGCTACTCTGTGTCTTTTTATTGGGGAGTTCAATCCATTTACATTTAGTGTAATTATTGACACTTGAGGATTTCTTATTCCCATTTTATATATTGCTTTCTGATAGTTTTGTATTTTGTTCGATTCTTCTCTTTCGTTTTTCTGTCTTTTGTTTATGTTTGGTTGTAATCCATCCTTCTTTCCTCTGTTGCTTCTTTTTTCAGTCCATGTGCTTCTATGGTGGTTTTTTCGGGGGTGGTTACCATTAAGTAATAGAAAGAGTACCTATCATGTTCATTGTCGCACATTATCTCATAAGTGCTTCTGCACTCCATCATCCTTTGCTACTGTTAATCTTCATCCTCTTCCTTTTTCGTTTTTATTGTTTTCTTAATGGAGCTTTTACGTGTGGTTTTGTTTTGTTTTGTTCTTTGTATCAGGTCGGAAAACCCCCTTTAGTATTTCCTGAAGTGGGGATTTTCTGGTGATAAATACCCTCATCTTTTCTGTATCTGTGAATGTTTTTATTTCTCTTTCGTATTTGAAGGATAGCTTTGATGGGTATAGTATTCTTGACTGGAAGTTCCTCTCTTTTAGAACTTTAAATATTGGGGTCCACTCTCTTCTAGCTTGTAGAGTTTCTGCTGAGAAATCCGATGATAATCTAATGGGCCTTCCTTTATATGTTGTATTCTTTCCCCTGGCTGCCTTGAGAATTTTTTCTTTGTCATTGATATGTGCCAATTTCATTATGATGTGCCTTGAAGTAGGTTTGTTAGGGTTAAGATAACTTGGTGTTCTGTTTGCTTCTTGAATTCAAGGCTTTAGTTCTTTCCACAGGCTTGGGAAGTTCTCTATTATTTGTTTGAATGTGTTCTTCATTCCATTTTCTCTCTCTTCTTCTTCTGATATACCCATTATTCTTATGTTGCTCTTTTTGATGGAGTCAGACAATTCTTGTAGAGTTTTCTATGATAGCTTTTTTATAGTCTTTTCTAGCAAGTCCAAAGTCTGGGCTTTTTCTGGGACAGTTTCTGTTGACAACTCTTTCCCGGGTATGACCACACTTTCCTGCTCCTTTGTGTATCTTATATATATATATATATTTTGGTCTAAAACTGAAAACTTAAAATGATTTAATGCATAATCTTTGGAACTCATCTTGTCAGGATATCTCCTTGTGTGGTTGTTGTTTGTTTACATAGTGACTTTTTGGGCTAATCCTGTAAAGTCCATTTTCTTTGTGGTCTGTGGCCTCTGAAGTCTCCTTGTTTGATTAGTGGTAAGCTAATAATTGGACAAAGATTTTCTTAAGTTCTAGTTATGAGTAAGTCTTCTAGGCTTCAGGTACTTTATGAGTCTGCCTTCACCTTCTGGTTGTGTAAGGCCTCAAGGTCATCCAGACTGTGCACGTAGGGCCTTCTTGGGTCTTTCCTGAGAATGGACATCTCTGTGTGTGCAGAGTTCTGAGTACCCTCAAATTTCTCTGATTAAAAACAATCTTCTATGGACATTGCATTCCATAGACCTTCCTTTTAAATTTTCGCTGGACTCTTTCTTGTTTGCCAACTGGTATGGCAGGCTTAGGAACTGCCATAGTAATCAATTCCAGCTAATTGTTTTTGACAGACACCCTGGGGATAAGGCTTTTCCTGTTAGTGACCTCTGAGTGACATCAGATGAGGATAATGCTCTGTGAATGGGGCTTTTCCAGGGAGCTGAGAGAGGTCCAATAATGACAGTGCTCTGGAGATGGAACTTTTTAATTTTTTTTAGGAGATCCAAACCTGGGGGTTTCAGAGCTGCAGGTTTTGAGTTACTGTGTTTGAAAGGAGGCTGGTTTGGGAGGCTGCAGGTTATTAAGGGTTCCTGCAACTTTCTATGCTACTTACTGAGGCATAGGAGAGGGGCATACAATAGACAACATTAAAATTCCATAAATCTAGCAGTGCTAACTAAGGTTCAGCAGTTTTCCTGGGAGATTGCTTTTTATTTAGATTATTGTAAACCTTTGGTTAATATGCAGAATTTTGAAAAAGTAGATTTTTACAATTGTGACAGAATTTCCATTATTTTTATGGGTGAGAGCATTTATACAGGTCCTCACATGACTCTTCTGGAAGTTCTGCCTGCTTAACCCCACCCCGCCCTGTCTCCACCATGTGGATGAATTTTAATAGCAAGTGAAGAAAGCACTGTGTCCCTGAAGATTACATATTGCATTTTAGCCGTTTTATAAACTTAGAAACAACTAAAGCAACATAAATATACATATATACATAAAATATGTAATATTTGCAAAAATAATAAATGAGCATAACACTATAAAAAGGAAAATGCAGGATTTCAGGCGGTTGTGACTTCAGGTGGGGCAGACCTGGGGTTGAATGGAGTACATAGGAATTTTTATGTTATAATTAAGGTCCAGATTTATTTTGAAGCAGTGAGTTCATGGGTTTTTTTTTTGTTGTTGTTACATGATTAGAAACATACACAAGTAAGAATAATTTATGATTAGGGTTGTTTTCACATTGATATGCACGATAGGGACTCTGTGATGCCATGGAGTTTTATAAAGGAGATTCAGCCTCAGCTTTTAAAGTAATTTTTTTTATTGGCAGAGAAATTAGGGAGCGTATCTCTACCCACTTGCCCTGGGGCTGCCTCAGCTGGCCTGACTCCAGAAGAGGGGTAAGTCAAAGGAAATGAAGCAAGAAGCTGTGGCTGCTTGTGACCCTTGGAGACGAGTCGTCGTCTCATGCTGCCCCTTCCTGGATTCCCCGCTACCACCTGAGTGTCAGAGCCCTTCGTCCTGCAGTGGGCTCTGAGGGCTTTAGCTTACAAGAGCTGTCAGGCTAATATGTACACAGATGCTGCTACCTTATTCAGATCCATACAGCATGACATTTGTCACTTGCACAGGTGTTTGAGAGATTGATAATGAAGTGGAGATTTTTTTTATTTTTATTTTTTGGTGTGTGTGTGTGGGGGAGATACCTAAACCACCATCCAGCAGAGTTGAGCATAGTTATCATGGAGGCAGGATCGCTAAGAACATGGAAATGTGAACAGTTGAAGTTTTTATATTTTAAAGGTTTTTATTTATTTATTTATTTACAGGGACAGAGAGAGAGAGTCAGAGAGAGGGACAGATAGGGACAGACAGACAGGAACGGAGAGAGGTGAGAAGCATCAATCATTTTTTCGTTGCCATTGCAACACCTTAGTTGTTCATTGAATGCTTTCTCACATGTGCCTTGACCGTGGGCCTTCAGCAGACTGAGCCACCCCTTGCTGGAGCCAGTGACCTTGGGTCCAAGCTGATGAGCTTTTTTTGCTCAAGCCAGATGGGCCCCGCACTCAAGCTGGCGAGCTCGGGGTCTCGAACCTGGGTCTTCTGCATCCCAGTCTGACGCTCTATCCACTGCGCCACCGCCTGGTCAGGCTGAAGTTTTTATATTTTAAAGAATGAAATAGAAACCAGTGTGTTTTAAGTTTCAACATGACTGAGTCTATTAGTTAATATAAACTTCATTCTAAGCTTAAGAGTGGATTCTACTAAAACTCGGTGGAAGTGCATTAAGATTATTTTACTCCCGTGGAAACGTCATGGCTCCGATTGATGTGATTATTCTGAATACGCTTCTTATGTAGACTCTGGGCTGTTCTATTACTTCTCTGAACTTTAGTTTACCTTCTATTCCCTGTACTATGAGAATAGTACTGTTTTTAATGATTTTGTATCTACCAATATTAGAATATAAAAATTACCCCTTAGCTTCTCAAATATTTGCAATGTAAAATAACACGAACACATTGGCTGAAATGAGAGCAAATGATATTTGTACAGTGCCATAGCCGTTAGGTAATTTTTATCATTACCTAACTATCTGCGTGTGAAGGCCAGTGCATGGCTTTTGCTAGGAGTACGTATTCATGCTGTCATATACTTCTGTGGCTGTCTTTACTGCTTTTGTCAATTAGTGGGGCTAAACACCTGCCATGGACATAGATACCTTGTACGAGCTATTGCGAAAGATGGAAGGAAACAGAAAATTGGGCCCTGCTCTCGTGGAACTCAGTCTGGCTTGCGACGTATGGCTTTTATGTGACTCATAAAATGACAGGGTGGTATCATTTACAGGAAGTAATATGCAGAAAATAAGTGAAAAAGAAAAACAAACCGTAAAGCAGAGAAAGCTTCATGCGACTTAGCGTGTTGCACTCAGTGGGATGTGCAGGGGATATGGGTAAGACCTCGCTGAGATGCTTAGGAAAGGCTTTGATGAGGACCGAGGGAATGGGGCAATCAGACATAAAGGATGGTGAAGTATGGCCATTCAGAGAATAATGGGTGAAGTACTTCCATAGTTTTCATTGTGGGTGCCCAAGAAATTCACTTGGAAGCACAATATTCGTTTCTGAAGAGGCAGAGACTAAAGTTTTAGGACAGAGATTTCTCCTAGATACTGTTACAGAGTTTGAGTATTTTTATTGTAATTTTATTACTTCCCATCTGTGGTAGATGTTTTATTGAAATTATTTGGATGTTATCATCAAGCTGTGACAAAGATGCTTTAAAGGTCAAACGCGAAACACAATTAAATTTTCCCAGTGAAGTAAGAATATGCATTGAAAAAGGCAAATCATTTGAAGTAGCTTTTTTTTTCATTTGGGCCATTTTATGGTGACATTTAGAGCTGCTTAAATAAATCACAATGTTGTTTTTCTTCTTGATTGCAATTTTCCCTTCACTATTTGTGTGGCTTAAAAATAGAGCCCACTGTGTTTTCAGTATCAACATTATTGAGTCAATTAGTTAATATACACTTTGTTCTAAACTCAACAATAGATTCTGTTATAACTCTGTGGAAACTTATTAAACTTACTTTGCTCTTATGTAAATGTGATGACTTCTGATGATAAGAGATTTAATTATGTACACTTTGGTTTATTATAAATTAGACACATCAACATCTCTATACCTCTGTCAGGGGTGTACTCATTAAGAGATTGCTAAGATTCATTCCTTTAGTCTAAAATTTTGTGATTTTATTTTATTTCACTATGTTCCTCATAAGAGTAATGAATGATTGTTTCATTTAAATATTTGGAAATTAGTACTGGAAGATGTTTTTGCTATACTTGCCCAGCTTAGGTTGTTTTAATATTGTGACCCTTAGCCAGCATTTTTTTGTTTGGTTTGGTGCCCACTGGGCGCGTGGTTCTTCTCACTTAAGGGTTAGGTAGCCCTGTGATGACTCAGGCAAACAAACATTTCTTTGTACTTATGAAGAAAATAACAGAGGATACCTTGCTATTTGAAGAGTGAAAAGAACACGAGAATAATAAGAAAGGGAAACTCAACATCATACAAGTGTTTGATGTAAAATAGCTCAGTGGTTATTATCTTTTGAAATAGTCTGTTACCATTGTCGGTTTTCATACTGATTGCTCACTTAGGTGCTGCTGTCTTTGAGAGTGGGAGTGCCGCGCGTCCGTGTGGGCGCCGGACTGGTTACCGCACGTCCGTGTGGGCGCCGGAGTGGTTACCGCGCCAGTGTGTACTTGGGTAGTTACTACACACTGGGTACTGGAGTAGTTACACTTCTGGCTGGGCACTAGAGTAGTTACTACACATCTGTGTAAGACTGGGGCAGTTACTACACGTCTGTGTAAGACTGGAGTAGTTACTACACGTCTGTGTAAGACTGGAGCAGTTACTACACATCTGTGTAAGACTGGGGCAGTTACTACACGTCTGTGTAAGACTGGAATAGTTACTACACGTGTGTATAAGTACTGGAATAGTTACTACACGTGTGTGTAAGTACTGGGGCAGTTACTACACGTCTGTGTAAGACCGGGGCAGTTACTACACATCTGTGTAAGTACTGGGGCAGTTACTACAAGTCTGTGTAAGACTGGGGCAGTTACTACACGTCTGTGTAAGTACTGGGGCAGTTACTACACATCTGTGTAAGACCGGGGCAGTTACTACACGTCTGTGTAAGACCGGGGCAGTTACTACACATCTGTGTAAGTACTGGGGCAGTTACTACAAGTCTGTGTAAGACTGGGGCAGTTACTACACATCTGTGTAAGACTGGGGCAGTTACTACACGTGTGTGTAAGTACTGGAATAGTTACTACACGTGTGTGTAAGACTGGAGCAGTTACTACACGTCTGTGTAAGACTGGGGCAGTTACTATAAGACTGGGGCAGTTACTACATGTCTGTGTAAGTACTGGGGAAGTTACTACACGTGTGTGTAAGTACTGGGGCAGTTACTACACGTCTGTGTAAGTACTGGGGCAGTTACTACACGTCTGTGTAAGATTGGAATAATTACTACAGTTACTACACGTCTGTGTAAGTACTGGGGCAGTTACTACACATGTGTGTAAGACTGGGGCAGTTACTACACATCTGTGTAAGTACTGGGGCAGTTACTACAAGTCTGTGTAAGACTGGGGCAGTTACTACACATCTGTGTAAGACTGGGGCAGTTACTACATGTCTGTGTAAGTACTGGGGAAGTTACTACACGTGTGTGTAAGTACTGGGGCAGTTACTACACGTCTGTGTAAGTACTGGGGCAGTTACTACACGTCTGTGTAAGATTGGAATAATTACTACAGTTACTACACGTCTGTGTAAGTACTGGGGCAGTTACTACACATGTGTGTAAGACTGGGGCAGTTACTACACATCTGTGTAAGACTGGGGCAGTTACTACACGTCTGTGTAAGTACTGGGGCAGTTACTACACGTCTGTGTAAGTACTGGGGCAGTTACTACACGTGTGTGTAAGTACTGGGGCAGTTACTACATGTGTGTGTAAGTACTGGGGCAGTTACTACACGTCTGTGTAAGTACTGGGGCAGTTACTACACGTCTGTGTAAGCCTGGGGCAATTACTACACGTCTGTGTAAGTACTGGGGCAGTTACGACATGTCTGTGTAAGACTGGGGCAGTTACTACATGTCTGTGTAAGATTGGAATAATTACTACAGTTACTACACGTCTGTGTAAGAACTGGGGCAGTTACTACACGTCTGTGTAAGACTGGGGCAGTTACTACACGTCTGTGTAAGTACTGGGGTAGTTACTACACGTCTGTGTAAATACTGGAATCGTATATTCCAAGTTGCAATGAAGCAATATGATGTTTATATGCACCGTATTTCCCCATGTATAAGATGCCCCCATGTATAAGACGTACCTTAATTTTGGGGCCCGAAATTTGAAAAGAAAAAGTGTTACATAAAGTTATTGAACTCAAGTTTTATTCATCATAAAATTCATATAACTCTTCAAGTGGGAAATGCAAGTAAAAAGTTTCCAACCACTGTATAAGACACCCAGTTTTTAGACCCCCAATTTTTTGAAAAAGGGTGTGTCTTATACATGGGGAAATGCAGAAGGCGTGTATAGTGTATCTCTTCCTAGCTTTCTATCTCAGGTAATAGAGAATGGATGGCTTCATTGTTTTTGAAGTCTATTGATTTTACTTTGTTCTCTTGATGTATTAGTCTTTCCTTAGGTGTGACATTATCTTAGGAGTACAAGAATACTCAGTGGAAAGGAGTTTGAAATATTTAAAATTATTAAATATTTCTGAACCAGTTTTGAAAGCGTCTCTGGGCCAAACACCAGGTGATTCTTGTCAGTGTTTTTGCAGGACTGAGGTCAGTTCCTTTGGAGCTGAAACAATTTGCAGCCTTGGCAAATGGTCCAGTTCAACCTACTGGTGCAGCATGAGACCCTTCTAAATGCCCCTGTAATTGATGTTTTAATAAAATCGTTTTGATTGGACGAGAATGTAAAAGCTCTTTTGGATTGTTTTCAAAGGCACAAAGTTTAAAATAATGTAACTTGTTAATTTTGTGTTCTGTATATAATAGGATTCAGGTTTCAGTGTTTGTATTAAGTAAATGAAAATATTCAAATAAGCCTGTTACAAGAGGGGAATTGCCTATAGGTAGAAAGATTCCGAACAAAAATAATTGGGTTTAGAAAGTTGAACTAGTTTCCAGAGGTCCTAATCATGCCCCACCCCCCCAAGCAGCTCCTGTGACACTGGCAAGCCTCAGTTTTCTCCTTATTAAGGAGGCTCTAGTTGACGACTTTTTATCTGCTTGTCTGCTGATGGCACACAGTATAGAGATGGACCCAGATTTCCCATGTATGTGACTCTAAAGGAAAAATAGACAAAACAGAAATACATTGATACAGAGAACAGCTAATGGTTACTGGAGAGGAGGGGGTTTTAGGGATTAAGAAGTACAGATTGGTAGTTGCAGAATAGTCATGAGATATAAAGTACAGTATAGGGAATATAGTCAATAATATTGAAGTAACTATGTATAGTGCCAGGTGGGTCCTGAAAATATCCTGGGGGGGGGCACTTTGTAAAGTATATGATTATCTAACCGCTAGGCTGTACACCTCAAACGAATACAAAATAACATGAAATGTGAATTGGAATTAAAAAATGATATTTTTAAAAATAAGAGGCTTCCTTCCAAGACTGGTCCAGTCCAGTGTCCTCATTTGTAAAACTTTCCTCGGTCCTGCAATGAATAGTCTTTTGCAGAGTCATTGGGAGTACAACTTGTGAACATGTGGCATCCAGAAATCCCAGAGCCCTCTCACCGGACAAAGCAGATCAGACGTTACCCTGTGAGTGCACAGGGTATCAACCGTTTCCCCTTCACTGATAAACAAGAACGGGCTGGACTGACCGCTGGGTGAACGATTATCCTGGACCTGGTCTGTACAACCCATCTTTACCAGGTGTGTGCTCTCTGCTGCTCGGGAGTCTCCTACTCGACTGTTTGGCCGCTTCGGAGGGGACCCTGTGCTGGGGTAATAATAACTAGACAGAGAAGGATCTTGAGAGGAGAGTGACATCATCCATGAGTCCTATAGGAAAAGCTTGTTTTTCACAATACAGACAGGGTCGACAGAGCAGAGTCAAGTGGCTGGGTACCTGGCCCTGTGAGAAAGTGAGTATTAGTATTCTTGACATTATTTCATTATTTTCTCCCTCAGTACAGTTTTGTGTGTTTAATTTTCTTTTTTTTTTTTAAATCTTTTTATTTTATTCATTTTTTAGAGAGGAGACACACACACACACACAGAGAGAGAGAGAGAGAGAGAGAGAGAGAGAGAGAGAGAAAGAGAGAAAGAGAGAAAGGGGGGAGGAGCTGGAAGCATCAACTCCCATATGTGCCTTGACCAGACCAGTGCAGGGTTTTGAACTGGCGACCTCAGTGTTCCCAGGTCGACGCTTTATCCACTGCGCCACCACAGGTCAGGCTGTGTGTTTAATTTTCTAACCGAATTCCAGAACAAGTTAGTCAAGTGGTTAATCCAAGTCTTTTTTTTTTTTTTTTTTTTGCCCTCAGTTAATAGCTGTTGCATTGACATATGAACTCAGTCAATTACCTCCTCACTGGGCTTCTCTTGGTATTGAACTCAGATGTGTGAATTACACTGGGCCCTAGGCTGAGAAACTTCTCCTCTTTCTATCATCCTTTGCTCATTTCTTTCCTCCCCCCCTCCCTTCCTACTTTCTTTCCTTTTTCCCACCCGCCTACTAGTAACCTATCCACCAGAGAGCCCAGACAACATGCCTAACTCAGGTCGGTACTTATGTAGCAAATTTGTTTCCTCTCTGTATGTGGATTGTCTCGGAGGGAAAGCTTGCCGGGTTCTTTGTGCCTTGCCGGCTGCACTGCCTGAGCGTGTGCTGTTCCAGGTCAGATGCTCTCAGTCACACAGGTCTTGTTCGGATCTTGCCTCTCTGTCTTCAACTTGAGGCCAGTTTATTGATCTGAGTTTCAGTGTCTTACTTTACAGATTATTTTGCAGATTGAATGAACCATGATACTAAAAGCATGTAGCTTTACCATCCAGACTAGGGTACTCAAGTAGGATCAGCCAATCCTAGTTTCTGGATGTGTTTCAGAAAAAGGGACTTGGAAGGGAAAATATTAACATATTTTTTCGAACGATTGAGCAGCCACATACAATGTCCACCCGTAAACACACATACATAATAAGGAAGTTTATGTGTGTGCATGTATACACACATGGATATGCACACAAAAAGAAATTTAGAAAGTTAATTGAAATAATTGAGGAGTTTCCGTATTGTAAGATAAGCGTGGATATTTGTTACACTACATTTGTAATGTTAGCAGTCCTCTTTGATACTAAAACAGAGAAGCAGAAAGTATCTATTTTTGTATCTATTTGGACAAGACTGAGCAAACTGTACAGAGTGGCTGAAGCACAGAGAATTGGTTGCCAACCGAGCAAGAATCCCAGAGGAAAGGACAGAGATTACCCTTTCACCCCAGACTGCTCTTTCTCTCCAGGAAGGGTAGAAAAAACAAACAAACAAACAAACAAACAAAAAACACACACAATGAACAGGCAGGGAATACTGGTCTGAGTTAAGATGGTTGGGGTGAAAAGTCCTTACGAGGTAATGTCTGTTTCCCCTTCAGTTCACAACCTGCTCAGAATTCTCTGGGCATCCTGGAGCTTTGTATTAAAATTTCATAGGTCGCAGCAGGGATTTTCAAACAACATAATTTTTGCTGATAGCCGTTACCAAACACTTCTTTCAGTGACTGATGGGAAACAAAGCTGCTGTGAGCCCTCTTGCATGGTGCCAGGTTTCACAGATTTTTGCATCCTGCTAAGTTGTATTTTTCGTGACCAGCGCCATAGTTGACTGGTCTCAGCAACCTGCAGCAATATTTGCGATGAAAAGGTCTGAATGAAAGAACAAATACATGGAGGGGGAAAAAAATAAATAAACACGGTGGCAGGATGTTTGCATTTAAAATGGTTTATCTTCATGGGTGGCCCTGGGCAGTCAGCTGCCATTGAGTAAATTAGATTTGGGTGTAGAAAACCAGCTTCATGGGAGTGACATATATTCTAATATTTACCTATAGTCTAAGATCCCAGGTAGTATAAATTGAAAATGAAGAGCCTTAACTTGGCAAACATTTCTTGGGTTCATACTACATGTAAGGCATCGGGTAGGCGGGGACAGATAAGAATTGGTTTGTTCCTGCCTGATCTGTGGTGGTGCAGTGGATAAAGCATTGACCTGGGAACACTGAGGTCACCAGTTCAAAACCCTGCACTGGTTTGGTCAAGGCATATATGGGAGTTGATGCTTCTAGCTCCTCCTCCTTTCTCTCTCTCTCTCTCTCTCTCTCTCTTTCCCACTCTGTGTCTCCTCTCTAAAAATGAATAAAATAAAATAAAATAAATAAAAAATGAGAGCTAGATAATAAAGCAAACGTGACTAGATAAAAAAAAAAAAAAAGAATAGGTTTGTTCCTGCCAGGAGTTCCCACTTTCATGGCAGAGACAGACTTTTCGACGAATCTTTTTAACTACCACTTATTGTGTGACCACCATGTGCCAGGCGCAGTACCAGACTGGAGAGAGAGGCAGACATGGTGCTGTTCTCAGCAGACCCAGGCTGTGAGGAGAAGGGTGTGTACAGGTCCGGGGCTGGGAAGCATCAATGGAACCTGCAGAGAATCAGGTAAAAAGCCAGTGGACCGAGATAACCTGGTGAATGAATGTGTAGTTCATTGCTTTCTTTTGGCTCAAATGAATCCACTTGATGGCTGAAATGTTGATCTCCCTCTATTTTACCATAGTACTTAACCATCCTCAGTCTTTAATGATAAGCACTGGCTTTATTGATTTTTTTTTTTTTTTCCAAAAAGATTACACTCTGGTGACTATTTCTACAGGAAATTACAAACAAATTCCACACAGCATGGCATTTGACAAATCGCTAAAAAATAATATTTAAATCATGTAGCTGAGTGTCTCATGTATCTTTCTTATTCAAGGAAGTGTTAGCCAATTACTCTTTGCTTTCTTGTATGCTGATCATTCTTTTTTTAAGCACCTGTGTATATAAACTTGTTGATTTGACCTGTCCTTGAATGAACTGTTTACATTTTATATATTGGGCAGTTGTAAGTTTTTATTTTCATATGTATTTTAAATTCTGCTTTTAAAGCTTTATTTGCTTTTGCACACTCAACTGTATTCACTAGACATTTAATAATAATGCCTTGTATCATGGCAACGTCATTTATTCACTAACGGCTTTGCAGAGTTCATTTAGTGGGTTCCAGTTTTGAAACGATTAAGCAATACATGATGGTACTATTCCCATCACGTTTTAAGACCTGGCTGGGGCCTGACCTGGGGCGGCGCAGTGGATAAAGCGTCGACCTGGAAACACTGAGGTCGCCGGTTCGAAACCCTGGGCTTGCCTGGTCAAGGCACATATGGGAGTTGATGCTTCCTGCTCCTCCCCCCTTTCTCTCTCTCTCTCTCTCTCTCTCTCTCTCTCTCTCTCTCCTCTCTAAAATGAATACATAAATAAAAATATAAGACCTGGCTGGCTAGTTAGCTTAAGTGGTTCCGTAGCCCTGTTGCCAGTCGGAAGCAAACAGTGCTGGCGTGTCGGGCTGCTACCCTGAAAATATAAGGATGGTGTTACTGTGGTTAGCTGCTTCCCCTCCTCACCCTTGACGTATGAGTTAGCTTCCTTTTCATGCCATGGAAACAAAACCCGATAATGTAAACTGACACGCGTTTGCTTCTGATTAACCCGGGTGTGTGTTTTACTACTCAGTTTGGGTTGGTGTTTTTCCCACTCCTTTTCCTTCCTGAGATTTCACCCCACCTTTGCCTTATCATGACCTCTGTCAAGATTTCACGACATTCTTGTTTTGGGTGCTTTCAAGGTCATTTGGGTAAATGCACTTCGTTTTTCCTCTGATCGCAGATGACACCCTGGTCACATATTTGCAGCCAGGTGGTCCTGTTCTGCCTCTGCTCCCTCCACTGCCTCTCAGATGTCCTTGAGGGGTGGGCTCTGAGGTGTTGATGCTTCCTTGTTTTCATCAAACTACATAAATAAAATAACAGGATTTTTTCCAGAAGCATACATTTAGTATTGTGTGTTTGGCTCCAGAATCCAGCCCTCTGGCGGGACAGGGTCAAGGCAGTACAGATGGAGGTGAGAGGAGTTCAGGAGGAAGAATGCAGACTTGGGCTGGGCTGTATCCGTGGTGACCGCTGACTCGGTGAGAGCAGTCGAGGTCTGTGTAGGTGGAGCGGGCTGGAGGGGATTGAAATGGGAAGTTTAGTTTTTGACATGCTTCCATTTATGTTGGTGAGACATCCTGTCGGAATCCGGGATCAGAGTGAAATGAATGAAGATGTATCTATTTATTTGATGGGACGTGTATTCGAGCGTCGGAGCCTAGAGGTATTCATAAGAGCAGCCGCTGTTCATCGAATGCCTATAAGCTGCCGTGATACGGGCTTTATGAGCGTGCTGTCTGTGCTTTCCTGTTCCTCTCCTGCACGAATAACAGTAGGATTCTTGTGAAGATCAAGTGAGTTCGTATGTATAAAATGCTCAACAGTCACTGGCACACAACAACTAATATTTAAATGTCGGTTACCAGCATCACGATTCAACGCAACATCTCCTTGGAAAGAGGTCTTAGGCACATTTTATAGAAGGGGAAGCTGTCCCTCTTTGTCCCTCTGTCGAAGGCCACTTCTCTAGTAAGGGGAAGAGTCAGAATGTGAACCCAGGTCCAACCCTGTTCCTAAGTAGGCAAGGTGTCCCTGTCCTTTTTGTTGTGAAAACGAGATCTTCAATGGAGGCGGCATGGTACAGAAAACCTTGTTGAAGTATCAAAGGGACAATGGCCTTTCGAAACACTCTAAGGAGGGCTATCCAATAACGGTTGTCGTTAGAAGAGAGACATGAGGTTGGGCGTCTGGGAGCTGCTGGGGTGGAACAGAAGGGGAAAGGAGAAGGCCCGCGTGGGACAAAGCAGAGCCGGAGAACGAGAGGCTAAAAGGAAGACCACGGAGCTCCTGCGTTTAGGGTTGAGAGGGGTGGGGGAGCCCCTGCTGGTCTGTGTCGTCAAATGCTGCGCGGAGGGAAGGAGGGGGAGACCTGAGAAAAGGCGGTCCGAGTCAGTCACTCTTGGTTCACAAATTAAATCTGTTTCTCCTTAGAGCTAAATAAACAGTTGACAGTACAATGATGAGAAACAGAGACGTAGGATCCCATGCTATAGAGGAATCAGGAGCTAAAATCTGGAACGTAGATTTAGTTTTTTGATCCCCTGCCTCTTTTTGCATCTCAGATGCTTTATCAATAGAATATTCGATTGGCAAGCAGCGTCGGACATGTGGCAGCTCAGTCGCAGATCCAGTTGCACACCTCGGCGGCCACCCCGCGTCTGGGATGCTTCCCCGCAGGTCGGAAGTGCAGCCGATACCCTGGCAGGAAAGGAGCCATGTGCAGTGTGAGCCTAGGGGAGCTCCCTTTTAGTGCAGTGATTTCCTGTATGCACGGAGATTTGCCTCATTTATTTCTGTGTTCTTTGTGCCTGCTCTCCCTACAATTAAAAAAATTGTGAGCTGACCTGACTAACCTGAGAGCATCAGACTGGATGACCTGGTGTTTAACTTGTGGAATTGTCTGCGAGGGCCCAGCCGGGGCTGGGTCTTTCTTCACCAGCTGTGACCCCATTACCTCTAGGGTGCTAGGTCCTTAATAAACGTACTTTAAATAAGTATTGAATGAACTCTCCGTGGAGCTTCATATTGATCGAATTCACAATTTCTCTGACACCAGGTCATGATATGCATCATTATTGTTTCCAATTTAACCCAAAAATAGACAACAGACCTAGGTAAATTGCCATTAAGTATAATTTTGTTTATGTAATGAAATCAGGCTTTTCTTATACACAGTTTCAGACTGTGTGCATGAGCAGGTAGGTGGTGGGTGGGAGGAGTCTGGGACCCAGGTCAGGACCCTGGACAGTGCATGAATAATAGCCTCAGACCTGTGACCCTGCCATCCTGCCGGCCGGAGCTGCCTGTTGGTCCTTATTGGAGGATTTTCTTTTCCATGTGTTATACGACGGCAGTAAGAATTACATTTCATCTTTCTGAAGAGCAACTGATAAGAATTGGGGTGGTCTAGGGATGAAGTTTCCAATGAGTCGGCACTGCTGAGATGCTCAGTGTCCATAATATCGACACAGCAAATATAAGTTGAGAACCTACTGTGCGCAGTGCTGTGGTGAACTCAAACAGACACACCAGGCACAGTTCATATCCTGGAGAAGTTTACAGGCGAGAACATCTTGTTTCAGAGATATTATATAGACCATGAAACTCACCATGGCCATTCAGTGATTTTTTTTGTGTACCCACAAGGTTACGCATAGATAGATCTCCACCACCCGATTCAGAACGCTTTCATCACTTGAGAAAGAAACCCCATGCTGATTCAAAATTACTCCCCCAGTCTCCCCTCCTCCCACCCTCTGGCGACCCCTGATCTACTATTTTGTCTTTATGAATTTGTCTATTCTGGAAATTTATTATAAACGGAATCTACAGTATGTGACATTTGTGACTGGCTTTTCCCCCTTCGCATAAAGCGTTCAAGGTGCATCAACGTGGCAGTGAGTACCAGTATTCTTCACCTTTCATTGCTGAATACTATTCCGTTGTAGGGATATAGCACAGTTATTCACCGGTTGATGGACATTTGGGTTGTTTCTACTTTTTGCTATCGTAAATAATACTGCTGTGAACATTCGTGTGCAGGTTTTTTGGGAGAACATGTGGGGTTTTTTTTTCCCCTTGGTTGCACAGGGTAGGACAAACGTAAGTTTACACGAGTTCATTCTGATATTGTTATTTGTTAATTATTGTATTACTTTCCATACGGACAACTGTAAACTTACTTTTGCCCCACCCTGTATAATAGAAGTGGCTTTGTGAAGACATGTATTTCAGAGAAGGTTGTGGGAGGTGCCCTGGGCAGATCCATGGGCAGTGGGTGCTATGCTTGGTCCTGGTTTGTTCTATATATAAGGAAAAGTCATAACAGTAACAAATACATGCAACATAGTGGGAAGTTAACTATTCTACGCTCTTTACATATACATATTGACTTATTCGGTCTTCACAATGAACCCGTGAGAAGCGTCCCTTGTTTCTTTTCCGCCAATCAGAAAATGGAAGCTCAGTGAGCATAAGTAACTCGCGGGTGGGTGCATGGGGGTGGGGGGGTGGGAATGGAGTCGCAACCCAGGACTTCTCTGTGCTCTTACTGTGATGTCCTGCATCTCTCTTGGCCCTTGATCATGACATCAGTGCCTAGGGTCGTTTTCTCATCCCTGATGCTGGTGGACCTCTCCCCTTCTCACCTCTATGTGTCTAGGACAGTGGTTCTTAACCTTTTTTAAGGTACCGAACCCACCAGTTTCTTATGCGCATTCACCAAACCCTTCTTTAGTGATAAATAAAATATGATTTTTTTTTCCAAATTCAAGACATAAGTATATGTTTCTTTACTGGTGCACAAAATGAGCCGTGCATGAACATCCCCTTGCTCAAAGAACAAAACCAACAAAGTGCATGAACTCACAACAAATGACGGTATTACTTTATTCTGGCCTCCGCGGAAGAGGCTGCTTCTCCGAACCCCTGAGACCGACTCATCGAACCCCTAGGGTTCTATAGAACCCAGGTGAAGAACCACTGGTGTAGAGAAACATCAGTGCAGGGGCTTCTGTCTCCCACCACGGCAGCTCTGCAGGGAACCCGCTGTTCCCGCCTGCACCAGGCTCTCGGGACACCACCTTGGCTCTGTATGTAGAATTCTTTTGTCGTAGGACGCTCATTGTGGATTTGGTCAGGCTTGGAATGCTGCTCAAGAACCCTCAGTCCCTTCCCAGAGCTGAATATACATGGGGAGAGGTGTTTCCGGTTCTGCCTGTTGATTTTCACAACACTTTTTGGCACATAATCTGTTTCTGAGTTGATCAATACCCGTGTGATCGTGCCATTCATGCTGACATTCCCAGTGTTCACGACACGCGCGCGCTATTAGAAGAGAATTAGCAGCTTTCTCTAAAGAACGAAACGTAGCTCAGCGTGGCCTGGTCTTAATCCCGGCCCAGAAGTTCCACAGTCAAAAGGGCAAAATATGAAAAAGCAAAGATAAATGGAAAGATGGAAAAGGTGCAGGGCCGTTAGAGACGGAGCAGTGACTCAGGAGCAGATAATAGCGGGAAAGGCATCCAGACCCTGTGGTTGCGAATGTTCCCACCACAACAGTGGGTTTCGGACGTATTTCCCCCCCCCCCCCCCCCCCCGCACTCAAACCTCTCTGTCAGCGGTGGGTGAGCTGGACAGCCTTCCGTCATTACTGCACAGTGAAGAATGCCTTAGAGTAAAAACAAAACAAAATGCTATTTAATATTCAATTTGATATCCTTTAAATTTGAAAGCATTAGTAATAATATTATAACAGAGTGAACAGTATTCTCATATTAGCATTGAAATTTTCCCGTTTTTTTTTTTTTTTTTTTGGCTTGGTGAATTTGAAAGTATTGTTAACCTAAACGTTTAGGGACAGAGAGAGAGTCAGAGAGAGAGACAGATAGGGACAGACAGACAGGAACGGAGAGAGATGAGAAGCATCAATCATCAGTTTTTCGTTGAGACACCATAGTTGTTCATTGATTGCTTTCTCACACGTGCCTTGACCACGGGCCTTCAGCAGACCGAGCAACCCCTTGCTGGAGCCAGTGACCTTGGGTCCAAGCTGGCGAGCTTCTTGCTCAAGGCAGATGGGCCCGCGCTCAAGCTGGCGAGCTCGGGGTCTCGAACCTGGGTCCTCTGCATCCCAGTCCGACGCTCTATCCACTGCGCCACTGCCTGGTCAGGCTAACCTAAACTATTTTTAACGTTTAGATGAAATAGCATTTATATGTCACGATTTGATGGATTGCCAGGAGCGGGGAAGACTTTACAGCTCCGGTGGTTTCAACACCCTTCTGATGTTCTTGCATTTTTTTCCTTATTAATTTTTCCCTCAGAGCGGTATTCATCTGACTGTGTGTGGAAGAGATGCTTAAGTAGTTAGGTGTTAATGAACTTTTGTGCTTTTTATATGTCTCTGTGTTGTCTCACGCACTTTAACATAAAGAGAATCCCTATGGGAGAATTTACCACGTCTCGAGAACAATTCTTTCTTTAAACACAATACTTGGACTGTTTTATTGCACTGTTGCTTAAGTAGTAGTCCACAAGAGAAAGAGTAAATAAAATCCTTTATCTGTGATTTGTTTTTTAAACAACAAATTTCCTTCCCTGCGTTTTCACCTTTAATTGTTTCCTATTATTGATATTAGTTTAGATGTGTAAAGTAATTAATTTTCCCTATTTAGGTATCGTGTGTAAACTGATTATATTGAGAAATGAAATCAGTAAAGGACAGACATTTTCTACATTGCCTAGGTGTTCAAAACTAAAGAATACATCCAGTCCATAAGGTAACTTTCCAGTAGTTCTTGGTTTGGGAATTCCTGTGGACTTGACAATGGATGTTTTACTAAAAGACATAACTCCCCTCCCCTAATTTGAAGATCACAGTTAGAGTACTGTGGGTTTATGAGAACCTGCCCTCAGCCTCAAATAATAGAGATGTCCCAGGACCGTGTCTTTTCCTTCCTGACTTCTGAGTACTCGAGACCCTCTTGGAAGGTGGGTAGCATTCTTGAGATTACTTATTCATTCAGCCAACTTAAGATCCCTACAGTGACCAAACCTCCCCTATGGAATCTAAGCGCTACTTCCTCACTTCCACTGAGCTTCCCTAGGTTTTTTTTTTTAATTTTATTTTATTTATTCATTTTAGAGAGGAGACACAGAGTGAGAGAGAGAGATAGAGAAAGAGAGAAAGGGGGGAGGAGCTGGAAGCATCAACTCCCATATGTGCCTTGACCAGACCAGTGCAGGGTTTTGAACTGGTGACCTCAGTGTTCCCAGGTCGACGCTTTATCCACTGCGCCACCACAGGTCAGGCTTCCCTAGTTTTTTATAGCTAGCCTGACTAGGAACTAGATAGCCTAGGTTTTCGTTTGGGTCCATCCTGAGTGCTGTGGAAATAACATTGAAGCTGATACCTGATAATTAAGCTGTTAATGAAATTTGCAATGTGCTGAATCTGTCATTTAAGAAGTGATGGGTATCAAAGGGAAATAATTTGGGTGTGGGATAGAATTTCTTGGTTATATAAAGCATAATTGCTGAATAGGAGGATTAAATAGCAGACTGGATGGCGCTCAAAATCAAATAGTGAGTCCAAAGACATAAGGACTCAACAACAACAACAAGAAGCGTATAATGAAATGTTTTTATATAGTGAGAATGAGATTTCTGAATTTCAAAATAAAGAGAAAATTCTACAATGATCTAACCAGAAGGTAACATACTACCTTTATATGGAAGAAAATCAGACCCAAGAGTTCTTCTATACCTAGCTAAACTACTATGCAGACATGCCATTCTTCTAATATGAATCCTTTCAGGAAAAAAATTAGGACTATATTGAAGTCAGTTGTGATATCAAGGCTTAAAAATCCACATACTGTAATAAGAAAGAACTTGTATGTAGCCAATGGAACTCGAGTTGAATTTACATAATTGTTAATAGGTTGTGAAGCTATTACATGTGAAGTGGATTTATTACATGAAAAAAATTTTTCTTGGTAACAATGGAGTTTCTTTTTTCTTTATTCCTTTTAAGCAAAAGTTGAAAAAAAATTTCTTTCTATAGCTCTTGAGTTCACATGCATTTCTAATTAATGGATTGAAAAGTCATTTTGGGCCCTGGCCAGTGGGCTCAGCGGTGGAGCGTTGGCCCAGCGTGTGGAAGTCCCATGTTCGATTCCCGTCAGGGCATACAGGAGAAGCAACCATCAGATTCTCCATCCCTCCTTCTCCTCTTTTCTTTTTTTCTCTCTCTCTCCTTCTTCTTTCTCCTTCCCTCCCACAGCCATGGCTCCAGTGGTTTGAGCAGTTTGGTCCCGGGGGCTGAGGATGGCTCCATGGTCTCAAGTGTTGAAATAGCTCACTTGGAGAAATGGAGCAGTGACCCCAAACAGGCAGAGCATCACCCTCTAATGGGCCTGCTGGGTGGATCCTGGTCAGGCGCATGTGGGAGTCTGTCTCTCTGTTTCTCTGCCTCTCACTTAATAAAAATAGGAAAAAAGCCCCTAAAAATCTACTCTGGCAAAATTCAGGTCAGAAGATGAAATGTGGGACTGACCAGGTGGTGGTGCAGTGGATAGACCGTCGAACTGGGATACGGAGGACCCAGGTTCGAGACCCTGAGCTCACCACCTTTAGCGCAGGCTCATCTGGCTTGAGCTAAAGCTCACCAGCTTGGACCCAAGGTCGCTGGCTCCAGCAAGGGGTTGCTCGGTCTGCTGAAGGCCCACGGTCAAGGCACATGTGAGAAAGCTATCAATGAACAACTATGGTGTCGCAACAGCAACAGAAAACTGATGATTGATGCTTCTCATCTCTCTCCGTTCCTGTCTGTCTGTCCCTGTCTATCCCTCTCTCTGACTCTCTGTCCCTGTAAAAAAAAAAAAAAAAAGATGAAATGTGGGGGTTAAAGTGAGGATATTTAGGTGTGGAAAGTGGTACAAATATGGTATGCCATCAGTTTCCAGGGAAAAATGCCAGAAGCGATCTGACTTTAAAGTTAATCATAAAAATCGATAGCATTTGTTACATTTTTCAAAGTTCTGTTCTAAAGTACTTTATTTTTCTAAATTGACCCTGCATATTATGAGGGATATGAATGGGTAGGCCAATTTTATATACCTCCTAAAGTTTAATAAGCATTCATTAATATTAGAGATAAATTAATTTTAAAGTCTTTTTTAAAAAAATACTATTTCTCCTTTGCTCTTAAGCTGAACAGTCTTAGGAGTGATCAAAATCAATAGGAGTCGAAAGAGAGTATTGTACTTCCAGCACGTAAAGAGAAAAGAATAAATTGGTTGGTGAGAGCTGTCATCCTTTTCTAAGGAAATGTAAGCACAAATGGGTCCAATAATTTACATTTTTTATTATGGCCAATATACTTGGCTTGGTTTATGTCAAATGGAAGAGAGGAGTAAAATTTTTCTTTTTTACAGGGACAGAGAGTGTCAGAGAGACGGATAGATAGGGACAGACAGACAGGTACGGAGAGAGGTGAGAAGCATCAATCATCAGTTTTTCATTGCCGTTGCAACACCTTAGTTGTTCATTGATTGCTTTCTCACATGTGCCTTGACCGCGGGCCTTCAGCAGACCAAGTAACCCCTTGCTGGAGCCAGCGACCTTGGGTCCAAGCTGGTGAGCTTCTTGCTCAAGCCAGATGGGCCCGCGCTCAAGCTGGCGAGCTCGGGGTCTCAAACCTGGGTCCTCCGCATCCCAGTCCAACGCTCTATCCACTGCGCCACCACCTGGTCAGGCAGGAGTAAAATTTTTATTAAGGAATCAGGACCTTAGTTTTCTGTCTTTGGAAGAGGAAAATATGTAGTTAATTTTCAAGATTCTTGTCAAAAACAACAATGAAATCTGGGCAGATTGGTTGAGCAGAGGGAGTGCGGAGCAGGGCTAATTGAATCTTCACCAGGGAGAATTTCTTGAGATAAGCAAGTTTCTATGACTTTCTGTGATGGATTTTTTTGGGGGCAGTAAGAACAAAAACAGGAATAAAGAAGTCAGTCGATAAGCCCTGGAATTGTGTTTTAATCATGTTGTTTCTTTATATGTTTTCATTTTCATTTTCCACACAGATAACCCTGAACATAAAGGAAGTATATTTCTAGGTAGTATTGTAATATCGAACTCAGGAATTTAAACTTAATATAGTTTTGGTTTTGATACCTGAAGGGATTATTAGGAGAACTCCTTTTGTGGAAACATGGACCAGGTCAGATAGCCACCCTATCAGTTTTTTCCTTTTTTCTTTTTTTTTTTTTTGCTATGAAATTGAAATTCCATCTTGTAGCATTTTTCTAATGTTATATTCTCTGTAAATAATAAGAGTAAAATAAGTAAAACCATTGCTTTCTTTTTCTCCCAACCTGTTCTGAACAGTAAATATACGTTTCTTGGCAAATGCATATTAAATTTAAGAATGTTATTTTAGCCTGACCAGGCGGTGGCGCAGTGGATAGAGCGTCGGACTGGGATGCGGAAGACCCAGGTTCGAGACCCCGAGCTCGCCAGCTTGAGCATGGGGTCCATCTGGCTTGAGCAAAAGCTCGTCAGCTTGGACCCAAGGTCGCTGGCTCCAGCAAGGGGTGCTTGGTCTGCTGAAGGCCCGCGGTCAAGGCACATGTGAGAAAGCAATCAATGAACAACTATGGTGTCGCAACGGCAACAAAAAACTAATGATTGATGCTTCTCATCTCTCTCCGTTCCTGTCTGTCTGTCCCTATCTATCCCTCTCTCTCACTCCCTCTCTGTTCCTGTAAAAAAAAGAAAAAAAGAATGTTATTTTATATATAGTTCATTTTGAACAAAATTGTAAACAGACGCATTATTTTACGCTCAAAGGTGTGCTAACCAAAGTAGTCTGCTGTAGATATTTGGTATCTTTTTTGGAGTACCCGTGCTTGGTTCAATTTTTCTCTGAAGTCAAATGCCTCAAGTATGAGCAAGTGTGAGGGGTTTGTGAACTTTGTGGGATATTTCAGGAAATCTTTTCATTCCGATGAAAGCGAGGAAATTTTAGTATTGTTGCAGAAAGAAAATAAAAATGGGAGCTTGGTGAGGATTTTTCTCACTGTGAGTCTTACTGCACCAGATTTAATCACTTTCTCTTTCGCGGGTCGTGCGGCTCATAGGCAGTTTAGTTTGGTTTAGTTTTCTAGGAATTGCCCTTTAAAAACAAAGTACATTTATAGCTAACTCTTAGAAAAAAAAAAATAAAGCCAAAAATATTTAACGTAGACAGCCAAGCGGTTTTCATTTTTTGATGTAGCTAAATAGCTGATTAAAGTCATGTCTAGCTAAATCAAGTATATACCAATTAATGTAGTTATTGGATATTCTATATGGAAAAGAAGTATTTAAACCTGGGGGTATTTTTGTTTCTCCGTTCTTGGCAGTTATAAGATTGTCAGCAGTTATAAAGTTGTGAGGAGACTAAACCAAAAAGTGTCTGTGGGATCCCCCGTGACCATGACTTTACACTTCTACGGAGAGCAAATTTATGGCCCTTATCTGTCGAGGACGTTTGTGAATGACTGGCGTAAATCAAGAACCGAATGCCTGTGTTCCCCCCTGAGCATAAATCTGTGATTGGGAGATTGATTTCCGAGTGACTCTTTGGTAACCCATTACAATTGTCCTCTTCTACCAGTTTTCTATATTTTGGCATAAACGGAGTAAATGAAATGTAACAATACCAGCATGATAGATGTGTTGTTCTTCTGCTCATTAATTCTGGAATTCACCTGGACCCCTCAGATAACTCAGTAAATAACTCAGATAATAGTCAGAGGAGGAAACATTTATATAGTGAGAATCCTATTAATGGGAATGACCCAAAACAACTGTATCTACCTTTTAGGCAGGTGAGGGAAAATGAAATATGTTACATGGTTAATTTTAAAGGTACCTACGATAAAACGTTCTAGTACTTAGGGAAAATAAGTAGATAGGGAAGTTATTTCTAGGACATTTGCAGACGAAAAACTTTTTATGGGAAGTCCTACAAAGCATAGAAACATCATAGTCCAGGATCTTTTGAACACACTTTCCTAAAAAGGCTTTCTTTCTGGAAGCCACGTTTTTCTTTAAAATGGAGAGGAGCTACAGAGCCCGCATAGGATGGAAAGCTAGAAGTCAGGTAGTTTAAAAAATAATTTTATGGGCAGTAATCTTCCCTCACAAAATGTTTGATCTATAAGTGGCAACTTATTGGTGGTGGAGGGTGGGTGGGTTACAAAATGCATGCAATTATATTATTTTCTTTAGTTATTACTCTATCTTTCTTTGGTTCCAGGCAATTGTAAGACTTACACAGTTCGCATCATAGAAGAGTCAGTTGGTCAGGAGATAAGCAGTTGATTGGGGGAGTTTCAGATGGAACTTGATTGAAGTAAGAAGAGCAGTACAGGCCCTGGCCCATTGGCTCAGTGGTAGAGCGTCGGCCCGGAGTGTGGAAGTCCCGTGTTCGATTCCCAGCCAGGGCACACAGGAGAAGCGCCTGTCTGCTTCTCCACCCTTCCCCCTCTCCTTTCTCTCTCTTCCCCTCCCTCAGCCAAGGCTCCATTGGAGCAAAGTTGGCCCGGGCAATGCCCCAGATGGGCAGAGCATCACCCCTTGGTGGGCGTGCCAGGTGGATCCCAGTTGGGCTGGGCGCATGTGGGAGTCTGTTGGTCTGCCCACCCATCCCCCGTTTCTCACTTTGGAGGAAGGAAAGGAGCATGGTCAGAAGGGACGGCATCACGAGGTGGCTCCAGGTGTGGACACGGGCCCAGGAGTGAAGAGGGGTGGGTCACTGCAGGAGGGCCATGGAGTGGGTTCATGTTGTGGCTTTGGAGTTGAACAGCTTGGCCCCAATTCCAGCAGCATCACTTGTGTGACCCTAGGCAAGTCACTCCCCTTCACTGTGTCTCATTTTTAAAAAATCTCTAAAGGACAAGAATAAAATAATCTACCTCCTAAACTCGTTAGGATGATTAACTAAGTTAAGATGTGAAGACCTCAGGATAGTACCTGGCACAAGGCATTCAACAAATATCAGCCAGTATGACCCTGATAGAATCTGCAACCATTCTCAATACCTGACTTTAGTCAGTCACCACCTTGGGTCAGCTCTCCATTTCAGTGTCTCTCAAAGATGGTTTCTCTACCTAGAGGGCCGTAGCCTTAGTTCAGAGGCTCCTAATCTCATTAATTATTAAGGAGGCAACAGAGCTCCACACCTTTCTGTCCGTGTGTGAGCTAACAGACGCACAGCGACCCATCCCCGACAGGCTTTGAGAGAAGTGATGTGATTGGTCATCGATCATGATACCCATCTGTTAGGGTTGTAGAGATTTGTGGACTGAGAGCTAGTGATGAAGCTGGTCTTTTATGAAATTATTTATGATTAGGGTTGTATACCGTAGTAACTGACATTTGAACCCTGTTATTGGCGGGGGGGGGACGGTGTGATTTAATTAAAATGTGATAACTGAATTGTACTCGTCTCAGAACTATGCTAAGCAAGGAGGAATGCCCGTATGTTATAACGAGTTTAAAAAGAAACTGAGCGTCAGAAAGATTAGAAGTAATTGCCGAAGTAAGGTCACATGGCTAAAAGGTGTCAGAGACCATTAGCATAACTTTTTAAATGTCTCTGTCCTTTATTGCTATAAAGAGGCACAACCTGTCTCTTGATGCTTCTGTCAAAGAAAATATTGATGGGGTCTGAGTGACTAATGGATTGTCTTAAAAAAGTCATCAGCCTGTCTAATTAAGTCTGTAGGGACTCTGTCACTGCCTCGCGGGGCTGACCGTGTCATTTCGCCCGAGCTTACACGAACAATGAGTTATTGTATAAAGCTTCTGGAAGCTGATGACACACCTGACCTTATACGGGGGATGTTGTTTTCTTGGAATGAATCGAGTCCTCAGTCCTGGAGCAAAATAAAAAGGTCCAGGGCGGGACAAATCAAAGAGCCTCTGGAAGGCAAGGAACATCGAGGAGCCAAGTAGAGAAAAACTTGCTAAATCTTTGGCAGTGGAGGAGACACCTCGTCGGGAGGGGGTGGTAGCTCCCGGCACTGTGCGTAGTAGCTTCACGCGGCCTCGGCTCCGTGCCATGGCCCGCTGGTGGCCGGAGGCCCCGCGAAGGCCTGAAATCCGAGTGAGCCTGACGTGGAGACGCCTCAGTTCAGCTTCCGAGACCGAGGAGGCCTATCTTGGAGCACATCAAGTTGTCCAGGTTTCGAGAGCTGTGACCGGGGACACGGACAAAGAGGATTGGTAGGTAGGAAGGCAGGCCTGGAAAGATGAAGGCTGAGAAAAAAAATAACGATTGAAGGAAAAAAAAAAAAAAGGCATTATTTAGTGTCTCCAAAATGTCCGGCCTGGGCGTAGCTTTTTTTTTACTTATTTTGTAATTCGTATAAAAAAATCTGGTTAACGGGTGTTACAGGGAGACTCCGAAAAGCAAAGGAACTTTTCTAAGTTTAACAGAGTTAGTGGTGAAGCTGACATTTTCTTTTGAAACCCAGACTTTTTTAAAAAAAAAATATATATCACATAGCTCTCAAGTGAAAGGTACCAGACTAAAACATTATTAACAGACACTGGGATATTTAGGGAGCCCATTTCTCATCTTTGATCTTGGGCTAAGCCCGTCACAGGGACATCAAAATGCACTGTTCTGTAGAAATTCATGTCTGAAAATGGGATTTGGCACGTGGGTTCTGCTGCAGAAGCCCATTGTACGCACATAATTTATATGTCTTTGTGTCTCTCTCTCTGCATCTCTCTCTGTTTATTTCTGTACTTAAAGAAAATGTGTGTCATGAGTGTGTACAATGCTGCATTTCATGTCACAGTTCGGGGTCCCGCTCTGTTGATGAACAGGAGCGCTGGTAAGTGGCTCAGTGTTTCCATCTGTCCAGGATGTGGTGTCTGTCTGTCTTCCTCTCGCCGCGTCCCGAGAGAAGCAGCCATTTCAGTGAATCCCTGCTCAGGCATTTTAAATCTGAGGAGAAAAGGAAGTTACTCAATATACTCTACGCTCTGTTTCTCTGACCTTGTACGCTTTCTTAATTTTTATGTATTGAGACGGTGTCTTAATTGGTAATTACGGTTCTTTTGATAGCAAGTAACAGAAACAGATTCTACCCACTAAAGAGATACCACCAATTCTGAGGCCTTGGTATTTGTCATGAGAATTGCCCTGTCCGCAAGGGACCAGGGACCGGAACTGGGCTAGATCCTCAGGGGCCGTCTCTCTTCATCTGGCTCGCTCTGTCTCCATCTTTGACTCTCTGGTTCTGAGGTCACTTGAAGCAAGCTTTCTTTTCGCTGGTCAGCTTTGTTCTTCTCCCGTCCACTGACCGGTTTGCTCTAGACCCTGAGCTCACACAGCCTTACCTGACTGACTCCTGGCTCATGGTTTTATAGCTCCTCAGTTTCAGTGATGAGCAGATTCTAATGAGAGTTTCTGAGACCTGATTCCAGAATCCCAAAGACAGAGTGAATTTGGTCGGCCTCCCCTGAGTGCCGTCGGTCCATCACTAGATGGGTGTGCATTACCGGTGAGGGGTCCGTCACAGTCGGACTGTGGTCTGGAGGCCTGAGACCAGTGCTCCCTACAGGCTGCTGGCGTCCAGCACTCTATCCTAATTGGAGCAGAAGGAGAATGGGAACTGCCTGCTCAGGGCTATTCCTCACTAGTTATATTTAGCTTTTTTTTGCTTCTGGCTTTCTATCATTTACTACTTTTAAACTAAGGGAACAATTATCACCAACCCATTCTGTGTTTTCAAATTAAAATCTCACATCCAAAGTATTCCCAATAGTCAAGGGCTCCGAAAGAACCGGGTCACAAAGAAGGACCGGGACTAGATTATTTTCTCTGAGAAAGACGGGTGATGTTTTAAAGCAGCTTTATCTATTTTACTTAACCAGCATCCTGATGTCGTGCTGATCCTTCCGATGAGTTATCTGAAGGCACACAGACGTTGGGAGCTTCTGGAAGACTGTGCATTTTAGTCACACTCGATGCAGCCTCATTGCAATAGAACATTTCAAAGGCGAACGCTACATCAGTTTTTCAGTGTCGTACTTGTAAAGGCGGTCCATGACGTGGTGAACGGAAGCATCCCACGTCACGGTGATCTTTCATTATCATCTATTTTCGGTTCAGCCAGAGAAGCAGCGTGGCCCCCGTGGACAAAAGGGGAGGGGAGGGAACTTGGAGCTCTGAGATATAATCTATTTGGCAGCTGACTAGCTTTGTGACCTTGAGAAACCACATTAACCCCTGTCTCCTTCCGCGTATGCAAAATGGGATCTGCCTGATAAAAATGTAGGCGCCTTCTGATTCGAGTCCACTGAAAGATAAAGATTTTGTTCAAATCAAGAATGGTTTTTATTTCTTCTCTCTCTCTCTCTCTTTTTTTTTTATATCGGAAAACTGGTTTATAAAACGATTCGCCCTAGAATTCCTTTAAGATTTAACTTGTCAAGCTCTCAAACTGTGATCGGCAAAAGTTACATTTATACACGCCAGTTAAAAACGATGCACCCATTGGATAGAGACACATTCTCTCTTAAAGAGTTACGGCAAGGACTCAGGGAAAAAACACGTGAACTCCTTCGGTAAACTTAAGAGTGTCCCGCACCTTGGGTTTTGGGGGTGAATTATTTCTAGTATGAGAATGACATTGGTGCCATTTTTGCCATATCCCTGCCATCTTGTTGACATGGGCATCATTGTATTGGTCTCGGCATCATGACGCTGGGGCTGAGTTACCATTCACAGGGGCCCCATGTCCTCGGGCCCCATCGGGAATGGCTGGAGGCCGTTACAGAATTGTGTGGCGGCCGCAGCGTGGGAGGTTTGATTTGTTGGGTGGCAGTCTTGTGACTGCTTGTGAATTCATTCCCCGGGGGACAGAATAGCCTAAAAGCTAACATGTAAATAAGCTTAGAAGGATTAAAGTATGTCGTGGGAAGAAATAGTAGTGTGTCGTATATTTATGCTGAATTTACATAACAGCCCTAGTTCTGTGAAAGTATACTACCGCAGAAAAGAAATGCATTTTGCCAGGTTTCACATAGAAGAAGCTCAGAGATGAAGTGGCTAGAGATACAGACGGCGCTGGGATCCGAAGAGCCAGTCTGCTAACGTCTCGGTGTAGACTGCACCCACATTGTCATGGAAGGCCGCTTGTGTCGTGGGATAGACCTAGTACCTACATTTGAGTTGCCTTTGAAGAGTTGGTTTCTCCCTCAGATATGCTAACAGAATTTGTTTATAACCCCCAAATAAAATAGTCTTTCTTCGTCTAAAAGAGACACTCCTAAACCAGTCTGTGCTGCCTTTTCCAGAATTTCACGATTCATAGCGTGTCATCACTAAGACTTGTAAATAGTTATTTACAGCAAACAGTGACTAGAATCTTGAATCCCCTTTACATTGGTGTGGAGATTTCTATCCCAGATAAGCTGGTTTTCCATTCATTTTAGAGCAAGTTCTTCCCAAAGTCTTAGGGTGATCACAATACATACCCCCAGAGATGCCAGGAACATAAGTCATGCTGACCAGTGTGTTCCAAGTGGACAGCCCAGTGTGCAAGTCCAAGTAAAACCAGGTAGAGTCCAGAGAACATGCCTGCATTTGCCTAAACGATCTGCTGAACTGCTTCAATCCTCATTTTCAACTGACCTCAAGTGAATGTTAAACCAGAGATAAATTCTGTGTAGCCCTTTGTAATCCTGCAAATGTTTTTATCATGGCCATTCCTGGCTTATAGTCACTTCAGAAGGTTTGTGCAAGTTGATGTTTGGTTTAGTCCAGGGGATCTTAACCTTTTTTGAGGTACCGAACCCACCAGTTTCATAGGTGCATTCACCGAACCCTTCTTTAGTGATAAATAAAATATGATTTTTTTTTTCCAAATTCAAGACATAGGTATATGTTTTTTTTACTGGTGCACAAAATGAGCCGTGCATGAACATCACCTTGCTCAAAGAACAAAACCAACAAAGTACATGAACTCACAACAAATGACGGTATTACTTTATTCTGGCCTCCGCGGCAGAGGCTGCTTCTCCGAACCCCTGAGACCGACTCATCGAACCCCTAGGGTTCCATAGGACCCAGGTGAAGAACCACTGGTTTAGTCATTTCAGTTTGGGAGGAGGGGCAGGTGGGATTGGGTTTCTGTTACTTCGACGATTCAGTTCAATTAATAAGCCGTCTCTGCCTCCCTCTGTGTCTCCATCTCCTCTTTCTCTTCCTTCTCCCCTTATTTCCTCTCTTCCTTTTTGTTTTTTTTTTTTTAGGTTTTACATGAAGTAGAAACAGATTCCAGCACAATGATTAAGCGAATCGCAACATTAAAGACCGCTTGTCCACGAAACGATTAATCTTTGTATGACAGCCTTTAGGGACCCACATCGGCTACAAATACATTAGAAATCTTTTTCCCATTCTAGCTCAACTAACTGACTCAGAGAAATTTTAATAACAGTAGTAGCATAGCAGAAAAAAAAAGATACTATTGTGAATTTAAGAAACTCGTCTTTAACATGGCTTTTACGTATCACAGGCTTGACAGCTTTACAGATGATATACATGCTTTAGGTGACTTCAACCATTTGTGTTTTAAAACAGAATTTTATATTGAAGTTTTCTGTGAACTTCATGATGTATTCATGCTTAACTTTTGTTAACTAGTTTGCATGTAAACACTACAGTGCTGAGGGAGTGTTAAGAATCGTCACCCCACCTATCTGACTATTTAAAGCAGTGCTTCTTTGAAGCGATCGATTGAAAGAAGATTAATAAAGGAATAATAACAACAAAAAAAAAGAGGCAAAACGCACAGATACGGTCCATTTTGTAAGCTGTGTTTGCTGGTAGCCTGTTTCCTGATGGATTTTTCTTCTTTGTCTTTGGAGACCTAGAGTTAGAAAGTACGCAGTCAAGTGCTGCTCACTCCCCGGGTCAGAGAGCCAGCGTGAGGGAGAGAAGATCAGGAGACCATGCTTTCACAGACTCGTTTAATGCAGGTGACTATGTTGATTTGATTTTTTCTTTCACGAGGGACCTGTAGGAGAATTTCCACTTTGTTTCCTTTGGTTTTTGTTCACGACAGCGGGGGATTTTACTCAGGCCGTCTCTCTGTTAATTCTGTGGAGGACAGGAGCCTCAGGCATGCCACCTTGCACTTACCTTGGGGAAGTGCCACCCACGTCTCTTGGAGAAGACTAGGGTGCCGTGACCAACAGTTTCTATTTATTGGAGATCACAGATAATTCCTCACTTTAACCTGTACCGCTCCACAATGGCGATCTCCGTTTCATAGATGGGTCAGGTCTGTCTCCGAGGTGTCGCGTGGCTCTCCCAAGGCCCAGTACGTCACCACGCTGGGATCCCAGCCCATTGACTGGACCCACCAGGGACGGCCCTAACGACTTCTCTGGATTGCGTCCCCGTGAAGTGTGAGTTCTTGTCACCACCCACTCACCCCCGCCTGCTTTCAGGGCTCTGAGCTATATAGCCCCTGCTGGGCAGTCGCACCGGCCGCAGGACAGGTCAGAATCTTTGGGAGGACAGGATAGATCCAGAGGCAGAGGGAGAGCAGAGTGCATCCTGGTGGGGTCTCCAGCGGCCCCCATGCTGATCCCCCAAAACCTTGGACACGGGTTCTCATTGGCCCGTGTTATAGCCGTACACATTTATGTTGTTCTGTTTCACAGGCAATTTATTTTGGAGGAAGATGGCGGGATACATTTCGAGATCGGTTTTCGAAGACTCTTAACTGTTCAATCTCCATGTGGACCCCACTCTCGTTCCCTCCTTTTCTCCTCTCTCTGTATTCACTCTCGTGGGGGGGGAGTTCCTCCTTTCCGGGGATCTAGGATGGCTCCCAAACTTGTATTTCCAGACCTCCCTTCTCCCCTGTGACCACTGGTTAACCACAGACTGCGTGATGGGACCAGCCCGGGTTTTTCACTTCGCTAAAAACGTTTAAAAAGGCAGTCCTGTTGCTCTTGACTAAATGTGAGCTTCGGAAATTAGCTCTAAATTATGTGTACGTTTGTAAATAAGCTTTAGCATCATGTGACTCATGTGGTAAGTTATTCTAAGAAGGTTCAATCCATAATGCTTCCAAGCAACTGTCATTTTATTTTCCATATAATATTCTAATTGTAACACTAATGGGCATCGAGGACACTCTTTACACTCACCCGTGTAAAGTGAGTTGATGAATTTTGAGGTAAGGTGACATTTGATAGATTTCATGGAAGTTTACGTTCAGTTTGCATTTCAGTGGTGGGTTATGGTTGACCTCAGAAAACTTTTTAAAGCTTTATTTTATTTTTTATTTATTTACTTTTTTACAGGGACAGAGAGACAGTCAGAGAGAGGGATAGATAGGGACAGACAGACAGGAACGGAGAGAGGTGAGAAGCATCCATCATTAGTTTTTCGTTGGGACACCATAGTTGTTCATTGATTGCTTTCTCACATGTGCCTTGACCGTGGGCCTTTAGCAGACCGAGCCACCCCTTGCTGGAACCAGCGACCTTGGGTCCAAGCTGGCGAGCTTTTGCTCAAGCCAGATGGGCCCACGCTCAAGCTGGCGACCTCGGGGTCTTGAACCTGGGTCTTCCGCATCCCAGTCCGATGCTCTATCCACTGCGCCACCGCCTGGTCAGGCTAGAAAACTTTTTAGATAGGATTTCTTGATAAATGAAAAAATTCAGGGGGATGGTTATGAAATAATTGATTAAAAGGTATGTAATTTTAGTTTTCATTGAACTTAAAATTGTATGGGTTCAATTTAAAACCTAATTCAATACATTTTAGATTTTATATTTCTCTGAATTCTTTTGGAGTATTAATTTTGTCATGCTTGTCATTCTAATCTAATGATGATTTAATGTCTGCAAACCTGAGCGGATTTGTATTCAGGGAGTTCTGCTGTGTTTTTAATCAATGAAGATTGAAATTTGGCAACCGAGATGATAAAAAATGAAAAATTTTAAAATAGAAAATGAAAATAATGATTATACTTTAGACAGTACTTTTTATTAATGTTCTTGGCTGGGAAACATGTAATTTTTTTTCTCTTCTTTTTATTGTGTAATATTTAGAAGGCGATCGAACCTTGAAGAAATTAATTACTACTAAATTGTGAAGAGTATTTAAATTAGAACAGAATCATGGTGCTCACTCTCTTCCCTCTTTCCCTGAAACTTTTGCTCTTGCATTATAAATAAAAACCACTGACCGGGCGGTGGCACAGTGGATAGAGCATCAGACTGGGATGCAGAGGACCCAGGTTCGAGACCCCGAGGTTGCCAGCTTGAGTGCAGGCTCATCTGGTTTGAGCAAAGAGCTCGCCAGCTTGGAACAAAGGTCACTGTCTTGAGCAAGGGTTGGCTTGGTCTGCTGAAGGCCCGCGGTCAAGGCACATGTGAGAAAGCAATCAATGAACAACTAAGGTGTCACAACAAAGAATTGAAGTTTCAAAACCAGAAAAATGCTAGACTACCTTTTAAAAGCTCATCCACCCTCCCCGGGAACCTATGCAGATAATACAATGTTCTCTAATGAAAGTATATCTTTACTTCATTATTATTTACTGATAACAATGTAGAACTCAGGATATCTAATAGGTTTATCACACTACAAATAAATTCCTAGGTTAGATTTCTAAGGGGCAGCAGCCCTCCTCCGTTAATGCAGAAGAACCCAGCTTGTCTTAACATTGCTTTTTTTTTTTTTCCAAAGACCTTATCACACTGAGATGATAAATACTATTCTTACAAACCAACACAGGAGATATTTTTTTGAGATTTTACTTATTTTTAGAGAGAAGAAAGAGAGAGAGAGAAGGGGAGAGGAGCAGGAAGCATCAACTCCCATATGTGCCTTGACCAGGCAAGCCTGGTGTTTCGAACCGGCGACCTCAGCGTTCCAGGTCAATGCTTTATCCACTGCGCCACCACAGGCCGGGCCCAACACGGGAGATTGTATTGTAGTCCTTCACGGTCTTTCCTGAGTGCCCTACAGGGGTGAAAGGAGAGTCCAGTGCAAAACATATGCCTGACCCCTAACCGAGTGATAGGAATAGGTGACTCTCAAAAGAAAAGTCTCTCAACATTGTTTCCCAGAATTGAGGGATGGGTTTTGAGGTGGAATAAAAGAGGAATGTGATTACTTTTCAGGCTGAAATTTGACTTTTAAAAGAGAATGAATTAGCATAATGTCACAAATATTTTATAGTATATGAAAAGCAAAACTTTTTAATCCTGTGGAAATTTATGAAATCTGTAATCTCCTATTAGGTGTCAGCATGAAAACGAGAGATGATTAAGGAGAACAAGAAACCGTTCCGATAGCTTTGTAGAAGCTTTGGCTGAATAGCAACTTTATCTTCTGTAGGACAGGAACTTGTTAGTGAGGAAACCACAGAGTTGACATCTCTGAAAGAGATAACATGACGACAGTGAGAATCCCCCCCCCGTCCTCCCCCCCCCCCACACACATACACACAAGTGTGAGAGACTCGACAGTTTCTTTTTAAATTATCTAATTTGATTCTCTCAATCTCGGGACATAACACTGTTAGGGCAGGTGAAATTATTCTCCATTTTACAGATGAAGAAATGGACTGGGAATAATTAAGCTCTCCAAGGGTTCGTGGTTAATATTTGCCATTAATCTTTCCTCTGGATCTTTTGGAACTGTCTCCCTGCAGTGCTTTTAAGGTGCTACACGCTGTATGACCTTTTAATTCTTCTGGCGTTATGCATTTTAGTTCTGAAGACCTGTATGGCGTTACTATTTCATATTCCCAATGAATAGGACTTATACATAAAAACATGTAATCAGGGTTACCCTTTTGTAGTTCTGTCATCTGTCTTCCAGTTAAGTTTGACACCTGCAGGCAGGCGTCTTCAAACTTTTTATAAAAACCGGCCCACTTTTGCAGTGCTGGTCACCCTGGTCCCTACCGCTCAGGAGTGGGCGTTCCAGCTTTCACGGTGGACCAATCGCGGTGCCGTTTGCTTGCTCCACTCCTGTCCATCATGAAAGCTGGAACGCCCACTCCTGAGCGGTAGGGACCAGGGTGACCAGCACTGCAAAAAATGGGCCATTTTTTTAATAAAAAGTTTGAAGACGCCTGCAGGTGTAAAGACATCGAGAACGTAGAAAGTGCCGGGTGTTCTTAAGGTTTTGTCTGAGAGAGGCCTCCTGAATGGCCGCGTCTCCTGTTGTTGCTGAGTTTTTCTGTGCCGCCTGGACCGTGTGGACAGCTGCAGGGACAAGCAGTCTCCCGCAACGCTGGTTGGGAAGCCCTCTGGCCCGCTGATGGCCTGAAGAAGAGTTGGCTTAGCGCCTGTGGTTGAGACTCTGGCTCGGGAGCGGACTGGGTGTAGGGTTCACTCCTGGCCTGTCACTTAGGTGGTGTGGGATCTCTCATCTTAATTGCCAGCCCTTTCTTTATTCTTTATTTATTATTGCTAGAGAGAGACACAGGGAGGGACAGACAGGTACAGAGACAGGAAGGGGAGAGAGATGAGAAGCATCAATTCTTCGTTGTGGCACCTTAGTGGTTCATTGATTGCTCTCTCATATGTGCCTTGGCCCCCGGGGGCTCCAGCCAAGCCAGTGATCCCTTGCTCAAGCCAGCGACCTTGGGCTTCAAGCTGCTGACCTTTGGGCTCAAGCCAGCAACCATGGGGTCATGTCTGTGATCCCACGCTCAAGCCAGTGATCCTGCACTCCAGCTGGTGAGCCTGCACTCAAGCCAGGTGATCCCACACCGAAGCCGGCGACCTTGGGGTTTTGAACCTGGGTCCTCTGTGTCCCGGGCCGACACTCTATCCGCTGCGCCACCACCTGGTCAGGCACCAATCCTTTATTCCCCCACTTACATTTTTTTAGTGTTTCTCTCCATAGAGTCTCCTCTCCGTTCTGCATATCCCCATCCTGAATGTCCTGTTCTTCACGGATTTCCCCACGGGCAGCCATCCTGTCTCCTTTCCACTTACCGTTCAGCGTTTTTAATGTGTAGTGCATGGCAGTTTTCTGTTGAGCCTCAACCGTTGAGACGTGATAGAGTTCACCTGTTTTTATAAGGTAAAGAACCTTATATTTGGAGAGTGAACGTCCCATCTCAAATGTATGCCGCTTTCTTGCTTAAAAATATCAGTAAAGCTAACGTTCCTCAAACCCTGGTTACAGATGAGGGCATGCCTGCTGCAGACCCCGTCTTCCACCGGAGACCTTGTCCCCACCCGGGGAGAAATGTTCAAGAGGAATATTAGGTGGTTTGGGGGTGTGGCCAGCCTTTTCTCAGACTGACTCAATGGATATCAGTCAGTTATATGCCAAGTTACGTAAGCTAAGCCCCCAGTTCCCATCCTCATACTGACTGTGTATAGGTGTGTCACCACGTGTCATTTTTTTTTTTGCCAAGAATGTCCCAGATTGGTTTAGTTCCTTACGGTGGGGTGAAAGTTTCTCTTTTTAAATTTGCTTCTTGCCTGACCTGTGGTGGCGCAGTGGATAAAGCGTCGACCTGGGAACACTGAGGTCGCCAGTTCAAAACCCTGCACTGGTCTGGTCAAGGCACATATGGGAGTTGATGCTTCTAGCTCCTCCCCCCTTTCTCTCTCTCTCTCTCTCTCTCTCTCTCTCTCTCTCACTTTGTGTCTCCTCTCTAAAATAAAAAAAAAAAATAAAAAAAATTTGCTTCTTGATCCTGGCCGGGTAGCTCAGTTAGTTAGAGCATTGTCCCCATATGGCAAGGTTGTGGGTTCAAACCCCAGTTAGGGCACATATAGGAATTAACTAAGGAATGCTTACATGAGGGGAACAACAAATCCATGTCTCTCTCTCAAATAAGAAACAAAAATTGTGAAAGCTGTTTTTGCTATTCTGTATGGATTTTAGAACCAGCTTGTCAATTTCTACCAAAAGGCCTGCTGGGATTCTACTGAATTTATGGATCAATTTGGGGGAGAATCAACATCTTAACAATATTAAGTCTTTCAGATCATGAAAAGGGTCTTTGGGTCTCTGAAATGGAAACCATTATCTGGATTTAAAATCTAAACCACTCAGGATTACAGATCAGGAAAGAAAGCAAACGGGGATACTTAGAGTGGGAATTGGTCTTTTTTGCTTCATTTGCCTGAGTGCTTCTCACGTCCCGTGAGATCTCTCAGTGTTCGATGCCTTACCCAAAATAGTAACCTCCGTAGACATCCTTGTCACGCCGATGCCCGGCGACCGTAGACATGTACACACTTACCCAGTCTGCCGACACCCTGCCAGATGCTGCTGGGCGTTTTGGATGAGGTTAGGGTGGGTTTAAGCTGGCGGTCCAAGAATATCTACATCCTCTTCTGATATACTGCTCCCCCCTGGGAGTGTACTGCAGGAAAAGCAGGGGAGCCTGAGCTCTTGTTACCAGGGGCACCGCACCAATCGTGATGGGAGAGGGTTAGGGCATCCCAGGTGTTTGGATAGCCAGGTTCTTCACCAGAATACATATATAGGCTTTCCTGTTATGGATTGACTTATTTATTTATTTATATATTTTTTTCTGAAGGAGCATTGATTAAAATGATGAGCCTGATCTTTGACTCAGGTGACGGGATTATCACCACCACACCAGAGAGCACAGTCCTGTTGAATCACTTGTAAAAAGATGACAGATGCCCTGACCGGGCGGTAGCGCAGTGGATAGAGCGTCGGGCTGGGATGCGGAGGACCCAGGTTCGAGACACCGAGGTCGCCAGCTTGAGCGCGGGCCCATCTGGCTTGAGCAAAAGCTCACCAGCTTGGACCCAAGGTCGCTGGCTCCAGCAAGGGGTGGCTTGGTCTGCTGAAGGCCCGCGGTCAAGGCACATGTGAGAAAGCAATCAATGAACAACTAAGGTGTCACAACAGCAACGAAAAACTAATAATTGGTGCTTCTCACCTCTCTCTGTTCCTGTGTGTCTGTCCCTATCTATCCCTCTCTCTGACTCTCTCTCTGTTCCTGTAAAAAAAAAAAGATGACAGATGGAGCGGAGTGGTGACTGGGTCATTGCAAATTAGCCGCCAGTTTTTCAGGGACAGGTCAGAGTGTATTTGTCATTGAGAGTGGGCCTGTACTGTCCTCTTCCACGGAGAACACATCTTTTGAACTAGGGTCGTGTTGTGGTTGAGGGCATGGAATCACCTGCCTGGGTTCAAAAATTCTCACTCTGTCTTTGGAAATCAGGGAACTCAAGTTTCCCTAAGCCTATCTTCTTTCAGGGTATGGAAAATGGTAATGGCCGCCTGGAGAGATAAAAAGCAAATACCTGGGAACAGTGTACTGGGTACATTTTGTGTTTTTAGCAATAATATTTTCCCACTTTTTATCTTTAATTTTGTGTGTCCTTGTTGCCACTGAGTACCCGTAAAAATGTGAACTGTGTGTTCGATGAACGACTTCTGCTTTACTCCCGGTAAATTATGTGTTCTGCTCACCCTGTCTTACCTCCTGCATTTCTTCTTCCTTTCTTTGATCTTTTCTTTTCACCCCAGTCAGCCTTCTCTTTCACCGAAAAACTAATTTCTTCCCAGAAGCCTGCCCTCACACACCGCAAATGACTTATCGAGTAGAGCAAGGATTGAAAACATGTTGACTTACAAAGCAACACAACCTGTCCACATCTAACCTATCAAAATAAAAAGCCAAAGGCTTTTTTTTTCTACTCCAAAATAAAGAAAAAAAATTTCAGGTTATATTCTTAATGTGGAACTTAGAGTTCAAAATAGTATATTTTATGTCCTATATTGCAATGCTAAGAGTATTTAATAAGCATTGACAAAAAAAAAAAAAAAAAATTAACCGTGTGGTAGAACACCGTGTCAGTAGGAGAGCTAACAGGACTTATTTCTGACTATTTTAGACTAGGGAACGGAAACATAGTCAACAGAGATAATGGGTAGCTTGAAAACCGTTTATGTCAAATATGTTAAAATTTGAAATAGTTGAAGGCTAGAATCCAAATTTGGAGTAATTAGCCAACATAGTTGACAGATGTCAGCAATGCTAATAAAATTTGTGTACCCTGAATATTTTCCAGCTTGTAATTAACTGCACAGATGATGTGATCTGATTTTGTCACTAACTGCTTATTAATGAAGGGGATGGTAACGAGTTAGGAAACCCGGAGTGCTAGCTGAATACCAAGTCTGAATGTTTCTCACACAGCTGGCGTGAGGAGCAGGCGCACCAGACTTGGCGATGGCTTGATTGGCGCCCCGTTTCTTCGTCTGGGCTTGCCAAGGGGAAACTGAATTTGTGAAATTTAGCTCTGAGTGACCTTGAAGATGGTAAACATTTTTATTTGGTGGTCAGCAAACACAATAGTTTTCCATTTTAGATTCTTTGTTACGAATGGGTTTTCCCCAGGCCAGGGATATCACCATTGGCAGTTCCATAATAATGTGGAAACATAATTTCAAGTTCAATTAAAGCTAAGCGGAACAGGATCTGCCCATCATGACTTGAAGACTTGAGTGCAGAATACTATGAAGAGATACGGTTTAATAACAAAAGAGAGCATGATTTGTCATCCTATAATGTGGCATTTATTTTCACGTCAAAGAGTGATCCTACTCGTATGGCTGATGAACTTCTAAACGTAAAGAAGGAGTCTTATCAGCTGTTTCTGACTTCAGGGCAGGCACCCACTCGTGGTCATGAACCTTGCTCCTGGGTTCGACTCATCTCTTCTTCCCAAGAGCTCGCTGTCTTCTCTGAGCCGAGTGCTGAGATGTGGTGGCCCACAGTGAGCATCTCTCAGCAGCTCACACTCTGGAGGGGAGGCGGACTCACAGTCACACCAGCAGTTCTAACTGTGGTGGGTGTTGTCAAGGGCGGGGGCATTTTCCTGTCATTGCCGCTGGAGTTTAAGAAAAGCTTCTGTGAGGATGCACGGCTTTCAAGTGTGATCTGAAGCTGAGCAGGGGACAAGGTAAGGTGCAGTGTGCAGGAGGAGGGAAGGGCTCGTGCAGAGACCCCGTGTAGGAGAGGACGCAGCCCCACTTGCTAGTTGAGACGCGTGTCTAGAGAAGGCCAGGGAGGTAGGGGCGGAGGGAGTTGTGGGTCATGTTCCAGATGGTTCTGGAAGGTTAGGTGAGATCTGGAGCATGCAGCACCCAGAAAGCCAATTGCAGGAGATGTCTTCATGCTGTAGAGCAACGGGGATCCCCCAGACGGGGTTAAGAAGAAAATGTAACATGAGCACGTTGAAGTTTTGATAAAAGCCCTCTATGGCTGCAGTTAGAACATGAGCCGGGGTGGATGTGGGTTAAAGCAGTTAGGAAGTCATCGCAGCTGTCTTGGCAATGAGCGTGGAGACCTGACAGGAAGCTCAAGGATTTCAAGATACCTCTGTGCGTGAAGCGTTCGCACCGTGCCAGCTCTCTCTCTCACAGACCGCCCTGGTGGCCTTCCCTCCAGAAACCTTTCCCCTGCACTGCTCGACGCCTGGAAGGGACAGTTCTGTCCTCCTGGATGAGGAAGACGTGACTGAGACCTCCCTGGCCCGGCCCCGGCTCTGAGCTTTCCTCCCTGGGTGCTCTCTCTCGTCTTCCAGTCTTTGTGCTGCTCGGCCAGCTCCCTGTGCCCAGCTCCCTGTGGCCAGCTCCCTGTGCCCAGCTCCCTGCGCCCAGTTCCCTGTGGCCAGCTCCCTGCGCCCAGCTCCCTGTGGCTGTCTGACGTCTCCAACTTCACATGCCCTTTGTGCCACTTTGGTTTTTTCCTTTCTGTACACTGGCTTCCCTGCTCCCTCCTTCTCTTTCCTCTCTTACTCAGTGTTTTGGTACCCCGGCGTTTAGGATAACGCGCGTCTGTTGAATTCGTGGGTGAATTCAAGATGTAATTACAGTACTAGGTGGTTCTGAGAAGCGGGATAACTCTGTCCTCACTCCATCCAAGAATAAGAAAACACTCTGTTTCTTTGACAAGAAAGCTGTAGTTTTTTTTTTTTTCAAAGTTCTTTTAAAAGTTGGTTACCCCGAACGGGACACAGACTTTTATTGTGTGCTACTCGTTCTCACGAGAGGACCCCCACATCGGTGCCCCCTCCTCGGCCACGTGTATCTTTACTCCACAGTCGGCTCTTAGATTGCTGTTCCTTGCTCTTAGATTGCTGTTCCTTGCTCTTAGATTGCTGTTCCTCGTCTCCAGCCTGACTGGAGAGAGGTACCTTTATCTAAAGCCATGACCCCTTCACGCACACAGATGACTCACGGTGGCCAGTGTGCAGGTTGGAACTTGTTACCGCTGGCTGGTGACGAAAGTCCTTTGTCTGCTCTAATATCTCCACTCCTGTGGGATGAGGGAGCGGTACCGGGGGGCAGCTGGGCAAGGGCGGCGGGGTCTGTTGCCTACTTGGCTTTGGCTGATAGGCACGTGGCTGTGTGTCTTTTTCACCTGCGGCGTTTGGCTGGAGTAGAGCGGTTATTACCTCCAGGTCTTCTGTCTTGCTACGTTGTACCCTTCCGAGTTCTTTAGGTTAGAGAAAGCAAAATTTTCTTTTGGAGATATTTTCGTCTGTTCCTCTTGGTTTTCCTAAATTGCCGTCTTCAGCACCGAGTCTGGGATGAAGCATAAAGACAACCCAGGGAATGGATTGCTGGTTATTTCTTTTATTTGTATTTTATTATTTTTTTTTTAAGAGGGAGGGACAAAAAGGGACAGAGACTAGATGGGAGAGAGATGAGAAGCGTCAACTCGTAGTTTTGCGGCTCCTTAGTGGTTCACTGATGGCTTTGTCATCTGTGTCTTGACTAGTAGGGGGCACCCAGCCAAGCCAATGACCCCTTGCTCAAGCCAGCGACCTTTGGGCTCAAGCCGGTGACCTTGGGGTTTCTAACCTGGGTCCTCGGCATCCCAGGCTGATGCGCTAACCGCTGTGCCACCGCCTGGTCAGGCTGGCTGGTCATTCTTTAGGTACCAGTGTCCCTAGCCTTTGACTTTCTCCCCACATTTCAGAGTCCTCGAATGATTGTTTGTATATCATGCCCAGAGTTTTTAGCTACACTTAGCAGGAAGAATAACGAGAAGGAAATCTACTCAATCTTGCTTTGGAGCAGGACACTCTCCTTAATGATTATATTTCTTTTGAAATAAAGTTTGCCCATTGAAGTCAATACAAATATACATTTATTTTTCCTAGGAGATAGTAAAATTCAGCCAGTTTAACTTATACTTGTTTTTGAGTCCGTTGGTGTGTATTTTGTTCTTTCGGGAATTTTAAATAGCCTTGGTATAAATCTGAAATTTTGCTGCTACACAATATTAATTGCTGTCATTGGTTGTGTACCTGCAAAGTGCTTGGCACGTTGTACGCTGTCTGTCCTTCCCAGACCCCCATGTGTTGGGTTATATTTTCTCAACTTCGTGGAGGAAGAAGATGAGGCTCATGGAAGTAAATTAACTTAGCTATAGTCACAAAATTAAAACGCGTTTGAGCGAGGGAACAAACCCAGGGTTGTCCAGTGTTAAACGTTTTGCCCTTTGTCTTTTTATCATACAATTGCAGGAAATTGAACAGAATCTTCGAGTTGACAAAATTGCTACCAGCCCTTCACACGCAACAAAGTTACAATGACTCTGTCAGCGTTTTATTCGACTTATATTTAAAACAAAATTTAAAAAAAAGAGACGACAAGGAAGAGCATCCAACTTTCAGCAAGTTTATTAAGTTAAACATTTTGAATCCGTTTTACTCTATCAAGTCTTTGCTTTTAATTTTATCTAGTCGAGTTCCTCACAGTGTGCTGTGACATGGCATTCTAGAACAAGTTAACAACGATTTTAAGCAATAACTGTTTTCAAACAAGATTAAACTGTATTTGAATTAAATCCCTAAAAGCTGATATCACATCAGCAGCACTGCATAGAGTCAAGTTAATACCTCAGGATGTGGTTTTATCTACCGGTGTTAGTGGGTGCTAAACTCCTCCCCCACCCCCGTCAAGTAGGTTTGCTTATGACATTGTTGCTTTACCATAAGTTTATACTCTTCAAAATTTTTTTTCAGACTTTGCATTTATGTGGCTTATCTTTTTAGACACCATGTAATCAATAGAACAGCTTTCAAGAAAAAAAAAATTGAAAACAATAAAAAAAGACATCTGGATTCCATGAAGGGAAAGTTAATAAAGCCATGTGAAATATGAATGAATCTGGGTTAGCAGTGGGTTTTAGGTCTCGCGTGTGTGTATGTGTATGTGTGTGTGTGTGCGCGCGCGCAAGTGACCGGTTTCAGAGCTCTGAACTTGAAATCTTATTAAAATCTTTGAAGATGCAGATAGAATAAATCTCATTTAAAAAATGTTCCCCAAGGAGTTATAACCAAGACTACTCTATCCAGTAAGGCTATCATTTAAAATTGAAAGCAAAATCAAGAGCTTCCTAGGGGGAAAAAAATGCTTACAGGAGTTTTATTACCAAATCAAAAACTTTGTTGCAAGAAATATTAAAGGGTCTGCTTTAAGATGAAGAAAGACAAAAGAAATCAAGAGAGGAACATAGGTGTAAAGAGTAAAATGACCGTAAGTTAGCACCTATCAATAAAAACGTTGACTGCAAATGGGTTAAATGTTGCAATCAAAAGATATGGGATAGCTGTGTGGATAAGAAAACATGGCCCATGTAATATGCAGTCTACAAGAGACCCACCTCAGATTGAAACGTATACACAGACTTAAAATGAAGGGATGGAGAAATATATTCCGTACAAATGAAAATGAACAAAAACTGGAGTAATAATACTTATTACATCTGACGAAATAGACTTCAAAACAAAGGTCGTAACAAGAGACAAAGAAGGGTACTGCATAAAACTAATGGGTTGCCCCAACAAGAGGTTATAATTTTTGTAAACGTATTACACCCAACAGAGGAACACCTAATTATATAAAGACAATCTTGGTGGACATTAAGGGAGACATCAACAGCAAGACAGTCATCGTAGGGGATTCTAACACCCCACTGTCATCAATGGATAGATCTTCCAGACAGAAAATCAAGGCAGTAGCAAGCTTAAACGACACAATGGATCAAATGGATTAAATGGATATTTATAGAACATTTCATCCCAAAGCAGCAGAATATACATTCTTTTCAAGTGTGCACGGAACATTCACAAAACTAGACCACATGTTAGGATGCAAAATAAGTCTTAACAAATTCAAGAAGATTGAAATCATATCAAGCATCTTGTGTGACCACAATGTTGTGAAACTAGAAATTGACTTTAATAAAAGAACTGAAAAACATTCAAACACATGGAGGCTAAATAGCAGGTTATTGAACAATGAATGCATTAACAATTAGATCAAGGAAGAAATGAAAACTTACCTGGAAACAAATGAGAATGAAAATATAACTCAAAACTTATGGAGCACAGTGAAAGCAGTCCTGAGAGGGAAGTTCATAGCATTACAAGCCTACCTCCAGAAGCAAGAAAAATCTCAAACGATCTAATCCTACACCTAAAAGAACTAGAAAAAAAACAATGAACAAAGGTCAGAGTAAACAGAACAAAGAAAATAATAAAGATCAGAGCAGAAGTAAATGACAGGCTAAAAAAGCAATCAAAAGATTAATGAAACCAAGAGCTGGTTCATTGAAAAGATAAACAAGATCAACACATCTTTAACCAGACTCATCAAGGAAAAAAGAGAACAGACCCAAATAAATAAAATCAGGTGGATCCAGATAAATAAAATAAGATGAGAAATAGCAACTAACATCACAGAAATACAAAGGACTGTGAGAAAATATTATGAATGACTACATGCCAACAAATTGGACAATGTGGGTGAAATAGATAAATTCCTAGAGTAATACAACCTTCCAAAACTGAATTAGGAAGAATCAGAAAACCTGAAATAGATTGATTACAACTAATGAAGTCAAAGCAGTAATCAAAAAACTTAACTTCCAGCATACAAAAGTCCTAGACCAGATGACTTCAGAGTTGAATTTTACCAAACATTCAAAGAAGAACTAACACCTATCCTTCTCAAGCTATTCCAGACAATTCAAGAGAAGGATAGACTTCCAAGCTCTTTTTCTAGGCTAGCATTATCCTCATTCTAAAACCATGTAAAGACACTACAAAGAAAGAAAGAAAATTATAGGCCAATATCCTTGATTAATATAGATACTGAAATCTTCAACAAAATGTTAGCAAACCGGATCCAGCAGTACATTAAATCATACACTATAATCAAGTGGAATTCATTCTGGTGATGCAAGGGTGGTACAATATTCAGAAATCAGTAAATGTAATACAGCACATAAAATGAAGGATAAAAACCCCATGACCATATCAGTAGATGCAGAAAAAGTATTTGATAAAATTCAGCACCCATTTATGACAAAAACTCTCAGCAATGTGAGAATAGGGTACCATACCACACCCTAATAAAGGCCATATTTAACAAACCCATAACCAACATCATACTCAGTGGGCAAAAACTACGTGTTTCCCTTAAGATCAGGAACAAGACAAAGATGTCCACTTTCACCACTCTTATTCAACATAGTACTAGAAGTCATAGCCACAGCAATCAGACAAGAAGAAGAAATAAAACGCATCTATATTGGAAAAGAAGAAGTAAAACTGTCATTATTCACAGATGACATCATATTGTACATAGGAAACCCTAAACACTCAAACAAAAGACTTCTAGGTCTAATAAATGAATTTGGCAAAGTATCAGGATACAAAATTAATGTTCAGGAATTGGTGGCATTTTTATACACCAATAATTAACTACCAGAAACAGAAATTAAAAAAACAATCCATTAACTATCGTAACAACCAATAGGTACCTAGGAATAAATTTAACCAAGGAGATAAAAGACTTGTACCTGGAAAATTATAGGACATTGAAGTAAGAAATGAAGAAGAAAATGCAAGTAAGTGGAAGCATGTGCCATGTCTATGGATGGGAAGACTTAACATCATTAAAATGTCTATACTACCCAAAGCAATCTATAGATTTAATGCAATTGCTATTAAAATACCAGTGGCATATTTCATAGATGTAGAACAAATATTCCAAAAATTGATATGGAACCAAAAAAGACCCTGAATAACTTCAGCAATCTTGAGAAAAAACAAAAACAAAACCAGAGTTGGAGTTATCACACTACCTAACACCAAACTATACTGCAAGACCATTGAAATCAAAACAGCCTGCGTCTGGCATGAGAACAGGCATATAGATCAGTGGAACAGAACAGAGAGCCCAGAAATAAACCCACGCCTTTATGGTCAATTACTAACTTAACAAAGGAGGCAAGAGCATACAATAGCGCCAGGACAATCTTTTTATTTAATGGTGTTGGGAAAATTGGACAGTTACATGCAAAAAGAAAGAAACTAGACCACCAACTTATACCATATATAAGAATAAACTCAAAGCGGATAAGAGATTTACATGTAAATCACAAAACCATAAAATCCTAGAAGCAAACTTAGGCAGTAAAATCTCAGACATCTCTCATAGCAATTTTTTGCCGGTTTATCTCCCAGGGCAAGGGAAACAAAGGAAGAAATGAACAAATGGGACCACATCAAACTAAAAAGCTTTTGTATAGCAAAAGAAACCATCAATGAAATGAAAAGACAACCCCCTGAGTGGGAGAACAAATTCTCCAATACATCTGATAAGGGGTTAATTTTCAAAAACTATAAAGAACTTATACAATGCAATGCCAGGAAGACAAACAACCCAATTGAAAAATGAGCAAAGGACCTGAGTAGCCACTTCTTCAAAGAGGACATAAGGCAATAGACGTGAAAAAATAAATGCTCAAGGGACCAGTCATCAGAGATGCGAATTAGAACCACAATGAGATGTCACCTTATAGCTGCCAGAATGGCTCTCAGTAATAAACTAACAAGCAGCAAGTGCTGGTGAAGATGTGGAGGAAAGAGAACCCGTCTGCACCTTTTGGGAATGGAGACTGGTGCAGCCATTGTGGAAAAATGTGTGGAGTTTCCTAAAAAAGTTAAAGATAGAACTGCCTTATAACCCAGTAATTCCACTCCTGGTAATATAGCCTAAGAAACCTGAAACACTAATTTGAAATAATTTATGTACTTTTATGCAACATTTAAAAAACTAGCCAAGATCTGGGGACAGCGCAAGTGCCCATCAGCAGGTGAGTGGATAAGAAGGCAGCAGAGCACACACACCGTGTGGAGAATAGTTGGCAGTAAAAGAAACAAAACCAAACAAGGAAGTCTTTCTTTTTGCAACAGCATGGATAGACCTGGAAACTATTATGCTGAATGAGATAAGCCAGTCAGAGAAAGACAAATACTGTATACTATATGATCTCATTTATATGTGGAATCTTTTTTTTTTTTTTACAGGGACAGAGAGACAGTCAGAGAGAGGGATAGATAGGGACAGACAGACAGGAACGGAGAGAGGTGAGAAGCACCAATCATTAGTTTTTCGTTGCCGTTGTGACACCTTAGTTGTTCATTGATTGCTTTCTCACATGTGCCTCGACCGCGGGCCTTCAGCAGACCCAGCCACCCCTGGCTGGAGTCAGCGACCGTGGGTCCAAGCTGACGAGCTTTGCTCAAGCCAGATGGGCCCGTGCTCAAGCTGACGACCTCGAGGTCTCAAACCTGGGTCCTCCGCATCCCAGTCCGATGCTCTATCCACTGCGCCACCACCTGGTCAGGCCTCTATGGGGAATCTAATGACCACAATAAACTGATGAACAAAACAGACACAGAGGCAAGAACACACGGAATAGACTGACAGCTGTCAGAGGGGCGGGAGTTGGAGGACTGGATGAAAGAAGGTGAAGGCATTACCCTCAATACATAAACACACCACACACCGTGTGGTGAAAGCCCGGGGAAAGGAGCTGGGGCGGGATGGGCCGAGGTGGGCGGATTGGGAGAGGAAAGAGACTTTGCTTGAGGCTGCACTGCGTGCCATGCACTGTGCAGATGATGTTTTATTGAGTTGCATGCTTGAAATCTCTATGGTTTTGCATATTCAATGTAAAGAAACGTGTTCTCTACTCAGCAGGGTTATATTTCAGTATTATTTATAGCTGTTTTAATATATTGAATATCATCATACATTATGCTACATTAGAGGAGACGCTGTTTTGTGTTTCGTATTTTCTTTTTATTTCTTTAATTACAAAAGTAAAAAATAACTTAATTGTAACAACGGAAGCAGTTAACATTAAGAAGGAGAAGTTATTTTTTCCCCAGCCTCCTCTTCATTTCTCTTTTCCCAACGGATGTTAACATTGTAAGGTTTCTGTCTTCATGCCTTTCTCCTGCGCCTGCAAGTCCAGACTCACGTACTTACGCACACGCACATTCCCGTATGTTGGACTTCATTAATAGTAATTACATACGTTATAAGTGGGATCACACATACGAGTCTGCAGAATTACCTTTTCCTCTCATTCAGCCAGGACAATGGATGTAAGTAAAGGTTATTTTAAGTTAACTACAGTAGATAGTATCTGTAGGGTGGCGATGTCTGTCTGTTCCATCCTTCTCTACGATGGACATTTGGGTATTTTCCTGTGAGGTTCTCTGGTGCTTATATGAACAATTGTTTGCTACTACAAACAGTGAGACAGTGAATATCTTTGCTTACGTATCTTTATATTCTTATACGGTAATGCTTTTCTTTCCAAAGGGTGGATTTTTGATAAAGAGACTCCCCAGGTCAAATATCTGTATACTTAATTTTGTGTAGATGTTGCTAGATGTCTTTTCCGAAATGTCGACTCCATGTAAAACTAGCACATGGCAGCGCTCATTTTCTTGGCATTCCGAACAGCAGGTAGTGTTCTTGCTCTTTTTGACTTTTGTTGATTTGACGTATGAGAAAGATTATCTCATTTTTTTTGCTTTAAGTGGCATTATCTGACTGTTGGTGACGTTACACTCTTCCTCGTGTTTACTGCTGTGGACATAAAAGGGGGCTAAACCAGACAAGCTCAGGACAGACCAGCATGGTGAGCCCGACACATTCAGAGACCAAAAGTAAACACAGGACAGTCTGAACATGAAAATTGCTCACTAAAAGCGAGTCACGGGGAGTCATCACGTCCTAGGCGTTCAGCTTCCTAGACCAAGGACAACCTTGACCTGAAGTGAACCTGTTCATTGTCTTTTTTTTTTTTGCCTCTAAGATCAGATGTCTCGGAAGTATCTGTGTAATCTTTCCCAGACCTCTCGGGGCACCCCTACCTACCGCACTAGATTCGGAGAAGCCCTCCTGGTTGTCCCGTTCCCCGGATTCCGCTCCTGTGTGCTGTAAATGTTCGGTGTTGGTTCTCCTGTTCCCACCAGCGGAAAAGAAGCCTGGGTCGTCATTGTACTTTTGATTGATTCAATCCCTGCCGCGCCTTCTTCTGCCCCTTGCTCTACTGCCCGTGGATTTCACGCAGCCCCTCTTACTTACACGTCTCCTCCTTTGATTCTAATGGATAAAATACGCCGCAAAACTGCCCTTCTCTGGAACGTTTTCTTCATTCCTTGAGATTTGGCTTCCCGGCAGTGATCGTCAGTTTGGCTCAAAGTCATAAAAATTCTTTACAGGTTTAGACATTTCTTTCTTTGACAACGGTCATTTCAGTTTGGCCTCCTGTGAATTCTTCTTTCTGTTATGTGCCATTTTTTTTTCCACTAAATTGTCTTTTTTTTAAAATCAGTTTGCGGGTGCTTTCTATATCAAAGATATTAACTGATGATTATTTATTTTGGAAGGTTTTTTTTGTTTATTTTTTACCAACTGATAAATTTTTGAAATGGTTTATGGTAAATTTTTTTTTCCTATGGAATAACTGAAAGATATTTATCACAGTTAATTATCTTTATATTGTGGATTTTCTATCTTCCTAGTTCTACAAATAGTCTTCTACATTTTCTTCGTATGAACGCATATATGGAAATTTTTTTTTATTTAGAAAATGAAATTTAATGGGGTGACATTGATCAATATGAGTACGTAGGTTTCAGGTAAGCATTTGTTTTTCTTTTTCTTTTTTTTTTTTTACAGAGACAGAGAGAGACTCAGAGAGAGGTACAGATAGGGACAGACAGACAGACAGGAAGGGAGAAAGATGAGAAGCATCAATTCTTCATTGCGACTCCTTAGTTGTTCATTGATTGCTTTCTTGTATGTGCCTTGACTGGGGGACTCCAGCAGAGTGAGTGACCCCTTGCTCAAGCCAGTGACCTTGGGCTCAAGCCAGCGACCATGGGGTCATGTCTATGATCCCATGCTCAAGCTGGTGAGCCAGCGCTCAAGCCAGTGACCTCAGGGTTTTGAACCTGGGTCCTCTGTGTCCCAGCCCGACGCTCTATCCACTGCGCCACCGCCTAGTCAGGCTCAGGTAAACATTTCTATAGCATTTGAACGGTTGATTGTGTTTTGTGCCCGTCATCCGAAGTCTTTAACTTATCTGCAATTTTGCTTTGATGAAGGGGTGAAGTATATGGACCAAGCTTGGCCCTTTTCTTGATAGCTGGCCATTTATTATGTTAATGCCATTTAGTAAAGAAGCCACCCTTTTCCCTCTGAATTTAAATGCCGTCAGTGTTCGTTTAAAATATTTAAATGGGCATCAACATGGTGTGTGTACCAGCCACGGCTGCACACGTGCCGTGCGCTGTTCAGCAAGCGTGGACAGGACTCTGCACAAGTGGCACTGAAAGGGAAGTGGTGCGAGCTAAAAACCTTCCGAAGGAAACAGGTTGTCGCAGCCCGATGGTTCCACTTCAATTTGTGAAGCGACTGGTAGGCAGGTGTTGGGCTCTAATGGAAGAACTCCCCATCCCTGGACTTGAAGCAAAAGTTTGATGCTGTGAGCAGTGAGATAATTTGAGAAGTGTGTGCCAAATATATTTGTGGTCGGGGTCCAGCTATTATTGCTCAGGTTGGTCCCCTTGAGCGGCGACCAGGTGTTCAGCAGAATCGTGATGAAAATGCCCCTCATCAAAATATTTTGAACATAGATATTTATAAATCTAAAAGAGACCGCACGTTTCAAGTTTTCAGTTCCTAAAGAAAGAAAATGAACATGTGTGCTTGGAGATTTGAGTGACATACTGCATCAAAATTTCAGATGATAAGACGGCCCGCCCTGAGTGGCAGATCTCTGGAGAAATTATGGTGGAATGACGTAACTTTGAAATGATCACCGTAAGTATAATTTTAAGAACTGTAAAGTGTTTTTTAGTTTTATTATAAACGTGCACACACAACAACAAAATATTACTTAAATGATCACATTTCTTCTCCAGGTTAACCCACTTTTATAGTAAGACTGACATTTTAAAGCAGGATTTAGTTAACTGGAAAGGTTATTTCCCCGTGCTCCAATGTCAATGCTCCCTGATGTCCACCAGTTAGGATGTGACTGGATAATTTTAAGATCCAGGGGAAAAGGAAAAAAAAATTGGAGATATTCTTTCAGTGCTTCTAAAAAAGAAATAAGTATAAGCCCTGTGAAGAAAGTCCTGTATTAAATATAAGAGAGCACTCTTTTTTTCTTTCTGAACATATTACAGAGAAGTTGGGTTCACCGAGGCCTTCTCCCCTTCATAGCGTAGCTATCTGGGGTGGCTGTCCCAGTGAGCCCGTGTTAGGATTTAGGTTGGGACACCTCAAAGCTGTACTGACGGAGGGATCTGAAGGCAGACTACCGACTTCACAGTGTTATTTTGAGCCCATCCTTTTAAGTAAGCCCTATACAGAGAGAGCCAGTCTGGGTGCATCAGACTTTCATTCATGCTGTAAATAAATCCTTGGGCTTGGTGCTGCAGCCTCACGATTTTCACAGACCTCTTGCTGAGGAATGCTGAGTGGGTCAGCCTACCATCAAACCAGCGCTGAAGACCAGGCCGGGGTGCCTTCAGTATCTCTATCCCCAGGAGGTCGCTGGAAGAACTGTAGCGATTACAATTTGAGAAGGTTTGGTTATATACATTACATTGTAGCCATGACAGATCCTCTTTGTAATTAGAGATTAGGCTCCCGCAGTACAAAGAACCCTTCATAGAAGAGCTTTTAAATATCTGACAGTGAGAAAGAACACCAGTAAGTAGAACTTGCTGTATCTGTGGGAAGGCATAGCATGTAGCTATTAAATGTGATGTTTTTGATGACTGTTTATAGTGGGGAAATAGTCTCGCCGTGTGACGTTTCATAATAAAGCGATGTTGGCAGCGGATAGTCAGCATTGAAACTCGAAGGATACCAAGCAGCAAAGAGACTCCCGTGAGGAGCGTATGCTCACGGAGGCCTTCCTGGGGAACAGAGATGAAAGGGCGTAGTCTTCTCTGCCCCGGTAGCTTGCAGGCTAGTGGACAAGTAAGTTGTATTGTTGAAATGCTGTGCTTGAACAATTACGTGAACGCTCAGGAGGGTATGAGCAGGTAAGGGTTGGTTCACAAGTCAGACCGTGCGTGGTTAGATAGGACTTCCCGAAGGTGGTGACATTTAGAGCTGAGCTGGGAAGGAAGAAAGCAATTAGCCATGGTGGTACCTTGATTAACGCAGCAGCAGGCTTTGATATGGGGAAGAGTGATTCCTTTCATTTAGTTTTTCTTTGTCAGGACTGTTGTAGCTGTTCTGGGTTCTTTGTCTTTCCAGACAAGATGGGTTTTTGAGCAGTCTTGTCTCTGTCTACGATGTCTGTTTACTGGGATTCTCTGATACAAAGGGTGTTAAAGCAATAGGTCGATTCGGGGCGAATTGGCATCGTTTAAGAAGCGATTTTCTAGTCATGAATTCTTGCCGTTTTCCTTTGTCTCAGACTGTGTTTATTTTCTCTTCGTTGCTCAGGGATAACTTTGTTGACGTAAGACGTTATGGTTGGCAGTTGTTTGTTTTGTTGTTTTTTTCTTTCACCATTTCAGAAATATGTCACTTCTTCTGGCTCCATGGTTCCTGCTGAGAAATTTGCTGCCATTTGAATTATTATTTCTCTCTAAATACGGTGTTGTTTCTGTCCCTCCGATTTCAAACAGGTTTTTCTCTCTTTTTTTTTTTTTTCCCTTTAGTTTTTTTTACTAATTTGTCTCAGTGTGGCATTATTTTGGGTTTATCGTGGTTAATTCGTTCAGCTTCTTGAATCTGTAGGTTGATGTCGTTTGCTAAATTTGGGAACTACAGGTATTTCGTCGTTATTTCTTCAAGTATTCTTCCAGCCCCCACTAGCTTTCTCCTCTTCTGGGGCCGCAGTGATACAAATTTTGGATCTTTGTCATTGTGCGGCTGGTCCTGAGGCTCTGTCCTTTCTGCCCAGGGTGCTTTCTGTCTGTTGTTCTCTCTGGTAAACTACGTTGTTCCATCTCCAAGTTCGCCAATTTTACCCTTATCTGTACTCTCCTACCCAGTGCTCTCAGCAAGTTTCTTTTATTTAAAACATTTTCTGTTATTGTACTTTTCAAGTCTATAACTTTCATTTGGTGTCATATATATATATATATATATATATATATATATATATATATATATATATATATATATATATATATAACACGTCTATTTTATTTCTTGGCTGAGATTTTCTTTTCTTTTTTTTCCCTTTAATCTGTTCCCTGAGAATTTTCAGTTGCTTTCTGGTGCATTTTTCGATGGCTCCTTTACCATCCTTGTCAGGTGCTTCTGACACGCGCGTGCCATCTCAGCGCTGGCGTCCGCCGAGAGACTTTTCTCATTCAAGTTGCGATCTTCCTAGTTTTGGGTATAATGCGAGATTTTTTTTTTTTTAATTTTTTACAGGAACAGAGAGAGGGGGGGTAGATAGGGACAGACAGACAGGAACGGAGAGAGGTGAGGAGCATCAATCATTAGTTTTTCGTTGCCGTTGCAACACCTTAGTTGTTCATTGATTGCTTTCTCACACGTGCCTTGACCGCGGGCCTTCAGCAGACCGAGCAGCTCCTTGCTGGAGCCAGCGACCTTGGGTCCAAGCTGGTGAGCTTTTGCTCAAGCCAGATGGGCCCGTGCTCAAGCTGGTGAGCTCGGGGTCTCGAACCTGGGTCTTTCGCATCCCAGTCCGATGCTCCATCCACTGAGTCACTGCCTGGTCAGGCTAATGCGTGATTTTTAGTTGCTGCTCGGACATTTTAGCAATCCTGGGAGGAGACTCTTGGTGCTACTTACACCTCCTCACTCTAGCTGACGTTGGTTAGGTTCAGCCCTCGGATCCTGGTCTAGTTTGTTAGTGATTCCAGACGCCTGACTTTTCAGAGTGTTGGTCTTGATGTTTTGGTGCCCCCTCCCTTGCACTGATTCTGACTGGTGCCTCTTCAGGGTGCAGAGGGGCTTCCCCGATCTGGGCTGCGTGCGTCTCAGAGCTGGCAGGGAAGAGGATCACCAGTCCTGACTGAACCCCCTTTCTGGTCTGCTGTGCTCGCCCTGGATCGTTGCGATCCCTACCGATTGAGGGGAGGCAGACGCCTCCCTCGGCTGCCTCCTTGGCTAGTTTAGAGGTTGGGGAGCGCTGGGCTTGTTGGCGTTATTCCACCAGGTCGGGGTTTCATCAGATGCGCTGCCGTTTGTCCTTCCTCCAGTCCTGCTGTCCTTAACCACACTTCCCTCGTCCGTCCACCTTCCAGAAGTCGTGCTGGGTGAGGAATCAATGCATTCTCTTAAGGGATTCTTGTGCCTTTCCCCAAACTCTTCCCACCCATGCAGATGGTCCTCTCCCTTCCCCTCAATCTCCTGATGTTACAACTTTTGGTCAAACGTCCTGTTTACATTTTTTTTTTTTTTACACAATTAATTATTGTTCGTAGCTGGCTCACACACTGCACTATCAGGATATTTCCTTTCTTCACACGCTTCTGGTTTTCTCTATACCTATTATTACATTCTTCCTTAACTCTTTGAAATTCAGCTTCACATGGCCAAACATATCAGCTGGCTTGTTATCCTCCTCCCTCCCCCCCACTTTCCCTGAGATGTTCCTCAAAGGGGTGGGCTTCAGTCTGAGCTGCTTGTTCTCTGGGCTTGTGTACACGTCATATCCACATCATTCTCTGTTCCTTTGCTGATTTCCTTTAGAGTCAAATTCTTCGCATTCTCCCTATTTTTTATTTTACTTCTTGTTTGCTGGAGCACACACACCCTCTGGGAGTTTCCTGAAAATGCACATGTGAGAAGTAAATTTTTAGACATGTTGATCTTTGAAAATATCTTTCTTTTCCTTTCACGCAAGCATAGGTGTGAAATTCTTGGTTGAAAATTCAACACAGAATTTTCTGTGTTGCTCCTTCCTTTATAGCCTCTTGACTATGGTGCCCCTTACCTGGATCTCTTGGGAAATGAAATGGCGTTCTTGATTCTTATAAATAACATGTAAGATATGAATACTTTTAGATGCTAATATTTGACGTTTCTAAATTTCGCTTTTATACACCTTGATGTGGCATTGTGGCGTTGGGCTGAATCTCGAAGGGCTGCTTTCATCTGGAAACGGTTTTTGCTTTCCTGGGGAAATGTTTAATATTATTTCTTTGGGAATGTCTTGCCTCTTATATTTCTCTCCTCACTTTATGGAATTCTAGAAAATAAGCTCCAAAAAATAAATTTTTATCTCTTCTGTTCATGTTTTTATCTCAAGTGCCCGGAACACTGTCTTTACTTACAGACTAAGTACTCTATATAATAAGTACTTATTTTGTTTTTATTGAACTTACTGCGGTGACACTGGCTAACAAAATTACCCGGGTTTCAGGCGCGCGATTCTGCAACACCTCTCTGTGCCCGGTGTTGCATGTTCCCCACCCCCCAGGTCTCTGTCCTTCACCCTTGCTTCCTATCCTACACTCTGCCACCTGCCACCTCCCCCGAAGCCACCCCACGCCTTGGTCCGCGTCCATGAGTTTTCTTTCTCATCTTTATTTTTTGCCCCACCCCTCCACCCCTCGTCTCTCATCCCTGAAAGCGGTCCGCCTGCTCTTTGTCTATGAGTCTGTTTCTGACTTGCTTGTTAGTTTTAATTTTGGTCAGTAGATTCCACGTATGAGTGAAATCGTGTGCTACCTGTCTTTTTCTGACTGGCTTGTTTCATACAGCATCATGCTCTCCCGGTCCATCCATGCTTTCGTGACAGGTCAGATCTCTTTCTTTCTTCCTTTCTTTCTTTCTTTCTTTCTTTCTTTCTTTCTTTCTTTCTTCCTTTCTTCCTTTCTTCCTTTCTTCCTTTCTTCCTTCCTTCCTTTCTTCCTTCCCTCCCTCCCTCCCTCTCCCTCCCTCCCTCCCTCCCTCCCTTCCTTCCTTTTAATGGCTGAGTAGTATTCCATGAAGTAAATGTACCACAACTTTTTTATCCTCTCCTCCAGTGATGGGCACTTGGGACTGCTTCCAAATCTGGGCTGAATGAATGAGTGACGGAACTACTCCTTGGCTCTTAAGTCTTCTAGAGGTTTATCTTTGTATTGTCCTCCGTCTTTTTTTTTTTTTTTTTTTGTACAACTCTTTGTCCTTTTGCTTACGCGCAGGGAGGTGTCCTTCATTAACCTTCCCATTTTCCTGTTGTTTTGTCTGCTAATGTATTATTATTTTCCAAGAGCTCTTCTCCTCTTTATTTTCATCGTGTGTTTTTTAGAGTACCTTTAGGTTAGGGTCCTGGCGGGAAGCGGAGCAGTCTGCAGGTGTACAAGATAGCTGCGGTGGGTTTTCCTGTAGGGGATGAGACAGAGAGGTCTAGGTCTCCTTTTCTCGTGTGTGTGTCTGTAGTCACATCGTGGTTAGTGTCACACACCCTTTCTGCCTGTCCTGTCGCTGTGCGTGCGGGACTCTTCTGTTTGCTCGAAGTTGAGTTTCTGTTCTATTGTTCTCTTTTGTCTTTCCTCGCACCGTGACCGCACTTTTAATTGCGGTAGTGCTATAGACAGAACGTGTATTTAGTAAAGAGTCCCGAAATGTGTTCTTCAGGGTTGTCTCGATCATTGGTGACCTTCTGTATTTCTGCCTAAGTTTGTAGAATCAACGTGGCAGATTGCGCACACGAACACCAGAAGATACTCTATAAGATTTCGAATCGGATTGTGTTAAATCTATAGATCGACTTGGAGAAAACAGATGCCTTTCCAGTCCTGTTATCTTTTAATCCATGATTTTTTTGTATTTTTTTCTATTGTAATTTTAAAATTATTTTTAGGACAACTTGCACGGGGAATTTTTGTCTGTACCCTGCAGTAGCTTGCATGCCCCCTCTACGCATAAGATACAGTTTCTTGTGCTTTTTGTATGCTTCACCACTTTGAAATGTTTTTGGTTTAAAATAATTTGAAACTCACACATCTTTCATGTGTTTTATTTATTTATTTATATTTTTAAAAACTTTTCTCTGAAGTTAATAATAGTACAGGGCTGGGGTGACTTCCTGCGAGTGGTGGCATCAGGGATGGCTGGGTTGACTTCCTGCCAGTGGGGGCATCAGGAATGGCTGGGGTGACTTCCTGCCAGGGGTGGCATCAGGGATGGCTGGGGTGACTGCCTGCCAGGGGTGGCATCAGGGATGGCTGGGGTGACTGCCTGCCAGGGGTGGCATCAGGAATTGGAGTCTCTTCCTCTCCTTCTACTTCTCTTTCCTTAATGTATTGATTTTTGTCCCTGTGATTATTGCCTCCTTGTTGAGACGTCACTTCCTCTGTCCCAGACAGGAAGTTGGGAAAAGGGCCCAGCGATGAAGGGAGATCCCTACAGAGTGTGCTTGTTTTCTCACACACACACACACACACTCTTTCTCTCTCTCTTTTTTTTAATTTCTAGTAGTTACTCTGGTATCTCCGTTTATCGGTTTTTCCAGTTATTTAATACCTATGAAAGCGTTCCTCCTTTGAATGGCTCTACATCCCTCTAGTTGCTGAGGTTTGTATAATGTTGGGTTTTGGCCGGATCAAACCCCAGTGTACTACTGTAAACCCGTCTTCCTTATTTTAATTTTTTTTAAAAAAAGTTTTATTTAGAAAATTAAATTTAACAGGGTGATATGGATCAGTAAGAGTACGTAGGTTTCAGGTGAAGATCTCCATAGCATTTAAACTGTTGATTATGGTGTACACCCACCATCCAAAGTCAAGCCATCTTTCGTCACCCTGTTTTGTCCTGCGTGACACCTTTGCCTTTATGTCACCCTTCCCTCACATCCCCCTTTTCCTCGGTGACCACTTCACTCCTGTCTGTGGCCATGAGTCTCAGTTCTATATCCCACCTATGCGTGAAGTCTTTCTGATGGGACCGCCCTGTGGAGGATGGGAAGGGCTCGCCATGGAGACTGGACCCACGCTCTGAATCCTTTGCTTAATCTGGCCATTTAGGACGTGGCTCGGAAGGGCTCGGCTTGGAAGGCGCACTGTGCTGGTGTTTACTAAAGCACGGTACGACGGAGCGTTCTGGGGAGTCAGCACTGAGTGAACCATTGGTTCTAAAAACCCAGTCCACCCTAGGGACACCCTGAGGAGGATGCTGTGTGAACCACGCCGGAGGCGTGTTCGTGAAGCGTAGACGTGGATACCTCTGGGTGTGGCAGTTTTCTTCTCCGCAGGGGGAACGGTTCTTTGAGAAAGAGAGGTTTTGCTACTGGAGAGGCCTTGGCTTCTACCTTACCAAGTGGGACTGTTGGACGCATTGACACTGTCTAACTGTGTTTAGCATTGGGATAGGGTGACCTGCCTTAGCACCAGCTGTCAGTGCTCATGCTGGGAGCTGAGTTCTGCAAGGGGTTTGAAGCTGGCACGGACCTCAGAGTGAGCTGCTCCGTTCTGAAGTCCTGATGCTGCTTCCCAAAGCGTTGGGAGGAAGCACAAGTAACATCTAATCACACTTCCTTTCTGATGGTGGAGAAGTGCTGGGCGCTCACCTGGAGAACAAAGTGAACATGATTCTGCCACAGACACGGACGGTTCTTATTTCATTTGTGGCCTGAATCCATCTGGATTGTCAATTGGATTCTTTAGCTCGGGCTGGCTGGGAGCTCAGCCTTGTGCGTTTCTGACACGTTGACTCATCTTCATCCGCTCTTATCTCAGTATGAGTATATATATCTCTTTTGAACCACGTTCCATAGCCACAGTTTATATGGAATTACTTGTCATTCTTGCTTATCACATAAAATAATAACTGGCTCCTTTCTATTGTAGCGTTTGCTAATAATGATAGAATTATCCAAATGATTATGATAATCTGTGAAGAGGATTACACAAAGTCCCCCCCGCCCCCACCTCCTTATCCAAAGCAGAGTTGAACTGAACAACAGAGAGGGAATTTTCCTAGCTAAGGGTTTTTACTAATGATTTAATATTGTTTCAATTGATGCCGAATGACTGGAGGCTGTGAGCTTTTAAAATTGGAAATATTAACAAACCATCCATGGGAAACATTATGTACAATTCTTTTTAAATTAATGTCTTCTCTCTCTAGTTCTTTTGATAAATGCTGTATGCTTTACAAATCTCTCTCTTTATCTCTCTCTCTCTCTATATATATATATACACACACACACACACACACACACAAGTACACATGTATATGTATATATATGTATATATATATGGAAACATGTAGTTAATAAGACTAAGGAAAGACAAAATGTTGGTAAATGAGGTTTTATGCGGGAGGTAGAATTTGGGATACTTTTAACTTCTTTGCATTTCGCTCTGTGCTTCGTGGGAATCTGTACTTGTTTCACACATTGATAATGTAGTGTAATACATTATATATCCCAGTATCTTTGAATGAAAAAAAAAATAAAGCCTAGAGAAATCATGCGTTGGTTCAATTTGTGAAGACGTTCAGGTACATGTTAAACTTTCCTTTGTTCTTCTTCATACGCTATGTGTTTTGTCCTAAGGAGATCTGTTTTCCTTCACTGCCAGTGAGACGAGGTTGGTTCTCTTGTGCCCAGTGATGTATTTTTTGAAAGAATATAAGCAGAAATTGGTTCGTATAATTTTGGGGGCTGTTTACACAAGTTGGGCTATTTTCTAGTTACATGAATGAAATAAATATCCATTGACAATACGTTGTTAGGTTAAAAGCTTGATCTTTCTGATCATGTGATTACGTACAGGCTGATTTTACATTTGGGATTTTGTATCAGTTGATTCCATAGATGCTCAGTAGAACTTAAGGTGTGAAGTAAATGACGAGAGGTTGTGTATATGTCTTCAGTATTTTTAAATATGTACACAGAACTTGTCCCCTTAACTGTGACTTAGTTTTTTAGTCAGGACTGAATTCTAGGTTGGATTTTCCACAGAAAGTTTATTTTGGGTTTGAATGCCGGGCTTTTCCCATACCCACCGACCTTTCCGAAGGCTTTGTATTCTTCATTTAATGCCTAATTATTTAAGAATTCTCAGAGCATTTTGCTTGGAAGTCAGTTTTTTTCCTCTTAGCCACTGACAGCAAAACACATCTTCCTGAGTGGGGCCCCTTTGATCTTCGGAGGGCTTTATCTAAAGGGAGATTAAAAAGAAGCCTGTCAGGCATTTTCCCAAATAAATTGAAAATGCTTCCTAAGATTTCAGATCCGCTGAAGCTCTTCTCTGAAATAGGACTTAGGAAAATAACTATGCTGATCAATGGTTTAATCATTGGTTTGAGATCCAGAGATTTGCTTTGACTTAGAATGAAGGAATAGTTCAAATTTTGCCGCAGATGCAAAATCCATGCAATAATACTGATGGCCAGAAGCAACTTGCTCCTATTAATTTTTTTTACCGTATTTAACATGATTAATGTCCATGGGGAAGAGGCGAGTAAGGCTCTATTTGTTCTCAGCTTCGCTGGGGCCCATTGTCATAGGAAGAATTTTCAGCTAGACTTTTTTAAAAAAAATTGATTTGAGAGAGAGAGAGGAAGGGCAAGAAAGAGAGGGCGACAAACATCCACTTGTTGTTCCACTTAGTTATGAATTCATTGTTTTATTCTTGTATGTGCCCTGACTGGGGATCGAACCCACAACCTTGGCGTATCGGGATGATGCTCTACCCAACTGAGCTATACAGCCAGGGCCTCAACTGATCTCTTCTGAATCTAGAGTTTAAAATTTTCAAACATGAGGCTGGTTGGCTCAGCAGCAGAGCGTCGGCCCGGCGTGTGAAAGTCCCAGGTTTGATTCCTGGCCAGGGCACACAGGAGAAGCGCCCATCTGCTTCTCCATCCTTCCCCCTCTCCTTTCTCTCTGTCTCTCTCTTCTCCTCCCACAGTCAAGGCTCCATTGGAGCAAAGTTGGCCCGGGCACTGAGGATGGCTCCATGGCCTCCACCTCAGGCGCTAGAATGGCTCCGGCCGAAATGGAGCAATGGCCCAGATGGGCAGAGCATCGCCCCCTGGTGGGCATGCCAGGTGGATCCTGGTCGGGAGCATGCGGGAGTCTGTCTCTCTGCCTCCCTGCTTCTCACTTCAGAAAAAAAAATTTTTTTTTGAACATGAATATGCTAACCCCTCTCCTTCCTCCCTGCAGACAAAGTGCTTGTCTTGTGCCAGACTCTGGCTCTGTGCTATTTTCTGTGGATAAACCTAACAGGTATAGGACCTGACATGCCGTGTGCTCCAGAGAGAGTCTGAGTACTATCATCAAAGCACTGTATGCAGCCGTTTAAAGAGCTCTTGAAGGGCCTCAGTTTTAGTAAAGAAATATAAAATTTGGACTCAAACTAAATTTAATTTCCAATTTACTACTATTAACTTAGCCTTTTAAAAGTTAGAGCTCAGAACAGCTAATGAACTTCATTTGTAACATAAACACGCCTGCCAATAGTCCGGTTTGAGGCTGTCATTCAGTCAGTGAGAACACCTTGGGGAGAAAGGTGTAACTGGGGACGGTGGACACTTTGTATTTATTTGGGGGCATGAAAGAAAGGAGAAGAAACAATGTGAGAATCTAACGAAGAGTTACTGTTTCATTTCTGAAATGAATGGTTGAAAAGACACAGAAAATAAGGAACTGACAGGAGATTCAAGCTTTCCAAATTCCTTTTTAGAAATTCCGGGCTCTTTTTTTTGTGAAATTTTGAGAAAATGGCTTAGCCTTATGTTCTTCCATTTTGAGCTGCTTGGAGGAAAATATCATATAAATGCAAATTTCTGCTACAATCATTTATTCACTTTGTATTATGTGCTTAAAGATTTGGAGACTGCAGAGGCTGTTGAATAAATGAGGCATTGACTATCAAGTTTTCCTTTATCACATAAACTTTGCTTTATTTAATATGCATCTACCTCTCTTTCCTCCTCCTCATTTATACCCCAAATTAGCCTGAGTTGACCAGAAAGACCCTGTCAACATCTGGCAATTTTTATATCTGTTTGAGGGCTAGTGGTACATGGCACTTGAGTTACTATTGGTTGATAACACTCTGATGTCCTTCATTTTATTAATTAGTTTAGGAAAACCAAAAAAAAATTGGTTTTCTTATACAAATGCTTGTTAATTACCTGAGTCATAAGAAGACTGAGAGAGGTCTAAATGTCCTATTAATTCCTTTGAGCCCCAAAATTTTCTCATAATTAGTTTGGCAAGAAGCAATAAGCGAGATTAATCGCTAATGAGGAGATAAGTATGTAATTTCAGCATGATCCACGGCTGTGATTGTCAATAGTGGTATTAGGAATCTACATTATTTTTATTAGGCCTTGTTTCTTTTTTTTCTTTTTTGAAAAACCATTATCATCTTCTGATATTGCAAATTGGGTTATTCACACCGTTATCTTTAATAGGTGTTAGTCCTCAACCTACAGGTGCTTACAACCTTGCTAATTGAGGAGTCATTGATAAAAAGTTAGTTAATAAGATGGGCAATCAGTTTACATACTTCAGCTCATTCAGATGAAGTTTAGTTTTTCCTGTTTACATCACAGTGTTCAGAAGTCAGTCAGGGAGAAGGCACGCCTTCACCTTCAGTAAGGCCAGCTTAGTTTATGTTCACGTGCAAGGCTGTGACAATATTGGAAAGAAACACATAATTCACTTCTCTTAGTAGCCATGAACAAAAAACAAGCTTCGCATGGTTTTAGTTTTTAATAGTCCATCTGGCTTTCTCTTTTTAATATGAAAGTAATCTGCTTCTACTGGCTGAAACCCTCTCTGGGACTTGATGTGTTAAACTTCCATTGTCACTGAAGTTTCCCTGAGATAGAAATTGCAGCTTTTATTGCATCTGATTTGGGGAAAGGCTTATTTTTCTCTTTCACATAATCAAACTCTTCAAATTATTCATAACCACAGTCACTTTTACTTGATGCATGCATCTAATCTTAAACATTTTCTTTTTTTTCAGTTTTTCACTTCTGTAACCTGTATGTCCCTCTTACATTCTTTGGTTATGTAAAAGAAGTAGTGGTGTTACAGTGTCCAGGACGGCTTTCTTTATCCAGGTCTCCTTCCCTGTTGGACTTTGGGTCAGTAAATTCAGACTTCTCTTCATTTCTTTTTCTTGGCAAAAAAGGATTATAAATATTATTTTGTATCTCTAGTTTTTTAAATTAAGAAAAAAAATTTTTTTAAATTAAGTGAGGAGGGGAAGCAAATAGATTCCCGCATGCACCCCAACTGGGAGCCACCCAGCAAGCCCAACCAAGGGCGATGCTCTGCCCATCTGGGGCACTGTTCTGTTGCTCATTAACCAAGCTCTTTTTAGAGCCTGAGGCAAAGGTCATGGAGCCATCCTCAGCACCTGGTGCCAAATCACTCCAATTGAGCCATGGCTGCAGGGGCGAAGAAAGAGAGAGAGAGAGAGGAAGAGAGAGAGAGAGAGAGAGAAGTGAGGGGCGATGGAGAAGCAGATGGGTGCTTAATCTGTGTGTCCTGACCAGGAATTAAACTCTGGACATTTGCACTCCAGGCCAATGCTTTACCACTGAGCCAACTGGCCAGGGCCTCTTGTTTTTTAGGTATTGACAGAATTCTATTTTTAGCCATAATGTTTTAATATTTTTGACACACTTCTTACTGGAGGGGAAGGGATTATAAACAACTGTATAGTTTCTACATGTTACATATTTTGTGCAAATTTTATTCAGCAGCTGGCTTATGACTAGCACATGACCAGCACGTTGCTAGGTACTGTGAAGGACATAAAAAAATTAGTAATTTTTTTCTGCCTGAAAAGATTTTTGCTTCAACTAAAGGGAAGAAGCTAATAAGTTAGAAAACAATACAAAATAATAAGTCTGTTATAAGAGAAAAAAAAAGATGTAAGATTATTATTGTTACATCTTTGCAGAATAATTGTAACTGATAAGGACTGATTCAGTTACAGTATTTAGTTAAAAGTGGTTACTTCACCACCACAAGGCCTTGAAGTGAACAGGATAGTACCCTTTGAATTTTAAAGAAAACGAACCACTCCTTACAGAAGAAGGCCTTGGAATTTAGAACTTGAGCCCCAATTGCTCACTTTACATCGAAAGGCACTGAGGCCAGTGACTGGTTAATACACAGCTGGTTAATAGGGGTGCTGGCCTTAGCACCAAGGGCAGCCGCTGGTTACAGACCTTGGGGTTGTTGGCAAGGCTTAGGGAAGGAACACAGGGGAGCGTTGCAGACGACGTATTAAAACCAAAGCCTGTTTTTATACGACCCCTTCTCCCCACCCCTCCTCCTTTCTCCCTTTTCTTCTCGCTACTCTTCTCCCTCTGTCATTGTCCCTTCCATCTACCTGGCTCCTTATGGTTTAAAGAGTATGTTTGTGCATTGTATACCATACCAGTTTACCCGAGCATCACAGCAGCCCTGGGAGGAAGGTCCAGACCAATTCTGATCCAAGATGAGAAAACACCCCTGCACGTCAGTGCTGATGTCGGGGCAGCGGGACCTCGAACCCAGGTCGTCCCCTCCCAGGCTTCCCCACGGCATCCTGGATCGGTCCACCCAGACCCTACTCCGAACCAGAGAATCAGAGAAAGGAGATGTGGAAAAATGAGGAGTGACATTGTGGTTCCAGTGCTTCCTGTCGTTACTCTGCCGTGTAGCTTTTTAAAATGCTTTGTACATTTACTTCTTCAGCAGTAGTCGTAGATTTGTGTTGGGCGCATTATTTGTAGCTACAGTAGCGTAAACAAAAAACCTGGGCTGGTTTAAGAACAGCTCTGTGGAGATTTTAAACCCTGAGGGGCCACCCTTCTCTGATGGGACTCTTGCATGAATTAGGATGTTGGCAGTCCTAGCTGACCTCTAAAAAAGTCCTTTGAATTCTTCTCAGCACTTCCATGTGCTTATTCATTCTACATTTTCCCCGGGTGCAGCTACTAACACATCTTGAATGATTGCTTTTATTTTATTTTTTCTAGTTACCTTCATTCTACTTTCTAGCTACTTGTGTCTAAACATAGAGCCCTAGCTCCCTATATAAACAGTTCACATAATGTTCAGAGGGTGATGATAAAACTAGGTGAATCAGTTTAGACCAGTGGTTCTTAACCTTTTCTGAGGCACCGAACCCACCAGTTTCATATGCGTGTTCACCGAACCCTTCTTTAGTGATAAATAAAATATGATTTTTTTTCCCCAAATTCAAGGCATAGGTATATGTTTTTTTACTGGTGCACAAAATGAGCCGTGCATGAACATCCCCTTGCTCAAAGAACAAACCAACAAAGTGCATGAGCTCACAACAAATGACGGTATTACTTTATTCTGGCCTCCGCGGCAGAGGCTTCTCCGAACCCCTGAGACCGACTCATCGAACCCTTAGGATTCCATAGACCCCGGGTTAAGAACCACTGGTTTAGACTATTGCATCATCTTCTGTTTTTCCTTAGGGCTCCCTTTCCAGATTGGTATCTATTTTTAGCTACCACACCAGCGAATGCTAGTGGAAGTGGAAGGGACCGTATGGGGTTAGGAAGTGGAAGGTGTTAGGAAATCGTTGATTTGCACACTGGCTTTTTATTCTCTCTTGATTTCGCCATGGCTCTTCTCTTTGAAACGCAGAGAGGAACGTATCTGTCCTTCGTGCAGCCCCCCGGGAGGCATCCGGGAGGAACCCAGAGATTAAAGAAAGGACCTGGTCGGCGTGAATCACTCAGCCTCCGAGAGAAATGCAGGGACCCAGAAGAGGGCAGATAGTTTGTTATCTATCTCGAGAACAGAGAACAACTACGTGCTTTACACGGACACCTCCCTGACCTCCCCTGCCTACGTGACGCACCGCGTGGGCTTCGCCCTTTGCACCATTGCCGACAGCCCCGAGGCCTATGAAAAGCGTCAGCAGAATGAGAGGGGGAAGGCAGACTTGGAGTCTGCAGTCCTCTGCCTTCTCGGGTTTGCTGGCAATTCAGTGAAAGACGCTTATACGGTCGTTGGTCCGAACGAAGGTGGTGGGTTACCATTAAACTGATTCACAACAACTACAGACACTTACAGTCACTTCCATCCTCATCCCTGCGTGTTGGCTTCGTAGTGACGGGCAGCGCGAGCTCTGCCTTGTTCTGGTTACAGAAGGGATCTGGGCTTTCAAGTCAGAATAGTTTGGATGGAAAGACGCTCTGCATCAGCCCTGGCTGGGTGGCTCAGTGGGTAGGGGGTCATCCTGGTGCATGTACCAAGGTTGCGGGTTGGATCCCCGGTCAGGGAATGTATGAGAAGCAACGGAGGAGTACACAACTAAGTAGAGAGGTGACTTGATGCCTCCCCCTCTCTCTCTTGTCCCCACGACCCCCATCAAATCAATGGAATTAGTGAGTTCCTCTCTGTGTTCTCTGATTTGGTCAACAGCAGCATCTTCCTCTAGTTACAGTCCCCCCATTCCTGTTTTGCCACATTTATCTCCTACGTTGCTGTCTAACCCTCTGCTTCTCTCCGCCTCTCCTGTCACCATATTAGTTCAAGCGACTGCGATCTCGCACACGGTCACTGTAGTAACATCCTGACTGACAGCCCCGCATTCACCCCGGTGCCCTCCAGTTCATTCTCTTTTCAGAACAAATTGGGTCGCGCCAGGCTCTTGCCTACGACTCCTCAGTTCCTTCCACTGTCCCCTTCTGTAAAGCACGGTCCCCCGTGGTCGTCTGGAACCTGCACGCTCCTCTTCCTCTTCAGTGCTCAGCTGCTTTCTCTTGCCTTCCAGAATGGCTTTGTTTTGCTCTTTATCTCTGGAATCCCTTCTCCCTGCCACCTCCCCAGCCCTGTCCCCTTCACTGTGCCACCTGCTTTTCCTGGTTGACAGCTACTTGTGCTCATGAGGAGACTCTGACTGCCGAGTGTCCTCGCAGATCTGATGCACTGTGGGCCCCTTCTACAGGCTCCCCTGGAATCGTGTCTCTCTTTTTTATTTTATTTTATTTTTTAATTTTATTCATTTTAGAGAGGAGACACAGAGTGAGAGAGAGAGAGAGAGAGAGAGAGAGAGAGAAGGGGGGGAGGAGCTGGAAGCATCAACTCCCATATGTGCCCTGACCAGACCAGTGCAGGGTTTTGAACTGGCGACCTCAGTGTTCCCAGGTCGACGCTTTATCCACTGCGCCACCACAGGTCAGGTGGGATCGTGTCTCTTTCCTCCCACAGTGCTCTGTCTCCCTCAGTGGCGTGGTCACTCGATTCAGCCGAACCCAGTGGGACATCGCAGGTACTCGGAAGACTCGTTCCTTTTGCCCTCGAACATTTTCCAACTGTGAATTTTACTTGAAATATTTACGTTTTACTGCAAAGTAATTATTTTTCTTTTGGTTTTTTTAAAAAATATTTACCCTTAAATATGATTCGCTGATGTATGTTATGGCCGGCTTTTATTTTCTTTCCTCCAGATGAAAGTCTATGGGAGAGAATTGGACTAAAAGTAAAGTAATGTCCTAACCTGTCAAGGCAAGCTTGCAGGAGACAGCCCTTGGAAAGAATGAAGTGCGTTATGTTTGTGCATGATGCTTTGTATGTGCAACGCGCTGGTGTCAGGGTGGATTCTCACCTGAGCTCCTCCTGTAGCTCTTGGTGGCTCCGTGATGTATTTGTCATTCAATGCCCGGTGTGACTTCTGCCCCCAAAGATTAATTAACTCAAACATATTGCTTTTCCCTTTATAACTTCACCATAATTAGTTGCTTTAATTTCGTTATAAAGTAATTACAACTTCTACTTGACAAGTAGAAATGGCTTTATATTTTTTAAGTCTAGGTGTGGCTTTTTTTATTTAGAAAATTCGATTTAACCAGGGTGACCTTGATCACCCTGTCAGATTTCAAGTAAACATCTATATTTTAAATCCTGTTTCAAAACAAGGTCCGTCAGTTGTGGCTTACGTGACTCATTTATACTCCTTCTCACTCATCAGACATCTCGGGGTGCTCCCCATGAATAATATGCCGGTGGAAGCTGTTTCTGTGTTCTTACTTCTTTGCTCAGTTTCTATCTCTAATGTTAGTGACCTGAACATTGCCCGGGACTTCATGACCCAGAGAAGTGTGCATTAGATGTGTGTAGGCAGACCTGTCTTGGGAGCATGCGACATGACAAGGCTGTGCTCTCAAAAAATGGTTAGTGGTGGCCTGACCTGTGGTGGCGCAGTGGATAAAGCGTCGACCTGGGAACTCTGAGGTCGCCAGTTCAAAACCCGGCACTGGTCTGGTCAAGGCACATATGGGAGTTGATGCTTCCAACCCTAACTCCTCCCCCCTTTCTCTTTCTCTCTCTCTCTCTCTCTTACTCTGTGTCTCCTCTCTAAAATGAATAAAATAAAATAAAATAAAGAAATTTAAAAAAATGGTTAGTGGTAATATCCATATGTCTTCACTTTTAAGCAGACATTAATTACTTTTTTTCCTAAAATATTATCTCATTGAAATCTATATTCCCCTTTGCTGTCAAATGATACACACCTTAGTAAAATCTTCCCAAGATTTTATTACCAAAAGTTTGGAGTCATATAGAACTCTACCATTATTTTATTTCCATATACATACAATTTTTTCCCCTCTAAGCCATAAGCCTTTTCATTTTGTTGATGGTGGATTTATTTTATATATTGAAACTTAGCACGTGTGTCTGGATAAACTTGTCGATCTCTTTGTCTAGTCTTCTGATCTCCCAACTCTACCTTTTCTCACTGTTTCCTCAGCTGTAATTTGGTTTGGATGACCACACCGGCATGCATAAGGATCGACACCATTTGGTTGAATTTCAAGGATAATCCCAAATCCTTTGGTAGCAAATGAACTCGGGCCTGATCTAACCAGTGCATGGGCATTCTGTTTATTGTGATGACTGTTCATTGGCGGGTATGCCTAGAACTTTCTGCGGTGGATGCAGGAAGAGAAACTCCTTTATAGATGTTGAGGTATGCAGACGTGTAGGACTGGGACTCTGTAGGCGTGATGGAGGCCACACTACGGGTGAAGCTGGGAAGTGCTGGAAGAGAACAGACGGACGTGAGGGAAAGGCAGAGAAAGGGGAGCCAGCACTTTGATCACAGGGAGTCTGAAACCTGAGCCACCTCTGTAACTTTGCAAATTACAGGAGTCTTGAAATGACTTCCTTGTTGAAGTCAATTGATACAGATTTGCAATTTGCAACTGAAAACATCCTGACGGATCCTCTTTCCTTTATAATTTTTCTCTCATGTCTGTGATGAGGTGGTGAGTGAAGGCTGTCTGTCTCCTCATGCTTGGGCAATGTTTGTTCATCTCCCAAGTGTTGCAGTTTATAAGTAGCATGTTTAGTTCAGAGTTGGACTAAATATGCTATAAGTAGCATATTTACTAAATAGCATGTAAGTAGCACGGTCAGAGTTGGAGGGATGGACCTTTTCTTTTTTTCCAGGCAGTTTCCCATTACCTGTTAAATTGTTTCCTCTTTGTCCCCATTGATTTAAAACCTACTTCATCAGAAACTTTACCCTGCTGTGGATTTTGTTTGGTTCCATTGATCTGTCCTTATATCCCTTTATCAATAAATACATTTTAAAGTGTTACCCTCTTGGAATATATTTTCATGTTTATAGGGCCCATCTCTCTTGTTATCTTCCTCAAATTTCCTGGCCGTTACTTCACGTTTATTCTTCAGGATTCATCTTTATGTTATTTTTTCTGTCCTTTTCAGAAATATGGTAAATCTCATTATGTATCGACTAGTATTTTTTTAATTTCTTTTTATTTATTTATTTTAGAGAGGAGACAGAGAGAGAGAGAGAGAGAGAGAGAGAGAGAGAGAGAGAGAGAAAGGGGGAGGAGCTAGAAGCATCAACTCCCATATGTGCCTTGACCAGACCAGTGCAGGGTTTTGAACTGGCGACCTCAGTGTTCCCAGGTCGACGCTTTATCCACTGCGCCACCACAGGTCAGGCTCGACTAGTATTTTTAGTTCCCTAATTTCTTGTGATAGACCCAACATATTTCTTGGTAATGTACTTTTAGACATTTTATATTATTATTATTATTGTGAATGAAGCCTTCATTTCCTGCTTTTACATTGGGAGAAAAAACTTAATAGCACAAATGTAGTAATTATTAGAAAAAGAATCTGGGAATCTCACAGTATTGACAGCTTTTAAAATAAAATACAAATAAAGTTGAAGATCCTTTGCCATGAGTTTTACACATGTGTCTTTGTTTTCAGTTGTATGGGGGCCTCTTGATCAATGTTGCTGTAGACATCAATTTTATTGGCTTTTCAAGGAATCAAAGATTTTGTTAAAATTTTATTGAATCTTTATTATTTCTGCTCTTTTACTATTTCCTTCATTCTGCCTGATTTAGGTTTATTCTATTACTCCTCTCCTAATGCTTAAATCAGGTGCTTAAATCAGTTCATTGCTATTCAGCCCATCCTCTCTTATAATTAATTTAAGCATTTATTTATTTATTTTAAGTTTTCTATTTTATTTTTTTTAGATTTTATTCATTTTAGAGAGGACAGACAGATGAGAGAGAGAGAGAGAGAGAGAGAGAGAGAGAGGAGAAAGAGAGAAAAGGAGGGGAGGAGCAGGAAGCATCAACTCCCATATGTGCCTTGACCAGGCAAGCCCAGGGTTTTGAACCGGTGACCTCAGCATTCCAGGTCGATGCTTTATCCACTGTGCCGTCACAGGTTAGGCCTAGTTTAAGCATTTCAATTATAACTTTTCTAGTACGTTTGTTGCTTCTTAGTAGTTATGATATGTTGTCTTCATTGTTTTTCATGTATATTTTATTTTATTTATTTATTTTTTTGTGGCAGAGACAGAGAGAGTCAGAGAGAGGTGCAGACAGGAAGGGAGAGAGATGAGAAACATCAATTCTTCGTTGCAGTTCCTTAGTTGTTCATTGATTGCTTTCACATATGTGCATTGACTGGGGGGCTACAGCAGACCGAGTGACCCCTTGCTTGAGGCAGCGACCTTGGGCTCAAGCTGGTGAGTTTTTGCTCAGACCAGATGAGCCCACGCTCAAGCTGGCGACCTCGAGGTCTCGAACCTGGGTCCTCCGCATCCCAGTCCGACGCTCTATCCACTGCGCCACCGCCTGGTCAGGCCATGTATATTCTAATTATGATTTCTTCTTTAATCAATGAATTTATGTGTGTTTATGTGGAAAAAATGTAATTGTTTCTTGAAATACTGATTTCTAAGTTAATTGCACTATGAGCAGAGAATTTGAGGTGTCTTAAGCTGATTGTTTAAAAGTTGTTGAGACTTTATTGCCCAGTGTGTGGTCACTTCTTATAAATGTTTCACATTTGCATAAGATTATCTGTTCTCTAATTGTTGGATACAGGGTTCTAAAAATATCAATCAGCTTGTTAATTATATTGTACAAATCTTCAATATCTGTAATGATTGTTTTTAGACTGATTATCTAGCAATTACTGAGAGAGAGAGAGATGTTAAAATATTCCACTAAATGATGTATCTGTGAATTTCCCAAAGTTCTTTCAATATTTTTCTTTATAAATTTAAATCTGTTATTAGGTAGACAGAATAATTTCCCCCCTCTGTCTTTCCCACCTCCCCAGCGGACATCTACATTCTAATTCTCAGAATTCATGAATTTTTGTTTCTTTCACGGCAAAGGGGAATTAAGGTAGTAGGAGGAATTTAGGTTGTTAGTCATGCGATCTTAGAACAGGGAGATGATTTTGCATTCCTGGGGGGGGGGTGTCTAGTGTTATCACAGGGGTCCTGAGTGTGGACTGGAGGGGTGGGGGGCAGAAAAGGAAGTCAGAGTGGTGTGATGTGGGTGGGCGTCCATCAGCCATTGCTGGCTTTGAAGATGGAAGGGGCCAGGAGTCACATTATGCCGGCGGCTTCTAGAAACTGGGAAAGGCAAGAAGCAGGCTGCTTCCTCCTGAGAGGCTTCGGAAAGGAGCCCGGCTCTTCTGAGGGCGGCTCAGGGAGACTGGCGTCAGACTCCATTAGTGTTCCCTGGTTCCTCTCTTTTCCTCTACCTTCCTGTCTTCAGTGTGTCACCTGTAAGTGTGATGTACGCGGAGTTTTGAGGTTTTTTTACCTTGTCTGACAATATTCGTTTCTGATGGGGGAAAACAGAACAAGGACTTACTAAAATTATTGATATCTTTGGAGTTATTATTTTTTTTTACCATTGTATTTCAACCATTTTATTTTGTCCCACTTTAACAGTTATTTTAAAAGCTTTAAATTAATTTCTAGAGAGAGTGGGAGGAAGAAGGAGAGGGAGAGAAACATGGGTTTGTTGTTCCACTTAGTTATGCATTCATTGGTAGATTCTTGGATGTGCCCAGACTGGGGATCGAACCTGTAACCTTGGCATGCCGGGACAGCGCTCTAACCAATTGTGCTATTGACCCAGGGCTTCCCCTTTAATTTTTTAAAATCTCTCTATTATATGTTTTGTTTTTTCTCTATTATTTTGGATTCTAAAAATTATATTTCTGTTGTATCTGGAGTTACTCTTAATAGTTTAATGTTTATACTTCAAGTCTTTAAGATTTTATCCTAACCATCCTAGGAATTCTGGTCATTTCTCTTCCACAGACTTATTTTCCAGTATCTTTTGTTATTCTATCTTGGTTTTCATGTCACCCCCAAATTCAACATTATTATTAGTGTAATTTTTATATACTAATATTTATGTATTTGTCTGGAATCAACTACGTTTCCTATTTTCTGGGCCCCGGCTTCTTTTCAAGCCTCTCAGACCGTTCTTCTGGGTTTATGTGCTTCCTTCTGAAACGTGTCACTTCCTTCTCACATTTTTTGGTATTTTGTTTGTCCAGAAAATATTATTTTGCCATTGCATTTGAAGATAGTTTTATTTGCGATAGGATTCTAGGCTAACAGTTATTTTTCTCTCAGTATCACCAAAGCTATTCTAGATTACCAGGGGTTTTTGTTCGTTTGTTTGTTTGTTTGTTTTTACTGCATCATAAAATATTCAGTTGTCTTCTGGTTTCCACTTCTACCGTTGAGAAGTTCTCTGTGATTTGAATTGCTGTTCCTATGGTGATGTTTGTCCTTGGCATTGTGTAGTTTTATGATAATCTTTCCAGGTGCGGTTCCTTTGGGGTTCATTGTGTTTCCTGAGTCAGTGGATTTATGTTTGGTATCAGGTCTGGAAGATTTTTCAGTCCTTATTTCTTCCCTCCATTATTTTCTTTGCTGATTCCTATTATATGTATGTTAGTACCTCTCACTCTATTCTCTCTGTCTCTTCTCTTAACCTTATTTAAAACAGAGTGTTTTCTGACTATACTTTGTGCTGAATGATGGGTAATTTTTTCCTTTTTTTTTTTTTTATCTCCTGGTTCACAAAGTTCTCTATTCGTTTGTATCTGATTTGCTATTAAAATGATTCTAATTTTATATTTAGAAGATATAGTGTTTACTGTGTAAATATGCTGGGTCATTTTCAAAATATATTGACTATCTTACTTTGTCTTCTGTATCTGAACATTCTATATATTTTAATATTTTTTACTAGTCTGATTATGCTTTGCTTTTTCTAATCCCCTTTTTGGTGTTTTTACCATTAGATGTCATTATTTTTATTGTGAGTTCAAGTCTGTGGAGACTCTAATTTTAAAATTTCTGTGAGGGTTTTCTTAAGGGAGTCTTTCTCTACAGACAGTTGTGTTTTCTCTGATCTATGTTGAGAGCAGCTACCAAGGTGGGACTTACTTCAAATTAATTTCTCTGTTAGGCGTTTTGGACCACATAGAAAGGGTAAACTTAGATTTCAGTCTTTTATTAACATGAGTTTTGTGATTAGAATTCACAAGACTTATTTTTCCTACGTTCATCAAGAATCAAGACCAAAAAAAGCCAAGTTTCCTTTGTCCCTTCTTGGTGGAATGGATTTTTTTTTTTCTAGTTCACCTTTTCATAGAAAGTAAGGAGGGACCTTTACTTTCTCTGGCTTTATTATCATTTTCCACCTTATCTAGGCCCAAAGTCTCCTCTCCTGACTTTAGTGCAGTCATTAAAAGTAGAAGCTCTAGGTTCTGGGGCTACCAACTTAAGCCAGTTGGGGTTGGTGCTCCATCGTTATTTTTTCTTTTTCTTTTTCTTTTTTTTTTAGTCTTTTGTAAAATTAATTTCAATGGGGTGACATTAATAAATCAGGGTACATATGTTCAAAGAAAACATCTCCAGGTTATCTTATCAGTCATTTATGTTGCATACCCATCACCCAAAGTTAAATTGTCCTCTGTCACCTTCTATCTGGTTTTCTTGTGCTCCATCTTTTAAAAAATTTATTTTCAGTTATAGTTGACACATTATAGTATTAGTTTCAGGCGTATAGCATAGTGATTAGACATTTGTATACCTTACAAAGTGATCACCATGGTAAGTCTGGTACCCATCTGTGTGCCCCATCTGTCTGTTTCATATCTGTTTGCTCTGTCCTTGAAAAGGAGTTTCCTTTCTTTCTTGAAAGTTGAGCTATGAACTTTAAGGGAACTTCAAATATATATTTTTATATATTTTATTGCAGAATTGCTTTTGGAGATCCAAATTAGTCTGTTGTTTTATTTTCTACTTTTAAAACAGTACACATTTTTAGAATGTGAAAATTTATGGACAAGTGTCCACCACTGATCTATGAGTGTATAGTTTTTAAAAATATGTAAACACTGTACTATATGTTTGACCCTAAATGTCCTCTTACATAACACATTTTTAGATTTATCCATATACACATATCTAGCTATGCAACTTTTAATTGCTACATGACATTTCATCTTCTAAATAATTATTGATGTATTAGTTATCCATTCCCAATCAATAAGCATTTAAATCTTTTCACTTTTTTTGCTGTGACAAAAAAATAAAAATTCTTATGCATCTTTCTGTACCTATTTCGGAGAGTTTCTCTAATGCATATAATTAAAGGTGGAATTGAAATTCATTGATTCCATAAGGTGAGCCATTCCCATGGTTCACCTGGTGCAGTCTCTTCAACCAGTCTGTCATGAACAAAGAAAATACTGGGCACTGCTCGCCTCGAAAAGATCCTTGGAGTTAGCTGATACCTGAATGCAATGTGTTGCCCTTACCGGGCACTGCTCGACTTGAAAAGATCCTTGGAGTTAGCTGATACCTGAATGCAATGTGTTGCCCTTAGTTGGAGCCTGATTTGACAACCAGCTATGAAAGTAATATTTTTTTAAAGTAATTTTTAAAGACACTTGTAGAAATTTGAATATGGAGTGGGAATAAGTTGAATTTAAGAAGTTGTTTGTTTTGTTAGCGGTGACAGTAGAATTGTTATGTAGGAAAATATCCTTATTTTTAAGAGAGATGCACACTGGAGTATGCATAGGCTATATATATTCTGATGTCTGGTATTTGCATGAAAATAATTCACCAAAATATTGATAATAGAAGCCTGACATGTCATTAAGCAAGGGTGGTGGATCTAAAGATTAGCATTAGACTGTTTTTGTCCTTTTCATTTGCATGTCTCTGGTTACTCTGGGTGAGATTATGCTTCTTTTCCTGCTGTTCTCTGACGCTTAAGTTTATTGTATCTTGTGTGAATTGCTTGCTAATCCTTTACCTGGTTTTCTGTTTGGCTGCCTTTGGTCACGCTTTGAATTTGGCTTGACACTGCTTTCCTCCGGAGAGGATCTGTATTTGCTGTTACCAGTTGCCTGGAGGCACAACTACCTGAAAGCTATGTGTAAGAAATTGTTTGCCTGAGGTTGTTGAGGACTTCCTGTTACTGTAGCAGGAATCTGGGTCGCAGGCCCGCGGGGAGACCCCCTGGTGGTTCTAAATTTTCAGGGAAGCACTTTCCCGTCCACCCTAGTAGGTCAGACCTGTTTCTTCGCTTTTTTCTCTTCAGCCCTGGGATCTCTTTCTCATTCACCTTGACTCTGGAATCAAAGGACTTTGGGATTTCAACTTAATTTAGAGTCTCTTCTGAGACCCCGTTTGTAGAGACCAGGGGCTTTATTGCCTATCTCAGGCGCCCTGTGCAGTCATCAACCCAGAAGCTCGGGGCCGCCCTGAGTTCAGAGACGTGGTGAGAGCTCACCGCCGCCTGGCGACCAGCTTTCACTTTTTGCCTTGCCAGTTTGATCTCTTGCCTAATCACAAATACATTTTAGAATAGCTTTAAAAAAATAATTTATCTTGACGGTTTTAACTGTTGTCCGTAGGTACATGGTTTAGGGTATCTGGTCTTTCATAATTCTGTGAAATGAAATCTGTGTCCTTTTCACACACCAGCGGTACATACATTTTATCTCTCAGGCGTTACAGTGTGTCTGCTGGAATCCGCCCTTTCACTTTGTGACCCTGCAGTTTATCTTTTCTCACAGAGATCTTGACATTCTTTACATGTTTTAATTACTAATCCTTTCTTATATTACCAGTTCTGCCAGCCAGATCTGTTGCTGTTGTCGCAGAGAAATTCAAATTTTGATGTCATTCAATTCATTAAGCTTTTCTTACGTGTTTTCAATTTGTATCTTTAAAGGAATCTTCACCCAAGGTTGCAACATAGTTTCTGTTATCTTCTTAGTGTTTGTGTAGTTTTGTTTTGTAAAGTATTAGTCTTCCCTTCATCTAGAATATTTCTTTGTAACTGATACAGGTAGGGCTTTAACTATTTGTTTCCTCCAGAGGCTGATTCCATGATTCACTGGTCCTTTCTCCGTGTGTCTGTCAGGGTCCTGGCAGAAAACAGATCGTGCAAGCAAACAGATCCTTTGAGAAGAGTTTAGTCAAGGGACTTGCCCAAAGGTGTGGCTGTTTAAGGAAATGGAAAGGAATTCTGTCTAACTCGGGAGCAAGCAATAACTACTTTTTCCACCACGAGGCCTTAAGGGAACAGAGACATGGAAATGGAAAATAGATGTTGACACAGTTGAGTGGAGACAACCATGTGTGATAGGCGCTATGGCGTTTTGTGGAGAGATATAGTAAGCTTTGTAGCAACTCTACAGAATGGGAATAGTTGTGTGTGTGTGTGTGTGTGTGTACGGGGTGCCAGTCAGGGTTCAGGGCCCAGAATGTCAGTCAACCTTGTTCTCATTCTTCATCTTCATTCCCCATTGGCTGAAACCAGCTGTAAGTCACAGGAGCCCACTAATGTAGACCCACAGGTCAGCCCCTTAGTGTGCACACAGGCATAGCTAGAGAAGTACGTGGAAGATATTCTGCACGTCCGTCGGTTGGAGATTTTACACCTTCCTTACATCTCATCAAACTATACTTCTATGGCGCTGTACCAGGATACCACGGTGGCTACTATGGGCAGAGGCACCGGGTTCGAATGCGTATTCTGTCGAGCACTAGTTGTGACTGTAGATTTTCTATGTTGTACTTTTCTTAACTGTAAAAGTGGGCTTAGTAAAAATACCTACTTTAAAGGATTGTTCCGAGAATTAAATGAGCTTACTTATGTAATAGCGTTAGAGCCATTCCTGGCACATAGTAAGTGTCAAGTAAATGTTACCTGTGACAGTGACGAGGATGGCAACAATGACAATGTTGAATTCAGGGCTTTTTAATTTCCCTTTTAATTCTCTTCTGTTAATTGGTTTCTGTCTCCCTGTATTAATGTTACACAGTTCTAATGTAATCTATATTGTTTTTGCATTGCTTAGTATAGATCAAACTCTTTCATTGTTCTTTGTAAATTTTTCTTACATAAAATTTATATTTGGTTAGTTTTAGAATTAGTTTGCCAAGTTCCCCAAAGATTATGTTTGAATTTTGATAGGGATGGGGATTACACTTACCAAAAAGAATTTGTTAAAAACTGACATCTTTACAATATTGTCTTACCATTTTTGAACAGTGTATCTTCTCATTTATTCAGACTTCTTTTAAGTCCTTCAGTAAAGGTTTATAGTTGACTTCATAAAGATCTTAGACATTTTTTTTTAGTTTTATACCCATTTCAGTGTTTATGTTGTTTTTCTTTTTTCCTATTAGATTCTTAAATTGGCTCTTTGGGAGGTATAAGAAAGCTATCGACTTTAGTGTTGACCTTGTATGTGGTCTACTTGCCAAAGATTTTGCTGTAGTTTTTGTTGATCTTATAGGTGAATAGTCATATTGTTTGTGAATTATGGTAATCTTTTACTTTCCAATATTTATAGCTGTAACTTTTGTTTATCTTATTACAATACCCAAGTCAGTATAATGTTGGATTGTAGCAGGTAGAACAGATCTTTTTGTTCTAATCCTCCTTTTAATGGATATTCCTAATATTTTACCATTGAATATAAAATTTTCTCTAAATTCCTGATATATATATTCTTTATCCAGATTTGTTCAGCACTTTGGTTAGGAATTGGAGTTGAATATTATCAAAAATATTTCAGCCTCTATTTGATGATCATATGATTCTTTTCTCCTATAATATATTAATGTAATAAATTCATTGGGACTTTTTTTTTCTTTTCCCTCTTTTATAAATTACATATATTTATGTATCTTGGGTAAACCCCACATGGTCATGGTACTTGGCTAACTTTTATTCTTTAAAATAATTATTTTAAAAAATGTTACATCTATGTTCATAAATGCTTTTTCTGTCTAAGTTTATGTTCTCATACTTATCCAATTATGCTGGCCTCTTAAAATACGTTAGGTAATTTTCTTTTCTTCTTCTTTTTTAATCTTTTGCTTTGTCCTAAGACACTTTATAAAAACACGAGGATTATCTATTCCTTGAATACTTAGAAAGCTTTTCCAGAAACTATGTGAGCTTAGTGCCTTTTCTCTTTGTAGAGCTAAATCGTTATCATTTTAGCTTTTTTTCTATGACTATTTGGTCTGTTCATTTCTTTTTTATTCATATGAAAGTTTTACTACCTATTTATAGTATTTTTATCCATTTGCCTAGGTTTTAAAATTAATTAAAGTTATATGGGGAAAAGTAAAAAAAAAAAAAAATCTCTTCCCAAGCTGAAGTTTTACTCCCTTTTCCATTTTTTTAGTGTGGTTTATACTTCTACTAACTCTTTTTTCTCAGACTCGCCATAGCTTGGCCAGTTTTGTTGATTGTTTCAGAGAACCTGAGCTTCAAATGTCCTGGTGTTTTTGTTTTGTTTCCCAATTTATATCTTCTTTTATCTTCAATAATTTATTCTATATTTCTTTTTTGGGGTTTATTTGTGAAGTTTTCTTTTTCTCATTTGCTGAGTTAAAAACTAATTATTTTCCATCTCTTGTGTTTTCTAATAAATGCATCTTGTGCTGTGATTTTCTTTTGGCCTCGCTTTGGCTATTTCCCAGGCTTCATTCTGTAAACTGTGACTGCTACTCATGTGTGAAAGCAGTGGGAATTTTCCTTTTATTTCTTATTCCAAAACACATGGATAAATATGGTTTTACACTTTAATAGGTAGATAAGTAGATAGTGTTTTTTTGTAACCATGTTTTTAATTGTATCCCATTCCATTTATTTAACAAGTTGTGTATAGATTCTGTTGTTGTTGTTTTTTATTTGTGAATGTATTCTTTTGTCCTAATATTTGGTAGTTTTTGTGAATGTTTCACTTGTGTTTGATAAGAATGTACATTATTCTCTGCTGCTCTTAAAACACAAGGGGCAATGGGTAGGGAATAAGATAGTTATCTTATGTACATATTAAAACCATTTTATTAAGTGCGTAAAGGTGATATGTGCTTTGCAAATGTTGTATTAGTGAGCTCTTTATGGTCTTAGAGCAGGGGTATGCAATGTTTTCTTGTAAAGGGACAGACACTAAATATTTTAGGCCTTGTGAGCCAGATGGTTCTGTCACAGCTACTTAACTCTGCCATTGTTGCATGAGAGCAGCCTTAGATGATATGCATACGAGCGTGTGGCTGTGTTTTAATAAAACTTTACTTATGAAAAATGTGGCTGTCTGGCCTGTGGTGCCACAGTGGATAAAGTGTCAACCTGGAATGCTGAGGTTGCTGGTTCAAAACCCTAGGCTTGCCTGGTCAAGGCACATGTGAGAAGCAACTACTATGAGTTGATGCTTCACACTTTAACCCCACACCCAGCCTTTCCATCTCGCCTCTCTTTCAAATCAATAAAAATCTTAAAAACAAAACAAAACAAAAACATGTGGCAGGCCAGAATTGGCCCACTGGTCTTAGTTTGGCAACTCCTGGTCTAGCAGGGTTGTGAGACTGAAATTTAGATATTATCTTTTTATAATATCATTTGTATTTGTTAACCTTTTTTTTTTGGTAGTACTTTATTGGAAATTTGTACAACTTTACCCATGGTTTTTGTTATTTCTGGCATTTTTTTTTCTCTTGAATCCGTATGGAAAATCCTTATTTTTTTTATAAAGCACTCTATACTCAGTATGAATGCAGGCATTCTCAACAAGGACAATACTGTGTAAGTAGTGGGGTTGAGAGAGGCAAAATAATATCTCAGAAGTTATCATGGTTTGTGGCCTTCTAACGGTCAGTCCTACCAAACGGATTCTTATTTCTTAGCATTTAATTTCATGGGCGGGGTGTTGATTAGGGAAGGTTCCTTCGGGACATGATAATGAAAGAATGGTAAGATATTCAGATTCAGTACTATCTCCTGACTGTAATGTTCTTAGAACGTTTTGTAGTATGTGTTTCTTAGGTGACAAATTTTGCTTACTCCTGCTGCTGCCTCTTATGTCTCTCTGATTGTTCTTTATTAGACTGGCAAGCGGCTCCTCTCCCTCACCCTCTCCCAGGAATCTCTCTTGGGTTAGTTTTCCAGTGCAACTCTTTTCTAGATTCATCTACTTCTATTTTGCTGATTCTTGATCTTTGCTTGCTGGTATCTTTAATATGAATAAGTTTTTCTTCTGCCTCCCACTTTCCTACCTTTATGCTGTATCTTTTCTTCTGATTACAAATCTGGCTACATTTCTGTTTCCTTTTCTTCTCCTATCTTCACTTTTCCTTTCTGGTCTTTGCAGTTTGGGTATATAATGTTCCTACTGTTGTTTTCTAAAGGTTTTGAAGTTGCTTCTTTCCCTTCTTTGTTTGAGACGTTATTTAGTATCTGAGGAGAATTCAAAACTCTTTAACCTATTTTTAGCTTATCTTTTTTGTCACGAATTTTAGTTTTTATTACATTATCTTCAAAGAATGTGAGCTCTGTAATTTGTGTCCTTTAGAATTGAGCCTTAGTCCGTGGCGTAGTATGTGACCAAGGTTTACAAGTGTTCTGTGATCACAAAATGATTTCTGAAGTTCCTTACAATGATCCTAAGTTAGGAGGCTTTCCGCTACAGGTAATGGAAAACCAACTGAAAATGTCTTACGCAGGAAGGTAATTTATTATTATGTAAGAAATCCTGAAGTAGGGTAATTCTAGGAATTCTTAACTGGGGGGGGGGAGAGAGCTCAATCGCATCATCGAAACCTTAAGTTTCTTCTATTTTTTCACTCTTTCATCTAAGTTTGGAGACTGGGGATTGTCCTCTCTCTTAGGCTGGCTCACTTGAAGGTTTCAGGATGGCTCTCACATGACCAGAGGCTAAAAGAGGCCACGTGAGTGCGTGTGTGTGTGTGTGTGTGTATGCATCCATAAGGCCTTCCCAGAAACTTCTTCTAGATCCGCCAAGCCCTTAAAATGACCAGAAATGCGCTATAGGGTCACCCCTTGTCCAGTTGTTGGGAATGTCGCCACTGTGGGTAGTAAGTGCAATAATGATTTGATGCTTGAGGGTGAGTCAGGGTTGGGGGTGCAGAATGGACAATTGCCTGACACACATAGACCCTGGGCCAGAGTGAAGCTAGGCAGAGTGCTAAGCATGTGTTTGAGGGCTGTGTGGGCCGGGTGTGCAGGACGTGATGACTGGGTGGGAAACCAGATTGTCCACACCGTGGAATACGTTATCAGCTGTGACATTGCATGAACAAGCCACACATGTCATTGTGAATAAATAGTTCTTCCTTCAGATGTAACTAAACAAGCGTCTTTTTGGCTATGAATAATATAATTTATCACGAAAAGTTTGGTGTGATTTTTCTCTTAATAATTACTGCTTCTCTGAAAAATGATTACTATAAGATTCTCTTTCCATTACTATGAGTATATCATATTTTCTTTTGCTGTATTCTTTATAATTTAGAATCTTAGGATTTTTTTTTTTTTTACAGGGACAGAGAGAGAGTCGGAGAGAGGGATAGATAGGGACAGACAGACAGGAACGGAGAGAGGTGAGAAGCATCAATCATTAGTTTTTCGTTGCCATTGCGACACCTTAGTTGTTCATTGATTGCTTTCTCACATGTGCCTTGACTTCAGGCCTTCAGCAGACCGAGCAACCCCTTGCTGGAGCCAGCGACCTTGGGTCCAAGCTGGCGACGTTTTGATCAAGCCAGATGGGCCCGTGCTCAAGCTGGCGACCTCGGGGTCTCGAACCTGGGTCCTCCGCATCCCAGTCCGACGCTCTATCCACTGTGCCACTGCCTGGTCAGGCACAATCTTAGGAGTTTTAGCAGACACTGAGTGTTCTTTATTGTTCATCCAGTGCTGAGCACGGGATTTCAGAAACGAATTATTAGTAATAAAAATAAAAGTTCATGTCTGGAGATTGAAGTGTAACTCCAGAGGTGATTAGCTATCTAGTTTGTTTTTATTAAAATGTTGGTTTTTTTCTGCATATTTGTAATACAGAGAGTATTTCTAATATAAAATATAAAGTAAATTTATTTTAAGGCACCATATAAAAAATAATTGGTTTAACGGCATTCTGTGAATACAGATGAGATCGTCCTATTAAAAATTGGTCACTATATATATATATATATATGATAATGCAGCAAGATTTATGCCAACTAATTACTAGTTCACGTTTATTTATATAGCTGAATTAATGGGAAGTTGTATTGTTACTAAATGAGTCCTGTCATGAAGAAATGATACTGCCAATTACAAGTAAAATAGTCAAGGACTAATGCATTTGGATAGCTAATTGTGAAGATGAGTTTTTTTTATTTCTCTTATGCTTACTGGTCATTTGTTTATTTCCATTTTTGCTGAAAGAGTACACAAAAATAATGTCACTTCAAACTGCAATTATTTGTCCGGATGTTTAGATGTAGGGGCCAATTAAGTGAAAATAAATCTGTCTTACGTAAAATTTTAACTGTTAGTATAGTGTATCTTACAACTGTCAAATCTGTACCTGCTGGGTTCTTTACTTTGCCTCAAGGTAGTTTAATACGAATGCTGGATTATTAAATTCTTTTCATAGGAAACAGGCATATTTTAAGCTAATAGCATTTATCACTGATACCAATTAGCAGAAGCAAAATGAATTCCGAGGATTTATATTTCTTTCTCTTTTTAAAATGTTTTATTTCTTATTATCCCTTTCTGGATTGTTTTTTTTTTAAATTTATTGATTTTAGAGAGAAAGGAAGGGAGATTGATTTTAGAGAGAGAGAGAGAGAACATCCACCTGCTGTTTCATTTATTTTTGCATTCATTAGCTGATTCCTGTAGGTGCCCTAACTGGGGATCGAACTCGTAACCTTGGCGTATCAGGACAATGCTCTAATTACTTGAGCCACGTGGTCAGGACATGTTACTCTTGGGGAGGTGTATGAAATCTGGCCTAGGTATCGTGTCTGGTATAGAAAAAATTTATTCATTAATTCAACAGGTATTTGTTGTCTGTGATTGCCAGTCATTCATGTCTTTTTTATTCATCATTTTATGGCAGCATTGTTCACAATAGCGAAGAGCTGGAAACAGCCCAAGTGTCCATCAATGGACGAGTGGATTAAAAAGCTGTGGTACATATATACAATGGAATACTATGGGGCCGTGAAAAAGAAGGAAATATTACCTTTTGTAACAATATGGAGGGACCTGGAAACTATTATGTTGAGTGAAATAAGCCAGGAAGAAAAAAAATATATTATATGACCTCACTCATTTGAGAAATCCAAGGAACATTGAGAACTGAGGAGAGGAATTGAGACAGAGGAGGGATTAAAGGGACCAGAGGAAAAGAGGACAGAGGGAAAGGGGAGGATAGGATGGGATAAACCTGAAGGGAAGGGGGGAGGGCGCTGTAGGGGGGGAAGGGAGATGTGGAGGGGGATATGGGGGAGGGGGTTGCAGTCGGGGTCACCCTGGAACAGTGGTTCTTTTTTTTTTTTAATTATTTTTATTTTATTTTATTCATTTTAGAGAGGAGACGCAGAGTGAGAGAGAGAGAGAAAGAGAGAAAGGGGGGAGGAGCTGGAAGCTCAACTCCCATATGTGCCTTGACCAGACCAGTGCAGGGTTTTGAACTGGTGACCTCAGTGTTCCCAGGTCGACGCTTTATCCACTGCGCCACCACAGGGCAGGCCGGAACAGTGGTTCTTAACCTGGGTTCTATGGAACCCTAGGGGTTCGATGAGTCGGTCTCAGGGGTTCGGAAAAGCATCTGCCGCGGAGGCCAGAATAAAGTAATACCGTAATCTGTTGTGAGTTCATGCACTTTGTTGGTTTTGTTCTTTGAGCAAGGGGATGTTCATGCACGGCTCATTTTGTGCACCAGTAAAAAAACATATACCTATGTCTTGAATTTGGAAAAAAAATCATATTTTATTTATCACTAAAGATGTATTTGGTGAATGCGCATATGAAACTGGTGGGTTCGGTACCTCAGAAAAGGTTAAGAACCACTGCCCTAGAATCTATGTAAACACAATTAATTAAATAAAAAAATATTCACCATTTTAAAGACTGCCATTTCTTTTCTGATGCTACTTCTTTAGAGACCTTATTTTGTGTGAAAGACTTACCAGATAGGCTGTTACGGCTCCCCGTGACCTCCGCTTAACGGTCAGGAATGGAATTCAGCGTGGACGTGCGTATGAGTGAAGACGCTCAAACCTCGGCTACTTGAAGTGGCTAGTGGGTAGGAACCACTGCCCACGCCCACATCTCCGACTCCAGTGCCCTGTGAGCCTCCCCTCCAGTCGACCAGCCTCAGAGATGCGGGGAGCCCCTGTTCCCACATTTGGGAAGCCTCCCAAGGCAGGACCTTCTTCCTTCCTTTTGGTCTGGTGGTTGAAGAGCATTCTCTCCCATTTCCTGGGGCTTTCTTGGAACTCAGGAGAAGGCTAAGAGAGGGGTGGATTCTCCCCGCAGCAAATTTGCTTCTGTTTGTTTGGCATTGAGCCCGTGTAGCATTCGTCCTGGGGCCCCAAAGTGCAGATGCGAAGGGACTCCCATCAAGAGGTTGATCTCCTTCTTCTTGAGCGCAGTGCCCGCGTGCTCCAAGCCTCCTGTTACTCCGCTTGATAGATTCCAGGAGGAAAAGAACAGGGCTCTTGTTTGGGTTGCCTGGTCGAAGTTCAAGCATGTGCTCATGGGATTTCATTTCACATGTGTGTGTAGCCTTAAGTGAGCAGGACGTCCAAGTCTCGCTGGTGGCCAAGGGACGGGGGGGGGGGCCCACTTTGGTTTCTGTTCAAATGTGTCCCCTGTTGACAGTGCTGCAGTGAGCAGGGTCAGCATACCTTCAGATCAGAACAGCACAATGTGCAGGACTGCAAATATTGTAGACGCCCGCAGGGTGTCCTAGAGGACCCAAAGTGCCGAGGAGCCCCTCTGGCTTACCGCAGCAGGAACCCCTGGGTTCTGAGGTCCGTGGGGAGCATTTGTGACTTCTAATACTCAGTCTCCTCCAGCCAATTAATCAGAGCCTCTGCGGGTGGACACCAGGCTTCACGATTTTGTCAAGTTCTCAAAGCACTTCGGTATGCAGCCAAACCACTGGTTTAGAGCTTTGAACAATGCCGTTGTGCTGTTTTATGGGAGATGTTACAGAAAAATGTTGTTGAATTGCCTATAAAATGAAATAAAGATTAAAACATTTCTTTTTTCCCCCCTCCATTCATAAACCATTGTGATAGCAGTGTTAATTACCATAGAATTATCTCATTTTGCCTGATGAGCTTTACTTAGAAGACAAAATAAACATATAGCTACATCTCTCTGGTCCTTTTATGCAGCTGCTATTTAAGGCAGTACACGTTCTTAGCTGAGGTGGAACTTTAAATATTGCCTCTTTGCTCCACTGAAAGGAACCCAAGTATTATGGCTTTTTAAATGAACCAGAGCAATAAATCCAATATTGTTTGCCAGCCAAATGCTTTTTCTCATATGCCAACTATTATGTAATCAAAGTATAAAGTAGCCATTTAAAGATTCCTTACTCTTGAAAGAATTTAAACTTTAAGAGTTAGAAGTAGTAATTAGCATAGGTAAAAGTATCTTATTGACCACCATTTGGTTGGTGCCGTGAATATAAGGTGCTTTTCTGAAACATTACAGGCATTAAAAATCCTTCATCCATATGGAGCTCATTAGCTTTTTTTTTCCCAATTTACATTGACTTCCTGTTGGCTTCTGGATATGACTCAAGGTGTTGGTTTAATTTTCAAAGCCAGATGTGAGTTGGACATTGGGCAGGAAAATCCAAATTTCCTCTAATAGATAATTTTTTTTGGGGGGGGGTACTTAAAACATAAGAAAAACAGTAATAACTGCTTATTTAAATCTAGAGCATTTCCAAAAGTCTTTTCTGTTCATCTCAAACTTTCTTCTCTGCTAAAAAAAAAAATTGTTCATTATGAATACGAGGGCAGATGTGTGAGCTAAAGAGTAATGTCTTTAATTAAAAAAGCTGGTGCCTGACTGATGTATCTGTGGAGCTGGGCGGCCTTACCAAAGGAGTGTGTGGACACAGACGTTGCTCTGAGCTCTTCATCTCTGTCCTCCTCCCTCGCACAGCTTTCTTGATCCTGCGTCTCAGCAGTTCACAGTAACAAGTGCCTTGTTCCTTTCTGGTTGACTGATGTTCTGTTTGTTACATAACAGCCTGATACCCTATTAAGACTGTAATTATGAAACCAAGTCCCAACTCATTGACAATCATGGCAAATGCAACACTGCAGCTGTGTAACTCGCTCTTCTTGATTAAAACATAAAATGTAATTCGGCCGTTAGCTGACTAATGACTAAAATTTTTACATTTAAATATGAGCCAAGCAAACACTGGGAATTTAATTGAGATTCAAGAAATAAGTAGCTGATGCATGTACTGGATTCCAAGTAAAGACTGAAATGTGTCTGCCTGTCCACCTACCTACCTACCTGCTTACCTACCTGTTATTTATTTGTTGATCCATTCTTGACATTACTTGAGAGCTAAAACTCTACCTGAGGTTTTAATCTTTGAACTTAGAGCTCAGCCTGTTGAGTTACTATATCTCTCAGATTTTAATGCGGCTTATAGATTTTTGTTTATCAAGAAATAAAACTAAAAAGTTTACTTCTGATGGGTGCTGTTCCCACTAATTTACACATACTTACCAGGAAGTGCCCAGATGAATAAAATAGTCATAATTAATCAAGAAATTTGATTTTCTAGGGTTCTATTATTTAACCAAGTAAAGGAGAATGATATAAAGTATCGTATGAACCCCGTCTTCATGAGCCAGAGCTCTTGCAATGCTAGGGCTTTTCAGCTTCAATTTTATCCTTGCAAGGTTGAAAGAATTATTCTTGTGTTCGCTCACACATGCTGCATTTGATCATCCTTTCTCACTTACGACGTAGCACCCTGCGACTTACGGAACATTGAATTTGCTCTGGTGGATCAGTCTGAGTCTGTCTCTGCGTGGAATGGCCAGATTGAATTGTTACGAATCCTTCACCCAGCTTTCCAGTGTGAATTGGAAATATCAGCTGAAGCAGCCCGCAAGTCATCAGGTGTTCCAGATGGCTTGCTCTAGCCTGCGCAGGCAGAAGAGTGCGCTCTGGTTGCAGACTGTTCATTGAAAGAGTCCACTTCTTGATTATATTTCGTTGAATTTTGAAGAGCTAGATTGTGTAGTACACCTTCATCCCCTTTACTGAGAGGTCAAAGGTGTTCCAGGAACCTAGGAGAAAGCAGATAAAGCAGCACCTTTTCCTCCCTCAAGCGTTCAAACTCGCCATTATAAAGTCTTTTTCTTATTTCACGGGGAAAGCATTCTTACTCCTTAGACTTGACTCAGTTTTATTTTTATTTTTTTTACTTTATCTATGATTTTAATGTGCTTTGCTATATAGGTGTTCTATTTTTGTCTGGGTTAAAGATAGGTGTTCAGAGGGGGCAATGAGAAATGGGAGGCACCATGCCTGCAGAAGAGGGAAGCAATTCTAGTGGCCCGGGGACATTTAGGGTGGCAGTAAATAACTGTGTTCTTGGCAACTTGTAAGGGTATTGTAAGTTATGGCACTATGCTTTCTGGTTGACTGATGTTCTGTCTGTTACTCAACAGCCTGATACCCTAGTAAGACTGTAATTATGAAACCAATGGAAACTAGTGTGAAGGATGATACATGTATGAGGAAGGGTCGTGTTTTATGTACTTCATTAAAGAGGAAGGAGAATATATCGGGAAATCCACCAGAGTCGCTCCCATTTTAATCTAATTTTGAAGTGATAAGAGCAAATATTTCTCAGGTTCACCTGTTGGGTCACCTCATGTGCTGATTACATTGCATGGTTTAGAGATTACGACGGGTACTTTATTTGGGAACATTGACCGTGGACAAGAAGGGACACGGGGGACTTCTCATTGGTCGCTGGTTTTTCACATGTGTCTTTATCTCACTCCCTGTCACTTGACCGCTCCCCTGGGGTCCAGACCATTATTTCTTATGGGTTAAGGCTTAGCACCGGCCTTCTCTCCTGATGGAACCTGAAGCCTCGTGTGACATCTTATTCTCGCATGGATCTGTTTGCCTCCATGTCTCAATTTTAATCCATAAATTTCAAAAAGAAAAAAAGTGTAAATAATTAGAATATATTTATCATTTTTTTTCCCAGTGGCCTGCCACGATACAATGAAATAAGATTTTAATGGTAAAATGAAATTGTTGATAAAATTTTTCCAAGGAATATAGACAGTGTAAGAGCAGTGGTTAAGAACTTGGGCTCTGGAGGCACATGGCTTAGTTTTTCTTGAATTCCTCCTGCCTTAGCTCAGAGCGAAGTAGCTGGGTGACTTAACCTTTCCGTCAGCCCTGCCTCCTCACCCCTAACGCAGGCGTGACACGGCACCTACCTCACAGGGTCGATGCAGGAGCAAACAGGTCACATATCTGCAGCTTCAAGGACAGCGTCTGGTGTGGAATCGTGGGCTGTGTAGTTTAAGCTCTTGTTATTATCATCCTTTTTGACCCCATTTTTGTAGCTATATTTGTAATTCCCACAGTTTATTTAGAGGATTCTGTATAAAGCAATTCTAAGTTTCTGTTGCTTGTTAGAAGATCAAGCCCTATTTTTCTTCTTTTTTTTTTTAACATTTTAAGCATTATAGGAAAAGGGTGTCGATACCCACTTTGTCTTGTTTTGCTTCCTAATTGTAAAATATAGAAAAAGGCATCGACAAATGATTTAATTGGAACAGCTGGCATGACCGAGGTGAACGTTTAAAACAGCGAGAGATCAGGTCAAGTATAATATATTGAGTTACATTCAATACATTTCATAACAGGGAGTTTTCACATGCTGACTTCCTCTGTTTTATGAAGAACGTCTTTATTCTGGATATTTTTGCTTCTCGGTTCAGTTTCACTGGTTACATTCTGAGAGCATGAAGAGCAGCCCCCTGGTTAGTTCATTTAGTGTAGTGAAGGTATACAAACTCAAGCTGAATTTGGCTACTTTTTTCCCCTACAGACTAGAGGATAAAAAAAATCCCTTTTTTCCTCGTACAGTTAGGTTAGCAACAACACCTGACCAGAGAGACCCCTTCAGAGGTCACCTGATTTCACTGTGGCTTGCGAAGACTCAGCGTGACAGTCTGGGAGCCCATCTTCGTGTTTCCACCCCTTCACGCGCTCGGCGTGGGATAACGACATAATTATTGTGGTTGGTCCTGTCATTTTTTTTTTTCTCATGGAAAAAAAAAAAAAAACCCACAACGCCCACGTTTTGAATTGTTAAAATCATTCGCACGGGGATGCGATTCACAGACCAGACAGCGCTTATTTCTAAGGCTTCATTGTAATCCGTGACTTACCTAAAGAGAGAGACAAACAAACAGACAAACAAGAAAGCTTCCCTGCAAGGGTGTCACCTCTGTGTGAGGACAGTTTATTTTTTCCAGTGACTTTGCCCTGAAGGTAGGCATCCCAGTGTTGCAACCGTGAAATAGAAACCTGCACAGGGAGCGGCCGCTTGTGGACTGGTGTGAGTAAATAAGAGTATTTGTGAGGAATGTCAAGCTCCCCACTCTTTCTTGCATCTGTTCTTTTTTTTTAATTATTTTTATTTTTTGATGGATGATGTTTATGGCCCTTTGTAGCTCTCCCCTACGGCCGGGCCGGCCCCTTGATTATGTTGGTGCCGTCACTTTTCAGTCATTGCTATTCTAGAGCGAGTTTCTAGAACAGCAGGAGCCAGATGATTTTTCCAAAATTGCAGGATAATACCGTATATGATCTTGTCTCAACCTGTAACACATCCTCACAGAAAATAGCATTTAATTATGGTAATATCCTTCCTGATATCAGGCACACTATGGTGCCCGTTAAGATGATATTGTTTATAGTAAGATGGAGTAAAAAGTAAAAAAAAAAAAAAAGATGGTTTAACAACAGAGGAATAAAATCATATACCTTAGACCTTAGACTGTGGAGAGCTTTTGATTGTTGTGTTCTTTCTTTAATTCCCCCCAATAAAAATGCAAGCAATAATTTGACAGACAAATACTATCAACACCATCTAATTCCCTCACTGCACCTCCTTATCCCTGATGGGGTTCCTCTCAGACGCATGGGCTCTGAGGTTAGAGAGTTTTTCTGGATGTGACACTTTTTCCAAAGTCTTCCAGTGACAGATGCAGTGACCTTATCATGCAGACAGCTCTATCCAGTTTGACAGGCCAGCCATCTGGCTTATATCGATCGTAATTGATTTAAAGAAACCAGCTCTCCGAAAGTTGGTCATTTAAAACCCTTAGGCTAAATCGGCCTTCAGTTAATTTGAAATTCTAAAACCTTTGTCTTGAAACTTGTTTTGGACTTATATGTAGAATAAAGCTTACTTAGTTTCTTGTCTGTGTGAGGTTTTGAGGTAAAGAAATTTGTGGCCTGCCTCAAAAAAAAAAAAAAACCACATCAACTTTCTATAAAGAATATTTTAAACTCTAAAGGACTATATATGAAAGTGGACTCACACTGGATTTATGTCACGCTTAGATTTTTGCAAAACTCAGAGGACCAGGGTGTCAAGACTGGCGTCTTTCTTGACCCGCTTTCTAGATTCCTGCTCATTCCCTAACCTCAGTCTCTTGAGTCTGTAAAATGGGGTGATGATGGGACCTCTCTCATTGTATTGTTGGGAGAATTCAGTGAAACAGAGCACGTCAACTGCTTGCCCTGCTGCCTCGCGCGTTATGTGTGAGAAATAGAAGATCGATTTTAGTACCAATTACTATCTATTTCTAACGACCAGCTGCTAATTAATAGCCATTATTACTTCTTCCTCTCTTCACCTCTTTCTGCTTGACGCTCTGTACAGCGCCTCAGCCGCGGGCCAGGCTTCAGCTCTCGTTTGTGAGCTGACGGCGTCCACAGGGTTATCGCCCGCCCAGAGCTCCCTGGTGGGCCCCTCCCAAAGGAAAGTATTGTCCTGCCGCAGGCAGGGCGGGGGCCACAGGGCAGGTGAAGATCAATGCTGAAACGAATACCATTGATCTGGAGACCGCTCTTTTTCTTTTTTCCTTTTCTCTGTTTGGAGACTTTTATTGGTTAATTGACAATATGTGGAAATCCAAAGTTTAATTACAATGTAGGCGTCTTATACTTTGTGGTTTAAAATCCAGTGTTGCGCATCACACTAGAATATGAATGAATTGTATAGTCATGTCCCCTCCTGCAACTAACTCTTGGTTAGTATGATACCTCCGGAATGATTGGTTTTTGGAAAACCTCGTTTTCTGAATTGGCAGGATTGTACTCAGTGCGGCATTAAATGGTTTAAGATCGACGTCTTTCCAAATTTATTTCATGGTTTAATTTCATTTAAAAGTTGACAGTAACGTGTGTAACAAAAACTTGCATAAATGACTTTCAGGCTACCTACTCTTTTTTCGCGTTTAATTTTTAACTTTTGATAGATGATATTTATCACTCTTGCTGCAGCTCTGTGCCACGGACACTGGGCACCTATTATGAGAGTGCTGGTGATGTCTAGTCATTCTGATACAGTGCTAACTTGCTTAATTAAAATTGGGTTTATTAACTGGTAATTCCTTAATGCCTTAGCCATTCTTTTTTTTTCTCTCTCTCTCTCTCTCTCTCTCTCTTTTTTATTTTATTTTATTCATTTTAGAGAGGAGACACAGAGTGAGTGAGAGAGAGAGAGAGAGAGAGAGAGAGAGAGAGAGAAAGGGGGGAGTAGCTGGAAGCATCAACTCCCATATGTGCCTTGACCAGACCAGTGCAGGGTTTTGAACCGGCGACCTCAGTGTTCCCAGGTCGACGCTTTATCCACTGCGCCACCACAGGTCAGGTGACTTAGCCATTCTTTTGCTATTGTTTTTTATTTATTAAAATTGTGAGATGTAAGTTGGCTTAGTGGTAGAGCACTGGCCCGGCGTGTGGATGTCCCGGGTTCGATTCCCGGCGAGGGCACACAGGAGAAGCACCCACCTGCTCCTCCACCCTTCCCCCTCTCCTTCCTCTCTATCTCTCTCTTTCCCTCCCGCAGCCAAGGCTCCATTGGAGCAAAGTTGGCCCCGGGCGCTGAGGATGGCTCCATGGCCTCCACCTCAGGTGCTAGAATGGCTCCAGTTGCAAAGGAGCAACAGCCCAGATGGGCAGAGCATCGCCCCCTGGTGGGCATGCCGGGTGGATCCCGGTCAGGCGCATGCGGGAGTCTGTCTGTCTGCCTCCCTGCTTCTCACTTCAGAAAAAAAAATTGTGAGATGTGTATACTACATGAGGGAGATATTAAATGTGAACTGTAGTTTGAAGAAGAAGAAGAAAGTGAACACCTGGGTTGCTAACTTCCAGATTAAGACAATGATGTTCTCAGTACCTTGAAAGCCTCTGTGAGCCTCTTGCTCATTGTCTTCGTCTGCCTCACCCCAGAGGAAAACCCGTGTATCCTTGCTCTTCTTTACAGGTTAGCCACCACGCTGTTATTTTACATAAAACATTTTTTTATTTTTTGAAGAAATGAGTAACTTACACACACCTAGCCGTGTAAGAGAAGAGCAGTGTTAACCATGGCACGACCCCATAATTAGAGAAACTGAACTCGGTCTCTGGGTCAGAGCTGGGCTTGATTCGCCCTGCAAGCTTACCAAGTCCCTTCTGGGGAACTTAGGGGGTCAAGGTCATGACTTAGTCCTGGGAAGCACAGGGTTTGCCTCAGTCAAGAACAATTGACAGGGCTGTTGTGTGGGTCGTATGTTAGAGAGCCGTAAGAACGGTGCTTGGAGGGGATGAGCATTTCTCTTAAGTTCACTGTACCTACCCCGGCTCTCCAAGAGTAGACCCAAGTAGCCACTGAATAGTAAAAGGAGTGTCCTCTGTGGATAAAGGCATCAAGATGGCATCAGGAGTCCGTGGGGTTAGAGTAGGAAGCCCATTAACTTGTGGTTAGGATAAGCCTAATACAGGTACGAGTCTGGGTCAGGCTCACCTGGGCGTTTTGTGTTCAGGTAGAAGAGCTGTTAAAAAAAAGGGGGGGGTATTTTTGTGGTGATCGTCCTCAGCCTATCGGTCACATTGCTGACGTTCGGATCAATTCCTTCTGCGTTTGTTGTGCAGCTCTGATCTTGGGGGTCATTCCTCACTGGATTCTGAGGTTTCTGTGCGCTTCTTGTGCTGCCCGCACCCCACCTTGCCCTGTCTCTCAGATTATTTTCTTGAGGTGGTGGAACACACACCCTTCAGCGTCTTCTGAGATCGGGCTCCAGGGGAGCTGTGTTGTTTTGAGATCTTACCTACCTACAAGAATGTCTTGATCCTGCCCTCATTGTTAGAATGACTGGGTAGAGAATGCGGGTTGGAGATCACTGAGAGATGTAATGTGAAGAAGGCATTCCTTCATCGTCTTCTTGATCCACTGTTTCCGTTGAGAAGTTAAAAGCCATTCTGCTTCCTCATTCTGTGATCTGATCTTAATGGTTTTTCTTTCGCTATTTGTATGAACTTCTGTTTTCCCCGATGTTTTGAAGTTTTACAATGAATTGCCTCCGTGGATATCAGCGTCTTCCATGGTGCCAGGTGCTCAGTGGGTGTTTTTAAACCTAGAAACTGGTTTCCTCTGGTTCTGAGAAGTTTTCTAGAACGATTTCATCATTTTAATAATTAAAATCATGACAGTTGTAATGATTTTTCTCCCCTCCATTTATTTCTATTCTTTCTTTCCTTCTAGGACTTCTCTCATTTGATTCCTTTACCTTCCGTACCGGGATGTCTATTTCTTATCTTTTCTCCCATTTTGCATATCTTTGACTTTTTTGCTCTATGTTCTGGGAGATTTCTTTTTTTTTCATTTTTTAAAATTTTATTCATTTTAGAGAGGAGACGCAGAATGAGAGAGACAGAGAGAGAGAGAGAGAGAGAAAGGGGGGAGGAGCTGGAAGCATCAACTCCCATATGTGCCTTGACCAGACCAGTGTAGGGTTTTGAACTGGCGACCTCAGTGTTCCCAGGTCGACGCTTTATCCACTGCGCCACCACAGGTCAGGCTCTGGGAGATTTCTTTAATTTCATTCTCCCCCTGTTTATTTTCTCCCGTCATGTTCATTTTAAACAGTTCTTTTGTTGTTGTTGTTCTTTCCTTCTCATGGCATCCTATTCTTGTTTAATAAATGCCGTGTGTTGTTCATATCCCTGAGAATTTCAATAGGTGTTTTTAAAATTTTGAAGTTTTCTTCTTTTTGAAGTTTTCTTCTTCTTTTTTTTTAACATTGTAGCTTTTTATTTTCATTATTCTTTTTTTTTATTTCATTCATTTTAGAGAGGAGACAGAGAGAGAGAGAGAGAAAGGGGGGAGGAGCTAGAAGCATCAACTCCCATATGTGCCTTGACCAGACCAGTGCAGGGTTTTGAACTGGCGACCTCAGTGTTCCCAGGTCGTAGCTTTATCCACTGCGCCACCACAGGTCAGGCTGAAATTTGCTTTTAACTTCACATTATATTTCTAAGACTTGTCCTGGTTGATGACAAAGCTGTGGCTCACTCACTGTCATTGTACAGAACCCCACGGTCATTTCCTCACTCACTTGTCAATGGGTATTTGAACTTTCTCTTTTTAAAGATTTTATTGATTGTTAGAGAGAGGAGAGAGAAGGGGGAGGGAGGAGAGAGAGAAAGGGGGGAGGAGCTGGAAGCATCAACTCCCATATGTGCCTTGACCAGACCAGTGCAGGGTTTTGCACTGGCGACCTCAGTGTTCCCAGGTCGACGCTTTATCCACTGCGCCACCACAGGTCAGGCTGAAGTTTTCTTCTTTTGAAGTTTTCTTCTCTCTGCATAGTCAGTTTTCCCCAAGTTGTTTTTATTTTCATTATGATTGTTTTGACTTCTAACTCCTCTGTTGAAATCTTTCCTTCTATGACCGTTCATCTCAGACATGTGCTTATAATGCAAAGTGGCAGCTCAAAAGTTGATAGCAAGCATTGAGCCTGTGTGTGGGACATGTTACTTCTGCGTTTCATTGCAGCTCTTTTTTTGGGATCACCTTTGATGTTAGTATTTTGGGAAATTCTTCTTAGGCTGATTGATTCCCTAGAGAAGATTCCTTCAATCTCTTGCTTGGCTTTTTGGTAATTTTCCCTCCCATTCTTTTTCTCTGATTTGCTGTTTCCAATTTTCTATAGGCTAGGGAATTGGGGTGGGAGGCAACCTGACTAGAACTGTTTGAAATTAGAATAGTTAGATTCTGAGTGGCAGCCTGAAAATGCTTTAAATGTATGGATTTTTGGCATCTGTTTTGGTGACCCAGAATCATGTTTTTGTTTATTTCACCTTCTTGGATGTATTCTGAAAATATGGTGTGTCTGTATAACCAAATTCCAAGTAGATGAAGTATTAATGCAAATTGTTCTGGAGTAACTTGGGTTTTGTTTAGTCATTTTATTATACTTTACCTTATCTTTTTGATTAAGTGAGAGGAAGGGAGGCAGAGAGACAGACTCCCACATGTGTCCTAGTTGGGATCCATCCTGCAAGCCCACTACAGGGCAATGCTCTGCCCATCGGGGGCCGCTGCTCCGTTGCTCAGCAACTGAGCTATTTTAGCACCTGAGGTGAGGCCACGGAGCCATCCTCAGCGGCTGGGGCTAACTCGCTTGAACCATTCTGGCTATGGCTGCAGGAGGGAGAGAGAGAGAGAGAGAGAGAGAGAGAGAGAGAGAGCGCAGATGGTTGCTTCTCCTGTGTGCCCTGACCCAGGACTTCCATATGCCATGACGCTCTACCGCTCAGCCAACCGGCTAGGGCCTCCTTAGTCATTTTAGTTGATCCAGTACATGGACTTTTCTATATAGTTGATTATAAAATGATTTATTTATTAATTTGTTTTCTAACCTTTCCAGTTATTGAAGTAAATACGACTGGTCCATTATTATCATAAATTTTTTTTTTTTTTTGGTTAAAGTGGAGCAATCATTTGAACTTTCTCTAATTACGTATCATAAGACTGTCTACAAGTTATCAAAAGTAATGGGAGACTATTTTGAGAAATATTTTATACTTGATATTCTCCAAGGTTCATATCATGAGTTCCTGTTGATTTAAAGGCATTTGGAATTTTGAAGTATTCCGCAAACATTTCTACTTATCCTTATTCTTGCTTGTTTTGTCTCCCTTACTAGAGGTGTTTAATGTTTGTAATTTTATTTGGTTTTCTATAATAGTTGAATTTTTAGCGATAGACAAACTTTGAACAAAAATTCTATTTATATATAAACTCACTGTCATTTTGGTTACTATGATTAAACATATTGTTATATGTAGGGTTTATTTAGTCGTGGCCATAAAAATAAACCTATGAGAAGAAAATTTAGCTGTACACAAGGATCATGAATTGGGGGGTTGCTTCTTCAGAGAGGTTTAACAAAAATATTTTAAACAAAATGTTTCATAAGATGATTTATTTTTAATTGTACCTCTAATGCATTTAAAGCATGATCACATATACAGAATGTGGACCCGCATACCTTTCAGAACACATATTTTGCATAGACATAAACCTGTATTTCTTGACAAATGAGAGAGTGCCTTTTTATTTAGAAATCAGCTGCAGATTCTGATTTTCTGAATGACCTTGAGCAAATTGTTTGCTTGTTACATACCACCCTTTTCTTGCCTGTAATACTGAGGTGAAGGTGTTAACCCTGATCCTACCAGCTCAGTGTTCAAGGGATTAATGAAATAATGTTTGTAAAATATTTTGTTCTCCTGAGAGCTGGAATTCCCCAAACAGATGATGTTATCATTAATGTTACGTATTGTGTTCAGCACATTGGACCAGATAATGATGCCATTGTGTCAGCTAATGTTTTGGGGTTTCTTTTAATTAAAATTACATGGAGACAGTGGTATGCTTGCTGCAGTCTTGTCCTGCCCTGAAAGTGGCAAGTGAATATTAACATGAAATATTTAAATTATACATAATTAAAAGGTTCTTAAGAATTTATCAGCTCCAGGGAAAAATGAAGGAGTAAGAAAATACTCATTAAGATTCAGGAATTCTAACAATTGTATTTTGAAGAATTATATTACTTGGTTTGTGGCACTAATAATATTTTTAAATATTCATTTTTCAGCTGGTGGTGATTGAGCCTTGTCAAACACAGTATACACCAATGAACAACCCACCCATGAAATTAAGAAAACAACTACCTTACAATAGCATTAAAAAGACTGGAACTTTAGAGTAAAAGTAAAATGCAAGACTAGTACATTGAAAACTACAAAACATTGTTAAATTGAAGAATATCTAAATAAATGGAAAGATATCACATGCCTATAGATTGGGAGACTTAATATTATTAAAATGGCATTATTCCCTAGATTGATATGCAGATTAAACACAATTCATATCAAAATCTGAGCTGAAACTTTCTGTTGTTGTTGCATGATTCAACAAGATGATTCAAAGATTACTCATAGAAATAAAAGGGACCCAGAATAACCAAACAGCATTGATAAAGAAAATCAAAGTTAGAGGTTTCACGCTTCCCAATTTCAAATACTCCAATGCTATAGTAATGAAGACAGTGTGGTATTGGCATTAACAAAGAAAAAAAAAAGACATATAGATCAATGGAATAGAATTGAATGTCCAGATATAAACCTTTACATTTATAGTCAATTGATTTTAACCAAAGTGCTAAGACAGTTCAATTAAATGGAGAAGGGAATAGTCTTTTCAGCAAATTGTGCTGGGACAACTGGGTTTCCATGTGAAAAGAATGTGTGGACCCCTCCCTCACAACGTTACAAAAATGAACTCAAAAGTCTTTTTAATAGCTAAAGCTATTAAACTCTCAGAAGAAGACATAGTGATCTTGAGACCTTGGGTTAAGTAATAGTTTCTTAGATATTACACTGAAAAGTACAAGCAGCAGAAGGAAAACAATTTTTCATACACTGCTGTGGGAATGTAAAACGAGGCAGCCACTTCGAGAAGCAGCTTGTCAGTTCCTCAAAATGTCAGAGATGCCATTACCATTTGACCCAGCCATTCCACTCCTATACATGATAGGTACCCAAGAAAAATGAAAAGACACAACCATTTAAAACATGTGTACACGAATATTTCCAGCAGCATTATTTGTCATAGCCCCAAAGGGGAATCAATCCTAATGTCCATCAGCTAATGAGCTGGCAAATAAAATGTAGTATGCCCATGCCCATGCATATTACTCGGCAATCCAAAGGAGTGACACGCTGGTCGCTGTCGATTCTGTGCCACGGAAGAACCTTGGACACATTATTCTAAAGGAGAGGAAGCCGACACAAGACTCACACACTCTGTAGTTTCCCTGGGGCTGGGAACGAGGTGGAGAAGAGCATGAAGTCCGTGGGTGTGGGATTTCTTTTCGGTTGATGGAATATTCTAATATGAGGTTGTGACAGGGACACACTTATGTGAACCATACTAAATCCATACATTGTACACTTTATAAATAAAGTCTGTGGTATACAAGAATCTCAGGAAAACTTGAAATAAAACCCAGTTATTGTGTAGCTGTCGGTAAAGTAAGAAGCAGCAGAGAAGGCTTTGGGCCATGTTTTATGGGTCCCTTTTCTGTGTTGGCGATGTATTCGGGGCTGCCAAGTGACAGGAAACCGTGGGGCAGGGTTGTGGGTGTCACCAGGGTTTCCGCCAGTCACTCAGGAGGTCCCTCTTTTATTCATCAGATAGGTTGTAGTTCCGCGTAAGGTTTCGTTTGGAAAATGGGTTGTACTGCTTTTAAAAATAAAATAATGGGAAGTAGATATTCAAAGCATGAATCACTATTTACAAGGATCTGGTTTGCCAAAAGAATACATACATACATATATATAACAGTGGTGCTTAACCTTTTCTGAGGTACCGAACCCACCAGTTTCATATGCGCATTCACTGAACCCTTCTTTAGTGATAAACAAAATATGATTTTTTCCCCCAAATTCAAGACATTGGTATATGTTTTTTTACTGGTGCACAAAATGAGCCGTGCATGAACATCACCTTGCTCAAAGAACAAAACCAACAAAGTGCATGAACTCACAACAAATGACGGTATTACTTTATTCTGGCCTCCGCGGCAGAGGCTGCTTCTCGGAACCCCTGAGACCGACTCATCGAACCCCTAGGGCTCGATAGAACCCAGGTGAAGAACCACTGATCTAGATGAATATATATGAATACATATATGAATGTATATACATTATACATATATCCTTAGTTTATCCTTCCAATCAGTATTTTTGAGCATTTTGTGTGTGCCTTGCATCCTAATATAAATAATATAGCATTTCAAGTGGTGATATAACTTTGGATGTTTTATTTGGTGATTTTTTCTGTATGGTAAACCCCTTTGATTATTACAGTTCTCTTCCTCAAAGTATATAGGTTTGTATGTGTTTGAAAATGAAGTAGAAAGTTTCCTTTTCCCGTACTGAGCATTTTAAAATATAACTTCTCTTTTCTTTTGCCTTATTAACTAAATCTCTTTAACTTTTAGTGGCTGCGATAGAGTTTACAATATGTATATTGAGTTTGTACGACTATCTCTAAGTAACGCCATAGCCCATCGTGTGAAAGATCCGCACTGTAGCGGCATCCTGTTACCTCCCCCACCCCCCGGTCCATGTGCTGTTATCATCATATATTTTTATGTACATTGTAAGCTCTACAATAACTTCTTTCAATTATATTTAATCGTGTTTATATTTTATAACGCTTTTTATTCCTTTCTGTTGATAGAAGATTTCATCATATGACCTTTTCCCCTTAGCCTTTAAGACCGTTTTTAAAGCCCCCCGCCCCCCCCCCCAGTTCAGTTCTTTTGAAAAATCCTCTAAGCATTTCTTCGGTTGGAAACCAATTTTAGTTCTATTTTAAAATGACATTTTTACTGGATATAGACTTTCAAGATGACAGTCTTAATTTTTCCTGAAAGATAAAGGATGTTCTTTCATTGTCTTCTGACTTGTATTGTTTCCGATGAAAAGTCTGTAGAAAGTCTCACCTGCTACTCCCTGTGTGTAATTTATTGTTTTTCTTCTGGTTTCTTTGTAAGCATTTCTGGGCCTCAGTTTGTTTTCTTAGTTCTTATTCTGTTTGGAGTTTGTTGGCCTTTTGGATAAATACATGGGTTTATATTTTCAATATGCCACAATTTAAAACTGTGTCATCAAATACTTTTTCCTTTTCCAGCACTCCAAGGATGTGTAGACTATAGTGCCTCTTCACTCACCATGTGACTTCCCCTGTAGGTCTCGGGCAGGCTCACACATCCGCTGACAGACAGGACAGGTGTTTTCTCTTGTCGGCCCTGTGCAGGGTTTCTGTAAGACAAGGGCCACGACAGGCAGAAAGAGACCCCTGACCTAGAAGATGAGCATTTGGAGTCTAAATTTTAGATAACAGAATGGTTTAGAACAGTGGTTCTCAAACCTCTGAAGGCAGCCCTGATCCGAGCAGCTTGGCTGAGAAGAGCCCTGACATCGAGGTGACTGGGGACTTGATCATTGTCTTGTCCTTTCAGCTTCTCTAAGACAGACAGCCTTATCTTAAAGCAGGTCTCATGATGTTTTCCCAGTGTCTGGACCTGGGCCTTTCTGTACTGATGCTTGAATTCAACTTTGAAAACTGCTGTGGATGGCTGGTCAGGTCAGCACGGTGAAGGAAGAACAGTGTGTGAGGTGAGAAGGCCAGAATGTCTCAGGGAGGGTTAAGATTTCATAGGGAAGCAATGCCTGACAATCAGAGTGTAACTGATTTGCACAGAAAATGTGGTTGCCAGTAAGTGTCACTCATAGTGTCTTGGCTGGTTGAAGTTTTTATTTGGCTGGCCAGGCAGTATTTGGTTGTTTGTGTCATGTGACAGCATTTCAACTGACGACTGACATTCAGATTTTTGTTTTTCAAAAAGAAAAAAGAAAAAAATTATTCGTACGGTAGACGGAAGATTCAATGAAGAAATGAAGGGTAATGGGAGGCTAGATTTGGGGGAAGGAATGTCATTGTTTTTCTTTTCAGATATTTCAGCTCGTGGTTCTCCCCACAATGAGGAGTTTCCTGGTGTGTGTATGGTTAATCGTCACCTTTAGCAGAAGTGTCGCTGGTGTTAAAAGAGACACCTGTGTGCCGTGGTAACTGTACCACTCTTTCATTCACTCAGCACATCCACTTAGCATGTGTTATGTGCCAGTTGAACTGTTGGCCCTTGGGAGACATCAGTGACTAAATGGACAGAAATTCCTGCCCTCCTGGAGCTTAGTGGTTTAGTGGCCCTATTCATCGGGGACAAATAATTAATCATCAATGTAACAGATAAATTATATGGTATGTTATAAGGTGACTGGCGCTATGGGCAAACACATGGGCAGAGCATAGTGATGGGGGTGAGTGGTCTGCACTTTTAAGTAGTTGGGGGTGTGACGTTTGGACAAAGAAAGCCTTGAGAGACGTGGGGCGGGGGTGTGAGCAACACAGTGATCTCTGGAAAGAGTGTTCTGGTGAGTGCAAATACCAGAAAGGAGAATGAATGGTCCAGCAGGGTCCAGTAAGCACCTGGTCGGCAGGAGAAAGCAAGCTAGGGAGATCGCAGGGACTTGGCCAGCAGTGCCTGGGTAAGGACTTTGGCTTTTACTTTGTGTAAGTTGGGAAGTCGTCTGAACAAGAAATGACAGGACAGCAGAAAGGGACTGCTCTGGCCGCTGTGTTGAAGAGTGTTAAGGATGAGGGTCACAGGAGGGAGACCAGGTCAGGGGCTCATGCAGTGATTGGAGCCAAGAGTGGACCGGGCCAGGATGGCAGGAATATCAGGGTAGAGCCAACGGGATTTCCTGACAGATGTGTGGTCTGAGAAAGGATTCAAAGGTCTTCCCCAGAGCCTGCATCTGTTCACGTAATAAGGTGACTTAGCATTTTATTTCTTCCTTGTTGGCATTTATAATGTGCGTTCTGAAAACAATACTGTATTTACAGTATTCTCACTTTCTTTTCATTTGCAGAGTGGTGAGAGCTTTACTTATTTATATGTCCCAAGATTTCAGTGATAGTGATTTTTTTTTTTTAAAAAAGCTCTAGTTCAAAAACTTTAATTCATTGAAGTTTAAATTATTTAAAGTTCAATAAGTAGATTATTTTGGTCATTTGACTTACATTAGTGCTCTCTACATTTAAATTTCCTGTTTAATGAACATTTAACTAACACATATAATTTGCTAATCAGATTGTCAGACTTTGTTAAATGGCTTGTAGGAATGTTTTTTTTAGTATCTATTCCTGTCTTCTTAATGTTGTGGAATCCCCTCTAATTCAATTATTCTCCCCCCACCCCCACCCCCAGTAATAGCATTAAGCGACAGTGGTTAGCGATTATTATTACTTTTAATTTTTGATTATGAAAATAAACTCACTGTAGGAAATTAGGGAAGCATAAAAGTTTAAAGAAGCAGAAATTAATCATTTTATCATTCTGAAGTTAAGTGACTCGTTTGGAGAGTGGAATCATTTTTTTTTGTGGAGGGGGGTCATTATACATAGTGTGAGTTTGCTGTCCAGGAATTTCACGAATAAAAATGGTAGCACTGAACACGACCGAGCTGTTAACTCCAGGCCAGGGACCCACTGCTCTCGGTCCCTCTGGTGTTTTAAACTCCTCCAGCCCTCCCTGTGACTCTGTGTGGGGGGAACACGACGGGGGTTGCATCTCCCTGCAGGAGGACCTGAAACAAGATGGCGCTCAGAGCGTCAGGACCAGACTCCGGTGGCCCGTCTCCCCCCAGGGGCCCGGTCTTGTCTCTGCGCTGATGTTCTGCTTGGAGACGATGCTGGCCCAGGGAGCTGATGTTGTCCCAGGGAGCTGATGTTGTCCCGGGTCCATTTAAGGAAACCTCACGACTGTTGGGATATGGTTTCTTGTTTGGGTTTACTTCTCCTTGAACTTTTAATAAAAGAGTTTTCGGATACATCTTCACGCGTACGTCTGGTTCCTGTGCGTTGCCTCTTCCTGTCCTTAAATTGTTGTCCTTTTGCCTGACCTGTGGTGGCGCAGTGGATAAAGCGTCGACCTGGGAACACTGAGGTCGCCAGTTCAAAACCCTGCACTGGTCCGGTCAAGGCACGTATGGGAGTTGATGCTTCCAGCTCCTCCCCCCTTTCTCTCTTTCTCTCTCTCTCTCTCTCACTCTGTGTCTCTTCTCTAAAATGAATAAAATAAAAATAAAATAAATTAAAAAGCTTGAGTCCCTCTAGAACATTTAAAAAAAAAATTGTTGTCCTTTTGCTGTGAACTCTTTATTCATAAAGGAAACTCGCCTGTGAGGTTGTGTCGCAGGGTACAGACAGATATTTTGTCCGGGTTTACGGTTTGCTTTGTAGTTTCAAGTTTTGAAGCTTTGATCGCAAATTTTGAATTTTTTTTTCCCTTTTTTTAAATGTGGCCCGAGGATTCATTTGTTTCTTTTATGATTTCTTCTGTTGCCTCGAAACATTAGAAATGTCACGTAGAAAGCGGGTAATGTTCACATTTTTGCCTTCCTTGTGGGATTTTGTTTGGAATTGTGTGAACATTATAAGTCCGTTCGGGAATAACTGACATTTTAAAAAAATCGTCTTTCTATACATAGCAATCTTTTTGCTCAAATCTTTGTCATTTTCAGTGTGGCTTAGTGAAGACTTGACTTAAGACTCATGTGGCTCAATGTTAAATTTATGGCAAACAGAATAAAGAAAATATTAGTATCTTAGAAGTAAGGGAGGAGCAGAACGGTAAGAAGGGTGAGACTCGTTATTAGTGTTTCAGACAAATGTTTGCACAGCGTCTTGGGGGGTTTGTATGTTTTTATTTGAAATCCCAAGTATGATTTGTGTGCGTGTGTGCACGTGCGTGTGTGTGCACGTGGGTGTGTGTGCACATCTGGCTATGAGAGATTACAGTCGACATTTCTTCACTGCATAAAAGAAATATGAAGTACAGTATAATCTTTTATTTTATGCCTTTATGTGTTAATTTGTATTTTCTGGTAATGAAATAAGTAAAAGTATGCAATTAAAACTTACAAATATATTTGCAGATAATGTACATATATCAGCTTTGGCTGCATTCAGTAGGAACTTTATGTGGCTTGAACAAGGAGAGGTATATTTCAGTCTTAAATTTAGAGAAGTGGGCTCTGGCCAGTTGGCTAATCCCTGGTCGGCAAACCCCGGCTCGCGAGCCACATGCGGCTCTTCGGCCCCTGGAGTGTGGCTCTTCCACAAAACACCACGTGCGGGCATCACCTCGATAAGGAATGTACCTGCCTATATAGTTTAAGTTTAAAAAATTTGGCTCTCAAAAGAAATTTCAATCGTTGTACTGTTGATATTTGGCTTTACTGACTAATGAGTTTGCCGACCACTGGCTCAGTGGTAGAGTGTTGGCCCAGTGTGTGGATGTCCTGGGTTTCATTTCGGGCCAGGGCACACAGGAGAAGCGCCCATCTGCTTCTCCACCCTTTTCCCTCTCCTTTCTCTCTCTCCCTCTCTCTCCCTCTCTCTCCCTCTCTCTCTCTTACTCCCTCCTCTTCTTTCTCCCTCTTTCACTCTCCCTCTCCCTATCTCCCTCTCTCCCTCTCTCTCTCTCTCTCTCTCTCCCTCTCTCTCTCTCCTCCTCCTCCACTCCTGCAGCCATGGCTCCAGCACCAATCGCTGTGCACAAGGCCCTTAATAAATGTTGTCAATGTCAATGATAAGACAATGGCAGGGCCAAAACTGTGTGTCATGTATAACTTCGAACTCCACTTATAACTTAAGGAGTGACTTTAAAATCACAGCTGTGCAGTGAAATGCTCAATAATTTATGCTCAGAGTTATACTTTTGATAATACAAGTATCCTTTGTAATATAGAATGTGATCTTAAAATACGAGACTTTTCTTGACCTTCATGATTAGAACCGAAAGAACAAGTAAGTGCCTTTCTTATTTCAGTATTTGGAGGTCATTCCGGAATGGTCTGTGGGTTTAGCCAAAGGGAAATATTGATATACATTTTGCTTTGTATATTTTGCACTGTTTTTCAACACTTGATTTTACAAATTACTTGAAGTTGCCCATGCACTATTAAGAAATCCCCTAGTATACTGTCAGAGATACAGATCACCTTAGTTTGATCAATTTTTGAAGATTGAAACAAAACTAATGAAAAATTATCTTTACTATGAATAAGAGACTTATCTGAAATTGTTCATTTTTGACCTTTGAAAATGTCCATGTACTGTAATTAGATGGGCTTTCTGCACATGTAAGTATTTCAAATTGTTATTTTATATTTATGATTCATCAGATGTGAACTAAAATGTTGTCTTTAATGCATAAAGTGGAAAGAATGTAAGAGCATTTTAGAACTTTTTGTTTATACTTTAACTCAAAAGGTAGTTTCTTGTTTTATGTTCTACTTTTAAAATGGGCATATGTGTAAATAAAACATAATATACATATTCAAACTATATATATTTATATGTACCTGTGTGTTATATAGTCGTGTAGGGTATACAGATATATACCTTACGTATGCTATACATTATGTATTATGCATATGTGCTATGCTTACACATACATGCACCATCTATAATTTACCATGTGTACACATGCAACATGCACACACACACATATTAATTACTCTTGGATGGAAGCTGCCTATATGACATCATCCATCTGGATGGTACTTATTTCATATTCTTTTAACCAAAAGAATTGAAAGTACAATCAGAAAAAAGTTAATGACCTAAAAGGTCTATTTTCTATTCTAAGAAATAATGAAATAATATACAAGCCTTTTATGAAAACAGTCTTCTGATTTTTACATGAGATATGTTTCAGTGTACTTTTTCTAGCATACTGCTAACAATACTTTTGCAACATCTTCTAAACGTAAGTTATTTAGGGTGGAATGTAGTCTTTCAAATGAATTGCTAAGGGTTTATATACATGATGATTGGAGAAAATTCATGGAAGTCTAGTGTGAAGAACTGTAGTTATTGTCTGACAACGATTTGAACTATATCTAGTATTACACATTTTTATTTTAGAAGAAATCGATACAACGCCATTCAAAGAAAAGCACGTGCGTCCTTTCTTAAGAACTCATTAACAGCAATACAGTTTATTTATCCATGATTTGGGGACACGAGGAAGCAACTCCCATAAAGAGCTGTGAAGTGCCATGTGGGGTCAGCTCCGCCTGCTAGCGGCTCCCCGACGTTTTCTGTGGTGAAGGAGTGTGTTTGCTCTGACCGTGTCATCTTGGCTAATTAGGGTTATAAGCACACAACTGGATATTTCTCTGATACTTCGACTGTACACATCATTCATAAATGTACGAAATCTCCTATGGAGCCAGCCAACAGCTTGCATTGTTAGTCTGAACCATTTCTCGACTGACCTGGTCCTCAGCCTTGGGAGAGAGGAGCCTCAGCGCTGTGGTGGTCAGGACACTGCACGTCTCAGGTTCACCTGCGTCCATCAGGGAGAAGCTTCCGCGGTCCCCGATTTCCTCTACCCTTTTGCAGAGCACTGTGTTTTTAGTCTACCTCTCTGCGGGTCTCTTATACCGTCTTCATTGTTTTAGCTTGTTTTTGTTTGATTCCCTTTGCCTCCCTTGAGTTCTACCTCACACGTGCTGTGCAGCATCAGAGGTAGAAGCGCACATAGTTCCTTAGAAAGAAAGTCACGTTCTGCGCTTCACAGACTCTCCCTGATGAGAACGCACCACGCTGATGCGCTTCCTGCAGGAAATCAGAGCCTGTTTCCATAGGAAACAACCCAGGATCATTTTATTTTGTGGTGGTGGTGGTGGGGGGAGAGTCACGAGTGGGTCACCTCTTCTGACTCCTAGCTCAGAGTCCGCCATCCCTGGGGCAGGCTGAGTTATCTCATCTTGAGCGTATTATCTGTGAGCTGTTCATGTGGATCCCATGGCTCTGCTGGTCAGGCTTTCCGTGTTTTTATGTTCATAGTCAGTTAATTAGTCTTGAATTTTACCACCACTCTGTGCCATCTCTTTCTGGCACCTCTGTAGATAATTCCTGGTGCATCTCTTTTCCTAGGTCGTCGTTAAATAAGACCGTTTCTCTTTAGCGCTTGACACCACAATTGTAGTGACTCTTTTTAGAAAACAAATTCTTTGCTGTCCATCGTTAGGCAGCGATTCAATGCTTTTTCTTAGTCTAATGGTGATTCATTTTGTAATTTGTTGGTTTGTTTGTTTCTGTGTCCTCTTTTGCTTTGGTGGAGAAGCCTACTGGGGTGGGGGAGGGTATTCATAGAGCCCAATGAGGGGATAGTTTTAGGCTCTTTTCTTGTCAAAACATATTTTATCCTTCAAAGTGTTTTGGTGATGTATTTATATTCATATTTATAGTTTGTTTTGCATAGAATATAGGCTAAATTTAAAATTATGTAGCAGTATAGATACCCCGTGTTGATATTAAATAGGAAAATACATTTCTTATAGGTGAATAATTTATTTTGTATTATTATCTTTTCTGGAAAAAATTAGTAATACATATTAAAATTTTTTACAGTGTGAGCCTTTTATCCGATAATTACACTTTTTGGAATTTATCGTAGAAAATAACAACAACACTGGCTAACACCTCTATGCCACTTGCTGTGTTTGGGACACTATCTTAAGCATTTTACGTATGTTAGATATCTAACTCATCATAACCTTACGAGCTAGGTGCTGTTGTTATATCCATTTTTAGATTAAATTATAAGGGTACCAAGAAGGTTACATAACTTGTCCAGAATCACATTAGCTACTGAATGGTGAAGCCAGGATTTTATGTTCCTATAACATGCAGAGCTGTGCATAAAATGTAAGTAAAAGATTTAAAATTTTAAATCCACTTATATTTCCACAAATAGGAGTTATATTAATTAAGAGGAGAATCATATAATAGAATTCTATGAGGACATTACGTTGTGGAAAATGCCTTCCATAATACTAAACCTTAAAAAAAGCATAATACTCTTTTCGTAAAAAGAGCATTAATATTCATATATTAAAATATCAATATTATATAACTAAGCCAGGAGACCATGTAACAGAATAGTAACAGTGTTGATTACCTCCTACTACTCTGGATGCTGGGATTATGGGTGATTTAATTTATGCATGTATTTCTCTGTTTCCCAAATGTCTTCCATTTACTACATTATTCTGCATTGGGAGAAAGGATTATTTAAAATTGTTTTAGTTCGAGGTTTTCTGAACACGTTCCTAGTTTCACCTTCTGTTTCTCCAGAGTTTCTGGATAGCTGCTATCGGTTCTATTGATTTATTATATCCAATTTGTCAGTTGAGTTAACCACCCTGTGTAGTTATCTGTTGGCTCCATTGAGCCCTTGGATGGCTATCTCATTAGTATAGCATTATTAATAACAAAATTATGTGTACAAACCCTCTGTAGGCTATTTAGTTTTGCTGTGTTTTGTGATGCAGACGATATCTCTAATCCTGTCGGTGAGAACTCATTGGATCATACGGGGATGCTTTGCCTGAATGCTCCAAAGTTTTAGTATCAATTTCTCACTTTATTGCAAAAGCAGTTGAAGTGAATAAATAGCCTTTTATCATATATGTTAGTTGTAATATATTTGACCCAGTTCCTTTAAAATTCAGTTTGGCTATCTCTCCAAGAGTTCTTGAATAAAAACTGCTTTTTCCCGTTTTCCCTGTTCATGTGGGCGTGCTAATCTACGATCTAACCTACTTACTAGCATTTAAAGAGCCACTGCTGTCCGGGTCGCATGTCTGAAACGGCATTTTGGTTTGCACACATTGTTGTTTGACCCGTGCTACCGTAAGAACCACACACTTAAGCACCTGAAGACCACACTGATTGATTATCTCACAGTTCTGTAGAGCAGGAGTCTGGGTACAGTGGGGCACTGCTGGCTCCTCTTCTCAGACTCTCAAAGGGCTGGGTTGCTTTTCTGGAAGCTCTGGGAATGAATCTGCTTCCAGGCTCATCTCCTTCAAGTCCTGCTCTAGGACTTGAAGGAGATTCAGGATAGAAAGAATCGCCTCTTCTGTTTGAATGCCAAGAGCTGGCATTCAGAAATCTGAAGTTACTTTCTTAAGATCATTCAGCCTGTCAGTGTCATGAGTAGAAGCAGGATTCTGGGCTTTACTTCTGATCCAGTGCTCGATCCCTGCAGTTCTACTTAAGAGATATATTGAAAGAATTTTCAGATACACACCTTACACTGAGCTGAATCATCTTCCTCTTAATAAATTTGTAAGCCCTGGCTGATTGGCTCAGCGGTTGAGAGTCGGCCAGGCGTGTGAAAGTCCCCGGTTCGATTCCCGGCCAGGGCACACAGGAGAAGTATCCATCTGCTTCTCCACCCTTCCCCCTCTCCTTTCTCTCTGTCTCTCTCTTCTCCTCCCACAGCCAAGGCTCCATTGGAGCAAAGTTGGCCCAGGCGCTGAGGACGGCTCCATGGCCTCTGTCTCAGGTGCTAGAATGGCTCCAGCCGCAACGGAACAACGGCCCAGATGGGCAGAGCATCGCCCCCTGGTGGGCATGCCCAGTGGATTCCAGTTGGGCGCATGCAGGAATCTGTCTGTCTGCCTCCCCGCTTCTCACTTCAGAAAAATGCAACAACAGCAACAAAGATGTGTTTATATTTACTGCTCTAGGTTCAGTCCCTTGCGGCGGAAGGATTAAAGTGTGTACGTATTTCCTTACTAACTCTCAGGCAGGAGCTGATCTCTGCTCCTGGAGGCTACCCACGTTCCTTTCAGATGTTTTCCACGGTGCTCTCTAGAAACAACAGTGAGATCCATTCAAAGGAATCTTCCCGTTCCTTCTGCTCTATCTCTCTGCTTTAAGAACTCTTTGTGGTTGGTTAGGTAACCAGGGAAATCTCCCCATTACAAGCCAAAGTAGCTTTGGCTTTGTCAAGTAGCGTGTTCCCAGGTCCCAGGGATTAGGTAGGGCATGGACACGTTTCGGGGCTGCTATTTTCACCCCCGTGAGCCTGTTTGTTCTCATGCATAGAAACAGATGTCTCCTCTGTGATCGGCACGGTGCGATCTATGGGAGAGGGTGCCCAGAAAGTACAGGATATAGTCCAGACACACGAGTTGGCAAAAACTAGTTGAGGACATATGATAAATACGCATGTTGGGGGCTGACCTGGGGTGGCGCAGTGGATAAAGCGTCGACCTGGGAACACTGAGGTCGCCAGTTCAAAACCCTGCACTGGTCTGGTCAAGGCACATATGGGAATTGATGCTTCCAGCTCCTCCCCCCTTTCTCTCTCTCTCTTTCTCTCATTCTGTGTCTCCTCTCTAAAATGAATAAAATAAAAAAAGAAATAAAAAAAATACGCATGTTGGTATTTTAGGATTTTAGAGGAAAGTAAAATCAGTGAAGATGCAAACTGACAAGGGCTTTATCGACAAGGAAGATCTGAGCGGGTCCTTTAAGACTATTTTGGAGTTTGATACTCTAAGGATGGAGTTGTCGATGGCAGGAGGAACTTGATCCACTTGAGCAAACGTGAGGTAACATTGGGCATCATGTATTTATGTGGCGACGAAGAAGCTTCATTGACCAGGCTAGAAGGAGTAAGAAGAGCTACATACAAATTGTGGAAGGTTTGAGAGAGAGTCAAGCGATGGAATTTTAGTATGGTTTTCCTAAAATGGGAAACCGCTTGGTTTTGTACCAAGAAAGCAGTCATATGAGAAAATGAGTGTTTGGTAAAGATTAGTCTGGAGGAGAGACTCAGGATGGATGGAAGGTGAGGGTGGGGTTGGGACTGTGAGCCGGCGCTGCTGTCATTTGGGCATGGGGTACAGGAGCTGTCACCAAGCACCTTCTTACTTCAGCCATCTTAAGTATTGGCGTCCTAAGACATTTATGATCTAAAAGAATAAATTTTAAGTGGCTACTTCATGAGCTCCATTAACGGTGCTATCTTTGGGTTTTATTGTATCCAGTAGGACTCTTTTGTTTCTTTCCTTTTTTGAGGCTGGGATGTCGGCAAGAGTGGTGATCTGCCTTTCTCCTGTGTCAGTGCTTCCCGGGCTTTTCCCGTAGCCGCACTTCGGAACGCATTCAGGATAGAAAGAATCGCCTCTTCTGTTTGAATGCCAAGAACTGGCATTCAGAAATCTGAAGATACTTTCTCAAGATCATTCAGCCTGTCAGTGTCATGAGTAGAAGCAGGATTCTGGGCTTTACTTCTGATCCAGTGCTCGATCCCTGCAGTTCTACTTAAGAGATATATTGAAAGAATTTTCAGATACACACCTTACACTGAGCTGAATCATCTTCCTCTTAATAAATTTGTAAGCCCTGGCTGATTGGCTCAGCGGTTGAGAGTCGGCCAGGCGTGTGAAAGTCCCCGGTTCGATTCCCGGCCAGGGCACACAGGAGAAGTATCCATCTGCTTCTCCACCCTTCCCCCTCTCCTTTCTCTCTGTCTCTCTCTTCTCCTCCCGCAGCCAAGGCTCCATGGGAGCAAAGTTGTCCCGGGCACTGAGGACGGCTCCATGGCCTCTGCCTCAGGTGCTAGAATGGCTCCAGTTGCAACGGAGCAACGGCCCAGCTGGGCACAGCATCGCCCCCTGGTGGGCATGCCCGGTGGATTCCAGTCGGGCGCATGCAGGAGTCTGTCTGTCTGCCTCCCCGCTTCTCACTTCAGAAAAATGCAACAACAACAACAAAGATGTGTATATATTTACTGGTTTTTAAGGATACAGCTTACGTGTGAGACATGCACATGCAGGCCCTGTGGTCGCAGGGACTTGATTGTCTTTTTTGCCCCCGAGCTTATGGGGCCCAGCTCAGGGAGGAGAGGCTTATTAAACTAACAACTGATGATTGGCAACTTGGCCGACCTTTGAAAGGCTTCTTTCTGACCCTCTTCCAAACTGCCAGAAGCCTGAGGGCCGCTGACCCACCTGGAGGAGCCTAACTCCGGATCACTGATGCAGGGCTCCAGCTTTAAGGTTCACAGCACCCTCTGAAAAACAAGATCTTGTTTTAAAATAATTTCCATATTGATCCTTGAGGGGGTTGGTGAGATTCACATCAGAGAGTGGGACTAGCCTCTTCTAAGGAGATCTGATTAGTTTGCTAAATTCAAACTAGCATTTTAGACATGATTTCAGTAAAGGTTACAGGCTCTCTGTGGCTCTGAAATTTCATTTCAAAGTTAAGAGTTCCCTAAAGGCTAGTTTGACTTATTTAATTACACCGTACAGGACTTGGGTAATAGTTTTATAAAAACCGTGTTCAAGGCAAGTTTGTAATTTAATAGTAAGTGGTAAATTGGTATACCTTTAACATTTATATTATGAGACAGGTGATGTAGATCAGGATTAAGTAAGGGAAAAAATTATTATGTATCATGTTTGAATTAGAAATGACAATATTTATATATTTAAAAAAAACTTGAAGGGGAAATATCTCCTGAAAAACTATATACAGTTGACCAGAATGATGTCATTGTTCGAGCCACCAAATACCATGAAAGCCTATTTAAATCAGAAATGAAAACGCTTGTTTTTTCTACATTAACAAACAGTTCGTTTTTATTTTTTTCCAGTTTTATTGAGAAATAATTGATATCCATCGCTCTATAAGTTTAAGGCAGAGAGCATGACGGTTTGATTTACATACAGATTGTAAAATAATTTCCACAGGAAGTTCAGTAGCACCCCTTTCTCTCACAGATACAGTAAAAAGAAAAGAGAGAGTAAAAAGTTTTCCTTGTCATGAGAATGGTGAAAATTTTTAGTGTTTTACCCAATGATGTGCTCTAACTTCCATTTAATAAGCACTGTTGTTAGATTGAAATTGTATCGGCTTCTTTGCTACATGCTGTGTTTTACCTGCATTGCGTGAGCGTAGGTATTAACATTTACAAGTGCACAAGTTACTTTGTGTTTCTGCAGAGAGGTATTTGGTGGCATCTTTAGTAACATTTACAAGTGCACAAGTTACTTTGTGTTTCTGCAGAGAGGTATTTGGTGGCATCTTTGTTTTTGCTCCTTACGCTTTTTTTTCCCTCCATCGCTTTGCTTGGGCACACCCCGACAAAATGGATACTTTCATTTCTCTTTTCCACCATCATGATTGTTTCCCGCAGTGCCATTTATTCTTGTCAAGTTTTCCTTCATGCCATCAATCTGCCTCATTTGCGTACCGGTCCTGTTTCTCTTTTCACGGCAGCACAGAGCCGGGGATGGTCTCTTATGGGCTTGATTTTCATTCCCGATGCGTGTGCAAGCCGCCAGAGTATGCGGTTTTGAATCCTACGGATGTCTCCCAGATTTAGCTGTATGTGGTTATGAAGATATTTGTCATCCGGGCAGCTCTGAAAGGCTTTTTTTTTTTTTTTTTCCCTAGACACCCCCGTGTTCACTTTCTCTAATGTTCACACGGCGGTTTGTTAAATTGTATAAATCGAGTCTCAGTTCCCGTCTTCTGGACTCGTGTAAATTCTGTTACCAGGGACGCGTCTCTGGCTTGGCGGTCGGTTCTTGGTGTTGCCTAGGGGTCACTAACCCTTTCGTTTCGCCATTGACAGCGAATCCCCATCTTCGGATGATTACATTCCATAACAGTTTGTTATACATACATTTCTGTTCATGCGTCAGTTTAGCAAATATTTACTTAAAAGGCCCACCCTGTGTAGAAGTAATTAGTCATGGGAATGCCCCGGTGAGTAGAATGCCCCTAATAAGAAGTACATTCTAGCTCGGGAGGCAAAGACAGCAAGCACAACACATCACAGAGCTAAAAATATAGTGTTCCGTAACAGGAAGGAAACAGGGCCGGGTGCGAGGGTAGAGCTGAGGATGCGGGGCATTGTCAGGGAAGGTGTTTCCGGGAGAGGTGACATTCACGCAGAGACGCGACTGGCTCTATGGAACGAACAGGAGGGCGGTTGGAGGAGGGAGCAGCAGGGGGCGTGGTCCGAGGGGAGAACTCGGCCCGCATGTGTCCAGGGTGCGGTCGCGGAAAACGGGCACCAAGTGGGTAGGGAAGAGTGGGTCTTCAGAAATGACGACAGCGAGGAGCCAGGGTGCCCAGCGCGAGGGGCGGTCCCCTGGGCGTGCATTACGTGGTGACGGAAATCCTGACGTCGTGCAGACAGAGCTGGGTGCTGAGATCTCCGTCAGTGAGGGGACCGGGATGGGCCAGGAGGTGAGCAGCTGACCCCAGCCGGGGTGTGGGGGTGTGGGGGAGAGCAGGTAGGGTAGGGTGGTCTGTGAGCTGAATAATGGCCTCTAAAAATACCCACCTGCGCCTGACCTGTGGTGGCGCAGTGGATAAAGCATCAACCTGGGAACACTGAGGTCGCCAGTTCAAAACCCTGCACTGGTCTGGTCAAGGCACATATGGGAGTTGATGCTTCCAGCTTCTCCCCCCTTTCTCTCTCTCTCTCTCTCTCTCTCTCTTTCTCTCTCTCTCACTCTGTGTCTCCTCTCTAAAATGAATAAATAAAAAAAAGAAATTAAAAAAAATTAGGAAAATATATTTAAAAATACCCACCTGCTAATCCCCGGGACATACGGACGGATATGTTACCATCCATGACAAGAGGGACTTTTGCAGATGTGATTACATGGAGGTTTTGAGATGGGGAGACTATTCTGGATCAGCTGGGTGGGCCAGACACCATCAGAAACATCCACGTACAGGAAGAAGGCAGGAGGGTTGGAGTCAGAGAGGGAGATCTGAGGACGGGAACTGAAGCAGCGGGGTTGACGGTCTGTGCGGGGGCGGGGGGGGGGGTCTGCAGGATGAGGAGGGAGCCCCGAGAAGGCCTGCGACAGCCGGGTGTCAGCCCTGCGCGACCCATTTCACTTCCGACTTCCACGTTGGTGCTGTTGTAAGCTACCGAGTTTGTGGTAGGTAATTTGTTAGAAAGGCGACGTCTTTAAGTTTGCCGAAAGTGTTGAGTGAGGAGGAAAAAAGGCCGGGAACCAGCCGTGACATGGCCATCGTGGGTGAAAAAACATGCCACCTGCAAGGTGGGAGAAAAACAGCTGCCACCCGCCAGCGCTTCTGGGGACAGCCTGGCTTCCCTGAAAGACAGGAGCTGGTGTGCCGTCCAGGGACGTGGCCGGCGAGGGGCTCGGGGCTCGGGGCTCGGCGGACGTCGTGGTGGGGTGCGGGGGTCGGGGGAGGCGGAATGTGAATCAGTTTATTACCAGAGGGAGAATTGTAAAGGGGGGAAGAACCCGCGTGGTGTTGGGAGACCCAGGGTGCTCTGCACCCTTGTTGTGACTGACGTGGAAAGCCAGACAAGGAAACAAAGAGACGGAGGCGGGATGGCTCCTGGAGAAGGAGGGTGACCGGCTCTCGCTTTGTCCTTTGCTGGGACTGGTGTGTTAGGCCGTGTTGGCGGTGAGCACCGTCCCGGCCCCGGAAGAGCAGCAGACACCTCCTCTGTACAGGTGCTTCTGCCGGCCCCACCTGGGTCTCCTCCCAGACCTGGGCAGCCCGCTAGCGGTCCTGGCGGTGAGTGAAGGTCCCCGGGAAGGATCACAGCGAAGCAGCCGCAACCCGCCTGTCCCCGGCCATCAGCCATCTGTCAACACAGGCAAAACAGAAAATAAAACTCACTCTTTAATGAACAATTATCTTCTTTCTTTTTTTTTTTTTTTAACACCTGAATCGAAAAGAAACGTGGGTTCATTATAGAGAGTATGGTAACATATAAAAAAGAAAATAAAATTCCTCATTTCAAATAAGCAGCATTACACGGTGGTATAGTTTTTTTACTGTTTATCTGAGCTAGTCCTATATAGCTGAGATCATGCTAAATAAATAATTCTATGTCCTGCTTTTTAAACATAATATACTTCTTAGCCATTTCCTTTTCTTTTTAACATTATTTAGAAGCAACCATTTAATATCAAAAAAATAGAATTCCATCATATTAATAAGTCACAATTCAATATTGGGTAGTTTCAGAGTTCTAAGTTTTCAGTATTATGAGATAAACATCTTTGTGGATAAAATTCTATACTTAAAGAGTATAAATTTGAAATGGGCTTGTAAGAATGTAGTAACTATATAAAATAGTGAGAACTTTTGTGGACTCTTGGAAATCATGTTAAATTATATTCCCAAAACCTGATACCAGTTTTCACTCACACTATTGATAAGTATGTAACAGGGCACATTATACCAGCTCAAAATCGTAATGAGTTTATTTACATAGATTTTAAAATATGACACAACAAACCATAGACTCTTAGAAATGACCCGTTTCAATTTGTTTCAGAGCAGTAATTACATATTTCTGGTGTAAGTAACTCTTACAGAGAGATGCTCATCACCCTCCTGCTAAAACACTTCTAATTAAACTGCATGAAATTTTTTTTTTTTTAGTAACTAAATGCTTATAGAAATTTTTTTATGCCTTTCCAAATTATTAAGGGATATGTGCGTTTTATCACATTATTAACCTATGTGATAACCTATAGAGGACACCTACCCAGAACTAGTTCTCGGAACGACTTAGGACATGAAAGAAATAGGAAACCAAGTCAGAAGCGAGAAGGAATAGATGGAACTTCAGGATTCACCCATGTTTTATAAAGGGAAGTACGTGAATGGAGTGATCAATGGAGGGAAACTCGCCTCGTGTATTTGTGAAATGGTCGACAGAGTAATAATACTCATTTTCAAATAGATAGGCATGTAAGGTACATTATTTATTTTAAAATTCCCTTGAGTGTGAAAATTAGCATGTGCATGAATGAGAGAGGAATAAATGCAGGCTCTGGCAACGAGTCCCATACACGGAATGTGAGCATCTATTTATCTCATGGCGGGGGGGGGGCACTCGTGAGCCTGTGGAGGAATTTATATCCTCGAATAATTTGGGTGATAACATACGTTCTGAAAGAATTAGTTGCTTGCCTCATTATTTCTCTATGTATAGAAACACAACTATCCGGAAGGTCAAGTCTAAATACTATTAAAATCTGTTTCTCAGGGAAAAAATTCCCTTATGGTACAGTTGGTCATCTCGGTTGAATTTTTATTGGCTTGGAAATGATATGGCCAGTGTTTGGAGTTATGCTCTTAGGAGTGTTTTTACCAATATAGTTCTGCTTCATGGACTAGTGAATGAATCGTTTATTTAGGAGTTTAAGAAGATTTGAGTAATGTGAGCCCTACTCTGACTATTGGAAGTGTTTTACTGCAAGACCAAAGTACTGACCCTCCGACTACATGGAATTTTCTGTTGATATTAAGTGTAGATCTTTCGGTAAGTCCGCTTTTTTGCTTGAATAATTCAGGGTCACATTTTGGATGGATCTTAATCCATGCCCTATATTAGTGCTTAGTGCTGTTCTTTATTTGCCCTTAGCTTTGTAGTGAAAGGTTCATGATTATTTTGACTTCAGTTACGTATATACACGAGAAATGTGATAGAAATTTAAATTTGCTTGAATAATGGGCATTGGGAAGGATAAATTTGAAGATGAATTTAATTTTTACTTTCTTGAAATTTAAAAAACTAAATTTAAACTACCTGCCATTTGAGCAGTTAATTTTGTTTTGAATTTTTTCACATAGACCCAAATCTTCCTAGCCGTATTCTGAGTCTAGCCAGCAGGGAAAGTAGGTTGGTTAGACTATATTTAGTGTGTAAGGGTTAAATTTGTGCCACTGTCTAAGTATGCCCCGGTCAAATAACGATTTAAAAATATTCATTTGGTATCACTCATCCTATTTCCTCCACCATTAAGGTAGATAATTGTATTAACTCCATTATTATTATTATTATTATATTATTTGTTTTTTGTATTTTCTTTCCCGAAGTGAGAAGCAGGGAGGCAGAGAGACAGACTCCCCGAGTGTACCCAACCAGAATCCACTCGGCATGCCCACCAGGGGGCGATGCTCTGACCACCTGGGTTGTTGCTCCATTGCAACTAGAGCCATTCTAGCACCTGAGGCAGAGGCCATGGAGCCGTCCTCAGCACCTGGGCCAACTTTGCTCCAATGGAGCCTTGGCTGCAGGAGGGGAAGAGAGAGATAGAGAGAAAGGAGAGGGGGAGGGGTGGAGAAGCAGATGGGCGCTTCTCCTGTGTGTCCTGGCCGGGAATCAAACTCGGGACTTCCACACGCTGGGCTGACGCTCTACCACTGAGCTAACCGGCCAGGGCCCATTATTTATTTTTGTTGCTTTCACCTGGGAACTGACGTTTGCAGAGGTGACACCTGGGAGAGTTTATTCTTGAAAAGGGAATGATTTTGGTTTACTATTTATGATGCTCATCTGAACATGATAAAGTGTTGCACATTAATATTTTAAATACACAGGCATTCACAGGAGATACTTTGCAGTTCAGGTAAAACGAGCTGGCTAGAAACTAAGTAAGGCTTTTGTTTTAAACTTGATCTACAATATTTATTCGTACCAAAGTAGCACATTCAGCAACACCCATTTATCTGGTCATTTTCCAGAATAAGATGGAAATTTCCAGGTAACTGATCATGAATTTTCCATGTAACTGAATCTTACACCGTCAAGGACTAAAATCTTTTAAATTTAGCCATTTTTGATGGAAATTTTTATACAATGCATTATACATTTTCTACCTCCTTACTTTCCTATGGTTTCTTAATCAGAGAACATTCAATGTAATTTTATCTTTTTTCTGATGACTCAGGACCATGATTTTTTAAAAATGAAATAGTTGAGTGTTATGCCTACTTTTAACAGTTTTCTTCTTCTTGGTAAAATTATGAACAAGTTGGCTCTTATTAAGGTGACCAGACATCCCGATTTTTAACAATTTGTCCTGCGTCGTGCAGCGTTTTAAAAAAATATATTACAATACTATTTTTGCATTCTATGAAAATTTTTTTTTGCTCCATATAGACCAAATTTTTAATCAAGAACCCTCTACCACCACCCCTTACCCCCCGTCAATGGTGTCCCGCTTTACCAATTTTAAAATCTGGTCACCTTACTCTTCCTCCTCCTCCTCCTCCTCCTCCTCCTCCTCCTCCTCCTCCTTCTTTTAATTTGTTGGTTTTGGTCTCTGTTTTCCATGTTTAAGGCTTTCCTCAGATGTCTGTTGGTCATAAACTCCTTGCACATGAATGGGACCCAAATGCCGTTTTGTTAGGTGACCCATCTTATTTCAGCGGGATTCTCCGGCTATCAGTGCATATAGTGTATATTAAGTTCTCCATATTCAACTAGCAAAACTAGAAAGCTGTTTAAATTAAGCATAACAAAGATGTATTTAAATTCCAGGGATATGAGATATTTCATTGAATTATCACGAAAGGTTTTTATAACTTCTGAAAGCTTTTTTAATTGTTTTGATTTTAAACCTTAATCTGTTTGCAGTGTGTTTGGTGTGGGATGTTTTGTTGGGGGAATTTGGGGGCAGCATCCCTGTCTTTTAATTGTTGATGTTGGGAAGTGTGTTGTATTTAAGAGCATTACAATTCCAATTTTCCAAAGTTCCCCATAACTCACAGGTTACCTTGGGTTCACACTAACCTCACAGCACACGCTGCTGCTTCTGGTAGAATGGCTAGCCACTTACGTGGTGAGGACGCCTTCCAAGTGATACTTCCCTACTGTGGTCCTTCATTGGGGTGAGAGAATGGGTCATTTTCTTCATTTTTCAACATTTAGTTTGCTGGGAAATTATTTCATATAAAAATAACTTAAATGTTTTAAACCAGTATTAAAAAAAATAGGTAGATACCACAAAGAAATTTCAATGTTTTTACAGAAAGAGCTATGATAGATATGTTCTCAAAATCATTTTACTAATAGATGCTAAGGGTCTTATAAATTGATGGGAAAAAATGCCTTTATCTTGGGGTTTAAATTAATAAAACACACCCATTTCGTTAAGAGCTATCAAAGCTAAAAAATAAAAAGCTTGGACATTCATTTTCATTAGTATGATTGGGTTAAGTGTGGGTAGTGTTTTTATTACATTCAAGCAGACTATGGTAGGGTATAAGGAGTCCTCTTGTTTGTCTGTTGGTTTAATATAAAAGGAAAATGTACATTATTCTAATTATATGCCTTAGTGTTGAATGTTACATTTACAAATTTATGGCTCTCGTTCTTAAAATTTTAACAACACATTGACTGCCTTCTATCCCCTGGCCAGTGTGGAAAGAGAGCTGACCTGGGCACTGAGAGGTGTGTTCTCCGGGTTGAGTGATATTTCTTACTGAGTGTGACCTTAGTTCTCCGGGCTGTAAAATTAGAACACTTGAGTTTCCTCTGTTGGTAAAATTCCCTTGTTTTTTTTTTTTTACAAAATATATTTATAAAGGTCTTTTTAAATCAGTAAAAGTATAATTAATACCAAAGTTATACATGTATATATGTGTGAATCATGATGGAAAATTCAGACATTATCAGTGTGTATAAAACTAAAAATGAAAGTATGCCCAATCCCCCACTAAAAACAAAACAGATGAAAAAGAAACAAAAGTCTTCAGTGATCGAGCTAGTAATTGCTAATGGTTCTTTTGTGTGTGTGTGTGTGTGTGTGTGGGATAGACAGAGAGAATCAGAGAGAGGGACAGATAGGGACAGACAGACAGGAAGGGAGAGAAATGAGAAACATCACTTCTTTGTTGTGGCTCCTTAGTTGTTCATTGATTGCTTTCTCACATGTGCCTTGACCGCGGGCCTTCAGCAGACTGAGCCACCCCTTGCTGGAGCCAGCGACCTTGGGTCCAAGCTGACGAGCTTTTGCTCAAACCAGATGGCCCCCGCGCTCAAGCTGGCGAGCTCGGGGTCTCGAACCTGGGTCCTCTGCATCCCAGTCCGACGCTCCATCCACTGCGCCACCGCCTGGTCAGACTTGCTAATGGTTTTTGTACATCCCCCCAGAAATGTGTCATGTGTGTCAATATATGCAGATAAATCGTAATATGGAAACGATTTAGCACCCTACTTTTTCCACCTTACATCTTGCAAATGATTTCATGTACAGTAAACATACATTTTAACATTTATTTCTAGTCAACGTTGGGTACTATAATTTACAAACTGATAAGAAACTTAGTGTTTAATTCTTCGCCTTTTTTTCTTACATCTTAATTTCCCTTTGCATGCTTGAATTGTATTAGCAGAATAATTTAAAAAATTCTATGCATAGGAAAAAGTCTGGAAAGTAAATAGTACCGATATTAACAACGCTTGTATTGGGCGATGAAGTCGAAGTTATTTTTTTCTTTACGTTTTTCTTTGTATTTCCTGTTTTAATAATTGACATTTTATTGGGAAAAATCATTTTGAATAAAAGTACTGTGCTATTATGTAGTACTTATCAATCAGTAGTTGTTTAACTGAATTTTAAAGCGATATTCTTTGTTGACTATTAAACCATACCTCATTAAAATATTTTATTGTTATTTTTCGGGTCTGTTTTTTAGTTGACGTATAATTTACATGTAATAAAATGCAGAAATTTTAACTATACTGTTAGATGAGATTTTTGCCCATTGCACTTAAAATATAAAACATTCCAATAATACCATAAAAGTCATCTTGCAAATCCCTTTCAAATAAACCCCTCCTCACCCCCTTTCCTCCCCACCCCCCTCCCCGCAACCACTAATCTGCTCTGTATCACCAGGGATTAGTTTGAATAGAATCCCACTCCACGGGATTCTATTGTGTCTGGCTCTTCTGTTATCTATCATAGCATCATTTATGTTATCTTCATCATTATTTTAAAATACCTTCCTATACTTCTTTTTTAAATGTCTGAGTGATGGGCCAGGCTTGGCCCAGGTCAGCGTGACCCGAGCTCTCTCCCTGGGGGCTGGTGATGGGAACGGAGCGGGTGCTGGCCTGTGAAGTACAGTACACTGTCGTTATTTTGTTCCATCTGATGTGTGTTCTCCGCTACCGGACCAGCATCCTCATGACGGTGACGTCCAACAAACGTACGTTTGTTACAGAAGAAACTTTCCCGTTTTCCTCCAGCAAGTGTCGGGTCGAGCTGCTACTGCGAGTCACATACTGTTCTAGCAGCTTCTGACGCCAGCCCTGCCATGGGGAGGATGCGCCTTCCGTCCCGTTGGGGGAACCCGACTGTAGACGTCGGCATTCTCGGGCTCCCCGGAGAAGAGTCCGTGTCTGCTGTGTCTAAGGCGAGCGCCCGGCGGTCGGCACGCAGGATGTTGAGCTCGGGCATGGATGCATCAGTTCTTGGGTCTCCCTGTTTCCAGGAAGGGGTCTGGGCCGTGACCCTCCTGCTGTCTCTGCACGTGGGGGCCCGTGTGTTACCCTCTCCAGACGGGCTTGTCCAGAGGGGAGCGGGCAGGACCCCCCGTGGGGGGCAGGTGGGGAAGGACAGCCGGACAGTGCTTGTGTTGTAAGCACCTTTCAAGTCGTCTTCCTTGTGTGGCTCCTCTTCCGTCCTTGTGGGGCGGCACAGGGCAGCGGAAGTCCTTTGAGGGTTCTGAGTGTAAATCGTGTCTGCCGCGGGCTTCCCTGCTGCCAGCTTTGGCGGTAAGCTCTCGGTGTCGGCCGTGACGTTTCCCACTAGCCGGGACGTGATCCAGCCGTCCGCGTGTCTCTCTTCTCTCCCGTGTTCCCCTCCCCCTTCGTCAGAAGTCCCTTTCTTGTCATTCCAGTGACGTTTCAGAGGATAGTTAGAATAAATGTGTGCTTTCAGTCTGCCATCTTTATCTTGGAAATCTCTTTGTGTTTAATCAGTCGAGGAATAGATCTTTTCTTTTCTTCTTAGTATTAATTTTTGTCTTTTAATCACTAAGTGTTCTTTCGTTCATTTCTGCACTTTCTGATGATCAGTGTAATTTTGACTGTGAGCTCCTTCCAGTGCTCTGTTAGCAGCTGATCCGTGTTCACGCCTGCGGTGTGTCCCACTTCCCTGGACAGGAAGATGGTGTCGGGCTGTGGATGTCACGCCACGGAATGTGCATTGTATTCCTTTTATGTGGGAAGGGACTAAACCCACACGGTCCCCTCCTGTCTGCCAACCCAACTGCTTGGTTCTAGGCTTAGGACACAGGCGTCTAAGACATTTCTCGCCCTACAGTGCCGTGAACCTGGAGAGAAGGGCAGAAGGGCCCACTGGGTCCCAGATCACGAGGCGATCGCTTTGGCGGCTGGATACCGTGTTCAAGAACAAAAGAGAAAAATAGAGAGACCAGAGCACACTTCCACTGCTGGCACGTGTCGTGGCTGTGGGCGCCAAGAGGCAGAGGACTCTGCTGGAGAGGGCTTGCTGGAGTCCCAGCACTGTCCCCGTCCTGTCTCCCAGATGGGTATCCTCTCCCTTCTGCCCGTTGAACCCCGTCACTCACCTGTGCGGCTCGGCTCGGCTCGGCTCTGCTCTGCTCAGAGAAATGGCTCCAGGTTTGCTATTTCTGTGCTGAACATGCCCACCAGCATTAGGGGGACAGAAGGACCCAAGGGTGAGGCTTTCCAGGACCTCCCTACTCTTGGCCCGTACCGCCTCGCTCCCCAGTTGGTTGGTACGCTTGTCTGTCCACAAGGTAGGACTAGTTAGGGAGGGGTAGTTAGAGCACCCTCTGACTTGCCTGGTCCCAGAAATTGGGGTGTAGCTATGAAGACCTTGTCCAGTGGGTGCTTTGTTATAGCAGCAGTTCCTTCAAAGAGTTGACATATGTATGGTTTAAAAATTATCTAAATGTTTCTACAGAAGTTTAACGAGCAGGCGAGAGAAGATCTGTGGTTCCTTGTCCTTGCCGCGGTGACACCCAGAGTGGGCTTCTTCCCAGGAGTCCAGGCTGGGCAAGCTGAGTGTGTGCTGGCTCCTGTCCCTCTGGGCTGGACACCCCGGGCTGGAGCTCATTGTGGACGGATGTCCTTGCTGGGCGTCCTGCCCCGGATCGTGGGCTTATGTAGAGCAGGGCACATCTCATTTGATTTGAATCCTTGGCACATGGGGCATCACTCATGGCACACAATAGTTACTCAATGAAGGATTGTAGACGGATGAAACCAGGCTGTTGTCACCCTGTCACCACCACCCACAGCAGGATGAGTCACGGCAATGAGAAACAGCTGCTACATACATTGCAGGCTCAACGGAAGACCAGCAGGGGCCAAACAGACGTGTGAGCAGTGCCCCCTCCAGGATGGCAGGCTGCACCTGAAGCGTGTCTCGGTGTCCGGGGAGTGGGGGCCGGCCGGACAGCGCACCCCTCGTCGGAAAGGGGGCCTTCGCTGCCTACCTGCACGTGACGACAAGCCTCCCGGTGTTTATGACAGAAGCCAAACTCTGAAGGCAACAGGACATATCCTGTTGTTTTTTACACTTTCATGTGTAATGCTGTGAGAAACAAACAAGACACACGCACGGGTCAGATTTGGCCCGTGGGCCGTCACATGGTGCTTTTCAGCAAAGCAAACAGGAGGAGGGCCGGGCTGCCAGGAACCTTCCTCTCGGGGGCAGGTGGAAGGAAAATCTGTTCCCCGAAAAGCGCAGGAAAAGAGCGAGCCAGGAGCTCGAGGTGAGCAGTGAGCTTGAATCTGAAGAAGGGAAGGCTCTGGAAATCCGGGCAAGGTGGACGGGTATCCTGCTGTGATGGATGCTGTGGAGGAGTCACGTAATTAGAGCGCACGCACGGTGAATCATTCACGAGGACGGGGACAGTGCCTGTTAACATGATGCAGCTACTGTGGGGTCTGACGTGAATACGGTCCGGACTGTGACGGAGGGCATCCGCTGGACCAAACTTGTTTGAAAAGTTATCTCCTTAAAGCGTTGGCCAAAAATGTGTCCCAAGTTTCTATAAATTGACTTGACATCTTGAAGACCTTGATTCATGACTCTGTGATAGAATACTTGAAAGAAGTGTTTAAAATATTTCAAGGAACTTAACACGGCACTGTCAAAGAAACCACTCTTTTTATATCTTCGTCATGATAGGATGGGCCTTTGTCTTGTCTGCCTGGGAAAGTTATGACCGTAAATCCTATTCCAAGAAGTTATGTTTTATTGGAGGGAAGCCCAGTGGAAGTCCCAGGATTAATTTTTTTGTCATGTTATCTACCAAAGAGCAGATTTCCAAAGTCTCTCAAATATATTGAAACACAATCATTTCTATTTCCTCAACCTGACAGGTGTTTTTTTTTTTTTTTTTTCTTCTTCAAGGGACACATGCATTTTAAGTCAAAATGAACAAGGTATATTCTTCGGTGTAACAGAATATATATCCTATCTAAGGTATCGGACTAGGAGATGTTTTCATTTTATTTATTGAAAGTTTATAAATTACTCTGGTGAGGGCTTTGTGCGGGTTAGGAGTTGTTTGGTGAACAAGCAAAACACATTTTCTGAGGTCGTTCCCCGTTCATGCCTAGGACCCTGCAGAATGATCTGTTATCATCATGCTAAACAGGGTGATCTAACGACACACCGATCATTCTGCGTCCCCGCTGCCTCCATGTCCTTTGTCTGCTCTGCCTGGAATGTTCCATCCGTTCTCGGTCACTTTTTCTTCTAATCTTCCTGGCGAATGCCTACTTACGCTTCAGGGACAGTTCCAAATGTCAGTCCTGCTATCGCCATCCTTCACACTCATTAGTGTTGTTCCCATAGCACTTTGTATGAAGCCAGCACTTACCAAATTTCTCTTCCAGGGACGGTTGGCTCTCCCAAGTCAATCTCATTTAGTCGTTTTCTTTTTCTGAGCTGTAGTTGACATACAGGGTTACGTTCGGGTCGGATGTGCCGCATAGTGATTTGACATTTAAATACCGTACGGAATGGTCACACATGAACTCGAGTAACCATCTGTCTCCAGAGTTATTATAATATTATCAACTGGAGTCCCTCCCTTGTAAATTATGCGCCCCCCGTGGTACTCATTTCGCAGCTGGAAATGGGTGCCTTTTAATTCCCTGAACCCATTTTGCTCATCACGACTGCCCCCTGCCCCCAATCCATTTTGGCAACCACCATTTTGTTCTCTGTATTTATGAGCCTGTTTCTGTTTTGTTTTCTTTGTTCATTCGTTTTGTGTTTTTTTTTTAGAGTCCATAGATAAGTTACATTGTACAGTGTTTGCCTTTGCTGTTTGATGTGTTTCACTCAGCATAATACCCTGTGGGTCTGTCATGTTGTTGCAGGTGGCTCTCTCTCACTGTTGAGTAATAGTCGTGTGTGTGTGTGTGTGTGTGTGTGTGTGTGTGTGTGACCTTCTTTATCCATCCGTCTATCAGCGACCACTTCTTGTCTTGGGGAATAAAGATGACGCATTGCCACATAGAGGCAGGTCAGGAAACAGATAAGATGGCCATCTGCTTACTTCTGAGAACAGGTTTGGAAGGAACAGCATCCGGCGTGTTTCTCAGACTGTGTGACATTTACAGACATGGCCAGGATTCCATGCCCTTCATCGTCATAATGTGTTTTAAATTCCGTTAATGTGCATGTGGTTTGAATTTTATTTTTGACTTATTCTGTACAGAAGGATGATCTTTCAGAGTATTTAATGCCTATTACCTTGTAAGTTACCTCAAAATATTCTTTTATTTGTTAACTGATAGTGAAAATATTGATAGCAACTTGAGTTTTATAAAGTTGTTTTTATTTTTTATCAAGATGGGCTCTATTGTTGAATAAATGATCATTTCTTTACTCATAGATTATTATCACTAGCCATCTATGCTGCTGTTCAACTTGTTTAATCCTTCCTCAAGCACAAGAATTGTCTAGTTTTTTTTTTTATTTGAATTATTTTTCTCGTAAATTATGTTATCCTTGGCTAAAGGCTTTTCTCTTTAGTAAATGCTTTTGACTATCTGGCCTTTATAGCATCAATTCAGTTTTAAATGCTTACAGAGACATGCTTGACTGCTTATAAATTTTCTAATATAGTTCCGTAAGAATTCTTCACTTTCCAAGGACCATATGTATTCGTCTGGGTTCCCAACAGTTTATAACTGCCAGAATAATTTAAAAGACATTTTCCATTTGCAACTTCATTTAGAGCAGAGTGCATTTCTGTCAGCAAAGGCAGCGCTGGAAGTGGCGTGGATTAAGCAGCATTAGACCTCCGGCACCTCGAAGCCTTTGTGGGCACCCAGAGAATACTATGCGAGGAGTCTGGTTCTTCCTTCTATTTTTCTTTTTTTTGTATTTTTCCGAAGTGAGAAATGGGGAGGCAGTCAGACAGACTCCCTCATGTGCCTGACCAGAATCCACCGGGCATGCCCACCAGGGGGTGATGCTTCTTTGTAACCGGAGCCATTCTAGCACCTGAGACGGAGACCATGGAGCCGTCCTCAGTGCCCGGGACAACTTTGCTCCAATGGAGCCTTGGCTGCGGGAGGGGAAGAGAGAGATAGAGAGAAAGGAGAGGGGGAAGGGTGGAGAAGCAGATGGGAGCTTCTCCTGTGTGCCCTGACCAGGAATCGAACCCAGGGCTTCCACACACGGGGCCAACGCTCTACCGCTGAGCCAACCAGCCAGGGTCCAGAAGTCTGGTTCTTTAAACCTTGGTTTATTTTGGGCTTGGGGTACATGTCCATTGTGGGTCGGCAGGGGGAGTTCTGCTCAGCACGGTCACTTGGGGACCTAGGCTGATGGACGCGCTCAAAGGCTGCTGAGACCTGGTAGAGGGGAGGTACCTGTGCCGAGTGGAGAGCTCACAGGCTTAGCACTTCCTTGGCTGCAGCCAGGTGCCATACCTAACTGAGTGGGCAGGGAAGTCAGTCCTGCCCTAGCCTGGGAGGAGAACAGGCCTGTTTGGCAGAGACCAGGCAGAAGCATCCAAACCACATTTACAGAAGAAATCTTCCAACCAAAGCCAACCTTCGGGGAGAACTTGAATTGCTAGGGAACAGATCTGTGCTCGGGACATTTCCATATTGTGTTAGAATGAGAACGAGAGCTGGCACCAGCGTTGTTCGGGGTGGGAAAGGCATCAGACAGAAAGCAGACACTTGTCGTGGGATTGAAGAAGCCTTAGAGAAACGGGTGCACCGAATAGGCAGAAAACACAGAGATCATCTTATAGGTCAAAATTGTTTTGTTTTTTTTTTAATCTGGTGAATAAAAATTATATTTAACAATAATGTTGGGATTTATCTTGGGCATAGATGATATTTGCGTAATAGATTGAGCTCTAGCTGACAAAGTGTAACTATACATATGAGCTACCTTTATAGTTTGAGTCCACGCCTGGTTCACTCCCAGACTGCCTGCTACATTGTACATGTTGAGAAATGTTGTCCTGTTACATTTCCTGAAGGAGAGGCGGAGGGGGAAAACGTTTCCTAAGGCTCAGCATTTGCTCTTTTCGTTTTCTTTAGTCATTATAAATAATGCGACAGTTTTCTTTAGTCATTATAAATAATGCGACAATGAACATCGTAGTATCTGAATTGATAAGTGGATCCATGGCTGTTTGCTTAGGACACATTCCTGGAAAGGTGGGTAACTGGGGCCAAGGCGACTCACATTTCTGAATGCTTTTGAAATGAGTTTCCAAATTGCCCTTCGGAGAGGCTGTGGCAATGAGTGACTTTGTTCTTTTGTTGTGCTCGGTCTCTTACTATTTTTTTTCTGTTCATGATAGATCATCATTTGTTACAGAAAATTATTGCACTCCCATCTCCTTTCTATATTAGCAAGTTTCTAATTAACTAAGGGCTTCCCGTGCCATGTGGAGTGGATCATCTTTTATGCTTTCTATCATTATTGCAGAGTAACATGTTAATAAACTCGTGAAGGGAATATCAACCCTTTGACCCCAAGTATCTCTTTCTCTAGCATTAATCAGAGACCTCTGTTAGGACCCAGTCACAAAGAACAACGGTAGGGTTGATTTTCCTTCTTATCAATTTATCAACTGTGCTGGAGGCCTTAAGCCTGCCCCTCACAGTGGGTGAGTTCCATGCCTTGGTCTGGGTTGCTGTTGCATGATTTCTTTCTTTTTTCTTTTTGTTTCTTTTTTTTTTTGTAACAGAGACAAAGAGAGACAGAGAGAGGGACAGACAGACAGGAAGGGAGAGAGATGAGAAGCATCAATTCTTTGTTGCAGCACCTTAGTTGCTCATTGATTGATTTCTCATATGTCCCCTGACCGGGGCGGAGGAGGGGCTTCAGCGGACCAAGTGATCCCTTGCTCAAGCCAGTGACTTTGGGCTCAAACTGATGAGCCTTGCTCAAACCAGATGAGCCTGCGCTCAAGCTGGCAACCTTGGGGTTTTGAACCTGGGTCTTCCGCCTCCCAGTCCGACGCTCTATCCACTGTGCCACCGCCTGGTCAGGCATGCTGTTGCGTGATTTCTGTCACTCTCCATTATTTGGTCAGTGGAACTTTGGTATATTTCTAAACTGTGCTAAAAACACATACTGTATTGAGACTTAAAACTACATTTGGTCGTCTTTCATGTACACAGTGTTTTTTAAATGGAAATGAAAATTTACTGACTTAATTCTGAAGGCCATGACGTGGGATTTCTCTGAGTTCCAGCCATCCCATTAGGGTGCGTTCTCTCTGTGGAATGCCACCAGGGTCCACGTGAGATTGGTCACTCTCCTTCTGTACCCTTTTTACCTTCAGCTGGAACCAGCGAGAGACAGAACCGAATAAAGGACCTCTCCCTAATTATCTGCTGTTTATAGAATTCCATTTGAGTTGCCATTTTACTTAAAAGTTTTAAATACCGTATGGTGCTAAAAATGATTCCTGTGCCGAGGGAACATGAAAGAAAGTTGTTTTTTTGTGTTTTGTTTTGTTTTTTTTTTCTGAGCAAGGAGGTTTTCTGTCCTGACAGTGTCCGGTGTGAGATGGGAGGGAGGTGCTATCGGCCACCCTGCCGACCAGGCGGAGTCTGGGGCTTGTGCGTCCTGCCCCCAGTCACCTGGTGTCCATGCAATGGGAGCTGAGTTTTGTTTCTGTTCTCACGTGTTAGCACAAACTCAAACTTTTACACTGTAAACCAGGTGAAAACTAAAGGGATTGTTTAAGTTGGCGCCGACCAGTCACACTGTCGATCTCTCCGGATTTATGAATGCTTGAAGGGCACGGCTCTTTCCACGGGCCTCTCTCTGTTCCCTGCAGGCTGGTCAGTGTGGAAACCAGATCGTGGCTTATTTAGTTGTTTATTTTTACATAGACCACTTCTTTCCTCAAGCCAAATTTAGCTGAAAAGGAAAGAAAAATAATCCTGGTTTTTTTTTTGTTTGTTTGTTTTTTAATTTTTATTTTATTCATTTTAGAGAGGAGACACAGAGAGAGAGAGAGAGAGAGAGAGAGAGAGAAAGGGGGGAGGAGCTGGAAGCATCAACTCCCATATGTGCCTTGACCAGACCAGTGCAGGGTTTTGAACTGGCGACCTCAGTGTTCCCAGGTCGACGCTTTATCCACTGCACCACCACAGGTCAGGCAATAATCCTGTTTTTTGTGTCTGTGACACTAAGATAAAACAAAACAACCAGCTTCATTTATGGTCTCCTCAAACCTGAATCTAAAAATTGTCTTTTAGAGAGATGTATTATGCAAAGCTCGTGTAGATGTATATGTTTATGTAATATTTTTAAACATCCGCACATTTATTACAACAATACGGGGGTGGGGGTCCTCAGGTCACGACACAGTTCCATTTCTACGACGGTAATGTAACCCGAATTTTGGTGTAAGTTGAAACGTACCCTAGCCTACGTCACTGACTTATCCTAACACAGCTGTAAAGTCATAATCTAGAACGTAAAAATACAAACACGGTACGTTATTGTATATTTTTTTCCTCCGCGTGCAGAGAAACAACTAGTTTGCCCGCGTAGTCCGTAAGTGCGGCGCTAACTGGGTAAGCTAACTCGCGTCTCAAATTTTTAGCCTTTTTACGGGAGCGGGCGTCGTTAACTTGAAACGTCATATGTCGAGACTGTCCTAACCCGAGGTCCCCCCCTGACCTTGTAACGTTGTGAATGTTTAGCCTTACAGATAAATATGCCTGTGTGTGCACACCGATATATTTATGTCTATATGTGTACTTTAACATAGAACAGTATATGGATATTATATATGGTATACATAATACGTATGTGTAGATAGAGAGAGTTAAGACAGATTACAAATGATTTATTAAAAGAGGCTTCAAAATGGAGGTATCTTGTGAGATGTAAGGAGCCTACAATTTTTCAGTGCCTGGGATTATTTTCAGCTTTATATTTTAGTGATTTGCACTATCTTCTCTTTCCTAACGTAGTCTTCAGATGAATTAATATACTAAAAATCCATACATTATGGCAATAGTGAGAATTATGGATACTGCACACGCTACCAGGAATGACGTCCAGGTAGCCCCAACAACCACTTGGTTAAAGCATGTATCTTATGTCCCCGGTGCCTTCAAAGCCTCTCCTTGGTTCGTGCTGGATACTTGTTATTTCTTTTGTCAATTGTATCGGAATTGTGTTCATTGGAACGCTTCTTTGCCTTTCTATCATATATTAGTCTGTTTTTTCTCCATCCCGAATGCTTGATGGATAGCTACTAAAGTGATCTTTTAGAACATGCAGAACCAGTTAGGAATTCTCGGATGCTGATTCTATCGACTTGACAGATGTGTTAAGAAATTTTCTTGTAGTCATTAACATGTAAAGTAAAACTGGAAATGCTTTGGGTCATGTTAATATTACTATGACGACTTGTTTTTTGTTTTTTTTTTTAAGAAAGATTAGACTTCTTGTAAGACTATGATAGTTCCTCCTGTTTTCGTATTTTGATATTTCTAGGAAATGTTTTAGTCCGTTACAGATAAGCAGTTTACGACTGTTTTGCAGTTCAGCTCTGGAGCCTAGTTGAAATGAACATATTAACTAATTTTAGACCTATTTATTATTCTTTATTGGTAAAAAGAAGTAAAGGTTAAAATACATTTTATAAATGCCGGGTAAACTCAATTAGCTTTTAGCAAAAAATTTTTTTTTTTTTAAGCAGGGTAGATGAAAACAGCCTTGTTAAGGACTTCACCTACTTTTAAATCATACAGAGTACATTTTCTTTTTCCTGTGAAATCTTTTTTCTCTTTGTTTTCCTTTGTATTTTCTTTATAGGAGTACATGTTTCAGGAGTTACCACCCGTCTAAAAAAAAAAAAAAAGCACATCTATGTTTATCATGCAATATTTATTAATATAGGTCATATTACTTTCATATATCAATACCTGATGGGAATGTGAATTATTTAAAGTGAGCATCTGTGTACTGTTTTTTTTTTTTTTTGGTATTTGAAATAAAATGAATTTTTAATGTTCGTATGTAATACGATCTGGCAAGATTATCCTGGTAAAAGTGTTCAGATCCAAATGGGGGGTCAGCGATAGTCTTCCTCCTCACTGTCTAGAGTTGGGCACAACCTTCAGTGACATTGCCCTGCTTTAAAATGGGCTAATTAGGTGGATATGTATACCCTATTATGTTAATAACTATTGCATCATTTACACCGAGGGTTCACTTACAATGCCTTTTCTGTTTAGTTGTTTTATATAACAGACAGCTGTCAAAGTGTTTATAAAAAAATTTTTTTCATCAGGTAATTTTTTTTTTAGTCCTAGAAATTTATGAATCATGTTGTCAAGCTTTGGAAAACCTTAAATTCAACTGAACAAATGAAGTACTGAGATCGTGGCGTAAGTCATTCAGGTCTCAGTTTGTTGCAACTCCTACATGGAAGGATCTTAGCCTTTTAGACCCTCTGGTGACTCGAGATCAAGGTCCCGGACCCCTCAGGAGATGTTTGTTGAATGAATGCTCACCAAGCCACGGCGTTTTCCAGAGGCTGCTGCATCTCCGCCTACCTCTTCTCTGCTCACATCTAGGCTGACTAGACTCAAAGGAGAACGGAGTTTGTTACTATGTTAGCTTGTGATACCTATTTCTTTCTTTGGAAGTAATTATTTTCATCTTGCTGGATCACATTTTAAAGAGCGTTCTTTCTGTTGAGTTCATTTCGAGCAGTGTTTCCGAGCTGCACTGACCGCAGAGTAGGGTGGCGCCTTTATTCGTGACTGCGAATCACATCAAGCTGCTTATCTTAGCTGTCATGCGATTTGCCAATTAGGTCACTTTAGGGGTTAAGGGAAATGAAAGACTTTGAGTCCGTCGTTACATTCTCAGTACAAAGCAGCACAGTTAAACGGCCGTGCCCAGTCATTTCATCCTGGTGTCTGATCGACCCAGAAATGGAAGATAAGTTGAGATCTGATGGATGCATTTGTGATCTTCCTCACTTTATCTGAAGATTGTGCGGAAGATGCTTAAATAAGTACCTTAAGAAGTAAGTGAAAAGGCACATATTTAGATTATACTTACTTCTAGAATATCTTTTATCATCAGACTGAAGCCCATTCATTGTAGAACATTTTGGAAAATACAGAGAAATATAAAAGAAGAAAAATTTTAAGTGCCCATGATCCTACCATCTAGAGCAGTGGTTCTTAACCTGGGTTCTATCGAACCCTAGGGGTTTGATGAGTCAGTCTCAGGGGTTCGGAGAAGCCTCTGCCGCGGAGGCCAGAATAAAGTAATACCGTCATTTGTTGTGAGTTCATGCACTTTGTTGGTTTTGTTCTTTGAGCAAGGGGATGTTCATGCACGGCTCATTTTGTGCACCAGTAAAAAAACATATACCTATGTCTTGAATTTGGAAAAAAAACCATATTTTATTTATCACTAAAGAAGGGTTCGGTGAATGCGCATATGAAACTGGTGGGTTTGGTACCTCAAAAAAGGTTAAGAACCACTGATCTAGAGGTATAATTATTTAATGGATTTCCTTCTGACCTTTTCATATTTTTTTCAACCAAAAATTTAATTGTTGCTGAGTGCTTATTTCATAGAAGGCAGTGAGCTAAGAGCTCTGTGTGTGTTATCTGTCTGATGTTCACCACGACTTATGACACAGTTGTTTTCTCAGTGATGATTCTGAGACTTAGATTTCAATATCAAAAAATGGGGAACTTGAGACTTTCAGTATGGACAAATGATAGTCGATTCGTAAATGTAAAATAAAATTACTTGTAAGTATATCTAACTGTTATAACTTTTGAGTAAAATTCCCACCCCACTGTTATGACAAACCGATTTATATTAGAGACTATCAAACATATTTCGAAAGTAGCATTTAAGCAAGGAATACTATCTGTATACTTTTGATGCTCACCTGTATTAGGTAGATATGTGTTCAATTACAGAATCCCATAACCACTGTTCCTGTTGCACTTGAGGTCACATAGCTAAGATTATTGTTTGAAAGCAGGCTTTTGATTAATGGGCATTCAAAACAATGGCTGAATGCTTTAAATGTTTCTGTTACATCAGGGTATATTATTTTGAAATGTTAAGAGTGAAAATAGAAAGCAAGTATGCCCACTCTCACTGAAAGTATTTCCCTGGAAGCTTTTAGTCTAAAACTCAGGTGTGAAACGGAACAGACATGTAAAATAATTGTTTTTACTTTTACAAAAGTCAGACGTGCACTTGGAGATAAAATCACAAACAGTGCAGAAAAAGAAATGATCCTTGCCAGGATTTGATAACTCAGTAATTGACTGGTGTGCCTCCTGACATGATGGCTCATTAGCATAGGAACCATCGGTCTGAACGAGCCGTGCGGCTGTCTGCTTTGTAAATGGCAGTGGGCAGCATTGTCCACTGCGTTACCAGCACGGCTTACATGAAGAACCCTATCAACCCTGCGTGTGTCCTTTGCCAGGAAAAATACTTTTTCTGCCAATGAATTTTTGTGTTTCTTTGCCAGAAAACAATAACAACAAAATGCCTCAAGTTGTTCTTCAGTGCCAGAGCCCTTGGAACCTAATTTAGTGCCCAGATGTGGTAACGGGCACCCTCAGATGTGCCTTCATTGGCATGCGCTCCTGATTAATCCCTGAGTGTCCTGCTCCAGCCTCTCCTTTGTCTGTCGGAAGCCCTGCTGCAAAGCAGTGTTGATTCAATTCACCTGCATGCCTGTTTACATTCTTCTCAATTCTTTCGGCATTCATAAATATTTGAGCCTCAAAGTAATCCTGCAGAATATTAACAGAGATGACTATTTTTTCCCCCTTTAAAACCCACCTAAAATAAAAAAAAAAAGCAAGCACAGATGAGTTTAATGTCATCAACATAGACTGTAAGACTTCAAAAGGGCAGGAGCTGTGGATTCACATTGTATCCCCGGCTCCCAATATAGTGCTTGACGCTCAACAAATGTTTCAAGATGATTGATGTTGAATAAACTTAAAAACTACTGAGCTCCTCAAACTTGGCAAGACGTGGGAAGGCACAGCTCCCGGAGACAAGAATAAAGCTCAGAGCAACCCGTTACAAGCCCATTTCTTTGAAGTCTGGTGTTTTCATCTTGAAAACTCATACACATTTTGAATTCTACGTTTACACTAGGAATGTTAGCTTTATCGTAAAAATTATTTTAACGTTATTTATCATAAAGTAATATCCTTCTGGAAAATGCTCTGCGTGTATCCTAAGTAACGCGTCTCTCTCTGGGTTACTTATACTGCTTTTGAGAGATACAGATGTCCAATTAATTAAATTCTATTTAAGTGCCGTTTATAAGCTGATGACATGCAAAAATGTACGTCTTCCGCCTTTACCTTCCTCCTGAAGTCATCATCTTAGTTAATGACAACTCTGTGGTCCCAGTTGACTGGGCAAAAAAATGTTGTATCATACGTGATTTATTTCTTTCTCAGTTTATTCTATTGGGAAATACTGTTGTCTCTCCCTTGAGGATATATCCTAAATTTTATCACTTGTGACCACCCTTGCTATTGCTAACAGACTGTCACCACCATCTCTGTTCAGTTAATTAGACAAGGAGACCACCAGACTGGGGTGACTGTTTAACACCTTCTCAGTTTATTCTATTGGGAAATACTGTTGTCTCTCCCTTGAGGATATATCCTAAATTTTATCACTTGTGACCACCCCTGCTATTGCTAACAGACTGTCACCACCATCTCTGTTCAGTTAATTAGACAAGGAGACCACCAGACTGGGGTGACTCTTTAACACCATGTCGGCCAATGCAAACAGCCCAGAATGTAAACCTGTTCAGGCCCCAATGTTATGAAATCAAAATGCTAAGGACAAGCAGTCACAACAGCCAATTAGGCGGTAAGCTGTAGCCAATCAGATCATTTCCCTCTGGGTTTCCGCACTTTCTCTGTGTAAGTCCTTCCCTGGCTCCTGTCCTCGGAGCACACCTAAGCACTTCCAGTGTGGTGCTGCCCGATTCAACTCAAGTTTTGTTCAAAGTCTTACGTTTCTAATGATGCCTCAGTTTCTCTTACAACACCTCTCCCCTGGGTCCGAGCAGTGGTCCTGTAACTGGCCTCCCTGTGCCTGCCCCTCCCCCACAGCTCAGTTCCACGTGGCAGCAGAGCCACCCTGTAAACGCCCGTGTCAGGCCATGGTGGCTCTCTGTGTAGTGCCCCCCAGAGACTGTTCATCCGGATGGGGTGAGGGCCTGAGTCCGCATGGGCCCCGTTGGGTCCTGCACACCCACTGGGTGTCTCCCCTCCAGCTGCCCGCCCCTCCTTGCTGTCTGTCCCAGCGGCTCCGGTGCCCCCCCCCACTCCCCCCCCCCCCGCCACCCCCGCCAAGTGTGCTTGACTTGCTGCTGCTTCAGGGCTTTGCACTGACTGTTCTCGCCACAGCATCTGCTCTCCCCCAGACCCAGAGGGCTCACTCCTTTATTTTATTTTTTATTTATTTATTTATTTTTTCAGGGACAGAGAGAGAGTCAGAGAGAGGGATAGATAGGGACAGACAGACAGGAACAGAGAAAGGTGAGAAGCATCAATCATTAGTTTTTCATTGCCGTCTCAACACCTTAGTTGTTCATTGATTGCTTTCTCACATGTGCCTTGACCGTGGGCCTTCAGCAGACCGAGCCACCCCTTGCTGGAGTCAGCGACCTTGGGTCCAAGCTGACGAGCTTTTGCTCAAACCAGATGGGCCCGCGCTCAAGCTGGCGAGCTCGGGGTCTCAAACCTGGGTCCTCCGTGTCCCAGTCCGTCGCTCTATCCACTGTGCCACCGCCTGGTCAGGCTTATTTTGCATATTTCTGAAGCTAGAAGCAGGAAGACAGTCAGACAGACTCCCGCATGCGCCCGACCGGGATCCACCCAGCATGCCCACCAGGGGGTGATGCTCTGCCCATCTGGGGTGTTGCTCCATTGCAGCTGGAGCCATTCTAGCACCTGAGGTGGAGGTCAAGGAGCCGTCCTCAGCGCCTGGGCCAACTTTGCTCCAATGGAGCCTTGGCTGCGGGAAGGGGAAGAGAGAGACAGAGAGAAAGGAGAGGGGGAAGGGTGGAGAAGCAGATGGGTGCTTCTCCTGTGTGCCCCGACCGGGAATCGAACTCGGGACTTCCACACACCTGGCCAACGCTCTACCACTGAGCCAGCCAGCCGGGGCCTCCCATATGTTTTATGTGTTGAAGGTATTTCTTTCTCCATCCTCCCTCCATCATGTGCCCCTTGACTCTTAGCCGGATGAAAGTGGGGTAGGATGGCACCTGCTAACATTACAGGCATGCCAGAAAATCTTCATTTAATCCTGAGCTGCCTCCGGAGTTTTGCTAGAATGCTTCCTTTCAACTTCTCTCCCTCTTTTCTTAGGGTCACATCCCTAACCCTAATCCTAACCCTCCTCCTCAAAGTCCAAAGCCCGCTTGTTGTCTCGAGGATATTAGGCCGACTTTGTGTCGGAAATATCTGGGCTCCCCCCCTAACCGTGGCCGCTGCTCCCTTCAGGCACCAGGGACGGAGCTTCTAGTGGGGGGAAGAAAGACTGTCTCCTTCCCGGTCACTTCCATATTCCCAGATGGACATTCCCGGGGCGTATTCCTGCGCACTGGAAACCGTAAGCACAGATGTGCCTGGGAGCATAAACTTCTCAGGACCCCGTGTGTCCTCTGGGCACACCCTTCCTAGGGAGCCCCGCCGTCGGGGCGTGTGCGTGTGCATGCTTTCCTGAGCGGTAGGTACGAGCTGGGCGTGATGCCAGGCACAGAACAAGCACTCAAGTCACGTGAGAGTCGAGACGGAGCCCTTAAATTCAATTTGATGACCTGAGGGTTTCTCTCGGCCTGGCTTACACACGGCCTTCCCATTTTCACAGTCGGAAGCCGCGGGAGGTAGTATCAGAGGCCAGGCTACAAAGAGCCTGTGTTCCCCCTCCAGAAGGCACCGTTTCTAACAAGCAAGCAAAAGAAGTTTTCCTGACGGTGGATTCAAATAAGACTCATTCTAGGCCCAGCCTGGCACTTAGAACAAACAGCAAAGTGTGGACAAGGGACACTGTAAGTGAGGAACGTTTCCCTTTCTTAACAAATTCTTCTTTTTAAATTCACACCTGCTTTTTATTTTCTGGTTAAAATGAATCGAGAAAGATGAATTTAACAAAAATGCCAGCGGGGAAAAATACGCAGTCATAAATAGTATTTCAGGTCTCTGGTGTTCAACAGCCCACAGCTCTGTTGACGTAGTCGATCGAGGGCAGACGGCCGGGCCCCGTCTCTGCAGGGGGAGCTGGCGGTCACCCGGGGAACAGAGTCGGGGTGTTTCATACTGCACAGGGGCCCCGGTGAAAACGTCTCCAAGTGCAGTTCCAGCCATGTGCGACGGTTCCCAAAACTACCTTGCCATTATCGGTTCTGATCCTTACCTTTAAAATAACATTTTCTGGGTATTCAGTTAAAACATGCTCATCATGGGAGATACTTTGGCACATTCTTCTGTAGGTTCTAGACCAGTGGTTCTTAACCTTTTCTGAGGTACCGAACCCACCGGTTTCATAGGCGCATTCACCTAACTCTTCTTTAGTGATAAATAAAATATGATTTTTTTTCCAAATTCAAGACATAGGTCTATGTTTTTTTACTGGTGCACAAAATGAGCCGTGCATGAACATCCCCTTGCTCAAAGAACAAAACCAACAAAGTGCATGAACTCACAACAAATGACGGTATTACTTTATTCTGGCCTCCGCGGCAGAGGCTTCTCCGAACCCCTGAGACCGACTCATCGAACCCCTAGGGTTCCATAGAACCCAGGTTAAGGACCACTGCTCTAAAGCAAAAGCCCTATGCAGGCTTGTAGCCCCAGCCCGACGGTCAGGCAGCGTAGACGACTAACTTCCTTCCCCCGGATTGACTTTGAGAGAAGCTCAGGGGAAATAAGGGTGCTGAGGACCCACGACAGTGGCAGGGCCCCCAACCTTGGCATCGCCGGGAAGCAGGTGGCAGCCTTTGTGGAGAGGCAGCCAGAGGTGTCGCCCGAGTAGGAGGAAAGCTTCGTTTTTAAAATTTGTGGTGAGATAATATGTAAAACAGGAAGTTTGCCTTTTTCAGCCGTGTCTCGGTGTTCAGCTTGGTGGCACCAAGTACTTGCAACTAAGGTCTGGTTTGACCTCCGATATTATTTCCAACCAAATTACCCTGCAAACATGATGAGTACCCTCAGCTGGGCAAGGCCTTAGGCAGCTTGGCACGAAGACCCCGCTGAAGTGTGCCGGGGGGGGCGCGGGGGGGGGCAGGAGGCATCGAGTGCGGGATGACGAATACAGAGCAGCTCCAGGTTCAAGAGAGAAGGGAGAGAGGGGGACCTGACCCCCTAGGGAAGCTTACTGGTGCTGTCAAGTGACAGAAAATAAGACGGTGTAGTAACCATCCTGATGTCCTTTGTTCAAGGGAAAGCCATCCGGGGCTGGTGAGGGCAGAGCGTCACATCATTAGGGTACCGTTCCTAAAGGGTGTTGGGGGGCGAGAGCGAGCTTGACGGAGAGTGAGAAGGCAGCGGGGATGGGGTGCAGTCGGCTGGGGGCGGGGCTTTCCTGTGAGGGGTGCGGTCCTCTTTTCTGGGGTGAGGTGAGCTGAATAAAAAAAGCTGAGTGGAAGACTGGGATTGGTGTTATGTCAGGTGTTTCCCATCCGTCCGGGCAGGCTGACTTAGGTTTTGATCTGTGTGACCCGAGGGGCGGGTCTGGAACCCCTGGGGTAGCTAGCTTCCATAGAGTGGATCCCAGTATACAAAATAACTTTCTCAGTGCCTTTAAAAACAACAGGGACCAAAGGAAAGAAGCCACGGGCATCTCGAGATGAAAGTTCTCCATTCGGCCCGCGTGGATGGGTGGAGGGGAGACCACAGGACCGGACGGTAGGGTAAGCAAATGTTAAGAATGATCTGAAAGGCAGAAGCAGGAACATCAGAAGGTGCAGCTCCGACACCCGCCGAGGAAAAGGGATCCATCTAATCAGAAATGGGAAAAGGGCGTGGGCGGAGTGAAGGAAACAGCAAGCGAGTGCATTAAAAGGAAAATACGAAAAGAGTGCCCGGAATCAAACGTGACCACGATTACAGTTATCTGTCCCTGGGTTCTCCGTGATAAAGAGAAATTCTCAGACTGGATGGGGAAGACAAGATGCAGAAGTTACGTTATGTAGAAGAAACATTTTTTCAAAGAGAAAGGCGGAGGAAGGTTGAAATGAAAGGAGAGAAAAACAGAAACACGACTCACATAGGAGCCAAGAGAAAGGACTGGTAACTTAAAGCAAGCGCCTTCTAAAGGAGGAAGAGGGAGGAACCGCAGTGATAAAAAGGAACGTTAGAACAAGAAAGTGGAGTCGTCAGAGGGGTTTCTCACAACAGAGCCTGAAATGCACCAGAACTGCAGACAGAAAATCACAACACAATCCGAAGATTCCTAACACTCTGTTCTCTCGGAAATTGACAAGTCCTGTGGTTGTGGAGGAGACCTCGGCAGCGCAATCGATACGCCTGAGCTTTAGAAATATGTCTAAAACGGGATGCTCAACAGAGAATGCGTACTTTTACGTTTTATGGAAGGATGATAAAAAGAAACCATGTACCATGCCATAAAAGAAGCCTCAGTCATTTCCCAAGAATGAACTCGACACAAATAAGGTTTTTCTCGGCGGTGTGCTACAATGTAATAAGAAATGACTAACAAAAGCCAGTCCCCGCCCCCAAACGTGATTCCTCATGTTTACAAATTAAACAACGTATTTCTAAATAACCACTGGGTTAAACAGGGAAGTAAAAATGAAATTTTGATATATTTAAAGAACTGAAAGATAATGAAAACTTTAAACGTCAGAATTATGGGATATAGTTCAAACAGTGCTTCAAGGGATTTGTCGTCTGAAGTACATTTATCGGGAAACAAGAAAGGTTAAAAAAGCAAGTGAGCCAATTATTCAACTCAAACGTTGGCACGCAACAAAACATATAGACGAACCAACCAAGGAAACGATAAAGGTAAATACCGAAAACAATAAAATACAGAATTAAAATGACACGAAATGGTAGAGAAGGCTAAGAAAATCAGGAGCTGGCGCTTTGAAAGACAAATAAGACAGTGTCAGAACTGTCATGAGAAAAAGGAGACCTGGACTTGACTAGGCCAACGTAAGATTAGACCACTCCATGGACATCGTCCAGGGGCTTTCGTCTCAGATTTCCAGGGAGAATTTTATCGGTGATAACACGGTGAACGTTTAAGGCAATGACTTCTCTCACCTTTCACACATGGTCCCACAAAATATAGAGTGTAGAGAGAAAGATGCCCAGCGCATTTCATAAACATCAGATGAAACGGATGGTTTCAGAAACCATCAGAAAATGAATGAGTATAATTCTTCATATTAAAAGAATGAAAGAGCCTGACCTGTGGTGGCGCAGTGGATAAAGCGTCGACCTGGGGACACTGAGGTCGCCAGTTCAAAACCCTGCACTGATCTGGTCAAGGCACATATGGGAGTTGATGCTTCCAGCTCCTCCCCCCTTTCTCTCTTTCTCTCTCTCTCTCACTCTGTGTCTCCTCTAAAATGAATAAAATAAATAATTAAAAACTTTAAAAAAAAAGAATGAAAGAAAAAAATATATACATTTATCTCAAACGGTGTGGCTAAAGCGTCAGGTAGAGCTCACCCCCTCCCTAGGATTTTAAAAGCACACACATGTAATATGACTAGGAATGGAAGGGACCTTCCTTCAGGTTACATATTAAAAAAACTTTATCAAAGGTTATACTGAACAGAGATTTTGGATAAATTCCCTCTAATACAGAGAAGAAGACAAGCATACCACCACTGTCAGTCATAGTTTAGTGCAGGAAACAACAAATAATTCTAGGTTTTCCAGAAGAAAGAGATGTCATGCAGTGGATCAGATAGTGAAAAAAAGTTGCTGGTAGAGGCTACTATCGGGGACAGATGTCAATGTCATACCACTGTGGTTACAATCCAGGGGACAGAAAGTGGCTGCTGATTTCAAGGTCACTACTATTTGCTTTTTACCCCTAAAAACTGGTAACTAGACACCAGAATGCAGACGCTGCCCCACACAAACACATCTCCAGCCTTGCTCTCCACTGTCCACTGGAGCAGGCACGTGGCCTCCACGTTGCCTTTCTGTTTCAAATCTCATGAGAGTGCACCTAGCTGACAGATCTCAAGTTGTATCCAGAGTCTTAGCCGTGAAGGAGTGTAAGAAATGCAGTTTTTTCGATTTCTGACCTAACCAGATACAGGGAAAGAAGAATGGAGTTTGAGAGATTCAGTCGGAAGTTCCCACCACATCTGCCCACTGTTTTTGCTGCCCTTAGCCTAGCACTGACGTCCAGGCGAATGCTGCCCAGGAAAAAAAGGAAATGATGCCTAAGTATTGGCAGGGATAGATAAATTGTCATTGTTTATGGACAGCATCGTCATCTTCACCAACAATGTAATACACTGATTATTAGAACTAATGAGTATGGTGGCATTGCTGTTTATAGGATCCATCTATAAGAATCAATATAATTGATCTATACTGGTAAGATCCAATTAAAATGCAATAAAACATACTGCCCATAATAGGAACAGAAGCCATATAGCGCCTATGAATGAATCAAGAATACACAATATCTCTTTAGAGAAAAATTTAAAACTAATAAAAGACAATTATGTGATGTAGTATTAAAGAAGGTGTCAATTCTTCCTAAGCTACCTTGAAATTCAACTCAGTCTTTCAGAATTTCACTTGTATGGTTTTAAAGACTTGATAAAAAAAACTTTAACAAAAGCATTTAGAGAATTGATAAACTTCAACAGAAGCATGAAGCAGGAGGGCACATGGGCACCTTGGGTGAAGTTGTCAATTGCTGTGAAGCGAAGGCGTCATCATGCAGAGGGGGACCGATGACAGATGACGGTCATCCTCTCTCATCGTGGCAAGTCTGTGTCTAGAGCTGCAAGGCTCTCCTGCAAAACCATACGGAGGGGATGGTGATTTCAACAGAAACACGAGGAAGAGATGCACAGCATCAGCTGTACAGAAGAGGAAACCCAGAAGGCTAATCAGCACATGAAGAAATCATCCGGCTCATCGCTAATCGGAGGAGTGAGGGACTGACAGCAAGGTGACAGTCGCGGCTAAGGTGGTGACAATTAGAAAGCTGAATGACGCACGCACGTGCGCGGATGGGGGGGCGGGGAAGTGTGAGGACGGATTTCCCTGCACTAAGGGTGGGAACGTAGACTCCTTCCTGTGGCGGGGTGTTGGAGAGCAGTCTGAAGGTCTTAATCAAATTAGGAACACGCACTCTGTGGCCCTGCACGCCTTCTCCTGGGCATACATGCCAAGGACGTTGCCGATAACTGAGGAAGGGACAGGCATGAGGTTTGTGCCGACCTTAGCTCTAGACAGAGGCAGGAAGTTTGGGGTCCTTTCTAGGGGAGCAGTGGGGGAAGATGTGGAGGCCAGCGTGGAGCAACTGGGGGCAGCCACTGTGCCCAGGGGCGTGCTTGGATGTTACCGGGACAGAAGGAGGCGCGGAGAGGGAAGCAGCAGAATACTATCAGCGGCTTAATACCGTCGTTTGAATTAAAAAGTACATGCCCTCGGAACAATATGCGTTTTGAAGAGCACATTCAAGTCAGAAGAGACCCACAGAACACACAGGATTGTTGCTTTTGGAAGGGGTTGTGGGCTGAGCCTGGGGAATGGGTTTAAATCAATCCCATCTGTGTAAACAAAAGGCCCCCCCCCCCACAGGCCATTAATAAAATGCCATGCGTGGAAGAGTATGATTAATTAAAAGCCTCTGCCCCCGAGGTTAGAAGGGAAAAAAGAATGGGTGCTGTTTTCTCCTCCTAATTTTTATTTTCTACACGTATGGTTGAGATCTCAGTATGTACTTAATTTTGTGTTCTGGTCTTGTGCTTCACATCATCTCTCCTGAGGTTAACATGCTTTGTAAGCAGACAGGTCTGGATGAGTATGGGGTATTCCCCTTATGGATAGAGCACAATGTGTTGAAAGCTGCCCTCTGCTGTCAGGTACTTAGACGGGTTTACAGTCAGTAAAACACGGCGTAACGATCATCTATCTTTGCATATACTTATTTGGTCCTGTTTCGGGTTATCTGTTATACTTGGTCCATTGGTTGCTGTGCAACCTCAGGGCAAGGAATTAACCTCTGTGTCTCACTTTCTCCATGGGTCGTTGGGGGAACTTAACGGCTTAACCCTATAACCGGATTAGAGCATGTCTGCCACATAATAACCTGCTTAAGTGAATGGTAGCCTGTTACTCCAGGGTTATTTCTAGAAACAGAAGCGCTGGGTTAATTGGTATGAACTTTTCTTTTCGAGCTCATCCGTCATTGGCTCGTTCAATAAATACTTATTGAGTGCCCATTGTGTTATGGCTTGGCATTTAGACAAAGTAGGCAATGTACACACACACACACACACAAATCCTTGCCCTGGTGGAACTAAACAATCCCCGTAAATTGTTAAAAAGTAAACGAGACACAGGATACATTGTACGTTAGGAAGCATTACAGATAACACGAGATGGTGGTTGTGGTCAATGGCACTCTGATTCAGTTGTGCCCAGCATTGGGTCATCCACTCACCTACCTTCCCTGTTCTTCACTTTTTTTCCCATTCCCCAAGTGTCAGGTATGGGAGGCTAAACCCCCAAGGCTTTCCCTCTGGTTCCTAATCGGGCTGGGGATAAGACGGCTCGCACCTGCTGGTCTGCCCCCCGTCTCCACGGATTGCCAGAGGGCTGTTGCCAAGAGGTTTGCTCTTTGACCCAGTGTCACTAGTGGTCGTATATGCATCAGTCCACGTTCTCTGTTGGTCTTTGTTGGGCAGCCACTTTAGACTGCTCTGTGACACCATCCAGGGGAAAGTGTCTTCCTCCTCAGCGCCCCCGTCACGCACGGCACGTCTGCTCAGTCGTTCTTCTGCGTACTCTGCTATGCATGTTTCTCCTCCTCATTAGATTTCAGGTGATTCTGGTCAGGGACGATGAGTGGCCCATCTTTGAATTCCTCAAATGATTAATATTCAAGGGGTTTCTGTTGAACTGAATTTTGACCTCCCCCCCCTCGGTGTCTCTTGGGCTTCCTTCTGGGAAACATTCTGAGTGTCCCCGAGGTCAGTCATGACCACATTCCAGAGGACCTCAGCAGCGATCTGCACCAGCAGTCCACAGCCAAGAGCTGAACCTTGGCAGACGGAGCCTTTATATAATTTATGACTCTACCTTTGGTGACATATCGAGGTAGCCCCTGGCACGCGCCCCGATAATGAAATGATCTTTTTCCTAAATGGACCTCAGTCGGAGAGTCTGGGATGGGTAATGCTGGTTGCCAGGTTCCTTCAAACACCATTCACAGTGCAACAACTCGCTGCTGCATTTTATGTTGTTGATAAATAGAAAATATTTTTCCAAAAAACTACAAATTGCCTTGTTAACTATTTTTTAACTATACAAATAAACCTTTATCTTCAGTTTAACTTCTGACTTATTCCCAAGTATTTAGCATGGCATACACACACACACACACACACACACATACACACACACATATATATATACACACACATATACACACACACACACACACACACATATATATATATATACACACACACACACATATAATTTTAATACCACACTGGTACTATGGGTGGTTATTCGGACTGTAATTTTCTCATTTGAAAAATAAATGAGTTTGTAACTTTTATATTTTCTTTGCTCATTGAAAATGTATATCTTGCTTAGTTTTAAAATGCATTTAAAGTTGGTGAAAAGTTAGCCCTGGCAGGCTGGCTCAGTGGAAGAGCATCGGCCCGGCATGTGGAAGTCCTGGGTTTGATTCCTGGTCAGGGCACACAGGAGAAGCTCCCATCTGCCTCTCCACCCTTCCCCCTCTCCTCTCTCTCTCTCTTCCCCTCCTGCAGCCAAGGCTCCATGGGAGCAAAGTTGGCCCAGGCACTGAGGACGGCTCCATGGCCTCCACCTCAGGTGCTAGAATGGCTCTGGTTGCAATGGAGCAACAGCCCAGATGGGCAGAGCATCGCCCCCTGGTGGGCATGCCGGGTGGATCCTGGTCGGGTGCATGCAGGCGTCTGTCTGTCTGCCTCCCCGCTTCTCACTTCGGGAAAATACAAAAAAATAAAATAAAAATTTAAAAAGTTGGTGAAAAGGATACAGAGAATGCAAGAAACATGTATCGGTTAGAAATGAGAAGAATAAGAGAAACAAGAGGCAGGCCCACAAACCGGAGCCAGATGTGAGCTGATAGAAGGGTTGGGGAGCACAGGTCATTTGCTGGGACCGTGCCCGGTTTTGGTTGTGGGCTACAGAGCCGCCGATGGGAAATGGGAAGCCCGGCCGGCTGGCTGGTTCCCTGAGCTCAGCAGATAAAGCAGAGTCTTTGTTTCAGGGAGAAGCACAGCTGTTGGCGGTGGTAGGACCAGAGGACTTATTTTTACTTTTGAGAAGTTGGATGTGGAGTACACTGTGGTTTAACGAGATGTGTCTCAGCGGCACCCTTCCATACAGCCTTGTGAAAGGTCTCCAAGGGGTGCCTTGTATACTGTCTGTCCACAGAGCAGTGAGGCAGCCCTGACCCACGAGCCGGGTGGGCAGCGAAGCCTTCTCACTCTGGTCTGCGGGTTGCGGGTGAACCCCGCCGGAGCACCGGGGGTGTCTGTGCACCCGGGGGCTCACTGGCCTCTGCTCTGCCCTTCGGAAAGGAAATTCACCTGATCGCGCGTTACACGTTTGTTACTCTGGGAGGAAGACTTTGACTTAGAATCTGTTAGGGCTGGCACTTTGTGACATGCAGCTGACACTTGGTTTTCTAGTTGAGTAGAAACTGTGTCCTCTGGGGTGTGTCACTTCCTCCCCGCGGTGCAGCTCTGGCCTTCCGACGGTCACGCTGTTTCCTCACAGCCAGGAACCCCGACAGCAGGCTGCACCTCCATCATCTGAGAGGCAGGACAGAAACCCGGGGCCCCGCCTCCCCCGCGGAGCCCCAGTGTCCCGTTGGGGACACTATAAGTCGACTGTACTTACAGTGTCCCGGTGGCTTGGAACAAGCCTTAGGTTGCCTCTCCCCTGCTTCTCTTCAGCCTCTTACCTGCCTCTCCCCGAATGGCAAGGACCCCATTTAACCCCTGGCGGCTGGGAGAGTCTCTCAAACTCTCTTATCTGGAGATGCTTTTGGTTTCCTAATGGTCGTCTTGTTTATGACAACACAGTCATTAACTTGCACCACAGTCACAGATGGCAGTGGCCTGGCCGCGTCCCACGGGCACGGCATGCCGGGGCTCGCGGGGGGCCATTTCGCACACAGACGGGGTCCTGAAGGCATCTCAAGCTTTGCTCCACAAAGCGCTTCCTTTGAACACAAATCAATGTCCTTTATTTTGTTCATTGATTGTTGTTCATACAGGAACACCTAGCATTCACCGCAGCCACACTCGGTTACTTTGCACGCGCGCGTGCGTCTTGAATCTCTGGTGACTTACGTGTTTTACCTCCTGCGGCGTGGATTTCTGTCAGAACGCGGACCGAGAGGCTGTACTTAGAACGCACACCTTTGTGTTTTCCCGGTGGGCTCAAGGTTTACGATTTTCTCCTCTATTTATAAAATGGTTTTGTTTTGGGGGGTGGTAAAATGATACTCAGAGACTGAGATAGTCTTTGCCAGTAGCTTCGTGAGCAGAGAGGTTCACTATAGGAATTATGATAATGTCACCAGCCAACAGCATATAGGAGATTGCCTCTTAGACGGGAATGGAACAGGAACGCTCCCATCCAGTCCTAGGTGAGTCACGGGACTTGTTCCAGGCAGGGTGGGGGAGAGCGGTGAAGTCCGGCCTAGGGGCTGGTTCTGGGGGACTCAGCAGGCAGGCGCTGATGTTGCCAGAGCATGTTGCTGTGTTTGTTGTTGATGGGCTGGTGTTCTTGATAAAAGTCCCCTTTACCAGGGCAGGAGGTAAGGTCCCAGGGGATTTTTTGAAAGCCATATCGATCAGCCAAGGGTAGTCTTACACAGACACAACACCCTCGGGCCGCCCTCACACACTCCAGGTGTTTGTAGTCTGAAGGTCCCCTTCCTGGAGTTGTGTCTTCATGGATCTTATTGATGAGCCCCCGTGGGGCCCTCCAGGGGCTGAGCGGCTGACTGCTTGTCACCAACAACAGCGGAGATGGTGACATCCTGACACAGCTGACCCCACGCCCTCATCAAAGCAGCTTTACTCTTGAAAACAACTGCGGTTTGGCCATAAACGAGTGTTTTGAAATCATCCAAATCCAATAACATAACGCTCCTTTAATGAAAGTTGGGGTCTTCCTGTTGGAATGTTTATTTTTAAATTCTTATTGAAGTATCCTATGTTATTTAATCTAGAGTTGGATTATTGAAGTTTGTTTTTGCTTAAATGAAGTGATGGCTAGGATAACTAACCACATCTCTCTTTGTAGACCAGGCGGGGCAGAAGTAGGCTTACAGGTGTGAGAACACGGGACAGTTTACGCTTGCATCGTTGACTGCTGTATTATTTTCTGTACAAACAACAGTGTATCGAGTTACATTGGCTGTCTGTATTTTTGAGCTAATAGCCATCCCTTAGATTATAGGGTTCCCCAACCTACGGCCCCCTGAGGCCATTTATCCGCCGCCCACCCACCCCCTCGCCGCACTTCCGGAAGGGGCACCTCTTTCATTGGTGGTCGGTGAGAGGAGCACAGGATGCATCCGCACCCATAGTTCCCATTGAAATACTGGTCAGTTTGTTGATTTAAATTTACTTGTTCTTTATTTTAAATATTGTATTTGTTCCCATTTTGTTTTTTTACTTTAAAATAAGATATGTGCAGTGTGCATAGGGATTTGTTCATAGTTCTTTTTATAGTCCGGCCCTCTAACGGTCTGAGGGACAGTGAACTGGCCCCCTGTGTAAAAATTTTGGGGACCCCTGCCTTAGAAAGTCCCCAGTCACCCCTCTCCTCAGCCTCTCCCTTCTCTTACCAAGTCTACTCACTTGCTACCCTATTAGGAAGATCTTCAAAATCTACTCGTTGAACATCTAAATACACAGGATGAACTGGCTAACTACCAGTGCCTAACCAGCAAAGGAAGACACCTGGGTCACTAAATGAAGCTTGCAGGTCAGCAAGAAGTGACTAGTGCGTTTTAATTCAATTCAAACACCATCTGTTGGGCACTCACTATGTTCAAAATACTGTGGATGATGGGAAGAGTAATAAGTCAGTCATTTCTAAAGTGTTTTTTTGTTTTGTTTTTTACAGGGACAGAGAGAGAGTCAGAGAGAGGGATAGATAGGGACAGACAGAAATGGAGAGAGATGAGAAGCATCAATCATTAGTTTTTCGTTGCCATTGCGACACCATAGTTGTTCATTGATTGCTTTCTCACATGTGCCTTGACTGTGGGCCTTCAGCAGACCGAGCCACCCCTTGCTGGAGCCAGCGACCTTGGGTCCAAGCTGACGAGCTTTTGCTCAAGCCAGATGGGCCCGCGCTCAAGCTGGCGAGCTCGGTGTCTCGAACCTGGGTCTTCCCCATCCCAGTCCCACGCTCCATCCACTGCGCCACCGCCTGGTCAGACAGTCATTTCTAATCTTATATTACGTACATTCCTGCTTTTTACTGTCACTTTGGTAGACTTTTAATTTGTTTAATGGTATTTAGTGAATTTTTGTGAAGTACGATATATATATATATATTTTTAAGTATAATATTTTTAACTAATGAGAGTCCTACAGAAAAATGCCTCATGGAAGGGGGTAGAGACCCTCTTTGAGATTAGGACTCTTCTAGACCTCAGGACACGACAATGGAATTATACTCATGATGGGCACCAAGACTTGGGCTTGGTGAGGACGTCATGTAATTTCCACAGCGAAATGAACAGCCCACCGGATATCCGCAGGGGAGACAGCTGGAATGTGCCAGCGAGTTACGCACAGAAAAGGCCTGGGCAAAGTTGATTGACAGTGTGTGTGCTCAGTGAATGGTCACTTCTATTATGATGATTCTGCTTTTTGCTTTATTCTGATGAGCTTGGGCTCCGTGAAGACAGACAGCCACTCCTCAGGGGCTCCTTATCCGGTGCCTGTTACGTGATAGACACTGAGCTGGTCACAGGGGATTTCACTGTGAACAAGACAAGCCTCTCACTGCCCCAGAGAGCTTTTCGTTCGTTCTGTGGGGGATTCAGACCGGAGCCCAGGCTGAGTGGCGTGAAGCGTGGTGGTGCGTGCGGTACAGGGTGCAGAGAAGAACCCCATTGCGAGGAGTGTCTCAGCTGCAGGGCAGGTGAGAGCAGGCGAGGGGAGCAGCCTGGTCACTACCCAGCAGTGAGGGGAAGTACAGGGTACCCCAGGACTCCTGCGTACAGCCTGGGTGGGGACCGTGGGGGCCACGTGGGCAGTGCTTCTAGCTTGCTCTGAAGGAGTCTGGGCTTTCTCTCTGAGTGGTGGGGACCACCACAGACATGAATTTTAAAGAGTTCAGATTTCTCTGGTCTCGTAGTGGGAGATGGGCTGGGTTGCGGGGGTGGCGGGGGGCGGGGGGTTGCTGCAGAACCAGAGGTGTGGCAGAATTAGGGCCAGAACTGAGATAGGGACCTGACATGGAGCAGCTGTGACTGGGCTGGGGTGGGGTGGGGTGGGGTGGGGTGGGGTGGGCAGAAGAATGCAAATAACCCCACAGAGGCCTGGGCAGTGGGTAGAGTCGAGTTGGGAGGGCCGAGAAGAGGGCCCTATGCTCTCGGGCTGTTAGGGGGCTCCACCTGCGTGTTCGCACTAGGAAGGGGGGCGGGTCCGTTTGCTGCGGGAAGAGCCAGGCTGGGGGACAGTAGATGCAGCGGTCCCCCCGAGAGCAGCGGTGTCCACAGGCGCCCAGCAGCTGGATTAATGAGCACTTCCGCCGAAGCCGGCCTTTCTGTAGAAAGAATAATCAAGTGATCCTCTCTCCCCAGGGGTTGGGTGACTTCTCACAAATTAGCTCGGGGACAAAGCTAAATGGCAGAGCTGAAGGCTGCCTGGGACCCAGCTGCCTGGTGGCTGCCGCGGTCAGGCAAATTGTGATTCTCTGAGGCACGCAGGGGGTCCCCGTGCAGACCCCCGCTGTTCTGACCGGGTTCCCCCTCTGGTCCCAGCGCTCGTTAAGGAACCAGGGAGAGGCCGAGGGGGACGAAGGCGGGGACACAGGCACACTCTGAGTATTTACTGAAGGCAGGACTGGGTTTTAGGGGCTGTTTTCACCTGGGTTCTGAAGATCAGGGTGTGTGTCCCAGGATTCCAGAGAGTTCACTCGGACGACGTGGACAGACTGGGCTTTGGAGGCGGAAGGCTCGCTGTCCTTCCACGAGCAGACTGTGGTGTCCCCATTTGAGGGGATCACTCCTTCCGCTGTTGTTAACCGAAGCCAGAAGCTGGGTGTCGGGGAACCCCGGGGGGCCCCGGGTTCTTGTTCCGGGGAGCAGATGAACCTGGGAAGGGCTCTCAGCCTCCTCCCCGTGTGCCCTTGACTCTGGTCAGTGCCCCCCGGCTGGTGCTGGGCGCAGGGGTGCGGCCTCACGTCCCACCCCACGGCACCCCGCTTCCCACGTGCGCGGTCCCCGCCGCCGCAGGAGCACGACGTGAGTGGATGCAGCGCTGGCCTCCCCGGCTGCGTCACGTCAGGAGAAAGACATCGCGTTTCACGTGACGAAGCAAACCAGTGACTAAACCAGATAAAGGAGCAGGGGATGAAAGGGGAAGGGAAGAGGGAGAGACAGTCTAGGGAAACAAGTAAGATCGAGCTCTCCGATTAGGAAAAGGAGCCGGTCACGGGCTCACAGATGACAGATGTAAAAGGCCCCACCGCTGAGGTACAGGACATGTCTGAGCAGGGCTCTCCCGTCAGAGCCACCCACTCGGTAGCTCGACGCGCAGGAGGGGAGTTTTCTGAGTCGCTCCGTCGTCCCCTTCAAGTTGCTTGAGTGATCACTGGTTGAGACTCGTGAGGAGCCCGAAGGATGCCTCGGTGGCTTCCCAGAAGACGCGTTCTGACGTTCACCTTGAGATCTGTCTTGGTCTGCTCTGGCCCTCATAACAACATACCATAGACCAGGGGGCTCAAACCACAGAAATTTATGTCTCCCAGTTCTGGAGGCTGGAAGTCCAAGATCCAGGTGTTGGCCGGTTCGGTTCCTGGTGGGAGTTCTCATCTCGTTGTGTCCTCACGTGGGGGGTTGGGTGGGGGGTGTGGGGAGAAGCAGAGAGAGCAGGTGTGAGAGTCTTCGGGTGCCTGTTAGAGGGTGCTGATCCCATCATGAGGACGCTGCTCGTGACACTGCGCGAAGGGTTTTCCTCCCAGATGCCTCCTCTCCAAATACCATCACATGGGGGGTTAGGGCTTCCACAGATGAAATCGGGGGCGGGGGTGGGGGTGGTGGAAACATTCAGTCCATAACAACATGCCATTTCATATTGTTATTTAACCTAAAAGAATACATTCATGCATTTGTTGGAAGGGAAAATAAAAGCCCTATCACATTGGCTGTCTGTAGTTTTGGCCGTCTTTTGGTTTTTCAAGATCAAGAAAACTAAATCTAGAAATAATAAAATTCCATTAACTAAGAGCTTCAAAGGTACCGTTTTAGTAAAAAGGCAGTCAGTGTGTTTAGAGTAAGTTTTTAGGGATCAACTTATTAATAGCGTTCAAGCCCATCGCGTTTCCTTTGTTCTTTTCAAGTTACGGGAATGAATTGAAAGCAGGCTTCCCAGTCTATCGTGTATCAGTGAAACCCAAAACACAATAGTATTTGTCTTGTTAAAACCAGGAGGCTGTAAATCTATTATTTATCTTATATTAAAGGTGCAAGTTCCAGAGCGAGGCCTGTGAATAGCCCAGAGAAACAGGAGATGAAGCCTTTCATCTCCGCTCAGTGCTTCCCCGTGTGACCCGGGTCAGCCGTGATTCACTGTGGCTGCTGTTCCTGTGAGTGTGTTTGTTTACCCAGGCTATGTTCAAAGGTGAAAAAAACAAAGAAAAGGGAAAAATGAGGGAAAAATCACAGATCTGGCTTTACATTTCAGAACAGACTTCAGAAATTGTAATTAGACAAAGCTCCGTTATCATTTCCTAGCCCTCAACAGAATTCTCCATCTAGCCAGCCGTGAGCGGGCTCTCCTGCGGGTCATTATACATAATGTAGAAATGGGGATGCGGGCCATTCCGACTTCGTTCTCTGCGGCTGCCGCCCCCCCCCCCCCACGCAGGCCCCGTGGGGTCACCCTTGTTTTACGGAGTTGACGGTGGCCTGTCCCCAGGTGAAGGCTTCTGAAATGACACCAGACGTCTCTGCTTGACTCTGAACTAGCTCGGGCAGCGGCCGGCAGGGCGAGCTGCCCGTTGCCTGTTAGAGAAAGGAGCCAGCCCCCTTCCCCCGGGGACGGGCGAGCGAGACAGAGAGCGCGGAGCGGAGACGTCCCCGTGTGCCACCCGTGGCAGTGGGGACAATTGGGGGAAGTCCCTGGTATGTTGGTGCGCTGAGGAACTGATCCAGTTCATGGGGAGCAGCAGGCCTTCGGCCCTGCAGCAGATGACTTCTGTACCTGAACTTCTCCCCTTGCACGGTAGCCATGCTGCCAGTAGCTTTGACTGGCCGGGAACAGCCACCATCGTCCATTCTCCCGCGTCCTCCAGGGCAGGGGACGTTGCTTGTCCCTGGGTGACTTCGCACACTCGTGTATGTGACCGTGTTTTGCCAACATGCACAACCACCGCCCACCCTGCCCTGGCTTTTCTTTTCCTTACCGGGCCCCACAAATCGCCTGGTCCCGGCAACAATAACAGTAGTAACCACAGTGCCCAGAGGTGGGTCCTGCTGCTCACATACGGTGCAGACACGGAAGGGGACCAGGAGAGTCGCGTGCCCCACCTGCAGCCCACGGCCAGCGGGTCTCAGCAGCAGCCCTCTGATGGCGGGCGCAGCTCTTAGCCAAGGGCACAGGCCGCTCTGCGGTGCTGGCCTCTGCGGGTGGTCTGCATGCCCTGGGGGGGGGGCCCTTCACGCTCTCCAGGCTCCCGCCCGTGCAGCTGCTCTTGTGTCACCTCTGTGTCCCCGGTCCTTACCAGCAGCTTCCCTCCCTCCGTGGAACTCTGTGGAACGCTTTTTTTCTGTTCTGCTGTTTATCAAATTGTCGGTGTCAGACACTGCGCGAAGGGTTTTCCGTGTCTGTTAAAGCAGAAGAAGCAGAGAGTTCCGTTCTTGCAGCCGCCCCGGCGAGCAAGGAAAGCCTTTTCTATTTTACCAGTGAGGGGCTGACCCACGTCACGCTTCTGTTTGCTTCTGTTGTCCCCAAACTGTGCTGTAAGGTTCCTGAGGGCAGAGACATCATGTCCTCGTTTCCTGCATTCCTCAGGTGACGCCTGGTGTTGCAGCTGGACGGCTGGAACTGGGCAGGGGTCTGAAGCTGTCAGAGACAGTGGTCAGGAGGAGATGGGCCGGAAGGGGGCGGAGCTGATGCTTCTGGTCTACCTGGAACCGTGTGTGTGTGTGTGTGTGTGTGTGTGTGTGTGTGTGGGGGGGGGGGGGGGGAGCGTCTCTGTCCTCCCTCCCCTCTTCTGGATTCACCGTATTTACTTTCCCCCGTGGTTCAGAGTGCCTTTCCCACAGCAAGGGCTTGACTGAGGCCACAGCCTCCCCCAGCCCGTCCTCATTTGTCTAGTCACTTATCTCCATCGATCTAGCTCAGGGGCCCGTGTGTGACAACAGCTCTATGGTGAAGGACCTGAGGGGTGCCCCGAGAAGGACACACGGGGGTTCTGGGGGGCGGTAAAGACACGGCGGAGCTTGCTTGCAGGTGCACGTTGAGGCAGGCTGTGTTCCCGGGGCCCCTCCTTCTGTCGGTGGGGCCTCGGCCTCAGGGAGGGCGGCGGTCAACACGGGCCGGGCGTTGTGATGAAGAGACGTGAATTGGAGACAGACCGGGGACCAATGGGTGTCCACATTCGCTGGCCTCTGGTGGTTTCTTACCTTCAAGGCCCCAGCTGTCCCCACTGGGCCCGACGTCAGCACAACCTGGTTTGTTCTCAGGCTCATGAGGATCAGTGTTTCTGGCTGGGCAGAGAGAGGTGAATGTGTCAGGTCTTGCTTGAAAATAACCTCCGTCTTTCTGGAGGTAAGCTGTTTGTAGAGAGAATTTCAGTTTATTATCATACCCTGCAGACACTTTCCACTTCGGGAGCCCAACTGCTCTTAAAAGCGACGGACGGATAAAAGAGTATCTTGTTTGCCTTGAAATCAGATGCTGCTCAGAACGGTTTTAAAAAGACAGGGAGAGCCTGACCTGTGGTGGCGCAGTGGATAAAGCGTCAACCTGGGAACACTGAGGTCGCCAGTTCAAAACCCTGCACTGGTCTGGTCAAGGCACATATGGGAGTTGATGCTTCCAGCTCCTCCCCCCTTTCTCTCTCTCTCTCTTTCTCTCTCTTCTCTCTCTCACTCTGTGACTCATCTCTAAAATAAATAAATAAAAAGAAATTAAATAAAAAAGAAAAAGACAGGGAGAGCCAGCACCCATTGCTGGCAGTCGGGGAGGAGCCGGAACACGGGAACCCACATTTGGATTCAGGTCTCGGAGAGGTGGTTTCTCTCCCGCCCACAGCACTCACTTCCGAATCGTTCACTGAGCAGCTATTATGTGCAAGGTCCTGCGCTGGGGGTCTCCTTGAGATACCGAAATGGATAACATACAGTTGCCCTCTGGCCTCTCGGCCGCTACGCTTTGAACGGGAAGTACAAGATTCCCCAGCGCCCAGAGAGGGGGTGTGCAGAGGGGAGCCACAGGGGGGAGGCCAGGTCGACGGAGCGGCACAGCGACTCTGGGACAGCCCGACTCAGCAGTAGAGAGGAGGTGACGGCGTTTTATGTGGAAAGGACATTGCGGGCAGAGAAAAAGCCGTGGGCCGTCCGGGTCTGCGGGCGCGGAGGTGACCCGCCAGTGCTCTAGGAAGAAGTGAAGCTGGCACCCACCGGTTTGGGGTCAGGTACCACCCGGCCCCTCACTGCCTCAGGGGTGCCCAGTGCCAATCCCTGGCCTCAGACGGTCGAGAAGTTTCTAAGGCTTGTTCAGCGCAGGAAAGTAAATGGATCGGAATACATTTTTTCAAAGTATGGTTTTACAAACCTAGCTGGGGGCGTTGTGAGCAACGTTAATTAAATCTGGGCGACAAGCAGGTCTTTATTGTAAGATGTCTTGGAGCCTTGAATACGCTCAGTGCTCCTCTGCAGGTACTTGGCCGCAGAACCTGGAACACAGACGGGGCGTGACTGCTGGGGTCCCTCCTCTCCGCCCCCCGCGGTCCGGGCGCGGCCTGCCCGCAGGCCCCGCCCACTTTCACCTCTAGCCCCGCCCTGTGTGGCCCCCCATGCAAGCCGGGTTCTAAATCAGTTATCTCTCCGCCTTTGGAGAGAGCGTCATCCACAGTCTTCCTGAGTGGCCCCTGGGGCCTGGGTGATACAACCTGGATGTCCCGGGGGAGACTGTACTCTTGCCAGGTGGATATTGACCGACGGGAAATGGGAGGGAGCCGGCCAGTGGACTTCCCGCCCTGCCCCCTCCACCGAGGGCTCCACGATGCGCTCCCCCCCATCCCCCGCCCCCAGCTCTTCAGAGCGTCACGCCTGCCTGGGCGCATCTGCGCCATCGCCCTCGCAGCTGCAGGAACGGGTCACCTCACTCCTCTCCCTGCCGCAGTCTCTGTCTGCGCCCTCCGCCTAGGCCTGTGCTTCCAAGTGCGTGTGGGCCTTCAACCCTGGCTCAGGCTCTGGGGTGGCGGGTGGAGTCCCGTAGGCACTGAACACCCGAGCCGCGTCCGTGGGCCGGTGCGGGAAGCCGCGGGCTGGTGGCTGCGCTGGGCGCTGAGCGCCGGGGATGAGCAGCTCACAGCAGCCAGACGGGGACGGGGGAACAGAGTGGACAAATGCCCGCCCCGGAGGGAGCTGACCTGTGACTCAGAGGTGGGACTGGAGGCGCTCCAGGCAAAGACATGGGTGGCAGTGTAGACTCTCGTGGGGGGAGTAGGAAGGATCAGCGATGGGGGCGGCTGGGTGTGAACGGAGCTGCTGATGAAGGACTGGCCACAGCAGGTGTGGAGCGGAGCCCCGAGCACCCTGAAGGACAGTCACAGAATAGAGGTCGAGGCCCAGGACTCACTGGCTGCTGGGTCCCCGGGTAACAACAGGGCCGCCCAGTCCCGAGGTGCAGGGTGCCTCCACTGGTGGCACTGAGGGGCGAGCTTGGCGGAGGGAAGGGCGCGTTGTATGAAAGACCCGTCAGCGCTGAGGAAAGGGTGAGAGGGACGGACGGACAGGGCGGACAGTAGAACAGGTTGCTGTCACTGCTGCCTTTAACGGTGCGCTTTTTCTCAGGGGGGGGCCACCTGTCTCTCTCTTCTACCCTCAGAGACCGGGGACAAAGGCGGAGAGGGAAGACTGACACTTCAGGGCCTCTGCCCTGCCTTTGTTGCCAACGGAGACAGTGTGTGGCTCTTCCTTGGAGCAGAAACAGAAGGGCGCCCTGGGAAGTGCAGAGCTGCGCTCGTTTGGGTGGCAGGCAGCTAAGCGGCTGTGGACGTCGGGGGAGGGCCCGGCACCCCCGCCGGGGGGAGGAGCAGAGGGGCACACGGGGTTATTACGAGGGAGGGCGGAAGCGTGCTGACTTTGAGTGAGGCGGGCCACGCACAGAAACACCTGGGGTAGGGGGCCCTGTATAGGCCGAGAGAGGGTGGATTCAAGTCGCAGGGAAAAGGGACTTTTCCCAGGAGGACAAACATTCTCCTGGGAAGCGTGGACCGGCGGACAAACCCACCCGCAGGCCAGCAGCAGCAAGCGGGGGCAGGTGTACCCAGCTGATGTCCCCTGGAGATGTGACCTGGAGAGCACGTCTCAGATTAGCAGCAACACGCAAGAGCGCTTTGGGCTTCCCACCGCGCATGGGAAAGGGCAGCAGAAGCAACTTTACTGCCACGGCCAAGGACACGGTCACCTTCGCTGTCATCTGGATGTCATGATGAGGGATTTCTTAATGTGTGCGTAGCCCGGGGGAAGACAGAGATGCCGCCATGTCTGCAGAGAGGTGACGGGTGCTGGGGAAGGAAAGCCGATGTGGTAAGAAGGCCATGAGATTGTTTTTAAGCAGTGAGGGTCCCAGTAGAGTTAGCTGGCACTGTATGTAGTATGTAGTCGGCAGGGCTGCTAACTGGAGGAGGAGGAGGAGGAAGAAGAGGGGAAGGAGGAGGAGAAAGAGGGGAAGGGGAAGGAGGAAGAGGAAGAGGGGAAGAGGGAGGAGGAGGAGGAGGGGAGGAAGGAGGAGGAGGGGAAGGAGGAGGAGGAAGAGGGGAAGGGGGAGGAGGAGGAAGAGGGGAAGGAGGAGGAGGAAGAGGGGAAGGGGGAGGAGGAGGTGAAGGGGAAGGAGGGGAAGGGGGAGGAGGAGGAGGAGGGGAAGGAGGAGGAGGAAGAGGGGAAGGAGGAGGAGGAAGAGGGGAAGGGGGAGGAGGAGGAGGAGGGGAAGGAGGAGGAGGAAGAGGGGAAGGGGAAGGAGGAGGAGGAGGAAGAGGGCAAGGGGAAGGAGGAGGAGGAAGAGGGGAAGGAGGGGAAGGAGGAGGAGGGGAAGGAGGAGGAGGAAGAGGGGAAGGGGAAGGAGGAGGAGGAGGAGGAGGAAGAGGGGAAGGGGAAGGAGGAGGAGGGGAAGGAGGAGGAGGGGAAGGAGGAGGAGGAAGAGGGCAAGGGGAAGGAGGAGGAGGGGAAGGAGGAGGAGGAAGAGGGGAAGGGGAAGGAGGAGGAGGAGGAGGAAGAGGGGAAGGGGAAGGAGGAGGAGGAAGAGGGCAAGGGGAAGGAGGAGGAGGATGAGGAGGAGGGGAAGGAGGAGGGGAAGGAGGAGGAGGAGGAGGAGGGGGAGGGGGAGATGATGGCGGGCCCAGTGCAGAGGTTCAGGGACTAGCATGGTGGACAGGGGTGGAGATCCTATCAGTTTGGGATTCTCGGACATACGGGAGATCTTGTGGAAAGGTCCAGACTCAATAGCTGAGTTCTAACAGCCGCTCTTCTCCTGCAGCGAGGCAAAAGGGAAGAGCCAAGACTGGGGAGGAGTGCTGGGCAGATGGGGTTAGAGGTCCAGCATTTGCCATTTTCGTTAGCCAGGGGTCTCCAGAGAAACAGAATATCCTCATGAGGGAGAGATTGATTAGCTGACTGGTTCACACCATTACGGAGGCTGGGAAGCTCCACGGCTGGCCATCGGCAAGCTGGAGCTCCAGGAGAGCTGGTAGTTCCGGTCCGAGTCTCACGACCTCAGGAGCACAGAGGACAGAGGTCAGCGTTCCAGCTCAGGCTGTCAGGCACCTGGAGGGTGGATCCCACCTCCCTCTGCTCTTCTTCTCCTTTTCAAACCCTCCAGTGCATGGTAGGACCCCCACCTACCATGAGTAGGGCCGTCTGCTTCGCTCAGTCCACCAACTCAAGTACTAATCTCGGCCCAAACCCTCAGAGACACAGCCAGAGAGATGTGTCTCCAGCTCCTGGACAGCCTGTGGCCGGTCAGATTGACATGAAATTGATGCTACCAGTCCTTTGTGACCATGTGTGTGCATCCTACCTGCACATCTGAGCTCTAAGCTCATCCAGAGCAGGGACCCTACCTTCTCCTCCGTGTTCTCTGTAGCTGACACGAGAGTTTCCATGTACTAAATGTTTGGTAAGAATGTGTTGGATGGTTCATTGATCCAATAAACTTATGTCTATGCCAATACAGAATCGCTCTTGAAAAGCTGTGGGTAAATCAATTCTTGGTAAATTGAATCTTATTTCAAATGTGCCAGGGATGTTCAGCATTTAAAGAACCCCAGGTGACTGGGAACACAGGCATCCTTTGTCTGTTACAGTCACATGGTACAGATAAGGAAGCTGACGTTATAGAGAAATTGTTGGATGTGTCACCCTCGGGTCTGTCAGTGAAATGGAAGGTTCCTTAAAGCAAAGTATACCTGTTATTTATGGAGAGAGTGACTCCTTGAAAAGCCCCATCATCGGGGGTTTGTAACGTTAGGTCAGTAATATCATGCTTTCAGCAGTATTTGTCTTTAGTCTGTAGATACTTAGTAGATTTGTTTAAATTAAAACATTATCTCAGCCCTGGCTGGATGGCTCAGTGGTAGAGCGTCGGCCTGGTGTGTGAAGTCCCTGGTTCGATTACACAGGAGAAGCAACCACCTGTTTCTCCATCCTTCCTCTCTCTCTCTCTCTCTCTCTCTCTCTCTCTCTCTCTCTCTCCCCCTCCCTCAGCCATAGCTCAGCTTGAGCAAGTTGGCCCCGGCACTGAGGATAGCTCCATGGTGCTGAGGATGGCTTCAGGTGCTAAAATAGCTTGGTTGCCGGGCAATGGAGCAGCAGCCCCTCTGCCCCATAGAGGGCTTGCTGGGTGGATCCCAGTTGGGGTACATGCAGGAGTCTGTCTCTGCCTCCCCACCTCTCATTTAATAAGAAAAAAAAATTTATCTCAGAAATACACTAATATACTATATAACATACTAATGAGCAGAGTCTGTCCAGTCGTGTGCTACCACAGGGATGTTTTCCGTCTCTGGTGGACGGACCACACATACGGCGGTGGTTCCGTACGAGAGCAGTGGAGCTGAAAAGTCCTTGTGACATTGTCGCCGTCATAAGCTCGCACACAGTGTCACACCGTCCTCACGTGTTGGCGTGGGTGTCAAGAAAGCCACCGCCCCGCCAGCCGTATGAAACCGTAGCGCCTCCTACTTGGTCACGATGACAAATGACTGTGTTGCCAGCTTCTGTATTTACTATACTTTTATTTTTATCGTTGCTGCAGAGTGTACCGTTTCTCATAAAACAACAGATAAAGAAGGCTGAGGTCGCTCAGTGTGCCGCGGTCCGCCTGCAGCCGCCTCGTCCGTCCTGTGCTGACCTCATTACTTTCTCTTGCCCCTGAGTTAACCCCCTGCTGTTCTGTGTGTGCGGGGGGGGGGGGGGGGGGAGCCTGCTGTGTACAGGTTTCCAGCGTGGGAACAGCAGGTCACGCCGCAGAGCTGAGGCGTGAGGCAGCCTCTGGCATGGAAGCGTGGGCACGCGTAGCACACTGTGACTTTCACAGGAAGATACGTCTCTCGTGACGTGTCCCCGTCCTCAGGCAACGCATGACCCTACGGAACGGTTCCCTAATGTATGGCAGGTTCATGAGTAAAAACTGAAAAAAAAAACAACATACAAACAACAACAAAAAAGAGCTTCTGGCTAAGAAAATGGACTTTACGGAAGACCCTGGGCTCAACGCACTGTGTTTTCCCTGGGCGGCTGTGAGGATGAGGAGGGAGGGAGTAGACAGGTGCTAAGTCCTGAGACCCGACCTGTGTTCCCAGGTTCACTGCGCAGGCGACGAAAACCTTTTCAAGTCCGTGGCTTAATATTAAGTGTGAGAAAGGTGTCGAAAAAGATGTAGTGAATGTAACCTTGCGAGCACCTTACTGATGGAAGGATTCATTTTAAATGGATCAGGTTCTATCAACACCTGTATGAGGTGGAGTTAGTGTCTTCCTGCTCCGTTCTAGAATAAAGTCACTTGACAGATGTGAGAAATTGGAGAAAAGAAAGCAGAGCTACTTTGGACCACTGTTCTGCATGATCCAAATGAAAGGAATCAGAGCATCAAAGTGGGCGTGACGTTAACTCTGCTTCCCTTCCCTGGCACTGTCACATGGCTTCTGCTCGTCAGAAACGACTTTGAAGGTGTCAGTCACTACAAAAGAAGCTTCCTTCTCCTCGGGGATTTTACTTCTTGACGTGGAGCAGCCGCGCATCAGATGTGAGGAGCAGGGGGTATTGATACTCGCTAAGAGAGCTTCAGGACAGATACCAGATCTGGGGGGGTAGAAACGTTACCCCCACTTTACAGATACGGGAACAGACGCAGGGATAAAGAAACCGGGCCCCACGGTTGTGTGTTCTTCACCACTATCTCCATAGCCTGAGTTCTTTCGGTTTTTACATAGACTATTAATGTCGGCTGCTGAGACCGCTGGTTTTTTTTTTTTTTTTTTACAGGGACAGAGAGAGAGTCAGAGAGAGGGATAGATAGGGACAGACAGACAGGAACGGAGAGAGGTGAGAAGCATCAATCATTAGTTTTTCGTTGCCATTGCGACACCTTAGTTGTTCACTGATTGCTTTCTCACATGTGCCTTGACCGGGGGCCTTCAGCAGACCAAGTAACCCCTTGCTAGAGCCAGCGACCTTGGGTCCAAGCTGGCGAGCTTTCTGCTCAAGCCAGATGGGCCCGCGCTCAAGCTGGCTACCTCGGGGTCTCGAACCTGGGTCTTCTGCATCCCAGTCCGACACTCTATCCACTGCGCCACCACCTGGTCAGGCGAGACCGCTAGTTTTTAAAGGCCGCGGTATTAGGTAATCATGTCTTGAATCACCATCGTCATTGGGCACTGTGACAACTACGTACAGGTGGAATCTTTAGATGATCCGACTCTCAGTCCGTGCTCTTCCCAGTCCGCTCAGTCAGAACCAGCACTTCCTAAGCTCATCACCTGGTGCTGGGTCAGGATACACATGGAAATGATGGGGGCGGGAGCTTGTTTTCACTACTGTGATGGGGTAGATTGTGCACCCATTTATAAAGTTGAAGACTGCTGTTGAAATGGGTAGCTTCCGGCCATGCATCCAGACCTTTGAGGGTCTCTGTGTGGTTTTCTTCACCTGTTATGGGTACTCCTGAGTAAAAGTTGAATTTTTGTACATTTGAAGTAGAAACATGTATATAGTCTTTCCTGAGTTCTAGTCGGTTTGCAGTAAAGAAATAGATTTAGACTTTTTTTTTTACCTCCGGTCCTTTGACTTTCTTTGTAGTGTTAATAAACAATGCTACAGACGAAATACCAACAGAGAGAGCAGATGATGGATAAATTGGATAATCAAACCCTGTAGAGCAAGGAATTTATTATTTTTTTTTTTAATTACATAACACCTTTAACAAAATAAACAATACGGAAGAGGGCACTGATGATGTAAAACATTCTGTTTAGCGTCTAAAAGATGAATACTAATAAGTCTTAAATCAGGAAATGATAGGAAGCCTTGCTTTATGCAAGAGAGGCCTGTTTTGAGGAAGATTGCTCATTTCAAATAACCGAGCGTGGTACCCTCCTGTCCCTGTCAGTGGCTCTCCACCTTCGCAGCAGAGAATCACAAGGGAAACTTGAAAAGCGCTGGTCATCAGCATGAAAAAAAAACAAACAACTTTCCAGGAGATTTTGAGAGCCACTGTTTCTATTGCAATGGTTCTTTAATTATATTTGGTCATGTTTTGATAGGTGGATCTCTCTATTGGAACATTTTGACTTTAGATTGTACTGCGGAGCGGAAGATCAGCTCAGATCAACCCCTAGGTAATTGAATGCATTGACCTTTATCTGGAAGGTTTCTATGCTGAGGGCAGCAGCTCCGGACAGATTACCCTTTTCCTTCCTCACCGTCGTCAGGCCGAGTGCCAGGACCTGGGTTTCTCCCCACAGACCCTTTCTAAACGGTTTCTGCGCCCGCCGGGCATGGCAGGACCCAGCCGTTAATTCAGTCCTTTCATCTGATGGACGTGGGGAGGATCACCGGCCACCCAGGGGAGGCCTTACCGTTATTAATTCCTTTCTGGATGTCCTTCCTGTGTCTGCCCAGAGGCCCTGGCATCGGCTACGTTGTGAAAGTCATGAAAGTAAAGAAATGTTCCGGGCCGGCTGCTCGCCTACTGACATGGAGAAAACCAAATCGCAGGAGCGGCCGGGGTGGCCTCCTTCGGGACAGACAGGCACTGAGTGCTTTTCTGCGGGACTTCCTGGTGGGGTCTGCAGTGGGCCTACCGTGCGCTGAGAGCTGGGAGAGGCTCTCTGGTCCCGAGGGGGCCACAGCGGCTGGAGGCCACCACGATCTTTGCAGTCCCCTGGTGTGTCTCTGAGAGGTTGTGTGCGTACTTTCTAGGATAAAAAAGCACAGGTTGTTACTTTTTTTATTTCAAACTGGCCGCTCGTTTTTAAAATGTTGGCAAGTTTTTGCAAAGCGAGGAAAACCCCTTTCCTTGGGGAGGATTCTCAACCTTTTGTCAGCATATCAGAATCAGCCCAGGAGAGCAGCATCCGAAGTCTGAGAGGCTCCGATTTACCTACATTTTTTCCCCCAAAAGGTACTTTTTTAAAGAAGCCCTGATACAGAAGATTACAAGTAAGGCTGTTTGTTGGTGGTTCTACATAGAAACAAATGAATATATTTTTTTACCATTTGTGGAAATTACAGTTTTGAAAAACTGGAAAAAAAGGCCTGTGTATCCCTTTCTGCTCTATGTTTGGATGGAACAGTGGAAGTATTTCAACAGGATTACTGCCTGTGGAGTGAGGAACTTCTTAGTATTTCGGCTGACCACCTGCTGATAATTTATTTCCTTTTAGCCCCTCAAGTCATTATAAGAATCACCCAACAGTTTGAAATCGAAATTATGTTCTACCATAAAATGTCAGCTATCTGTCGTAAAAAATATTACACACCATTAAAAAATAGAATTGCCACCCCACCCCATCCCCACCTCCCACCCCCCGCCCCTTCCGTTCAAACATTTCGGAAAGAGAGAGAATCCTTGCAGAATGAGGAGCGTTCAAGGTTTCGAGCCTTGCCGCATGAGAAAGCTGCCTTCTGTTTCAAGTCCTTTAACAGCCCAGGCAAATGATCACACCACTTACCGCCCTTTTCTTTGTTTCTACCTCCTGGTCATTTCTGGGGACATTTTAATGATGCCGCGTGCCTCTTGCTGCTGCTGAATCCTGCCCGGCGAAGGCTCGCTATTTAGTTGTCCCCGGGCTGGATTTCATCCTCTGTTTTTTTTATCTGTTTCCAAGAGCTGCAAACAGTTCTCTCTGTGCGTGCGTCACGCTCAGCGGGGGCCGGTGGAGCCTGGGGACCCCTGCTGTGGCCACCCTGTTTGGGTAAATGTCACCGCTGTCAACAGCGGAGAACTAGGCTCCGTCACAACTCCCAGCCACAGCTTAGATGACTCCCTTCAGCGTCTTATCGGACGATGTGAAAGCAGGTATGTTTGCTGCCCGGCTCTGAAGCGCGAGCGAGGGGTGTGGCGTAAGTTGTTTAACGCCTCGCCTGCTTGGGAGCATCCTTGGGGTGAAGGTTAAAAGGGGGGTGGGGAAGAGTGATGAGAGGGGGGTCAGTGCCCTGTGTGCCCCGCCCCTCCGGGCCTACAGGGGTTTGGGCTGCTGTGACGTGGCCCCGGGAAAAGACAACAGGTCCGTGACGCATGCCGTGTTCTAGCTGGAGCTTAAAGGGGTCGCGGAAGACGGATCTGCCCCTTTCTTCATCTTGGGAACGTGTTGCACTTGGTTCGGAGTCTTGACCACAAGCCAGGGCTCGGGGGCCATTTTATAGAACTGGACTCATTTACAGCTCGTTGCTGAGCATGGAGAGCATCCTCAGGAAGGAGCCCAGCTTTCCTCAGCATCCTCGGAGGCTGTGAGGGGCACTGCCTCCCCGTTTCCACCCTGCCGGTGCTGCCCCGCCTCCTTCTAGTGCGTAGGAAACAGGCCGGAGACCCTGACCCCCGGGGGGCAGGGGAGCGCCCTCCACTCAGGTCAGGAGACAGCAGGAGCTCCGTCCGGTCCGTCTGTCCGGAAGGGCCGGCACCACGGGTCGGCCGCCCCTCTTCTCAGCTGTGCTCTAGGCCGGGACCTCAGTTAACTCTGAAAGTACTCAGCTCCTCTCTGTATAATTCTGCTTGTTTGGAACATGATTGTTTGGAAGAAAACTTCAAAGATGCCTTCCTGCGATGCTTTTCCTTCTCGTTCTCCGATTCCCTGGGCCCGCCTGCCCTCGGGACTGGTCCAAAGGAAGGTACCCCACCCCCTCGGGTGACCGGGGAAGAGGCTTTTCGCTTTCAAGAATCAGTGTCCAAACTTCAGCCAACTGTCGTCTCCTGGATCCCCTCCAGTGTCCCCCTTCAGGGTCCCTTCCTACTGCTCACTGGCCAGCGCGGCCACCTACAGGCCGAAGCCTGGCTCTCTTCGGGAGGACATGGGGCCCCGTGGGGACACCGGTTCCCTGGGCTCCAATCCTGGCCCTGCCACTTCCCAGCTGGGCACTGTTGGGCAAATTCCGGGACCCCTTTGAGCCTCGGTTTCCTCATCTGTAAAAGAGTGAAAATACTAGTACTTCCATGCATAGCATCAGTGGCTACTGTTGCCTAAGTATTCCACTCGAGCAGTTTTATCAAGATGTAATTTATAGACACGGAGCCCACCTGTTGAAAGGTTTGTAATGTTGAGAGTTGTGTGACCATCGCCGTATTCTAATTTTTTTGAACGTCCCTGAGTAAACGGCAGACGTGCTGGCCTTTCCCGTTCGCCCCGCCGCGGGTGGGCCAGGCGGCCGGCCCGGGACCCGGTCCAGGACCCAGTGCCCCTCCTGGCTGGCATGTAGCTCAGTACACCATCTCTTTCATAAAAGCTTTCGGCCGTGAAAGTGACCGCTACACAGGAATATCTTGTCAAGTGACTGTGTGTTCCTGTCATCGGGACACTGATGTGGATGCCCTGAAGATACAGGCCCTTACGTCACCAGGATGACCCTGTGGTTGCCTGCCATTGTCACAGCCACCTCTACCTCCACCCCTGGCCTGCGGCCGCCTCTCTGTTTCCTCCTATGATTTTCTCATTTCGGGAATGTTACAGGAAAGGAGACATACTCTAGGTGACCTTTTGGGGACTGGAATTTTTTCAGGTGGCAGTTCTGTGGAGTTTGGCCCCGCTGGCCTGTGCGTCAGCCGCTTGTCTCTTTTTATCACTCAGCAGGTACTCCACGGTGTGGATGGGCCGCACACGGTGTGAACAGCCTCCTTTCGAAGGACAGTGGGCTTGCGCCCACTTGTTGGCTGTTAGGACGAGAGCGGCTGTGGAACATCTCGTAAAGGTTTTTGTGTGACCGTCAGACATCGCTTCTTTGGGACAAACGGCCGGGCGGAATTGCTGGGCTGTGTGGTAGTTTATACGTTTAGTTTTACCAGAAACTGCCCAATGTTTCCGAGTGGGCCGTGTCACTGGCCGCGTCCACCAGCCGTGTCTGGGTCACTCAGGTCTGATGTTCCGCGTCCTCAGCGTTCGCTGTTGCCTCCGTGTTCCAGTGGATTCGTCCTCGTGGAGGCGTGCTGATCGCTCCTCGTGGTTTTTAGTCTGCGTTTCTCTCACGGCGCACGATGTGGCTGACCATCTTCTCATGAGCGTACTTTCCACGGGCGGGCCTTCCTTAGTGAAATCTCTGGGTTTTTGGGGGTTTTTTTTGCCCGTTCTCTATTTGGATTGTTTTGCATGGTGGACGGAGGAGGATTATTTCCATACAGTGTGTCTGTAGAGTCATGGTGTCCTTCTGACCGGTCACACGGTCAAAAGGGCACCATGACTTTACGGACACGCTGTATTTGAGATTCCAATTCTTTTTCAGAGATGTGGTTCGGCCATCGTTTCTCCTAATCCCCGCTTGTCTTTTCACACGGACTCCGGTAGGACAAGAGGGTTAACTTTCCGTGGGGCTCAGTGGGTCGCTTTTTCCTTCCTTCCGCGATGTGACTCTCCGGCGTCAGGTCCGCGACCCTGCTTATCTTCAGGTGCCAAAGATTTTGTCTCCTATTTTTTTTTTCTTCTAAACGTTTGATCGCTTTTACATCTAAATCCGTGATGCATTTTGAGTTCGTATTTATAGAGAGTTGATGAAGGTTAGGTCCAGGCGCATTCTCGTATCGTCCAGGCGGGTCCAGTGGCTCCACGCGTTACCAAGGCGGTCCTTCCTCCGTTGAATTCTTCACGTTTGTCAGAATCAGTTGGCAGTACGTGTGGCGGGCGCCCATTCTAGGTCCTCTATCCTGTCCATCCGAGCTAAAGCGTCTCTCTCTGCCCATATCGTACCGTCTTGATCACTTGATTAATACATATTATATTAATTACGTTATACGAGGGTAGGGCAAAAGTAGCTTTACGCTTATGAGTACAGGAGTTTATTCTTGTATTGGTATTTATCCATCATTGTATTACTTTCCACACAAACAACTGTAAGCCTCCTTCGCCCCTACCTTATCTATAGCTGTGTAAGTCTGGAAATCCAGAACAGCGGCCCCTTTTTATTTAATTCCTCTTTTTTTTAAAATTTATTTTATTTTTATTTTATTCATTTTAGAGAAGAGACACAGAGTGAGAGAGAAAGAGAGAGAGAAAGAGAGAAAGGGGGGAGGAGCTGGAAGCTCAACTCCCATATGTGCCTTGACCAGACCAGTGCAGGGTTTTGAACTGGCGACCTCAGTGTTCCCAGGTCGACGCTTTATCCACTGCGCCACCACTGGTCAGGCTAATTCCTCTTTTTAAATACTCTTGGCTATGCCCGTTCTTTGCCTTTCCGTAGATTTTAAAATAATCTTGTGTGTCTCTACAAAAAAAAAAAAAAAAAAAAAAAAAACCACAAAAAACGTAAACCTTACTGGCATTTTAAGGGAAAGTTTCACTAGCCTGTATGTGCAGTGGTGTAAAACGGACATCTTCTCTACGTCGAGTCGTCTCGTCCATGAACATGGTATGCCTCTAAACACTTGTTTCGGTCTTCTTTGATTTCTGTAACCAGCATTTTGTCATTTTCAGCATAAAGATCGTGATATTTTTTTAAAAAAGCTTATACCTAAGTAGTTTACTTGGAATGGCTATCGATGGTATGATGTTTCTAGTTTTGGTTTTCTACGTGTCCATTGTTAGTGTACAGGAACGAGATTGACCTCCTATCTTGCAGTCTTGTTGAACTGACGCATTAGTAGTTCTAGCAGGGCCGTGTATGTGTAATTTTGTGTTTGTGTGGATGCGTCTGCTTTGGGGTTTCCTACAGAGACAATCTGTCATCTGCAAATAGGGACAGTTTTGTTTCTTCCTACACGTGGGTTTTTCATTTATTTTTTTCATTCTTATTTCAATGGGTAGAAGTTGAAAGAGAGGGATGAGAACAAGCAACTTTGGTTACCCATTTTAGGGGAAAAGCATTCAGTTTTTAAGTTTCAGTATGATGTTAGTAGAGGTAGGTTTTAGTAGATGTCTTCCATACAGTTAAACTTCCTCTCTATTCCCAGTTGGGTGGGAGTTGTGTGTTTTGGTTTGTTGTTTTAATCATGAATGTGTGTTGGATTTTGTCAATGCTTTTTCTGTTTCAATCGACAGATCACAGAATTATTTAGCCCATTGATATTCTAAATTATGCTGATTTATTTCTTCAAATTTTGACGCAGTTTTATGTACCTGGAATACATTCTATTTAATCCTGGCATATAATTCTTTCAATACAAACTAGATTTGATTTAGTAAATTTTGTTGAAGATTTTTGTGTCCAAGTTCAGTGGAAATAGTGGTTTATGATCAAATTCTTTGTATTATTTTAACATGGCTATGTCAGGATAAAACTAGGCTCAAAAAATGAGTTGGAAAATGTTCTTTTGTTTTATGGGGTTTTTTTTAAATTGTGTAAAATTGATGTGAGTTCTTTAAGTATTTGATCAAATTCTCCAATATAATTATTTGGGTCCGGAGATTATTTTTAAAGGAGCTTTTAATTACAAATTTAAGTTCTTCAATGGATTATAGGACTGTTCAGTCTATTTGCCTTTTTCGATTTTGCTAGAGCAGTGGTTCTTAACCTTTTTTTGAGGTACTGAACCCACCAGTTTCATAGGCGCATTCACTGAACCCTTCTTTAGTGATACATAAAATATGATTTTTTCCCCCAAATTCAAGACATAGGTATATGTTTTTTCACTGGTGCACAAAATGAGCCGTGCATGAACATCACCTTGCTCAAAGAACAAAACCAACAAAGTGCATGAACTCAAACAAATGACGGTATTACTTTATTCTGGCCTCCACGGCAGAGGCTTCTCTGAACCCCTGAGACCGACTCATCGAACCCCTAAGGTTTGATAGAACCCAGGTTAAGAACCGCTGCTCTAGAGGTTTGTCAGTTGTATTTTTGTCCATGAAATACTGGCTTTTGCTCCATTGATTTTCTGTATTCTCTTTTTTTCAATGTTATTAATTCCGTTTTCTTATTTTTTTCCTTCAGCTTGCTTTGGGTTTATTTTAATCCTGATTTTCTTTTCTTCGTTTTTAATTTTTAAGTAGGAAATTAGGTTATTGATTTGAGGCTTTTCTTTTTTTCTAATGTAAGTGTTTAGTGCTATAAATTTTCCTCTCGGCTTGGCTCTAGCTGTGTCCTACATATTTTAATATCTTTATATTTCATTCAGTTCTATGTAGTTTTAAATTTCCTTTCAGACTTTCTCTTTTACTCATGGGGTATTTCAAACTTCGTTTACGATGCTTGAAGATTTTTCTGTTGTCTTTTTGTTGCTGATTTCTAGTCTGATTCCCTTACAGTCAAAGGATCCACTCTGTATGAATTCAGTTCTTTTAACTGTGTTGAGGTTTGTTTTTCGTTCAAGAACATATCATGGCAAGAACCTAAATGCAAAAGCATATGAGAATCTAGTTGTCTTTTTATTATAGCCAGACACGTTGAAGAAATTTGGAAAAAATAAAAGCGAAACAGTGCCACTCTTCTTAATGATTTATTTTTGGTTGTTTCGGATAATATAGTTATTTTTCAAGGAGACATCTATGTGTTCCTGAAAAGCTCCATATTCTAAAATGACAGAACTTCTGGGGGAAAAACAGCGTTAGGGGCAGACCACCCAAAAAGTGTATAATCTGTAACCAGGGCACTACTAAAAATAGTATTCCTAGTAACTTTCTTAATTTGATAAAAAGCCGCCTGAGTTTGTTTATCTGCACATGCAGCTCACCTCCCTGGCGTGCTGTCCCGGGAAGTGAAATGTTCCCTAGGCCCCCAAACCAGGCAGGGCTCGCACTGAACTCAGCAAGATGCTGCTTTCATTTTAGGGCTGCTATATTCGTGGTTACTGTAGTTGTTGCTAATAGTTTCTTACTTAGTTTTCAGGCTTTTTTGTTTGTTTGTTTGTTTTTACAGAGACAGAGAGTGAGAGTCAGAGAGAGGGACAGATAAGGACAGACAGACAGGAACGGAGAGAGATGAGAAGCATCAATCATTAGTTTTTCATTGCCGTTGCGACACCATAGTTGTTCATTGACTGCTTTCTCACATGTGCCTTGACCGCGGGCCTTCAGCAGACCGAGCGACCCCTTGCTGGAGCCAGCGACCTTGGGCTCAAGTTGGTGAGCTTTTGCTCAAATCAGATGAGCCCACGCTCAAGCTGGTGAGCTTGGGGTCTCGAACCTGGGTCCTCCACATCCCAGTCCGACACTCTATTCACTGTGCCACTGCCTGGTCAGGCAGGCTTATTTTTAATACATGATGAAGATAGTCTCTGATGGCATTATAACATTAATATGCTGAGGGAAATCAGGTATAAAATCAATACTACTTTCATATTACAGTATACCAACATCAGCTTTCTATTTATCAACCACAAATGTTGTGAATTGGGTAAAAGAAATAGGAGCTAAAATAAAACTGACCATAGGGTATATTTTTCTCATTTGTTTAATATTGATCTCCCTTAACTAGAATATAAACAACACAAAGACATGATTTCCATTGTGCTTTGTTCACATCTGTATTCCCATCTCACAGAGGGGGTGCCATTTAACAAATATCTGTTTAATAAAAGAACAACTAAATTACATCAATATTTAGACTTCTCTGGAATTCTGAAATCATTGGAAATATGAACACCTGTGTTTTTGTTTCTTTTTTTTAAAATTGAACAACTTCTTTGCTTCATCGTTTTATATTGAAGACTGTGACCCTGATTTATGTGTGTTATTGAGAAGGCCAAAAGTAGATGTGTTTTGAAGAAAGTTTAAGACCGAAAATTCTGTAAGAAGATGCAATTATGTTCAATGACAGTATTTTTTAATAGAATCTAATCTGTCGGTTGAACTTCGGTACCAGGGGCCATGCTGGGAACTCTAAGCACATGCGCTGATTTAATCCTGTGTCAGCCCCGAAGGGGGGCAGCTCTCGGAGTGGGTTTGGAGGGTGTCTTTCAGTTCTTGAACAGAGACCCTTCCAGGGGGTCCAAGAGGTCAAACACATTTTATAACACTACTAAGAATACTTTTGCTTTTTCCCTGTGTTGAGATCTCACTGATGCTGCAGAAGCCACCCTGAGAAGAGCCTGGGCCCTTGGCAGGTGTGTCATTGTGGTGACAAGTTTTTCTAGCTGGCACGGTCTTCTTTGTCACCACCCGCTGTGGTGGAACTAAATCCAATTCCCAAGAATATCCTTGATGAGGTAGCAAAAATAAATAATTTTACTAAATTCCAACTCTAACGCATGACTTTTAAATATTCTGTAGTGAAAATGAGAATTGAGCACAATCCCTTCTTCTGCATACTGAAGTGTGATGATGTCGTGAGGACAGTCCTCGGGAGGCTGAGTTGTGAGCTGACCCGCTGCTTTACATGACCCTACTGTGTGTGTGTGTGTGTGTGTGTGTGTGTGTGTGTATTTTTCCAAAGTTAGAAGCGCGGAGGCAGTCAGAGAGATTCCCACATGCGCCAGACCGGGATCCACCGGGCATGCCCACCAGGGGGTGATGCTCTGCCCATCTGGGCTGTTGCTCCGTGGCAAACAAAGCCATTCTAGCACCTGAGGTGGAGGCCATGGAGCTGTCCTCAGTGCCCGGGCCAACTTTGCTCCAATGGAGCCTTGGCTGCGGGAGGGGAACAGATAGACAGAGAGGAAGGAGAGGGGGGCGGGGGGAGAAGCAGATGGGCGCTTCTTCTGTGTGCCCCGACCGGGAATCGAACCCAGGATTTCCACATGCAGGGCCAACGCTCTACCACTGAACCAATCAGGCATGGTCCTACTTTTACTGAAAGTAGCGAATCATAGACAAGGGTGGCTATTCAGAACTGGGTATCTGGTAGCATTCTCTTGAAAATGATTGAAATAATGTTGCATCACTGGAAACAATGGACAGGATTTGTTACTAATTGTAAAAGTCAAGCTCTTAAGCGAAGGTTAGAATTGTAGAGGTCTTCTGTGTGCCACCATGAGTTTGACAGTATCCCATCATTCAAGGACTTTTCTGCTGAGATCCGTAGCAGTATGTGCATGTAATATTTTCTGTACTGCACCATGAAGGGTGCCCACATTTGGAAGAGCTACGTTAAGTCAGCGAGCCAACCAAGGCACCCGTGGGCAAAAGAGCCATTCGGGGTCCAAGTGCGGTCACAGGGTTTTAATGAAAGAAAGCACAGACATTTCACTAATGGATAGTGCAGTTTTAAGAATATTCACAGTTATCCTGAAAAGGCTACTAAAATACGCCTCCCTCTTCCAACTACATGTCGGAGAGGCTGGGTTATCTCAGTCAAAACGACGCAATTGCAAGAGAGTCGATGCAAGAAGCCTCGACGGGAATCTCGTTGTCTGTTGTGAAGCCAGACATCGAAGGAGCTTGGAAGAAGAAAGTGTAAAGCGGAGCCCCTGTTTTCGATATATTTTAGGGGGGTGGGTGGGCATAAGGTAGTTATTTTTCACAAGCATGTCTTTCATGATAACGTGTAGTCAATTTCATGTTATTATTTTTAAATGAATTAAAAAATACTTCAGGAGTGCTCAGTTTTACTTTCTAATATGATAAAGATACCACTCGCCTAAGCAAGAGATTTGGGGTTATTAATAATTTTTTTTTTTTTAAAGTTACCAAGGGGTCCTGAGACCAGGAAGTCTAAGAACCGCTGGTCTAAAAGAAGTTGAGCTTCCTGTTTTTTTTTCTTGGGAAACCCCGGGCTCAGGAAGCTGACTTACACAAGCTCTGACAGCGCCCGCGGGTAGAGCTGGGGTTCAAACCCGGGCAGTTCCTCTGGGCTGTTGTCACGTCCCAGACCGCCCCGGGGAGAACAGGTCGTGGTTTATGTAAATTTGCTAAAATCCCTAGGCCATATCTGCGTGAACTTAGCCTTAAGAAGTGCTTTTCGAATGTCATTTCCTTGGTCTAAAATGACATCCTCACCCTTCCTGAATCCCTGTTTCTGTGTCAGGACATACGTGGCATAATCTCACCAGTAAGCACCTCAGCAGGGAAAGGCCAGTCACACACACCCTGAGCCGCTTTTCTTGGACTTTGTGGTCTTTTATTTAACCTGAGCTGGGTTTTTAGGATTATTGGAAAGAATGAATGTTTGAAAGAAGGATGGAGCCATAGTCCGAAAAAAAATAAATAAAATGTTGGTTATTTCTGATAACGCTCCTCTGTCTTTTCTCTGGGTGGCCTTACTCTTCCCACTGGCAAGGACAGAAATGACAATTTAGTGCAATTCTAGTTGGAAATAAAATATTGAAGAGCTGAGAGCTTATTTCAGTTTGGAGGAATTGCTTTTATCCATTGGCCTCTTCTTATTAATTCATATGCTGAAATAGATTAGCACTGCGCGGGATCACGCCAGTTCATCGATACAGCCATCCGTGTTCCCACCGTGTTCCCACCGTCAGCTGCGCTGCAGGTTTCTCTCCCCGAAAGCTGGAATCGTTTCTGAGGGGGAAATGCTGGAAGGGGAAGGTCTGCCCCGTGAGTTCCCTTAAGTATGCTGTTCATTTGCATTGATTTCCGAGGACACGAGAGACCATCAGTTTGAAGTGCCCGGACTGAATATGTATGCACTTGGCAAGCTGTTTCCCTGTGCTGTTTAACAGCGATCTCGGGGACCCCCTCCTGCTTTGCCTCTTTGCACGTACGTGCCCGGATCCAAAATACCAAGAACATACTGCAGACGCACTTCTCTGCCCCGCGAAATTCCCACACAAATGATGACTTTAGAGTGAGAGCTAGGAATATGCAAGCCGAGCGTTTGGGCTCTTTTCTCCCTCCTGAGGGCGGTGCTCACCGTTGATCTCGGGGACAGAGGGGGGTGCAGGGTGAGCAGCCTGCTTTGTACTTGTGGACCCTGTATGTACAGAGGCATCCTGGTCCCTGTCTCCCCAAACTGTGCCCCTACGCAGGCTGCCAGTCCCAGGCACCCCGCCAGGCAGGCCTCTGGGGGACCAGGGTGTTCCCTGCAGCACTGATCACCTTCACAGACAGACAGACAGGCCCGCGCACACACACGTCCTCTCCCTGGGTGAAGTGCAGGAGTGCATTTATCTCCAAGCACTCCCACTTGTCAGAAAGGATGGGGCCGTTCTCCCACAAAGCCTTCAGAAGGCTTCGCGGGCCCCCGCTGAGCTGAAGCCTCACGAAGACGTCCCCGAGCCCTGGCGTTTCTGCCTGACCTGGGACCTCAGCCCCGGGAGGCTGATCTGTCTGCGGCCCTGGGCTCTCCGAGCACGGCTGCCCCATCGGCTGCGGCCCTGGTTGGTGCGTGGGCACCTCAGCCACAGAAGCCGCACACCCCAGAACCCCACCAAGGGGCCCCGTCAGACAGACCTTCATACCTTTGTGTCCTCTTCCCCCCTGACATCGCCCTTGGTTTGTTGACCAGTCCATCGCTCCCTGGACCGTGGCTCCTCAGGGCAGGGACGCACTGTGTCCCCAGTGCCCAGCAACCAGCAGGCACTCGGAATGCTTGATGCCTTCATAACGGAGGAGCAGGGGCAGCCCTGGCCTCGGCAGAGCTCTGCACACACTGAGGGGCCGGCGAGGGTCTTCCGGCTGGCTGGCGGTGGGAGAGGCTGCCTGCAGAGCCTGTCGGGCGGGGCGGGCGTCCACCACTCTCCCAGCATGCCCATCAGCAGGGCCCCAGGCAGGGGAGCGGCATGGAGACCCCTGGGCCTGCGTTGTGTTTTCATCATAGCCTGATTCATGTTTATTACTTTTGAAGTCAGATATATGTTTTGCTCGGTTGTAACTCCCCTTGACCATGGAATTTCTGACACTTGTTGATTTTTATAAGGCGGAAGGAGAAACGTAGAAAGTGTCCTGTAGAGAAATTGGCTAGTTTTTTAATTTTTTTTTAGCTTCACAGAATATGGTGGTACATCCTGCTCTATCGGAAGGTGTCTGTCGCTGGAAGATGTTTATAACTATTTCTGATAAGCTAGGAGAGCGCAGCCTGAGAATTAACTCTGAGCACAGAGCCGCCGCCGTCTCTCGTCTCAACTTCATCCCCCTTTCTTTCCCTCCTCCTTCCAACTTTAGCCACCGAAGGCCCCGCGTAAGTGGTTAGACAACAGGACGCTTGAATCAGCTTGTCCTAGACCAGTGGTCCTCAACCTTTTCTGAGGCACCGAACCCACCAGTTTCATATGTGCATTCACCGAACCCTTCTTTAGTGATAAATAAAATATGATTTTTTTTTTCCAAATTCAAGACATAGGTATATGTTTTTTTACTGGTGCACAAAATGAGCCGTGCATGAACATCACCTTGCTCAAAGAACAAAACCAACAAAGTGCATGAACTCACAACAAATTACGGTATCACTTTATTCTGGCCTCCGCGGCAGAGGCTTCTCCAAACCCGAGACCGACTCGTCGGGCCCCTAGGGTTCCATAGAACCCAGGTGAAGAACCACTGTCCGAGAGCATGCAGAGGACTTTGTCCTCAGACAGGACGTCCTAGCAGGTTGAAATGTAACCTTCCCATCTCTGCATATTTCACTGGAGAACGTGTATCTTGTCATACGTTTAAATTTTTATCTCAGAAATCCATTGGAAAGGTATGACTGTTTTCTTTAGAAAAAGATTAATATTACCGTTATGGAAGCAGCAGCACACACTGTGAGATGAAAGTCCTGGCTTCGGTAGGGTGTATATATAATAACCTGCCAGCAGCCGAAATTTGAATGGCTGTGTTTACCAGGAAAGGAGCGTTTGCCCATATTTTTTAGAAGAGTTGTTCGCAAATGATACATTATACCCCTGTGCTTTTGTTTCTCCCTGGGATTTGAAAAATGAAACTTTCCCTGAGTGGTAAATTCATAAGCTTGGGGCATGAACATGTTTGAATGTGCGCTATAAAAGAAGTTTTGAAAGGAAGATTAGTGGTTCAAACCGAAAGATGAGTCGCCCTGGGGCGTGCCGCCCGTCAGGAAGCGGGGCTCAGTCCTGCTCCCGCTGAACGCTGCCTTCATGCAGCTCTTCCTGCGTCTCCCCGTGGGGCCCACCTACCTGCGATGGGCGGAACACGGCCGTCATCATCGTCATCATCGTCCCGGTCCAGAGCGGGCGGGGCTTGTCTGCGATGGACCCCTTGTTTGGGGTCCCGTGGAGTCCTCTGCGAAGCAGAAGTCGATGATTACTTCTTGATTCGCTGTCACTTTAAAATGGGGGAGGGGTGAGGTGGAAGTCAGGGGACAGGGGGCTGCGGGCTCAGCCCCCAAGCGCTCTTGTTTGGCAGAGTCACAAGAAGAGTTTCGTGGCATCTGGTAGTTGGGTCCTATTCCTTCTGCCGTGGAAGGGGTGTCTGGCGGCGGATCCTGCATTTTCCATCGTGAGCAGGTGGAGAGCCCCACGGTGGTCCGCCCTCCCGGTGGCGGGAAGCCTGGCCCCACGGGATGCGGCTCTGCCTCCTGGCACCGTGTCCCCCACATCCCCATGGTGCCGGCCGTTCTTGCTGTGGCACGCGGGCCATCGCTCCTTTCCAGACGAGCACAGGTTATCTTCACGTTGGGCAGGAGAGTGAAATGTGTTCACGTTATATCCAAAAAAAACACAGAAAACCCTTCAAAGTCCATTTAGGGAAGTGACGGGTCCATCATAAAATTACGACGTTGTCCTGAGAGAACGTGAAGTCCATCCCTCTCCTCTGGCTGGACCTTAAACCCGTGTTATCCAGACACAAGACGAGCCTCTCCCCTTCGTAATTGATGGATGTTCTACTTAAAAGTATATGAAAATGGAGATTTCACGGGTTTCCTTAGTCATTCGTTCCAGGGTCAGATTATGTTCATTATGGGAGTGCACGCTCCCTCCCGGCTCATGTTTCCTGAGGAAGGGGAGATCTTTTAGTTACTATTGGGGGAAATGCATGTGGATGCACACACACACACACACACACGCACACACACACACACGCACACACACACACACGCACACACACACACACACACACGCACACACACACACACACGCACACACACACACACACACGCACACACACTCCTGCAAAGAACATCAGGGTAACCCCCCTACGGCAGAGTTTGATCATTTTATCGGGGAGTTAGCTCAGTCATTTTTGTCTTGATGGACTTTTTCAGACTTTTTCTTTTTCAGTTCCATTTAAGGCACATAAAGATCACACACTACTATCCTAGGGGTCTGTGCGGACCTGGCCACAAACTCTTTGGATATTCATTCTCTCTCTCTCTCTCTCTCCAAGGCTTCTGTGTTTTGTCACCTTTATGCTTCTTTTAATTTCATGATCTACTGTGTATATTTCAGCAGTAAACAGTTCGCCGGGCTCAGAGAGATAGCTGTGTTACTCTGCACATGGGCTAATCAGCATTAAAATACTTGAGGGAATAATTGTAACGTTAGACACTACAGAATTCCAGAGCATTGACATGTTTGCCTGCCCTTCTCCCTCATGTAGAGGTTAGCACCTGTGCTGAACCACAATTCCACATTCATGTGCACCGCAAAATGTTGTGCTTGCCCGGTGTGTATGAAACTGTTCTTCCTGAGGACTTCTGTTTCTACTTGACCCCAGTATCCAGCATGCTGTCTGCATAGGACAGGCGTGTTTAGAAAACTATGAATTCTATGAAAAAAAAATATGAATTTTTACATACAGCAGCGTTTACATACAAAACCATCACATCATATTGTATATGAAACTGATGGTACTCTTGTCAATTGCAAAATCAAATTTAGCCCTGGCTGGTTGGCTCAGTGGTAGAGCGTCAGCCTGGCGTGTGGAAGTCCCGGGTTCGATTCCTGGTCAGGGCACACAGGAGAAGCGCCCATCTGCTTCTCCACCCTTCCCCCTCTCCTTTCTCTCTGTCTCTCTCTTCCCCTCCCACAGCCAAGGCTCCACTGGAGCAAAGTTGGCCCGGGCACTGAGGACGGCTCCATGGCCTCCTCCTCAGGTGCTAGAATGGCTCTGGTTGCAATGGAGCAACAGCCCAGATGGGCAGAGCATCCCCCCCTGGTGGGCATGCCGGGTGGATCCCGGTTGGGCGCATGCGGGAGTCTGTCTGTCTGCCTGCCTTCCCGCTTCGCACTTCGGAAAAAAACAAAACAAAAGACCCCACCAAATTCAAATTCTTGAGTGTCTCTCTTGAAACTCTTTTCTTTCAAAAAGATGAACTTCCAGTGACTTACTCTTGTAGGACACTGGAACCAGATGAGGTGACATTTCTTTCTCTGTTGTTAAATATGGCGCCAGTGGCAGGAGGTTAGTAAAGCTTGCAGCTCCGTCCATCCCAGGGAGGTCTCAACGCTGCAGCCAGTGCGGTTCCTCATCGTCAGCCTGCTGGGGTCACGGGCGGGCATGTCTCGGCTGAAGCACGTAGCAGACAGGGAGGCTGGACATTCGGTTGGTACTCAAACCCTAAAACGGCGCTTGAACTAGAGCCTGGCGCACGTGAAGCGGCAGACGCGGGTGGTACAAGGATTGAGCCCTGCCTCGGAGTCGCCGATGCACCTGCCGCCTACCCCACACGCACCGCGTCTGTTCCAGCGTCGGACCCACACGGCACCTGTGTCCCTCTCACTCCCTCCCTCCCAGTGCCGAGGGCAGAGTCAGGGTGTCCCGTGGACAGAACGTGGTGCCCGTCAGAGATCTCAGTCTCCTCCTCGACTCCTCCATCTCCGTCACCCCCTGGTGACTCAGTCAAGCACCACATCTCCTTTGCCACCCAGATATTGGTTTAGGGCCACCCATGGCTGTCCACCACCGCAGTCACTAGTCCCTTATCCCCAGTCCTCATCGCCTTGGAGGGCGTTGGCCTGGGTCACCGCAGTGACCTCCCGACTGGCCTGCTCTCACCTCTCTGGCTTCTCTTGACTCCTTGTCCCCATTGTGGTCAGAATGAGCTCCTCACCGCAGCTCCTCAGAGGCTGTCTGCTGCCCTGCTGGGACAGCAGCGAATTGTCACCACTGTGCTGATACTGACAGCGCTGTGGACAAAGGCCTCTAAATAGGGTGATCGTGGGATTTATTATTCACATGAGAACACTTTGACTGTGGAGTGAGCTGCACTGAACGTCATCCAGGGACGGGGCGGACACCAGGATGAGTGCCCAGCTGTCCTGCAGGGCCGGCATGGGCCGACTGGGCTCCCCGGCTTTAGTGCACCTCTCCCACCTGCACAGCCGACCTGCTCAGTTTCTGGGCTTCGTACTTCCCAAGGTGGCGCGCCATCCCTGGGCCGGGTGCCTGGCAGGAGCTGCAGGGTTGACTTGACTGAACTTTGAGCTCTTGGCTTCTGCACGGTCCTCACCGACCTGGTTAAATCTCCCTGTGAGAGGCGCTTACGCCCCCAGGTGCAATCTAACACTCGTTTATCAGAGCGCGTGTGCTAGTGGGAGAGTGGCCACATTGCCTTATCCATACACCGGCCGTGAGATTCAATGGCAAGATGAACTGTCTAATTAAATTCTACACAGTCAGCACAAAGGGGACCAGCTATCTGTGCCGCCGTTTGGAAGTAAGAATAGTCTCGATTTTAACACTTGACATCCTATTGGATGTCTCATTTGTTTTTTAAAAGAATACAATAATTTTATTTTAAAAAGTCGAGTCAAGCAGTTCCACGCATGTATCAACACAGAGGTAGGTGAGACCTGGGTTCCTGAGAAGAAAGTCCCCTTCCTGAGAGACCTGGGACAGTGACGTCTGTGGAGTTGGAGACTCCGGAACAGACCGTCTGGGTTTTCAGTGTGATGTGACTGCTTCTGTCAGGGTGGCCCTGAGCAAGTCACTCAGCTGCCCCGTGCCTCTCCGTAGACACCTGTCAAACGAGTGTGATAACGGCACCAATTTTATGGGGCTTGGAGAATTAAATAAGGTCACGCACGTGAAGCGCTCACAACAGTTTCCAGCGTGTAGTAAATACTGAGTCCTAGCCACTGCTGTTGTTGTTGTTATTATTATTTATTATTATTACATTTATTCACTCAACAAATATTTATTCAGTATCGACCTGGTCCCTGGCATTGTCCTAGGTGCCGGGAATGCACAGGGTATAATAGTCCGGAAGCACGGTGGTTTCTAAATCCGCTAGGCATTGACTGAAGCAGATGCCACAGTGTGTCGGGGCCTTGGGGACGCTGTGCAGAGCCCGGAGGGAGGGCGTCCCGGTGGGCGAGGGCTCAGCGTGGCTTCGGAGTTACAAAGCCACATGCTGATGTGTGCCGAGCGGGTCGGAGGCCTGGAGGGCGGGCAGGGAGCAGATGAGGCAGGTGTGCTGTGGGGGTGTCATTAGCAGCCTGAGCAGTTATCCAGTCCTGTTTATTTTACTGATGGGGAATCACAGGCTCCTCCACGTGCTGACCAGGGTCACGTAGCTTATTAGTGGTGGGGCAAGAACTAGAAGCTGAGTATCCTGTGTTGACATATTTTTTAAAAAAACTATTGAAGCATGCATGCAAAAAGTATACAAGTCACATCCATACAGGATGGCTTTCTGTGAGTTTTCACAAAATAAGCACCCCCCCACCCCCACCCCCACCCCCATCACCACGTAGAGAAGTCTGGTCTGACCCGGTCTCTATATCCTCACCCACCCCTCCCCCCACCCCCAAAGGCAATGCTCATCCTGACCTCTGACACCACACCGCATATTAGGGCTGCCCGGTTTCGAACCTTTGGGTGGAAGCACGTGTCATGAATTTCCTTCTGTCCGGCTTCTCACCCTCCGCCTGTCTGGTGACCTTCGTCCGGGCTGTGAGTTGCGTGTAGCAGTCGTTGACTCGTTCCCATTGCTGGGGGGCGGTGTCCCTTGTACGGATGATACACACACGCTTCCAGTCCTGTCGCCCGTGAAGGGTGGCCGGTAGAGGCCGTGTGTGTGCGGGGACAGCTCGTTGTGGTTATGCGTGTATTAATTTCGCTTGTCCTAGTTACTTTTTTAAAAGAGCAACTGAAGAGGATATTAGGGCATCTCTCTTTCAGAGCCCAGGGAGAGACTCTTATTGTTGCTCTGAGAACAGGAGGCCTGGTGACAACCCAGGCTTGTATGAGCAGAGATCGACTCGTGTGCCCCTTTGATAAATAAGTATTCATCGTCAGCGGGAATAGCCGTGGTGAATTTGTCAGACGCTTTCAAGGGGTGCTATCAGTGAGCTTTCAGCCTTTTGAAATATTATCTGGGGTATTGCAGGTTTCAAGGGGGGGGGTGTCAGAGATTATTTGCTACTTAATTGGGCCAAATAGCCATCATTTCTACTGTTAAAAATTAGGTCTGTTTAAACAAGTGCCTAATTGGATGAATGCCATTTTCATGTGTACTTTACTCAGGGCTTTTTTTTTTTTTTTTTTCCTTTCTCCTTTTTTTTTTTTTAAATATATTTCAGATGACGTCGTGCCGTATTTTAAAACAGAGCCTGGCCCACCGCAGACGCACCTGGAAGGGAACCGCCTTATCCTCACCTGCCTGGCTGAGGGGAGCTGGCCCCTGGAGTTCAAGTGGCTGTGCAATGACAGTGAGCTCACCACCTACACCGGCGAATATAAGTAATTGACGGCTTCCCAATAAGACCCCCTTTTTCCGGTGGACGTGTTGAGCACGCCTTCGCCTGGGCGGCCTCCGTCGCAGAAGGGGTGCAGATACGGGATTTACTTTCTAAGGCACCAGGATTGGAAGAGTAGGTTTGAGCGAGGTAGTTAGCAATGGGGATTGCTACTCTCATACAGGTCAGACTGATACCCAGGAAGCCTGTCGTTATATCTGCGACACTAAGCCCGTTAGGGAGATGACCAGAACAAAAACACCGGCAGGGGCAGCCGCTTTTGGAATGGCAAATCTGCTTCCTTGGGGGGCCCAGCCGCCCCTCCCCCTCGGTCGTGACCCCATCTGAGGAGCACCCACATTCAAACAGAAGCTTGAGATCGGCAGTGCGCAGGTCTGTGTGGTTGAGGGAACGTCCTCGGTGAGCTTGCAGGGTTGGGGCAGGAGAGATGGAGCCCCGGGAGGGTGGGCACGAGGAGAGTACCTGCATTCAGCAGCAAAACCCACCTGCCAGCCCTGGCCGGGTTGCTCAGTGGTAGAGCGGCAGCCTGGCATGTAGATGTCCTGGGTTCAATTCCAAGCCAGGGCACACGGGAGAAGCGCCCATCTGCTTCTCCACCCTTCCCCCTCTCCTTTCTCTCTGTCTCTCTCTTCCCCTCCCACAGCCAAGGCTTCATTGGAGCAAAGTTGGCCCGGGCACTGAGGACGGCTCCATGGCCTCCACCTCAGGTGCTAGAATGGCTCTGGTTGCAATGGAGCAACACCCCAGATGGGCAGAGCATCGCCCCCTGGTGGGCATGCCGGGTGGATCCCGGTCGGGTGCATGCGGGAGTCTGTCTCTCTGCCTCCCAGCTTCTAACTTCAGAAAAGTACAAAAAAATATAATCAGTTCCAAGTATATATGGATATACACTCGGAACAGATTTCTTAGTTGACTGCCAGCATTTAGCAAGGGCAAGAGGTCAGAGGAGAATGTGCTTCCCAAGCTGCTCCTGACCTGTCCAGAGGCCCGGCCAGCCAGGAGCAGGCAGTGGGCAGTGCAACCCTCTGGGCCTCAGCACTCCCCGGTCCCCCCCCTCAGAAAGTCCACACTTGCTTTGCTCAGTTCCACGATCCCGCCCTGTGTGGACACAAGAGTATGTGGCCGCCTCTTCCGTGACCAGGCCCATTCTGTCTGAGTGTCTGCTGTCAGGGGCAATATATCATGGTGGGGAAGAGCTTGCTGACCTCGAGCAGACCTGGGTTTGAATCCCAGCTCCCCACCAGTGAGCAGGATGGATGCCCTCAGCAGGGTGCCCGTGAGCCCCACTTTCAGAGCCTGCAGAGGGCTGGTCACACCTCACTGTGGCATTGGGAGCTGGAGCAGGCTCCGGCCTGCATACACAGCCTACCATCTGGCCCACAAGCTAGCTGTTAGTGGATCCTCGACAATGTCACATATCAGTGTAATATGACGTTACGAGCGTGCTTTGTTAGGAGGAGGTACAAGGAAGAAAAAGAAACTGAACTTAGAACTGAGACCCCTACATGATTTATGGGCTTTAATAGCGGGTGACTTGAGTTCAGCTCTTGCTGTTCAACTTATTGTCCGCGTGACTGTAGACAAGTTACCCACCCAGAGTGATCTTACTTTTCTCACCTGTAAAATAGGTATAACAGAGCCCATCTCAGAGGTGTCTCATAAAAAGTAAAAGACGATGTTTTCGCGCCCCAGGGAGAAAGGAACAACTTTTTCAAAGGATCCAGACTGTTCATCCTAGTGAACAGACAGACGTAGGGGTTGGATGGTCTTTGACGGTGGTCTTCGCGCTGGGCTCCACAGCCACGGACGGTAGCAAAGGAATTGTGTCCTCGGTCTTCAGCCTCCGCTTCCTTGTTTTCTGACACGGGGCTGCCTGGGAGAACACTGTGCACACAGGTGCCGGCCAGTTCCCGTCCTCAGGCTGTTTCTCCCGTCTCAACACAGAAAGGCACACCTCCCCCCCACCCCCCAGTCTCCCCGCCCGCTCCACCTCGGAGCACACGGCACACGTACAGTTCAAATCATTTGCCTTAAACAGAACACTGGGCTCTTCTAGACAACCCACTGAAGAGCCTCTCGCCTTTCCCGCTAGACATATTCCTTGTTAAGTACCAAGCGTGACACTTTGAAAGGGGACATTCTGACCCGTCTTGGGGTTTTCTCAGTTTAGATCTGCTTGTGCAGGCAGGCGGCCAGAGCTCAGCCAGGCTTGGGCTAACCACCTGGCTTACCTCCCCCTTTCCCGTCCCCCCCGACTGTCATCAAAGAGTAGGTTGTACCTCAGAGAACGTTTCCCCCCCCCCCCCCCCCCCCCCGAGAGCTGAGCTTTCAGGGCCCCTCGCTCTGCGGTTCTGCGTTGACATGGATTAGAATGGGAACATCCGGGGCTTGTTTGAAATGTAAAACAAGCTGGGAGATAGTTTTCTCGGCAGCGCACCCTGCCTGCATGTCACCCGACCCAGTCAAGAGGTGTCCAGGGGGGAGGGGGGCAAAAAGTCCTGGTAAGGTGACCAGATTTTAAAATTGGTAAAGCGGGACACCATTAACGGGGGTTGGGGGGTGGTGGTGGAGGGTTCTTGATTAAAAATTTGGTCTACATGGAGCAAAAAAAAAATTTCATAAAATGCAAAAATAGTATTGTAATATATACTTTTTAAATCGGGACTTTTTTAATACACCACAGGACGCGGGACAAATTGTTAAAAATCAGGACTGTCCCCCGAAAAGCGGGACGTCTGGTCACCTTATCGTAAACCCCTGTTCTGTCTTGATGTAGAGGGAACACGCACTGTAGGAAGTTGGGGTTTTATGTGCTTTCTGAAATATTCCCGCAGAGGACGCTTCCATTAACTTTTGCAGAAAAAGAACCCACGTTCTTTGGTGGCCAGATGTGCCTCCGCTTCATTCCCGCAGTGCGTTGGTCTGGGCCGGCCGGCCGGTTGGCTGCTTCCATGTGTTCTTTAGATTTCAATGAACTGTACACGAGCATGTGGTCAGTATGTCCTCTTCTTTCTGTTGTGGTTTCTGTCTAATTCTGCCCATTCCAGTAGGGAATAACCTTTCGTTTAATCAAACTATTTGAAAAAAATAATGAAGTCTTTGGGAAAAAAATATTAGTCACGTTCATCTCATCAAGAAACACATCTCTGCCTGACCAGGCAGTGGCGCGATGGATAGAGCATTGGTGTTAGACCAGTGGTTCTTAACCCGGGTTCTATCGAACCCTAGGGGTTCGAGGAGTCGGTCTCAGGGGTTGGGAGAAGCCTCTGCCGCGGAGGCCAGAATAAAGTAATACTGTCATTTGTTGTGAGTTCATGCACTTTGTTGGTTTTGTTCTTTGAGCAAGGGGATGTTCATGCACGGCTCATTTTGTGCACCAGTAAGAAAACATATACCTATGTCTTGAATTTGGAAAAAAAAAATCCTATTTTATTTATCACTAAAGAAGGGTTCGGTGAATGCACATATGAAACCGGTGGGTTCGGTATCTCAAAAAAGGTTAAGAACCACTGTGTTAGACACTGCGGACCCAGGCTCAAAACCCCGAGGTCACTGGCTTGAGCACGAGGTTGCCAGCTTGAGTGTGAGATAGTAGACATGACCCCATGGTCACTGGCTTGGCTGGAGCCCCGGCCAGCCCCTCCCCCCACTCCCGTCAAGCCACGTATGAGAAAGCAACCAACAGACAACTTAAGGTGCTGCAACTATGAGCTGGAGTTTCTCACCTCTCCCTTTCTTTCTGTCTTTCTCTCTTTCCCTCATATACACATGCTGAAAAAAAAAGAAACACATAATCTTCCTAAGTTTTTAATATTGAATCATTATTTTTCAAATAATGTAATGAATTTATTGTGTTTTGATTAACAGTGAACATGTGACCCAGAAGAAATTATTTTCAGCACTTTGAATCTTTTGGTCAAAGGAAATTATCTTTAAATTTTGCTATACATGTGTTTGTTCTTATTTCAGAGAAGTATGATGGGGAATCAGTGTGTATCTTTCAGGCATAAGAATAGTTACATTAAAACACATTTCTGTGGGGCAAACAGATTTAGTGCTCAAGTTCAAAGAGTAAAAAGAAACAATGTGAAAGTATTGGTCACAGAGTTCATCTCTTTGAAAAAAACGAATAATGTGGAGGTCAAAACCACTCTATGATGTAGAGTCCACTTTTAAAACGGTGGTGTAACAGTTTTAGTCTAAATGCCAAAACATACGCCACGCCATTATTTTATACGTGCAACTAGTTAGACTTACGGTGAACTATGTTGGGGTGCACTTAGTACCCGAGGGGATAGCTCCCTTTCCGCCTTGCCTGTACCAGCGAATGGACCCCTGTCAATTCCACGCTCGCTGCCTAGTCCCCAAGAAGGCAAAGCGCTGTTTTACAGAGGCCGGATCGAGGGGTGACTCATTACAAACAGACCCATTAAAATAAGCAGATGCTTTGCTACCCTTTCCCTAGGAAACTCGATAAGAAGAAATGGTTTTTTTCTGGCGCAGAATGGTTTGGGACTGACATGATAAATTATATTCTGTTCACTGAGGACTTCAGACACGGAGATGGGTTATCAAGGATCCATTGTGTTTGTCATCATTTTTTTTTTTTTTTCAAGATATAAAACCTGTCTAAAAAAATCTCAGGCTGGTTTTTTTTTGTTTTTTTGCTTTTTTTTTCAAATGACTCTTTCATCTCCTCGCTTCCACCAAGCGCCTTCAGCTGTCAGGCATTCACTCACCTCCCTGGGACGGTTCCAGGTCTCAGATGGAAAATACAGGCACCTTATGGAAACAGTAGCTGTTTCCTGCCTGAGAATTGAACCCCGACTCCCCTCGCCCCCAATTCTGGTGTTGGTTATGAAAATGCTAACCCTATAAAAGGGAAAATAATATAAATTCACCTTGTGTAGCTTGGACAAAAAAAAAAAAAAGAAAGAAATAATAGCGTTTTCGTTGCTGCTTGTGTTACGGTTAGACTGCACAGGGAGTTCTGGGGGGCTTCAGATGGGACAGTATTCATGTCGACGCTCATTCCCACATTGAAGCACAGGGGACCACACTGGCAAAATGATAGTTGTTTATAATCCGAGCGAATTTGCATACAAAGGTATCATAGGCAGGTGCCTGTTTGTTGGTGTTTCCAGAAAACATGTATTCTAAATTATTCTCTTATTTCAAGAGGAAATATTATTTTGCAGTTATATTCAAAGTGTATATATATATATATATATCTGCAAGCCAAGAATATTTAAGGCTGAGCACGATACTCACGGTCCCAGAGGAGGAATAACTAGATACTCTGACTGCTGAAAACTCTTACAGTTTCCTCACGTGGCCTGTCTCTGGGCTTCAGCCTCTGTGATTGTATAACAATAGAAATTTGATGGATATTTATTCTTTTTTTTTTTTATTCCAGCAAAAAAAAAAAAAAATAGGAGTTGTTAAGGGGAAAGTTATCTTTTCTCAAGTCTTGTTAAAAGACAAAAAACATGCGTTCACAATCTCAACAAAAACTAGTAGGTACCTGGCAATCGCCTTTATAAGACATGAGTCGCACTTGCATGAGGACCAGTAGTACACATCCCTGATATAAAAGAGGGTCCCGGATAGGAAAACTAAACCTTGTAAAAACGTCAATTCCTTTGAAATTAGTATAGAAGTTTTTGCCCGATTTCATTAAAAATCCCAATGGGATTTTTTTTTTTTTTTTTGAGAATAACTTGATTCCTGAGACGGTTCCAAGGCTCATGCAGGAATATAAACAGAAAAGAACACCAACAAATTTTCAAAACAATAGGTGAATGAGAGGGATTTCCCCTTCTGAGGGCATATTAGAATGCCACAAGAATTAGATAGCATGCTAGTGGTATACAAATAAATATCCCAGAAGGCGTTTAGACTAGAGACCATTCTATACATAAAAGTCCATATAACCAAATGGTCATCAGAACCAAATGGGAAAGAAATCAGTTCATTGGAAACAGTATTGAAAAAATAGATCCTCATTTTATACCAAACACCAAAATAAATTTCAGCTATATTTTATAGTTAAAAAAAAAACTAAACCATAAGAAAAACAAAGGTTCCTGATTTCTAAATAGACCAAGACACAGTTAAGAGGCATTGATAAAATTCACCAGAAACGGATCACGCGCAACCATATCCAGTTTTCCAGCGTATGCTCACATAATCAATTACGACGGAAAAGGCAAACGATAAACCAGAAAAACATTTGCGGCAAATCACATGACAAATGATGACAAACACATTCCCACACTTGGGAATGGGTTCTCAGGCCGCGGGAGCCAGGGCAGCAATGAGATGGGGAAGGAGGAAGACCCAACACACCCCGTACAGAACCAGGACAAGCTCAGGATCAAGTGGGTGGTCATTACAGATGGCTCTGGGTAAAGTCCACTGGGAACGTAGGGAGTCTTTACAAAGTGCCTCTCTCGAAACCCGTCAGCCTGAAGGGTAAGGGAAGAAAACACTCATCTCTGAGCTCCCTGCTGAACCGACGACGACGACGACTCACGTCCCTAATTTCTGACGACTCAAGCATGAGTGGCACACGCGTGTCCTGAGCACCTTCAGGACAGGAAGCGAGATGCATGAGGCGTGGGTCGATGTACACGCACTGCCCACTGCACCCGTCTGAAGCCCGTCAAGGCTGCAGGGAACGGGTGGCCACAGCCATGGCTCAGATGAAAGGTGGAGCCAGGAGGGTTATTGAAATGGACCTCAGGAGGGTCCCACTGAGTCTGTTCTTTGAACCTCCGTGTCACTTGTACCTACGATTGTGTGCCATACGTCAGAGTCCTCTCCAAGAGGACAGTTGGCTTATTTGACCAAGCGTCCTTCCTGCTGCTGGAGAACGCCACTGGAGTCGAGGCCCTGATGTGGCAATGGACAGGTACACTGCTCACCTGGCCCAGGGTTCCATGGTGCCCATCACCGCTGCTGTCCACACACTCTCCCTTCCACCCTTTCCTGTGCATTGCCAGCGCCAGATCTCAAGTCCACCTGTGTGAGGCCGGGGGTGTCTCAGGTCTGCCTTCACCAAGACTCGGAGTGGAGCATTCTCCAAATATAAGAAAGAGGGTCAGGTGCTAGGAGACCGAAAATGTCAACTGTCCACTCCAGGGAGGGCTAGTCAAAGCAGTTGTGCCTGGGATGAAATAGACCTTAATTTCCTACCTAGAGAAATTCTGGAGCTATTTTTTAGATTTTGAGAGAGATACTAAGACTGAGACACACAGAGAGAGGGAGAGAGAAGGGGAGAAGGGGAGAGATGAGAAGCATCAACTCCTGCTTCCCTTTAGTTGTTCATTGATTGCTTCTCAGACATGCCCTGAGACCAGGGGCTCGGGTCAAGCCAGTGACCCTTTGCTTAAACCAGTGATCTTGGGCTTCGAGCCAGTGACTTTTGGACTCAAGCCAGTGGCCTTGGGGTCACGTCAATAATCTCACACTCAAGCGAGTGACCCCGTGCTCAAGCTGGTGAGCCTGCACTCAAGCTGGTGACCTCGGAGTTTCGAACTGGGGATCTCACAGCATTCTGCGCCCACATTTTATCCACTGTGCCACCAGCCGTCAGGCTGGGGCTGTTCTCATGGCCCATTCTGAGTGGCAGTTCGAAACCGTGGTGTTCTTCTGCTTAGCAGAAATGGACATTTTGTTAACCCTTGGTTTTGTTGCAATCTCTTTCATTTGCTCTTCTGGTCGTGATCTAGCCCGGACAAAGTTCTGTCACCCTAGTAGGACTTGCTGTGACACAGTGGGGACAAACATTCTCTGCGTGTTGACTTGAAACAGAGGCAGCGTTTTCTGTGTTTTAGTGCCATATGGCACTGAGATTTTGTCATCGTTTCTTATAGAGAGCCAGGAAACCTCCTCTGCTTAAAAAAAAATAGGTGTTGATAAACAATGGGCATGTAACGAATATTCCCATCTGTTAGGTGAACATAACTTGTGAGACATTCTTGTAATAGGTGTATAGCACTTTACCACTTTTCTGTATATTTTTTTCCCCTTGTGAGCCATTCCAATAAAGATATGGTCCCAAAACAGCATATGCTTAATATTCAATTGTGTGTCTGTTTCTCGCTGTTGTTTGAAAGCAGGGATGTTTTTGTGCGTTATCATATAGCAATTGCCATAGAAATTCGTAGGAATTTACAATCTATTTATGATTCTACAAAAAAAAAAGGAAAAATAGAACGGATAACAACTATATAAATATGGTTATGCTGCAATGCTAACACTGTTTTTAATAGTTTTTCAAGTATGAGCTCCAGTAACTGTTATTTCTTTTCTGAAAACTTTTGTTGACTTGGTTTTCATCTAATCTCAAAACTCCTCCTCGTTATAATAACGGTGTGAAAGAAAAATTGCTCATCCCTCCCAGTTTTATTTGTAATTTAAATAAATGGCACTGACTCCTTGTGTTCAGTTTGATATTACTCTGATCATACCCACTAATTAATTTTTTAGTTGAGATGAATCATTACTCAGAAAAGAATCAGATTCTGAAGATTAAAACTCAGCCATATTTTTCTCATAAAAGATTTTATTAATCTTGCCATAGGATCTCAAGATGGTTATCAGAGGGAAAAAAATATACTTTAATTAATATTTGCTTAAGATTGAATTAGCTGTATTGTCCAAATGTTTATTCACTTAAAAATTATACCTATCCGTTCCTCTTTCGGGTTGACTAATTTGACATACTTGAGTGAAAAGAGTAGCAAATTGTTGAATTTAAATGATTTCAAGGTAGGCTTAGGAAGTGAGCAGATAAAACACACTTTATACGGTACCTTCTACCTGGTGTAAGTTACTCTGATTATACTTTGCAAGAGGAAGTATTTTCAAAGTGAGGGTAACTGTGGCCGGAACATGTTTTTAGTCAAGGAAAGATCGCCGTGTTTTTCTCTTGTTTCAGAAAACAGACTGCCCATTCACTGGGCTTTCAGCTCTCCTCTGTCTTAGGATAGAAACCTTCCCCTGTGTAGAAGGTATCCCAAGCCTGAAACCTTAAACCTTCTTCTCGATGTGTTTTGTGAACCTGGCCTAGTAACGAATTAATGTGCTCTCGTATGTACCATGAAAGGTTTGGCCCTTGAGCTATAAAACTCACTTTAAGTGGTTCTGGGTGATAATCTCCTTACTGGTTTGCGGATTTCCAAACATCCGATGTTATAAAACAAACAGTAAACCTACCGGATAGTTTATGGTAACTATCTTCCATCCACTTTTTTCCTCCCCACCCTCCCCCAACACCCCATTAAATTTTACTGAAGTTTTTTTTCGAAGGGCATCGATTTGAAGGATGATTACTCACAGTCACGGGAATGAAAGATACAAATGAAATGACCTCTCAGTCATCTGAAAAGGCTTTAAAATTCATGTCGGGTCACGTGTGGAGAAGAAGCGAGGCAGGAATGGCATGTAAAGCCGCGTTGGGAAATGTCTACGGCGGCGAGCCAAGGGGGCCACGCTGCCAGGATGTCACTCGCCACTCTCTGGGCCTCGGTGACATCTGTACCCCATCCTGAAAGCCTTGTTTACACTCTTATGAAGAGTGACATGACACGTGATGCTCGCTAGAACAGTTGCCGGTTCTAGAAATAACCTTTATTTTATTTTATTTTTTTAATTTCTTTTTTATTTTATTCATTTTAGAGAGAAGCAGAGTGAGAGAGAGAGAGAGAGAGAGAGAGAGAGAGAGAAAGGGGGGAGGAGCTAGAAGCATCAACTCCCATATGTGCCTTGACCAGACCAGTGCAGGGTTTTGAACTGGCGACCTCAGTGTTCCCAGGTCGACGCTTTATCCACTGCGCCACCACAGGTCAGGCCTAGAAATAACCTTTAGGAATTCTGAGAATTAAGGAGATTCTGTGGTGAGAGGGCCTCGTGGAAGAGCAGGGGCTTCCCGCTGTTTGCATCACCCATTCCGTCGACCGGGCGTGGGTGACGGTGGCAGCGGTGGACACGGCAGTGCGTGGGGGCGCCGGGGCCCCAGTGACGGACAGGACAGATGTGGAGTCCCTTTCGTGTGATGTTTATAGCCAGCTGGGGAGACAGAGATTAAGTCAGCGGTCGCACACAGATACACCGCAGGTGCCTGGCGTGTGTCGGTCGGGGGTGGCTCGCCCAGACACGGGTCGACCAAAACAGCGAGTCTCTGTTGGGGACCTCCCCGCTGCGTCACCCAGGCCGCTGCCTCTGGCGAGGCCACCCACCGCTAACGCTTCTGTCCTGTGTGTTCCGCAGGCTCGTCATCTCGTCTTTGCAGAGGACTGACGCGGGGTTCTACCGCTGTGTGGCGCGGAACAGGATGGGCGCCCTCCTGCAGAGAAGATCGGAAGTGCGCGTCGCATGTATGTGTCCATGGCGTGACCGCCGCGTGTTAAGTGACCGCGTGGAGGTCTAATCAGAATCACGCTCGGCCTCTCAGAGGCCTGGGGAGGGGGGGGGTCTCTCTCAGACTCTTATCTGGAGCAGGGTAATTGCTAGAATGGCTTGAGAGAGAAGTAAACTGCCGGCCTTGGGTGGTCTGATGATGACGACGGGGCTCAGTGGGGTGAAGGGCCCCTTTTTTCTTCAGCTGACCTGATCCAGGGCCCAGCAAGCATGGTGCAGGGTGAGAACCACAACAAAAGAACAAGACGCCTCTCCTCTGTGAATTAGTTAGCTGCTCTTAGCTCCATCGTCTTCAGGTTCAAATGTTGTTAAAAGAAAAAAAAAAAAAGAAAAAATTAAACCCAATGTAAAGCCAGTAGTCGCGGCCACCATCACAGCAGCCTGGCCCGTGCAGGTTCACATTGGATTCGAACAGATGATAATGAAACACAGGAGCCACGAACTGGTGAGCCATCAGCTTTAATTCTAGCTTGCACCCGGCGGGCAAGCAAAAACACACACTGGGCTCCAAAACCCACACATTCAGTGCTCACAAAGCTACTGACTTATCCGAGTTTCCTAGAATCAAAGGTTTCTAGCTCACCAGACTTATTCACCTCTGTTTCCCATCTCCTCCTGCACAAACTCTTAACAAACTGGCTTCTCACTCAGCACTCCACCATCTTGGCTACTTCTCTTCCACATGGCCGTAATCTGCTCTCCTCTCTAATTCTAACCTCAGGAACTCAGGAACCAAGAGCGAGAGCAAGCTACTGGCCTCTCCCACTTTATATCGTAGAATCAAAACCTTTAATCCAATTATACAAACAAGGAAGTCTCTGTATAATGGGATTCCTCAGGAGAGTGCACCACCCCACATCATCCAATCAGTCAAGGGTGTGGGGAAGAGCCTACTCTTAAGCTAAGCCTTAGGCTATAATGACCCGGCCTGCCCACAGCCTGTTCCAGAACACACATTGATATCAACGAACTTCCATGTGGGCAGCGCCATCTTTAACAAAGTGAGCATAATATATTTTATCTGCCCAACACCCAATTACACGAAATTTCATCAGTTTATAATCAGTGTTTTTCCAGTGCCGGTTTGCGTAGAAATCCCTCAGCGTCCCCACGGCAAGTCCACGGAGGGTGGTGTGACCCCTGCGGCGGCTTCCCGGGTTCCCCGCGGGGCTGACCCGTTCTACAGAATGCCCCTTTCCAAAGTAAAGGAAGGAGCTGTCCGGCCGGCCGCAGGGAGTGTGTCCTCACGCAGGGAGGGACAGGAGAGGGACGTGGGCCTGCGCGAGGTGTTGAACGCTTGTCTGGTCCAGAGGCCGTGACGCTGCAGACCGTCCGAAGCGGCCCGTTACCCCTTGAGCATCATCTTGTGAACTTTCCACCGACACGTCTCTTCATTTTGAAGAAGGCATGAACTGTTCTGAAGTCGTAAATGACACACTCATGCGTCATGAACAGGTGTTAGCAAAGCCTGGGAGCTCCTCTGTGGGATGCTGCTCCCCCCTGCCCCCGGGGGTGACGGCTTTGTGGCCTTTGTTGTTCTGACCGCCCGTTGAGGCCTGTAGTGTGCTCAGTGTCACGGCACAAAGTAAAACAACGTCTGGTTATTTTGCTTTTCCGTAGTTACCAGTGACCGGGAAGCAGAGGCTCGTGCCCGTGGGGGGCAGGGGGTGTCATGTCATTTAATTACTAGGAAGGCGTGCATTTCTGTTTTACATGAAGGAGGTGGAGTCAACGCGGCCACATCCGTCTGCAGAATAATTCAGCACTTTTTTTATTTAACCGAGGAATTGGAAGCATAAATAAAATCATACCCCAAACATAGCTGAATAACTTAACAGCTCGGAATTCATTATAATATAGTAAAATTCCATGTCATAGAATTCCACGTGGGCTTTCTCTTGCTTAATTGTTTACCTCCATGTTTTCTGGCCTTTATCTCTTAATATTTTTTTTCTTAGCTCTCTTTTCTCCCGATCTTCAATAACAGGTTTTACGTTAAAATAACCGCACACACGTTTTCCTAATCTGTTTCATTAGTCTGATCAGTTTTCCTGGAGTATCAAGGGCTGCCTGTAAAATGGACAATTAGTTCTGTTCGAATCAAATGTCATCAATAATAGAGATAGCCTACGGACTGCTCCAAATTTCTATTTCTTTGGATGAACATAGTACCCATGTCGTATTTATTCAGATACACATCTATGTGTACCTAATCGTACTGTGGGAACTTTTCTAAAATTTCCAGTGCCCCTAATTTAAACATCGGCCGCTCGTACCCACCCCCTAAAGGGGGGTTTTCCGTGACCTCATTTTTAAATTGGCAGCAAGCAGCAGGAAGGCTGGAATGAACCCTCCTGCCCCAGACTGAGCCGAATGGGGTTGGGAGAACTCTAAAATAAATCAGGGGTTAAAATTATTTCTCTCCAGAGACCTACGAGGGAGACGTTGCCCCCAGAAATGAGGAGGAGACACTAAGCAGGACAGTGGCGGGCGCCTGAGCAAAACTAGCTTGAGAGATGCGAGAGGCGGAGGGGGGGGGATGTCTGAGAGCTTCTTCTTACGTGGTCTGAGGCCGTGTCCTGTGGCCCCCTGGAAGCTCTTCCACGGTCCATTTCCGTATTCAAGTCTTAGAAACGTGTCACGCCAGGGCCCAGCCTGGTGCCCCTCCTCCTGTCTCCTTGCCCCATCATGACAACCAACACCAGTGCCTCTGCTGGAAAATAAGAGTTACTATTTCCTTCTGGGGCTCCTTTCCCCTTAAAAAGAAAAAAAAAGAAAGAAAAAAAAAAAGATAGGTTTTTGAGAACATACCAGGTCTTACTTTTCTCTGCAGACATGGGAAATTTCATGGACACAGGCCTGAGGAAAACGGTTCCTCCCGGGCAGGCGGCCGTGCTGAGCTTACCGCCCCTCCGCAGCTACCCGAGACCTCAAGTGACCTGGTTCCGAGACGGACACAAGATCATTCCCGGCCGCAGAATGTGAGTGGTCCGCCCTGGTGCGAGCTGCACGTGCCCACCGGGGCCCTGGGGGGCGCCGTCCACACCCTCGGCGTACTGGCCGGCTCACCTGTGAAAAGCGTAACCCCTAGTAGTGGCCCCCACCCTGGTCCTGGCTGAGCAGGGGCGTGCAGCCTGGCTCGGACGCCTGTGAGGAAGGCTAAGAGGACAGGTGCCATCCCTGAGGGTCCACCGCTCGCTCGCCCGCCCTTCCCCACCCCGTAGGGCCCGCGTGTCCCTTTCCGAAGGCGCTGGCGGTGACGGCAGGGCCGGCTGCCCTGAGCGGTGTGCGTGTCACTCCCAGTACCAGCATTAGGGGTGCCAGAGTTTCCTTACGGGGTTGCTGATGGGGGGGGTCCCTCTCCTCCCCGGGCCATGTTTGCTCTCACTTCCCCTGACGATAAGGCAGTAATTGCTGCTTATTTCTCTCGATCCCTTTATCCTGACCCGACAGTTTTCTTTCCCTCCACCTAATTAGTGGCTCGCCCATCTATTGCAGAATAAGAGTGGCTTTGCGATCAGTTACGCGTTATTCCAGGGGTGCTCCTGCCTGTCCCCACATTTCGATTTATTTACCCAACGGCAGACGGGTTTTTCTTCATTGGGAGGTTTACGTGATGAAAAAGAACGCACGGGACCTGTATTTCATAACGGGGAATTCTGCAACGTCATTTAAAGACGGTAATACCAAAACGTAAAGGTTTTGGAGATGAACCTCCCGGAAAGAATTGTGAAATGCTGTACGCTTGAGCCGCAAGTCAGATACTTCTGCCGTCGGACGGCTGCCTGAGATGAGACGCCGGGAGAGGAGAGATGGCATTTTGTTTAGTTTTTTCAGAAAGCGTGCCCGTGAGAGACAAGCCCGCGGAGCGGCTCTCAGGGGGAACCACGCAAGTGACAGTGGGCCGTGCGTGCGTAGGCCGGCTCCCACCCCCACCCCCACCCCCGACCTGAGCATCATGGCGCCCCTGCCGTAAGCCCAGCCTCTCCGCTCCACACCTGGGCACCTGAACCCTAGCGAACCGTGGCGGCTCTGGAAGTTTCTCTAGCAAATGTTGTCTCTATTTTGGTAATTGGAAACAGGAAGAAGTCATATTTTAAATTCTAGGGTAAAGATCAGTTACCTTAGCGATGGGATAATGTTCCCCTTTTTTTCTTGTTTTTTTTTTTCTTGTGACAGAGATAGAGAGAGAGTCAGAGTGAGGGACAGACAGGAAGAGACAGGATGGGAGAGAGATGAGAAGCATCAGTTCTTTGTTGTGGCTCCTTAGTTGTTCATTGATTGATTTCTCATATGTGCCCTGACCGGGGGGGGCTACATTAGACCGAATGACCCCTTACTGGAGCCAGCGACCTTGGGTCCAAGCTGATGAGCTTTTGCTCAAGCCAGACGGGCCCGCGCTCAAGCTGGCGAGCTCGGGGTCTTGAACCTGGGTCTTCCGCCTCCCGGTCCAACGCTCCATCCACTGCACCGCCTGGTCAGGCCCCCCTTTTATTATTATTGTATTACAAGTTTCTCAGGTGTCCACCTCTGTCTACCTCTGCTCCAGGTATAAGAAACGCCTCGTGAGGGGGGAGGGAACAGAGATGAGCATTCAGTGTCTCGTTCTCTCAGAGACCGGCCGACAGGAAGGCAGCTGAGATAGAGTCCTGTGAAGCGTTCCGGAAGGTTCTAGCGGTGGGTGAGCGCAGTGTGACCAGGCCGAGTTGGGAGAGTCCGGGGAAGAGGAGTTGGTGCTGGGGGTCGCTGGAGCTTCTCGTGGTCATCCACGGGGGGCCGTCCTCGCGGGGTGGGGGGAGGGGACATTTTCACTCAGCGGCAAACGCCTGTCTGGTGACGCGTCTGCTAGCATGGGGTCTGCAGGTGTCCAGGGCGACAGACATGTATCCAGGAGGACAGAAGGCTGTGGAACGAAATCACGGCTCTTGATGGTATAAGCTTTTCTTCTTCCATTTGCAAATCTTGCTAGAAGCGTTTCATTCCCCGCTAGCCGATAAGATAGGGCGGTGGGTGGGGCTCACACTGAGCAGCCCCGCGCCCGACACGCACCCGCGGGCTCCTGACAGCCGTGAAGCCAGTGGTGGCTCTCCAGCCTCGGCAGAGGAATGGGCCTTTTTTTTTTTTTTTAATAAAGAGATGAGATGAGGCCGATCATGGATATTTACACTTCCGCAAGGCCCTTCCATTCCGTATTTCCCACCTCATCATCGCCCCCATATGTATTAAGTCCCCAGCCGTGCAGGGCATCGTAAATCAGTCCATACGTGGCTTTCTCCACACTTGTCCGTCACTCAGAGATACGTTACTGTCCGCCCAGGCCACAGTGGAAGGGCATCTCTGTGTCCTCCCCGTGCGGAGGCTCGGTGGACAGAAGTCAGACGGTGTGGGCGTCGGCTTGGCACCCCCCCCCCCAGAGGGGTCCTCCCACAACTGAACGTTTGGCTCCCAGAGCCTCACGCGGATCGGAACAGGTCACGCTTCTTTCTGCGCCTGCTTTTAACCTGATCACCTGAGGTCGGTTCCCTGACACCCCGGGTCTGTCCCGGGGGAGGGAGAGCCCTCTCTCGCCTCCCCCGCCCCCCCACCCCCACCCCGGATTTCACACCATCTCGCCACCTTCAACACGGCAGCTTTGGGCTTACAATTAAATGACTTTTTTAAAAAAATTTTTTTTCCCCCCGAGGGAAACAATAAGTCTGTTTCCTACCTTGAAAAATTTGTTGCAAAGCCCATTAATAATGTTAACAGCCGCCATTATTTATCGAGTCCCTGCTTTCAAGGTATCTTCTCTCATCCTACGGTTGACTTCCGAGGCAGGTACACTGAGCTCCACGTCGAGCTCTCGAACCGGAACCGGAGCCGGAACCGGAGATGAGATGTGAGAGGACTCCCCCAGGGCACGCCGCCGGCCCAGGTCTGCCTGGCTCCCATCTCACACTCTCTTCCTGCCTCAGGCGGGTTCTCCTTTCTGCTTTATTTGGGCTGAACCCTTCTGGTGCTTCTGGTGTATCTCTTTCTTTCCTGCACTGGGTTCGTCTTCTCTCCTCCTCTCCCGGAACACGGGCTTTGAATTTGAAACACCCCTGATTGGGGTGGGTGGCCGGGAGTCACGGCACACGCAAACACGCACGCAGGCCCGTGTCAAGGCGGGACCGCGCCTGTGTCTGCGCGTGGGTCCTTCTGTACGGGGGTCTGTAGGTCCCTAACTTTAGAAATTTTTTGACGAAGCGAAGGCAGGCGTGTCCTTCAGTTACAGCATGGCCTGTGTGACGCTCAGAGGGGTGGGGGTCGCCCGGGGTGGGTGGCCGGCAGAGACGTAGGGGCAATCCACCCGTGCAGGACCCGCCTTCCGGACACCGGCAGCATCTTCTGTTCCTGAGCTCGACTCTCGGGCGAGGAGGAGGGTTAAACTGTGTGCGAGCAACAGCAGCCAGAACGGTCACCCCCAGGACAGCACGGGTGAGCGTCCCAGGGGTGGCCCGCGGGAAAGGTCAGCTGAAACGCAGGGACTCGCCTCTGGGTGGTGAGCACACGGTGCAGCGTACAGACGACGTAACCCTAGAATCGCACGCTGGGAACCCATATAATTTCATTCACCAAAGTCACCCCAATAGATTCAGTAAAAGTGAAAAATAAGAAGTCGCATGTACCATGTTGTGACTGCAATTGGGACTCCCCCTCCCCCCCCCCCAGTTCATTCACCACGCACTTGTTGAGGGCACCCTCTGTGCCAGGTGCCAGTCCAGGCTCTGGACACACGGCAGAAACAGAAGAGGTGCCCTGTCCGCAGGGCTCCACCCTACACGTGGACGGGTGCACGTCTGGCACGCCAGCTGGTGACAGGCGTGAGGAGGAGAGAAAGCCGTGATGGAGTAGGGAGCGCAGACTGGGGGGCTGGGGGGTGTTATTTCAGACACAGAACTGGGGAGGTTCTGGTTATAAACCACTGAGCAGGGTCCTACGCATGTCAAGGGAGTGAGGCGTGGGCTGCACCACTGAGAACGGACGTGTGAGGCCCCGAGGTGGGGCCCCGAAAGGCCCGGGGGTCCGCCGGTGTGGCGCTGGGCAGAGGGCTGGAGGCGAGGTCGCTGGGGCCCATGCGTTAGAGCCAGGCTCCATGGCCACGGTGTGGACTTTGGCCATTTCCGAGGATCGGAGCAGAACGGCGACACACTCTCACTTAACGGTTCTTCTGTTAAGAATTATGTTACGAGCAGACTGGGGGGGTGGGGGGGTGGGGGGGGACAGGGTCAGCCGCCAGGAGGCCCGGCCGGGGTTTGTCACGGTCATCGGGTAGGTCTGGGTGGCGGTGGAGACGTGCCTGACGTGGATGCAGTTTGAAGGTGGCCACGGCAGGCTTTCCCGTTGGGTGTGGGGTGTGAGGGAAGGACGCTGCGTGGGCAGCTGTGGGAGCTCCGGCCCGGGCAGCTGAGAGGACGGAGTTACCGCCGGGGAGACGGTTTCGGGTGCGGCACGTTTTGTGTATGTGTGTGGGGGGTCGATGGTGGCAATTGTGTTGGACGTGTAGGTTTGAGAGGCGTGACCTGCGGGCGGGAGGGTTTAAGAGTTGTAGGGTCGCACACACCAGCCTCGGCGCGCAGAGACGGACGTAGGGCGTGGGGAGCCGGCGAGCGGCGCCCAGAGTTCCGTCGCGCCCCTGAAGATGCCCTTGGCCGCGCGTCACAGAGGGTGACTCTGGCTAAGGAAGAGAGCGTATCAGAGTAGTTAGAGAACACAGCACCGAGCCAGAAGGAGAGGCCCCCGGTCGTAACCAGGGCTGCTTCCCGGCCCGGGGAACAGGGAGCAGGTCCACACTAATGTCCTCCCACGGTTGTCCAGGTCCTAGTTCCTGGAACGTGTCCGTACGTACGTCAGGTCCACAGGCCAAGGGGGACCGGGTTGCAGAATGAATCGGGGACCGATAAGCTGGGACAGACGGGGACAGACAGGGAATATAGGCCGGGTCTCACCACGGGTGCAGCCACGTTCAGCGTCGGCACCCGTGACCGGCACACGCCGGCGTCAGCGTCTCGCGTCCCGACTCAGCTGGGGGCCCTGGACCGGGCACCGCGTTGGCAGGCGCCGTCTCCTGACGTGGTTCCAGCATCGCCTGGCACTCCACCTGGCCTGGCCCGCATGGAGCCGCCGGCAGCCCTGGAACGGCTGAGGGAACAAGTCCATAGGAAGCAGAGTCGTGTCATCTCTGTAACCCTCCTCACCTCAAAGGGAAAAACGGAAACGCCGGAACCTCGGGAAATACATCTGCCAGCGAAGGGGAGGCGTAAGTTGGGAAGGCAGAGGATGTCGCGAAAGAATTGAGAGTACGGTGCCCTCGGCGTTCTGAAGAGGTAACTAAAGCTTTTGTTTATCCGAAATGAAAAAAAAGAAAAAAAGCATGTTTATTTTTTTCTGATGTACTGAATCCAAACAGTTTGCTCTCTTTGCATCTCAGAGATGAATTTTTGCCGGTCCTTCTAAGTAGACTTGAATTTGATGCTGAAATTGCTGTTACTTTGGTTTAGAGCAGCGGTGCTTAACCTTTTTTGAGGTACCGAACCCACCAGTTTCATAGGCGCATTCACCGAACCCTTCTTTAGTGATAAATAAAATATGATTTTTTCCCCCAAATTCAAGACATAGGTCTGTCTTTTTACTGGTGCACAAAATGAGCCGTGCATGAACATCACCTTGCTCAAAGAACAACACCAACAAAGTGCATGAACTCACAACAAATGACGGTATTACTTTATTCTGGCCTCCGCGGCAGAGGCTTCTCCGAACCCCTGAGACCGACTCATCGAACCCCTAGGGTTCCATAGAACCCAGGTGAAGAACCACTGCTCTAAGTAGACTTGCATTTGATGCTGAAATTGCTGTTACTTTGGTTTAGATATACATTCTTTGTTTCCTTTTGTTTCTCAGAATATAAAACGTGAGGGAGGGTGTCACGGGGTACTTCTCCTACCTCTGGGGGTGGGAGGGGACACCCGGTGGCAGTTATAAGATTAAGACCAAACCCTGGCTCTGCGTCGGGGCCGTCCTGGTGTCTCATTGCAGGTTGTCGTGCTCAGTGCATCCTGCAGCCTACCTGACAGGCGCGGGGATGCTCGGGGAGCCTGCGTGGGCTCTCCTGGGAGTGGGGAGTGTGCAGATGAAATCTTCTTGTGAACCCCCAGCCCGCTGTGTGAGAGGGCTGGCTGGGGACCATCGGGGTCGTGACGTGCGTGTGGGCAGCGCCATACACAGCGCCTGGGCGACTTGAAAGCCGCCCGGTCTCCTGATTGCTCCTTCTCAGACACGGCACGCCCCTGGACTCCTTACCCTTTCATTGCCGCAGTTGCTGCGGGGACGATTTGTTCCAATTAGCGCCTGTATTGGAAGTCGCCACCCAGTGCCTTTTGATAGATAACTGGACTTCAGAATCCCACGCTTTAAGATCTTGATGTTCTATGTTATAGGCGTTTTGTGAACGCTTACGGAGTATCGTATGCGTGTGAATGGAGCCACCTCTGCTCCAAGAAAAGGGGCGAGCGGGTGCGGGTTCCCCTGACCTGCCCCCCCCCGCCGCCGTTGAGACTGACCTCGGGCAGGCTCCTTCTCCCCTTCTCCTCATTTCCTCCCGTCCGAGCGAGGGAGGCGCGCTGGGTGACCGAGCTTCTTCCCCGGTGTCCGGTGTCCGCCGTCAGATGCTCGCGGAAGGGCTGCTCGCGGCCAGCCCCTTGCTCACTTCCTGCGTTCAGGAGAGACGGTGCAGCACAGCTCCTGTGCTGGGCACTGTCCCTAACTGCTGGGGACAGACACGAGGCTTCGAAGGGGCCGCCACCGATGAGTGGGTGGTCCAGTGTGGAAACAGGTTAATCAGCAGTATACTTTCAGGGGAGGACGGACGTGTAGGAGGGAAATGAATGGAGGTGGGGGTGGGGGGAGAACTGAACAGGAAAGAGAGGGCTTGTGGGTACCACTCTGCCCTGAGGGGTCACGGAGAGCCTCTCTACGCAGGTGACATTTTAGAAATCATTTTACTGAGTTATGATTTACACACGATGCAAGGCACAGATATTACAGAGCACATGGGTTTTCACAAACGGCTGTAATCACCATTGCTGTCAAGTTCCCTCCGCGCTTGCAGCCCCCAGCCCCGCCCACCCCCCTGCCCACCGATCTGATCCCTACGACCAGGGGCTACTTTGTCTGTACTGGAATTTCTTGTCAACGGGATCATAGAATGTGAAGTCCTCTCGGTCTGGCTTCTCTTTATTCCACATAATTTCTGTGATGTTCTCAGGGTGATTTAATAACAGTCATTATTGATATTTTGGAGTGCCAGGCACCATTTTAGGTGTTTTCCGTATAATGACTCATTTGATCCTCATAGTAACAGAAGGGGCCTCGCTTTTCTGTCACTGAAGCTGAGAGAGGCCAGCAGCTGGTCGGTGACGGAGCCCACAGGCCTGTCTGTGCTGTCTGCCCGCCCTCCCAGCCAGGGCGGGGGCATCGGAGACGAGGGCGTGTTCTCTGCGGAGGGGCGGAGGTGTGCGTGGCAGGGAAGGGCCGTGGTGGGCTAGGGTGCTGTGAAGAGGGGGGAAGGGAGGCCCGGAAAGGAGGCGGACCTGGGGGCACCAGAGCCTGCACAGGCGGCTGGACTCGATTCCATACGTGGCGGGGGGAGCTTTGAGGGGCTTGTGGTATTTTGGAAATTTGTTTTGAAATCATGATGAAATATGCATGAGAAATGTGCCATCTTAATGGTCTTGCAGCCTGCAGTTGGGTGGCACAAAGCCCTTCACACTGCTGTGCTGCCTCCGTCTCCCCCTCCCCCCCGGGCTGTTCCGTCGTCCCCTGCAGCGGACCCCTCCCAGCCCCCGGCACCCACCGTCCCCCTCTCTGAGAGTTGGACGATTCTAGGTCCCCATACGAGCGGAGTCACACGTATGTCTTCTTTTTCCGTGTTTAATTAAACTTAGCGTTTTGCGTTAGTTGTGGGTTCCCGTGCTGGTGTAAGAAACAATGCAGGGGGCTCCCCTGTGTCCTTTGCCCCGTCTCCCCAAACAGGGGGAGCGTGTCACACCGTACATACTGCAGCATCGCCCCTGGGGTGCTCACGGGGATCCAGTCCCGACCTTGGCGTTTCCGTCACCACGGGGACCCCTCCTGTAGCCCGTCGGTAGCCACCGCCCCCTTCCGTCCGGCGCAGCCCACCCTCAGCCCAGCAGCCACCCCCACGCCCCCCCGCCCCCCGCGCTCTCCATTTCCACGCCTTGGCCACCTGGAGAACATTGCAGAAAGGGATCTTCTCACTCCGCGTCGTCCTCTGGGGCTTCGGTCCCCGCCTGTGTGTCCCTCGTCGGCTCCTTTCTGTCGTCTGGTGTCCACGGTGTGGACCCAGCGCCGTCGGCACAACCACGCACCTGGGGACGGACACTCGGGTGGGTCCCAGTCCGTGGCCGTTGTCAGCAGAGCTGCTGCGGACATTCTTGTCCAGGTTTCCGTGTGAACGTGCCTTCGTTTCCCCGGAACGGGAGCCCAGGAGAGCGCCGGCGGAGCTACGTGAGGGTTGCACGCCCAGCTCTCTAAAAAGCGGCTGGGCCTCCTGCGGGGTGGCTGTGCCCTCGCACGCCCAGCGGCAGCTCTGAGCTTCTGGGCGCTCTGCCTCCTCGACGGCCGTTCATGTCGCCACAGGTTTTTATTTTCGCCATCCTGACAGGCGTGTGGCGTGTGACGGTGGCTCGGCGTGTTTTTAATTTGCATTTCTTGAATGGTTAACGGTGATGAGTGTGTTCTCATGTGCTTGGTTTACGAAAGAACCGAAAAGGAAGGAACTCATAAACGTCTTGAAGTGAAATATGTAATAATTTTTTTTTAATTTCTTTTTATTTATTCATTTTAGAGAGGAGACACAGAGTGAGAGAGAGAGAGAGAGAGAGAGAAAGAGAGAAAGGGGGGAGGAGCTGGAAGCATCAACTCCCATATGTGCCTTGACCAGACCAGTGCAGGGTTTTGAACTGGCGACCTCAGTGTTCCCAGGTCGACGCTTTATCCACTGCGCCACCACAGGTCAGGCTGGAATCATTTATTTTTTAAAAACCCACCGAGTGGGTAAAAGAGACAACGGTACGTGCCTCTGGTGGGAAGCCGTCCTCTGGAGGATCTGAGCGTGCTCTCAGAGGACGGCGCAGAGGTGACAAGGTGGGAACGCGGGAGACGCTCAGCAGGGGGACGGCCAGGAAGGGTGACAGGAGGAGGAAGGACTGGAGACAGCGGGACGCTGTCCGGACGGGTCATCGCTGGGATACCTCCCAACATGACGGAGGTGCTGAGGCCATGGGGTGCAGCCTCGTGATTGAATCGGCACCCCCTCCAGGGCCCCAGAGAGCTCCCTCGCCCTTCCGCCACGTGGGCACAATGAGGCGACGCCCGGCCTGTGGGCCGTCTCCCCCAGACGCCCAGTCTGCCAGCCCCTTGGTCTTAGACTCCCGCCCTCCAGACCTGTGAGGCCTAAATGTCCGGTCTGTCAGTGACCCGGTCGAGGGGTCTGTCTGTCCTGCCTCACGCAGCTCCCGTAACGTCCCAGGACTTTGCTTCACGTGGACGCGGGAGAGCGCTTTCCTCCGGAGTCATCCTGAGATTCCACGAGACAGACTGAGTGAGAAAGTAACTTCCCAGCCAATGTCCGAGGAACTGACCGTCCACCCCGGCTCCACGGCACCCCTAGAAATCCCGTCCCGATGTCTTGTGTCCGTGTGGCTCTGTCTGCCGCCGTGTGTAGGATGTTTTCTGGGATTTCGAGCCAGCTGGGAGGGAGGAGCCCAGGACAGAGATCGTGCCGGGAGCCTGGGCCACGGCCCTCTCTGCCCCGGACCCCTCAACTCCTGTGCACACTGCACGGGCTGGTCTAAAGCGATAGAAAGTTCTCGCTGTTTTGCTGACTGACCACTTCCAGGGGGAGTCCCATTGTCCGAGCTGACATCATCCTGGGCCAATTAGTGTCCACGGAGAAGAACGGGAAGCGGGTGGTGTGCAGAAGGCGGACGTGGGACCTCGCTGTGCAAAGGGGGAGGCGGGTGGACAGGGTTGTGAGGACGCATTTTCTTTCTGAGTGGAAGGCGGTGTGACATGATTGGGTGAAGGCTTAGACCGGTTGACGGGCTTCAGCTCGCAGTGGGCAGGTGCACACTGACCCCGTGGAGGTCAGCACGGCGTCATCACCCTGGCAGCATTTGTGGGGGACCCCCGGCTCTGGGAAGAGGTAGCTCACGGCGAGGGAACCTTCTGTCCCCCTGGGCCAGCCGAGTAGTCTAATAAGTGTAGGGATCTCAGAATTACTTGGTTCCATTCGAGTTGGCCATGGAGTGTGTAACGACAAGACTTTAATATTCTGCACGCCAGGTTTTTCATTTGAAAATAAATACCGCTTCCTTTCGCACGAGCGGATCTCATGACAATAACGCATTTCTTTACAAATATTAGCCCATTCTACATCTTAAGTCGGTCGCCCATAATTGCATTTCACCGACTCTACTTAATACTTTAATTAAAACGAGGGAAATTAAAATACAGTTTTAATGAATAATAAATTCTGCGGTTGCCAAGCCTGGAATTGTGTGAGTTGAATCCTATACCTTGCTCTCTTTTTTTTTTAGCTCTAAAAATCTGTATCCACGCGATGTTTGGAAATGACCACAACCATGATGACCACGAGGCAGTTTTAATGCGTATGGTCACACATGCCCCTGAAACATGTCTCTCCACGCCTGGCCCGGGTCTCCTCACCCCCGTGCCTGCGGCTGGCTGTTTGCTACTCTGTATAATCCCTTGAAGCAAAGAAGTGGTTTCCTTTGTTGCTTCCCGCTCCCTGTGTGCTGAGATACAGTTGATATACAATGTGTCCATGACTTCACGGACACACTATATACCAGGGTATTATTTTAAGATGTTCAACATAAGGGCTTGATACACGTGTATATTAAGAAACGATTATCACAATGCTTTTAGTTAATATCCGTCTCCACAGTGAGTTACAGTGTTTTTTGTTGTTATTGTTGTTGCGATGAGAAGTTTTAAGATGTATTGTCTTAGCAACTTCCAAAACTACGGGTTCAGTATGGTTAACTGTAGACCCCGGGCTGTACGTTAGGGCCCCAGATGACGGGAGGTTTTCACCTCTGAGCACTTTTCCCCATTCCTCCCTCGCTGTTCTCCGTGTCAGTATGATGAGCTCAGGTTTTTCCCGAGGCCACATTTAAGTGAGATCATACGGTGCTGGTCTTTCTGTGTCTCACTCATATCACTTCACATACCGTTTTGAAGGGTCCACCCCTCTTGTCCCACACGGCAGGATTTCCTCTTTTTTTTTTTGTTTCTTTTTAAGACTGAGGAATACAGCTCCCACGTCCTTTGCTCGTCCATCTGTGGGTCCGTGCGTCGTGTCCCTGTCCTGACTCTTGTGAGTAATGTGCTGAACACGAGCTGTGGATCTCTCCTCAGGAGAGCGATCTCCTCTCCTTCAGGTGGATTCCCACAAGGGGGATGGCCGGATCCCACGGCAAATCCTTTTTTTTTTTTTTTTTTTTTAATTTTTGGAGAAACCTCCAAACAGTTTGTCTTCCGCGGTGGCTGCACCAATTTACATTCCCGTCGCCGGCGGTGCTCAGGGCTCCCCGCTCACCTCCTGTCTTTTAGATAACAGACGTCCTCACGGGGTGCAAGGTGATCCCTCACGGTGGTTTTGATTTGCGTTTCCCTGACGGTTAGTGATGTGGACCCCTGTTTCATGTCCCGGCGGCCGTGGGGACATGTCCTTTGGGACGATGTCCGCTGGGCGTTTTGTCCGTCTGCTCAGCCCAGTTCCTGGCCACGCTGAACAGTTATCGCTCGCTGGATGAATGGATAAGTATTTCTTCAATAACTAACTAAATAATAGTAGAGCCTGGCTCACCCCGGGGTGAGTGCCCACTGCGCACGAGCCTGAGACTCAGGACAGCAGGGCCTCGGCCCCACCTCAGCCCCACCGGGTGACGTCACGGGAAGTCTCAGATGGGCATGGTGGTGACCACCCTACCTCGCTTGGAATCATGACAAGGAACCGTTACCGTATTTTTCGCTCTGTAAGACGCACCTGACCGTAAGACACACGTAGGGTTTTTTGTTTGTTTGGTTGGTTGGTTGGTTTTTTTACAGGGACAGAGAGAGAGTCAGAGAGAGGGATAGACAGGGACAGACAGACAGGAATGGAGAGAGATGAGAAGCATCAATCATCAGTTTTTCGTTGCGACACCTTAGTTGTTCATTGATGGCTTTTTTTTTTTTTTTACTTTGTCCATGAACAAATAAATACTCAGGATATACTAAGGTTTTATTAGTTTCTTTGTTTTGTTTTGTTTTTACAGGGACAGAGAGAGAGTCAGAGAGAGGGATAGATAGGGACAGACAGACAGAAACAGAGAGAGGTGAGAAGCATCAATCATTAGTTTTTCGTTGCCGTTGTGACACCATAGTTGTTCATTGATTGCTTTCTCACATCTGCCTTGACCAAGGGCCTTCAGCAGACCGAGTAACCCCTTGCTGGAGCCAGCGACCCTGGGTCCAAGCTGACGACCTCGGGGTCTTGAACCTGGGTCCTCCGCATCCCAGTCCGACGCTCTATCCACTGCGCCACCGCCTGGTCAGGCACGTAGGGTTTTTTTAAGGAGGAAAGTAAGAAAAAATAAATAAATTCTGAACCAAATGGTGTGTTAAAATATTTAGTAAAGTACCGTTTTTGTTTGTTTGTTTTGTTCCATAAGACACACAGGCATTCCCCCCCCCCAACCACTTTTTTTCGGGGGGAGGAGTGCGTCTTATGGAGCGAAAAACACTGTCTTTGGTGGAGAAAAGGAGAGATGTGAGAACGCTTTCTGACCTGTCTAGTCAGTGTCATGCGGTGGTATGACTTTTATTATTCCTACCTCCGCTCCTTATTCTGATCATAAACAGGAGGACGCATTTGTATTCAAAGTCCGCCGCACGCATCTACTCGCTGGGAGCTCGGGTTTTTAGGAAGTGTTTGCGATGGAGTTCCGGTCCCCGTCATCCAGAACCCAAGCGGGTCCGTCCCTCCAGCCTCCTTTCCCCTTTGCCCCCCCATGACAGTGTCCTGGGGAGATGGAAGCCCAGGGAGCCCACCCCCCCACCACCACCGGGGTCGCCGACATGCCGTTCATTACACAGTCAAATATCCGTGACCTTTCTCGGCTTCTCTTTCCAGATAGGCAATGCTGGCATTAACTCCTTTCTTTCCAAACACAGGCCGTGGATTCAGTCACGCATCTGCTCAGGTCACAGGCGCCTTGGCGCACCACACTGTCCGTGAACGTTACTCCTGACGCAGGCGCTCTGACGGAGGAGGGACGCTCTGGGCCCCGGCCGGGCGGGGGGCTGCTGGAGGCGCCCAGTTGGGACGACTTTGCAACATTGTGTCATTGGTAGCCCAGACGCAGGGCCTGGTCCTGGTGGGGCGGGGGGGGGGGGAAAGCAGCTTCCGGTGACGCCCCAGCAGGCATGTCACCTCGGGTGTCCAGGCGGAGCCGGTGGTCAGAGCGTAGTTCAGTGGATATGTGCACTTTGGGGACTCCGTATTGTGACAAAACTGGTCTGTTCTGACGTTACCCCTGAATCTTGAGCAGTAGTAAGTCAAGTTCCCTGTACCAAGGAGCAGGGCCGAGGAGCCCCAGGAAGGAGGCGATGTGCTGGAAGCTCAGAGGAAGTCACGGCTGTGTGCCGCACTCTGGGGCAGGTGTGCACTGGAGGGCTGGGGCATGAGGAGGCTGTGGACTGGAGGGATCAAGGTATGGGGGGCTTGGGGAGGGTCCGTGAAGGTCAGACAGAGGAGCTGTGGGCCAGCAGAAGGCAGCAGGGGGCCATCCTGGTTGGCAGCCTGTGCACGGCCCGTGCCCTCTGTGTGGGGAGAAGAGGCACTTGCGGGAGGGGCAGGCCGGACAGCTCGCAGTGTCCTGAGGTCCTGAGTGGGAAGTGGCAGAGGAGCAGGGATTGCCGGTGGACGGTCCTGTGCGGGTCAGAAGGGATTGGAGAGACGCAGGGTTTAAGTGGGAAGGACTGACGTTAGAATCCACTGTGTTCCTCCATCGTTTCCTGGTCCTGGGTGGGCCTGTCCTAAGGTTTGGGGGACTCAGCCTTTTCGTGCAGAAAGTGGGGTGAAACCCATTCCGCGCACATCTGACAGGAGAACACTGTGCCGAGATGCTGGTGGGGGCCCCAGTGAGTGGTGGGGGTGCGGCCGTCCTGGGAGCAGGGGAGCGATGTGCACCCCGCAGGCGCTCTGGGGAGCCCTGCGTCTCCCCCGTCTTTCTGCAGCACTGCCCGGCGTCAGCGCAGTCGACCGGGGAAGCCTGAGGATGTCCCGTTCCGTCACACCAGTTCTGTGGGGGACTGCGTGGCGAGGTACGCGGCCGTGTGAGGTGAGGTCACGTGCTGTGTTAGCGACAGAGCCCAGGACGGACCTCGGCGCCAGAATGCCGCCTTTTGGGGTTTTCTGCGAATGTTGATGACAGAGTTGGTCGAGGCTTGCGACACAGCAGGAGGGGCTGCACGAGGCACTTGACACCCGTGCTTTGGCCCCTGGGTGCCACCTGTCGCCGAGTGTCCTGGGGCGAGGCTCCTTTTCCTCATCTGGGGAATACAGGTGACGAGGAACTGGCCCATGCACCCCGCGGTGCGATGATGCACTAACTGCAGTCACAGACGTCAGAGCCTTCCTGAGTGACCCATGGGTTCTGACCGTTCTGACCTGACCACACAGCCTGCTGAGCTCCAGTCGCTGGACTCTTAGCATCCACAGGAAAGTCCCTAATTTCAAGGTCGTCACACACCCTTCCGTCTGTCCGTCAGCACATCCCGGGCTCTGGGGAGAAAATAAAGCCAGTGAAAGGATTCTGGCTCTGAAGGGCTCACACTTTAGTGGGTGGGTTATAGCCATTTCATCATAGTTCATCGTGTGTGTGCGTGTGTGTGCGTGTGTGTGTGTGCGTGTGTGTGCGCGCGTGTGTGCGCGTGCGTGCGTGTGTGTGCGTGTGTGTGTGCGTGTATGTGTGTGTGCGTGTGTGTGTGCATGTGTGTGCGTGTATGTGTGTGTGTGCGTGTGCGTGTGTGTGTGTGCGTGCGTGTGTGCGTGTGTGTGTGCGTGTGTGCAATAACAACTTTAGTGAGATGTAATTCACCTATCATAAATTCTTTCTATAAAGATACCTTTCTGAGGTTTAGGATTCAGGGGGTTTAGTATATTCACAGAGTCGTGCAGCCATCATCACTAACAGAATGCGCCCATCACCCCAAAGAAAACCCACACACATAGCAGTACCCCCCCACCCCCCACCCCCCCCGTTACAGTGTCCCCGCCCCCACCCACTGTCCCCAGGTGCTTTTCTGTCTCTCTGCGTTTGTCCATTCTGGACATTTTGTATAAAAGGAATCACACGTTATACGGCCTTTTAATAACACCCTATAGAGTCTTTGACATTTTTTTTAAAATTTATTTGTTGAGTTTAGAGAGAGAGGAAGGGAGAGAGAGAGACAGAAACATCCATCTGTTCCTGTCTGTGCCCCGACCAGGGATGGAACCTGCAACCTTTACATATTAAGACAGTGCTCTAACCAACGAGCTATCTGACCAGGGCCATAGTCTCTGTGCAGTTGTTTGTTTGTTTGTTTGTTTGTTTGTTTTTGGGGGGTTGCCTTCCACTGTCCATCATTAAATATTTTGGAGGTACCTTTCCTGAGCTAAATTCTTCGGTGGGTAAAGAAGTATTTGTCATTTGTCTCCATCGTGTCAGACCCTGGCAGATACTGGTGTGAGGTCGCATCGGACGCTGTTCTCAATAGAACTTACAGTCTGGTGAGGGTACACAGACAAAGGAAATGGTCAGACGAATAAGCACACAACGAGAATCGGTTGATGAGGGAAGCCCTGTCCAAGGATCTGCTATCAGACCAGAGAGGGGAGGGAGACGGAGCCAGTGCCATGAAGAGACGGAGCTGAAAGTTCTGGTAGAGTGTCGGCAAAGAAACCACAACGAGAAAGAGCCTGGCGGTCCGGGACCTGAGAGGAGGCCTGCCTGGCAGCGGTGTGTGAGGCGGGCTAGAGCCCCCCGTGACGTCAGGTCGGGATCCACGGCTGTGGGAGCGAGCCCGGGTTTTACTCTAAGTGCAGGAGGTAGACATGGGGGTGCCGTGGTCTGATTTGCTTTAGGAAAACCTGGCTGCCTTGTGCAGAGTGGGTGCGAGCGGCCACAGGGGAAACAGACCCTCAGGAAGTGTTGGCAGATGCCCTTGTTTTGCAAACGAGAGGATCCTGGGTTAAGACAGAGCCGAGGATACGAGGACGCCTGAGCAAATTAAAGCCGTAGGTTAAAAGTAGATCAGCATACGATGTGAATAAATAATGAGAAAATAAGGATGAAAAACAGAATCAGCAGGACCAGCTGTTGGAGTGGGTATACAGTGAGCTCTGAAACAGTGACGAAGGCCCTGGCCGGTGGCTCACTGGATAGAGCACTGGTCCAGCGTATGGACGTCCCGGGTTTGATTCCCGGTCACACACGTGAGAAGCGACCATCTGCTTCTCTCCCCTCTTCTCTCCCTCTTCCTCTCCCACAGCCAGTGGCTCAGTTGGTTCGATCATCAGCCCTGGGCACTGAGGATAGCCTGGTTGGTCTAAGTCAGTGGTTCTTAACCTGGGTTCTATCAAACCCTAGGGGTTCGATGAGTCGGTCTCAGGGGTTCGGAGAAGCCTCTGCCGCGGAGGCCAGAATAAAGTAATACTGTAATTTGTTGTGAGTTCATGCACTTTGTTGGTTTTGTTCTTTGAGCAAGGTGATGTTCATGCACGGCTCATTTTGTGCACCAGTAAAAAAAACATAGACCTATGTCTTGAATTTGGGGGGAAAACTCATATTTTATTTATCACTAAAGAAGGGTTCGGTGAATGCGCATATGAAACTGGTGGGTTCGGTACCTCAGAAAAGATTAAGAACCACTGGTCTAAGTGCATCAGTCTTAGGTGCTATAAATAGCTCAGTTGATTCAAGCATTGGCCCCAGATGGGGTTGCCAGATGAATCCTGGTTAGAGTGTATGTGGGAGTCTGTCTCACTATCTTCCCTCCTCTCACTTAAAAAAAAAAAAGAAAAAAAAAGGAACAGTAATGGAATAAGGATGGAATTGGGAGACATTAGGTCAGGAGAGTCGCTTCTGCAAAGTCTTCATGGAAAGATCAATGGTACATTTCATCTGTGGAAAGATCCACCCAAGTCGGGAGCTCAGAGGAAAGATCGGGGCCAGAGATACAAATCTAGATGTCGAGGGGGGTGTTTGAAACCAGGAGAAGGGCTGAGCTCTTCTGGGGAGAGATTGTAGCCAGACGAGAAGCCAGCTGAGGAGCCCTGACATTCAGAGGAGGGCCGAGCACTGAGACGCCCACACCAAGAGGAAGGGACGGCCAGCCAGGAGCCCTCGATGCCGTGGGGTCACCCAGAAGAGAACGTTTTACCCGCGGCCGGTGGAGGTGAAGGTGCCCTGTTTCCTGGGCCGCGGCCACCTGTCAGAGCCCCTCTGGAAGAACGGCGCGGGGGCCAGATGGGACAGTTGGGGACCAGACGACCATACCAGCACCAGCTCATGCTTCACCCGGGACGACTTCTCTTTGTACAGTAAGTGCTTGGTCTTTGTCATCGCCGACGGCGTTGTACGGTTATCACTGGGGAGAAACCCTGAGAACCCACTTATCTTTCAGAGTGTGGACCTTTCTTCTTCACTCTCGACACACTGATTCGTTATTGGACTGGGCAAATTATTGTATCCAAGAGGAAAACGATGTCCTTTGTGATCCGTCCAGCGTGGGAACCTCAGAGGCAGAGTTGCGTTGAATGCGTGAAACCATTTTCGGCATCACCTGTGCCGAGTAATTTGGGTATTTAGAAATGACCTGTGCGGAGTCTACCTGCGTTCACACAGGTCACTTTAACACATCCCTTTCATTCAGCAGAACCGCCGGACAGCCCGTCCCCCTCACTCCCGAGATGCGGGTGACCGTGTGGCCCTGCCCTGTTGTGCTGGCTGGTCTGTCTGAAGCCTGTGTCATGCTGAGTCATCTGAACGACTCATTTACTGCCAGACAGCTGACTCTTTGCTCTTTTGAAACTGGATGGATGCAGAGAAGTCTTAGTCTGGGTGGAAGCTGCCGTATTTAATATCATTGGGTTATATTTTGGTGACATGTGAGAGTTCTGTCCGTGGAAGCAAAGGTGAGCAGGACTTGTGTTCATTACAGAAAGGGGGGTTGCTGTCCTGAGCTGTGAGGGGGACGCCTCGCTCTTCACTGCCCGTCTCCCTCACCTAGCACACACAGTATGAATTTAAATAAATCGTGAGTACCCCAGGGGCTGTTTAGTCATTTCTCTGACCGAATGGTGGCGTAGGGAATTGTGGCAATCATGGGGGTTTGGAAAAGCGTCTAATGATGTCAAAAAAAAAAAAAAAATACTGTTTCTAAATAGTGAGTGGAAAGTGGCCTTCTGGTAGCATTTTCTGTGATCTTAACTGTCCTTAACACCTCGAGGAAGGGTAATAACAGCTACCCACTGCAAAGGAGCAAGAGAAATTAGTCGCTAAGGAAGAGAAGCCTGAAGTCGGGCGGCCTGCGGTCAAAGCCAGGTCGTCCTGCCACTTAAGAGTTGGGTGACCTCGGCCACGTGACTCAGCTTCTCGGGAAGTCGCGAGATGGCCTCTTCTGTAATAATACCTGCCGCGTAGGACTGTGAGGGTCCCCCGTGTCTGCACCTGTCCATTTAGAGAGCTTAGTCAGCACCCGGGTTGTAGGAGAGCCTCCCGCCGCCGTCAGGGGGCACTCACCCTCATCAGTATCATCGCGTATTTGTGTGTTTCCAGCAGAGAAAAAAAGCCAAGGTTCCTGTTCCTCTCTGGGGGCGGGGGGGGGGGGGTATGTCCCTTCAAGTGAATCCTGCAACGGAAAATCGAATTTTTGAGTTTCTGATGACTTCTCTCCCATCCGGAGGCATGAAAATCATTTCCTTCATCCTTTATGTGAACAGAAGTATGAGTCCTCGGCCGGAGCAGTCGGTGAGAGGGAAGTAACTCAGCACTGGTGGCGTTAGACCCTGCGGGGGGTGTGGGGTGGGGGGCACAGGCCCTGCAGACTGATCAGAGCACGTTGGGGTGCTCTTGAAGGAGAATTCCTTGAAGGAATAGGGTCCCCAGGACCTTCCGCAGGGCAGGGCTTGGAGACTTCTGTGCCCTCTCTTGCCTTACGCCGCCTTAGTCTTCAAAGGGGCAAACCCCTCACTGCCCACAGCTGAGGTGCCATTTGTCCATGTCATGACGCTGTTTTAGCAAAATGGAGACGGCTCGGGCTGCCAGACTGTCTTTCTTGAGGCCCCCAAGGAAGGAAGGAAGGGTGCTGACGAGGACTGCGGGTCAGGGGCCGAGCTCACAGGCTCGGGGTCGGGGGAGTGGGCTCGGGGGAGCAGGCCGTTGACCGAGGACAGAACCAGTATTTTATTACATACAAAGTGTGTTTATTTTACGTTTGCATAGATGTATCCGTGTGTGTGCGTGCACCTGTCTGTGTGTGCATGTGTGTATCGGCCACATAGGTATGATGAACCAGGTAGCTAGTGCACATGCTGGGTTTCATTTTGGACTCTGAAGGAAGGCATAATGAGAATTGCTTTAATTTAATTAGTATTAATATACTCAAGGCCAGATAAAGTTGAGCAAAATGTTTCCGTATTTTTAAAATCTGTTTACAATGATAAAAGGCTTTGACTTGCCTATGTTTAAAGTGAGCAAAATTTGGGGACACGGAACTTTAAGAGTAAGATTTCCAGGGATAATAAGACATCCTAGATCAGGGAAAGGAACGTCTGTCTTTTTGTCTTCACACGGGGTAATTTGAGGGGGGATTATACAAAAAAAAAATGGAAGCTTTTTTCACGCATGCTGTTTTTCTTCCTCGAGTGTTTAGCTGGAAGAAACCTTAGGAAAAGTTGAACGTGTCCTGTGACGCATCTTCCTGAGCTGGGACTTGTTCTCACGGGTTGATTTTCTTTCGGTGAGGTCCTCTTCAAGGTTTCTGTGGGACCTGGGGGTGTTTGCTACTGGAAATGAGGGTGCCGTTTAGACCATGCGGCTCCCAGGAGAGGGAGTGTGACCTGTTGGGTAACCACCTCGTCCTGGTTTGCCCAGGACTGTCCCCTGTTTTGCTCTGAAAGTCCTTGAAGTGCCTAGGCAAACCAGGACGGTGGCCACACTCTGTGACGTGTGTGATGACCGCGGTGTAAACATCTGCCGTGTTATAATTCCAGGTGTCCCCACCGGTGTCCGCGGCTCTGCACCCACAGAGAGGCAGGAAAGAAATCCAGCATTCGCTCACTAGCCTGTAACTGCTACGTGAGGCGGAAGTGTTTCATGAGCAGAACTCAGTTTACTTTCCGAGTGTTCTTCTTAGTGATACGTCCTTGTCACCGTGGGACGAGCCTGATACGGTTCATAGCAGGCGAGGCGTTGCCGATGGGAGAGAAAACGCGCCCCAGCCTAGCAAGGGAGTCACACCTTTTCCCAGCAGCTAGCTGCTGTCCCTGCTTGTGTCCCACGTGAGCAGCGCCCGGGGCCGTGGGAACGGGCCAGGTGACTCCAGCCCCGGGAGCATCTCCCAGATTGTCACAGGGAGACTCCTCCGGGGCGGAACGCTGGACAGAAACGCACGTGCCTCTGAGGGGGTGCAAGCACAAGACCTGTCAGCAGGGTGCCAGCCAGCGGCGTCCCAGGACAACCCACCCTCAGTCACAGCCGTGGTTGTGATGAGGAGGGTCCGGCCGGTGACCACCCCGGCTCAGGGCAGCTCCTGCTGACTGCCCCGCGTTGTGAGAGAAGCAGTGAGGAAAGCTCACGTGTTCCCCGCTCCCGTGCACACAGGGCGTTCTGGGCATCGTGTAGCCTTCGCTTTGTGCTTAATGTAAGTGTGAGAAGGGGAATGGTAGAGATGGCACGGGTCAGCTTATCTCTTTCCAGGAAATGCTTTCTGTCTTTTGACTCACTTGTGGAAGCCGATGAAATCTACGTGAGTTTTTTCTTTGTTTTTGTGTTGTTTTTTGTATTTTTCTGAAGTGAGAAGCGGGGAGGCAGAGAGACGGGGAGTCGGAAAAACGGCCGCATGCGCCCGACCGGGATCCACCCGGCATGCCCACCAGGGGGCGATGCTCTGCCCATCTGGGCTGTTGCTCCGTTGCAACTGGAGCCATTCTAGCACCTGAGGCAGAGGCCATGGAGCATCCTCAGTGCCCGGGCCAACTTTGCTCCAATGGAGCCTTGGCTGCGGCACTTGGAATTGTCAGATTTTTTAAATGTTTACCAGTCCGGTGGGGGCATCGTCACACTTCCCGGTGGTTGACTTGCTCTTTCCCTGATGCTTAGTGAGGTTAAGAGTGTTTGTACATGGATGGCAGCTGCATTCGCTCTCTCTTAGAGTCCCTGTCGACATCTTCAAGTCTTTTGTTCATTTTCTCTGTTGGGTTCTCTCTACTTTCTCGCTAATTGGTAGGAGTGCTTGGTCAACACTGGGCACGAGCCCTGACTGCTTCTATTTTTCTCATCTACCTGGCTGGCTTTTTCACTCCTTCTTGGTGTCTGTTCCTGAGAAGAACTTACTTTCTCTGTAGTTACAGCCATCACTCTTTCCCTTTCTGGTTAATTCCTCTGCAGTCCTTTTTTAAGGTGGTTCCTTGTCCAAGGGCACAAGGATATTGTCTCCTGTTATTTTCTGAAAGCCTATGGCCTCACCCTTGACCCCGGAGTCCCTAACCTGCACACTGGTGATTTCTGTCGCTGCAGTGACGGGAAACCCTGTGTGAGCTTCTCCCCTCCCCTCCGATAGGTTCTCCCGGCCCCGCCAGCGTTCCCGCCCTTGCTGTCTGACAAGCCGGCGCCATCACCTTCCTGCCTCTACGTTCCGGTCTGCGCTCCCACTTGCTTCACTGGGGAAGTGTCCCCTGGAGACCACTCTGCTGACTGTATATTTAAAAAACCCACAATGTCACTTATTTCACACATGATTAGATTTTCTCTTTTTTTTTTTTGTTTGCTCCTTACAAGTCCGTGGTTAGTTGTCGTTTCAGCAGGAAGACTGAGCAGCCCATCAGGGGAGACCCGCGGCTCTCAGAGGGGCGTGTGAGCACGGCCAGAACCCGGTCTGGTTCTTAGCTCTGTGCGTCCCGAGCTGGAACTTTGTGTTTTCATATGGTTCTTTGTTTGTTTGTTTATGGTGTGGATTCTTGGAATTGATCCTACTCGGAAGACCAAGAGCGATGTCGGAGCTGAATGCTGTTTCCTAAGGAACAGCACATTCCAGAGGCCACTCCCTGTTCTCCGGGCCGCCCTCACCCCCGCATCCAAGTATTCAGGGAGCCCCATTGGTATCACTTGCTTCCTGTGCTGATGAGAGGAGCCCGACCATTTCACAGATGTTTCATCCGAGCCACAGTGAGGCAGGACCCTTGATCCGACCTTCACTGCCATCTACCTGGCTGCTTTCTATGCATCTAATTCAGTCTCCTTTTCTCTCGTGGACTGGGCCGGAGAAACGGCCAAAGCTCTGCCCTTTGTACTGCTTTCTCCCAGGCTACCTGCTGACCCTCCCCTCCCCGGTCCCCCGCCCTCAGCAGCTTTACCCCTTCATCAGGAAGAACAGAGGACACCTTTCATCCCGAAAGTAGCCTTTGCCCCAGGTTATGTGTCCCGTGGTTTCTCCAGTCCTGTCCCCCCCCCCATTCCTCTTGCTCCTTCTGTCCGGCCGGCTGGGGGCATCCATTTGTCTTGAGCCAGGCTGACTGACTTACTGATGATCTCTCTGTAATTCTAACTGCAAAACGTCCTGTGCTTTAGGCAGAATGAGACGCTTGCTGTTTTGGAAACTCATCCTGTGGTTTCTCTCTTCTCTACCTGTGGTTAATTATGTCATTTTTCTGTCTGGGTTCATCTGTCCCTGGGTCTGTCAAACCTAGAACTTGTTTAAAATCCTACTGGGCAACACATAAAGAGGCTGCCCATGTTGTGCCCCCTTCCCTGGGGAGTATCTCACAGTCACACGCCCTGCGGGAGGGCGGACCCTGGCGGGACACGTTTCAGCCGCATGACCCCTCCCTCTGGCCGCCAGCGCTGGCTTTGGGTCAGAGGTGATGGAGAAATCAATCCATCGGCTGATCATCCACTAAACAGACCCTGAAGAGAAGTGCGTTAAGAAGCGCAGACGCCATAAATAAAGCCTGTCGGATTGCTTCTCGGAAAATCCAAAGCCACGTCCCGTCTGAAGTTCGGGGGTTACCTAGGAGCCATGGTACATAGGGGAGCAGTTCTGCAAAGGGTGGGGGACAGGTGCTCGTAGGAGAGTGGAAGTGAGAGGCACGGGACTTGGGGGAGATGGGGACAGACAGGCAGTCAGACGGTGCTGCCTCAGTGCCCGCTCGCTCGTCAGGCTGGCCCATCTCATGACAGTGCCTTTGCGTGGGGCTGCGCTGTGTGTCCTCGGGCAAGAAAGGGTTCTCCCGCCCTCCCCCTTCCCTGAGTCCTTTCTATCCGGAGGTAGAATCTTTCCTTCTTCATTTAAAAAACTAAGGTATGGAATGCCCCCTTTTAGTGTGCAGCCAGCTCAGGTGAGTCGTGACAAGCACACCCCGTCCGTTCTCCATCTCCTGCTCCCGCCGCGAGAAACCTGGTTCTCCTCCAGCGTTCCTGCCTTCACGGGATCGACGCCACCATCGGACGGGTGCCTAAGCCAGGGCCAAGGAGTCACCCCGATACCTCTTTATCTCCACCCCCACTTGTGCTCGGTCTCTGGGTTCTCTTTCTTGTACCTCCCAGCACCCCACAAAGCCACTCCCCTTTTCTCCATGTCTGCTCCGTCACCATCCCGGACCTCGCTGCTGACCTCTCAGTGACTTCTGCGCCAGCATCCGCCCTGTGTCCCTGTGTCCACTTTGCCTTCCCCTGTCCGTGGGTCGTGTTGTGGGCAGACAGATCGAGTGACGTGAGCCTGGTCCTGCTACTCTCTTGTTTAAAATCCAGGAGTAGATTTGTCTTCACAGAACCCGCGGGGTCTGCATCGTGTGGCCCCCGTCCCTCCCCCAACCCCCCGCCCCCCGCCGGCCTCGTGTATCACCTTCATCTCCCCGCCGTCTCGGAAGTCCAGCCAAAGCCACGTCGGTATCATTAATGGTCAGGAGGGTGGTTTCTAGGGTCCGACTCTCTGAATTTGAATCTCAAGTTTTTTGCTTGTGCGATCTTGGCCAGGTCCTTGAACTTCTGCACCTGTGTCCTCACCACCCGTGAAATGGAGTTGTTAGTGCCCACACGGTAGGGTTGTCACGCAAATGAAATGAGATGAACCATCCACAGGGGCGGCCTAGTGCCTGACAGTTAGTGAGCCCCCAGAGGCGAGCTCCCAGTTACTTCTCTGAAAGTCATGTCTCTGGGAATGCCCACTGGTGCTGTCCTTGACCCGAGATCCTTCCCCCGCTTTGCCTGGTTCACCCTGACTTGGTGGCCTTCTGCTCCAGCGGGGACATCCCACCCTGGCTGGCCCAGGGCGGTCACAGTGCACAGCGGTTGTAGGTCTGTTCATGCCTCAAAAGTTCTGCTTCCGTGTCCTCCTCACTCCTGGTGTGTGTGTGTGGTGTGTGTGTGTGTGTGTGTGTGTGTGTGTGTGTGTGTGAAGGTACGGTCACCCTTTCCCGCTCACTGCAAAGGTGGCTCTTCCTGCGGGAGCTTTCTCTGATTCCCCCTGTCCTTTGCTCTCGCAGGGCGACCTCCGTCTGTCTCGGCAGTGATTCTCACTGTTACAGTGAAAATGAGGCCAGAGGATTGTTTCTCCTGCTGGGTTCTAGGCTCGCTGAAGTGAAGACCGGGCTGTTCTGGGTCATCGGTGCGTTCCCGGCTTTGGGCTTGTTCGGAGCGGGTGCTTGTGACGTGTGCTGAGAGGAAGGGACACTAAGCTGAGGGTCAGAGAGGGCCATCCGTCCGTTTCTGCCACTGATGTGCGGTCATGTCCCCTCTCTGGGCTCCAGCCCCTTCACCTGGACGGTGAGCAAACTGGGTGTGATGTCCTCCTCTGAAGCTCCTTTCACCTCTGCGTGTTACGACTCCCGGCACAGCCAGGAGATCTCTTTCCTCTTTTCTAAGGCTGAGAATCGTGAATTCTAAAAGAGTTCGGAATCCGTTTCGATCCCCAGAAGATAGAATCGTGTTCCTTGATTGCCGCGTGGACGAAGCCCTGGCTCTCGCGCTTTTTCTTATTATGGGTCCCTCCTGTGTGAACCGGGGTGCTTTTCCTTTCCCTCGGGATATGAGAGAAATATATGGCCCGTAGGACGACACGATCATGGCTAACACGGTTGACAAACGGAAGGCTGAGCGAACGGTGATATAAAATAAGCTCGTGCCAACTTAGAGCCTTGGTTGTTGCTGTGGTCATTCAGGAAAAACAGAAAATGTAATCCTTAAGGAGGCCGTGTGGTGAGACATCCGAAGCGTTCTGATTGAGTTACGTAATGAAATTAAGAAGAAATTAAGAGTCGGAAATGAAATCCATCAGACCAGTGGGAGGAATCTAGGAACCATTTTATAGGTTTTTTATTTTTCTCTTCTTCTAATTTAATTGGGGCTCACGGTGTGTGTGTGAGGTTGGGACGTGTTTTGTTCGCTCGCTTGCTGGCTTGCTCGCTGTTTATATTTAGTAAGGCGAAGACATCTACCGAAGGCCCTGGACATGAGAAATAATAGCAGTTCTGAAGCCACTGGGGCTACTGAGAGGATGTCACAGTGCTTTGGGATAGAAAGCCTCCTGGGGTCTTCAAGAAATTTTCTTGGTCCCTGAGGAACGGTGGGTCACGCGGCAGTGACCATTTGTCTAACTTTGAAGGGTTGTAGGGTTGAGAAGCAGGGAGAATTAGGAGGAGGAGGTGTGTTGGTGAGCACAGAAGCAACCCCCCTCCCCAGGGCTTGCACACCAGCCCTGTGTCCCGGGTTGCCGTGCTACCAAGAACACCTGCCGTGCGGAATTCCGTCAGGTGGGCCCTTTGCTCCGCCCCTCCCTGAACACCTTGAAGTCCTTTGCTTGGCCTCATTGGGAGGTAGACCAGGATGAAAAATCTCAATCTAAGGAAACCCTTCTACCTAGAGCTCTCGAGGAAAAACCGAGACGTTGTCAGAAGAGACGGGACCTGTAGACGAATAAGGCAGAGGAACTGGAAATTAGAGCCTCGGAGAGGCCGGAAGTAATCTCACCATCGCCTCCCGCACTCCCGTGATAAAGGACGTGATGTGGAGGAGTGAGAAGAACCGAGAGAGCTCCAAGCACCACAGAGCGAGCACCCTCATGCCTACACTGGCCCCCCTCCTGAGGACCTGCCTTGGAGTGTCTGCAGGGGGGTGTGGCTAAAAGCTCGATTCTGACCCATGAAACAGCTAAAAAAAAAAAAAAAAAAAAAAATTGTTTTTAGGCATACCTTTCAATAATCTTTTGAAGAATTCCAAATGATTTTCTCTTCATTTGCTTTTTTTTTTTTTCCAGCCTTGTTAGAGAATCGACACTTTTTTTTTTTTTTTAAACTTCTGTGAGCTATGGAACAACTCTTACTGATAGTAAGTAAATACTTAAACTTCTCAGATGTTTCCTTTTGTAGCATTTGACCCACCTGAGAGGCAGCGGTTTCTAAAACTTCCGTTTGGTGCACCAAGCTTTTCAGAAAATGACTTCCAAAGGGACCTTTCATTATTATTACTTTTTTATTTTATTTTATTCCTTTTAGAGAGGAGACACAGAGTGAGAGAGAGAGAGAGAGAGAGAGAGAGAGAAAGGGGGGAGGAGCTGGAAGCATCAACTCCCCTATGTGCCTTGACCAGACCCGTGCAGGGTTTTGAACTGGCGACCTCGGTGTCAGGACCGTTCATTAGATGGAAACCTCTGGGCGTCAGACGGCGGAGGAGACACAGGAAGTAAAAGCATTCAATTTCCTGACAGGAGTCTTCTCCGTGGCTCCAATGAACTGGCCCTTCGTTTCAGTAAAGCCGTCTCTTTCCATTTACCCATCAGCGCGTGTGAGCATCTTACAACCCCTATTGAATTTGATCAGCCAACGCGGGGGTGGGGGGCGGGGGGGGGGTGAGGCAGAAGTAGGTTTACAGTTGTTCCTACAGAAGAAGAGTACAGTCGTGGCTGAACAGTAATACCAGAGTACAGTGCTTCACCTGCCCACCGCTGGGATCCTGCTTTGACCCCACCCTGTATCTGTGTCAGACGACAGAGGCTGGACAGAGGCTGGCACCTCCCACCTCCCCCCCGTGAGCCGGTTCCCCGTCCGCTGTGAGGAGCCCGGGCGTCGTCTTTATTTGATCATGCCTCGTGTTGTTTGAATAGTCTTGCTCTTTCCTAGTGCATCAGGGACGTAGGTCTGTGTATAGCCGGGAGTCGCGGCCATCCCAGCCGCCGTCGCCGTTGCCAGGCAGGGACTGGTTCCTGTTAGATTCGGACAGACAGGGGAGCCAAAAACCGGTGGGCTATTCCTCGATTCCAGCCTCGCACCCGGCCTGCGAGTAAAACACACACACACACACACACACACACACACACACACACACACGGGGTACCACAGCCCACTCACACATTCTCTGGTTCCACAACCAGGAGAATCTTTTCCGGTTTATTCTAGAATCAAAGCCCCCCCCCCCCCCACCCATCCCAGCGGGTCTAAGTCCCCTCTGGTTCCTCATCTGCCAACATGGCTTCTTACTCTCTGCACAAACTGGCTTCTCTCCCCCTTCCCCTCCATCTGGGCTTCCTTTTCTCCTCAGCATTCTTCCTCCCTGCTCTCCCTCTGCAGAAACATGGCTTCCTTCCTTCCTCCCGCTCCTCCTCCTTCATCCTAAATCTTTTTAGGGCAACCCCCACCCCCACCCCCTTCCAGCACACATTTGCATAACAAAGCCCCTTCCAAAGCAGGAAGGTAATTAGCCCTGCGGCCATTTTTAACAGTAAAAGCAAGCATCTCAGAAAATATAAATTTTACAGGCTCAGTTTCCCAGCAGTCTGTCTGTCTTTGAGTGGGGAGGCAGAAGGTCTGTCTGTCATCAATGCGGTGCTTTTTCAGGGACCGCACCCCCCCTCACCCCCACCCCCCACCCCGCCTCGTGGATCTGACTGCTGACAGGGTCCCTCCATCTCTCCGCAGACGACAGTAGTTTTCCATTTCAAGGGAGAGAAACATAAATGTTGGTGTCGTTTGAGAATTTTATCACAAGAAGGAGTTCGTTCTTAAGAACCTCTTCTTGACTATTGAGATCATCATGGATACAATGATTATCAGTTGTTCTCAGAAACAAGAACAAAGCAACTTGATCACATCAAAACGCAGGATAGGGTTTTTCTAGGGAGTAAGGGATTGTTTCAAGGAGGTCGTTCGTAGGGGACAAACAGGGACGTTGGTTTGACACGTGGAGTTTTCAAGCACTTCTGAAGTTTTGAAATCGGTTAAGGTGTGAAGAGCTATGAGTGCGCGTACGAAAAGTGGTGAGTCGGGAGACGTGTCATCAGACGGGGGCCGCATCCGCACAGGGGGTAGCAGGAAATGAAGTCCGATGACATGAGATTCAAAGTTAGGGGCGGAGGCCGAGAGGGACATAGAGTGGCCTGGACACAGCGTGAGAAGCTGAAGCCCCCCACTCTGCAGCACCTCCAGGCCCAGCGGTGTGAGGGGTGTCGGGGGGCGTAGAGGCTGCCAGGGCCGAGTGTCCACAGGGAGAGCCAGGTGTCCAGCAGAACAGCTGATACTCCGGGGGCTTTGCTGGGGGCGGGCTGTGAGTCCCAAGGACACACGGAGCGTGAGGAAGGAGTGGGGAGTGGGCGGGAGACTCAGTGAGGCAGGAGGTGTGCTGGGCCATCCAGGGATTGGAGTGCGGGAGGGGAGGGAGGCATCGAGTCTCTGGGACTCGACCCAGACACGGAGTGAAAGGCAGTGCCGTGTGTTCTTAAGTGTTTAATAACTGGCTTTGGGCACGGAAAAGTAGCATTTGCCGATTTCTGTGGTGTAAAGGCTCCCACCAACGCGGATTTCAACTACCACTCTGACGTTATTCTGTAGTGAGTTGGACAGAAGAGCACAGAGCTGGCTGTTGCGAGCCCACAGGAGCGGGCTTCAGCCTCCACTGGGCAAAGGGCGCTCTGGGATGGATCCAGACAGATAACTGGGCCAGGCTGTGGGTAGAGACTAGGGAGCATCTGTCCCTCTCGACCCCGTGTACAAGACACGGCGACGTCCACCCTCTTAGTCTGTGGATGGTATTAAAACAGGCCTGGTCGGGATGTGGCCCAGAGGCCATGGTTTGCCAGTCACTGCTGTAGACTTGCTCATGCCTGTGAAACAACTCCCCAGTGGAAACAGAATAGAAATCTCAAATTCTGTAGACCCTGATAAAGGATTCTGTCTTAGAACATATATATAAAAGAAACTTCTACCACTGCACAAGAGAAAAAGCAAATAACCCCACTGAAAAATGGGTGAGGGGCCCTGGCCGGGCAGCCTAGTGGATAGAGTGTTGTCCCAGCGCACCGAGGTCTGGGGTTTAATCTTCAGCCAGGGCGCACATGAGCAGCAGCCAGTGAGTGTACAGCTAAGTAAAACAGCTAACGGGAGCAATGAGTTAATACTTCTGTCTCTCTCCCTTCCCTATTCTCTACCCCCCACCCCCCAAAAAAAAACCAGTGGAAAAAAAATTTTTTAAATGGGTAAAGAATTTGGATAGATGTTTTTCCAAATAAGATAAACAGATGACCAGTAAGTAAGCACGTGAGAAGATGCTCAACACCATTAGTCATTAGGGAAATGCAAATCAAAACCCCAGTGAGATACACTTCACACCCATTAGGAGAACTGTTATTTTTATTTTATTTTTTAAAAAAGGAAAATGACCCATGTTGGTGAGGCTGAGGAGAACCTGGAGCCCTCTTGTAGGCTGGTGAGACTGTGAAATGGGACCCCGGCCGGCCGTGGGAACCAGTTTGGTGCGTCCCCAGAATGTTAGGCAGAACAGCCATGTGACCAGCAGTTCTATCCCCGGGCTTGTGTCTGAAAGGACAGAAAACAGAAACATAAGACACCCGTGTTCCCAGCAGCGCCGTTCATGATAGCCGAAAGGTGGAAAGAGCCCAGTACATACCTTTGATAGAGTTTAATTTATAAATCAGGCACAGTCAGAGATTAGCAACAATAACTAATAAAGTAGATCCACTGTAACAGTGTACTGTAATAAAAGTTACGTGCATGTGGGCGGGCTTTCTCTCTCTCTCTCTCTCAGGGTCTTCTTCTCCTGTACCCATCCATCTCGTGTGATGTGCAGTCACTGGGGACCCAACCTAGTCCTGAATCCTGTGACTGTGTCTCTGACTTACAGTGGACGGTGTGGGGTGGCTGGTGTCAGGGGTCCCGTGCTGAAGTCTTCACGGGGGCACAGGGCTCCCTGGCATGATGGCATGTCTGTCATCATCAGTCGGGCCACGTTTTCAGTCCGTGTCCCCCACCCACGGTGTCCGGGCCTTGTCCAGCCTAGCTAAGCCTTTCTCGCGCTCTGGGGCTGGGGCCTTTGCAGGCTGAGGCGGGACAGCTGACTGAGCTCGGACCTTCTTTTCCCTTTTTCAGGGTTTGAGAAGGAAGAAGCTTCGTTCCTACCGTACGTAGATCTTAGCAACCCCGACCTAAGACTTCTTTTGCTTTTTAAGTTGAGAGCTTTCGCCTTGTCACTTCAAGGGGTCCCCTCCGTCGTGACCGGCGGTCCGCATCACGGCTCCCGCACTTTGGGGCCGTTACTAAGTACCCTGGGGGCGACTTGAGCACCGGCAGACACTACTGTGACAGCTGACTGACACAGGACTAAGCGGCAAGCGGGTGAGGGGTGTCTGCCTCGTGGAGAGGCTGGGTGAAGGGATAGTTTGTGACCCCCGGGGGCGGAGTGGGGGGGGGAGGGGGATGAAGCAGAACGGTGTGAGATTTGATCACGCTGCCCAGGACGGCTCCACATTGAAAACGTAGGCATTGTTTATTTCTGGAACTTTCCATCTCATGTTTTCGGACTGTGGGTAACTGAAACCCTGAAGAAGGGAACGATGGATACAGGGAGACGGCTGTAATCATCTGGTTAGTAGAATCGTTAAAAGAATCCGCCCGTCGGACCACCCAGTGAAAAGGTCACGGTGCTAAAAGCTGTATGTACCTCGGGATCTGTAAAGGTGTCGTAAATTTCGTGACAACTCCTGGAGGGCGACAGGGAGCGCAGATACGCCCACGCCCGCCTCGAAGAGGAGATCACCCAGGCACCCGAGAGGAAGGCTCGGACCCCACCGTGTCCTTAGACAGCAGGGCGCCCACGCTGCCCAGGTCTCCTGGTTCTGACGGTTCGCAGCTAGGCCACCGCTGCATCCCTCAGTGCCAGTGCCCGTTTTTGTGACTTGTACAACAGGGGTCCCCAAACTACGGCCCCCTGAGGCCAGATGCACCCATAGTTCCCATTGAAATACTGGTCAGTGTGTTGATTTAAATTGATGTGTTCTTTATGTTAAATATTGTACTTGTTCCCGTTTTGTTTCTTTACTTTAAAATAAGATGTGTGCAGTGTGCACAAGGATTTGTTCATAGTTTTTTTTTTATAGTCCGGCCCTCCAACGGTCAGAGGGACAGTGAACTGGCCCCCTGTGTAAAAAGTTTGGGGACCCCTGCTTGTACATTAACATTTCCAGAAGAGAAACAGCTCCTTCGGAATGAAGCTGTCAGAAGTCACGCACAGTTGTCCTGAGATTTGGAACAGAGTGGATGGTGGTACTCCCACTGAGGCACAGATGCACTCTTGATGCGCCGGGGTCAGAATCCACATGTCTGCTGCCGTGAAGGCGCTGACCCTCTGCTGCCCAGACGCCCGCGTTCTGCACCCGCCCCTGTGCCTTCCTGCATGCTCTCTCCCCTGCTGAGAATTCCTCCCCCACCTCAGTGGCACGGGGCCTCCCCACAGTCCCCCATCCTGCTCTCCTCCCTCCACACAGAAGAGGATCTAAATAAAACCTGCCATCTGGATTTATAAATTGAGTAGCAAATTTTACTGCGAGTGAACTCTCAGACAAGAGGCTACCTGGCAAGGCGTTTACATTGAGTGGATTGATCGAATGAATGAACGTAGATTATAGGCTTCATCTGGGTGATGTTTATCGCATTTGTCTGTCTGCTCCAGAAGGTAAGCTGTGTCGGTATAAAGGCTTTTTATTGTTCTGTTCTCTAAGGTTTTCCAATACCCATAGCAAGGCCCAGGGCATACTCTGCACTTACCAAATATTTACTCAATAAACAAGTGATTCTTTGTGCCTTTTACCTTTAAGAAAAACATGCCACTTTGAGCTCTGTTGTAAAAGAATTTCAGACAGGAGAAAGCAGATAGGGAGATCTGGGTGAGGGGGAGGGCTAGTAGGTGGGTTTTGTCACATCCTATGAGAACACATGTAGGAAAATAACCAAACTGGATGGCTTAAAAGACTAGAAAATTAGGCCCTGGCCCGTTGACTCAGCAGTAGACCGTTGGCCCGACATGTGGAAGTCCCGGGTTTGATTCCCAGCCAGGGCACACAGGAGAAGCGCCCATCTGCTTCTCCACCCTTGTCCCTCTCCTTTATCTCTGTCTCTCTCTTCCCCTCCTGCAGCCAAGGCTCCACTGGAGTAAAGTTGGCCCGGGCACTGAGGATGGCTCCATGGCCTCTGCCCCAGGAGCTAGAATGGCTCCAGTTGCAACAGAGCAACAGCCCAGATGGGCAGAGCATCGCCCCCTAGTGGGCATGCCAGGTGGATCCTGGTCGGGCGCATGCGGGGGTCTGTCTGTCTGACTGCCTCCCTTCCCTCCCACTTCCCAAAATAATAAAAAAATTTATTGCCCAAACAGTAAACATCCTCTCATCATCTGAGCCTTCACCGTAATCCTTTTGCTGGTGGTGGTGGGGGTCTTACCTTCAATTTGTAAAAAGCACAGTATCTGTGAAGCTCAGGAAGGGGAAGTATGCAGGTACGTGATGATTAAAGATAAGCAAGTCATAAATGTGTGCGCACCAAACTATAGAGCCTCAAAACGCGTGAAACGAAAGCTGACGGAGCTGAGAGGAGAAACAGACAAACCCCCACTGCAGTTGTGGGACTTAAACATTCTAGTCTCAGCAGCTGGTGAAACTATCCCACAGAAAATCAGCAGTGACACAGGGCCGAGCTCAGTACAGCCGCCCAACAGAACTTCATTAACTTGTGTAGAATACTGCACCCAAGAAACAGAGTGAACCTTCTTCTAAAGCATATCTGGAACATTCACAAAGATCCAGTAAAAATAAATAACAGGACCCGGGCCAGTGTGCTCAGTGGATACAGCGTTGGCCCGGCATGTGGACGTCCCAGGTTCGATCCCTGGTCAGAGCACACGTGAAAAGGGACCGTCTGCTTCTCCCTCCCTCCCTCTCCCTCTTCTCTCTCTCTTCACCTCCCTCAGCCAAAGCTTCATTGGTTCAAGTGTCAGCCCTGGATGCTGAGGATAGTTCCGTTGATTTGAGCATCGGCCCCAGATGGGGGTTGCCAGGTGGACCAGTTGGGGGTTTCATGCAGTAGGAGTCTGTCTCTCTTATCTCCCCTTCTCTCTCTTAAAAAACAAAAATAAGCCTGACCTGTGGTGGCGCAGTGGATAAAGCATCGACCTGGAATGCTGAGGTTGCCGGTTCAAAACCCTGGGCTTGCCCGGTCAAGGCACATATGGGAGTTGAAGCTCCCTGCTCCTTCCCCTTTCTCTCTCTCTCTCTCTCTCTCTCTCTCCCTTTCCTCTAAAATGAATAAATAAAAATAATTAAAAAAAATAAAAATATATAAAAAAAATAAAATAAAAAACAAAAATAAATAAATAACAGAAATACAACAGGGAAAAAATTTGGAAATTAGACAATGTACTTTTTAATTATCTTTAGATCAAAAGAAAAACTTGAAGGAATTTTTAACAATACAGAGAAGTAAAATAAAATAGAAACATATCAAAATTTTGGGGATGCAGCTAAAGCAGGTCGGAGAGGAAAATGTATAGCATGTAAGGAATTCCATTACGTCAGAAAAAAAAGGAAAAGTCTCCATCAAACTAAACCCTCACCTTAAGAAACTACAGAAAGAAGAGCAGACACAATCCAAAGTACATCGAAGGAAGGAAATTGTAACGATAAGAGCAGAATTCAATGAAATTGAAAATAGAGAAATGTGGAAAGCATTTTCTAAAAAACGCAGTTCTTTGAAAAGATCGGATTGGAAAACCCTATAGGAAGACTGAGGATGAAGGAGGGAAATGACACGAATCCCAAGTGGCAGAAACGAAAGGGGTATGTCATCACAGATCCTGCAGAAATCAAAACGATTATCGAGGAAAAGTGTGAGCCAGCCGAGACATGTATTTTATCACTCTGATGAAATGAACGTATTCCTCAAAAAAAAAAAAAGAATGTCCACCCAAACTCAGCCAACATGAACTAAATAACCTGAATCGTCCGGTAGTAACCTTTAAAGGAAATTGAATGTGTCATCAAAATGTTCCTGAAAGAGATTTCCCTGCCTTGTCCAAAGTCACTGCCTTTGAAGCGAGTTTCACCGGAGAATTTAACAAAAACCTTTAAAGGATAAACACCAGTTCTGCACAGTGTTCTCCAAAGAAATGAAGAGAAGAGACTGCCTCCCAGTTCGTTTTATGAGGACGTCACTACTTTATATCAAAACCTGATAAAGACGATGTGTGAAAAAAATGGAAAAATTGTGGGCTAATATCTGTGATACCCTTAGTCACAGAAATCAACAAAATATTAGCAACTCAATTTCAACGATGTATGAAAAAAAGATGACCTGTCATGACGAAGTTGGTTTGCTGTGCGGTCAAAGACTGATTCAGTTCAGCGCTCACCCCAATGGTACACTTTGATCATCACCCAAAGCCAGAAAAATCCCCAAATGTCCCTTGACTGGTGAGTGGCAGATCAAACCGTGGACCCTCTGAAATGCAGACCGTGACTCAGCATCAAAGAGCGTGAGTCACTGTTGGACGCAGCCACCTGGATGGATCCCCAAGGAGTTCAAGTGAGAGCAGAGTCCTTCTCCAAGGGCCACCCAGAGTCCTCCTCCTCCGTTCATACAACACTGAAAGGCCAATTTCCAGGAATGAAGAACAGATCAGAGGTGACTAGGGGTCAGTGACAGAGAGGCGGGGACGGAGGTGGGTGTGACTGTCAAGGGCCACCGGAGCGGTTCTGGGGGTGATGGACAAGCTCTGGGTCTGACCCTGTTGCGGTCAGCGTCCTGGCTGCGATGCTCTGTGGTTGGGCATGCCGTCACCCCCGGGGGAAGCCCAGGTGCTCTCTGTAGCCGCTCGTACAACTGAGGGGGGGGTCTGCAGTCCTATCGACATGAAAAGGCTCGTTCTGAACGAGTAAAGGAAGGAGAGCTGAACGGGAAGGGCCTCAAGGTCGACCCTGAACTTAGTTTGTGGGAGGCGAGGTGGAGGTCACCCAGGGAGAGGCTCTGCCGTTTCTAGATGGTTCTTTCCCTTGGTGACAAAAAGGGGTTGGAGTCTCGCTTTCTGTCATTTCTCAGGGAGCATGGAAATAAATTTTTAAAAATGGAAAAGCAATAATGAGGGATTCTGGTTTCAAAGGGTTTCAACAACTATAGCGACCACTGGCCTCTTTCCTGCTCCTGAGACCTGGGCTCGGGACATTGATCATCAGAGCACAGGACCTGGCACAGCTTTGCAGGGGGGTCGGACACCCGCCGAGACTGTTGGGCAAGGCTTGACTCCTACACTTCGAAGATTCCCAGAAGGAAACTACCCTGGGAGCTACTTCTAACTGCGTTCCGAGAGCCGGCCGGGCGTGAAGAGCTATAAGACAGTGGTTCTTAACCTTTTTTGAGATACCGAACCCACCAGTTTCATATGTGCATTCACCGAACCCTTCTTTAGTGATAAATAAAATATGATTTTTTTTTCCAAACTCAAGACATAGGTATATGTTTTTTTACTGGTGCACAAAATGAGCCGTGCATGAACATCACCTTGCTCAAAGAACAAAACCAACAAAGTGCATGAACTCACAACAGATTACGGTATTACTTTATTCTGGCCTCCGCGGCAGAGGCTTCTCCAAACCCCTGAGACCGACTCATCGAACCCCTAGGGTTCCATAGAACCCAGGTTAAGAACCACTGGATTAGCCTGACCAGGCGGTGGTGCAGTGGATAGAGCGTCGTACTGGGATGCGGAAGACCCAGGTTCGAGACCCCGAGCTCACCAGCTTGAGCGCGGACCCATCTGGCTTGAGCAAAAGCTCGCCAGCTTGGACCCAAGGTCACTGGCTCCAGCAAGGGGTGGCTCAGTCTGCTGAAGGCCCGAGGTCAAGGCACATGTGAGAAAGCAATCAATGAACAACTAAGATGTCGCAACGGCAACAAAAAACTGATGATTGATGCTTCTCACCTCTCTCCGTTCCTGTCTGTCTGTCCCTGTCTATCCCTCTCTCTGACTCTCTCTGTCCTTGTAAAAAATAAAATAAAATAAAAAATCATGGGGGGGGGGCGGGGTGCAGTCACTCCGGCCCCGGGTTCAGGTGCTGTTTGGCAAGTTGGTTCATCTTTGGGGCTCCAGTCCTCCCGGGTAGCCTGAGAACTGAGTGCTTCACCATTGCATCTGCATTGGGTGCCCTGGGCGGGTGTGTGAGGACTGAAAAGCCCTTCCTAAGAGCTCTGGGAAGGCCAGTGTGGCTGCTGCTGTTGTGGAAGGCGGTGCCACGGTGCTCACGTAAGACATCAAGACCCAAATCTCACTCACCTCTGCTCCCAGCATGTCCGAGGTCACCGATCCCTTTCACCTCTGCTCCCTCTCCGAGACACGCCGTGTGGCAGAGAAGACATGTGCCAAGTGCCTTCTCTACTCACAGTCTTAGATCCTCAAGTGAGCCAGGGCGATCAAGTAACACGGCCGTTGAGAGCACAGGCTGTGGAGTCCTGCACGCCCCCTCCCCCCACCTGGGAGTCCCGTCTCTGTCCTGGGAGGGCTGCCACTCACGGCCAGCTCAGTCCACTTTCCTAGCAGGGCGGTGGTTTTTTTATTCAAGACGGGGGCCTTGTGCATCTGCCCCCCACGCTTCCCCGCCTTCCCCGGTCCGAATCTAAGACAGGTCAGCCAACCACAGCCAGCCTAGAGCCCGCCTGGGCGCCCACCCTGCCTGTCTGTGTTTCCGTAAACAATGTGTTACGGGCTCATGGTTCATGGTCTCCTGGGCACCACAGGTATAGTCTGTGGTGGTTCTCTAGCTATGTGGCTCAAGTTGTGTCCTTGTCACAGAGGTCCGGTGGCCTGCAAACCCTAACCCTTTTACTATCCAGCTCTTCATAGAAAATGTCCTAGCTTCCCTTGCAGCTGGAGGAAGATGGAGTGGGGGGCGCAGGATTCTCGACAGACGTTTTAGAGCTGATGAACGAGTCCTTGGCTCCTGTCACGTTAGGTGATAAAAATAAACTCCTCCTTTTTAAGGTTTTTAAAATTTGTTTGTGGCTGTTGCTTGTGACAAAAGGCGATCTCCCTTTTAAAAAATCTATTTGCTGTTTGTGAAACTTCAGGCCCACGGCTTCCCTTCCCCAGGCCTCTCAGATTTCTTACCCGTTTCTCACACAGGATGATAATGAGAGTTCGGTTAGATGATAAGCGTAAAAGCTTTTACTCAGTTCTTGCTAAAATTGTTATTATTTGTATTTAAAAAAAATTTTCCCCCCTGATGAATGCATCCATAATTTTAAATCACTTTGATTCTGAGTCAAACACTGAGACATATTTTCCAAATTAAATACCTTTTGCAAAAATCGTGTTTTAATTTAGAAATGTTTTGACAGCCGGAACATGTGTTTCCATCGCAAAGAAAAAATATTTCCAGTTTAGAAATACTTGTTTTGAGCATCTGCGTGGAAATGAATGTTTTTTTGTGTGCTTTTGTGGGTTTTTTTTTTTTTTTTTTTTTTTGCATTTGAGTCGTTAAGCTACAAAATATATTTGCTAATGGCTTTTGCAGATATATTTGTCCATTCCTTAGAATATGGCCTGGGAGAAACACCCAGGGGCAATTAGGCTCTTATGCGAGGCTTGCAGTTTATAACCCAGAGCAGATCTAACCTTGTGAGAAAATGGGGTGGCAGCTGGGACAGACAGATGGGTCGCTGTCGGCGCGATGCTCTTCAGATCTGATGACACGGATACCCTTCCCGGTGCTGGCTGGCTGGCTGGACTTCCGCATGGCCATTAACACAAATCCGGAATTAAATGTCAAGCTATGTTTATGTCTCAAGCGTTAATCAATATGGATTTTTTTTTTTTTACTTTATATTTTTTCTTTAAGGACCATGAGTAAAGAGGTCTTTTTTGTTTGTTTGTTTGTTTTTGTTTTTGTTTTTGTTTTTTTGCCAAAACGAGAATAATTCGCTTGAGGCGTATTGTTAATGTTCACCGATAGGGGCAACGGCTCATCCTTTCATCATTCTCACGTCGTTTCTCTTTCAAATTTTACGTGTAGGAAATCCAAAAAGCAAGCCCGCTGGATGGCCTGCGTCTTTCGCTGCCACTTAAATAGAGAGAGAACCGATAGATCATTAATTACCGAGCAGCTCTACCGAGATTGAATGATGAGACCGCCGCTGTATAGCTTTCACAGGGACGTCCCCGAGCGAGACAGTGCCACAATCTTGTTCAGAAAATAGGAAGGCAGTTCTTTCTTTCTTTCTTTCTTTCTTTCTTTCTTTCTTTCTTTCTTTCTTTCTTTCTTTCTTTCTTTCTTTCTTTCTCTCTTTCTCTCTTTCTCTCGTTCTCTCTTTCTTTCTTTCTTTCTTTCTTTTTTAATAAGAGAAAGTTCATTTAGAAAGTCACAGAGGTAGAAAAGTGAGCCATGGGAGAAATGGATTCAGGAAACAAGTGACCACAAAGGAAGGGCCCCCCAGGAGCTTAGAAGAGAGAGGGACAGAGAGATGCCCAGAGGGACCAAAGAGAGGAGAGTCGTGGGCGTGCTGGGAGGTGGGGGTTGGGGGGCAGGGGCGGGGAGAGAGAGAGAGAGAGAGAGAGAGAGAGGAAGAGCCCACCCTGGGGAAGAACGGAGTGGGGCGAAGCGACAAGCACGGGCTCCATTCGCATTAGTGTGAACGCCTTACAACATTATCCCAGTATCTTCTTCGAGGGGCTTATACTCTTCACGGCAAGTTCGAGATAAACTTTACAACGAAGAAAAGCCGTATGACTTCTTTTCTGAGTTCCAAGAAAATTTTAAAAGTCGTGCTTCACATTTACAGCAGCTTTCACGATGCAGTACGTAGCCTCCGGACAGTTCAGAAATAAAACGCGCTAATCCGGCGGGCCTAGATTTATGGGCAGAACTCACCGGGCTCATGTTTCCCAACAGGACTCTGTAAGCCCACCAAAGATACTGAAACAGAATGTGTTTGGCCTGGTCAGATGATTGTATTCTTCGAGGAAAATGATTTGGAAGAGAATTTCTTCAACTTACCGTAGGGCGGGTGGGGGTGGGGGGAATCCTTGTCTGTCATTTTCTTATCATGTAGCCGGAAGCGTGACAATTTCTTTCAGACAATTACACCGCTGTTTCCTACCCAGAATTACCTTTCAACATGAATACATTCAAAGGTGTATGAAAAAGTTAAAGAGTTGCTGAATTTCAGACCTGTCAGCAACCAAAAAAGCAAGCAAACAAACAAACAAAAAAACCCAGGTCAAATTCTTCTTAAATTTTTATGATCACAAAGCAGGGTAGAAATGCCATTTGATGAGACCATTTCGTGATAGGAGAAGGTCACGCTGTTCCTCGAAGGGCAACGTGAATCAGAGGCTTATTTTTGGACGGGAATAGGACTTCTTCCGGCTTCAGCTGTTCACACCCACAAACAGCACTATCATGGAACTAACTGCCCCAGGTGGAAAACGGCTCAGAAAACAGGGTGACCTCTGCCGTTCTCGGGGACATATCTGAGGAGGCAGTGGTATTCACAATAAAAAAAAATTAAAAAAAAAAAAAAAGGAAGATAAATGTTCTCTGGCGGTATGATATTTTAAAAAGAAGTAGAAAGATGATTATCTCAACATGATCCATGTGAACTGATCTTACTGATGTTCCTGGCGTGACCTGGGTCGGCCAACAACCACACCACACGCGTGTGGCGCCCGTTCCTGTGAGGTCGGGCTCCGGTGTGCTTAGAATACGTGCAAGTCAGATAAGAGAAAAAACCAGGGCCTTGAGCGTCTCTGCGCTCGCCTTAATTAAGGAGTAAATATGGATGGATCTACTTACTCGTTCCTGACGCGTGTGTTCAGCATGGGCTAGCAGCCAGGTGACAGGCGAGCCCGTGGGGACGCCCTGAAGAGGTTGAGGATTACGGGGGCTCTGTCTGTGTCTCCCAGATCCACCGTGCCCTTCCTCTCCGCTCCCCTCCTTCTTCTTTCCTCCTTCCCTCCGTTTTTCTCCTTCCTTCCTTCCTTGTTTGTTCATCCATTCATCAGTGTTTCTTTAGATTCCTTCAGTATACCAGACACTTAGACTATAGCTGTGAGCACAAGGAATGTAGCTCTCCCTCCCTCTCGTTTAATTTAGACTTGAGTGGGGAAGACAGACGTTCAGTTATTATATAAAAGATGTGTGTTGCAATTACAATGATCATTCCTGTTCAGAAAACCTCCAACTACTTTCTGATTTTCTTTTCTTAAAAAATTCTTTAGCCTGACTAGTGATGGTACAGTGGCTCGAGTATTGACCCAGGACCCTGAGGTCGCCAAGCATGGGCTCATCCGGCTTGAGCACAGGCTCGCCAGTTTGAGCGCGGGGTCGCTGGGTTGAGCGTGGGATCTTAGACGTGGCCCCTCAGCCGCTGGCGTGAGTCCCCAGGTCGCTGGCTTGAAGCCCAAGGTTGCTGATTTGAGGAAGGGGTCACTGGCTCGGCTTGAGCCCCCCGGTCAAGGCACATAGGAGAAAGCAGTCAATGAACAACTCAAGTGCCGCAGCTACAAGTTGATGCGTCTCATCTCTTTTTCTCTCTTGCTAAAGAAAAAATCTAATTCTAAAACCTCATAGACAACTCAGAAAATATAGGAATATGTCGAGAAAAAAAATAACCTAAAATAACCCAACAACTCTAACAAAAACAACAAAAAACTGATGTTCACACTTGATATATTTTTTTTTCCTTTATTTCTCCTTGTGTGCATTTAGGGTCGTATATGTTCAATTTTGCTATTTTTTAAAATGATTATTAAATAATGAGAATTTTTTTTTCATATTAAATATTTCCTAAAAATATTTTTAGGTGTGCTGAATAATTTTTTATTTTTGTTAACTACCATAAATCATGTTTCTCCATTTGAACACATTTCAGTTATGTCCTCCAATCTCTGTCATCTTAACAAACGTGATGATGAATGGGTCAGTTCTTGTCCCTTTTCTGATTATCAGCCTAGAATATAATCTAGAGTTGAAATGACTTGGGTCAGAGGGTATATTTTTGTAATATAACCTATATCACATCAAAGCATATATGAAGCGTTATGAAATATTATGCCTTTTGACCCAATTTCTATTGCCATGATAGAAAGCATTCTTCTGTTTTCCAGAATTGAATCTGTTTACATTATCCCTGGCATCATTGAGTACTTTGCAGATTTTCATTACGTTGATTTGATACTCAAATTCTATATTCTGGCATTTTAATTTAATATCTAATTAAATATTCCTAGTTATATGTCATCCGGTTGTACCTCGTGTGTTTGTGTGTGATTTGCCAATTTCCTTTTTACAATAGTCTTTTTAAAACATTATCTGCGTGTGTTCTAGAAAAATGATAAGTAAAACTATAGAGGACAATATATAGTACATGCATGACGTAATATATTTCCTGTATAATATACTAATGTAAAGTTATCTTCTTTCTTAAGGATATGAATAACTTTATTATTTTTTTTACAAGTAACAAAATAATCCCACACGAATTGTCATGCTACTTTATTTATACACTGTTTACCAGCGTGTGCACCTAAATCTGTTTTGTTTTGTTTTATCTGTTCTTTTAAGAACCTGTTTCTCTTCCACTGATGGGCCTTTTTTTTTTTTTTTTTTTTTTTTTGCGGTGTGTGGTGATGGTGCTCTGACCTCCATGTCCTCCGCCTCTTCCCTTCCTCATCGAGAGTGTCCTTTTCTCTCTCCCCTGCCGGGCCGTCATCATATTTTGGGCTGTTCAAAGAGCAGCACTAATTGCGTTTAATGTAATGAGCATCCAGGTTTCTAATCCTTTAGAGGTGTGCAAACTTCTAAAACAAGGTTAGGAAAATGAAGGAGTGAAAGAAATATATTTAATTATTTTCTTATTTATTGGTTTTCTAATTATCTTACTTAATGGTGTATTGAATTTAGAGACTGAAAATGCAATTAGGGGGAAGTGACTTCAGTGTAAAGGGAGGGCAGCTCACTGTTTGTTCTGCCTCCTCAGGGTGTCCAGACCCGGACCTCCAGTGGTTACTGTTGCAATTGAAGACAACATAAGTTACAGAGTGTGTGTGTGATAGGTCCAGTGGTATCTGGGACTGCCGTGCTGGATGCAGCTTTAGTTTGGAAATCCTTTGGGAGACCATGGAATGGCTGATTATGCTATCTCAGGTTCTTCGGAAGAAGTCCCCAAACTTTTTACATAGGGGGCCAGTTCACTGTCCCTCAGACCGTCGGAGGGCCAGACTATAAAAAAAACTATGAACAAATCCCTATGCACACGGCACACATCTTATTTTAAAGTAAAAAAACAAAACGGGAACAAATACAATATTTAAAATAAAGAACAAGTCAATTTAAATCAACACACTGACCAGTATTTCAATGGGAACTATGGGTGCGGATGCGTCCTGTGCTGCTCTCACTGACCACCAATGAAAGAGGTGTCCCTTCCGGAAGTGCGGCAGGGCAGATAAATGGCCTCAGGGGGCCGCATGCGGCCCGCGGGTTGTAGTTTGGGGGCCGCTGTTCTTGGGTATAAACCCTATGTGGAATGTGAAAGAAACCCTTTCTTTTCGAGAATTCTTTTCTCTGTCTGCCTTGAACCAATCCCTGTCATAAAACCATGCGGAGTGAGTCAAGAAAATGTCAACCATGCTTTGCTGTGTTTTTTTTTCTTTTCTCTCCTCCTATTACCTTTGGAAAATAATGCTAATGGCTCTGTGCAGGGCTGTGGTTTTTAAATGGCTTGTCTGCTAATTATAAGAAAAGCCAAGATGCTGCCATTTGCCTAGTGCTAATTACCGGTCCCCCCGTTCTGCCCGCCGTGATTTGCCACCCGTCTCTTGGATGTCAGTCGCTGACGTGGATGGAGCGTGTGGCTCTCTGCTTTTCTCCGCAGCAATTAGGTTGCATCTCCAGCTAATGGAACCCCGCCGGCCGGCTCACGGTGTGCGGACCCCTCTCTTCCGCTCTGCCTCGTCAGGACTGCACACGAGGCCTTCAGAAAGGTCCCCCTTTTCCTGTTGCTCAGGCCGTGTGATATGAACATACTTTTCGTCCTCCATTTTCCTGCCATTGTTTTCATCTTCTGACCCTTTTCCCGGACGGCGCTCGGCTCCCGTCCCTCCCTCTCCCCGTCCTTACCTTCCGCCCAGAGCCCAGAGCAGAACAGACGGGCGCCTGTGTTCACATCTGCGCCTGGTGCGCGGTTCGCCGCCGCGGCAGACTGCTCTCATGCACCGTCCTCTGGTGTGTCTCTGTGCTGGAGGTCCTCGGGGTTCTCGTGTTGCCGAGCGTCACCGTGGAGGTGAAAGAGCGACTGTCAGAAGAAGCTTCTTCCAGTAGATACAGTCTTTCCCTGTGGCTGCTTCTAAGGACAGCCAGACTCCTGAACATTAGGGAGTGGAGACCGTCAGGACCCTCCAAGAGGTGGAGAGGAGGCAGGCGGCCTCAGGACCCCGGGACTAAGTGAGTGACACAGTGGTGGGACCCTCGCTCAGTTTTCTGTTTGCCTCGTCTGTCTGGGAACGGGTGGCAGAGCAGCTGAAAACCCAGACGCCCGTCGACACCGAGAAAAGGAAGCCTTCTGGAAATCCGCTCTGTCAGCCACAGGGCCACACAAGACAGAGAACTTTTAGACAGGAACCACTTGACTCAGCAAAGCCCCACAGAAAACACTGTGGTCACACGAACCCCCAAACCCCATAAGCAAAGGCTGAGGGGGAAGCTGGGACTTCCAAACCTGGCCGGCTTCACTCCCCGTCCCGGTCCTGCCCCTGACCAGAGTGGGAAGAAAGGAAGGACCCGCATGTCCTCTGGGCAGTAATGAGCCCCCTCCCTGGTTTCGGGGGGAGCGTGTTGGGAGCCTGGACTTGTACTTGCACCTGGCACTGACAGGGTGCCCTTCTGTCTCCTCCTGGGGGTAATGTCAGAGGAGACCGAGTGAGCCAAGCAGGGGACCCAGAGCCCGAGCCACACAGGCACAGCCATCTGACAGTTGACAAAGGTTGTCACTTCCGCCCTGGTACAAGGATGCCATCCCTACCTGAGGAGTGGCGGCCACACAGGAGCAGTGGCAGACACCCCCCCCCATCACCTCCCATCCACGGAGGTGCTAGTACAGGCCTGCCAGTGGGTCTGAACTCGCACCCCAAGCCAGCGGTGATAAGGAGCCCCCTGTCTCCACTCCTGGTTGTCCACAGAGGCTTAGTGGGCATCTCAGACTGTCATCATCATCTGGAGGTATTAAGGGAAAGACCAGGGCAGAGAATACATTAAAAATAAATAGGAAGAAAGAAGAAAACCACACAGAATAATTAAGTTTAGCAAGGTCACCAGATACAATAAAAACCCGCTACATTTCTGATAAACGTATGGAAGTTGAAATAAAATATATACAGTACTTTTCATAACTGCTTTAAAAGAAGGAACACTTATTTCCACAGTGGCTGCACCAGTCTGCATTCCCACCAGCAGTGCAGGAGGGTTCCCTTTTCTCCACATCCTCACCAGCACTTGTTCTCTGTTGTTTTGCTGATGAGCGCCATTCTGACTGGTGTGAGGTGATACCTCATTGTGGTTTTAATTTGCATTTCTCTAATGATTAGTGATGTTGAGCATTTTTTCATATGCCTATTGGCCATCTGTATGTCCTCTTTGGTGAAATTTCTATTCATTTCTTGTGCCCATTTTTTGATTGGATTGTTTGTCTTTCTGGTGTTGAGTTTTGTGGAAAACAGTATGGAGATTCCTCAAAAAATTAGAAATGGAACTGCCCTTTGACCCAGCTATCCCACTTTTAGGAATATATCCCAAGGACACCCTATCATCGACTGAAAAAGAAACGCACCCTCATGTTTATGGCAGCGTTGTTCACAATAGCGAAGAGCTGGAAACAGCCCAAGTGTCCGTCAGTGGACGAGTGGATTAAAAAGCTGTGGTACATATATACTATGGAATACTACGGGGCCATGAAAAAGAAGGAAATATTACCCTTTGTGACAACATGGATGGACCTGGAAACTGTTATGTTGAGTGAAATAAGCCAGGAAGAAAAGAAAAATATTATATGACCTCACTCATTTGAAAAATCCAAGGAACATTGAGAACTGAGGAAAGGGATTGAGACAGAGGAGGGATCAAAGGGACCAGAGGAAAAGAGGACAGAGGGAAAGGGGAGGATAGGATGGGATAAACCTGAAGGGAAGGGGGGAGGGTGCTGTAGGGAGGGGGTAGGGAGATGTGGAGGGGGACATGGGGGAGGGAGGATGCAGTCGGGGTCACCCTAGAATCTATGTAAACACAATTAATTAAATAAATTTTAAAAAAAGAAAAAGAAAGAAAATATTGAGCCCCTTTAAAAAAAAGGGAGAGACAGGGGAAATAAAAATACACGTTAACCATATTTTTAAATAAATAAAAAGTATTATGTACTACTAAAAAAATAAAAAATAAAATAAGGAACACTTAGGTGTAAATCGAACAAAACATGTCCAGGGCCTGGCACTGAAAAGTACAAAATACCGACAAGAGAAAGAAATCAAAGACCTAAAAATACAGGAACACACATCACATTCCTGGATGGAAAGAAGTCAGTTTTCCCAAAACTGATGTGTAGGGTGAATGCAGTTCCTGTCAAAATCTCAGCAAGATGTTTCTGTAGATCTAGAAAGATTCTTCTCAAAATGGCTGTGGACCAGCCGAGGAGCTGAGACGATTCTGGACAAGAAGGATGAAGCGGGAGAAATCAATGCGCCCATTCTGATTGGTACTATGTAGCCAAAACAATCAAAGCTCTGGTGCGGACATGGGGGAGAGACACCCAGATCCGTGGAGCCAAGCAGGGGACCCAGAGCCAGAGCCACACAGGCACAGCCAGCTGACAGTTGACAGAGGTCAAACACACTTCGGTGAAGGAAGAACAGTCTTTGCAGAGATGGCACTGGCATGGCTGAACATCCAGAGACAAATAATAATAATAATAAAAATAATAATAATAAATCTTGACCGAACCCCCACTCCTGGTATAAAAATTAACTCAAAAGGTGATGGATGACACATGTTAAATGTAAAACCACTAAACTTTCAGAAGAAAACTTAGCAGACTCATCTCTGGGGTTTGGGATTCTGTCAAGAGTTCTTAGGACGCCAAAGGCAGGCATGGTTCAGAAAAGAAAGAAGACTCAACCCGTCGGAGTTCTTCGGCTTTTAAAACTTTTCTCCGCAAACAGAGCCTGTTCGGGGGATGAGAAGACATGGTCTGTGGACTGTAGTGAGATATTTGCAGGCTGCGCATCTGAGAACGCACTCACGTCGTCTGGAATGCATCGAGAACTCTTAAAAACTCTACAGATTAAAACTATCACCCAGAAGCAGACATTCCGTGGGAGAGGCTCTGTGGTCCTCAGACGAGAACATGAGAGGTTCAGCACCGTGAGCCATGAGAGAAACCCACAGGGAAACCCTCAGGGAAACCCACGAGCTCATGGCGCTGTTAGGAGAGCTCAAGTACAACGTGGTGACGTCCCTGAGTGTTGTTGCCGAGGACCTGGAGAGGCTGGGTCCCCCTGACGAGGCATGACAGCCACACGACGGCCAGCCCCCTAGGACAGAGGATGGCAGTTTCTTAAAAATGCTGGACACGCACTGATGACCAGACTAGCGATTGCGGTTCTGAGTGTGCACCCCAGGGAAATGAGAACCCGTGTCCACACGCATGTGCACCCAGGGTGTCCGTGGAGGCTTCGTCTGTGAGGGCGCCACGCCGGAACTAGCCCCCGCCTCCTTAAGTGAGGGATGGCGGAGCGAGCGCCGTGGGTCCACAGTCCATGCCGCCAGAGACCCTGCTCCACCCTGCGCAGGGGTGACCGCTCACATGCAGCCCCTCAAGGGCTCTCAGGGAAGCGCTGGGAATTGAAAACACTCCCTCCTCAAAAGGCCTGACACCACAGGATACATTGACACAATATTCTCAAAACAGCCACATTTTATGTTTGAAGAACTAGCTAGTGGGTGGCAGGGGGAGGGGGTACTGTGTCTGAAGGGTGGCGTGGGGGAGGTGTCTCCGTGGTGGTGGTGAAGCCAGCTCCCGGCGTGAGTGATGAAGGCACGCTTGTGCACGGGTCAGTGTCCTGTGTTTTTGTTACACTGTAGTCGCTAAGATGTATCTGTTAGGAGAAACTTGAGGAAGCCAGCGTGGCTTTTCTCTATACTGTTTTTCCACCTTCCTGTGCCTCTCCAATCATTTCAATAAAGCTGGTATTTTTTCCCCCTAGAGAGTCTTCTCAGGTGTCCTTTTGGTAAGAACCGTCCCACTTGAGAACACTTCTAAAAGACTTGTCCTTGGCTTCTCAAGTGGTTGGCTTTGGTTGCTGTTTCAGTGTGCTGTAGTTTTGTTGTTTTTTCTTTGTTTATTTGCATCAACAAAGGCTTTCCTGCTCTTAAAGTAAAAGTCACTGTCTTGAAATGGGGCTTTGAAAAGCTTCTTCGCCACCTGGCAGGATGAACTAACCCTCTGATATCAAAAGAACGCATGACTCACCGTAACGAAGGTTAGAGACCCAGGTTCTTTGCTCTGGCTGTTTGTTTGTCCTCGGGGACTGAGAGGTGGGCACCAGCAGGAGCCCAAGGCAGCAAAGCCTGTGGCGGGCTCACTGAGACTTAAATATTCTCTTTGTCTTTGTATTTCTTAATCACTTGTGAAAGTTTTAAAAATTATTTGATCTATAGCCCTTGGCCGGATAGCTCGGTTGGTGTTAGATCATGATCCCCAAAGCATAAAGGTTGCTAGTTTGATCCCCGGTCAGGCTACATACAGGAATAGATCAGCGTTCCTGTCTGTCTGTCTCTCCCTCTCTCTCTCCCTCTCCCTCTCTCTCGCCTCCTCTCTGTAAAATCAATAAAATAAATTTAAAAATTATTCGACCTATTATTTGACTATAGAGAAAGAGATTTTATTCAAACCCTTAAAAATATTTCTTATTACACTTTTTCTATGGCTTTCAATGCCTTCTGCATTTGAACTACTTCTTTTAGGACAGGCAGAGACCTGACACTTGACCGTTGTTTCCCGGTGACCGAGCCAGTGACACCTGTAAGCAGGATCACGCTGTGATGAAGGCTCCGGCGGGGCATGTGTCCGCACTGTGTTACCCTCCTGGGTTTCTCCCAGAGGGGTCCCGTGGGAGACCCCTGCCCCCTCCAGAGCGACTGGCTCGAGGCCAGACTGTGGCATTCTGGACACACTGAACTTGTTCGTACTCCGGTGATTCAGTGCTGTTTTGACGAGACCCGAGGACAATTCCATTGCCCAAAGCCGACAACTGTTTATTCAAGTTCACACGGTGAAATGATGAACAACGGAGGTCTGCTTGGAGTTTGTTTCCGGTTTTGATATGAAAACAAGCTATTTGGGGAAAATCTTCCCCTTCTGTCTCAGTGTGCTTCCCTGAGTTAAGCCGTCTCTGCGCGCTCTCCGCTTTCTGGCCCCTGCCGGCACAGAGCAGAGGCGGCGAAGGCAGAGGGGTGCGAGCTGGCACACCCAGGCTCAGCTGCAGCCGCTGGCACTTGAACCAGAGGGGCTCCCCGGGTGACAGAGAAGGCGGCCGAGAGGCTAACGGGTCACCAGTCTTGACAGCCAGTCTCCATCTGCGTTTGAGGACCGGTGTGTGAGTATGTCTGTTTCAGATGACCTCACGCTCTACATGTATAATGAATGCCTCATCATTAATACATGCCGGGTGGATATCTTCATTCCTCTGGCTTCTTGTAGCAAGGCAGGGACCTTTCTCTAAAACGTCCGGCGTGTTTGAAAGCGGTTCATTGACATTCACGTCGATTCCAACTTTAAGATTAGATTTTATTTCCTGGGAAGTTTCTGGAGGGGTTGCTTCTGTGGATGCGTCGGCCATAATTTGATCGTGACATATATTATTATTGTTCAGAAGGTAGAATAGCTTTAGTTCCAAAATTTCAAATTATGTCATTTAAGAAGGTTGATAGATACCTTCTCTCTTATCACAGGAAACAGTATGTTTGGACTTCAAAAAAAAAAAATAAACCACAAAAATATTTTGCAGATTTCTTTTTTTCTTTCCAGGGAGAATGATCTCCAGTAACTTTGGGAATGTGCTGTTTGTCCTCTCTGCTATTAAAGACTCATTTATTTATCATTAAATGTTTATTCAGCACTGGGCTTGCACTTCAGGGACACATCAGAGAGTAGGAAGAACAAGGTCTCTAACCTCCTAAGGTTTACGCGGGAGAGGCAGGCAGTTAACCAGTAAACAAATGAATAAACAAGGTAATTACAGATGGCCGGACGCGAAGGACACAGTGATGAGTAATGGGGCGGCCGGTTACTTTGTGCGTGGAGGAAGGAAGGTCACTCTGAAAAGGTGACATTCATTCTGATCCCTGAAGCTTGGGAATGGCCCAGCAAGTACCCGGGGTGCGCCACCAGCTTCAAGAGCCTCGGGCAGGAGAGCTGTGTTTGTTGAAGAAGCAGGAAGAGAGGAGTGTGGTGGTGGGGGGGTGTGGTCAGATAGGGGAGGCGTCCCAGATGTGGGGAGGAGAGGCCGGACTGGATACCCCTGGCCCTTTGATCTGTTGCCATCACCGGAATTGTATTCTGAGTGCAGTGGGACGACCCTGAAACCCTCTGAGCAGGCTGTGCGCTGTTCTGTCCTGTGGCTGCGGGACAGAAGCCCAAACCAAGCAGGACACCTGCTGAGGCCGAGCCCCCACCCCCCAGAAACTTCTCTCGGCGGCTGTCCTAGGCGGGCAAGTTTCTCAGGCTCTCGAAAGCTCCATCGCCTCCTTTATTAAATGAGATTAACGATCGTGTGTATGTCGCAAGGTGGTGAGGGTTCTGTAAGGACACGTATGGGGAAGGCTTAAACCGGCGTTTCGGGAAAACCAAGTGCTTCGTCCCGTCCTAGCCGTTACCGCGACGCACGGTCGGAAAGGCGAACAGGAGGACACTGCTGTCCTGGAGTCCGTGCGGCGGGCAGACAGACAGACAGACAGGTAGAGTGCAGCCGTCATGGTGGTGGAGGCACAGGGTACACCCGGACGCCGCGAGCAGAAGGCGCTCAGTCTAGTTGAGCCTCGTCGTGTTCCCGGTGGCCCTGGGACCGGCCAGCCGTCTCACAGCGTCCCCCCCGAGACCTTCAGTAGGATCACTAGATTCCTTCTTTTGGCTTTAAGACCTTGTTCCTCAAAACCCCTTAAAGGTGAAAACCAAACACACGGGATATCCCAAAACACTGATTACCTTGTTAGCCCCCAGCCTGTCTTCCGGGGGTAGAAACAGCCAAGGGGAAGCCTGCCCGGTGTGACTGGGGAGCCTGCGGATGACGGGGGTGGGGGGTGGGGGGGGCAGGTTGCAACCCCTGGGACGGGCGGGGGCAGGAGTCAAAGTCTGGAGGCTCGGCTCTTGGATAACCAGGGGGTGCAGGGAGCCCCTCAGAAGGCTAAGGAAATATGAGCACCCCCCCTTCCCCAAGATACACGCCCACTTCATAGTGAGTCTGCTGGTCAGCATCCCAGAGGGATGGCGGAGAAGACATTGTCTTCCTCTGCTCGGGCGACACAGGAAGTGATTGTGTCCTTCGAGTACAGTTGGGGCTGTCTGTTTCTCTTGCCCCCAGAGCAATCCAATTCCTAAACAAAAAGCGGGTTTCCCGGGGGCGGAAGGAGGAGACTGGCGATTGTTGCACGTTTTCCCTCAGGAACGCCTTCATTCATTGCTTTCACCATCTTGGACATCTCCTATTTCTCCCTCCCCAACAGCCTTTCAGCATTGAATTACAGTATTCGTAACCAAGTACAGTGAAGAATCTCTTCAAACATATGTCAGCTCCATTACCGTAAGATCCCATCAGTCATCAGATTTCTTTCAACGGTTTTCTGTCACCGTATTTGATCATTGATCGAGGAATCTGAACTAGAACTTTCATCTGGAGAACAGACGAGCTCTGAAAGCAAAGCCTCTCGCCGATTTAATAGATCATTAAGTATTCTATCCGTGGCTTTTGCTGAGTCGTCGTAGGCCACACACGCTGTGTCGCTCATTGGTGCGGTCTATCTCTTAATAACTATTTGCGATGGAGAAGAGAACCGGGGGCCAGGGATCCGCAACGCTGGCTTTGCACCGCCAAGACAAAGGCCGCATCCATTCATGGGCTGACATGACAGAGACGGCCCCTCACACCCTCATTCAAAAGCCGTTTCACCCCGTCCACAAACGCAGTTGAAATATCAGATCTGAAACAGGGAGAGGCAGGTGCGCACAGGCAGCGGCCAGGAACGATCCAGCCGCCAAACACCGTCGGAGGAGACGGGAGAATGCAGAGCGTGGAGCCGAGAATCACACCACACGGCCACCGGAAGCCCCGTCCGGGGAAGGTGTCAGTAAGCCAGCCTGCACGGCCGTGCCGGAAGGAGCCCTGCTCGTCAGTTAGGTTCAGAAGGGCGTCACGGCCCCGCGGATCACAAGGCAGAGGCCGTGATCCGCTGTGGCCGACGGTTGCTTCACATCTCTCAGCTTCACTTCCCTCATTGGAACCTGCGAAGAACAGTAACTGCCGCTGTTGGAATGACGTGAAATGTTTGTGAAAAGGGCGTTGGCACGATCAAAATACAACGCGAAAGCGGGTGTTTTCCGCCTTTTTCTGCCGTCTGGTGAAATGTTATTGACTGGTCGTTCACCCTCTCTGAGACTCGGTGTCTTCCTAAATGGAGGATCATAATTGAATTTTATTTGCCCATTTCCTACCGGGAAGATGATGTCCCGACGGGCCGTGCGGCGCGGAACATCACAGGAAGGCAGATGGCGGTGCCGTTGCTCTGTTTCGGAACAAAATGCCGACCGTGAGCATGGCCCTGAGCCCTGAACCCTCAACGAAAAGCTAAACGCCATTCGATCCCCTCTAGGGAGGAAGGGAGAGAACTGATGTTATCATGAATTGCAGAAAATTTTCTCTAGTAAGGAATTCTAAAACCAACTTCCACGCTTGGAACCTTGAGCGTCAGGTGTCTGGGAGATGAGCTCTCCTTTCTCAATCGTCCCAGAACCGCTTGTTCTGTATATGTGTCGCAGACATCGCAAAGACGTTCTAATTAAGGGCAGACTACAATGAAATTAATAAAGGGCACCAAGTTTTACACTTTACAAAATGGGCTTTGAGAAAAAAAAGCAGTGTGGGCTTAGATGGATTCTAGTTCTAATCTTTCAAGTTGTGAATCAATATTATGTAGCATTAAAAACTCAATTAAATAAAAAATAAAAACGGAGGAGCAAGTAGAGAGGACATTTCCTCTCTCCGGGGGGTTCCAGCCGCTCAGCGATGACGTAAAATCTGTTCAACGCTGAGGTTGTAATTGTGCTTATTGTTCACAGGATTCCAAAATAATTGCACATGTAATTAGCATCAGTTAATGGGCGATATTAAACTGCCCTGTTCACAACTATACAATTGCCATAAATTGTTCCAACAGAACTGCCGACCTAAGCTATTATTTCACCTTTGCAGATGCCCTGCAGACTGTAAAAGAGTTAATGTATGCAATTACTTTTACCAGAAATGTTATTAAACTAAGAACGATTTGACCTAGCCTTTTCTGATCCATCCCCAGTGGCGGAAGGGTGGACCAAGGTGGGCCCTTCTCTCCCTGGGTGGCACCAGGCCAAAACTGAGCAGGAAGGGCACCAGCACCTGAGGGCCCAGAGAAGCTCTCAGACCAGAAGCCAGGCGGCCCTCAGCTCGCCCCGAGTGACCCAGGATGGCTCCTGTAGAAGTGCCTCTGTCCTCCTAGGTCACGGGAACCAGAATAGCTTCAAAAAAATGAATTGTCATTGAAACTACAGCCCACAAAAGTAGGCCGGAGCCTATACAACTGCCAGGTAAAATAGAAGATTCAAGTAGTATCAGGAGTCGCAACATAGTATTCAAAATGTGCCAAGTGCAGCTGAAAGCCATTCATCAGGCCTGGACCCAGGAACGCCACGCTGGAGTGAGAAAACCTCGTCCACCGGTGCCCGCAGTGCCGTGGGTCAGACGTGGGCATTCCCCAACACGGACTTAAAGCGGCCACCGTGAAGGTGCTTCAATGGCAAGCTTTTAAATTCCTTTTAAACAAATGAAGAAATACGGAAGTCTCAGCGAAGAAAAAAAGTAAAAAAAAAAAAAATGAAATAGAAATTAGTAGTGAATTAAAAAATAATAACGGAAGTAAGAGGTAAGGTGGGTGAGCTCAGTCAGAGGGAGGAGGTGACAAGGGCGGAATCAGTGTCTGTGAGGACAGATGAATAGGATTTACTCAATCTGAACAACAAAGAAGGTCTAGACTTAAAAAGAACAGAGGCTCAGGGACCTTGGAGGCTGGAACCAAAGACCTGACATATGTGTCATTGGCACGCTTGTGAGGAGGAGAAGGGAGAGAGGGTTGGTGGACAAAGAAAGAAGGGTTGAAAACTTCCCAGATTGAAAGAAACAAAACAAAACCCCACCAACCTGGAGATGCAAGAAGCTGAGTAAATCCCAAAGAAGATGTAGTCAAAGAAATCTATTCAGAAACAAATAGGTCATAATTAAACTAAAGAAACATAAAGAAAAATTAGAAACTCTTTAAACTGGGGGAGGGTGGGGGGGGAGGGGGAGGAAGAGCTGTCAAATCCTAATTCTGTATCTGCATCTGCGAAAAATACCCAGGAACGAGGCAAAATCTCAGACAAGGGGGAGTCAACCGTTTTATACCCACCGCCCACTTGTGTATCTCTGTTAGTAGTAACATTTTCTAACCACCCACCGGTTGGTTCCACAGTCATGGTGATTTATAAAGTAGGGAAGTCACTTTACTTTATAAAATGTATAAAGCAGAGTTACAGCAAGTGAAAGCGTATAATAATAATTACTTAACAAGTACTTTATGTCGGATTTTCGCTAAGTTTGGCAGAATAAGTCTTTATAAAACAACTTACTATAGTTAAATCTATCTTTTTATTTATACTTTGGTTGCTCCGCTACCGCCCACCATGAAAGCTGGAGCGCCTGCTTGTGGGCGGTAGGGACCCGGTTGACCACCACTGACTTAGACAAAGGAAACCTCTGAGACCACGTTGCTAAAACACCTGCCCAGCCCTCCACACAGAAAGAAAATGATCAGAGAAGGAGGTGTGGAACGAGAGAGAGGAAAGAACAGAGAAGCGGGTAAAGTGGAAATAGAACATCCCTCTCCTCATTCGTTTCTTAAATTATATTTGAAATGTGAAGGATAAACCTGAGTGGCAGCGGGTTGGATGAGAGGGTGGAGGGATTGAGCAAAAAACAAAGGAAAAAAAAAAGGAAAAACCTCATGGACATGGATGACAGTGTGGTGGTCGCAGGGGGGAGGTAGGTGGTGGAGGGCATAGCCGGATAAGTGGTAGTGGCTGGAGACTTTATTGCGGGGGCCAGGGGTCAACGCACTACAGTGTACAGAGATGTGTTGTAGAACTGGGTACCTGAAATCTTGATATTGTTTTAGTTATTCTAGGTCCTCTCCCATACTGTATCAATTCTAGAACAAGACTGTCGATGTCTACAAAATAAAATGTGCTGGGTTTTTTGTGTGTGTGTGTGTGCAAATTGTGTTCACCCCATAGATCACTTTAGAGAGAATGGACATCATTACTGAAATCTTTCACTAATGTCACCCCAATGAACTCAATTTCAAAAATTAGAAACACACACACACACACACACACACACACACATAACCATCTGAAGTGGTACTAAATGTACATTGAGGGGACACCATTATATTTAAAAAGGGGGAAGGGAAGGAGATCTCCTCTCTTCTCTTGAAGCAATGCAGTGTTGTTATGTGTGGACTGTACAAAGTGATGTGTGGATATTGTAATAATTAGAGCAGCCACTAAGAAAACTATTTACAAGAGGTGCTAAAAAATACTATAAAAGCCAGAACGAATCCTAAAAGCCCTTCAGCTAACCCGCAGGAAGGCATTCAGAGAGGACAAAAGAACTAGCAGCATTTGCTTCCTGTGAATGACCCAGGGCTAGCAGGGCTGATGCCCCCAACCCTCGTAGTTAACATAAATACATATCCAGACAGTGCCATAAGGCAAGGTGACCTTATTGTCTACATAGAAAGTTCAAAGAAATCTACCAAAAGCCCTAGATTGGTTAGCGATGTCCAGTAAGATTACAGGACACAAAATCAACACACAGAAATCAGATCGCATTTCTGTGTAGTAATAAGCGTGTAGAAACCAGACGTTAAAACCCAATACTGTTCCCAGTTGCTCCTGAGAAACTGAAATAGTTGGGTAGCGATCTAACAAAACACACTCACAGGAGCTATCTGCTGGGAATCAGGAAATGCTGAGAAGGCAAAGTACACTTTAAAAAGACCTAAATAATTGGAGAGACTTACTTTGTTCATTGATCAGAAAACTCAACACAGTAATGATGTCCATTCTCTCTATAAAGTGATCTAAGGGGTTAACCCCCCCCAAAAAAAAACTCAGCGAATTTTTTTTTTTTGTAGACATCGACAGTCTTGTTCTAAAATTGATACGGTATGGGAGAGGACCTAGAATAACTAAAACAATTCTGAAGAAGAATAAAAGGGAGAGACTCACTCCACACAGCATAAAGGATTACAATGTAACAGTGGCGCCCGTGATGGTCTGCTCTTGGCAGAGGACCCAGAAACAGACGCCCATGAATTTGTGCAGCTGATTGCTAACAAAGGTACAAAGGGGACTCCGTGAGGAGAGATGGACTTACAGTAATTGTGGCTGGAGCAATTGAACATTCAGAGAAAAAGAGAGAACTTTGACCCAAACCTTCTACTTTATCCTTTAAAAAATTAATTTGAAGCGTGTTACATATTGAAATGTAAAACTTTGAAACTGTTTAGGAAAAATCAGAGAACATCTTTGGCATACGAGTAGGAGAGGCGTTCTTAAACTTGACGATACCCAAAGTAGGATCCCTTCCCCTCCCCCCAAAAAAACAAAACAAAACAAAAAGAAAGGTAAATTAGACCGCTTCAGAATTCTAAAAGCTTTTTACAAATGATCATGAAAAGGCAAACTGCAGACCAGACACGGAGGAAATATTTGCAAAAGCTCATTTGCGACCGAGGACTAGAATAGACTCAGTTGTATAGAATACATAAGCAAGTCTCAGAAATCAACATCGAGAAAATAATCTGCTTTTAGAAAATGGGCCAGACACGTGCAAAGACATTTCAGCAAAGAAGCCTGGGCACGTGGCAGACGAGCGTGTGGAAGGATATTCACCATTAGTAGCCACTGGGGAAATGCAAATGAAAGCCGCCATGAAATATGGCCACCAACCTATCAGAATGTCTAAATTAAAAAAAAAAAAAAACCAGCAATAACACCCAGTGCTGAGGAGGAAGCAGGGAAACTGGGTCATGCGTGCCTTGCTGGATGGAAGGTAATCTTGGTACCGACCCTCGGGGGAGGAGTCCGGGGGTTTCTTCTAAAAATCAAAGGCGCACCTGCTGGACGACTCAGCTGTTGCAAGTCTTGGGGGCGTATCCCAGAGAAATGCAAGCGGTATTCACGCGAAGACCTGCCCACGAATGTTCAGAGCATCTTTCTTTGTCCTGGCCCCAAACTGGAAAGAGAACCCGTATGTCCTACAACAGATGAATGGTTTTAAAAAACAAAAATCTGCTCCTTTGCAGACCATGAAATACTGTTCAGTAATAAAGTGATAGAGACGGTTGAGAAACACACAAGATGGGATGGCCTCAGGAGGATTCCTGCTGAGTGACCAAGGCCAATCTCAAATGGTCACATGCCGTAGAATTCTGTCTATCTAACGTTCTTGAAATGACAAAATTGCGGCTTCCGAGGAACAGGGACGGGGTGAGGAGGTCGTTGGAGGGAGCTTTGTGGTATTGGGTGAGTTCTGAGTCTTGGTTGTGGTTGTTACACTGAGCTACACGTGTGACAGATGGCAAAGACCTGGGTTTCCACACAGGCCACACCCTGGGGACGTCTGAGTCAGCTCTGCGGTAGTACCAGGTCAGTCCCCCGATTCTGACCTTGTCCTGTGGTCATTCTGCCCAATGTCAGCGTGGGGGAGGCCGGGGGAAGGGTAGGAAGGACTTCCAGTACATTTCTCTGGGGTTGGTTGCTTGTGTCTTTATAATTATTTCAAAATCGAAGTTATTCTTTAAAAAAAAATAAAAAAGATTAAAAATACAATTTGAATGTGCAAAAATCAAGTAATGACAAGGCTTCCGAAGTCTAAGCTTCTGGATTTTGGGAAGAAGGTCTTAGAATGATTTAGTCACACTTGGCTGGCCTTCCTCTGTGATGCAAATGCCCCTCTGCTGCAGTGGACTACAGGGTGGGGTGCAGGGCAGGGGGTACATGCTCCCCAAGGTGTGTTCTCCCTAGGGAGGGGCAGAAGAGGGCAGAGGAAGAGACCGGCTGTAAGAAAAGAGAGTGCGGAGCGGGGAGCTGGCAGAAACTGCTCTGCGTCACGCAGGCGGACCGAGGACAGGCTGCCGTCCTGACTGGTCAGCGTCGGCTGATTTTCTTCTCATCATCGTTACCAGTAAGTCCGGCCAAGAGGATCAACACGAAAAGCAGGCTCTGGTTTGGCAGTTCGTGGGAGAAGGGGCGATGGGAGACCACAGCCTGTGCCGTGGCCCCCCATTGAGAAACGGGGACCCCACAGGAACAGAGTGGATGCCTGAGCTGAAAGGAGCAGTCAGAACGGCCTCTGTCCCCTGGGAAGTCAGCCCAGGATAGAGGGTGTGCACGAAGCTTTTCATCACCAAAGGCCACCTGACCACTTGGCTCATTGGGGGGGGGACACCGCTCCCTGGGGTCACTCACACACAGGAGCGGGCTGCCCTGTCCGGTGTCATCGGTCCTTTCTTCTTGTCTGTGCGCGCCTTCACAGTCGGGAACGCCTGTGCGGGAGGAGAGAGTGCAGAAATGCTGGACCAGAGAAGTTCTGTCCGCGCACTGAGGCGTACACAGACGTTCGTGTGACCGCGGCGGAAATCAGAGCGCACTTCTCTGAAACGTTCGATGAACCCTTCTTTACCTTAAATAGAAGCTTCGGGAAAATATGTGGATAAAAGGAAATTCCCAAGAGCCGCCACCGTTTTCCTGATGATCTAGGGAGTGGGGACGTTGAAAGAAGTCCCTCTTCGGCTGTTTTTATTCACACGTACCTCACAGAGTCAGAAAACCCGGTGAGAGTGAAACCTGTCCTGTCGTCGGAAGATAATACCTTGTGGTGTAAACCCGGGTTCCAGACACAGACCGTCTTCAGTCGTGGGGTTTGTGGCCCTGGAGGAAGATAGCGCTGAAGTCAGTCCTGGCGTGGGAAGCCGGCGGTCGTCACCCCGGTCACCCTCAGCTGGGGATATCAGAGTGAGTGGATCTGTTGGTCGTGTGCTGAGAGGCCAGGGTGACAGGTTGCATTCTTACCCCTGAGGGTCCTGAGAGGGAACTGAGCTAGGCAAGGCCATGGCTACAGAGAGACTCACTCCCAGAGGAAACCCAGGAGGGGCGCTCCTGGTCCTGGGGTGGCCATGGTCCTTGAGATGATGACCCCGCACCCATTGGTGTTAGGAAGGAAGAGGCAGGAGGCAGCAGGCGTCCCCAGCGCACCCCCTGTGACGAGGCAACTGGTCCCATGACCACCCCTACCTGAAAACAGGGTCGGAAGACAGTTTCTAACCGGGGAGCTGCTTCCCAGGCAGCACTGTGTGCGTTTTAGAAACAGAAGGTTGGGCAGCCCACCGAACTGCCACGGACGCTTCCTTCAGCTGCGTTAGCTTGGACTTCGCTCCTGAGCCCCCTGTTTCCCTGGAGACAGGCTGGAGAAGGACTTGTAAGAGAAAGATTGGGCTAGATAGGGGGTTGAATCCACCCTGTTGATAGTGGAATTCAGTTTCCTGGTTAGGGTTTACGGCTTTCAGAAAACCACGAGAACATGTGACCTTCGTCTTTAACAGAGAGGCGAGAGAATGAGGGTTCAGGGGAGGTGTGGTCAGGGCGTCTCTCCTGGGAGGTCCACAGCCAGGTCCAGCCCTGTGCCTTGACCTGGTCTGTAAGGTGTTGTCACAGGATACAAGGCTGGGGAGGGCCACAGAGCAACTCTCTCAAGTCACCCTCTGGGCAGTTCTTGAAATGAGAAGATGACTGACTCCTTAGGTTTTTTGATACATTTCGCATTTAAAAGAAGTTTTTCTAGTCATTACAGAGGAAGCTTGTAATGAAGGGCCCCCTTATTAAAACAATGTTAATACTATTGACAAAAGCTATTTCGAAAACGTTTGCCCCTCCTTGCTACTTGAACCATAAGTCATACCGTAGGGTCAGGAGCCTTCACTACAGCGAGGACAGCCACACCGAGGAGCTAAGCACAACCGTCTCTGTCCCCGGGAACTCGGTCACACACAGTCGGGTGTCCCTGTTGCCAAAGCCAGGGCCGCTGGGGAGAGAGGAGGGGGGCCGTGACAGTGTGACAGCAGTGTCTTCCCCTCTGCCAGCGTGGTCACGAGCGACACTCTGACTCGGAACCGCAGTTGACTACCCGCCGTGAGAAAGGTTCTAACATGACTGCAGTCGGAATCCGATGGTATTGAACAGTCCATTGATTCTGGGCTGAAACATGCTTACATCACAGAATAATGCCCGCGTCGAGAAAACAGGATGGTATTCAGACGCCGATATCTCACAGCCAGAGGGACGGACACACTATTCACGGTCTTGAGGGGAGAAGCAAGGGCTGACTTCCAAGGGAGCCGGGCGGCGGGCGGGGAAGCAGTTCCCACCGTGGAGAAGCCAGTCCTGAGGACCTGACATGTCCGTGGCCGCTGGACTGACAGGCACTTCCTGTTCGAGTGACTGGATTTGGAGACATGCTTATGAAAATTCATTCCCTCTGATCAGCACGAAGAAAGGAGTTGATGCTTTGGGGTATTAATATCGATGGTGTATGCGAACAATGAAATGAGACATGGTGACTCACCGTCGGCCTCTCTGTCCTTACAGGAAGCTCATTCTTTCGTATCCTTGTGACACATTGTGAGGCCCAGATGTCACCCCTCTTCCTGTTTGTTTGTTTGTTTGTTTGTTTTTAAGGGAATAAATTAATTCTTCGTTTAGTATTCTGTTCGTAAGAGCTTTCTGGAATATGTGTTGTTGTATTATTGGCTTTATTCGTTTCAGTCCAGCTTCTGATTTTCTTCTTTGTCGTTAAATCATTTTCCAAGATGACACATCAGATTTCTAAACGGCTAAACCTTGAATGCTTCAAAAACTTGACAGTCTGTGAATCGCAGGGAACATCAAACTCTGGGACCTCTCGTGTGGTCAGGAGCTGCGGGGAGCCACGTCTCGAGGCCCCCAGGTCTTAGTGCCAGTGACCTTCTGGGTTCCATGTGCCTAGTCAGTGTTGTCCCTTTGGGGGCCCTGTACCCCGTGCCTGTACTAACCACCCCTCCACTGCGCAGTCCCCAGGGATGTAAATCACACGAGGAGGTTTTTTGCTCACCCACTTTGCTAGATATATTGGAAAGAAACACCATTTATTACATGCTAATCAAACTGTAATTGCCTGTCTCTGTGATAAATAGATCATGAATAAGGTAGGTCTCTGAGTGACACTCTTGGGAAAGTGCCTTTCAGTCTTCAGAGGCATGACGTGCTCGTGACAGGGAAGCAAGCCGGCTGGGAGGGAGACAGCCCGGTTTCTTTCCTTGGGAAGGAATTGATTTTTTAAATTTTCACTTGCATTGTAAATAGGCATTGGGAAAGAAAAAAAAAAAAAAGAAGTATCCCTGGCTGCTTGTTTGCATGGCAGATAGAGAAGCAAGCTACTTTTAGTTTAAAAAGCAACCTTGTTGCCATATTGATTTAATCAGAGTTCCGTTTGTTTGTGTCTGCTGATCTAATGTGTAATCAGAAGCCGGAAATAGGAATGGTTTCATTCCATCGCTCTGCATTCTGGAAAGGAAATGTGCTCTTGGACTTACCATTAATGCTGCCATCGGCTGTCACCACCGGGCACCGAAGCCCTTGGCGCTGTCGCTGGGCTCTCTTAAGGCTGGCTCTGTCCCTACCCGTCCTGTTCTTGCCAGGGACGGGGATCAAGCATGAGTCATCAAGAAGAGAGCATTCAGCCAGGTCTGCACTTCATTCAGATACCCTCGGTTTGGACTTGAATGCCCTCCTCGCGTTCAGGCTCTCCTCCAGGGTACATCACACTGTCACCGTGTCTCCTGGGCCCCTCCACGCTGTGACAGACTGCCCTTGTGTCTGATGACCTTGTCAGCTCTGGGGAGTGCTCGCTTGGTCAGAGATCTTGTAGGATGTTCTTCACCGTGGGTCTTTTTCTCGTGGTTAGACAGGGGTGACGAGCGTGGAGGAGGAAGGAGGCAGAGGTAAGATGCCTCTCTCGTCATTGTCATAGCAAGGATTTGTTCCCTGCGGACGTGGACCTCAGGCTGAATCGTGTTTGTCAGGGTTCTTCCTGTCATTTCCCTCTTTCCATAGTTCTTCGACCTGTTTTAATTCTGCCTTTTATAGGTGGGCAAAAGAACCCCACAAAAAACCTAAGAAGTCCTCTAAGAATTGCTTTGTGGTCCATCGTGAGGACAGTCCTGTGACCTTGGGATGAGGGGAGAGGAGAGCACTCCGTCATGAGCTAGTAAAGGCTAATGGCTGGTTTCAAGAGCGCAGAGATATTCTGGAGGGGGAGCCATTGTCTCCAGAAAAACATCCAAATCTGTCACTTTCCTGGGATTTTTCACCTGCCTTTGCTGCGGGAGGCATGCACGACAGGAAGCTCTGTTTGCCATCAAGGTTAGCCTCCCTGGATTCCCTAATCCACCCCCCCAACTCTGAGCTTTTAATTATTCTCAGGCCATGGTGTTCATCCTTCTTTAATGTGGACCATTTCCCTGAAATAGACTTCACGTCTTCTGTAACCGCCAAGCTTCCGCACCGAGCCGAGCGCTCACCAACGCATTCCTGGGCTCTCTGCGGGTTCTGCCCAGCGCTGAACTGTATTAGCGTGGGCTGTGCGTGTGCGCACAAATCCGCCCGCGCCGTAAAGGCATAAAGATGGTATTCTTCGCCCCGGGCGCCAGTCTGTGTCCAGCACAATACAGGCCTTGCAAACAGAAACAACAACAGAAGTCCTTATAGCTTATGCAGGAAATGCTGAATCAAACAGCCACAAATCCCCATTGAAATGACTGCGCTCGCCAATGAATTTGTCAGTGTCAACAAGATACATAGAAGAAAAAGCTGGTGTTTGAAAATGATGAAGGAAGACAACATAGGGGAGTTAGAGGAGGCCCCCTGGACCTCATGACCTTGGCCTTTGAGATGAACTGCTGACACCGTGGGATCCCATTTGATTACTCCGTCCTTGCCTGGCTGGTGGCTGTACCGATTGTAACGTGGTGGCTGTTTGGGGGCGTGGTGGACGTTTGGATGTAAGGTCCAACGAGGTTGCGTCTTTATCTCTCTGTACACCATTGACTGTTCTGTTTTTCCCTTTTGAAACAAAGTTAACATTTCTGTATTCGGGTATGAACTTATTTGTGCTTCAGCCCAAGTGGAAATGCAATTTCACGAAGGAACCTACAGTTTAGCAGGGGTCCCCAAACTTTTTACACGGGGGGGGCAGTTCAGTGTCCCTTAGACCGTTGGAGCGCCGCCACATACAGTACTCCATACACTGACCACCAATGAAAGAGGTGCCCCTTCCCAAAGTGCGGCGGGGGGCCGGATAAATGGCCTCACGGGACCGCATGCGGCCCACGGGCCGTAGTTTGGGGACCTCTGGTTTAGGGGCTGGGTGTTCATTCTAGTGCCATCTTCAGCTGCTCACTGGAGCCTAGACGAGTGGTTTGAGGCGATTGTCCTTTAAGGGGGACACTTGACAATGTCTGGGGACATTTTTGATTGTCATACTGGGGTGGTGGGGTGCTTCTGGCCTCTTGTGGGGGAAGGCCAGGGATGCTGCCACCCAGCTGCAATACACAAACCGCCCGCCACAGCAGAGACCTCTCTGACCCCAGCTGTCAGCAGGGCCAAGGGGAAGAAACTGACATGATGGGCTGTGTGTTGCCACCAGTTCTTGCCCAGGGTCCCTTTCCCTGGACAGGGAAACATGTTGTCGTATATTTGTTTTGGTCTGAAAGATGTTAGAGATCCACAGGAAATTTCTGTGGCCCTCAAAGGTCAACCTGAGAATGAACGTTCTAGAATGACTTCCAGAACAGTGGTGTCCACTCAGCCTGTTTGAATGTGAAGACCACGTGAATGACGAACAAACCTTTCAAGGAGCGTCCTGCGTCACTTGGACCTCTTACCGGTCCACAACCGAGAAGCTTCCCGATGGTGCGAGTGTGTGCACACACCCAGACACCCACTCTCAGCGGATGTGGGATCTAGTAAGACGTTTCGTTCCTATGTGGTGACTCACAGCCTCTGAAAGGCAAATAGCACAGGTGTGTCTGTGTGAGACCCGTTTTGTTTTGTTTTTTTTTATTCCGTCTACAAAACAATGCTGAGGTACAGGTGGAGTTGAGGTCCCCTGGAAGGGACCCTTTGTCCTCATAGGGACAGTGGCCCACAGCTGGAACACCACGGTCCATGAGGCTTCCTTTGAGGCAAGGGTGACCTGGACAGTACTGACAGCTGGAGGTAGCCGCGGTCAGTCTAGAGGAGAAGCGGGGGAGGGAGGGCCCCAAGCCGCCAGACAGTGACGGCTCATCAAACGCCCGCCGGCTGGCGGTGGCTCTGCCACCGTTCCCATGCCTTGTCACCCGTCATTAGAGGAGTCTGGCAGCGGAGGCAGCTGGCTCTTCTCTGGCCCTCGTGAGAGCAGGAGCCCTGGACAGGAGCCAGCAAGCCGAAACGACTGTTGTTGCCAAGACTCCCGAGCCTTCCGGGAGCGTCCGCGCCCACTTTTCCAGAGAGCAGACTGTGAGCTGACGGGAGGGTCGGACACAGAGGGCGATAGAGACGTGAATGAGAAGAGTGGGGTCTGGTGCCCGGGGCGGGGGGGACAAGCCCATCTGAAGATAAAGTGTCTTGGCAGCAGGTCTGGGAGGATGAGGTGACAAAGGTCCCCTTTCCCGGGGAAGGAAGCCGCTGGCACGCGCGAGCTGGGGCGTGGGTTCCAGATCTTAGGTCGTGTTTTTCTTCCAGAGTGAAGATGCACATTCTTTCCAGGAAACGTGCTAGAGCAAACAGAGCAGGAGACAGCCCCCCGGAGGAGCCCCCGACGCGGAGAGGAGGAGCGTGGAGCACGAGGGGGACATCAGCTGTCTTGGCAGCTGCGTGGACCAGGCTCTGACCCTGGATGCTGGGCTCCGGCTCCCCAGCTAGGGGGCCTTACCACGACCCCACCTTGGTCTGTGAGGTGCGCTGCGGTGGCCGCAGGTCCCGGGCAGACCTCAGAACAGCGCTCAATGCTTGTCATGTTGGTTCTCGATCCGTAGTCTCCGCTTTGCACCGGGTACTGTGTCCTGCGGCCCCACAGACCACCTCCAAAGTGAGCGGTGTCAGAGAACAACGTTCCGTTATTTCTCTTGAGCCCGTGGCTGGGCAGGCAGCTGTGCTGAGGGGGTTCCCGTGTGCACCCCTGGTCACAGCTAGCAGGCGGGCGCCCCGGCAGCAGCCGGTCAAGGACGGTCTCAGGTCGGGGGCCCATTTCTCTTCCACATCGTCCCCCCACACACACACGTGCTTCCACAAGTCGCACATGGGTGTGTTTTCACAGCCGAGATCCACAAGTGCTTTTTAAAGCTGCTGCTAGTCTCCGTCTGCAGTGGAGCCCCTGGGGAATGGGTCCCGTGACCCACCCGCTGTCAGAGGACTTGACTCCGGAGAGTGGGTCAGGGGCCCAGAGCAGAGCCATCGATGCCACCGGTCAACCAGGACCAGGGGATACAACTGAGTGACCAGTCCGGTTCCTCTTCTGCTGCTACATTTCCTTTCACGTCTGGTCGTGCTGCTTTGGAGCTGAGCCCGTTCTGTACTTTAATCTGCTTTGTGGTTGGGATCCACCTCGCAGGCGCGTTTGTCTGCTCTGTCGTCACTGTCACCCCCCACGATGGTGACAGAAGCCCCAGGACTACAAACACCGCTCTCATATGGCACTTTCAGAGGAACAGAATAACAGAGGCATCGATTTAAGAGGAAACAGAATGAATCCCCACGGAGAAACAACTCCCAATCATTTCATTTTTGAGATGAAATGGTGAAAGGGGAGAGTGTTAGCAGTGACCACACAGAGCCCTGACGGGCTCTCTGTGTTCTGGGCGTGGGCTGAGCAGAATAAATAGCGAGCGTGTGTGTTCTGTAAGTAGGGCGTGGGAAAACAGCTGAGTTTCAAATTGTTGTGATCTCCTAAATACAGAAGTTATTATAAACATAAAGCAGTGGTTCTTAACCTTTTCTGAGGTACCGAATCCACCAGTTTCATAGGCGCATTCACCGAACCCTTCTTTAGTGATAAATAAAATATGATTTTTTTCCCCAAATTCAAGACATAGTTCTATGTTTTTTTTACTGGTGCACAAAATGAGCCGTGCATGAACATCACCTTGCTCAAAGAACAAAACCAACAAAGTGCATGAACTCACAACAAATGACGGTATTACTTTATTCTGGCCTCCGCGGCAGAGGCTTCTCCGAACCCCTGAGACCGACTCATCGAACCCCTAGGGTTCCATAGAACCCAGGTTAAGAACCACTGACATAAAGGAAGAAGAAAAATACATTTTTTTGCTACTTTGTCAGGAGAGAGCTGCTGTGTTATCTGGAGCTTCTTCCGAGACAATAAGATGGAACTTTCTAAAGTTTCAAGACCAGATGAGGAAGATTTTTCTAAAACTCTGTCCAGTGCGTCTCTACGTTACCCCGTTCATGTGGATAGCGTTTCCACCAGCCCTCTCTCGGTCTTAAAACTCTCTCGGGTCACCCATTTCCTGTTTGTCCCATGCGAATAATGATACTTTCATGTTCTCACTAGCAACTCCATTCTCTGCTTTCTCCAGGCAAAGCATTCAGAGGGCGAGAGGCAGACACCCAGTCCTCGCAATGTGTCTTCTTCGTGTGTTCAGCTGAGGCACTGAAATGTCTGGGAAGACACTCGGTGACGTGGAATTAGTGACAGAGAGGATGGGAGACTGATGCAGGATCCGGTCACCGCTGTGGCCGCCTCAGACGGCAGGCCCCACGTGCAGTTCAGGGTCCGACTTGCACTGGAGGCCGGGCAGTGCTCAGAGTATCTTTATGTGACGGTCAACTCTTCCTACAGTGGCCGTCCCTAACTGGCTGTACTTTAATCGGCCTTGTGGTTGGGATCTACCACACGGGCACGTTTGTCTTGATTCGATGTCATCCTGGGTTCCAGGGAGCCGGCCCGATGGCTAGAAAAGTGATCTTGGGGCCCTAGGGGGCTGGCATTTCTTTCTTTTTATTTTTTTTTATTTTTTTTATATATATTTTATATATATTTTATATATATTTTATATATATATATTTTATATATATTTTATATATATATATATTTTATATATATTTTATATATATTTTATTATTATTAATTCTAATGGGGTGACACCAATAAATCAGGGTACATATGTACAATGAAAACATCTCCAGGTTATCTTATCATTCAATTGTGTTGCATACCCATCACCAAAAGTCAAATTGTCCTCTGTCACCTTCTATCTGGTTTTCCCTGTGTCCCTCCCCTCCTCCCTATCCCACTCTCCCCTCCCTCCCCCCATCCCGTAACTACCACTCTCTTGTCTTGTCTCATAGTCTCACTTTTATGTCCCACCTATGTATGTAATCGTGCTGTTCTCAGTTTTTCTTTTTTTCTGATTTACTTATTTCACTCCGTATAATGTTATCAAGGTACATCCATTTTGTTATAAATGATCCGATGTCATCGTTTCTTATGGCTGGGCGAGTAGTATTCCATAGTATATATGTACCATAGCTTTTTAATCCACTCGTCTTCTGACGGACACTTGGGCTGGTTTGAGATCTTCGCTATTGTGAACAATGCTGCCACGAACATGGGGGCGCATTTCTTCTTTTCGAACAGTGCTATGGTGTTCTTAGGGTATATTCCTAAAAGTGGGATAGCTGGGTCAAAAGGCAGTTCGATTTTTAATTTTCTGAGGAATCTCCAAACTGTTTTCCACAGTGGCTGCACCAGTCTGCATTCCCACCAGCAGTGCAGAAGGGTTCCCTTTTCTCCACATCCTCGCCAGCACTTATTCTGTGTTGTTTTGCTGATAAGTGCCGTTCTGACTGGTGTGAGGTGATATCTCATTGTGGTTTTAATTTGCATTTCTCTAATGATTAGTGATGTTGAGCATTTTTTCATATGCCTATTGGCCATCTGTATGTCCTCTTTGGAGAAATTTCTATTCATTTCTTTTGCCCATTTTTTGATTGGGTTGTTTGTCTTCCTGGTGTTGCGTTTTATAAGTTCTTTATAAATTTTAGTTATTAACCCCTTATCAGATGTGCTGTCGAATATGTTCTCCCATTGTGTGGTTTGTCTTTTTATTCTGTTCCTATTGTCTTTAGCTGTGCAAAAACTTTTTAGTTTGATATAGTCCCATTTGTTTATCTTGCCTTTTATTTCATTTGCCCTTGGAGATAAATCGGCAAATATATTGCTGCTACAGATGTCGGAGAGCTTGCTGCCTATGTTTTCTTCTAAGATGCTTATGGTTTCATGGCTTACATTTAAGTCTTTTATCCATTTTGAGTTTGTTTTTGTGAATGGTGTAAGTTGATGGTCTAGTTTCATTTTTTTGCAGGTAGATGTCCAATTTTCCCAACATCATTTGTTAAAGAGGCTGTCTTTACTCCATTGTATGTTCTTTCCTCCTTTGTCAAATATCAGTTGTCCATAAAGGTGTGGGTTTATTTCTGGGTTCTCTGTTCTGTTCCATTGATCTATGTGCCTGTTCTTATGCCAGTACCAGGCTGTCTTGAGTATAATGGCCTTATAGTAAACCTTGATATCAGGAAGAGTGATACCTCCTGCTTTATTTTTTCTTTTTAAGATTGCTGAGGCTATTCGTGTTCTTTTATGGTTCCATATAAATTTTTGGAGTATGTGTTCTATATCTTTGAAGTATGTCATTGGTATTTTAATTGGTATTGCATTGAATTTATAAATTGCTTTGGGTAATATAGACATTTTAATGATGTTTATTCTTCCTAGCCATGAGCACGGTATATGCTTCCACTTGTTTGTATCTTCCTTGATTTCTTTTATCAATGATCTATAATTTTCCGAGTACAAGTCCTTAACCTCCTTGGTTAAATTTATTCCTAGGTACTTTATTTTTTTGGCTGCAATAGTGAAGGGGATTGTTTCCTTAATTTCTTTTGCTGATATTTCATTGTTGGTGTATAGAAATGCCTCTGATTTCTGAGTATTAATTTTATATCCTGCCACCTTGCTGAAATCATTTATAAGGTCCAGTAGTTTTTTGACTGAGACTTTAGGGTTTTCAATATACAATATCATATCATCTGCAAATAATGACAGTTTTACTTCTTCTTTTCCAATTTGTATGCCTTTTATTTCTTCTTCTTGTCTGATTGCTGTAGCTAGGACTTCCAGAACTATGTTGAATAAGAGTGGTGAAAGTGGGCAACCCTGCCTGGTTCCTGATCTTAAGGGGATTGCTTTTAATCTTTGTCCATTTAGTATGATGTTTGCTGTCGGTTTATCGTAGATGGCCTTTATCATGTTAAGGAATGATCCCTGTATTCCCACTTTACTGAGAGTTTTGAGCATGAATGGGTGCTGGATTTTATCAAATGCCTTTTCTTCCTCTATTGAAATTATCATGTGATTTTTGTCCTTCCTTTTGTTTATGTGGTGAATCACATTGATTGATTTGCAAATATTGAACCAGCCTTGCCTCTCCAGAATAAATCCCACTTGATCGTGGTGTATGACTTTTTTCATATATTGCTGGATCCGGTTGGCTAATATTTTGTTGAGAATTTTAGCGTCTAAATTCATCAGGGATATAGACCTATAATTTTCTTTCTTTGTGTTGTCTTTGCCCGGTTTTGGGATCAGAATTATGCTCGCCTCATAAAAGGAGTTTGGAAGTCTTCCTTCCTCTTGAATTTTTTGAAATAGCTTGAGGAGAATAGGAGTTAGTTCTTCTTTGAATTTTTGATAGAATTCACTTGTGAAGCCATCAGGCCCAGGACTTTTCTTTTTTGGGAGTTTTTTGATAACTGTTTCGATCTCATTTGTTGTAATTGGTCTGTTTAGGTGTTCTGATTCTTCCATATTGATTTTTGGAAGGTTATATGATTCAAGAAATTTGTCCATTTCACCAAGATTGTCTAATTTTTTGGCATATAGTTCTTCATAGTATTTTCTTACAATGCTTTGTATTTCTGTTGTGTCAGTTGTTATTTCTCCACTGTCCTTTCTAATTTTATTTATTTGAGTCCTCTCTCTTTTTTTCTTGGTGAGTCTAGTTAAAGGTTCATCAATCTTGTTTACCTTTTCAAAGAACCAGCTTCTTGTTTCATTGATCCTCTGTATTGTTTCCTTAGCCTCTATGTCATTTATTTCTGCTCTGACCTTTATTATTTCCTTCCTTCTACTTGTCTTGGGTTTTATTTGTTGTTGTTTTTCTAGTTCTTTTAGATGCAGGGTCAGGTTGCTTATTTGAGCTTTTTCCAGCTTCTTATGAGATGCCTGTAGTGCAATAAACTTCCCTCTCAGAACTGCTTTTGCTGTGTCCCATAAATTTTGAGTTGATGTATGCTCATTATCATTTGTTTCTAGAAACCTTTTTATTTCTTCTTTGATCTCATTGTTAATCCATTCATTATTTAATAACATGCTATTTAGTTTCCAAGTGTTTGAGTATTTTTCATTTTTTCTTTTGTAGTTAATTTCTAGTTTCATGGCATTGTGATCAGAGAAAATGCTTGATATGATTTCAATCTTCTTAAATTTATTGAGACCATTTTTGTGTCCTAACATGTGGTCTATCCTAGAAAACGTACCATGAGCGCTTGAGAGGAATATATATTCTACTGCTTTAGGGTGAAAAGTTCTGAAGATATCTATTAAATCAAGTTGATCTAGTGTATCCTTTAAATCTGCTGTTTCTTTATTAATTTTCTTTCTTGAGGATCTATCCAGAGTTTTTAGAGGGGTATTGAAATCCCCTACTATGATAGTATTGCTGTTAATCTTGCCCTTTATATCCATCAAAGTCTGCTTTATGTATGTCGGGGCTCCTATATTTGGTGCATAGATATTTACAATAGTTATATCTTCCTGTTGAATTGTTCCCTTTATCATTATGTAGTGTCCTCCTTTATCTCTTACTACAGCCTTTGTTTTAAAGTCCATTTTGTCTGATATAAGTATTGCTACCCCTGCTTTTTTTTCATTTCCATTTGCATGAAATATTTTTTTCTATCCTTTTACCTTCAGTCTATGAGCATCTTTTGTTTTAAGGTGTGTCTCTTGTAGACAGCATATGTATGGGTCCTGTTTCTTTATCCATGCAGCTACCCTATGTCTTTTGATTGGATCATTTAATCCATTTACATTTAAGGTTATTATTGATATGTAGTTGTTTATTGCCATTTTATTCTTTAAAGCTGTATTCTTCTTTTGCTCTATTCATTCCTCCCTTTAAACTGTTCACAAGAGGCCCCTTAGTATCTCTTGCAGAATTGGTTTGGTTTTTATGAATTCCTTGAGGCTTTCTTTTTCTGGGAAGCTCTTTATTTCTCCTTCAATTTTAAACGTTAGCCTTGCTGGATAAAGTAGTCTTGGTTGTAGGTTCTTGTTCTGCATTACTTTGATTATTTCTTGCCATTCCCTTCTGGCCTCAAGTGTTTCTGTTGAGAAGTCCAATGTCATTCTTATGGGGGCTCCTTTGTAGGTGATAGCCTTTTTTTCTCTAGCAGCTTTTAAATTTTTTTCTTTATCCATTAGCTTTGGTATTTTAACTATGATGTGTCTTGGTGTAGATCTTTTTGGGTTTCTCTTTAATGGAGTTCTGTGTGCTTCTTGAATGTGTGGAGTATTTCCCAGCCTTAATTTAGGAAAGTTTTCTGCTATGATTTGATTGAACAAAGTTTCCATTTCCTGTCCTCTCTCCTCTTCTTCAGGCACCCCTATGATGCGAATGTTGTTTCTCTTCATGTTGTCACAAAGCTCCCTTAGAGTTTCCTCACATTTTTAAGTCTCTTTTCCTTTTTCTTCTCTGCTTCTGTGCCTTTGTTTATTGTGTCCTCTAACTCGCTTATTCGATCCTCAGCGTCATCCATCCTGCTTTTAATTCCTTCCATTGTGGTCTTCAGTTCTGATACTGTATTTGTCATTTCTGTCTGATTCTTTTTTATTATTTCAATTTCATTTTTTATACTTGTTATCTCTTTATTTAGGTGTTCATAATGACTATCCATTGTTGCTCTAATTTCTTTGAACATCCTAACTATCATTATTCTAAATTCTGCTTCTGGTAATTTGGTTATATCTGGTTCATTCAGGTCCTTCTCTGGGGATTTCTCTTGATTCATTTGGTTTGCATTCCTCTGCCTGCCCATTTTTTCTGTGTATAAGCAAGTTGTGGCCACTGGAGTCCAGTAGGTGTTGCCTTTGTGTTCTCTAGGTGTGGTCTATCTGCAGGCCCCCCACCCCCTCTGCTGGTGCCTAGGGTGGTTGGGTATGAGCGTTGCCAGCGCCAGCCCACTGTGGCTTTTGCTATGATTTCTGCCTCTCCTCCGTGGGAGGGGCTGTGACTGAAGCCACAAGATTAGCACCAAGGGTAGAGGTGAGCACCTTTGCTCATTTGCGGACCCAGCCTATTTCCGGACTTCCGCCCAAAACCAGCAGTCGGAGCCTGCTCGCTACAGTTCCGCGGGTTAGGTGGGGCTTTTGACGTGCTCTCAGCTGTAAGCTTTTGCCCGTCCAGAGCTTTAGTCCCGCCCTCGAGGCCAGGGCCCTCCTGCGCAGGGTCAGAAACCAAGGTTTATTGGGGCGGGCCTGTTTGCTGGCTTCCGCTCAGCTGTGTACTTCCCCTCGTCCGGGACTCTACCCCGCCCCCGCGCTCGGAGCCCGCTCGTGCACGTATGAATGCTATCTGGGGTTTCTCCGGCCGGATGGGGATAGTAGCGTGGGCTCAGCTGCGAGCCTCCACTTGTCTCGGGGTCCACCCCGTTACCGCGCTCGGAACCCGCTCGCGCACGTATACTGTCCAACCGCAGTTTCTCCGGCCGGGGGGGGGGGGGTGTGGGGGACTGGTAGCGTCAGCTCAGCCGCGAGCCCCTGCCCGCCCCGGTCCTAGCCCAGTCCCCGTGGTCAGGGCCGGCTTGCGCAGGGCCTGCCCGTTCCTGGCCTCCCGCTTTGTCCCCGTAAGTGGGATTAAAGGCGGGTCCGCAGCTTCCGGACCGCTTTCACGCGCCCCTCCGACCCTCTCGGCTAGACCGATCTCCCACCGGCTTGGCCTCTGCCCACGCCGACAGAACCGCCTTTCAGCATCCTGCCGCCCCAAAACCTTAAGCAGCCCTCAGCAGAGTAGGAAGGGACCTAATACTCCACACTGTAGGCCTGGGAGCTCCCTCACTTGTTTCACAGCTCAAAACTGTCGAAACGCCTCTTCTAGGCTCTAGGACTGCAGGCTGGGGCTTGGTTCCTGGGACCCAGGTCCCTCCCTCTCCGCCAAACTCTCCTCCCGCCACACGGGTCTCTCCGGGCTGCCGTTTGCTCCGGGGAGCTGGGCAGCCCTCTTCGCGTTTTCGCTATTCCTACCAGTCTCAATGTGGCTTCTTCTGTGTTCCTTGGTTGAAGAGTCCACTTAGTTTTGTTCAAAGTTGGTTTATCCAGATGATGGTTCTTAAAATTGAGTTGTAATCCACTTTGGTTCTGGGAGTTGGAAGTTGGTACGTCCGCCTACTCCGTCGCCATATTGCTCCTCCGGGGGCTGGCATTTCTGTCGTTTGTCTGCACACGGGCAAGTGACTCTATCTCTGCAGCCCTGCATTCCCCCCCCCCCCAATTAAATGTAACAGACAGTAGGCTGTTCAATAAGCATAAAAGAGTTTGGTAAGTTTCTTGGACAGCTGTTCTATGACTGTGAATCGCTACTGTGTAATGTGGTGGGTCTCCAAGGTCTCAAAAGGGTTTTGGAATTATCACTTTGTGTCTTTAAATAGGCTACTTCTTCCCGACCACGCACTTGCCAAGTAGATACTTTGAAGAACATTCCATGAAAATAGTTACTACCCGGGGGAAGCCTTCCCAATGTGTGCAGATAGCCATGATGATCAATTCCCCGTAAGCGTTTCATTCACTGGAGATCCTCTTAGGCGTTACTTTTCATGATCGGTTTGTGGAAACGACAACAGAAGCACCCTCTGCTTTATACAGGTTCACGCGGTCTCCTCTCCAGAGCGGGCAGGGAGGCCTGAGCCACAGGTGGCTGTGGTGGCTGTTCCTGGGTGCCCCCTGGTCATCATGTAAATCACATGGTTCATGCCTGTGTCCCCTCCAAGCCCCCGAGTTCTGAAAGCTGCATCTGTCTGTCTCCCTTGATCCTAGTGCAGTGACTATCGCTGGAGTGGCCAGCAACCACTTGTGAAGAGAAGGACTTGGACGGGAGAGCAGGCGGGGACTCCCGGTTGCTCCTCTGAGGTGTGGCGGGAGCCGGCTCTTTCGCTGACCTTCCGTGCGTGAAATCTGGTGGCATTCCCATCCCCATCCTCACAACCGACTGTGACTGCTCTCAGGATAGGTGGCTGGCAAATCTGAATGCTCTCAGGATCCCCGAGGTCCACAGTGGCCCACAGACTCATCAGTCAGCAGAGCCAAATATCGACAGTAGTACAACGATTGAAATTTCTTTTGAGAGCCCAATTTTTTAAACTTAAACTATATAGGTAGGTACATTGTTATTAACTAAATTAGGGTACTCCTCAGCTGGCCTTTGCACCCACACTCAAGGGGCCAAAGAGCCACATGTAGCTCGTGAGCCGAGGTTTGCCGACCAGGGATCTAGGACACTTGTTCTGGGATCCCCCCTCCGGGAGGCTGACTCGGGATCTCTAAGGAACCGGCTCCCAGAGTTTAACTGCCGGGGGCTCTGAGACGTTTCAGACAGAAGGACCTTGCAGATGCCCGATGGGAAGTCCAGGCCCAGACCTGCCGCGTGCCCCGGCTGCATCCTTAGAACCCCTTTCTCCTTCGTAACCGGTGATTGTCATGCAGCCTCCGTAGCTCTCTTCCCTTACCTATAGAAACATGCTGGTATCTAACCACCGTTCTCTCCAACCTTGCTTGTGCCGCGTGACACTCTCCTGCTCCGGAGCAGAGGCCTCACGAGAGCGGGCGCTCTGAAAACAAGGGAGGGGCCTCCCACTCCCGTGACCCGCCGAGCAATAAAATCAACACCGGTGTATCTAGATCAAAAAGCATCTTAAGTCTGTCTCCGCCCAGATTAGCATGTGGAAACTCACCTCTCAAGAGGAATAAAGGGTGAGGCAGTCCGTATCCAGAGTGTGATGCGCTGATCGGCCACGGTAAGCATGATACTCCGAAGGAGCTGATTTTAGAGCCGTGGTTCTTCACCTGGGTTCTATCGAACCCTAGGGGTTCGATGAGTCGGTCTCAGGGGTGCGGAGAAGCCTCTGCCACGGAGGCCAGAATAAAGTAATACCGTCATTTGTTGTGAGTTCATGCACTTTGTTGATTTTGTTCTTTGAGCAAGGTGATCAAGCACGGCTCATTTTGTTCACCAATAAAAGAAACATATACCTATGTCTTGAATTTGGAAAAAAAATCATATTTTATTTATCACTAAAGAAGGGTTCAGTGAATGTGCCTATGAACCTGGTGGGTTCGGTACCTCAGAAAAGGTTAAGAACCGCTGTGTTAGAGTCTGTCTGTGATGAAGTTGCTCCTCAAGTTTAAAGTCAGCAATTCCGTCAGAGAGAGCTAAACACATCAGTGGAAAATATTATTTTATGGCGATGAATTACCATTTGCAGCTTAAATAACGATTCCCTTCCAATACCGGATTCAAGGAAACGGCCATTAATTAAACACCAGCCCTCTTCCTTTGGGCGGCAGTGAATGTGAACACGGGGGCTGGAGGCCGGCTTCCTTTCGAGACGCGCGGACGTTAGTTAAGTTACCAGTGCGGCCGACGTGCGGGTAAGCCGCTTCACGTGCTCCTGCTGAACAGGGTTGTTATGTTGTTACTTTCTTCAGTTGAACAGCTCCCCCTTCTTTAGAATAAATGATAACACCTGCAGGATCAGCCTTCCGTGGGGCATTTCCACCCTGGGTCGCCTGTGTTTCCCGAGGTCAGCACGGAGCAGACTCCGGCAGCGCGAGGCAGTGAGCAGGGTGTCTTCCTGTCACTGTCACGTGTCCCTCCTTCTCCTCGCGTGAGCCTGGCGGTTCAGACCCTGTGGTTGCATGGAACCCGCTCGGGCTGGGTGAGGCCCAGGGGAGGATTTAGGCGTCTTCAGAACCCTGGGGCAAGAGTCCAGCTGGGATCAAGAGCAGGACCCTCCCCCCCACCCCCCATTGTCTCCTCTCCTCACATTTCTCTGTGACTCTGCTTGATTCATTTCTCTCACTGCGTATCAGCTTCTGCTGCTATTTTTATTGATTTTTTTAAAAAAATTTATAATGGGTAAAATACCCGTACAATAAGACTTACCATCATGCTCAGCATTTGCGGGTGATTACTACGGGCATTCACATTGATCTGGGACCAGAACTTTTCATCTTGCAGAACTGAAACTCACTCCCCATTAAACACCTGTTCCCCCCCAACCCCGTGGAACCACCCTGTTTGAGTTTCACAGTTCTGGGCACCTCGTAAAAGTGGAGTCATACAGCATTTGTCTTTTTGTGACTGGCTTTAGAACGTTTGTCACTTAACCGCAGTATTCTAAAGGTTCGTCCGTGTGGTAGCACGGGTCAGAATCACCTTCCCGTGGTACGGGGACACCCCATTCCCGTTTCTCCATTCTCCAGTGGATGGACAGGGGTCGCTTCAACCGTTTGACTATTGAGATGGGGTGATCGCCGTGTGCTTTTGATTTGTGATTTCCCTAAGGATGAGCGACCCCGAGCATCTTTTCATGTGGTGTTGGCCATTGGTGGAGCTCTTGGACAAATGTCTATTCATGTCTTTTTCCCATTTTAAAATCGGGTTATTTGATTTTTGCTGTTGTTGTTGAATTGTAGGCGTTCTCCATAGTCTCTGAATTAACGATATTCTTTTTTATCAGATGCGGACTAGCAAATATTTCCTCCCATTCTGCACGTTGCCTTGCTACTCTGTTGATTGTATCCGTTGGTGCACAGAAGTTTTGACTTTTGATGTTGGCCGGTTTATCTCTTTTTATTTCTGTTGGCTGGGCTTCTGGTGTCACATCCAAAACAGTCATCACAAAATCCAATTTTATGAGGCGTTTCTGTTTTTCTGAGTTTTATGGTTTTCTTTTTGTCTTACGTTTAGATATTTGATCCATTTTGAGTTCATTTTTTTATAAAGTACAAGGTAAGGGTACAACCTATTTCTTCGGCAGGCAGGTCAGTGTTTGGTTTTCCCGGCACGAGCTGTTGAACTATCTTTTCCCCAGCAAATAGTCTCAACATCCTTGTTGAAAATCATTTGACCCACGTATGCTGGGGCTTTACTGCTGGGCTCTCTATCTGTCCTGTTGCCCGTATGTCTGTCTCTATGGTAACACCATGCTGTTGGGATTATTGTGGTTTCATAATAAGTTTTGAAATCAATAAGTGTGAGTTCCCCAACCTTTTTTTTTCCTCAGCAAGGTAGTTTTGGCCATTCGAGGTCCCTTGAGAGTTCGTGTGAATTTTAGGATGGATTTTTCTTTTTGTGCAAACGGAATTGGGATGTTGAACAGCGATTGCACTAAATCTATAGATCACGTTGGGTAATATTCCAGTTTATGGACATGAAATCTTTTCACACGTGCCTCTTTTTTAAGTTTCAGTCAGTAGTATTGTGCGGTTTTCAGTATACAAGTCTTTCACCTCCTTGGTTAAGTTTATTCCTATTTTTTGATCCTTTTTTTAAAAAATGGAATTGTTTTCTTGATTTTCTCTTTCTATTGTTCATTGTTAGTGCAACTGATTTTCGTACGTTAATTCTGTTCCCTTCAGTATTGCTGAATTTATTCTAACAGTTTTTTTGTGTGTGATAGTTTAAGAGGATCTATATTCAATACCATGTCTGCAGTCACATAGTTTTACATCTTTTTCTCTTTAGATGGCTTCTATTTCTCCCTCTCTCTCTCCCCACCCCCCGACGGCTCTGGCTAGGAATTCCCATACTGTGTTGAACAGAAGTGACTAACGTGGGCATCCTTCTCTTATCCCTTCTCTTAGAGAAAAAGCTTTCAGTGTGTCACCACTAAGTATTTGGTTAGCTGTGGGCTTTTATCTCTATGGCCTTGATGTCGAGATTGTTTCCTTCTATCCCTACTTTGTTGAGCGATTTTACTATGACAGGTGTTAACTTTTGTTGAATGGGATAGACATGGACAGACAAGCAGAACAAAGAGAGGTGAGAAGCATCCATCATCAGTTTCTCGTTGCCGTTGCGACACCTTAGTTGTTCATTGATTGCTTTCTCACATGTGCCTTGACCGCGGGCCTTCAGCAGACCGAGCCACCCCTTGCTGGAGCCAGCGACCTTGGGTCCAAGCTGGCGAGCATTTGCTCAAGCCAGACGGGCCCGCGCTCAAGCTGGCGACCTCGGGGTCTCGAACCTGGGTCTTCCGGCATCCCAGTCCGACGCTCCATCCACTGCGCCACGGCCTGGTCAGGCTGAATGCTTTTTTTTTTATGCATCATTTGAGAGGATCGTGTGGTTTCCCCTTTCTCTCTGTAATGTATTATATTGATTGACTTTCATATCTTGCAACATCCAAGTAGAGGTGAGATTATAGAGCATTCTTTATGTTTTTCCTGGACATGTGTTATGTGCAAAGCCCTGCACCCATGTGTGGCCTTCTCAATTTCCTGGAATATGATCAAGCTCTAAAAGCGCCCTGTAGACATTTCATTTTCCAGTTTTTTCCTTTTACATTTTTTTTGACCAGCCTTTTGATAGACTCAGCTAGCAATGCTGCCTCAGGCGACTGCAATATCAAACAGTTGTCGCTGATTGTTTCCGGCAAATTCCCAGGGATGGTGCTTTTTCACACAGACTGAGCTCTGACATGAACTAACAGCAAATGCTAAGAACAGAGCTTTTCAAAGGCGCTTCTTGACGGACCAGATAGTAACAATCATCCGTTCTGTCCTGTTTAGTGTTTGCATCTCATGGGCACCGTGGTGGCAAGGCTGTTGCTTTTCAGGGGTCCCTTGGAATAAGGGGAGGGTATGGGAATAGGCCAAATCAAAACACCTAGAGTTTGCCATTCTTAACAAGGTTCACCCATTTTTCTTTAATAAGCAACTCCTTGGATTGTTGCTAGCCTCTGGGTAATTTCCAGAGTTCTGAAAAAGGTTGTTTTTGTTGTTGTTGTTGTTTTTCTGCCAGTGTCCTCCTTGCTTCTGTGGCGGGGTTGACTGTCAGAGGTTCTTTGTTTGTCATTCTGCTTCTCCTCTCAAGTGACCTCGTGTAGTCTAAGCAGGTGCGGACACCTGTGTAGAAAGGGGCCCATGGTATGGAAGAAGAGCTGCCAGGGACCTATCTCTAGTCCAGCGGTTCTTAACCTTTTTTGAGGTACCGAACCCACCAGTTTCATAGGTGCATTCACCGAACCCTTCTTTAGTGATAAATAAAATATGATTTTTTTTCCAAATTCAAGACATAGGTCTATGTCTTTTTACTGGTGCACAAAACGAGCCGTGCATGAACATCCCCTTGCTCAAAGAACAAAACCAACAAAGGGCATGAACTCACAACAAATGACGGTATTACTTTATTCTGGCCTCCGCGGCAGAGGCTTCTCCGAACCCCTGAGACCGACTCACTGAAGCCCTAGGGTCCGATAGAACCCAGGTGAAGAACCACTGGTGTAGGGCGAATGTGCCGACTGCTGTTCTCTGGAACCTGAGGGAAGAGAGGGGCTGGATCACAGGACACGTGGCTTCCTCGGTCACTTCTCATTGAGCACCCCACCTGAGCCACCTGAGCTGGACGTTCTGGGTGCTTTCGGAAGTGCTAAGGAAGACGTGGAGGGTTTGCTGGCACGGTCCTCCCCCCACCAAACAGGGGGCTGGTGGCGGCATCTTCAGTTTCTCCAGTCAGGTCTGTGGAGCTACCAGAACTTTGCAAGGACCCTGTCACCCCCAGCGTGGCTGGATCCCTGAGCCATCCCTGCAGCCTGTGATGCCTCCTCCTTGGCACACACTGTCTTACTCTCCTGCAGGGGCCGTGCCGTGTGTGTGTGTGTGTGTGTGTGTGTGTGTGTGTGTGTGAAGCCTATGTTAGCTCGCCTAGTCAGGAAATGATTAAAACAATCGGTTTTTAAAACTACCCTGTACTTTATCTGTGTTATTCTTGAATATTAGATTTATATTAAATAAGCAGTTTGCCCTAATTAACTTTAATATTACAGATTTGTGCCTTTAGAATTCACTATGCAGATTTATGCAAATTATATAGAGCTTTTAAACTACGGGTCCTAACATTTGCATTTACAATCCCATCCATCCCGTGTCCCTATCTCGCTAACTCATTCAAGAAAGAGATAAACTGCTGGGATGGACATGCTTGACCCTTTTAATTTCCCTGCTGTATAAACCAAAGTGCACACAGCAAGGGACTTCTCCGCTATACATGTGTCGGAGTGCGTGCACGTGTGTTGTGTGCGAGCACGCGTGTACAGACATACCTTCTTCCTGCACGGGAACACTCGTCGCTACGAAGTTACTGTTTGTCTCTCAGTTAAACTCATAGGTTGATTTAATGCCATTTCATTCAAATTCCTGGAAGATGCCCGTGGATCTTTGATATTATAATACTCAAATTCTAAAGATACTAAAGAAACAAGAAACAGTAAGAAGAAAATGAAAACACCGTACTCTTACCTAAAAGCAACAAAAGTGGGATGTCAAAGTAATCGTTGTAGACCCGGCTTCAGTAAGTGTTAAGACAAATCCCTCAGTGTTTGGAAAATTACATTATATATGGATTTGGAGGGTGGGAAGGCCCACGTATGCACAAACAGGATGTCACAGAAGAATTACCATGAGCAGGTAAATATATGGGGAAAAGCATTCTCGTTATTTTAAAATGCGTTTGAAAATACCAATGGCCATGTAATTTTCTCTCTCAGATAGACAACATTTGGAAAACAATGATACAATAATAGCTAGAGTTTGTGATTACTGTTAAGGGTGGAGAATGTGTGTACTGTGCTTTTTTCTAGCGAGAGGTGTGGACATATTCACCGAAACCATTTAAAAAAATATGTACCTATTGGCAGTTATATTTTTTGGGATTTATTCTGAGAAATTCTCAGGCTCACTGTGGATTTTGTTTGCCGAGACTTTATTTTTTTATTTTTCTGACAGAGACAGAGAGAAGGACCCATAGGGACAGACAGACAGGAAGGGAGAGAGATGAGAAGCATCAATTCTTCATTGCAGCACCTTAGTTGTTCATTGATTGCTTTCTCATATGTGCCTTGACCAGGGGGCCACAACAGAGCAAGTGACCCCTTGCTTAAGCCAGCGACCTTGGGCTCAAGCCAGCGACCATGGGGTCATGTCTATGATCCCATGCTCAAGCCAGAGACCCTGCGCTCAAACTGGTGAGCCCCTGCTCAAGCCGGTTGAGCCCACGCTCAAACTGAACGACCTCAGGGTCTTGAACCTGGGTCCTCCATGTCCCAGTCTGATGCTCTGTCCACTGCGCCGTCGCCTGGTCAAGCTGCTGAGACTTTATCGACAAGTCCGTCTGTCTCTTATTTAGCAGATTCTACTATGGGCCTTCTGTCTGCAGGACATTAGGCTGGATGCTAGGAAGCTAGAGTTTTGTCAACAGGAGAGCCAACATGACCCAGAATAATAGAGAAAAAGAAGATAATCACTGAGGCTCAAAGAAGGAGGACGAGGATAGGAGTGCCCCTCACTGGGGACTTCGCCCAGCCTGGGGTGGGGACTCGCATGTGGTGTGGATGGCAGTGGGAAGCTTACCCCCCCCCCCCAGAAAGTGATGACAGCTGAACCGGGCTGGAGCGGAGAAGCCAGCCGAGGGAGACAGAGGCACAGCGTATGGAGGCCAGCGGGGGGGGGGGGGGGTACGAGCGAAGGGAGCAAGGGGGTGGGAGAGCACGCCACCGAAGGCCCGCGATGACCCCCGGTGCGGCCAGAGGGTCTCACTCCGCACCAGACCTCTCGGGCAGTTTAGGTTTGCACCAGGAAACTGATAGAAGAGATTATGTTTTCAAAGAAGAAAAGGAAACAATATTAAATCACACAATCTGAATGATATACTATCACTGTATGTGTCACTGTTACACATTGTATGACACCGTTACTCTATGTGATTATATTATGTATCATTTCTGTAAGGACACAGCGACACACTGTTTAGTAACATGACAGGAAATGATGACAGCGGGACACAACAGCATGTGCCGTTTTTAATCTCAATTTTGAAAAAGAAAAACTGTTTGAAAATAAATGTCAGGCACAAAAACTGAGGGAAACTCCAGAGGTGTCATTGCAGTGGTTTTCTGGTGTGGAGGGAGGGACGGTGGCTTTTATATTCTCCTGTATCCCCCCAATTCTCCAAAATGAACGGGTCTTACTATTTCCTTAGACACAGATGTAATTTTCCAGAAAACAGGTTCGTTTTTATCTTGGAGCATTTACATGAACAGTCCATATATATGAGAGTGGGCTTATGAAATGATACAAACACCTTTTAAATGACATCGAGTCAGGGCTCATGCTTTGTCCCATGACCGTCTCCTTACGTGTACGCGTTTTCATTAAGGATCTTTCATCTTCGACGTTTTTTTTTTTTTTTGAAAGGTATCATTCCATCCGATGGATCAGGGTGAGAAACGGAGGCCGGCCGGCCGGCCTTGGGCGGATGCTTTAGGAAATTCTAACAACATGCTCAGTTTCTTCACGAGTCCTATACTGAACCGTAAAAGCTCCGGTGTTCCTACGTGCCCATGGAAAAGTCATAGGTTGATTTAAATCTTATCTGTATTTTATTTGGGAGTAAAAACAAATAGGAAATTCAAAAGTACTTAGTGCAGCCAGATAATGACTCTACAGAAACTCAATCTGAGCTATCTTATACTTTGATTTTTCAGTATGATTCATAGCAACTGTTATTCAGGTATATCTGATTCTTCCTAGCTCAACCTTTTTTTTTTTTTTTTTTTTCCTGTTCTGCAGAAATTCATTCATAAGAATGGTATTCTGGTTGAGGCTACGTTTCAGTATGGCGGGGAACAGAAGGAGCCTAGATGTACATGAGTGGGAGCATACGGCTCACGGGAGCATTTGAGCAGATCATGTGCTTACCAGGCGGGGTATCCAGATTTTAATGAGATGGTCTAACAAGCAGGGATGCAAAGGTTAGGGCAGGGGTCCCCAAACTACAACCCAAGGGCCATATGCGGCCCCCTGAGGCCATTTATCCGGCCCCCGCCGCACTTCCGGAAGGGGCACCTCTTTCATTGGTGGTTAGTGAGAGGAGCACAGGATGCATCCGCACCCATAGTTCCCACTGAAATACTGGTCAGTGTGTTGATTTAAATTTACTTGTTCTTTATTTTAAATATTGTATTTGTTCCCGTTTTGTTTTTTTACTTTAAAATAAGATATGTGCCGTGTGCACAGGGATTTGTTCCTAGTTTGTTTTTTTTTTATAGTCCGGCCCTCCAACAGTCTGAGGGACAGTGAACTGGCCCCCTGTGTAAAAAGTTTGGGGACCCCTGGGTTAGGAGGAATGCCATCTCCCCAAAGTAAGGAAGAAAAGCCAAATTTCAGCCGCTGGTGGAGGGTGGGGTTCGGCTGCTGCCTCGCCCCGCTCCCTGAGCTGGCTTGCTCCTGGTGAAACCCTGGTGTGGGACTAGAAGGGTTGCCTGTGTCCTTCTGTGTTCCTGTAGGTGACCAGGGGCAGTGGGACTGGGAAGGGGCCCTCTTTGGCTTGTGCCCTGGGCTAGAGTCCCCGCCCCTCCAGTCAGTCAGTTGCCCGTGTCCCTAGGGCAGGGAAGTAGCCTGCAGCCCCCCAAGGCCGGCACTCACTGTGTTTGTGAGAGAGCTGCCGCAGGGAGTCATTCAGAGCCGCCGGTCACTCCTGGAAAGAGGACACGCCAGTGGAAACAAATCCCTGCCCTTCCCAGCTGTGTGCACCGGCCGACCCGGGTTGAACACGAGCTCTCGTTCACAACAGGCCTTTCTCAGTTTTATAAAAAGTGGTATATTACGTGTATGGGGCTGACGCCGGTTAGTGACACGGCATGGGTGTCCGGGCTTGCGCTCGGTAACGCGGCCTCTGTATCTTGTGCTGTGTGTGCGTTCGCCGCCCCAGGTCTTGAATACAGAGCTCACACAGGCTCTACGGACTAGGGCAAGACATAGGTGTTTAGGGTCCAAGACGTGATTTATTTGCGTAGCACAGAACTGACCTAATCTGTTAAACGAAATGGGCAAAATGCTTTAACTCTCAGAGTATACGGTTATTCTGACTCGATTCAATGAAAAACCGCGTAACAGTAGCACTTGGTCGTTGCCGAGGGGGACTGAAGATTCAGTCAGTCTCACGGGCATCTCTGCAGGAAGGTGCTTGCTCCAAGCCGAGAAGTGATCCGCTGGACCACGAGGAGGGTGACCGAGGGGTTCCCCGCACGTCGAAGGGTGACAGGTGAGGCATATGCCATTTCATTGTGCCGGCGGACAAGCGCCAATGGGACTTAATGCCTCCTTGGCGTGTCGTGTTTTCCGTTAAGTCGACGCTGTGAAATAAAAGAAGGTATGTACTGGCCTCAAATCTATAAAGATTTCCCCGTCCGCCATCTCGTCACACGGGTCCCTTTTGAACTTTTCTTTCTTCTTCAATTGCGAGGCGCCCGAGTAGGCGCTCCCGCAGAGCAGCAAAATGTGCCTTTCTTTGTGAAATAATCATAGCAGAAATGATGATAATCATTATCTCATGTCCTACCTGTGCAAAAAAAAGCCTTTCCTTCTAAAACGGGCCTGCCACCCACTGCTTGCCCTTGAAACTTTCCTGTCCTGCCCCCCTGTGGCTGCTGTCCCAGAGGTCCACAGCGGTCCCTCTGGTCCCCACGTGGCCACCGCGGTTCTGACGTGACGGCTTGTGGAGACACCCGCCTACATGAGACTTCAATTCCAGCCGGTGGTTTTCCTGTGCACTCAGCCCTCCCAAGGTCTGATAGCTCTCAAGGTCCCGAGTTAGAGGGCTGTAAAACTAGGATGATGTCCCTCTTTACTTCCTGTCCCATAAACCTTGAAGTTGGAGGCTCGTTCGTAACCCGTTGCCGCGGCATGGTCACTCGCCTGGCAGTGCTGCGTGAAGCCAACCGAGTGTGAGCGTGGGGCGGAGGCGCTGGCTGCAGGGGTTGGTAGGAGAGCTGGGTGGGCGGCGAGGTGTGAGTGTGGCTGTGTCCCTATGGGCCCGGAGGCTTTTAGTCATCCGTCACCATCCCACGTGGACTGATTTCACAGGACTGGATCTCAGTCCCAGATGATGCTCTGACAGCCACTCAGACTTCCTCCTGAAAGGTCCTTTTTCCCCAGAAGAAATGATTTTAACATTTTATTCACGGCTCAGATGCAGCTGACAGAAGCTGGGAAGGGGTCTGAGACGGGACATTTCTGTCGGGGCTCATTGAGCCACCTGACCCTGGATACCAATCAGGGTCATTTATAGATAAGTAGCTGGAACCTGGCCCTTCTATATTTACTGTCGGGGCTTCCGACAGCCCTCCTCGGAAGTTTTCTTTTCCTGGTTTATTTATGAAATATGTGTGGTTCTATCTAATTATTAAAAGTACCAGGGATGAGGGACGAGAGAGTAAGGATAGTATCCCACGTGGGGTGCGTTTTCCGTGAGCAGAGATAGAATGAGCTCTCCACCAGTGGAAACATTTCTTTTGCCTTCTAGGTTTTACATTTCAAAACAACCCTGTGGGGGAAAAGTTGACTAAGAAACACTTTCCAAGTCTCTGCCTATATGGTTAACATGTATCCTGATTTTTCGTTTTCATCTTGTCTGAAATTGACTCTGTTAACTTGTCTCTTCTAAGCTTTTATTCACTGTTATTAAGGTCTGCAATCTATGTAATGAATTTATTGGATCAATTGTTTTTTATCTTAATGCATGATTAGGACTTGAAAGAACCCCCTTTCTTTTGATTACCTTTCCTTTAAATAGTTTCCTGAAAAACACCACAGTTTGTGTGCCTTCACTTTGATACATAATTACTCTTCTGCAGTAGCTCCTGACACTTAATGTCACCTGACCTTAGGATTTTAATAGAATTAAATGCGAACCATTAGGAGAAAACAATATTTGCGGGGAAACTTTGTTCCTGAGCTTAGCAGAAGTTTTAAACTCTTGGTCAAAGTATGATTCTGTGTTTAAGAAATTAAAAATGTGTCAGGAGATGCCTTGAGAAGCAACATGTATAGAAACAGCTGTTTCAAAAGTTCGATGTTGGAATTCTAGCGAGGATCTGTATCACCCGGGACTAAATGGTAGATAGAGTCTTTTTCCTGGTCCCCTTGCCTCCAATTCATAAAACTCGATGGATCTGTTTCTTTCTTGGCGTCTTTATTATTATTATGAATCATGAGACCCATCTTTCAAGGCAAGAGCCTTATTTTCCTGATTTGTGGCTGAAAATAAGTAGTGGGCCTGCCTGTTTACTCTCTGTTATCTTGACTCTCCTTTGGAAATCCAAACCATATTTGTAATAAATCTATAGTAAGTATTCCTGCTTCCCCTAATCACTGTCTCTCCTCCCCTCCCGCCCCTCCCTCAGAAAAGATGAAGGGTAGACACCATTGATGCGGCACATGGCACGTTCTCTAAGCAAATGAAAGGAAGAACAGTGAACCCTCCCCCCCCCCCCGAGAAGTCTCTGAGTTCTACCACTGTCTGGTCAATCAGCTGTCTGGGGTAATGATCAAAAGCCAGCAGACTTCGGGGAGGAGGGGGGCCCAGCCGTTCCAAATAGAGCCATTCATAAGCTAGATATCACAACTCGTCTGTAAATGATCATATCATATTATCATGAGCATATTCATTTCATAGTATTTATTTATTTACTTTACTATTTTTACAAGTTAGGAAAATAAAACGTCAACGCTCTGTCATTTTGTGAACTTGATTTCTGAATCCCCCCCACCCCACCCCACCCCACCCCGGAAATGTTAGACGTCCAACCATATTTCCTTCTAGCTTAGTCCACATGATCATCCGTAAAGAGCAGGAAATGTCACTGCCCAGACTAGAGACGCCGTGAACACGTATTCTATAAAGTAGAGTGAGTGCCACGTGAGAGGGGAACGCCAGGCGGTCGCCCTGTGCCGGAGAGAGAGGGCGGGCATGGGCCCAGGTGGCCGGCCCCCCGTAGGCAGGAGGACCCTGAAAGTATTGCCCCTGGCTTGCAGACTACTCCCCTCGTATGCTGGGGTGTTGAGCTGAGCTCCGTTCCGCAGGCCTGGTTACCGGGGAAAGTTGGGGGCGCCTGACTGGCGTGGAGTTCTTCTCATCGTGCGATGACACCCCCCGGGGTGGGGTGGGTAAAGTGGCCGCGCTCGGCTGGAGATGGGGCCATGATTTGCAGAGAATACATTTTAAAAGGCGTCCTTTGAAGTCGCTGGAAACTGGCTCTTCTCTATTTACTGTCGTCTTTCCTGTCTCTTCTTTTTTATTATCTTTACTGAAATACGTTAGCGAGAACTCAGCATCGCCTATAAAATAAAATAGTGAAGGAAGGTAAAATGTAAATATATATATATATATATATATATATATATATTAATGATTTGATGAGGAAACACTAAAAAAAAACACACTTGCTATTCTAGGCTTTGCTCTTGGCTCCCCGTTCGAGACTCCTGCCCAGACTATAAACATAAATGAGGAGGCCATATGGAAATTGGCTGTAAAAGGTGTTTTAAATTAGCCGGTCATGCCAAGAACCTTTGATGAGATGCTGGGCTAAGGAAGCTCTGAATCTTGGAGAGGTTTTATTTGACCCAACTGAAATACTTTTTTTTCCTGAGAAACGCCTATTACTTTTTAATACACTTGTCTTGGTTCGCACCCCAGGGATTTATTTAAGTTATAATTGAATACTGCATTTTTAAGAAGGTTTCTTAATTTATTGCATCCTTCAGCAAATTTTGCTTGGTGTTGTTCTGTCGGAATAATTTAATTTTTTTACATCCGCTGATTTAGCTCGTATTAATATTTCCTCTGAAATTCAGAGAGCTTTGGCAAGCGGGTACAGGTGGTGAGAAAGAAAACTCTTTTATAGGAAGCACTAAAATGTTAAATTATGGTGAAGTGAAATCAATTTATCAGTCCTTAGAGGCATTCCATTACGGATCCCATTGTATCCTGTCAAGAAAAGTTAACTTTTCTACAAAAAAAGCCCATCCTCTCGTCAGTTCCTCCTCTGCCCCCATTCCCCCCACCACCACCCCCGCCCACCCCTCCGTCCTGCTTTCTGGGTACCATCTCCGCAGGAAGTTCTTCCAGGATTGCCAACTGCAGTAACAGCACGGCCCGGCCTCTAAGTCACTGTCAGCGGTAACTATAAGCAGTGACTAGTTCAGACCCCGATGAAAGAAACCTCATTTGACAAGATTGTCCCCGTTCCCCTGAACAGCTAGGGGACAGGCATGAATACTGGGCCTTCCGAGGGTTTGGTGAGTGAGAGGGAATTGCCAGGTAGGGGCCCTCGCAGCCCCCCGTCTTTCCACCATTCACTGGTTACCCCAGAGCTGCTCACGCTGCCGATGACAGGGTTCGTGGGTGGTGTTTTATCTAATTTCTGATAAGGCCTGGCTTTATAAAGTGGGTTTGCTTCTGTGGCAATCAGTGGGGTCCGAAGGAGAAGAGACAGAGGCTACTGATCCAGGCTCGCTCCAGCGAGGAGCCTGGCGTTTACAGACTGGGCAGGAGGGGAGCCCCTGTGGGGACCCCCCACCCCTGCATGGAGGGCCCAGCGAAGCCAGCGGGAACTAGAAGCAGGACGTCCCTTGTGACTGGTGAGGGGGGGCATGTTTGGCTTTCTCCCCAGGTCAGTCCTGAGCCGCAGAGGGTTTGGGGGTAAAAGTAGAGAAATCGGCACTCGTGGGCCACGTCCCAATCATTCTGGGCCCACAGTGCGGGGGACGCGGCTGGTCTCCCCGACTTTCCCTGTGAGTTGGAGCTCTGTTGTCACATGGTACCTGGTCGTCATCTGTTTCTGTGTTCACTCTCTCATTTTGTACAGAAACATGTATCCAGCAATCCAGCAATGTGTGAGCTGAATATCCTTGAGTGGAAAATTTTAAATTAAGGGAGATATTGGGATTTTTTTTTTTCCAAAGTTACAAGCAGGGAGGCAGAGAAACAGACTCCCGCATGCACCCAACTGGATCCACCTGGCATGCCTACCAGGGGGCGATGCTCTGCCCATCTGGAGTGTTGCTCCATTGCAACCAGAGCCATTCTAGCACCTGAGGTGGAGGCCATGGAGCTGTCCTCAGTGCCCGGGCCAACTTTGCTCCAATGGAGCCTTGGCTGCAGGAGGGGAAGAGAGAGATAGAGAGAAAGGAGAGGGGGAAGGGTGGAGAAGCAGATGGGTACTTCTCCTGTGTGCCCTGGCCGGGAATTGAACCCGGGACTTCCACATGCCGGGCCAATGCTCTATTGAGCCAAATGGCCAGGGCTGGGATGTTTTTTAAATTCACTTTTTTATTTGTATGTGGTAAAATTCACTCTTTTTGAAAGACATAAAATCTGGTCATCACTGCCACAGTGAAGACACAGGGCGTCACCTCCAGAAGTTCCTTTTGTGCCCCGTTGTGGTCACCCCTCCCCTCCCCTCCCCTCTCCTCCCCTCCCTTCCCCTCCCCCGACCCAGTGCAGCCATCTGCCTGCTCTCTGACCCGGAAGTTCTGCCTTTCCCACAGTGTCAGGTCAGTGGATGCAAATGGTAGGTGGGGAGTCTTTCAAACCCTACCTCTTTCACACAGCATAATACACGCGACACATTGTATTCTTCTAGGTCTATGTCCTATTTTTAAAACTAAACTTCAGACTTTGTGTGTCACCAGCTTTTCTCCTTCAGATGCCAGCTGCAAAAGGGGGTCACCAGGCCACCCACCTTTCTGCAAAGTCCGGGGTTCTCATCACCCCCCTCTCCTGGCCCGATGGGATGACTCCCAGAGCTTAGGACCGTGATGCACTTCCTGTCACTGGTTTTGCATAAAGAGAACCACTTGGGGACCCCCGAATGGGAGAGCGCAAAGGGCAGGGTGTGGCGTGAGGGCGAGGTAGGCGCCCCCCTCTGTCCCTGGCAGGTCTCCCCCCATCCGGGCACCTGGGTGTGTTCACCAACCCTATGGAGGCTGCTTGGGCATGGTTGATCGAATCCTTGGCCACTGGTGATGAGCTCAAACTCCGGTCACTTTCCTCTCCCCGGAGTTGGGGGGAAGAGGGGGTGTGAATCTGAAAGTCCCCTGCGTCTGGTCACTGCTGGCTGTTTCTGGTGACCAGCCCCCATCCTGAAGCTGTCTAGGAGGCCACCAGGAGTCGCCTCAGTAGAACAAACAATACTCCTGGGACCCTCGTCACTCAGGAAAGTCCCCGAGTGTTAGGAGCTCGAAGCCAGGAAGTCGGACAAAGACCAATGAACTGTCTGTTTCCCATGACACCCCAGTCCCCGAGAAGCCAGTCTTAGGGCCTGCCCACATGCTCGGGGAGGGGGGGTCACGCTGCCCTTCTGGGGTGGGGAGAGAGCCTTAGACGCTGTGCGGGCACATTTCCCAGCCATGCCAGCTCTCAGCAGACATTTAGGGGAGAGACCTGAGGGGTCTGCTGAGATCTGCTCCTCCTTTACCTTGAGCCCCCCCGGCTTTGGCGTTCATCGGGGGGTGTTGCTCACAGCAGTCAGGACGGCGAGGCTGCCCACCCTCCTTTTATTATTTGGAATTCTCCTAGAACGACGATTTGTCCCTGCTCCCTGTTCATTTACGTATCCAGCCATTCGTGTTCCCATTGTGGACGTGTAGATGGATAGATAGATAGAGCTATTATTCTTGGGATTGTAATCTGTGTCTAATTTACGGCTCACATTGTTCCAGCTTCGGCCTTGGGAGCTTTTTTTTGGATGGACGCCTGTACCCATCTGGGTTTTTCTGAACATACCCGTCCTTACTCTCCGGCACCGCGACAGGCCCCAGGCTCGTTTCAGAATGCCTGCGCCCGCCCCGCGTCTGCCGTTTCTGTGAGGATCCGTGGTTTCCTTTGTTGGAAAAGGGGGTTTAGGACCTGGGTTGCGGGCGCTGAGCGCGCTTGCTGCTACTGGACTGTGGCTAGTTCTGGGCTTCTCAGTGGACGCGTGTTGTAACCCCGATCCACGCAAGCCTGTATTTCTTCTTTCTGTAGCTGTCTATCAGTAAGTACATAGCCCTGAGTTATGTACCTTTATCTCATGGTTAAATAACCATGAGTTCTCACAGTTGTCTCTCTGACTCGAATCCAGGATCATGGGTTCATCCTGTTATCCTCTGTTTCTTATTGGTCATTTCTTTCTCTGTCGGCGACACACCTCACTCTCATTATCTATGATTTATTGTACTTATTTAACAAGCCCGAACATACACGCCACTAGTTGCACAACTGCTCACTCACACCCCTGTGGGAAACAGACGTGCCCACTGAACAGTGTTCAATGAGACCTCCCTTTTTCTCTAGCCGTATGATGACGGGGTCACAGCCCTGTTCTCCAGGGCGGTTAAGGGCAGCTCCTTTTCCTCCGCCCCGTTCAGCGAGGTCACCTCCTCCGTCTCTACGTCATCCATTAGTCCTTCATTTATCACAGCCTGCATCCCATCCCATGATCCTCCAGTATCCCAGCTGATCCTTGACTGCTTTCAGTGTGCAGACAGGGACGTTCACTCCGTGGCCCCTTCCCGTGGGACCCACGAAAGCAGAGAGTCGTGTGTCCATGACTCCATGCAGAACGGCTCCGCCCCGTGTGCCTCTGTGGGCCGTCCTCCCGTCCAGCCCTGCCACTGCCCCTCGGCTTGCTTCTGACCATACACTTGTGCCTTGTCCGGTATTTCATATAAACGGGGTCTTCGAGTCCTTCACTTGGGAAAACGCCTTTACAATTGATTTTAAATTCACGCTGTTGTATGAATCATCACTTCATGCCGTTGAACGCTGGGTCATATTCCATTGTCTGAACGTACAGTATCGTGATATTTTTATCCGTGCCTCTGTTGAAGGGTGTTCCGGTTGTTGGGGGGGATCATGAGTGAACGTCTGCCTACAAAATATTTTTGCAAACCTACATTTTTTATTTTTTTACAAGGACAGAGAGAGAGTCAGAGAGGGGGATAGATAGGGACAGACAGACAGGCACAGAGAGAGGTGAGAAGCATCAATCATTAGTTTTTCGTTGCTGTTGAGACACCTTAGTTGTTCATTGATTGCTTTCTCACATGTGCCTTGACCGCGGGCCTTCAGCAGACCAAGCTGCCCCTTGCTGGAGCCAGCGACCTTGGGTCCAAGCTGGTGAGCTTTTTGCTCAAGCCAGATGGGCCCCGCGCTCAAGCTGGCGACCTCGGGGTCTCGAACCTGGGTCCTCCACATCCTAGTCTGACGCTCTATCCACTGCGCCACCGCCTGGTCAGGCTACAAACCTACATTTTTAGTGGAATACCTGGGAGTGGGTCAGGTGTTCTGTGTGTGATTTTTCTGTAAGGCTTTTGCAAAATTTTGGGTTTAGGACATAGAACAAAACACATCTTTCCTTAGCAAAACGTTTTCATTACCAAGTGCACGCAGCTTTTTAGAGCTGACCGTATGCTTCTTCAGCCCAGCACACTTTCCTCCCGATGCATACTCAGTGGTGGTTTTAGTTATTTGTCGGCCGCTTCTCTGAGCAAATGAATTCACGTGCCGTTTCATTTTGTCTTGTCTTAAAAAAAAATAAAACAAAAATAGGCCCAATCATTGTACAGGTATGATGAGAGAGAGAGAGAGAAAGAGAGAGAGAGGAGGCAGCAAAGACAGGAGACACCTTGCATGAGGGTGAAGTGCAGGGGGGAACGTGGGGATGACCCGGGAGTTTTGTGACCCAGCCCGATAGAGTGGAAACACACCAGGGCTGCTGTGCTGCTGAGGAACGCCAGGACTAGACACGTGGAAGTGACGAGATCACGCAGGACTGGAACGGGAAGGCTGAGTAATCTGAATGCTGGTAACAAAAAAAATCCTGAGAACAGTATTTAAGAACAGGTTATGAAATTCTTGTCCGTGCCTGGACGGTGGAACGGCAGAAGGCAGAGTCTTCCGCCTCTGTCTCGGGGTTCCGATCCGGCCGCCCCCGGGGGGGGGGGGGCAGAAACAAGCACAGGCAGTTTCCACATGACACGTCCCCCACTGCCACCTGAGATGCTTTCCTTATAGCTAACTGTGGCAAACGACAGCGTCCCCGAGGAGAGCTCTGTGGGGGCCGGGTCACGTGAACCACAGCTTAGCCACCCGATCACGTAAAGAGATTTGAAGATTATCTTTACCGTCGATGACTTAGGAACGAACATGTACGAAGCCTGGTCATTCTATTCTGGAGAACATATCTCTGCTACTGGAATCCCAACGTTCCTAAAACAATCCCTCACTCACCCCAGGCCCGTGGTTTTCTCTTGCGGGCAGCGCTGCTCCGTGGGAGTATTGCAAGTGTCTGGAGGGACATCTCCGGCGGTCCCAGTGAGGAGGTCGGCGGTCAGGCTGGGCCGCTGGCGGTGCTTGGTTAGGTCTTGCGTGATGAAAGACTGTGCTGGGCTCCCACGTGACTTTCCCCGCGTGTCCCTGGATGTTTACAGAGGTTTATGAAAACAAAAACAACGATTCACCACGACCTGAGGCTACGATTCCATTTTTTAAATGAACACGTAGTGTTTTTGCAGTTTTCACGTACACTGAAATTTTCCACAAATGCAATTACTGAGTTAATAAAGCAAGGGAAAATCGTACACTGTTTTTGCTGGGAACGTGACCAAAAGCCATCCGCCGTTCCAGCAAAGGCCCTGGCGGTGTCTGAGCTGCGGGTCCGGCTCCCTTGTGTCCACCCTCATTTGTGGCTGTGAGGTGCAGACGCGTCACCGTGGGGCGTTGTCGTGCATCGTAAGAGTCTCAGAGCAGAGGAACGTGAAGCGTAAAGATAGCCCACTTTAAAGATCTTGTTCAAAACCGTACAGATGGAAAAAAAAAACCTTTATTAATCATTTTAGTGTCATTTATTGTTCTCTTTTTTATTTCTGTGACATGATCGTGTGAACTGTGTTATAGAATTGCATATCTGGACGATGGATTTGAGCAGCTGCCCGCTGATGGTCAGTCTTGTTCCGATGCCGGGCCCAGGAGTCCACAACATATTCCGGGTCTGTGAGACCGGCTCTGTCGCTCGGCGTGTGACGGGGATTTGAGGTGCGGGCTGTGTTTCCTGGGACCCTTTGTCAGCGTCCTGTCCCGTGTCAGCGTGGCGTGGTCCTTTAACAGCGCATTGAGAATTCAGAGTCATTATGTTGGAGAATGCCACACGTATTTATTTTTGTTTAACGACAGGGAGCTTGAGTGGGCCTTTATTCAGTCAATATCATTTCCTCATTCTGTGAGCCACACAGAAGCCTCGTCTGTTATTTAGCCTCGCCTTCGTATGTTTAATGGCCGAATAGTTTTTTTTAAAAAAGAATTGTTTTTTATTGAGGTACAACTTACTTGTGGTCGAGTAGACAAATCTGAAGCGTGCGACTCGGTGAATCCTTACCACGTTCCGTGATGAACATTTTCCAACGTAGAATCGTCAAGCGAACACTCGTGCGCCCACCTCCTGGGTTCTATCCACCCAGGTGGGCGTTCTGCTGCGTTTTCTGTGTCCGCCTTTCCTCTGCTCACCCCCCGCCCCCGGGGTCTCTCTTGCTCTTGCATGGATTTCAAAGTAAGTTGCAGGGATCCGTCCACTGGACTCCCAAACTCCTCCCGGTGCGCATTATTAACTAGCTTAATGTTTGTTTTACTCTTTCAAGGTGAAATGTGCGTATAATGAAACGCATAAAAGGTAAATGTACCATTTGATTCCATTTTTACAACGCACCCCGTCTGTGTGCAGCTGGCCCCATTGCCATGGAAACTCGTGGTCACCCTGAACAACTGACTCCCTCCCTCCTTCAGGCCTCTTCCCGGTCAGACCAGACCCGACCCGACCCGACCCGACCCGGAGGAAACCACCGTTCCGGAGGTTTTTCATCATGGATCAGCTTGGCTCTGGGGACCCGCGGGTGCCCCTGAAACTCTCGAAGGGGGGGGGATCACGAGGTCACCGCCGTTTTTATCACACCCGTGAGACGTTCCCAGCCCTTCCCTGGACCTTCCCTTCTGCGCGTGCAACGTGGCACTTCGCTGCTGCGTTCACTCCTGGCGTTGCGCCGCCGTGGCCGCCACCTTCCACGTTTCCGTGAGGGCGTGTGCCGAGGAAAGAAGGAACGCCGTGACTCGTGATTCCAGACAGCGTTCTCAGTCCTGCGGGACACGATGCCCCCTCTTCTTCAAAACCAGTGTTTCATCATGCCCCCTTCCCTCCCCTGCAGTAAAATCAGCAGCCGGCACATCTGATCTCAAAAGAAAGAAAGAAAAATCAAGATAATGCCCTCGCGTTGACAAGAAAAGAGAAATAAAAGTAATTGCTAATGAATTTGTATTTGAATATGTAAATGGGTGCAGAAGCAGATATCAGAATCCAGCTGCCTTCTCTTAAGCCAGACATGAAAAGACATTTCCAGAAATGTAAAAACAGTGTCATTTTCTTTTTAACCATTTTTTTTTGGGGGGGGGAGGGGGAGGAGGGTTTGGAAAATAAAGTTATATTCATAAAAATATTTTATGTATGTTGATATTTAAAGTTCGTTGTTTCTTTTTAATGAATGGATATTTTAAGTGTATCGTTTTAAAATCTAATATGATAATAGGAACAGAGAGAGCCAACATAAATCAAACTTTTTGGGGTTCTCAGTAACTAAGATTTAAGACCCGGAGGAGGTTAAGGTCCGTAGCAGAACTTAGTGTGGCTCGAATCAGTCACACAGACCATGTGTCTGCTGTTTGGTCTCAGGGTTATTTCACTCGGCGTACTGTTTCTGAGGTTCATCCACATTGTCTGGTGTGTCAATAGGTTGTTCATTGTTTGATAAATCCCATGGTATGAACGTGCCGCGGTCGATCGCTTCATTAGGATGCACACATCCATGAACACACCAGCCAGGTCCATCCGTAGGTCCCCGTCACGCGTGACAACCCACACGCGCCCTCATGTAATCAGAACATAACGTGCTTTCTGACGTCTGGCTTCTCACGCACAGCGTCACGCCCGGGGTCCCCGCGTGACGGTCCCCCGGTTCTCACAGTCGCGTCAAACACTCGTTCTGTGAGGGTGTCTGCCTACCCGTCCGCTCTTCCATTTTCCAGAACTTTCCTACGTGCCCTCTTGAAATGCATGGTCATTAGACATCATTTTCTTTTATTCTGCTTCATAGCACTGTGAGGGTATTAAACTGGTGTTTTGAACTCCTATGTAAAGGCTGGTTATTACATCTGTGAAATTCATTTCAGAGGGGTATAATGGGCATGATTAAATATTTTTGTGTGTGTAAAAAAGGGTGGTGGGGGGCATGGGTTCAACAAGATTGAGAATACTTCTTGGGTCCTGGTCTGAAGTATTTTCTCCTTAGGTCATCACCCGCCCCGCCAACCCCTGAAATGCAGAACCCGGTAACAGTTACATTGCCATGCAAAGAACTAATCATTTGTTTCAGAAGAACATGGTTTTTAATAAGCGTATCATTTATTTTAAAAATGGCATTTTTCCCAAGATATGACATTTCTGGCCACTTGGCCAAGATTTGCAGAGATGAAAAGGAATGTCCTGTTTGAGGACTGGCCCCTTAAATGGTGTGCGGAATTCTAATATCCCTGTACAAAGGGCGTCGTTCCCGTTGCACGGGATCGTATTTATCTCCTCGGGATCTGATTTGCATTGCTTAATGTAAAATAAGCCGACTAGTCTTCCATTTTTTATTTTCCCTCTCAGTCTGAACTATTTTTTTTTAAATTCATGCCTCAGGAAGTTCTTTTATTCCAAGCAAATGATTCAGCCACCATGAATTACAAAGTATATATATCTTATTTCTCACTCCCTACCGGTGAGTCTGCGATGTCAGACGACACTGATTTCTATTCCGACTCGACCAGACAAGTCCCTTCCCTGATGCTGTGTTGTTGCCTCGCGAAACAGAACAAGGGACCAGACTCTGGCATCGACCGGAAGGAAACAAACCCCAGGGCAAGACAAGAGGGACACTTTTCCTCCTTCCAGCTCATCCCTGTCCGGGCAGGACGTCCTCTCCAGGCCAGCCGAGGGGACTGTCGGACGCTTCCTTTGCACCATTTTAACTTCTCCGCTGCCGTCCCCCTTTGTAATTAATCGTCACGGCTCCCCCAAAGCAGGCGCTCTTCTGTCACCCTCGGTCACACAACTCAGAAACCGGGGGTGCGTGGCTGGGCCCAAGGTCACGCACAGCAAGTAAGAGGCGAGAGCCGGGTGTGAGCCCGGGCCCTTGACTGCCCCTCGGATGGTCACTAACATCCCGTTTATTCTTTGGGTTGTTAAACAACCCGCTTTTTAATCTGCACGGACTGTTCTCTTTAGAGCAGCTGTGAATGTCCCTCCGCCTCTGGCAGAGCTGGGGTCCCGGGGCCCCAGGGGGACCCTCGTACTGCGCAGAGACACCAGGCTTGGCACGCTGAGGAAATAGCTCGTCGCCGTCCTGAGCCTTCCTTGCGCTGGAAGGAAACTAAGTAGAAATCAGTTGCCGTCAAAGACGGTGTTTCATGAACTCGGCCAGCGCCCAGGCCTCCGTGCTGGCTGGCCCAGCCGCCGCTGCCCAGCTGCGTCCCGTAACTGCTCCTGCAGGCCTCTGCCTGCATTCGCCACGTCGGCAGCGGCCTCTTTGAAAGTGGCAGTGCCACCGCGTCGGGGTGCCTTTCGTGCCCCTGTCCCGCACGGACGCAAGTGGTCACGCTTGGCATTGGCGCAGAGCTGCAAGTCCCAGGACGCCGCCCTGGGCGCGCTGAGACACGGGGCAGGAACCGTCCCCCGGGCGGCATTGTCTGAAGCCTCCGTGCCATCCCTTGGGGCTGGGTTCTCCCTCTCTTCCCTTCCAGCTCATGGCCCGTCCTGGTTGGCCCTTCCCACCCGGTCCCCACCGAGCTCCCGTCCCCCAGACCTGCTGTGGCAACACGAGCAAGCGGCCTGAAGCCCTTCCCCGGGGGCCCCCGGAGCTCCTTCTGGTGGCTTCGCCGGGTCGCAGCCGCAGCCGGCACGTGGCTGAGGGACACCGGGAGAGTGGTGGCTGTGCGGCCTTGGCTGCGGTTTGTTTCCATGGCGTTTTGAACAGTAGAGAATTTCCAGTGAGCCATTTTGTTTTGAGATGGTGATAGACTCGCATGCACTGGTCGAGAAATAACAGAGAGCTGGGGGGCCCGTTGCCCATTCTCACAGCGGTGAGACCCTGCACACCTGTACAGTGAGGTCACAGTCAGAACGTGGCCATCGGTAAAAACCCACCCCTCTCGTTCAGATTTCCCCAGTTTTACTTGTACTTCCAGCACACGCACGTGTGCACGCGTGCGTTTAGATGTTGGTAATTTCATCCTGTGTGTGGGTTAGGGTCTCCCCTCCGCCAGCAAGGAGCAGAACATTTCCATCCCCACGAGGGGCTTCCAGCTGCCTGCTGCCCACCCCCCGCCCCTGGCCCAGCCCCGCACCCACCGGACTGCCCTCCGTCTCGTCCGGAGTATGTGCGACCTGGTGATACTGGTTCTGAGGTCAGACCGCGGCGATGTTCCCGTGAGGTCCATCCACATGGCATGTGTCAATGGCCCGTTCATTTTTATTTCCAAGTAATATTCCACGGTATATTTGCTCGCCCGCCCACTGAAGGACAGCGGCGTCACCGACAACTTGGGGCTGTGAGGGATAAAGCTGCTGTGACCATGAACGGGCAGGACTGGTGTGAACAGAAGCTTTCATTTCTCAGAGTGATATTCCGGGTGCCATCGCCGCCTTGTGAGGGGGCTTGTATGTGTCCTCTCTGAAGAAACTGCCTTGCAAAGGGCCCGTCCCCCGGGGGTACACCCCACCCAGCCACGCCTCCGGGTACACCCCAGCCAGCCGGGTACACCCCAGCCAGCCCCGTCCCCGGGTGCACCCCAACCAGCCGGTCCTGGGGTACACCCCAGCCAGCCGGGTACACCCCAGCCAGCCCCGCCCCCGGGTACACCCCAGCCAGCAGTGCCCCCGGGTGCACCCCAGCCAGCCCCGCCCCCGGGTACACCCCAGCCAGCCCCGCCCCCGGGTACACCCCAGCCAGCCCCGCCCCCGGGTGCACCCCAACCAGCCAGTCCTGGGGTACACCCCAGCCAGCCGGGTACACCCCAGCCAGCCCCGCCCCCGGGTGCACCCCAACCAGCCACATCCCTGGGTACACCCCAGCCAGCCCCGCCCCCGGGGTACACCCCAGCCAGCTGTGTCCAAGCGTCCGTCTCCGCATCCTTTCCAGTATCTGAGGGCGTCTCTGTTTCTGTTTCAGCCACTCTGATAGGTGTGCAGCGCTGCCTCTTGTGTTGTTTTCTGTTGTTTTTTTGTTTGTTTTTTGTATTTTTCTGAAGTGAGAAGCAGGGAGGCAGAGAGACAGACTCCCGCATGCTCCTGACCAGGATCCACCCGGCATGCCCACCAGGGGGCGATGCTCTGCCCATCTGGGCTGTTGCTCCATTGCAACCAGAGCCATTCTAGCACCTGAGGTGGAGGCCATGGAGCATCCTCAGCGCCCAGGACAACTTTGCTCCAGTGGAGCCTTGGCTGTGGGAGGAGAAGAGAGAGACAGAGAGAAAGGAGAGGGGGGAGGGGTGGAGAAGCAGATGGGAGCTTCTCCTGTGTGCCCTGGCCAGGAATCAAACCTGGGACGTCCACACGCCGGGCCGACGATCTACCACTGAGCCAATTGGCCAGGACCGCCTCATGTGGTTTTGATTTGCATTTCTCTAGTGGGTAGTGATGTTGACAAGCTCTACACGTGCTTATGGGCTCTGCATGTTCCCTTCCCATGTCTCTTGATATCATTTGCTCGTGTCCTAATGGACTTCTGCTTTGGCCGAGCTGGAGAGCTCATTGCCTGCTCCAGATGCTAGTTCCCCGTTGGGTGTGTAGGCCGTACATGGTCCCTATCCTGTGTTCTGCCAAGAAAAGGTTTGAGATTTGACTGGGGTTTTATTTATCAATGTCTCCACTCAAGGATCATGCTGTGGAGTCAAGTCTAAGAACTTGTCCCCAAGCCCCAGGTCCCAAAGAATATTTTTTCTATTTCTTTTTCCTAACATGTTGGTGCTGTCACATTTCGCGTTGAAGCCCATTATCCATTCGAATTAACTTTGTGTCGATGTGAGGGTTAGACCAAGGTTAATTCTCTTTTTCCGTGTGCATATCCAATTGTTTCAAACACTATCATTCTCCTAGTCAATTACATTTGTGCCTTTGTCAAAGATCAATAGTTCGCATTTCTGTATTTCTGGGTTCTTTTCTCTCTTCCATCGATCTATGCGTTTGTCCCTCTGCCAATTCCATCCCATCCTGTGGCGGCATGGGAAGTCTTCACGTCGGCTAGAGCGATTCCTCTTACTTTAATGTTCTTTTTCAAAATTGTTTTAGCTATTTTAGTGCCTTTGCCTTTCCATATAAATTTTACAGTAATCTTGTCTATATATTAAAAAAAAGAAAAAAAGGACTCTCGCTGGGCTTGTGCTAGGAGGGCAGCCTGAACCTGTACACCTGTCTGGACAGGACCGGCATTCCTGCGAAGTTGCATCTCAGTCCGTGAACACCGTGTGTCTCTCTCTCCATCTGGGTAGGTTTTCTTTGATTTTTCTTTTTCATCAACATTTTGTCAGGTTCAGCCTACAGCAGTGATGGCCAATCTTCTGAGCTGGGTATGTCAAAATTCGCCAAAACACCGAGCATAACTCAGGTGATGTGTCACTTTGAGAAACACGGCCTCACCGGAAGTCCCAGAACTAGACGCTCTGTGCTGGAGTTCTGTTGTTTTGGCCTACAGACCTCTGGCACAGAGTGTCTACACTACAGCACATGTTTTATCCTCGGCTACTGCACCGGGCCGTGCCTGAGCCGAGGATGAAACGTCCTTCTCGGCATGCGGCCCCATACTTCTCTGGTATGCGGCCGCATGTCATCGAAAATGGCTACACGTGTCAGTGCTGACATGTGTGTCATAGGTTCGCCATCACGGGACTACAGAGTCTATACAGGGTTAAGTTTACAGTAAGTACTTCATTTTGTTTAGAGTTAGTATAAATGGTATCGTGCCTTTACTTGTGTGTTTGTTGTTAGTGTCTGGAAATAGAATTTATATATATATATAATATAAATACATATATGTATATGTGTGTGTATATACATATATATATATGTAGGCACATCTGTGTGTTTATCTTGCGTTCTTTGACTTGGCTCAACTCATTTATTAGTTCCCAGGGGTTTTTCTCGATAGATTCCTTGGGATTTTCTATGGAGACAATACTGTTATCTGCAAATAGGGATGATTTTCCTTCTTCCTTTTATTCCTGTTCCTCCCTTGATGCTGCCTAGGACTCCCAGCACTCCGCTGAGTAAGAGAGAGAGCTGAGACATCCCTGTGTCATTCTTAAGGGTAAAACTCGAGTGTAAAGCACCATGCTTCAGCCATAAGTGCCAGGGCCCGGTGGGGAGGGAAGGCCCTTCTGGCAGCTGCTTCTGTGGGCCCTGGACTGAGGACCCCTCGCATGTGCCGGCGAGCTCACCGTCTGTTGTTGATGCGGTTCCTGGAGCCTGCCTTGACTGCCCCCTGCCGCTGCATGAGAGCTGGGACGCTCCACCCCAGGGTCCCTTTCTTCTTCTGTGGGTGTTGGTCGGGGGTGGTCATCCATGCCCTGTGCTAACCCCCTCCAGTCCTGGGGGCCGTATCCAGGGTGCCTTCCCATTCACAGGAAGTATTTCTTATTGCTCATGAGCCACCAGGGGGCCAGCTGGGTGCTTCTTCTGGGCCTGGATGGGCTCCTGCATGTGTCTAGTCAGCTGCAGGTCAGGCGGTGGTTCTGCTGGTCCAGACTGGGCTCTCTCCCACCTGGGGACCACCGGGCTGTGGGCTGATCCAGGATGGCTCGAGTTGCACAGCCATCCTCTTCTGTGGGAGGTCTCTGACTCTCCCACCGGCCAGCAGGGCTCGTCTGTGTGTCAGATCCACAGTGCCAGGAGAGCAGAGCGGAAGCCCCCAGGCTGCTTGGGCCTTGGCTTGGAACTGGTATCCCAGCCCTTCCGCCAAAGCACATCACGGGATCAGCCCAGATCCAAGGGGTCAGAAGGTAGTTTCCATCTCCTCACAGAAGGCACTTCTAAGTCATTGCAGAGAGCATGGCCACAGGGAGGTCATTCTTGTCACCCGCTCGGATGACCAGGTTTGTCTCTTGGGCTCTGCGTCCCTCTAACCTGTCTGGGGAGACTGACGGCTCTGGTGTTTCTGTTCGTCTTGTGAGATAGATTTTTTGAACAAATCCAGTTCCAGCCGTCCGCCGTGGAAAGCCATGTGCTTTCTCTTCTCGGGAAATCTTTTATCATGGCCAGACTATTTCTCGATATTTTTCAGCATTTTCCAAGTTTTCTAAGAAAAGCGTGTATTGTTTTTATAATCGAAAAAACAAAAACAGAAACAAAAATTATAAAATTTGGAGATATTTTTATTGGATTTATGATCTTCCTCTGAGTTCTACTTTTTGTCCAGTCGTCTTGTTAAAATGAGCGTTTGGCGTTAGTATTTGCAGAGTTCTGCTTGCCAGAGTCTGACAGACCACGGCGAGAGGACTTCTCAGCGAGACGTTTAGACGATCGAGTCCATGCTTTTTGTCTTGGAGAGAAGCCGTTCGCCTCTGTGGTGAGTCCTCTCTGCGGGGTCCAAGGTCGAGGGCCCGTGAGGGCGGGACAGGGCCAGATGCCGGTGGGCACTCGGGAGCCCAGTCCCTGCTCTTCTGGGGCTGTCCCTGGAGAAAGCCACCTTCACGAATGTGTCCTCTCTCTTGTATTAGAGCAGTGGTTCTTAACCTTTTCTGAGGTACCGAACCCACCAGTTTCATAGGCGCATTCACCGAACCCTTCTTTAGTGATAAATAAAATATGATTTTTTCCCCCAAATTCAAGACATAGGTATATGTTTTTTTACTGGTGCACAAAATGAGCCGTGCATGAACATCCCCTTGCTCAAAGAACAAAACCAACAAAGTGCATGAACTCACAACAAATGACGGTATCACTTTATTCTGGCCTCCGCGGCAGAGGCTTCTCCGAACCCCTGAGACCGACTCATCGAACCCCTAGGGTTCGATAGGACCCAGGTGAAGAACCACTGTGTTAGAGCCACCTGGGTCGATGCTTCTCCGAGGCTGAGTGTCAGTAAGGACAGGTCAGATTCGTTCTACACGCCTGTTTTCACGAGCTCCTTGTTGCCTCTCTTTGCTGTGTCTTGCTTCTGAGGACTTTCTGGTTTCTGTTGAACTGTGTGCGGGAGCCACGCCGTGGGTCAGAAGGGGTAGAAGGTCGGCAGTTACGTGTGGTGCGGCCAGCCGAGGGCTCGGCACCCCCCGGATCGGCCGGCGGCTGTGCTCTGGCCCTTCCCACCTCGCCCAAGAAGGAAGCCTGTCTCATTCTTCTGCAGACCAGCCTTTTCTGTTCTTGACTCTTACACATCCGTCCCGGTGTTCAGGCTGAGCTTTTCAAGGTCGTTTTCAGCCTTCCATGACATTTTAATTTGGGGTGTTTTCCTGTTGAATTCCTATGCTCAGTTGCTGTTGTTTCCTCTTTAAATGAAATCATTATTAGATGACGCTGCTGCCTCTCTCTCCCGCCCCTTACTCGCTGGGGACCAGCAGTTGTGCTGCTTCCCTGGGCGAGCTCCCTCCGCTTCCTCACCAGGCGGCATCAAGTTCCCGCCTGGTGTCCCCTGCTGCCCTTCACCGCCGTCGCGTGGTGCGCCAGGCCGAGAGCCAGTGCCCCGGGGCGTGCCGTGTGAGCCCGGTAAACGTATGCTGGGCGAACCCACGAGGGAGGGGGCGAGTGAGAGGGGTTTGCTTCCGAGGGGCTCTCTGTGCTTGGGAGCTGAGCGTGCAGACAGGTCCCGTCCGGTGGGCACAGCGCGGGAGCAGCTGTGCTCGGTGCCCGGCGACATAGTTGGTCCTGCGCCCTGTTCCCACATTCCTGCTTCCCAGTTTCATCCCGTGGAGGGCCTCCGTCCGATGGGTGATTGGATCATTCGAGGCTTACGTGACTGTCCCCTGAACAGACTGTGTCGGTCTCTGCCTCTCATCTGACACCTCGAGCTCCGTGTTGTGATGAACCCGGTCAGGTCCATTGTCGCCTTTTCCGGCTGCGGCCCGGCTCACCTGCCTCCCAGGAGGTGATGTGTGGCTGCCCGGGCACCGCAGCGGCCGGCGTGAACCCTGTGCAAACAGCGCGAAATGTACGGACACCCCCGAGTGACCCGAGCAACAGCCCGGAGAGAATGAAAAGGAGAGGTTTGACCGGCATGTGCTTTTTTGAGGAAGAATTGCAGCAGTGAGCTCCGCCGTGCGCCCGTCAGCCGGTGTCCCGGACGGCGACGCATCTGGAAGGAACGCATCACAGAAACGGATTTCGGTTCTGTTCCCAAGACCCGCGTCTGTCGTGCGGTCGACTGGCATCACCCACCAGTCAGGGGGATTGCTCGACATCTCCATGGGAACGGGCAGAGAACTGCATCCGTGTGTGTGTGCGCGTGCACGTGTGTGCGTTGTGTGCGTCCGTGCGTGCACGTGTGTGCGTGTCTGTGTGCGCGCGTGTGCGTGCACGTGTATGCGTGTGCATGTGTGTGTGTGTGCACGTGTGTGCGTCCGTGCGTGCACGTGTGTGCGTGTGCGTGTGTGCACGTGTGTGCGCCCATGCGCGCACGTGTGTGCGTTCACGTGTGTGCACGTGTGTGTGTGCGTGTGTGCATGTGTGTGTGCGTGTGTGTGCATGTGTGCGTGCGTGCACGTGTGTGCGCGTGTGCGTGTGTGCGCCCATGCGTGCACGTGTGTGCGTTCACCTGTGTGCACGTGTGTGTGCACGTGTGTGCGCATGTGTGTGCGTGTGTGTGCATGTGTGCGTGCGTGCACGTGTGTGCGTTGTGTGTGTCCGTGCGTGCACGTGTGTGCATGTGCGTGTTTGTGTCCGCGCGTGTGCATGTGTGTGTGTGTGTGCGTGTGTACCTGCACGAGCCCGGTCAGGCAGGAGACCCGCATCCGTGCCCCACACACCTGCTCCTTCCTTTGCGTCTCCGCGCCTTCCCGCCACCCCGCGCCCCTGCTTCCTGCTTGCTGGTGGCGCGGATGTGTTTCCCTGTCCTCTGTGTTCACAGCTCCCCCTCCGGGGTCCACTCTCTGCCCCTGGGCACTTGCACAGGACGGGATGAAGGGGTCACCGCAGTGCTGCAGACTCTGTGTTATCGTCAGATCACTTGAGACATAAAATGAACGGCTCAGCTGCAGACCCGACTGAAACACAAGTTCCATCCCACCCTGGACTTTCCGATGGTTGTGTGCTGCTTCACCCCGAGGCGTGGGTGCTGCCCAGTGGGTACTCCTGAGACTTTTCCCAGACAGTCTGATGTTTGAACACGACTCTCTGGCCGTCAAGAGTGTTCGCGCCAACAGTCTAACCGGGGAAGGTAACGGGCCGGGGAACCGCCTCCGATGTGCGTCACCGCACCCAGGCCGCTCTGGGAGCTCGCTCTCGTCCTGGGACTTGCTGCCGGTGCCGACCTGTGCCGAGCCCAAGGCCTCACTGCTGCCCACACCACCACGGCTCCTGGCAATTATGACAGCAAGTGGGGTTGCCCCACCCCGATTCTGAACAGTAGAAGCACCCGTTCCTGGCCAGGAGGAGTTGGCGGGGATGGGAGATGTTGTTATGTAGGTGCTGGCATTTCCTCACGGGATGTTATTTTATATAAGTGGCTTGGGGTCTTTCTTTATGATTCTCTTGTCTTCCTTTTGAGGGAAGGCCGTGTTTATAAATTTGTGTTCAAAGACATCAAGCCGGGCCTTGCATTTCCCACACTGTTGTGACCGCCATCTTGCTGACCACCCGTGGTGGGCGTGATGAAAGCCTTCCTACCTTTACGCAAGTTGTGGTTTTTCTCATTAAAGAAAGAACGGTAATCTGAAGCCAGAATTCCCTGCACTTAACCATGGTTTGTGTTTTAATAGCCTTTCCGTCAAGAAAGTATGTCAGCATGAGAAAGCAAGGTAATACATTTTAGAACAGGTCCTCATGGCTTCGATTTTAAAAATACTTCTTTTGTCGAGTGTTTTCTTTGGGGAGGCTTCGAACAGAAAGGCTCCTTGAGAGGCTCCATTTCCCACTGCACGGTTCTTTAACTGGCTGGGTTAGAGTTCATGTTCCCTATCTTTTTTTTATATCTGACAAATACCGTCAGACTGTTTGTGTTTCATCTAACAGATATTTCTGCACAGCTGAGCAGACGGCCTGCCTGCGTCTGTATGTATGCCATGACAACACGGGCATTTATTTTGTATTTCATTATTATAGTCAAGTGTATATAACGTATGTTTCTGGTAGGCTGGAAATCTCTTGAGCCCCGACATGAATCGACCATGATCCAAAAGTATCCAAAAATATATTTAACCTTAACAGAACAGCAGCCTGAATGGACGGCTGACTTGAAACATAAGCGTTAGACAAAATGATGAGTGTATAATTATTTAATATAAACTGAACAAGGCTTCAGGGCCCTGTGGAGCCGATTATTTTTAAAGTGCTTCAACGATTTACACGTTCCGACCGCCTGTCCGGTGGAACGCTCTTCAGGTGGGAGGCTCTCGCCGGCAGCCGTCAAGAACCGAAATTGGCGCCAGACTAAGGAAGCTGTTAGTTGTGTGGGCGTAGTGTCCTTGACACTTCAAGGGGCTTGGGGATTCCACTGTGGCAGCGTCTTTGATTGTGTGACACATTTAATCGAATGCCTCGGAGGAAAAATATGTTAGCAAAGACGGAATTAAATCGTGGATGTTCCTTTTATTTATCATTTGGCGAAGAAGTCTGCCGAGTATCTCCTCTCGTTATGTTATTTAAAATCAATTGCTATACATAATAAACACCCTCTTCAAGACCAGCGACACCGTCTGTACCCTCTGGTTCAAGAAATCCTGAAGAGGGTGGGTGTAGAGTGCAAGGTCGCCGAGATGTCTCTCCTCAGCTTCAGAGCACCGTTCTGCAGGGGTCGGCGTCATTTAAAATGGGCTGCAGCCAGTCTCCCTGCGCGGGTCCACCCGGGCCCCCGGACAGATCCTGTCTCCTGCGTCCCGGCTCCCAGAACCGCGAACGATGCTAAAGACCAACAGGGGACACCGAGCGGTTTTTGGGTTCGGCCGGGAACTCGTGCTCGTTGTAGCGTGACGAACACGAGTGTCCTGATCACAAGGATGTCCCAAGCTAGCCAGATCCACCCTGGTGGTTTCCACGTCCGTGAATGAAAAAAAAAAAAAAAACAGTTTTCATATCTGGACGCTGATGGTCATCACGTCGCGTCCATTTATTTACCTTTAACGATAATGAAAACTATCTCCTGAGTGAGAATCTGGGGGAGGGGGTGTAATTGTATAATTAAGAAGCTGAGGCTAATCTGCGTAGAAAAACCTGAACGCACGAGAAAATGTGCGCCAACGTTAGAAATTAAATAGCGGTTCTACGAACAGACTCGGCGTCTGCGCTTTGTAAAAGGGAAACGACCCGTTGGGGAAGTTGTCTGGCGATGACGAACATGGAACCTGAGAAATGCAGCCACCAGGGGTGTCCCCACCCCTCTGTGCTCTTAAGTCGGAAGGGTATGAGGAGAAGAGGGGACCCTCTCTTCAACGTTTCCCAAAGCGTCACACGTGCCGATGTCGCTGGGGACAGAGGGTGCGTCTTCTGTCAGTCACCTCGCTGCGTGCCAGCCTCACTTCCCTACGCAAAATGGCAAGGTACCCGTTTCCTGAGAAAACTTGGTATTTGTTTCAGATAAACACGCTCCTGTCAGATAATTCAGGGGCGGTCACGTGTGTGACGCACGGAGTTATGTCCCTCTCGGAGCGGGACAAGCTGGCGATGCGGTCGAGCAGTGCGGTCACACTGGTCTCCGTAAGGACTCCTAGTTTTGTTTGGTTTTTCTTTCTTTGGGTTTCTGTTGGTTCCTCTCTGTCTCTCTCTCTCTCCTTCCCTGCCCACTTCTAACAAACAGCTCTATGTGCTGGACAGCAGTGTGTCCAGGCTGACGTAAGCACAGTTCTCTCTTCATAGCGGCCATCTGGATGCATAACCCGTGGCCCCTGCTGCCCGCTGGCCGCAGGGTCCAGCAGGGCTCTCCGATGAGGGTGGACCCTAGAGCAGAGGAGCAGTGAGGCCGACCGATTGTAACACCACCTCATTGTAACCTTTCTCTTCTTCCCCACGTGAGTCATTCCGGATAGTTTGGGATTCCGGACTTAAATTGTGGCCCGCTAACGGTCACGCATGTGGACCGCAAAAGGAGAGAGGGTCTAGCAGATGCCCTTAGAAACCTCTCCATATAAAGAACACAGACAGACATGCATAGGACCTCGTCGATGGCTCCTGGTCGATAATTAGGTCCGCCGTGTCCCAGCGATGAACCCGAGTCCAGCAACATCCCGCTGGCTGACAACAATGAACTTTTACACAACACCCTACTTTCTTCCGGGCTTTGTCTCCCTGGTGCGTAGAGAAGCGTGTGTTGGGGCTTAAGAGGCACAGACGAGGTCGGCCTCGCTGTTCCTGATCGCTCTCCGGTGCTGCTCCTCTGTAACACCGTCCTTTTGACCAGACATGGGCTGTTCAGCCCCTTTAGCTAGCCGGTGCCCACAGCTGCTCACGTCCATCCCATCCGCCACCCTCCCCAAGCACACCAGCTTTACGGGCACGCGACATGACCGGAACGCCAGGCAGACGCATCATCTTGTTCTGAAAGTAACAAGGGGCAGTGAGTAGTGGGAGGGAGAGGCTGTAAACACGGTTCTCCTCCCTGGCGTGGCCGCACGGATGGGCGCCGTGTCCCTCGCGCCGGGGCGGCGGCTGACGTGAGCACAGCTTGTGTCTCCAGGTGGCGAGGAAGAAGTGTGACTTCTCTTGACGGCGTGTTCCTGATTGTTCACCCCGGGAAAGACTTACTATGGAAATCGCTTCTTTCAGGTCCCAGGAGGACACACCCTTGCTGTCCTGGGGGGTAGCTTGACCTCTTCCCCTTCTTTGCCGACTTACTTTTAATTTTCTGGCCTTGTTTAAATGCTAATTATAATTGACAAAGCTCTTCCCCCCCCCCCCCAACTCTGTGCGTCTAAGTTCCGATGAACTCGGGGAAGTACAAAGGAATGACTTACTCTATTTGCAGAAGGGATGGGGACGGAGCGTCGCCCACCGCCCAGGAGACGTGGCCGCCCTGCGGAAGGACTCGTGTCCTTCCTGGCCTCTCGCTGGTGTGAACAGCGTCTTCGTAGCAGGGGATGAACCCGTGTGAGCAGGAGAAATGAAAGACTTGTGCAAAGCAGTTGACAACATTAGTTTTTCTAAGGCATTGGTGAGAAATCTCTTCTAGTTCCCACAGATACCACGCCCGCCATTCCCAAAGTAGCCTTTTGTTATCGTAAGACTCCTTCCTCTGGATTCCGATGTCCTTTCTTTGTTTGTTTGTTTTTACGCTGTTTGATCCATAATTGCCCTTGGTTTAGATGATGTCGGCCAGTTTGCCTAACACTTAACTCTGAGGTCCGCCCTCATGGCCTCTCGGAAGGTGACCCGCTTGGCAGGAATGGGGGACAGACCTGCTGTCTCCTCATCCGTTTAGAGCTCTGTGAAACGCCATGGAAAAGCATCTGTAACCCTAAGAGGCCACTCTGTCGGGGCCTTCCTACCACAGGAGCACTAGGGCTTTTGCTCTGTCTGTGTCACGAGCAGACAGCACAGGGACCGCTCTCCGTCATCTGCAGAGATGGACAGAGCATGAGCTAGACACCCACAGGGCCATCAGGAGACAGCAGGCCGGACTCAGGACTGACTGAGCCTGGGAAGTCTCTCAGAGAAGCCTGGGAGTTGGTCCACCCTGGGAAGCGGGTCCCCGGGACGGGCAGGAGACCCAGGACCACACTTGCCCTGCCAGGAAGGTCAGCAGAGACCCGTGAAACCGTGGGCTCCGGGACAGAGTGCCTCTGATGCCGTCATGTACAACAACACTGTCAGAAAGTCAAGGACTGGGTCCCTGGGACCTCTGTGATTTCTGCCCACACGCCAGACCACCCTGTGTGTGTGCTGTCGGGAGAAGCAGCAGACACACAGCTCCTACCTCTCCCTCCCCCGCCCGCGCAGCCCATCTGTACACGCGTGAGACCCCATAGGGAGTCCGCGGTCGCTGTCTGCTTCCCAGCGTCCACCAGGCAGACAGACGGTCAGCACAGGGAGGCTGGGGGGTGGAGCTAGCCGCTCTGCCGTAGCGGCCACTGTCTGCACTGGAGCAGTAGTGAGCTCAGGGGCAAACAGGTTCTGCTGTCCTGTCTCCCATCAGAGCGCTGCGTGCTGGGTATTTGTACGGTGTACCAGACGGCGCACCCCAAGGACCCTCAGAAAGCCGCCTTCCCGAGGACCTGGCCTCTTCCAGGGGGAGATGAGGAGGTGGAATTCAAGCTCGATTCCTGAGGCTGTGTGGGTCTCCTGGTCAGTCCTAGGAGCCTGGCCTGGGCTCAGGCTGGCGTCAGAGGTGGGACACGCTGTTCGGACCTCCCTCTGGTCTCTACCCGTGGGTCAGCACAGATTGGCTTGAGCAGCAGGCTGACTAGCTCTTTTCCAAGAAGTCAGAGCTTGACCACACACGAGAGGTGACGACACTGTTTTTTAGGGGATAAATCTTGAAAAATTGACATTGACCGGCCCCAGGAAAGTCTAGCGACTGGGGAAATGGATTCCACTTCTAGCTGCTTTTACTACTATACGTACATGCAGATAAGTGTTGGTAGGTAAACCTTTCTGAAAGCAGTTATTTTAACAGTTGCATTGGGTTATTTTAGGAGTTCTGGGGCACTGGCACTGGTCCACAGGCCGGTGATTGAAAACCACTGGCCTAAGCCTGGGAAAACTACAGCAGAGGCTGTGCGTCCATCCCCCCGCCCCCTCTGACCAGTCCTGGTAGAGATGTGAGAGAAGGCTGAGTGCCAGTGGCTTGTTCTGCAGCCACTCCAGACCCGTTGACCATGGGCCCAGAGTCGCCTGCTCACGGGACCAGGCTGCTGGTGGGAGTCCTCTGCTCTTCATTTCAAGACCCAGTCTGAGGGTGACTGGGATGATCCCGTAGCTCCCCGGATGGGGAGGGAGGTTGGGGAATGTGGGGGCCCTCACACCATGTGCCCTCTCAGCTACAGGAAGCCCCCCGTCCCTGATCCCTAGAAGGGGAATCCATTTGGAAATCGCCTTCATTAAGGGTGATGCATTCAGGGGGCACCCTAGGGATGGAAGTCGGTTCTGGATCCTTTGGCCAGATATGGAAGGAACACACCAACATTACTTTAAAGCTTGCGTGAGCCCTGACCTAAGCCCTAGACTGCTGGCCCCAGACCATCCCGGACTCCCACCTCCATGCCCCTGCGAGCCAGATCCTGACCTGCTGTTCCCAGTGACCGTCCTGAGGGAGTCCTGCTCCGCACCCCCACAGAGCTCCTGATGCCTGCCCGCCTGTCCATCCATCCCTTCCTCCTTCCTCTCCTCTGCCCTCCCTTCTCCACTTATTTCTAGTGAGCATGGAAGAATTAAGCTCTCGTCTTCCTTACTAAGGTGTATATTCTTGAAGATACGCCCTGTGTCTCATATAGCTTTAACTCACTGTCCCCCTGCCAAGCAGGCCCAGCAAAGAGCTGACCCTGTTAGTTGATGAGTCAATGACTTTACAAACCGGGATTTTTATGTTCTGACTTTTCCACTACCTGACTGAATGTCCCTCATAAGAAACTTGATTGTCTTTTATTCTCTTTCTCTCTCATCCATTTATCTAATCATCTGTCTATCCATTCAATCATCTATCCATCCATCTAACCTTCTACGCATCTATCCATCCCTCCTTTCCTCTATCCATCCATCCATCCACCATCCATCCATCCATCCATCCATCCACCATTCATCCATCCATCCATCCATCCATTTATCCATTCATTTATGTATCCATTTATCTATCCATTTATCCATCCACTTATTTATTCATCTAGCCAGCCACCCACCCACTCACTTATCCATCTACCCACTCATCCATGCATTTATCCATCCATCCCTCCATCTATTCATCTATCCATCCATCCCTCCATCTATTCATCCATCCATCCATCCATCCCATTTTGTCTGTCCATCCATCCACCCATCCATCCACCCATCCATCCACCCATCCATCCATCTACCATCCATCCATCCATCCATCCACCATCCATCCATCCACCCATCCACCCATCCATCCATCCACCCATCCATCCATCCATCTATCCCATTCACCATCCATCCATTCCTACATCTATTCATCCATCCATCCATCTCATTCCATCTATCCCATTTTGTCTGTCCACCCACCCACCCACCCATCTATCCATCTATCCATCCACTCACCCATTCATCCATCCCTCCTTCCCTCCATCCATCCACCATCCCATTTTGTCTGTCCATCCATCCACCCATCCATCCACCCATCTATCCATCCATCTATCCATCCATCCATCCATCTACCATCCATCCATCCACCATCCATCCACCCATCCACCATCCATCTATCCATCCATCCATCCATCCATCCATCTACCATCCATCCATCTACCATCCATCCATCCATCCACCATCCATCCACCCATCCATCCATCCACCCATCCATCCATCCATCTATCCCATTCACCATCCATCCATTCCTACATCTATTCATCCATCCATCCATCTCATTCCATCTATCCCATTTTGTCTGTCCACCCACCCACCCACCCATCTATCCATCCATCCATCCACTCACTCATTCATCCATCTATCCATCCATCATCCATCCATCCACCCATCCACCCATCCACCCACCCATCCCTCCATCCATCATGTTTGGTTCTTCATGCCTCTTACCCTGAGGTTTACTTACCCTCAGGGCCACTGGGTCCTGCTGAGGTTAGGGGCTCACTGTACCCTCCCCTAGCGTCCATGTCATCCTAGGTTTAGCATACAAGGCTCAGTGCATGTGTCAAGTAATAGTTTTTAAACAATGAAATAATTCAAGCCTTTTGCACATGGGAAGAAAAGAGTCATTTCACAATAACACATAGAATTGTGTGGGAGATAATGGAAAAAAAGGTCAAATGGTTCCAGACTTCTACTAATGGGACGCTGGTAAAATTAGCACCATTAAGAAGAGTGATGTACTGTTATGGAAAATATCTACCTAAATATCTCTTTTATGGAAACTTGTAAAGGTTATAAGTTCAATATTCGGTCTGTTTCTGTAAAAGACAAACCGCCCATTTCTGTATTTGAAAGCAGGCCTCTACTACTTAAGATCATGATTCATTTTCTCAGCTTTAAATTGTGTCGTCGTCACGTATTTCTCTGAAAAGACAGGACCATTATGAATCGACTCCTCAGCTGCACGTAAGATGCACTTTCTAACAGACAGAGAAACGGCCGCTTGGGAAGATCTTCATGCTCTGCCCAGAAAGGCTGGCCCGATGGTCGCCGTGACTAATGCTGGACGTTTCTGCGCACAGAGAGGGTCGCGTTCAGCTGGTGAGAGGCGTGCCCGTGCCCCTCAGTCCCGGGCTTCCTTCTCCGGGGCGGGCATGTGGGCAAACTCTTAAGTAGACCTGCGAGCCTCCTCCTCCGCCCTTTCCGGTTTGGCATTCCTGTCTTCCCTCGGCTCTGCAGCTGTTGTCCGCAGCTAAGCAATGGTGTCTTCTCTTGGGATTGGGGAAGCTGTAAACCATCTTTCCTGTCCTCCCGCCCCTCCACCACGTACCGAGCTGTGGGAGGTGGGATTTAAGGTAGAAGTGGTGATTCGTCCATGCCTGTGCAGGCCCGCTATTCCAGGATCACAGAGGGAATGGAGAAGCCCGGGTCAGGGTGGGGGTGGGGGGCGCATTTCTGCACAGTTGAGGACGACCTTGGAAAAACATAGCTGAGCCTAAGCCTAAGTCGGGCCCCCTGGCCCTATTAAGTCATAAAAGGCATGTCTTCTGAGAACGGGGCCCTTTTTTGCCCCGCTCCGTGAAAAAAAAAAAACTAAATTCCCCCCATGGCTGAAGCGCTGTGCCCTCAGGCTGCCACAACCCCTGTATTTGGGGGTGGTGGTGGGGAGTCCCCACACTTACCATAAGGCCGACCTGTCTCATTTTTAGAATAAATATGTTATCTTGATAAAAATCTCTCTCATGTATGCCTGAGTTCATTTCACAACGTTTACCTCCTTTAAAAAGAAGAAACGTATTATTATAGATGAGTGCAGAGATACACAAAGTCGAAAATAGCACGGCCCGCTCACAGCTGGCGGTGTAAGATCACCCACGGCATGGAGGGGCCTTCCTGCCTCTGACGCCCCTTAAGTCAGACCCTGTCCTGGATTTCACATTTAGCGTTCCCATTTTAGCCTCTTTTTATATATATATATATTTATATTTTTTTTAAGAGGGTTTTTAATGAAGCGAGAGATTTTACTATACCAATTATACCTTAGTAAGGTTGGAAATTGCTTTAAAATAGATAGAAAATAACGAGGGCGGGGTGGTCACACGCAGGGACCCCAGGACTAGCGTTGGGGGCCCCGCCCGCGCCGTTTCAGAAGATGGGCTGCTTTGGACGCTGAGGCTGTTGCCCTGCGTGAATTCTTGGGCACTGGACTTGTCCTTTAAGTAAAGACGAATGGCCCTGTGGTGAGGGCAATGATAGCTATCGGTACTGCCCTTACCGCTGAGGATGGACTGTGCACCGGCACTCCGCGGGAGCTCTGAGGGCATTGGCTCCTTTATTTCCCGCGGCAGCCCGGTGCCTTCGCCTTCCTTTGTGGCCTCAGCCGCCCGTGCAGGGTGAGTGAGCAGCCCAGCTGACCGACTGCAGACTCTGTCCAGCACGCCGAGCCGTCCTGGCACCTGGGTGGAACTTATTAGTGGGCACGTGGCCATTTCGGTCCTGCACCGCTCGGCTGCAGGACAGCGTGCAGTGGCTGTGGTGGTTTTTGTTCCGTGAAAGAATGTTGGCTCTGGGGTCCTGGAAATTGATGCCACCGGCCTGGCAGACCAGGCGACGCTTGGCTGTCAGTGCCCACCCCACCCCACCCCCGGAAGAGTCTTGTGGATCATGTTGTGAGTTTATGACAGAGTGAGGAATTCGGGGACCCAGACACGCGAATAAAGCCCACAGGACTCCTTCAGAAATGGGGCTGGGAGGAGTGTCGGTGTCTGTGAAGGGCAGGAGGAGGGTCTGGCTGTGCCGGGCAGTGCAGCGTCCTCTGTCCCTCCCCGTACCGAATGCCCGCTGCCCCTCTCGGCAGCCATCCGTGCCCTCCTCTCCTGGATCCTGGGAAGCTAACTCACGTGGAATCGCAGGCGACCCGGCTGGCTGTGTTGCGGCTCCTCACGTTAGATGGAGAGCGGAGATCTCGCTGAGCGTGTTCCCTTCTGCGGCACCCACACGAGACGAGACGGGGTGTCGGGGGAGCTCCCCGCGGTGTGCAGCAGCGGGGCAAGGGAGGGAGTGGGGGTGCACCCCGCTGTATTCTCCCTGGAGTGGAGTGGTAAACAGCTGTGCCATTGACTGATCAGTCTCAGAGTGAGATCCGTGAGGGCAGTAAATCTCACTTTCGCTCTCATAAAATGTGTTCCCGGGGAGGTATCGACCCAGGATAGGATGCACGCGCAGACATCGTGAGCCTGCTGAGAAGCAGAATTCACAGCCCCTGGCTTGAAATCCCCGTGGACTGTTCTGCGAGCTCCACCCTCCTGCTCCGTGGGGTCCGCAGTGTTGAGCCGCCCTGCCCTCCTTCTCTCGAGTTGCTGGAGAGGCAGCAGAGGTTCCCCACCTTGTGGCCTGTCGGAGAGGAAGAACAGAACAATTACGGGGATAGAAGGTAGATCCGTAAAACGAGAGGAGAATGCACTCGGGCAGGCTAGTCGAGGACTCACCAGGTCTTTGAGTGGGAGCGTAGGGGGATGCCCATGGTGTCTGCCCACGCCTCCCCGCCGCTGACCGCATCAAACGACAGGGGCTTCTGCACGCACGGGCGGACAGGTGGCTTTGGCCGTGAAAAAGAATGCCTTTAATCCAGAGGGTCACAGGACATAGAAGTGGATCTCAGAGCTTGGCACTGAGGCCACGTTCTTGTGTTGGTGTCCTTTGCTGGCAACGAAGGTCCTGAAAGACAGAGAGGCTGCTCCGCTCCCCTGCGCCTCCTGGCCAGCAGCGTGCCCGCTTCATTCATCCTCCGCTCCTCCTGACCCCAGCACCCAACCCGGAGTGCGGCTACCTCCGCCTCCCCGTGACCCTGCGCCCCAGCACCGTGAGCGCCGCGGGATCTCGGGGGGATCCCCGGGCGGGGGGGCATTTCTGCCTGCTTCCCTTGGACTGCTCATGAGGCTGAGCGCTTTTCCAATGTGCACTCCTTCTTATTTTTAATTTTTAATGAATCGCGTGTTCGTCACATTCAGTTCTACCAGTCTGCCTTTCATTTTTCTCGGTGTTTACGCGAACTAAAGTTATCAAAGTTGGGTAGGCAAGCGTATTAATCTCTTCCTGTGCTTGTTAGCACCGAGCTTTGAGGCCAGAAAAGCGGGTTTCCGTTCAGCACGTAGGTGTTATACTCACCCAAATTCTATTTTGTTTTATGTCTCATTCGTACAGTTGAATTTCTTTAAGAGTCTGTTCACGCACGCTACATATTTAAACGTGCGTAAATGAGGTCATACACATCTTTTTAAAACAGTCATCTCTTCCCTTCACTGTTTTTGCTTTCTTTCCCCTTTTCTTTGTTTTTAACAGCCCAGCGTGTGTCTTCTCTTACCTGGGTAGTCCCGTAGCCCCAGGTAGACACGTGCACACGCACGCACACACAACACGCACACACAACACGGACACACATGCCGGTGATTCTTCCTGCCGTTGTTTCTCTTCACTGCGACAGTTTACATAATTTTCTATCTCTCGCTTTTCCTACTCAGCCCTAGCGACAGGAGAAGTCACTGAACCCACTCGCAGACGCCCGCTTCATCTTTTTCTTTTTAATGGTTGCGTTATATCTTACGATGTCTATATCGTAATTTAGGAAGTCTTTCTCCATAATTACCTTTCCACCGGAAAATTTCATTGGAATTTTATGTCGCCGTGAGGCATGAGGTAAGGATCTAATTTTATTTTTTTTTCTGAATGGGTAGCCAAGGGTGTTTTGTCAAATTATCTATTCCTGTCCTATTGGTTTGTAGTTCTTCCTTTACTTCATATTAATTATATATATATATATATATATATATATATATATGTATATATGTGTGTGCATATATATGTATATATGTATATATGTGTGTGTATATATATAAATATATATGTATATATGTGTGTGTATATATGTAAATATTTGTATATATGTGTATATGTGTGTATATATATGTATATATGTGTATATATGTAAATATTTATATATATGTATATATGTGTGTGTATATATGTATATATGTATATATGTGTTATATATGTAAATATTTATATATATGTATATATCTGTATGTGTATATATGTATATGTGTGTATATATGTAAATATTTACATATACGTATATACATGTGTGTGTATATTTGTATATATACACACGTATGTATACATGTGTGTGTATATGTGTATCTGCGTACCATGATCTATCTTGAAGCACTCTGTTCTGTACAGATGTCAACATTAGTTGTCTTTGTTGAATTTCATTTGAAGACACTTTTTACTTGGGAATAATTTTAGGGTTATCAGAGTCGTAAGCGAGTCCTGGCCCACCTCTCACTCAGCTTCCCCTGACGTTCAGGTCTTACCTGACCAGGGCATCTCACAAAAGGGAGAAATGACAGTTGCTGTGGCCTATTTACTAAACGGGAGACTTTAGCTTTTTCCAATTTTTTTTGTAATAATACCTTTATTCTGTTCCAGGGTCCTGTCCAAGACCATACCCCCCAATGCAATTAGTTGTCACGTCTGCCCGGTCTCCTCCCACCAGGGACACTTTCTCACGCCCTTGGAGAGCGCTGCTCAGCCGTTCCCTGGAGGCCCGCCGTTCGGGCTTGGCTAAGGTTGTCTCGCCGTTAGGCCGAGGTCATTGATTCGGGGCACGCATCCCAGACAGGTGAACTCATCTCATCCCATCAGGGACCCATAACATCAGCATCCCTGATGACCAGGGACGCGAGCCCTGCTCTCTTGGTCAGGGTGCCCGCCAGCTGTGTCACCGTGCAGCTCTCGTTTGTCCTCAACCCTGTTCTGTTCTGAGAAGCGGGTCACCAGGCCGGGGGGCGGGAAGTAAAGCTCCACGGAGGGAGAGAACCAACCGGGTCCCAGTCTGTGCGCGCGAGTTCAACCCCCACCGTCAACGCGGATGGGTTTCCAGGAGATGTCTGACGTTACACAGATGTCTTGTTTCTCCCTCACGTTATGCTCGCTAATATTAGCACCCCTCAAATGGTGGTTTTATTTATTTTTATTTTGTGTGTGTGTGTGTTTTATTGTATTTTTCTGAAGTGAGAAGCGGGGAGGCAGAGATACAGACTCCCACATGCACCTGACCGGGATCCACCCGGCATGCCCACCAGGGGGCGATGCTCTGCCCATCTGGGCTGTTGCTCCATTGCAACTGGAGCCATTCTAGCACCTGAGGTGGAGGCCATGGAGCCGTCCTCAGTGCCCAGGACAACTTTGCTCCAGTGGAGCCTTGGCTGCAGGAGGGGAAGAAAGAGAGAGAGAGGAAGGAGAGGGGGAGGGATGGAGAAGCAGATGGGTGCTTCTCCTGTGTGCCCTGGCCGGGAATCAAAACCAGGACTTCCACAGGCCAGGCCCACGCTCTACTGTGGAGCTAGCTGTCCAGGGCTAAATGGTGATTATTTTAAAATTTTTCCTCATTTCTTCTACATTTATTAATTTGAATTCTCCTGTAAGGAACATTAATCTTTTCTACCTCAATCATCTATTATTCAGTAATTATTTACAATAATATGGATTTAATGTCCCTTGATAACTGCGAGGATATTCTCCTTTTATTCTCATTTATTTCTCCTTTTTAAAAACCATTTGGAGGGGCTTTATTACCTTTCCTTTTCATTCTTCTTACAAACTTGGAAAATATTTATTTCACGTTTTCAGGAAGTTCAACCGGCACGCTTTGTGGAATTTTGTTAAACTTGGCAACCCCGTCTAGAAAGACACGCTGTCCTGGTGACCCAGTAATTCCCTTGTGCAGTGTAGCCGGGCTCCCCGGGCTCCCCGTTCTTCGCGGTCTTCCGGTGAGAGCTTCCCTGGCTCTCCCGATGGAGATGGGGGCCCCCTGCTTACTCTACACCTGGCAGGTGGCGGCCACAAGCCGTCGCTCCCCGTGCCCGGGTGCGAATTCTTCCAAAGGGCTAAGAGGGAACTGTCAGGTTTGGTCTCCACTTTAAAACGCCCTTTAGCAAGTTACTCACTCTGATATGAGAGCTTGGGTCACGTCTTTTCCCGGCTCATTCTCTACTTGTCTTTCTTCTCCAGGCGAAGTTTTGGTCTCTTGTCTCTGTGACATGGAACAAATATATCTTTCCCCAAAACCATTTAACTAGTGAGATGCCCTCCCGTGCACAGCATGAAACTGGATGTCTCTTGATTCGCTTGCGGCGGGGCCCTGGGTCTGGCACCTCACACCCCACCCCACCCCCGCCCGGCCCCTTGGTTGAGGAAGGCTTCCATCTGGTCAGCGTCCTGCTTTCTGTTCCGGGGAACGGTATCAGCGAGCTTCCAGCCTGCATGTCCAATCCATAAGGGGCAAACGTAGCCATTCTGGTTCCTTACTTCTTTAAGCCTCTCTTTCTACGAACGTATTAGCCAACGTGGGACCTGAGCGAGGACATATCTGGCCCTTGATTCCTGTAATTCAGGGATGAAAACTGCTCGCTGTATTGATGTGCTTTTCGCTCTACGGGCCATCTTTTCTTCCTTTCAAGCAAAGTGCTGTTGACTCTGAGATCACGCGCCAAACGACTCAGAAAGTACCGCTCTCTTCAGAGATTTTCATCTGTACCCCTCCCGCACACGCGCACCTGGTCCCTGCATCAAAAGAGAAAAGTCCTAAAAAGAGAGAGAGAGAGAGAGAGAGAGAGAGAGAGAGAGAGAGAGAGAAAGATGTCCTCTGCAGCCTCTGAGGTCCCTTATCGACCTGCAGCGGTGTGTTACAAGTCCAGGTGTGCCAGCCGACTGTCCCTGGCACCGTTCTTGGCTCTGGTCCAGCAAACTCCCTTGAACTTTCTTTTCTTATTGACCCCTTTCTCCTTCCCACCCCAAGCGTCCCGTTCCGAACTCGCATATTTGCACAGTGAAACGCCGTTTTTAAGCAAACCCCTTTTATTTTACCACCGGTAGTCCCTGACCTGGGATGGTTTGACTTAACGACTTTGCGACGTTACGAGATGGTGCTGCCAGTGATTTACGCCCCCTCCCCCCGGTAGAAACCATGCCTGAGTTTTGAGAGTTTTGACCTTTTTCTTGGGCTGTCGCCTGGTGATGCTGGACAGACTCAGCGACCCACCGTCCCCCGGGGCAGCCCTGCAGCCATGCGGGTCAGCAACCCATACTGTACAGCGTGGTGGTGGTAGATGCGTTTTCAACTTAGTGTTTTCACCTTAGAGCAGGGTTGGTTGGGATGGAACCCCATTGTCCGTCAAGGTACATCCCTAAAACACCCCAAAGCCCAGGTGACCAAGCCGCAGGTGCTGCCAGCGTTGAGCAAAGGGAGACAACAGAGACAGGTGAAGAAATAAGACCCGTTAGTGCAGGGGTCCCCAAACTATAGCCCGAGCGGCCCCCTGAGGCCATTTACCCAGCCCCCGCCACACTTCCGGAAGGGGCACCTCTTTCATTGGTGGTCAGTGAGAGGAGCACAGGATGCATCCGCACCCATAGTTCCCACTGAAATACTGGTCAGTGTGTTGATTTAAATTGACTTGTTCTTTATTTTAAATATTGTATTTGTTCCCATTTTGTTTTTTTTACTTTAAAATAAGATATGTGCAGTGTGCATAGGGATTTGTTCATAGTTTTTTATAGTCTGGCCCTCCAACCATCTGAGGGACAGTGAACTGGCCCCCTGTGTAAAACGTTTGGGGACCCCTGTGTTGGTGTGTCAGTTAGGAGGCACGACTGTGTGGTTAGCTATTTCATATTACAGAGTGGTTTTTTTTTTTCCTTTTTTAATAGCAGAAAGTAATCTTTTATCACCACGGCCTTTTTCCCTTTGTGGTGGCTTTAATGAAAACTTTTCTAATATGTCCCTACTCTTCATCGGAGCATACTGCATATAATTTATTCGCCTTTCTGTATCGCTCCCGGATTATAATTAAAAGCCTGAACTCCTAGTCCATGACCCTGAGAGTCCACTGAATTGTTTAAACCCTTTTTTTAAAATTTCCAACGTGCAGACCTCAGCTATGCATTTTGAGCTCTTGTGATGGCTACATTCACATCATGTATTTCCACTGTCCACTGTCAGTGCACGGCCAGTACCGCAATCTCCTTTGCCCAGCTGTGATGGTCCAGCTTGACCAGGCAGGAGAGGGGGACCTGGGAGCCATAACTGCAGGCCTTCCCGTGAGGGGAGGACTCCGGAATGAGGCCTGGAAGCTTCCAAAAGACGTGGCTGCTCCCAGCTCGTCTCTTGTGCCTGTCTCCCCGGCTGCTCTCGCCTCCTTGGCTGCCTGTGACTTCCGGGAACGCGCCCACGTGTCCGCCTCAGGGCCTCTGCGCATGGCGCTCCCCACCCGTGACCTCTGCGCGTGATGCTCCCCGCCCGTGATCCCTGGGAACGCGCCCATGCCTCCCGGCTCGGGGCCCCCGGTAACACGCCTGCTTGTCCCAGCTGAGGCCTCCCCGTCTGTGACCTGCGGGAACGCGCCCACGTGTCCGGCTCGGGGCCTCCACGTGGCGCTCCCCGTCTGTGACCCCGGGTAACACGCCTGCTTGTCCCAGCTGGGGCCTCCGTGCGCGCGCGCAAGGCGCTCCTCCCCGTCTGTGACCTCCGGGAACGCGCCCACGTGTCCGGCTCGGGGCCTCCGGGCGTGGCGCTCCCGGTCCGCACTCTCGGACCCCGATTTCCTGCTGCTCGCCCCGTGTCTTGACTCAGTTCTCAGCCCCAACCTTCACCCGCGGGGCGCTCCAGCCGTGGCCCTCCACTGGCCACCCGGGCGCTCCCGGAGGCGGAACAGTCTGTTTGTTTTCATTTCCAAACTGCCCTGACCTCATCGGATGAGTTGGGGGTATTCTTCCTTTTTTGCTTTTTTTTTTTTTTTCTGGCCTGAGTCTTTCTTTCCCCTCCCCTTTTCCTAAAAACTTCTTATTTCAAAATAATTACGTAGTCACAGAAATCTGCAAAAATCATTCCAAGAGGTGCCATACACCGTTTACCCGGCGGTTACGTGTTACGTGACGAGGGTACACCGTCAGGCCAGGAGAGACGGGCGTTGGTGCCGTGTGTGTGTGTGTGTGTGTGTGTGTGTGTGTGTGTGTGTGTGTGTGTGTGTGTGTGGTCTGTTGGGAGAGCTGTGTCCATTCTTGTGCCCAGCCCTGCTGGCCAGACGCAGAAGTGTCCCCACCTCAAGGGCCTCCCTCCTGCTGCCCTGTATCGCCACACCCACCTTCCTCCCCACCACATCCCTTCCTGCAACCACGCCCCTATTCTCCATCTCTATCACTTCCTCATTTCAGCAGTGCGACGTAAGTGGAGTCCCACAGCACGTGACCTTTGACACCTGCCTGTTTCACTCGGGCAAGTCATGCCCGCGGGCCCACTTCTTCTCACTGCCTGCGTCGCGTTCCACCGGCGGGGACAGCAAGGCTCGTGTGACTCCTCGGCTGCTGAGGGCAGAGGGAGCTTCTTCCCCCTGATTCCCACGCTCCTTCCGCAAGCCCAGGTGCCCTGCGTGTGTCCTTCCCCTGCGTCTGTACATTTCCCATCCCGACGATGCGCCGTCAGCCACCTCCCCAAGGCACCAGATCCTTCTTGTGGAGTTGCATTTAGAGACCACAGCCTGGCAGAAGGGATGGTGCCAGCACGTTCAGCCGTTGCCATGACTGCTGAACTCAACCCCCAGCCCCGGGAATATGGCAACCGATAAACCCACAGGGAGTCTCTTTATCTGTCAGAAAATTCCGCTTCCGGAAGGGCTCAGTGCTTGTTTGTCAGGTGAGTGAATGAATGGATGCAACACATCTGGTGGAAAAGAGATAACACAGCCCTTCCAGGAAAGAAGGGCTGTCAAACCACCAGCAGCTCCTCCAAGAACAGAACTCTGACGATCCAATCGGGTTTGGTTACATCCCGTGTCCTCCCTCCCGGTGGCATCCATGCGGCCGGCCCGGCCTCCCACTTCCTCCCACTTCCGTTCTGGGTCGAGTGAGGACTTCATGTCTTTCGGCTCAGTGTGAACTCCGGAGACGCCCTGCCCCTCTGAATCTCTGCACCTACCCGGCCCGCCGGGCAAGGTCCCAGAGAGAAGAAAATGGCAGATGACATGTGTTTCAGGTGGAAACCCATCTATGTCCCTGAGTCTCAGCTCACACACAGACGGGTGAGTGCCAGCATCCCAACAGGGGACGGGCTGAATCCTCGTTGCCGCGGCCTTGACTCTGTCGGTGTCGTGAGGGGAGGTGCACTGTGGGGTGTGTCCAGGGCCGGGCCCTGTGCTCCGCCTATATCCTGGCTACAACTTGGTTTCTTAAATGCGCACAACATCTCTCTGAGCTCGGTGGGGACAGCCCATTTCAGAGATGAAGACAGCGCAGGCCGGAGAACTAGCATTTTTGAGGAGTGCTCTACTGTTGCTGGAATAAATGCCCTGGCTTACGACCACAGACATTTGCTGTCTTACAGTTAGTTCCAGAGGTCAGCAGCCTGCAGTGGTCTCGCTGAGCTAGAAACAGGGTGTCAGAGGGCTGTGCTCCTGCCGAGGGTCTGGGATCGCCTTTCCTGGCCTTGCCAGCTTCTGGCGGCACCTGCTTTCCTTGGCTGGTGGCCCCTTCTTCCGTCTTCAAAACCAGCAGAGAAGCCTCTTTAAATCTCTCTCTGGCTCTGACTCCTTTGGCTCTAAAGAGCCTCGTGAGTACTTGAACCCACCCAGATAATCTGAGACCATGTCCCCACCTCAAGAGGCTCAGCGTAATCACACCTGCCAAGTCCCAATACCGTGTGAGGTAGCATATTTATAGGTCCTGGGGCTTAGGACGTGGCCATCTTTGGGGGACGGGCGTTCTCCTGCCGACTGGAAGGAGAAGTAGGTTCACACACCGAACACGTGGTTAAGAACTGGGCCTCAGAGACCTGGGGTGTGCAGTCAGGTTGCCCCTCTGCCTGGTAGGAGTGGCTTCTCCTAGCGGGTCTCTCCTCTCCTCTCCTCCCTCATCCCTCCTCTCCCCTCCCTCCTCTCCTCTTCCCTCCCTCCCTCCTCTCCTCTCCTCCCTCATCCCTCCTCTCCCCTCCCTCCCCTCCTCTCCTCCCAAAGCCCTCCTTTCCTCACCTCTACCCTCCTCTCCCATCCCTCCCTTCCCTCCTCTCCCCTCCCCTCCCCTCCCTCCTATCCCCTCCCCTCCCCTTCCTCCTCTCCCCTCCCCTCCCCTTTCTCCTCTCCTCTCCTCACCTCTACCCTCCTCTCCCCTCCCTCCCCTCCTCTCCTCCCAAAGCCCTTTCCTCACCTCTACCCTCCTCTCCCATCCCTCCCCTCCCTCCTCTCCCCTTCCTCCTCTCCTCTCCTCTCCTCTTCCTTCTCTCCTCTCCCATCCCTCCTCTCCTCTCCTCTCCCCTTCCTCCTCTCCTCTCCTCCCCCCTTCCTTCTCTCCTCTCCCCTCCTCTCCTCTCCTCTCCTCTCCTCTCCCTCCTCTCCTCTCTTCTTCATCTTCTCCTCTCCCTCCTCTTCTCATCCTCTTCTTCATCCTCCCCTCCCCTTCCCTCCCACTTCTGCTTGGATAGCTCTAGCCGAGGTCTGGCTGTGGTCTGTTATTCTGTTCAGCACCCGCCGCAGGGTCCTGGTGACGATCATGGGCCAGAGTGCTAGGTCAGGACTGCTGGTGGCAAACCCAGGGTGTCTGTGGGGAAATGTGACCGAGGCCTGGGAACCAACGTGCCGCCCGCCCCAGGAGCTGCAGCCCGGCTCTCGGCAAAGACGGACGGGGCAATTAGCTGTGTTACTGCGTCCGGCTCGTCACGGAAATGAACTGCAGGGTCCCTCCCAGTGGCAGGAAGGAGGGACAGCTGGGGAGGCGGCTGCCACCCTCTCTTCTATTGTTATAGACATTCGTCCTCTGCTCTCAGGGAGGGTGTCGGGGCACGATGAGCGATGTTTCCTAAATACACACGCTGCCCGCCTCTCACCAGTCTGTTGTCGTGGATAATAATGTCTTCAATATACTTAGACTTTCCCCGAATGGTTCTCTTTAAATTATTTATGGCTATATTTGGGGCAGGTCACCGTTCACCCAGGCGAATCGGAAGCTGCCTGTGTATTTTCTCATTTTAGACACATCCTCATGTTCCAGACAAAGGGGATTATAAGGATTTTCCCCGAGAAAGTCCAAAGTTCATAGTTCTTAAGAAAAAATATGATTTCCTATCTCCAAAGGAGAAAGTATCTTTGCTAATCCTCTCCGCCAACCCCGGTCTCCTGTGTCTGCCTCTGGAAAGCAGGCGCAATGGCGCTGACCCCGTGGCAAAAAGGACTTCTGCAACAGTGGCCGAGAGACCTGTTTCTGGGGTCCTCCCGGGAGGGGGCAGGGGACCCCTGACCTCCAGCGCATAGACCTTGCAGACACAAAGGCGCCCCTGTCGAGATATGGCACGATGTGGACTGTTTGTCCCCCTGGAGAGGTCACTCGTGGCGTCCACCAGACCCAATTGGCCGTAGCCCCGTCCCCTCACGGCATTGCCATTTCCACGGTCACCGCTGTGAGCCAGGCACTGGCTTATCCACTGAAGGACCAGACGGGTCCCAGAAGAGTGGGAGAGGGCGGAGAGAGGGGGAGAAGAAAAGAGAGAGACATGGACCCAGAGGAAGACAGGGACAGACAGGAAGACAGGGGAGAAACATGGATACAGGGAGAGGCAGAGACAGACAGACAGACAGCGATGGAGACGGTGTCCCAGGACGCCGGGCTGGCTTTGCCTCAAGCACGGTTCTGGCATCTTGTCTGGCTGGGTCTGGGTAGAAGGAAGGTGGCAGAGTGGGGGTGAGGGGCCATGAGGAGACAGACTCTCTTTGGGGTTGGGGTCAGGGTGCTAGGTCAGATTCCCGATTCTCCCACTTCCTTCGGCAACGTTACTTCACCTCTCGTGGCCTCAGGGTCCTGTTTGTGAGGTGGGCACAATGACAGTAGCTGACCATTGCTGAGACCTGGCAGGTGCCGGGTACCATGTTCGCCGTTTCTGTGTGCTGGGTTCCTCGGCTCCTCATGGCTGTACCAGGAAACGGGAGCCTCCATTAGTCCCATCGACAGGCCGGGCACACGGGGCGGACTCAGTGCTCACAGCAGGCAGCGGCAGGACAGAGACCCCGTGTGGTCTCTCCATGCTGTCCTGGGTCCTAGCCACAGCTCGTTGTGAGGACCACGGGCAGTAATGTGTGCAGAGCACTCAGCCCCGTGCCAGGTACGTAGAAAGTGCTAGAAAAGTACTTTCTGTGAGGAGGGCAGAGCGGAAGCTTTGCAGGGAGGAAAGGGGACCTTCCTGCACTATCGGGAGAGGTGGGAGGTCAGTCCTCGGGGAGACAGGTCGGGAAGGAGCGCGCTCCCTCCTGCTGAAGCGGAAGGCGGAGAAACCTGTCAGAGCTCGGGAAGTCACACCAGCAGCGGGCTCCCAGCCGTGGCTACCAGTGCGGCTGAGTGTGCTGGTCACCTCTGGGATGACTCCGAGCACAGGTGTCCGTGGTATCTGCCTGTTGGCTCCCAGCCCGGCACGGAGGGCCGGGGGTGGCGTGGGGTGCCTCTTCCTGGCACATGCGTCCGTTCACAGTTAACCAGAGCTGCGCCGACCCTTGCTGCGGGGCCGGGACCTGAGCGACCCCCAGCCTTTTGGTGAATTAGCTCCTCCGTACTGAACATTCCCGGTTTCCCCGCATCTGTGCTGGAGCGCTATGCGGCCACGCCAGCTCGAGGTCGTCCCCCAGAGCAGGGGGCTGGCAGACGGCCTGTCCGCACGCCGGCGCCAAGCCTGCACTGATCGTTTCTGGAAGGAGAGACAGTTCAAAGAAAGCTGAGTGTTCTTCCAGATTTCTCTCTACCCTCCCTGTCCACGCACGGAGCTCTGGCCCTGTGCAGGGAGCTCTCACTCTCCCGTGGTTTGGGGAGCCCGTCTGCTCTGCTACCTGGGGCCGAGGACGGCCATGCCAGACAGTCCTCCCGGCCACGCGGGCACAGCTGCACCCCTCCGTCTTCAAAGTGTGTGACAGAGAGCAGGACCCCTTTGTCACAGTGACGTTCCTTTGAAGAGGAACTGGCACTGTGGCCGACTGGGAGGTGACGGCCTCATGAAAGCCACATCCGCCACTGTTTACTCTCAGAGACCAGCTCTCCCTTTCATGACAGTCCCTCCTGCGCCCAATCCCGCAGACAGCGCCACGTGGAGCCGGGTCAGGGGCCCTGCCCGGTGCCGTCTGCAGTCGGGAAGACAGACTCTGAGCACTGGACTGGGGAGAGAGGGAGACCTGAGAGGAGCCGGGGGAGGGGGTGCTGGAAGCCACAAGGGCCAGCCTCAGGCTCTCCTGACTCGGCCCACCATGTGGGAATGGCTGCATCCAGGCCTCCCTGCCTCTGCGGTGACCCAACGGTCACAGAGGCTGCTCGCTGGCTCCCCTGCACCGTGAGCGTCACACCGGTCTGGCTGCCTTGTCAATCTGGGGAAAACTATTACTCGGCCATGGCAACACTTGCATGAATTTTGGCTGAATTGTATATATATTTCATTACCTACAAAAGAGCATACTGCACGTACATCCAATGCTTTCAGCGGCCCTCGGGGATGGAGGAGTCCCGGACCACCCACCCCCAGAGCGGCTCTCATGGTGACGTCTGTTTCGTAGACACCGTTCTGTCATCTTTATTTATTTATTTACTTATTTTTTACAGGGACAGAGAGAGAGTCAGAGAGAGGGATAGACAGGGACAGACAGACAGGAATGGAGAGAGGTGAGAAGCATCAATCATTAGTTTCTCATTGCCATTGCGACACCTTAGTTGTTCATTGATTGCTTTCTCACATGTGCCTTGACCGCGGGCCTTCAGCAGACCGAGCCACCTCTTGCTGGAGCCAGCAACCTTGGGTCCAAGCTGGTGAGCTTTTGCTCAAGCCAGATGGGCCCCCACACTCAAGCTGGTGAGCTCGGGGTCTCGAACCTGGGTCCTCCGCATCCCAGTCTGACGCTCTATCCACTGCACCACCGCCTGGTCAGGCCTGTCATCTTTTTTAACGGTTTCTAGTTTGAGTGGATTTTACATTCTGAGTAAGTTCCACTCTTGAAGGACAAAAAGCCCTAAACACACATATATATATGCTACACATCTTTTAAAGTCTAGTGTCCTTTTCTTTAAAAAAGAAAAAATTTATTTTTAGCAGAAAAAAAGTGTGACTTCTTTTATTTTTATGCCCAGACTGAGCTGCGGGTCCGCCCCGGCACGTGGTTCTCCTGCGTGGGACCACAGCGCAGGCTTGACCCGGCCATTTATCTGTGCCAGGTTCTGGGCCCTCCGCTGACAGAGCAGAAAGCCCCTGGATAGTGTAAAGTGACGAAAGTGCTTTTTTAAAATGAGCAAGAAGATTTTAGAAACATTGCTATAAATAAATGTATCCTTCTGAGCAAAACCCCTGATGGAATAAATCCTTTCCGAGTTCCATGGGGTCACCCCGGTATGTCCTTATCCCCCCCCCACCCCACCCCCGTCAGGAGGGCCGGGAGGGTCTTTCCGGAGGGAGGGGCGGGCTTCCCTAACTACAGGTCAGCCTCGGGGAGAAGAGGCCCGGGCAGGGGGCAGGGGTTCCAGCAGTCACGTGTTTCGAAGCCGGTTTTGCTGTTTGTTGCCAGACCCTGGGGCCCTGTGCCGGCCTCTCCGGCTGAGTCCCTGCAGGCTGGTCCTCCATCAGGCGCTCTGCATTGGGTCCTAGCAGCAGCCGGCGCTTTGTGACTTTGGTCTGATGGGTCGGGGACCTGGCAGCGTCTGTCTGTGTGAAAACCCAGGTGCTAGAAGTCCGGGAAGCAGTTGACATTTAGTCCCCAAAGGACCAGGGTTGATGCTGTTTACCCCAAGTGAGGAGCCAGATTCAGGGTCAGCAAACATAGAGTGTCTGTCACCTGTGTGTCAGACTCCTTTAAGGGGTGACCTGATTTGCGCCCCCATAAAGGTTCTTTTGTGGCAGTGCTGTAATGAGGCTGAGAGAGGGAGGGAGGCGGGAGGGAGGGGGAAAGGAAAGGAGGGAGGGAGAGAAGGAGGGGAGAGGGAAGGAGGGGGGAGGTAGGGGGAAAGGAAGGGAGGGAGGGAAGGGAGAGGGAAGGAGGGGGAGGGAGGGAGAGAGGGAGGGAGGGGAGAGGTAGGGAGGGAGGAGAGATGTAGGGAGGGAGGTAGAGAGGGAGGGAGAGGAGGGAGGGTGGGGACAGTGAGGGAGGGAGAGGAGGGAGGGAGGGGACAGTGAGGGAGGGAGAGGGGGGAGGGAGGGAGAGAGGGGGAGGGGGAAGGAGGGGGAAAGGAAGGGAGGCTGGGAGGGAGGAGAGAGGTAGGGAGGGAGGCTGCCACCTCTGGCCCCCGGGCTCCCAGGCTGCCCTTGTCTGAGATCACTTCGTCCTGGGCTGTCTGTGGCGCTCCTTCCTATCAGCTGTGCTCTCTCCAGCCCGAGAGGAGCTGTTGTCTCTGTGGAGCTCTTAAGGTGTTAGTGCTCAGCTCCCGGGAGCCGGGCTTAGACGAGGAGAACTCTCTTCCTCTCTGGGCTCAGAGCTCCTTCTCACTGGAATGCAGAGAGACAGACAGCGTGCACCGGTCCACAGCAGCCCCTTCTCTGCCACCGTTGGCCATGCAGACGGGACACAGATCCCACGCCCATGCCCGCAGAGGGCCGTCCAGAACCCCGGGGCCGGGCCTCAATGGAGGAGGGGGGCAGTTGGATGCACAAAACCTCGGGTGGAAGGTCAGACGCACAGGCAGGGGGTCAGCAGGCGTGAGGAGGGGGTTTCCTCCCAGGTCAGTTCCGGAAGCCACCCTCTTCGGTCATTCACTCAACAGTCATGGGTCCCGTACTGTGTGTCAGGCTCTGTGCTTAAATACGGGGGACAGTGGAGCATCAGACAGAACGTGTCCATCTGAATATATTTCCAATCCCAATGATTGTGAGTTACCATTTCAGAAATCCCACTCCATAACTTACCCCTGTCCTTAACGATGAAATAGAAAAGTTAAATGGAAGGAGAGTTTAGATACATTTAATTCTACATTTCCATATGGTTGCCATTAATAAATGGACAACTTACGCCCTAGGAAAAGTCCCTGCATGGACGAACCTGAAATGTCACACAGGCCTGGACCACAGGGGCTTGACAGGCCCCCTCCTGTCTCTAGCGTCTTCCCTCTCTGGTCACCTTGGGTTTCCCTCCGAGCACAGGAGGGCCGCACGCCTCCCCCTGGACAGCCACGGCTCTCACACTTGACCGCTGCCTTCCTCCCCGGAGCCGGCCTCACTGTCCTGTTCACCCCCTGCTTTCTGTCACCTGTCACCTGTGCTTTCTGTCACCTGTGCCCGGCATGCCTGTGTCCTGTCAGTGAACTCCACTTCTCGTTTCTGTTGGTTCCGAATGTAGAGAAATAGGTTTTCCCCGGATCCTTCGCTGGCTGTGAAGCCGGTCTCCCCACGCCCAGAGCACACGTGTTTTCCTGACTAAGTAAACATGTCATTCTGGGGCCTTAACATTTATCGAGTATCCCGAGTCTCGTTACTGCCAAAAACTCCTTGGGAGCCATTTTCGCTCTTGTAATTATACGAGGAAGGGGAGTTCATCAATTTCGACGTTGTCTGCCTTGGACTTGCGGCTCAGCTGGGAGGCTTGAGATCCAGATGGTCCACGAGCCTCGGATCCGCCCCATTCAAAGGCGGTTCAATTAAAACGGAGCGTGTTTTCAATGGCTTTTAATTGTTTAAGGGCTTCAAAGCGAACCGTCTGCCTTTTCCTACGCTGGGTTTTTCTTCTTATTTTTTTTTTAAAGGTACTTGAATGTCAATTGAAACTAATCAAATGCTACTTTAATATTTGCAATAGTGAAACCACAGACCCGAATTATACTTTCATATTTTATGGGCAAAGTCCTCATTTGACTGAACCTTTTACTGAATTTCCATCGTAATGTATAAATCAATGGGCATATTACCATCCTGGTTTGTGTTAAAGGTGTCAAAGATCAAAATACTTATTGAAAACCAAGGAAATCTATCTTTTCCTGAAAGTCGAGCATGGGCACTGTGGCCAGTGACGCTCACCACGGAAACCGGGTTGGGGAGGGGGGATGCCCCCAAGCTCCTCCCTTGGGGCCCACAGCCACTCTTATTAAACTGCTTCCTGTTACTTCTCAGAGTTTTATAGACACACCAGACCCGGGTCCCGTGGGTCACGGGCAGCGTGCACCTGGTGCAGGTCTGTGTCCGTCCACTCTGAATCAAGCCTGGGGACTCAAATCGTCACTGAGTAAATAGTGAGCACAGTGACTGGGTCCCGTTTACACAGCAATCCGGGTGAACAGGGCCCCTTTCTTTTCCTTCCTGGTCTTGAGCCGGTGTGAGGGGTACACTGGGCTCTCTTCCTCAACCATATACATCCGGTGACTCTAGAATTAATGTCAGTGCCGTATCTCTGAAAGCAGATGTTCTGTGTGGCATGGGGGGACCAGAGTGGCAGGAAGCTCATGGTGGCTCTCCTAGCCCAGCACACCTCCGCCCCCCACAAATCCCTCCTTCATCCCCCTATGCTAAGTGCATAGTCCCCCTTCCATGGGGGTTGTCTTGGACCATCAGTGCTGGTGGTCCAAGACTCCCGGGTAGCTCCTCTGAGATCTCATCTTTTCTGAAACAGAATTCTTCTTTTGCTCACGGCGTCAAGAAAGCGTTGGGAGAATCAGGTGAAACCCCGGAGACATCTAGAGAGGGCCCCTCCTAGCTCCTCCTCTGTTCCGGAAGTGGCGGCCGCTCCTTCATTGTAAGGACCACAGGGGACCATCCCTTTTGGGTCTCCCCTGGGCTGACTGACGGTCCACGGTCATCTGGCAACCCCTTCTTCCCAAATCCTGCACCTGCTCCCAGAGCTGAGTTCCACGTTACCCCATTGTGGGGCTCAGTTCTTTCTTTCTTTCTTATCTTCCTTAGGATTGTCTCATGGAATTAGAAGTCAGAACCGTAAGATTTCATTTTTGAAAATGAGAATTAAGGCGGGGAAGGTGGAGAAAATAATTTTACATAAAGCCACACACACATTTCTTTTAATAAAGTTAAAATAAAGGAAAATCTCTCTGGCTTTAGTGTGATAATTTTTTTTTTCTGTAAAGTCAATGTAAGTTTTAAATTAGTACTTTGGAATTAAGTTATAATAAAGCCACGGAGTTCATATTACAGAGAAAGTATTAAACTTTGCTACCATAATTACTTTGCATGCCCTTGTGTTCATTTTGAAAGTGTTATTCTGATAACAAAAGTGGTACTTTTTTTTTATATTGAGAGATTGGAAAAAAATGTTTTGCAATACAGAAATCAAAAGCAAAAACGTATCCTTCTAGTCAGAGCTAACTCACCATGGTTAACATTTTATGTATACATGTATACTTTGAAATGCATAGATACTATTATCTTTCTCTGCGCAGAGGCTGCGTACTTTTTTTTTTATGTTTTCCCTATATCCGTGATGGCGAACCTATGACACGCGTGTCAGCACTGACACGTGTAGCCATTTTCGATGACCCGCGGCCGCATACCAGAGAAGTATGGGGCCGCATGCCGAGAAGGACATTTCATCCTCGGCTCGGGCACGGCCCGGTGCAGTAGCCGAGGATAAAACATGTGCTGTAGTGTAGACACTCTGTGCTGGAGGTCTGGAGGCCAAAACAACAGAACTCCGGCACAGAGCGTCTAGTTCTGGGACTTCCAGTTAGGCCGTGTTTCTCGAAGCGACACCCCCCCCCCGAGTGATGCTCGGTATTTTGGCGAATTTTGATAATACAAACTCAAAAGATTGCCCCTCACTGCCCTAAATGGATGCTGTCACGTATGCTGTTTTGAATCTGTATCAGGGTGTGTTTCGCTTCTAGTAACAGAAGCCCCAGCGTAAGCAAGTTTCGCCCTGATTGAAGAACTTTGGGAAGTCCGGAGGTGGGAAGAGGTGCAGGGCAGTTCACCGACCCGGTCAGGCTGTCGGGATCAAGCGCCCAGGCACTTCCCTTCTCTCTGTCCTGCCACCAGCGTGCCCAGCTCCATGCCAAAGCCCCTCATCCCCTCATGGCCATACATTTGCCACCATGAGCATCGGGGACAACATGCTTTCTTGTCTAGTGAAGGGAGAAAAGGCCTGTTCCCGACCTGGAATGGCCGGCCTGGCCTTTGGTCTGCAGAGGACAACTTAGGTGTGGCCACCCCAGAACAAGAACAGCCACCAGGTACTTGCCATAGGCCGGCCGGCTTCCACCTCGTGTCCTCTGACCACGGGCAGGGGCCCTTGGGTTGCCGTGATTGGCATAGATAGACTGGGTGGGGCTGGTTCCCCACACCACGCGGCCGCTCTAACATGGTGGCAGTGTGGGAAAGACGTGGGGGTTGTCAGCTCCGCCCTCAGTCCCTGGTACTCTCGCTGAGGGAGGGTCTTATGAGCATGCACAGGGGTCATGTGAAAGGGTCACTAGCTCACTTTCTCATCGGTCCCTCTTGGCTCTGTGCCCATTTGGTCCGTCTCGAAGTGCTGTCCTTCCTCCAGCCTCTGTTGACGCACCGCCTTCCCTCAGGGTCCCCGCGGGAGGGTGGCTCCCGGCAGCCTGCCCCCCCAGGTCAGTGTCTTTCCTGGCTGCTGTCCAGCAGAAGCCAGAGGGTCTCTCCCTGAGCCTGGTCCTCCCGGGGGCCCAGGGGACTAGCATGGTCCCAGGCCGATCCCTTGTCCTGGACGTGCCCAGGGCAACTCTCCTGTCCCCGAAGGTGCTGGGAGTAGGGCTGACTCCCTCACGTGCACGGCCTCCTGGGGAGGGTGTGGGCCCCACCGCAAGGTCGGGGTCTGGTGGGCAAGGAGCCTCGGCGGGGTGCCGGGTACCCACAGCAGCCCCCTCAAAAGCCGTTCCCACCCTGAGCATGACAGTCCTCACCAGAGTTTGAAGTTAAAAGGAACATTAGATATTTTCATCTTCATTTAAAAATCAGTTTGTTTGTGCCTGACCTGTGGTGGCGCAGTGGATAAAGCTTCGACCTGGGAACACTGAGGTCACCAGTTCAAAACCCTGCACTGGTCTGGTCAAGGCACATATGGGAGTTGATGCTTCCAGCTCCTCCCCCCTTTCTCTCTTTCTCTCTCTCACTCTGTGTCTCCTCTCTAAAAATGAATAAAATTAAAAAAAAAAAAATTTTAAAAAAATCAGTTTGTTTGTTTTAATAGAAATGCTGTGTTCAGAAAGAGGGGGGACAGATAAGTTTTCGGGGAAGTGATCCTTATTAATCAAACGTTCTCCAAAATTTGGGAGTTTGGGGGGGTATGCTTTTGGCAATAGATCAGTTTTTTTCCTGAGTTTTTACTTAAGCTAGTACAGAAATTAAAAGAATAAAATGAGCTTAAAGGCATAAATTATAATAAATATAAGTGGCAATATTTTTATTCTTTACACACTTTTTTATTTTCAGTACCCTTGACACAATGCCATATACTATAGAGAATTCATGGGCATTTTTTTGAGAATAATTCTGAGAAATAATAGGCAGATTTGATATCACTACGGCAAAAATCAGATGTTAAAGAAAATAACTACTGTTTTTTAAATTGCGCTACTGTTACATGTGTAACTATGTGTAATAAATATTCATATTTAATTGTAGGTGCCGGTGTTGCATACACTACGATAAAATGGAATAACTTCTATGATTCTCTGCAAGAATTTATAAAGGGGTCCTTCAGATTGTAGTAAACATTTTAAATATATATATTTAGCCTGACCAGGCGGTGGCGCAGTGGATAGAGCGTCGGACTGGGATGCGAAAGACCCAGGTTCAGACCTCGAGCTCGCCAGCTTGAGGGCGGGCCCATCTGGCTTGAGCAAAAGCTCACCAGCTTGGACCCAAGGTCGCTGGCTCCAGCAAGGGGTTGCTCGGTCCGCTGAAGGCCCGCGGTCAAGGCACATGTGAGAAAGCAATCAATGAACAACTATGGTGTCGCAACGAAAAACTAATGATTGATGCTTCTCACCTCTCCGCATTCCTGTCTGTCTGTCCCTATCTATCCCTCTCTCTGACTCTCTTTCTCTCTGTCCCTGGAAAAAAATATATATATTTATGGGACGAAAAATGGAAAACTTCCTAATAGAAATTCTCTTAAGTGAGAAATGAGGTTAGTCCCAGTCACCCTCAAACTGTAATCTGTCCTGGTGGTGACCCTGAGGACACAGTCACGTCTTCATTTTATATAACGTAAAAAAAAAATCAGGGGTTTTTGAAAAAGCTTTCCAGAAGGCAGCGGGGAAGAAAAAAGATCATCATTTACTAAAATTTGCTCATGAGGGGTTTTTACGTTGTTGTTGTTTTTATGTGACTGGATCTTAGTGAACCTGGGAGGCTGTGACATTCCAGGGCTGATGAACACACAAACCCAGCCCGTCGCGGTCAAGGGAGGGATACAGCTGGGGGACATCGCAGTTCACCCCAGTGATGGGGATGGTTCCCCTGTGTTGGAAGTAAGAGCCTGGACGTCAGTGGTGGTTCGGTGTCTGGAACGTGCCTTGGCGGTCAGTCTAGAAACTGACGTGGCCCGAACGGGTCATCTGGCTGTGGGAGACCATGGCCGTCCTCTCCCCACCGTCAGGCTGTGGGTTTGGTTCTGCCCTTCCACCTTGAAAAAAAACCTCAGGACATTCCCCTCCCGCTGGCCTACTACGTGGACGTGTCTTACAAATCAGAGGCTTCTCCGAGTGGCTCTGACTGTCCTTTCTCTGACACAGAGCCATCACCCTGGAGAACCAGCTGGTGATCCTGGCGGCCACCGCGGGGGACGCGGGGGCGTACTACGTGCAGGCTGTCAACGAGAAGAACGGCGAGAACAAGACCAGCCCGCCCGTCCACCTGAGCGTCGCCGGTGAGTCTGAAACCTCCGTGGTGCTTCCGGACAGCGGGAAACGGGGTTTAATAATGAGTCCACCGCGGTCGCGTGGGGGACATTCCGTGGTGGGTCTCCTCTGTCTAGTCTCGTGGTTATGATTTAATATTGATCAAATGTCAGTGGTTGCTTTCTCGGAAGGGGTGGGCAGAAAAATGTGAATATAATTCGTGTTTCTGAATGCAAGATCTTATTTGTCTGGGGGATTTAATTTTCTCTCTTTTTTTTTTATTGTTCATACACCGTTAATGTGTAGTGTTTTCAACAGCAACAACAACAAAAAACCTTTTGTCTTACAGGAATTGTATTCATGAATCTTATTTGAGACTAGTGAGACGAGGTTAGGCACAGGTTATGTGCTTCTGTTCATTTCATAATAAAATCCTTGATAAAATATATCTACTAATGTAATCGAGTTCAAATTGGCAGTATTTAGGCATAATCGACTGATCTTTTTTTATTTTTTTTTTTCTGCCTGACTTAACCGAATCAGGTAGAGAACACAGACAACCCACAGTGATGTGTCCAGTTTATTTAAGGGCAGTTTAGCGTGAGGGAGCTTGCTTCATATGTTTGGCCTCTGCGGCCCAGGACAGTGAGGCGTGCAGATCACGGGGCACGCCACCAGGCGTGTGTGGCACGAAGCTCCGTGGTGTGAAACGTGGTGATTTGGTCGTTGGGGAAAGTGCAGCCAGGAAAAGGCCGCCGTGATAAATTTCAAAATATTTATGATCACATTGTACAAGAGTGAATTAAATGGATCTGTCTGGGTACGAATAGGTTTCATCTTTAAAAAAAAAAAAAAAAGCACATTTGAAGAAATGGCTCACCGCCTCCGGTAGTTTGAAAATGTGTTTCACATGGGATGGGATTGTGGCCTTTGCTTCTCGTGGTCCTTGTGGGGTCACCACGGCCTCCAGTGGAATTTTCTGAGTGAGTGCAGCAGACCCCACGGGCAGCAGAGGGGCTTCCCTGAGTGCTTTCATGGGGCTCGTCACGTTCCTGCAAGGCTCCTAAGTGGCCACCATCCCGCCATCAGCTCCTTGGCTCCTTGGGGAGGCACTGGACGCTGACCCCCAGACAGATCCAGCCCAGAGGTGGCCGTCAGCGTGACTTTTCAGGGCTTTGGAAAGTGATGTCCCTCGATGGGGTGTGAGGCTTGCCAAGTCCAGTCAGCGTGGGAGGAGGCGCTGCTGTTTCAAAGACCCCCCCCCCAAGTGGAGAGCCGAGATAGAAAGGAAGGTGAATTTATCACGATTTTCCCAATATTGGAGACCATGTAACGGAAGAGGTTGTGATGATTTTCAAGAGTGACCGTTGGAGTCCTTGCACAGCTGACTCGGCACGAAATTCTAGTATACATACCAGGGTAATACAAGGTCAGGCTGGTGGAATTTGGGGTCAGAAGCAAGGAAATCGGCCTCAGTCTGTGAAGAGGCATAGCTCGTCCGCTCAGCACGGTGCCCGCCTGGCGATGCGATGCCGCCGCAGCCTGTGTCTGGGCGCCTCCCCGCGTGCCCACGTGCCCACGTGCCCGCCCTGCTGAGGCCGTGGAAAGGAACCCCACGCGGGGGACTGCAGACGGCTGCGCCAGCGCGTGCCGTGCCGTGCAGGGCGGGCGGGCGGCGCGTAATTGCAATATGCAAATTTCTCAATAAGTTCGGTTTCTACTCCATCCAAGAAGTATATTGGAAGCAGCTCATACATATTATAATTAACTCCCTTGCATTTCATTCTCTCGGGTAATTTCATCTTTCCGCTGGCACCGGGTGAAGCGTGTAGAAGGAAGGAGACGCGAGGAGGCTGACGGTGTGGACGGAGCGCTTGCCCGGCTCCGCGCAGAGCCTGCGCCGTGTTCCCTGATGCCCGCTCCGCCTCTTCCCCGCGCACGGAACGTGGGAGGAGTCAGGCGTGGAGGAAACAGCCTTAGCTCCCATCTTACTTAGGAGGGCTTCCTGTCCACGCGTTGGATTTAGCTAGAGGTGAGATGGCGCCCAGTTACGCCGTCCTCGCGGAGACTGCCCTTTGGAAAACCTCTAAAGGACAGAAAGCCACACAGTTGCAAGGTGAAGGGTTGCTCTTTCTGGACTCAGCAGGACTGAGGTGGGGCCGGGCTGCCCCTGCACCCGGGGGCACTGACTCTACAGCAGTGGTTCTTAACCTTTTCTGAGGTACCAAACCCACCACTTTCATAGGCGCATTCACCGAACCCTTCTTCAGTGATAAATAAAATATGATTCTTTTTTTCCAAATTCAAGACATAGGTCTATGTTTTTTTACTGGTGCACAAAATGAGCCGTGCATGAACATCACCTTGCTCAAAGAACAAAACCAACAAAGTGCATGAACTCACAACAAATGACGGTATCACTTTATTCTGGCCTCCGCGGCAGAGGCTTCTCCGAACCCCTGAGACCGACTCATCGAACCCCTAGGGTTTGATAGAACCCAGGTTAAGAACCACTGCTCTACAGGCTGACAGTGGAGTCAGGGGTTGCCCAGACCTGCTCACGGTGCTGGTGAGACTCAGCATGTGCTGTGGACTTAAACGTCTTTTTTCGTGACGTAGGCTTTGGAAAAGCAAAAATGTGTGTGTGTGTGTGTGTGTGTGTGTGTGTAATAGCAAGTACGAGTGATGAATATTTCTTAAAACTTGCCAGCCAACGTTTCTAAAGAATCAGAAGATATTACAGTGAATTATCACTTAACAAAGATAAATTTGTCATCGGCATCAGGAGATTAAAGCAGGGAACCTTTGTGTCGTGAATGCAATTAGGGTCGTAAGGCACCAAAATGAAATTCCTGGTGGAGCGTGCTATAATTAATTAAAAATCAGAGGGCCATCACCCCACCTCTCGTTTCCTGTCGCAGTGACGCACCGTTCCCGCCTGCGGGGACAGCCCGACGAGACCGGGGGCCAGCCGTGTCCCAGAACGTCTCAGTGAGCGATGGCCTATCACCCAGCCCACAGGAGGAAGTCATGTATTTCCCCAAACAGCCGTGTGCTTCAGTTTCAAAACAGACCCCACCGCCTTTTCAGCTGCTACATATTGTGGCTAGACTGGCTGCCGCTGGGAAGGGAAAGGGAAAGAGGGTTTAGATAAAAATAAAGATTGTTAAGCGCATAGCAGATGAAGAAGTGACGTGCTGCCCCGTCGTGGGGGGGGGGGGGGCCCGCTGCTCCGGGCACGTTTCAGGGACCGCACCGTCCGCCCTTCCCCCTCTCGCCTTGGGTCGGTGTGGTGGCGGGGACGCCTCTCCGCGCGCCTGTTCTGCTCCAGCGCTCCCTGTCGGGAAGCGGAGAGCTCCGGGAGCACCCCCCTTCCTCCTTCTGCTCCCAGACAACGCCCGCCCCCATCTCCAAGGCGGGTTTCTTTTGAAGTTTTCACTGGATGCAATGGCAGGCGTCCGGGACGTCCATGGCACCGTCGGGGCGTCCTGCATGCATTTTTCATGGCCCGCTCCCACCCGGCTCAGACGCACAGCAGCCCAAGGAAAAACAGGCCCGGCTCAACTGAGTGCGGACATTTCCCTGCCGAGGTCGAGCCCAGGTGAGCTTTTCCACACCTGTCAACCTGTCCTCGGTCTTCGCTTTGAAGATCTTTCCATGGAGTTCACGTGGCTGGGGCAGGTCTTGGCGGACCGAATCCACTCACGGATTGAGAGTTTCTTCTGAAGAGAAGGAGCAGGGTCCGGTGTAGGGATGAGAGGAGAGGCGTTCAGCGCGGTGGCTAACCAATTACCATTGAAATGCCCTCGTCCCTACCTCAGGCCCTCGTCAGCTCTGACCCCGATCCTCAAATTGTCCCGTCTAATGAGATTCTCTCCGAGGGAACGAAGCGGAGATTAAAAAAGAGATGACTGCCCCTCCCCTCCCTGTTATTGGCACCTCTCTCATTTCATGTCTGCTCTTCAGACAACACTCACAGATGGGACATCATTTCAACTGACCCACCCCCTCCAGGCGGACAAACCCCTTGCTTTTAATTCTGAGGACCACTTAACATTCTTTCGTCCTCTGTAATGCTAATTTCACTGCGGGCCTCATGTACCACAGCCAGTAGTTGAAAGTGGATTCCTGAGAAGGGTGTCTGGGAACAGTCATCCGAGAAGGCTCTAGGTGATACATGGCTTTTGTGTGTGCACCAGGGTTCAATTCCAGCGTATCTTCTTTGTGCCTGTCCCATTAAAGGGACAGGGGGCAGGCAGGAGCCTTTCAGCTGTCCCCTGACCTGGGCTGGATTCCCAAAGCAATCAGAACGGTTTGAAATATTAATAAAAACCAGTCAGGGGACAAGAGTCACAAATGAGCCCTGACCGGTTGGCTCAGCAGTAGAGCGTTGGCCCGGCGTGTGGAAGTCCGGGTTTCAATTCCCGGCCAGGGCACACAGGAGAAGCGCCCATCTGCTTCTCCATCCTTCCCCCTCTCCCTTCTCTCTCCCTCTCTCTCTCCCCCTCCCGCAGCCAAGGCTCCATTGGAGCAAAGTTGTCCCGGGCACTGAGGACGGCTCCATGGCCTCCGCCTCAGGTGCTAGAATGGCTTCAGCTGCAATGGAGCAACAGCCCAGATGGGCAGAGCATCGCCCCCTGGTGGGCATGCCAGGTGGATCCCGGTCAGGTGCATGCAGGAGTCTGTCTGTCTGCCGCCCTGCTTCTAACTTCAGAAAAATACAAAAAAAGAAAAAAGAAAAAGAGTCACAAATGACCCGTTTAGAATTCAGCTATGGCTTCGGGGTTTATACGGGACTTGACTTCCATGATCCTCAGAAGCGTAACAGGTCGTGTCCTCTACCCTCAGTAATGGGCCTTAGCCACTCAGACAGCCGAAGCGGGCGGGCGGGGTGTGAGGAGGCAGGAGCGCCCGCCCCGGCCACCGGGCGGGTGTGGACAGATCCAAGTCTGGGCTGCTGCGGTCTCATCAGTAAACAAGCCTTGTCCGTTCCGCCCTAACAGCCGCATCCTTAGCTATGTAGAAACTGCAAGCTGTCACTCACACGAAAGAGATCGAGGTGTAAGCAGTGCCTTTGTATCTCTGTCATTGCGGCTGCTTCAGCTCACCTGTATTGACTTAGTTCCCGTCTTTTTGTGTACAGAAACCCAGATTTTCCTTGGTCTTCCTAACGGTGTTTCATCTGGGGGGGCAAAGTCTTAGGACACCGTCCGCCCAGAACGATGCCCTTGGTCAAGCAGCTGATGGTGAGCGCAGGCTGACGACAGCGTCCGCGGCCACTTGTCCCACCTCTGCGCCCGCCTCCTGCGGCTCAGGCCTGGGGTTCCCCCAGCAGTGCTGCCGCTGTGTGCGTCCAGCCGTCTGCTCTGTGAGGGGTCCGTGTAGGCAGACAGAGGGGCACAGGTCCCCGAATCCGCCTCCTCATCTGGGAGAAGGCGAAACCCTCGGCCCGCTGGGAAATTCTGAAAGCAAGCAGATAGACCGTCCACCTCTTGGAAAGTGAGAATCTGACGTGGCCGCCGCCCTAGTGGACCCGAGCTGCAGAGTCACATTCACAGCTCGTTTCCTTCCTGGGGTATCAGTTCCAAAACAGAGAGAAACACCCCAGGTCTGACGTCCTGTTTCTGAACCCTCAGCGTCAGCGTGGACGGGCTGGTGGTGAATGAGGGCCAGGAGACTCTCAAGCAGACTTCAGTTAAGAATAGAAAAGATTGAGGCGGTTTGAGGCGGAGGGGGCCATGACACGCCCCGTCCCCCCACCCCCGCAAGACAAAACGGGGCTCGTGGTGTTGCCACAGCTCATGTTCTCAACGCCGTATTCTTGTCTCGTCCCGTCTCGTCCCGATCTTTCTCTTCCCCCTTGGGACTTATTCCAGCCTCGTTCCACCCTCGGTAAATCTTAGGGAATTGGCTTAAACCCTGAACTGCCGTTTGCCTTCACCCTCGAACAAATCTGGGGCAGGCCGACATCCCAGTCTCCCCCAGCAGCAGTCTTCTGTTGGGCTTGAGCCCTTCTTGGGGCGCACATGGGTTTTCGAGGGGGCGAGCAGACCTGTGCGATTCTCAGGGCGCTGTCTCGGGGGGGGGGGGGCTGGCTGGTGCTCTTCCCAAAGTCGGACCGGCCAAGGATGTCAAGTTTCAGGGGGCCCGTCTCACCACCACGGCCGCTTTCTCTCGGGGCGCCTGTTCCAACTCACCCCGAATTGCTCAGACAGACATGATCTGAGGGTATAACCCTCTGGGTGCGGCCGGGCGGAGGGACGCTCCTAAATGCCCTTGTCGGCAGCAAGGACGGACGTGGAGCTCTCTCCGAGCCGGGAAATGAGGCATCTTATCCATGAGCCGCGTTCTCATCCGTGGAATCTACGGAACGAAGCAGAGCCCCAACGCAGCGTCAGCGGACAGTCCACCCCACAAATCACGTGTGCCGATGGCTAACGGGGGAGAGGCCCCCTCGCACCGAGAACAGGAGCTCGTTCCAGCTCCTTCGCCGTTGGGGGCCAAGTGACTGACTCGATAATCAATGAAATGTGGGTGGAAGGAAGGGTGTCACTTCCAGGGCAGGCATTTCAGAGCCAGCCCGTCACCTGCATGCTCTCCCTTCCTGTGTAGGGACCCGCTGTGGCCAGGCCACCTGTGGAGAAGGGAGAGCCCCCCCTCCAGGAGGGGGGTGAACCTGCCCAGGTCCTGGAATTAGCTTGTGGAGAGAGAACAGCCCAGCAGAAGGGGGCTTCCCGTGAGCAGGGCGTAAACCTCTGTGTGCCAGCCACCAAGACGCGGGGCTTATCTGTGACAGGAACAAATGGGTCTGTTCTGACTAATAAGTTACTCTGGGACGTTGGCATGCTCAGGAGTTTAAAGAATTGAGAGCGATTTCTTTAACCACATTCCTTCCATTCTCATCTACTTATTTTTTTTTTTCTTACACAAATAAGATTTCACAGCAGTGAGATCTATAAAAATGGAAACTTCGCTAGAATTACAGTGAACCTCTCTATCCACCTCATGGAAAGATGCCATTCCGGTGGTTTTTAAGTTTTACAGGAAGTATTCATCAAACTTTGGTATACATTTATGTGTTTTGATGGAGTGCAAGTCATACTTGTAATAACAACTCAATCCAAGAGGAAAAACAGTTCTATACCCCAGAGGCCAATGGTTGCTGGGGAAATTTAAATTTATATACAGAGTTTTTCTCAAAGGCTGTAATAGGGTGGTCAATAAAATACGTTGAATAATTAAATATAAGAAATTAGGGGAAATTCTGTGGGTGGAGTAGAATGGAGACACAAATTTAGGAGGAAAATAAAGAAACAACGTAAGATTTCTGACTTAAAAATTAAAGCTCGCCTGACCAGGCGGTGGAGCAGTGGATAGAGCGTTGGACTGCGATGCGGAAGACCCAGGTTCGAAACCCCTGAGGTTGCCAGCTTGACCATGGGCTCACCAACTTGAGCATGGGGTCTCTGGCTTGAGTGTGGGATCATACACATGACCCCATGGTCGCTGGCTTGAGCACAAAGGTCACTGGCTTGAAGCCCAAGGTCGCTGGCTTGAGCACAAAGGTCGCTGGCTTGAAGCCCAAGGTTGCTGGCTTGAGCACAAAGGTCGCTGGCTTGAAGCCCAAGGTTGCTGGCTTGAGCAAGGGGTCACTTGGTCTGCTGTAGCTCCCTGGTCAAGGCACATATGAGAAATCAATCAGTGAACAACAAAGGAGCCGCAATGAAGAATTGATGATTCTCATCTCTCTCCCTTCCTGTCTGTCTGTCCCTATCTGTCTTTCTGACTCTCTCTATGCCTCTTGTCAAAAAAAAAAAATTAAAGCTTGTCCATGTATGTTTTTCAGTGAGTGTTGATGTGTGGCAGATTCTTAGACCTGCTCTGTCAAATATTTAAATTCCTTTGGATACACAGAAGAGTGCTGAATAGTTTTATTTTATTAAAATGTACTAGAATATTAAAAGTATTAAAACACACTAGAAATTCTATTCTCTGCAGTCCTTCAAATGCGTGTTAGAAAAACTTTCCCTATCGATATCAGCTATGGAGAGACATAGTTTTACAAACTTCCGTTGGGGTGATGTAGGAGCAGAAATTGTTCTGAGCTGTGTCAGATTTCATTTCATGGTAATTTATAAATAAGCGAACTGTTCTGGGATTCACCCAGGGTCTAGAGCAGTGGTTCTTAACCTTTTTTGAGGTACTGAACCCACCAGTTTCATATGCGCATTCACCAAACACTTCTTCAGTGATAAATAAAATATGATTCTTTTTTCCAAATTCAAGACATAGGTATATGTTTTTTTTACTGGTGCACAAAATGAGCTGTGCATGAACATCCCCTTGCTCAAAGAACAAAACCAACAAAGTGCATGAACTCACAACAAATGACGGTATTCCTTTATTCTGGCCTCTGCGGCAGAGGCTTCTCTGAACCCCTGAGACCGACTCATCGAACCCCTAGGGTTTGATAGAACCCAGGTGAAGAACCACTGGCCTAGAGAAAGAGCAGGGCGTTGACCCTGAGCGCTAGCTGGCACCTCACGCGTGTTTTCCCTGTTCCATTCTGCAACAGCCCCTGGGTTCGTGGATCAAGCCTGTCCCCAGGCCGAGAGCACGGCGGGCCCTGGGAAGTGACCAGAATTGACCAAGGTCACAGGAATAGTGGGCAGAAATACGGGGATTCAAGCCAAGGCTGGTTTTCCTCCCAGACCCCTGCTTTCTCCTGTAAACAGCATCTGTCCTGAAGCTGGCATGCTGGGTGTGGACATGCATCCACGTGAGCGAAGCCCAGGGAGATGCCAGCCTTCTGGAGGGAGAAAGGGAACTGCCCACCAAGCCATCCCTCCTTTTAGACTGCAGGTTCTCTGAGAGCTCTTCCGCACGCAAACCTCAGAACTCAGCCTGGTTTCAGAAAGGGAGAGCTTCTGTTTTGGTACCAGAACCATTCCTGATAAACATTCCGTCTGAGTGACCCCGGTGTGGAGGCTGGCACTCTTTTGCATTGTGAGGAGACCCCACTCAACTGAACTTCAGGGCACCCTGAAGATGGGGCTGCCATCGGGGCGCTCGCCCTAGATGACAATGTGCGGTAACCAAGCGGGGCTGTCACTGTCCATGACACCTCAGACCCCAGCCAGGCTGTTCGGTGAGGCGCGGTCTCTCCCAGGGGGTTCACGATGTGCAGAACGGTGCTCCCTACTTCCCAGGGGTTTGCTATTGACCTCGTGGGGCCGATTCTGAACAGTGAGGAGGCCACACCCGGGGCGAGGTTAGAACGTGGGAGAGAGATCCCTCCCCAAGCAGAACTGATCACTCGGATTCCGTAAATGAACCTTCACTGTTAATTCACTTCTCTCCGTGATGGTGATTATTTAAGGGCACAAGTTCGATGTGAGCATTTAATAGTGATCTGTCTGCTCAGAGTTTTCTTTTACACACTCCTCCACAAAGGCTCACTTTTATTTCTCCCAAACACCTCTCTTCCTGCGCCCTTGCTCAGTGTACCGATTTAAATGTTACATTCAGATACCTAAACACAGAAGCCTGTTGATGGTAGCAGTTCCCGGGCTGTGCCTGGAAGTAACCTCTTACCTTTGACTCCGGGGTCTATAAATTCTTAACCTCAAACAACAGCCACATCCTGAATGGAACTGAGCGAGAGTTTAAGCCCATTTCATTGTAAGGTCGTCGTAGATAAACATAACATTTCAAAATTTCTGTTGAGAGTGACTCTACACCAATGGTTCTTAACCTGGGTTCTATGGAACCCTAGGGGTTCGATGAGTCGGTCTCAGGGGTTTGGAGAAGCCTCTGCTGCAGAGGCCAGAATAAAGTAATACCTTCTTTTGTTGTGAGTTCATGCACTTTGTTGGTTTTGTTCTTTGAGCAAGGTGATGTTCATGCACGGCTCATTGTGTGCACCAGTTAAAAAACATATACCTATGTCTTTAGTTTGGGGAAAAAATCATATTTTATTTATCACTAAAGAAGGGTTCAGTGAATGCGCCTATGAAACTGGTGGGTTCGGTACCTCAGAAAAGGTTAAGAACCACTGGGTTACACGATAACTTTTACTCAGGATGCTACACACTCTGGATGGTCCGGTCATTGACACGCTATGTCTGCTCCGCCCGCCACTGTAATCGATACAAACAGACACAAAGTTTGTAGAGGGCGCAGACGGGGGCATGGAGAATTGGGTTTTCCTGCAATCACTGTGTGCACCCGACATCCATCCACGACACATCTCGTCCGGTTGAGTGCTGAGATGAAGCTTCAGGGCCAGCTGTAGTTGTAACCATGGTTGTCTCAGAATAAAAACTGTATGTCCTCAATCGTTGAATCCAGACGATGATTATGGCCAGTTCTCCGGTGTGAATTCAGCTCTTCGCTGCCTTCCAGGCTAAACAATTCCACGCCCACCACCCCAAGTTTCCTTTTCCCTTAAACGGGTGGGTGGATGGCTTCCGTATTCTGAAGCTGCTCATTAAGAAACACCATTTTGCCTGACCAGGCGGTGGCGCAGCGGATAGAGCGTCGGACTGGGATGTGGAAGACCCGAGTTCAAGACCCTGAGGTCACCAGCTTGAGGGTGGGCCCATCTGGTGTGAGCAAAAGCTCACCAGCTTGATTGAGCCCAAGGTTGTTGGCTCCAGCAAGGGGTCTCTCGGTCTGCTGTAGCCCCTCGGTGAAGCCACATATGAGAAAGCAATCAATGAACAACTAAGGCGTTGCAATGAAGAATTGATGTTTCTCATCTTCCTTCCTGTCTGTCCTTATCTGTCCCTCTCTCTGACTCTCTGTCACCAAAAAAAAAAAAAAAGAAGAAGAAGAAGAAGAAAAAAGAAACACCATTTCGTGTCTCTTCCCTCAGAGGTTTTGAGGTTGTCAAACTCTAGCTTGTAGGTTATTTCTATTGCAAGACCGCTTTCGCTTTCTGTCCTCATGTTGAAAGTCCTCATTCCGGCCACCACCTCTGTGCGGACACCGTGACACGCTGGTCACCCTTCAAGAGCAGTTCAGCCCTGCCCCCTCCCACTTCGTCACGATGTTTTATGACTGATCCCTAAAAAAAAGATGTTCTTCTGGCCCTTTTATACCAGGCCGTTGCAGCAGGTAATTAAAGCTGTAGACCTTCGCAGCGTGGCTGAGAATATTAAATCCAGCCTGGAGATATCCAGATAAGGTTCCCATTCACGTGAAAGGCCGGTGAGCTAACCTCCAAAGGCCACGGCCGAATCCCCAAATCCCGGAGCGAGGGGACTCCCCACGTTGTCAGGAGCACGTCGTATCTGAGATGTAAAAAAGGACGGAACTTACATCGGGAATAACTGGGGCCCGAGAGTCATCTTCGGATTCGCACTCTTTCCGCGTGTCCTCATTAGCGAGTTCCTAGCGACGATCTTGCCCGGATTACCCGGCGAGTGTAGCCTTTGTAAGGGTGGGTTCCAAAGATTTCAGACTGTGTGTGGTGTTTATAGCATCGTACACGTATGAGCTGGGGGATTGTCTGGTTCACCCCGGCTAGCGGCTTGAATCGTCACGCGGAGAGTCTGAAGGTGGCGGCGTGTGATTTTTCCCAGGGAGCCAGATACACACAGAAACCCCAGAAGTGCCAAGAACAACTGTGTTTCCATTCTGGTCCCCAGCTGGGACGTGAGAGGAAGAGTTAGCACGAGGGAAGGAACACATGGGTGGGGGCCGACCCGTTGGGCTGGCCTGCTGGGACTGTTGGTCAGGGCGTTCGCCTGCCTCACTGAGGATCAATTTTCTTGAGCTGCACTCCGTCTGAGATTAAATGCCCCACGCTCTGTGGCCCCGGTCCCTGTCCTTGACGGACCACTCTCGTCTCTCTCCCCGTCCGGACGTCACTCTGTGCTTCTGTTAATTCGGACGGGGTTGAATTCCACCAAGGTTTGCCCTCCCTTGGGAAGGCTTCCAGCACCCATGCGCTCCAGAATTCACACGTCTCCGTCCCCGTTCCCTTGGGCTTCGGGAAGTACCCCAGTTAGGTAGTCGGAAGGACTTCCGTGCAGGAACCCTGGAGAGGTCACAAAGTTAAGTGGTTTCATGTTTCTTTAGTGCGTGAGGACACTTCTCCTGCATGGACAAGGAAACGGTCTCCAAAAAAATTACGCGAAATGTTAGCGTCGGCAAAGACGTAAAAAACCGATAGGCACTATTTCGATCCTTTCATTTCCTCGGTTCATTTTAGGTAAATAGCATTTTAAAAAAATGTCAGAAAGCCCGTTCTTGATAAAAAAAAAAAATCAAGGTTGCAGTGCTAATTCCTTGAACCCTGTGCTGGCATGAAGATGATGTGGGTGGTGTCCACCCCTTAATGTGCACCTGTCCCCCACTGCCTTCTGCTCTTACGGGTTAGTGCCCTGCCATGTTGGTCCTGAAGCATCTTGAGTATCGCCCCAGCCGGGAAATCCGCTGAGTGAACTTCCCGCCCCTGCTGTCCGGTCCCCGTGCCCACCCCCACCCCCTGCATGTCTGTCTCTACAGAAGAAGCGGTCAGAGGGCGGCAGTGCTGAGAAAGTGGACGGCTTTAGTAACGAGGCAAGTGACTCACAACCCTTAGCTTTCAGCCACGTTGAAGGGGGACCTCGTCAGGGTGTCAGCCCGCACGCAGGTCATTAAAAGTAATGTTTGGTGATGAACTGTGATGTGATTTGGGGCAGCGTTAGCAAGCGATGTCAGAGAACCGAGGGCCGCCGTTACAACCACACGCCCTCCCCCTCTGCTGGTGTACGGAAGTGGGCTTTCTCAGCGCACACATTTACGAAAACAAAGCATGGCAATGTAATTGATGCTGAATGCTTTCTCACTCTAGTTAGAAGTAATATTCATTCATAAACACATGAACTAATTTAAAAAATAACAGGATCATTTATCTTGTTAAGAGCTGCATTTCCAAGAAAACTTTACTTTTATGTTCAATATCTGTCAAAATTTGTAGTGACATATGTTGGTTTGACTATTAATTATTATTATTATTTGGCATTTATCTGAAATGAGAAGCGGGGAGGCAGAGAGACAGACTCCCGCATGTGCCTGACCAGGATCCACCCGGTATGCCCACCAGGGGGCGATGCTCTGCCCATCTGGGATGTTGCTCCATTGCAACCAGAGCCATTCTAGCACCTGAGGCAGAGGCCATGGAGCATCCTCAGTGCCCGGGCCAACTTTGCTCCAGTGGAGCCTTGGCTGAGGGAGGGGAAGAGAGAGACAGAGAGAAAGGAGAGGGGGAAGGGTGGAGAAGCAGATGGGTGCTTCTCCTCTGTTCGATTCTGTTGGAATCGAAACTGGGACTTCCACACGCCAGGCCAATGCTCTACCACTGAGCCAACCGGCTAGGGCCTGACTGTTAATAGTAATCATAATGGATAACCAACCCATAATTTTTTTTAACATTCAGAGTTTTAGGATCACAGGAATTTGAAAAAAAAAATGAATGAGCTAGCTGTCTTTTCTTGTATATAGAGAAGTGGGTACAGTGGTCAAAGACTTTGAAGAACACTATACGTTACAGTAAGTAAAATCCTATGCCTGGATTGAAGGAAAAAAAAACAATAAAAAATGTCCAGTTATTAAAAAGGAAATTTCCACAGGCATGACGGCGGGTGTCACACCCCAAGGGTACCTCGGTCCCTTTGTATACGTCTAAAAACGTGATCAAAAGTTTTATTTAAAAACACACTAGAAATTGAATGCAAGTATTTAAATGTAAGCTTCAACCAGGTGAAGGGGATATAGTTTTTCAAAGTTCTCTTCTGAACCGTACAGACAAAAGCACGTGACCAGCTTGTTCAGTAAGCGTGGGAAACGAGAGGCAGGTGCTGAGCTGGGAAATACAGGTTGAAACAGGAAAGGAGGTCGGAGGAGAGACATGACCCCCTAACCGGCCCTGCCCGGTGCTGGGACAGTGGTCCACGGGAAGGTCAGACCGACACACATCAACGCCCCACAACATTTGAAAAATGTGGGGCCGGTATAGTTAACAATCATCTTAGGAAACGTAACAACGTAGAATAAAAATAATTTAAACAGGGGACACTGCCTCCTTACCCCAGACGCCCATGAACATCGCCCAGGCTGCTTCTGGACACTTTCACAGGTGCCGGGTGACTTGAATATACAGACGGAGCTGTGACTTATTGGGGCTAAACTCCGAGGATGGTCCCTGGGGGGGCCATGCAAGCATCATTGTGGGAGCTTGTTAGAAGTGCAAAATTCAGGGCCCCCTCTCAGGCCCGCTGCACCCGAGTCTGCGTCCGAGCACGACTCCTCGGTGATTCACGCGCACGTAGTCACATCTGAGGAAAGCGAGATCTCTCCTGGCTCCCTCAGAGCCTGGGTGCAGACGGGGCTGGGTGCAGACAGAGCAAAGAGATGTGGTCCCGGCACAATACGGCTGAGAAATTCCCTGTGGCGGGAGGGGGGGCCAGCGTAAACCAAACCCGTGTCCTTGGAGAAGGAGTCTCGGGCGGACACGTGTCAGTCAAGGACGGCAGGGTGGCTGACACCCACCCCTATTTGGTGAGAGAGCATTCACACCTGCTCCAACCCCTCAGTCAGCTGGACATCGGAGATCATGGGCCTAGTGAACAGCCTGTGGGTCCTTAAGGACCGAGGAATTGTGGAGCTCGGGGCAGCCCTGACCTGCTCCCACCCCCACATGCTCGAAGCTAAAGGGAAAGCCCATACGCTGCCCTCCACTCTTCCTGACTCCCACCTCGGAATTCTGCCTACGGGGCTCCCACCACCGCTCCGTGTCCTGACCAAGCTGAATGTTCCGGCTTCAGACTGTCTTCTGATGGCCGCAGATGGGATATGATTTATTAACTTTGTCTCTCGCTATTTTCCTTGTTTAATAAAAAGCTTTTTATTGCAGAGAGAAAAAAAAAAAAAAACTGTTTAAAACCGCGCAGAACAGGCCTTGGCTTGCTCCTCTCCGAATCCGCTAACGTCAACCTGTTCTCAGCTGCTGACATTCCTTCGTGAGTTTCCGTTCATTTCTTTTTTTTTTTTTAGCACATCTTATTTTTTTATTATTATTCATAATGCTTTTGATGAAAATTAATTAGTTTCTTTTAGAACTGAAACAATGTTATCTCGGGCCCTCAGACATGGTCGTACAAAGGGCCTTCCCACGGAGCTGCCCCTGCGCTCGGGGCAGAGAGCCCCCCGTTACGAGGGGGCTCCGGGGAGTTCCGGTGTTTTGTCGGCGGGGGACCCACCCGGACCTCCGTTTTCTTCTCTGTGAAACGACAGGTGTGAACCAGGATTTATGAGCCCAACAGAACGAAATAATCTTCTCTAGCATAGATGTGTGAGGAGTAAATGCAAAGGTGTATGATATCAGCATTGTACTGATGAAGCATTTTCTTAGCCCGTATAAAGCGCCAATCAAAACTCTTTGACCAGACGCATTCCTGAGACCGAGGGAGGGGACCCTGGGCCCCAGGTGGTCAGCAGGTTCCTGCCCTGAGCTGTCCCCCCAGGTGGTCAGCAGATGGTTCCTGCCCTGAGCTGTCCCCCCAGGTGGTCAGCAGGTTCCTGCCCTGAGCTGTCCTCCCGGTGGTCAGCAGGTTCCTGCCCTGAGCTGTCCCCCCAGGTGGTCAGCAGGTTCCTGCCCTGAGCTGTCCTTCCAGGTGGTCAGCAGGTTCCTGCCCTGAGCTGTTTCCCCAGGTGGTCAGCAGGTGGTTCCTGCCCTGAGCTGTCCCCGCAGGTGGTCAGCAGGTTCCTGCCCTGGGCTGTTTCCCCAGGTGGTCAGCAGGTTCCTGCCCTGAGCTGTCCCCCCAGGTGGTCAGCAGGTTCCTGCCCTGAGCTGTCCCCCCAGGTGGTCAGCAGGTTCCTGCCCTGGGCTGTCCCCCCAGGTGGTCAGCAGGTGGTTCCTGCCCTGAGCTGTCCTCCCGGTGGTCAGCAGGTTCCTGCCCTGAGCTGTCCCCCCAGGTGGTCAGCAGGTTCCTGCCCTGAGCTGTCCTCCTGGTGGTCAGCAGGTTCCTGCCCTGAGCTGTCCCCCCAGGTGGTCAGCAGGTTCCTGCCCTGAGCTGTCCTCCCGGTGGTCAGCAGGTTCCTGCCCTGAGCTGTCCCCCCAGGTGGTCAGCAGGTTCCTGCCCTGAGCTGTCCTCCTGGTGGTCAGCAGGTTCCTGCCCTGAGCTGTCCCCCCAGGTGGTCAGCAGGTTCCTGCCCTGAGCTGTCCTCCCGGTGGTCAGCAGGTTCCTGCCCTGAGCTGTCCCCCCAGGTGGTCAGCAGGTTCCTGCCCTGAGCTGTCCCCCCAGGTGGTCAGCAGGTTCCTGCCCTGAGCTGTCCCCCCAGGTGGTCAGCAGGTTCCTGCCCTGAGCTGTCCTTCCAGGTGGTCAGCAGGTTCCTGCCCTGAGCTGTCCTCCCGGTGGTCAGCAGGTTCCTGCCCTGAGCTGTCCCCCCAGATGGTCAGCAGGTTCCTGCCCTGGGCTGTCCTCCCGGTGGTCAGCAGGTTCCTGCCCTGAGCTGTCCCCCCAGGTGGTCAGCAGGTTCCTGCCCTGGGCTGTCCTTCCAGGTGGTCAGCAGGTTCCTGCCCTGAGCTGTCCCCCCAGGTGGTCAGCAGGTTCCTGCCCTGAGCTGTCCCCCCCGGTGGTCAGCAGGTTCCTGCCCTGAGCTGTCCCCCCAGGTGGTCAGCAGGTTCCTGCCCTGAGCTGTCCCCCCAGGTGGTCAGTAGGTTCCTGCCCTGAGCTGTCCTTCCAGGTGGTCAGCAGGTTCCTGCAATGAGCTGTCCCCCCAGGTGGTCAGCAGGTTCCTGCAATGAGCTGTCCCCCCAGGTGGTCAGCAGGTTCCTGCCCTGAGCTGTCCCCCCAGGTGGTCAGCAGGTTCCTGCCACTCAGTCTCTCTTTGCAACGAATACTTTTACCAAACAAACCAAAGAAAAGCGCCCTTTTTTAACCTAATTTCAACAGTGAGGACTTTAGAGGGGGAGGGGCTGGCCTTTCAGTACCAGTCACCTTGATGCAAGCCCCTGTCCCACGCTCATCCCACATGCACGGGGACACTGCTGTGTGCCCAGGGCCTCGGGGGTCAGCGGCCACGTTCCTGCTTTGCCCTGATGAGATAAGAGGCCGGATCTTTATAACACGTGCAGTCCTGTGTTCAAAATCCCTTACATGCAGAGCCTCCTGCATGAACCTCAGCATCACTGAGCCGGTCAGCGCTCCTTGTTTGTTTTCCAAGGAAGGGGCTCTTCCCATCGTACCCCGTTTCAGACCCCGCGCTGCGGCGGGGCGTCTGTGATCACACAGGATGCCGAGGGTGGACCATCTGGGAGTACCTGCCCGCCTGCAGCTGTAGAGAGGGCTGGCCCCAGAGCCAGAGGGCAGGGGCAGTCAAGAGCAGGGACCCGGAAGGTTCTCAGGACGGGCACAGCTGAGGACAGTGGGTGTGGGGCGAACCTGCGTGAAGCCAGAGGGTGCCAGCAGGGTGCCGGCCTCGGGGGACCCGTACGTGGCTAGCTGGACCCATTGGAAGAAGGGAGGAAAGACCACGCTGTGGGTCCGGTCTGATGGCCCGACACCGGCAGTGCCGGGCGCTGGTGAGACGTGGAGACGGCACAGACCTGCCCCGCGAAGAACCAGCTCTGGACCCAGGGTCCCTTTGGCACTGGGCTCCCCCCAGCTTTTCGGATGGGAGATGGGGTTCCCTCTCTGCACGCACACACACACACACACACACACACACACCTGTCCAGGTGTCCGTGGAGTCCTCAGCTCATTACCTACATAGCAGCGATCCCACGTCCTGCCCAGACCCGCCGCGCTGTCACGACCCACAGCGTCTTCCTCAGATGAGGGGTCACACGATCGACTGAAATGCTTCCCCTGGCTCCCTGCGTTCCCCGACCCTCTCCATTCTCTTTCTGAAATGTGGGGGTTCTGTCGAGATTTGTCGGGACCTGTCGCTCGCTGGCGGAGACGTGAGGCAGTCCCCGGGACTCGCGAGAGGGGGGGACGGGGACTGAACCCGCCGTGGACAGCCAGCGCCCCGCCGCGTGCGGCCTCCTGTCCGTTATCTCCCTGCCGCCTGCTCGCCCCTGTCACCTCTCCCCACCCCCCCCGAGAAGCCCACTGCACGGTCCCTGTCCCTCTTCCTTCTGAAGGAATTTTTGAAAGCCAGTGGACCTCCGTGCACATTTTTAAAAACAATGAAGACGTTTGCAACGTTTACGTAGGCGTACATAGTCGCCACGTTTATTTATTGTGAACACTGACATTTAAAAATAAAACTGCGACGCCTTCCTTTGAATAAGGTCCCATCGCACCCTCCACAGACCAGAGTGGTTTGATGTCACCGTCTATTTAAAAGGACGTGAGAAACATGTTCCGTGACGGTTGGCGGGTCGTGCGAGAGCATACTTGAATCCTTCTTTCCCACCAGCACACACACACACAGAGTTTCATCCTAACGCAATGGGTCTCTTTTCAAGATTTTTATCGACCCTCCTATCTCCTGCAGCGTACGTACGCTGAGCCGTGGGTCCCGAGGCGCCGGCGGGGACACACATCCACGTCTCCACGTGTCCACGTGTCCACGTCTAGATTGCATCTGGAATTTCGTAACTGTCTCCCGTGACCATCCGTCTGTTCCAACGTGAACTCTGCAGTACGGCCCCGACGATTTTCTGGACGCGGTCCCACGGTGTCGTCCACACTGTATAAATAATGGTTAAAACACGTGACATTTCATCGCAGCACGTCACCTCAGTGAGACGGGTCAGGGCCGTGTATGTCCTGGCGCTGGATGGAAGGAACTCACGCCGCTTCCTCGCCCCCTGTGCCCGAGGGAGGCCGCGGGTCCCGCTCGGTGAGAGGTCCCGCCGCCTCTCGTTTCTGAAGTGGGACGGAGAAGGGCGAGGACAGAAGGCGGTGCCCCCGGCGGCGCTCGGGAGGCCTCGTAGGCTGACTGTTTTAGGAAGGGGCACGGAGGTGGGGGATCTAGAATTGGATCCCCTTAAAACTGCCCGCGCTTCCAGCCTTTCAGAGGCTCACCGCTCACGGTGGGACAGGACCCCCGGTGTACAGACCACCCCGGGTCCGCAGCGGCAGCCTCCCCTTGCAGGGGGGACCCCGCGCCACCCCCTCCGCCCCAGGCGACTGTCCGTGATGAGTGTGGGGTTCTCTTCTCTGCAGCCACGTCCGTCCCTTCTTCAGAACTTGACATCTTCCTCCGTGGCCCAGTGTTTAAGACGTCACGCCTGTCCCCAGGCTGTGGTGGTGTTACCATGTTTCACCCCAAGGTCCCCTGTTCCCTTTTCCCTCTCCCCCCCACCCCCATGCCCCGCTGCACTGTGTGAACAGATCCTGGCCTGGAATGCCGTCACTGTCCTCGGTTCCATCTGCACATCTTCAAATGGCTCAGACGGCCCCTTCCCTGAAGTCATGTCCCCAGGCTCAGCATGTCCTGCGCTCACCACAGGACGGCGGGGGCACCGGCCCCACCCGTCAGTGTCCGAGCGCCTCTCCGGACAGTGCCTCCCTCCCCCTCTGACCTGGGCTCTGAGGGCAGGCACGAGGCTGGCGCAGAGCCCAGAACATGACTGCTGCTTTCCGATGCCAAGAAATTCAACTTCTTGGGTCTTGGTAGGAAAATTGGCTTATTAGCCTGCGAAAGACCATTTTGAAGAGAATTTGTTTAAACAGTTTGATGTCAGAGTCATTGATTAAAAGGGTAATTTTTTTTTCACTTCGGAGAACATTGCAAGAGAATATTACAAATTTGGAAGATCTTTTGAATTTCAATTTAGAGCCGGATGCAGGATTCCTCCTGACGGATGATCCTGACGGGCGGCACATTCTGATAATAGATATGAATGTTGGCTGATCGTGACCATTACCTAAATTACAGCGCACGGTCCCTGGGGCAGCGGGATCCGGGTTTCCACCCTTGTTCTTGCATCTATCTATGTCACTCTCACAAAAAAAAACCTTAAGTACATCCTTTTCTTTAAAAAAGCCGCTGCAGAGCTCACACTCAGAGGGCACAGTAGACACGCGATGGGAGAAAGAGGGCTCAGAAGTCGGCGTGACATGATGGGTCCCGTCACAGGTCCGGGAGGGGCTGAGGGCGTCATCTAGGAGAGGTGGCTCCCTGGGGAGTGAATTCCAGCCCTGGGGACCAGGGCCTCCGGCCTTGGAGTCTGGCTACCCTGCTGGCAAGGCGTGGGGACCCTGGGAGCTGAGGACCGGCCCCCCTAGGGGCCACGAGTCCCTGTTTGTGTGACGTGGGGCAGTGCACCCTCCCGCCTCCCAGGAACGTGTTGGCTCTCAGAGAAAGACACGGACAGACGGCGCGTGGAACGATGCCCGAAATGTGGAAACGGGAGTTTCATTGTTACCATCTTAGTTATTCATGATTAAGTGAGGCGATACTTATTTTATTATTATTGCCTTAATCAGTGCGATGTTATTGTTTTACTGGCAGTAAAATAGAAGACACACTTCCTATGAAATTTTTTTAAAAGTTGAGTTCTTGACGAAACCTGAGATGAACCAGCCGACTAAAATCCCATGCGTGCGTTATTAGTAATTCAGAATTATACATGTTGGAAATTCACTTGTTAGAGTGAAAATTACCATTTTATTAAAATGCATTTAAAGCTTGTTAAAGGCAGGCAAAGATGCTATCTACCGTGAATAATAAGCTTTGGGGAGACAATGTCCCTCTCTTTAAGACATGAGATAGTCATTTTTTTTTATTAATTGAATAATTTGGTGGCATTACCATATTAATGGAAGAATTATTCTATTTTCATATTTATTAAGAGACGGATATTTAATGTCTGCCTCGTGTTCATCATGTTGTACGTGGTCTAACGTACTTCACATCTCGGTTAGAACTAATTTACACTCGTATTTCCATAAAGATAGCAGCATCCTACGATTCTGCACGTTCTGTGTTTATATTCTTGCTCTGTCGCCGGTGTTCTCTCTGATGGAGCTGCATTTTGCAAATAACTGATCCCAAGGGGATAGTAATTTAGATAAGTAATACCTTTGATACGGAAACTTGCCAATCATCCAGATGTGGTGAGGATGTGTCTTTTTTTTAAAAAAAAAAAAAAAAGCGCCTCGTCGGTGAGGGTGCTCCTGCCTCCCTGGCGTTGGGGCCGCGCGGACCCTGAGCATCACAGGGAGGCTGAACTCGCTCTGCCCACCAGCGAGGCTCCTGTGCAGGAGGCCCCTGCAAACGCCGGAAACGGCCTCGGGAAGAAAGAGGTCTGGACGTGGACGCAAATTGGCTAAACAGCTTCCGACACCACCACCACCACCCCCACCCCCAGGAAGGCAAATAAGACCGAACGTGTGGTTATGAAAGAATAAGATCTATAAATAAAGTAGACCCCTGACCTGTTCTGACAAATCAGAGGAAAATAGTCCCTAATGGGGAATGTGGGTCTGAAGTGGATCGGGAACTATTTAACGCCGCTGGTGCGTGGGGAGCTTGCTCGTGGCCCTGAAGTGGAGCCGATCTGGAGAACGGGAAGATAGAGAGAGCCGCCCTGGGTCACGGGTCCGCTCTCCGCAGAGCGGTGTGGTAGACAGTCAAGTGAGAAGAGGGTCCCCACGGCCCTGGCCAGCCCCTTGGGGTCATCCTGAGCCGTGTACGAGGGGCGGCGGCTCTTTCCTTGTGTCCTCTTGGGATTATGTAGGTCATTTTGGAGTGTTGATTACCCAGAGGTTCTGGCTGATGTCCTGAAGAAACCTAGAGGACCGGCCAGCCCAGAGTGGCCGCAGGTATTAGGTCTTTGGGGGATGGCTCGCTGTCTGGAAGGTGCGGTGGCATTGCTGTGGGGACAATGCTGTCATCGGCCATCACTGCTGGAAATACATCCGTGTCTGATCCTTGAAAAAGGTGAGAGAAGGCCCTGGTGGGGGTAGCTCAGCTGGTTAGAGCGTCGTCCCGACATGCTGAGGCTGCAGGTTCGATCCCCGGTCGGGGCACATACAAGAATCAACCAGTGATGGCACCACTGAGAGTAAACCAACAGGTTGATGTTTCTTCTCTCTCTCTTTCTCTGTCCCCTCTCCCTTCCTCTCTCTCTCTCGAAATCAACAAATAAAAATAAAAATTTTAAGCAAAAGAAAAAGGTAAGACAAGTACCCTTTGTTTAACTATTTTTTTTTTCTTGAAATTCACTTTTAAAATATGCTATTTACGGGGGTGGAGGAGCATCAGTTTCTTTAGGACCGTGGGCCTGTGTCGTAGTGGTGGCCTGACCCCAGGGTCTTTCTGCACCAACCCTCGTGACAGCAGACTGCTGCTCACCTGTGGTTCCGCCACCTGGTTCCTGCTGCCCGCCCAGCAGCGTGGATAACGGGGTGTTTGTCGTTTGGATGGTGCCCAGGGAGTGTGTTGATTTTCCTGGTTGCAGTGATAGAAAGCAGTCAGCTGTGCAGACTAATCTGGGACACGTTGGCCGCCCTAAAAGTAGGTTCTGGATTTAGTCTGCCTGTTCATTTAGTCAACAGTTCTGGAGGGCTTTTTATCAGGTGCCAATTGTTGTGGATGTAGCAATGAACGTGACTGTCCTCAAGGACTTCACAATCTAGTTTGTCTTATGTTTTACAATCATTGTGTATGTTTTATTAGGTGAATTCTTAACCTTGAAAGCCCTGCTAGAAAATGTGTGTAAGTAGATACCGCACATGTGTGTTCTGTGTACATAATAGTGTGATATCTTTTCATCAGAAAACACAAAATGACGCTTTATGCATTTTATTAGTAGTTGTGCCTGTAGATATAGCTAGACCAATTAAAAAAGATCTAGAGCAGTGGTTCTTAACCGGGGTTCTATTGAACCCTAAGGGTTCAATGAGTCTGTCTCAGGAGTTCGGAGAAGCCTTTGCCGCGGAGGCCAGAATAAAGTAATACCGTCATTTGTTGTGAGTTCATGCACTTTGTTGGTTTTGTTCTTTGACCAAGGTGATGTTCATGCACGGCTCATTTTGTGCACCAGTAAAAAAAAACATATACGTATGTCTTGAATTTGGAATAAAAATTCGTATTTTATTTATCACTAAAGAAGGGTTCAGTGAATGCGCATATGAAACTGGTGGGTTCGGTACCTCAAAAAAGGTTAAGAACCACTGTTCTAGAAGAAAAATCCACATACTTTGGACTGTCAGCCACGGCTTACTCTGGAGAGGGAGGGAAGGAAGGTTAGGACAGAATGTAGAAGGTTCTCAAAGGGGTGTTTCACCACCTTGCAGAGTCCTACCTTTGCCTTGTCTACAAAGCCCGGGGTGTCTTGCTTAGCCGAAGAAACAGGAAAGTACTTCCGTGCCATTTTTCCAGAAACACAAGTTCTCAACACAAGTTTCACAAGGACGAAAAACGAGAGAAGACTTTCCCAATCAGGTCTCCGAGCATATTCCCAAGATAAATAAGGTACTTGTGATACCGGAGCAAGAAGGAGCAGATATCCTGTTTCTGGCTGTCTAGCGTAATGACTGTCCCCCAAATGGAGTCCCCCAGTGGGGGGGCGCGTGCCAGGCTGCAGGTCTCCTCCCGAGTGGCTTCCGTTCATGGCGCCTCACACTCCCCCCCTTTGCCTTCCGACGGCTGCAGGGCAGTCTGGTGAAACGCACTCCTTGGTGAGGTTACCTAGGACTTCAGGTAATGGCAAATCTCAACTCGACCTGGTTCTGAAAGGTAGGGTGATTTAGGACCAGGGCTAAGGACCAGGCACTGCTGAGGCTCATGGTGTCATCAAGGCCCCAGATTCACCCCTGTCCTCAGTGTCCCCACCATTGACTTTCACCCCAAATCCAGTTTCCCTGGAAGGTAGTTGGAAGGTGACCACTGGTGGCAGTTCGAGCTTCTTCCGGCTTTCTTGTGACACTGTCAGGAGAGTGAGAAAGTCCCTCGGTGAAAACTCCCTCCCTTTCGTCTTGGCGGGTCAAGGGCAGGCACAGAGGCACAGAAACCGGGTGGGGGGGGGGGAGTCATGTGCTCAAGGGCTCGGACTGACGTTCAGGGGGTGGGGTCACAACTGACAGGTTGACCCCCATGTCCACAACATCTCTCTCACTCGCCCCGTGCTTTTCAAAGTAAATTCTACACGAATCAAACAGATACAGGTACAATATAAAACCATTAAAGCCTTGGAAAATATTGGTGTAGGGAAGACCTTTGTAAGAAACAAAATAATTTAGAGCAATAAGAGACCTGATAAAGTACTTTATGGCATCAGAATTGGAAACCTCTGGGTAACAAGGGGACCCTATAAACCAAGTGAAGACACAGACGGGGAGGACATTATTGCTGCACGGGTCACCCACCAAGGCCGACCGTCCCCGAGGTCGTCAGGGAGAGGACGGCTCAGGGAGAAACGCGGGCCGCGCACACGGCGCCGCTGTGGATAGAAACGGGAGTGCGTCCTGCCGGCCACGCTCCTGAGGAGACGGACGAGCTCGGCCTTAATCCAGACGAAAGCAAAATACAAATTTTTACTCGTCGAATTGCTGAACGTTCGAAACGTGTGGGAATATCCAACGTTGGCTGGGTGTTTACAGGACAATGGAATTTTCAGAGCTCTGTTCATTGGTGTATAAAGGAATGCAGCCATTTTGAAGAGCAGTTAGGTGACGTCTGTCATCACGATGAGACCCCGGGCTCTCTCACCCGGAAGGTTTGCTCTCTGAGGAGGACGTTTCCCGTGACCAAGGCAGCTTAGAGCAGGGTGCCTGCCCTGGTGTTGGCTGGAAACGGTCCCGTGGCTCCTGAATGGGGCACAGCAAAGCACCCTCCTGGGCATCCAACCTGTGACACCACATGTACTGATCGGGAATGCGTATTGATCAAAGATTCCTATACGCTCTGCTTAGATCACTTTTAGGCATTTTAAATTATTATTATTTTTCTTGTGTGTATTTTCCCGAAGTGAGAAGCGGGGAGGCAGAGAGACAGACTCCCGCATGCGCCAGACCGGGATCCACCCGGCATGCCCACCAGGGAGCGATGCTCTGCCCATCTGGGGCGTTGCTCCATTGCAACCAGAGCCATTCTAGCACCTGAGGTGGAGGCCATGGAGCCGTCCTCAGTGCCCAGGCCAACTTTGCTCCAGTGGAGCCTTGGCTGCGGGAGGGGAAGAGAGAGACAGAGAGAGAGGAGAGGGGGAAAGGTGGAGAAGCAGATGGGTGCTTCTCCTGTGTGCCCTGACTAGGAATCGAACCTGGGACTTCCATACGCCGGGCGGACGCTCTACCACGGAGCCAACCAGCCACGGCCTAGATCACAGGCTTTTGTCATTTAAACAAAACCCACTCATTGTCTCCCTTGACGTCTGAACGCCATGAGCGCCTCTCCCGTGGCGTGGAGCGTGTGTGCTCGCAGGAGGGTCGTCAGCACCACGCGGGGTGTTGTGTGCTTCCCACCGAAGAGTTTCGCTGACCCCCTGCCACATGGGTGCCACCATACAGAAATGGGACCCGTCATTTGAACACAAACGGGAGGGAGCAGAACTCATTTCCGTCCTGTGGAGAACGGGAATGTCTTCACCAGGGGGCCGCCTGGCTGTGAGCTTGTGGCTCGTTCAGAAACCTTATTTGGGGCTGGCGCTGCTTTAGAAGATGCCTTCATGCTCCCGAAGTGATTCACAGAGATTGATCTGTAAAACACTCCGAATCAATTAAGGCTTTAATCAGCAAAGTAGCAAACTTCTCGGGGTGCGTGGACTCATTCTACCGTCTCCCCCATCCATGCCAAGAGAGGAAACAATTACAGGGATGTCGTGATCTGCCCTGATGCCCGAGTCAGAAGAGTTTGTGTTCCTCTGTCCCAGCGTGAGGGGCTTCTGTCCGGGGAACGCTGTTCCCCGTGACTGTGGGGGTGCAGGAAGGAGCCCCCCTGTGGCTACCGGGCTCCCTTCTGCAGACCTCCTGGGAGTGAGGTTGACCCGTGTCCCGGAGGGTCTAGTTTTGGGTTGAAATGGCCCAGCATAGAGCGGAGGCTCCCGGGCATTATTTTGTGTAAACATTTTGAGAGCAAGTTTCCGAAAAGCTCCTTGCTGGTGGCCTTGGGGAGCCCCCCACACAAGCCTCTCATTTGAATCCTTCCCTCCACAGATCCTTCGGCTTTGCACAATGATTAGGAAATCAGTCCTCCTTTATTTATTTTTTTAAATTTCTTTTTATTTTATTCACTTTAGAGAGGAGACACAGAGTGAGAGAGAGAAAGGGGGGAGGAGCTGGAAGCATCAACTCCCATATGTGCCTTGACCAGACCAGTGCAGGGTTTTGAACCGGCGACCTCAGTGTTTCCAGGTCGACACTTTATCCACTGCACCACCACAGGTCAGGCTCCTCCTTTATTTAGAGCAGCTCTCCACTGCGGCTGCAGAGGAGAAGCCTGTCGGGAGCTCCGGAAAGTTCCGGAACCCAGTCAGGCTGATGACAGCAGAACGTCAGAGGAGGCGCCGCCTGACCGGTCCGCTCACACAGCTCCCCAGACAATGGCAGCCCCCGCAGCCGGTTCAGAACCGGACCTCGGGGCCCTGCTGGGCCCGTGCGGCCTTCATCTGTGCTGTTAGGATATGGCAACCATATATTTTTGGAATGCAGTGATTTCTGACAATTTTCTTTTTTTTTTTCTTTTTTTAGTCAAGGCTATGTGTTAAGTATGTAACTAAAAGGTAACTTTTGAAACCTTGTCCGATTTTTTCCCCCACGTTTACAAGTCAGAAAGATCCCTGTCTGAGCCACCGTGGCTTGGGCAGGGGAGTGAGGGGCGGAGCGAGCAGAGGACGATTCGTGGCCGTGGGGCTCTGGCTGAGCGAGCCGACCAGACAGAGAGAGAGGGGGGGTCTCCCCTTGGAGAGACGTGGAATGTAGTGGAAGTAAGACCACAGGTTGAGGACTTGTTTAGACACATGACATGGCCATTTCTCAAAAGAAAAAAAAAGTTTGTCTTCAGGAAGAAAGGATAGAACTACCACCAGCTAGAAGCCAGGTGACTATTCACCTCAGTTCTTAACACGTCACTTCTGTGGGTTTTCTTCTACATACATAACCCACCGACGACCCCAGATCCCTACCCACAAACATCTTGCCCCAGAATTATTTTCGGATTCGCAGGCCTGGGAGAGCCCTTGTGGTCATAAATAAATAGGCTTTGAACATACACTTAATAAACAAAGACGGCAGCAGTCCGCAAGCTCAGACCCCTGTCTGGGAGGGAGGGGACTCGCTGCGCCAGGTCAGAAAACGGAAGGGACCAGAACATCGTGACTCTTCTGTCGTTTGGTTTGTTCGCATCTTGGAACCCACGGCGTCGAGTCCTGATGACCGGGAAGCTGATCTCGCTCATGGAGAGCAGACGAACCAGAGCCTCTCTGAGGTCACAAACCACTTGGAAAGGCTGGCTCCTTCGCGCGCTCGGTGATTCAACAGATGTGGGTCGCGCGGCCGGACCGCACTGCCCCAAACTGTCCCGAGCTCCGGGAACTTGGTGGGGACGTCGCCCAGGGGAGCTCTCATTCCAGGGTGGAGGACAGGTGCCTGGCACGTCCACAGGCACCTGACTGCGATGACCTCTCCCAAGTGAGCCATGCTTTGAATGGGGGGGGGCATGGATTAGGGACCCGCAGAAGGCGGCCTGAGGAAGCAGGGCAGGGGATTTGACAGGTGTAGGAGCAGAAGCCAGAGCAGCGGCATCGCGGCTGCCAGGGGGGTGCCGTGTGAGAGGCTGGGTGCTGCAGACCCGCTCTCCAGGACAGCACACACTCACACAACGTTCCGGACTATTCCAGGGGTCCCCCCACATCTGCCCGGCATCCACGGAACACAGATGAACCCAGGAGACAGACAGGTGGAGCTTTGAGGTGGGGGTGGGATAGGAAAGAGGAAGGACTTTGACGTCCCAGCTGAGGACGTTGGATTTCACCCCATTGGTCATGGGAGCTGGGTGGCCATGCGAGCAAATGACCGCAGGTCCACAGCTCTCATCTCAGTGGCCCCAGGGTCTTGATGTGGCCTGGGGTCCCCGCAGGGAACCAGGCAGGAGGGACGCAGACATCAGCCCCTTCCTGGCCCTCTGGCCAGTAGTGGATAGGCTGGACACTGGGTGCAGATGTGGCTGGGTGTGGGTCCCATTCTCGGTGCTGGTATATTTTTCGAAGAAATGACATAAGAACCAAGAAATTAAGGTTCAACCAACACAGAAAAAGCATGTTTGGTGGTTTTTATTGTGTTGGATTCCAGTGATATAATTGGCCTCGGTCAGTCAGTCTGAGGGGATGAGTTCAGACAGGCTCAACTTCCAATCAGGAGTAAAAAAAAAAAAAAAGAAAGAAAAAAAAAGGACACTTGATCGAAAACATCTTTTCCCGAAGCACGTTAAGAAATTACAATTTGATTATTTTGATGTCCAGGTGTATAGAAATACAGCTTCTTTTGATTAAATCATTTTTTTTTTAAATAGAACTTGAAATACACTTTTTGATCTCTAGGTTATTTTCTAGGTTATTTGAGAGAGTGGTTTTATGAAATCAGACTTTTCTTTAGAAATGATAGTGTGTTTCATTTCTCAGCTCTCAGCCATTCGCTCTGCCTGGTTTCCCTGCCGCCCTGGCATCGGCGTATCCCTCTTCTTTCCTCCATGGAAGAGATAAATATTTTCTGGCAGGCCATTACTTATCCTTTATACCCTTCTAGAGATGATCAGAGTCCACAGATTACATCAAACCTTCTCATAAAAACCCCGTGTCGTCACCAGAGAGTCGTTTTGGTTGGACGGCTGCGCAGAATGTTAATCCTGGCGTGTTCGGTCGCCGTGATGAAGGATGGCCCCAAATTGATGAGTCCGCCCTGTAAATTTGTAAGGGAGTGTAATCAAGTAACCTGACATTACCCACCAGGAACATGATCATTTATTGTTTATTAATGAACAATAAACAAACCTGTCACCGATCGTTGATTCTGAAAAATGCGCTGCTTAGCTTGTTCCGGTGACAGGCACAATCTGAGGGGGAGGGGGAGGCCTTGTCTCAGGGAAAATGCTGTGGTTATTAGCTGTCATCAAACAGCCCTTGGGTGGAATGAGAAGATAATGGTGCAGAGGAAGTAGACTTTATTAAAAAAAAAAAAAAAAAAAAGACATAGGGAAAGAAAGCCACCTTATAAAAGTTGGCTTTGCAGACCGGGAAGACATCTGGCTTAAGAAACGTGCTGTTTTTTGCTCTGTTTTCTTCTGTATTTTTTTGCTGAGAATGTAACTGACATCACTATTGGATAAAATGAGATTTAGGCGAGTCTCCTTAACCAGATCCTGTCAGGCTGCGGTGGCCAAGCCCTGCTGGGTCATCGGGACGTTTCGACACGGGTTCGCCGATGTTCTAACGAGCCCCGCTGGCTGCGTTCGGTCCCGGGTGCCGTCTCGACCTGCCCCCTCGAGCTTTCAGCGTGAGGGCACATCTGCCCTCTTCTGCATTACGTTTATTCAGGAGCTGCGAAGGCACGTGGCTCACGAGTGCCGTCACGTGTGGCTTCCTCTCCAGGACAAAAGCAAATATCCCGCTCCCTTGCGCACACGCAGGAGCGTCTTCCAGAGCCCCGATTGCAAACAGGGAGGCTTCCTTTGGCCTTGTGTTCAACCTCGGCGCGCGAGGAACATCGACGTGCTCGGGTTTTGGGGGGCTTTGTTTCGTTTCGTTTTATTCCCACGGCGTGCTGAGAGGAAGCGTCGACGCACAGGGGTGTCGCCGCTCTGTGAGCAGCAAGGTGTGCACAATGACCGCGGTTCTGCGAGGCAGGAACGCAGGAGGGGGACGCGGAGTGGACCGTCATCGCCCCCTCGGGAAAGCAGAGCTAACTCTGGGGAGTCTGGGTGGGGAGTCCGGCGTGGCTGCGGAGCACCGTTGGTCGAAGGTGTCCTCCAAGATGTACGGGCACAGCTGTCTTTTTTCCTTGTCTCTACGGTTTCCATCGGGGGCAGCAGAGCCCAGAGGGAAGTAGGGTGGCGGGAGGTCAGGTCCGCACCAGCTTCCTGAAGCCTTGGCCCGTGGACTCACCGCCCCCTGCTCCCCTTTATCCATAACCCCACCACCGCCGCCGGCATGCTCAGCACTCGGCTCCCACAGGGCAGCTATATTCTCTCTGCAAGGGAGGAAAGGTAGGCACGCCGTTTCTAACCTCTGAGGTTTCAGAGTTTGAGACCGGACCTGCAGGAAGACACGGCTCTCCCTAGCGGTCAGGGGCTGGCACAGGACAGTCGTGCTCCCTGGCACCAGGGGGAAGGACCAGAGCAGGAGGCCAAATGAAAAACCAACACAACACATTGCCCGCCACCTTTCGCAGGTGTCACGTGTGGGGTCCTGTGGTTCCCGCAGGGCAGAAAAGCAAAGGCTGTTTAAATTGTTTTTTATTGAAAAGAAATGCCGCTTGACATTTATTGTTCCCCGAGTATTTACACCTTAGACCCCTGGGCAGCAGTCCCTCGGCGTCCCTCTCCGTGGGCTGTGGAAGGTCCCTGTCAACGGAGAGTTGTCCGTGGACCACCACACGTCACAACGATCGAAACTGATCATGAAAGGCATTGGAAACGCCTCGCCCTTCACACACAGCCTCTGTCAGCACTCAGGGGGTTGACGTGGAGCGGTAGAACGCTTTGCTTCTAAGACTCCCAGGGGCCCGAGTTTCCCTGAGTTTTTGCAATATCAAACTTAACTTTCTCGTTCTGAAAGGTTTTGTTTTTTTTTCTGATATATCACGTAATTGCCACGTCTCCTTATTTTTTTTTACAGCTCTTGCCCCCCCCCCCGCCCGTTCAGCCGAGGCAGCCTGCCTTGCGTGCCACTCTCTGGAGAGGGCGGTAGAATAAAATAAGCGCTCAACGGGCTGTAACTGTTACGCTGACTAAGTAGGACTTAGAAGAAGGGGTATTAACATTTTTAAGTTGAATAGCTTTTATTCTTGTTCCTCAAAGTCATTTCGAGACATTTTCCTTTAAGCGTAGTCCCTTCCCTGACCCCTTGGGAAGTAAATCTCCAGGCAGGTGCCGGGTACCTTCAAAACAGAAGAAGAATGAAACTATGCATTTCAAATACATTTAGATGTTCTGGAGATTTGCATAATGAATACGGATTATTTTGTAGACACTCCATCTCTTTTCCCGTACCATTAACATAATCGTAACATATTTATCAAAACCAAGAAATTCACATTGGTACCTTCCCGTGAACTGAAACACCTATTTCTCCACTGCTGTTCCTTTTCTGCTGCAGAGCATTCCAGGCTATCAGGGTGCCTTGACTTGTCATGTCTGCTTAGTCTTCTCCAATCTGTAATCGTGTCTTTTTATTATTATTATTATTATTTTTTTTTTTTTTATGATCTTGACACTTTGGCAGGGTCCTTGGTAAGGTATTTGTAGAGATGATGTGACTGGTATTGAATTGAATCGGTAGATCAGAATGGAGAGAATTTGATATCTTCACAACACTGATCTTCTCATCCATGAATATGGTACACCTTTTTGTTTCTCTGGGTCTCTGGTTTCTTTCTTTAGTCTTGTGTAGATTTTAGCCCACAGATTCCACACATGTTTTGTAGATTAATACCTATGTATTTTCATGTCTTTCTGTTTGGTTTTGTATTCCTGTCCTCTTTTTTTTTTCTTTTTCTTTTTCCTGCTTGGAGGATTCCGATTACGTGTATGTTAGACTGTTTGATATTTTCCTGCAGCTCTTGAATGCTCTGTTGTTTTAGTCACCCTTCTTTTCTTTTTGCATTTCAGTTTGGGTGATTTCCGTTTATCTCTTTGCAGGGTCAACAGTGTTTTCATTCAGTTATACTCACGATCGATCAGAGGTCACCCTCACCTCAATACGATGCTTTTAATTTCTGTCGTTTTCCCATAGTTCATTCTTATCAAGTCCTATCTGTGTGAAATGACCCATTATGATCTTGTGTGTTATCTCCCTTTTCCATTAGCGTGTTTAACATATTAACCACTACGGTTAAATTTCTTTTCTGACAGTTTCAGCGTCCATGTCATTTCTGAGTCTCCTGAAGATTGTTTCTTTCTTTTCATGGCCCGTGTGTGTGTGTGTGTGTGTGTGTGTGTGTGCGCGCGCGCGCACGCATGCACATATGCACACGCCTCACGGTTTTCTGTTGAGAGCAAGATATGTCGTAGATGGTAGATACTGAGGTAAATACATTTTGTGCATGTATTTTTTTTTGTTTTGCTAGGCCTTTAGTATAAGGGTTTGGGTTAATTTGGTCAGGGATCGGGCTGGGCTTAAAGTTTGCTGTTGCTATGGTTACCCTCATCTCACTGGAGGCATCCCATCCCTGGCGTGATATCTTGTGTTTATGACGTGGGGTAATTTTCCAGAAGGTTCTTCTGATTCCTCTTGTCTACTACTTTCTACTTGTCCCTGAGTCCCCCAGCCTGTCCTTGGGTCTTCTCTCTGCATGGCTCCCCAGACAGAGTCTGTCCCTCAGTTACGTTCTCTCGTTGCTGTTTGGTGTGGGATGAGTGTGTGGACAGAGGGAGTTCTCTTATACTCTGATGACGCCGCAGTCCCAGGCAGGCCCTGGGAACCGGGGCTCCGGCTGTTCTTGCTCCCCCCTCCACATGTCATGCTGGCCTCAGGTGTACTTCTGTCTCCTTCCCAGGGGCAGAGCTTCCCCCCCCAACCCCACTGCTCCACCCTCCCCTGCTAGGCACACCCGGTGGGGTTCCACTGGGCCTCTGGGCTATAGTTCTGTTGCTCCTCTTGTGTCCTGAGCCTCCTGCCCCTTCAGGGGCTTAAGGGAACGGGGTGTATGCGCAGAATCTTGGTGGTGACTGCTGCTCCCTTCTCCCACCAGGACCAGATTTCCACCAGGGCCTGAAGGCCCTGGTTTTCTTGTCCTTGTCCCTACAGGTTAAGCATTATATTCTTTTCTTTTTCCTTTTCTAAAAAAAAATTTATTTAGAATATTAACTTTAACAGGGTGACATTGATCAATGACTCATAGATTTCAGGTAAACATTTCTGTATCATTTGAACTGTTGATTATGTTTTATACCCATCACCCAAAGTCACATCATTTTCTGTCACCTTGTATTGTTTTGACCCAGCTATCCCACTTTTAGGAATATACCCTAAGAACACCATAGCACTGTTCGAAAAGAAGAAATGCGCCCCCATGTTCGTGGCAGCATTGTTCACAATAGCGAAGATCTGGAAACAGCCCAAGTGTCCGTCAGAGGACGAGTGGATTAAAAAGCTATGGTACATATATACTATGGAATACTACTCAGCCATAAGAAATGATGACATCGGATCATTTACAACAAAATGGATGGACCTTGATAACATTATACGGAGTGAAATAAGTGAATCAGAAAAAAAAATCTGAGAACAGCATGATTTCATACATAGGTGGGACATAAAAGTGAGACTATGAGACATGGACAAGAGTGTGGTGGTTACGGGATGGGGGGAGGGAAGGGAGAGTGGGATAGGGAGAAGGGGAGGGGTACAGGGAAAACCAGATAGAAGGTGACAGAGGACAATTTGACTTTGGGTAATGGGTATGCAACACAATTGAATGATAAGCATTGTATTCTTTAGGGGATGAAAGAGGTGGTCCCGGGCCGAGTTTCAGCAATGGCTTCTTTGGGTCAAACCAGCCAGCACCGTGGGGGTGGGGGGTGGGGGAGGAGCTTCCTTTGGGTCCCCATTGACCTTCCCTTCAACCACCTGGTAGGTTTCTTGGAGGGAAAGTTTACACCAGCTTGTAAGCCCCTCTTCTGTCCACACCCCTAGGACAGCACACACTCGCTCACTCCAGCCCACACTTGACCTCAGGCAGTCATTACAACTTCTGGCTGAATCTTCCTACGGACTTGGACCCGCGTCGGTGGTGTCAGTTCCAGATGAGCAAATGGGCGGCTCCTGGTTTGTTTGTTTTTTTCTTGGAAGTGCCTGTCTCTTTTACATTTCAGGTTAATTGCGTGGCCTGCGACGTCAGTTCTCCGGCAGGTTCAGGAGAAGTCATTAGTTGGCGCTCTGTCCGGTGTTCTGCTTGTTGTAACGGTGGGAGTGGGACTCTTTCCAGCTTTGTTCCAGAAGTTCACTGTAATTAATTTCTGCTGTTTACCTTCCAAGTCCACCTCATAAAAATAAACGGTCCTTCACTCCCTCTGACACCCCAGATAATTCCAGGTTCAGAAGTTACACTGTCGGGGGAAACGGAGGCGGGGGCTTGAAGCTAGTTGTTTCCCACCTTCGGGCCTGTGTCGAGCTGGCAGTCTGCAGTGTGGGAGGGTGGGAGGCGGGACGGTGTGGGTCTCCTGTCCCCCTCCCCCCCCCCCCACTCCTGTTTCTACTTTCTCTCTCCCAGCTAGCCATGGGTTTTACTGAATGCTTGTATTTGGAGATTCAGGGGCAGGGCTGGAGGTTGGGTGGGAATACAGAAAAAGGATGCAGGAAAACACTTGCTTGACTAGCGTGTGCTTGAACCGGCCTAGGAGCTTAGGGGAACCTTCGTTTGTGAGAGCCCCGAGACTCGTTCCTTCCTGCTGGGGAGCCTTCCCGTATGGACCCCTGGATATAGAAGACTGCATCTTCTCTGGGCTGGCATCCCGGGACCCCGTCCTTAGCCCCTGGCATCAGGGGGAAGGCTTCCAGCTTCTTCTTTCTCTCACTTTCCGGGCAGTTCTCTTGGGCAAGGACTACACAATGCCAAATTCCTTTCCCCCGCCCTGCGAGAAGCGTCCACCTTCACAGCAGGTCGCCGTGGATGGGAGGACAGCTCCCCCAAGGCAAGCGCTCGGCCTCAGACTGCGCGGATGTGATTTGGACACCAATCTTCTGTTTTCCTTCTGAATTTTCAGGGAGGTGTACCCCACCTCTCCTGAGGCTCTCCTGAGGTCCCCTGTCCCCTGTCCGGTCGGGAGCTGGGTGTGGGTAGAATGCCCAGCGTGCTGACAGCTGTCTCCAACATTTTTCTCTTCATCTTCTTCTTTTTTGGGGTGGGGGGGGTGGGGAGGGTGCAGTGTTCCCAACAGTGTTCTTTAGGTAGGAAATTTGTGATGGGCTAAAATTTGCAAAACAAAATTTTGACATCCAGTGTTACAAGTTCCCCCGGGCTGTGGAATGTGGAAGGAATTGCTACTTAACTATCCTGGAATCTCAACAGGAATGAAGACAGAAAGAAGCCATTCGTAACTCTCCTCTTCCCCACACTTTTCTCTATTCAGGCGATTTGATGCTTTGAGTAACCGGCAGTACTTTTTCCTCTGGGTGTTATTTTTACAGTTTTAAAATGTGAAAACCCATTAGATGGCCGTAGAGAGTTCATCACATCCAAGATACTTCAAGATAAAGAGATTGAAGGTTACATTTCAGATTTTTAAAAGTACAGATACAATGCTATATAGTAGATCTTAAGTGGCTAAAGGAACGATTTGGGGGGTGCAGGGGGGAACATAGACATTTACTGTTTTGGGTTTTTCTGTTATTGGTTTTGGGGGTTTTTTTTACATAAAGGTCCTTTTAATCAAGATACGGGACCCTGCTTCTGTGTGAAGTCTCTCTAGCGCCCACGGGAGAGAGAGCAGAGCTGAACTCACCAAACCTGAGCGTGTTAGACCAGCACTGTCCCAGTTTCCTCGCCGTTCCTAACGTAACGTTGTTGTGGAGTGGAGATGCGCCCTCGTGGGGGTGGGGATGTTCTTTCTCAACGCATTCTCCCGTGAGACGAAGGCTTCTGTAGTCAGGCAAGTGGCCTCTCTCTCTCCGCCTTCTCCCCGGGACCTCAGCGATCAATCTTCGTTCTTTAGATTCAGGGGCCGTGTGTTCAGCGTGGAAAGGGCAGTTAAAGATCCAGCTTCAGAGAAACCCAGATTTACATTCTTTGCCAGGAAGACGCACCCTAATCGATCAGGAGAAGCCCCGTGATTGATCAGAATGAACATCTGATTGATCAGAACGGCCGGTGACCTGCCAGAGGGCCCCTCACTCACCCCATGCTCTGTTCCTTCCGTCACTCTCCATGCACGGGCAGGTCAGCCTCGCTGAGCCTCGATTTCCCCTGAGGACTGGGCGTGGTCCAGCGGCTCCTCACACCCAGGAGGCCCGCAGCAGACACTCTCCGTTGCCGTTAGGACGCGCTCAGAGGCCCGCACCTCCCAGGGCAGGAGCGCATTCCTTTGCGGGGTCTTGCTTGGGCGTGCCTGCCCGTGGATTCACGTCTTTGGGGGCAGGTTGATTGCTTACGGACGTAAGCTAATGGAGACATTTCTTTTCCAGCTTAAAAAAAAAAAAAAAAATTAGGTGGTTTCTCCCTTCTTCATTCTGGCCCTGAAAGTATAAAACAATAAGAGAACACAGAAGAATGTATGAAAAAGAAATACGAAGTCTCCTTTGTAATCCAATCATACCGTTAACCACCATCCTCAACTTTTGAAGAGTGCCCTTCCACACCTTTGTTTTTTTTTTTTCTGTGAAAACAGACAAATGTGTAAAAGAAAGGTTGTGAGACTGAAATCAGGTCATAAAACCTCCTTTTCACTTAATCGCTACATCACAGACATGTCTGCATGTCAGTAAATAAACATCACAGAATGCCACTGTATGATTTCCAAACTCAGTAAATCTGGACTACTGTCCACCTGTGGACATTTAGACTGCTCCCAGTGAAGTGTGTGTACATGCATCCTTCCGGGCACACGTAGGGATTTTCTTGGAATTCCGTCCTCAGTGGGGTCTGCTGGACACAGGGAAGCCATATTTGAAATAAAGAAACATATACCCAATTCTCTGGGGATAGGCCTTGCCAAGGTATACTCCCATTAAAGCGTGTGTAATGGCCATCGCGCCGCATTCAGGAGCTTTAGAATAAAATAAAAGATTTCTGTGTTCTTTGATAGGTGAGAGCATTTTTCTCCCTCACATCTTTATTTTTTTCTTTTTAATTTCTTCTAAATAAAGCTAAAAATAAGCTGGTGTTTAAAAAATAAAAGCTTTTAAACAAGAAACTAAATCCTTTTGTCATGGCAACTATTCAAACTGCGTTAATCAGGATAATAGCTCGCGTCACCTTGGCGAGCCCCCCCGACTCCCCCACCCCACCCCACCCCAGCGAAGGCTGCAGTCGGAGCGCGGGTCGCTAATCCCTGCCCGTCACCTTTCCTCCCACCGGCTCCCTGTATTGGAATTGTCACCATTTTTATTCCTGGAGGAAGCTTTATTTCCCTCCTCACTTCGGGGGGCTGCCCCTGTGGCACTGAATTCTTTTAATGGAAGTGCAACACGCACATACATGACACCGTCCAACCCTCAGCTGAAGGAGTTACTACGAAGTAGACGCGCCCCTGTCATGGCCACCAGGTCAGGGTCAGAACAACCTTCTTTATTGCCATTTTTCTGATACAGATGATTATCATTAAAAAAATAAATAAGAATAGTGACACCGCCCTGGCAGGTCCTCGAAGGACGACGTTGACGTCAGACAGTCAGTCATTGCTCTTTGGGAGAACGCCCTCAGTGGTCTCCCCACTTCCATTCTCCTGGGGGGGTGGGGGACCGCTCGTTCTCACTGGGTGGGGTTTTAGATAACACAACAGGACCGGAAACACCTTGAGCGTCCTTACCCCTGGGCGGTGAAACCAAACCTAGAACTTGTAAGGGCCAGAGACATGGCGATTTGCAAAGTGAACGGTTGAGATTTCCACGGCTGCCCATGCGGGTCAGGACGGGGCGCGATGGCGGCACGGGCCCCTGTTTGGCACTGACCCTGTTACCTGATACAGGTGGGGATGGGTACAAGAACAAACGGGCTAGTGTCCGAGTCCCTGGGACACGGGACACAGAGCTCGCTGGATGCAGAGGCCAGAGCCCTCCTGACCCGGATGCCATGCCCTTTGCCAGGTGCCAGCTGTGTGCCTCAGCGTCCGGGCAGAGGAGACTTGACATGGGCTGCACTAGTTCAGGATGGACACCCCGGTTTAATCTCAGTCAATACCTTCTACATTATCTTTCCTTTTTTTTTATGGTTAATGTATCGTTTTTCTTCTCTTCCCTCCCTCCCCCACCGCCCCCCACCCCCGCCCCCGCACAAACACCGCCATGCCTGGAGTGCGTCCCCTGCTTGTAGAGAAGTTATACGGCCTGGTCTGCGGTGGCGCAGCGCCCTGATTAAAGTGATTAAAACCATATACAGCAAGCGTAATTAACCTCCGCGCAGGCCGCCGCGCGGCTGATGCATGGCGCTGATACTGTATCTGTCTGTGGCAGCAGGCGTATGCTACACGGCCGGTTATTTTTGTGCGGGTTTTTTTTTTTTCCTGTGGAATTTTAATCACTTGAGATAAAGAGCCAGGAGAGAGATCAAGGCTGTATCAATCCTCTCAAATGGCTTTATAATTTCCCTCTATTCTGCTGCTGGTAATCAAGAAAAATAATGCCGCCTTCATCCTCGCTGCCAAGGTCAATCATCTCTGTGCCCTCTGACGGTAAGGGTGTCCTGATGAAAGATGTTTAATGAACGGAACGCTCACCGTCCCCTCTGGGGAGAAAGCGTGGGATCCAGGACTGCGGGATGCTCAGGTGCGCCTCAATTTCTGGCAGAAAAAAATATTTTTTTTTCTTTTTTTTTAATATTAGCTCACTTAGAAATAAATTCCTCAGGGCTGCTTGGGGCTGCAGACCAAGCTCCATGTTGCCCTCAGAGATGGAGACTCCAGGGACAGCCGCGCTGGCCAGGCTGTGGTGCAGAGGGAGGGCCTGACCCTGGGGACTCATGGAGGGGGGGGGGCTCCCGCCAGCTGAGGGAACACGCGCTGCAGGCCCCCGCCTCCCCGGAGCACTGCCAACACCAGAGCACAAATGCAGCCACACACACGTGTGCGGTGACATTTTAAAGCAAGGGTGTTTTTTTTTTTCTTTGTTTGTTTTAAGGACATGCAGATCAGATGAAAAACAAAAACCCTTTCGGCTCAGGAGCCCCTGATCTAGACCGCGGCCGGGCTTCTCGTACTTGGTTTTCCCCAAAACACGGTCACGGGTGGAGGTGACAGAGCTGACGTGGCCTTGATGACGACGGCAGGGCACCCACGCCAGGCAGGCGGGCAGGGGGCAGTCACCAGGGCTGAGGTCGGCCTGGACCGCACCGGGCAAGGTGGGACACGTTAGAATTCTCCTTGCTTGTCCCGTCATTCATTCATCCAGGGGCAGAAGGGGCTAAAGGAGGCCGGGAACATAGGCTGCAAGCTCGCACACAGGTTCCTGAGATGACCAGAGGGTGAAGGGCACCTAGCCCGGCCATTCACCCTCGAGGACACAAGGAGGGTGAGAAACCCAACTCCGGGAGACAGACTGCAATAGGACCGGGGTGGGGAGGCAAAGTTCCCAAACGAGCGCGCGCGCGCAGGGGCGGCTGATACAAACCGCTTATGTGTGTGCCTTTAAACCGCGCTCCACGCTGGCTTTACCTTCCCCCGAGTGGCAAGCGGAGTGGCGAGCGGCCGCGGGCAGGGGTGAGCCCTGGGGGCCCGGTGCTCTGCCTCTGAGATGCCCCCCCTCCAGCCCTGGGACACGCGAGGTCAAGGCTGGGGTTTGCCCACGGGGACCCCCTTTCTCTTGGACGACCCCTCTCTCGGGCTGGGGATCTTTGTCTTCCCTTTATAACCTGACCCCAAACTCTTGATTTCTCTCTCCTTGAATTTGAGCTTGGACTCCTCAGTAAATACCTCTTTGGATTCTGCTCATTAAGAATGCAGGGTCACCTGACCTCGCCGGGAATGAAATTTACCCTGCGCCGTTTACAAGGATGAGCAGAGCGGAATGGAGCCAATTTAGAATGTAAATAGCACGGGGTGGGGGGCGTGAGGGGGTGGTATGGTGTGCCTGCTGCCAAGGCTTTTAGGGGCGCAGGTCTGTTGGTATCACTCTTGACAACGAGTCTTGTCCGTCTGTCACTGTGGTCTCGGCGGGGAAGCGCTTCATCAGCAGTTCATCGGAATAGAGAAAATGAATGAAACCGGTGTTTTACATGCGGCCGCGTGGACCTCCCCCGCTCCCTCCGCGCGCGCGGCTGCTTGTGCAGGATACAGTTCGGCGGTGCGCGCCTGAGTCAGCGCGGCCGGCTCTTGTCCCCTCCCCACGTGGCTGTGGCAAGGGGCCGCTTGTCCCGGTTTCCCTAGATCAGTCCGCCCGTTGGCTGCGGGGGCCCGCGCAGATGTGAGCCCCGCAAGAAACCGGAACACGGACGGGAGCCAACGCTGAGTTGCCGGGTGACTGGTGGAGTCCAGAGTCCTTTCCACCGGGTTCTCCAGAGCCTGGGGGTCTGGGGTGGTGCCGAGAGATCCCCCGGAGGTAAAGCAGATCTCGGACGAACAGTGGGCCGGGCTCCACCAGTGTCCCACACACACACACACACACACACACGCACGCACTTCATCCGGCCGGGCACACTTTTCTGTGCGTCGTATTGTTGCATTCGCCCGGCCAAGAACAGACGTCGGAGACTTTCAGGACTTAAGATGTTACTTTATTGGCCAAGTTTAACCTGCACAGGGGCGAACTCTCTAGGTATTCGGGAACACCTTACCCACCAGAGAGTTGCGCCTGCCGCTTATAGACTAATGGTTTATATAGTGGCAGTAAGCAAGCAGTTTACAGAAGCTGACGTGGCAGTTAGCGGTTGGGCAGGGCTGAACAAGCTTCACCAAGAAGGAATGGGGAGGAGATAGCCCTTATCTTTGGCAACCACAGCAGGGCGGGCTCGGGCTCAAATGGTTATCTTTCAAAAATTCAATGCACACACAGTTCACAGTTCCTCCTATGTTAGGTTCATTATTAGTTAGGACATTATGAACTTTGTTTTACTTTTAGGCTATCTTCCTGGCAACATTCGTATGGCTCTACACTACAATGTTACCTTTGGGTAACATTGCGGGACTGTCTGCCATAGTTCATCCAGTGGTGCGTGTGTGTGCGTGTGTGTGTGCGTGCTCATGTGTGCGTGTGTGTGCATGCGTGCACATGTGTGTGTGTGGTGTGTGTAGCTCTCTGCTATCTGAGACGGCCTCCTTGTACAAAATGAGTTCCAGAACTTCTCCGGGAGGGTAACCAGGGTTGCAGGGATCCCCAGGGGGGCGACTCTGAGGTCCCAGGTCCTGAAGCCCTTCCACCACCTCTAAGGCACGTGGACTTGACCCTGAGCCCAGAACCAGGAGTCTGAGCCGTGCTGTCCAGACCCCATTTGCACTGTCCAGCCCATCGCTGCTCAGTCTGCTGTCGCAGAGGGTCCTGACTCCCCCGTCCGCCCTGTGTCCGCTGCCCCAGCTCTGGTCTTTCTTCACCACACGGGGCCTCTGTCTCCACCTTCTTCCTCTCGCTCAGGCCTCCGCGGGGTCTCACACACAGACAGGATCCCATTGCCGCCCGTCAAAATAGCCTGTGGCTACTCCCCCCTCAGGGGAGCGCGGTCTTTAAGTGACTTCCCTGCAGCTTTCTGGCAGCTGTGCAGGACGGAGGAGCCCCCCTTCCCAGGGCATGTGCACCCGCATTCCTGTGTCGATGCAGAAAAGGTGTCCCGTGGGCTTGCACCAGATCCGCTGGGAAGCCTCTAGTGTGGTTGCTGCTTGCTGATGCCGCCCCGCAGGGGGCAAATTCCTGTCCCGGGTGAGGAAGGTCCCATCTCAGACTCGGGGCCTCGCCTTCCTGTTCTGTGCTTGACGTCCTTTCCACACGTGACCCGTGAGCACCTGCTGTGAGCCGGGCCCACACCGGGCGCTGCGACCACAGCCCTCAGGACACACACAGGCTGGTGGGGGCGGCGGCCCTCACCCAGAGGGACGGTGCCAAGGCAGGGGGAGCACGGGGTACCCCCAGTCCTGTGGAGCCAGCACCGTTGCACTCCATAAAGAGGAGGCACCGATGCTATCGCCCCTTGAACTTCCAAAGGAAAAGAGGACTGCCTCACCATGAGTCATTTCAGATGAGCTGAGGGGGGGGCTTGAGGCCTGGGATGAGGGGGGCTGTCAGCTTGTCCCCATCTCCTCCCCACTGGCCCCTGTCACTCCAGGCAGGCACATTGGGAAGGGGGGTAGAGTGGGGAAGAAGGGGGTCCCAGACCCCTTGACTCCCTGGTCCCCCCAGGGCTGCTCCAATGAAGAGTGGGGAGCGGGGTAGGGGTCCCTGAGCCGGAACCTGCCGGGAGAACGCTGCAGCCTGGTGGGCACGCGGTATGCCCACAGTGCACAAGGAATTTGGACAGGGTGGCTGGCCGGGCTGGGCTGTGACAGCCTGTAATGGCAGGTTTCAAGGGAGAGCTCTAGATGAGTTGGCAATTACTCGGGCCGGCCGCCTGCCTGTGAATTAACTAATGTATGTCAACCGGCCGAGGTCTGGCACCCGTGACGCACGCTCCCCACCTCGCAGGGAGCGTGCAGGCCTCCACGGACTGTGCTCCCCACGCTGCTCTTGACTCCCACGAGCATCTGCGGCACGTGTCACGTCGGGTCTCAGCCCATGGGTCCTGGCGCCCCCCGGCCCTCGCTCCGCCTCCCCCCCCCCCCCGGTGCCGGCTGGCAACCTTGCGTGGCCTCTCCTCTCTCCTGGGGTGCCGGCTCGGACGGCGGCATCTGCTGTCACTCCTTTCCTTAAACAGAATAGATGCTGCTTAATTATTTAGTTAATTCCCGACCTGCTTCATTTCCCATTATTCCACAGTGCCAGCCTTCATTAGCGGCATCGTCGCGCTGAGGCCTTTCCTCCTCCCCGCCTCCTCCCCGAGTTCATGATAAATAACGGTAATAATCCTGCTCCCATCTATCAGGTGCTTCCGGGAGACGGGGCCCAGGACCGGGCACTGTGCCTGCTGTTTCGTTTCAGATTCTCCCCCGTCTGAGTCGAGATAAGGGTTTTAGTGCAAGGGGTCCGTGTAAGAGGCGGTGGGTGGTAGGACGGGGGTAGCATGTGACACCGGGGATGGGAAGGCAGCCAATTAGAAGTGTCTTCACAGGTCCAGAGGGCTGTGGTGACCGGAGCAAATGTGGGCGTCAGGGACGAGGGAGGGAGCCGGGCTGTCCTCGTCTGACAGTCGTGCTCTGGGGGGAAGGGGGGAGCTGGTTCTCCTCCTCCTGCAGGTCTGGCCACTGTGGATGAAGGCAGAGCGGGCTGCAGCCCCTCTCCCCCACCCTCAACCCGACAGAGGGGCAGTGATGCGGTCCAGATGCTGGCCAGGGGAGGCTGGAGGGGCCGGCCGGCCCCTGCGGCATGTGCACAGGGAGACGCTGTGCTGCTCTCTCATCGGACGTGTCGGTAAACCGAGTTTCGTGGGCTACGTTGCTTCAGGAGCACCTGTAAGTCATTTGCGTCTCTCCGCCACGGGAACGCCCCTGCCTTCCTGCCAACCCAGATGTTTCGCTCGCGATTCAGTCCAAGAGCTGCTGAGGGAGCTCGTTCCGGCCTCTGTCTGGGTTGGGTGTCTTTTCCACCTGTCCCCTTCCAAAACATTGCCTTTTGAGGTGCCAAGCCCACCTGCTTCCGTGACAGACGCTGTTTCCGCCTCCTCAGGAGGGAAGCCAGGGAGGCTATGAGTCCTAAGTGGGCCGGGTTCTGCTGCTGTTTAAATATTTTTATTTTATTCATTTTAGAGAAAAGACACAGAGTGAGAGAGAGAGAGAGAGAGAGAAAGAGAGAGAGAAAGAGAGAAAGGGGGGAGGAGCTGGACGCATCAACTCCCATATGTGCCTTGACCAGACCAGTGCAGGGTTTTGAACTGGCGACCTCAGTGTTCCCAGGTCGACGCTTTATCCACTGCGCCACCACAGGTCAGGCCTGCTGCTGTTTAAACACAACTCATCATCTCAGTGTTGTAACACAGCAAGGGATCTATTTCTCACCCACACAGAATCCACTGTGGTTCCCTGGGGTGACTCGGGTCCCGGTGGCTTTCACGTTCTGGCTCCACGCTTGTCGGTAGGTGTGGCAAATTACAAGCAGAACCGTTAGGCTCTGCTTAGACACGTCGCTATTTCATTCCCAAAATGATAACGCCGCTTCTGTTTTCATATTATTAGCTAAAGCTTGTCACATGGCCCCAATTAATTACAGGTTGGCTGAGAAGTGCGGGTCTTCTTTGTGGGTTCTCAGAAAGGGCAGGGAGGGACGGCCGGGCCAGGCGTGGTGAATGCCAGGCATGTCTGCCCAGTAGAGGAGAGAGATGATAATTAAAGCAATCATGACCAGGGCCCACCCCGGGCATTGCGCGGGGACTTCCGAGAGGCTGGAAGAATGTTGCCTTGGGCTGTAAATGTCAGCTGCTCATTAATTCAATTAGTCAGAAATGCCCCGAGCCAAGGTTGTTATTGCTAATAAGATGTATTTGTTTGGTTATTTAACAAATCAAAAAAGCATGCTGTCCTTTTTTTCTCTGGTCCCCACGACCCTTTAAGCAGATGAGGGCTCTCCCTGATACACATCACCTTAGGGTTGGCGCCTTTTTCTTCTCTAACCCTCCAGGTTACAGTGCAGAATAAATCTCTCCTGCGTGAAATGTCATCCCTGCTTCTTACAGCAGCTTTGAAACCATAACAAATTAAAAAAATAAATGCATGTTAATTTATTTTAATAAACCCATTTCCCCCAGCAAGTGATGTGAGAGACCCTGCAAATTCTCACTCACGCTTGGTGTGTTCTTTCCTCAGTCTGACCGTCCTATAAAAGACAGGGACAGTTAGGTAGTCTTTGCCACCTTAACACTAAAGATGGACACACGCCTTCTGAATGGGACTGTGTAAAAAGATAGGATTCGGCCAGGAGGAGACCAGCAGGTGCAGGAAGGCGCTGGCTGGGGGATCTTGTGTAAGTGAAGGCTGGTGTCCTACATCGTCTTTGACCCGTGAGTTGCAGGGGCCACGCCGTCTGCCAGACTTGCAGAGATCCTGGGAGATGAAGGAGGAAGTCGATGTTGACAGGCTGTTCCCAGGCTGTCCTCACTCCGCTGTTTGTGGTGAAACCTGTGGAAATAATTCCTCGTGTCAAGTGAGAATGACTCGTCACTTCATCCGATGCTGTTTTCATACCATTGCCCCATCGCACGGCCCGTGGCCTCAGGGATGGAACGGGCAAAGGCTTCCGCTGAGGATGGGCAGTGCAGGGCACTGACCACACCCGCCTCTGGAGGGCCACACCCGCCCCCGTGATTATTTGCCCCGGCGTGACGTGGCTTTATGAAGGCTTTCAAGGACCCCAGAGAAAGCGTGGCCAGGAAGGCAGCGCCCACGCACTGAACTGACCACGACTCTGTCCATGGTTCACGGAATAATTCCTCAGTAATGGCGCTTTGAATAGCATATCATTGCGAAACAATAGCAATATCATCACAGGAAAACGTGACTTTGATAAATTATAAACCAGCGGGACCTAAGAATTCTGCTGTCGATCTAATTTGGGGTGATGAGTGTTCGTGGAAAAGTGGATTTCATCCTCCGCTGGACAGAAATACGCTAAATCTTGGGAGGAGAGAAAGAAAGAAAGCCCATATTGTGAGGAGCTGGTTTTCGGTGTGGAATTGGCAAGTTTTCCCCCATCTTTTGATTCATCCTCTTCTGATCCGATAGGATAAACTATATTCACTTGATTTTTTTTTTTTTTTTACAGAATAGTGTGAGCCTGTGAGCACATCTGAAAATTATAAGAACTTTCAAAAGAAACTATAAAATTTAATTTTTAAGTAGAGCTGTTTGAATAATGTTAAGCTTGTCGTCATTCACTTTTTAATGAGACTGTGGATACAACCTGTAGGATTCTGACAGATCCATCCATCGCCCTTGTTATCCCCTGCAGGACCTTGAAACCCACGATACCCACCAGCGGGTCTTATCTCGAATAAGAATTAGATGGACGTGATGGCTAATCGATGCCTCACAGGTCCAGCCCAGTACTAGGATCCTTGGGAACGGAAGAGTGTATAATTGAATTCCTGCAGACTCCTTCACGCTAAGATGGGTGTGTCTGAGTGCTCACTCCGGTGCAGATGGCAGAAAGGAGTTGATTCTGCCCGACCTGGTCCCCTGGCACCCAGACGTCAGGTCTCTGCCTGGGTGTCTCCCAGGACACTGGACGGGAGTCACAAAGACAAAGAGGAGGTCAGGGCCCCTTGACAGCAGCTGGAGCTGCTCTGGAACTCACCCTGGTGGTGTCTAGAGGTGGCAAGTCCCAGAGCAGTGCCAGCGACCTCCTGGCCAGGCTGTTCCTACCGGCAGAAAACAACCGCGCGCACACTCACTGTTCCGGAGAGACCCGTGCTCCCAACTGGCCTCCTCTCTCCTCAGTTTTGCGAGCCGCTGAGAACCTGCCAGGAAATGCCCTGTGCCACCTCCTTGCTTTTGCACAAATTAGCCGAAGTTGGTTTCTGTCGTCTACCATCGAAAACCGTCAGTGTTGGGGTTGACATTTCCTCGGTGCTCCAGAAAGAGTCTCGGGAGATGGTCTGACTCCTCGCTGTAAGATGACCCCCTAGACAGGTCCCTTGCTCCGAGTCCTACCGAGGGCTGGTAGCTGAGCTGGGACTAGACGTCTGTGTTTGTGACTCCCAATCTGGGGTTCTTTCCACCTGTGAAGTCCTGGTGAGGAAGAGGAATCGCCCGTCACTCACACTGCCCCCTGTGGTTGCCCTTGAGCATTACAGCGTGGCGCACCCCCACTGCCACCTGCTGCTCGGGCCAGCGCCGTTAGTTTCTACAGGCTGGACTGTCTCATGTTTCTGTTCTTGTGTTGGTCACTGTTGAAATGATACTATTGTACATGGATTGGTGAGATCAGAAATGTTTTTAAGCTTGTTCTTACCTGTTCTTGCTTTTTTATTGTGGCGACCAGAACACTTCAAGTGACACGTGTAACGTGGACTCTTTCTACGAAGCACAAGGCTGAACTGAGTGTCTGTGGGCAGCGGTCCTCTGAGGTGATTACACTGGAACGTTGTGTCCGCCTGTGGTGGTCACACTGGAACATTGTACCTGCCTGTGGTGGTCACACTGGAACATTGTACCTGCCTGTGGTGGTCACACTGGAACATTGTACCCGCCTGTGGTGGTCACACTGGAACATTGTATCCGCCTGTGGTGGTCACACTGGAACATTGTATCCGCCTATGGTAGTTACATGGGAACATTGTACCCGCCTGTGGTGGTCACACTGGAACATTGTACCCGCTTGTGGTGGTTAAACTGGAACATTGTACCCGCTTGTGGTGGTTACACTGGAACATTGTACCTGCCTGTGGTGGTCACACTGGAACATTGTATCCGCCTGTGGTGGTCACACTGGAACATTGTATCCGCCTGTGGTGGTCACACTGGAACGTTGTATCTGCCTGTGGTGGTCACACTGGAACGTTGTACCCGCTTGTGGTGGTCACACTGGAACATTGTACCCGCTTGTGGTGGTCACACTGGAACATTGTACCCGCCTGTGGTGGTCACACTGGAACATTGTACCCGCTTGTGGTGGTCACGCTGGAACATTGTATCCATCTGTGGTGGTCACGCTGGAACATTGTACCTGCCTGTGGTGGTCACGCTGGAACATTGTACCTGCCTGTGGTGGTCACGCTGGAACATTGTATCCGCCTGTGGTGGTCACGCTGGAACATTGTACCTGCTTGTGGTGGTTACACTGGAACATTGTATCCGCCTGTGGTGGTTACACTGGAACATTGTATCCGCCTGTGGTGGTCCCACTGGAACATTGTACCCGCTTGTGGTGGTCCCACTGGAACATTGTACCTGCTTGTGGTAGTTAGATGGGAACATTGTATCCGCCTGTGGTGGTTACATGGGAACATTGTACCCACCTGTGGTGGTCACACTGGAACATTGTATCCTCCTGTGTGGTCACACAGGAATGTTGTACCCGCCTGTGGTAGTTACATGGGAATGTTGTACCCACCTGTGGTGGTCACACTGGAACACTGTACCCGCCTGTGGTGGTTATACTGGAACATTGTATCCGCCTATGGTAGTTACATGGGAACATTGTACCCACCTGTGGTGGTCACACTGGAACATTGTATCCTCCTGTGGTGGTCACGCAGGAATGTTGTACCCGCCTGTGGTAGTTACATGGGAATGTTGTACCCGCCTGTGGTAGTTATGTGGGAACGTTGTACCCGCCTGTGGTGGTCATGCTGGAACACTGTACCCGCCTGTGGTGGTCATGCGGGAATGCTGTACCCGCCTGTGGTGGTTACGCTGGAATGTTGTATCCATGGTTACACGTGAACGTTGTACCTGCCTGTGGTGGTTATGTGGGAACATTGTACCCACCTGTGGTGGTTACGCTGGAACGTTGTATCCGCCTGTGGTTATTACACTGGAACATTGTGTCAGTCCATTCCTGCTGTGGGAACCACTGTTCTGCGAATTTCAGGGGCTCACGCCCACATTTGTTGCTCACTGTGGGTGACGGGTCGCCTGTGGCTTTGTGGGTGTTGCCGGGCTGGGCTGACCTCAGCTGCCCCACGTGCTGGTCCTTCTGGGACCCAATCCTGTGGAACAGCCACTGTCTGGGCATGTTCTCCTCACTGTATGAGCTCAGAGGCCGGGAGGAGGAACGGGATGCCTGGACAGCCCCTGCTGGGGGTCAGCACACGGGCACTCCCGCCCCTGTCCCCATCCTCAGAGTCGGTCACTGCCCGGGTCCAGGGAAGACGTAGCAGCAATGTCCATAGGCAAACATGACAAGAGCAGGGAGATCGGAGCAATGGCGGGTGTGTATGTACTGCAGGCTGCCCCACACTGCCCTCCTGGTCACGACGCATGCACTGCCCCATCGCCCAGACGCGCATGCTGTCTGAACCTGAGTGCTCCAGTCCGTTGTGGCTTTGATTCGGGGTTGGTCAGGAGCCTCTGCCTTAATGGCCAAACTTGATTTGCTGAGAAATAGTTTCCATTTTCATATCCTGCAAAACCTGGCATTGGGGGACTTTCTGTACTCCCTTCCGATTGTGTTTGTGAAGTGGTGATGGGTTTTCTGGGGGAGTGAAATGGGGAGGGGGAGTCATTTCTCTCCTGTATAGGGTGTAAAGGCATCCTGGAAAAACCAGTTCACACGGGTAACATTCTGTTTTGAAACACATTTTTTAGTTGCTGCCTTTCCTGCCTTCTCCACAGTGATTTTTCTTATTTTTTTGCCAAACGTTTCGGTACTGCATATCTTGAGATCTTGGGTTGCCATTTCTCCAACTTTCTGTGAGTTTTCTGCCTCCTACCACCTAGACCCCGAACCAGTGCCCCATGCTTCAGACTCTCATCACGTTGGCCCCTCCTCCTAGTTGCCAGTTTCTGCACCCGTTAGTGCTTCCTGCAGGAGCTAACGACCCCAAGGTCCCCGCGCCAACGACAACCAGCACTTAATTTTCACTTAAGAAGCCTGCACGTCGGGAGCGGCTCTGCTGAGCCCGGCTCGTGCTCGTGTGCCGCCCCCTGCCGAGGCGAGGCTGAGTGAGTGGCGCTATGCCATCGGGGACGGTGTGGGATCCAGGGACCAGCGGGGGCCTCTGCTCCACCCAGCACGCTGTCACCTGTCCCACTCGCCACGTGGCACGGCCAAAGGTTACAGGTGGGTCGTGGGAAATTGTATTTAACCTTCTGGGAAGTCACGATGAGGACGGGGTGGAGGCAGATCATTTTGAAGGAGTGACAGTCTCTCTCGGGCACAGTCTCCATTAAGACACCCCATAGCGAGTCACCGAGAGCGGCTGTGCTGGGTATCTATTGAGGCAGGAGCCGTGGCTGGAGGCCCTCCCTGGTGGCCGTTCAGCTGTGTGGTCATCCAGCTGTGTCTCCGTGAAGCCGAGGGAGCCTTGTGGGGAACCGTGAACCGTGAGGTCTGGCCCCCGCCTGGCCACCCTCTCCATGTATGCCTTAGGCCAGCGGCTTTTCCCGTAGGTCTCCAGTCCATCTGAACTGTTAGCGCACGGTCGCATCAGATGGTATCTTGGGTTGATTCTGAGGGCAAACCACCTTGTAGCAGGAACACGCTACAGCCTTAGGGTCCAGGGCTCTGGTAGGAAGAGCGTGGGTTTAGGAATCGGGCTGATTGGAGCTTTAATCCCGTTCTGCCATTTTTACCAGATGTGGAACACGGGCCACTTGAAACTCTCTGGGTTTGTTCCCCAGACTGCCACACGAACATCGTAGCACCTACCACGCAGGGCTGTTGTTAGGATTATTGTTTTATGATGTTCCTATCAGGAGGAAATTCTTTACATTGAGTCAAAATCTGATGCCCTCACCAGATCCTTGGCCTCAGCTGGACCTCTGCAAAACAAGTGATTGGGAGCCGTGTCCAGACTGCCCGGTCCAGGGGCAGCCCCGCCGGCTCCAGCGGGGGGGCTCTGAGGGTGTGCGCGTCTGTTGGGGGGAGCTACTGCCAGAGAGAGCTGATGCATGCTCAGGCTAGCCGCTGTTACCACTCTGGCCGTCACTATTCCAAATGGCAGCTCCCAGGGCGCCCGAGCCGAGTTCCCACGCCTCTGCACCCTCCCATTCACCTACAGGCTAAGCCGCCTCAGCGCCCTCGGCATCCTGGAGACGCCACGTTGCCTGTGCTCGGTTCCAGCCTGGTCCCCTCTAGGAACCGGCCTCAGCCGATTGGTTTGAAGTCAAAGGGGCAGCAAGTGAACTCAGAGCTGGAATTCATCGTCACAGGGGGCAGTTGCCCTCCAGCCATCTACCTGTGAAACGGTCACTTTGTTCTTCAAGTAGGGAGTCATCCACCCAGCACTGTATCCCATACATCAGCTCAACTAGGACATTTTAAAGGTACTAATCCTGTAGATGTCAGGGAAAGCATCGTAGCTTCTAGAACGGACGCAGCAGCCTTGGCCAGTTGGCTCAGTGGTAGAGCGTCAGCCCGACATGTGGAAGTCCCGGGTTTGATTCCCAGCCAGGGCACACAGGAGAAGCGCCCATCTGCTTCTCCACCCTTCCCCCTCTCCTTCCTCTCTGTCTCTCTCTTCCCCTCCCGCAGCCAAGGCTCCATTGGAGTAAAGTTGGCCCAGATGCTGAGGACGGCTCCATGGTCTCCACCTCAGGTGCTAGAATGGCTCTGGTTGCAACGGAGCAACAGCCCAGATGGGCAGAGCATCGCCCCCTGGTGGGCATGCCGGGTGGGTCCCGGTCGGGTATATGCAGGAGTCTGTCTGGCTGCCTCCCCGCTTCTAACTTCGGATAAATACAAAAAAAAAAGAACGAACACAGGGACTGCCCTTGGTACCTAGGTGAAACTCAGCCACCTCAGGAAGCATCGTCTCCTCTGGAGTCCAGGGTTCCACGAGTAGGGGTGGCATGTCGGGCGGGGTTTCTCCAAGCTCCCGTGTCCTTTCTGAACGGCCCTCCTCCTGACTGCCCGTGCACCCACTGGTTTCCCGGTGGCAATGCTCTGGACCTGAGAAGAAACCCACTCAAGAGCCCGGGAGTTTCTGCAGCAGCCCTGCTGGGACGTCCCCGTCTGAACATGGCGCGAAGCCCGCTGAGGACTCCACGGGAGTCTTGCATGCTCTCCATCCCTGGAGCTGGACCCTCTAGAAAATATGTATCGTTCATCCTCTTCCGAGCATTTTCACAAACTGCCAGAAGTATGAAAAGTCAAAGCTTTCATAAAGCAGAATTGACGTCCCCCTGTAACTTAAATCAGGTGCTGCCGAAAACGTGGGTGACTCCCAAGTGCAGGATCCGTAAGTGGCCTCCTCTTTAGCCCCCTGGGCCCGGGGACTGCACACCTGCTCCCCGGAAACCGGGGGACTCTAGCTGGGGCCGTGTGTCCCATGTCTGTCCTGACATCTCCTGGGTGGTGGTGGGGAGCCTGGCTCCCTGGTTCTGGGCCTCAGCCTGCAGCCTCGTGTTGCTCCAGCGTCGCCCTCAGGGCGTGTTCCTGGGCAGCGGCATGGTCAGCCTCCGCCGGACACAGACCTGCTTCACCAGGCACCAAGTGCGCCCGGAAACCACAGCGGGTGACATGACGTCGTCCGTTTCACACCAGCCGATCATCCCCGTACCGTATTTCCCCGTGTATACGACGCATCTTAATTTGGGGGCCCGGAATTTGAAAAAAAAATAAAGAAGTATTACATAAAGTTATTGAACTCAAGTTTTATTCATCAGAAAGTTCGTACGACTCCACATCTGCGCAAAAAAAAAAAAAAAAAAAAGAAAACGGAAAATGCAAAGTAAAAAACCTACAACCCCTGTATAAGACGCACCCAAGTTTTTAGACCCCAAATTTTTTCGAAAAAGTGTGCATCTTATGCGTGGGGACATACGGTACATCATTCACTCCCCTGCGAGCGTTGTGGCTTCTCCCCAGAATACAGTAGATGCTTCCATGACAGGATAAGACACCCAGCGCAGAACGCCGCCTGGGTCCGGGAGAAATCACCGTCGCTGGAGGAACAGTTGATAAGGGAAAGCAGGTCAGGGCTCGGTACCCAGAGAGCAGCTGCAGAATCACCGCAGAAGGGATCACGTGTTCAGTGACTGGAGCCCGATGATGTTAAGCCCTCCCGTCCGTGTGTGACTTGTGCTCATGGAAGGTTTCCGCCCGGGCAGCCGGCACTGTAGGCCGACGCAGGTCACCGTCCCGGACACGCCCAGCTAGACGTGGCCAGTGAGGAGTTAGCCGAGCCTGCTGGGTAGGACTTCCAGGCAGGTGTTCTGCTGAAGATGAAAAGAGAAAGACAGGGTGAGAACCCCTTTGCCATCTCCCTTCTTCTTGCCTGGGACGTGGACGCAAAGCCGGAGAGCGTGCAGCCACCCTGCAGCCGTGAGGCAGGGAGCACGTGAGCAGACACAGCTCGCCACGGGACCCAGAGTGCACCCCCACCATTCTCTCCTCTCCACAGAGTTCTGTGCGCTTTGCTTTAAAAAAAATTTTTTTTTAATTTATTTACTTTTTGGAGAGAGGGAGAGGGGGGGAGAGAGAGAGAGAGAGAGAAAGAGAGAGAGAAAGAGAAGGGGGAGGAGCAGGAAGCATCAACTCCCATGTGCGCCTTGACCGGGCAACCCCAGGGTTTTGAACCGGCCACCTCAGCGTTCCAGGTCAACGCTCGATCCACTGTGCCACCCCAGGCCAGGCCGTGCGCTTTGCTTTCGAAACCGCAGAAGTGGGTTCTCAGACCGGTGACGTGCGGCCTCCTTCTCTACTGCAGGCGCTTGCTGTCATGAGCGTCTCTCCAAGCGCCGAGTGAGGTGCGGCCCAAATTCCTGATGCGCCTGGCTCCCTCGTCCCTTCACGACAAGATATTTTTCTGACGTTCTCTGTTATTTTCCCTTTGACCCACGGGACTGGGTTGTTACATTCCAGCTCTCTGGGGATTCCCCAGATACCTTTGTCATTGATTTCCGATTTAATTTTTAATGGTGGTCGGAGAAGATCCTTTGCATGATTTCAGTCCTTTTAAGCTTATTGAGATTTGTTCCACGGTCCGGAATATCTTGGCTAACGTTCCGCGTGCACTTGAGAAGAATTTATATTGTACTGTTGTGGCCTGAAGCGTTCTGTAAATATCAATGAGGTCGAGTTGGTTACATTGTTCGAGTTTTCATTGTTACATTGTTTCTTTGCTTTTAAAGAACCGTGTTAAGCGAGAAAGCGTGTGTTTGGCGTGTCCTCACACGGCAGCATGGTGGGAGCTTTCTGTTCCCTGTGCACACCCAGTGTGCCGCCTAAGGGCATTGCTTCACGGTCTGGCCTGCCGGTGACAATGTGTGTCCTGTGCCTGGTGTGGTGGGAGCACAGACTCTTCCTGGCCTTACTGGGCTCTTGGGGTGATAGCGCCGGCCCCCACCTGCCTGACCTCCAGCCTTGGTAGTCCTCACGCGGACTGCAGGTGACAGGCCACCGGTACCTATGTCGCAAGCAGCCCGAGACCGGAGGGGTGCACCGTGGGGCTCTGCCCACACACTTGATCCTCCCTGGTCTCCCCAGGCCCAGAGGCCCACGGGGATCTGTGTGGGCGTCCTCACCCTGGGAAGCAAGTGGGAACACCACTGGTTTTCTCCCCCCCTGGGGATCGCTGTCCACACTGCCCGTGGCCCGGTGTCCGAAAATCATCGTTTCACAGCAATTGTCTGCTTTTCTAGCCATTTACACCTGATTCTTTCATGGCTAGAAGCAAAACTGGTCCCCGTCTACTTTTTTAAATAAATCGAATAAATAAATTTAATTCATGAGAATGCAGATAACCGAAAACTTCCTGTCTTCACCTTTAAGTGTGCATACAGTTCGGCGGTGACTAAGTACGTCCCCTGGTGTGCGGCCACCTCCCCCTTCTCCTCTGTGTCCTTTGCCCTGGTCCTCTGCGTTCCCTTCCCTGGTCTCTCCTTAGCCTGTTTCTCTCAGCCCCCCACCCACCCACCCCGGCTTCCTCTCGTGTGGGACGGCGTGCTCGCTACGCGCTGCTCTGTGCGCACGGGCGGGGACCCGTCCCCGTGGTTGGTGTGCCCACGGCGTTCACACAGAGCTGTCCTCGCTCTGGAGGGAGTGTGACCATCAGGGACTAGAGGGCGGCCACGGCTGCCCAAACACCAGGCGAGGAGAACAGACCCGGCGTTTCAGTCGTCCGGCAAGAGAGGAGGTTTCGGCTGGAAGGACGGCCGACAGTGGACCCAGCTCCGAAGAGTTGGGGCACAGTGGGGCTCACCCAAGATGGCAGGTCCCTGAGGTTAAAGCCATGATGCCAGCACAGCGTAAGAGATGGGACAAGTCCTCACCTCCTCCTACGGTGTTCTTGTCATTCGCTGTGTCATTCTGAGCTCTTGTCCCAAGAATTCGTTTGTTTTTTTTCCTTTTATTTAATTTTTTTAGATATTCATTCATTTTAGAGAGGAGAGAGAGAGAGAGAGAGAGAGAGAGAGAAGGTGGGAGGAGCAGGAAGCATCAACTCCCATATGTGCCTTTTCAGACCAGTGCAGGGTTTTGAACCGGCGACCTCAGTGTCCCCAGGTCGACGCTTGATCCATTGCGCCACCCCAGGCCAGCCCCAAGAATTCTATTTTTAGAACTAATTTTTTAAATTTTAAAGTAATAAAAGGAAAAAATATTTTTGCATGTGAAAATGAAAATGGGACAATGAGATGTGTTCTTTTTCATGCACTTTGCCCCCGATTTTTGACTGGTTTTAGACATGGAGGGCTGCGAATATTGTGGGTTTTTTTCTAGTTTAGTCACTTGTCTTTGGCTTTTTACATCCTATTGTTCTTAAGAAAATAACTGCTCCTAAAACCAAAGCGCAGCCTCTCAGTGGTTCTAACTAACGATAATAAGTCATCTGAATGAGTCAAAAGGTTTGAATGACCAATTTAGAATTTCAGCTTTATTATGTCGAAAGGCACCGTGTCTCCCTCGCCTGTCACAGCGAGTCAGCAATTAGAGCTCTTTGGAAACGTGTTTTAATAAACAGATGGGGATACTATTTCAGTGAACATTTCTCTTCGTTATAAGTGCAAAGGCATTTATTTTTGACGAGGTGCGTCTCTAAGCATCTCGTCTGCCTCGTTGACTTGCGGAGAGGAAACTTCATCTTCAAGGGAATGTCGGTGACTCTCGCCCCATTCCTGAGGGCGATTGTTACACGTTCTGAATTAGTAGATTCCCAATTATATAGCCAGGCCAGACATCTATCTACACCTCGTTCTGTTATTACGTCAGTATATTTCCCGGCTGCTTTTGGTTTCCATTTGAATCACGAGAAATTTATTAAAACACTGGCAGCCTCCAGTGGGGACGCTGGTGTGTGTGCGAACTATCTTGGAACGCAAAGACGTCGACCCTCCTCAGTCTGATATCAAGAGAACTCCAAACTAGCCTTGATTTTTCAATAGCTGACCTTCGGTTTCCTACAGAGTTCTGCTTTCTACCTTCTCGGGGCTGTGTCCAGGGCACACCTACCTGTCCATGGCTTCTTCTGTTTAAAGTTTCTTAATGCTGCTCCGTCCCCGTTAAGGGCAGAGCTGTAAGGTCAGCGGCGAGACCAGCACGAAAATGCTTGTTCTGTCCTGTACTCCAGGGCTGCAGCCGGGTTCTCGTTTTCTCTGAGTGCCAGTCTCCCAAGTCGGGCCTGTGGGGCGGCCGCGGCTCCCTGGGAGGACTGCGGGGAAATTGCACGAGAATGCAGATGAAGCCGCCGGCTGGTCATATGCCCCGCTCTGTGCTTTTGCTGCTGTGTCTCTGTGCCTTGAACACCGTGTCCACTGCCAGCCGTCCCCACGTGTCAGTGCGGCTGACACCCCCCTCCAGGGACCGTCCCCTGCTCCCGAGGGTCCCTGCTCCTGGACCGCGCACGTCTCAGCCACAGAAGCTGTCGTAGCCAATCGTAGCTGCCCCCTCGGGTCTGGCACCCTGGCTCACGTCAGCCTCGCCATAGAAACCGTCAAGTATCCTCGTGGCTTCTCTTGTCAATCATCAGCGACGAAATACTTCAGACGTGTACAAAGATATAATTTGATACGGGCGTGCCCTACCAACATTGAACAAATAGGAACATCTGAAAGAAATACAATTTCACATAAAAGCCAAGCCCCACCCCCCACCCCACCCCTTTTTGCTGAGAAAACCGTTAGCCCGAAGTTGGTGCAATCCTTCTAATCCATTTCTTCCCTTTTTATCTTCATCCCCATAATTCTACAGAGCACTGTTTGTGTGTTTTTACACTTACATAAATATTTCCGCTGTAAAGCGTTTACCCTCAACGAGCTAACACGCATAATTCACTCCACGGAGTCTAAAATGAGACAGCAAACACCTTCTGAACATAAACGGTCCAGGCCCCCCTCCGAGTCCCATCCACTTCTTGTCTGTGTTTTCTACCTTCGTGGTCTGCTCTGTTGGTTCGTCTTGTGTCTGATCCCAGGTTAGCCACATTAATAATACAGAATTCTCTTCGAGGGCGCCGGCTTCGGTCCGCCAGCGCGGCGCACTCCCCACGGCCTCCCCACCCCTTCCCCCCCACCTGGTTGGCACAATCCCTCCTTCAGAAGTCGCAAGTCTGGAAGTGTTTTTATTTCCCCTCCTTCTTTTTGTTCCTCCGCGTTTATTTTTGTGCATTTCACCCTGCAGCACGGGAAGATGAATACCTGAGTGCCTTAGGCCCCCTTCACCTGAATTCACCGACCATTGCTGTTCTGTCACTTTGCTTCCTTCCCCTCTCTCTCTCTCTCTCTCACACACACACACACACACACATACACACACTGCTGTAGGCTGAAGCATTTCGAGGCTGTCACAGACACCCCAGCCTAAACAACACTGCAGCCTCTCCCTCCCTCCCTCTCCCTCCCTCCCTCTCTCTCTCTCTCTCCCTCCCTCCCTCCCTCCCTCTCCCTCCCTCCCTCTCTCTCTCTCTCCCTCCCTCCCTCTCCCTCCCTCCCTCTCCCTCCCTCCCTCCCTCTCTCTCTCCCTCTCTCTCTCTCTCCCTCCCTCCCTCTCCCTCCCTCCCTCTCTCTCTCTCTCCCTCCCTCCCTCTCCCCTCTCCCTCCCTCCCTCCCTCTCTCTCTCTCTCTCTCTCTCACACACACACACACACACACATACACACACTTCTGTAGGCTGAAGCATTTCGAGGCTGTCACAGACACCCCAGCCTAAACAACACTGCAGCCTCTCCCTCTCTCTCCCTCTCTCTCTCTCTCTCTCTCTCTCTCTCCCTCTCTCTGTCTCCCTCTCTCTCTCTCCCTCTCCCTCTCTCTCTCTCTCTCTCTCTCTCTCTCTCGGCTGTGAACAAGGGCATCTCCTCCACGGCCCAGGAGAATTATCACTCTTTAAAACTGAGCGTGTATCTGGCCCGATCGCTAATATATAGCCCATACAGCCCAGTGTCCCTAATGACAACAACAAAGGACCCCGTGGCCCCCGGTTCCCGGCCGGCATCCAATTAAGGATTATTCGTGGCATTCGTTTTCATGTCCCTGTCATCTCTCGCCCTGAGCTGGCAGGTCCCTGGCCTTTTGTTTGTCTTGACATTGGCATTTTGAAAAGTCCAGACCAGCTATTTTGTAAAATGCTCTCTCGACCTGGGATTGATCCGATCGCTCCCTCTTATTAGATTCAGGTTAAACGCCCTGGGTAACGCCGCGCCTTCCTCTACGCTCCGCGTCAGGGGCCACTGATGTCATCGTGTCTCGCTGAGGATGACTTCTGTTCAGTGGGCATTGGTGCAGGTGGAGGCCAACAGACTTCTCTATATGTGGAGATGCATTCTTCCTTTGTAATTAGTTACAAAGGAAACTTTGGTGATACTTTGAAACCATGTTACTGCTCTGTTTCCCAGTGGGTTTAACATTCAGGAGGACTCTTGCCCCGGTCAAATATTACTGTTAACAGTTGGGTGCTAGTAATTTTTTAAACGTCCACCATTCATTCTGTCTATATTCATTCACTTAGCGTTCTTCTGTAACGAGCTGCTTTTCCTTCTCTATACCTGTACCCTGTATTATTATTTTTTTTAAATGGTCTCAGGTGTTCTTTTTACTGATTCAGTATGTTACAATGTGATCGTTCCATTATTTATTTGGATACTCAAATCGTTCCACTCTCGGCTGGTGGGGAGTCTGTCCGACGTGTCTTTTCAACGTGTTCTCATCCAGTTTCCGGCGGTGGTGCCCTTTCTGGCACAGTAAGGGATTCTGGGGATCACCTTGTCATTTACCTGCCGCCACTCTGGAATTTGGAAATGAAGTGGGCTCATTTCTCCTGAAGTATTATTACTGCTTCCCGGCTCTGACAGTGCACAAAGCAAGGAGATACATCTTTTTTTTTTTTTAATTATGATTTTATACTGGCACCTGTCAATTTCCCTTCCCCCACCCATATTCCTATCTCCCTCCTCCCACAGTGAGAACACCGATTCCCAACAACACTCACGTATGTATTTGGGTGCTCCACTTTATAATCCACACTGAATTGTTTTTCATATTATTGCGATATCAATAATACTACCCTCCTTCAAAGTCACTAAGTCCAGTTCAAGATTCTTTTCCTAGTTTTGCTTTGCTTTGTTCTTGTTTTGTTCTTGAAGTCTGCTTAGAAGATACCCTTGAGGGCTATCATTGGGTACTGGGTCCCACACTCCCTTGCATTAATTCTTGGTCTCTCTTCTGTACGTTATGTTACCCATTTGATGTACAGCTAGGTTCCTTTGTTTCTGTCTGGGTCACTTCTAGGAAAATCTTCTCGTCTCTATTTATTAATATATTTTTGGATGTGCAGATCATTACTATAGTTCACAGATTAGAAGTTCACGATCCTAAGTGCATCATGAAAAGATACCCCTAAGGAAGCTTGTCCCCTTCCTTGTCAATACGTGGTACTCATTCTTAGCCACGCCCCTTAACAGAAACAGAGCCATAATTTTTATAATTTTTTAGAATATCCTTCCTGTGTTTCTTTTTGCAAAAAGAAGCATATACCACAGAGTGGGAGAAAATATTAAAAGTCGTGTATCTGGTAAGGTCTACTGTCCAGAATAGAATAAAGAATTCTTACAATTCCAAAATAAAAAGACTAATAACCTAATTTTTAAAAATGGATGAAGGGCCTGACCAGGCAGTGGCACAGTGCATAGAGCATTGGACTGGGATGTGGAAGACCCAGGTTCGAGACCCCGAGGTCGCCAGCTTGAGCGCAGGCTCATCTGGTTTGAGCAAGGCTCACCAGCTTGAGCTCAAGGTTGCTGGCTTGAGCAAGGGGTCACTTGGTCTGCTGTAGCCCCCCAGTCAAGGCACATGTGAGAAATCAATCAATGAACAACGAAGGTGTCAGCAGCAAAGAATTGATGCTTCTCATCTCTATTCCTTCCTTCCTGCCTGTCTGTCCCTATCTGTCCTTCTCTCTGTCTCTCTCTGTCTGTCGCACACACACACACACACACACACACACACACACACACACGGATGAAAGATTTCAGTAAATAATTCTCCAAGCAGATAAACAAATGACCTGATAAGCACATGAGAAAATGCTTAACAGTATTTGCCATTAGGGAAAGATGAAATCAATCCGCAGGGAGATACCTCTCATACCTACTAGACTGGTAATGATGGAAAGTAACAAGTGTCAGCCAGAATGTGGAGAAATTGGAACCATTATGAATGGACTGTGGGATGGGACGACGGTGCAGCTGCTGTGGACACAGCTTGGCAGTTCCTCTAAAACAGTGGTTCTTGTTCGATGAATCGGTCTCAGGGGTTCGGAGAAGCCTCTGCCGCGGAGGCCAGAATAAAGTAATACCGTCATTTGTTGTGAGTTCATGCACTTTGTTGGTTTTGTTCTTTGAGCAAGGTGATGTTCATGCATGGCTCATTTTGTGCACCAGTAAAAAAACATAGACCTATGTCTTGAATTTGGAAACAAAATCGTATTTTATTTTTCACTAAAGAAGGGTTCGGTGAATGCGCATATGAAACTGGTGGGTTCGGTACCTCAAAAAAGGCTAAGAACCACTGTTCTAAAAGTTAAATATAGAGTGGACACCGTACGGCCCAACAGTCCCACTCCTAGGGACCTGCCCACGAGAGCTCAGGATACATTTACCCCGAAGCTGGTGCACACAGGTTCTCAGTAGCATTATCCATAATAGTCAAAAGGTGGAAGCAGCCCACACGTCCATCAACAGATGTTTGGATGAACCGCATGTGGCGTGAGCATACTGTGTAACCCTCTGCAGCCACCGAAAGGAATGAAATATTGTACCAGTGGGCAGTACAGCGTGGATAATGTTGAGAACACGCTACGTGAATGCAGCCAGACCACGGGCGTCCGCCTATTTTACGCATCCATGGGTTGTGTGTAGAGATGAGGGAAACCCAGAGAAAGTAGGTTGGTGGTGGCCAAGGGCCCCGGGGGGCGCTGGGGAGTGACTTGGGGAAGACACAGACTTTCCTTTGGGGCCGGTGACATGTCCGGGAATTAGGTAGTGTTGAGGGTCGCAGAACCTTGTGTATGTAACAAAACCCACTCAACTGTTCGCTCTCAAACGGTGACCTTCAGGGTAGACGAGGGATGTCAATAAAAACACAAGCCCGTTTTTCTTTAATACCCATCAGCACCTCGTTTTGTCTTTTCCACCGATGGCCTGGAATTCCATTCACAGATTTTATTTATTTTTTTATTTATTTATTATTTTTATAGCAGCTCCATGCTCGGTGCACCGTAGGTCACTCTGCCCGGCTCCTGCACGTGGGCATCTCACTCTATTCAGTGGCCGTCGTAGTTGGACGCCGCAGTGGTCGTCTGTACATCTGTTTGCATATTGTTGGAGGGGATGTGTCCTCCCCCCGCCCCCACGGGTCTGTGGTGACCGTCTGAATGGGTGGGGTTCTAGATGGGTGGTTCCCTTCCCCATGCCCCTTCCGCGACGGCTCCATCTTCTTCTAGCCGCCTTATTTCTCCGATAAGAAGTCTGCTGCCAGCTCAGGTAGCCTTTCGCGGGTGATCTTGCTCTGTGGCGGTGGTTAAGGCTCCCCACCCCCACCCCCGTCTCTGCCGCCTGGTGACACGAGGTGTTTTCTTTCCTCTGCTGAAGAACCACCGTGTCTCCTACGAAGGAGCCGTGACTTTTATCAGGGTTCCGAAAGGCTCTCCGGCTGTCTTCCCCCGCATGCTGCTTTCCTTTCTCTTGCGGAAGCCGCTCTATCTCAGACTCCGGCTGGCCGTTATTTGGGGCTTTTCTCCTTCCCCGTCCCTGCCCTGGGCCTCATGTTAGGACATGTCTTTGCTGTCTCTTCTGTGTAATCATGTGCGCTTTGACTCTCTCGTATCTGACATTCATCCCCACCTTTGAATGTTCAGTCCTGGTGACTGTTTCTCCCTTGTAGACGTTCTGTTTCCTACATTTTTAAAATCTGCCTTTTCTTTTTTATGTCCTTCTATTATTCTGTTAGATTTTCCTTTTTTATTTTTTTTTAGGGTGAATCATTTCAGACTTTCTCACTTTATAGTCTCTCTCAGATTCTTTCACTGTGTCAAGTGTAGGGTGTAAGGTTTGTTTTGCACACGCTGGTCCTTCCTAAAAGTGTGTGTGTGTGTGTGTGTTAGAAGTCAGGTGCGTCCGGCCCCGGGGGGGGGGGGCAGTGCCATCCTCCTGTGGTGACCTCTGCCTGGGCTGGCCTGGCCACGTAGCTGCACTAATTGACCTTTTGTGCTTTAGCGTGTTTGGCGCTCCAAAAGGTGATAAGGTCAGGAAGCATCCAGAGGGCGGGGGCCGCACATTCCAAATGTCACCGTGTTGGCGGGATGGTCAACGTACTCTCTCCAGCGTGAGCTTGTGTTGTTTCTAGGACAAACAGCTCCGTGGCTCAGGAGCCCACACACCAGCTGTCTTTTCCCTGCTGAGAGGAAGGTGCCCCTCAATACAGAGCTCAGCCCCTTTGAATAAAAGCTAAACAGCGAGCCTGACCAGGCGGTGGCGCAGTGGATAGAGCGTTGGACTGGGATGCGGAAGACCCAGGTTCGAGACCCCGAGGTCGCCAGCTTGAGCGCGGGCCCATCTGGCTTGAGCAGAAGCTCGCCAGCTTGGACCCAAGGTCGCTGGCTCCAGCAAGGGGTGGCTCTGTCTGCTGAAGGCCCGCGGTCAAGGCACGTGTGAGAAAGCAGTCAATGAACAACTAAGGTGTCGCAACAGCAACGAAAAACTGATGATTGATGCTTCTCACCTCTCTTCGTTCCTGTCTGTCCCTATCTATCCCTCTGTCTGACTCTCTCTCTGTCCCTGTAAATAAATAAATAAGTAAATAAACTCTTTCAAAAGCTGAACAGCGAGGGGGCTGACCCGCAGCCCTGGAAGCGTGAGGGAGCAGTAGGAATTGTCGTGGGTCCACACCCCCAGGGGAGCCAATATTTTAGACGAGAGAAAGCAGCGGGTGAGGCTCCTTTGCAACAATCCAGGCTCTCACCGATCCAAAGGACCGGGAGCTTTAGGGCGATGCTGACGGGGACCCTGTGTGACTTCGCAGGGGAAGCAGCAGCTCAGAGTGCGGGTAGCTGCCTGTCCACTGCGCCACTTGCTGGGACTGTGCAGCTCCCTGACCCCCTGCTCCCCACCCCCAGCACACAGCCGCAGCAGAGTGGGGCTCCGAACCTTCCGGAGAGGGTGAGACACAAGCAGACCGCGCTGCTGACCGCCGCTGGCCAGCTCCGTGCTCTGCGCAGAATTGTCTCTCACGAGGCACGTTCTGAAATCGTGGTGTGTCCGGAAGGGCTCTCTGTGTTGGGGGGTTTGCACGTACAGGGTAAGTACCCACATGGCGGAACGTTGCCGGAAGAGGCCAGGGGGTCTGTTTCCTTCGCTCTGGACGGCGCCTGAGCACCCGGCAGGTGGGAACGGGCCGTGCTGGCCGGTCACGTGGGTGCCCCCGTCCTGGTCTGCCGCCTTCCCCGGCGTGTCCCAGGGTCTGCGCACACCTCAGCAGGGATTTTGCACAAACGTGCCCTTGGGCACATCCGGCTGGAGGTGGAGGAGTGAGCGTTTCTGTGGCCACGTGTCCACCAGTCCTGGCCGGTAGGCGGTCCTCAGGGTCATTTTGGAATAAGGGTCATCTGAAAGGCCACTTCTCTGGCCTCGCTCCCTGAGGGCTGATGTTCTTCCTCCGAACCATCGCAATCACCTGTCCCCCTGGTCGGAAAACCACGGCTCACGAGCCACACGCGGCTCTTTGGCCCCTGGAGCGTGGCTCTTCCACATAACACCACGTGCGGGCGCCACCTCGATAAGGAACGTACCTGCCTATATAGTTTACGTTTAAAACATTTGGCTCTCAAGAGAAATTTCAATCGTTGTACTTACTGTTGATATTTGGCTCTGCTGACTGATGAGTTTGCCGACAGCTGACCTATCCGGAAAGAAACGGGTTGTTCAGAATGTTAAATCCCCCGTTGGTCTGATTGATAGTGGACATCCTGTTCTTTCCCCTAAGCATGACACCTGCTGTGGGCACGGTGGGCTTCTTCCCCAGGCCCCACGGCTGCCCCGTCCTCCGGTTCACGCATGCGGCATGGCTCTCGGGGCTTCCACGCTGGTTTTGCGTGGCATTCCCAAAACGGTGCCCTGACCCCGTGCCAGCTCTAAATTTTGTAGGGACTTGAGGGGCCCAGCCGGGGAATTCCTGTGGGAGCTTCTCTTTTTTTTAAACGAGGACAGAGTTGAAATGACACATGTACAAAATGGACTCCCCCCCTCACCCCGAATGTCCATCCCCGTCATGTGGCCACCGGGACTGTGAGATTCTATTCCCTGCCTGCAGAAGAGATGGGTTTCTACCCCACATTTATCCGGAAGCCACAAGCCATGCCTACCCACGGTCTTCTAGCTGGTCGGGGGCCCGGGCCGGCCAGCTCTCTATTGGGCCACCGTGTTGTCTTTGTTCTGCATCAGGTATTGGGCGGGGGAGGGGGGGCGGGGGGGGGCACAGGGGAGAAGAGAATGAGTCAGATGACTCAGGGGCAGCCCTGCCTGGAGAAGCTCCAGGGGAAGCGTGCATTGACCTTGGCCACATGTTACGCCAGTCGTCCAATGGAGGGACCAAGCAGGTGACCTGGGAGAGCTGGGCAAAGGACTCGCCGGCTGAGCAGACATCTGAGATGCGCCTCGAAGGATGGGAAGACGCCGGGTTTGGGGGCGAGAGAGGGCAGTCCAGGAATCAGTGTGAGCTGAGGTGTGGGCGCGGTGAGAGGCCGGCCCGTTCCTGGGAACAAGGGGCGGTCTGTGGGTCTGGAAGACGTGCCGGCCAGGCCGCAGTAGCCAGGCTGGACCGGGCTGGAAGTGGACCCTGTGACCTCACAGGCGGAGGGAGACTGAACTCTGTGAGCACAGCCAGATCTCTGTGGAGATGGAGCGGGAGGACCAGCTTCTAATTTGTGTCCCTCGGGCCACACACAGCAAGTGCAGCTGCCCGGTTTCTCCCAGGTTTTGCTTTCCTGGGCTCATGTTCGTGTTGGGAAGTCTGAGAAAAGAGATGGAGGGTTCCTGAGGGCATTGGCTGCAAACCCGCTCTCAGTGCTGCTGCGTGGCAGGTCCCCGGAGTCCTGGCAGGACCAGAGGAGCACACATGACAGCCGTCTTCCCCAGAGGGGGGCCCAGAAGGGGCCGCGGCGGGAGGATGGTCCCACGGGAGGGCTCGGCACTTGCCCGGGCGCAGGCACTGACTCTAGCTAAGCCGTAGTGGGCCGAGGAGGACAGCAGAGCCAGCCCCTGGGCACTGACCGCTGTCACCCTCCCGGCGCCTCTGTCCCCCACCCCCACCCCGGCCGCATGGCAGGCGGCTCCCTTGGCCCAGCGTGGCCGGCACCAGCCTCAAGACAGTTCATGGAAGGGACAGGCAGGACAGGCTGCCAGAGGAGTGAGAGGCAAAACAGGACTTCTCTATTTGTAGCTTGACTAGTCTGAGGCATGCGTTCGCTTTGTAACCAGGAGGTGTGGGACCTTTCCACGCACCGTCTGTTCTAACCGGGTGCGTGTTGTCTCCTGTGAGGGTTCCGAGGAAGGGCACGCCCTGTGTGTCCTCCTTCCTGCGTTCCCCCCACCACCCCGAATGCCTCTGGTTGGTTCCGACAGCAGGGACGGAGGTGGGGGGAGGTGTCCATGGGCAGCTGTGCCAGCTGAACCCCCGGGGCCTGGTTGGGGTGAAGCCTTCCCTAACTGGCTCGCAGTCCTTCCTCCTCTGGACTCAGGTCCTCTCTCCTGTGCTCACCCTCCCTTGTCCCTCAGCGTCTCCCCAGATCCCGTCCTTCCTCTGGACGGTCCCTGCATGCTCAGCCCAGACCCACTTGAGCAAGTCCACCAGAGGCTCGCCTGTGCTCACCTGTCCTTGTTGCCTCCGTGGACGGTGAAGACACAAAAGACAGCTCAGTCCTCCTCGAACTCGTCTCACTGACCCTGAAGGGTAATGACTCGCAGGGTTTCCGCCCTCCTGTGATTCAGATGTCTGTGTCTGCGGTGGCCACACACCCACTGTCTAATTGCCAGGGCTGTTTCCACGGGGGGCAGCTGAGTGCCTGAGGCGGGCAAGTTCAAGGGCGGCTCCCACACGTGTGCCATCATCTGGCCCGGATCTTCCTGCAGAATTCGTTTTTGCTTGCAGACAAAGTGTTGGGTGTCTGTGACAGCCGCAGTGACGTGGGTTGAGAAGCAGCTCTAAGAAACGGATCCACAGGAGCTGTCTGATTGCAAGCTAAATGGAAGGTCGGCAGGTAGGGAGATATGTAGGTACATAGGCAGGAAGGCAGATAAGTAGGTAAATGGATAGGTAGGCAGATAAGTAGCTTGGTAGGTAGGTAGGTAGGTAGGTCGGTAGATATGTAGGTAAGTAGATAAGTAGGTAGAAAGGTAGGTAGGCAGGTAGGTTAGTAGTTAGGTAGATAGGTCAGTAGGTAGGTAGGTCAGTAGGTAGGTAGGTAGGTAGGTAGGTAGATAGGTCACTAGGTAGGGAGGTAGGTCAGTAGGTAGGTCAGTAGATAGGTAGATAGGTCAGTAGGTAGGTAGGTAGGTAGGTTAGTAGGTAGATAGATAGGTTACTAGGTAGGTAGATAGGTCAGTAGGTAGGTTGGTAGGTAGGTAGATAGGTAGGTAGGTCAATAGGTAGGGAGGTAGGGAGGTAGAGATAGGTCAGTAGGTAGGTAGATAGGTGGGTAGGTAGGTAGGTCAGTAGGTAGGTAGATAGGTAGGTAGGTAGGTAGATAGGTCACTAGGTAAGGAGGTAGGTAGGTTAGTAGGTAGATAGATAGGTTACTAGGTAGGTAGATAGGTCAGTAGGTAGGTAAGTAGATACATCAGTAGATAGGTCAGTAGGTAGGTAGGTCAGTAGATAGGTAGATAGGTCAGTAGGTAGGTAGATAGGTCAGTAGATAGGTCAGTAGGTAGGTAGATAGGTCAGTAGGTAGGTAGGTAGGTAGGTAGGTAGATAGGTAGGTAGGTCAGTAGGTAGGTAGGTAGGTAGGTAGATAGGTCAGTAGGTAGGTAGATAGGTCAGTAGGTAGGTAGGTAGGTAGGTAGGTAGATAGGTCAGTAGGTAGGTAGATAGGTCAGTAGGTAGGTAGGTAGATAGGTCAGTAGGTAGGTAGGTAGATAGGTAGATAGGCCAGTAGGTAGATAGATAGGTCAGTAGGTAGGTAGATAGGTCAGTAGGAGGTAGGTAGATAGGTAGGTAGGTCAGTAGGTAGGCAGGCAGGTGGACAGACATTAGATTTCTACAGCAGTTTCTGCATGAGTCAGTGTACACTTACTGTATGAACTTGTTCACTTTCCCGAGTGCCCGACCACATTTTACCACTTTGATGACTCTTCTTCTAGGTTGAAGGCTTACCAGCTTAAAGCAAATCTCCCTCTGAAATCACCGGCATCACCCTTTAACCAGCTCCCACATACCCCATTATTTTCTCTCAAGTGAATCCTGATCAAGATAGAAAAAATAGAGATTCAGTATGTCAGGTGGACCAGATACTCAAAGTTCTTTTCAGACCTCATCATTTTGAGTTGAACTTGGCAGTAAATGAAAAACAGTCCCCTGATCACATAAGTCTCAGACTTCTAACCATCGCCTTGTGGGCCAGTGTCTCCTTTTCCAAGTCCCTGGTCATCGTGCGTTCAGCTAATATTTCTTGAACCTCTGACTTCTGATGGGAGTTACGCATGCGAAAGGCTGGTCCCAACGTGCCGTGTCCTCCGGCTGGGAGGGTTTCTCCCCCAGAGCAGATGGGAAGTATCCTGTAGCCAGGGTACCAGGAAGCGCTGGACAGACCTGCCCAGGCCAGGGCTCGGTGCGCTGGGCCAGGGGAGAGAGCCTCCCTGGGTTCAGGCATCATGGAGCAGTGTTTGCACTGGACCCCGAGGGTGGGGTGGAGTTGGGGCGGGGCGCTGGGACATCCGGTTTATGTTTGAGCGAAGCCAAGCCCTTCATCAGACTTAGAGGAACTTCTGCTCACCTGACGGCCAAGGCAACAACATGTGTAACCTTTTACTTCAGAGCTCTGAGCAAGGGAACACGAGGAGATCCTTGACAGACTCCCGCATGCGCCCGACCGGGATCCACCCGGCATGCCCACCAGGGGGCAATGCTCTGCCCATCTAGGGTGTTGCTCCATTGCAACCGGAGCCATTCTAGCACCTGAGGCAGAGGCCATGGAGCCATCCTCAGTGCCCGGGGCCAACTTTGCTCCAATGGAGCCTTGGCTGCGGGAGGGGAAGAGAGAGACAGAGAGAAAGGAGAGGGGGAAGGGTGGAGAAGCAGGTGGGTGCTTCTCCTGTGTGCCCTGGCCGGTAATCGAACCTGGGACTTCCCACATGCCTGGCCGATGCTCTACTGCTGAGCCAACCGGCCAGGGCCACCTAATTTTGATTTCTAACAGCCGTAGCTCCACACTTCTTTCCCGCTTGTACACACATGCATGGGGAGGTGTGGGTACGCAGCCCTCTCCCCGGGGCTGTGTGCTCACGGCCGGAAGAGGAGAAGGGGAGGGTCCTGGGTCTGGTCCAGCCTCAGGAACGCAAAGCGGCTTCTGGTGTAGCTCTCGTTTTCTGTTTCAGGGTCCAGCAGGTTGCTGTCCTGGGCCCGTGTGGAATCCCCAGGCAGAGAGAACGCAGCCACGTTTCCTCTGACTGGCTCTCCCATCGCCCACCCCAGATGCGGTGGCCGAGTGGGGCGTTCCCGGGAGTGGGCGGGGCCCACGTGTCTGTCCTCCGCCCCACCCCGCGGCACCTTGCACTGCTCAGGAAGCGCCGGGATGTCACGCAAGTCTTTCTGTAGGAAACGGCGTGGGGCACACGGTTCTAATGGGAGCCCTCCTCCATCAGCTGCCCCCTCCGGTACTTCCCCACGGACGCGGTTTCTCACGCTCCCCTTTTCTCAGGGGCGCGTCCCTGCCTCGGTCAGGGTTACCTTTCACTTCTCTCCAGAGCGATCCGTTGGCACGGAGTGATTCCTCTCACTCGCCGATATTATCACAGTATCCAGAGCAATCATCGTTAGCCCATTAACTCATAACTGTTTCTATCATTGCTGTTATAATGACGATTAGCCAAAGATGAATAATTCATGCTATCACTAATATAATCACCCTTATTAACTGTGTTCCGGAATCTCACGTAATCTGTCTTTGCCCCTCAACTGCCTCTGCTTCTGTTCGCCGCCTTCTCCCAGCCTGGCGTTGCGGGTGGAACAAACAGCCTGGGGGTCCTCACAGACCCTCGGAGCCAGGCCTATCTCCCTGGGATGTAGTGAAGGGTGTCAGTGATCGAGATGCACCGTCAGCTCACCTGCAGAGATGAGAGGTCTGGGAGCCGGGCTGGTGTCACGGCTCACGCGGGTGCGTGCACCAGGGTGGCTCTTGTGCTTAAGCCGGATCTGCCTTGGCTGACACCACAGGGTCCACCTAACATCGCAGGTCAAGACTCAGCTCCGGGACGGGTCCCATGCCCTGCCCTTCCACCATCCAGGGACAACAGGTGGCAGTTGGAGGGGAACAAGAAGGAGCAATCTTACTGTTCCTGGTAAACAGAGAGCTTGTGGGAAGTACCCCTGATAGGAAAGCATTGGCCAAAACATCACCGGGCGTTTTCTGCTCCAGAGAATCCATTTCTAAAAGCATCGTCAGCCCTCAGAGCGCTAAAGATTCCGATCCGTCGACTGGTCTGTGGGCTCTCTGGCGTAGGTCGCAGCTGCTGGCTGAAGGCACTTGCAGCCTCGCTGGGGACTCTGTGGTGTGATTCCCCGGCACCTGCCACATATCAAAGGCTGCACGAGACACGGGCCACACACGCACCTCTCATCTCAGACAGGCGTGGACCTCGGAGGGCGTGGTCCTTCCAGGGAGAGATGAGCGCAGAACAGCAATTAGAGATGTGATCAGTGCTCCCACACTGCAGCAGGCGCGGGGGGGGGGGGGGGCGCACCTGATTCGCTGGGGTGGTGCCGGTCTGGGAAAGGAGGTGACCGTGAGGTGACCCTTTCAGGGGAAGGGCGCAGGTGGAGGACTGGGTGAAAGGCCGGCGCAGGAGAGGGAGTCCTGTGTGGAGGTGGGAACGCATCCCAGGAATGGCAGAGACCCTCCGTGGTCGGCGGCCAGTCTGTGTTCGGGGGAGAGTTGGAACATGGGTCTCAGAACCAAGAGGGAAGACCGTGCTGTGCGTACTTAGACTTTGGGGCTTTGTTCTGCAGACCACGGTCCCTCGTTAAGGATTAAAAGATACTGCGGGCTGCAGCGTGTGGACCAGTATGAAGGAAGGCTTTTGCAGGATGTCAGTCAGATGAGACCCCATACGGACTTGAACTACGGGAGAAGCGATGAGGAAAGAGAGAAGGGAATGTGCTTGTGAGTTTGGGGAGATTGTAGGTCCGACATTTATTAACTTACGGGACTTCTCTGACTCTTGTGGATCTAGTAGTCTGAGTGACCAGATGGGTGACGGTGATGGTGAGGATTACACGGGAGCGGATGTGGGCGGGAAGGGCAGAAGACAAGACAAGACAGTAAACTCTGCTTTGATCCATTGAGTGCTAGGTGCCACGATGGAAACTTCCGGAAGACAAACTGGCACTTTAAGCTGCCAGGCTGGGGCAGCCCCCGTATTCAGTCATGTTTGGAGCTTGACATCTGCCATGGTGGGCCTAACCTGTCCCACGGGAAGCAAATAGTGCAAAAGGAGGCAGATTGCTGAGTGTGTATCAGAAAACCACCCGGTGTGACTGACATCTTGAGAGAGTCTGTGATACAATTTAACCCCTCTGAAACTCTGTAGCTGTTACTTCATTCTAGTCTAACATTTCCTGTGGTAGAGAAGACGTCTCAAGATGTATGCAGGGTTCTCGTGGCTGTATCCTAGCTTCATCTGTCCGACTGCTGTCTTCTTTGCCCCTGAGGCTCAGACACGTTCACTGGCCTCTGACTCTGTGGCTCTCTCTCTTGGCGTGGAGTCGCAAGCCTTTTGTTTTGTTTTGTTTTATCTCTTTGTCCACGTCGGGGAAGTTTTCCACATTGTTAGCCTGATGAATGTTTTTCGTTCACCGGCGCTGTTTTTATCTGCTGGGCGTGTCTCTCACTGCGCGCGCATGTTGGCTTTCGGATCGATCTTCCATTTCCCTTATTTTCTCATCATACCTAAACTGAGTCCATTTTTCCTAAATTCTAGGAAAACCCACCCAAACCTCACCCGGTTTTATTTACTCTCCGATCTGCCGGTCGGGGCGTCTGTTGCCTTTTTCATTTTGGCCGTTGCTTTCTTGCCTAAAGGCCATCTCTGCTGATCTCAGAGCGCCCCGCGATTGTTTCTACAGCACACACGCTATGGACGCCTCTCCGTGAGCTTTTAGTTGTCCTTGTTTGGTTCAGAAATCTCCCGAGGTGTTCTGTTTCAGAAGGGGGAAATCTTCCTTTATATCCTTTAAATTGATCCCTTTTCATGGACTTTCTGATACGGACTTTCTTAGTACGATTAGTTCACTGCTCCTGTTGCATTCTCGGCCGTGCGGTGCCACGCCAGCCTGATAGGATCCTGGGGCGGCAGGAACTCTTTTCCACGCTGTTTAATTCCAGCGTTGGGGGGCTCTGCTCTTCCGCCAGCAGCACTCAGGGCTCGTGAGGTCCTCAAAGTGGGCACCCGGCCAGCAGGGTCAGCCGCCACCTGCACTCAGGACTCCTGAGGTCCTCAAAGTGGGCACCCGGCCAGCAGGGTCAGCCGCCACCTGGCAGAAACGCAGACGTGGGAACCGGAGAGCCCGCGGGGCCGGGCCCTAAAGACCCTCCCCGTGGGCCTGATGCCCGTCCATCCGAGAACCGCTCGTCCGCCCACCGTGGACGGGTTTCCTGTGTACAGAAAGTTGAACCCTTTGAGTCGTGAGTTTCTTTCATGCTTGCTGACCCCCTGGGAGTGAGGTGTTTTGTTTTGTTTTTTCAAAAAATGCAATGAGTTCCAGTTACAGTTTTATTCACGTAAAATCGTGTTTGTTTGATGACCAGTGTATGGATACAAGAAGGACATCCCTTTGCTTTTTTTTTTTTTTTTTTTTTTAATGCTGCCTTACACATGTTTAAAATAAATCGATCGTCCTCTGGATGGTCAGGAGGCACAAGAACGTACCTGGACGTCCGTACTGCTAAGAGGGTTAAGCCAAGTGGGGTGAGTCCACATTCAGCCCTTGCGTGATGTCTGCGCACCCTCCCGAGGCTTCCCGGACTGGCCGTCCCTTCACCAGCCCCTCGACCGCTCTGACCCTGAACCCCTGGCCTTCTGGCCTTGGCTGCAGACGGGTGGGTCCCGGGGGTTCCCTTTGATTTTGACTTTACAGATGAGGAATTGCCGATCTGAAAGTCTTTGCCGGCCGGGCTCATTCATTCACTGGTCAGCGGAGGTCTTGTGGATGGGAGTGACCCTCGTTTCCGCATTAGAGTTATTCCCCTGTGTTTCCCCCTTCGCAGATGTCTGTGAGGATTTAAGAAGTACGGGATGGGTGAGTTTAAATCACCCAGAGGCACAAGTTGGATTTAAAAAATAAAGTGAAATTGTTGAGGGTGACCTGAGAGTGGATGACCGTCAGGGCGAGGGGGACGCCGTTGTGACCATCCCGGTGGGAGGTGAGGATGACCTGCCTGCAGCAGCGAGGGAGGTTGGGGACACGGAGAGGTTGGGGCTCCCAAGTGTTCCTCGGGAACAGCGGCTCAACCCGACAGCCGGCGGGGGTAAGGAACATGGGGGCAGACGGACTTAGGGACGGCTTCGCTTCTCGCGTGGCTCCTGGGTGGATTCTTGGCAGAGATTCACGTTGTACTCGGACTGGGCGGGACGGTGGCTCTGGACAAGGGGACGGCAGGAGGCCATCTGACCAGAGGTGACGTAGGCAGGACATCAGGCTGAGCACGAGAAGCTCATTGTGGTGACAGGGGTGCCCTGTCACCTGCTCACGTTGCACCGGAGCGGTCCTGGTCACGTGGGCCTTCAGATCAGACGATGTCACCCACGCTTCCTCTTGGGTCTCTCAGGTGCCATTTCGTTGCTGATGAAGACAGAGTTCCAGACCTTTCTCCAGGCCCCAACCCCCCCGGGAGACGGCAAGGGGAGGAGCCTGTCCTTAGGCTCACGTCTCCGCCGTCACGTCTTCCCTCGGAGTCTGGCACGTCCATTTTCAGCTTCACCAAGTGGCACCAGAGATGATATCGAGTTTCTTCACTCGTCACACCACTCCTGTGTGTCCTAATCCTTCCCACTCAAAATGTTTGTTTCCCTTGTTCCCGGAAGCCTGGGCGACAGAGGCAGAGGGGCCAGTCTCCGCGGGAAGGACTCCCTTGTCTGCGACCTGCTTCTTTATCCTCATTCCTAATTACGGCCAGCGTAATCCTCACCCAGCCGGGGATGTGGGGACGGTGGCAGGAGTCTCGCGGGGCTGCCCGACCTGCTAGGTCCAGGCTCTGCTTGTGACCCTCACAGTCATGTCAGCTGTCTCCTCAGTCCTGTCCCACAATCGTCCGCTTGTCCCAAGCACATCACGGACCCACCAAGGCGGCCACTGCCCACGAAGCGGGATCAGGGACGGTCCCAGCCGTGCCCTCTCGACCTGAGGTCACTGAACCCAGGGAAGCCTCATTGATACCGGGGGAGGCCCTCGAGTGCGCTCAGAGGAAGGGCAGTCAGCCACGTGTGCGTGTGTCCTGTGGCTCAGGAAGCTAAGCAAAGCGGTGACATGTCTGTCCCCAGCAGAAACCTCCACGGTCAAGCCCTGGGCACCGGGGTCCTGGCAGCGGGCAGGTCGCTCTGGCCACTCAGGTCCTTTCTTCTCTCTTCAACCAGAGACGTGCTCGGGGGGGAGCGTCCTTGGACCGGTGGCCGTCGGGGCGGAAGGGACGGCATGGCTGTCTGCTGGGGGGAGGCTGGCAGACTGCGTCCCTCGCTCGGAAGACCCCCCGCCCCCCGCAGCCCCTGCTGCTCCCCTACGGTGGCCGCCACCCCCACCTCCGTCCCGTGGATGGACTGGAAACCATGTTGTAGGAATTGTGTTTTTGTGTCCTTTCAGTTTCCACGAGTAGGTTTTTACGATAATAAATTGGACAGTTTTCCACCCCGTTCGCATTCACAGTAAAGGGGGAGGCGGCCGTGGGGGGTATAGCCTGAGACCAGCACTAGTCAGGTATCTTGACCCAGTGCAGGGGAGGGGACCAGCCCCACGTGCGCAGAGTCCCGGCCATCTTCTCTAGCCTCCCGCCCCTGAACAGAGGCCCCGGAGCGTGCATGGTCACGGAAAGCACATTGGCACAGGAGCTGGGCAGGTGCCGTGAGGGACCCTGAGCCGCCCGTGCGGAGCTCAGAGCAGGGAGCGTGAGCCCAGCAGCGCCGTGGGTGACGCTGACTCCATCCTGGCCTGTAGTGACCGCTCTGCAGACGCTGGGTTTTCTCCTGTCTCCTTTCCCCACGTGTCTCTCTGGGTTAGTCATCGAATTGTTTGATTTCAGGCTCCTCTACCCCTGAAAGCTCCGGCTGTCACACACTAGCCAAGGGTCTCCCTGAGGCAGGAAAACGGTGGTGGTCAAGGACCGTGGCCTCTGACATCACACGGACCCCGGTTCCCATTCGTCTCTACCCGTGAGTCGCCAGGCAGCTGAGGCCGCGTAACCTGGTCTCCCCGTGTGCCGGGGTCCCTGTGTCTTCATTTATTCAACAGAGGAGGCAGGGGCCAAATTTCCAGCAGGACTCGTGGGGACCTGAGCATAAATAAGTCTGCCTCTGTAGCCTGGTCACACCCTTAGGGCTTACCTCGGAGCCCTCCAGGACTCCCAGCCCAGGCCTCAGGCCCCAAGTGAATTCCTGACCATCCTCCGGTGGGTTTCCATCGGCTCCCATTGGGCGTGATGGGCAGACAGGGGCTGAGTGTCTTCGATGTCACTGTTTGGATTTAGGAGGCTCAGAGTGGCCCCGTGAGGTCTAATTAAGCCAGGTCTGCCTTCACATCCTACGTAAAAAAAAAGTTATGAACATGTTGGTATCTGAGATCCTTTTAAAAATACCTGACGTTCCACGCTAACCCCATGACTTATGAAAGCAGGATTCTATTTCCCTGAGTCCGCGTCGGACCCTTGGTCCTGTATTTCATTAGATACTTGGGGCCTTGGTCTCACCGAGCACCTGCTCCCGCCCACAGCAGGCGCTGCATCACGAGCGCCTTCCACGGGCTGTTTTATTTAGACCTCACGGCAGCTGGACCCCATCCCTGCCCCAGTGAAGGGACGCCCGGCAGGGTCAGCGAGCTAGTGTGAGCAGCGAAGCCGGACTCGGACTCGCGGGTCCTCGCCCTCCAAGCCTGTGCGCTCTCTCCGAGCCGTCGTCATTCAAGAGGACGTGTGATGTCCAGCCTCAGCGGCCGGCTGTCGCAGGAAGTCATGCGCCCGCCTCGCCCTCTGATGTTGAGGTGTCCAGCTGGTTTGTCCGGACGGGCCTCGGGTCTCTCGGGAGAATCCTGCACGGCAGGAAAGACAGTCTCCTCTCTTTTCATAAGTAGGTTGGATTTTGAAGAATAGTCCTTTGCAGGGCTCGAGCTCACGGCATTTCCCTCGACCGCGGGGGGTGGCGGTCGCGCCTGAGGTCCTCGCCTGCGTTAGCAAATGGCTGTCCCTCCCGCGGTTCCGCGGGGACGACCCTGCAGCCGCCCAGGTCCCAGCCCGTCCCGAGAGCGGAGTATTTGGTGGTAGAAGCCGGGCCGGTGTGGTAGAGGCAGGGACGGACGGGAAGTTGATGAATTACCTTTCTGTTCACACCTTCGGAAACAGGTTAATTGTTTTCGTGACTGGCTCTGTGTTGATTAGGAGGCGTTAATAGCAATTAATGATATAACTTCAAAAAAGGTATAGGGAAATTAATAGAATTCTCGCCGAACATACATCACAGCCGTATCTACTGTATCCAGAACCATCAGGGCTGCCAAGCAGGCTGATGAAAGTGCCAGTGGATTTTTTTTTTTTTTTTTGGTTTGAATTCTCTAGAAAATTGAACAAAGTTCTCTCTCTCTCTCTCTCTCTCTCTCTCTCTCTCTCTCTTTTTTTTCCGTATAAAATTCCCCATAGTGAGCTAATAATATTATTTCGTTTGAAAAGCCTCAGTTCTACAACTTAATTGAAAACCTTTTACAAGTCAATTTGATTAATATATGCATGTTTTATCTACACGGGCAAATATTATTGGATGACGGTGATGAAACCTTTTTAAATAAAAGGAACTGCTCCCATGTGGCCCAGAGCGGTTCAGGTGACCCGTGGTGAAACCGGGAGCCCGGCCCCACGCAGCTTGAGTTCACTCCGCAGCGGCCACGCCGGGCTGTCTTTGGAAACACGGAGAAAGCGGTCGCTACAACCAAGACCAGAGTGGCGGTGACTCGCGGTCCCCGGGACCGGGCTGCCGTCCTTCACACACCATCCCCAGTGATCCTCACGCTGACCGCTGAGCCGGGAGGTGTCGCCCGCTCTCCCGACCAGGAAACTCAGACTCGTGGTCAGCGATCCGTCCAGGTTCACACAGCAGACAAGCCAGAGAGCCGGGGTCTAGACACACAGACGGGGGGAGGGGGGGGGCGACACTCCCGCTGGCCTCCCCGTCACATGGCTGCGCTGTCACCTGGAGCTTGCTTGTTCTGAGAGGATAAGATTTGCCTCGCCGGGATTCTTTCTCAGCGTCGTCGGGAGGCCCGTTGAATACGCTGTCCTCCACGTGGTCAGCCTGTGGGAGAGTCCCTCCAGGGCCCAGGTGGCCTTAACGCTTGCCAATGGAGCAGGAGCCGCGGCCCTCGCTCAGACTCTGCTCTGGGGGTAGCTGGTTTATGTTTGTTCTTACTGCCAGGACCTGCACCCACATCCCAGCCCTGTGGGGCTCATACAGGGGCCTCAGGAGTTACGGGCGCCGTCACTGTGCCCGGCCTTCGTCTGCCGGCTAGGACGGCCCGGACCACCGTGTCCCCGCGCTCTCAGCTGCCCTGACTGCGCTGTGTCTTTCCAGACCTTTCCAGCGTGTTCTTCCTTCCCTGGAGACTCAGCCGTCGGAAGAGCATTCCAGGTTTGTCTCTCAGCCTGTAAGGAACTGGAAACGAGGGCTTTTATCCCCCGAGACCGTTGTGAAGGTTAATCTTGGGGGTGGCCTTGCCGTCCTCACACAAACAACAGGACTTCTAAGTTCCTGTCAACAGAGTGGCTGTTGGATGTATCTTGTGACGTTGTGTGGATTTGGAAGAAAGGGTCAGCGGGATCAGGGAACATATGTGTCAGGGGCAGAGGGCCCCGACCTTGCCCTTGGGGGGTGTCTGCGGAGCCGGGTGGTTTAGGAGGTCGTCTGCAGAGGTGGGCAGGGGTGGGGGCGTGGCGCGTGAGCCAGGCAAGCAGCTGGAGGCTGCGCGGACCGCACAGGCAGGGCGTGAGACCAGCGTGACCGAGCAGGAGGGACGTGGAGAGAAGGGGAGGGGACCTGGGAGTGTCTGGGAAGGGGCGGGTCAGAGGGTCCCCAAAAGGCAAGTGAGCCTTCAGGGTGAACCAGGTCACGCTGCCCCAGAGATGCGGTGACAACAGCGAAGCGGTTTCTCCCTCACGTTTCCTGCGTACACCAGTTACGTGGCCACCCCTACAGTGCCGGGCCCAGGGGAGGATGAGCGTCCCCCCCCCAGGACGGAGAATGGAGCTCAGGTCCCCCGTTGAGCGCCGTGGAGAAACCCGGGGAGCACTGGAGCGGCTGCCGGGTCCACACGTGAGGACCCCGCTGGCCAAAGGGCTTCTTAGTCTTCTCCTCTCCGGGGCTTTCATCTCCGCTGCCGGGGCGTGGCCGCACCCGGGACCCCTTTCCTGCGGTCAGGGAGGGGTACGGTCATAGCAGAAATCCTCGCCACGGAGCCCTGGGCTTGTGTCCAGCTCTGTTCTGGAGGTCGGGAGGGAACCCACCTTGTGAGCGTGGGGTGGTTTGCCCAGGGTCCGGCCCGCACTTATTATTAAGCAGTTAATAAATGTTTGCTCCAATCCTTATCATCTCTGCGAACCTCCCCCCTTCATTCGGATCTTTAATTCTGCCCACAGTCTCCCTGCCCTGCCTTCTTCGCTGCCGGATCAGTACCTCCGTCTCGAGCCACCGGACTCCTTGGCCTTCTCCTGCCTCCTTTCCTTCCCGCACCCACGGGGCCCGCACTCGATTACTTCCCCGTGCCTATGGGCTCTCTCCTCACCTGCCGGCACACACACACGGAGCTCGCCGAGGCTCTGCCCGTCTCCCACCGCCGCCCTCACGCGCAAGGCTGGAGTTCTGCCTGACCCGGTTTCTCGAGAACCTCTGGGGGCGTCCGTGCGGCACAGAAATTCTTGGATGCGCCCCGTTTCCTTCCTGCCTCATCTTGTCTTCCCTGGTGATCACCCCAGACCTTCCTTCCTTCCTTCCTTCCTCTCCCCCAGCGGGGAAGCTTCCCGCTGAGTCGTGTTTGTGATGCTGGTGTTTCTACCTGCTTTCTTTAGCTAATTGTTAAGCAGACGCCTCTCGTTCTAATCGAAGAATGAGATGACCCGGCACAGAGTCTCTCAAAGCGAGTGGGTCCACACGTCACCTGGTCAGCTTTAGGCTCTGATTGGGTAGGTCTGGGGCGAGCCCCAAGGCTCTGCCCCTCTAACCAGCTCCCAGGAGAGGGCTGCCCTGCTGGTCCCAGCTCTGCTTTGAGAAGCCAAGGACTTTAACCACCATGTGTTGAATGTATCGAGTACTTCCCGGGTGCTGAACAGCGTGACCTTTTCCGTGGATCAATCCAAGGGTCTGCTGTCCGCCTCCACCTGGGAGCCGACCAGAAGTGGAATTGTGGCTCCACCCAGACCGGCTGCTTGGCTTTGCTTCTGCACGGGACGGGACATTCAGGGGACCCCGGGCGGGCACACACAGGGTTGAGAAGCACAGACTGAGCAGTCCTAAATAAAAAAGATCTTAAGAACGTTTGGAAAACCGTACTTGGTTTCTCAGTGCTCGGGAAACTGAAAATCCTGACGTCAAATTAAGCTAATCAATGGGTAGGTTGGAATTAATTAACCAGAAAGACTCTCTGAGGAAAATAAATGGACCAGGTTCAGAGGAAGAAAAGTACATTTATAAATAAATATATTTAAGACTTGTGTTTCTTTTTTAATTTTTCCCTGGATTTTGAAAGAGAGAAAGAGAGAGAGAGAGAGAGAGAGAAGCATCAACTCCTTTCACTTAGCTGTGCGCTCACCGGTTGCTTCTTGTTTGTGCCCCGACCGGGGCTTGAACCTATAACTTAGGTGCACTGGGATGACGCCTTATCCACCGAGCCATCCGTCCAGGGCCAAGACTCGTATTTTTATCATCATTTAACACATCGATAGCTCTTTCCCAGAGAAAGCCTAGTAGAAAAGAATAATCCTTTTCACATCTGTCTTAGGACTTACTTTGATTTTGTTTCCTTTTGTGTGTAAATGCCAGCCAACACGCGTGCACCATCTCGTTTTATTTCTGCCCCCTTTGCTGCTCTCTGCCACCAGCGCATCTTACAGACCCTCGGTGGGTGTCAGTCTCTGCGGGGCTTCCTCACCCTTTCCCGGGGGCGTGGCGTCCCACGGAGCCCGTGCGCCACGTTAACAATCTCCTTTTCATATAACACTTACGGGGCTTTCCCGCAACAATAGCCAGCACGTACGTACCCAGGAGTGGTCCAACCTCCCCAGAAAGTAATTCTTGAACCTATGTTAAATTTCTGCACTCTTCTAAGAGCTCACTGCGTCATGTGACCCCACACATTCCAGTCAGGGTCATTTTAGGCTGATGTGTCTTCTTTTCCCCCCCGCGCGGCGGCGTGTGACTTTCAAAACAAGGAAGCACAACACGTCTCAGAACTGAGAGACTTTGCTAGAACTCAACCAAGGGCAGCTCCTTCTTTTCTGGAGGAGTTGTTTGGGTGGAAATCCTGACACATTCAAGCACATGGGGTCGATACTCAACTCCTTCAACGACCCCCTGCCTCCCTTGGTGAGTTCAGCAAAGATCCGCAGGCTGACCAGTCCGGCCGCGGGTCCTGGGACAGTGCCCGTCTGGCTCCAGCCCCCTTCTCTCCCTCCTTCTGTGTGAGCTGCCTGCCGGGGAGTCGATCCACGGACTGAACAGAGACTGAGTCACGCTGTTAAATAAAATAGACGGTGTTCTCTTATTGGAGGCTTTGGGAGAGGTTCGGCGGAAGTGCCCGGCGTCATGACCGGCCGTTCTCATTTTCAGATTTCCCATAAATTCTCCACAGGCCGAGCACCCGTGCCGCTGTCAGCCTACAGAAGCCCCCCACGTGTGTGCCCCGTGCTCTTCACGCTCGCTCATTCGTTCCAATCGAGAGGGCGCCCTGTCTCCAGGTCTGCCGAGTCGCCCTCTCTGTCCACTGTCCACGTGCCAGACAGGCGCACCCTCGGCCGGCCTCTTTTCTACTGTAGCTGAACGACCCCACAGATGGGATGAGGTCCACCTGCCTCCCCGTCTGAGTGGACAGACATCTAACCCTTCTCCCAGCAACCCGCTCCCCCGACAGGAGCACGCATGGGTGGATGCCCGCCAGACCCGGAGAGGGGTCTCCGCGGTGCTTCAGGATTCGTCTGTATCCACGGCTTCCGTTTTACCTGCTCTCCCCTTCTCTGCCCTCAGCCGCAGATGGATGGTGGGTGTTGATGTTAGACCAGCCATCGATGAGACTATGTTGACTTTAAAAAAAAAAAAAAAAAAAGAGCCTTGCTCCACAGCAGATTGAGTTGAGACTCGGCTGGTTTAAATAGATAACCCTGGGTCATATCAGAAAATGTCTTGTTCTATCCAGCAACTCCCTTCCTGTGCTGTGGGACTGACTTTATTCACTTAATGGATGCTGGGGCAGACAGGAGAAGAAATACCGTCTTCTCTTCAGGTTTCTTGATTTGTTTTTGTACCTCTGTCGTGAACCCCGGGGTCCTTCTCATAGAGCAACCTCTGAGAAAAGGCAGAGAGAGGTGGGAAAACGGCGTTCGGCGTCCTCATTTCTCAGATCAGCGCGCCGTGCACCCCGGCCCCTTCCGTGGGCTTGTCTGCTGTGCTCCCCGTCAAGGACGGCCGGTGACCACCCCATTCCCAGAGACAGGCAGGCAGCGAGGGAGACCGAGGGAAAGCCCAGTGATCCACTCCGGCGGCCCCTGTTTGCTCACACAGCTGCAACACTGCCTTGCGGCCAGACGTGCTGAACCTGGTTCCTGATCCGTCTGGGGGGGCACGAGCTGTCCGCTCAGACAGAGCCCAGGACCTGTCCTGGTGACCCATAGGGGGCACAGCCCTGCAGGTCCCCGCAGAGGTGGGGCGAACCCCCACTCCATGCTGCAGAGAGAGAGGCTCCTCGCTCCTGACGTCCGTCCGCAGATGGAGTGCTGTTGCTCTGTTCCCGGGGAGGCTGGGGAGCGAACGTGGCTGCCGGACCAGTTATCCATCGCGGTGTTGACTGACTCACCGCTCAGCGTCTGGGACAGTCCGTGCTGGTGGTGCTTCGTGACGGTTAGGACAGAAGTCCTGCCTGCCACTCCTCTGGGCCAGAGTCCGCCCTCCCCTCAGACGGAGTTCGCCAGAAACGAGTTATCCACAAACAGCGAGGAGGAAGGTGCTTCTCGATACCTGCGTGTGAAGATTCGCGTGTAAAGGGGGGAATTCGTGAGAAAACGCCGTGCGTAAAGGAGAGGTCTGTTTGGAACCGCGGGGAGAGGGTCACCCGCGCGTCCACGGGGTGCCCCTTTCTGGTGGGGAACCAAACCCCTCAGAAACCCGCTTCTCAAGAACAGCGGACCCTTGGGCTCCGCGTTTTCACGCGGCTACGGCGGGCGTCAGACACGAAGCGAGCAGTTTTGCGAGGCTCCGCTCCGTCCTCGCTGGTGGCAGGCAGCCCTGGGAGCGTCCCCGGCAGGCGGCGTGGCCTCCCGTGTCACGGCCAGGCTGGAACTTGCCTTGAGCTCCGGACGCCGCCCTCTCTAGTCCGTGACCGCAGAGTGGAGTCTGTAGCAGGAGGTGACAACTTCCGTGGAGTCCGAAAATCACTTCCATCTTCTAGAGCTCTCTCAGAGTGCCGGACGGAGGGCGGCACCCTCGCGGTGTTTTAAGATCTGTTCTGCCGACGGACCGCGACCTCCTCTCCCTCTCGTTCATCTCCTTCCTTCCTCTCTTCTTTCTCTCCTGTGCTCCCCCGAGGTCGTTAAGGTAATTCTCTGTTTTCGCCCGAGGACTCAGGATGGAATTTCTTTGTTCTTGGTTTTATGGATTAAAGTCACTTTTTTTTTTTTTTTTTTAGTTACAGATTCTGTTTGTGAATTAACATGCTGTGTAAAGAAACTCTGATTTTTTTTTTTTTCAGCCCAATTAGCGCCTGGCAAATAGCCCCCCTACAGGTCCCGGGAGCAGCGTTGTGTGCTGCTGCTGTCTGGAAACTTGGCTGTGGAAGTCTTGTCTCGGGAAGAAGTGTGGATAGTTCTCTGGGAAGTGTAAGCTTGGATTCGTTCCCTCTGTCAGTCATCTGGGGGTGGGGGGTGCTTCCTGCCTGCCGAGGGCTCCGGAGCACTGAGCTGTCAAAGAGTTTCCAGCGGGCGGGACAGACCTGTGATGTTCAGACGCCCTCGTGCAAGAGACGGGCTCCTGTCTCGCTCCCCACCCCCACCCCCACCCCCGTGAGCTCCGTGAAGATGTCAGCGCCATGGTCCGTTTTGGGGTGGCCCCAGGAGGTGAGAGGAAAGGAGGGTGCAGAGGAGACAGAGGGAAAGACGCCAGCACCAGGTGTGTTCGTGGGCGGTGCAGTGCACACCTGTGCCCGGTCTTCCGGGAGCCCTCAGGGACGCTGCGTGGGGGAGAAGGCTTGAGTATTGATTGATTCCTCAACGCCCATGCTCTATTGGCTGGAAGCAGCTTTCGGGAGCGTTCATTGGTTGGCATTCTGTCCTGTTTGCCCACTCCGTTCTGTTCTGTAGGCCAACCACGCCCCTCCGTGATGAGCTGACAGGCCCTCGCAGAGCGCCCTGGGTCCATAAGTGAGCCGTGAGTGACGGGGACTGTGGCCAGGGAGCGGGCTGTGCAGGCTGCGATGTCACAGGAACACAGTGACAGGCTGTGCTGTGTGCCCTCGGCCATGTGCAACGGACCACACTCCCAGGGATTCCCAGACCGACACGACATGAGCACTAGGGCAGTGGAAAACGGGGTGAGGAGGGCACTTCATGACACTGGCCGTGGTGGTGACTTCTTGGTAAGGTATGGCAGCAAAAAGCACAGGCAGCAAAATAAAGAAACCAACAGATTGGACTCTATCCAAATGAAAAACCTTTTGTGCATCCAAGGAGACTCTCCGCAGAGTGCAAAGGCCACCCATGGGATGGCAGAGGATCCTGGCAAGTCATATATCTGATGAGGGATGATCTATAACGAGCCTCTACAACTCAACAACCAAAAAAAAGAAAAAGAAAAATGAAAAACCCAAACCTGAACAGCCATTTCTCCAAGGATGACTCACAGCAAGCACGTGGGGTGACGCTCAGATCCGCTGGTCATCGGGGAAGCACGAGTCCAATGAGATACCAGTCCACACGCATTAGGAAGGCTATTATTTAAAAAAAAAAAAAAGAAAAAGAAAAAAAGCAAAACAGAAAGTAACAAGTGTTGGCAAGGATATGGAGAAACTGGAACTCTTTTCTGCGTCACCGGTATGAGCCACTGCCGCGGGGCAATCACTGAGTAAAATGGGACGGTGACTCGTCAACCGAGTGAAGCTAGCGTTGTTACCGTAGGGTCCTGCGGTCCCCCTTCTGGATAGAGAGACCCCAGAGAAAGGAGAGCGGAGACTCGAACACCCCGCCCGGCCGGAGACCCATGTCGGCGTCAACATCGTCCACAGTCCTAGTGTCTGTGCACAGATGACGGCGTGAGCAAAGGGTCGTGTATCCGTAACACAGACTGTGTCACCCAGCCTGACAAAGGAGTGACGTTTCGGTGCCTGTTCCGACAGGGACGAGCCTTGGAGACATCTCGCTAAGTGAAACAGACCAGTCGCAAAAGGACCACGAGGGGTGGGTGGTTCCATGCGTGCGAGGTGCCCGGAGCGAAACCCAGAGAGATGGAAGGAGGATGTGTTGTTTAACGGGGACAGGGTTTCAGTTTGGGGAGATGAAGCGTTCGGTGGACGGAGGCTGGTGACGGCTACGCCCAGGCTTCCCAGGCGCCTTCCCAAGGTCCCTGCAGGTTCCTGCTGCCCTTGCTAACAGCCCCGGAGGCTGGTGATGGCTACACCGCAATGTGAATTAATGCCACAGAATTACACACTTCACCACGGCAAATTCCACGTCATGTGTATTCACCACACACCCACGCGGTAAGTGCAGCACCCATGCAAAGACGGAAATCATGGTAACTCGGGGGTCCTGGGAGGCCTCCGTGGGGGAGTGGACATGTCCCCCTGGCCTTGATGGACAGGGGGATGCTGGAGGTAGCAGTGCAGGTGCTGAGGTAGGCAGGGACACGTGGTCCCGTCGGGCACTCAGGTCAGAGGAGGGCGGCTGGGATGTTTCAGGGTGCCACGTGGTCAAGTACTACAGAAGCATGGGGACATGGCCTGGCCACCTGGCCACGGCCACCGGAGCCGGATCGTGCCTGGCGTGGCAAGGAAGTTGCCCTCGGAGTTCTCAGCGAGACTGTTTGCAGGATGTAAGATGGAAATGCTCCGTCCTGTGACCTTTGGCCAGACACAGGCCTGCTGTGGACGTAGGAACAGAAAGCTTGTCCCCGGACCTTCACTCTGTGTTCCCGAGACAGATGTGTACGAGCACGTCACTAAGTGTCCGTCACTGTCAGAGGCCCCGGGAGGATGGCCCAAACAGCAGACGACAATGCCTGTGCGTTCTCATGGGCTGACCCAGACACGACCAGGACAAGCACAGTCAGGGCTAAGTCCCTGGGTTTAGAGCCACAGGACACGAAGAGGGGGAGGGTCATGGGCCTCATCATGGAGCTCCCCAGTCCCCAGAGACGGAGCTCACGGGTCAGTGTAGCCTGCAGGATCAAAACGATGGTTTTTATGGTCGATAAATAGACCAAATGAGGCCCTGGCCAGTTGGCTCAGCGGTAGAGCGTTGGCCCAGTGTGTGGAAGTCACAGGTTCGATTCCTGGTCAGGGCACACAGGAGACGCGCCCATCTGCTTCTCCACCCTTCCCCCTCTCCTTTCTCTCTGTCTCTCTCTTCCTCTCCCACAGCCAAGGCTCCATTGGAGCAAAGTTGTCCCGGGCACTGAGGATGGTCCATGGCCTCTGCCTCAGGTGCTAGAATGGCTCCAGCCACAATGGAGCAACAGCCCAGATGGTAGAGCATCGCCCCCTGGTGGGCATGCCAGGTGGATCCCGATTGGGTGCATGCAGGAGTCTGTCTCTCTGTCTCCATGCTTCTCACTTCAGAAAAATGAAAATAAAGAAAAAAGACCCATTTGTTTTACCCGCCCCCTCCAGTCTCCTAAATGCAGTCATGTTCTTCCAGTACATCTGCCGACCTCTAAAAATTGTGTGTCTCCTTTGAACTTGGAGAAGAGCTTTGGCCGTGGAGCTCCTGCTTTGGGTGCTGAGGGGGACCCAGGCTTCCTAGGCGCCTTGCCAAGGTCCCTGCAGGTTCCTGCTGCCCTTGCTAACAGCCCCGGATGGGCGCCACTTACCCTGGTGTGCTCGGGCTCCACGCCCAGACTTGCATGTTTGGCAAAACTATTCAAGGGCATTTTTTTTTTTTTTATTGGCACTAAAAGTGACATGACAGTGCCTCATTCCAGTGTCAATCATTCTAGAATGCCACTCGGGAAACGGGTCTCATCTGCGACACGTCCCTCTTGCGCCTCTCACCCCCCCACCTGGCACACGGTGGTCCTTCCACTATTTCAGGGTAGGTGCTGCGTTTATATGTTTAAATGGGAAGCGGGCCGTCCGCTTGCTGTCCCTTGATCCCCGGTGTCCGCGTCACTCCCCGTCCGCCCGGGTGGCTCCAGCATGTGCACACCCGTTCCACGGTTCCCCGTCTGCGCTCATCCCGGAATAAATGAAGAAGCCCACTGTCGAGTTGCCTTTTATCACCTTCATTCCTCTCTGCCCAGTAAAAGAAGCCGACGGAGAGGCGTTCGCGGCTACGTTCCCTTCGTTTCCAAACGTGGCGCGTGTTCAAAGACGTTATAAACGAGGGGAGAAGGAGCTGCTGTTTGTCACACTGTCATATTATTATATTTATCGCCTCCTGTCAGTGGGAGCTCCCAGAAGCGCATCGAGATAAAAAATGGAAGCGCGCGTCAAGTAGTGCTTGTTAGTGGGGTGCACCGCCCCCGCGCCTCCCGGTTTCCCCGCCTGCTCCCCGCCGGCCAATGAGAAGCGGAGTCAGCTCGAGCGTGCGCACGCCTGTCGGGGAGAGGAGGACCGTGGGACGGACAGCTCTGTCCCCCAGGGACCCCGGCCCAACACTTCCTCGCTGCCTCTCCCTGCACTGTGACAGCAGCTGCGGGACGGGGGACGGGTTCCCACTGAGGAACCGTAGAAGATGACATGTCACAGGACAGGACCGTTTCCTTAGACACCGCCACGCGGTGCAGACCACCAACCCAGAGAAGCGCGTGCCCACGCCGCCGCCTGTTCAGCCAGGGGACATGGTCATGACTGAGCGAGGTTTGGTGGGAGGTGCTTTCTGTTTGGTTAGAACAGTGGTTCTTAACCTGGGTTCTGTCGAACCCCAGGGGTTCGATGAGTCGGTCTCAGGGGTTCGGAGAAGCCTCTGCCGCAGAGGCCAGAATAAAGTAATACCGTCATTTGTTGTGAGTTCATGCATTTTGTTGGTTTTGTTCTTTGAGCAAGGTGATGTTCATGCACGGCTCATTTTTTGCACCAGTAAAAAAAACATATACCTGTGTCTTGAATTTGGAAAAAAAAAATCATATTTTATTTATCACTAAAGAAGGGTTCGGTGAATGCGCATAGGAAACTGGTGGGTTCGGTACCTCAAAAAAGGTTTAGAACCACTGGGTTAGGAAGATGTTTCCAGCCCGTCGGTGGAGGGCTTGTGTGTGTATGTGTGTGTGTGTGTGTGTGTGTCCGGTTTCACAACAAAGTGTATCTTCTAAGGGCCTGGGTTCTGCCTGGAGAGAAATCACCTCCTTGGCCACGCCTGGAGATCTTTTCTGTTAACATCATCTTATTTATCTTCTATCCAAAAGTGTGTGTGTTTGGACCACCTCCACTTACGTTCCCCACCCGTGTCCTCTGGCGTCCACCGGCCTGACCTCTGCTTCCGTGAACCCCACCGTGTCCGGTTCCACATGTCAGTGAGAGCGTGGGGCACTTGACTTGCCCTGTCTGACTGACTGCACTCAGCTTCACGCCCTCAAGCTTTCTCCATCTTGTAAATGGCCGCATTTCTTTCTCTTCTTACCGGATGAATAATATTTCATCATCGTGTGTGTGTGTGTGTGTGTGTGTGTGTGTGCACAACAGTTTGTTTATCCGTGCACCTGTCAGCGTCCGCTGGTTGTCTCTGTGTCTTTGCTGTGGTCAATAATGCTGCCGTGAATGTGGGGTGCAGATATCTCTTCATGATGTGCCCATCTCCTTTGGAGAGATGCCCAGAAGTGGAATTGCTGAATCATGTAGTAGCTCTATTTTTTTTTTTAATTTATAATTTTTTGAGGAAGAGCCAGCTTTGTTAAGAGGTGGTAGCATAGACGGACAGGTGAATGAACTTGGGGAGCAGAGAGGCAGAAACCAAGCACAGAGGAAAGCCCCGAGTCCCCAATGAGCCTTGAGACGAACAGGCACCCCACATTTAACACGTCCATAACTCCTGGATGATGTCCCCCAACTTTGAGCCGGCCCCGCCCTTCCAGGTCAGAAAGGGCAACGTCCCCCTGCCCACTCTATCTCATGGCGTAGCAGTGGGGTGAACCGGGGACCTCTGTTCATCTGCTGGAGAGTGTCTTTAAATGTACTTTTAAGTGAGTACCACCTGGACAGCCTCTCCTGCTCAGCCTGCTCAGCAGGTAAGCAGCTGGTGTCGCTGAGAACAGAGGAGGGTCAGGCCCGCCACCCCTCTGTCCCCTGCCCTCTGCCGGGAGCCTCCATCCTGTAACATGGAGGAGCCTCGTCCCGAGCCACCGAGGGGCCTGTGTGTCGCTCACCTCCACAGAAACCTCTTTTCATTCAGTGTCTTCCCCCCGCCCCCCACCCACCCCAAACCAGCCTGGGAAACGTTCCGTTGGAAAAGTTACCGTCAAGTAAGTCTCGAGGAAGGAAGTGCTTGGGGGAAGGAGTGTTCTAGTTTATTTGATTTTTTGGCTAGCGGAGCACAGGCCAGGTGTGTGTGAGGAGGAAACAGCACGATGGGGGCGGGGGGGGGGCGGGGGAGGGGGGGAAGGTCTGTGTACTCCGGAGGAAGACTGTTCCTGTATTATTTACACCCTTTCTCGCCGCCAGGGAGGCGTGGGGCGTGGGGCGTGGGGCCTCCGTCTCCTTAGGAAGTAGCCGGGATCTCATTAGCTCCCGGTGTGAGTGGACGGGGCGACGTGAGAACGCTTACCCGCGCGCCTAGCACTGCGTGGGCGCCTGCGGGTTCCGCCCCGTCCCCCTTACGAGCTCGTTTTCTCTCTCGGAAAAGAATTCTTAATACATTGACGTTTGGGATGTTACAGCTGTTTTTAACGTAGGGCATCGAAGGAGAGGGAAATACTGTATTTCCCCACGTAAAAGACGCTCCCGCGTATAAGACGCACCTTAATTTTGGGCCCGAAATTTGGGGGGGGGGGGAAGAAGTATTACGTCGTTATCGAACTCAATTTTCATTCATCATAAAAATTCATACAACTCCTCTGTCCATGCGAAAAAGTGAGAAATGCAAGTAAAAAAGATCTGCGACCCCTATATTAGACGCACCCAGGTTTTAGACCCCATGTTTTTCAAAAAAAAGGGTGCGTCTGATACATGGGGGAATATGGTAGCTCCGGTGGAGATGGCCCTGACTCCTTACGGCGGGATAGGTATGAAAAACCGGTGTTACCCTTTGAAGAATAAATACCCTGGCATAAGAAGTGAACCCCCCCCTCCCGTGAAGAACGCTACAGGGGGCAGAGCCCGAGACCCCGCCACCCAGGAGGGGAGCTGAGCCTTCTGCCACCAGAGGTGGAGCCAGAGTCTGGAAGGAGGCTCTCAGGTGGGGGTGCGGGTGGGGGTAGGGGGCGGGGTGATGGCCGTGGGGGAGACAGCCTCAGCTTGGGGATGCCAGTAGGGACTTGGCATAGAGCTAAAAAACAGGGGGCGGAGGGGGGGTGATTAATAGTGTGGACTGGCACTACCTGCTTCCTGCCCTCCTGCTTATGCAGGGTACACACTGCACCTGAAATGGACAGAAGGACAGAAAGAAGAGCAGACGGACAAGGCTGCCCCTCAGCCGAACAGGAATGGCCCCCAGGAAAGAGCTGTGCCAGCTGAGACTCAGGGTCCCTCCAGCATCCTAGGAAGCCCCCCCCACCCCCACCGACTGAGACAAACCAAACGTTCACATTTGGTGGCGGGGTGCGGGGAGGGGTCCTTGAAGTCTCTCGTTCCATCTGTTTTCATCCGTGTGCACATACGGATGGGGCCGCGTGTAAAAACAATTCTCTGAGAAGGGGGAGGCACAGGGCAGTGTGTCCACTAAGGAGCCCCGCCCTTGCTGCCAGAGGTCTGGGGGCCGGGCCCTCGTGTCCGATGTCCCTGAGACGTTACTGCATTCCGCAGGGAGCTCACGACCTCTGCGCTCAGGAGACCTGGCTTCCCGCGGGCCCAGGTGCTTTCTCTACGCCAGGGTCACCAGGGTCACCCTCCCCGCGATCCCGAGCGTGTGTTCTGGGGACGGACATTCCCGTCGGCACCTCTCTTTCAGCGCCTGTCACGTGCAGTGCGCTCCGCACTGGGAAGAGCTCGGGAGCCCAGGTGTGAGGACATGCCCCGGGTCAAGCCAGTCGCTGGACTTGTCACGTGGACCCGGACGGCAGGGGTGTGTTGCTAAACGCGGGACATAAAGGGAGGACCCCTGCTGTTCCGCAGGGGTCGCAGTTAAGGGCTTCATCTTTCCCCGGCTGCGTCCGGTTCCGTGACGGACCGGCCCAGGCTGCGCTCTGACCGTCGTGGCCCCGAGGGGCTGTAATCTCGGCCTCGCTGCTTATCGGCCCTGTGTGCGCCGTCCCTCGGGGTCAGTGTGCAGGGGAGGCCGCCCGGCGGCCCGGTGGACCGCCCCCCCACCCCCACTGGGGTCCGTGATGAGTGCTGAGCACAGGGTTCCTCCTCCTGCCGTAGCGCCGGGCTGTGATTAATGCCAAATTAGTATCTGACTCGCCGACCTCTCGACATTCCCTGCTGCTCTCCTGCACGTCACGGAACGGTTTGCAAACATTAGCTCGCCGGGTCCTTTCTCCTCCTCAGCAACTTTCACAGATGACAGGCAGGTGGTGGATGCGGTTGGCGTTCAGCCCGCGTCCTTGGTCCCACAGCGCACGTGCCTGGACTGTGGCATCTCAGGAACCCGGTCACCAGCCCAGCCGTCCACCCACCAGGCTACGCGCGCGCGCGGGGACGCCCGGGGAGGGTTGGCGTCCGGGCAAAGGGTTTGGGGAAGAGGCGGCAGCTCTCAGGACGCTGACGTGCGTGTGACAGCGGGCTTCACGTCCGCGCGCCCGCCGTGTACACTGCTGGAGACCCACTTTGCCGGCTCGGCTGCGTCCGCGGCCCCGCCCCGCCGCGCTCCGCGTGACTCTCCACGTGACTCTTAGACTCGCAACGTTTGGCATCCGCAGTCGTTTAAATTTATTTCTATTTCCACACTCTTCCGTCTCCGCCCTGACATTGAAATTCCTGTTTGGGAAATGTGTGATCAGTTTTCATCTCCCTTTAAATAAACAGCAGTCAAGTGTACGGCGGGTGGTTTAATTTCAATATTACGTGTATTTTAGAGAGAAGTGGCAGCCATGTGTCACTGTCTTCTCCCCGTCACGGGAAGTATGAGCTAAAAGGACATAATCGTCGGCTGGTCACAATGCAGATGACTCCGGGAATTTGCCTTATGGGGAAGCGGGGCTTGGAGGCCCGTGGACAGGGACAGAGCCGCCCGCTGTGGCCGCTGAGCCGTTGGCACTCGGGCCGGGCGAGGAAGCCGGCCACAGCCTCAGGACACAGCGCGCAGGCCCTAGCGGGCACCCAGCACCGGGCGCGTTTGTCGAATTGAACAGATTTTAAAACGGTGGGTGGATTAGGTAACTCAGCGAAGTCACACATCAGAGGACAGAGAGGGAAGGCAGCAGGGACCGTGGAGAAGGCTCCGCAGCGGAAGCCCCGATCCGCACACAGGGCACGCGGAGCAGCAGCGTGGGCACGTGGCCCCTGCATTCCAGGTCGGGAAGTCTCCGGGCGGTTTGCCCACCCAGCTCCGAGCGCCCGGTAAAGGCCAGGTCTCCTCGTAGGGGTGGGTGGGGCGGGTTGTGAGATTCCAGGTGTCTCATCGGAGCGACAGGACAGGCTCCCCGTTTCTCACGTCCTTCCTACTGAGGAGCATCCCACGGATTTGTGCTTTGTCTGCCACAGGGGACGTCGGCGCACCTGAAACCGTGGCCCCCGTCATCGTGATCCCCCCGGGCAATAGAAGTGTGGTGGCCGGGTCCAGTGAGGTCACCTTGGAGTGCATAGCAAATGCCAGGTAGGCAGCGGGCCCTGTCCGCAGGGGAGCGACGCTGACCCATGGTGGCGGCCACGGCCACCTGGTCAGTGAGGAGACGCAGGGCAGTGGTGGGAACTCTAGCCGGGGTGTCTGCTCCAGCAGGGCTGTGGGCGGGGCACCGGGCCCATCCCCATGGCAGCATTTTCACCTCAAGTCAGCGGTGGGTTGCCCGGGGAGGGGGGGTGTCCTTGGCACTCTCCTGAGGTGAGCAAAGCCCTCTTCTCTATAGCCCAGGGGTTTTGCTCCAGAACTGAGTGCCTGTGATCATACCCCCCCCCAACACACACACACACACACACACGGCTCACATTTATTTTACGCCCCTGAGCAAGGGGGCCCTCTAGCACTGCAGGCTGTCGCTGCTGCATTAGCCCCCCCTGGTCAGCAGCCTTGATGGACGTGCTGTCGCTGCCTTCCTGAGGGACCCGGTTTCCAACGTCCACTGCTCGCCAGCCACGCTCCCAGTTGGCCTGGCTTTGTCAGGCCGGTGCCGAATGCCTGAGGTCACTGTCACGGCCCGTGGCCCCGCTCCCAGCCCGTCCCTGACGCCCCCGTTCTCCTAGGCCCGTCGACGACCTGAGCGTGAGCTGGAAGAGGAATGGGGTGACGGTCACCAGCGGGGTCCGGAGCTTCGGGAGACGCCTGACCATCAGCAGCCCGACGTCCTCGGACACTGGGGCGTACATCTGCGAGGCGGCGCTGGCGGGGAGCCGTCTGGAGCCAGCCCGAGCAAAAGCCTTTCTCTCCATCATAGGTAACGAACAGTCGCCCTGGTGACGCTGTTGTGGTCGCCCTCGGGCGGCGGTCCCCACAGGGCTTCCCCGGAAGGAAGCAGCATGGTCACCCCTGCGTCTCCCCCAGCTTCCCTTTCAGCCCTGCCCACACGGAGATGAAGTTGACTGTGTCTCCCAAGTTCATCCCAGTTTTCTTTCCCAGACCCTCGGGTGATGTCCTGAGAGCGTCCGGTGGTCCAGCTCGGGAACCAGTGTGGGGAGGGCCTCGCCCTGCGGGTCACTGCCCCGGGTTGGCCCCCTGCCCCCACACTCTCCTGCCGCTCTCACACGGGGTGGGAGTCGGTGTTCCGAGATTGTTCTGTGACTGTTCCCTTTGGCCCCAGAAGGCGGTGAGAGAGTGATGGATGTTACCTTTCAGTAAATTAAGAAAGGACAGAGATGGCTGCTGGACCGTGAGCCCGTGCCCCTCCTGACCCAAGGAGGACGAGGAGGTGGGCTAGAAAATGCTGGAGTTCAGGAAGAGGGCCCGTGTGCAGCGACTCAGGGAGCCTCGGTCTTCCTTCTGATTGTGACACGATTTCCGGGCACCGTGCGTGGGACGGGGGGCCTTTCCTTGTGCCGTTGGTACAGCTCCTGTAATGCTTTATTCCGCCGTCGCCGTGGTCGCTGACCTAGTGACGTACCCAGCAGCGTGGCGGCCACTACAGACAAGCTGCGCCTTCAAGACCCACTCCCTCCCCGGGGAGGGGAATCTCCGCCTCCCTCCCCCCCCCAAGAACGGGGCGGGAGAGGAGGCCAGACAGAAGGGCTCGGACCACCCTGCAAAGCGCAGTAGCTCCTCACACGGTGAACGCTGCCGCCGCGTGCTGCTTGGCAAACTGAGACAAAGGAAAGCTTGTGCTTTTTCCTACGAAACAGGCGAGAATATGGAGAAAGACCGCAATAGAGGCAGCTTGCCTTGGGAAGGCCACTTCCCTTGAACCGTTAGGAAACGTCTCTGTGGCCGGAAAATGCCTGCCAGACCCCTGCGCCTCTCCCCCGCCCCCCCCCCCCCCGTCAGCCCCGCTGACCGCAGGACAAGGGCGTGCGACTGAGCCAGTCCTGTCGCCTTGCTCGGTCCTGTGGAGCTGCGGACGGGAGCGCCACTCCCCACCCCACCCCCACCCCGCGAGGACCGTCCCAGCCCGTGGGCCGGTAGCCGTAGAAGCGTCGCGCATTAGGGACAGGACCAGAGTGAAAACCGGGGAAGGGTGTGTAGGTCCGCATGCATGCAAACGTGGTAAGGTGATCCACAGAAGAGAAGCGGCGGTCCCCTCGTGAGCAAGCACGTTCGTTTCCGTCGTCACGCCTGTGAAAAATCCTTCTCCGCCTGCGGCGTGAACTGCGGTTTTGCGCTGACGCCTGAACCCGGGAGTCGCCTCTGCGCTGCGTCTTGGCGCTTACAGGGACAAACGCCGCTCCGCCTCGTAACGCCCGTGGTCGCAAATCCTCTTGATTCATGAGAACGCGCCGTGACAGGTGGGATTCTCTGGCTGAGCCATCCTGGAAAAGCCCCAAAGCCTCTGTCAATTCAGAGAGATTTGGGAGATTATCGCCCGAAGCCAGCCAATCATGGAGAGGGGTCCTCGGAAGCGCGGCAGGGCTGTCGCCGCCGCGGGGTGGTGCAGAGCAGGCGCGCGCGCACGGGGACGAGCGGGAGACGGAAGAAAACGAGGACAGATTGACTTCCAGTGACTCCTGTTTCGCACTGATGAGACCGGACAGACAAGCGCGGCTGTGTGCTCCGCCTGTCACCTTCCCAGCTGGAACCGCTTCATTCCTGCGGCTCGGACAGGCGCACGGGGGGGGGGGGGGGGGGTGTCTGGCTGCAGGCGCCACCACACCTGTGAAAGGCCACGGGGCCCGCCACGTCACGTCCCCTCCCCCCAACGGTGCTCTGTTCCTGCTGCCTCTTCACAGCTTCGTCCTGCTCCACCCCTCTCTGCAGTGACCGCCCCTTCCCCACCACACGCCCCACGTGCTGGGCAGACGCCTCGGTGCCCCCTGTGTGGCCTCCCAGGGACAGCTCTCAAGCATGTTGGACGGTGGACAGAACCCTGAATGGTGGCACAGTGTTCTGCGCTGGCTTCCAGAGCTTTCCCGGTGGCCGGAGATCCAGCCACCCGCAGGGGACGCTGTCTCAGGAACATGCTTTTCTTCGGCTAGCCACGTGCTCTCTCTCAAAGCTGTCTGTGTCCCCTCCCAAGTCAGCTGCTGGCAGCACACCTGCCTCAGGGTCTGCTTCTGGGGGTCAGCAACCCCCAAGGCTCGGCCATCTCCTTGCAGACTTCAGCCCCAGTGAAAGCGAGTGCTCAGATGGGATGGCAGGCCTCCCGCTGGGGCCACCTCACCCGGTGGGCACGTGGCGTGCCCTCCAGACTCCTCGCAGCCACCGTCGCTTGCTTCTGTGACCCTCTCAGCTGTCCTCCATGGTGGCATGTGACACAGTGCAGTACAGCGTATGACAGGCCGGGCTCTGAGGACAGGACTGGGATCACAGCCCCCGCTCGCCATCTGGAACAAGGCCTTTGTCCCCTGCGACCTCAGTGTCCACGCTTGCAAAGTGTAAACGATGAGTCTACTCATGCAGACAGGATGTAACGCAGGAATGTCAGTCTCAGGAGCACTTCCACGGCGGCTCAGCCAGCTATTAGCGGAATTTAATTATCGACACCCCGGCACCCCCACACCTGCGGTCTGCAGCCGAGCGTGTTGCACAGCCTGTGGACGCGTCTTTCTTCCTTGGGGACAAATAAAGCCACGCCGCCTCTCACCAAGGACCGCAGCGTCTTAGGTTCAGTGAGATGCAGGGGGGCAGTGTGTCCAGACATCTTCCAGATGGGCAGGTCGGTCGTTTTCCTCGCCACGCCCAGAGCAGAGCCTGCCGTGGAGGTGTGTCCTGCCAGGCTGGCGGGCCCACTCCCACTCGGAAACTTGAGTCCGCGAGAGTGGCTGTTGCAGACAGCTGGCTCTGTGTGTCTCAAATCCATCCTGACTTTCTGGACCCAGATCATCTCAAAGTTCCAACAGCTGGACGGTTTTTCAGGTCACACATCATTGTACCATCTCTCGGCTGATCCCAGCACCACAGTGAGAAGACAGGCAACAGCTACACAACCGAGTCGTTGAGGGCCGAGATGGGGCACCTCTCAACCGTGTGTACCCCACATAAGAGGCCCCCTCGCTCCCTCCCTCCCTTCTTTCTGCCTTTCTTTTGTTCCTTCCCTTACTTACTACAAAAATTGATGTTGAGTCTATATCTTAAACACCATGCCGGGGGTTGGGGGGCCTGGCACCTGCCCACGGCTGCATGTATGCCATGGTCACAACTGCTGAGCAGTCAGACCCCTGGGGCACCATCTGGAGGGCACCTGCTGGCGCCTGGGCACGAGGAAGGCCGGGAATGGCGTGGACCACGTGTGGGAATGGCGCTTTAACCCCGCTCCAGAAAGTGGCCAGGTGGCCGCACAGCAGCACAGGGGTGAAGCTGCCGGAGGCCCTGCCAGGCCCCGAGCTCGGGTCCTGCCTGCCTGCCTGTCTGTCTGTCCGGTTTCCACACGGCGACCCTACACAGGAGCCTCACTCAGCAGGCGCTCGGTGGTCTCTCTCCTTTCTGGCCCCTTGGTCCTACCGTCAGCAGAAAGGAGAGGAGCAGGAACCCAGGCACAACCACCGCATGAAGACTGAGCCAAACGGAGGGGACACTGCTGTGCACCCGTCCTCCCGTGCTCTGACCGTCCAGCCGCTTCGTCTTTACAGGACAAGCGCCTGTCTCAGCACAAGGGCCATAACTCTTTCTGGAAAGGGAGTGCTGCCCACACAGGCGCACGCTAGACTTGAAAATTTATCACAACTGCAGCCAATAAAACAGGATTGAAACGAACACTCCTGTCTCCTCGGAAACACTGAAGATGTCAGGAAAAGGTCCTCGTTCCCGGTTGAAGCTGCGGTGCCAGGAACGGGGCTGCCATGATGATCGACCCCCTCATCCCCCAGGGCCATGGGCAGCTCCTCGTCAGCACAAGCTAGCCTCCAGCCCCCCGCTCTCAGAATTGAAGAAGGGAAACCTCCCATAAAGCCCCCAAATTAGGGGCCTCTATCAAATTCCCCGTCTGTAAAATGCCAGGGTGACAAAGCCTTGCTTCTGGCCCCATGGAGGCAGCCACAGTGGGTGACCCACACAGAGCAAGCACCACCGTGCTCTCCTGCTCAGCGCTGGGCTCCGACTTCTGCCCAGACCCTGGAACCTGCGGTGCAGGGTCTGTCCTGAGTGTGGCTCGCCACAGACCTGTCTTCCCTCCTTCCTCAAGAATGACCCTCTCAGGGTGCCCTTGACCTGTCCCCATTGTCCCCACTCAGGTGCATTTGTCCACATTGGTGGGCAGAATGGCCCCCAAAGATGTTCACCCCCCCCTTAATCACTGGATCCTGTGAATATGCCGTGTTATGCAACATGGCAAGTGGGACTTTGCAGAGTTATTAAGGCTATCTCCCTTCATATGGGAAGATTATCCTGGCTTAGCTGGGTGGCTCTGGTCTCATCCCAGGAGCCCTCGAAAGCAGAGCACTTTCTCCAGATCCAAGAAGGAGAGATGAGGCAGAGGGAGTCCGGGAGGTCTGCAGCTTGAGGACGTGGTCTGCTGCTGGTGGCTTTGAAGATGAAGGTGAACCTAAGCCCAGGATTCAGGCAGCCTCTAGAAGCTGAGAATGACCCGGGCCCGTAGCCAGAGAGGACGGAGGAACCTCGATACCACCACTACATGGACAGGGGGATCTGCAACCCCCTGAGTGAGCCAAGAAGTGGATTCTCCCCAGAGCCCCCAGGGAGGAACCCAGCCCAGTCCCAGCCTTGACTTGGACCTTGGGAGACCTGGACCAGAGGGACCAGCTGAGCACCCCCAGAACTGGGAGCTAGCACACCTGCATTGCTCCGGCTGTTAGGTCTGTGGTGCTTTCTCACAACAGAGCACACACAGTCCGCCCAGAACTGGGAGCTAGCACACCTGCACTGCTCTGGCTGTTAGGTCTGTGGTGCTTTCTCACGACAGAGCACACACAGTGCACCCAGAACTGGGAGCTAGCACACCTGCACTGCTCTGGCTGTTACATCTGTGGTGCTTTCTCACGACAGAGCACACACAGTTCACTCATTCCAGTTCCTCCACATGGAATGTCTTTCTCAGCTTGCCTTCTTGGCAGATTCAGATTCATTCTTCAAGACCAGCCCTGGCGTCCTCCTTCTGCAGAACCTCACAGGCCTTCTTGGGTCTGCCTACCACATACCCCCTTGGTACTGATGGTCCCTATTTTTGTGGTTGGCCCATATGTCAGTGCCCCACCCACTGGGCTCATCTTCAGAAAAGAGTGCTGTCTTGGTCATCTCTGTGCTTTTAGCACCCAGCATGACCTCAGAGATGACACTCAAAACTGGAAGAAGAGATAAAGGACATTACTGAAGATCTAAAATGTTTCCAGCCCTTCAGGGGAGGAAATGAGTCTCATCCGTCTTTGCAAATCCTCCCCATCCTCCGTCTATAACACGAGCACACTGAGCGCTCCGTGACTGACGAGTGGGTGAGCAGAGAAGACGGGTAGAAAGGGAAGCGGGAAGAACAGAGGTACAAGGAACAGCATGCCCCCCGCCCCCTGATGCCAGGGGAGTCCTGCTCCGTTCCGGTTCCTGAGAGTCAGCCCGCCAGTCTGCCTTCAGAATTAAGTCACCCAAACATCATTTGGTGTTTGCCTTGCACAAATTTACCTTTTATTTTAGAAACGGTTCTGCGGGAGCTCTATTTTCAGAGCTTCATTCCGTCATGAACTTCTACACACAGTGGTGACAGGGTAGCAGTGATTTACTGGCATACGTCTGACGCAGGTTATATGTGAAAACCATTGAAAAAGACATCTGAAGTTGTTCTTAAACCCGTTTGAATGAGTGAGGAGGCAGGTCTTCTCTGTACACCTCCCCGCATCGGGTATGTCAGGAGAACCACCCCCATCCCCCACCGAGTGGGGTCAGGTGCCCCGTTAGAACGTCTCAGCGCACACACGATCCAACTGTGACTTCCTGTGTGGGATGGTCTTCCACAGGAGAAGCCTGGTGCTGAGACCGTGGCTGCTCCTTCACGCCTCAGGTCCTGGGTGCACCCCCAGCCCAGAGCTCCACATTCGCTCGCCCTGGCCAGCTTGACCACTGTGTGAAGCGTACCCCTTGTCTCTGACCCATACTGGGTCCCTCTGCCTCGGCACCCCGGGGGAACCCATGGGCATTGCCAAGTAAGAAAGAGCACCAGGACATCAGCCAACACGCCAGATGGCATCCGTGGTCAGTAAACACGGCGGGAATTGTCTGGTCTTGTGGACGTTGACCGTTGATCTACGTGGATGGATTTTATCATCGAAGTGTAAATGATCTTGAATGAATCTCAAGGGCGTTATGCTGCATGAAGCAAGCCAATTGCCAAGGTACACTGTGTGATTCCGGTTATATAACATTTCCCGAGATGACAGAAAAGAGACAGAGGCAAGGCGTCCTGGCTGGAGATGCGGGAAGGCGTGGATACAGAAGGACAGCGTGCCAGGGGCCGGTGGTGGACAGCCAGTCTCACGCGGTGATGACATTGTCCGGAACTACATACGCACAAACACACATCGGGGAGATAACGCATACTCTGCCTATTTCAACGTCAGGATTTCCTACCATAGTTTGCAACATGTTGCCACTGAAGGAAACGAAGTAAAGGAAACATAGTATCATTCCCTAGCATTTCCTGCCAACAGCGCGGACTGTTAACTCAGAGGACAATGTTTCACTTAGAAAAGGAAAAACTGTAATTTATCACAGGCAAACTGTTGATGTGTTCATTTCTTCCTTCCCCCCCCTCCGCCTGCTTGTCCCTTTCATCAGGCGGGGCCTCGGCAGGGTGCAGCCATGCGCAGAGTAGGGCAGGAGCGTGCTGTGGTCACACCCTGGCGCAGCGCGCGGGAGACGGGGCTGAGCGTGACCGTGCAAGCGCACAGCACGGCGGAGACCAGCCTCAGACAGACAGGCGCTCGCTCTGCAGTCTGCAGGCCTGGTCCGTACACATAAAACGGAGCCCCCATCCCTAGTGAACTTGCAGCCGCTGCCTTCTCTAGCGGACCGTGTCATGGGAGCAAACCGTTTCTGCTCGAATGATCCAGGACCAGGTAATTGCAAAATTGATACCTGATTTGGCCTCCAGGGAGGAACCTCTGGCACTCTCCCGCTTCATCATTTCTTTGAAATGCTAAGTTTGCGTTCTTTCGCCTCTTTGGGCTTCCACCTCTTTTAAGGAAGAAGTCGGTGACGTACCCTCCAGGCTATGGTACCCGGATTCTGCACCCTGACAATGAACATAAACCCCTCTGTCAGGCAGAGCCCAGAAATTAATTATCACACAGAAAGCCAATACAGCAGCCCTTTGTTATCATGATAATGAAATCAGTACCACCTTAACACTCCACGCCCTTGGGCATGCCACGGTCGGATGTCTGCTGAATAAACTGAGAAGAAAATATTGCAGTTTACTCCCCAAGGAAATTCATTTTTTAATACAACACCCCCACCCTTTTTTCCCCCCTTTTGGTTGAATAGGCAAGCGGAGTATCCAGAGATGTGCTCGTGGTTAAGAGTTTGCTACGAAAGATGGATGAGAGGACCTTTTTTCTTTCTGCTCCGAGCTATTATTTTGAGTTCCATTGAAGTATTGAATCTATATTTTGGAAAAGAAGAACTGCTAAGACTTTTAAAAAAATACGTTAATGGGCCTCACTGTCCCCGAGCGTACGCCGGGGCCTCATGAGTTGGTGTTTAGTTTAGATACTGAAACAAGCCTATAAAATACCGTGCTGTAAATATCAACCTTTATGAACCTCTTGGGACAGTCCTTCTGAAATCTGAATTAAGATATTCCATGACTCAAGCCCATAAAACTGCACAGTCGCTGTCGCCCTGAGTAGTAATTTGCTCCCTGAAACCGGGGAATATAAATTGCTTCTGACCTCTGCTCATTGCGTCCTGAGTTCTGCTCACACGTTGGGTAACTGATGAAGTTTTCAAAAATAGTCTTGGGTTTTTTTTAAAGGAGTTCCAGACTCTTTTCAGGCTGTGGGGTCTTCTGAAATACGCCTCTTCTGCTGAAGGACTCTTCTGTTTCTATTCTCGTTTCAAGAGCCGCCATATTTTATCGCTGAGCCCGAGAGCCGGATCTTGGCCGAAGTGGAAGACACCGTGGACATCCCCTGCGAAGCCATGGGTGAGTGCAGTGAGGATGCCGAAAAGCAGGCACTATACCAGAGGGGTGCGGCGGCGTCTTCTGGGGCAGAAATGTCACCATTTAGGGGGCACGTTGAGTATGGTGGTTGGAAACAGGGACTTTGGAGCAGAGGGGAGCCCGGTTCCCACATGGATGACCCTGGACCCTGGGGAGGTATTGGACCCCGGCTTCCTCTCCTGCAAAGCAGGGATCATAATACTTACCCGAGGGAACAGCAAGGAGGCCTCCACGTGGCTGTCCTCACGCTCCCTTCCACTGCTCTGGTTTCGCAAGTGTGGCCCCCAGACTTAGGGCAGGACGATTGTGCTCATCCGTGGGGCCACTGGGACCTACGACCACGCCTGCTCCGTAGACAAAGAGACGGTTTTAAATCGTTTGAGCAGGAGAACTTTCTGTTCTTCCGCCTTTATCAGCATTGGGTCAACTTCACCTGGATGATTCGGGCAATTCCAGCCCTTGTCCCCACGCCACAGTTATTCACTGTCCACGGTCGCTGTTCTGACGCCAGGGGACAAAGCGTCCCACCACCCCCCTCACAGAGACGGGCTTTGAAAGGCAATTTCATTAACAAAAGCTGTGTGAGTGCTCTGGAGGTTGTCAAGAAATGAAAAGGACCTTTTTATTATGTTACTATCTGTCCGTCTTAAGAGTGGGTATTTTCTCCTAAGCCCTTGGAGGTAAGGACCGCCTAACAATTCTGTAAATCTTCAAAAACAGCTCGGTAAGAGATTAGGGTGTCCCCGCGCCGCTCGAGAGCAAAGCCCTAGAGAGCAGGTCCAGCCTCCAGACGCTTCGGATAAAATCTTCGCCAGTGAAGGTGTTGTCATTACATACGGGGCAGGTGACCCACCTGGGGTCACGTGGAGACAGGATCCAAGCCGAGTCCGTGGGCGAGTGCGTTGGTGGGGACACCTGGCTCCTCCCTGGGGGCGGAGACCACTGGTCTCTGTGCGTCCGTCCCACCCCCCGCCCCCGCGTTGCAGCACCTGGCCTCACGCCCCCTCCTCTCTGTCCACAGTGCTTGTACCCCAGCCGAGCCTGCGGGGAGGTCTGGCTCTCAGCTCTGGTCCGCTCGGTCCGTCCCTGCCGCCATCCCTTCCTGTCCCCGCTCCCTAAGACACGCAGGGAAGGGGGAGGGAAGGCGAAGAACAGCATGGATCTGACGTGGATGCGCTCTCCCTGTCCTGGTCCCACTGTTCCCTTTCTTGTGCATAAACCCCGCGCATCTGAGGACAGCGGCTGCACGCGGGGGGCGAGGTGCCGCTCCTGATGAGGAATGGCCCCCAAAGGCAAACACTCCTCGCTCCGTCCATCCCTCCGTGCTGACAGTCCTTTCTCCATAAATGACGGCCTTAAGCTCTGCCCCTGGCCGGAGAAGCCCGCTCTGGGCAGTGTCTGTGGGCCGGCGGCCTGGGGAGTGCCGTGGGACAGACGTGCGAACCTATTTGCAGCAGGGTTGCCACGCAGCCTTGCCGCAGCAGAACTGGCTGCTTTCTGTCCACGGTGACGCCGCGCCCGGGGGGTGGCAGGCAGCTTTCCTTTACCAGAACCACATTGTGGGATTGCTGTTCGCAGATTTCACGTGAATCGGTTAGGCTTTTACCTTGAAATGGATCTTTCTTTAATTTCCCGACTTAATGAAAAGTGACAGGAAACATAATTAAGGCCAAGAACGGCACCCGAGAATACATTACCTGGAAACAGTCCACGACATTAACTTTATTTATTGAAAGAAGACATGGATCCCCTCCGTAGCATCTTACATCAAGGGATGTGGCGTGTTTTTCCGCCAGGCACCCCGAGAGGACGTGCCCTCTTTAGGTGAAGTTGGTATCTCGCGTCGGGGAGCAGGGCGGGTGCTCTGCCCACATGACACAGACCTGAGATGGGGCTCCTCCCAGCTCCTGCCCGGATGACGGGCCCCAAGCTGTGAGGGGCTGAATCAGGCACTGAGAGCAGTGGGGACCTTCCTCCCCCGACCCCGCCTGGAAGTCAGCCACAGCCCACTCGCCCTGTCCCCGCAGAGCACGGAGCTGTGCGGGCGCATGGCCATCCACAGGGTAGCAGCCCCAGCTGGGTGGTCACTCCCATCCTCCCTCCCTCCCTCTCTCCTGATGGCGCCGCACTGGTTGCTTCCTATTAGATGAGAACAGCAGCATCTGAAACACCTGTTATCATATTGGTCCTCAGCCCTGGCCGGACAGCTCAGTGGGTTAGAGCATCATCCTGAAGGGCAGAGGTGGCCGGTTTGATCCCCGGGCTGGGCGCAGACAGGAACAGATAGATGTTCCTCTTTCTCTCTTTCCTCACCCTTCCTTTCCTTCTCGTGTAAGAGATTCCTGAAATTCAATCTGTAATACCCAGTCCCCTCTCCCACGCAGGAGTCCCCCTCCCCACGCTGCAGTGGTACAAGGACGCCGTGCCGGTCAGCCAACTCCGGAACCCCCGGTACCGAGTGCTTCCGAGCAGGGGCCTGCGCGTCCACCGGCTGCGTCCCAGTGACTCCGGGGTCTTCCAGTGCTTCGCCAGGAACGCGGGAGGCGAGATCCAGACTTACACCTACCTGGACGTCACCAGTGAGTTCTGTCCACCAGAAAGGCCAGGGCGTCCTGACCTGTGCCCTGTGGGACATGCTCAGAAAGTGGTCCTGTCTCCGTGTGGCCCCCTGAGGTGAACAGACGGGGCGCCGGGGCCCGAAATGACCACTGGGAGAGCCACACGTCAGCACACCCAGCCCCCTGTTATCTCCGCCAGTGCCCACAAGCGAGTGTGTGGTTGTCCTGGGGGGGGGACCGCCCAGCTCCCATCAGGTGTCAGGTCCCGGCACGCCCACGCCACCTCGGCCGGCCCGGAGAGAGAGGAAGGCCCCATTTTCTGCACATTAAGTAAATGACTCGTTCCTAATCTCTTCCTTTTGATCATTCTAGTTTTTAAATAGTCCCTCTCTATTGTACTTTTGTTGAATGATTATAGTTCTTTGGTGAGTTTCTTTTATTACCCCATTAACAGAAATACTGGGGCAGGCCAAAAAAAAAAAAAAAAATCAAATAACGGTGAAGGTTTTCATTTTATCTGTGGGTTCTCTTCCTAATGTCCCACAGCGGCAATATTGTCCTTCTAAAACCAAGGGCAATTTCTTGATTTTGGAATTATATCCTTCATATTCACCCTTTTGGAAGAATGATGCTCATGTCCTCGGGTGTGAGAGCCTTTCTGAGAAAGCACATCGGTGCCAGGGTGCCGGGCCAGTGGGCTGGTCAGCCTGGGCTCACCAAGGGGGCGGCACCGCGCTGAAAGATTCGTGCATGCATGTTAGCAAACCGGGGTCATTTCCTGGCACCTTGCCCGAGGGGTCGAGTGTATCGTCCCGTGCGGGCAGAGGACACCCGCATCGCTTCGAACGGTAGAAATACTATGGGGTGCTTACTCTGGAAACCGAGTCTTGATCCGTGAGAATTCTTTAAGGTGTTCTTTGCCGTGGTGGGCCAGGATATGACAGGGGGCAGCGATTAGCAAATGTTTTCTGTAAAAGAGCAGGTGGTCAGGATGTTCAGCTCGGAGGGACATGGTCTCTGTCACGGTGAGTCACCTCAAGTGGAGTGTCCCGCCTGTGTGTCCCAGGGAAGCTTTATCTAGGAATGCGGGCACCGGGCTGGATTTGGCCCGCGGGGGGTGCGGAAGGGGCCCTTTCTCTAGCGAGAGGCCAGGGAGGCTTCGCAGAATTTCTGAGCCTCAATTTTATCATCGAAATGGAACCGACCCAGCCTGGTTCACGGGGTTCTTAGGAGGATCAGACTGGAAATGTAAATGAAAGTGCTCCTGACACTGGTTCCCATGACAACCGGAGAGCACACAGATAAATAAACGATTATGATTTGTAAGTGCTGTACCGGGTTTACCAGCATGGACTCCTTTTCAATTAAAAATGCACCTTTAACGGAATGAAAATTTGTTCATGTAGCAAACACTTCATGAGCATCGTTGCCCGGTCCGTTGGGCCTGTTGGGTTTGGGGACAGAGCCGTGGGGACAGAGCCGTGGGACAGGCAGGAGGGGACAGAGCCGTGGGACAGGCAGGAGGGGACAGAGCCGTGGGACAGGCAGGCAGGGACAGAGCTGTGGGGACAGAGCCATGGGACAGGCAGGAGGGGACAGAGCCGTGGGACAGGCAGGTGGGGACAGAGCCGTGGGACAGGCAGGTGGGGACAGAGCCGTGGGACAGGCAGGTGGGGACAAAGCCGTGGGACAGGCAGGAGGGGACAGAGCTGTGGGGACAGAGCCGTGGGACAGACAGGTGGGGACAGAGCCGTGGGACAGGCAGGCGGGGACAGAGCTGTGGGGACAGAGCCATGGGACAGGCAGGTGGGGACAGAGCCGTGGGACAGGCAGGCGGGGTGCTCACGCTTCCAGGACAGCGGGCCATGGCGGGCAGGCAGTGATCAGAGAGAGCTGTGCGGAGGCCAGGACAGGCCGGCTCGGAGTGACCGGGTGGGCTAGTGCTGCGGCTGAGGTCTGACGGTAAAGAGGAGCCTGTTGCGTGTGGTGGGGTGAGAGGGACACGCTAGGGGTGTGTGTGTGCCAGGAGAGAGCAGGCAGGTGGGTCCCGGTAGGACAGGTACAGGGGAAAATGGGGCCTGGGGGCTCTGAACAGGAGCTGGCAGGGTGTCACTCATGTTTTCAAGGGGTGGAGTGGAGTGGAGTGGACTGTGAGAGAAAAAGCAGAGGCCTGGCGCCAGTGAGAACCCACTGCACTCCAGGTGGTGGCACCGGGTGGTTAGAGGTGTTGGGCCGGGCTGTGCTCAGCAGCAGAAGCAGCAGGACCCACCGTTGGGGTCACAGGCTGTCCCCCCCAGGGACCGGGCAGGTGGCAGCTGTGCCCTTCCTATCTTGAGTGGGGACATCACTCCGTCTCCTCCTGGGGACATCAGCCAGGTGCTCAGGACCCTCCCACAGGACTTGGGGGACAGATCACTAACTACTGCTCGGTGATTTGGGAGTCACCACTGTCACAGTGGTGTGGCCAGCAGGGCTCTTATCTTTCGTGGTCTCACCAGGGGACCCCGGGGGCCCCGGCAGTTGGGGCCCATCACCCTTCCCGGAAATTCTTTACCAAATCCTTGAAATCTGGTCATTTTAACATAAAAAAGTATGAAAGCGTCATATTTGGATAATACCTATTATTTTAAAAAATCTGCCTTCTCGAGTTTTTTGTTGTTGTTTGTTTGTTTTTAAATAACGGAAGCCCTTTGTTGCATTTCTGCTGGTAAGTGTTTCCCTTCAGCACTCAGTCGGAGCGGCTCTCCCGGGGCCGCCCCATCCCGCGGGGCCTCCGGAGGCTGTGTGCTGTGCGGGCGGCCAGCGGAGGCAGGCAGCTCCTGGGAGAGGAACCGGGGAGGGTTTCGCTGTGTGCCGCCACCACCGTTGGCTCTGTGGTCAGCTCTCTCAACACTGCACGCGGACCCCCCGCCCCCGCGGCCGGCCGGCGGGGCGTTGGGATGCACCCTAACACGCACGGTCCCCCCCTCTCTGCTTAGATGTTGCCCCCGTCTTCACTCGGCTTCCCATGGACACCACGGTGACCGACGGGATGACCGCCACTCTGAGCTGTGAGGTGTCCGGGGCCCCCAAACCCGCCATCACGTGGAGGAGAGGTAGGTACTAGCTTGTCCTGTCACGGCAGCGGTCACTCCAGCGCAGAGAGCGACGCCCCTCCCCCGGGGCGGGGCCGAGGGTGTGCCCTGTTCTCACCCTCACGCTCTCATTCAGGGAAGATTAAATGTCACCTTCAGGGAGCTTACAGTCCAGCCCTTACTTAACCAGATGTGTTTGTTTATTGGGTGCCGATTGCTGTCCTCTGTCCAGACCCCTTGCTGGGTGCTGTGGGCCGAGGGCTTCTCTAAATGCCCCAGGGGGCACAGGGAACCATGGCCGAGGGCTTCTCTAATGCCCCAGGGGGCACGGGGAACCGTGGCCGAGGGCTTCTCTAAATGCCCCAGGGGGGCTGGGCTCAGAGCTGCACCGGCCCGGGGAACCATGGCCGAGGTGCTCTCGCTTGGGAAGGGAACATAACCTGCCCCCCACTCACGTCCACCCCCGTTGGACACATGTGATGCCCTTAATTCCACCTGCATTTCAGTGCCTGTGGAGAGAGGTGTCCGTCCCGGCCTTCTCTGTAGCTCCCTCAGCCCTTCCTCACGCTGGGCACGCATCCCTAACCCGGCGGTCCCTGACAAATCCATGTTGAGCTGCGTCCCCTCCACAGTGTCCTGGTCACACTGGGCGGACTGCGTCTGGGTGTGGGACTTCCAAGCGTGGGTCTTTCTTGTGCTACCGGACACCACAGGTGGCTTCTCGGGCCTCAGAGGTGCAGCTGTGTGCTCGGACCACAGCGGACAGACAGGGACCCCGGAGGCCACACAGACTGATGGGAAGGACAGGGCTCTTCTGTCAGTCACGTGTTTGTCGTTGCCCGATTAAGCACGTAACCCTTGCTGACGGAGACGTTTCTCAAATGCGCACAAGCGTAAAGCAAAGCATACTCAGAATCGGTCCCCAAAGACAACCACTGCCGACATGAATCGAAGTCCGTCTAATTAAATCTCTCAATACTGGGCGGCGAGGATGTTCTTGCTTCGTGGCTATACGTCCCAGTAAAGGTGACGGACTGCGTTGGCTGCGTCTGAGTGCAGGGCCCCCGTCCCCCTCCGACAGGTCCCTGCGTCGCCGTCTTGGCCACGGCTCTGAGCACAGCTGCTCTCGGCGCTGTGGCCCCAATGTCCCCGTCCTCTCTCCTGCTCTCCAGGCAACCGCGTCCTGGCCAGCGGCTCTGTGCGGACTCCCCGGTTCATGCTGCTGGAGTCCGGGGGTCTGCAGATCACGCCTGTCTTCATCCAGGACGCCGGCAGCTACACCTGCTACACCGTGAACACCGAGGGGTCCCTGAACGCATCGGCCACGCTCACCGTGTGGAGTAAGGACCCCCATCCAGGCGGGCCCCCCGCCCTTAACCACAGCTTCACCAATGCTTCCTCGGTCCTTAGGGATGTCACCGTGCCCCTGGGCTCTCTGACTCGACCGGAAAGAGAAGGGTTACTTTTACAACAGATTTATAGGAATCTGCGGAGTGGCTGACTTTTCCGTTTCCGTGAAATAGAGAGTGCGTTCCAAGATTCAAAGGGGCGTTTGGGAGAGAGGAAAGATTGACTTTGTCAAATCAGTAGAGTAGGCGTGCTGTCCCCAAGTAGCTCAAGGAATGGAAGTGACAGGTTGGTTGGCTTCGTAATCATTTTGGAAGAAGCCTGAGTCAAGAATTAAAGTCCTAGAGAAAGTATGTTTTTTCTCTACTCTCATTATAACCTACTAGAACGCTCCTGGCCTACGAAAGGTGATTGTTTCCTCCATACGAGGAATGAACTGAGACAGAGAGAGAGAGAGAGGGAGAGAGAGAGCTGTTTGCCTCTCCAGCTTTTGTTTCTTATTTTATGTATAACGTGGGTTTCTGGAATGCAGAACGAGTTGTTTTCTGGAGCGTGAGGACTGGCGTACTGAGTTTCGTAAACCGTCTCTATGAAGAGGGAAAACTTTAACTCGCGCGAGGGAATCCCGTGTTTCGATCCCATCCTTGAAGAAAAAAAGCTCACGTGGCTTCATGTGTTAGTCACTTAGGTTTTTCTGGAATTGGTGATGTTCCACTTTGATAAGTGACCCTCTCTAATGTACGAGGCGCTCCCCAAACGCCACGAGCTGACGAGAAGTGCGTTCCAATTCCCACAGTGTTGTCTAGCACAGCCCGCACAAGACCGCTGTGGGGATTAAATACAGCAGTACCACAAGTGGGGTGCTTTGCAAAGTCACGAGGCGCTGTGCGGACAGTAGGGGGGTACCAGGATGCTGGCTACCTAGGGAAGGAATCAGACTTCGCCCTAAGAGTGCTGAACCTCGTAAGCATTTGCCCAGGACCTTCCTGTCTCAGGTCTTCCTGAGTGTTAGGAGCTTCAGGGGCGTCCTGGGGGGTGGGGGGAGTGGAGGGGGCAGCTGGGCGGCAGGCTGGCCTCCCTGGGCTGCAGCACGAAAGGCCAGGTTCATTTCCCAAAAGGGCCCCCCAACTGTGCTGTGATTCATATGGGTTCTGCCAAGATAAGAGGCCGCTTGGAGGTTTTGATGTCAGACGGCCAATCCGTTACCCCCCCCCCCAGAGAGGAAACCCTCACGCATGTCATTTTTCCTGAGCTGCGACTTGTGTGTTTTCAGATCGAACATCCATCGTCAGCCCTCCTGAGGACCGCGTGGTGATTAAGGGGACCACGGCCTCCCTGCACTGCGGAGCCACCCACGACCCCCGCATCTCCCTCCGGTCAGCGCACTCGCCGTGTTTGGGGACCCATCCGTATTCTGTGGGCATGGGGAGTGGAGCGGAGACCAGAAGGGGGAATTCCAGGGCACTTTCAGCCCCAGTCCCCGGTGATGGGGGCCCATGGCCGTGGCTCCACCATCAACCACGCAGGCCCCATCCCCGCCCCCAGCCGTTCGCGTTATTTACGGGGAGCTGGGTTCCCGGTCACGCCTTCAGAACAGCCCGCTCTTCGTGGTTCCTCTGCCGAGGGGAACATGCTCTCTTTAAATCCCACCTGTCAGAGGCTGCTGCCCTAATGAAAGAAAAATCCGGAGGGATCATGTGGGATTTCGCCGCGTTTACACGGGGCTGTGCGTCCTCCAGAGGGGTTTTCTGTGCTCCAGGGACGGCCCGGTGGTGCACAGGGAGGGAAAGAGGTAGGGAGGAAGGCTCCCAGGGCCCCCAGCACAGTGGAGTGCGGTGAGAGGAGGGGTTCACGGAGAGGAGGGCACTGGTGGTGCACGGCAGGAATCGTCATCTGCCTTGGTCTGAGCTCAGACGGGGGACGCAGTGACGGAAAATATGACACTCTAGGTGAAGGCAAGGCAGCAGGCAGGCGCAGGGAGGCCGTCGGCGGTGAGATTCTGCCCAAAGACCCCCCACTTTCAGAGTGGGTTTTAGTTCTCAGACTCCGACTTGAGCATCAGTCTAGAAAGAGGGAGACAGCCAAGCCATAGTGCCGTGATGGCGAACCTATGACACGCGTGTCAGCACTGACACGCATAGCCATTTTCAATGACGCGCAGCTTCATACCAGAGAAGTATGGGGCCGCATGCTGAGGACGTTTCATCTTCGGCTGGGGCACGGCCAGGTGCAGTAGCCGAGGATAAAACATGTGCTGTAGTGTAGACACTCTGTGCTGGAGGTTCGTAGGCCAGAACAACAGAACTCCAGCACAGAGCGGCTAGTTCTGGGACTTCCGGTTAGGCCGTTTTCTCAAAGGGACACACCACCCGAGTGATGCTCGGTTTTTTGGCGAGTTTGACACACCACGCTCAAAAGATTGCCCGTCACTGCCCTGGTGTTTGCTCTCTGGCCTGAGCCCAGAAGGCATACGGTTAGCCAAACAGGTAAAGAGTCGGGGTGCCCCTGCTTCCAGAGCAGGCACTCTGTACAGAGGGGGTGGCGGCTGATGCCCACACTGGGGACTGTGTGCCGCTCCCCTGGGACCTTCCATAACGAAGTCTGCTATCTCTGCCCGGCCCCCTGGAGCCACCCCGAGACCACGTCTGGTTTTATTACAAGTCGGCGCATACTACAGATCCCTGGAGGCTGTCTTAGAGAGGGCCATGTCATTTCTGGGTGGCCAGGGGAGGGGCCCTCTAGAGCTGGCGAAGGACAGACAGGCTGGCCTGTGGCCACTGAGAGCTCACCTGGACCCTGGCACCCCTGTGGTTCTCCCCTACGTCTGCGTGTGATGGAATGGGCAGACCTGGAGGGTCCTTCCCGAGAGGGAAGCCGATGGCTCGCTCCTGGGAGCTCCCTCGTCCCGGCATTTCTCCGCCCGAGGACCACGGGGCCCTCCAGGGACAGTCCCAGCTGACGGCTGCATCCCACGCGAGCCGTGCCTTACTCTCCTCCGTCTGTGGGGTTGGTTCTCTTCAGTCCCGGGGTCATTTCAGACAGATGAGCTGTTGGTAAACGACTGTGTCTGCCCCGAGCAAGCCTTGGAAGACCGGGGCACGTTTAGAAAATCCCGTCGCTGGGTTTGGGACTGAAAAGCCGGCACGTTTGTCCCCGCCGGCTGTGAGGGGGCCCTGCCCACTGATGCCCAAAGGTAGACACGCGCTCAGCCGATTCTGTATTTGAAAAGAAAAATGGGTAAAGCAGTCATAAGGTTACACGAGAGAGAAACGCAATCGTAAGGACCTTGTGCTGGCGTGGCTGGATTCTGAGGAAGCATGCTGACGGAGTGTGAGCTATCGTGACTGAGATACCCGGTTGATTTTCTTTTTACTTTTCCTTCCTTTTTTTTTTTATACCTGTAACAGACACATGATAGAATTCACCCCTTTAAAGAGCAGGATGCTTCTCTCTCTCTCCTGTCTCTGAAATGAATAAATAATAAAAATAATTTAAAAAATAAAATATAAAAAAAATAAAGCCTGACTGGTGGTGGCGCAGTGGATTAAAGCCTCGACCTACAACTCTAAGGTCGCTGGTTTGAAATCCTGGGCTTGCCTGGTCGAGGCACATATGGGAGTTGATGCTTCCTGCTCCTCTCCACCTTCTCTCTCTCTTCTCTCTCTGAGATGAATAAATAATAAAAATAAAGAATAAAATATAAAGAGCAGGATGGCAGCTACAAACAGGAAGGGTCGGTGCCGGGGCCCTCGCCCAAGACGCTTTCTAACCCAAGACCCTTTGCTTGGCCGCAGCTACGTCTGGAAGAAGGACAATGTGGTCATCACCCCGGCCGGCAGTTCCAGAGTCGTGGTGGAGAAGGACGGGTCCCTCCTCATCAGCCAGACGTGGTCAGGCGACATCGGAGACTACACCTGCGAGGTCGTCTCTGACGGGGGCAACGACTCCCGCACAGCCCGGCTGGAAGTGATGTGAGTACCGCCCTGTCCCCTCGGGCCAGCGTCACGAGGCCCTCGCCCCTCTCCCTGGCACTGGCACGTCCTCGGCCGCGTGGGTGACGCCCGCGCTGGCTCTCCCGCCAGCGGTCAGTAGGCATTGCCTCCCAGGCGCGTGCACCCAGCGGGTTTCAAACACGGCTGAGGAGATTTGAGGACAGGCTTCCATCCGTCTCTCTGTCTTGTTCCCCCAATGACCCCACCCCGGGAGAGGCTCTGGGCACCGTTCCGCACACAGCCACAGCCCGCTCCTCCGCTCAGTGCCCATCTGAACTTCCGATGCGTGAGACACTGCAGGGTCACCCGCAAGGCGACGCTGGACCGTCAACACCAGCCGGGCTGAGTGCGTAACTTAGTGCCAGCCGCCTCTCCGCGGGCAGGGGGACACTTTCCACGAAGTCTTTAGAAATCCTGCCAGCGGCGCTCAGCAGCCCTTCACTTCTAATCTGGGCCTTCCTGGGGGTCCCCAGAGACCTGGGCGGGAACCCTGCAGCTCCGGATTTGCTTCTCTCTGCGCCATGCCCTCTGCTCAGGGGCAGGAAGCTGAAACACCTGCTGACAAATACTGTGCATTTGCTTTTTAAAAACGCTGTCTTCCCAGATACCCTGAGCCGCACGTAGGAAAGGAACCCGCGGGAGAAGCAGCAGCAGGGTTGGGGGCGTGGGCGGGGGCGGGGGCGGCAACTCAGAGCTTAGCGCCTCCCCCCACGGGGATACCGACAGGCTTCGCCGTTAGAAAAGGCCATGTGGAGAGGTTTCTCATACTGGGCGTTGCTCACCTCGACCCAGGAAGGGTTCTTTAGACAAAGTTTATTCCCTAAAAATAGAGCTTGAATGCTCGGCCGGCCACGCCTCCTCTGAGTCCCAGTCCCCGCGAGGGGATTAGACATGAAGGGCTTGCGGAGCGTGGAGCGTGCTCTCCTGCGCGTGTGGCGCAGACACGTGCACCACAGAGCAGCTTTGCAGGGGGCCGGCCAGGGAATGCGCCTGCAGCCCCTGAAATAGCCCCACCCACCTCCTAATGGTCTCAGCCCAGGATGACCCGCCCCTTGTTCTCTGGAGCGGTCAGGCACATGTTGTGAGCAAAGGTCACCCTGGTCGGTTACGATGAGACAGCAGGTGCCCAGTGCCCTAAGGAGCCCTGCGGCCACAGGCTGCGCAGATGACCCTCCAGCTTTTGTAAGTGCGCAATGCAGGTGCCGGGATCCCCACCCCCCTTTCACCATCGGACCCTCCCTCAGGCTCCTTGTGTCCCCCTGTGCCCCTGCACCCCCACGTGGGGTGCCTCAGGGGGGCTGCTGCCTCCATGGCTTGACTGTGCCATCCCTCCACTCACCTCCGGGATCTGCCCCTGGGACGCGAGGTGCTTCCCACGGTGCTTGCCGTGGGTCACGTGGGGAGGCAGCACCGGTTTTAGGGATCCCGCCCCCCCCTAAGGAGACCAAACTCTTTGACAATGAAAAGGACAAAAATAAATAGAAGGAAACCATATCGAAAATAAAAGAAACATTTTATTCATCGCAACAATAATACACTATAATATGATACGTGCATAATAAAAACGTAATATTTTATATTGTCATTATGCTTACACGCCTATTCACTTTTAATAATCATTGTAAGAAAAAAGTACTCATCATTTAGATACAAAGACGTCCCATCACACGCAATGGATCAACTCTGCGTCGATCGAATATGGATATTGACAGATGAGTCTTCCAGTATCAGAAAGGAGGACATGTAGGGGGACACTTTTCGAGGGAGGACTGACTTCCTAAAGGAAGACAATTGGTCACCTTACCCCCTGCCCCCCCCCCGCAGTAAGAGCACCCCAGGTGGTGCGGCTCTGTGCCCCAGGGCCTGATGGTATCCGGAGGCTGTAGGCGCTCGGCACACGCATGTCAGTGGGACTAACACGTGAACTCATGAACATGGGTATGTTAGGGACCTTGGCCGCCCGCCTCCTGATTCTGCTCCTGCCCTGACTCCCCTTGGAACCCACACCCTGGCTTTTACCCCCTGGGGACAAACACGCAGGCTCAGACCACGTGACCAGGACCCTGAGCCCGGGCCAGCCCTGTTCAGCCCCCATCCTGCGTCTCCCCTCCTCCCCTCCTCCCCTCTTCCCCTCCTCCCCTCCCAGCGCCTGTGCGGGATTTTTGTTGGTCCTTTTTTTAAATTTAATTTTGGTAATAATGGAGTCCAGGACCCGTGAGGAGTGCACATACATGGCCCACTGTGCTGCTTGCATTTTTAAACTACCTCCGTGCTCCCGCCCATCACCCATCACGGGGACCGAGTGAAGAAACCTCCACGTTGGGTAAGGACGCCGTCGCCACCAAATTGCACCCTTCTCGTTCGGCGCGGCCGATGTTCTGATTTACATACCTTCCCTGCTATTTGCTTATTTGATTTCCTCTAAGTAAAACACATTTTTTTCAGCAAATGTTGCCATCTCTCTAAAATAATAGGCTTCCTTCCCGTAATGGTAAGAACACCTCTCCTCTCTAAATATAGAGATATTTGCAGATTGGTGATTCAAACAACTTAGGGACGACTGGTTACAGAGCTGATTGGGGAAGACAGTCGCTCCTGGTGAATTGCTGTCAGCGTGTAATGAACACGCCGCTGCTCCAAATCCGAACGGATGGGGGACGTGGCAGGTTACCGCGCGGGAGCGTCCCCAGATCCGCATCGGTCTTAACTCCACGACACTGGCGGTGACGACCGTAATGACCATAATCATCAGTCATGATTGCGGGGCGCTCTGTACTCCACCGAGGACTTCCAAATGGGGCTCCGTCGTGTTTCCGTGATGTACTCAGAGGACAGCGAAGAAGAAAACGAGGGAAGAAAAGAAGTCTCGCCTTGCAGACGTGACTGAGAGGCACTCACGGCCGAGCAGTGTCCTTCAGAAGAGCCGGAGAGCCGTCTCCCCCACTCCACTCAAAGCTAAGAGCCGCTTTGTTAAAGGCGGCGATCAAGAGCGTTGTTCGGCCTGAGCTCGTGCCTGCATCGGTGGTTGTGCCCCCACCCCCTCCACCACCACCCCCCCCCCCCGGGCCAGCCCAGCTGGCCGGGTCCCCTTGCCCCCAGTTCGGTGGCCGCCCAGGGCCCGGCAACACTTCTCAGCCTCGGCGTTCTCAGCTGTGAAGCGGGCCCATCATTACGTCTGTCACAGCGCTGTTGTGAGAGCTGGAGGAACCCGTGTCTGCAGAGAGCTGGCCTGGAGCCAGCTCGGGGAGGGGGGGGCACTCGGCCCCCCCAAGTCCCATCGGAACGCCCTCCTGCACTTCAGCAGCACCCTGCCCCTCCTCCGGCGCGGGGAAGTCTTTCTCGTCCTCCTTTGTCTTTTCTGTAATTCCACGGCCTGTGGCCGCCCCGTCTGTGCCGCTGAGCCTGTGGGTGCGCTGTGAGTCCGGGGGAGGCCCCCCTGCACGGACGAGGTTGAAATGGACGTGCAGATTGGGTGTCACGAAGGAGGACTGGCTTGGGAAGGTCTGCCTTCTTCCCCTCCCTGTTGGGACAGGCTTCTGCCATCCCAGATGGCCCTGTGATGTGTCCTGTACATTAACAGCAGGTCAGAGTGACACACCAGTCAGTGCTGTGAGGTGAGTCTCTCCTGCGAGCTGAATGGTGCCTGAAAGGTGAGGACCATCTGGGTGAGGCCTGGCCCCCAAGGCTCTGCAGACTGATGGTTCCTCCTGTAGCGGCCCAGTTAGGATCGCGTCTTCCCTCCTGAGATCAGAGACGAACTCCTGGGAGGGGGGTGCAGAGAAAACCCAGTTTACAGGGGGGGGGGGCGGGAGGACAGGGACACGGAGGCAGCGGGAGAGGCTCTCTCATGAGAGCCGCTGGCCACAAAGCCGTAATGAGAAGTGAATGACTTCACACTGTTCCTCGAGAAGGATCAGGCCGACCTCGCTGTCCTCGGCGTGAAGCCCAGGACAGGTCTGACCCAAGTGATCGTTAGTGAGTTAAAGAGGCAGGGCTCTTACAGAAAAGTACTTCTCTGAGCCCCCCACCCCCCAGCAGTGCCCTGCACACACTGTCCAGCCAATTGCTTTCTCCCCAATCCAGTGCTTCTGAGGTACCGAACCCACCAGTTTCATATGCGCATTCACCGAACCCTTCTTTGGTGATAAATAAAATATGATTTTTTTTTCCTAACTCAAGACATAGGTATATGTTTTTTTACTGGTGCACAAAATGAGCCGTGCATGAACATCACCTTGCTCAAAGAACAAAACCAACAAAGTGCATGAACTCACAACAAATGACGGTATTACTTTATTCTGGCCTCCGCGGCAGAGGCTGCTTCTCCGAACCCCTGAGACCGACTCATCGAACCCCTAGGGTTCCATAGAACCCAGGTTAAGAACCACTGTTCCAGTCCTTTCCAAAGCCTTTTCTCCCTAAAACACACATGGCTTCACGTCCACACACGGGCGGCTCTTGGCTGCTGATTTCGGATGTCATTGTGGTATACAGGGCTGGACTGTGCCCCCCCCTGCCACCCCCCCCTCCCCGGAACTTCTCTTTAAATTACAAAGTGACTCAGCACTGAGCTCCCTTTTCATGGCTCCATCTGTCACCCTGTCTGCATGTCACCCTCAGTGAGTCACCGGGCTGATCATTTATCTCCTTTCAAAGTTGGCAGGGAAAAATTGCCAAGATGCATTCTTTTTCTATTAGATAAGATCCCCTGAAACGGATCGAGAATACATTAAGGCCGCATTTATCGGTTATTGATGGGTTAGTCAAGTGTTTCACAGAGCTTAATTTTCCGGAATTTATTGCTCAAAGAAATAGTTTGTTTCCAGTGTGTGTTTCAGAACCCTTTGGCCGTGAGACCCAGGCACAGTGGAACACGGAGGTATTCGAGAGGGGGTTTTGTACCGTGTCCAGCTGAATTTCCTCCTGACTCTCAGTCCTGTGATGTGCGCAAAAATCACGTTTCATACCGGGGCCGTCGTCCTGGGCATGACTGTGAGCCAACGAGGTGGGCTTTGCTGGGCAGGGCTGGACAAGGGCTTGTTCCTGAGCGTGTCAGGGACACGGTGTCTTCGGCCGTTGTGGGCTGCGCGCACCTCGGTTCCTTAACAGGGAGCGTCGCCTTTTAAGTTGCTAAGTCTTTCTTCCCCCAGTCTTCTTTCGGAATCTTTCTCCGCGCCCTCCCTCCCCCCCTCCCCCGTCCCAGGCCCTTGACTGCCGGTTTTGGCGAGCCTGCTGGTGACCAGCCCAGCCTCTTCTTGCCGGTGACATCTGAGCGGCTCGGAGGAGAGAGCGTGGAAACGGTGCTTCCCAGAACCGCGTCCTGGGCGGGGACCCGCAGGCTCTGAGGACGCGCGTGGGGGGCGGAGCATGAGCGCGTTCCAGACCCCATACGCCAACACCCAACGTGTGACCACCCCACCCCACCCCCGTATAGGGAGCAAGGATGACAAACCTGGAGAGCACACCAGCCCCAGCGAACAGGCGTCTGCTCCCCTGTCAGGTGGGCCATTCTGACGCTCTCTCCGCGTAGGCTCAGAGCCGCGCGGGGAAAAAAAAAATCTCACGTTTTCCTGGCTGTGGGAGAGACTCACGGGCTCCAGCCCTGTCCCCTCCGCTCCTGGAGATGAGACAGTCGAGCTGCTGTCACTGGCTCTACGCCCCAACCCTCGGATCACCTGGTTGGTCTCTCCAGCGTGGACCGCCCACTCCTGGGACTATGTAGGGTTTGGCCACGAGTGACTTCCTTAGGAAAGCCTCAGGGGCAGTCTGAGGGGCCATCAGGAACAGCGAAGACAGCCCCATCGCTCAGGAAGTCCCATCCCAGGAATCCGGGGACGAAGACCGGTCAACCTCTTGATCGGACCAAGACCTCCTTTGGGTGCATTCGTCCGAGTTCATGCTGAGTTTGTTTGCGGGTGGGACCCGGTCACCAGCATCAGTGTGGTTTCAGAGCAAACCGATTCCAGGAGGAAGGAAGTGGGCAGGAGTGGACAGGTCTTTCCACTGCCGTGTGTCCTCATGCTGGTCTGCATTGGGGACCTCAGGGGTGTCTGGTTACTGGGGAACTCACATAGAAGTAGCAGTTCCTTTTCAAATTTAAAACTCATTTCACAATAAAGGGGGGCGGGGGAGGGGAGTAAGCCAGCATTCCAGGCCCTACTTTGACTCTTCTCCGGACTCATTTAAAGTCGCGGTCTCCGTTAGAAACACTTGTTGATAAACAGGGATGCACCGTTACAGAGAGCTCCATTTCTTAGGTGGCCGCAAGCGCGGAACAGCTTAAGAAATTTTCAAAGGTTAATGAGCACATTTTTTTAAATTAAAAATATCAAGTATAATTATGGCTTTTTGTGCCGACCTACGTGGGTCAGCAGTAATTGATGTCTGCAGGAGACCAGAACTAGTTCGTGGGTGAAATAGGTCACCCTGGGCTCCTGCTGTCCCCGGCACGCCTGGGGGGGGGGGCTGCGGGTGGGGGGGCATTCATCAAGGCAGAAGCCATCCTCAGGGAGTTCTAGCTTCCAGACTGGAGAGGCATGAAGGTTAAATGGGGGGGAGGGGGGCACGGGCAGCTTCACGACTGAAGGTGGCGGGCGTGGCAGGGAAGGACCACGGTCCTGGATTGGAAGCTCTGTCACCAGGAATCCCCTAGATGGCCTTCCCCACCGGTAACTTCAGACCTGCTTGCTTTCACTGCGTCTCCACTTGGTGGCTGCGTGCTGTGGCGTTCCTCACCCTTCCACGGCGTCTGTCTCCACCGCCATCCCCGGCTCGATGCCGCTCTCAAACCTCCAGCATCCAGCAGGAGGAGACCGGGCGGCAGGGTGACCTCACGCTGTCCGTGTCTTGGGGCGACCGCGTCGTCAGAGAACGCAGGTGGGAGTTCAGGCTGGAAACTCCGAAGGCCCCCCGGCGTCAGGAACGCGGATGAAGTCACATTTCCCCCGGCCTTTCCGTGGTTATCTGGCTCGCTGCGTCTTCATGAACATCCCACTGTGAAACGAATCACTGTCCGGCTTTTCTCAGTGAAATATAGTATATGGTCCAAACACTGGCTGGCACCTCCCGCCCCCGAGTTACAGAGTCGCTACTGTTGCAGTTCCAACTGGGAGAACTCCAGCAACTCGTGTCCAGAGAACAAAACACCCGTGAACAGTGGAAGAATGGGATTTCGGGGGGTGGGGGGGGTAGTGAGTGTGGGGGGGGGCATATCTTCTGTTCTCCATTTCCAAAACACGGTGCTCAGACAGGACTGGGCGATGTGGACCCCAGGCTGACCGCTGGTGCTGATCTGTTCTTCCTTCTCGTCCCTCCGTGTCCCCAGTGAGCTGCCACACCCCCCGCAGAACCTCCTGGCCGCCCTGAACTCCTCCCACGGCCACGCTGTGCAGCTGTCCTGGGTCCGCCCCTTCGACGGGAACAGCCCAGTCCTGTACTACATTGTGGAGCTGTCTGAGAACAGTGAGTAGCCGGGCATGGCTGGCCGGGGAGGGACGGTCATCAGATTTCTCTCCGTGCTCTAATGTCCTTGACCTTTATTTACTTCTGGCTCAGGCCCCAAAACAGCCGCTAAAACGTCACAGTGCTTTTCAGAGCTGCAGTGGAAAAAACCACAGCTCCGGCTTTGGGGAAGAGAAGAGGCGATCGGGAGGCACATGGGGGTGCAGGGACAAGCCTCCTGGGGGCGTCTGGAGGTGCAGCTGAGGCCCTCCGGGGTGGCCATGCGCGTGGGCCGCCCTGAGCCGGGCACCCCAGAGGAAATGGTCAGTCTCAGCTCACTAGTGTCACAGAGACGGTCACACACGTCTGGCTGCATCAGGAGCGCCTATCAAGGGCTGGACAGGGCGCTGCAAGAGCACAGTGAACAAGGGACAGACAGGGTGACCTGGGGACGGACAGGACGCTGCAGGAGCACAGTGAACAAGGGACAGACAGGGTGACCTGGGGACGGACAGGACGCTGCAGGAGCACAGTGAACAAGGGACAGACAGGGTGACCTGGGGACGGACAGGGCGCTGCAGGAGCACAGTGAACAAGGGACAGACAGGGTGACCTGGGGACGGACAGGGCGCTGCAGGAGCACAGTGAACAAGGGACAGACAGGGTGACCTGGGGACGGACAGGACGCTGCAGGAGCACAGTGACCAGGGGCCGGGATGGTGGCGCGTCAGAGCAGCCTCAGCGGGGGCGTGGAATGGGACCAGGGCCTCCACACGCACGACCTGCAGGGGGAGGCTCAGGGCAGGTTTAGCAGCAGCCAGCTCCTAAAGTGACAATACTGGGGGGAGGGGAGACAGGACGTGGCTGGGGTGGGGGGCAGGGTCTGCCTGGGAACATGCTCCCTTGTCCCCAAAGGCCAGCCTGGTACTGCTTTCCCCCCAGCTTTCTCCGTGACCCCAGCCCCCCTCACTCCAGGCCAGGTTCATGCCCCCCCCCGTGAGGTGCCCTTTGCGTGGTCAGCGCACCATGCAACGGTCACTGTCTAGACGGTGTGGACACTTTGTTTCAGCAAGGCCATGAGCCCCCAGGGCAGGCCGGCCGCTCGCACCTGTGGTGCCTGCAGAGTGCCTGGTGCCCTCTGGACAGCCCTGTCGGTGTTCTGTCACTTCAGGTCACTCACAGAGTGACCGGAAGCATCGCTGGTCCGTCCTGAGCCTCTGGCTCTCCTACTGAACCAGCTGGGCGGCTCAGATGCCCTGCAGCTGCTGCTGCTTCAGACCCTCTGACGTAGAGAACCCCAGGCGACTGTTATTACCACCGCACGAAGGACCTACGGAGGACGAGATGCTCGTCTGAGGCTGACCCTGGGCTCCGCTGCCCAGCACGTCCGTGGTCTCTGCTGCCGTCCTCTGCCCCAGCAGGTGCACAGATAGGCCCTGTCCTCTGGGCCCATGACCAGCTAGCGCGTCATTGTCGTTAGAGTTCAGAGCCCTTACGAAGCAGCTGAACGTGCGAGCGGATTGTGGCCAGGAAGACCAGGGTCGCCACAAGGACACTGACGTGGAAATCCCATGTGGCTGACGTGGAAATCCCACGTGGCTGACGTGGAAATCCCACGTGGCTGATGTGGAAATCCCACGTGGCTGCACTCAGCGCTGTGCACATGGACAGTCCCGAGGAACCCGTCCAGCAGTCCATCTGTCCAGCAACGTGGGCACGCTCTGCAGCCAGCTCCTCCCGTGGGCCGGCTAGGACACCGTTCCCCTGGGAACCATGGCTCCTGCAGGAACCGAGCCAGCTCACGTCCATAGCAGAGAGGCAGGCAGGTCCCGGCACCTGCCCTCGCTGAGGGCCAGCCCTGGTGGACGGGCCTCCTCGGAGCCACGATGGGGCCATACCTCAGAGCGCTGGCTGAAATGCAAGCAAGCTACGTTCCCCTGCCTTGAATCTCGTCTCTCTCTTCATTCTAGATTCTTCTTCCTCTTTCACCATTTTCTCTGATGCGCATGCTCCCGACATAGGTCCCCTCACCCTCCGTGTGTCCCCAGTGACAACCCCCCCATGCCCTGCTGCCGCCGCCCCCTCGGAGCTGGTTCCAGCCTGACGCTGTCCCTGGGGCCCTAGACGCATGTGACCGTCTACACACTGTGATGTCCCCACAGGCTTGCCAAACTCCAGCTGTCAAAATAGGACTCACCATTCTCGCCCCGGAGTGGTCGCTCCTTTTCCGGGTTAGAAACGTGGGCGTCCTCCTCGGAGCCCTGGCCACTTCCTGTCCCTCACCCATAACGCAGGAAGTTCTGCTGGTTTTGCTTATAAACTTCTTTATCAAATCCCTGCCCCTCGGCATTCCTGCAAGCTCTCACTGACCGGCGGCTGGCCCGTCGCCCTGACCCTTCCCTCCGGCCTCCCCACATCCACCGTCCGGCAGGACTTCTCAGTGACGTCAAACCGAGTCGGTGTCCTCGCGGCCTGACTCCTCCGGGGGATATGGAAGAGGCACCACAGCAGGGCTGGGCAGTGTGCCCCTGACTCCTCCGGAGTCACCTTTGATCTCCCCCCCCAAGTGCGCTCATGATTTAAACACGGTCCTCGAATGCGTCCCTAGCCCGTCTTCTAGCCAGATGGCTAGTCCCAGTGCCCGCCCGCGCAAGAGTCCTCATTGCTGAGAAGATGGTGGCACATCCGTGTGGCCCAGCGCGCCCGCCATCCCTCCTCGGACCCCGCCCGCCACTCCACACCCTTGTCCCTTTGCGTATCCAGAGCCACTGCCCCGTCCTAGTGTGTAGGGAGTTCACTCCCATCACTGCCTTGCCTTTGGTCAGCTCCACCCCTGGTGGGGGTGGGGGGGAAGCACTGTCTCAGCATCCTGCTCAGGCATCCCTGCCCCCCTCCCCAGACAAACGAGACAGACCCTCCGGGCGCTGAACAAAGTCGGAACAGCACACTAATGAAAACACCCAGGAGGAAAACCATCATTTTTCACGTGGCCTTTCCAGGATCCCTGGACATTTCACCTCGGGTGGCTTCTGCTTCTGTGACGTGTCTGTCCTGTCCTCTTCCCGTTTCCATAGCGAGGCCTTGGGTGGTGTTTTTATTTTATTTTATTTTTTCTTTTTCTGTCACCTGTGACAAGTATGTTTTCAACTCGCTTTTTTACCCTTAATTCCTGCGTACTACTTTTTTGGATAGACCAACGCGTTTGGTTTTTACGTACTTCAGTCTCTTGCTGTTTTCCTTTACGATCTCTCCCGTTGCTGCCATGGGTGGATGGCTCAACACCGTCAAGCATAAAATACGGGCCCGCGTAAGCTTTCTTCTTGCCGTTCAAGTTTCTTCCACTTCTAACGCATTTTAAACTCTCTCGTGCATCCGGCACTTCGAGATGTGAAGAATTCTGACGGGCGACTTTTATCTTGTTTTTCCCCCCAAAATGAGCTCCACTTTCCCGACATAGTTTAGTGAATAGCCCCCTTTTGTTGTGAATGTTTCTTCTGCTGCGTGTTAAGAGGACACGTTTATATAAAGGTCCGTGTGGGGGTTATTTGGGTCCGTTGCTCCATCATCTGTTTACCGGCCCGTTTCAGAGTATTTTCATTGCTTTAGGTTCAAAATGTGTTTTAAGAACCGATAAATCCAGTCCCGTCCTCTTCCAGAATATTCTGTGAGTTCTTGCCACCCTGTTTGTTCTCTCTCCGAAAAGAATGGAATTATTTTGTCAAGTTTCTGAAACAACCCTGTGAGCTTTTTAAGGGTGTTAAGCCTGTGGTAAGTTTTGTGAGAACGGACTTCTTGGTCGTTCTGACCTTTCATCCAGAAAATAATACGCTTCTCCGTCTTCCAGCTCTTTCTTTCTGCTGCTCAGTGAAGTTCACGGGTTTGAACCCAGAGGTCCGGCCCTTTCTTTGTGAGAATTGCCCTGGGATCTTGTCTTCCTGCCGCCGTGGCTGGGATTTCCCCGCAGGGTCCCTTCCGACCAGGCCTCCGTGGTCAGGGCGCGGGAAAGAGTTGCTGCCGTGTCTTCCCTTCGGCCGCTTCCCGCACCCACGTCCACCGACCGGCCCTGCCTGTTCTTCGTGGAAATGACCGTGACGTTCGAAACAGTAACTTTCCATCGTGTAAGACAGTCCTCTCATTCCTGGTTCTCTGGATTTCTTTTTTTCTGAATATGTGTAGGGAAATTTCTTAATGTTCTTAAAGTAACCAAATAGTCCATTTAGCCGTACCATCCGGTTTATGCACGAGAGTCCCCTTTGTGAGTTTCCTGCAGGTTGGCAGCTCTGACGTGAGCCCCCAAGGTCCCACCCCTACACAGGTGTCAGAGTTGGTACCCCCGAGGGACCCCGTCTCCCGCCTGGGCGCGGTTCCCAGCCCCCAGCTTGACATCCGTACTTTTTCCTTAAACTTAGAAGCACGGACTTCCGCGAGTCAGCGCCAGGCTTCATCTTTGCTAAAGACGTGCTGAAAGCTGGTCGGGTCGGGAGAGCAGGTCTGTCCTCTGCCCTGCCCTGGCCTCCCTCACCTGGGATGCCACGCGGGAGAGGCACAGCCCGGCACAGCGCGGGTCTCCCCGGCGCCTCAGCGGCCTCGTCCTGGCGCTGCCATCCCTGGCCACCGCCGGGAAGCCAGAGCTGAATGGCAGTACCGGGGTCAGCCAGGTGGCCGGACACCTCTCCGTCCCCTGCTCTCTGGTGGCTGCGGGTCTGTTCTGAAAAGCGTCGTCTCCCGGAAGGTTCGTCTAGGTCAGGATCCAGACAGGGTCCGTCCGTTCCGTTGGTGGCTTTGTCTCTTCAGGCTCTCGGTCTAGCCCTGCCTCCCCTCCGCCGGCTCTCGCCCGGTGCGCAGCCGGGCCAGCTGTCCTGTAGAGCAAGCGTCCCCAGTCCTGGGTGTGGCGGCCTGCGCCCTCGAAGTGTCCTTCTGTCGGCTCCCTGATGGCCTGCGGAGGGGACGCTGGTCGCATTCAGCCGTTGGCTACGTGTGTTGTGTTGTGTTGGGCTGTGTCTGCATGTGAGTGACCGCACGCACCCCCCAACCCCCGGGCACCTCGGGCTGCTCCGTCTGTAGGCTGTGCCCTCCGTCCATGCGTCTAGGCAGCGATGGTCACTACGACTTCCCCGAGGCCTGGCTCTGCGTCCTCCCTGGAGGAGCCCCGGGGTGACGGGCGCACACTGTGGGCCCAGACGTCCTCTCAGTGATGGCGCTTTGGGGAATTCATCACGTCTTAGGGAAAGGAGTTCCCGCCTTAGGCACCTTCAGCGGAGGACATGCTGATGCTCTTTCTCTATTGGAAGAAGCTGCCAGGACATTTGCGAGGGTGGGAAGCACCAGCTTTGTGACCAGCAAGCAGACAGGGGAGAGACTCGCCTCCCCGGGACAGCAGTGCTGGCCGCAGGGGCTGTGACAGCCGGACCAGGGGCGGCCAGAGCTTCTCCATCTCCTACATCAGAGAAGCGGCAGGGCCCGGGGGGCGGAGGGGGCTCGTAACACTTGCATGGAGCGGCCCCAGCCCACAAGATGGGTGGCCCCACGCCGGGAGGGCACTGGGAAAAAGACTCTTAAAGGGATGCTGCTCGTTGATTGTCAGGAACACACTTGCTATTAAGTTTTAATTGTTCTCGGCAACAAGCAGGCAGTTCCGAAGCTTGTGAGCGCGCAAATCCTTCCCAAGCTGTGTCACGTGTGTGCGGGTCGGAGCGCCTGTGAGACGCTCGGTCCGTTTGTGTTACTTTTCAGATCAGTCCGCCGGCAGGCCAACCAGCCAGTTCCTCTTCTTCCTGTGGGGGGAGGGGGAGGAGGAGGAGGGACCCCACAGGTGAGACCGGAGGACCCACCGAGCTCGAGCCGCTGGGCCGCGGGTCCACTGCTGGTTACTGGCTTTCAGGAGCTGTTGGCACTGAGTGTGCAGGGCGCCCAGGAGCGGAGGCGGGCGGTACCCGGACGCTCCTGCGTGTCCTCGCCGCCGCCCGTCTTCTCAGCCAGCTGCCCCCACCTCCCACGGTCCCCCTGAGTTGGCCTTGTTTGGAAACGGCGCTTGTCCCTCCGCGCCTGACTGAGCATGCGCTCTGTGCGCACGTGGACTCTGATGCGCAGGAAAGTGGGGTGGAAGAGAAGTTTTCTTGCGCCCCGCGTCGGGCGGGATCCCCGCAGAAAGCAGACTGCGCTCTGGAATCAGAGCAATCAAGGAGGACTTTGCCAAGGGGATCTTGGTTGGGTGTGGGGGGGCAGGCAACCCGCAGCCCACAGGGACCACCCTGAGGTCACAGGGACACGAGGTACAAGCCCAGGTCCCCAGGAGAGGCGCAGGGGCCCCTCTGGGTGAAGACTACAGAGAGGGAGGGCGCAAGAGTGCGACTCCCCTCCTCCCTCGTTGGTGGTCTCCACAGGCTGCTAGGTGGGCCCTGCGGGCACAGAGCACCTACCTGGTGGACACAGGGACTGCGGCAGGAGGGGGCCCCCTGCGGACCAGGCTGTGCGCACGCTTCTCTCTCGGGAGTCACATGACTCCTAATTCTATAAAACACAGAATTTGCTGTCTGCCGGTGCTCAGGCGTCCAGGTCGGGGGCGTTCAGCACACGCACGCTGTGGGGCAGCCGTCACCACCGCCATCTCCTAAACCTCACCATCTTCCCAAACGGAGACTCTGTCCCCATGAAACCCACACTCCCACCCCGGTCCCTGTCCCTGGCACCACCCTCCTGGTTTCTGTCTGCGAATCTGCCTCCTTGGGGGCCCGTGTGAACTGGGAGCAGTTTTGTCCTGTGTGTCTGGCTTGTCTCACCAAGCACCGTGTCCTCCCGGCTCACCACGCTGAAGCTGGTGTCCCCGTTTCCTTTTGAAGGCTGAAGAGCATTCCATTGCGTGGACCACGCTGGTTCACCCATTCGTCCTCAGTGGACACTTTTCCGCTCTTGTGACTGGTGCTGCCGTGAACGTGGGTGTGCAGACGTCCCCTCGGGGCCCACTGCTCAGTTCCTTGGGGTACAGATTTTGCGGTAGAATCTGGATCACGTGGTAGCTCGGTTTTCACCTTCCCAGGAGCTGTCATACTCTGTTCCCACAGTGGCTGCGCCATTTCACTTCCCACCAGCCGTGGGTTCCACCTTCCCCACGTCCTCGCCAACACGCTACTGTCCGCTTTCTGCATAGCGGCGCACCCAGCGGGAGTGAGGGGGATCTCACTGTGGGTCGTCTCCCTCTCCCCATCCCCACGCTGATAGAAGAAACCCAAACAGAATTGAGCCACTGAGGGACACGCTACCATCATTGGCCTCTGGTTTCTCCACTGCCTGCCGGCCGTCTGCAGAGTGAGCCCTGCGTGTCCACTGAGGCCAGCCTCCCCAGGAGAGGCCCGGGCCCCTCCAACCAAGTCAGCCTCCCCGGTGCCAGGGCTGGCCGGCCCCTTTGTCTTCCGTGTCAAGAGACGCCCCTCTCTGATCCTTCAGGGAGGGCCCCAGGCCGCGGGGACCAAAGGAGGAACGGGTGCGAGTGTTCCCATAGCGAAGTCAGAGTGCACGTGCTGTAATTCTTAAGGGAGCACAGAGAAAGTGAAGGTCACCTGCAGCGCTGACGACCAGAAGCCAGGAACGCGGCGGAAATGCCCAGCTGGTTGGTGAGGACCGCGCTCTCAGAGAGCTGTTCTTGGAAGCAGCTTTGTTTGACATCGTGAGAACGAGCGAGGCTTTGTTGCCCAGCCGGCATCATGGTTCAGATCAGGGTGGCAGCTGCCCGTCGAGGGGCCCCACTCACGCACTCCGCCTCGGTGACCCACGGCTCTGCGTGAGGGTCGGTGGGCATTGCCTGTGACTGTCACTTCCCCCTGGAGCAGTTTGTAACCGCTTCTCAGGACCGGAGGGCGTTTCTGCTCAGCGCCCAGGTGCAGACGGCGGGTCCTCCCAGTTCTCGTGGCCGTGGTTCCGTGTGGCGTGGAACACGCACACGGCCCACCCCGTCTGCCGTAGCAGGAACCAACCAGTCTCTCTCACCTTCTCCGTGTGGGTGGCAGGGATTCATTCTACTTTCTCCACTCCTGAGGAACGAGAAGGACTGGTTGATTTCCATAGAATCTTCCCCTGAGGACTTAAAAGTGTAGTTCCCGAGTCAGAGCCTTCTGGATGGGAACTCATGGCACAGCAGGTGCCCCCAGCCCTGGCCGGGTCCCATTCATCCCAGGGCCCCAGCTGTGAAATGATCAGGCCCATGCATACTTGAGCTCTGCACCACATCACACAGACGTGTAGGAGGCCAGCCTTGCAGGCGAGGAGTCCCCCTTCCCCGGGCTGGCCGTGGCCCGGCACACCTGCAGGGCGCTGGCTGGAAAGATAACCACACCAGCTGGGCATCTCATATCTCTCCAGCCAAAGCCACTCAGGAGGGTGGGTGGCCGCCATGCAGACGGGCCACAGGACGCACGTGCCATCTGTCTGTGTCCTGCTCATTTCCTCGTTTATTAAAATGTGAACGAATAGTTTTGATTTATTGCCGAGTGGCACATGCCGCATCCATTCTGGGAGTGAGTCTGCAGCCTGCCTGGGCGTGTCAGCCGCTAGCGCCCCGTCACTGCACAGTGAGAACAGGCAGCCCGGGGTGACGGGTGGTACCCTGGACTCGAAGCGGGAAGCCCGTGTTCAATGCCGGGCTCACTGGTCACCAGCCACGTGACCCTCTGCCTGGGTTTCCACATCTGTAAGGCGGGGATGGGCGCCGTGTCTCCCAGAGCTGCCTGCTGAGCACGTGCGTAATTCCCGGGAACGCAGGGCGCACTGGCGCGCTGTTCTTCGGACCTGTGCTCACGGGGGTATGCCCTCTGTTTCCTTTCAGACTCTCCTTGGAAAGTGCGTCTGTCCAATGTCGGCCCCGAGATGACGGGCGTCACCGTGCGCGGCCTGACACCCGCTCGCTCCTACCAGTTCAGAGTGTGCGCCGTGAACCAAGTGGGCAAAGGCCAGTACAGCGCAGAGACCAGCAGGTGTGTGGTGCGCCCACTCGGCTTGGGGATGGGGGCCGTGCGGCCCGAGAGCTCACGCAGAAATGTAGGTAGCGGGCGGTGCGGGCACGGACCCAGGGGTCAGCCTCCAGCCCTCAGACCCACCGCCAGCCTGTGCTCAGGAAAGACGGGACCCACAGTCAGACGGCTCTGAGCGAGCACACTGTCTCAGAGGCGGTGCTCCTGATAGCACAGCCCTGTGCGCACAGGGAGTCCGGGTTTCTGTCCTGACCGTCAGCTGGCCGGGAGCCAGGGCCAGGGTCCTGGCAGGTGAACACCTAGCAGGGCGTTGGGAGGGAACCGTCCCTGGGGTGCAGGGGTGGGAAATGCTATCACCCCATGTGTGCGTTCCTCCTCAGCAACCTGAGCTCTCGGGGGCTGGGGGGGAGCCGTGAGTCTGAGATGAGCGGACCAGGTGGGAGTTGATCTGGGAAGTCTGAATGAGCCGAGAAAAGCAGTTGGAAAGGCATCTGGGGCGGGAGCCTGTAAGCCGGCCTGCTCAGAGGTGTCACGCTTTCAGAGAGCCCAGGTGCTGGGGCCACTCGGACAGGCTGGGGTCGCCTCCTCCTGCCCGCCCATCACTGCTGCCGTAACTGGTCTTTTGTCCCACGCACGTCCCGTCTGTTTGACCATCTGTGTGTTTCGCTGTGTCCATCCCCCAAGCGCAGGAAATAGTCGGCTGCAGCCCCAGCGGGACAGGGAATGAGGACAGATGGGCACCTCTGTGTCTGGCGCTGACTGACCTCTCTGCCCTCCCTGCCTTTTCTTTTCAGGTTGATGTTACCTGAAGAGCCGCCCAGCGCCCCCCCAAAAAATATAGTGGCCAGTGGGCGCACCAATCAGTCCATCATGGTGCAGTGGCAGCCGCCCCCCGAGACGGAGCACAATGGGGTGCTACGCGGGTACATCCTCAGGCAAGTCGCCCGCCATCGGGTCTCCCCGACGACCGTCGTGACAGAGAGTCAGGTGTCTGGCTGGCTGGGCTTGCAGACGGGAATGTTGACAGGAGCCCAGGGGCGGGCAGGAGCATGGGGCCTGCTTTGCGATCCCGGGCAGGGGTGGGCTCCCAACAGGAGAGCGCGGGGAGTCCGGGCATACCGGCGGGGTCGGCGCCGGCACACCTAGCCGTCCGTGTGCACGCAGGGGACTATGATGGGCTGGGAGCAACGTACCGTCTTTATTCTAAGCTTTTCCCAGGGGCGCGCGGGATGAGCTGTCGTGATTTCTAACGAGCAATAATAATACAGCCGGCTGAACTGTTACCCCGTCGTGCCCACGCACGGGTGGGCGCTGTTCAGGATCGCCAGGACTCCTCGTATTTCAAACGAGTATAAAAATCTAGCTCCTTTGCACGCGACCTCACGGTTTCTCAGAGTTGGAAATGAAGTCGAGAGGCTTTGAAACACGGGACAGGCCGGCCGGCCGGCCGGACGCGCGAGGGCAGGCCTGGGGGGGTGGGGGGCATCGTGCTGGCTCCGTGTGCGTTGAGAGGACCCCACTCACCTCGGCCGGGTGTGAGGGGAGCAACTTCCTCTGCCCAACTCCGCTGCTGATTTAAAAACTGCACCGAACGGGCCCACGGCGGTGGTTTGCCGACGAGCGAGAAAGGAAAACGAGGTCGTAGTAAAGGGTAGCTGTGAAGTCTCTCCTCACAGAGTGCACAGCTGTGGGCGTGTTCGCTCATCTGACGTGAACTCCGACCCCCTCGCAGCCTCCGGGGCCAGGACGGGGGTGCTGCCGTTATCCCCTCCCGCGGAAGGCTGGGCCGCGCCCATTCGGAGCCGCGCTCAGAAGATGCCGGGCGGACAGGGTTTCACGGGGGTGCGTGTCGTTTCTTAGATACATGGAAGAGACGGGGAAGCGCTGTTGCTTCTTCAACTCCATTCCCTTTGCTGAGGGAGGACAGCTCACCTGGTCTGCGCCCACGTGATCACGCGTTCATCATTTCATACCTGTTTGCCTCTGTGTCAGGGGCACGCCCACGGCGGTGGTAGCAATCCGCCGCTCTTCTCAGGTTTCCCCTCGGGCCTATGAATCATTGTCTCGGCACAAGCCAGGCACCTCTACTGGAAGTGACCCAACCACAGCCATCCCTAGGGGTGCCCGGAGTCAGATCCAGGGCCCCCCGGGCTCACTGTGTCCCCAGCTGCCCGACCCCATTTCCCAGGAGGGTAAAGAGACTACACTCTGCCCCCGGCCGGCATGGGGCAGCATGGACTCCACGTCCCCATCTGGCGCTCTTCCTGCCTGAAGGCGGAGGCGGTGGCTTCACACCACCGGCTCCCTGTTCCACGGTCGCTCTTGTCCTGTGCTCACTGGCGAGTGAAAATGATTGGCCGTGCCCTCGTGGCCCTGACCCGTGTGCTCCTCTTCCCGGCTGTCTGTCTGTCTGTCTTTGAGCCCACGGAGGAAAAGCTTTCTTCAGCTCCAGCTGCTGAGCGAGGACTTTAAACGTCCGTCGGCCCGCAGAACCCTGCTCAGGGCCTGCCGTCTGGGAACGAGGCCTCTCTGGTGTCCCGAGGCCCATCAGGGGCTGCCACACATGTCTCCATTTGGTGGGGTCACTACTGTGAAAAGGATTTTCTGTGATGGTGTAAGTGGAGTCGGGTGCTGGAAAAGAGGGCCTCCTTATTTCGTAGGGGCTCAAATCAAGAAAGCCCCAAAAACGAGGGTGCACTCACTACCCAAGGCCCGTGGATATCAAAGTCTCCAGAAACCTCAAGGCCCCGGGGCCGAAATAAATTTGCTTTGGAAACATTCCGGAAGTCACCCTCTGGCCTGCAGGGAGCCTCTGCCTGGGAGTGCATCCTCCAGGGCTCACGTCCCTGTCAAATGCACAGCGTGGCCCAGGGAGGGACAGGGTAGAGATAAACACCCCCCCGCCGCAGGAGCAGCGGGACAGAGATCAGATATTTATAATAATGGCAGGGTGTCTCTTTAAGAGGAGCAGAAGAGTTAGGTCCTTTGTGAACACTCTCTCCTGTTACTTCCTTATGAAAAATACCGTCTTGTTCTATTCAAGACGGTCTCCCGGGCAACGCATCGCACTCGCCGGAGGACAGTGCCCTGCACTTCTGGTATTAACTGTGACCTTTCCAGATGTTCTGTGACTGCCGGGGGAGGACCCTGCGCCGCTGGACAGAACAAGGCAGCCCGAGCCCACCGTCGCGGAAGGAGCACGGACATCCGTGTGGAGAGCGGCCCGGAGAGGACCGGGGCCTCTGCGGGCTCAGTCCCTTGTGACTCAGCCTACGTCCTGGGAGGGGGTGCTATCAGAAAGGAGGTGGGGAGGGGACGCGTCACCCTGCCTCTCCCCCCGGGCTCCACTGTCTCATCCTGTTCTTGCAGCATCCCTCTGCGGTGCCATGATGATTCGGTCAGTGCGGGGAGGTGGCCGCCGAGACCCAGAGAAGTTGAGAACTTGGGGAGACCGCCCAGCTCACAGTCTTCTTCCCGGCCCGATTCTCCTGAGGTTCATGCCTTTGCTTCCCCGGAGATGTGCGTGATCCGGTGATGGTCCCCCCCCCACGGGCTCTTCCTGAGCCGTCACGCCCAGTGTGTGCCACGTTGGTTAGAAGCGGTCCTGGGCCCCCTTCAGGGGCTGGAACACTCTGGTGGCTCTGTCCGAATGGCTTACCTGGTAGTCTCAGTACCATCTATCCCAGAAACCCGTGCTTTGTACATAGGGGACTCAAGTGACAATATCTGGCATGGGGGTGATTCCACGCCGGTCCCCGCTCCCTGTCATCACTGCCTTGAGGACCGTCACGTGACGCCGACAGTCTGAACCCCGGATGAGCTCTCACACTTGCTCACACAGGCCCTCCCTCCAAGCCAGGGTTCTGTCTCGGGAGGGGTCAGAGGCCAGCGAGGCAGGAAGCAGAAAGGTGGTCTCTGAAGCACTGACCGCAGGAGGACACTGTCCGTCCCCAGTGCTGCCCGCTGGGCGGTGGCTCCTCTCGGGCCATGGGCACAGGAGCCTTCGCCCTTGTGCCCTTCCCATCAGACAGGCCTTGCCCGGGCCAGCGGGTCGGCAGCAAAGGGTGAGAGGCGCCTCACAGAGCCCCGATCCTCACGGGGGGGGGGGGGGGCTGTTCCGTGAGATTCCCGCACTTCCTCAGTGCACCGCAGCCCTCTGCTCTTGGAGAGCCGTCTTTCGCTCAAGGGCCTGAACTCCGCGGTCTCTCCTCTGTGCTGATGGCGGCGGCCTTGCTGCGTGCTGGTCCGGCCCGAGGGACAGCGCAGGGTGCTGCTGACCGGGACCCCGCGGCCCTCAGCGTCGCCCCGCATCAGGGAGGACCCAGGTGTCTCTCTGGCTGTCTGTCCGCGTATCTGACAGAGCCAGGCCCTCCTCTGGCGAGAATCGCTCCTCGGACGGAATTCCAACGCCCTGGCGGCTGCACGGCACACGGCCCTGGTTCCACGCGGGGCGCCGATGACCTTCTCTACACGGAGTCCTGGGGGGTCGCGAGCCACTCGGAGTGGTGCTGTAAACGTCCTTCCAGAGCACGAACGGCCATCTCCTCGTTTATGTCCAAGTCCAGAGTCCTGTCTGTGGGTCACTTCTTAAAACAAATACAGCTTCCAATCTTGCGTGGGGCACATGAGAGAGCCCACTGTGCGCACGCTCTGAAAGGTCCCCGAGACACCCTTCGTCACGCTCGGCGTCGGGCTAGTATTTGAGGGGTGTCAACACCTTTGAAAGCCTCTCCGCCTGGTTCTGGGACCTGCTTGGACACATCTAGAATTCCTGAGTGGAACCAGCAGGGCTGGACTTGCTCTTCTGTTTCTCCCCACACGTCGGAGTCACGGGGGGCGGGGGCGTGTCACTCAGACTAATGGACCACAACCACCACCCCAAGAGAAGTCACGTCCGGAATTTTGGGGTGCCAAGCCCCCGTTCTCCCAAGACAGGTCGCACTTTAAGCTATAATGTTCCCCTCACCGGGAACAGGGTTCACCTGTCAGTTCTGTTTCGCCCAGCGCTTTCATCACACGAGCTGAGAGGTGATACCGCTTTAATGGGCGAGTTAGGAAGTGGTCTTGCCGTGGGCAGACCTCCCGGCCCTGCTGCTGCTGCTGTTCACGCACCCGCACCTTCCTCCACGGCGCGGAACGGCTGCGGGCACACACCACGTCCCGGGTAGGTCACCTCTCTGCCGTCTGCTGCAGGTACCGCCTGGCCGGCCTGCCCGGGGAGTACCAGCAGAGAAACATCACCAGCCCCGAGGTCAACTACTGCCTGGTGACCGAGCTGATCATCTGGACGCAGTACGAGATCCAGGTGGCCGCTTACAACGGGGCCGGCCTGGGCGTCTTCAGCAGGGCGGTGACCGAGTACACCCTACAAGGAGGTAAGGGAGCCTGCCCGCCACGTCGCAGGGGCTTCGCTGGGGAGCAGGGTCTGCGATGCTTGCCCGAGCAGCTGGACGTAAAAACAGGGTTCAGCCCGTGTCTGATTTCCTCTCGCCACCTGCTCGGAAACAGCAGCGACATGGCAGGAGGGAGTGGCCCGGGCTCTACCTGCTTCTCTCTGGTCGCTAGGAGAGGCGGTGTCTGCAAGCACCCTTTGCCTGGTCCCCCAGGGTCCCTGCCGGTGCCGGGGGGCTGGGGGGGAGCTGGACTCATTCTACATGGAATCATGGTCCGTTTGGTGTCTTTGGAGTCCTGTGGGGTCCTGCGGATGTTTTTTCAAGGGAACGATGACTTAGAATTGTGGTATTTTTGTGATGTGATTAGTAGTGATGAAAGTGCCACTTGGAGCTTTGTTTGTTTGTTTGTTTATGTGTGTGTTTAATTTTCTTTTTCAGTTGCACCAGCCAACAATTTACCAGATGGTCAAACTTCCCCCCCCCCAAAAAAAATAGCCAGGAGGGAGGGACGTCATAAAGACAGTGGGTCTCACACCTCACCCATGTGCTAAAAGCCCCCCTACCCCTAGTCATGTTAAGGCTCTTCCTAGCGTCTGGTTCCCTGCTGTTCTCTCTGAGGACCGGGCGCGGCCCCGGGAGAAGCTGGCCTCTGCAGTTGCTCTGCATTCCACCGCTGGTGCGCTCAGCCCTACACGGACCCTCCGCCAGACACAGCTGCATACGCCCCGCCGCCCAAATCCCAGCCCGGGGACGGGATTTCCCCACGCAATCCAAAGCTCTTTTCCGTTCCCTCTCCTGACGCACAGGTGTGGTACTCTATGCTGAGGCGTTTTTATTGCTCCCAGGCCCTGACCTTTTTCAGATGACAGGGTTTCTAACTGCCCACTTCTCTCCCCAAATCATGCCCAAGACCTAATGTTCCTTGATATGACATGCTGTTATTATCATCCCTTATTGATTGTCTGTCTGTTGTCATCCCGGAGTCCATGTATCAATCCTCCCTTATAAATTAAGTGCAGTCAGTCTGCATTCACAGTGACGAGCAGAAAATGTTTAAAATGCAAGGCAAGCAGAAAGGGCCCCTGCAACGGCACGTAGTGCTTAATGACTCACGGGAAACAAAAAGACCTGGAATCCCGGACCATGGAAGTCTGCTCCGGTCAGCCTGTGTCCCAGTTAAATAACAGCACGTTGGGGGACACGTAAAGTGAGTTACGGCTATGAGTCACTCCTGCAGCTCTGAACCCCCGTGACCTCGCTCCGTCCCCAGCGCGCGCCCGCCCGTCCACGGCCGAGACAGGCATCCAGGCCCCAGAGTCTGGCTTTCATCCGGGTGACACCGGGGAGCCGTTAACGATTCAGAGCCATGGGTGACACGGTCACAAGGCTGGATTGGGAAAACGCACCCACCAGTGGGTGATGGGCGGGTTGGTGGACGAGCAGCCGACAGAAGAGCGACCGTGTGGCTGTGAGGTGATGACCCCTCCAAGCTCCAGGGCTGCCGTGAGAATGACGGGGGGCCTGTGTCTGGCTGGGGCTTCTCAGCTTTCAAACAGCCTCACACCTGCTCACTCTTGTGTGCCTTGCAACAACCTGTCCAGTGAGTACGGTCAAGCCCCACGAGCACACGTCCGAGGTGCCCTGGGCAGTCACACCTGTGGTGTCTTGGACAGTGGCCCTGAGTGGGGACACGGGTGGGACCCAGCCGCTCCCTCAGATTGCTTGCAGTTTTCAGGAGAGACCAGGGCCAGGGTCTTCGCAGTCCCTTCTACACAAGGAAACAGCATAATCTGGCTCAACATGAGCTGGGCTGAGGCCCCGCGGCTGACAGAGGGCAGAACCAGCGTCCGGTCCTCCCCTGTGTCCTGGGTGTCGTCACAGCCTCTGATGTCAGTGGTTACAGCCTCACCGCCCAGATGTGCGCCAGGGCACAGAGCCCCACGGAAACAGCGGCCGGACAGATGGGCGGGTTCCCACCTCTGCCTCTTTCTGCAGTGACCACGCCTGTGTATACCCTACCCTCAGGATACACGGTCCAAACCCTGCAGCAGTTTGTCCCCGCCGGCCTCCTGCAGAGTGCCCCAGGGACCTTCATAATCGCCCATGCAGAAATGGGGAGCCCCCAGCCCCAGCCCCAGCCCCGCAGCTCAGAGGTCCGGTCTGCTGCCGGAAGCCCTGTCTGGACACAACGTGTCCCCTGGCCACCGGCGCTGAGAGCTGAGGAAGCGCGGAGGACAGGGCCGGCCATGACGCTGTGAGGCAGTGATTAAAACGCCTGTGTATTAAAGGGAGAAAGAATAACTCATGAAGTGACTGTTGGCCTGATTGGGGAATAATGACCGTGTGTGTAAACATAAGTCTGGAGTCCACCAGGGGAGCACAGGAGAGCAGGGGCTATGCGGCCTTGGGGGCAGCGGCAGTGAGGAGGGGGTGGGGGGCGGGCTCTGTCCAGCCGGCCTCGCTTCTCCCCTCCCTCCGCCGCGCGGGATCCTCCCTCCTGGGAGTGAGAGGTTACTTATCTTGACTTTAATAAGGCTTTTTTAGGGCCGCTCCTTCCAGAAGGTGCTGATGTCCAGAGAGCCTGGGGGCTCCCACTCCCATTTAGGTGGGTGTCACTTGGCCTCTCGAAGGCCCCAGCCGGGCGAGGACACTGGAAGGCACAGGGGCTGCCGCCTGCCTCACACCCCTAGGGCAGAGTGGTCTCAGGTGACCCCCTGCCTTTGTTCAGCACGGCGCGCTCTGTTGTTGATCCACGAAGTAACCTGGAGCCACCTCACCTGCCACAGAGCCCGTGTCCCTTCAGTCCGTTCCCCCGGGGGTGAGCGGAGCTGCCTGGTCTGTCTGCGGGGGTCACTGTCCCTGCCTGGAGGGCAGCTGGGGCACAGGGACCCCAGTGACTGCGAGTGGTCTCACTTCCCTGGCTTCACGCCCCCCACACCCACACCCACCACCCCGTCTCTCCTCGCCGGTCCAGGTAATTAATACGTCTGACCAGGAGAGCCTCCGCGACCTTTCCTGCTCCCGGGCGTTGTAATTAATACGCGGCACAGAGGGAGCGGCAGTCCTCAAGCGCAGCTCCCGCCAGCGCACCGTCCACGGCGGCGCTGGCCTGCGATCGATCCCAGCGGACTTGGATGGACTTCCATCGTGACTCCCCAAACGGAAACGGGAAACATCTTCCGTCTTCACTCAAGAATTCCCTTCAAAACGCTTCCGGAAGTGCCCGGGCTTTGGGTTTTGGGTGGAAAAGGCCCAAGGGCGCGCGTTCTGCAGACCCTGCGCCTTCGGCGCGCGCGGCGGCCCCGTCCTGGAGATTCTGTGGTCCGTCCAGTTCGGTGCTGAGGCTGGGCGGTCCCAAATCCCGTCTTTCTTAACGGTTGTTGCCCTCGTGTGGACAGCCACGGGACGAAGGGACACACGGCTGCGTGCGCCACACGTGGGAAGCGCCGTCTGGGACGTGACGCCCCACCCTCCCGCGTGGGGACCGGCGCGCCGCTCTCCTGTCTCACGCGCGTGCGCGTGCAGATGCCACCGCCGCCGCCGGCTCGGCTGGAAACGCTCCGAAGACAAATTACACTATAAATCATCTCGAGCGCACCGCGGTTTCCTTTTCTTTTCTTCCTTTCCTGGTTTTATTTCTCTATCGTTTCTCCTCTTATAACAGGTATTTTTGTGCTGGGATGATTTATTCCGGTTTCAGAACATTACCTTAAAGAAGTGGAGAAAACATTTGCTCGTCCGCATTCCTAAGACAGTATTAGTAAACGCTCCTAAACGTTCACTTGGCTTTGAAAGGTGTTCTGAAGGAAGGGCTATAAATGAACAAGCAGTCTGCTCACGGCCCTGTTCTTGTCTCCCCTTGGGAAATTCTCAGTGCCGCATAAGTGACATGGCACAAAGATTTGTTTCTCCGCCGCCCGTGAGACTCTCGGGGCCTCGGGCTGCGCCGGCACAGGGGGGTACCGTCCCAGACTCCCCCAGCCGCTCCTGCCACACGAAGCGAGAACCGAACAGAGCGGTGTTCCACTGGGCACGGGCTCCACCGGCCTTGGAGAGCTGGCAGGAGCGGACAGGACAGAAAGCCGGCGGGTCAGAGGGAGCCACCTTGCCCAGCGTGCTCTGTCCCCATCGGGCCGTTCTCACTCACTCCCTTCCTCCCCGCGCCGTTGTCCTGGGCCGTGGACCTCTGGCACCTGCATGATAGAAGGAATGAAGCCCAGGGAGCACTGCCTCCCCCAAGGCCACAGAGCTAGAAAGTGCCGGGGGGCGCTGGAGTTCATGCTGCTTTTATTCCGCACATGTCAAACACGGGCAGCAGTGACCCAGATGGTCGGAGTCGCCCATGCACACCCAGCAGCCCTCTCCCGTGATAGGCCCGCTCCCCCCCTCACCCCAGGAATCCTCATAAGTTCTGGGCATACAGCTCAGCCCCCCAACATTTCAAATCCTGCGCGTGAAGGCTGTGGAGGAGTGGGGAGTGCGACTGTGGTGAAGCTGTGAAGACCCGTCCCCCCGCTGTCCGGCCAGCAGCCCCAGTCCCAGCAAACAGAACCCGGGCAGAAGGGAAGGGGGATGCTTTGCTGGATGGGGCAGGTCCTGAGTGGTCACTGGCCAGGCCGGTTTCCAGCCGGGGGAACGGATATCACCCCTGAGGGCGAGGAGAGCGAACGTTGTGGTGAGACGCTGAGATTTCACGGTCCACCCACTACGGACGGGCAGCTACTTCCGTGACTACAGCCGGGCGCACACGTCGGAGTGGAGACATCTTGTGGGACTGGAGCCACAGGCTTCCCTGGTGCCGTGCAGAGCTCATTTCATCGTATTGTCAGCGGATGACTCCACGCCTTCGGGTCGGGTCTGGGTCAGCTTGATGGTGGCAACAAGCAGGGTCCAGACGTCAGCCCTGTTCCTGCTGTGGAGTCCCGGAGAGCCTCATCCACCCGTCCCCACGAGGCCCACCGACGGACGTCTCCGCTGGCCCTCCGCAGTGTCACGTTGTCAGTTTTCTTTGACGTGTTGTGACGCTTCAGCACATCGGACGGCTTCGTGGTCAGCGGTGGTTTCTCACGACTGTTACTTTCAGCCGATTCTGCCGTGTCCGCCCTTGGAAGAGACAAGGCGTCGTCCCGCGGGGTTCGAGTTTACTCGGGGATGTTGCCAATCAACTTTCCACCGTCGGCGTCATGTCGCTTACGTGCTGGAATGAAAACGCCAGTAAGGAGACGACGTGTGTCTATCTCTCCCTTTGGGCGCAGAGAACGGCTCGGGAACAGGGCCTGCCCGGCACGCTGTCCAACGCTATGGGCCGTTGGTGTGCAGTGGACAGGACCCTCGTGGGACCAAAGGGGGAAGAGACAGGCTCGTGGGGACAAGAGAGGCTTTCTGTCAGCCAATCAGCTATGCTCTAGACGGCGGAAGTAAAAAGCCAGGGAAGAACGGAGGGGCGGAGGGAGGGGAGGGAGGAAGAAGGAAGGAAAGAAAGATCTATGGCCTGAAGCCTGTCAGGAGCCTTCCCATCCACGGCAGTTGTTATGACGACTGTGGGTTTTCATAGCCGCCCCTCGCGATTTAGCCTGTGAGCCTTTTGGACACTAGTGTTTGGTGGGTTCTCTGCTGTTTGGAATGACAGGATTTCCCGCTCATCTTATCTACCGCCTGCTCCTGACCTGGGCTCATCCGTTCAGCCACGGGGCCTGTTGGCTTTTGTGGTTATGGGAGAGTCCAAGAGCTCCTGTGTTGGTCATTTCTAGACCTTTTTATTTTATAAGGAATTCTTCTTTTGAGAGATACGGATTCAAATGTAGAGTTTCAACTTTGCCAAGAATCCCCGTCTCCAATGACAACATTGCATATTTGACAGTTACCGTGACGTGACCTGAGGGTGGCTCTCTCTCCCCACTTGAGAGTGACTTCTGTGGGACACCCCCCATCCAGGTCAGCTGCTCTGGTGGCACACCCATGCCCAACACCGGCACCTAGCCTGCTGAGTGAGGGCTCCCAGCTGTGACACTTCTGGAAATTGCGTCACCCAGGGGGACACCCCTCCCAGCAGTCACCACACTCTTCCTCCACCCTGTCCCCACCCCTGGCCACCACTGACCTCTTATTGTCTCCATAGTTTTGCCTTTTCCAGAACGTCACACCATGGCATCAGGGGCATGGAGCCTTTCTAGATTGGCCTCTTGCACTCAGCCGTGGGCAGAGAGTATGTATTGTTGTGTTGTGGGGATTTTTTTTGTATTTTTCTTAAGTTAAAAGCAGGGAGGCAGTCAGTCAGACTCCCGCATGCACCCGACCAGGATCTGCCCGGCATGCCCACCAGGGGGCGATGCTCTGCCCATCTGGGCTGTTGCTCCATTGCAACCGGAGCCATTCTAGCACCTGAGGCAGAGGCCATGGAGCCATCCTCAGTGCCCGGGCCAACTTTGCTCCACTGGAGCCTTGGCTGTGGGAGGGGAAGAGAGAGATAGAGAGAAAGGAGAGGGGGAAGGGTGGAGAAGCAGATGGGCACTTCTCCTGTGTGTCCTGGCTGGGAATCGAACCGGGGACTTCCACACGCTGGGCCGATGCTCTACCACTGAGCCAACCGGCCAGGGCCATGTATCATTTTCAAATGCATTTTCCACGGTGGTGCATTTCCGAGGGGCCCTCAGCCATGGCTTACCTCTGATGGAAAACCTGCCGACGTCAGTCTGAGAAATCCCATTTCAGCCGAAGAGGAACGGCCATCGCTGTCCCTCCATGACAGACATTCCCAAACGCGCGAAACTCCCGTATGGACGCTGACCGACCTGTGCTTTTCTTCCCCGTGCCCCCGTGGGTGGTGCTGGGTGCTCCTGCCGGGGCACCTCGTCCTTGGCTGGGAGAGCGAGCCAGTGTCCAGGGGATTGGGGCTGTGTCCAGTGTGAGACTGGGGACACAATGGGGTCTGTGCCAGGCCATTCACTACTGAAGATGGAGTGTTTGGAGCAATGGAAAGCCACCAGAGCACAGCTGTCACCAAACTCTTTGGGGCCTGCCATGAGGGGCATGGGAAGGTGGCACTTGAAATGCTAATTATGGGGAGAAGCTGTGCCCCCACCCCCGAGGCCTCATTCAGAGAAGCAGGAGGCCATGGCACCCTACTCAGGCCCCGTGCAGAGAGACGGACCCCTCTCTGAGCACTGGTCCCCTCATAGGCTCGGCCCTCCCCCTGCGCAGAAGGCGTGGGATGACGTCACCCGCAGTAATGAAGACCTTTCGGCCCAGGCCGCCCCTGTACGGGGCGCACTGCCAAGAAGGGTTTCCGGGCTCTCGGTCTTCCTCTCACTTCAGGGAATTTTTAATTCCATTGTCCACACATTTGTGAGTCACCCTGACGGCGATAATTAGGAAAAAGAAGAGGGCTGAAAAGAATTGGAGTTTTGTTTTAAGTTTTGAAGAAAGCCCAGGGTGGGTGGCTTTGAAAACTCTGTCCCTGCCTGTGACTCTGGGGAATCATGGAGCCTCCGTGAGCTTTGATGGGAGGATGACGCGGGCAGAGAGGGTCTTGAATCTCCCAGCTGGGCCATCCCCAGGTAACAGGGAGGGGTTAGCTTCTGTGTAAGGGCGGAGGTATGGATCTGGATGAGGATGGTGAGGATGGGGATTTGCATATATGGACGTCTGTTTTTTCTCCAGCACCACTTGTTACACAGACTGTCCTTCCTCCATAGAAATGCCTTCCGAGCATCAGTCATGACCCACTTGATGTACAACGTGAGTAACTCCTGGGCTCCGCTTCAGGGATCAATGTGTCCGTCCTTTCTCCCGTGACGCTCCGTTTCGGTGACTGTAGATGGATAGCTTGTATTGATGTCATGCACTTGAAGGTTGTTCGATTTTCTTCTTTTTTTTTTTTTTTTTTTTTTTTTTTTGGCTCTTTGCTGCCTTTACGTTTCTCTCTAAATTTTAAAGTCAACTTTTCAATTAAAAAAAAAAAATCTCAGCGGCAATGTTGATCAGGACGGTGTTGAATCTAGAGAACGGTTCGGGGAGAATTGACATCTTGGTTATGGCCCCTCCCCGTCCATTGATAGGACAGGACTCTCCGTTTACTTAAGGCCTTCGATTTCTTTGATCACCGTTCTGTGGTTTTGAGCCGACGGACCTCGCGCGTCGTCGGTTAAACTTATATCTAGTGCATGTTTTCATTGCTGTTTTACGTGATGTCGACTTATTTCAATTTCCAGGCGTTCGTTGCTCGTGTTTAGAAATATAACTGAGATGTTTGTTTGTTTGTTTTTAGAAAATTAAATTTAACAGGGTGACATTGATCACTAAGAGTGTTCTTCATGGACATCCTATTGTGTGACTAGGGAGAGGGCTTTCGTTTGTTAATCACTATTGGATATTAAATTTTATTATATGCTTTTTCTAAATCTATTAAAATGATCTGGTTTTTTTTTTTTTTCTTTTTTCTGTTGATACGGTGAATTTCCTTGATTAATATTTGACTGTTGAACCAGCCTGGCAATTTACAAGATAAACCCCCACCTGTTCGGGATACATGACGATTTTTATATATTGTTGAATTTGTTTCCCTACGGTCTTACTGAGTATTTTTTGTACCTGTGTTCATGAGGAATATGGGTCTGTAGTTTTCTTTCAGTGTCTTTTTCGGATCTGGATGTTGCGGTAATGCTTTGGGATTGCTCTGTCCCTCCTTAAACGTCTGGTAGAACTCACCAGTGAGCTGTATGGGCTTGGTTTTGTTTTTTTCCTTAGGAGGCTTTAATTATGGATTCAGACATTTACTAGCTATATTACTACTCAGGTGATCTCTTTCTTCTTAAGTAGATTTTGGAAGTGTGTTTCCGTTTAAGGAATTTGTCCATTTTGCCCAAATTGTTGAATTTATGGGCAGAAAGATGTTCAAACTGTTCTCTATTCTTTTAAAATCAGTGGGGTTTGGAGAGGCGTTCCTTGATACTGGTGATACTGGTGATTTGTGTTTTCTCATTTATTCTTGATCGGTCTGGCTACATGTATATTTTATCTCTTAAAAGACTGGCTTTTTGCTTCATTGATTTTCTCTATTATTTTTGTAATTTCATTTTATTGATTTCTACTCTTTTTCTTTACTATTTCCTTGAATGGGCTTGTTTTGGGTTTAATTAACTGTTATAGATTCTTAGGGTAGAGGCTTAGGTTCTAATTTAAACATTTAAATGCCGTAAATTTCTCTCTAACACTCCGCATCCCATAAATTTTGATAGGTTTGAGTTTTTTGTTCTCATTAAAATTGAGAGTGCTTTTTACTTTTCCACGTGACTTCTTCTTTGGCTCATGGTTATATTTAAATAGATTGCTTCATTTCCAAATATTTAGTAGTGTTCCACCATCTTCCTGTTGCTAATTCCAAGTTTGATTCTTTTGGGGTGTCATGAAACATGCATTTCGTGATTTCAATCTTTTTAATTTCTCTAGCTGTGTTTGGAGCTCAAAATATTTCTATCTTGGCTAAGTTCCAAGTGCACCTGAAACGAATGTGTATTCTGCTATCTTACGGGTAGATTTTAAAATAAATATCATGTAGGTCAAGGTGCTTTGATGGTGCCGTTCAGACCTTATATCTCCTTATTGTTTTTCTTTGTCTATTTTTCCTTTTTCTTAAGGAGAATCAAAGTCTCCAGCTATCACAGAAGATTTTTCTGTTATTTCCTGTTAGTTTGTCAGTTTTGCCTCTTGTAGTGTGAAGTTCTGTTGCATAGCACATGAAGGATTATTGAGACTTATTGGGGGATCGATCCCTTCCTCATCGTACAGTGTCCCTCTTTATTATTGGTTCTGTCTCTTCGTGGGATATCTAGTTTTCCTCATATTCCTATAACCACTCCAGACTTAATTTGTGTATTCGTGTATATTTTCCCCTCCTTTTAGTTTTAAGCTAATTGTGTCTTTCTATGTAGAGAGGGAGTCCCTCAGACGCCACAGAGCTGGGCCTTCCTGTGCAGAGAGGGTCCCTCAGACGCCACAGAGCTGGGCCTTCCTGTGCAGAGAGGGTGTCCCTCAGACGCCACAGAGCTGGGCCTTCCTGTGCAGAGAGGGTCCCTCAGACGCCATAGACCTGGCCTTCCTGTGTAGAGAGGGAGTCCCTCAGACGCCATAGACCTGGCCTTCCTGTGCAGAGTGGGTGTCCCTCAGACGCCACAGAGCTGGGCCTTCCTGTGCAGAGAGGGAGTCCCTCAGACGCCACAGAGCTGGGTCTTCCTGTGCAGAGAGGGTCCCTCAGACGCCACAGAGCTGGGCCTTCCTGTGCAGAGAGGGTGTCCCTCAGACGCCACAGAGCTGGGTCTTCCTGTGCAGAGAGGGTGTCCCTCAGACGCCACAGAGCTGGGCCTTCCTGTGCAGAGAGGGTGTCCCTCAGACGCCACAGAGCTGGGTCTTCCTGTGCAGAGAGGGAGTCCCTCAGACGCCATAGACCTGGCCTTCCTGTGCAGAGAGGGAGTCCCTCAGACGCCACAGAGATGGGCCTTCCTGTGTAGAGAGGGTGTCCCTCAGACGCCACAGAGATGGGCCTTCCTGTGTAGAGAGGGTGTCCCTCAGACGCCACAGAGATGGGCCTTCCTGTGTAGAGTGGGTGTCCCTCAGACGCCACAGAGCTGGGCCTTCCTGTGCAGAGTGGGAGTCCCTCAGACGCCATAGAGCTGGGCCTTCCTGTGCAGAGTGGGTGTCCCTCAGACGCCACAGAGCTGGCTCTTCCTGTGTAGAGAGGGTGTCCCTCAGACGCCACAGAGCTGGGCCTTCCTGTGCAGAGAGGGAGTCCCTCAGACGCCACAGAGCTGGCTCTTCCTGTGTAGAGAGGGTGTCCCTCAGACGCCACAGAGCTGGGCCTTCCTGTGTAGAGTGGGTGTCCCTCAGACGCCACAGAGCTAGCTCTTCCTGTGTAGAGTGGGAGTCCCTCAGACGCCATAGAGCTGGCTCTTCCTGTGCAGAGAGGGTGTCCCTCAGACGCCATAGAGCTGGGCCTTCCTGTGTAGAGAGGGTGTCCCTCAGACGCCACAGAGCTGGGTCTTCCTGTGCAGAGAGGGTGTCCCTCAGACGCCACAGAGCTGGGTCTTCCTGTGCAGAGAGGGTGTCCCTCAGACGCCACAGAGCTGGGTCTTCCTGTGCAGAGAGGGTGTCCCTCAGACGCCACAGAGCTGGGCCTTCCTGTGTAGAGAGGGTGTCCCTCAGACGCCACAGAGCTGGGTCTTCCTGTGCAGAGAGGGAGTTCCTCAGACGCCACAGAGCTGGGTCTTCCTGTGCAGAGAGGGTGTCCCTCAGACGCCACAGAGCTGGGCCTTCCTGTGTAGAGAGGGTGTTCCTCAGACGCCACAGAGCTGGGCCTTCCTGTGTAGAGTGGGAGTCCCTCAGACGCCACAGAGCTGGCTCTTCCTGTGCAGAGAGGGAGTCCCTCAGACGCCACAGAGCTGGGCCTTCCTGTGTAGAGTGGGTGTCCCTCAGACGCCACAGAGCTGGGCCTTCCTGTGTAGAGTGGGTGTCCCTCAGACGCCACAGAGCTGGGCCTTCCTGTGTAGAGAGGGTGTCCCTCAGACGCCACAGAGCTGGGCCTTCCTGTGTAGAGTGGGTGTCCCTCAGACGCCACAGAGCTGGCTCTTCCTGTGCAGAGAGGGTGTCCCTCAGGCGCCACAGAGCTGGGCCTTCCTGTGCAGAGAGGGAGTCCCTCAGGCGCCACAGAGCTGGCTCTTCCTGTGCAGAGAGGGTGTCCCTCAGACGCCACAGAGATGGGTCTTGCTTTTCATTCACTTGATACTCTGTCTCTTATTGGGGTGTATAGACTATTTATACTTTAACTATTGGTATGATGGGATTAAACTCTGTCATCTTGCTAATCATTTCTACTTGTTTCTTCTCTTATTTACTCCTTTTCTGTTGTTTTTGCTGACTTGCTTTGGGATTATTTAGATATTTTCATATTAACATGATTTTTTTTCCATTCTTCTTTATTTATATCTCTTTTTTCAAACTTGTTTAGTGATTACTCTGGAGTTTCAACTATACATCATCAACCAATTACAATTTATCTTGAAATATACTGTATGTATGACTTGAGAACCTTATAACGCTAGACTTCCAACTCCTCCTTCCCACCTTTTGTGCTTTGGGGGCCATTTACGGTGTTCTTACCTATGTGGTAAGTCCACAATAAATCGCTGTTATCTTTGCTTTAAACAGTCATCTTTGAGAGGGAGTCAGAATGAGAGGAAAAGAATATATTGCATTTACGCTTCATTTTAACTACTTCTGAAAATCATCATCCTCTGGAATAGAGCTAAAGTGTTGGCATTTGATTACGTATTCCTTTGACATTTATTTTTCAAAGTGCGGGTCTGCGATCAACGGTTTCTCTCAGATTTTTGTCTTTCTGAAAATGCCTTTATCTTGCTTTCATATTTAAAAGATATTTCCATAGGTCATAGCATTCTGAGAGAAGAGTTTTGTTGTTTTTTTTTATCCTATCAGCACTTTAAAGCTATTGTTCTATTACCCTCTGGCTCACATAGTGTCTGATGAGAAGGGTGCAGTTGGTCTCCGTGTCTTGGTATGTTGTGTCGTGTGTGTATGTGTGTATGTGTGTGTCGTGTGTGTATGTGTGTGTGTATGCGCGTGTGTGTATGTGTGTATGTGTGTGTATGTGTGTGTCGTGTGTGTCATATGTGTGTGTGTCGTGTGTATGTGTGTGTCGTGTGTGTATGTGTGTGTGTGTATGTGTGTGTCGTGTGTGTCGTATGTGTGTATGTGTGTGTCGTGTGTGTGTGTGTCGTGTGTGTCGTGTGTGTATGTGTGTGTATGTGTCATGTGTGTGTGTGTGTGTGTGCACGCGCGTGCAGCATCCAGACTTTCTGGAATCCATTGCTCACACCCACTCAGCCTTCAGCGAGTCACAAAGAACTTCTGCTGAGTTTCTCTTACGGTGTGGCGTCCGTTGTCCCGTGCTCCTGTGTGCTGTCCCAGGTGAGCCAGCGCTCATGGGCCCCCTCCCTGGAGAGGCCCAGCTCTTCTTGTGTTTCAGACGACTCGCTTGCTCTGTTCCCTCCGCTTCCTCACGGGCTCAAGAAGAGTTCCTGTTGCCCAGCTTTCTCTTGTTCTTCAGCAGATGTTGTGTTCTTTCCAGCCACCCTGGGCTCTGCAATCACTGTGGCCATTTTTAATCCACGAATTTTGGGTGGGTGCTGAGCGGGGGAAGTCGGACAGTTTTCTTGGTGATGTATATGGCGGGAGGGACCGAGGGATATCACAGCCAGGGCTGTGAGCAGACGGGAGAGAGCGCATGACCAGGAAGAGTGGGTGTGAGGGGCTTGTGTGAACTTTGCGTCTCTTTCATCACTGCTACGAGAGGCGAGCTTTGCAGCACGAGCAGCGTGAGAGGTGCAGGAATTTTATCATGGCCACGTGCCTTCCCAGACTGTGCTCTGTGCCAGGAGACCCTTGTCTTTGTCTCTGTGCCCTTGAGCCAAAGGACTCTGTGGGTGTCTGTGTGTTGCTCCAGAAAGGAGCTTGTAAAGAACGAGGACCTCACTTTGTACCCTGGCAAAAGTTTGATGGGACAGCCAATAGACTAGCCCCTCTTTGGTGACCACCAGGTGACTGATCATCCTTAAAATGAGAGGCATGTCATGTCACTGCTCTTCTCAAATACATCGATTCCCCGCTGTGTACCGTGCACACTGTCACCCCCCGGCATTTGGTATATAACCTCAGGGTGACCACTCCGTCTCCCCATTCTGTCTCCCCAGTGACCGTACTCACCACTGTCTCCCCATTCACCAGGTTTTTCCATAACGCCATCCCTTTACCCGTGTTGTTTTCCCAGGTAAGAATGCCTTCCCCCTTCAGAGGTCTGCCCTCTCTCCCACACCTGGTCCGTCCAAGCGGCTCCCGGGCAGACATACCCCTTCCCAGGGCAGAGCCGTCTGATCTGCCCCGTGTGTCTGTTAATGTGTTTACTGCTCCAAAGAGAGACTTGCCTGTTTCAATGACATGAGTATGTCCCCTAGAATACGACTTCCCCGAAGAGGCACGTCATCTGGCAGGTGTAGAGAATTTGGTTTACTATCTGTTCACTAAAAGAAAGAAAGAGTGGAAGAATTTGAAAATGGTGGCCCCTGTGACAAACAGAAATTTGGCTTCCAAATGAATAAACAACAATGTGTATGAGGGGGTCTTATTTTTAATGGAAAAGGTGTTAGGTTTGAAACATAGTCACATAGAGTGGGGGAGTGGGCTTCTTCTCATTGAAAACTTGTCTGATCTCAAATATTGGGCAGTTGGAAAAGAAACCGGGAAAGCTTTTATGGGTCTCCATCTCGGAGTCCCCGGGAAAGGCTGTCCCATGGGTCAAGGTGCTCCAACCCACTGTGCTGCCCGAGCCTTAGAGAATCCGGCAGCAAAAAAAAAAGAGAAATAGCCCAATTTCTTCCTTTGCGTCATGCCACCCTTAGCTTCCAGAAGCATCCATCACGCGTCCCCATTCTCAGTGCTGTAACTGCCTGTGCCTCTGAGCAGCCGCTAAGTCCCTTCTTCATCTCTCCTCCCTCCTGTGCCTCCCCCGACCCCGTCTGTTCTGTGTCTCCAATGACGATGGCCCGGGGCAGTGCCCACCGCGTCCCCGCAGAACGTGCAGACGGAAGCCGTGAACTCCACGACGCTCCGGTTCCTGTGGAACCCCCCGCCTCAGCAGTTCATCAATGGCATCAACCAGGGATACAAGGTACATGGCCTTGGCCACCACGGGGCTGTCTGGGCATGTCACGGCCATTGTGAACGGCGAGGAGGTCACCCGCCCCACCGCAGTGGGGTCCTCTGGAGTCACCAAGGTCTTATCACCAGCGACACTGACTCCAGACTCTCAAATGATTAGTTTTTTTTTTCAAGGGGATGGTTCATACAGAGCAGAGCCCTTTCTTCTGAGAGAGACCTTTCATTTGAAAATGACCAGCAGGAGACCTGTCTCCGCTGATTGGAATCAGATTTGTACGAACCACTTCTTCCTGGAAGGGAGTCCTCTCAGGACCACGGGGCGGCGGGTGCCATTGAGTGACATTTCCATCAAAGAAGGGTCGTTATTCCTCCCCCCTACCCCCTTTGCGGCAGGGAGAATTCTGCTCACAGAACTGAGACCCGTGGATGCAAGGTACCTCCCCGGACTGAATTCCAGGCACGGACACATTGTCACCAACCCTCCCCCTTCCCTTTGTCCTCTCTCACCGGAATATGTCACCTTCATACACGTCCTGGGACACCAGCTCCGAAAGTCTAGTCTGTCTTAGCTTTTTTTAGATCCTCTTCTCCCGGTGGGACCCGGAGCCCTGGTTTCACCTGCGGCGCCATCATGGGCCACCCACAGCCGCAGGTAAACTCCGGGAGGACCCCGGAGAGAAGCTGGATCTCGTTTGCGGGAATGCTCAGTCCGTTTCAGATTCAGAGAGCGTTACTTCCTCAGACGCACAATCCATTGTGTTTCCCCCATTTGGATTCAATTTACAAAAACACTTGTTTTTTGTTTTTTGGGGTTTTTTTTTTGCTAGCGAGGCAAACGTAGCTAGAGCGTTCCTGAAAGGAAATTCTATTGCTCAACCAGGGCGGTACTGCCTGTCTGACTGTCTGTCCTGTCTTATTGGCGAGATCTGGGCTTCCGTCCGACGCCTCAGCGGTAGCTCTCACCTCCATAAATACGCCTTGTGTCACCCATCAGCCCCGGGGGGGACCCTGCAAATATTTGGTGTCAAAAAAGTTAAAAGTCACACTCACACAGAATGTTGCCAGCGCCTAAAAACAACTCCCCTTGGAATATGTGTATCTACTCTCATTTCTCTCCAATTGTAATCCATCTTCTAAAACCCTTTTCAGAAAACTACTGAGATGATAAATTATGATTAAGATTGTTCCCATGAAATTGAGCTGATTTTTTTTGAGTCAGAGAAGGCGACTCTTTAGAAAAACATTTGTATACAGGTTTCTTTGTCCTGAGTCAGCTAAATAACAGTTGGTTTGTCCTTATTCCTCCCTGTTAGAAAATACATATTCTGGGCCTGGCCTGGGGTGGCGCAGTGGATAAAACGTCGACCTGGGAACACTGAGGTCGCTGGTTCGAAACCCTGGGCTTGTCTGGTCAGGGCATGTATGAGAGTTGATGCTTCCTGCTCCTCCCCCCTTTCTCTCTCTCTGTCTCTCTCTCTCACACACTCACTCTCTCTTCTCTAAAATGAATAAATAAATAAAAAAGGAAATACATATTCTGTAACATGTTTCTAGGAAGAGAAGTTTATCATCTGAGTCAAAGTAGATATTTTATGTATATATGCATCTATAAAATACATATATTTATCTTCAATAATTTGTGAAACATCTTTTAAACTCGACGTTTTCAGTAGGATTATAAATGTTGGATTTGAGGAGTTCTTTATAACTTTGAAGACCTCTTCATTTCAAAATAAAATTCTGATGCCGACCTGAAGGTGTGCACTTAAAAAGCGTCTCTTCTTCACCCTGTCCCACCCCAGCTCCTGGCGTGGCCCGCCGAGACCCCCGAGGCCATCACCGTCGTCACCATAGCTCCAGACTTCCACGGCGTCCACCATGGCTACATTACCAACTTGAAGAAGTTCACCGCTTACCTCACGTCGGCCCTGTGTTTCACCACGCCGGGGGATGGGCCCCCGAGCACGCCACAGCTCGTCCGGACGCACGAGGACAGTGAGTGTGCCTTGCCATGCGACTCAACAGCAGCCGGGTCCCTTGTCAGAGAGGTTGGAACCGCTGCCCTGTCCAGCACCGGGCAAGGCAGAGGCGGGCTGTCAGGAAACTCCCTGTCTCAGAGGACTGGCGGTGAATAGTATGCGTCATGGTGGGAGAGGCTGTCCCTGGGACAGGAACAGGGGTGGGGGGGGCAGGAGAGGGAGCCTCGTCCCACCGCGGGGTCAGTCTTCCGTCCACTGGACTTCTCTTTGCCTGGGTTCCATCCGCCAGTCCCCTCCCCTTCTCCCTGGGCCCCCTGGGTCCCAGACCCCAGACCCCCACAGGGGTATGTCACCTGCGCCACCACCACCCTCTGGACTTCCCACTGCCCCTGTCTGGTCAGTGAGACCAGCTGCTGGCTCTCGGGCCAGCATGTGCTCCGGGAAGCGTCCTCTGATGGTGCCACCCTGAGAAAATGAGCCCGGTGTGAGCACATTTAATCACAAGAAGGTTCGTTATAGTTATTAGTAATTGGAAAAAAAAGAAAAAGAGAAACATTCAAATGTCCCAAGGGGATAATTGAAAAAATTATAGAATGACAATATGGTAAATATTTTATAGTGATTAAAGGCTTTTGAGAGAAAAAACAGTCATGATCTAGCGCTCGGGGGAAAAACAGAACAGTATACAAAACTACACGAGAGCCAGATGTTGTAAACACACACTTGTATGAGGGACAGGGTCTGAGAGAAGACCTTGAAGGAAGCGTCACGATTCTGCCAGTTCTTATCTCCGTGTGGAGTTTGGTTTGTATTTGTATTTTTACTGTTAGGGATGCTCGTTTCTACAATGAGTATTGGCTTTCTTTATAGGGAGAATTAGAACTAGTGTATTTTTCTCTAAGGCTGTGCAGGGCCACCACTGTCTGTTCTCCGGCATCCTGTCCTTCAGCCTCCTAGCCGCCCTGTCCTGTCTGCAGGGCACAGAGGCCAGAGCCATCCAGTGAGCTTCCAGTGTCCCCTTCGCCTTAGAGGGTCCCTGTGGCGTCACCTGTGCCCCTCCCCTCCCCCCTCACAGGGTGGAGCCTGGCCTTTCTCAGCGGGCAGATGTGCTCAGGTCTCCCGCACCTGCACCGGGGGGGGGGGGGGGGGGGTGAGCAGCCCCCAGACCACGCTGCTCAGCCGGTCACCCAGCCGGCCTATTTCTGTCCAGCATCAACGACTGCTCTTACGCCGGCCCCCTTAACAGTTGGTTTGTCCTTATTCAACTCCCATATGTGCCTTGACCAGACAAGCCCAGGGTTTCGAACCGGCGACCTCAGTGTTCCCAGGTTGACACTTTATCCCACTGCGCCACCACAGGTCAGGCCATTTTTTTTTAATTTCTTTTTTTTATTTTATTCATTTTAGAGAGGAGACACAGAGTGAGAGAGAGAGAGAGAGAGAGAGAAAGGGGGGAGGAGCTGGAAGCATCAACTCCCATATGTGCCTTGACCAGACCAGTGCAGGGTTTTGAACTGGCGACCTCAGTGTTCCCAGGTCGACGCTTTATCCACTGCGCCACCACAGGTCAGGCCTTAAGTCTTCTTAATGGTTGAGGAACGTGTAGCCATATTCCCTATTTCATTCCTGATACTGAGATTCTGTTTCTGCTGGGTGTGTGTGTGTGTGTGTGTGTGTGTCTATAATTCTCCTAAGAGATTTATCAACTTTATTGACTTCTTTTTCACAGACTTTTATTTCATTGATTCTCCTGCATTGTTTTCCCATTTTCAAGTTCATTAATTTCTGCTCTTATTATTTCCTTCCTTCCTCTCGCTTTGGGCTTTTCTCTTCTTTCTTTAATTTCTTGAAGTAAGCATTTAGATGATTAATTTGAAGCTGTCTTCATTTCTAATGTGAGCATTTTTTTAGTGCTATAAATTTTCCTTTCCGCACTGCTTTAGCTGCATCCCACATGTTTTGATACTTTGTGTTTCATTTTCATTCAATTCTATGTATTTTTATTTTCTTTGAGACTTCCTCCTTGACCCATGGATGATTTCAAAGTATGCTATTCAATTTCCATGTGTTGGAGATTTCCCAGTTGTTTTTCTGCTGTTGACTTCTACCTTGATTACATTATGGTCAAAGAATACACTCTTGTATCATTTCAACATTTTTAATTCATTGACGTTTGCCGTAGGACCTAGGATATGATTGATCTCGGTGAATGTTTCATGAGTGCTTGAAAAAAAAAAAACACTGTGTGTTCTGCTGTGGAATCAGCAGATCATAAACTTTTTCGATCATAAACTTTATATACCTTTTCCTCAGAGTGTAGGATTAAAGGAGAAAGTTGAACCAGTGTGACCTTTTCTTTTAAAAGAAGTGTTGCTGATATTTCGTGAAATGCTTGCCCCTTGTGCCTTCCTCATTATCAGTGGTGTCTCAGCCGTCCATCTATGCAAATACAAACATGTATGCCTCCTTACATTCACGTGGACGGTGGCCCGCCGGGGGTTGACGGGGTGGCAGGGATGAGTACACATAGCCCCTGCCCTCAGAGTGACCAGGTGAGAGGGGGACCTGATTGAGGTCAGTGCCACTGAGGAAGGAGGTCTGTAGAAGTGGCAGTGACAGCCCCATGAAGAGGGACAGAACACACCTGGGCAGCAGTCAGGTGAGTCTTGCAGAGGAGGTGACAGTTGAACTCAACCCTGATGAATGAGCCTTCTGTGCAGAGAACAGACGAGGACGTCCGGGTAGGAATATCCAGAGAGCAGAACGAGAAGGGTGTCTGAGGAAACATGGGGGCCTCAGTCTGTGGGGGGTGGGGGCTAGGATAGCAGGCTGGGAGCAGGTCCCAGAGAGCCAGCCAGCCAGCTGCTGAGCCCCAAAGTACAGGGACCAGGATAGTCTAAGCATGGGGACCATGGAGGGATTTCCAGTATGGGTGTCATTTGAGTCCAGCTGTGGTTTTGTTTTGTGGTGATAGATGGAGACAAAGGTGAAGGAATCCCGGAAGAAAAAAGGAAATGTAAAACCCTACACCCAGGCCAAAGGGACAGTGTGGGGACAGTCTAGAGGCATGCCATGGAGAACCGGAGGCTTCTGGTGTGGGGACGGGAGGAGGAGTTCTCGGAGAACTCAACGGACTCTGGGTCATGTGACCGTGCAGAGGGTGATGCCCAGAACCAGAATGCGGGATCAGGTCTAGGCTGAGGGACGTCTAGGTAGGCGTGACGGGTGGGCAGTAGAGAGTCTGGAGTGGATCTGAGAGTCCTAGCAGTTGGGGCCGCGATCTTGTTTTCCGAGTAGGGGTTAGGAAACACAAGCGAGCGTGTGGTCTGGCCACAGATGTACGTACCTGAGGTATGAGGTCCTTCGTCATTAAAGCCCCCCTAGGTGGCTGACGTCGCTGTGGAAACCGGGGGTTGGGGGTGCAGACTGTAGGGGGGGGGCCGAAGAGAAGGGGGACGCCCACCAGACCCCGCACAGTCGTGGGCAAGGAGGGGCGCAGAGCCAGGCGAGCAGAGGGCTGGTTCTCTGGAGGGGGAGGAGGCCACCTTACACTCACCTGTGGGAAAATGCATGCTAGTAACTCTTCTACGTGTGTAGCTGAGGCAGGAGGGTGAGTCCTGGTAGGAGGAATCGGAGATGGAACAAGCCAGAACTCAGAGGCGCCCAGGGATTCCAGGGGCATCTGTCAAGCAGCCCATGATACGTCTTTATTATTCAGGCGTCTCCCGCTCTTTCATGTATTGAAACGAGGCAGGGCAACATCTTCAGCTCAGACCATCACTGGGTCCCACTGGACATCTGATTTTGCTTTTCAGAGGCTATTTGTTCATAGTGAAAAGAAACCTCTTCAGATACAAGAGGGGAGAGCCCTGGCTGAATTCTCTGCCTCAGGAAGCCCCACAGCTTAGGATAGTCTAAGCATGGGGACCATGGAGGGATTTCCAGTATGGGTGTCATTTGAGTCCAGCTGTGGTTTTGTTTTGTGGTGATAGATGGAGACAAAAGTGAAGGAATCCCAGAAGAAAAAAGGAAATGTGAAACCCTACACCCAGGCCAAAGGGACAGTGTGGGGACAGTGTCACCAGTTAGACAGACAGAGCTGTGGGGGGAGCCCCCTGAAGAGCTCTGAAGCCAGGAAAGAGAGCGTAAGGGCAGAGCTAGCCCCGCCATTCGTAAGCAGAAAGAGAGCCGGGGAACTTCGTCCCTGGGAATCTGGAAAATGAGAAGGGATGTCATCCTTTTAGAATTTTCCCACGGAGCCACCATTTTTTGATAGGCAGGCAGCCCGTTTGTTGTATTGAGAAACACAGAGCATTCTTGACTCTGTGGACTGGCATTGGAGGTTGGAGGCCAGGTGGGGGCCAGCTTTCAGGCGCAGCCTCTAGAGGACAGTGTTGGGCCCCTGGGTGCTGCAGCACGGCTTCCGTTGCCATCTGGCTGAGGGTGCCGCAGTCCGTCTGCTGGGTGCACAGACCCGCGGGCCTGCCCCTCCAGAGCTCCACTCAAACAGGAGCTCGGGTCTGACTGGGCGGTGGTGCAGTGGATAGAGCGTCGGACTGGGATGCAGGAGACCCAGGTTCGAGACCCCGAGGTCGCCAGCTTGAACATGGGCCTATCTGGCTTGAGCAAAAGCTCGCCAGCTTGGACCCAAGGTCGCTGCCTCGAGCAAGGGGTTACTAGGTCTGCTGTAACCCCCCAGTCAAGGCACATATGAGAAAGCAGTCAGTGAACAACTAAGGTGTTGCAACGAAGAATTGATGCTTCTCATCTCTCTCCCTTCCTGTCTGTCTGTCCCTCTCTCTGACTCTCTCCATCTCTGTCACACACACACACACACAAAAACATGAGCTCAGGTGGGGGTGGAGTGGGAGGGGTTGGGGTAGGGTGACAGTCACGAGGACACAGAATATAAACTGAAGCCCGGACAGGCCAGGGTCTCAGCAGTGCCGGGGTGGCCCCTCGGGCAGGAGTCCAGGAAGCAGAGACACCGAGAATGTGGAGAAGGAGCAAAAAGCTTTCTTTGCCGCTCAACCGATAGCTAGAAGAAAAAGGCAGCTCGAGCATCCGTCAGCGCATCTCTCTGGAAGCTCAGGCTGGGGAGGCGGGGTGGGGGGGGGGTGCTGGCCTTGACAGCCATTCCCCTTCCCCGCCCTCTGCCCTCCGCCCCCGAAGCGTGAAACTTGTCAGAGCAACAAGGGTCTTTCCAAAGTTTCACAGAGCCGCGTATCTGCTGATCCATGAACATCACAAGTCGTGTTCACAGGTCTCGCCCAAGGGCCGTGGGGAGCCAGGTGTTGAGCTCGCCTGCGTCTCTCTGCGTCTGCATGAGCAGGGTGAGCAGCGCCAGGACCGGGCGAGGCTTGTGCGCAGGGCAGTCCCCACCCTTGACTTCCTGCTCTCCTGTGTTTAGTTTTAAAAGGTTGCATTTTGTTGTTGTTAGAAAGATCTCAGTGTGGCATTATTCAGGGGCGTCAGGGGCGTGATGCTTTCAGCCGGGTGCGGGGTGCCCTGTCTGGCCGGGCGGGCGCTTCACGGACACGTGTGGAAATGAGTCAGTTCCTCGTCTGTTCTTCCTGCTCGCCCTCTCCTCTGTCTGTCTCCGCCTCCTCCCCCCACCCGCGGTGCCCTGCGAGTCTCCTGACTTGGGCACAGAGAGAGGGAGGCGTGTGGACGCAGAAGAGAGGCCAGTGAGCAGGTGAAGAGCAGATGAGGGTCGCTGGCCGGACGCCGCGAAGCCTGGCATGGGGAATGGGGGAGCCCGTCTCTCCCGCTGCCCCAGCTCCGTTTTCAGGCTCCAGATAAAAAGGAAAGCATGTCCGTTTTACCCGAGGACATCGCTCATGGCACCGTCATTGGTCAGCACACGGGCCGGCGGGCCCTGACGGGACCTGTCGTAGGCGCCGTGGACTCTGAAGCTGGCGTGGTGTGGGGTCCAACGGCCCTGGATGCCAGGCCTGTCCTGCTGTCCCTCTAGGACACGCAGGAGAGCCTCGTGCTAGCCCGAGCTCCGCCCACTGGTTCTGCGTCCTCGGGCTGTTGCTTCACTCACTGCTAAGGGCCGGAATTCCGCAAGAAGGAGAGATCTGTAATGTCCCCCAAGCCTGGGAATCCGTAACCTCCATCTGTTAGTCAGGTTTGGGCCTCTCAAGCGTTTTCTCATGGGTGCCTTTCAAAGTGACAGGAAGCTCATCTCAGGAAGATCCTTGAATCCAACTAACGCGGACGACAGCCGTGTTTCTGCGGGGCTGGGGGCGCTCGCTGCCCCCCGTGTTTTATTCCTCGTTCGCCTCATGGGGACCTTGCAGAGTGCCCGCACTTTCCCCACTTCTCAGGTTAGCAAACTGAGGCTCGGAGAGCTAAGTGAGCACCCAGACGGCGAGCAGCTGGCCTCAGTGTCCACCACGGCTCTGCCCCTCTGCCTCCTGTGTTAGAAGAAGGGCTTCAGGGCAGAGAAACTGCAGGAACTTTCTCAGGCCACCGCCTAGGCCTCTGAGGGGGTCCTAGCAGAGTGAGCTGGTGTTTGAAGCCGGGGGTTCTCGCTGGGGGGTGCAGGCGTCACCCCAAGGCGGGTCTGGGCTGGCCCTGCCTCCAGCCTCGCAGCCCAGTGCGGTTGCAGAACACATGCAGGGGCGGCAGGTGCAGGTGACCACCCTCCTGCCCCCCCATCTGCATGTTCCGATGAGATCAGAGCAGAGGGAGACGGGGAGGGCTGTGTGAAGCCCCCCACCGCTGGCTGGTCTCATGGCTCTCGGCGCGGCCGAGGGAACACTGAGCCGAGCCAGGTGCGCCTGCACCGGGACACCTCTCACACCGCCGTCCTGTCTGGTTTCACCAGCCCTCCCGCGGGGCTCCGCCCCTGGCTCCCCCGCTTCCCTCCTCCAGTTAGCGCCCTCGCCACACGTCCAGCTGAGAGGGAACCGGCGGTGTGGCATTAACAGGCGGCCCTGTTCTGACTCGCTAGGACCAGGAGCAGTGGGACACCTGAGCTTCACGGAGATCCTGGACACATCGCTCAAGGTCAGCTGGCAGGAGCCCCTGGAGAAGAACGGCATTATCACAGGTGAGCGGCCCTGTCCTCCGGAAAATAAGACCAAGGTCAGCCCCAACACGGGGACCTGGTGACGGCCTCAAACAGAACCACAGTCGGAGCCGATGTGGGTCTGTGGAGTGCGGTGGAGGCCGGAGGCCCATCCTCACCCCTCAGGGCCCTGCCGCCAAGGGCCCAGCCCCTCTGAGGGCCTTTACCTGCTTGGGCTGCAGCCTCGGGAGCTCAGAATCTTTGTCTACAAACCTCCAATCACATCACACAGGGCACCTCTGACCGTCACTTTCAAATAAAGTAAGCTTAGGAATCTATCTGGTTCTGCCCTGGAGAAAAAGGTGTTTTGAAACATCCACTTTAAAAATAAAATGGGCCCTGGCTGGTTGGCTTAGTGGTAGAGCGTCAGCCAGGCGTGTGGATGTCCCAGGTTCAATTCCTGGCCAGGGCACACAGGAGAAGCGCCCATCTGCTTCTCCACCCTTCCCCCTCTCCTTTCTCTCTGTCTCTCTCTTCCCCTCCTACAGCCAAGGCTCCATTGGAGCAAAGTTGGCCTGGGCGCTGAGGATGGCTCCATGGCCTCTGTCTCAGGTGCTAGAATGGCTCTGGTTGCAATGGAGCAACAGCCCAGATGGGCAGAGCATCCCCCCCTGTTGGGCATGCTGGGTGGATTTGGGTCGGGAGCATGCGGGAGTCTGACTGCCTCCCTGCTTCTTGCTTCAAAAAAAGAAAAAATATATTTGTTTAAATGTAACAGGGAACAGTCATTATTGAAACTGAAGCCCAAACCACTGATCTGTCCTCCGTCCTCAAGCCTGCCTGGTAGCAGATGTCAGTCTGAGTGTGGGAGGTAGAAGGCTTTCTGCTGCCTGGCGTGGGAGGAACTAAGGGGGGGGGCGTTACTGGAGTGGGAGGAACTAAGGGGGGGGCGTTACTGGCGTGGGAGGAACTAAGGGGGGGGCGTTACTGGCGTGGGAGGAACTAAGGGGGGGCGTTACTGGCGTGGGAGGAACTAAGGGGGGGGCGTTACTGGTGTGGGAGGAACTAGGGGGGGCGGGGCGTTACTGGCGTGGGAGGAACTAAGGGGGGAGGGGCGCTACAGACCGCAGGAACCCCAGGGAGGTAGACACGGCTCTGACCTCACCAGGGAGCAGGAACAGGCCAGCGCAGGGAAGACGACACCCACTCACCCAGCTCCTACCATTTGGAAGGAGAGGCTTCCCAGTGCCCAGCCCTCAGGGACCAGTCCCACGGCCCAGTCAGAGCTGCACTCACGCTGGATTTCAGAGGCCACAGCAGGGCAGAGGCACGGTGAGGGTCAGGGTCAGGGTTAGCGTTCTGGCGCCTGTAGGCAGCCACACTGTCAGGTCCCCGCAGGGGAGCATCCCTGGGCCTCTGCTTTATCCCAGAGGGAGGAGGGGGCCAGGAGAGGGGGAGTGCTGAGCAAGGCGTCCCTGCCTGCCCCCCGCAAATTGCCCATTTCGCCCACATTGTGAAGCCAGCATCTTCCACTCTGTCTCCATAAACTCTGATTTATGAGGGCCGGGATGCGCTCAGACAGTTTGTGATTGGATGTACTGCTCTCTAGTAGGGAATTTACTTCAGATCAACAGAAAATTATTTCTGAAGCTCCCCGGGTAGTTAGTCTCAGTTAGACAGCTGCGTAGAGCAGGTAGGGAGCCTCTCCTCTACCCCCCTCGCCCGCGGCCCTCGCACGCCGGATCAGATGAGACGCCCCGAGCCAGAGCTACCGTGCATGTCCCCTAAAGCTGTGTGGCACCCCATGCCGCAGCCCAGGCCAGCCCTCCCCCTGTGCTGGTGTCCACCGGGGCCTGCGGCCTGGGCGGGCCCTCCGCTGTCCATGGCCAGCCAGGTCTGTGTCCGTAATGATCATATCAGCCGGGCTTCCCATTCCGACGCGGATGCAACCCCGGATGAAGATGCTGGAATGGCCGTGTCTGGGCTCCAGGCTGCCCCCCGCCGCACAAGGAGACGCTGTCATTTGGCAAATGTCAACAGAGAACAAATTTGTTTATTTTTAAACAAAGAAAACTGTCTGACAGACATAGGGGTGACGCTGAGGAAGTCTTCTCTTCCCGTGAGAGCGGAGGGGAGACCCCGGGCACCACCATATCATTGCAAATTCCCAGGGGTGACCCACCAAGGTCAGGGATGGCTCTCTGCCTGCCGCGGGGTTTAACCTTCTCTTGTCAGGCCCCGGAGAGGAGGCGGCGTGGAGAGAGGCCGGCCGGAGGCACAAAGAGCCTGGGCTAAGCCTGCGAGCGCCGGCCTGTCTCCCGCCCGTCCCCCGGCTCCCTGTGCCGAGGTCCCTCCTCTGTACAGTGGGTGACAGTGGCCCCCACTTCACAGGGCAGCTGCCAGGGTTCAGAGAGTGAATATACGTGAAGGGCTTGGAACCGCACGGGAGCGCGGTCAGTACCCTATACGTGGGTGAGGTGAGTTATCCAACAGAGAAGAGGTGATTGATTATTGCGTCCTGATATCAGTGCTGGAGGAACAAGGGGCGTCGCATCGGGCGGTGGCGAGAGGACGCGACTCTAAGGTTATCTGGGGTCTGGTGGGAGCCAGGGAAGGGCAGTGGTGAGCGGTTAGCCTGGGAGACGAGGCCTGGCGAGATCCTGTGGACAGAGAGGGCGAGGGGTCCTCAGAGGCCCGGGACAGGGGACCCAGGGCAGGGGGCTCGGGGCAGGGGATCAGGGCAGGGACCCAGAAGCCAGGAGCGACCCTCAAGCTGCTCTGACTTTGGGGAGCTCTGGTGTCACTGGAGCACCCAGCGATAGGACCTCCCCTCGGCCTGCCTTGTCCCTGGGTGTCCCAGCATGGGACCCCGTGCCAGCGCACAGAGCCGCGGCTGTAAGAGGCTGAGGGTCGGCAGACAGGCAGCAAGCAGCTTCTGACGTTCAATTTTTTTTTTTTTTTTTTTAATATTCAAGTCCCGAGACGCGGCCCTCTGAATCCGTGTTCACCTGAAGGGCGAGCTCCTCGCGATATTTATCGCTTTCATCAGAGGGTGCAGGAGCGCTAAGGCGCTGGAGAGCTTCTTCAGCGTCCCCCTGTTTATTGACTGGGAAGGAGGGAGGACAGGCTTCTCGGCGGTTTCCCGCCGCCTGTGGGCCCGGGAGCTCCGTCCATCACCGCCCCCCTCCTGCGCGAGGCTCCCCAGCGCACTCTGATCCCATAAACGCCCTCCACGGGGCGCTGCTCGGGGAGCTGGCTGGGCCTCTTCCCTCTGAGCCCCAAACCAAGGCGGAACCGAGGTGGAATAAATTGTGATTATGAGGCCCCGCTGGACGGAGCAGAGCGTGGGGGCGAAATCAGATTTCAGGAGAAAAACGGCTGGAAACTGGGTGGAGGCCGAGCTGGAAGCGGAGCCCGGGAAGCCGGGGGGCGCAGGGCCGCGTTTACAGACAGGGTGGTCGCACAGCGAGCGTGTGTGTCTGTCACCCGTTCCCGGGACCCGGGAGCCACGTGTCCAGACAGCAGGTGCGGCCCCAGGAGCGGGCTGCTGATTTAGGGCGCTGGGTAATGAATATACGAGCGCATAAAAATGGAAATAGCGCCGAAATGCATCCCCGGTTTGACAAGAGAAGGTTAAACCCCGCGGCAGGCAAGGCGGCCATCAGTCACCATCCCCAGGACACGCTCCAGGCACTGAGGCTGCAGAAGTGGTGGACGGGCCCTGTGCCCCTGGAAGTCACCGTGTCACAGGAGACAGGCCGCCCAGACTGGGATGCGGGGTGATGGGCCACAGCACGGCCGCCCCTCTGCCCGCGCGGCTTCGGGAAACCCCGACTCACTCCGTGTGCTGTCCCCTCCCCGCCCCCACAGGCTACCAGATTTCCTGGGAGGTGTACGGGCGGAATGACTCCCGGCTCACAGACACGCTCAACAGCACGACGCACGAATACAAAATCCAAGGGCTGTCCTCCCTCACCACCTACACCATCGACGTGGCTGCAGTCACCGCGGCGGGCGCCGGTCTAGTGACCTCGTCCACCATTTCTTCTGGCGTGCCCCCAGGTCAGTAAGGTCACGGGCTCACGCGCGTGGGAGGGGCCTCGGCCTCCCCTCCCTCCTTCCTCTTAGTGTTCTGATGCTCACTAGGGGGGGGGGCTGACCCGCCCTTCAGAGGGGTATCCGTGTCCTACCAGGATGGCTGGGGAGTAACAGGATGGTGACCCGCCGTCACGTGCTTCCCAGTGTCTCCTGATGGAGACTGAACCTCCCTTCTGTGGGGTGCGGGGTGTGGGCTGGTGGGAGCAGGCCGACGGGCAGGGAGGGGAGCCGTGAACACACACACACACACACACACACACACCCGTGAGCCGTCACTGAGGTCCCCTCCCCCGCTGCCCTGGGGAACCGCACAGAAGGAAACGGCAGGCCCAGTGTGAGCACGGGCAGCAGGACATGTTGAGATTAAATGAAGAATCCTGTGGACGAGAGAAATGTCCCAGCCTCCAGTAGGAAATTGTTATAAGAATTTGAGTTTGTTGCAGCCAAACGGGTGAGCCTTGTCAGGAAGCAAGATGGCAGACGGCCCGGAGAGAATGCCAGCTTGGCAGATATTTTGGAATTGGGGGGGAACAGAGAGAAGATTTTGGGGCGGGTAGGACTCCCCACATTCACGATCGGCTCGCGTGCGAGCTTGTTTCCCGGAGAAGCCCTTGTGCGTACAGCACGGGAAGCAGAGAACTTGATTCGTTCAACGAAACAGTGAAAACCTGGGTTTGCCGTCAGAGACAGAGCAGCAGAAGGCGGGAAGGCAGAGTGAAGAGACAGGGAGAGGGGAGTCAGGATGGGGAAGAGCGTGTCGGTCCCAGCCGGCTGCCAGCAGGGTGGTGGCGTGGTGACAGCCGCTCTGGGGTCCTTCTGGAATGCACGTCCCAGTCTCAGAGGCAGGTACCCTCTGCTCGTCTTTGGGAGAGCGAGTGTTGCACAACTTGCTCTCTCCGGTTCTTGAAGTTTCTGTCGACAGTGCAGGTGCCTCCCCCAGGAAGTCACGAGCGAGAAAACGGGGTGAGGCTCTTGGTTCCGTCTGTGACAGGAGCTGGCGCCCTCGCCGTGTAAACGACGCCCATTCGTCTTATTTTGGTCTCAGGGAGAAGCACAGGGCGCCGGTCATCCGGGCCCGAAAGGTCCCTTCAAACCCGGCGTTGAACCCCTGCGGCAGCCCCCGGTCCAGCACAGGTTTCATAACCTACTGCAGCGGTACCTTGAGATACCAGCAGACCAACGTACAAATAGTTTTTTTAAGATACGAGCTGCGACTCGGTCCGTATTTTTGTTTTGAGATCCGAGCGAAATTCCGAGACACGAGCCGTGATTCGGGAAGCTGCCGCTAGCTGGCGCGCTGGTGCACGGGTCCGGTATCGGCAGTGTTGATGTACCAGTCGACTGACTCACGAGCTCGGTTACAGAACAAATTAAATTTGTATCTCAAGGTACCACTGTATCTTGGACGGGTGATCTGAAGAATATAAAAACACTTGCAGTGAGTAGGGACCCACCTCCCGGAGTAAATGCCCCCTCCCCCCCGCAATGCACCCCGTGACACGGCCCCCCAGGCCAACACCTCATACTTGGTGGGGATCAGGAAAAGGGGAGGCTGCCTCCTCTCATCCAGGTAGCATGACCTCCTAGGGAACTTTCTAGAAGCCACTGGACCCACCCTGCCGACAGTGTGCCAGAGCAAGCCTGCCGTCCCCGGATGGACAATCTCGCTGCCCCCGCCACAGCACGCGGGTTTCAGCACCATCACCCACGCCAGGGTCACGGGGGCTTCCACGGAAACCGGTGGCTGGGCTCACCCTGAGTGTCCCTCCCCGGGGCCAGGCGAGCCCGGGGCGTCTACCTGTGGGACAAGGTCTCCCGTACTGCCGGGCATGGCGGGACCCCGTGAGGCAACCCGGTATCACTTTAAAGGTATTGACAGTTTTGGGGTGTTTTTTTTAACATATTCTTTTAAGAACAGCAACTTTGGCTTACAGAACGATTCATTTTTTTTCCTGATACATCGCCTGCTCCCAGAGCCCACATTTAAAATACTGTTAATTCTTAGTAACCAGTGGTGGTGATGATGATGGCCTGCTGTTAAATTTGTCAGAGACAGCGTCCACACAGTGACTGAGTGCGCAGGGGCCTCGGGATGCTCTGGACACTGTCCAGCCGGGGCGGGGAGCAGGCTTGCTGACCCTGGAGGGACTCTGTCCCCGCGTTGCTGGGACCTGAGGTGGTGCCCTGGTGCCGCGGGGAGGGAAGGGCGGGGGACCCGAGGCCCGGCGGTGCCGAGTGGCCTCTGACAACCCGGGTGGACGCTTGGTTCGTAGGCAGACTGCCTGTAGCTGGAGCTGACCAGAGACTTCCCAGGGTCTCCGTTTTGGCCAGTGCCACATTCTGTTTGCGAGGATTGAAGTTGGCATCCGTGGGCCGACGGAAGGGCCACGTTAAGAATCCAGAGGGCTCAGAAATATAAAGAAAAGAGTCACTTGTCCTTTCAGCTTCAGATTCATTAAATGAGATGAGGTCAGGCCCGGGAGACCCCAGACCCTGCCTGTGGCGACGCTGAGCTGACTGCCAGCCTGGTTCTCGCCCCTGCAAGGCCACGGCGAGTTAGCCATCCCCACAACCCGTGCAGCCTGAGAGCCTTCTCTCTGCCCGCTCTGCACCTGTCCCCTTCGCCCAGCCCGCCCCTTTCTCCAGAGTGTTTGTATCTCGCTAACGTGAGCGGGAACTGTGCACTTCCGAGCGGGACAGGCGTGGGGGGCCGGAGCCTGCCAGAGGGGCTCTATGCGACGGGCAGGCTTAAGTCACAGGTAGCCCCCCACACACACACGGCCGGAGCTGTTCGGAGCACACCGTCCCTTTATGCGGTTGCCAGAGCAACTGCACACAGGCAGGGTGGGAAGAGTTCTGTGCTTGCTTTTCACCGGTATTTGGTCGTCTTGGAAACCAGACCCAGGAAGCCTGAGGCTCAGGACCTGCCCCCCTCTGCCCCCCTGCCCTGTCACAAGGCCTGGAGTTGCGGGGGTCGGGGGGGGGGGCGCCTCCATCCCCTCCCCCACTCTGCTCTCCAAGGCATCCCGGTTCTTGTCCCAGGAGGATGGGCCCTCAAACTGTCCGTGTGGTTGGAGGGGCTCGTCACCCACTCTTTCTTCACTCCACAAGAGCCCGCTCTGTGCAGGCAGGACCCCCCCACCGTCGGCGTTTGTCATCTAAGAAGCCATGTTAACATCTCTCGATGCCACTTCCCGTCGCAGAGGGGCTTCACGGCGACCCTGTTCCAGCGTGACTCACGCTGGGGTCATGTTCCCGGGCCAGCTGTGCCCATCACTCTCACGGTTCCGAACACAAGCCCTCTCTCTGGTGCGAAGGCACTTGGGAAGCGCGTTTCTGGACCAGCGACGGGGTTTAAATCTCCGCCTCTCCTGTCTCATTCACCCCCAGAACTTCCCGGCGCCCCGTCCAACCTGGTCATCTCCAACATCAGCCCTCGCTCCGCCACCCTTCAGTTCCGTCCGGGCTACGACGGGAAGACGTCCATCTCCAGGTGGATCGTGGAGGGGCAGGTAGGCTTCTCGCTGCGGGGGGGGGGGGTAACGTTTCCCAAGAGGGGCGCCGGCCCCTGGATTTATTTCCTCGAGGCCTTCACGGTGGTCAGCAGCGGGGTGGGACTGACGCGGGGCCATGTTTGCAGGAGCGTCAGGGGCCCAGGAATGACACCTGGGTGGGAGGGGACTGGGACGGGATGTGGACAGACGAGGGGAACTGCGAGGTCAGACTGGGCTCTCACTGGACGATACGAGGAGTGGTGACCAGGGTTACAGTTCACACTGTGGTTCATACGGGGTTTCCAGAACTGGAGAGCACGGCTGGTTGATTGTTTTAGCTCTGTTGCAATTAGCTGCCCAGCATCCTGACAGGATGGGTCGTCTGGGACCCTTGTCCGTCACACACATGAATGAACGAATGAACAAATGAATGAGTGAATAAAGGAAGGAAGGAAGGAGGGAGGGAAGGAAGGAAGGAAGAAAGGAATGAAGAAAAGAGGGAATGAAGGAAGGAAAGAAGGAAGGAAGGAAGGAATGAAGAAAAGAGAGAATGAAGGAAGAAAAGAAGGAAGAAAGGAAGGAAGGAAGGGAGGGAGGGAGGGAGGGAGGGAGGGAAGGAGGAAGGAAGGAAGGAAGGAGAGAGGGAGGGAGGAAGGGAGAGAAGGAGGGAGGGAAGGAGGAAGGAAGGAAAGAAGGAAGAAAGGAAGGAAGGAGGGAGGGAGGGAGGGAAGGAAGGAAGGAAAGAAAGGGAAAGGGAAGGAAAAGAAAAGAAGGGAGGGAGGGAGGGAGGAATGAGGGAGGGAGGGAGCGTGTTTACTCCCAGGCGCTCATCTAGTCGTGAGGCGTAAAGCTGGAAATAAAACTGACTGCCTTTCTGCGGCACAGGAGTCGTTCCTCTTGGGGGTGAAAGAACGCCACGTTGCGGGGACAGGCGCGTGCTGGGTCCTCCCGAGGGTCAGCGGGTTGACCCGCAGGCTGGAGGGGGAGGGGAGGAGGAAACGGGTCTGCAGAGGGCCCGGCCAGCCACACAGTCCAGGGGGATGGGGAGAGACCCGGGCTCGGACCCAGAGCTGTGGCGCGCCCCGGAGGGCTGTGAGCCGGAGACGGGGTGACCTGGCCAGCGCCCGCGATGCTGGCAGCTGCAGGAAAGAACGGAGTTAGCTAGCGGAACGTGCGTGCGCAGTCTCGGAATAGTGCTCGTCCACGCCACCACGGTGACACCCGCGTGGTTTTTGTGAGCGTGCTGGAACTCTGCGCTGGTTACCACGGCTCTCTGGGAAGAGGCCGTGAATTAGGAAGCAGATCCGTACACGTGTTCAGAAGTCTCATCCAGCAGCCGTCCCTGGAAACCGAGGGGGGACTCTCACAGTGCGAACCAACAGCGCGTGGGGTCCCGTCCGTTAGCGGGGCTGGAGCGAGCACTGGCCTCGGGACGGACGGCGTACCCCCCACCCCCCGCAGAACCACGCAGGATAGGGGGCTCTGCGAGGCGGGGTAGGAACCACAGCCGCCCCCTCGTCCACGGTCCCGATTTCTGAGGTTGGCTCCCGGCGGTCAGCCATGTTCCGCGTCAGGGCGCGCTCCTTCCGGACCTGTGCTTGTGTCCTCTCCACCTCGGCCGCTGCCCTCGTCCTTGTCACGGAGCACCCTTCACCGGTGGCGACACCCGCACACCGTCCCACCCTGGGGACCCAAGGCCCGCCTTGTCATTTCCCCCTCAGCTTGGCAGCGAAGGGTCTGAGTCCAGCATGTTCTTAGGGTACTGGGAATGGCAACTGTCTGTCCATCTTTTCTGGGTCGGTAGCCAGAACTCTGGAAAGAAGTGCCCGCCTCTCAGGCGGCCCCGTGACCCAGACACCGGGGCCAACACCGAGCCGTTTGCCTTTAGCCCCATTGCAGAGTTAGGAACGGGGCCCCCCAGGTCACGGGGGTTTCGCTTTCTCTTTGTGCCCTCTTTTCCTGAGGATCAGTATGAAAGCAGAGATTTTTAATACGTATTCAGTGAGTTTCAATCATGGCTGTCGTTATTCTTTTTGTTTGTTTGCATTTTGGGTTTTTTTGTATTTTTCTGAAGTGAGAAGCCGGAAGGCAGAGAGACAGACTCCCACATGCGCCCGACCAGGATCCACCCGGCATGCCCACCAGGGGGCGATGCTCTGCCCATCTGGGCTGTTGCTCCATTGCAACCAGAGCCATTCTAGCACCTGAGGCAGAGGCCATGGAGCCGTCCTCAGTGCCGGGGCCAACTTTGCTCCAATGGAGCCTTGGCTGCGGGAGGGGAAGAGAGAGACAGAGAGAAAGGAGAGGGGGAGGGGTGGAGACACAGATGGGCGCTCTCCTGTGTGTCCTGGCCGGAAATCAAACCTGTGACTTCCACACACCGGGCCGACATTCTCCCCCTGAGCCAACTAACTGGCCAGGGCCATGTCATTATTCCTTTTGAACCTACAATAGTCCCGTTCTTGGTCAGAGGACACCCTTGATGTTCTAACCTTTGGACATGCACGTCCTAATGTTCAATGATCTCCTGGCTTTCTTTTTCTTTTTTAATTGATTTTTTAGAGAGAGAGTAGAGGGGAAAAGAGAGAGAGAGAGAGAGAGAGAGAGAGAGACATCGATTTGTGGTTCCACTTATTTATGCATTCATTGCTTGTTTTTTGTACGTACCCTGACCCGGAGTCGAACCTGCAACCTTGGGTATCGGGACGATGCTCTAACCAACTGAGCCACCCAGCCGAGGCCTCTCCCTGCTGTCTGATACCACAGATGTCCTAGCATCATCCTGCGCCTTCCTGCCCCAACTTCAAATCAAGCCTCTCCTGCTCAGGGCCTTGGTTCTCCATAGTGTGAGCAGGGATTTAAAGAGCGTAGGGCACTGAGGGTTGTGGGGGAGGAGTGTCATTGCCCCCGGCTGGTCTGTGCTTTTTCTAGACCTTTCCGGTGGACAGAAAGGGGAAATGCACATTTTTATTTTTTTGAAGCGTCATGACCTCATACTCTTTTTTTATTTTCCAACTCAAATTTAAGATTACTTTACTTTGAGTTTGGTTTTAAATACCTTTTCCCTTAACACTAAATGGCTTTTAGAAATATTAACATAATTACTTGTTCTCTTTACCCTCCTATTGTATAAAGAATTTCAAAACTGTAATTTCAGTCGTGCGCCTAACAATAAGACTCCCGAATGCGACTTAAGCATTTGTCCTTGGACTCCGATACGCCGCGGCTGTTCCCGCAAGACTTCTGAATCCGAAAGTCCTGTAATTCCTCTCTGTGATTCCATCACCGGTTAATACAAAGTGAGATGGATTCGTTTAGGGGGTTGGTTTTGTTGTGTTCTTTTGGCTTCCAGCTTTAGTGGGTGCTTTCTTTAAAAAAAAAATATCTTACCTTTTAACAAATTGTTAAAACATTTCCAATTTAATTAGTTTTTGATCCTGGTACTCACTTGCATGATCTCAGAGTCACAACTGGATAACAGGTGTATTCAGAGATGTTCTTCCTGTACCCTGCGGCCTCTGTCCCCCAAGCCCCATCGGGGTGTTGGGGTGTGTTCTGTTTCCTCGTCATCGCAGGAGCAGGTGCACGTGTCTGCGCCCCTCCCTTCCCTGGCTTGGGGGGCCTTGCTTCCTTCAGCCGACCGCGCCGCCGGCGCTCACTCTGAGCCTCCACCCCTGTCCTTTCCGCAGGTGCACAGTCTCCCCCCGTGGGCGCAGCAGATTGTGCGTGGGGGCTGGTCCTCTGCTGACGGACTTCGGGGTGTGCGTGGCTTTTCTCTCGCTGCCGAAACAAATGGCCAAAACCTGAGCAGCATAGACAACACACGAATCATCTGGTAGCTCTTTCTGTCAGACGTCCTACTTGGGTTCCTGGGGCTACAGTGAAGGGGTCGGGCAGGGCCGTCTTCCCACCTGGAGGCACTAGCCAAGGGTCCCTGTCCCTGCTGACCAGACTGTTGTCAGAACGCTCCTCCTGGCGGTGGTGCTACCGTGCTGGCTGTCACCCTCCTGTCTCCCAGTGGCCGGCACTCCTTGGCTCCTGTCTCCTCCCCCCGACATTCAGAGACAGCCAGTTCCCCCACTTCTACCAGATTCCACTCTTCCCCCCACCCCTCATCTCTCTGACCCACTCCTCCCCCCTGCCACTCTGAGGGAATCCTGTGACTGGATCGGACCCACCGGATGATCCAGGATCACCTCCTGTCTCCAGGCTCGGAACCAAAGCCACAGAGTCCCTGTACCCACAGTGCCACCCTCACAGGTCCCGGGGATTCATGTGTGGCAATCTTTGGGCGGGGAGAGAAATTATTCTGCCTATAAAGGTTGTCTTTAGCCTTTTGCTTTATGATTGTGTATATTTTTGCCACTGGATCTTTGGGATACATTCCTGGGAGTGGGAGAGCTAGATCGATGAACGACACGACACTGTAAGCTTTCTAGACTTTACCCGTCGTCTCTGCTCCCGGCCGCAGCACTTGACATTGTTGTCGGTAACATATGATTGTGCGATATACTGTATCAAAGAACAATTGAGGTCTCATTTATCCGTCTTCTCCGACAGGCTTTTCGGTTTTGAGCTGTAAATGGAGAGGTTTCCTCCCCGCTCTCTCGGGCTGTGAAGGAACTCACCCAGCTTTCTCCTAATACTTGTACGTGTTCGTTTTCCATTCAGCTCTCCATTCGTCTGGAATCTGCCCTCGTGTATGGAGTGAGGTGTGACCCCCTTTTTTTCTTATCATTTTGCAAATAGCTGTGTCATTGTCCCAATGCCATTTATTTAAAAAGCTGCTGCTCTGCCTCCTCCTGATTTCTGATATTAAGTTTCCATGCCCGCTTGGGTCTGTTTCTGAAGTCTGCGCGCTGTTCTCTCAGTCTGGCTCTTCACGCGTTCATTGCACACTGCTTAATTACAGAGGCTTTAAAATGTGCTTTAATATCTAGTAAGGTCACCTGACCAGGCGGTGGCTCAGTGGATAGAGCGTTGGACTGGGATGCAGAGGACCCAGGTTCGAGACCCCGAGCTCGCCAGCTTGAGTGCGGGTCCATATGGCTTGAGCAAAAGCTCGCCAGCTTGGACCCAAGGTCGCTGGCTCCAGCAAGGGGTTGCTTGGTCTGCTGAAGGCCCGCGGTCAAGGCACGTGTGAGAAAGCAATCAATGAACAACTAAGGTGTCACAACGAAAAACTAATGATTGATGCTTCTCATCTCTCTCCATTTCTGTCTGTCTGTCCCTATCTATCTATCTCTCTCTGACTCTCTCTGTCCCTGTAAAAAAAATAAAATAAAATATCTAGTAAGGTCTTCTCAATCCTCCACCGCCAACAATCAACACGCATGCACACACGTGCACACACATGCACACACGTGCACACATGCACATACACACGCACCTCCATTCACACTCCCGTGTTCTGTCCTCCTGCAAGTAGCCTCACTTAGTGCACCCAGCTACTTCTCTAAGAATGTCTCCGTGGCTTCTCTGGTCCAGGCAGGCTCCATCTTCCCTAAACTCAGCACAGCAGTGGAGCCCTTGAGCCTGTAACCGGTATAGATGAAGCCTTCTGGAACATTCCACACCTACTTCTTTCTGCTAGCCCAATGAGACTCCCTCCGCTATAGGGAGACACTTCCCCCCACCCCGCCCCAGCATTCTCTCACCTGGTCTGCATCCAGGAAGTGGTTACCCCCCCCACCCCGTGCCCGCTGTAGGCTGGAATGCAGGGAGAGTGAGTCTCAGGGGCACCCAGTCCAGTGAGAAGTCCCCACTTAAGAGCAGGGAGGTGACTTCATCGAGGTTTGCTCAGGGCACTGTTAGGACACTGAGGAGGGAAGGACAGGATCTGCTCGGGTGTCTGTGGAGCTCAGTGACCACGACGTCAGAGCTCCGACTCGGGGCACCGTGCACGTGACCAGGCAGAGAGCCAGCATGTGCCTCGCGGCCCCTCCCAGAGTGCTCTGGGGCAGCTCTGTGTCCACTCTCCTTCCCTGTGACCCACTTCTCGGCGGCATCCTCTTTGCAAAAAATGTCCTTTCCATCCCAACCACTTCCAAGTGCAGCGGGAAGCTGTGTGGCTGGTAGTACCCCTCAGTGAGTGGACACAGCGGGGTCTGATCATCAGCGCGCCCGCTGACTGGCCCGTCACACGCTGACGGGGCTTCAGGTTTGCAAAGCAGCTTTTCTAGGTGTTTCTGAGTCAGTAACGCTCTGCTTAGCGCAGGGGTCCCCAAACTTTTTACACAGGGGGCCAGTTCACTGTCCCTCAGACCGTCAGAGGGCCGGACTATAAAAAAAACTATGAACAAATCCCTATGCACACTGCACATATCTTATTTTAAAGTAAAAAAACAAAACGGGAACAAATACAATATTTAAAATAAAGAACAAGTAAATTTAAATCAACACACTGACCAGTATTTCAATGGGAACTATGGGTGCGGATGCATCCTGTGCTCTTCTCACTGACCACCCATGAAAGAGGTGTCCCTTCGGGAAGTGCGGCGGGGACCGGATAAATGGCCTCAGGGGGCCGCATGCGGCCGCGGCCGTAGTTTGGGGACCCCTGGCTTAGAGAATCGCCTTTGACCGTAGCGTGAGCAAAGCATCTCTCCCTGCACGTTCACGGGGCTCCAGCAAAGGGAGACCCCAATGTGTCCTCACCTTCCTACCTCCGCGGGTCCCCTGCCTGATTGTTCGTTCACAGCCGTTCGCGCAGCTCTGATAGCCGGCACTGCGTCTGGTCGCCCCCCCCCCCGCCCCCCCCCACCCCCCCCACCCCCACCCCGGCGCCACGCCAAGCCGGTTTCTCTGATGGAGACACTGTTGCTAACACTTTCGGGCACTGACACAAATGTTTCTGCCGAAAGTGGAAATGTTGACAAAGTCCACTTTGTCCTTATTTTTGCGTCATAGGAGCTATTTGCTTAAAAGGAACTGTTTTAGAGCGCGTGGTGGGCTCATAAAAGCAAGCACGAGTCTGCTGAGCGGGGCCCCTCGGTAACTGCGGTAACTACGGGGTAGTGGGGTAGTGGGGTAGTGGGCGGGGCTGGGAGCCCTGTCTGCAGTGACACGTCCTGCCTCAGAGAAGCCAGGGCTGCAGAGAAACGTCCGTGTCCCGCGTGCACTTCCCACTGACAGGTGGAAGGCTGGGCCCTGTTTCCTGTCTGTCTGTCTGTCTGTCTGTCTGCCTGCTCAGGGGATCACCTGGGAGCCGTGTCCTCCACTCTGCCCTCTGTCTCCCATCATGCCCTGGGCCAGGCCTCTCCACGAGTCCCAGGGAAATGGCCACCTTGACAGATGAGGGTGTCTGCTCTTCCTCGTCACAAGTTGAAGCCCAGCCCGGCGTTTGCCCTCCTGCCTAAGCCTCCCCTGCTTGGAAAGCCCAGAGTGTAGCCAGGAAGCCAGAGGTGACGCCCCGTGCCCCCCTGCGGAGCCCAGCACAGGCCGGAAGGTGTCCGTGGTCAGAGGCCCAGCCCCCAGGGAGACAGGGTGTGCCCCACTCTCCTGGGGCCATAGGGCAGCTCTACCAGAGCACCCCGAGTGTCCGCAGTGGGTCAGGCTGCTGGCAGTGAGAATGCGTTCAGATGGAACCAAAAACCCCACAGCTTGAAAAGTGTCAGCCCTGGCTCCCCAGGTCTCCGTTCCTGGTCGAGTCTCCGTCCTTGGTTCACTGCCCGGTCCAGCCAGCTACCCCACTGGCACTGCCAGGGAGAGAACCTGCACGCATTGTGCTCTGTCTCCTGCGGCGTCACGGGCCAGGAGGTTTTGCGTCACCACTTAGAGATCTGGAGTTGGCATTTCTATCCGCTAACGATACCTCCTCCTTCCCTCACGGTGGCAGGACCTTCGGGCTGCCGGACGGCCTTCTGATCCGTCTCTGTCATCCTGTCCGTGACAATAAACCCCAATGGAGTTGAATTCCTGTTTTGTTTTATTTTGTTTTTCATAATAAGGAGAAAAAGGATGATATTATTTCTGAATCGTCCATCTCCAACGGGTAGGAGGGCCGTCACCGGCTGTGATGGCTTCTCTGATAATGACACGGTCACCGGCGTGAGTTCTGCCGAGGCCGACCGCCTCTCCGCTCGGGAAAATGCCTCTGGTGTGCGTTCAGCGCCGTGGCGACGGGCGACAATGAACATACGTGCTCAGCTATTTCACAGTGTGTACTGTGCCCGGTGGCCGTAATAGCCCCTCACAATGCCTCTCTCCTCTCCTGGCCCTCAGCCCGCGCGGGCGGCCAGCACAGATGAATGGTTTCAAGTGGCCTTTCGGCGCGCCACTCTGTCATTCCTTTTAGGTCCTATTATGGGACTTTTTAAAAAATGCCACAGGAGAGGGAGATACTGCGTTCCGCCTAAGAGACAACTCGAGTAGCACGGAGGGAAGCGTTTCACCACAGAGGCCTTTCCCGAGAAACAGAGGTCAGCTCAGACACGGCGCGCAGCTGTCCAGCCAGATTAAGTTCTGCGAGAGTCCATTTTCCGTTCCTGCTGGGGACGGCCGGGTTGGTTCCTTCTTCCTGCTTCTCTCGGTGGACTTTGGGGTCCACCTGGGTGTCTCATTCTTTTCTTTCTTTCTTTCTTTCTTTTTTGTATTTTTCTGAAGTGAGAAGCGGGGAGGCAGAGAGACAGACTCCCACATGCGCCCGACCAGGGTCCACCTGGCATGCCCACCAGGGGGCGATGCTCTGCCCATCTGGGGTGTTGCTCTGTTGCAACCAGAGCCATTCTAGCACCTGAGGCAGAGGCCATGGAGCCATCCTCAGTGCCCCGGACAACTTTGCTCCAATGGAGCCTTGGCTGCGGGAGGGGAAGAGAGAGACAGAGAGGAAGGAGAGGGGGAAGGGTGGAGAAGCAGATGGGCGCTTCTCCTGTGTGCCCTGACCGGGAATCAAACCGGGGACTTCCACACGCTGGGCCGACGCTCTACCACTGAGTCAACTGGCCAGGGCTTTGGGTGTCTCATTCTTCCTGTCCTTAGGGCTTACGCTGGTTTCACTCACTCATCCATTCATCTGGCAAACGTGTTGAGCACCTACCGTTTGATAGGTTTCAGGCATCAGACTCTATTACGAGACTGTCAGGAATAACACTTGTTGTCCCGACATCTGGAAACTTCACTTGGGGGAGGATGTAGGAGGGACGATGGAGATGTAATCTAGTGACGGGCACCATCGGGCCTTGTGGGAGTTGTTATAAAGGATGTTGCTGAGATGAGGGTGATCAGGGAAGGCTCCCCGCAGGAGGTGAGATTTTCGTTGGGCTTTGAAGGGTGAACAGTATTTTGAGACGGAGAAGAAGACAGTCCAAGAGGAACGAGAAAGGCTTGGGAGTGGGAGATGACACGGCAACTCTTGTTTTTAAAACGTGAGCTTTATTTTTATTTAGATACGGTGAGGCCAACAGATGAGAGATGTCTCACCAAAAATAGTGTGTGACCCACAGTCCCCACGAGAAGGGCGCGCACAGGGCCCACCACAGAGGCTGCACGGGGAAGGTGCAAGGCTGGTGGGGGGCGGGCAGCATGACCCAGAGCCTTCCCTGTGGCTCCGTGGGAGGCAACAGGTGAGGCCGGGTGAGCGGGCTCGGGACTGGCTGCTTGGATCATTCCAGCGAGCTCTGGGGCCCAGGTCTGTCCCTAGCTGTCTGGCACGCGGCCCTGGGTGACGAGGGCAGGGGGACAGTGGGGTGTAGTCTTGGGGCTAGTGAGTTGCAGCTTCCCCCGATGCTCATCCTAGAAAAGGACTGGACGGGCCAGTGGCCCCCCATGGACCTAAGGGCATGGCGAAGACCCCAGAACGAAGTCTCTCCCAGGTCTGTGGTAGCCGCTCCACAGTGGTGTGTGTCATTCTGCTCCCTGTGTCCCTCCTCCAGCAATCTCAGACCCCTCCCGGCGGTGGCCCTCTGCCTCTTTCCTCACAAGGTGTCACCCCACCCGGCGTGGCCGGGGACACCGCTCACACCGGGGGCGACACGCTCGCTCTGCACGCTGCTGACAGGCAGGCTTTCCTGCTGACACCAGAGCTCCAGCCGAGAGGGCGGGCCAGCATGGCCAGCTGCCCAGGAGCAGCGTCTCCCAGAGCCCTGTCCCTCCCTCCTGGGCTCCAGGTGGACGGACTGCACCTCCTCCAGCCTCCCGTCTGTCCGGTGTCCAGGGCTCACGCCCTCCCCACCCGCAGCTCCTGCTTCTCCGTCTGCTGTTACCTTTCAGGAAGGTCAGTGGTTGTTCTCTGGGAAGCCGTTGATCTCCTGGCCTCGGGCGGTCACCCTAGCCTTGGGCACGGGTGTTAGAGGTTCTGCCCTCCACTATGAAGCCCGCTGACCACAGCGGCTCTCCCCAGGCAGACAGCTCGAGGTCTGACGGGCAAGGTGGCAGGTGGGGTATTGGGTAAGTGGAGAGGGTCCCAGCCGGGACCGGGAGGCAGAGCAGCCGCAGACCCTCGTGCAGACCCTCCGTGCAGTAACATGGGCCGGGCAGCATCTCCTGGTGGCTCCAGACTGGATGCTGTCGGACGCGGCGGGAGGCATTGCCGCGTCGGCCACGAGCATGGTAAAGAGCCGTCTGTTCGCTTTAGAGAAAAAGAAGAAGGAAAGAAAAAATTAACCATCAGCATCCAGCTTCCTCACAGAGCTCTGATTTGTTTTATCTTGAGAGAGTTCTGCGGCCGTCTGTGTCCAGAGCCCCGTGAGCAAACAGCCGGTTCCTTCTAGAACACTCTCTCGTGATGGCAGGAAAGAAAGGAGGTCTGCTCCTCCCTAGGAAGAACCCGGGTCCCTTTAGATCAGAATGTGGGCCCTTTGTGGTAGGGATGGGAGGCTTTCCCCTGGAGTCTGGGAGTGAAACGAGGTTTTCTATACGAATTTGCTTTGGGAGCTCCATGCGAGAAAACCCGTTTTCCGGACCAACTCGGCACTCCTGCGCTGTCCACTTGTGTCCATTCATGTGCTGGACCAGCAGGCGGGGCCGGAAGTTTAAGCTGGCCCCGAGGGGAGCTGCTGGGGGCATGGAGAGGAGTGGGACCCCGCAGCGGCCTCGGGGGTGCTCGTGGGACACAGGTGGGCACTCACACGGTGCGGCCTGGAGATGAGGCCGAGAAAGCAGTGCCCGCCCTTGGGGCTGGACCCTCAGGTGCAGTGGGCAGACTGTACCCACAAAGGTTCTTAAGGCTTTGGGACCCGAGGTCCCAAAACAAACACAGACCGGTGAGCATGGCCACGCTCCGGTCAAACTTGACTCACACGGGCAGGAGCGGCTGGATTGGGGCCGCGGGCCGCGTTTGCTGACTCCAGTCCCGGGCCCGTCTGGAGCGCCGCCGTGAGGACTGCGGGATGTCCCTCGTCTTTGTCACGTGGCCCGGACTCTCTCACTGGGATGTCAGGTGCTAACTCGTAGAAGGCGGGGAGGGACCCGTGTCGAGGTCACGGTAACGTGGCGACGTCACGGCGTGTTCTCCCTCGTGGGCGGCCCGTGCTCTGACTCCAGCACCAGCCTGGAGCGGGTCTGACCCCCCGCCGCCTCCCTCACTGGGCAGCGTACACCCTTGTGTGCACCCTGTGTATGTACCGCAGTCATACACGGTCTCGGGGTGCTGTGGCCCCCGATCAGCATGTGTCAGGGGCGCGGGGGTGGCGGGGAAGGGGGTTGTTCACGGAGCCGTCCCAAGACCCGGCTTCTCGGGGAGTCTGCGCACTGCTGCTTAGAGAAGGTGCGCGTGGGGGAGGGGCTCAAGGCCCGGGTCCTCGGGGAGTCTGCGCACTGCTGCTTAGAGGAGGTGCGCGTGGGGGAGGGGCCCAAGCCCCGGGTTCTCGGGGAGTCAGCCCCCTGCTGCTTAGAGGAGGCGCACGTGGGGATGGGGGGGTAGGGGCTCTGCAGGGATGGGTTCTCGGGGAGTCAGCCCCCTGCTGCTTAGAGGAGGCGCACGTGGGGATGGGGGGGTAGGGGCTCTGCAGGGATGGGTTCTCGGGGAGTCAGCCCCCTGCTGCTTAGAGAAGGTGCGCGTGGGGGAGGGTCCCAAGGCCCGGGTTCTCGGGGAGTCAGCCCCCTGCTGCTTAGAGAAGTCGCACGTGGGGGGGCGGGAGGGGCTCTGCAGGGACGGGTGTCTGAGACGGCGCGATGCCTTCTGGTGACGACAAGCTGGGGGCGCAGGGAGAAGGGACAGGCAGAGCCAGATGGAGCTACGTGGTGCCTGTCCCAGCTTGCGGGTGATGGGACCCGCTCAACATCCAGGCCGCTCACGAGGAGACGGGGCCGTGGACGGAAAGCAGGGAGGTGTGGCCGCCCTGTCCCTGCACTCAGCCAGCCAGCCGTCACCGTCACCTCCGCGAAGCCAGTTTAGGGCCCGCCTGTCTGAGAACGGCCGGCTGCAGGGCCTGGAGTCCCGGGAGAGCCCTCCCTCCCAGAGACTCTACAGGGCAGGGCCCCGTGCTGGCCGGGAGCGACGGGGGTCATCCTCCTCCTGTTGGAGAGCCACCGCCTCTGTCGGGTCCCGAAACATCCCCTCACTCCCGGAGGGGACCCGGGACCCGTGACACTGCTGCCCCGTGCACATTCTCTTCCTGCGGGGGTCCACCTGTCCTGGGCGTTTTACCAGAGAGGATCAGACATCGTGTGGCGTGGCGTCCGGCTCCTCTCACACGGGGGCCACGTCAGCTCTCTGTTCCTTTCACGGCCGAGGGATGCTCTGCAGAGGGTGGCAGACCCTGGCAGGCCCGTGTCCACCCTCGGCGGCCGTGCGCAGGGCTGCTGGGAGCATGCTGCGCGTGTGTCAGAGAGCCGGGGCTCCCCTCTTGGGAGGGGGTGTCTGGGCGTGCCCCATTGCTCGGGCCGCACGGGCATTCTGCGTGGCTGGACCGCTTTCTCATTTCATTCCGAGCGGACCGAGCTCTGGGCCGGCGTTCATTTCTCCGCCGGAAGCGCACCGGACAGCACCCCATCGGCTCCGTCCCCTCCTGGCCCTCCGTGCTGTTTCTCCCCGTCACCAAGGTCGTCTCACATTCCCGCACCATCCTCTGATGACTTGGCCACCTGCCAGCTGGCCTTCTCTGCAGACTTAACGAGCACACTTCCTGTGCTGTCACTGAAGTCACTCACGGAGTGTTAAAGGCCCAGGGCCCCCTACTGACCCATCTAGGCACGGTGCACTGGCCCCGACACGCCACGCTCACAGCCCGCCCTCTGCGTGTGTCCGCTGGTCCCCAGAGCCTCACCACCCGCCCAGTTCCAGACTGGGCCTGGGACAGGGACACTGACATGTGCTGCCCTGAGGTTGTGGGTGGGTCCCTGCTGCTCTCCTGCTGGGACGGGCCCCATGGCTCCGATGGGCCAGGTGCATCTTGTAGTCAGATTGGTGTGGACCAGGCTGGAAGCTGCCTCGGGCAGCAACAAGAAGTCATGAAGGCTGTGGAGGGTCGGAGACCAAGGAGACCCCCAGGGCTCCCGTGGGCCTGTGTGGGAAGCCTGGGTCAGCTCCACCCAGAGGCAGCGTTCGCGTCCCAAAGGGCCTGGGCCTGTGGGTCTGGCTCCCAGGGACACTGCACGTCCTCTGCTATGTGAGCACCTCCCAGGCCACAGCCAGCCGCGCCATCTTTGATGTGTGTTTGGGGAGGAGAGGGTGTGAGCAGGACAGACAGAGAGCCCCCTGGTCAACTGGTGGTGAAAAACGGCTCTGGACCCTAAGTGAGGACATGTGACCACTGGGGGCCACGTGAGATCCTGGCCACATCTTTCTTCTCTGGGCCTTTCTTTGAGTCCTCACTGCCCATCAGGAGGTAGGACAGGCTGATGAGAGGTCCTCTCCCGGCCCTGGTTCATGCCCGGAGGCTTCCTTCTCAAGGGCCTAACAGTGGCAAGAAGCCAGAGCCCGCATCTCCAAGGCACAGTTGGAGGTGCGTGCGTACCACGTGTGGGGGCTGCTGGGGGCTCTGCCCGGACACCCCCACACCACAGCCTTGGCCATGTGCTTGTCCAGCTGGACCCAGGATTTCCCTTTCTGTAGGTGGGGGCCATCGGCGATGAGGAGGAGTGGGTCACACTGTATGAGGAGGAGAATGAGCCCGATGCCCAGACGCTGGAGATCCCAAACCTCACGCCGTACACTCATTACAGGTGAGAGAGCGCGGGCCGGCCCGCAGGCGCCCAGCCCAGCAGCGTGTGTGTGAGTGAGGTGTTTCCAAGGGGCAGTAACAGAAAACTGAGCCTGTAGGAGCAAGATGCCTATTGGAGACCCTGGCTGGTTGGCTCAGTGGTAGAGCATCAGCCTAGCATGCAGAAGTCCTGGGTTCAATTCCAGGCCAGGGCACACAGGAGAAGCGCCTATCTGCTTCTCCACCCTTCCCCCTCTCCCTCCTCTCTGTCTCTCTCTTCCCCTCCCGCAGCCAAGGCTCCATTGGAGCAAAGTTGTCCCGGGCACTGAGGATGGCTCCATGGCCTCTGCCTCAGGTGCTAGAATGGCTCCAGTTGTAATGGAGCAACAGCCCAGATGGGCAGAGCATCGCCCCCTGGTGGGCATGCCAGGTGGATCCCGGTCGGGCTCATGCGGGAGTCTGTCTGTCTCCCCGCTTCTCACTTCAGAAAAAAAAAAAAAAGACGCACGTTGTAGTCTTGTATCAAGGGAGCTGTGCCCCCAATGTGGAGTCAGCGGCATCTTCCTTCCGTCCACACCAGCAGACAAGATGCCCTGTAGGAACAGCCCCCCAACACACAGCCGGACTTGCTGCTCTTCCTTTCAGAATCCCCCACCCTGTGTAGACAGAGCGGACGGCCCGGTGACAGCCCGGGACCTGCCGCGCTCACTGACCGAAGGCGGACATGCCATTTTGCCTTTCGCGTCCCGACCCTGAAACCTATTGAGACAGTAAACCCTTGGCCCGAGCCCAGGGCAGCGTGACCGTGGGCTGTTGGCGACGTCATACCTTCCCGTCAGATCATCGGAGGCGAGGCGTTTCCAGTTATCGCCAGATGTGCAGGCTGGTCACGCCACACTGTTCTGCATCCGACCAGGGGACGGGAGACCACGAACGACCGATTCAGGGGGTCGAAAGGGGATGGACGTCTCTGTGAAGTCAGGGTGGAAACACACACCTCACGAGGGGGGCCGTGTGGCTCCCCTTCCTTTAGCGTGTTTGCTACGATGGGAGCGGGCGGTTGCAGGTACCGGACACCCACTTTTAGAGGAAGCATGTCGTGTACAACGTGCGGCTGGGGCGCGAGACCGGGGGAAGTTAGTACCCGCTCCGTAGTCGTCGGCTGCAAGAACAGAACCGGGTCTTAGAGACCGGGGTCCCCGTCTTCAACTCGGGCACACTTAGGAAGCCTCTGTCGTGACCACGTGTGCACCTCGGGCGTCTTTCTCGTTGATGAGCTCAGGTTGGATCCTTGATGGCGTCAATACAGAGGCTTTCCAAGATGTCCACCTCCGCCCTCACCGTCTAGACCGGGAAACGGAGACAGGTCTCATGGGACAAGGGTTAGAACCCCCCGGTGTGGATTCTGGGGCCATTGCTTCTCCCCCAAACGAACAGGGAACGGGGGAGGGGGGGGACACAGGTGCCCTCGGTCATCAGAAAGACACGGGGTTTTCAAAGCTGTCGTTTGGTCTGACGTTTCGAGCCTCCAAGTCCGTTAAGTAGCTACTTGAACTCTGATCCCCTGATACGACCTTCTGCTTAAACCAGCCGACTGCCGCTGATGACACAGAGCCCTGGTCACGTCACCCACCCACTAATGTGTCGTGTGGGAATTTGAAATCTTTGATTTGCAGTAGATTCACCATGCCTGCCTTGTCTTTTCAGGGAAAGGGACGTATACGTACCTTGCATTTTTTATTTTATTTTATTACTATTTTTATTTTTTACTTTTCCGAAGTGAGAAGCGGGGAGACAGTCAGACAGACTCCTGTATGTGCCTGACCGGGATCCACCCGGCATGCCCACCAGGGGGCGATGCTCTGCCCATCTGGGCTGTTGCTCCATTGCAACCAGAGCCATTCTAGCACCTGAAGCAGAGGCCATGGAGCTGTCCTCAGTGCCCGGGACAACTTTGCTCCAATGGAGCCTTGGCTGCGGGAGGGGAAGAGAGAGAGACAGAGAGAAAGGAGAGGGGGAAGGGTGGAGAAGCAGATGGGCGCTTCTCCTGTGTGCTCTGTCCAGGAATCGAACCCAGGACTTCCACATGCCAGGCTGATGCTCTATCACTGAGCCAACATTCCAGGGCTTGCATTTTTTAATGAGCCCAGGTGGAAAGAGGATGCTCCTGAGCCCTGGCCTCCAGGACACGGGACGGGAACACGGGGCTGAGGTTTCCGTGTCTCTGTGTTGATCCCGTCTTCCACCTCGCCGTCTGCCACAGAGCGACACTCACGGTCCGTTGTCCCCACAGGTTTCGGATGAGGCAGGTGAACGTGGTCGGGGCCAGCCCTTTCAGCCAGTCCTCCCGGGTCATACAGACGCTGCAGGCGCCTCCCGACGTGGCCCCAGCCAGTGTCACCATCCGCACCGCCAGTGAGACCAGCCTGCGGCTGCGCTGGGTGGTGAGTTGGAAGGCGAGGGGGGCTGTGGGCGGCATCTGGACTTCCCAGGGGCGCACGTGAGCCCAGCGGGGGTCATTTCCCAGCCCTGACTCTGTCCCCCAGTCAAGGCTCATCTCGTCATTAAAGCCTAAAAGTATCACATTGTACCCTTGGCAGTGGCCCTTGGGCCAGCCCCGGCGCCCTCGTTAATCAGTAGCGCTCAGCGGGGGCCCCGTGGGGCTGAGAGCCGTCCATCTTCCGGGGTGGGGGCGCTGGGGCCCCCAGCTGGACCTGGAAGTCCGTAATCCAGGTCCACACGGAACTCAATATTTGTACGAGGGCTGGCTTGCTATTTAATCAGGACGTGTCCCCGCGAGACGTGGCCAAAACGTTATTAAAAGAAATGACAGTCCAGCCGATTGACTGACGGGATTTCATTTAATGAACAGAAGACAAGTTCCAGGAAAAAAATACCATTTCTAAGAGTCCTGCTTCCCCAGAACATATCAGCCATCGAACTGGCCTTCTAAGACAGCCCCCCCCCCCCCGCTCGAGACCTCGGGAGGGGCCGGTTCTGAGACGTCAGCTCACACAGGCTGTTCCTCCCCTCCCACCCTCGCCAGCCCCTGCCTGACTCCCAGTACAACGGGAACCCCGAGTCCGTGGGCTACAGGGTCAGGTACTGGCGCTCAGACCTGCCATCCCCGGCCCTGGCCCTGGTCATCAGCGACCGGCTGGAGAGGGAGTTCAGCATCGAGGAGCTGGAGGAGTGGACCGAGTACGAGCTGCAGATGCAGGCCTTCAATGCCATCGGGGCCGGGCCCTGGAGCGAGGTGGTACGGGGGCGCACGCGGGAGTCAGGTGAGTGGGTCCCCTGTCCCTGCAGACTCAGCCCCTGCAGGAGACGGAGCTCATGCCCCGCTCCCCACATCTCCCTGGTTGCTCACCAGCACGTCCCACCAGCGTCTGTGTGGACGTGGTCCTGACCCCGGAGTTAAGTCACCCTCAGTGAGGCCAGTGGTCGGCAAACTCATCAGTCCGCAGAGCCGAATATCGACAGGACAACGATTGAAGTTTCTTTTGAGAGACAAATTTTTTTAAACGTAAACTATGTAGGCAGGTGCGTTCCTTATCGAGGTAGCGCCCGCACAGGGTGTTTTGTGGAAGAGCCGCACTCCAGGGGTCTAGGTAATACCCCCTCGGGGCTCCAGGGCACTAATTTGAAATCAATGATGCGTTCTGTGTTGGCTGGACGGACGTTACTTTTTGAGCGAGGGAACATTTTCCCCCTCGGGGGTGAAAGGCAGGTGCGTAGTGGCCTGAAGGAAGGAAGGAAGAACCCCGTCATTCGAGGCACATCCCTCCCCCCAGCCCCCCGCCCGAGGGCAGTCCGGTGCTAACGATTCAGGATGAGACACGGCCCGGGAAGCACACGACTTCCCTCTTCTCGTCCTTCGTACCTCGTCCCCCCAGTGCCCACCCGTGTGACACGGGACGGGTCAGACCCCGCCTGGCCGTTAGCAGGGCGTGCATGTAGGTTATGGGGTACACTGCCCTTGACCTTGGTCCACTTGCAGTCACACGGCCCAAGCTGGTGTTTCATCCGAAAGCAAAGGCTCTTGGCTGGGGCGTGACTTGGTTTCTCCCGTAATGTTCTTCTTTGGTGGGGGGGCGCAGGGGGAGGGGGCAGAGGGACAAGGTCCTGAGACACAGAGCGACCATCAGGTATGGAACGCTGTTCGTGAGTGGTGGGACCCTCGGACGGATGGACAGATGGATGGACGGACGGGCTGATGAGTGCCTCTGAGGACTAGCCGTCCCCAATGGCTTTGCGCTTCCAGGAGAACCAATCGGCAGCAAGGGGTTTGCCAGGCGGCCGGGGCTGCATCCACGTGTCCTCCAGCTTCCTGTGAGCACGCCACGTTAGAGACCCAAGACTGAGGCGCTGTGTCGTGCGGCTGGTGGCCATGTGACCCTGCGGGTGTTGACAAGTTCTTTGTCTTCAGCATCTGGATCTTTGTGACAAAGTCAAGACCTTGGAAAGTTCTGAGACACAGTTCTAACTTCAGTAATAGGCAGGTCTATAAAACTATTTAAAAAAAAAACTTACTAGATAAAATATAATTTTTGAAGTGTAAATGTGCTCATGAGAAAAACGGGTCACTCCACAGACGTCATGGGCACCGAGGGGACATCCTTTGTGTCCACCTGTGTGCTGGACGCTAAGTCCTGTGCCCGGCCCTGTCTGGTTCTGAACGTGTACATGGTACGTAACCCCGATGCCCCCAGAAGAGAGATTAATGTGGGGCTCAGTGCCAGACCCCAAAGCACTGCCACAAAAGAAAAAGATAAACCCATTGGACTTCATCACTATGAAAACTCTTCTTAAAAGAATACCCTAAAGTTTAAAAAAAGACAACACATCATCCCCCAAATGGTAGAAACCGTTTGCAAATCATTTATCTTGATAAGGCACTGGGAGCCCGAGGACGTGCTTATGAAAACTCTTCCAACCGCACAATAAAAAGACAACCCAGTGAAAAACCGGACCAAGGCTCGGAACAGACGTGTCTTCACAGAGGACCCACCTGGGGGGCCCGCCAGCACAGGAAAGGTGCTCACGTGTCACTGGCCACCAGTCAATGAACACGGGAATCGCACCCTCCACGGCGAAAATGCCGTTGACCACGAGGCGTACGGTAGCAAGCGTCCGGACCCCCGTGGGGAAACAGGAGCCTGGCGCGGCGCGGTGGGGGGTGGGGTTTGCGGAATGGTGCGGCCCCCCGCGGAGGATGGCCCGGCAGGCCCTCACCACGCGGCCGCCATGCGGCCCCCACCCAGGCTCCCCTGGCTGCAAACCCGGACAGGTGTGCACGTGTTTGGCCGCAGGAGGGCCCCTCCCGTCCAGAGCGTGCGAGGCCCTCACTGGGGTCACGGCACGGTCCTCGTGCTCCGACCGACGTGCAGGTTGTCCGGCGAAGCTCTGCTCTGTCAGCTCCCACCCTCCTTTCTTCTGATGGTCGAGGTGTATAGAAATTTGTGGTTTTCTGGCGTGAACCAAATGCCCAGTGCCATTTCCCTCCGGAAGGAGAGTTTGGGTTCAGCGAGTGACCCCGTCACAGCTTGAGTAACAGGGTCGTTGATCTCCACATCCGGACGTGGGTGACACAGACGTCAGGTGGTTTTCGGGGCCCTCAAGATCCCTGCCGGGCTGATCTCCCCGTCGGCGGTGCTGGTGCCCAGCTATTGGCCCGTCCTGGGGCGTCTCTGGCACCCCTACCCCGCGGGGGTACTGTAGTGCTTCCTTCCCCCCACCTCTGAACGGAGCTTCTAGAACCTTCTTCTGAAGAAGCTCTCCCCTCTGAGCCGCAAGCCCTCCCGCAACAACAGGTCTGCTGTCCTGTGTCCCCGTCCTGCTGAAGTTGACCGCTGCCCATGCCGGGCACAGAGCCCACCCCAACCAAGTACCAGTCCGGCCAGGTGCTTGTGGTGTTTTGGGGGTCGGGGTAGAAGGCCAGGGTGAAGGGGCAGCCAGGCTGAACCGCGGAAGGAGGAGTCGACGGGGAGGAGGCACCGGAGAGAGCTGAGGGGTCAGCAGGAACCCCTGACCCATCTGGAGTGAAGAGTCGCCTCAGAAGAAAGCCGCTGTTGGTACTGACCGCGGGCCCGGGTCCAGGCTAGGAACCGGGGCTGGGAGCATCGAGCAGGACAGCTGGAACCACACTGACATGGAGTTTACGTCCTTGCGGCATGACCTGGCTGGTTCCGTGACGCCGTATGATAGAGCCAGGAAGGGTCAAGGAGGCCTTCGGAACAGAGAGGGACTGTGAGGAGCAGCAGCCAGTCCTGGCCAGGCGCCTGCCCGCAGAGCCGAGGACAAAGGCGGCAGGAACATGGGTGTTTCCACGGCGGTGTGTTTTTTTCTAAGGAAGGGGAATTTCTAGGACTCAGGACTTGAAGACTGGGTCAGGCTGGAAACGGAGTTGAATTTACATCCAAATAGAGAACGGATATGATTTTTCTTTGACATCTTAAAAAACACAAGATACTTGATCACGAAATGGCAGGTTTCGAGCTGGTCGGCTCATAAGCAGCTGAAATTCTAATCCTGCCATGTGTCCCTCCCCCGTCCTGGGTAGAAGCCCAGCTGTGTCTCGAGCACCGTGGCCGGTGGCTGCCGTCACCGCACCTGCCCCGCTCTCTGGGGACGCGGATGGCCTCCCGGAAACGGACGCAGGCGTGACCACATCTGAGAAAATCAGCCGTTATTTGTAGGTCTGTAGTGAAAATTGGGCACTTATATAGTTTCAAAGCTTGACCCGCAGGAACCAGTGAAAGATTGGAGAGGTGGACCGGCGGTGTTGCCATGGCAATGGCCTCCCTTCTTATCGACAGGGGACAGAGTTTTTAGAACGGAGCCCCGATATCTTGGGCACACGGCAGAGCGGGTGGTCTCATCTCATTTTAAATGAAGTCGAAATGAAGTCAGATGAGTCGGGGGCTTGCCTTTTCTTTTACCGATGGTGACCCCTTTAATCCACAGTCGGGTCGACATCCCGGTTCATGAAGTGAGCCCACGTGTAAGCGATGTCGCGGTCACCGCCACGGCGGAAGTTAGGACAGGCTTGGAGAACGGCAGGGGCCCTGAGGAGCCACCGTGGGAGGCACAGGGTGACACAGGGTGGCATGTATGTGACGAGCACCCTTCCCATTCAGAGAGCTGAGGAAACGTGAAGTTGTAAATATCCTTTACCTGGGACAGATAAGTGCTCAGGCAGATGAGTATTATTTTGTTGAATGACTGAGGGACGTATTGGGGGAGGACAAGTTTAGGTACCTACCTGCCGGGTATAGGTGCCTATTCCGTGGACACCCTGGCTGACCTTCACTGGCGGCCTGTGTTCTGGAGACGGACAACTGAGTCAGTAGAGAGGAGGGGGGAGAAGCCGCCACCTCCCAGGTGCCCCCCCATGACTTCCCCCTCCAGCTCCAGGCTCAGTGTCCCCCCATCCGTGTGTCCTCTAAGGCTGTGACTTGTTGCTACGCCTCTCTTCCGGTCTCTCCCTCGGCCTCTGTGCGGAACCTGCCGGCGTGGGAGCGGACTGGTCACTAACTGCGCTCTAGCCCACGCATGAATCCTGTCTTTTTTTTCTGAACAATTCTATTCATTTCTGAGGGCTGCTGCAACGGAGTATCCCCAAGCGAGTCGCTTAAAACCACAGAAATTGATCTGTCACAGTTCTGAGGCCAGAAGTTGGAGACCGAGGTGTCTCAGAGCCAGCTTCCTCTACAGGCGCTAGTGGGGGTCGGAGGGCCTGTCCCAAGCCTCTCTGGACTTCTGGTCGTCCTGTGGCGGCATTACCCATCTGCCCGGGGCTTCCCCCACTACAATTCCGGGAGGACACAGCTCAACCTGTAACAAAGACCAAGTCACTTGGTGTAGAAAGTCCAGGAATGTTGGAAGCTGCATTACTGAGGCAACCCATGTGATTCTCTGTGTTCAGACTAACGGACTAACAGTGTAGCTCCCTTCCTGGTTATTTTGTTACTAGGAGATAGTCCTCATGAATGAATGAGTGGGTGGGTGGGTGGATGGGTGGATGGGTAGATGGATGGATGGATAATGATGGATGGATGGATGATGGTGGATGGATGGATGGGTACATGGATGGGTGGTGAGTGGGTGAGTGGGTGGGTGGGTGGATGGATGGATGGGTACATGGATGGATGGGTGGGTGGGTGGGTGGATGGATGGATGGGTACATGGATGGATGGGTGGATGGGTAGATGGATGGATGGATAATGATGGATGGATGGATGATGGTGGATGGATGGATGGTGGGTGGGTGGGTGGGTGGATGGATGGATGGGTACATGGATGGGTAGGTGGGTGGGTGGGTGGATGGATGGGTAGATGAGTGAATGAATGAGTCTATACACAGCGGGCAGAGAAAGCCCCCGTGAGTGCTCCTGCACCCACTGGGCACAGAGTCCTGGTAGGACTGCGGAGGGGAAGGAACAGACGCTCCATGTGACACACCCCTCACCGTGTCTCACATCAGCCTCCCGCCCCCCGGGAAGGGTGACGGCAGTATCCTCATCTCCCAGTTTTCAGAACAAATCGCCACAGATCACCCGCTAGCGGCAAATCCGCGTGCTGGGCACCAGCACGGGAGAGAGAAGACTGGCTCGAGACCCGAGTGGGCCGGGCTTTCCCTACTGCACAAATGGAATCAACCGAGGCACAGAGGACAGAGCTGCTTCCCAGGTCACACGGCTCAGGGTTCTCGCTGGACCTGGTCTTAGTCCCAAGCCCGTGAGCGTCTCACTCCCCTGGGTCAGCCTCACAACTTCCTGGCTTCCGGTGGCGATTCTGCACCATAGCAACCGTGGGAAGGTCACACCAGCTGCAGAAGCAGCCCCCACAGGCCATCCTGGGGGCTGAGTAAGAAGGGGCCAGGTCACTTACCACCTACAGAGATGTGGTCAGCACATCTTTCTCCTTCTTGACCACAGAGGCTCTGGAGGGCCGTGTCACCTTCAGGCCGCAGCTGGGAGCTGCCCTTTGCCCGGTGCCTGGTAAGGAAAGCTCACCCCTGATTGTGCCGGGAACCGCCGGGTCCACCTTTTCCCATCCGAGTGCCGCTTGGGGTTCACATGGGTCCCCAAGAAAATTAGATAAGCAAATTGAGGTCATCTAGAGTATCTTTAAACAGCTTTTCCAGTCTGACTGTTGTCTTTACACACTTGCTATCTGAACCCTTGAGACGAGTTCGGCCACCTAAGCGAGCAGAAAGGAGCGGAATCGTGAGAAATCGTGGCTCTAGCGTCCACGGCGCGGCCGTGGCCTCCAGCCGCCCAGCTCACTGTGAAAAAGCACCTCATTTCGGCGGCGTGCACGCAGTGGCTTCCGGCTTTGCTCTCTCCGTCTGCGGAACCGGGGTGGGAACACCCATGTCGCCGGGCTGTTGTGGGGATGAAATGTGACCTGTAGATCACAGCATCACTTCTCTTCACGCCCCACCTGCGGGCAGAGATGTCGGTGAACCGGCGTCTGAGAGCGGGGTTTTCCACGGAAGATCCAAGTCTGTGGTCCCCGCCCGTTCATGCGGAGACAGGCCGAGCGCACGCTCTTGCTGGGTGGACTCAGATGCCACTGAGTTCCTAAATACCCGGGATTGGTAGAATTCGTTGCCCATATTAAAGAGATTTACGTTTCCGTCCTGGCCCTGGAGATTTAATCTGGTCGCCGCAAAATGCTCAGAACACACACACTGCCGTTTCAGGGACAACTTGATTATTTGGGTAAAAAGAAATCGGACCTTTATTTGCATATCAGCCTTTACAGATGCGGGCTGCCGACCCACTTAACTCGTTCTTTGCAGTTCCTTCTGCCGCCCCGGAGAATGTGACCGCCGTGGCGGTCAGCTCGACCCAGATTCTTCTGACATGGGCTTCGGTCCCCGAGCAGGACCAGAACGGCCTTATCCTGGGCTACAAGGTAAGTGTTCAGGTGACCTTCCTTTGCTTAAGACAGGTCACCTCCCCAGACCAGTGAGCTTCTCTCTTCTCGCGGGTCTGCGGCTCTGGCCCCCTCCCTAGCGTGCACACCGGTTGCCGTGGGCAAGGCTCTGTGCGGCCCCGGGGACTCAGCTTTGCTGTGACAACTTTAACACCCACGGGCCAACTGAGGCACTTAGACCCTGACTGAGCCTCTGTGTTTCCCCACATGTCCACGAGGGTAGTCACGCTGGGGTTGGCACGAGAACGCAGTGGGTCGTTTATTATAAAGTGCAGCTCGCTCGTAAGTGCCGACCGAGGGAGTGTCTGCCCATGTTGTCGCCCTCCGGTCAGTCCCAGTGGTGGCTGGCACCAGTGGTAAGGGTTGGACACCTCCCCGCTCCTCTGGGAGCCACTCTGGATTCAGTGGTACACGCATGCGCCCTGGCCCTGCAGACCTACCCGTTTCTGTCGCGTCCCCTCATGACGCAGCAGCATGACGTTTCTGGATTCCGGCGGCAGGGCCGTTCCCATCGCACACACCGCGCGGCACAGAACCCAAGCAGGTCTGCACTGTGCCGCCCTAAGTCAGACCCCGCTCTCTGATTTCCCCCGACCTGGGCAGTGCAATTGCTCGCTCCTGACCCATGAGACCCCAGGCTTCCGCTGGACACGGCGATCATGTTGAGCGGGTTCAGTGATCAGATCTCCACGCCACCCACCCCGGGTCCTGGAGGAAAGTGCTTTTGCCAGTGCCTTTAGCACGCTCCCCCCCAGGTGACCCTGCCTTCTATGGCGTCCCAGGTCACTCACTGGTCTGAGCCCAGCTTCAGATGGAGAATGGCCACTCCTCTGAGACAGGAGACCAGTTCCTCAATAAACCAGGGCACGGCAGGAAGCAGATGGTCTCTGTGTCCATCACGGAGTCCTCGTTGCAGAGGCTGCGGCCGGCATGGCTGCCTTTGGTTGCCTCTGTTCTTACAAACTATGGCGAGGCAGGCAGCCAGCCAGCCAACCGCCACGGCTGGGCCCAGCTCTGATAGCGCTTCGTTGCCCTCCGCGCACATGGCAGTTAGATCCCTCCGCCTTCACCCAAGCAGTCCCGGGGGAGGAAGCGCGGCTGGCTGTCCCTGTGGGTGCCCGGTGCCCCTGGAGGCCTCTGTGTCCCCGCCCCCGCGCGCCCTCACACCCGCCCCCGCCGCCATCTGTCCACTTTTCAGATCTTGTTCCGGGCCAAGGACCTGGACCCCGAGCCCAGCAGCCACGTGGTGCGCGGGAACCACACGCAGTCGGCGCTGCTGGCCGGGCTGCGCAAGTTCGTGCTGTACGAGCTGCAGGTGCTGGCCTTCACCCGCATCGGGAACGGCGTCCCCAGCGCGCCCCTGCTCCTGGAGCGCACCAAGGACGACGGTATGTGTCCGCGCGCGTGCCGCTGTCCTCTTTAACTTCGTTTACAAACAGTGGGGTGTTTTTTTTTCCAGTGGAGGAAAACAAAACAAAACTGTTTTTCAGTCACTGAGAGTTTCTATGGCCCGTTTCAGCCAGGAGCGAAGTTTTACGGCCTCATGATGAACCCGTGCAGAGTTTCCGTGGTAACTCAGAGGCAGGCAGGCAGTGATGGCCTCCGGGCGGGCCGTAAAACCCCAGAAAGCCGCTCCTTGGGGGTGTCTGCACAGACCCATAGAAAATCCACTGCTGACCCGTGTGCCCAATGGTCCCAGGAGGCCTGCGGCCACCCTGTGCATCGTCTGAGGTCATGCGAAGTCCGCAGGTGGCCTGCAGGCCTCAGCCTCTTCCGGGCGCCCAGGTCGCTTCCAGACCAGAACCACATGCTGAGTTGTCCCTGTTCCTTGCACTTCACGCGAAGAGGGTCCCCCATGGCACCTAGAGGGCAGGGGGCATCTGTCAGCCCCTCCCTCTGTGCTCCGGAGGCAACGTCTCTGGGCCTCGGCGGGTGGGAGTGCCCCTGACGGCTGTCCTTCGCAGCACTGTGTGAAGCCACGTGTGTCCCAGGTGACACGCGTGAGAGGGAAAGGGGCATTTTAGAAACTGGACCTTAAAGCTCAGCCAGCCATAACTTTGTTCCTGAAGTGCATGCAGGTCGCAAGTCACGGAACGATTCTTCTCTCCGGGGTTCCCTTCCGTGGGAGCCCAGTGATCACCCTCCCCCCCAGGGACAGCGCAGGGACCAAGGCCGTCACACTGACACCAGGCTGCGTGTGAGCCCGCGGCCGCGTCCTGACGTTTATTTTACCCAGACCCGTTTAAAATACAGAAGACTGTTCTCAGCTGAATAGTTAGAGGCAGAACTCAGAGGCTCTGGAATGACGTGACACCCATCATTGTGCTGTAGTCCCGACCGGTCCATGCCCGCTGCCCCACCCGGGAATCAGTCAGGACCACAGGAAGTTCTCATAGCGGCCACACACTCACGCACCTGTCCGTGGGCGTAAACCTGACTCCGAGGGCCACAGCCCACGCCTGCTTTCTCCACTCCTGAGACGCCGCTCCACATGGAAGAATTACCGTGTGCCCCTCAGCTCAGCTCTCTAGGAAGATGCATTGGTCTGAGATGTTATTTTGTCAATAATCGTCTCCTTTTCAAGTTGGGAGGGACTTGACCGGCCTTCTTACTCACCTGACGCCTGCTTTGCCGACGTCAAGCCTGGAAAAGGAATCAGCTCAGATGGGAGAAATTTCCTTTTACTGTGAGATGTATTATTAGGTTAGTGTTGGTCAATGAGACGTAACCTTCGGGTGGACAAGAATAGAATTTAGCATCTGTGCGCACTGTCGTGAGCTCACCACTCGAAAAGTCTGGTTTCCTTCGGCTGCCGTGTATCTGACCCCAACACCCCAACACCCACTTCACCCCCATCCCCTTACCCTGACTCTTACCTGATGTACATGCCAATGGGCCGCATAGCCGTGGGCCCGGCTGCGTGCAACTCCCTCTCACGTCCCCCAGTGTCGCTTGAGCCATCCCGAGCAGACGGGCCAGCACAGGTGAACAACGAGGGTTTTTTTCCTCAAAATCATCAAGGAGCCAGCACACAACCCGTTACATTCCAGAGCCACTTGCCCAGAACCTAGGAGTGCCCTGCCCATGCCCAGGGTCACCGCGGCAGGGCCAGTGTTTGGCTAGTTTCCCACATCCTACATGACCCGGTCACAGACCCAGACACAACATCGGGAGGGCACCCGGCTCACGGGACCTTTTCCTCCGTCAGCCCCAGGCCCCCCGGTGAGGCTGGTGTTCCCAGAAGTGAAGCTCACGTCGGTGCGGATCGTGTGGCAGCCGCCCGAGGAGCCCAATGGCATCATTCTGGGTAAGGAGCAGCGGGGCGGGGCGGTTGAAGGGACACAGCTCACGGCAAAGGGGCGGTTAGAGGGAGGAACAGTCTCCCACAGCCTGGCATTTTCTGAACTGAGAGAGGGTGGACGCCCCTCCTGTCCCGTGAGCGGCACGCTAAGGTTTCTCGGCAGGCTGAAACTTGTGGTTGGTCAACCCAGGTAGTCTCCAGTGGCGGCTTGGAGGCTCACAGCAACATCATCTGTAATTAACCCTCCCTTCCGCCCCGAAGTAGCCAGGCCGTTCGGACGGGTCCTCGGGAAACAGCGGGCTCGTTGTCCACGGCAGGGACAGACCTGGACTTCGCTGTCTAGGTCCCAGAGCCATCTCCCCCTGCTGCGGGGTTCTCTGCCCCGGTCCTCTGAGGAGGCTGAGCGTGAGCTGCATGCCTCAGGCCCAGGGAGAGTGTTTACTTGTCATTTTTTTTTATCCAGAGGAGCCGCTCTGGTAACATTGACAAAAAGCCTTAATTTTTCCTGCTTCCCTAAAGGTAGCAACTTTTTTTTTTTTTTTAAATATCGCCGGTCCCTTTATCCAGTCCCTCTTTCACCGTGACAAATGAAGAGCCCCCGTGTGGCAGGCAGCGCGTGCGCCATGCGTAGTAAGGAGCTAAGAGGCCGCGCTCTCCCCAAGGCGCTCACGGCGCGGCCAGGGAGGTTCAGGCGTACCACAGGGTGGCAGGTGACAGGAGACAGGAGAGGTCACAGTGCCCTGTCATCTGCACACCGGGGGAAAGGGGTCTCAGGGATGCTGGCAGGGGGTAGAAGGTTGTCTGGGGCTGGATCCTCCCAAGAAGTGGCTTCCAGAGCCTTGGAAGGGGAGGAGATAGGTGGGCACACAGCCAGACCAGTCTTGTCCTGGGGGAGTGTGGACAGACCCACGGCTGGCAATGTGGACTGAGACCTGCTGGGGCCGCCCGGTCCGCCGTGGAGAAAGTGACACATCATATGCCCCGACTTTTAACACGGGGCATTTAACAGCAAGGGCACCAGACGTGATAGGTTCTCAGGCCCAGGTCAGCGCTCAGACGTGGTATTTACCTAGTCCTCACCACCCACAGCGGACCCCAAACATGTCACATCCTAGTCCAGGTGAGGTACGGGGAGGTTAGAAACCTGAGCTTACACATAGGGGGTGAAATTCACCACGAGTACCTGCTATTGACGTTAGGATTCTAGGCTTTGCTTTGTAAAAAGGGTTTCAACTCATTTAAAAAATAAAAGAAGAAGTTTGAAAGTCTATGCTGACGGCAATGGGGAGTCAGTCGCCCAAAGGCTTTGACGTGATCAGATGGGTCTTGGAGACGACGGGCAGCCGTGGAGGGGGAACGGGAAGGTAGATGCTTGTCGGGTTCTCGCTTCATTAAGATGGGCCCGGGGCGTCTCAAGTCATCGACAAGAGGGCGCAGTGACCCCCTTCCGTGTGGCTTTCCCTGTGCGGGTTCCTGGGGTTGCCAGGTAGACGTAGTTTGCTCTGAGTGCAGTATTTCTGAATCGCGTGAGCTCTGGGCCAGCGGGTTCTTCCTGCTGAGTCACTGTGAGCAATGGAAGGGGCCTCTATGGGCGTGTGTTTCCGATCCTGTCCAGCTGAGACGGGATCACAGACAGACCGCAGGCGCCAGGCCCCGGACGCGGGCAGCGGGAAGCCCCCCTGCACCACACAGCGGGCTGTGAGCCAAGAACCATTTTGAGAGCTCGGAATGTGAGGTTCTGGCCCGTGACTGACAGTGCTGGGGCTTTCCAGGACAGCGCGGTTGGTGCTGATGTGGGGTCTCCTCGGGCTGCTGAGCAAGCAGGCCCTGCCCTGCCCTGGTCTTGCAGCCCGGCCCCCAGCTGGCCCTGCTCCATGAACCCCTTGGTACTCAACTGTCACGTCCTGGCCGATGAATCCGCCCTGGGAGTACGGCTCCACGGAGATGTGTTGCAGGAACGTGTGCATTTCACATGTCACGTGTTGTCTCTCTTACCACGGACACGCCTGTGCCCTGATATTGTGGCCGTGACTTTGAACAACTCGTCCAGGGTCTTCCTTACAGAAATGGGGAGATCCTTTGGCAGGCAGGGTCTGTCCCTCCGTGACTTGCAGACGGCTGTGTCTTCCCTCAGTCTCCCCTTCGTGGGGGTCAGTGTGCTAATCCGTTCTTACAAGCTCACCAGTCACATGGTGAGGGCCGCCCGCGTGACCTCGTTTCTCCTTAATCATTTCTTGATCGATCAAATACAGTCCCATTCTGAAGTGCTCGGGGTTAGAGATTTAACGTATGATTGTGGGGGTGACAAGCCCTTTGACCTGTTTCTCCTCGGGGGTCACCCGTTCTTTCTGGGGTTTCGCCTACCCATGCTGACACACCGTCAGTACCGAGAACCCAGGCGTTCGGGCCCTGAGGCCGGAGTTGGGGCTGGAGGCTGATTCTGCTGCTGAGCTCAGATATCAACCAGAGTGGCCACTGAGCACGTTAACTGTCACACGCTGCCGGCGAATTTCCTTTCTGCTTTGGTGTCGTGATTTTCATATAAATTATACATTGTTACGTCGTCAGACTCCTGTCTTTCCCATGGGGGTCTGTTGCATGTTGCCTGCCTTGTTTCCCCTCCCCCGCCCCCGGTTGCTGGAACAGAGGGCCCACACTGACGAGACTAGGAGAAAAGCTAGAACGGCAGTGTGGGGCCAGCTTCTAGGAAGCCCCTCAGGTGTGGGGAGAAATCTGAATTTTGATCTGCAGTCCATAAGAGGGGGGGGGGCTCATTAAAAATTACAAAAATTTGGCCCTGGCTGGTTGGCTCAGTGGTAGAGCATCGGCCCAGCATGTGGATGTCCTGGGTTTGATTCCCGGCCAAGACACACAGAAGAAGCGCCCATCTGCTTCTCCACCCTTCCCCCTCTCCTCTCTCTCTGTCTCTCTCTTCCCCTCCCGCAGCCAAGGCTCCATTGGAGCAAAGTTGGCCTGGGCACTGAGGATGGCTCCATGGCCTCCACCTCAGGCGCTAGAATGGCTCTGGTTGCAATGGAGCAACAGCCCAGATGGGCAGAGCATCGCCCCCTGGTGGGCATGCCGGGTGGATCCCGGTCGGGCTCATGCGGGGGTCTATCTGACTGCCTCTCCTCTTCTTGCTTCGGAAAAATACAAACATTAAAAAAAAATTACAGAATCTCAGGGAAGGGAACAGTGAGAGAAAGACCGAGCCTTCAGCACCGGTGAACAGATCCTAAGTAACGTCGCGCCAGGTCACGGCCACGCAGAGAACCTCCCACCCGAGCATCCTCCGTGGCTGTGGCAGCCGGTTGTAATTGTCAGAAATGTCACAGGGTCACCTGTCTGTCTGTCACCTGGATGTTTATTACAGCTAGCACACCAAATTGCCAATGCCGCGGGAGAGGTGCAGAAGCCGTTTCTGCGGGTTCAGCCTGGTGTCCAGTGGGGAAAGGTGGGGTGGGGGGGGGAGAAAGAAGGTCCTTCTGCAGAGCCCCCTTTGCACCCGGAGAAACCAAAGCCTCCCCCCGCCCTGGCAGCGGGTACCAACCCCGCGGCAGCTTGCGGTGGCAATCTCGATGAAAACACGTTCTTGCATTTCCAAAAGAGATTAACGGCACCAAACAGCGGCAGGTGCCGGCAGGGAAAAACACTTGCTTATTTGCATAAATATTTTACTACGGAGAGCTTTTAGCATTTAGAGCCTTCCTCTGGGGGATGTGCGGGGGGGGGGAGCCCCCCCCCGGAGTCCAGCGTCCCTCCCTCCCTTGCTGACGACCGCGTCACGTGCCACCTCGCTGAAGTGAAGAGAGCGCTCCTCAAACCCCCCCCCCGACCTCTCCCCCCCCCGCACGGCGGACCCCGCAGACTCGCACCCGCGTCTCCCAGCCCCACCTGCCTGCCCCGTTTATCCTCGGCTTGTGACTCAAGGGTGTGTGAAGGCTCTGCTGAGAATTAGGAGCTCAGGAAGGGGGGGGTCTGTGTTTGCAAATGCAGAGTCTGAGCCACGGTGGCCCTGTCTGCTCCCAGCCCTCAAGGTGATGAGCCGTGCCGCCACCACCACACGGCATCCGGGCTGCTGGGCTGATGCGGCCCTCCTGGGCAGCTCAGCTGCCGAGGGCGCTCCCAACACCCAGTGGTGTGGGTGGGGCCGTCACCACTCAGACCCACGGGCAGTGGCTACCTAGGGGGTCGGGCAGCAGCCGACTCCACCACCCCCCACCCCCGTTGCCTTGGCTGTGGGAATCTGAGCGTGGGGGCCCTGGTGATATGTCACAGGACAGACAATGCTCAGACAGACACCTCTGGCGTGCCCAGGAGTCACGCATCCGTGGAAGGTTTGCAGCCGCCTGCAATGCCCGTGCCCGACTCTCTGCGGTGGCTCTGAGTGTTAGTCCGCCGTCAGCGCATCTGGCCCAGGTCACGGAAAACCGCCCCCCCTCCCCAAGGGGCTGCCGCTGTCACGTCCTCTTCGCCTCTCTCCCTCTTTGCCTCGCACTGTGGGCAGTTCTGGAGCTTGTCCTGTGTGTGCATGAAGCCCACACCCTCGCCCAGCTCTGATGCAGCGGTCGGCAAGCTCATCAGTCAGCAGAGCCAAATACCAACAGGACAACGATTGAAATTTCTTCTGAGAGCCGAGTTTTTTACACTTAAACTATGTAGGCAGGTGCGTTCCTCATCGAAGTGGCGCCCGCACGGGGTGTTTTGTGGAAGAGCCGCGCTCCAGGGGCCCAAGAGCCGCAGTGTGCCGACCAGGCTGAGCTTCCTCTGTACCCTGGACGTTTCCAGAAGCCACTCAGGCTTCTGTCCCCGTGGTGGTTTAGTCCTCGCCTGGAACGGTGTCCTGCACGCAGGGCCTCCTCGCTCCTCTGGACGGCAGTGTCATCCTGACCCGCCCGCATTGGGGCTCCGTCTCCTCCCCCCCTTCGCCCCCCCTGCCCTGATTGACTTCCTCATCCCTTCCTCGCCCCCGCCCGCCCTGATCGACTTCCTCATCCCTTCCTCGCCCCCCCCGCCCTGATCGACTTCCTCATCCCTTCCTCGCCCCCCCCGCCCTGATCGACTTCCTCATCCCTTCCTCGCCCCCCCCTGCCCTGATTGACTTCCTCATCCCTTCCTCGCCCCCCCCGCCCTGATCGACTTCCTCATCCCTTCCTCGCCCCCCCCGCCCTGATCGACTTCCTCATCCCTTCCTCGCCCCCCCCCGCCCTGATCGACTTCCTCATCCCTTCCTCGCCCCCCCCCGCCCTGATCGACTTCCTCATCCCTTCCTCGCCCCCCCCCGCCCTGATCGACTTCCTCATCCCTTCCTCGCCCCCCCCTGCCCTGATTGACTTCCTCATCCCTTCCTCGCCCCCCCCCCCGCCCTGATCGACTTCCTCATCCCTTCCTCGCCCCCCCCCGCCCTGATCGACTTCCTCATCCCTTCCTCGCCCCCCCCCGCCCTGATCGACTTCCTCATCCCTTCCTCGCCCCCCCCCCGCCCTGATCGACTTCCTCATCCCTTCCTCGCCCCCCCCGCCCTGATCGACTTCCTCATCCCTTCCTCGCCCCCCCCTGCCCTGATTGACTTCCTCATCCCTTCCTCGCCCCCCCCCCCGCCCTGATCGACTTCCTCATCCCTTCCTCGCCCCCCCCCGCCCTGATCGACTTCCTCATCCCTTCCTCGCCCCCCCCCGCCCTGATCGACTTCCTCATCCCTTCCTCGCCCCCCCCCGCCCTGATCGACTTCCTCATCCCTTCCTCGCCCCCCCCCCGCCCTGATCGACTTCCTCATCCCTTCCTCGCCCCCCGCCCCCCCCCCCCGCGCCCTCTGCCTCCCGACCTTGCGCTGCCCTTTCTGCTCCTGCCGTCACCAGAATCACACAACCGGCCTCTCCACCGACAGACACTCTCACCCCCCAACACGCTCTGTCGCTGTTCTCTGAGACGCGAGAACTGGGACTCAGCCGCGTCGGCCGTTTATGTGCGGAAGGGTCCTCTCCTCTCCGGCCCACCGAGCGCAGGTTTTGAACACGTGTCAAGGTGAGACACAGGTACTCATCTTGATGTGCGACAGACCGCAGGACAGGGACCGGGAGATGCTACCCGACTTCAGGACAGGACTGGGAAGGCACAGGTGGGACCCGCGGCCGAGGCATTTTCTCGCAGGGGCTCTTGTGCTCTGCGATCTGTGTGTGCTGCGGCTGTGAGAGTGGACACGGCCATCTCCGTGTCACAGTGGCTGGAGCCAAAGGTCAGACGGATGCAGGGCCGGCCATCCTGCCGCAGACACTGCTGTTCCCCTCAGTCCCAGCGGCCCCCTGAGGGGCAGGTCCACCCAGGGGGCTACTACCATCTTGACCACTCGTGTGTCCAAAGGGAAAAGGGGGTTTCCACATGCGGTGAGGGGACCACGGGATAAAAACCTGTATTGTTTTTTAATGTTTTATTTATTTTTTACAGGGACACAGGGAGAGAGAGAGGGATAGATAGGGACAGACAGACAGGAACGGGGAGAGGTGAGAAGCATCAATCATTAGTTTTTCGTTGCCGTTGCGACAGCTTAGTTGTTCATTGATTGCTTTCTCACATGTGCCTTGACCGTGGGCCTTCAGCAGACCGAGCAACCCCTTGCTGGAGCCAGCGACCTTGGGTCCAAGCTGGCGAGGTTTTGCTCAAGCCAGATGGGCCCACGCTCAAGCTGGCGACCTCAGGGTCTCGAACCTGGGTCCTCCGTGTCCCGGTCCGATGCTCTATCCACTGTGCCACCGCCTCGTCAGGCTAAAAACCTGTATTTAGAGTGATGTCAGGGGAGGAGGTGAGGGCAGGGTCACATGAGGGTGGGGGCTGGGTCCAGCTCACTCGGGGGTTGTGCTCGGGGCAGGAGGGGAGAAAGCAGATGCAAGCCCGCAAAGCAGGAGAGAGGCCAGAGTCCAGGGTCCCCCAAACACCTGCCTGTGAAGAGCGGTCATTGTGCTGTGCTGCAGTCCGTGTGGTGACCGTGGTGACCGGTAGCAGCTAGGGGCTGAATGCAAGGGCCCTGTGCCTGAGCCCGTGGACCTGCCCTGCTGGCCTCCCGCGTGGCGGGTTGAGAGAGGCTCCTCGGCATTGGACAGATGACCAGGAGCAAGGGCCTGGGAGGACGCCAGGGAGCTTGGTCACACTGAGCTGAGGAGCAGAGGAGGACGAGGGTGGGCGGGCCAGTGGTGTGGAATGACTGAGCCTGGAGCGCGGGGGGCCAGCAAGAGGGCCGAGGGCCGTGCCGCCTGCTCCCCCCACCCCACCCCCGCTTCAACGCATGCTTTGTCTGTCGTTCGTGTACGGACGCCCAGCGCCCGCCAGCTAGCTCCTCTTTGAATCAGCAGGAAGGTGGCGGCAGACAGCAGCTGGGTCGGCGGGTCTGGGGCGGGCTATTGATTGTGAACAGCGCTGATGGCCACAGACCTAGATGATAGGGGTGCTAAGCTGCCACCCCCCACCCCCTGACCTGATGAATACGCTCCCACTGCCCTCCTGCATCAGAGCCTCCTGGGGGGGGGCTCCCTGTGGGCAGAAGGGCAGAGTAGGAGCAGGAAGTACACCCGCCAGAGCCGGGGGTCTGTGGGCAGCCGGGGGTGGGCAAGCAGAGGAGGGCCGACAGATGTGAGGGCCAGCTGGTGCTCTGCAGGCCGCTCACCGCCGCTGCTGGCCTCACGGCGGGAGAGAGCGCCATTTAAAGGACTTCCTAATGGGAGGCACTGCCCTTGGCCAGGTGAGGGGAAGGGCAGGCTGGCAGGAGGGCTGGGGCGGGGAGGGAGGAGCCGTGAGCGCCAGCACCGCCCCTGCTGTGTCCACGCAGCGGCCGGGCTGTGGCCAGGGGGGAGACGGGCAGTTTTCACATCTAGTTCCTGTGAAGGATGAGAGGGAAGCTGTGGGGGGCTGGTGCTGAGAGGCTCCATTCATCACAGCTGTGGGACCAGCCTCTCCGTGGCACGGGGCCTGCCTCTCAGGTGGCTCTGTGTTTCTGACACACACGTGCTTGCGGGGGGCGGGATTGGGCTCTCCCTGGTACCTGAAGGCGTGACTGACCCCACCCTCCCTCGCCCCCCTTCCCGCCGGCAGGGTACCAGATCGCCTACCGCCTGGCCATCAGCAACCCCAACACATTCACCACGGTGGAGGTCGGGGCCACGGTCAGGCAGTTCACGGCCACTGAGCTGGCCCCCGAGTCGGCCTACATCTTCAGGCTGTCAGCCAAGACGCGGCAGGGCTGGGGGGAGCCGCTGGAGGCCACCGTCATCACCACCGAAAAGAGAGGTGAGACCGGGACGCCCACGTTCACGGTCACGTCCGGGAGGGGCGGAAGGGGGCTTGTCGGGCACGGGGCTTCCGTGGGGCCCACACCATGGGGCTGGGGGCCTTGCAGGAAATCGGAGCTTATTAAACACCTGCCAGGCTATACCGGGAACTGAGCGCCTTGCCACGGCGTGTTTGCACGGCCCAGCATGTACCTACTGCACACACCTGTGCCGTCAGTCAGGCGAGCTGTGCCAGGTTCACAAAGACACCGCTCAGGGGAGACGTGTGGTTTGAGGGATGCAGAGTCCTCAGGCTTCAGGGCAAGCTCCCCGAAGGCAGCTGCTGGTCTCAGATTCACAGTCACTTCCCGGGGGAGCAGCAGGCACTCGACACACGTCTCCCACCGAGCCATCACGGACAGAGCCGTCCTTGTGGCCACCTCTGCTCCACGCACTGAGCGAGTGCTGGGACACGTGGTCCCCAAACTCGGACACGTGGCGTGAGCCCAGCCTCCACAAGAAGGAGCTGACAGTAGCCCTGGCCAGTGCCCCGGACACGCAGCTGTGGGGCGTAGATCTGGGTGCCCTCAGTGGCTCTTCCCATGGAGAGGAGCTGCAGGCTCCTACCTCGGGTGCTCTGGGCACCACCTTGCCTCGCACTGGAAGTGGGCTCAGCAGACTCTTTCCCTCAAGACCCATGCCACAGGGACATAGCAGCATTGGTTCCAAATTCAGGATCTGAGCTCATGCCCAGGCTCGGAGATCCTGGGAACCGTGGTGGCTGAAGGGAGCTGGCCACACAGCCGGTAGGAACTGCTCAGCTCACCCGTCCTCCTTCCCTCTGAGGATCACGAGCACCCAGGCTTGAGCTGTGTGCCCAGGGACAACCTGGGGCCTCTGTGTGGGGACCCATGGGGAGTGCAGGACAGCCCTGGGGCAAGGCTGCCACCCGCATCTGCTCCCTAAATGGGAGCTGGTGTCCCCAGTGCCTCTCAGATGGTTTCATCACACGGTCACCTGGACGGCCTCAGGGACAGGGTGGGTGGGTAGCCCAGGTAGGGGGGGAGCCCACAGGCCGATCTCCAGTCGAGAAAAGGTGGGGGCAGGGGGCGTACGTGTGCTGAGAGCTCAGCTCGCTGTGTTCTGACCACCTGGGAGGCCTTGCAGTGTGCGCTGAGGGTCCTGTGAGTGCCCGGCTGCCTGGCCAGGGAGACGAGCCTCCCGGGTGCAGCGGCCACCTGCCGGCTGACCAGCCTGCGGGGCGGGGCCGGCCAGGGCAAGGCCCGCCGTGACCCCACAGTGGCCGCCGCACTCGTCCCTCACCTGGCATTCACAAAAGAGGCCTCGCAGGGCAGGGCAAGCGAGCTGACTTCAAAGGAGGCAGCACCGTGGGCCGTTCCCAAGCCGGTGCCGGACGACAAGGGCTTCGGGTCCCTGTGTGGGGACCGTCGGTGCCCCAGGGGCCCGCGCCAACGAGCCCTGCATGCAGTCGTCTCCCCTGACCACTCACCATCCTCGCCCTGGGTCTCAGCACTTTCTCAAGTAGAGGGAGAGATTTGGCGCCCGAGTCCCAGTGGAAGTGATAACGTGAAATGTGTCAGGCCAGCTGGCCCACAGCTGGGCGGCTGCGGCTGCTGCTGAGGCCGGGTTGTGCCCCCCACACACCCAATCAGCCCCCACCCCTCACCCCACACCACCCCACTGGTTCTCGGCCCTTAGAGTTCAGGAGATTTCCACTGGGGCCTCCGATCCTGCCCGGCGGCCAGCGAGAGGGAGCCCCGAGACACTGACACCCCCGGGAGGGAGGCACTCGGCCCCCTGCTGCGGGGAGAAGTCACGAGGGGTCCCGTGAGCACCAGGGGAGAACTGCTGACTAAGACCGATCGAAGAACGTAGATCTCCTCGCCACGCGACCCATCGTCATTACACGCCACATGTCCAGATCAGAATCAATACGCCTCATGATAAACAATTAAAGACAAGTATTCCTCCCCACGGAGTCTCCCCGCGGGAGTCGGCAGGGTGAGGAGACCCAGGGACGGGCAGCCAGTCCACACGCCATGCCCCCGCACCCCGGCCCCCTCCCTGCAGGACAGACAGACAGCCGATGACAGGCCCCTTTCCGGGAAAGAGCTGAGCTCCAAGCCACAAAGGTCCAGGCTCAGGCGGGCTCCCAGGCATGGGGACCAGGTGCAAAAGATGCCCTGAGCACAAACTCAGGGAGAGAGTCCAGGGGACCCCAAGGTGCTCTGGGAGCCCAGTGCCACCCAGAGACCCTGGAGTGAGTGGCCTGGTGGTGGGAGCACGGGTTGGTTGGCTCACCGCCATCCGTCTGCTCTGAGGAGGAGCGTTCGGGGTCTCCAGCCAGATCTGAGTTGCCCACGGGGCGGTCAGAGACCCCTCGCAGCCCTGTGAAACCGGGGGTCGTCTTCCGATTGTGCCTGTGGCACTGCCGTGGGCATCTGCCGTGGACATAGGTGATCTCGGGGGCGGGGGGTGGGGGGGTCCTTTCCTGGGAGCGCAGCCTCTCACGTGCCCCTTGTCTCTCCTCGTTCGATTGCAGAGCGGCCGGCGCCCCCCAGACAGCTCCTGATGCCCCAAGCGGAAGTGACCGCCCGCAGCCTCCGGCTCCAGTGGGTCCCAGGCAGCGACGGGGCCTCCCCCATCCGGTACTTCACCGTGCAGGTGCGAGAGCTGCCCGGGGGACAGTGGCAGACCTACTCCTCGTCCGTCAGCCACGAGGCCACAGCCTGCGTGGTCGAAAGGTACCGAAAGCCTCTCCCCCGAGGATTTGGACTCCTTGCCCTTTAAAGACCCCACCCCAGGCCCCCCGCAGCCAGCTCCTGCCACAGAGAGGGGGGTCTGGATGGTCCACGGAGACACCCCACATAGAGCTTGTGTCTCTTCTTGTCTACACGCCCTGGACCAGGGCCCAGGAGCTCTGTGTCTGGGGACCGACCGCTCCACGGCCCCCGGGCCTGTCCTCTAGATGGGCCCCGGGAGTGACCGGGCTGGGTGAGGGGAGACAGCCCTGAAGCAGGGGCTCCGGTGTCCTAACCCCTAAGCGGCAGACCCGAGGAGAAGCGTCGTGTCGGGAGGGGTGGGCCCGGCTGCAGATGGCACCCCCGCAGAGACGTCCTGTCTCTGTGCTGTCCCTCGGCAGGCAGATTGCACTTCAGTGTGTCACCGATCAGGGACACTGGCGGGGAGCCTGCGGGCATCACCCTGAAGAAGATGGCCACCAGGTAGTCCGCAGAGACCAGGGAGAGAGGGAGGGAGCAGGGGGGAAGGACAGAGGCTCTCTCCATCCGTCAGTGGACAGCACGTCACTGGCAGTGTCCCCGGGACGCGCTGTGTTTGCCTACAGCCGTGGTGCCATGTGCCTTACTGTGCAGCAGTCCCCGGTGGCTACGTCTGCCCCTCCCCCCTTGGTCACTTTTTACTTTGGCCAGTTGTGTGACATCTGCTGAGTGGCCAAAATGCATAAGAGGTTAGCCATCTGGCATGACCAGGCGGTGGCGCAGTGGATAGAGCGTCGCACTGGGGTGCAAAAGACCCGGGCTTGAGCGCGGACCCATCTGGCTTGAGCAAAAGCTCACCAGCTTGGACCCAAGGTCGCTGGCTCCAGCAAGGGGTCACTCGGTCTGCTGAAGGCCCGCGGTCAAGGCACATGTGAGAAAGCAATCAATGAACAACTAAGGTGTCGCAACGAAAAACTAATGATTGATGCTTCTCACCTCTCTCTGTTCCTGTCTGTCTGTCCCTATCTATCCCTCTCTCTGACTCTCTCTCTGTCCTTGGACAAAATAAAAAAGAGAGGTTAGCCATCTAAACCAAGCGGCTGTGCCTGACCCGGAGCCTGCTTTGGCATCCGCAGTGTCTGAGTGACAGTCGCAGTGACCGCACGGGGCAACATCCCCCAGAGTGAGTGCGGTTGAAGAAGGGGAGGTGCCGACAGAGGCATGTGGACCCTCTGGATGTCACCTGAGGACGGGATGGGGCCCGGCGTGAGCGTCAGCAGCCGGGGAAGGACCGGGGATTCCATTCGAGTCAGCCTGCCGGCCATCTCCAGCTTGGTTCTTGTTTTATTTCCTTGTGACTTAAGCTTTTAAAAATAACTCCATATTAAAAGGCAGAGAGGTTTGGGCCAGGATATTACCCAGGGGTCGGTGCTCTCTGTGATGCAGATAATGAGTTCTTAACAAACATTTTCAGGGTCTTAATGATAAGTAAATGTATCCAGGCAGCAGCGGGCAGCTTCCACAATGCTCAGGGCTCGTCTGTTTTATCATAATAACCGAAATGCGTTAGCACGGGGAGCTGCTTCTGTGTCTGAGACTCCGTTTAGCACCGTGGGAGGGGCAGTGGCCACCTGTCAGCCGTGTCCCCGCACCCAGCCCCAGCACGCTGGCCATGGGCATAGACGTGGGTGTGGGTTAGAGGGTGGCTCCCGGGAGCAGTGGGCATACACCTGCTTTCTAAATACACCGGCTCCTGCAGGAACGCTGGCAGCCGGCGTGCCCAGCGAGCGCCGTGTGACCCAGATCTGTGCCTTTCCTGAACCTGGGGTGGTTAGAGTTCAGGTAGCAATGTTATCTCGAAAATCTGCCTACATTGCCTGATCTGTGGTGGCGCAGTGGATAAAGCGTCGACCTGGAACACTGAGGTCACCGGTTCGAAACCCTAGGCTTGCCCGGTCAAGGAGCATATGGGAGTTGATGCTTCCAGCTCCTCCTCCTTCTCTGTCTCTCTCTTTCTCTCTAAAAATGAGTAAATATAATCTAAAAAAATTGAACTGTTGCCTACATCTAGCCAACTTCTGAGTTTGGATGGCGGGAAGTTAGCAGACAAGGGTTACTGGGCGGACATGGTGCCGAGGGGCGCTTCCTGGATGGGTGGGCTTCCTGTGCAAGCAGCTGCCCCGGGGCCTTGGGGACAGCCTTTGGGAAGAGGAGGAAGGGAGAGTGACAGGTGCAAAGTGCCTGCTATGTGCCAAGACCGGTGAGACCCACGAGGGCGGGTGGTGCAGTATAACTCCCAGCCGCCCTGGGTCCGCGGATCGTCTCCGTTCTCGCAAGTGGAGGGGCTGCCGGGGGCCGGGGCGGCCGGTCCAGGATGCGGGTTCTGACCTGGCTGGCTGCAGAGCCGAGCCTCGAGCAGGGAGAGCCCTGGGGGGCTAGAGGGGTGCAGGGCGAATGATGTTCATTTGTCAGGTAGTCACCGAATAGGGGACCAGGGGAGGGGGGTCGTGGAGGAAAAGACAGGCGTGTTCCGGGCTGGAAGGAGTCCGTCATCTGAAGGAGCAGCCCTGCCGAGAGGAGAGGAGGGGGCGGGAACCTCCGCTGAGCTGGAGACCCTGGACCAGGAGGTCTGCAGGGGCAGGGTGGGGGGTGGCGACGGGACACACGGTCACCATGGTCGCCACTCCCCGGCCTGAGCTGCCCCCTCCCCCACCTGCGTCACTGTCCACCTGCTCTCCAACCTGGCCATCAGCTCCAGCTGCCCAAGCGCCTTCGCGTGCCTGCTACTCCAAGACAGCTCGTCAGTCCTGTGAATGGAGAGAGGCTGGCCAGCCCTGGTCGGTCAGCGTGAGAACTCTGCTCTCGGCCCCCGGCCCCGTTCATCTCAGCCCCGGCCTACAGCACTCACCGCACCCCCACTGCGCCCCGGAAAGAAAGAGGTTGGCGTTTGGCCTCAGGTCCCGAAATCACGAGAGGGCAGGAGTGTTAAGCCCCATGGGTACTCAGAATGTCCAGAGCCACGCAGGTGTCAACAGGAAGGACAAGGTCATGTCTGGGCCGCCTGCCACGTGCCAGGTGCTGCACTGGCACTCACGTGACTCCCCACCTGGCCCTCCCAGGGAACTTCGGAGCTAGAGCGGGCCACCTCCCCTGTCCAGTTCTTCAGCAGGTCCCCAGCTGCACCTTCAGGGCGCCGGGCACTGTCCTCAGTGCTGGGTACAGCAGCAACTGGGGCCACTGGGACCCTGAGCTGATGGGGTCCTGAGTCTTGTCCAGAAGAGAGACAAGATGTCAAGGAAACACTTAAGGACAGGTTGTGCTGAAGGAGACGAGGACACGGGCAGTGTGTCTAGGACAGTGGCGTGGCCGGGATGGACTGGGGTGGGGGGGAGAGCAGGCACTCACCATCTGCCTGGACGCTGACCCTGAAACAAGAGGGACGCTAAGAGATGTCCGGGGAGCCCTCATGCCGTGCCAGACCCTCTGCCAAGGGCTTCCCCTGAAGGTCATCTGAACGACAGCCTCTTGTCAGCCCGGACGAGGAAGTGGACGCAGCGTGCCCATGGCCCAGGGTCAACCGGGAGCCAGACTCCCAAGTCCACGTGGGTCGCCACCCACCTCATGCACTGCCTGCGACAGTGACTTCGGGGGCTCGGCGGGTGAGGCTGAGGTCACAGCAGAAAGACCACGCCCCCTCCGCCGTGGTTATCACCAGAATTAGATAAGATCACTTCTGGGAAGCTCAGAAGAGAGGACAAGGCAGGACATCTCCCAGAAGCCTGCCGCAGACAGACAGCGTACCTACGTACGTAAGGACGGAACCTAGAGGCGCCCCCGGGAAAGCCCGGCCAAGGCCAGGTGGCCCGTCCCTGCCCCTCCGGGCTGTGGAGTGGGGGCTCAGAGAGGCCAGGGCCCTCGCTGCTGCTGTCATGGACTGGTGGGTGACAGGGCAGAGGCTGAGCCAGAGGACTTTTGGGGGGACAGCCTCCCCGGAGATGTCAGCCAGCAGGGAAGCCGTGTCAGCTGGTCGTGAGCACGAGGCGGAGCGGAAACAGGAGCCCTTTCCCGATCGTGGTGTCCAGAAATGATGATCCGCTTTTCAATATTTTTTTTTTTAACCTATTAATTTTAGAGTAAAGGGAGAGAGAGAAACGTCGATATGTTTCCCTGGGTCGTGCATTCCTTGGCTGATTCTCGCATGTGCCCTGATCTGGGATTGAACCCACTACCTGGACATATTAGGACAGCGCTCCAACCCGCTGGGATGCCAGAGCAGTCATCAGCTTCTTAAAAATTGGGCTCCTCTCTCTGTACACGAAGCATTCCCCAGAACCAAGCTGCCACCCGGATGGAAGTGGCACTGTTGGTGGGCGCAAGGGCAGGCGCCCTGGACATCAGGAAGGTTCCTCGGCCTCGTGGGTTCCACGGGGCTCAGCTGGAAAGCCACTGATTCACAGTGGGGTCGGATGGGAGTGGGGAGAGGGGTCAGTTTCAAGGTGACGAGGGCACCGCTGAGGCTGGTGGTGGAGGACACTTACAGACATGAGGGACGGCAGAGGGGGTGTCTAGAGTCACTTTAGCTCTGCTGGCCTGGGAGCCGGAGAGGACGTCCACCCGGTGGCCCTTGCCTGGGACAGTGCTGCTGCTGGGAGGGGCAGGGGCCGCTTCCCCATCTGCCCCTCGGGCGCGAAGCTGGCAGCCGGGGACTGAGCGGGCGAGCTTCTGGGCGTGCATTTCGGTTGGCTTGGTGAAGACTCGGGCCGCGTTTGCTCAGAGAGTTTGCCTGCAGCCTTGGTCTCGGGCATGGTGGGGCCTGCAGCACAGAGCCCCAGTGAACAGTGGCCTTGGAGCGGCGCCGTGGAGAGAGGCCAGGAAGCTGGCCTGGAATGGTGGCACCGCGCACTGCCACAGGGGCATGGTCCTGTCCCTGAAATCTACATCAGCGGGGGTGTTGGGGGGGACATTCTGCATGTGGACTATTGACGTTATCTTGGTCTTACGTAGAGCAGCAAAGGTGGCTGCAAGATGAGACTCCAGTTCCAGCCCCAGCCAAGCCATGTGCCATCCTGACAGCGGGCAGGTCCCTCATTGGGCCTCCGTCTCCCCATCCATGGGGCGGGAACAGTAATGGCGCCGCCCCGTGGAGCTGCCGTGTGGGTCACATGACACGGTGCTTGTCGGGCGCTTGGCACCGTGTCGGGCTCAGTGCCTGGCGGGGCTGAGGGGCGAGGGCACAGGTGGGCCAGCCAGCGTAGACCCTAACCCCCCATCCAGAGGGATGCACATTGGGGGTGAACGAGGCAGGCACCCTGGCGTCCCGGGTCAGCGCGAGGGCCAGTGTGGTCGGCTCCCCGGGGACGCCTGTGCTCCTCAGGGCAGAGACTGTCTGCGTGGGCGCCTCTGGTTACAGGAGGTGCTGGCTCCTCCCAGGAGCCCCCAGCACAGCCCACCCATTTCCTGGCCAGAACGTTTCGTGCTCCCTTCCGCTCTGAGAAGTCCGGTTCTCCCTCAGCGCTGCGTGTGCGTGGGGGGCTCCTCGTCCCGGACAGGCTGGGAGCCCCTGCAGCCAGCCCCACCATGGAGCACCCTTCTCGCTGAGGAAGGCCGAGGCTCTCGGCCGGAAGGGCGTCCCCAGGGGCCTCAGGCAGGCTGGGCGCGGGCGGTCACCGGCCTCTTCTGTGTGTCATCCAGGCTGCGGCCCTTCACCTCCTATAAGCTGCGCCTGAAGGCCACCAATGACATTGGGGACAGCGACTTCAGCGCGGAGACAGAGGCAGTGACCACACTGCAGGACGGTGAGTAAGCTGGGCGGTCAGACAGACACAGCCACTTCCCTCCCGGCTGCTGCCTTTGGAGCAGGGTCACTGGCTCCTGCAAAGACCTCCGCTTTTGTCCTGAGCCAGGAAGGGGTCACTCGAGGGGCCGCAGGGAGCAGGGGGGTTTCCATTAGCGACAGACGGCGCGGGGCGCTCCCGGGCAGCCCCTGGCGCTGAGGCGGGACTTGAAGGGCTTCCAAGTGGAAGGAAGTTTCTTTGATTGGCTTCCAAAACCCTACAACCCCATCAACGTCCCAGAGATTGAATAATTTATAGGGTCATTAAAAATAAATGTCACCCGGTAGCTGGGCTGTGGGAAGGTCCTTGTTTTCCTCATCCGGCAGCCTCCCCGGACCGGCCACGCGCCAGGAGGGCCGTGAGCGACGGACATGGGACCCCCTGGAGGCTCTGAGGGGCTCTCCCCCCTCCGTCCTGCTTGGAGGTGTTGGGCCTGAAGGTCCCAGTGGTTTTGAGTTATGCTGTCAGGTACAGAGTGACTAGGGAGACGGGTCACTGAGCGTGTCCTGCACTGACAAGCAGACTTTTAGGACAAGAAGGATTGCTGTAGAAGCCAGACCCCAAGTGCAAAGCTGCCCTGCAGCACTTTATAATAACGCCCCACCCCACCCCACCCCAGCCCTGTCTCTTCCCCTGAGCACACTGGGGGCTGTTTGAAGCAGCCAGATCTCCAGAGCTCACCTGGCACTGGCTCTTTTAACCTGGGAGTTCAGCTGCTCCAGCGGGAGGCCTGGGTGATCTTAAGGACCAGCGAAGGGGGAAACGGGGGGACCTTTGTAGCTTCTCAGCAATGTGCAGGTAGTTTCTGCCTCAGAGCAGAGCCCCCAGGGGCTGTGTGTTGCTGATCTCAGGACAATGCCCGGCCAAGCTCTCAGGGAGCCGCAGCCCGGATGGGACGAGCTAGGAGGACAGGTGGATAGCTCATTTGAGAAGCTGGACTCAGCCCTGGCTGGTTGGCTTAGTGGTAGAGCATCGGCCCAGCCTGTAGAAGTCCCGGGTTCGATTCCCAGTCAGGGCACACAGACGTGCCCATCTGCCTCTCCGCCCTTCCCCCTCTCCCTCCTCTCTGTCTCTCTCTTCCCCTCCCGCAGCCAAGGCTCCATTGGAGCAAAGTTGGCCCGGGCACTGAGGATGCTCCATGGCCTCCGCCTCAGGTGCTAGAATGGCTCCAGTTGCAATGGAGCAACAGGCACATGCGGGAGTTTGTCTGCCTCCCTGCTTCTCACTTCAGAAAAATACAAAACAAATTTAAAAAAGAAAGAAAAGCCACATGGGCATGGGGGCTCCTCCCAGACAGGCTGGGGGCTGGGACAGGCTGGGGGCAGGGACAGGCTGGGGGCTGGGACAGGCTGGGGGCTGGGACAGGCTGGAACAGTCTCCTTCAGCTTCCAGCCTACTGTCACGTTAGACACGGCGGGGGCTGTCACGTTTGCCATAGGGTGCCCATTCCCAGGAGAAAGAAGCCTGTCCAGTCAGCGGCCCCTACTGGCCTGTCCCCCGAGGATGTGAAGACAGGTGTGGGAGCAGGACACCCACCTCCCCGCCTCTCACAGCTCAATCAGAACGGGGGCCTCCGGGAGCAAACCAGCAAAGGGCCTCCTCTCCAGGCTCCCAGAGGCCTCTCTCAGCCCTTTGATATTTAAATCATGTCTTTAGGTACCGGTATCTTGTTATCTCTCTCTTCTGAGACTGCAATTGCTCTCAGCAGCTGATTTGCATTGTATTTGCATCATTGTCTCCAGGCCAGCTCTCCGCTGAGATTGACAGGCATACAGATGACTCCAGGCCTTGGGGAGTCCTGGGGAGAGGTGGGGACGCAGCCCTTTGAGGGTTTGTGTGCAGGAGGGACACGTAATTTTCCTCCTACCCTCCTGCTGTCCTCTGGCTGGTCTCACGGTCAAGCTGACAGGAGACAGGTGAACAGGAGAAAACGACCGTGTTACTTATGTAGAGATGGGGGCTCCTGACCAGGAGACCTGGGGTTCGCGTGCTGCGCTGGACCACGGAGAGGGAGCTGGGCTCTGGGGTTGCCAGGGGAGCGTAGGGGACACGCAGGTGGGGGAGAAAGGCCACCCAGACGCCGTGGCACGCAGAGTGAGGAGAAGCCCCCCTGGACAGACCTGGCAGTCTTTCCATCTGAATTCCCGTTGGCAGGGGAGAGGGAAGGATGGGCTCTTTTTCTGTATTTTATTTCTTAAAATTATAATAATAATAACCAGCTTAAAATAACACCCAGAAAAGGGCATATTTCAGGGTGGCGAGCTCCGATTCCCCTCGCTGGCTGAGAACATTTTCTCCCTGCAGTGATGAGGCTGTGGAGATGGCACCCCTGTGTGAACAGGAGAGCCGGCTAAGTGTTGAGCTAGACCAGCGGGAGGTCCAGGGCCCGGGCTGGACACTAAGGCAGGACAGAGGGCTGGGGGAGGGGACGCAGGCGTGACCTGGGCAGTGGGAGGGGGCTTGGGGTTCGGAAGGAGGCTCCCCGAGCGGTATGCGGGGCACACAGGTAGGGGTGGTGGGGACGACACCCTCAGGCATGTCACCAGGGAAGTATTTGGTACATTTCATGTGTCAGGTCTCAGGATCTCACGGTGAGGGAGCCATGAAGGGGTCAGTTCAGAACCCCCAGGGTCAGGGGTACACAGGGTCCTGACGGAGACTGGGAGGATTTTAGTTTCCAGGGTGCAGGGCACGGCCAGGGGCAGAGGTCAGACCAACCTTGTCCCGCCGGGGGAGCAGAGCAGAGCCACCGCTGATGCCCAGACGGGCCAGACCCTCGACCACCAGAAGTCAGCCTCCTTTCGTGACAGTCACCTGAGTGTTTGACACCAAGGGCACGACGCCCTGGCTTGATCACTCGTCAAGCTCAGACATGGATCTGACCTCAGTACCTGGAAGAGAAAGTGATGTTCCTCCTCACAGGAGGGGGCGTGGCCCCCGAGGGGGTCTGGGGCTCAGGAGCCTCTCTGGGCGGGGGTCCCGCTACCCACACCCACGAGGCCTGTGGTGGAGAGACTTCAGACCCCTGGGCTGTCTCAGTGCAGGTCTGTTAGCGGGGGTGTGGCCCCACCTCAGGGCTGGGTCCCTGCTCTGCTGGGCACCTGCAGGGAAAGGAGGAGAGGTCTGCCGGGCTTCCCCAGCCGGGCAGTGCGGAGCAGGTGCCAACAGTACCCTCTAACCTGTCTCTTTGGCCTTGGATTTCAGTCCCGGGCGAGCCTCCCCGCTCCGTCTTGGTGACACCCCACACCACGTCCTCCGTCCTGATCCAGTGGCAGGTAAGCCAGGTCCTCACGGGGCCTCGTAAAAACAGCACGCGCCCACCCTCTGTGCGTCCGCGTTGTGGTGCTGGGCCCTGACGTGGGCCCGCCGGGGTCAAAGGTCGGCTCGCTGACAGGGAGGGAACGTCTGGGTGTCATTCGCACAATAGTCAAGCCCGACTGTCCACACACAGAGTGACCTTGAACTCTCTCTTTAGGAGGGCACCCAGGGTGTCCAAGCACCGAGACACCGAGTGTCCCAGGTCACACGTAGGTGGCAGGCAGGGCTGCTGTGGACATGCCAGCCTGTCCCCCAGGGCAGTGGGTCCGTAACCTCGGGGGTGTTCCCGTGTACAGAAACCACCTCTGACGGGCAGTCTCTGTGGGGTCACAGTGGACTCTCACTCTCTGACTACTCTACGAGCAGCGGTCAGGCCGAGGCATGGTCCCCAGGGTCATCAAATTAATCCTGTGCCATGGGTGCTCTGCTGTGACAGCGAGTGGACACGCTGTCCGGCCCCAGGGCCAGCCCCACAGAGGAGAGGGGCTGCCGCTGGTCAGGGCCGAGGCCAGTGACACCTGCACAGCTGAGCTTCTGGCCAACACGGGGAGTCCCTGGGGCCAGGGTGGGGGCTACAGTCCTGGGGACGGGAGAGCAGTGCCCACAGCCGGGGGGTCCAGGGGCCGGGGAGCGGAGAGCGGGCATAGGGTCCGTGCTCACAGCCCCATAAGAGGACATCTGTTGAGGAGTGGCCGCAGGGAGCGCGAGGTCGAGAGGGTAGTCTGGTGGGCATGAGGCTGCCCTCCTGGTGGACGAGACCTCTGGGAGGTGGCCAGCTTCGCATCTGGACTCAGCAGGGAAAGGGGACGAAGGGACCCACATGGGCCGGCAGCCCAGAGTAGAGCAGGGTCTGGACTTGCCGAGGACAGCGGGGGGCCGTGTGGGGTGCAGCGGGCCTGCACGAGAGAGGACTGGAAGGCTTGCTCTGGAAAGAGGCAGGAGCCCCGGCAGCCCCGGACGGGGCCCCCAGGAGCTTGTCCTAAATAGAAGGTGTCCGGGTGGGGCAGTGGCCTGACTCCGCTGGCTGGGAACAGAGCGTGCTGAGAACCCCCCAGGCTGGGGCCCAGGACGGAGAGGGGATGAGAAGGCCCAGGGCGTGGCCGGCCGGCCAGTGGCGGTGCTGGAGGGAGGTCCGAGCTGAAGAACCGGTGTGAGTGCTTCCTGAGCGGAACAGCTGGTGACTGGTCGCCACAGGTCGGCCTCCTCCCGTGAGGTCACACACTGACCTCAGTCCACAAGGGTAGCGAGCAGGGTCCCTGTCGGCTCGCACTGCCGGAGCGGTGGTGACCCCTCGCCACATCTTGTTGGCTGCTACGACAGCCTCCCAGAGGCGACGGGAAGGACCCTGGGAAGATGACCACGAGACCCCCTTCAGTGAGACTGCAGGCTCGCCGTTGTGGGCGGATCTGTGGTTCTGGACAGGACCACACAGCGCCCGCGGGGCTCCCACCCAGCCTCTGGGAAACCACGTCCCCCAAGCTCGTCCCGGAGCCGTGGGACAGTGACAGAGGGCCTGGCCTCACCTCTGCAGGCCCGCACTGTGGCCTGGGGCAGCGGTGAACCTGAGAATCTGCTCCAGCTTCCTCCGTGGTCAGCGAGGAGGTCAGCGGTGGCCACCGAGGGCCCACAAGGTCTCCGAGTCAAGGCCTTTAGGTCTCCCCACCTCTGACTTGTATCAGAATGAAAATTCCCAACGTCCACCAGCACCATCGGCCAGAAGACCGGTCCTTAGCACTGTGCTGCCTTCTCCCACAGAGTTAGCGTCGCCCTGCGGATGTGGGACAGGGCGCGTGAATAACTGGACGAGGGCCGTGATCAGACGCAGCCCAGCTGCCCTGCCTCCCAACGCCAGGGGCTCCTGGCCCCCTGCCCCGGCTGTACTTGGATGGCTCTGTGCGGCAGCAGCGGCTGCACCAGCGGAACTTGGCAGACGTGTCTGTCAGCTGTCCCCTTGCGAGCCCAATAGAACAAACTAATCGCAGGAAGCCCGGAGCGGGCTGTGGTCAATACGATGTAGAAATAGATGCCTGTCAACTGCCAGGCAACTGACATACCCATTAAAATTAGAGGCAATTTACAAAATCACAGCGAACCGGACAAAGGGACGGCGTTTCAACACAGATGCGCGTTCCTAATGAAAACGTTTCACCCGGAAGTCTTCCGCAGCTTTACGGTAACTCGTGTGAGAATGCAGACATCGCCTGCAATTCCGAGGCTCGGCCGCGGCCCGTCAGGTTTGATTCCCATGAGGAGGACCGTCGGTCCTGGCCTCTCCCGGGGTCCAGCCCCGTGTGGAGTCAGGCTGGCGTGTGCGTCATGGACAGGAGGCGTGTGTGCGCACCGGGTACGGTTCTGACGAGCATTCACATCTGCTCACAGCGTCGGAGCTGGCTGGTCAGAGACTTCCAGCCTGTCGTTCAGTGTCACCCCCGCCCGCAGCCCCCGTGGGGTGCAGATTGCTGCAAGTGGGCTTCGGGGTTTTCCTAGCAGAGAGGACGCCTTCAGCAGTAGGTCCCATCCGCTCTCGCCCACACGCACAGTGGACATGGGTAGAGGCAGCTTCCTAAGAGCAGGGGTGCGGCCGGCGGGACGGGGCAGCAGGGCGTCGTCCAGACATGCCTCGTGGTTCGTTCCTCTTCTCGTCACCTGCTCCATCCCCGTCCCCAGCGGAGGACCAGCTCTGGGTGGGGTGCCCAGAGCAGCCAGAGGCGAGTGAGATGGATCCAACATCGTGCGTTGAGCTTTACAAGGCGTTGGTGGGAAGACGGCAGAGGGGGAGCGGTGACCCTGGGCAGAGGGCTTAGGGGTGACCCCTCATGTGTCTGCGGGATGAACGGACCGCCCCCGGGTGAGAGGCAGGGAGGGGAGCTAGCCAGCAAGGCTTAGAGGTGGGACAGCTCCCCGAGCCGCTAGAGCAGGCCTGGGCGCCAGGTTCTCGCAAACCCCTGTGCTCCCTGAACCTTCGGGACTTGATCCCGTACACTCTCCGGGGGGCGGAAGCCAGGACGATTTGTATGTGAGTTCCAGCTCTGCCTTGACTTGTCACAGGACCCTGGGCACAGAGTTGGACCTCCTTAAGCCCCAGGCCCCTCCTGGAGAGGGGAGAGGCATGCCCTGCCTAGTCTGGGAAAGCCCGCTGGCCTGAAGGAGTACGGCTCTTCCTGGAGTCTGGCCTCCCCCAGTCCTGGGCCCCCTGCGTCCAGCCTGCTGTCTGCAGGATGCCACCCTCCTCCTCCAGGGTCTACCCCCTGCTCCCCGTCCTCTGGCTGCTGTGCTGGGTGACAGACCCAGACACACTTCAGCCAGGTCCTCTGCCTTTTAACGGAGAGGCTTTGCAAATGGAGAAAAACAAACCCTCCCGACCCCAGCGTGTTAGCAGAATTCCTGAGGCGCCACGGGCAGAGGTCAGACGTTTTCAGGAAGGGCTCCCAGTTCCCATCAAGCATCTGCCCGTACAGATGGCCAGGCTGGGACGGAATTCACACAGTGGGGTCACTGTGGGCTCTGGCAGCTCCGCTCACGCCCACACGCACTGGCAGCGCCCGCTGGGCCACGGCCTGTCGCCAGTGCCGCGGGACAGGAGGTCATGGACGACCCAGATGGGGCCTCACCCTCTGGTCAGGGTGGGACCAGAAACCGTCAACCACGGTTGGGGGGCCGGGCCAGGCCGGGAGGACAGGTGGGTGTGTGTGTGTGTGTGTGTGTGTGTGTGCGCCGAGGGGACCTTCTGTGTGGAGTCACAGGACAGCGGGTGTGGGTGTGGGTTGAGCCCAGGAGGCTGAGTGGCCAGCAGGAGCCCACAGCACAGGTGGTCACAGAGCCAGGACTTCCATCCAGAGCCTGAGCTCGACCCATCACTTCTAGGACCCTTTGTGTGTCCTGCAGAGCCGCGTGTGGGATGCCTCTCTGGTCACCCAGAGTCACAGAGGCCTCTTTCAGGTTTATTCCAAAGTCTAGGAGTAGACAATGCGGTTGAATGCCATGCCAGATCCGTGCGGACCCCGGGATCTCCGGGGCTCAGGAGGGCCTGCCCTGCCCGAGGCCGGCACCAGCCTCAGACCTCAGGGAGGCTGCCCTCTGGGCTGCGCAGCCCACCCCTACCCGGGCGGCCCCTGCCGTCCGGTCCTCAGTGAGCCTGCCTCCAGGGCCCCACACTCCTGCCGTGTCCAGCACAGGATGGCGTCCAGGGCCTGTCAGCCAGGCTGGCCGGGCTTCCCCTTCGCAGCCCCGGCTCCTGGCATGCAGCCTAATACAGGACACAAAGCCCCATCAGGGCCCCAGGGTCTCGGAGTCTCCTCCATCTCCCGTGCGCAAAGGGGTCTTCACCGTGCGTTCCAAGTGAGGCCTCACAGCCTGGGTGGCCCGGGACTGAGGGACAGGGAGGGGCCCGCTGGTGGACCACGCAAAGTCGGGCCACGTCCACGGTTCCCTCAGAGCTCTGGGTTCACTGGGAGCGAGCAGCCTCCTCGCCCTCCTGCGACCTGGGCCCCAGTCCCCTGGGCTCCGAGAAATGCCCCACAGCCTGGTTCTGTGCCTGTGCCTGGGAGTCCCCGCGTTCCTCATCACGAGTAAGGCACCCGCCCTCTTTCTCCTTGTAAACGACTGGGAACCATCTACGTGAGCGAGCGACTTCCTGGGGAGGTGCAGTCGCCTTCCGAGGACTAACCGTGGCGATACCTTGCAGCCTCCGAGGGACGAAAGCCTGAACGGCCTCCTGCAAGGGTACAGGATCTACTACCGGGAGCTGGAGTCCGAGGCGGCCTCAGCCACCGAGTCCAAGATGGTCAAGAACCCCTTGGCACTACGGACGGAGCTCACAGGTGAGCCCGCCGCCGGGTCAGCAGGGAGGCCCCGGGTGAGTGCAGGGGCTGGGGGCTGGGGGCGCTAGGGGGCCAGGGGTGTACAGCCAAGTGGGCGGGAGCAGAGAACCCCGAGTCTGGGGCTGGGTTGTCTCCCACACCTGAGCACACCCCTGGTGTCCTTGCTGACGGCCAGCCATCTGTGAGTATCTCCCTGGGCCTCGTAGCAAAAGCAAAGCAATGAGACCAAAGGACCCGGGACACGGGGGGGGGGGCTCGTTACCTGGCCATTGTGCCCTTGGCGTGTGGTTTGCTCGTGCCCTTTGGGGCTCCTCCTCGAGCCCAGGTGAGCCCACCGCCGGACCTGCTGCAGGGAACTGGCCAAAGTCACCGCCCCGGGAGAAGCTGATTCCGGCGTTCTGTCTAATGGCGCCCCAATGTGACCCTCTCGTCAGAGGGTCAGCAGGTGGCCCGGGCTGTGTCCAGCAGGGAGCCAGGCTGCTGTGGGAGGTGGTACGGCCACCACAGGGCTGAGGGCAGTGCGGTGGCAGGGGTGCAGCCCAGCCGGTCCTGCCGTACGTCCCCCCCTCGCCCCCACGCACTAATCGTCCTCCTGCTCTGCCCCCCGCACAGCCCTCAGCAGCTTCAAGACCGTGAACAGCAGCTCCAGGCTGACCACATACGAGTTAACACGTAAGTGCACGCCCTTCCGAGGGGGCCCCTGTGCCCAGAGCAGAGGGCAGGCGGGCCGAGCTAATCGCGGGACCCAGCGGAAGCCCACTGGTCTCAGGGGCCGTGACTTGTGGACCAACCCCTCAGACGCTGCTTCTTATCATGTGAAAACCACCAGGCAGGCAGGGAAAGAAACTTCTAGAAACAGGCTGGGAAGGGGGACTTACTGACTAGCTGGTTTTCAATTTGGGACAGAGACTGAGGTTGGGGAAGATCTCCTCCCTGCTCCCTGTGACATCTGTTGACAGGTCACTGCTGTCCACACCGTGTGGCCTGGCTCTCTCCTATAGCAGAAGGGCCGTGCCACTGCCCCTGAGTGCAGGACGGGTGGCTGCCCAGCCCACACACTGCCCAGGACTGGGCAGGGACGTGCTGGTGACAGGCCTGCCGGCCCTTTCCAGGCCTCTGTGAAAGCAGGGCTCCCTGTCTCCAGGGCTGCTTCAGGGCACCCCCCACCCCAGTGTGACACAGAGAGAACCCTTCTGACAAGGAGGGGGTCCCGGCTAGCTGACCCGTCTCCATCCACCTCGCAGATCTGAAGAAATACCGGCGCTACGAGGTGATCATGACAGCCTACAACATCATCGGGGAGAGCCCGGCCACGGCGCCTGTGGAGGTCTTCGTCGGCGAGGCCGGTAAGCCCGGGTGCCCACCCCACAGCCCGAGGCCGTGGCACGTGGCGTGGCCCGGTCCTCTCGGGGGGCCAAGCGGTGTCCCCCGTCATTGGCAATCGTGTTACTTACTGGTGGGGTGGACGGTGTGCGGGCCGCGGGCCCAGCCAAGGACTGCAGTGTCCCGCCAGCTGGAGGGAGCAGGCAGGGGTGCTTGGGGACCCAGGTCTCTGTTTGGCATGAGGAAGCAGTGCTGCTGCCTCCGTGGGCGTGTGGGGGTGTGGGCGCCCCGCATCTGCAGGGAGGATGTGTAACCACGGGCCAGCTAGCCTTTCTGGATGGAGGGTCCCTCTCGTGGCCTGGGCAGGACCCCAGGACTGTCTCTGCACACCTGTCCTTGCTCAGGAGCTTGGGCCCCGCCCCGCCCGGGCATGGCGTGGCTCCTGGGCTGAGGTAGTACCAACGCGTCACTGCCACCACCAGCCTCAGCTCCTGTTGTCCAGCCTCAGCACATCGCTCCGTCCGCTGCGGAGAGAACGTTTCGGAAGGAGCACGCCCATGCTTCCAGCCTTTGCCGCCACAGCCCACATGCCCACTGTGGTCACATCTGACCACAAGGCCCCGCAAGCCAGAAAATAAAACTGAGTCAGGCCAGTGTCCCGTCTCTCAGCACAGCGCCCGGTCACGGCAGCCAGCCCGATACGCTCGGACTCGCTCGGGAACCGGGGCTGCGCGGGGTTCCGCAGATGCCTCGCAGGTCTGGGTGCCCACAGGCAATCACTTACCCACTCGGACGCCAGCTTGGTGTGGGCTGGCCGTGGGCAGCTTGGGTCCCGGTCCCGACTCTGCCCTGGCTCGTCTGTCCGCTCATGGGATGAGTGTCCAGAAGGTGCCTGGACTTCGGAGGGCCAGTATTTAGCGCACAGATGACTGGGACACCCCCACCTGCAGTCTGCCCTCGCCCTCTGCAGACGGTCACTGCCCGGGACAAAGTCCTTGTCTCTGGACCTGTGGGCTCTAACCGAGTCCTTGTGTTTGGTGAGGGTTCAGGGGTGTTGCTCGAACCCTAGGAATTGGTGTAGATTTCAGGTGGCAGGGCCCAGTCTCTCTGTCACAGGGTCCTGGTGAAGATTTGGGGGGGGAGGCCTGACCAGGCAGTGGCGCAGTGGCTAGAGCGTCGGACTGGAATGCAGAGGACCCAGGTTCAAAACCCCAAGGTCACCAGCTTGAGCGCGGGATCATCTGGTTTGAGCAAGGCTCACCAGCTTGTACCCAAGGTCGCTGCCTCGAGCAAGGGGGTGCTCAGTCTGCTGTAGCTCCTCGGTCAAGGCACATGTGAGAAAGCAATCAATGAACAACTAAGGAGCCGCGACAAAGAGTTGATGCTTCTCACCTCTCTTCCTTCCTGTCTGTCTGTCCGTCCCTATCTGTTCCTCTCTCTGAGTCTCTCTGTCTCTGTCACACACACAAAGAAAAAAAGATTTGGGGGAACCGAAGGCTTGGGAAGTGCTGGCCAGTTGTTACCAGCTTCCCCTCAGTCCACCAGAGCACCAGGGCAGGGCAAGGCGTGTTCCTGGTGGCAGCCATGTCTGCTGAGCCTCGGAGCCGCGACCCAGCTGTAAAGGCAGAAAGAGCACCCTGTCCACATTCAAATGGTTTCATCCGTGGAGCCGAGGTGAACCTGGCAGGACAGAGGAAGCCCAGATAAGCCCGAGGCAGGTCTGGCCAGGCCAGGAGCCATTCCAGCCCAGAAAGTTACTGAGTCAGCCAAGCGCTGGGCCTGGGCCTTGACCAACAGCCCAGACTCATCTGACCCCAGATTTCCCGCGGGTCTGGGTTTCAGGAGGAGGGGGCTCTCTGCCTGGTCAGTGTGGATCTGGGGGCCTCCAGGTGTTCCCGGACACGCAGGTGGAGGAGAGGCGTGGCGGCGGCCATTGGGGGTGGGAGTGCGTGTGCGTGCCCCCCCCCCCGGGAGGCATCTTGTTCCAGGTGGAGAAGAGAGGTCAGTCTGTCTCATCCCTTAGCCTTCTGCCGGGAAAAGTCGTCGTACAGTTTCCCACATGGAACTCGGACTGCACCCCGAGGTGGGACATGTCCCCAGATCTGGGTGGGATGGGCTCCAAGGTCAGGCGCGCTCTCGCTCAGACAGAAGCACCCGCAGGGCGCGTTCAAGGGGCGGACCCTCCGAGGCGTCCAGCTCAGCCCTGCCGAGGGCCCGGCACACTAAGGCAGCGAGGGTCGGTGTCCGCCCCAGGGGTGAGCTGGAGCCCCGGGCCGCAAAACCTCTGGGACCACCGTCTCCACCCCATACGCACTCCTGCCCATGGATCCTTCCAGAGCCCACGTCTCACTTGTCACCCTGCCTCACCCCTCCCTGGACCCCTACTGTCAGCATGGGAGGTGAAACCCGCCCACCCGAGTCTGGCCCATGGGACGCTCTAGCCCTGCAGCCCCTCCAGCCCCCGCCTTCGCTGTGACCCCACCTGGTTGTCCCAGCCCAGCATCCCTGCCAGCCCCGTGTGCTCACGGGCTGCCCTCGCCTGGACCACAGCCTGCCCTAGCTGCGCGGAGCCAGGAAGCGTTGGTAGACAAGGGACATTATCGGTAACCTCACTCCCATCAACGTGGGAAGGTTATGGAGGATATGTGAACGCCTAATGCTTTGTCTGGAAGGGATTCCACTCGCCACACAACCCGGAATCCAAGCCCTTGGCAGGTTCTCCGGATAATCTTAGGTTTGCATTCTGGAGGCGGACCATGGCCTGAGTGCCCACTCTCGCCACCCACCGGGCCCAGAGAAGAGAGCACCCGGAGGGGAGAGCCCCTTGAGGAGCATGCTGTGGGCAGGGCTCTGGCCAGGCCTGGGGGACCTCTCCAGGGTCTGCCCCCAAGGTAGGGACCCTTCTGCAGGGTCACGGAATGAGCAGAATGAGCAGGTGCGACCACCCACATGGAGGAGGCCGGCACCATCTTCGCGTGTCTGCTGGGCTCAGTGTCCACGCCCAACACAGCAGAGGCGTTCTGATCCCCAGTTTTCCCTAGAAGCACCTGAACGTCCCCACACCTGAGGGTCCCCACACCTGAGCATCCTTGTACCTGAGCATCCCCACACCTGAGCGTCCCTCACCTCAGCATCCCTCACCTGAGCGTCCATCACCTGAGCATCCCCACACCTGAGCATCCTTGTACCTGAGCGTCCCCACACCTGAGCGCCCCTCACCTGAGCGTCCCTCACCTGAGCGTCCCTCTCCTCAGCATCCCTCACCGGAGCATCCATCACCTGAGCATCCATCACCTGAGCATCCCCACACCTGAGCGTCCCTCTCCTCAGCGTCCCTCACCTGAGCGTCCCCACACCTGAGCGTCCCTCACCTGAGCGTCCCCACACCTGAGCGTCCCTCACCTGAGTGTCCCCACACCTGAGCGTCCATCACCTGAGCGTCCCCACACCTGAGCATCCCTCACCTGAGTGTCCCTCTCAGCACCCCACACCTGAGCGTCCCTCACCTGAGCGTCCCTCTCAGCACCCCTCACCTGAGCGTCCCTCACCTGAGCGTCCCTCTCAGTGTCCTCCTCCCTGCACACGTGTAAACTCTCCAAACCCTGTGCTGCTCCTGAGCCCTGTCCTTGCTGCCGGCAGAGCTCCCGTGAGAGGCCAGCAGCTCTTCTCACAGTTCCTTGGTTCACTAGGGTCTGACCCATGATAAGCACAAGTGAACACTGAGACCCAGCATTTATGTCAGGGCCTACCCCTAATTCAAACCTCCCTGAGAGCCCAGAATGTGGGGCTCAGGCTGGTATGCCCCACCCCGAGGATCTCGTTCTTGTCAGATACGAGTTACCTGATGCGTAACAAATCAGCCCAACACAGCTACTTAAAACAGCACGCATGGGACCTCAAAGTGCAAATCAGGACCCCAAGCACAGCTGAGCTGGGCCTCTGCTTTGGGCCTGTCCAAAGGGGCCAGCGAGGGCTGCCACCTCCCCTGGACGCTGGACCAGGGACGGGTCATTCCTGCGCTCACTGGTGTAGTTAGTTGTTGACAGGACTTGGCTCTCTGGGGGGTTGGACAGAGTCCCCCCTGAGTGCCTAGCCTTGTGAGCCCCTCCATAGAATAGAATGTGTCACACAGGCAGCCGGCCTCCTCAGAGCAAGCGGCTGACCCAGAGGTTGAAGCTGGCCGTCCAGGGCCTTTCCCATGGCCACAGCCCCCCGTTCCTACAGCCTGCAGCATCAAGCAGTGACTGGGAAACGGCGTCTCCAACCAGCTTCCTCATCTCTCACCACCCGTCCTCAGCGTTGCTGTGTTCTGGCTCCACAGGGAGGGAGTGAGAGGAAAGACGGGTTGGAGCTCGGACGGAAGGAGGGACAGAGCAGGAGCGAGAGGTGGCTGGTCTGAGTCGGCTCCAGGAGTCCAGGACCATGCAGTACCTTGAAGCCCCTGCCCGCCACCCACTCTGGAATTCTGCTGGGAGGGGATTCTGCTCAGAGCAAGGCTGCCCGAGTTTGCGTATGAGTCGGAATCATACTTGCTGAGTCACGAACATGCCTCTGGGCCTCAGTCTTCCCGTCTGTGTAATGGGGCAGCGATGGGTGAAGGCCTCGCAAGAGTTACCCGGCTATGAGGCACGAAGAAACACCCTCAGCACCACTCACCTCCCACTGGTGGACGGCGACTGTCCCAGCGGCCGGCAAACTAGGTGTTACCATCACTGGCTCTGCCACCAGGACTCCCCAGGGTTCCGGAGAGCTGGGCTTCAGGGCAGAAAAGGGTGATCCATGCCTCTCGTGTTTAAACTGTGTGACGTCGAAGGAACTGCTGTGAGTTGCTGAGGGTGGTCCGGCCGTCGGTTCGGCCCCGTGGGGGACAGCAGTGACTCGCCTGCCTTTCCTCCACCGGCTGGTGAGATGCTGCCTGACTCTCTCTCTCCTGCGCTGAGTCCGCAGTAGCTCTGTGTCCGGTCCTGACTAGTCCCCACCAGGTTGACCCCCACTGGTACCCATCCAGCCCTCCCGTGCATCTGGGAAAGCCCCCAGTGGCCACTGAACTGCCCAGACCCGCGGCCCGTCCTCAGGTGCCCCGCCTAGAAGAACAGGCTTGTTGACAATGTTCACTGAAAAGGTCGACCACGTTACAGAAGTCTGTCTCCTGTTGACTTCAACAGGGAATCAGAAAGTATTTGACCAGAGAAAGAGAGATAAGGATGAAAGTAAATGGGTGAATATGTAAAATTTTTTAATCATAAAGAAATCTTTATTTCATTATCATCAAAACATTAACAGGGACCCTCAAAGTACCTGTTAAAAATTTGCTCAACCCAGCACCAGGGCAGCCATCTGTCCCTGTGACTTGCCCTCGACCCCACGTCCTGCCCACCGCCCTGGCCCATCGCCTCAGGGTAATCCTCGCTGTTTATTTAAGGACCAGGTGTTCTGTCCGTCTTCTGGGAGAGACCCACGTCCCCGGCCAGATTTGACCCTCCTGGCCCCGGGCCCCGTGCTCCCGCTCCACCTTGAATTGTGATTCCTGTGACTTCCCTCTCTTGCTAAACTTCTCTTTCCCCTCTCTGAGTCCACGCCCCCCTCAGCCCTCCGCCTGGGGCCTGGTTCCTCATCGGGAAGCTTGCCACAACGACGTTGCTTAGTGACAGCAGGTGCCCCGAGTCTCAGCAGCTGCGGTGTGGGGAGTTTCCCCACGCTCTCTCGTCCCTGTTTGTTTCCCAGGTTGCTTGATGGGCTCGTTTCTTTTACTTCCCGTGGCCTGAGCACCCCTGTGCCTGTCCGGCTCCCTCGCCTCGTGGCAGCAGGCCTGAAATGCTGACGTGAGAGGGACCGCCACTCAGAGCCCTGCCAAGCCAGACTGGCCGGGGCCAGAAGGACATGGAGTTAGGAGGCCGTGGGCACGCCTTCCACTCACCAGGTCAAGAGTGAGTCGGGGACTGTGTCCCGAGGCTGCTTGTTGACCCGCCCGATGCTGGGTGACCACACTGGGCAGCAAGCCCGCGCAAGGGGTCCGGTGAGACAGACAGAGCTGTTCTTACTGCTCTGTGGGGCCTGCCCACCATTGTCCAGCCCACAGCACCCAGCTTTGCAGGGCCTCTCTAAGCACTCAGCCAGAACGTCAGAAGATTCCAGACGTTTCTGGAATCCCGCTAGAACCGCCAGGTGCAGGGTGTGTCTCTGTTGCGGACATAGCAAGCTCTCTCTGAAGCAGCGTGGCAGTCCTGGGGGTGGGGGGCACGGGGCCCCTCCGAGGACTGTGGGTCACAGCCTTGTGACAGCCTCTTCAGCCTTGAGGGGACGTGCCCAGAGTGGTTCTGCTTTGCACCTTAACCTGCACGTCTCACCTTCTGTGCTGTCCGAGGGCTGGCTGTGCGTCACCCGTGCCGGAGATCGCTGGGCCAAAATGCCTTCTCAAGTTAATTTCACGCATGTTCAAGCATGCTGACCCGGTGCGTGTTCTCCTGACAGCACACGCCAGGGTAGAAGGGCAGAGGATGACGCACCCTCCCCCGTGGGTTTGCTCACAGCGGGTGAGGATTCAGCCGGCCAGCGGGGAATCTTCCTGAGCGTCCCTCCGTCTGTCTTCTGTCTGCTTGGAGACCCGCCCCTCCAGGAGCCAAAGCGCGACACTCACACCCGGCACGCTCCGCTCTGTGCTCACATGCGTGTCTCTCTTCTCTCCCCGCGGCTGGTGGCACAACCTATCCCACAGGCTAGTGGGCCGCACAGCAAGGCTCCTCAGCTCTCAGCTCGGGGACAGCAGTGCCCGGGGCTCCGCCACACCGGATGGCACCTGGGGCCTCTGTCCAGCACGTGTCGGCTGCCGTGCAGTGACACGCGGGCCCTGCCTTCTGGGGGAGCTCTGGGAGCTCCCCGCGGACCTCACGTCAGGGGCGCGTGCCTCCTGCCCCAGCTCCGTCTCAGGCTGGGTTTGGGGGGGGGGGGGCACCTTCACCGAGCAAACTTTGGAGGTGGCCAAGGTTGGCGGGGAGCCCGCGCAGACGGTTCTCTCGCCGGCCACCAGGATAACGGCCGCGCTTGATCTTGCCTTTCAATTGTGCGACAGTCATTTCCGCCACGGAGTTGCCAACGGCAAACATGCCGGGGACATTAACTTTATTTATGTTTTGGATTATTAATGTGACTGTTAAAATTCCTCCAGTTAGTTTTGATTGAATTGTTTTTTTGTGTGATTCTGTTGTTTAATGGAGCGGTAAATAAGAATTTCTGATAATGAGGCCAAGCATCTGTCACAACAACCTGGTGCGGGTTATTAACATCTCCATTAGTGGCGGGGTGGGCAGCCCGGATGTGGGAACCGCACAGTTAGAGCAGGATAAATGTTGGTGTCAGACTGAGTGGGTGTTAATTACTATTTTATTCCATACTGGGGGTGGGGGTGGGGTGCGGAGGAGTCGTGGAGAAGGGGCGGCGCGGGAAGGTCATTCTCTTCGGAGAAGGCTTCCCGGGGTCCGTGCACCGACCTGTCTCCCTCCGCGGCGCCTGTTTTATGGTTTCTGTTGATGAGCTAAGAACAGACTCGAGGCCGGAGGCGGGGCTCCCAGGCCGGCGGTGGCGGCTGCGGGAGGTGAGGGGTCCAGCGGCGCCGGCCCGGGGGCAGCGCTGGCTGGGCAGGGGTCTCGCGCGGGGTTGGGGTGGGGGACGCCTGTCGGGGAGGAGAGCGGAGGCGGCCATGGGGGACAGACGGTGCTGCCCCGACGCCCGTGCAGACTCTGTGTTCTATCCCGGCTTCCCAGGGGCAGCCGGTGGAGGTGACAGCCATGATGTCCCCCTTGGTCACCTTCCACCTCCTTCACCAGCTCACTCAACACCTGGGGGGGTCCCCCGGGCCAGAGGGGAAGGAGCGGGGGTGTGGGGGGAGGGGCTTCACCGAGAAGCCTGTCCGGATGAAATCCGTGTCGCCACCCCTCCGGGAGGGGCGGCCCTGCGCCTGCAGACGGACTCCATCCAGGACCCGGACTTCCGGACGCATGGCGGGAGCGGGTGCTTTCCTTCTGGACAGGCTCCATCATCGGAACCTTCCCGTCTCCCTTCAGTGCCCCCCCCACACTCCTCCTCCCTAGTGTTGCCGCGTCCCTGGACCCGACCCCGGCCCGACCAAGGCTCCGCCGCGAAGCACGGAGATCCCCATCGTAACACTCCGCCGCTGTGTTTCACCACCGTCCCTTTTCTTTCTGATTCTCCGAATTTTATTTCGTGCGTTTGAAAATGTGATTCCAGGCGGGGTTCGCAGTGCCCCCGGCACAGGGTTGGAGACCCCCACACCAGGCCCCCTATGAGCACGCTCCCAGCTGCCCTCCTGTCCTGCTGTCTCCACAGCCCCGGCCATGGCCCCGCAGAACGTCCAGGTGAGCCCGCTCACGGCCAGCCAGCTGGAGGTCACCTGGGACCCGCCGCCGCCGGAGAGCCAGAACGGGAACGTCCAAGGCTACAAGGCAATGAATGCGCCCTCGCTGGGTTTGGGCTCCACACGCCGGGGGGAGGGGCTAGACCCTAGGGGGAGCCTGGCCCCACCCTGCGCGTGCGCGGTCCTCTGTCTCCTGTGGCCGACGCACAGCTGACCATCAGCCCTCAGACCTGCGGGCCACAAGGAGATCTAGGGGCAGGCTCAGCCCACCATGCCTCTTGGCCAGGTTGTGCCTGAGGGCCCCCCGCCTCCCAGGCCTGTCCCAGGACCCCTTCCCTCCCCACCCCCCACCCCCCACTCGGGGAGCCTCCGGGTCTTTGCCGACAGGAAAGCCTCACTGAAGGAGCAGGCTCCCGATCCCAGCTCTTGATTCAGGAGGTCAGGGTGGGACCCAGGAATGTGCAGTCCTGACAGGGTCCTGGGTACCCCACTTTGAGAGCCACCGCCGCCCCCAGACTAAACCGTCACAATCCCAGAGGTGGGATAACAGCAGGCTGGACCCAGAATAGTTCTGGGTGGCGCCCGAACGCAGACCTGGGTTATTCCCGGCAGGAAGGCCCTTGCCTCAGTCTGTCTCTGCATGGAGGGCTCAGAAGCCACCGAGGCCCCCCAAAACCTGTCCCGGAGAAAACAGCGGGTGCTGCTCCCTGAAACTCCCCACTCCGGCCCCAGAATGGATTTACTTGTCTGATCTGCTGGAGCCCAGGCTGATCAGTCATCAGATTCGAGGGACTAGCCCATCCTGATGGCTATTGAACCAATTAAATGTCCATTTGAAAATGATTTCTGTACGTGTTTTATGAAAATAAATCCCTTCGGCCCATGGCAGGGCTGTTACAGTGATTAACGAGGCAGTGGAGGGCCCCGTGAGCTCGGAGCCAGGGCACCATTTGTGTATGTCCAAAATCTGTTTCCTAATTTCCTTAATGATCAAGACATTGAACTTGGCTATTGATCTCATTAGGATGGGGCTGTTCCAGCAGGAATCTCGTTGGGTCAGTTCTGAGCGCAGAAGCCGGAGCGGGTCTCCCAGGTGGAAACAGCCACGCTCACCCATCAGGGCCGCTCCCGCATGGTCAGGAAAGCCGACCTGGGCACTCTGCCCTGCCCTCACCCGTGGACAGCTGCTCTAAGGGTCTGGCTGCGTTTAGGCCGCACAGCCAAGGTGGACCGGGTGCCTCAGCATTGTGTTTGGGCAGCCCGGGAGCACAGCACAGGCAGTGGTTCCTCGGCCAGCTGTCCAGGGAAGCATTTCTGGCAACTTCTGCAGACCTTTGTCCTGGACGTCAGTTCCCTCACGGGCATGCAGAAGCTCTGAGAGAGGGCGGGGAGGTGGGACCAGGCGTAACGCAGGAGCCTGGTCGTGTCCGCGTCCGGTTTCCTTGTTTTAACGTCCAGGCTGGAGCCACATTAATCTGAGGCCCTGAGTGGGACCTGGGAGCTCAGGGCGGACGCCGGAAGGTCTGTCCACAGGGCTGAGGAGGTGGACAGGGCCGGTCTCCCTTCTCACCAGAAGCTCGGGGAAAGGGGAGAGACTATGAACGAAGACACCCACAGCGGCAGCCCTGCAGGAGGAAGGGGATTTCCTTGGTGGCTGCAGGACAGGGTCACCTCCGTCCTCAGATCCCCCGTGTCCCCACCAGCATTTGGCTCACTTAGGCAGGGCTCACACTATAGATGGACCACTCAAAAATGCCGGTCCCCCACTCCCCAGCACACGTGCGCAGCCTTGGACCTCCATCCGGGAACTGACCTCACTGTCCCCATCCCTCCCACCCCCCGCAATTCCACAGGAGGGCCCCTCCGCCCTCCCACTCGGCACGGCAGTACCAGGGGTGCCAGCCCCACTCGCGGCTAACTCCCTGGCCTGCGGCTGGGAGCAGCAGGCGGGCCCCCTTGCCGCGGTCCGCCTCGACCTCCCGCCCCTCCCTACAGGTGTACTACTGGGAGACCGGCAGCCAGAACGAGACGGAGAAGATGAAGGTGCTGTTTCTGCCGGAGCCCCTGGTGAAGCTGAAGAACCTGACCAGCCACACCCGCTACCTGGTCAGCATCTCCGCCTTCAACGCCGCCGGAGACGGGCCCAGGAGTGAGCCCAGGCCGGGGCGCACCCACCAGGCCGGTAAGAGAAACGAGCGCCCGTCCCCATTCCCGCAGGCCTCCGCCGGGCCCTCCCTCGGAGAGCAAGCCCCCTCTCTGTCCCTGCCGCGCTCCGCTCTGCCTGTGCTGTGGGCACGGACACAGTGTGGCTGGGAACCAGTGGACAGGCCTCCATGCCGGGTCGGCCTCCCGAGTCCACCCAGGCCTGGCCTCAACCTGGTCATGGGGTGCACGCGGTAGCTGTTAGCCAGGTGTCAGTGGCGTGTGCCTCTCTCTGGAGCCCTCCAGGGCTATCAGGGGGACAGAGGGCCCTGCCCTGTACTGGGCCTCGTTCATGTCTCACAGGACATGTCCCACTTCTTTTTTGTTGTTGTTGTGGCAGAGACAGACAGAGTCGGAGAGAGGGACAGACAGACAGGAAGGGAGAGAGATCAGAAGCATCAATTCTTTGTTGCAGCACCTTAGTTGTTCATTGATTGATTTCTCATATGTGCCCTGACTAGGGGGCTACAGCAGACAAAGTGACCCCTTGCTCGAGCCAGCGACCTTGGGCTCAAGCAGGTGAGCCTTGCTCAAACCAGATGAGCCTGTGCTCAAGCTGGCGACCTCCGGATCTCGAACCTGGGTCTTCCGCATCCCAGTCCAACATTCTATCCACTGCGCCACCGCCTGGTCAGGCACGTCCACCTCTTACTGGACTCGCCGACTGGCGTGTCTTACCACCAGGGAGCGCACAGCATGTAGGGTGAGCCCAGACCACAGTGTCGAGCAGTCGCTGGGATTGGGCCCACAGAGCACCCCTGGGAGCAGCTCACCAGCGGTTTCTTAGACACGCCCAAGCCAGGTCCAAGGGAGAGGACGGGGCTGAGCCACTGCTATCACTCACAGGCCACAGGGCAGGTTCTGAGAGGGCCACCTCCTCTTCAGTGCTTCTCAGGCTTGCCTAGCTGCCTGGTGATCATTGTGGAGCTAGTCCTGTATCCCAGAGGGACATGAGGACCAACCCCCCTCAGGGCTCCCCAACCTTCAGCGGGGTCAGCCCACTAATGCCCTCTCGAGACAATTCCTCTCCTGGGAATGGCCGCTCCTAAGCATCAGGCTTCCCATGGGGGACGTGGCCAGCCTTCCCAGACTGCTCCCTTCGGCCTCACCCAGCAGCTGAGACCAGCCATGAGTGTGGACGCTGAGCTGGGAGGACACGGGCAGACCTAAGGGGCAGAGAAGAGGAGCAAGGGCCTCACCAGGACATGGCGAACCTGACGGGTCACGGGGTCAAAGGGCCCCGGGACTGGAGGGAAGGCAGAAAGGCCTCTGAGCACTGAGGGGGCTGGTGGAGAGCAGTCCCCACGCGGCCACCAGGGAGGGGCCACTCTGGGCACAGAACGCAGGCGGCGGTGGGGGCGTGAGCAGGGTCAGCGCTGCCCGGTCACTCACCTGGCCTTCTGCGTCTGCGGTCACGTCCCCCAGCCCAGCACAGCCCCGTAACTGCCTCCTCCCACCTTCCTGGCCTGGTGGGGCCATCTGAGACAGCGGAGTGCCCGTGAGATTTCAGGTGAGGGCCGGGAGAGCGTCCCTGAGTCCTCCAAGCTCCTGCGGTGTGGGGAGGGCTGGACAGGCCCAGCTCCCCTCCCGGGATGAGCAGGACGGGAGCTTCCAGAACATTCCAGCAGTCACCAGACAAGTGGTCTGCGTCTCCCTCCTATTTCCATCCGTGATTTACCTTTAGGCCTTTGTCTCAGGGCCCCTGAGGCATCTCTGTGTCTCTGCACACCTGTCAGCCAGGCCTGGGTTCTGACCGGTCCTGGGAAGTTCACAGATGACCAGTAAACACCCCTTTCGTCAGAGGACACTCAGACGTGCACTGAACTGAAAGTAGCCTCTCATCACATGTTCCCCACGGAGGTAGAGACACGTGTGGTCAACAGCCCACGAAGACACTGACCGTTCCCGTGCTCTGTCCCTCCAGCGCCCGGGAGCCCCAGCTTCCTGGCCTTCTCCGAGATAACCTCCACCACGCTGAACGTCTCCTGGGGCGAGCCGGCGGCCGCCAACGGCATCCTGCAGGGCTACCGCGTGGTGTACGAGCCCTTAGCCCCTGTCCAAGGTAAGGCCAGGGGATCAGGGAGGGCGCCTGCCCAGCACAGAGCACCCCACAGCCTGTGGAGCCAGCGGCCTGGCCGCAGGGGGCCGTGGACATGCCGGGCCGGGGCCAGAAACACTGTCCTGAGTTCCAGCACAGAACTGTCCGCAGGCCTGCGTGCTCCCTCCGCTGACCCCACCTCCAGTTCCCGAGACTCGGTCCTCAGGGCACCGCGAGCACCACTGGCTGGGCCCACACGGGCGCTGGCAGGTGTCGCTCTGGTCCACCCTCCACGTGGCCTGCTCCCAGTGAGCAGCTGTACAGCCCTGCCGGCCGCCGGGCTCTGCTCTGGATGCCGGGCCTGTGCGGCAGGAGACGGGCATCTTCCCGCGCTGGCCGGTCAGTACCCTCGCTAGCGTCCCTGGACCCAGCAAGCCTGTGCCCAGGGAGGGGAGAGGCAGACAGCACACAGTCACACAGACCAGGCTGGGAGGGACTGCACTCCAAAGGAAGCTGACCAGGGGACAGTGCTGGGCACGGGGCGGGGGCCTGAGTGACGAGAAGGACACAGGCATGCAGACCCAGGGGCGCCTCTTGCAGGAGGCCAGTGACCTGGAGGCCCTGGGGCAAGTGGGGACTGTGTCCCCCCAAGGCTGAGCTTAATGAGGGCGGGGTGGAGCTTACAGGGTACATGCTGCCCCAGGGCCGGTCACTCAGGGCTGTCACACAGGACGGTCACACAGGACGGTCACTCAGGGCCAGGTCACACGGGGCCTGTCACTCAGGGCTGTCACACAGGACGGTCACACAGGACGGTCACTCAGGGTCAGGTCACACAGGATGATCACACAGGCCCGGTCACGCAGGGCTGGGTCACTCAGGGCCGGTCACTCGGCTGTCACACAGGACGGTCACACAGGACGGTCACTCAGGGCAGTCACACAGGATGATCACTCAGGGCTGTCACACAGGACAGTCACTCAGGGCCAGGTCACACAGGGCCTGTCACTCAGGCCCAGGTCACTCAGGGCCGGGTCACGCAGGGCCCGGTCACGCAGGGCCAATCACTCAGGGCCAGTCTCTCAGGCCTGGGTCACACAGGCCCAGTCACACAGGGCTGGGTCACTCAGGGCCGGTCACTCAGGGTCGAGTCACTCAGGGCCGGTCACTCAGGCCGTGGTGCAAGAGGAGCAGGAAGACCTGTTACACAGGACCGGGGTCCTTCTCTGTAAAAGCCACAGGATGGGAAGATGGATTGATGATCTATCTCCTGACGTCCAGGGTCAGTCAGGAACATGGACTCTCCGAGAACAGTGGAGGAAATGCCTGCACACCGGGGAGCCTGTGAGGAGGGACGCCCACAGCCTGAGCGTGAATCCCGGGTGGAGACGGGAGGTGGGCTGAGCAGGAGGCCTGGGCACCAGAGACCCATTGGTGCCGCTGCCCCCTCCCGGCCGCGGACCTGGGAGCAGCGTGTGACGGGTGGTGATGGCCGGGGGTGGGAGGATGACAGGAGGTCACAGGATGACAGGTGGCAGGGTAGGGTGGTGGGCAGAGGTGAGACGTGGCCAGCTGAGGGTGTGTTGGGTTCAGGAGGTGGAGCCAGGGGGGGATGTGCCCCAGAGTGGACACACAAGGGGGACAGGAGCTGGGAAGTGGGTGGACTTGCTGTCATTCACGTGACAATTCCCGGAGTCCCTGCTGTGGGACAGCGTGCCCCCCTCTGCTGCTGTGTGACTGTCCCATGTCCCCTCTCCGGCCCTGCTCCCCGAGTGTCCGACATTAGTCTCACCCGCTGCTGGCCGGGCCCTGAGGCCCTGAGGTTCCAGAGAAGGTTTCCCTGGTAACAGGCCATGAAAATGGCAGATTACTTCACGTGGGGGGGAAGCACACCAGCACATCCCACAGGCCGGCTCTGCGTTCAACGCCGCCACACACGTTTCCTTTTAGAATAAGGGCGTCCAGGTGAAACGGGGCGCCGGTTTGAAGGAGAGAATTGAAGCGCCCGGTCCCCCCGCGCCGGGCTGCAGGAGTCATTGTTATTTTATGAAGTGCTAAGAAAGAAAGAAGGCTCCCAATAAACCGCGGCCCAGGACTCCCGTGTCATCAATTCCGAGCCGCGTCCCAAGCCGGGGCCGGGGAGACGTGACGGGAAGGGGCATCCGAGGCGAGCGACGGGCTCCGGTGAATAACGGCGCGAGCGTGCGGGCACCTGGTTTGTAAATCGGCACCCGCGCCGAGTGGCGTGGCCATGCTCAGCCTCATCCTGTCTGGGGACCAGGCCGCCTGGCAGGGCTGCAGGTGGGGGCCCAGCAGAGGCCAGCAGGGGACATGCACTGTCCTGACTCACTCACCACCGAGAAGGGGCAGGAGCTGGAGACCTTCCGTGTGGCATTCTTCACGCGTGTGCACACGCACAGACAGATACGCACACAGAATCCAGGAAAACGTGGCCCGAGCAGCTTTTCAAGGAGGTTAAGCAACAAGCAGCATTCGAACGAGAAAGGACTGGCCAAAATCACGACTCAGATGGGCCAACGGAGTCCTCAGTCGTCACGGGTGCAAGTTTCCCGCACTTCCTCGGATTAGAGCTCATCCCGCGTGTCAGTGGGCCGGCAGAAACCCTGGGTGCTCCGTGCCGAGCACCTCTGGGCCTGTCTCCTGGTGAGCTGATCACCATGGTCACCAGCGTCAGCCGTGCAGCGAGGGCTGGATGTGCCCATGACACCTGCTCTCTGCTCTCCTTCTCCTGGGGCTGTGCCTCCTCTCCCAGGAAGTTGCCAGGGTGTCGCCAGGGCGGCGCTGGCTGGTTCATTTCTTAACAACGTGGGCGTCGTCGGGGGGATTCTGTTATAGCCTCACGGCCACCGTGTGCAGCCCAGCGGTGAGACTGGCCACCGTGTGCTGGCCTTCGAGTGAGACTCAGGGAGGAACCAGCCCCTCTCTCCTCGCTGTGGGATCCGGGACCAAGATTGTTTGAAGCCACCAGGGCTTCAAACATCCCCCGTCCTTCCCTGCGCGAGGTGATTGCAGGTGTCATGGGAACGTCAGGCAGCTTTCGTTGGGGCCAGAATTTACATTTGTCTCTGTAGAGATGCTGGCTCTTTTGAGGTCTCCAGAGACACGAGGCGTGTGTGCGTCCGTGTGTGAGCAGTGATCGCCTGAGGCTCAGCCTAGAGTGACCCCGTCGGCCTCCTCTCGAGCCGTCTCTCCCAGCCGGGCTGTCTTGGGCCCTCAGCTGCTCCAGCCTGGGGTGAGAGCCCAGTGTGGGTGCCTGTGGGCCCCATGGCCTCCCCCTCAGGAGGACAGTCCTCCTGTGCGCTGAGGCGGGTGGGCCTGTCCCGGCCTGTCCCCCCGTCGCGGTGTGAAGGACCACACCACACGGAACACAGGCTCTGCTCTGGGGATCCGACTTTATGGAAGAACTCCTTTAATGTTTTCTAAAATGTTTTTAACTGTGCTATTTTATATGATGGCGCCCTGAGGCCTTATTGTGCCGGGCAGGGTTTAAAAATTGACTAAATAAATAAGATTCTGACACAATGGAGCTGGGAGAGGCCAGCCTCTCCTCCTACCTCCTCGTGAAATTCACAAAAATCACAGAACCCACAAAACCCCTGCATGGGCTTATGTCCGCCTGGGGAGCAGGAAAGCATGGAACGAGGGGGGAGGGGACCTGCAGAACGACTTCCTGTTCCTCGCACCCGGCCCTCTGCGTCTGACGGCCACCCGGGTGTGCACGCTGTCATCCCTGGGGCCCTGCCTTGGGTGACGTGAGCCGAGGGTCAGGCTCTCTGGGTGGTTTTCCCGGTTCCTCTGCAGAGCTCAGGTGCGGAAGTCACTCCGAAGCAGTCTGTCTCACCCTGAAATGGCTTAGAGCGATTGAGCTGAGTCCGCGTTTCCTAAAAGGCACAACACGGAAGCGGTGAGCCCGGAGAAGGTCCTGCGGAGGCCTCCAGGCCTGGTGGCGACAGGTGGTCAGCGGTCCATTTGGCAGTGAGCGCACGTGGCTGGGCCCGTCTGTGGTCAGGCTGCTAGGAGAGGCGGGGCTGGCACCACGGTGTTGGGACCCTGTCCTGGAGGGCAGTGGAGTGGACGGCCGGATCCGGGACAGCGGGAACAACTCTCCTGAGCGCGTCCGTGACCCGGACGCTGCGGGACACACCGTCCTCACGTCCCCCCATCCCCCGGGAAACGCCTGGGGGGGTGTCGTGCGTCCCGAGTGCCGGGAACCCGCCGTCCGGGGCTGTATGTAACTCCGTGTAAAACGCGTCGCTCTCGAGCACTCAGCCCTCTGGAGAGGCTGCTTGTGTCGCTCTCAGCACGGACCCGCCCCTCGCGGTGCCGCACCCCACAGACCACGCGGCTCTCCGCGCCACGGACACGATGACGCGCGAGATCCGGTCTCCGTGCCGTCGCCGTTCTCTGAGCCGCGGCGTCAGTGTCCGCGGTGACCGTTTTTCCCCATTCTTGTCTCGAGGCCCACGTCCAAGGCCATCACCAGTGGCCTGAGGTCATCAGGCCCCGTCGGGCTGGAGTCCCTCCCCTGAGGGGAGCCTACCTTTGAGCTGGAATGAGGGTCTTCCAGCTCAAAGGTGCGTCTTCTCCCACGGGCCCCCCTCCAGGTCACCTGGGCCAGCGACACGGGTCAGCGCAGTTCAGAGCCAGGTGGGAAGGGACCCTCCAGCATGTCCTCGGGAGACCGGACTGCGGATGGGCCCGCGGCCTTCCAGTGGTGCCCACTGGCCGGGCCCAGCCCTGCGGCCCGCTGGGAACAGGGTTTGGCTCTTCCCTCCATCAGCACCCGCTTATCAAGCACAAGCTCTGATTACACTTACCTGCCCTGAGCGTCGGCTGTTATCACCACTCACGCGCCTCCGAACGGGGAGAGATCCTGCCTCGGCCGACAGCGCTCGGGACGGCGCTCGGTCGGATCCCCCTGCCCACGGGCTCCTGTCTGTGCTCTCACCGCTCCAGGGGTGAGCAAGGTGGTGACGGTGGACGTCCCGGGCAACGGGCAGCGCTGGCTGAAGGTGCGGGACCTCACGAAGGGTGTGACCTACTTCTTCCGCGTCCAGGCTCGGACCATCGCCTACGGGCCCGAGCTGCGAGCCAACGTCACGGCCGGGCCGGCCGAGGGTGAGTGGACGCCTCGCACGCATCACCACGTTGTGGGGGGGTTGTCCACCCTGTCGGCGCAAAGCTGGCGTGAACCCCGGGAGGTTGGCGTGCGGTGTCAGCAGAGGCAGGCGCCACACTCCACGGTGACTCGTGCCGTGCACACAAGTAGCCTCTTAGGTGTGAGGTGCATGGACTCTTTTTTTTTTTTTTTTTTACAGAGAGAGAGTCAGAGAGAGGGATAGATAGGGACAGACAGACAGGAAGGGAGAGAGATGAGAAGCATCAATCATCAGTTTTTCGTTGAGATACCTTAGTTGTTCATTGATTGCTTTCTCACACGTGCCTTGACCGCGGGCCTTCAGCAGACCGAGCCACCCCTTGCTGGAGCCAGCGACCTTGGGTCCAAGCTGACGAAGTTTTGCTCAAGCCAGATGGGCCCGCGCTCAAGCTGGCGACCTCGGGGTCTCGAACCTGGGTCCTCCGCATCCCAGTCCAACGCTCTATCCACTGCGCCACCGCCTGGTCAGGCAGGTGCATGGAGTCTTGATTGTTGTTTTTTGGAAAGATTAAGAGAATCAGTGAATTTGATTTTTGAAATAAGATACATAAGAAGTTTTAGTGTTCCCGTGTCATGAAGGTGAGCCACACGGCTTCCCATGACAATGATGTAGTCTCTGATTAAACGCCTGGTACGTCATGGGCGGCCAAAGGAAGGCCTGCACTGAGTGCTGGCCCAGCACCGGGCACTGTGCACAGGTCACCTCTGGTCAGTTCGGAAGGCCAGTGTCCCTGCGCGAGGGGGAGCCCCCTCCCGGGAGCACAGAAACCCAGACAGCAAGCCCCATGCCGGGGGCCGAGAATCCCAGGGAACCAAAAATCTCCCCTTTTCTGTTTTATCCCACAGGTTCCCCGGGGGCCCCGAGAGATGTCTCGGTCACCAAATCCGCCTCTGAACTGACGCTGCAGTGGACAGAGGGCAGTGCCGGCCGAGCGCCCACCACGGGCTACGTCATCGAGGCCCGGCCCTCAGGTAAGAACGGCGGGGCCCCTGCTAAGGAACACTGTCTCCACCGGGCGTCTGTCTGGGGTCTGAGCGTCCCCCGAGGGCACCGTCTCTCAGCTCTGCCCTGACGGTGCCGGGGCAGAGAGGGCACATTTGTTGAAATGAGACGCCCCCCCTCACAATACCCCCCTCCCGTGCTGTTCACCTCACGGGCATCCACCCGCAATGTCTCACACACGTTCCGCCTACCAGGTGAACATGTCGTTCCCAGAGCCATGCACACGAGAACTCAGGGGCACATGGACATTGTCAGCCCACCCGTGAGACCCCAAGAGGGTGTCCAGGGACTCGTCACGAGTTCTGAGAGTTCACTCCCCAGGTGGAAAGAGTTGAGATCATTTCTGGTCGTGACGAAGTTTTCCTGTTCACAGAGCGGTCTGCTCTGTGTCTGAGCTTCTGGAGATAAAGTACCAGATCCCTCCCCTCCCCACCCACCGCAAGGGGTTCCCCCTTCCTCCTGTTCCGTGTCAGCGGCTAAGGGTGGAAGTTACTGGAAAGTGAATTTCTGGTGGGGTGAGTCGGATATGATATCCTGGCCCCGAGAGCTTCACCACCAACAGAGACTTCAGACGGCTGCACAGCTACCCGTGACTCTGAGCGAGAAAATGCAGGACATGCCAGGAATATGTCCAGAAAATAAGTCGCCAGCCCCTGCCGCCCGACAGACCTTAGTGCTCAGGGCCATTCCAGTCTAATATTGGAAGACACTATTAGACCAGGAGGGAAGGTCCCAAGTTACATACTTGCACAGACATACCCTCTTCCCCCACTAAATGGCTTTTGAAAAAGTACTAGTTATAAGTGCCTTCTAGAAACTTCTTTTATTATTATTATTATTATTATTATTATTGAGAGGCATGGAGGCAGAGAGACAGACTCTGGCATGCACCCCAACCAGGATCCACCTAACAAGCCCACTAGGGGGCGATGCTCCATTGCTCAGCAACCAAGCTATTGTAGCACCTGAGGCGAGGCCATGGACCCATCCTCAGCACCTGGGGCCAACATCCTCAAACAGAGCCATGGCTATGGGAGGAGAAGAGAGAGATAGAGAAGGGGGAGGGGTGGAGAAGCAGATGGTCACTTCTCCTGTGTACCCTGACCAGGACTCGAACCTGAGACTTTCACACACTGCACCAATCCTCTACCACTGAGCCAACCAGCCAGGGTCTAGAAACTTCTAAGGGGAAGCCTAATACGTAAGACCAAAATGTCCACTTAAAGGTGATATGAAAAATTCTTTCGCTCCAGAACTTTCCCACTCAGCTCACCAGCCTGCGGGGTCCTGAGACTTTCAGTTGAGCAAGGCATTTGGCCCACCCTGGGAACGGAGGTCACAGATTAGTGGCTGGCCTGGGCTTGGCCAAGGCCTCTGTAGTCGCTGGGTTCCAACCCCTTGTCCCCCTGAAGGCAGACAGCCCCCAGAATTGCCGGCCAGCTGCTGATGACATTTGAGGTGAGAGCACTTCCTGAGAGTGACGGTAGCTGTGAAGAAAATGCCCGTGAGGTCTGGGCTCAGCCGAGGGCTGTGGGCCTGCGCTGACCCGATGGGGAGAGCTCCCGTGTCCCCCAGGGACAGCGTGGTGCGTGGCAGAATTCAGGAGACCTGTGAACTCGGGTGGGAGGAAGCACACATCTTATTTTCACTAACTTTGTACTGGAATCTAGCGTTTCACCCCCTTGTGAACACAGGTGTGTGGGTTGGCCGTACCCAAGCACCTCGTGCGGGGGGCTGACGTACCAGAGAGGTCCTGTCTCTCAGCTCAGGGGGCCTGGGGGTCTGAGGTCAGCTGTGGGCAAGGCTGAGGCTCCTGATCCAGGTGGCACGTCCTGGCCCATTTCGAGAAATGACCGAGTCCTGGTCCTCAGGCCAGCCTGGAAGGAGAGCCTGCGAGGAGCTGTTCCCGGGGGCGTACCGATCGCCCCTCCTAATGTGGGGAGCGGGGTGCTGGTTGTAAAGTACAGCTCTGGGGCAAGGAAGGGTGTGAACGGAGCTCACTGGGCTGCTGAGCCCCCCTCCACACCCCGGCCTGGAGGCCACGTCCAGGCTGAAGCCTCTGAGGTCGCCAGTGGTCTGAGCTCAGCGGGTCGGCACCAGCGTGTGGACCCTGGTTCCCGGGGGTGGGATGGGGGGGACAAGCAGCTGCACAGGAAGACACTGTTCCCATAGCGCTAAAGGTTTGGCTCTCTCAGTCCCGTTCTGCCCTCGACACTCTCGATTAGCTTCCCAGCGGCGTCCCCTCCCATACGGTGGGCAGTGCCACCTGGTCACCGCAGGGTGAGAAGGCCGGCCTACCCTGCTGTGACCCGGGCTGGCGACCCAGGCCAGCAGCCGCTCAGTCAGCTGAGGACACGCCGTGGGTCGTCGGTATTTAAGCACCTTCCCGGCGCTGCCGCCAGGCTTGGAGTCTCCGTCCACAACACGTCAGTGACCCGTTCTCGCACCCAGCGCTCCGGCAGGACTGTCTCTGGTGGGGGAGGGGCTTTCTGAGGCAAGGCCGGTTGTCCCGCGTGTCATCGGGAGAGGTTGTTTTGGATGGGGGGCCACCCAGCCATGCTCGGGTCCCCTCACCACTGGGGGTCTGGGAAAACCAGACACTTTGCGTCAGGTGGTAACAAGGGCCCCGCCCACCTAATCACCCACCCAGATCTCCGTGTTGGCCCAGAAGCTCGAGGGCTTGCTGGCTGGTGCCGAGCAGGGGCCCAGCTGGGGCCCGGTAGGGTGGGCAGCCCCATTTTAATCCCTCACACTCCCCGTTCCTGCCCTAACGCGGAGACACAGGAGTTGACAGCAGCTAAAGAAATCAGCATCGGGCTGGAGCGCAGGCTCCCTGACCCCTGGGCAGGGGCGGTCAGCGAGTGTGGACCCCCAGGACGTGACATCCCACTGCACGGGGCCACCCCGCCAAAGGCTCGTGGCTCCAGCTGTGCACTGGGCTCGCTCCCCGAGGGTGGCGGACGGCACACGGCAGGCTTGTGCACACGACTTATTGATAGAGGTCCTCTCCAGGCATGCGTTCCAATGTACACATTTACACGTGGGCTGGAAGGGGAGTGTTTTCCCCTCCTGAGGCCCGTGTGAGGCCGTGCCTGGTGCAGACAGACAGACAGACACCGCACTGCCTCCTGACAAGGGGCACCGGTCGCCCAGAGGGCAGAGGCGGAGGGCGGGCCCCTCGCTCCCCCATTGGGACCCTCCTGGCCGCCGGCCACTGCCCCCTACCCCGCCACTCACCTCCTCCACTCTGGGTCCTGGTCGTGCAACGTTTCAACTGAATGACGAAAGAAAATCAGTTCTTTTCCCAAAGATGTAAAACCCACAGAAGTTCCCAGGTCAGCAGCTTCAGCGGGCGGGCAGCTCGGCCTCTCCTCCTGCCCGACTGGTCTCCTGTTCCCTCAGGACCACACGTGTGGGGCAGCCTGAGCCTCGTGTCCATTTCTTCCTGGGGAGGGGTGCCTGGTGGGGGGTTCCGTCGCAGATCCCCAGCCTTTGCATCTAGACCCACCGCCTGTTGTCTCCTGCCTTCATCACGGATGAGATCAACGCTGTTTTCTTACGTGACGGACCGAGCGCCTGTCAGCCCGCCCTCATCGGTTATGTTCCTACGCCAGGCTGACCGTTTTTATCCGGAGAGAAACGGGCGCGTTGAAGAAATAAAACAACCGACAGGCTTACAGGCTTCCCGCCTGCCGGGGCCCACGGTGCCAACAGTCACGCGCGGGCTGTGTGAGTTCTCGGAACCAGACGTTTCCGGCCGAGGATGACAGTTTCTTGCGGTGTGTAGAGACCCTGTTTAATTGTCCGTGAAATCAGACTCCGGCGCCAGCACGGCGCCCGCCCCCCGTTCCTGCCACACGGCTCTGCCCAGGGCGCTCGGGGGGTACACTGAGCGACGGACCCTCGGATATGCCTGAGCAGAGCGACGTCTCAATCCAGAAACTGGGGTGTCGGCGTGTCCGGTGTAGCGGGAGATTGTCTGGGGACAGGTGCCCCCCTCCTGCTGTGGCGGGGGCAGGAGGGGGGGCATTGAGGGGCGAGAGCTGGCTCGTCTGTTCGCTGGAGATGAGTGTGGTCCGAGCAGGAGGGACGTCTCTCTTCAGGGGTCTCCAGCCGTGGCCACGTCCCTCTTTTCAGTAGACGCAGGAGGCAATGAGGACGGCAAAGATGGAGTCGGTATTCTTTAAAGGAAAGCCAACAGGGGGCGGGGACGGTCAAGGGGGACCGTGGACGCACACAGCAGTGCACAGAGACGTGTTGTGGAATCAGGCACCTGAAACCTGTGTGTTAGTGTCTCTCCCGTCAATTCAACAGACGGGGGCAAGAAACAGACACGAGAGAAGGAAAGCCAACCCGTCGGGGGCTAGACTTGTGTGTGGACTCCCACCGGGCTCTCCTCCTGAGGGTGGTGACCTGGGGACATCCTGCCACGCGCCTCCCTCAGCGGCGTCCCCGCCGTCTGACCGGGCAGTGCTTTAGTACAGACAGCCCAGGACAGTGGTCTCAGGTGTCCGAGCACGGGGGACAGGCCCGGCGGGCCATCCCGATTTGGGCTCCCTGCTCTCCCCAGGAACCTCTCCCATGGACGGCTAGCGGGGGGCTCAGCCTGAAGGTCTTCATCACTGCCCCCAGCGAGGGCAGAGCTCCCACCAGTCACCAGGGCATCAGCCATCCAGGGTGCTGGCTTTGGAGGACTGCTCTCCTCCAGCCAGACCTGGTTTTCTCAGGATGCCGACCCGGGAGCCCCTCTGTGGGAGAAGCAAGCCAGGCCGGGTCTCCCACGTGAGACTGAGCCTCTCCTGGGGCCCAAGTTCTGGCCGAACGGATCCCGGAACTGCCCTCTATGGATACTACGGCCTGCGCGGTCCACCCCAGCGCCGACGGGGACGGAGACCGAGCTATCAGTCGCACAAATCTCGTTCTAGCTAATAGTTCCGTAACGTTATTTCCCCCGAGTTTGGGGAGATGCACGCTTTCCCCATCGCTGATTTATTCGGGTAGCTAGTGGCGCACCACCAGTGAGGACAGCCCGCAGTGCAGGGTCAGGGTGGGCTCTCTTCACAGCGGCCGGGGTCCGTCCCCACTCGTGATCGTGATTTTAAATATCGGTCTTGAGACGAGCCCCGTTGAATCATAAATGTTTTTAAACGCTGACTCTGCTAACTTTGGGGGAAAAAAAGAATTAAGCAGAATAAAAATGTGAACATTTCCTTCAGATACTTCAGAAGGAAATCTCTCGGTCGCACCGGCCGCCACCCCCACCCTGACGTTTTCCACCAGAGACGATGGCCAGCGACCTCGTGCCGGGCTGAGACGCTGTCCCCCTATTTTTAAAGAAGTCTTTTTTCTTTTTTTTTTTTTTTTTTTTTTAATGTGAAAGGCACACAATTTCTGGAGATGTGAAAAGAGGGTTGAAAATAAAGTGTGTCCCTCAGGGACGGGGAGCATTTTCTCCTTTGACCGCAGGAAAGCGTTGCAGAGACGTGAATGCGACAGGCGCCCGGGGGACCCCCCCAACAGCGTGCAGACCGGCTGAGATGGGTCCAAGGACACCTGCCACACGCCTCGTCCCTTCAGTTCCGAGGGGGGGGGGGTTGGTGACAGCCTGTGGAACAAAATCTGTTTTTTCTTGAGTCTCCTCCACAGCACTGAATTGTCTCTTTTTAGAGGAAAAACACTGCGTGACGTGTTCGGCATCGAATGCCCTAGAACAGCGGTTCTTAACCCGGGTTCTATGGAACCCTAGGGGCTCGATGAGTCGGTCTCAGGGGTTCGGAGAAGCCTCTGCCGCGGAGGCCAGAATAAAGTGATACCGTCATTTGTTGTGAGTTCATGCACTTTGTTGGTTTTGTTCTTTGAGCAAGGTGATGTTCATGCACGGCTCATTTTGTGCACCAGTAAAAAAACATAGACCTATGTCTTGAATTTGGAAACAAAATCGTATTTTATTTATCACTAAAGAAGGGTTCGGTGAATGCGCATATGAAACTGGTGGGTTCGGTGCCTCAGAAAAGGTTAAGAACCACTGGTCTAGAAGGTAGACCGGGTCACCGTGAGCAGCGCGTAAGATGGCAGCGGAGACGATCTGCAGACAGCGGATCTTGGAGGCCGCGCTGGGCGGGCGGGGAGGGGGGTGTTCTGAGCATGCAGGGGGGCGCGGGAGGGGGTGGGGACACAGATGCTTATTGACCCCTTGGACACGTGGAGGGCCCAGTGGTAGGTGGCGAGTTGCGGGTGAGTGTGAAGAGGGCCCTGGAAGTCCGTTGTCGGAAGCAGCCGTGTCTTCCCGGGGGGAGGCAGGGGGGTCACAGTTGACCTCCAGACATGACCCTGAAAGGGCAGAGTGACCCCGTGGATGTCCTTCATGCCCTGCCCACAGCTCGTGGAGAACAGACATCCCGTCTGACCCCCTGGTGGGTGGAGCAAGGGGCCAGGCGGACAGAATGCCCTTATGTGTTTGTTTGTGGGACGCCGGTGACTGGGGGTGAGGGTGGGGGGGACACTCTCCACACAGGCCTGTTCTTCCCTGATAGCTCTCGCACAAAACTCAGAATGTGAGTGACAGGCCACCCCTCTGTGCATAACCCTCAGTATTGGGGTGGGGGAGGAAAGGCTGATGCTGCGGCGTGCCTCCTTGACCTTATTAGTGGTCAGGGGTGTCTTGGCGAGGAATGAAGGTGGGTGTGGACGTTTAGAAACAGCCGTGGGGCCCCCTTCGTGCCCGGACGGAGATTCGCCTGCGTCCCTGCCCTCGTGACCCTGCGACTGTCAGGACTTAATTGGTGTCGACTTTTAAGTCCTGGGCAAACACGGGCTTAGACGCTGGCAATTTCCTTTCTGTTTGCCGTTGGGCTAATCCACTCGAGCGGGTCTGCGCACCGTGGTGTGCCGGGTTCCCGATAAGCCTCGGCTCCCGGGAGCATCTGAACGTGAGTGTCGTGCTCCAGACCTCCAGCTCCTTTGAAAAGACCCCCGTGCCAGTGCCCGAAAGGACGAGATAGGACAGTGCATTCTGGGCGTTCTTTCTGCCGCTCTTGACCAGTCGCCCTCCTTGGGTGCAGACACTCCTGCGGCGCGGGGCCGCGGGTAGGCGTGGCCCCCACACTTGACAAATAGGAACCTGTTTAGCCCTTGTCGCCACGATTCCACAGATGAGGCCCAGAGACGCCCAGCGCTCTGCCTGAGGCCACACAGCGAACACGTGCTGGGGCCGGGCTTCGCACCCAGGCCGTCCAGCTCCGCCCTCTGTCCTTCAGCCACCACACTGCGCAGTCCGCGAGGGTCCTGATGGCAGGTGTCGCCGGGTCATTCAGTGTCCGGTACAGGTGACATTCACAACCATCCCCAGCATCGTCTCCGGAATGTGTTCATCGTTTCAAACTGGGGCTCTGTCCCAGTAAACGCCCCCTCCCCCAGCCCCTGGCACCCGCCCCCTACTTCCTGTCTCTGTGAATCTGGCTTCGCTGGGGACCTCATAGGACGTGGAATCAGACAGCGTCTGCCCTCTGAGTCTGGCTTATGTCACAGGGCACGGTGGCTCCCAGGCGCAGCAAGTGTCAGGGATTCCCTGTGGTTTTAAGGCTGAATGATACCCCGTCGTCTGGGTGGACCCCCCCTGGGTTTACCCTGTACCCATCCACGCATACCTCGGTGGCCGCCCCCTGTGGGTTTCTGTGGATAGCGGGGCTGTGAACGTGGCTGTGCGGGTCCCTCTTTGAAGTTCGATGCAGATGTTTCATTTGCGCTGGGCGGCACTAGCTGGCCTGGGGCAGGTTGGACACTGCGGCCACTCCAAAGGGCGCTTGCGCTCGACAGCAGCCCTTGGCAAGTTTGGTTTGGGCGGCAGAGGCGGCGTCTGTGGGGTGAGGGGCCACCGCAGGGCCGTCACGGAGGGCGTGCAAACCCCACAACGCCAGCCGCCACCGGCGAGAATGTGACGCTCTGTGGGACCCTGTAGCCGCCCTGGGAGCCCCGCGGCTCCAGCGCAAGGCTGATCCGCATCCTCGCACAGCCGGCAGCCAGGTGGCGGAAGGAGCTGCTGTTTGAGTTTGCGTGTCCACCGTCATTTTCAGTTAGACTGTGGGTGGGCCGCCGCGGGCACGGCTAAGAACTCAGAGCCGTGGCCTGAGCGCGCAGGGACCAGCAATGGCCGGGCAGGGGGTCAGGAAGGCCGCACAGAGGGTCAGTGATCACATGCACACTGCGGGCAGCCACAGCGGCAAGCCAAGCCAGAAATCGTAAGCCAAACGTGTGATTTAGGCAGAGAGCAGAGGGGCAGGTTTGGGACCCCTGGAGACCGTCAGGGAACAGCCGCCAGCCCACTTGCAGCCTTAGCGGTCTCCTCACGAGGGAAAGGGCTCCCTGAGCCCAGTGTCCTGCCCTGTGCATCGCACCCCCAGCCTCCGACACACCCCGGCCCCGGGCGAGGGGGCCCATGAGCTGGCTGTCAGGTACAGCGCCACGTGCACGGACCCACGCTGGGGGACAAGCAGCCCTGACCTCTCTCGCGCTGCGTCCACCGCCCTGACACACCCCTCGCACTCACTCTTGCAGATGAAGGCCTATGGGACATGTTCGCGAAGGACATCCCGCGGCGTGCCACGTCCTACACCGTCGGCCTGGACCGGCTCCGGCCAGGAGTGACCTACGAGTTCCGGGTGGTGGCTGTGAACCAGATGGGCTTTGGGGAGCCCAGCAGCCCGTCCACAGCCGTGTCAGGTAGGACCGGGGTGGGGAGAGGAGGGGAGGGGAGGGGAGGGGAGGGGAGGGGAGGGGAGGGAAAGGAAGGGAGCCAGTGTGGGACAGTGTGGAGTGCCAGCCCCAGCAGCAGAGGGTCCACCAGAGAGTGAGCGGTCCCGGGGTGGCTGTTGGCCCTGGCATCCTTCGATCACCAGCGAGACCTGAGTGCCCGTTGGGAACAGAGGGGTTTGCTCGGCATGGCGTCGGACCACAGGCTCCTTCAGAGACGACGGCCTGAAAAGTGCCCACTTCTCGTGGATACACAGCTTTGCTGTGTCCCGTGTAGCCTGTGGGTTACATTGTCCAGAACAGCCCCTGCTCCCTCCTGTTCCCAGCGGGCCCACACTGGGTGTCCGTCCAGTGGGGCAGATGTGCTTGCTGCAGGCGGTGGGCCTTGGGCCTCAGCCCGAAACAGGCTTCCTGTGTGAGACCCCCGCAGGGGGTACATGGGGGACACTGACTGGGCCCCCCCCCCAGGGCCATCTGTCAGCTTCCAAGCAACAGTTTCCATTTTTCAGTTTTTAGTAAACAGAATAAAACACTAGATGAGCATCTTCCTTCAAAGCAGCTTGTAATCGAGACCTTGTCTGTTCGCTTCTCGAAAAACAGCTGAGCCCGGGCCAGTTGTTGCCCTCGGCGTGGCTGGAAGTGTGAAATAAACAGCCCACGGCCCAGCCTGGAGGGGTGCCCCGTGGGCAGAGCAGGCCAGCGGGTAGCCAGATGGCCCCCAGTGCGTGCCTGCGCCCAACCATGTCCAGGCAGGTGTGGGCGCCGTGCCGCCCCGGCGTGAGCGCGCCCAGATCAGGGGCCCTCTTGAGCTTAGACTGAACCCCCTAAGCTTTTAGGGGTGCCACCTGGTTCTGCCTGAGAAGGAGCTCTCTGGGGGCGATGTGAAGACGAGCTTTGAGTTGGGAAGTGGCTGCGGTGGCCACTGGCCAGGCCGGACGTGCCGAGGACCCCAGGCGGTGGCCGTGGGGAGGTGGAGGAGAGGGAATCGGGAGGGACCAGCTCTTGGAGACGGGACGTCCAGCCACTTCGGCCCAGACAACGTTGTGAGCAGATGAAACCAGGAGGAATGGGCCCCGCAGGGGCAGTTTGGGCAACCAGGTCAGAGCGAGCTCCGGGTCAAGGATGGGGACGTCTCGGGCTCAGAGACAGCGTGGGGACAGAGCAGCCTGAGCCGCTCCCACCGAGAAGGCAGGACAGCTCTGCCGAGTCCCTGCCTGGGGGCGCCGTCACCCACACCACATGGGGGTGTTTTTGTCTTCCCTGTAGCTGGGGGGCCCCGTCGCCTCCTAACCCCACCTGGTGCCCGGGCAGCGGGCAGCCCTGGGGGGGGGTCTCTCACACATCGCCCTGTGCTTGTGTCCGCCCCAGCTCAAGTGGACACCCCGTTCTACGAGGAGTGGTGGTTCCTCCTGGTGATGGCGCTGTCCAGCCTGCTCATCGTGCTGCTGGTGGTCTTCGCCCTGGTCCTGCGCGGGCAGAGCAGGAAGTACAAGAGCTGTGGCTCAGGTGGGCGGACGAGCTCCTTCCCCCCCCCCCCCGGCGCCACGGGGCGCTGCCCACCGCCGGTGACCAGGCAGCGGGTCCCCTTTCTGGACGTGCCGGGCGGCGGCTCTGCCCTCGGAGTCGCCCTGTGTCTCGGGTGCGCCTCTCGGGCCCTTGGGCGCCTGAGTTTCAGGTTCCTCGCCCGCACCATTGCTCAGAGGCAGCGGTAGGTTGGAACAGGACTAGACAGGGGAGCGTGGTACACAGGGGGAGGGGTGTTTCTGGAGGGCAGGGCGGTGCTGCTCCTGGCAGAGACGTCTGAACAGAGAAGGGAGGTGCTGGAAGCATCCGCCCCCCCCCCCACCCGCCCCTGCGCCCACGGTGGCCGCGTGCCCACACACAAGGCTGGGACCACCGTGTGTTTTACTGTCCTCAACTTGTAAGTTCTTGTACGTGCGAGCGGACCACTCCTCTGCCCAGCCGGGGGTCCAGAGCGGGGGGTCTGTGCTCACCCCACAGCAACCCCCGGCTGGGCCGGGTGCTCTGGGGTCACCGGACCCCAGACACAACTGGTCTGAGCCCACCCTGCCCTGTCGTCCAGCTCTTCCCACCAGCTCCTTCCTCCTCCTCCTCAGGAGAGAGCACCCCTGGTGAGGCTGTCCCACGGAACGGCCGCTGGTCGGCCCTCTGTTAAGGAAGGGACCAAGCGGAAACTGCCCCCCAAGCCACCAGCACCCCTGTCGCTGTGTGAAGAGGGTTCACAGAACCAGCCCTGAGCGCACCTCCCCGTCGGCTTGTGTGGCGTGAAGCTGTTCGTCCCTCTGAGGAAGGGCTGATTTTTCCTGCGCAAATTCACTTCTAATAAGCGTTCCTAAGTCAGCGTGTACTCCTGTGGGAGTCGCCATGGTGACGGGCACGGCATCTTACTGGGCTGGGGCCGCTGCAAAGTCCCGCGCCCGGGCGTGGAGAGGCTCCCGCGTCCCCGTGCCTCTCCCCGTGCGGAGCCAGAGCTGGAGAGACAGAGCAACCCTGCCTTCTGATGCTCCACCTCGCCTTGCGGTGTGGCCATCTAGTCGGAGCCTAGGAAAAAATACCTGTCTACCAGGACATGTCCCGCCCCCAGGAGACAGAGCCCCGCCCCCAGGAGACGCAGAGCCCCGCCCCCAGGGGACACAGAGCCCCGCCCCCAGGAGCCCCAGAGCCCCGCCCCCAGGAGCCCCAGAGCCCCGCCCCCAGGGGACACAGAGCCCCGCCCTCAGGAGACACAGAGCCCCGCCCCCAGGAGACGCAGAGCCCCGCCCCAGGAGACGCAGGGCCCCGCCCCCAGGAGACACAGAGCCCCGCCCCCAGGAGACACAGAGCCCCGCCCTCAGGAGACAGAGCCCCGCCCCCAGGGGACACAGAGCCCCGCCCCCAGGAGACAGAGCCCCGCCCCCAGGAGACGCAGAGCCCCGCCCCCAGGAGACGCAGAGCCCCGCCCCCAGGGGACACAGCCCCGCCTTCAGGAGACACAGAGCCCCGCCCCCAGGAGGCAGAGCCCCGCCCCCAGGAGACGCAGAGCCCCGCCCCCAGGGGACACAGCCCCGCCTTCAGGAGACACAGAGCCCCGCCCCCAGGAGACACAGCCCCGCCCTCGCTTGCACAGCTGCTCATGCAGTGTCCTCATCGGCTTACCTGTCTGACCACGGTGTCTCCGCTCACTGCCCGCCAGCCCTGGTCCCACCCGCCGGCGGCCTCACCTCCCACGTGCGCTCCGGGGGGCTGCTGGCATTTCACAGGCACCAGGGCTGCGAGGCCCCCCCCAGAGAGGGGACCCCAGGGGGACAGAAGTGGGGATGGACTGAACAGGCCCATGCGGCACCCCTGGTGTGCTCTGAGCACCACCCTGGAGGCAGCCTGGCGGGAGCGTAACAGATGAGTCAGAGCACCATTTTGAGGTCCGATCCGGGCCTGATAGTCTGGTCAGGGGAGAAGAAGTGGACAAGGAGCCAGTGAGCACAGGTGGGAAGTGCAGCAGGTAGTGACAGGAGCGCCAGGGAAGCCGGCTCGGAGAGCTCAGGAGGCAGGAGGCGGGGTGCCCTTTCGAGGGATCCGGAGAGTTCTTCTGACCAGCCCAGCATGGCAGTGTGAGCAGCCAGCTTCCACATCGGGGGTGTGGGGAGCCAGCGGGAATGCCGTGTCCTGTGGTTTCTTATAACTTCACTGTCGTCCGTTCCTCCCGCTGGTATGTTTTAGAGCACGCTGTGACCACACTTACACTTTCAATCTTTCAAGGTGGCTTTCCGTGTATTGGCAGATGTGTGCACTGTGCCCTCAGCCAGTCTCAGAACGTGGTTTTCACCTCAGAAGAGAACCCTGTGCCCTTCAGCTGTTCCCCCCTTAAAACTGGCTTTCTAGTTTACTCTTTTATCAAATGATCGGGAAGAGTTGTTTTCAATCTCAGTATTTAATTTTCCTAACTTTGAAAAAAAGTGTGCACTTCTGAGTATTTCTTTTTCTTTTTTTTTTCTTTGTCGTATTTTTCCAAAGTGAGAAGCGGGGAGGCAGACAGACAGACTCCCACATGCACCGGACCGGGATCCACCCGGCATGCCCACCAGGGGGCGATGCTCTGCCCATCTGGGCTGTTGCTCCGTTGCAACCAGAGCCATTCTAGCACCTGAAGCAGAGGCCATGGAGCCGTCCTCAGTGCCCGGGACAACTTTGCTCCCATGGAGCCTTGGCTGTGGGAGGGGAAGAGAGAGACAGAGAGAAGGGAGAGGGGGAAGGGTGGAGAAGCAGATGGGCTCTTCTCCTGTGTGCCCTGACCTGGAATCAAACCCGGGACTTCCACACGCCAGGCCAACGCTCTACCACTGAGCCAACCAGCCAGGGCCCTGAGTATTTCTTCATCACGGACTGGTGAGAACACCCGAATCCAGGTGTCAGGCAGGTCAACACGGATGTGCTCACAGTGTCACTTCACTGCAGTGCTGTAGCTACTAGACAGCTTCTCCGCCGAGCTGGACCCTGGGCCCTGGGAGCTGGGCCGGGCTAGCCGCCCCAGGTTCTGTCCAGCGGGACTCAGTCCAGCGGGATGGACGCTGGCCTGGGGAAGCAGCGGGGCACGTCCCTGAGACGCCCACTCACCGCCCTGGTCCCGCTCTAGGTAAGGGCATGTCCGCCATGGAGGAGTCCGTGACCCTGGACAATGGCGGCTTCGCGGCCTTGGAGCTCAGCAGCCGCCACCTCAACGTCAAAAACACCTTCTCGAAGAAGAACGGGACCAGGTAGGAACACAGCAGTGGCCATCCCGAGGACCCGGGTGCTGGCCAGAGACACGACCCCACGCCCAGGGGCCGTGCTGAGTTCAGGGGGGTGGTCAAGGCAGGTCGTTGGGAGTCCTAGAGCTATAGAAAGGGAGCAGGTCTCCGGTGTGCAGGGAGGTGACCCTAGGAGACCCCCCAGCAGGGGGCTGGCCCTCCGGGGCAGGCTGGGCACCTGCTCCGTGCAGCGTCCCCACGCAGCTGATGGGTCATTTTTGGCACTGGTTGCCACAGTGCTGTCCGAGGCGTGGGTTTCCTCATGTTCAGCCCTAACAGAAACCAGAGGGAGGTCGGGAGGACCCCGGGGCAGGTCAGTGCCCACAGTGTCCTCACGGGGGGGGGTGCTCCTGCCCCAGGTCCCCACCCCGGCCGAGCCCCGGCGGGCTGCACTACTCGGACGAGGATCTGTGCAACAAGTACAACGGCGGCGTGCTCCCCGAGAGCATGAGTCTCAAGGAGAAGTCAGTGGACGCGTCGGAATCCGAGGTCAGTGCCCCCCACCCCGTCCCGCGTCCATCCCGGGCCCTCTGCTTTCTCGGGGCACCGTGCAACTCGGGTCTTGGGGCTCACGGGAACAGGTGGCCCCATCTGCTGATGGGGAAGGGAGGAGGGGCCCGCTCAGGCCGCCCACGGCCTTGGTGCCGGTCAGCTCCCCACAAGGCCTTGAGCAGAACACGTGCTCCAGCGGCTCCCGGGGGGACCGCCAACACAGGACGAGCCAGTGTACATGCTGACCACGTACCTGCGGGTCCTGCGTCCACTTCAGGGCGTGGCCTTCTGCCCACCAGACCTCAGGCATCCTGGCGGTCCCTGGTCAGGCCGCACCTAGATCAGTAACATACCCAGAGTGGACCTCTGATCTAAAGAAACAGACCTAACTTGCTATGGCGGTGACCACAACTCGGTGGCCTCTAGACAGCAGCTGGAGAGACGGAGGGCTGAGCCCGCAAGGCTGGTAGACGCTGGGACACCCCTCCACCTCCACACACACACCCCACGGCCTCTCTTCCCACCTGTACCACCCTGGCCCCCTTGTGCGGAAGCGGGGACTTCCTCACAGCAGCACTGGGTCAGTCAGCAGGGTCAGCGAAGCTCCCACTTGAGCCGTGGCCTGTCCTCACTGAGCAGTTAGACCGGGGAGATCTTGCCCTGGAGGGAGTGTCCAGCTCCATTGGGACGCCCGCCAGGTCGAGGGCCTCCTCTGTGTGCAAGGCTCGGTGGGGGCCGGCAAGGAGGACCTTCTCCAGGGAAATGGCCGGGGCTCTGCCAAGGTCTCAGCCCCCCAAGCCCCCAACCCCCGCCAGACACTGTCTCAGGATTTCACACGGTTCCGTCTCAGTCCTTAACTCTCCGGTGTCCGGTCTGCCGGCCTCCGCGGGAGGAACTCAGGAGGCCATTGGCGGGACATGTAGGCCTGCCCAACTCCTGGCATCTCTACTCCAAATCAATATTTCATCTAAAATAAGTCTCACCTTCATGGTGACCTGAATTCAGGCCTGATTGAGCCCCGGGGCTCAATGACACGGCTTCTTTTCCTTTGGGGTTTGTATATGAACTCCCCCGGGAAAAGGGGATGGCACGGAGGGTCTGTGTCCCACCTGCTTTGCTCCCAGCTTCTGTTCACAAAGGACACTGGGTCCTCGTCTGACACATAGCCCTGGCCATGGGGAGGCGGCCCCAGCACTGCCGATGTTCTGAAAGGCACGTCTGTCCAAATCCCGGGCTGTCACCCGGCCAACACTCACCTGCCGTTTGGTGACGGAGCGGCGGCAGCCTGTTCTAGCTGCTCACACCAAAAGCCGCACTCAGGAGGAGCGGGCCTGCCTTCCGGCAGATGCTCCGTTGGCCGCTCTCGAGACCCAGCCTCACGCGCCGCCTGGTCTCCGGCCTTCGTTCCGGGACTGCTGCCCTTGAGAAACACAGGTTCGTGGGTGACAGTCCCAGTGACCGTGTGGTAGCTCGGCAGCCTGAGCCGTTAGCAATCCGGGGTGTTAAGCGTGAACGGAGCTCCTGGCCAGGCACACTCGAACATGGCCGCCAGGTAGGGTGTGCCTCCACACGGACCAGTCGACGAGGGGACAGAGGCCAAGGTCATCCAGCCTGCTGTCTCCAACCAAGGCCCCGGGAGGTCAGGGTAAGAACCCCCAGGCTGGGCGCTGTCTCCTGGGTTCTCAGGTAGAGAACGTGAGACTCGTCTTTGCTCTGTCCTCCTGGCACTAAATATGCGTGACATGCACACACACACACCCACCCAGGACGTTCTTCCTCTTGGAAGCCCCAGCTCAGACGGAGGAAGCGTCGACTTTGAACCACGGTTTTTAAGCAGTTGGGTTGACGTAAAACTCACGTACCACACAATTCACCCTCTTGGCATATTGGTTATTTAGGAGTGTGTTCCTGATTCCTCCGTCCTTGTGGATTCTCATCTTTTCTTCTGTTGCTGAATTTTAACGTTATCCCGTCGTGGTTAGAGACGACATACTCTGTCTGTTATAAATCCTTTCCAATATACCGAGTCTTGTTCCGTGGCCCAGCCCACGGTCTGTCTACACAGGAAAAATACTCCACGGTCGTGGAGAAGAGCGTGTCGTTCTGCTGTTGTGTGGCGTGCTCTGGCGGCGTGGCGTGTCAGTCCGGTCTGCCTGCCTCACCGCGCTGACTTCCGTGTCTGTGATCTCCGCCGCCTGTTGATGTATCGAAGTTTCCAACTATGAAGACTTCGAATCATTGTTTCCTCGGTTCCATCAGTTGTGATTCTGTATACATATAAGCGTTCCACCTCCTTGATGGAGTGAGTCTATCAGTGTAACATGTTTCTCTTTGTCTCTAGTAACAATTTTTATACTGAAGCATCTGATGGTAGAGTAGGCGGGCACCAGTTCTGCTTTGGTTACTGTTTATACACTGCGTGCCTAATTTCCTTCCTTTTACATCCAACGCCTGTGAGTCCATGAATCTAAAAGGTGTCTCTTGTAGACAAGCACGTAGCTGAGTCACGTCTGTTTGTTCCTTCTGTGGGTCTCTGCCCGTTGACTGGATGGTTTTGATTCATTCATCCTTAATGTATGTGTGGTCACGACGAGGGTAGCATTTACGTCTGCCACTGGGTGTCGGCCCTCTCCACACTTCCTCTTCTTCCTTTTCTCCCGTCCCTGTCTCTTCTTTGTGGGCATTTTATAGCATCCCCGTCCGATCCTCTTGTGTTTGCTTTCACTAGACCGTCTTTCAGTGACTGTCGGCGGGGATGGCTCTGGTCTCAGTATCCACTTCAGAGCGATCCAGGATTTCCGGGACACGTAGAAAGTTCATTCCGATGTAACTCCTCCCCACCCCACCCCACCCCCCGGGGCTGTCGTTAAACACGGCGTGTCTGCCCACGGAACAGTCTCAGGGATGCGTCTTCATCGGTGTCACTTCGGAGAGCTGTATGCCTTTAGAAGACGTTGAGGGAAGGAGGACAGGTAAACAGTTAAGCGTTCATCGTTTCCCCGTCTTTTTCACTGTCTTTGGCCTCTTCCCCTCTTCCTGGGGGTTCCAGTTACCTCCCCCTCCAAAGGCCTCCCCGTGCTGTCCTTGTTAAACACGCCACGCGTCTGTGTGGCCTGGACCTGTTGTTCTGTGCGGTTGCTTTAAGCCAGAGAAGAGAAGGAAGGAGAAGAAGAAACATGCAGTTACACTCTCTTTTCATCGTCGCTGATGTAGCTAGCTCGGTGGCTACATTTGTCTTTTCACGCGAACTCGAATTACTGTCCGGAATCACTCGCTGTCCACCCGAGTATCTTCCCTGGGCGCTGCTTGGAAGGCATGTCTGTCTGCTCAACGTGATCTTTCCGGTTTTGCGTATCTCGGGAGATGTTTTATTTACTTTATTTTTCAAAGTTTTATTTATTACTTTGGGAGAAATAAATATCCTCGGTTGACGGTGTTCTTGCCCAGTACTTATAAATGGCTTTCTGTCCTCCATTTTTTTCTGACGAGAGATCAGCTGTTAATATCATTTAAGTTCTCTGTGGCCTGATAACTCATTTCCCGGGTTTGTTTTTGTTTTGTTTTGTTTTGTTTCCCTTTGTTCTTTCCGGATTTTGACTGTGACCTATCTGGGTGTGGGTCCTGTTCCATTTCTCTAGCCTGTAGTCCGTTAGCGTGTTGGGCGTGTAGACAGTTTCAGCAAATTTGGGGAGCTTGGAGGTCGTAGCGACTTCCGGTATTTTCCTGCTTCTCTCTCTCTCTCTCTCTCTCTCTCTCCTCCGGGACATCCCCGTGCGGCGGCCTGTGCCCTCAGTGTTCACGCACGTTCCCAGGCCTTCTGCTCCTGTGCCTCTTCTCTCCCGTGGCTGGCTGGGCGGGTGGCACAGTCTCTGTCGGTCTGTCCCCGAGCGCACGGGCCCTCTCTCCGGCCAGCTCACGCCCGCTGTTGCATCCCTTGTGAATTTTTCTCTTCAGCTCATGGTGTTTTGTGATTCCGGGGCTTCTCGTTGGGTGTTTCCGATCGTTCCTCTACAGTGACACCCTGCACGTGCGGGGACACTGTCATCATCCTTCCCCTCGGCGTGGTTTGCCTTGCTTGGCTCTTTGAACGGATCCTAACAGCTGCTTTTAAAGTCTCCACCAGCATCCGGGCCTCGTCAGAGGCTGCCTCCTTCTTTCAGGGTGTATGAGTCACGCTCCGGGTTTGTTTTTTCTTAAATAGGTCCCTTTCGAAAATGTAACAACTCTGAAGCCTGCTAACACCTTCCTCTGAGGGTTGTTCTTTGCTTGTTTGTTTGTTTGTGACTCAGCTGGACTGGCTCATTGGAGCTTGTTCCCTTCGTGGGGTCACCTCTGATGCCGCCCCGAGGGGTGCAGCCCGAGGCCCGTGCGTCGCCTGACGGCCGGGGATGCCAGCGGTCTCAGCCAGACTCTCCGTCTTTTTTCCTCGCTCCCCGTAAGGGTTCTGGGTGGCCTGCCCCTGCAGGCACCACACCCACCACTGCGGGCACCATACCCGGCTTCTACCCGCCACTGCTTGCCCGCGCTCCTGTATTGGACCACACTTCTGGGTGTAAATGACTCCCCGGCTGATCCAGGATGTTGTCAGCCTCTGACCTTTGCTCTGACCCCAGAGGGTTCTCCTTCGCTAGCTTCCCCCTCCCCCAGTTCTCTCTGCCAAACGTCTGGCTGGTTGGTTCCTCTGTTTGTTGCTTTCAAAGAACCACCAACTTCCTCCTGAGCTTTCTCCCTCCCAGGTCTGCAGAGCTGGGGCCTCCGTGCTGCGGGGGCCCCCTCTCCACTGCAAGAACTCTCAGTCACAGCAGCAAAGCCAGGGAGGGGACAGCAACCCTCTTCTCTCATGTGACACCCCTGCTGTACAGGTTGGGTTATGGGAGAGACGGGAGCCCCTGGTCTACTGGGCCTGCCCCGCCCCCAGGGGCGGCCCCTCTTCCCTTCAAGGGAGCAGGGGTGGGGCTTTTGAGGCTCAGTGTTCTCTGCCTGCCTCACCTGGTGTCACCCCCACAGCCTGTGAGCGGAGAGGAGGAGGGCCCTGTCCTCTTGGCCACATCTGCCCGGAGCATTGCCTCACACCGAGCGCTGGGGGCACGTGCCACATGCTCCCGCCGTCCTGAGCGAAATGTAGATTTCCTGGAACAGGTCTTTTCCAGAGATGTTGACGTTGTTTGTAAAATCCCTCTTACTGTGTTTTTCGCTCCATAAGACTCGCCTGACCGTAAGACGCACCTAGGGTTTTAAGGAGGAAACAAGAAAAAAAAATATTCGGAACCAAATGGTGTGTTAAGATATTTAATAAATATGCCACCATAATATTTCAACCATGTAAGCTCAACAGCAGTATTAACAACCATAAGACGCACGGGCATTTTCCTCTCCACATTTTGGGGGAAACAAGTGTGTCTTATGGAGCTAAAAATACAGTTAAGTCCTGTCCTACCAGGGAGAGGCTGTGCTGAGCCCGCGCACGCATTCTGGAAGCATCCGTTGCACTGGGGGTTCTGGTAGGCAGAGGGGACCAGAGAAGCACAGGCTGAGTTCTGACATCTGCTCTCCCAAGGTGGCATTGCCTTCCGGCCGGGTCCCTTCACACCCAGTGTACAGAAGCAGGTCACAGAGCCAGCGGGAAGGCCCTTGGCGAGATGAGAGGGTCAGGAGAGAACCAACCGAGGGTGGTCGGCTGCGGAAGCGTTCATTCTAAGCGGGACGCTACACCATGACTCAGGGCTGCGTTTAGATTAAGACGTTCATCCTGCCCACTGAGAGCGACCTCCAGGTCAAAGTGCGTCACACACCGAGACGTCGGGGTGACGAGTTACGTATGCCTGTGCCGGGTTCCGTCGGTGGTTTGACCCAGGGTGGGCGCAGGGGTGAGGACACAGGGTGATGCCGTCAGCAGGGGCAGGGTCTCCCGGGGGGTGGGTGGGTAGGTGGTCAGAAACCCTGGGACCACCTCACCAGGCGGTGGCGCAGTGGATGGAGCGTCAGACTGGGATGCGGAAGACCCAGGTTCGGGACCCCGAGGTCGCCAGCTTGAGCGCGGGCCCATCTGGTTTGAGCAAGGCTCACCAGCTTGGATTCAAGGTCGCTGGCTCCAGCAAGGGGTCACTGGCTCTGCTGTAGCCCCCCCCCCCCCCCGGTCAAGGCACAGATGAGAAAGCAGTCAATGAACAACTAAGGAGCCACAACGAAGAGTTGATGCTTCTCATCTCTCTCCCTTCCTGTCTGTCGCTATCTCTTTCTCTCTGACTCTGTTTCTGTCACACACACACACACACACACACAAAAAAAAAAAAAAAAAGAAATCCTGGGACCTTTGCAGGCAGAGCTCTGCGGAAGAGCCGACATTTTACTAACAAGATAGGGGTGCTGCCCTTTCCTTCTGGGGTACCGTTACAACCATCTATACAAGAACTGCAAAGGCGGAAACGCTAAGCCTCAGTCCACAGGTGCACAAGAAGCTGCCCGCTCGGAGCTGCTCTGCGGGAGACCCCCCCGCGTCCACATGGCCGGCCACAGCTCTGTCCGCCTCTCTGGTGAGAAATAGGAGGGCTGTCGCCGTCTTACGACACCACTGCTTGCGAGTTACATCAGGGCTGCTGTTCACATCCCATTTTTAAAACCTGTGTTTGTAACCTGAAGAAAACCCTTTTCAAAATCTCCCTGCTCCAAGCAGCTCAGAGCCCTCGCCCCTGATTAATTCCCTAATCACGCGGATGTCACTCCAAAAGAGTTGAGCTTATCTGCACCGCTGGTGGCTCACCAGGCCTCTCTGCGCGTCGTCAGAAGCTCCCACGGTCAGCTGGCCGCTGTGTCCAATTGCACACTGGCCTGCACTGTTTCCTAGGAAATCAACACACACCGGACTTCTTATCACACAGGAAATTTGGGGGCTGGAAGATCCCACAGCTTTTTGTTGTTGTTGTTAGTAATTCTAACTCACTAAAATGCATCCCCGATTGATTAAAAACCAATTGTGTTGGCCCTGGCCAGTTGGCTCAGTGGTAGAGCGTCGGCCCAGCCTGTGGAAGTCCCGGGTTGGATTCCTGCCCAGGGCTCACAGGAGAAATGCCCATCTGCTTCTCCACCCTCTCCCCTCTCCTTCCTCTCTGTCTCTCTCTTCCCCTCCCACAGCCAAGGCTCCATTGGAGCAAAGTTGTCCCGGGCGCTGAGGACGGCTCCATGGCCTCCACCTCAGGTGCTAGAATGGCTCCGGTTGCAACGGAGCAACAGCCCAGATGAGCAGAGCATCGCCCCCTGGTGGGCATGCTGGGTGGATCCTGGTCGGGCGCATGCGGGAGTCTGTCTGTCTGCCTCCCTGCTTCTCACTTCGGAAAAGAAAAAGCAGTCATGTTGTATAAGCACTACAAAGAGCAGGGACAGGGAGAAGTGTGACCTTGTGGGTCAACACCTTCCTGATCAGGGCATGGCTGGTCCTCGCAGGTGCTGGAGGCTGGCCGTGTGCTGTGTGACCCGGTAGTTCTCACCCCTCCTTCTCCCCCTCCCCCTCGCTCTCCACGTCCCGTCTCCGGTCTGCACAACGGTTCTCCTCTCCCGCAACGGCTTTTGGGAGCCACAGGGTGTGGCTACATCTGTGGGCCACTCCAGGTCCCCCCCCCACATGAGAAACTGCTCTTCCAGTGAGGAAATTCCCAGGGCAGGTTCCCATTGGCTCAGCTGATGTCACATGCCCACCCATTAACCAGCCACTGTGTTCCGAGGGAAGGGTGGAGAAAGGTCCCTTCCTGAAGGTTATGCAGGGAGGAATAGCCTGGACTGGAACACTGGGCCGTCAGCTGTGAGCCAGACAGCCGCCCCCGACGGAGTCTCCTGCCAGGACCTCTCCTCAGCACCCACCTCAGTCACAGACCCTCCTCTCCACACTGTGGGACTGTTAGGTGTCTGGTGAGAAAATGCATATTGATAGGGAGCTACTAAGCAGCCTCTCATTAATTGTATTGATCGCATCAGCAAACATGCGGCTGGAGGTTCTGATGGCCCCGTTCTTGAAGCAGAAACTCTGGCTCCTGGGAGAACGCAGAGGCCCCTCCTGACCACCCCTCCGTCCCCACCTGGCCACCACGAGCCCGGCTTATCTACAGTCCGGACAGCCGCAGGGAGGGGAGAGGGCAAAGAGCGGGAGAGAAGTGCCCACAGGGACACCGCCTGGCGCTGGACAGGTTGACCAAACAGAACGGCCAGCACACGTGACCATCCCTGTGACAACTCACCCACCACTCAGGGAGACTGGGAGCCAGACCCACCCACATGGTGCTTCTCTAACCTTTTATACAACTGTGGCCAAACATGTCCCCAGAGGGTCCCTCAAGGGCTTCATTCCTGCCACCCTCGGCTGCGACCAGTGCTGGGTCCGGCCCCGCTCTGTCCCTGGACAGTGTGGCCCTGAGCGGGTCACTCACTTCGATGGGCCTTGGTTCTCTCGGACATAAAGGTGGGAGACGGACTCCAACACCACATCTCACATGCTGGGACAGTGACCGGGGAGGACCCAGGACGCCGGAAGGGTGTGGTCTGAAGACGGTGAGAGTCTTAACTTGTGCATTCAACCCCCCCGGTCATCCTGACCCCCGACCCCTGAGCCCCGTGTGTGCAGCCTGGAGCTGAATGGCCGTCGCCGAGTGTTCTGAGAATGTCTCCTGAGAAGAGGGAGCCTTCTGCGTAGAAGAAGACAGCCTCAACGCGTGCTCTGTCCCCCGACGCCTCAGGAGACTTTAGAACCAAAATCAGTGTCTGAAGAAGTGACAAGCATAGCTCGGGGCTGGTGACAAGATTCTGGGGTGACCTGGGTTCCCTGCCCCCCCATCTCGCTCACACTGAGCTTTGTCTGCTGACCCCCCACACACACACATACACGGCCTCTAAAAAACGCCAAGGAAACTTAACTAAGAGCCACAAACAAGTGCCTGATCTCACCCGGGACCCTGGAGGCCAGGTGCAGCTGAGCCTTGGCCTCTCATGTGTCCCGCAGGGTGGGCTGGGGGGGGGCGCAGTCAGCCACCCCCCCCCCCCAGCCCCATCCATTGAGCTAAAGAACGGGCTTTTGCTCTCAGAGCATGGTGCAGGTGGGATGAGGGGTGGGGAGGTGGCTCTGCTGAGCTGACGGAAGAGGCGCCGGAGGCTGGGGGCCACCAGTCCCTCATCTACTGAAGGGGCTGTTCTGAGTTTCAGGGCACAGGCGTGGGCTCCCACCCTGCCCAGGGGGCCCGGGGGACGGACTGGTGTCTTCATCCACGGAGCAGGAACACAACACCCGCCTGCCTCGCGGGGTCACTGTGTGTCCATGGGATGAAGCTGTGGTCACCTCAGGCGTCGACATTGTCCTCCTCCAGGGACGGGGGAGCCACCGTTCTCTGCCTGTTGGGGTGTGCTGGGGGTGGGTGGGACTTCCTTCAGTCCCGCGCTCGCCTGAGCTCTAAGGGACAGCAGGGGGACCACGGACGTGCATCTGTTGACGGCTTCCTGCGCCAGAACACACACAGTCCACATGGAACACCCTGGAAAGCCCCGACGCTCTGCCTCACGCCACTGTCCTAATCAACAGTCCCGTTCGAGCCAGACTTCCTCCATGTCCCAGGAGGGCCAGGCGACTCCTTGCTTTCAGCACATGGGGGTCTTCTCTGCGTAGAGGCTTACGGGACAGAGTGCCGGCATCCCACAGGACACTGTCCACCCACGGACAGGGCATCCTGCGAGGCTGGGGGTGCAGGTCGTCCACTCATGGCCGTCTGATGAGGACGCGAGCGGTGGGTATGGCCTCGCGGTGCCACAGGACCCTCTTGTTTCCATGAATGTCTCTCTGAGGACGAGCAGCCGCTGTCCTCTCCTCCCCGCTCAGCCACTGACGCACATCCTCCCACAGTTTCTAAGAAACAGGCCCCCAGGTCCCCCCAGGCCTGCTGAGCTGGGACAGGAACCGTGCAGGGAGCCTGGGCTCTAGGAAACCTCCCTGGTGGGGGCGGGGGCAGCATTTGGGGGCTGCTCGCCCTTTACACCACCCAGGCCTCCTGACACGCCGGCCGGGGAGGAAAAAGGAGCTGGTGTGGCAGAGCCCCTGACAGCTCGGGACTGGAGGGGGCGTGATGGGTGGAACCACAGCTTCCTGTTCCCTCCTTAAACTTCCAGGCTGGGTGGTCACCCACCGTGGCCATGGGCCCGTTCTTGATACATCAGAGGTGGCCTCTGCCGGCCCCCCTGTGGCTGGGAGGAGATGCTGAACTCAGCCAGGGGTCCAGCGGGGAGTAGGGGGGGAAACCCGTGGAGGTCTGTGCAGCCCAGGTGAGGGACGGGCGGATGGGGGGGGATGGTGGGAAACAGCTGGCTGATGTGCACTGTCCCTGTCGGGTGACCAGTGCTGGTCCTGCGTCCTGTCCACCCCCTGCTTCCAGCTCAGCCCTGCAGCCCCTGCCCACCCTCCCAGGTGCCCGCTCCCCGCTCACACCTCGCTCTCCCCCCCCCCTTGCAGGGCACCGACTCCGAGTCTGAGGATGCACCCCCCCAGCACTCCTTTGTCAACCACTACCTGAGCGACCCCACCTACTACAACTCATGGAAGCGGCGGGCCCCCGGCGGGCGGGCGGCCCCGCACAGGTACGAGGCGGTGGCCGAGGGCGAGGGCCCGCACCTGCACACAGTGGTCACCACGCAGAGCGCCGTGTTCGCGCCCGCGGGCCCCGGCGTCCGGACTCCGCTCACGGGCTTCTCCTCCTTTGTGTGACCGGCCCCCGTGCGTGTGAGAACCTTCGGAGCCTATTTTTGTTAAGACAATCAACTCCCATACCTGAGCTCCAGTTTTTGTTGAACGAGAACTCTTAATAGGCAACGGTTTTACCTACTTGTGGACACTAGGTTTCCATTAGGAAGGTTTTTTTAATGGCTTTTTGTAACATCGCTGCAGGAAGCGGGTTTCTTTGTTTTTCTTTTCTTTTTATGAGAAGGTGTATTTCACTGGTGCAATGGCTCGGCACCGGACCTTGCAGACCTCAGGCTTCCCCACCCCCGGCCTGGGCGTCTCCATCCTGCCGCCCAGCCAGGAGGCAGGAGGAGAAGAGGAGCTGGAGGGTCGAGGGGGACCCCTGCCTGCTGGCTGGCTCCTTCTGTACCTCCTTGGCCTCCACCCTGACAACCAGCGGCTCACAGGACACCACCACGCCAGCCAGTGGCTCCCTCCTGGGGTTTGCAGAGCACATGTTGGACCTGGGCTCCCATCCATCTCTGAAATGCTCTCGCTACGCAGCGTGAGAATCAGCAGGTCGAGAACCAGCATCACCCCTCCTGGCGGCCAGGCAGGGGATTCTGAGGGGGTGTCCTCTGGCCCAGAGATGGTGGCTGTCACGTTCGCCTCACCCCAGTGGAGGAACTTGGGGCTCTGTTCTTCCGTTCTTTCTTTGACTGGACGGTCCCGGAGCAGGGAGCCCCCAGCTGGAGGCCTGCGGCCCAGCCGAGAACCCAGAGGGAAGACAGCGTCCAGACGTGCGTGTTGTGTGAGAGGTGTGCATTGTTAACCAGAGTATTTTTTAAATCTTTTTATCTTTTTTTAAAATATGTCACATGAAATGAGTGAGTCTCTGCAGTCTCCAGGTGCCTTTTTATTACTTGTTTAGCTTTGTGCGCGGGAAAGACGGAAGGAACAGTGTCTCCAATAAAGTGAAGGAAACAGCTTTATGAAAGCGAGGTCCTGGATTCCCTCATGCATGCTAGAAGCCCCCCATGCACACCAGCCCCCCCACGTGCACACCAGCCCCCTGTGCACACCAGCCCCCCATGCACACCAGCCCCCCCACGTGCACACCAGCCCCCCACGTGCACACCAGCCCCCTGTGCACACCAGCCCCCACATGTGCACACCAGCCCCACGTACACACCAGCCCTCACACGTGCACACCAGCCCCCGTGCACACCAGCCCCCCACGTGCACACCAGACCCCCATGCACACCAGCCCCATGTGCACACCAGACCCCCGTGCATACCAGACCCAAGTGCACACCAGACCCCGTGCACACCAGCCCCCACGTGCACACCAGCCCCTCCATGTTCACACCAGCCCCTCCATGTTCACACCAGCCCCCACGTGCACACCAGCCCCTCCATGTTCACACCAGCCCCTCCATGTTCACACCAGCCCCCACGTGCACACCAGCCCCTCCATGTTCACACCAACCCCCCACGTGCACACCAGCCCCCGCACGTGCACACCAGCCCCCACGTGCACACCAGCCCCCATGCACATGGTCCTCCCCACCTCGTGCCCAGACGTGGTCCTCCCTCTGGGCACCGCCTGTGCAAGCCCTGGTGCCCGCCCTGTGCACTGACTTGCCCACGGGTGTGGCCGCTCTCCCTCCCCCGGATCCCGGGCCAGCTCTTTAGCCTGAACAAGTTTTCTGGAAACATGTGTTCTTCCATTATTGTTCTGTGTTAGTCTGTAGCCACGTGAGCACAGCATAAACTGCTTTGGAAGCCCGAGAGTCCGAGGTAGCTGTGCACCCGTCCCGTTCAACACATTATGTTCCCAGGTGCTGAGTGGGCAGGGCGCGGGTGCTCAGTCCCCAGGCGGAGCCCAGCTCTGGCTGTGACAGGAGGCCCCAGGTCCCCCACACACACCAGTAGGAGCACAGCACATGAAAGGGCCAGGGCTGCTCTGTGGACACCCACAGGGCACAGCGGGCCAGGTGCCGTGGCAGTGGGGCAGGCTGGCCTGGCACCCACCCACGCCTGCAGAAGGCATGCTCTCCCGCCCCAGCTGACCCTCCGTGGGGGCACTGGACCCCTGCTTTCAGCTGCTGTGTGTGGCCCGGGGGCCAGGGAGAGCTGTATGTCGGGTAAACGGCCCCTCTTCAGTTTTCCCTAATGTAGCAGGTGTGCAAAGGTTTCTGCCTCTCTCCCTTCTGCCTTTTTCTGAGCGGAGAGGGAATATTCTAAACCAAAAATCCAGGACATTCGGCCCAAAGCCACTTCTGCATGATAACTGCTCCCGCGGTTCACTGGACAGGACACGCTTCGGGGCCCAGAGGGCGGCGTGGACCAGAGCCCGCGAGGCTGCAGCCGGGATGTCTGGGAAGACAGACGCGGACGAAGACCACTGCTTCCTGTGCACCTTGTGCTCCAAGCCATATGGACGTTGCTTCAAAGGGGAGGGGTGGGGGCTGTGAAATGCTGTAGGGACCAGGACGGCTGGGTCTGAGCTGGTTTTTGTTTTTGGGTTTTGTGACAACATGACCCTTTTTTCAGGCTCATGGTATTTTCTGTATTTTCTCTGCTTCTGCTAAATGTCTTTGTGTGAAACTCTCTGTACGGGGCCGCAATCTGTAAGCGGCTGCAGCCCAGCCATGGCCCCACTCGGGGCTCCGGCCGCTGGGCCACCGGCCCTGGAGGAGCAGGGCGGGCGTCTCTTGTTATATGTCAGACCTGTGGGGGTGTGGGCCCCGAGAAGCATCCACTCCTCACCTCTCACCTTCAGGGAAGGAGAGACCACACTTGAGGAACATGGATGCTGGGTCCTAATCTGGGTTCCGATCAGAGGACGGGCAGCCTTTATCTAACCACGGCCAGGTGACACGTGCCCCCCTCCCTTCTCCTACGGTGAGGTCGCTCAGGTGCCTCCCCCGCGGAGAGAGTCCTCGCCCGGACACCCTCAGACGGGTCATGGACGACGGCGCTGATGGCTGAGCTGACCTGGCCACAGGCCACGGAGGTGGGGGTGGTGAAGAAGCCGGGAGAACCACGCTCCCTGTCGGCATGGCAGGGGTGGGTCTGCCCAGGCTCCCCTGTCCACTGGGCACCTGGGCACGGGCTTCCACACAGACGGGGGGAGGGGGGCTGGGGGCCATCTCTGTGCCTCGCTGGGCCTCCTAGTCCTCCCTCTGAATAGGTCAGCCTCTCTGAGCCCTGTCCTGGCCAGGCCCCCCCCTCAGCCTCTCTCAGGCCACTCTTTAAAGGAGCACTTGATTAAATGTCACAGCCGAGTAGGGGTCCTCCCCCACCTGCCTCCGAAGGAAGGGATGCCAGTGGGCAGTCCTCCCCCACGTGAGCTCCCCACCAGGCCCCCAGGGGACACTGTTGGCTCTGCGGCTCCCCGCCCATGCTGCGTTGTCCTTGACCACGACCGAGGATGTGACGCTAGCCTAGCCTTCACAGCAGGGTTTCCGGTTTCAGGTTCTGGGCGCACAGTGGGGTCCCCCCCTGTGGGCCACCAGTGGCTCTCTCTCACTGAGCACCCCTGTGGCACGGAGCCAGCCGACAGGCGGAAACAATGCAGAAATCGTGAATCGAGCTTGTCTGCAGGGGCCTCCTGTCCCCTCAGCGTCACAATTCCAGTCCACCGAGAGCCTTGGTCCATCCTGAAGTGTCCCCCGGCCACGTTTTCTAGGATTGTGCAGAAACCCAGAAACAAAGAAAAAGCACCCATGTAGGAGGACCGAGAGGCGGTCTGGGTACGATTCTTTTTTTTTTTTTTCTTTTTATTTATTTATTTTAGAGAGGAGACACAGAGTGAGAGAGAGAGAGAGAGAAAGAGAGAAAGGGGGGAGGAGCTGGAAGCATCAACTCCCATATGTGCCTTGACTGGACCAGTGCAGGGTTTTGAACTGGCGACCTCAGTGTTCCCAGGTCGACACTTTATCCACTGCGCCACCACAGGTCAGGCTGGGTACGATTCTTAATTAAAACCTCATTTCGTCCCACGCGTAGTGGTGACAGGCGTCGTGAGTTCCAGGGTAGCAGAGAGGAAACTGAGTCTGCTCTTGGGGCCCAGGCCACACCCAGACCCGTCAAGTCAGACTGTCTGGGCCTTGAGCCCAGGCCCCCCTGAGGAACTCCTGTGTGGGCAGCAGGGGCAGTGGAGAACGGGGCCTGTGATTCGGACCGCCCCACGCCCCGGACTGGAGGTGAGCGCCCCGCCCTTGGTCTCCCATCACCAGAAACGCTGTCTACACAGCTCCACAACCCTACACCGTGTGCCGAAAGCCCAGGCCCTGGGACCGCGGACCCTGCAGGACACCATACCGGGACCGGGAGCGTGAGGCGGGCCTGGCTGGTTCCCGTGTTAGAGTTGCAGAAATGTGCCCAGAGAGCTGATGCCGTTTGACCCCGGGGTGGACGGCTGGCTGGGGGGGGGGCAGATCTGGGGTCAAAACCTAGGTCATCAGGGGTTGCAACCCGTGTCCCACACCGGCCCCCGAGCTCACGCCTCCAACCCCCGGAGGTCGCCTGGGAGGAGGTGGTGCTGCTGGGCCCACTCAGCCCAGTGCCTGCACAAAGAGGCGCCTGGTGTGGGGAGCCCACCCCCCCATCTCGTTCCCTTCCATGGACTAGACAGGAAACGCCCGAGCTGACGCGGCCCGGGTTAAACCAGGCCTAGCCTTTATGACTATTTCTAATGAAAAGTTAATGGGAAAACTTTTGAAATGCAACCATTCATCACAGAGAGAGAGAAAAAAAAAAAACACAAAAACCCTCCATTATCTTGCAGGATGACAGGTAACTTAACACCCACCCCCTACTCCGACCCCAAGAAGGAAAAATGGCTCAAGTGCGACCCCAGCTGTACCTGGGAGCAGAGAGCTCCCTGTGTGTGTCCTCTGGGCCCCCAAATCCCAAGCCCTTGTTACATGCCCGGCCCTCGGGGTCTGTGCCCACAATTCGGCGTGCCTGTGCCTCCCGCCCCCCTGCCCTCGCCGGAACATTCAGGGTCGAGGCGGGTGAACAATACGGAGCAGATGCCCTTCTGCCTGCATGTGCCCCTTGTCCCCCAGCCCAGGGTGACTGTCCACAGCACCGAGGGCTCGACCTTGAGGAAAGCATGGTTCGCAGAGGGGGCTGGCCAGGCAGGGACGTGGCCGTGACCTCCCAGGGCTCTAGCACGTGGTTTGAAGGTAACCCCCCAGCCAAAGCCAGTTTTCCTGGGTTCAGACCGTGGGCGTGAGGCCCACGGAGCCAGGATGGGGCCCACCAGCAGGAGTCCTGAGGTGGTGACCCCGTCTTGGCATCCAGCCCAAGAAACCAAAATGTGACGCAGTCGCCATGGGGTTGGGGGGTGGGGGAGGATGTGGAGTGGAGGGGTGGGTGAGGTTTGGTTTTGTCACGAGCGGGCCCAGGTAGGATGCTTGCTTTGGGCCCGCCAGGCTCCTGCGGACCTCCTGACCACAGACCAGCTGGTCCGCGGGCGCCTCCTGCCTGACGGAGGCTGGGGGGAGGTTAGTGGGGGGGGGGGTTGCGTCCCAGCTCTGCCGGTACAGGCACCTCGGGGTTTGCCAGATCCTCCTTCCCGGTGACGGCTCGAGGCCGTTAGCAGCCCGCCGGGGGCGAGAACGCCGAGCCGTCTGTCCTGGGCTCTGTGGTCTGGCCGCACGGCTTCTCCGCAGACACAACAATGTCCCACAGTCATTAGGCAAGACCACCACCACATCACGGGGCTGGACCCTGTCCAGATGCCAACATGTTAACATAGAGTCACATTCTGTCCCCTGGGGCCTCTCCACCCAGCAACTCGGGAGCCCGGAGGGACAGTCCCCACGGCCCAGGGCTGGGTCTGCAGGGAGAGCCCCGCACCACCCCGTCTTAGGGGGACCTCCTTGCGAAAACATGAGGGCCAGGACATCGGGAAGTTGCTGCCCCAGAGAGAGAGGAGGTGTGACGGAAACCAGACAGACACCCACACCAACCCCTCAGGAGGCGCCAGGGTCCCTGGGATGGGGTTCTCGTCAGCCTGTCCAGAGCCCCCCGAACCTCAGCAGCACCCACTCACCGCCACCCCACCCCCTGTGTGTGCACAGCCGCCACGAAGCCCAGGGAGCAGGCCTCCTTGCCCAATGTCACACACACACACACACACACACACACACACACACCCTGGTGCAGACATCACCGGGCCACCCGCAGCGGGAAATGACTCACACCATGTCCACACCATGGAACCTGTGCAGCTGTTTGGAAGCACGAGGTGGTATTAGACACGCGAGCACCGTCCCCGAGTTACAGCATTACCTGCAAAATCAGGGTGCTGCCCCGTGTGTGTGTACCCTGTGTGCCCCGGACATGGGCGTGAAGTAGAGAGGGCGGGCCACTTCCCGGCCGTGTAGATTTGGGAAGGACCACTAGGGCCAGCTGTCCCTTCGGGGTTCAAGAGTTACCATGAGGGGGTTTCCCGAGATACGGTCACAGTTTCAAAGTGCCCAGCAGTTACGGGTGTTTCCTCTCTCGGGCTGAACAGGTTCTTGCCTCGGGCTGGGATGACCCACGTGGCTGCCCCGGTCAGGCCGCACTGACGGGCCCCACGGGGTGGACGTGGGGCACATGTCCCAGACTCATACCCATGTCCCTGCCCGGCCCTGTATGAGCACTGGTTGTCTCAGGGTTGTGGCAGTGGGTGGGAAGGGGAGAGAGGAATGGGGTAGGCGGGGAGTGGACCCAGCTGCCCCTCTCAGCGGAAGTCACGGGGTGGGGGCGCCGGCTGGGTGTCCTTCCTTCTCCACCATATCCGCGTTTTCCTCGGGAAACCTGATATTCGTTCAAAGAAGACAGGACCATCGGAGAGCTGTGAGCTGTGTGGATCTCTGAGAAGTTCGTTGAGTGCCGTTTGCTGCAACAGGGATGTGCAGGAGGCAGAAGACGTCATTGTCGTCACAGGGCGACATTCCGGGGGTGAATGGGAGGGAGCCCATAAGGAAGGTCGCTGCACGTAATGAGGTCACACCATTCAGAAAAGGGCTCAGGACCGGGGAGGCGGGAGCTCGCCCTGGCCCTCGGGTCTCACCCCCTACCCCCAACCCCCCTGAACTCGGAATGCATGCCCCGCTAGGAGGCCGACGGCCCTCTTCCGGGGTTATGAAAACGCAGCACGGCTCTTTGCTGGTGGCCTGCAGTTGCCACGGAGGAGCATTTACACCACGGCCATAGGCGAACACCGCAGGCAGGGGCCGTGTCCTGTGGAGAGCTGGCTGTCACCACGGAGGAGCATTTACACCACGGCCATAGGCGAACACCACAGGCAGGAGCTGTCTGCCATGGACAGCCCGTTGTTACACACCAACACAGCGATGCTATCCCTGCCTCTGGAGTTGAAGCCAGTTTCCTTTCCTACGTGGGGAGCATTTTAAGCCCTAAAAAGATGTGTGTTCGTTGACTGGCCTTACAAAAGGCAGGAAGGTTAGATGGCACCTTAGAAATATTTTAAAAACCACGATGCCATCAAGTGTCTTCTTCTGGCTCCGTGTCACCCATCAGATCATCTCATGCCTCTTAATTCACCAGAATGACCCTTCGCTTCCACTGTTCTGGTCAACGGATGCCCACATGTCCTTTTCAGCCCTGGTTACACCGATGACTAAATGCTGTGCAAGTGACCATGACTGTGTCCCAGATGTTCCCCATCACGAGACACACGGAGGCCTGCTGGTGCACAACCCCGGGCAGTCAGTGGCGGGGCGCAGGAGGGCTTGGGGGACAGCAGGGAAGGGGGAGCAGCAGCTGCCTCTTGGTGGCATCTGGAATTGGAGCAGAACGGATGGCCGAGGCTTTGGACCCCGGAGCCAGGCATAAATATTCAGGATTCTTTTTATAGATGGTCTTGTGAAGCCAAGATGAGCCCCCTTTCGCCTCTTCCTGGGCCTGCACATTATTAGCATGGTCTAAAGGGCTCGGAGCCCTGGTGAGTTGAGAACAGCTATAAAATACATGTGTGGGTTTTACCGGAACTAGAACTGACGCCCCGAGGCTTCCGTCCGCAGCCGCAGGCTCCGTGCATCTGCAGGCCCGGGAAGCGCAGACGCGGGTCTTGCTGTGCAGATGGGTGGCTGCAAGGAGCTGAACATTCAGGGCGGGCTCCGGCCCTCGGTCCCCGTTACCATGCAAATACCACCCCCTTGGTGTGGCCCCCCCCCGCCCCCGCCCCCACCCAACTCAGCGTTTCCGTGTGGATAAACATGAGGACCTGCCCCGCAGAATGGGAGGCAGACCAGAGGAGGGCCTGGAGGGGCACCCGCAGGGGGCCTCCCGGGGGGGGGGGCGGGGGGGGAGGGGCAGGTGAGCCCCGGCCAGGCTCCAAGCTACGGAGCAGGAAAGAGCAGGAGAACAGACCCACTCACTCCCTGTTATCCATCCAACACCCGAGCACATCCTGGGTGCCTCCCCTGGGCCTTGGGCCACCGCGTCTCCTTGACGCCTGGGGGAGGTTGCCGGCCCCCCTCGGTGGGGACGTCTGTCTCTGCCCACTGACTGCGGGTGCCCACGGCTCCCTGGATGTTAGTTAACACAGCCGCGACATCTCCCTGGGCAGACACACTCGGGTACAACCCACACGTCAATCCCAAGGTGTTGTTTTCCGGAACTGAACCAATCGGCGTGTTTCCCGACGCTGTGGACACACTTCTTCAGACTCTTCAAGGGAAGGAAGGATGATTTCTCTCTGGGATCCTGACGCATTTCAAAGCGCTGCACCTGGCAGCCCAGGGCAGGGGGCTCGGTACCCACGTGAGTGCTGGGGGACAGATGGGGCAGGGACCAGGCACTTGTGGTACAAAGGGTGTTTTTGCTTCAGGAAGCGGTTGTAAGAACAATGAAGGATAAAGCATTGGTTTTCCCAAAAAGGTAGAAGACATCTCCTCCCCCCCACCCCATGAATTACTGGAACATGGTCCTGTTCACCTGGATTGTTCTTTATGTCGTCTGTTTTGTGTGATGATTATTTCTGGCTGTTTTTAAAAAACCTCTTATAATTGAGTCGTCACCTATACACAGGAGCCACACAAATGTTATGTGTACAGTGCTGGGGGGGGTGGTATATATATGTTCCGGTCAGCTTGACCACCAACGAGACCAAGATATAGACCGGTTCCGGCGTCCAAAAGGTTTGTTTTCTCACGGTCCCGGCCACCGTCCCGCACCCCTGCGCCTCGACCTTCTACCCGGTGACGACTTCTCCACCTCGCCTTTCCGGGCGAGTGGGGCCCGTTTCGGAGCTCGGTACAGGCGTGACCGCACACCAGCCGTCTGTCGCTGCCCTGGTGTCCTGTGCGCGGGGTCACGGCCCGGAGACTCCCCTGCCGCGTGCTGAGCTATAGTGTGTTTGTGTTTGTTGTTGTGATTAAGGTTACACTCTGAAGACACCAGAATTTATTCCCCACTCTCTTCCCCGCTCAGCTGAATGAGAGGTTCCGGCTAGAGCATCGCAGAACGCAACGGCCATGCGCACGCTCACACGTGTTTTCCCATGGACACGCGCCCCCGCTTTCCTCGGGCGCACGCTCGGGAGAGGCGGTATCGGGTCACAAGCGGGTGTGTGTGGCTTTGGTGGGAATGAGGTCACTGCTTTCCAGAGCACCGAGCGCTGCTCCACGCCCCCAGCATCCACGGCCGCGCATTCCAGCCGCCCCTCCGGGGTGTGTCTGGAGAGCGGGCGCAGGGAAACCACAGAGACCAGTGGATAACCGTCCTCGGGGAACACCGGTGAGGACCCCCGTCCGGATCCTGGCCAGCGCCCGGGGAGCTCCTCCCTAAAGGTAAGCAGGCTGGGCATGCCCATCTCTGGGGACTCCCGCCACGTCCGGCTGTGCCACCGTAGAACTTTGTTTTTACTGTGAAGGGACACTGACGTGAGGTGAGGTGCCCAGGACGTCAGAGCACGTGGATAACTTTGGGTAACGTGCGCCACTGCAACCTCCACTCCCGTGGAGTAGAACACAGCCCGGCCCTGAACGTGAAACACAGCCCCGCCCCGAACGTGGAACACAGCCCCTCCCCGAACGTGGGACACAGTCCCGCCCTGAGTGTAGAACACAGTCCCGCCCCGAGTGTGGAACACAGCCCCGCCCCGAACGTGGAACAGCCCCTCCCCGAATGTGGAACACAGCCCCGTCCTGAACGTGGAACACAGTCCCGCCCCGAGTGTGGAACACAGCCCCGCCCCATTGTGGAACACAGTCCCGCCCCATCGTGGAACACAGTCCCGCCCCGAACGTGGAACACAGCCCCGCCCCGAACGTGGAACACAGCCCCTCCCCGAATGTGGAACACAGCCCCGTCCCGAATGTGGAACACAGTCCCGCCCCGAGTGTGGAACACAGTCCCGCCCCGAACGTGGGACAGCCCCGCCCCGAACGTGGAACAGCCCCAACCCGAATGTGGAACACAGCCCCGTCCTGAACGTGGAACACAGTCCCGCCCCGAGTGTGGAACACAGCCCCGCCCCGAACGTGGAACACAGTCCCGCCCTGAGTGTGGAACACAGTCCCACCCCGAACGTGGAACAGCCCCGCCCCGAACGTGGAACACAGTCCCGCCCCGAGTGTGGAACACAGCCCCGCCCCGAACGTGGAACACAGTCCCGCCCTGAGTGTAGAACACAGTCCCGCCCCGAACGTGGAACAGCCCCGCCCCGAACGTGGGACAGCCCCGCCCCGAACATGGGACAGCCCCGCCCCGTACGTGGAACACAGCCCCGCCCCGAACGTGGAACACAGTCCCGCCCCGAACGTGGGACAGTCCCGCCCTGAACGTGGAACAGCCCCGCCCCATCGTGGAACACAGTTTCGCTCCGAACATGGGACAGCCCCGCCCCGAGTGTGGCTGCTGGTACGAGCCACCGCTGAGTCCTGTGACCAGCTGGCTGTTGAACGTCAAACAGTGAAACCATCCCGTATGTACTTTTGGTGTTATTTGTTCCTTTTTATATATTATTTTTTACTTTTCTTTATTTCAGTGAGAGAGGAAGGGGGGGAGAGAGAAGAGACAGGAACATTGAACTGTTCCTGCATCTGCCCTGACAGGGGATCGAACTGGCCACCTCTGTGATTTGGGAGGATGCTCTAACCCACCGAGCTACCGGCCAGGGCTTGTTCCTTTTGATGACCGAGCAACAGTCCAGTTGTACGAGACGCCACGGCAGCTCATCCGCGCTTCCCGTGATGGACACGTGCGTGTCTCCGGGCGTGGGACCCAAACTGATCGTGTGCTGCGTGGTCGGTCTTGGAAAAGCCCTCTGTGGACACGTCTGCGTCTCCCTCGGGTGGGTCTCTGAGGTGGAGGCGTGGGGAGTTGTCTAAAGGACCTGAGAGCCCTGGGCCACGTCCCCGCCCCCCAGTCCCGATGGCCTCCGCCCACCTGTGTGGAGGCCCAGTGAAGAGAAAGCCCCGAGTGTTCGCCGGGGGAGCCTCCCCACCTTCGTTTGCTCTCTGTGCTCGGAATCTAATTAAGTGCACTGAGCAGAGTGAGGCGGGGACCAGCTCATAGCAGCTGTAGCACCGAGGAGTTTATGGCCACATATTAAAACCAGAGCCTTGGGGACGCTGGCCCGGGGCCAGGCACATCAGCAGCGAGAGGGGTAAAGATGTGTTGAAAATAAAATTTAATTCCCCATCTGCGGTTATGAGCAAGTCGTATTCTGGCTTCACGGCAGGGTCACGGCCAAGCTAATGAGGTGGGCTTGAAGGTCATCCTTTGAGGTGAGCGGCGGACCGAGGACGGTCACGCATCACGCAGTCCCCCTTCGGGCTGGTCCGTAAAGGGAACGGCCTCACGGAGGGCTGTTACATCTTCATCCCTTTTTTTTTATTTCCGCAGAAACCCTCACAGTCACAATCAAGGGCATCACCTGGAACCTATTTAACTAAATCTCTTTTCACAACGGGCCGGGCACAGCAGGCAGTACTTCTGCGTTCACCTGGAGTGACCGTGTCACGGCCCAGCCAGGCGGCCTTCGGAGCAAGGCCTGTCCCTGGTCAGAGTAGCCGGGCGGGAGAATGTGGGGTCACAGCAGAACCCAGCTTGACCCCAGTCCAACCTGATTCTCGGACCCGCTGTCCCCTCTGCCATCGGCTCTGTGGTCTGGACACGTCCATCTTCTCCAGAACTCGTGCCCCTACCTCGTGAGTGGGCTTCTCTGCTTCCGTCAGCCTGTCCCTCAAGGTATGCTCCACATGCCAGGTCCTCACGTGACCCCCGCCCGGTGCCCCCAACAACCCTTCTCCTCCCCTCAACTCCCAACCCCGCTCCCGGTCCTGTGTCAGCACTGAGCTTTTGTGCACGTCCACTCCCCGCTGTAAGGGTGTCCCGGAGCTGCCATGACAGCATACCCGCAACCGGCGTGCATACCAGCCATGCCAGCTCACACACGGGCTGGGGCTGGAGGTCCCAGACTCAGGCGTCCACTTGAAACCACAAGACGTTTTTGGGAAAACATGAAAGCTCTAAGTGACTAGAAAGAACCAGATTAACAAAACGGAAGACCGGTTTTAAGATAGCGAGGCTCCCGGGGGGGACCTATGAGATTCCCCACAAACACCACCCCCCACCCCCCACCCCGCCATCAAAACCCCCAGGGACGTCGTGAAAGACATTGACCTGCTGATCCTGAGAGGCGTGTGGAAATTCAAGGGGCGCCCAACAGCAAGATGGTCAGGAAAAAAGAAGGGAGTCGGAACCGCCGTTGGTCACCAGCGGGTGAGTTCACCTGCGAGGCCGTGGTGGGCGAGGAAGCCCAGACCGGGCACAGCACGGACGTGAGGATCAGGGCGGGGGATGGGACCGGGAGCCCAGGAACAACCCCCGACATCTGTATGTCCACTTGGTTTGTGACGAGAGTGCGGAGACCATTCAATGAGGGGGAAGTAAGCATCTCCTGGTGCTAAAGTGCCGTCTGTCTCATTCTGACAGTAAATACGGGGCCCACGTGCTCAGACGGCACACTGACCAGAGCGGAGTCCCGTGGGGCGGGCGGGCCGGCGGCCCTCAGGAACCCTGCGGAAACGGGGACGGAGCAGGTGACGCCCGCACATGGGGAACGCTGGCTTTCGGGGCGATCGTTGTGTTCTGTCCGTGGCTTGGTGCGTTCCCCACATTTCCGACAATCCACGGGAATGATCCTCGTGATCGGAAAACAACATCTTTCTTTCTGGTTTTAACGTCTTTAAAAGGCTGTCAGGATGTCACGTAAAACAAAAACGGAAAACTCTCTGGGGGAGATTCTGCCCGCCACACGCACACACACGCCCCCGAGCCCCACCGCACACACACACGCACACACACGCCCCCGAGCCCCACCGCACACGCACATGCGCAGAAATAGCCAAGAGAGATGCCGCCTTGGTGGAAAGAAGGATTTTGGGGAGATCGGGGAGGGTGCCAAAAGCCGGGGAGGGGAGCCTGACTCAGCCAAATGATTGCAGCTTGGGTTTCACGTCTAAGCATCGTTTTAGCATGAGGGTGTCACCTAGAATAAGCCCTGGGGGCTGCTAATTGGCCCCTGGGAAGGGATCTGTCACCCGCTTCAGGAGGGGGGCTGGGGGGGGCAGCATTGCAGTCCCGCTAATGGCTTCATTTGTTAAGGCTCAGAGCGCTGTTTACGTGGTGGTACACTGCTTTTATTGGGTGCTCATTAATAATTGCTCGTCCTAACTAGAGAGCAGGGTTCTGGGGCGGGGGTGGGATGGGGTGGGGTGGGCCGGTGGGGGAGCGCTTCTATCTCATGTACCGTGGCTCCGAGCCTCCTTGATTGGTTTTCCTGTCTCCCGCTGAGGTCAATAACCAGCTCTGACATGATTTCTGCTGCATACCTCGGCTGTGATTTGTCTTGTCTCCCCTCCTGACGTTAATGATGTCTGCAAATGAGTGCCGGCTGAAATACAGAACTTATTTCAGTAGCTCTTGGGGTTCGGGGCGTTGCCTCACGGCGAAGAAGAAGGGGATGGTGAGTTCCAGGTACCCAGCTAGCAGCACCCCCTCCCCACACAGCCGCAGGACCAGTATAACGGCTCAGTGACCTTGAGCATGACCCTTGTGCCCCTTGCGCCTCGGTTATTGGTCTGTGCGGCAGAGCAGCGCCCCGTTCTCAGCGGGCGGCCAGGTGCCTGCTTTACGGAGGGGCGCCCCGAATGAAGATGCCCCTGAGGAAAAAGCCAGGCCGCCTCCCCTGGTCTGCAGCCATCGCGAGGTGTCGAGAATCGCCCTGGCGGTGGGCCCCATGGTGGGAACACAGAGGGACAAGACTGATGTGTTCACAGTCCTGGCTCTGAGACCCGCGGTCTGCTTCCGAACGAGAAAAACAGCACCACCGGATGCTCCAGCGAGATCGCTGTGCCTCAACTCACGACCGTGGGGATCCCACGCGGCGAGCCCCACTGCCCTTTATGAGCCGGGAGGCACCAGATGGAGTCAGCGTCACGCCCCACCCCAACTCCTGTTCATTTATGACCCGTGGTCACAGTGCCCGTCAGAGGACACGGGCGCCACGCGGACCTCTCTCGGCATTCGCTCGTCGGCACTTACACGTTGATTTCCTGGGTGTTTTTGACTTTTTTTGTAGGGTCATTACCTAACTCGGAGGCATGTCTCGGCCCATTTCAGGTGTAGAGGACCAGCTGGCGTTTGCCCAGGAGGGCTGTATTACCAGGGATGTCCAGGGATGGCAGACAGTGAGTCACGCTTCTGTCCCTCACCCCGAGCATTCTCCCCTCCTTGTCTCACCTTGTTGTCCTTGATCAGGCTGGATTTCTGTCACCAGCCTAAACGTGAACTTGCCGTTAGTCACTGCTCCCGTCACCGCCGTGTCCCGTGACCAGGTCTTCGGTCAGCTTCTCACCAGGATGAGGGGGCTCCAACTATTCCATCGCCTTTCAGAATGGGCGTGGCTGCATGGGAACATTTTTCTATATCCCGCCCCCTCCCCCTGGGAGGTCACACATAATAAGGTGACCAACTTTTTTTTACAGTGAAAAGGAGGACCAATAAATTGAAGAAAACAATATCATAAGTAAAAGAAACATTTTATTCGTTGCAACAATAATACACTATGATATGATACGTACGTAATAAAAACGTGTAATATTTTATATTGCCATGCTTACACGCCTATTCATTTTTAATAATCATTGTAACAAAGAAAGCGGTCATTTAGATACAGTTACGTCCCATCGCACGCAATGGATCGACTCTGCATCCATCGAATACAGACATTTACAGGTGAGTCTTCCAGTATCAGAAAGGAGGACACTTTTTGAGGGAGGACGGAACTTACAAAAGAAGGACTGTCCTCCCTAAAGGAGGACGATTGGTCACCCTACGCATAAGGAACACAGAGAATTAAAAACCCCATAACCTCCGTTTTCGGGGAAACCAGAAGGTGGATCTAGCTCACAGGCTGTGAAGTACACCCAGACAAGACGGCGGGGGTAGGGGAGACAGGACGAGCACTGGCACCCACCACGAATCCCAACAGCAGACGCAATGAAGGTTCTAAGCTGTCGGCTCTGGCCTCCGCCTGCCCGGCACTTCTGCCCTCCCAGACTGGTCCAGAAAAGGGGGCTCGGGCTGTCCATCCTGCCCATTTGAGAACCAAGCCCGTCTCCATGCCCATGGCGTAAACTTCAGGACTGAGAACCAGAAATTCTGGCTCTGGCACGTGTGGCTGGGATGCGTGGAGGATGTCCTCACTCGCCCAGGAACTTCTGCAAAAATCAAGTCACTTGAACCAGAGAATTCACAGTGGGCCCCTTCTGGGACACGAGATGGGCAAAGCCTTTGCTTGGCCAACAGCTGTGTATTTGCCAAGTCTCCTTCTAGGTCCTGTTCTTGTCGTGCCCACCCAACCTAAACGACTATATTGGGGACCCTCCCCAGCCCACGTTGGCTCTCCCCACGGAGAGAAAGATCCACCTTAAACCACTGAAGATGTGTTGTGGGCTGAACGGTGGTCTCCAAAAGACAGGTCCATGCCCTAGTCCCTTCAATCTGTGAATGTGATCTTATTCAGAAAAAGAAATCGGGGGGAGGGTCTTTGTAAATATTGTTAAGGATCTTGAGACGAGGGGATAGTGCTGACTTGTCCTGATGGGCCCTAAATCTAGTGACAGGTGCGGTTGGAGGAGACCCACAAAGGACAGACACTTGAACCACAGAGAAGGAAGCACGCTGACCACAGAGGCAGAAGTGGAGGTGGGGAGGAGCACCATTGCCAGCCCAGAAATTTGGTGGCCAATTGGCCACCAAAGCTGGAAGAGGCAGGCAACGGTCCCCAGAGCCCCCGAGGGAGCGTGACCCTGCTGGATTTTGGACTTTTAGTCCCCAAGAACCAGGACAGAAGAAATTCCTGTTGTTTTAAACCACCCGGGTTGTGGCCATTTGCAGTGGTGCAATGGCTCACGGTCACCTCGGCACCATTTCCAGACCTGAGTGAGCACCAGGCCCGCCTCCTGGGGTCACCTTCTCTGGGTCTTCCCATCAGAGTCTGAGCCTGCTCGGGCTAACTAACGCCATGGAAACATGCCTGATGCTTCTCTTCCTCTCCCATTTCACCGTCAGACCACCGGGAAATCTTGTAGCCTCTGTCTGAAAAGGATGAACCCAGAATCTAAGCATTGCCCGCCCCCCCGTACACACACACACCCCATCCCTACCTCTGCTTCCTCCAGCTGGTCTCTCTCTGCCCTTTCCTCTTTCTCATTCATGTGTTCTCCTTCCAGTCCAGCCAGCCTCCTCATTGTCCCTTTCATACCCCAGGGCCTTTGCACAGACCACTGAAGCTCCCTGGAACACAGTTACCCTGAGAGTTGCAGGGCTTGACTGACATCTCTCCTCCTACCAACGTTTGCTCCAGGGTCATTTCTCAATAAGTTCTCTCCGACCACTTATTTAAAATACCAACACTTGCCTGGGTATTTCTGGTCCTTCTTAAGGCTATTTTTTTTTTTACTTTTTTTTCCCCCTAAAGCCCTTAACCCTCCTGTCATGCTGTGCCCTTTACTTACAGTTGTTTGCTTATTGTTTGCCTCTCCCTGCTAGCATGGACACTCCAGGTCAGCGGGGAATTTTGTTTGTTTGGTTGGTTGGGTTTTTGGGGGGTTTTTTTATTTGCTTTCTTCATTCCCTGACATATCACCCAGAGAAGTGCCAGGCTCAGAGGAGGCACTCAATAAATATTTGTGGAATAAATAAGGGAAAGGAAGAAATAAATAAAGCCCCAGCTATTTCTTTCGCGGGAGAGGAAGTACATTTGTTGCGACCACAGGATAAATGAGACCGTGTGGTCATCCGAACTTGCCGTTGGTGCTGTCGCCTTCTGAAAGATGAGGACATTAGGCTCTGCAAAGATGACTGTCATTTTTTCTCGTATCAGCGGCGTTGCAAGGCCTTCCCGTGTACCACGGGGACCCGGGGAACGGTGGCGTGACTGTCAGAGGGCATGCCAGGAAGATCTGTCACCCTGCGTGCGCGCCCCAGGATGGGCTAGGCTAGGTTATGCACTCTGCGGTGACAGAGATTTCGGTGGCTTAAAACAGAAAGGTCTTGCCTGACCTGTGGTGGCGCAGTGGATAAAGCGTCGACCTGGGAACACTGAGGTCACCAGTTCAAAACCCTGCACTGGTCTGGTCAAGGCACATATGGGAGTTGATGCTTCCAGCTCCTCCCCCTTTTCTCTCTTTCTCTCTCTCACTCTGTGTCTCCTCTCTAAAATGAATAAAATAAAAACAAAAACAGAAAGGTCTTGTGCCTTGCTCACAAGGAGCCACATGATGGTCCGGCAGCTGCCCTCCGACTGAACCATTCTGGCACGTCTCTATGTACTGCCCTGACTGCCGCCTTGCGCAGGGGGCGGGGCCGGGACGTGAGTGCTTCCAGCTACCAGGAGCATGGGTCACTTCTGCTTTGTTTCACTAGCCGAAGCTGGTCCCATGATCCCTGGGGCCTACAGGAAGGAGGGCCACCCAGAAGTCCCTGCAGGTGGCATTGTGTCCTCACCCCCCGAGGGAAGCCAGGTGCCTTGTGGACGTTTCCTGGGCTCTTTGTTCATCTCTTCTGTGAATCTTTCTGATGAACGTGCATCTTTCTCATCAAACTGGATGAGCTCTTAGCACCAGGGGAGAGTCAACCCGTCGCCTCTGCTGTAAGTTCTCAATGGGCGAAACGATTCGTCCTTTGACCCATGGTTATTTCATGGCATTCTATGCCGGGCAGAGTTTAACATCCTTTGTTATTGTAAAGGGAAACACGGGAACAGAAAAACACACAAATAGACATGTGTCCCGCTAATGAGTGATTATGAGGCCAAAATAAAAAAAAAAAAACCCGCCTTTGAAACAACCACATCCCTGGCAGCTTCCTATCTGCACGGAACGACCCCTCCCCGGACCCGGAGGGCCATCCTGTCCTCGCGTTTCTGAACTTAACTGGTCCCCAGCGAATGTCCCTAGGATGTCGTCGTCCAGTCTTGCCCGCTTAAAAAAAACCTGTTCTATGGTTGTTGTTTTTCCCCCCAGGAATCTGCACTTTCTTATTTATTTACCTTGAATGATGTTTCCTTTTTTAGTGATGGTGGACACACAGTCTTATGGTTTTTCTAGGTGTGCCGCCCAGTGATTAGACGTTAGAGAACTCACAGAGTGGTCACCCCGTGAAGTCTCATGCCCGTCTGACACCGCCCGCCTTGCCGGGAAGGGTCATCTTGGCTGCAGGCCCCCCCGGCTTCTCGTGGTTTTGAGTATCTCTTGCCCACTGTGCAGAGTTTCTGCTGAGAACCCGAGCCTGCTTGTAGGTAAGCTCGCTCTCTCTCTCTGTCTCTCTCTCTCTCTGTCTCTTTCTCTCTCTCTCTCTGTCTCTCTCTCTCTCTGTCTCTCTCTCTCTGCTTTAAGACCCTCTCTTTGTCTTGAATCTTTGGCCTTTTCATTCTGATGTGTCTCTGTATGTGGGCCTCCTTGGGGTTCACCTTGTTTGGGGGGCTCTCTGCACTTCCTGGATGTGTGTGTCTGCTTCCTTCACTGGGTTAGGGAAGTTTCCCATCATTGTCTTTTCACATAGGTTTTCAACTCTCTTCTTCTCCGTTCAGCACCCCCAAGATGCAAATGTTGGTCCCCCGAAGATACCCCAGAGGCTCTTTCTCCTAACGATTCTCATTCTTTTTGTTTGTTTGTTTCCCTGCAGATTCTTTTCTCTCTGTGCGGCTCTGACCAGGTGTTCTCTGCTTCCTTATTTTCCAGATCTCTGAGTTCATCTCCTCCCCGCCCCCACGTGCCTCCTCCGTTCCACCGCCGATTCCCTGAGACGTGTTCTGTGTGTCCCTTCTGTGCTCTCCGTTCCTGACCGGTTCTCTTCCGTGCGTTTCCTCTCTCTCTCTCACACACACAGAGTTCCTCTGCTCACCCCCCGAGCTCCTCGGACATCCCCATAACTGGTGTTCTGAACCCCGCAGCTGGCGGGGTGCTAGTCTCCATCCTCTTTACTTCACTCCCCGGAGTTGGGTCCCTTCTTTCATTTGGGACCTGTTACTTCGTCTCCTCGTTGGTTTCTGTGTATGAGGCAGAGCTGCGACGTCTCCCAGGCTCGGTAGAGGGGCCCGGTGTGGTAGGTGTCCTGTAGGGGACGAGGGGTACAGCCTCCTTCGATCACGCGGGGCACGCTAGGTGCGTCCCCCCCTGTAATACCCATGTGAGCTGTGTACACCCACCTGTTGGGGTTGAGCCCTGGCTGCTGTCAATGGGAGGGGCTTTGCCTCCCAGGCCAATCGGCTGTGAGGACCGACTGTGCACACAGAGAAGGGTCAGCAGCACTGGGAGCAACCCCTCCGCCAGGCCGGATGTACCACAGCCCGGCTCTGGTGCCCGCTGAGTCCATCTCACTACGGAGGTGGTTGGGTGGTGGTGCTTCGACATGGTCTGGAGCTGTCCACTGGGTGCCCTGGCTCTGGGCAAGGTGAACCCCAAGGAGGCCCACATACAGAGACACATCAGAATGAAAAGGCCAAAGATTCAAGACAAAGAGAGGGTCCCAGGTGGAGGCCAAAGTTAGCCACCGCCTCTGCCCTGTCCGGGAGCCACCCAGCATGAGCTACAAGCGATCTGCAAGTGGCTGCTACTCGTGCTGGGCCTGAGGGTTCCCGGGAGTGGCCAAGGCTGGCTGCGGCCCGTGCCGGGCCTGGGGCCACCTAGTGAGAGGCACGGGGCATACCCAGGCCAGATGCTGCGTGTTGGAGAGATGTTAGGGAAGTCTGAAGCCTGAGCCAGGACAGGCTGCTCGTGGGGGAAAGCCAGGAGAAACAGCTGGGCTTGACCAGCCAGGTCAGCGGGGCGGGGCGGGGCCGGATCGAATCCCTAGGTTGGCGGAAGCGGGATGTGGCTCGCACCTGGGTCCTCAAGGCGAGGGCCCAACAGGGGGACGCGGCCTCTGGGCACTCCATCTGGGAGAAGGCCGCCTCCATCTCCGCCCATCCCCCCAGGCCAGGCGGCTCCTTCTGGGCCGTCCCTGCTGCCCCTGGAGCTGAGGCCCCAGTGCGGGAGCTCAGAGCAAGCTCAAGTGAGTCAGTGCATGAGCCCCTGAGCAGAGCTGCTGGAGGGAGGGGGGAAGGGAGGGGACACCCGCAGCCTCAGTCCTCCGGGGTGTTCGCGACCAGAAGTGATGGGGGCTGCTCTTTCCGGGACCGGAGCCCTGGGTGGGGGTCCTGTTGTGGGCTGGAACCCCTGGCTCCTCAGGACCTCTGCAGCCAATCTCCGTCCCAGTGTATCCGCCCCTCGGGGGTGTGGGACCAGCCCTGCGTCTCCAGCTCGCCTGCCAGTCTCTGGTGACTTCTGCTGCGAGTCCCTGGTTGGAGGACTTCCGGGGACCCAGACCTCAGGCGGCTCCGAGCGGTGGTCGTTCTATACTTTCATTGTCATCTTGACGAGGTCCTGAGAGGAGAAGTGTATCTTGTTGACCTGGGCCGCCATCTTGACCGGAGTCACTGGGCTACGTTTCTAAATCTCATCCAATGTCGAGGATTCTAGTCCACCTTTCTGTCTTTTCTTTAATTTTTTCCACAGCTTCATTTCAGTATCACTTCCTATATTGGTTTAGACAAAGCGTTTAGACCAGCCGAAACCATTCCATCTTTTTTTTATTATTATTATTATTCCTTTCCATGTCTCTGTGGGAAGATCTGGGGCGTTCTAGGCCGATGGCTACCCGCTGGGCCGTTCAGTGTGACCGACCTCCAGTCTCCGTTTTTCCTGCAAATTGGCGGCCAAATCCGGAGTCTGATCAGACAGACTCCCCCATCATCAGATGCCTGCCTCAGGCAGGAGTCCGGGTGGTGGTGCGTCCAGTTGGCCCGCGGGGCTCCCGTCTCCAGGGCAACGCAGATAGAAGCTCCAGCCCTCACCGGCCCCGTTCCTGATTTCTGTGAAAATACTCCCGGGGCCTCTCCAATGGAAGTGATCCTGAGTTTTGAACTGGAACGGATACGTTTTTATCACCACGTCGCCACGGCGAGTGAGGTAGTCTCTTTCTCTCTCTGTGTGTCTCGTCCGATTTCTTTGAGTGCTTTTTAAAAAATGAGAATGGATATTGAAAATGTTTCCAGTGCCTTTTTAGCCTAAAGCGAAGACGATCTTTGTCATTCCCCCTTCAAATGATACGGCTTTCTTTAGATTTCCTCAGATTGAATTGTTCTTCTATTGCTCACCTAATCACCTCCTTGGTGGTGATGGACTGGGAAATGCTACTGGGTGTGTGTTCATTAATACGATACTTTATTTAGGAGCCGGATCGGGCCTGTGGTTTATTGTTATTGTAACTATTGTCATCAGTAGGCGTGGCCCCACGTCTGATACTGCTGCCGCCTGTGGGGTGTGACTGTCAGAAAGAGATTTTGCAACATTGTCTCCCTTCTCTGGTCCCACGCTGCTGCAAGGCTGCAAGGCTGGAGCGGAGCCGCTAGGGGTGGCCCCAGGGAGGTCTCACAGAACCGTGTTTCCTTAGCTCTTTCGTGTCAAAAGCGTGTCTGTGGCCTTGACCGTTCACGGAGACTTTGGTGCATGTCAAGTCATGGCTCCCTCTGTCTTCCCAGGAGAGTGTCGGAAGGGGTTCTCTTTCTCGCTTTGACTATTGCTGACACAAGCCGGGAGAGACCTGCTTGGGTGGGGTTTTTTTTCTTGGAAGTGTCTCCCTTGTCTTGCCTGGCTGCCCTGCCAGTGGGGTGGATGGGGGGCAAAGGGGGCCTTCGAATGCAGGGAGACCCCCTGGACACGGACAGGCAATTGAAAGGAGTCCATGCTGGTGGTGGCTTCCCTTTCTCAGAGGAGAAGGACATGGTAGGAGCTGGGGTGGACGGGGTGGGCAGGGGGCAGGGGTTTGAGAAGAGATTCGAGGTTGCCACGGGATAGTGGGTGAAGGGGCCGATGCGAGAACCCCAACTCCAAACCTTCCCCGCCCACCCGCCCCCAGGCCATGCTGGGCCTGCATACTGGTCAGTCTAATCCAGGGGTGCTCAGTACATGGATCGCGATCTACTGGTCGATCGCGAAGGAAGTGCGGGTAGATCGCGTGACATTAACAAGACATTTGTAGCCAATCTGACATCTGAACTTTTGACACCCTACGCATGCGCGTTAAACCGCGCTAACTTGTTCAGTTACACTGCTGCGTAGTTAGCCTTCAATTTATTTAAACTAAATACAACAAAGGGTATAAAAATGAGTGTCGTAGCCGGTCCCAGTAAGAAGCCTAAAACCCGCTACTTTCATACAAAACGGGAGGGGATGTTTTTCACTATGTCGTATTCTAAGTGCGTTTGCCTCATCTGTCTGTGTGCCATTGCTATTCCAAAGAAGGGAAATGTGGAGTGGCTTTTTCGGACTGTTCATAAAAACTATGACATTGACTTTCCTCCGAAAAGAGAGCTGAGAAGGAGAAAGGTGAAAGAAGAATACACAGTATTAAATAGTAATAATAGTAACTTAAATAATGATAACATAGAAGAAATAAATTCATGTTTTGCATTTTTATTGTAGGTAGATCATTTTGACTTGGTCATCTTATACGTAGCTCGCAAGCTGAAAAAGTGTGGGCTCCCCTGCTCTAATCCTTGCACCATCGTGAAATGTATGCAGTGTCTGCAGCTTAGGGAGACCGCCAGGCACTTGCGGACTGAGCTCCCTCCCTCCCCACCTGAGAGGACCCAAAAGGAGCCACCTATGTAAAGCTTAGGGCATCTGTGTAAATCTCCCGAGGACATTCATACTTTCCCCACGTTCTCCTTGAATAGGGAGCACGCTGATACTTCTCAGCCTGTCACATAATTATTTGTCTTCCTAAGTGTTTCCGCTCCTAAGAGGGCAGGTCAGTCATGCCCACTTTATCTGTTGCACTATTATTATTACCTTGGTGTCTTGTCAGGAATCCAAGTATTTGCCTTTCGATAGTTAACCCGGGGAACACTCCCCACGCCCTTGGTGCAGGCACATCCATGGCTGTGGTGTTATTTGTGGGGGAGCCGCCCCGCCCCCTGAATGAGCGGGTGTGGGCCCCCATCTTCACAGGTTGATTCTGCCGAGGTCTCGGACTAAGGGCGGCTGGCTCGTTTTAAATTTATTTCTATTGAGTTGAAGTTCACAGAACATGACATTCACCATATTAAAGGGAATAATTCAGTGGCATTCGGCCCCTTCCCGGTGTGGGACGATCCCTCCTCTGTTGAGGTTCAAAAGGAAGTCCCCCACCCATGAAGCAATCACCCTCCCCCCATTTCTCTCTCTACCCACCGTGACCTCCGGTCAGCTTTCCTTGGAAAGTTCATCCTGTTGAAGGTGAACCATCTAAAATTAATATAAATGCTATTGAGCATTCGGTTTAACAGGTCAGCATGGAAGAGAAGACCATCTGGGGGCGGTGATGATACAATACTGATTTAACCGGGGAACAAATGACTGATTTAACCGGGGAACAAATGCCAGGTAAAACCAGCTTCTAACTAAATTACAAAACCAGTGGGTGGCCTGACCAGGCAGTGGCGCAGTGGATAGAGCATCAGACTGGGATGCAGAAGACCCAGGTTCGAGACCCCGAGGTCGCCAGCTTGAGCGCGGGCCCATCTGGCTTGAGCAAAAGCTCGCCAGCTTGGACCCAAGGTCGCTGGCTCCAGCAAGGGGTGGCTCGGTCTGCTGAAGGCCCGCGGTCAAGGCACATGTGAGAAAGCAATCAATGAACAACTAAGGTGTCGCAATGGCAACGAAAAACTGATGATTGATGCTTCTCACCTCTCTCTGTACCTGTCTGTCCCTATCTATCCCTCTCTCTGACTCTCTCTCTGTCCCTGTAAAAAAAATTTTTAAAAAAACCCAGTGGGTGGAACACCTGCTTGTTGCCGAATATCCGGCAATGGTCTACCAACAGAAACAGGAACTCTGTCTGCCTCTCAGAGTTTGCAAGATGTTTATTTATGCACTGAGTAACTGTACCTCAAGATTATCTAAATGCTGTTGATGCTAAATTAAAAAATAAAAAAAAAACCATCGAACGCTTTCTCTCTTTACTTCCCATCATCGATGACTTGGAGAAATGTTTGAACCTTTGGAGAAAACTCTTTAAGTGTCTCCGATGACAGTGGCTTTTTTTGTTGTTGTTATAACTAATGAGCCTTCCCAATTTGAGATGCACTTTTTTTGGGTTTTTTTTTTTTCCAAATCACTTGCAAGTTTTAATTAAAGTAATCATAAGGAGGGGCGAAGGAGCTTCAGCCCCAGAAGATCTGAGCAAATTGCAAAAGACTGAAAATAAAGTCTGTAAATCAGGAAGGTATTGAAATTTGTCCTCCGAAAACACACAGGCATGAAAATCAACAACTTAAACGATGTGAGCTCGGACCACCGTGCACAGGATTTCCTTTTTAAAATTCTAAAAATTGTGTTTGGGACTTTCTTAGACTCGGCGGGAAGTGCTCTTTGACGGAGCTCTTGTTTTGAGTTTTGTAAATCAATACCCGGTACTTAAAATGTCCCTGCATCTTTGATGAGCAAAACACTCCGAGAATAAATCATAAAGAGAGTAAACCGATCACACACAGTTTCAGCCATAACAGTATTTGCCAACCAGGAGGCATTCTGAACGGCAGCAGAAAGAGAGGATCTGTAAAGTAAAAAAAAAAAGAAGAAGAAAGAAAAGAAAAAATCGGGCTGAACTGTTTACACGTTTTAACACAAAGATAACGGAATCGATCGGCGCCTCCCTTGATCGGAATTGTTCTGGGCGTTCCAGACGCCGCTGCCGCACCTGCAAGGAGACGACGGGCTTCTGCAATTTAAAATATTATGGTTGACCGAGAAAGCATCGATCAACGGTGGCGACGATTTCAAATTCATTAATCATAAAAACCACTTCGAAGAGGATTGCAGGCAATTTTCTGGAAAAAAAAAAAGAAAGAAAGAAAAGTAGAACAATATTGGAAAACTTTGGTTTTCAGAAATATACCAGGGACGCAGGTTTAAGAGTAGCTCCAGTTCAACCACGGAAAGGAATGTAGCAGAACCGCCGAGAACAATCCTTCCTCCCACGCTGCATGCCCGCCCGCTAGAACCTGGCGTTCACGCAATTAATGCAAGCAATTTCAAATCGTTTTCCCTTTGATTCACACAGGTTTGGGGGGGGGGCGGGATTCATATTTAGTTTTTGAGCATTGTTTTGGGAAAGAACTATTGTTTTAAGCCCACCAATCTAATGAAACCAATTTGTCAGTCAGTCAATAAATCGTTTTTAAAATTGGCATGCTAGCCTCATTTTTCAGTTTCAACCATTTTTTTTCCCCCTGTTTGGACAAAGATAAATTAGATGGTCACTCCCTCTTCTAACCCTTCCTGCTGCAGAAGGGACTGAAGGCATCCCGAAAAGACGGGGAACCACACCAGCTTTAACCCTAACCCTAAATCAGATTTGGGAGCCCAGCGTCTTTTTCAGGATTTATCCTGCGTTTTAGTTAACGGGGATCGGGTTTGAGCTAGAATAATTTTAGCTGGGTTAGCTTTCACTGTGAATAAAATTAGGGTTTCTAAATAGTTTTTACGTTATTTCTTACTCAGTCCTTTTTCCTGACTGGACCTTACCACCGAGGAGCAAAGTACAAGTATGTGTTGAGAAGGTCCATCAGGGTCGGCCACATGCAGAAGTCTTTCATCTGAAAACCACTCAGCCCGGCTGTGGGGGCGTGCCCCTCCCGGGTCAGCGGGGTAGCGTGACTTTCTGGGATATGATGAGGAGAGGAGACAGGTGTGTTGGAAGGTCCTGTGTCCAAACATTGGGTAGAATTGAGGTGTCTAGAAGCCTGGGAGTGGGCAGGAGACGTGGTCCCTGTCCTCGGGCCTGAGGCTGGGGTGGGGACACTGGGAGCTGCGGGGGTGGGGGTGGGGGTGGGGTGGGGGGTGGGGTTTCAGGGCATCTTGTGGAGACAACGCCTCCTTGGCCTCCAGCCAGTGAGTGGGTTCGACAAGCTGGCGGCAGCCCCCGTTTGGAAACCGGTGGGAAATGTCCCAGAGGTCGGGCCTTCCTCTCCCTCCCGCCCCGGGGCACAGGGAAGAGAGTCAGCTGAGCAGGAGTGAGGGAGAGAAGCAAGTCACACCTCTCACTGTGGACGGAGCGTGGCCAGACTGGGCCTTTCCAAGGGCTTGCTGGAATGTTCCCCAGGACGGCTTGTTGCCGGCCAGGGCTGAGCCTGGGTTTCCGTAAGGGCCCACCCTGAGACTGGCACTAGTAGGGTCCAGGTCACTCATTTGGAGGGAGAGAAAAATAATAGATAATAACTGTTGAACCCTAATATCAATACATTTCCCCTCTGCCTCTTCAGATCATCTCCAAGTAAACATCGGGGAGCGGGCCTCAGGGGAGGCGGGATGGGGTCATTTACCCACCAGTGTCCCCAACCATTGTCTGGGGACGGCGCTCCAGAGCTGGGGCGTAGCCCCGGACTCCCAGCCTCGCTGGGCAGGGGTTGAGTGGGCTCCTGTCCTCATGCTTGCAGCTGGAAGCTGGGGTCCGCAGCCAAAGGGACCACCACGTGGTATATCACCATCATGTGGCTCTACCACGGGGCATTTGCCAGGCATCCTGGTGACAAGCGTCTGTGTCATCCCCCACCAACCACGTGCCTTTACAAACCGTGCCGCTGCGGGTGTTTTCACTGGGGTTCGGGGTGGCTCTTTGGCAGAGCGTGGGGTCCTCCAGAGCATCAGCTGCTGCCAGATGGCTTTCCGAGGTCATTGAGTCTATCGTCATTGGGTCTGGTAGTCTGCAACTCCTGTTCTCCCAAGCACGTCCTACGTATGGTCAGCCTTTCCAAACGCTGCCCACCTGGGGACATGGGACTTTCATTTGCCTTTCCATGGTCACTAATGAGGCTGACCATCTTGTCCTGTGCTTTTTGTCTCTGAGATGCCTTTGAAAACAAACAAACAAAAAAAGTCTGGTGTTGAGTGATTAATTCCTTAAGCCTGCGTGTGTGTGTGTGTGTGTGTGTGTGCGCACACACGTGTGTGGTGTTACTTGGTTGGGTTCTTTGTTCCCTTTGAGGATTTTCTTTGTCAAGAAAAATCCTTCAGCCTGACCTGTGGTGGCGCAGTGGATAAAGCATCGACCTGGGAACACTGAGGTCGCCAGTTCAAAACCCTGCACTGGTCTGGTCAAGGCACATATGGGAGTTGATGCTTCCAGCTCCTCCCCCCTTTCTCTCTCTCTCTCTCTCTCTCTCTCTCTCTCTCTCTCTCTCTCTCTGTCTCCTCTCTAAAAAAAAAAAAAAATGAAAAAAAAAAGAAAAATCCTTCAAGCTTCTTAGGGGAGATATTAGCGACAGTTATTAAATAGGGCTATTTAAGGAGGTCCCAGTCGTGATCGGAACAAGCACCATCGTCGTACTTGCAATAAATATTTATAATAAAGTTATAAACGACCACATCCTGCTGGAGAGAAAGGCAGGCCCAACACCACCGTCACCGCGTCTTCACATCGTTGGCCGACAGCATTGTGCGCGGCCCCCCGGGCAAGTAAGTCCCGGGGGGTGGGGGGGGGCTGAGACAGCACCGTGGTTCCGCTGGGTGCTGAATAGCTACCTCGTGCTGTGGCCACAATGCATGGTTTTCTGTTGTATGTAGCTAGCCTGCCCATTCTCAGTCCATCTGATCTTTGACCATCAACGCATCGGGGAAGCATCGCCGTCCACCGTAGCAGATGCTTTCTGAGTCTCTGAATGAGATTCAAGAGCCGCCGTCCCTCTGCCATCTCAGCCCTGGGGTGAACGTTCAGCCAAGGGCATGGCTGCTGGCATGGGAGACGTTTAAAACACAATTTAAATGAATAGTTAAGCACCGGTGCGAGGGGCCTGCCTGTCAACGGGTCCAGTCGGCAGGTCTGTGTTGTCCGGACTCTTCACGTGACAGGTTTGGCCCTTGGCTGGCTCCTGGGAGGTAACTCAGAATGTCCTACCTCTGTTGACCTGTGGGCCTCAGGCCGCACAGCACCCGCCTGACCTCCGGGGAGGGCTGGAAGTGATGTTCAGCTGCGTGGGTGGTCAGCCACGCCTCTGGAACTGACACACACACACACACACACACACACCCCGTGAGAACTCTGGACTCCGAGGCTTTGGCGAGCTTCCCTGGTCAGCAGGGCTTTTGACATGGGGTCCCACGTCATCACTGGGAGAAATAACGCGGCCTTCGCGGCTCCGCGGAGGGAGGGGGGGCGGGGGGACTCCGCCCGAGTGCCTCTGCCGTGTGCTGACTTTGACCTGTGTCCCTTTGCTGCGATAAAGCCCTAAGGGTGCGCGCCCCATCTGTTCTGGCGTGTTTGCTGCCCCGGGCTTGGTCCGCTCGGGCTGCCATCACAGAAATACCGACGACGTGATGATTTAAACAGCAGACATTTATTTCTCACCATTCTGGAGGCTGAACGTCCCAGGCCAGGGAGCCAGCAGGGTCAGGTTCACGGTGAGGGTCCTCCTGCTGGTTGTCAGGCTGTGTTCTCACGTGGCAGGGAGAAAGGGACCGAGGACGCCAGCTATTGTCCCTTCTTCTTATAAGGGCACCGATCCCATTTACGGGGGCTTCACCCTCATGACCTCATCACCTCTCAAAGGCCCCCACCTCTTAGGACAATCACATCCAGGATTTCAACATAGGAATTTTTTGGCAGACACAAATCTTCAGTCCATGGTAACCACTAACCATGGGTGTCATACTCCCCACCCCCAAATGCCAGGGCCTCTGCCCCATGGGAACTGGTCAAAAACATCCTAAATTTTAACAGAACAATCTGGGAGACATCGTTTACTCTAAATAGACAGCCTCGCCTGACCAGGCGGTGACACAGTGGATAGAGCACCGGACTGGGATGCGGAAGACCCAGGTTCGAGACCCCGAGGTCGCCAGCTTGAGCACGGGCCCATCTGGCTTGAGCAAAAGCTCACCAGCTTGGACCCAAGGTCGCTGGCTCCAGCAAGGGGTTGCTGGGTCTGCTGAAGGCCCCACAGTCAAGGCACATGTGAGAAAGCAATCAATGAACAACTAAGGTGTCACAACGGCAACGAAAAACTAATGATTGATGCTTCTCATTTCTCTCTGTTCCTGTCTGTCTGTCTCTATACCTCTCTGACTCTCTCTGTCCCTGTAAAAAATAAATAAATAAAACATTTTAAATAGACAGCCTCTGCATCCATCAGCTACATTCAGCCCCTCCCATTTCCCATTTTAAGGATAGTTTGAGAATTGGCCAGTCACACAGATGACATTCTAGAGAGATGGATGTTGTCAGTGACGTCTCCTGCTGAATCTATTTAAACCCTCTAGTTAACAACATCTTTTCAGGTCATGTATTTGTATCCTGCGACCCGGACCCAAGAAGCCATAACTTTTAAGAATTTCAATAAGCAAATAAGGATGAATAATTTGACGATTCATTCTGTTTTCTCCAGCTCAGGTTAGAGAGTTTGCTGAAATTAGAAGGGAATTTCATGAGAAGTAGAATAGGCCCTGGCCGGGTGGCTCAGTGGTAGAGCGTCAGCCCAGCGTGTGGAAGTCCCGGGTTTGATTCCCAGTCACGGCACACGGGAGAAGCGCCCATCTGCTTCTCCACCCTTCCCCCTCTCCTTCCTCTCTCTCTCTCTCTTCTCCTCCCGCAGCCAAGGCTCCATGGGAGCAAAGTTGGCCCGGGCACTGAGGATGCTCCATGGCCTCTGCCTCAGGTGCTAGAATGGCTCTGGTTGCAACAGAGCAACAGCCCAGATGGGCAGAGCATCGCCCCCTGGTGGGCATGCCGGGTGGATCCTGGTCGGGCACATGTGGGAGTCTGTCTGACTGACTGCCTCCGCCCCCCTCACTTCAGGAAAATACAAAGTACACACAAAAAAAGAAAAAGGAGAATATGTGTTTAAGTGGGGGGGACAGATCACGGAACTCTACATGGTTAGCGTGATCTGAATTGTGTAAAACGCTGCAGAAATATTCGCACGAAAATAAGTGCAGGAGGGAAAACCTTCTGATGTTACCAGCGGGCTCTCGGGAGGTGAGGGGGCTAGAATTGGGGGCCATTTTCTCTTTTTAGCTTTCTGTTGAGTTTATTGTGTGACCTCTCTACTCTCCACGGGGATTAACCGAGAGAGAACGGGAGAAATGCTGATAACGCAAGTTTATTTACTTGACAGAGACGGTTTCTGTCCTCTGGAACTTTTATGTCTTGGGGAGGGTCCGTAGACAAGGACCCCCACGGGCAACCAGATCAGCAGGATGGTTCTAAATTGTGACGGACACCTTGAGAAAGATAAAAGAGCATGAGGACGTTCACAGAGTGAGGTCAGAAATGGGAGTCATTCAGGACAAGATGGAAAATAATATTTGTGAAAAATGAGACCAAATACCGAGTGTTTCTCTGGAATAACCCATTTGCCATCTAATTAGAAGAGGAGACAGCATGTCTCCCTCCCCTCCGGAGACGGACCCATCACTGCCTGGGCCTGGGACACATCCCTTTCATGGAAACACCAGTTACCAGGCTTTGGTGCCCGGCCCCCAAATGCCGAGCCCACGTGATATAGGGACGAGCTCTGTCCTCCTACCTCGTGTCGGGACATGTTTCCTGTCCACCAGGAGACCAGCTTGCTATGCACGCATCTCTGATGATTTTCTTTCCGTTTGGCTTCTTCTTATTTTTTTTTTTTTACAGGGACAGAGAGAGGGATAGATAGGGACAGACAGACAGGAATGGAGAGAGATGAGAAGCATCAATCATTAGTTTCTCATTGCCGTTGCGACACCATAGTTGTTCATTGATTGCTTTCTCACATATGCCCTGACCGTGGGCCTTCAGCAGACCGAGCCACCCCTTGCTGGAGCCAGCGACCTTGGGTCCAAGCTGACGAGCTTTTGCTCAAGCCAGATGGGCCCGCGCTCAAGCTGGTGAGCTCGGGGTCTCGAACCTGGGTCTTCCGCATCCCAGTCCGACGCTGTATCCACTGTGCCACCGCCTGGTCAGGCCCGTTTGGCTTCTTGATCCTGCAGAGACTTCTCGTCCTTCTTCAGGGAGTTGCTCATATTCGACCCTTAAAGAGGAGGAGTTGGAGGATGTGAATTCAATTATAAAAGGAAATGGGACCCCCAGAGGAAACGGAGGTCACCCCCGGGTCAGATTGACCTGTCGTGATCATGGGAGAAGGTGTCGTCATGATGTCGTGGCCTCGGATGGCAGGGGTTGGGGGGCGGGTGAATCACAGAGCTGCAGCCGAGTGAACAAAAGGGTCTTAGGGTCGTAAGTGACCTTATAAGTCATCCTGTCCACTGGCACCTGCTGCAGAAACCCTCACCTCGTGGTCCTGAGGAGCGTGCCTCCCACCGGCCCAGGTCCCACAGGGAAGTTCCTGCGCATAAGCATCCACTGTGGGCCACCCCTGTGGCCACGTTCTCTTTCTCATCGCCGTTACCCATGGACCTGAGGTTTCTGGAACCACTGTCCGCACCCCTCCTTCTAGCAGCTCACATTCCCGCTTCCTCTCTCCACCATTGTCTAGCAGGCCTCTCCACCGTCCCACAGCTGGGACATGGAGCCCTGCCCCCACCCACCCACTCACCCACCCACTCACGCACACCTGTGCACCACCCTCCCACGGCTCAGACCAAAAAGTGAGGACTCAGTCCCAAATGCCGTCGCTCTGGCCTCGGGGCTGCAGGACTGGCCCCCATCTACCGAGCCCTGCCCCCCCCCACCTCTGCTGGCCCAGCACTGCCTTCCTGCATCTACCCTCCCGAGAGTCCCCGGAAGCCTCCAATGTCCCCAACGTGGCGTGAAGGTCCCCTTTACAAGACACGCTTTGACCTGAGCCCCATTCACTGGCTCCACTCCTGTCTGTCGGGGCCTGGCCTCCATTTGGAGAGAGCTTGTCCCCAGTTAATTATACCCACGGGGCACCCTCCCCCCCTCTCTCACGCCTGGCCCAGTGTCACCTCACCAGTAGGGTCGTCCCAGGTCCTTTTATTTAAAATCGCGACCTCCCCTCACCCACATGGCCCTTTCCTCCTTCCCTACCATCGGATATACTGTTTAATTAGTATTTGTCTTCTTCTCTGTCTCCTTACCACACCCGCCCCACCCGAGTGCCAGCCAGTTCCTGGAAGGCAGGTGTCATCGCGTCTCTGGTTCTCTGCCGTAACCTGACACACACAGTAGGCGCTTCCCAGACCTCGGCGGCACAAACACTCTCCTCTGGCAAACACCGCCCTGCAGGTGTGGGAAGACATCCTGGAGCCTCTGCCTTTTATCAAACAGACGCCCTCAGTTCCTTCATTTGTGTCTCCTATCGTGTGGCTTTAAGACCCGCCCGCCCGCCCGCCCGGTCCCCAGTCCCCAGTCCGTGCATACACTTGATCGGTCGGTGTCCGGCTTGAAAGGCAAAGGAGGTCCGGCGTATCACACTCCGACTCATGTCTAGACGACTCATGTTGAGCCCTGCGCTGGGGACCCGCTTCTCCGTCCGTTCACGAGAAGGAGTCCCGCTGGGTGGACAGCCGCTTGCACTCAAATCGCCCTTGTAGTTAAAACTGAGGCTCACGGACCTTTCCACGAAAAAGGTGTCAGCCGGTGGCGTCCGTCTCTTCTACACCTGCCGCCCGGCTGGCTGCCTTGCAAGTTCATGAAACGGACAAGATCAAACAGGACCTTCCGTGGCGACCACGGAGCCCGCGTGGCTCCCATCCTGGGCAAGCAGAGCAGTGTCCCAGGCTCGGCCGGGGGGCGGGAGGGCTCCGGGGAGCGGTGTGAGTGTGGGCAGGTCCTGCACCTCTGAGCTGGCCCTCGCTTCCCCTGTGTTGACACCCATGATAGGAGCTGAGCCCACGGACACGCGGCGGCGCCCAGCATGGCGCCTGACACACCCCAGTCTCCGTGCCTCACTACGGCAGGGCGGGCGCGTTTCTGAGAGCCGTTTTCTAGCACAGGGGCGTCTGTTCCTCCAGCTGCTGGGATTTCTCAGTGAACCGACATTCACCCCGACCCCGTGCCGTCACTGTATTGGAGCTGTGGGCACCACGGGTTCTGGTATGAGGGCAACGTGAAACCCAAAGCTCACCTCCTTTTGAGCCTCCAGACAACTCCACCTCGTGGGCGGAGCATCCTGATCTACGTTCATGGTCAAGCGCCGGGGGAAGAAGAGTCCAAGTTTTTCACGTCACATTTCAAGTCAGATTGTAGCATTGTACATCAGCGTGACCCCTTTGGTCTGAAGTTTCTCACATCCATACGAGCGACAGTTCACGGGTTTTAGGGACTCGGAACAACTGGGCCAGACCCTGAAATGCCACACGTGACATGGTGGTGTCAGGTGACCTGGTAGACTCACGCTTTGTACATGCTCAGGCTCCCCCTCCTCCACGTCCCCCTGGGTAATTCCTCACCGACTCCTCCACACGGTGCTTCCCACTGAGACACTGCAAGTGGCATTGGGTGCCTGTCACCAGTCGGCGCCTAAAGCCACTGCATCTGGTATCGGAGTCGCCGAGGAACACGCCATGCAGGCGACTCCTGGTGGAAGGCTTTGGTCACACGGAGAAGAGACCAGGCCAGCACAGCTCCAGGAGTGGGCACCAGCCCCCCAAGGCCAGCGGGTCCCACCTGGCAGCTGATGCAGGGTATTGGCCTGCATGTGCCCTTCCTGTGCCACAGCAGGAAGACCCGTCCCCTCACCCTCAAGCAACAGGCAGAGCTGTGGGGACGCACAGGGACAGGCAGAGCTGTGGGGGCGCACAGGGACAGGCAGAGCTGTGGGGACGCACAGGGACAGGCAGAGCTGTGGGGGCGCACAGGGACAGGCAGGGCTGTGGGGGCGCACAGGGACAGGCAGGGCTGTGGGGGCGCACAGGGACAGAGCTGTAGGGGCGCACAGGGACAGGCAGAGCTGTGGGGGCGCACAGGGACAGGCAGAGCTGTGGGGGCGCACAGGGACAGGCAGAGCTGTGGGGGCGCACAGGGACAGGCAGAGCTGTGGGGACGCACAGGGACAGAGCTGTGGGGGCGCACAGGGACAGGCAGAGCTGTGGGGACGCACAGGGACAGAGATGTGGGGGTGCACAAGGACAGGCAGAGCTGTGGGGGTGCACAAGGACAGGCAGGGCTGTGGGGGTGTACAGGGACAGACAGGGCTGTGGGGGTGCACAGGGACAGAGCTGTAGGGGTGCACAGGGACAGGCAGAGCTGTGGGGTGTACAGGGACAGGCAGGGCTGTGGGGGTGCACAGGGACAGGCAGGGCTGTGGGGGCGCACAGGGACAGGCAGAGCTGTGGGGACGCACAGGGACAGAGCTGTGGGGGCGCACAGGGACAGGCAGAGCTGTGGGGACGCACAGGGACAGAGATGTGGGGGTGCACAAGGACAGGCAGAGCTGTGGGGGTGCACAAGGACAGGGCTGTGGGGGTGTACAGGGACAGGCAGAGCTGTGGGGGTGCACAGGGACAGGCAGAGCTGTGGGGGTGCACAGGTGCCATATGACACAAACACTCAAGCGGAACAAGGAGCCCACGGTGACTCTGCACCAGGGACGGGCCCCTCCCGGCACACTAGGCCACAGGCAGTGAGGCCGCTCTGGACCTCTTGGGGGGCGGATGTCAAGCCCAGGGCCCACTCTCATGAGGCCAGACGGGTGGGCATGGATGGCCTTTCCCAGCAAAAACATCTGCAGCTCACTCCCCGAGACGCTGGAGCAGGGTGGCACGTTACAGGAATGACTGCACCTTGACAAGGAAGAAGGTGCGCCTTCCTGTGACATTAGAAGCATCAGCCTCGTCTCCCGGGGAGATCAGACGAGACTGGAGAAACCAAAGGCCTTCTCCTTGCAGATCGGAGTGCTCACAGTGCGTTCTTACCATGTCTCTCTCCCACCTGTGTGTGTGCCGTGAGAACAGAGGCTGCTTTCGCGACTCGCGGTCGGGGGACTAGGCAGAAGCAGCCGCCCCCCACCCGAGGGGGTGCTTCAGTACTAGGAAGGAGAAGTCAGACTTAGTCTAAAGATTTCCCCTTAACGAGCTGTTTGCAAAACTGGGGTGTTCACAGAGCAACCACATCGCAAACGGGGTCTTGTCGGGTCACAGGGGCTGCTGGAGAGATGGGAACGCCTGCTCACACCTCCGCGTCCTAAGAGACACCGTCACATCAGTAATGAGCGCCCCCTCCCGCAACCCTCCCGACGTGGGGGATAGATACTGATGCCATCCCCCTGTGAGTGAAGAGACTGAGCCGCGGAGATATTAAGTGACTCCCTAAGGCCATACAACTGCGAATGACTGAACAGAGATGGGGACAGATGTGTCTGCCCCTGGGGCCTGCGCTTCTAAGGCGCCATTAGAACGGTCTCTTGCTACTGTATCAGTCTCTGGCTACTGTACCTAGACAGTGTGTATTGATCGCTCCTCCACCACGGGCCTGATATCATCAATTAGATGAAACCCTGTTCCAAGTGCTGTGTTGTATTTCTGACGCCTCCGAAGTTCCCCGTGATGGAACTTACCCGTAACGGCCCGGGGGTCTGCGGTCAAGCCGCACGCAGAGCCCAAGAGGGGCGGTGCTTTGTTTTTCCGGGGACCCCAGTTTCAGGAGACATTAGCGCTGTAATTATTTGCTTATTTATTTATGGTCTACCCTGGATCCTAAAAGGGTTTTAGGTACCCAAGGGCACGCTAACCTCATAAATTAATGAGGATTTTATCCGTGGGGGGGTGTTGAATCTTTAACTAAAAACCATAAGGCCTGGGGCACGCTCTCCTGGGGTTATTAATTTGCTTTCGTCCTCTTTCCAATGCTTAAACAAGAAAAATAATTCACCGTGAGAGAAGCCAAAGGTGGTCTTGTCAGCCTTCCCAAGTAATGCACCTCGAGTTTCTGATAAGGGAACAGCTCCCTCCCACGACTGTTTCCTGGTCACCACCAGTCTGTGCTCTTTTTTGCTATAACAAGGTTTTGTGTTTTTTTTTTAATTCCAAAAAATTACTGGACACAAGCCTCATGCTCAGGAAACTTACAACCACAGAATAAATCAGTTCTAGATGAGTGGATGACTTAAGAAATGTGCCCATGGTATTTACTGCGGTCTGTAAAATTTTTAGAACCCAGCCGGTGGTGGCCTGCCACAGGACCTTTGCACTTGCTTCCCACCCCCCTGCTCAGAACAAGCTTTCCATTGCATGGAGGGCTCCTTCTGATCCCCCAGGCCATGGCTTGAGAGCTCAACCCTGAGAACATACCACGAGCACTTTTCTAGCATTGGTCTGTCTCACTGCGTTCAGTTTCCGTGGTAACCCAGTTCACAGTCTGTAATTACCTGATGTACATGGGGTTTATGTTTTTACCAAGCACCGTGTGCTCTCAACTGGGAGCTGTAGACGGCTGGCTTCCGCCCCCGTCCCCCACGCCAGCCCCCATCAGAACAGGTCGGCGCTAGACAGCTACACCTGAATGTTCACCTAATTTTTTGTTTTGAGTTCTAAAAACCAAAACAAAGAGGCAAACCAGTGAAAGGAAAAAGGGTGTCAGAGCTTCTTGAATGGTGAATCCGCAGACGAAGACAGGGCGCGGGCTGGGTTTGTGGCTGGGAGCGCAGGCTTTGCCAGTGGAGTGGGGAGGGGGGCTCTCTGACGGACAGAGGTTTGACAAAAGCGCTCACGCCCAGGATTGGTCCTCTGATAACGTCCACAATTAGAAAGAGGAAGAACGCAGGCCATCCCGGGAGGGGACGTTGGAAGGCGACCACGGGATCTTGAGCCAATGTGGGCTGAAGTGGAAAGCTTCCTCTCCTTCCCTCCCTCCCTCCCTCCCTCCCTCCCTCCCTCCTTTCCTCCCTCTCCTTCCCTCCCTCCCTCCCTCTCCCTCCCTCCCTCCCTCCTTTCCTCCCTCTCCTTCCCTCCCTCTCTCCCTCTCCTTCCCTCCCTCCCTCCCTCCCTCCTTCTCTCCCTCCCTCCACAGCGCTCACAGGCCCTTCTCTCTTCCGTCTCTTGTTTGTGACAGTCCCCGCTTCGGGGCAGCATGGTTGGAGTGAATGTCCTAAGCTGTCACCCGGGCATTCGATTTGTCCCCCTTGTTTCTGTCCATTTGCTCTGAATTCAAACGGGACCTGAGCCACCAAAGTAAACAGAGGGAAAAAGAAACATCAGCTAATGGGCTGGGGAATATATCGACCCTTCTGTGTCGCCTAGCGATGGGCCAGGAGGTCGTGGCAGACCGTCCTCGGCCTGATGGTTGAGCAGATGGCAATCACCGGATCGCGTGGTCCCCGCCCGTCGGCGTCTCTGTCGCTAATTCACCTTCATGCCTGGGCCATTTATTCTAACCGGGTGATGTGTTATGACAGTAGCTTGTCTTCCTTGCTTTTCGGAGGGCCCCGGAAACAGACTTCCCCACGGGGCTGGGGGTCGCACACAAAGCTCTTCCTACGGAAGCCAGGGGGGTGGGGGGACCGGCCCCGGGTCTGGAGACCTGACGTTGGCCACCTGAGACGTCCGAGTTCTACCCAACGATGCCTGGTGTCGGGGCTGCCACCCCCTCCCCCACTGCTCTGCCTGAGCCGTGCCTCTGGCCTGGGTCCGCCTGCCAGTCCTGCACCAGCAGGGTCTGTCCTGAGAGGACAGGTGCCGAGACCCCTCTCTGTCCGTGGGCGGGTGAACCGAATCCAGGGAGGGAAAAGTGCTCTGTCAGCGGTCACCATTCGCCTTCACCCGGCATCCCAGCCGCCAGAGGCTCCCTTCCCTTGGTCTACGTTGGAGTGACGTCCTTTTTTGTTGGAATTCAAATGGGGGTGGCCCACCCGTGGAAACGCACGTCTTCCCCGGGAAGCCAGCACCCACAGCGGCAGGTGCTCCCTCGGGGGTCGGGTCATGGCTGGGAGGCAGGGATGTGAAGAGCCCACCTACTCGGAAGAGATCAGGGCGCGTGTAGAGGGCAACAACACAGCGTCGCTTAGTGAGGAGCCGACCCGGGACGCGGCCGGGGCCCCTTTGATTTAAAGATCCAAAGCAATTAAGAGGCAGTCGGCAGACGGTTCTTTTCAAGTCAGGGCAGTCACTTAATCGGTCCATGAAGAATGATCCACTTCTGAATGCCTAATTGAATCCCAGGGGAGAAGAGGAGAGCGGGAAAAATTTTTAAGAAGCAAAGATTGGCATCCCTGAGAAGGAAAAAGACAAAACTTGCATATTTCTGATTGGTTTTCCAGATCCTTTCTGTTTTCCAATCTGCCTGCGTCTCCGACGACAGGCGTTGATTCGGCCCAGCCGGGCATCTTACCCCCTCGGAGCCTTTGACGAGGGCCCCGCCCTCTTGGTGAGGGAAGGGTGCTGACAGGTCTCACAGCCAGGACTGGACATGTAGGACACCCTCTTTCCCAGCCTTCCTTGCACCCCCACCCCCCGGCAGCAGATGATACCAGAAGCCGGCAAGAGGGACTCACTGCTGTTCTAGGGACCAAGCATCCTCACCAGAACCCGTCCTGAAGCCTGGTTAGGGGACCTTCTCCAAGTCGCGTTTGCTAGATGTCGGGGAGAGGGGCACCTCGGAAGAAGAGGAAGCTGGTGGGAAGGGATGGATAGAACAGAACCCCCGTGTGAGATCAAGGTCACAGTTCTTTCTGCCCGCAGGCGGATGAGTTCAACTTCCAGCCAAAGGGGTCTCAGACAGTCAGTCCTGGGAACAGTTAGAATGTGGCTTGCAGGGCAATTCTCCCATCATTCCTCCCGATCGCCCCAAACTGCGCCGAGTGCCCGGCCAGTGCTCACGGCCCGGGCTGAGCTCCCACTCAGCACTGCCCACCACCCTCTCATCTTCGCCGGACTTTCCTTCCTCCCCTGCTCCAAGTTCAGCACCACGTTGGCCATGGAACTGAAACCCCACGGTGTCATATTGAGGCCGTGTGTCTCATCTAAAACCCTCGGGGCCGGACGTGTTTTGGAATCCGGGACTCCACCTGCCTTCCACAGATAATGCACAGCATATGCTGAAATCACATCAGGAGCCCCAGAGGAGAGCCGGGGCAGCATCCTGTAATCAAACCCATTAATATTTCTGCAAGGAGAATGCATGAATATTCAGGCAAAGTGGGAGAAATAATGATTATAAATAGCCTTTCATCGGGCCAGGCGTTGCAACTAAAAAAGAGTTCCAAAAATTAAAAAAAAAAAACTTTCCGTGTGCAGAACTTTTGAATGTCCCCGTTGCGTGCGAGGATTGTGGGGCCTACCTTGCCCGATGCCCCCCCCCCACAGAAGACCCAACACCCTCAGAGGACATGCTGGCTCCCTGGCCGTCCATAAAATTGGAGGCCTCAGTCCACTGTCTGACGAAATAGGCGACAAAGGGAGAGGAAGCGTTGGAGACTCAAAACGGGTCCTTCTCTCCTGACCAGGTGGTGGCGCAGTGGATAGAGCGTCGGACTGGGACACGGAGGACCCAGGTTAGAGACCCCGAGCTCGCCAGCTTGAGTGCGGGCTCATCGGGCTTGAGCAAAAGCTCGTCAGCTTGGACCCAAGGTCGCTGGCTCCAGCAAGGGGTGGCTCGGTCTGCTGAAGGCCCGCGGTCAAGGCACATGTGAGAAATCAATCAATGAACAACTAAGGTGTTGCAACAGCAACGAAAAACTAATGATTGATGCTTCTCACCTCTCTCCATTCCTGTCTGTCTGTCCCTATCTATCCCTCTCTCTGATTCTCTCTATATCCCTGTAAAAAACAAACAAAAAACAACAACAACAAAAAAAAGCGGGTCCTTCTCTGAAGTGCCATCCTGCTCGGGGCACCCAGGGAACCTGACAGACTTTGAACTTTCTCTGTGAAGGGCCGGACGGGTAAAGGGTATTCAGCATTTCCAGGCCCTGGGTGGTCTCATTAGCAACTATTAACTCTGCCTTTCTATTAAAAAAAAAAGCAGCCTTAGACCCTAGGTAAAGAAATGGATGTGTCTGCATCCCAATAAAGTTTTATTTATAATGACAGATGGAGGGCCGGCATGGATTGGCCCACGGCCCACATTTGCTCACCCTGGAACAAATCCAGGCAGGTGTCTTACTAAATGGTCAGGATCCATTCAGCAAACACTTACAGGGCTCCTTGTCCTGTGCTCGGTGCTAGAAATTCAAAGTAGAGTGCGAAGCCACCAAGCAGGATGAGGCATGCCGCTGGCCCCTGCCTCGTGGTAACCCGCCCCACTTGGCGAGGAGAGGCGGCCACGCTCAATCTGGGCGCACCAAACTAAATCGCCCCGATGAAGCTAGATGTTGAGGAAATCGATATGTCTGTCCTTACCCTTATTTCACTCCTGGATAAGCTAATCAGATGAAAAGTGAGGATAGGGGAGTGTGCACAAACCCTGGCCTTGGTCTAGCAGACTTCCGGGGAGTCCCGTGGTCAGGGCTGGCTCTGCAGAGCGCCCACGGGCACGCACAGACTCAAATCACGCCGCGCCGTGCCTTGTCCCGCTTTCTGGCATCACGCTCTGCTTTGTCTAACAGTCATCTGCGTTCCGCAGACTCTGGGGTGCTCCGTGAGTGGTCGGTCTTCCTCCCCATCCTTCTCCTTGTGACCTCTGTGCGTCTCAGACCTGCCATGTGCCTCTGACACACGGCAGGCCGGGGCAGGAGAGAGCAGTGGGGTACCAGCAGCCTCCCTCCAACCCCGCAGCGAGACGTGGACCACTGGCTTCTGCAGACCCCGCGTGGACGGAAGGAAGGGGTTCAGTCTGGCCCCGGCTCCCTTTATGTTTCCCCGAACAGCAGCGTGGGAGCCGTGGGGGAGGGGAGCAAGTCCTGTTCACACCGTGGAAAGGACCCAGGGGACCCACGTGTCAGCAACTGTCGAGATGGCGGCTTCCCTCTGTCCCCCTTTCCTTCCCTACATCCTGTCCTGGTTCCGGCACCGTTCACATTCCAGGACGTCAGACACAGGACTGGGGACCGGGGGCGATGGAGACTCACTGAAGGGAAAGACCGGGACAGGCAGTAAAAGCACCCCCACCACCCCCCACTCCCTCCCACCCCCCACCCCCGTCCCAGAACCACTCCGCACATTTCTTTTATTTAATTTTATTTATTTTATTCATTTTTTTTTTTAGAGAGGAGACACAGAGTGAGTGAGAGAGAGAGAGAAAGGGGGGAGGAGCTGGAAGCATCAACTCCCATATGTGCCTTGACCAGACCAGTACAGGGTTTTGAACTGGCGACCTCAGTGTTCCCAGGTCGGCGCTTTATCCACTGCGCCACCACAGGTCAGGCCCGCACATCTCTTATTTGCATGGAATCCCTTTTCCTTCAAACCAGAAGAAAGAGATTTAGGACAAAACACATATGCCGGCAGAGACAAGGCAGAGACGGGGGCAGCCTTTCTGCGTGCAGAGAGAGAACCGGCACCACGAGACGCCCGTGTTCAGCCCGTGGGACTCCCAGCGGTCAGCGGTGCCAGGTGGTTAGAGGTCGTCAGCAGCCCACCAGCCGGTGGGCACTGCGTGCAGAGCTGGTGGGAGCACGGCCTCCAGAGAGACGCAAAGCACCTCCTGCTTGTCCTTTATTCGTTACTGTTTTTGCTTTTGTATTTTTTTCTGCACATGGGTAGATGTCCCCCTGGTGGGCAAAGGCTTCGTGCAGGGACAGAAGGGACTTCCCCAGACAGGAGTGGCAAGGACCAAGATTCAAAGTCGTTTTGATTGATTGAGTCACAAGGATATCCAGCTTTTAGAACCAACTTTTAAACTCGAGAAGGACGGCCTCTGACCTGGAGAGAGACTCAGATGCAGGTTTCAGCCGTGACACGACCATCGAATCAAAATACTCCCTTTTTTTTAGAGAGAAGATGGTTATAAGTGAACCTCTGGAAGTCAGCTTACCCAAGTATAGAAAACGCTTCAAGCAAAATTTGACCTAAAGATTCTCTTTACTCGTAGCAACTTATCTTAAGGTAGTAAAGTGGGACCATTGGACTAGAAGGGTATATGAGAATATGAACTGCGTTATTCTTTATAATAATAAAGAAAATCAGAAAATGACCACATGACAATCGATAGCAAATTGAGGAAGCGAATCATGCCATGCCAAGGAAAACTTGGTGGCCATTAAAATGATGCTACGCATCAATAATCGTCAATACGAAAATGGGAGTCGTTATAACAAGTGAAAATACACATGATACATTTTTCTTCCTTTCTTTTTTTTTTTTTCTCTTCTTCTTTTCCAAGTGAGAGGAGGGGAGATAGACAGACTCCCTCATGCGCCCCAACTGGGATCTACCTGGCAACCCCAGTCTGAGGACAATGCTCACAACTGAGCTATTTTTAGCACCTGAGGCAGAGTCTCCATGGAGCCATCCTCAGTGCCCAGGGCCCATGCACTCAAACCAATCGAGCCACGGCTGTGGGACGGGGAGAGAGAGAAAGAAAGGGGAAGGGGAGGAGTGGAGAAGCAGATGGTCACTTCTCCTGTGTACCCTGACCAGGAACCAAACCGGGGACATCCACATGCCAGGTCAAAGCTCTACCACTGAGCCAACCGGCCAGGGCCAACATTCTTCTTTATAAAAGTAAAAGCAACGTGTGCAAACACACGTGTGTACCTTGGAGAAACGGCCGAAAAGTAATTCAGCAAAATGTTAACAACGGTTATTTAAATGGTGGGATTGTGGACAATCTTTTTTTTTTTTTTTTTGCTGCATATTTTGTATCTTGTAAGTTATTTGAAACAAAATGACCATAATGACGTATAAAAAAAAAGTCACTAAAGAGTCCACTGATAAAGTTCCTTCTGCGTTGACATGAACGATTGAGCTATTCAGTGGCTCGTGTGTACTCTAAATTATAAATTCCCGAAGAGTGGGGAGCGTTTTTTTTTTTTTATTATTCCCTTATTGTTTCTCCCCACGGCCCTCCACACACAGCCCAGCAGGTACTAAGAGCTCCCATTATGACTGTTGACTGAGTGGGTTATTTAGATGTCAAGTACTGAGACGGTATTAGCAAAAATAGCTAAGACCTAAATTGCTCTAGGACTTTCCGTAATTGGATACTAAAACCTTCAAGCCATTTCCTTTTATTATAAATGAACCCACCTCACCCCCCACCCCCACCACCCCCATTCGGTTTTGAAATCCTGCCAAAGTGTTGGTTACGATCCCATCGCTTGGCGGATGGGATGGATTTTAAAAGCTGTTTAATGACATCGTTATCCCCACAGATCATAACGAGGGAGGCAGACAATGAATCTGGTGTTTGAAAAAGCCATGCCCGGACCTGTGATTCCTGAGTTGCCACCAGGGCCTGTCTAAGCAAATTTAAGAAGGTGATGGCATGATATTTTGTATTCCCAACTTCCTTGTCTGTTTGCCTCTGTATCCGTCAGCTACTGCCACATAACAAATAACCACAAAATGTTAGTGGCAAAGGAAAATGTCCTTCGTTTTGTTGATCTGGGAGGGGCTGCCTTGGGGACCTTTGCTTTTTCTTTGAGCTGGTGGCCTGGCTGGCCTCTTCCCCTTCCACCTTCAGGATTCAGACTCTGGTCTGCACCTGTGTGTACTTTAGGAGTCTAGGTTACAGAAGTAAAGATAGTCAGAGGATGTTCTTCTCTCCTGTCAATGGTTGAAGGTCAAGGATAAGAGTGCATTCCCAGTCACATACTTCAAATTCCTCATTGTCACCCTGGCTAGTTTGCTAAGTGGATAGGACGTTCAACCCAGCATATGGACGTCCCAGATTCCATTCCCAGTCAGGGCACACAGGAGAAGTGACCATCTGCTTATCTCCCGCTTCCTGTCTTCCTTCTCTCCCTCTCCCCCTGTCAGAACTAGTGGCTTGATTGGTTCAAGTGTTGGCCCCGGCCACAGAAGATAGATGGATTGGTCTGAGCGTGTCAGTCTCAGACACTAAAAATAGCTTGGTTGATTCAAGCATTGTCTCCAGATAAGGGTTGCCAGGTAGATACCAGTCGGGGCACATGCAGGAAGGAGTTTGTCTATCTCACCACCTCTCACTTTTTAAAATGATTCTTCATTTTGCTATGTCTGCCAACAACCCACCGGTCAACGCAAATACCCAACGTCAGCGGGGCAGGAAAGACCACAGCAAGGGTGCATCATGGGAGAATGAGGGATTTCCACCACCGACCCACCAATGCGCCTTCCATTCCGGTGGGGCCCCCTCACTATTCCCCGTCTCTCACTGAGTCATCTCACCTTTTCGTGCAGCCCTGGACCATCTATCTTTTCTGCCTGGCAGAAAAGCCAGCCCTGCGGGACCCGTCACCAGGGTGTCCTTTTGGAGTTAATAAAATGCTGACTTGACGTTTTGTGGACCAAGCTGGTGTTCTCTGCATAGGGTCTTTGGAGAGGGAGGGCTGTCCCCAGCTGAGGTCATCATAGCTCTTCATCTTAGTCCTGAGGGCCAGAGCAGGCACAGGGACAGTGCCCGGGGGCCAAGGGAACCGCGCGGTCCCTTTGACCGCAATCTGGGGACATTCCCTGTCATTGTCGCCTCAGGATGCTGTGGGCTGGAGGCCACGCCAGTCAGACCACTGCCATTTGGCATCAGTTGAAGACAAATAGTCACATTTCCCCCAAAAAAAATTGTTGAGGAGCCACACATCCACACAAAGCCTCCTTCCTGCGAGGCTCTTAGAAAAAGCAGACGCGATTTTATTTTCTGAAGTCGGACACGAGGCCGGGCCCCGGGAACCGTACCCGGGCACAAGGGGGTGTTCGCACACCTGGACCCTTCTGGGCCTGCTGAACGGAAAGAAGCTGTGAGTAAAAGGGCCCTTCCGCAGGCTTCTGCGATGGACACACCACAGGGGTGCTTTCAGCTCGCTCCTTCCAAATCTAGACACCAATTGGGCAATTTTTGCGCCAATTGTGGTCTAAACGGGGAGAGAGGCTCACAGGACTCCCGGGGCGTAATGCATCAGAGAGCGAAGAGAAAAGTCTGAGCGACAGCCCAGGCAGTCAAAGGCAGGATCTGAGAAGTGCACCGGCCCGGAGGGAGGCTTCCCAGTGGGGCGGCCCCGGGCAGGGCTCCCCCAGCGTGGCCCTCAGAGCAACGGCGACACCACCCTGAACGTGTCAGACATGCGCTTTCTCAGTGACCTCCCAGGACCTCCTGAAATTTTGGGGATGGGGCCTGGCCGCCCAGACTTTTAAAAGCCCTCCAGGTGATTTAAGTTGAAGAATCACCAGGTTAGGGGACAACACTTATTCTTCCACTTGAAAGAAGACAGTCTGCAGAGGAGAGACATCAGGGGCCTGGTGTGGGGTCAGTGGGAATGATAGGAGGAGGGAACAGCACACAGGTGTCCAGGTGTTGCGTGACCCGGTGCAGCCGTCATCTTGGGTGGCCGTGCGAAAGTCCCACAGGCTGGGCAGCTTACACAACAGACAGGCACCACCGTGCAGTTCTGGAGACTGGCTTTGGCAGGGTTGGTTCCTTCGAGGGCTGTGAGGGAGGGAGGGTCTGTCCTGTGCTGGCTTCCGGGGGGTTGCTGTCACCATTTGTCATCTTTGGCTTGTAGCTACATCACCCCAATCTCTGCCTTCATCTTCACACAATCTTTTCCCTGAGACGCATTCCAGAAAAGTCCATGTGTCCACGTTTCCTCCTGTAAGAGGACACCGGTCATATGGGATTGGGGATCACCCTACTGACTCCATCTTCACTCGATTCTCTCTTCCAACACCCCATTTCCAGACAAGGTCCCATCCCCAGGTGCTGGGGTTAGGACGTCGCCCTCTCTTTGGGAGGGAACGCAGTTTCCCTGCAATTCCATCGCTGGTCATCGTGATGCACACAGGGATGGCCATGTGACTACTGCTGAGAATTCTGGATTTGAGCTTGAGGGGACTTAAGGTCTGGAGGGGCCCCCAGCCACCTTGGGGCCCTGTCAGGGATGACTTAGGAACCCAGTGAGAGGAGCCAGGAGAACACAGGAAAGCACTCGGTCCAGGTGACATCACTTGAGTGCCTATAGCCAGAGCTGTTCCTTGACTTTGCAATTGCATGCACCAATAAGCTTCCTCCTCTCTGTCAAAAGATATTTTTCTCCTGACCTGTGGTGGCACAGTGGATAAAGCATCAACCTGGGAACACTGAGATCGCCGGTTCAAAACCCTGCACTGGTCTGGTCAAGGCACATATGGGAGTTGATGCTTCCAGCTCCTCCCCCCTTTCTCTCTTTGTCTCTCTCTCTCTCTCTCTCTCTTTCTCTCTCTCACACTCTGTGTCTCCTCTCTAAAAATGAATATAATAAAAAAAAGAAATTAAAAAAAAAAGATATCTTGGATTTTTTTTTTTTTTGGTACCTTGAAATTTAAAGAATGTGAACAGATACAGTTTTCCATCTACGAAGTCAAAGCTAGGTCTTACCCCAGACAGACCGTGAGAACCAAAGCTAGCAGAGTCCGTGTCAGAGGCTGCTCTTGGCTGGAGAGGACTGGTCCGGGCAGTCACGCTGACCGGACCCCACTCAGCTGCGGACAGAGGTACCGTAGCCCCTGGAACGTGTCTGCCCAGCCGCGTCTGCAAGCACACCACGGAGGAAGCTCAGAGTGTGGTCCAAGGCCCAGCGACGTGGCCTCCCCGGGGGAGGAGCTGGTGACTAAGGCAGGTTCTCAGGGCCCGCCCCAGACTTCAGGCATCAGACTCTCTCAGCAGCTGGCAGATCCCAGTTGTAACCTCGCCGGGGAGCAACATTTCTGGGGGGCTGGCCCCCAGCTGTGTTAAACAACCCGACTGGGTCTCGGCTCACTCACGCCGCCCTAACGCTACACCTCCCAGGATGGAGATGAACAAGAAACTACCAAGTCATCCCACGAACAGAACGCTCTATAATCAATATGATCGCGTGAAACGCCACATCAGTGTATCAAGAGATATTAGGTAGCGGGTATCGATTCCGCTTGGACGTCCACGAGGCATCAGACCCTGCTTCTCATGTCCGTGTTGTATCTTGATTGAATTGCATTACAGGGATTGATCGACTTACGACCTATGCAACTTACGACCGTTCGACTTTACGACCGCAATCGCCAGCCACGGCTGCTCCGCGTCTGGAGCAGTGTTTGTATGCACCTGTATTTTGTAATTTTGTATGTTTCGCAAATATTAAACCAGTCGTGCTGGTCATGCAGTGTTTTCCTTAAACCTGACGGATGTAAAAATAAGAAACAAAATGGTGTAGAGATGATACAAATGGCATACAATGAACAAAGAAAATGATGATATAGAACAATAATGAAAGAAAACTATGATCAAATAGGACTTAAAGATTTTTATAACATCATTTCACAGGACTGTACATACAGCCTACTCAACTTACGACCAAACCGGGTTACCACCGGCCTGTCGGAACCAGTCGTGGTCGTTAAGTCGAGCACGAGCTGTAGGAGATACCACAGAATAGGAAGACACAGCGTGCCTGGAGTGATGACCCCGTGTTTACGCTGACCATCAGCGTGATGAATAGAAGTTGCTGAGTCGTCATAGCTCAGCTCCTAACTTTATTCCTTTTTTCATTCCCCGACTTCCGGAAGAGCCAACGAGACACTCGGTCGGCGCGAAAATCACCTTCCTTAGAAAGCAGCTTGGAAAGGACCCTGGGAATCTCTCGCAGTTCATCTGTTACAGAAAATAAATTCTGTCTCATTTCCTAAATTTCAAAGTGATTTTTTTTTTTCTGGCCGCTGTGTTAAATAAAGAATGACTTCCTGGAAAGCCTTCGCGAGTCCGTTTTCACGTGTGGTCGTTATTCACGGCCCGACCTCGGGGGACGGCCACCAACGGTGGGTGGACGCCCGGGTGCCACGGTCCAGGGAAGCCAGCAAGAGCGAGGAAGAGCAGTTAGAGTCCACGGAAGGCACGTAAACTGTAATCACACTGATTCTCACACATGTAAGCCTTTACAGACAAATAAATATTATTTTTCCCATCTTCAACTGTTCGTGTCTCTTTAAAAATATTTTATTTATTGACTTGAGAGAGAGAGAGAGAGAGAGAGAGAATGGCGGAGAGGGAAGAGTGGGAAACATCAACTCGTAGTAGTTGCTTCTCTTATGGGTCCTAACCAGCAAGCCCGGGGTTTCTGAACCAGCGACCTCAGCGTTCCAGGTCGTGCTTTTACCGACAGTGCCACCGCAGGTCACGCCTCTTCCGGTATCTTTATTTTGTTTAGATCAAGATAGACACCGTCAAAGACTAAAAACGAGACTACCAGAGCATAAACAAAATGTAAAGCTGAGACTATTCGGACGCAGGCCAAGGACCGTGTGTCCAGAAAGAGATGCCCTGAGCAGATGGCAGGGCTTCAGCTTCGGACGGAGGACCCTGGGGGTTGTGCTACTTACGGGCTGACAACCACCCCTGTGAAGACAGCAGGATGAGCCTGTAGCTGTGTGCACAGGGGGTCAGAACAAGCCTTATTATTGTTCACTGGGCCATTCAGAGTCTGGGCTCAGACCAAATGCCCTCAGTTTCAGGGCGTTGGAGCCAGATGTGGGGGACACAAGGGCCAGGTGCGTTATCTCCTGCAGACGTGCTGCTGTATGTGGAAATTCTTTGTATACAATAGGAACCCACTTCATCAAGATGTGCGGTTGATGCCCCGGTATTAAACACTTTATTCAGATCTTTGCTCAGATGCCCTTGAATTCCAGGGGCTTTCCTTATTGTCCTAAGATCGAATCCCTGTCCTTACGCACCCCCTTCCCCCCACCGGTCACTGCCTCTTCCTCGTCCCACCCAGGTGTGCTTGTTTGCTGTCTCCCGCAAAGGTGTTCCTTCTGTCTTGCGGCTGGCTGTGTTTTCAGCACCCAGGACAGCGCCTGGCACAGGGCGGAGCTCAGTAAAAACTTCTGCCTGCAGAAAGCCAGTGAGCTCCCCTGAACCTGCTCTATTCTCCACCCCCCTCACCCGACGCCCCACCTCCGACAGCTGTCAGCCAGCTCTCTATGTAGGACCCTGTCTCAATGTGTCAATAAGTAGCCGATGCTCCATATCTTTGCTTGTTAGTTCATTTTGTTCATTAGATTCCCCCTATGAGTGAAATCATGTGATGCTTGTCTGGAAAAAAAAACCCCTAGGCAACCGACAACAGTGTGGTGATTGTCCGTGGGGCTGGGGGTAGGGGTAGAGATGCAGGAGGGTATACGGGGATAAACAGGGTGGACAAACTTGACTTGGGGGGGTGAGCACACGGTACAGTGTTCCAGGGTATGGTATAGAATTGGGCACCTGAAACCTGGGGAATTATGTTAACTAGTTGTCACCCCCAGTCTAGTCCATTTTAAAATAAATAAGTAAACATGTCCCATTTCAAACAAACAAAGAAAGCAATGTACCTGGTGCTAGAGCTTCTGAAATAGTAATAATAAAACATAAGTAGCGCCTGACCTGTGGTGGCGCAGTGGATAAAGTGTCGACCTGGGAACACTGAGGTCTCCAGTTCAAAACCCTGCACTGGTCTGGTCAAGGCACATATGGGAGTTGAGCTTCCAGCTCCTCCCCCCTTTCTCTCTCTCTCTCTCTCTCTCTCACTCTGTGTCTCCTCTCTAAAATGAATAAAATAAAAATTAAAACATAAGTAGCCGGATGCTCGATATCTTGGTAGGATGTCTTTAAAACCTTCTACGAAGAAAGCACGGAGAGACAGGAAACCCTGCACCCTGATTTGGAAGCCAAGCTAGATCAGCATCTGTAAACACCTTAGATTCTCCGGGCGTCTGGCCCCAGCGTCCTGCCTCTCTGGGTCCACGCCTCCTCCCGTGCACAGGAAGGCATCTCGCCGGGAGCTCGGAGCGTCTTCGCTTGGGGAAGAACCGCTAACAAGCCTCAGGCTCCATCAGCGGCATGCTTCCTGTGGGTCCCATCAGAGAACACGGCAAACGCCCAGTGAATGCAACCATGACTCCTGTCCCTCCCCTGTCGTGGCCTCTGTCATGGCTGTCTACGTGAGTGACCCAAATGAATTTGGCAAGCGTGGGCTGTTTCCAAAGCTCGCAGCTCCAAAAGGGGGAGTGTCCTTGGTCTGAGTCTGAGCACCCCCCACTGAGTGGACCAACCCTGGCTGCTCTCAGTCCCTCCAGGGCAATGTGAAGGCTGGATGGCCACAGAGAACACTTATCAGGTGCCGTCTCAGCCGGGGCCAGGCATTCAGGGGGACTTCTGTGAATGAAAGACCCCACAAGAGCCAATATGAGTGAGAGACAAAGCTTTGCCCCCACCCCCACTGATTAGACCTGGCATCCTTGTCAACAATTACTAAATCATCTTATGTGTGAACTTGTTTCCAGGCTCTCTATTCTATCTAGCACAGTCTGATAGAAGTATAATTCAGGTTACAAATGTAAGCTGCATATATCATCTTAAAGTTTCTAGCAGCCCCATTTTAAAAGGTGGACAGTTACTGGACTGCCTTCTTAATAACCCATAATTTAGTTAGTCATGAATACTTACCCACTGGAGATATGTTTATAATAAATGGACCCAGGCTGGCCAATGCAGTGGTGGTCCGTCATGAAAAATGCGTCAGGTAAAATAAAACAGACTAGGCTGGTCCATCAGCTGGCACCTCAGCTGGAAGCAGAGCCCTGAGTTACAACTTTAAATAAGATGCTATATGGTCAATGCCAAACACTCCCCCCTACCCAAGCTGCATGGAGCAGAGCAAGAGTCCAGGTCCAGGGTCAGTGCCATGAGCCATCTCAGGTTTATTTAACTCTAAGAGGCAGGGCGTTGTTGAAGACGGAGATAAATCTCTGAATAAAGTTCAGTTAGGGGTAACAAACACAAACCTCTGTCCAGCCTCGTGGGCTAAATTTATAAATTCAACTGGATGAGAGATGCCGTGCTACGCAGAATAAGTCCGACAGAAAAAGTGAAGAACCATATGATGTCACTCATGTGTGAGATACAACACTGCAAGCAACAGTGAACGAGCAAGAAAAACAAACAAAAAGAGACGCAGGCCCTGGCCTGTTGGCTCAGCAGTAGAGTGTCAGCCCGGTGTGCGGAAATCCCAGATTCGATTTCTGGTCAGGGCACACAGGAGAAGCGCCCATCTGCTTCTCCACCCTTCCCCCTCTCCTTTCTCTCTCTCTCTCTCTTCCCCTCCCACAGCCAAGGCTCCATGGGAGCAAAGTTGTCCCGGGCACTGAGGATGCTCCATGGCCTCTGCCTCAGGTGCTAGAATGGCTCCAGCTGCAACGGAGCAACGCCCCAGATGGGCAGAGCATCGCCCCCTGGTGGGCATGCCGGGTGGATCCTGGTCGGGCGCATGCGGGAGTCTGTCTCTCTGCCTCCCTGCTTCTCACTTCAGAAAAATACAAAAATAAATAAATAAAAAGAATAAAGATGTGAATAAGCATGACTTTATAATTATTGATTAGTTAACAAAAAAATAAACAACATAGATATAATGGAATGATATACCGAGTATCACTACCCTCTGACTCCAAATCCCATAAAATGGCATGATATATCATTATAATTTTATAAAGAATAAATCCATACCAGTACTAGACTAGAAATTTAGAAGATGTTTTTTTTTGAAGTATAAAACATGGACTGGATAAAAAGTGTACTATGGAGAGGGGGAAAAAAGGCCAAAAAGCAACAAATCTCCGAGAGAGCAGAGCCGTGACCGGAACCCGGAACTCCTGGCTCTGAACGCAGAACATTTTCTTAAGTCACCTAAAACTTTAAAATTAATCTCACGTCACCAAATCTCAGCTGCGGAGAGCAAACCAAACAAACACAACAACAACAAAAAGAAAAGTCCCCCATAAAAAAAATAAAAAAGAGTATCCCAATTCATTACCACAAATAACATTTCTTTTATATTTTTATGTCTCCCAATTTCCAAGTCCATCGTATAAAGACACAGCGGCAACAGTAGCAATAGGAACAGTTTTATGTCTTGTTTTTCATTTGCCCTTGTGCGTAAGTACTTCCTCCCATCCCGCCATGGAGGCTTGCTGCGATCATTTGTAACGTCGGGGCGGCGTGCTTTGATTGAATGCGCCGTGATTGATTTTCTTCTCGCGCCTTTCTCTTGGGTCGTTTGGGTTGTTTCCAGCTTGTGCTAGTATAAATAATACTGCAATTAATATCTTCAGTTCCTCAGCTGAATTCAAATCTGTTTTAGGAATTAAGAGCCGCTGCATATGGACCTCGGGGCCATTTCTTTCTTGAACCAGAAACTGGAACGTCCTGGTTTCTGAACAAGGAACAATCTAAATTTAGGTGTCCTGATAGAGCGGCGTGACAAGTCCAAATGGCAATGGCAGGGCTCCCAAAGCGTCTCCGACAATGACTGTGTGGCTCGCCTGTCCTCTTTTGGGCGAAGAGAGTTAAGTCCGACGTTGCTTCTTCAGCTTAAAGCGAATCTCAAGGTTGGCAAGATTACCCTTGACCGGGAGTTGTTTTTTTAATCGTATTCCTTCAGGTTGTGTCACTTTCTTCACCAAGGGTAAGGTCAGCGGTGACGGCATGATTGTCAGGTCCTTAGACAAACTGGAGACACTGACAAGGTTTTTGTTGTTGTTGTTTTTTGTGAAGTAATTTGTTGCCAGGGATAAAGCAACGCCTTAGGGAGACCCCAGCAGATGCGGGGAGGGGGCACAAACAAAGAGAAAGGACCACCGGACGAGGCGGTGGCTCAGCGGATAGAGCGCCAACCCGGGACCCAGGACCCAGGTTCAAAACCCTGAGGTCGCTGGTTTGAGCACAGGGCTCACCAGCTTGAGCGTGGGGTCACCCGCTTGAGTGTGGGATCATAGACGTGACCCCAATGTCACTCACTGGCTTGAAGCCCAAGGTAGGTCACTGGCATGAGCAAGGGGTCACTCGCTCTGCTGGAGTCCCCCGGTCAAGGCACACAAGAGAAAGCCATCAATGAACAATTAAAGTGCCACAACTATGAGCTGATGATTCTCATCTCTCTCCCTTCCTGTCTCTCTATCCCATTCAGTCTCTCTCTCTCTCTCTCTCTCTCTCTCTCTCTCTCTGTCACTAAGTCAGGGTCTTAGAAACGTAAACTCTGATAGTTAACATTTAGGTCTCAACAGATCGACAAGTAGTAGGTATGCCGCTGAATAATGAATGCCGTCTAGGCTGCATTTCCTATGCAGAGGGTTGAGAGAACGGCTGTGAGAATTAAAAAAAAAACCAGATGATGAAATTATCCAGAGGGAAAGAGTGTTGCAAGTATTGGTCTGGATGAGTTCACCGTGAGCTGATCAGCATGAATGAAACGGATAATCACCTACAGGCACCGCTGGGAAATTTCAAAACAAGGATGAAAAGGAAACCCTAAAAGATTACAAAGTAACAAAAGAGAGGGGGAAGAAAACAGTTGCAGACAAAGGAACAAAAACCAAATTAGGTTCCCTTTCTCACTAGCAACAATGATGCTGGGAATAATTTTGCACATAGCGTTTTATATACAGTCAAAAACGAATATGTAAGGCTGAGGGCAAAATGAAGACACTGTCAGTCACACTGGGGACTCGGAGACATCACCGTCCATCCGTCTTTATTTGAACAGGTTAGACAAAGATTTTACTCTATCGGAACACACAAAAATAATTTAAGTAGACAGCGTACGATGCGAGTGACCCTAACGAGAAAAACAGTGAAATAAAACTCACAACTTTCACACGTAGAAAACCGAGAACAGAGGGAGGAAAAAGTTGTACGTCTAAATAATTCGTGATGCAGCATATTTTAAAATATGTCACTGAAAACTTCAAGCTAAAAATATTCCACAATTCCAACATGGGAGAGTATACTGGTGTGAAGACGGAGGAGCAAGTCTGGCAGGAAGTGAGTGGAATAAAGGGATACAAAAGGCCTTATCTTATTCAGGAGAAAATAAAAATAATGATTAATTCTAGACATTGAAAGAAAAATGAAGGGGTAGCTACTAGAAGAATGCGAAGAGGTGTATAACTTCACAGTCGCAAGCTACTAGAGGGAAAAATGATAAAACAATGAAATGATCAACCCTCCAAAAGAGAGGAAATAAAATGGAAAACAAGATGCTTTAAATATATTAAAACACGGTGATAATCACATCAATAAGAGAACTGATTACATGGTCCTACGAAGAGAGGGGGGGAAAAAGAAAATTGGAGAAGCTATCAACTAGTATTCGACTACAATCTACTTAAAACTAATTATCTGAAACCAAATGACGCCGAGAGTTTGAAAATAAAGAAATGACGAGGAAATGACTTCTGGTTAACCTTTAAAAGAACGGGTAATTACCGTGTTGTTTAAGCACGATGTGTCATGAGATGAAAACCTCTCCAATTCACGACTTAATTTAGCATAACTTCATTTCAAAAAGCTGTTCAAGTTGGTACAAAAAGAACAGAAGACCAAAAACCCATGAGCTCAGCACCCCTCTGAAAAACTTGAAGGAAAAACTGCAAATTAAACAAAAGAAAGTAGAGGGAAATGAAACATTGAAGAACAGAAATTAAAACACACACACAAATAATACACAATAGGCAGGATCAAAAAGCCAAAAGATTGTATCTTTGCAAAGACCGATCCAATGCAGGACTCCCCGACAAGACAAAGGGAAGGAAGAAAGAAAGAAACATCTGGAATGAACCGGACCACCCTCTCGGAAGGTATTTATGTAGACAAGCCAATGAAAATGAGACGAGATGGGTGAGCATATTTACACTGATAACTCTGAAAATTTAGGTGATGTTTACAAACACCTAGGAAAACACAAGTCCCCCCAAAGTGACCCAAGGACAAACAGAAAACCTGCAGAGGTCTGTGACTGTGAAATAAATGGACTCCGTCGTTTAAAAACTCCCCCACAAAGTTAATTAACTCCAAGCCCAGGTTGGTCTCGCCGGGAAGTTCTATGAACTGTTTACAGCTGAATAGTGCGAGTTTTATCCAGACTCTTACAGAGACTAGAAAAAAGTGGGCACGCTCCCGACTCATTGTATGAGGTCACAGTACCAACCCCCTGACAAAGCCGACCGCATACGTGGGCACAAATGCACAGTTCCTAAGCAGAATATCAACACGGATGCCCGCAGCCAATACAGAGGACACCCCCATGACCAAGCTGGTTCGTTCCAGGGCTGCATGGGGATTTAATGCTCAAAAATCAAGGAATGACAGCCTGACCAGGCGGTGGCGCAGTGGATGGAGCGTCGGACTGGGATGCGGAAGATCCAGGTTCGAGACCCCGAGGTCGTCAGCTGGAGCACGGGTCCATCTGGCTTGAGCAAAAGCTCGCCAGCTTGGACCCAGGGTCGCTGGCTCCAGCAAGGGGTTGCTCGGTCTGCTGAAGGCCCGCGGTCAAGGCACATGTGAGAAAGCAATCAATGAACAACTAAGGTGTTGCGATGGCAACGAAAAACTAATGATTGATGCTTCTCACCTCTCTCCGTTCCTGTCTGTCTGTCCGTCCCTATCTATCCCTCTCTCTGGCTCTCTCTCAGTTCCTGTAAAAAAAAAAAAAAAAAAAAAAAAATCAAGGAATGACATTAGAGTACCATCTCAGTAGGTGCAGAATGAGTTTTACAAAATTCATTGTTTACCCGTGATTTAAAAAAACTCCTAGCCAACTAGGAATGAACTTCCTCAGTGTGTCAAAAAATAAACATAAATACAAAGCCCACAGCAGTACCAACGCTACACCAGATCTTTAATGAGCTTTTGAAAGCTTTCCTTGTGAGGCCAGGACCGAGGACTCCTGGGGCCACTTCTGTCGCCCGTAGAACTGAAGAGCCCGTGAGACAGCATGTGGCTAGAGAAGGAGACAAAACGCAAAGGATCAGAAAGAAAGAAAAAGTTCATCATCCGCAGATGATAACAGCTGATCGGTAGAAATCTGAAAGATTCTGCAGTCAGTCATTATTGCACTGGGTTGATGGGTTTGACAAGGTTGCTAAACACAAGGCCAGCACCTAAAACTCCACTTACATGTACCCTCAGCAAACTGTAAATAAATAAAATCTGTCAGAAGATGCCATTTTAGACCCTGGCCAGTTGGCTCAGTAGTAGAGCATTGGCCCGGCGTGTGGATGTCCTGGGTTTGATTCCTGATTAAGGCACACACAAAAGTGCCCATCTGCTTCTCCTCCCCTTTCCTTCTCACTTCTCTCTCTCTCTCTCTCTCTCCCTCTCCTGCAGCCATGCAGCCATGGCTCGATTGGAGCAAGTTGGCCCTGGGCACTGTGGATGGCTCCATGGCCCATGGCCTCTGCCTCAGGCACTAAGAAGAGCTTGGTTGCTGAGCACAGATGGGCAGAGCATCGCCCCCTAGTGGGCTTGCCGCGTGGATTCTGGTTGGGGCACATGCAGGAAGGAGTCTGTCTTTCTGCCTCCCTGCCTCTCACTGAATAAAAACTTTTAAAAGTTTTTCATTTTAATAACAAAGACTTCAAACACCTAGAAATGCACCTGATAAAGGTTATACAGGATACCACTAAAGAAAACTTAAAAAACATTACTGAGAAAAAGTAAAGAACACGTAAATATTGTGTTTACGGATTGGAAAATTCAGCATTATAAAGTATTGGTTCTCCATAAATTAATGTATAGATAAGATTTAATCCCAATCAAAATTCTAATTTTTGTAGAAACTTAGCGATCAGCTTTTGGATTTACGTGGAGGTGAAAAGGGCTAGCATTCACCTTGATGAATATCACATCTCAAGATTGCTTTGGCTCCTCTGGGTCTCTTGTGGTTCCATACGAATTTCAGGACTGTTTCTTCTGTGTCGGAGCCCAATTTACGGGGCCCTCTCTGAACCTACAGTCTGACCCAATCTGGCGGGCTTACTTCCAGGGCTCCCAACTCTGGGTCCGCAGCCAGGACTGAGGTCTGAGCGCCCACTACCCGACACAACAGGTGGGCACGGCTCCTCCCAGGTCCCTTGGTGTCCCGAGTGTCAGTGACAGGACTATGCCACACAGAGCTGTAGCCCGGTCCTTGGGGCTGCAGAGCCATCTGGGTCCGGAGCTGGGACCACGGTTGGTGAGTCAGGCACCGGGGTGCAGAATTTTCTTCTTAAAAGGTTCTCTTCGGCCTGGGGCTGCTCTGGGCTTCACGGTCGCCTACCTGGACCTCCCAGTGCCTGCAAATGTGTGCTTGTCCGTGGAGGGATGTCAAGCTGGCGTGCTGATGCCGGGGTTGCACACAGGGGCGTCTTGCTGACATTGCCGCAGGAATCTTTATCTCATACGTGGTTTCTAGACGCCTCTCATCATGCCGGGTCCTCTTGTCTGATTATACTTCAGATTCGCCTGGGATTCTTCCTCTTGAGAGAGAGTACTCATGGAGGCTTAGACTTAGAATCACAGCTCTTTAGTGTCTCCTTGAGTCCTGACACTGTCACCCACCAGTGAGCTTGCCTCCCGCCGTTCGGAGGGGCTCAGTTCACCGGGAGCTGGAACGATGACCACATCCGTGGGCTGATGGCTTCCAGGCCCCTGGAAGGGGACACACACACACACACACACACACATACACCACATACACACACAGCATACACACATGCATACACATACACCACATACACACACATACACAGCACATACACACACATATACATACACCACACATACACAGCACACACATACACACAGCACACACACCACACACACACACATACACCACATACACACACACAGCACATACACATACACCAGATACACACACACATATACACACACACATATACCACATACACACACAGCATACACACACGCATACACATACACACACATACACACACATACACACACATACACACACATACACAGCACATATACATACACACAGCACATACACACATAGCACATACACATGCACCAGATACACACACACATACACACACCACACACACAGCACATGCACACGCATACACATACACACACATACACACACATACACAGCACATATACATACACCACACACACACACATACACAGCACACACATACCACACACACATACACACATCACATGCACACACAGCACATACACATGCACCAGATACACACACACATACACAGCACACACATACACACACCACACACACATACACACATACACATACCACACACGCATACACACACAGCACATGCACACACATACACACAGCCCCCAAATCAAACATTTCTCAAATCTATTCATTGTTGCTCACAAATCCCCCAAAAGGGAGTCTGAGTGGGTCTGCCTCCCACCATATTCACAGAGGATCTCACTCGTGTCAAAATCGGAACTCAAACCCTATAGCAAGCCGGGCAGGTACAGAAAGGATCCTTGTTTAGCAGGTGGAAATGCAGCCCTGGCGCGGCCAGGTCTTAATCATTTTTCTCCCCCAAAATGTCAGAAACCTAGATTCTTTGATTGGTAACTCTCCCAATCCCTGTAAGTTGCCAACGGAGTAAAAGAAATGTTTAAACATTCGCACCTGATTCAGGGCAGGCTAGTAGCCTCTGGTGTGTGGTTGGTCCGGTGGGTGATAGATACGTCACAAGGTGACTGGACTCCCAGGGCCGGGGCCTCGGACCCAGCAGAGAAAGGAAGGCGGGGCTCCGGGGATGAGAGCATGGCAATCCCTTTGCCATGGAAGCCTCATGGGAGCAGGCTTAATTTATTTGTTCTGTATTAAGAGATCCCAGAGAGATTAATAATCCTGTGCCAATATTGATGTATCACTTCAGACCTGTGGGCTTGCTCGTCCATAATCTCCCCTGGTCCTTCTCATCAGCCCCGTGTGTGAGCTTGTGGAGAGCATCCGGCACTCTCTCCCCTAATCACAGGCAGAGAAGGGCTCGCTCCGTTCCACGGTTCCACCTGCAGCAGTGGTCGGCAAACCGCGGCTGGCGAGCCGCACGCGGCTCTTTGGCCCCTGGAGTGTGGCTCTTCCACAAAACACCACGTGCGGGCGCCACCTCGATGAGGAATGTACCTGCCTATATAGTTTAAGTTTTAAAAATGTGGCTCTCAAAAGAAATTTCAGTCGTTGGACTGTTGATATTTGGCTCTGCTGACTGATGAGCTTGCCGACCACTGGTAGGTGAAGAAAGGGGGGGGAGGAGGGGAACAGGAAAACTAGGGTGCGGGGGGGCACGCTCAGGATGAGTGCATTCTTCCGTGTTTCCATCTGCTCCCTCTGTCCGGTACGCCCTCCTGGACTGTGGTCTCAGGAGAGAGGAGGACAGCGTCCAGGGACGCAGGGCATGCACAGCAGGGGTCTGAATGCCGGCCAGTGACATGGCACAGACCTGGGCAAGATCTGTAACGAGATACCGCCTGAGAGCTGGGGACCCAGGGGTTACCCTCACTGCGTGGTGGATTTCCACCGTCCTCGAGCCCAGACACGTGAAAGTATCACACTGACTGTGGCTGGTCTTCATGATCTGGTGACTCAGAGCTAAGTATTCTCCGGTCAAGACTGGGGGACACAGCCATTGGGATGGCTACTATCAAAATAACAAAAAACAAACAAACAAAGAACAGGTGTCAGCCGGGATGTGAAGAAATTGGAACCCTCGTGAACTGCTGGTGGGAACGTAACACGGTTCAGCCACTGTGGAAAGCCATATGGCGGTTTCTCAAAACTTAAGCATAGAGTGACCCCATGATCCAGCAACCCCGCTTCGGGGTGTATAGCTGAAAAAATCGAAAGCAGGCTCTCTGAGAGAGGTTTGCACACCCGCCTTCACCGCAACGCTGTTCACAACAGCCAGGAGCTGGGCACAACCCAGTGTCCACTGACGGATGAACAGATGAACAATATGTGGTCCACAATACGACAGAATACTGCTCAGCCTTCCAAAGGAGAGTTCTGACATGTGCTAGCACATGGACCCCGGGGACACGGTACTCGGTAGTTTGTTTTACGAGCATGTATGTCCTCGAGAGGCTCAGCACCATAGTCTACCTAGTGTATGATTTTGTTAACATGGAGTTTCCGGAAAGGATGGTCCTTCAGAGACAGTAAGCAGATCAACAGCTGTCCGGCGTTGAGGTCGGCAACGGGCTTGTGGGAACTTTGGAAGTGATGGAAGAATTCGAAAGCTGGTCACCATGGACGGAAGCGGGGCCGTAAGAATCTACTAAAAATCACTGAGCTTGCATTGAAAAGGGTTGAATTCCATGGTATATAAATTATATACTTCAATCAAGATAGGTTGTTGTTGTTTTAAATGATTCTATAAGTTACCCAGAAACTCTACCCTGAGAATCTATCCTGAATATACTCCAGCAAAAATACAAAACGACCCGTGGATTAGTCTTTTCACTGTAGCAATAAGCAGAAGACTGGGAACCACCCACATGTCCATCAGCAGGGGCCTGATTGCCTGGGTACGTCATGAAATGCAATTCTCCACACCTGTAAAAGTAAATTTTGAGCTATCCTGTACAACAAATTCCAAAAACTAGTGTTAAGTGAGAAAACTAAAGGCTGCAGAAGCGTTTGTCTTTGGGTGACGCGCGTGGTTTAAGAACAGGGGGCATTCACGCATTTCAACTGGGTTGGCTCATCCTTTCGACAGGGGAGCCGTCAAAGTTGATATCTGTTTTAAATTTTGCGTGCAGGATGGACAGCCTTTTGCCGGGGACCCTTCGGTCAGGAACAGGAGCGTAGCTAAGACCACGGTGAATTAATTCCACGCCAGCCTCAGTCGCCGCAACTCCATGTTAGACTTACAGCCGCAAACAGAAGGAGCCTCACCGTCTGCCAGCCGCCTGGGAGCCAGGTGAGTCGGGCTCAGGGAAGGAAAGGGGTCCTGGGGCGTGCCAAAGCAGCAGTGTGCTGGCTGACGCATTACAGCCGGCTCTCCAGGGAGGCGTGATCTGTATAGTGTGGACCAATCTCCACGGCACACATATTCCCAGCCTGGCCTGTTTCAAGTTCACATTGTGATGTCGCTGGGAAAGAGATGCCCTTGACAGGTGACCTACCTCGAGCATCCCAAGCCAGTCCCAGCCCCGCGCCCGGCTGACCCCGGGGTACCGTTTTCCACATCTAATTAGCGAATCAGAGTCGGACCATCTCAAGCGTTGGATATACAGGCGCACTGGACCGTGATGGGGTGCATACTGGCATGGCCAACTTTGGAGAGCCACATGGCATTCCTGTCTGATAATACGCATAGCCCACGATCCAGAGATGTTGGCAGGGTTTCCGCCAGGAGGTATGAAAACAGTATTGTTACAGTGTGGTTGGTAAAGAAGGGGGAAAAAAAAAATAATGGAAACTACCTAAATGTCCATCAGTAAGAAGATTTATAAATAAATCCTGGCAGAGTCATTCAACAGAAGAATGCTATACGGCTTTTAAAATAAATAACCTAATATATGAATCACGACGGCTAGATCTTGGAAAACATAGTGTTGAATAATAAATAAAAAAGAAATCAAGCTTTAGGGTGTTATGTATAACACAGAATTTCCGTAGAAGTTTAAAATGCATAAAATGATCCTCTGCGCCATGGAATAGAGAAGCGTATTCATTGAAACATGGTGGAATCATTTTTAAAGAGAGCGGACAAACACATACCAAATTTATGATAATGTTGTTGCTGGGAGGAAGGAAAAAAGGAGATTGGAACCGAGGAGGGAGATACAGGGTATTTCATCTTTATTACATTATTCCAGCTCCCCCATATTAAGAAATATTGACCTGGAAGGGAAAGTGACACTGTTCATGGATGGTTTAAATCCTGGATTCTGAGTTATACGGGGCGGGTGGCCGATTTACCTTTTCCTTCCCCCCCACCCCCGATATTTTCACAGAAACTCCTCGGAAACACGGAGGCATCGTGTTTTGTGACGGGAGCGTGTTTGTGTCATCCCTGTTCCGGGCAAGTCCCGCAGGCCGAATGCTCAGGCAGGGAAGGACCACGAGAACTTGGTTACCAGGGGGGCGGGGGGGTGCTTTCCTCTCAAGTGCCGTGGGAACTCAAGGGGACAGGTTAGCGTCCCTTTCTTTGAAGAGCCTCTCCTCCCTTCCTCCTCTGACTTCCTGGCGGCACTTGGTGAGTGGTGACACGTGTCACATGGGTCGTGCACTAGTTACGTTTCTGCCTCTCCCTTCCAGGTGGGGACCCTGGTTTACTCAGTCCTGCGTTCGTGGGGTCTGTGTGTGCCACAGTAGGCAGGGAGATTTTAAATGAATGCGTGAATCAAGGGGCCACTTTCATCTGAACAACTGCCTCCTAAATTTGGTAACAATAATGCCGTGGTCTAAATGTTTGTGCCCCCACCCCCCAGAAATTCATCTGTTGCAATCCCACCCGGCATTGGGATGGCCCCAGGTGGTGGGGCCCTCGTGAAGGAGACCGCAGGGAGCTACCTCGTTCCTTCTGCCATGCAAGGCGATCCTGAGAAGAAGTTCATCGTGGGCCAGAAGCCCTCACCAGAACCTGCACCTGCCGGTGCCTTGATCTTGGACTTCCCAGCTTCCAGAAGGTTTTCTTTCTTTTTTTTTTTTTACAGGGACAGAGATTCAGAGAGAGGGATAGATAGGGACAGACAGACAGGAACGGAGAGAGATGAGAAGCATCAATCATTAGTTTTTCATTGCGACACCTTAGTTGTTCATTGATTGCTTTCTCACATGTGCCTTGACCGCGGGCCTTCAGCAGACCGAGCCACCCCTTGCTGGAGCCAGCGACCTTGGGTTCAAGCTGGTGAGCTTTTGCTCAAGTCAGATGGGCCCGCGCTCAAGGCTGGCGACCTCGGGGTCTCGAACCTGGGTCTTCCACATCCCAGTCCGACACGCTATCCACTGCGCCACCGCCTGGTCAGGTACTTCCAGAACTTTTTTGAGGAGTGAATCCCTGCTGTTGAGAAGCCCCAGGGTCTGGGGTACTTCATGGTAGCAGCCGGAGCGGACAAAGACAGTGGCAGACTCTGTACACGGACCAACGATCCAACCCGGTCCTCGGCACCGGTTCTCAGGGCGTGGCGCGCAGGGGCGTGGCGCGCAGGGACGAGCGCACGCGTCCCAGTGAACACCCATGGGAGGAGCTAAGTAAAAACATGCAGAAAGGGGAGAGCCCTCGAGTCCCGTCTAGAGAAAGCTCGGGGAGGCGGGAAGCAGAGATGAGGACCCGTGGGCCCAAAAGGGTCAAGAGCAGAACTGACATGAAGAAGAGCCCGTCGCCGGAGAAAAGGAGGGGAGGAAGGGAGAGAACGGGGAACGCGATGCACAGCGCGTCTGTCTGTGGAACCCTAAGGAAAACGGGGCTCCGCGGGCAACGGGGAGCCGTCGCCGGCGGCTGGGACACGTGCAAGCGCTTTCGGGTAAAGGACGGAGTGTTTCCACGCGCAGTAGCGGGCTTTGGCATGTGTCCGCTGGAAAACACCCGGCCAAGCCAGAGGGGCGAAAGCAGATGGCAGGCCAGCCGTCAAGGTCCTTGTCCTGGAGTGTGGAGGAGCAAGGTCTGAACTCGGTATTTGATGAAGGATTCTGAGAGCTTTTGTAAGCACAGCCCTGGCTGGGGCGGAGTGTGGGGATTTGCAGTCCACACTTTGTTCCTGCACCTGACAGTGAATTCAAGCCAAAAAAATTAAAAAAGGCAGAACTGGGTTGCTTGTGATGTATCCAGGCTTCCAAATCTCCGATGACATGGAAGAGGGGGGGGTTGTTATATTTCACCCCTCGATAACCAAATTAAGCCTTCCTTGGAGAATGGTGGACCACGCAGAATCAAGCCTGCTGCTAAGATTCAAACACGAGCGTCACTCGGACTTAGGAGGCGGCGAGGAAGGGGCCTCTTACTTCCTGTTGATTTCTGGTCCCACAGGACGGAGGAACAGAAATCTTCTGCCCACCACCAGCCCCAGGCTTCCTCTCATTCCTGGAGACCTATCCTCTGCCATTTCTTTATTCCTCCCCGAGAGTTCTCCGTGGTACGGACAGAGGCCCCCGGGTCTCCCGGTGAGGTGGTGGTGTTACTACCACGGGTGCAGTCATCTGCGGGAATGCAGAACGTGCCGATGGCAGAGGCCCCCACGCTTCCAGGTACCCGACGGACCACCGGCATCAGCTACCAGCTCTGTGCACGGGTTCCCCAGCCACCCGCTTTCTATCAGGGAGCCTAGACCTAAACCTTCAGAAGGTTCTCCAGAAAAGGTGAGTATAAGTTCAGACACAGGACCACCAGCGCGGGGAAGAAGATTGCAGTCGTTGACAGATGTCACCTACATTTGGGGTCAGTGTGACCTTTGCATCGCCAGCCCACATAACCTGCCTTTCTACCAGACACTCCAGATGGGCTGGTTCACTTGCTTTTCTTGTTCTAGATAATGGGAGTATGTCTGTCCGTCTCCCTTAAAGACAGGTCCAGGTCCTAACCAACACCAGCTCTGTGACATGGGAGTGAGGCCAGATTGTTAACTCCTTGACTGCTCCAGACCAAAGAGGGCCATGTTCCACCGGCCCAAGGCTCCCAGGAGTCACCCTCAGCCCCCGGGTCAGCTTCCAGGAAACATTCCCCTCCAACCACGACAGTAATGCTCGTCCAAGTCTTCGGCATCCAAGGAGCCCAAATGAGCATCCGTGGTGTGGTCATTCAGGGCACATGTCCTTGAAGCCTCAAAGAGCAGAAAAAGTACAATTCAACCTCAGACTCCAAAGATACAGCATAGAGATTTTTGAAAAGATGGTGAATAACAGTACGATTTTGTCCAATTACTCAAAGCTGAGCCTACAGTATAGGGAGAAAGACCTGCCTTCGCAGAACTAAGTGGTGAGTTAATAATAATAATTGGCCCTGGCCAGTTGGCTCAGTGGATAGAGCGTCAGCCAGGTGTATGGACGTTCCGGGTTCAAGCCCTGGTCAGGGCACACAGGAGAAGTGACCATCTGCTGACACACTCCCATTATCTATCGCTTTCCCCCTTCTCTCCCTCTTCCTCTTCCACAACCAGTGGCTTGATTGGTTTGAGCATGGCCCCAGGTCCTGAGGATAGCTCAGTTGGAGCACATCAGCCTCAGGTGCTAAAAATAGCTCTGTACTCCATCATCGGCCCCAGACGGGAGTTGCCAAGTAGATTCTGGTCAGGCTGCATGTAGGAGTCTATCTCATTATCTCCCCTCCTCTCACCTAAAAAAATAAAAATAAATAAAATAATAGTAATGGGTGACATAGGTCCCATCTGCTAGCTTGGATGTTAAACACTCTTTCACCCTTCCCACCCTCACCAAGATCTGAGACTCCTAGACGGGTGTGTAGTTGGTGATTAATTTTTTTTGTTGTTTTTTAACATTTGGAAATTTTGGGGACATTAGTACTTGTGACCACCCTCTTCCTTCTTGGATGTTTCTTGGCTGAAATTTGACATTCCCTCTGGTGAAAGGAAGTTCGTCGGACATTAAAAGTTAAGCATAGACTATTGGATAACCGTCCCACATTTTCTCTTCAGGGCTGCTAATAATAAAGGAACGATTCTTTTTTTTTTTTTTCTTTCTTTCTTTCTTTCTTTAATTAAAAACCTTGCCAAGGTCACACAATTCCTAAGGAGCAAAGCCGGGCCTCAGACCCCTGCCGGTCCACTCTACAGCTTGTCCTCTTGACCGTGACATTTGCTAAATTAATCACATTAAGTCCGTCGGCCGCAGCCAGGAACCTGGACGCGCCGCAATTAGCAAAGAGAGAATTCAAGGTGCGGCGTTCAGGCTCTCCCCGTGGCTCCGAGACGGGGCTGTCGTGAAGCGTGATGATGTTTTGGAATGATGAGCCAAAGCCTCTTTATGTCTGTTTCTTTTTTTTTTCTTTTTTTTTTTTTGCTGATGGGATGAACTCCACGGGACCCACCCAACGTTTTCCAAGTGTGCGGTTCGGTGGCGTCCGGGGGTTCTTCCCAATGTCGCGGGACCACCGTCTGTATCCAGTTTCTCAACGTAGCTGGTGCTTCTCCCATGCCTGGTATTTCCTTTGACACCATCATGCCGCAGTGACAGGACCCAGCAGAAGTGCAGAAAGAACAGGGGTCCTCGCCGTGGGCTGAATGTGCCCCCCGCCCCGCGCAGAATTCCTGTGATGAAACCCTGCCTCTCCAGAGATGATGGGATTAGGAGGAGGGGCCTTTGGTGATACTTAGGTCACAAGAGCGGAGTGTTCTTATAAAATGGAGATTGGGCCTGACCAGGCGGTGGTGCAGTGGATGGAGCATCGGACTGGGATGTGGAGGACCCAGGTTCAAAACCCCGAGGTCACCGGCTTGAGCACGGGCTCACCAGCTTGAGCCCAAAGGTCACTGACTTAAAGCCCAAGGTCGCTGGCTTGAGCAAGGGGTCACTCACTCTACTGTAGCCCCCCGGTCAAGGCACATATGAGAAAGCACTCAATGAACAACTAAGGTGCTACAACAAAGAATTGATGCTTCTCATCTCTCTCCCTTTCTGTACCTGTGTATTTCTCTCTCTCTTTCTCTCTTTCTCTCTCTCTCTCTCTCAAAAAAAAAGGAAATTAGGAATGAGACTGGTGTTCTTGTAAAAGAGAGCCCAACAGAGATCCCTGCCCCTGAGAACACAGGGCAAAGGCCAGCTGGGAACCAGGACTACGGCCTTTACTAGAACTCGATCTTGTATCTCTGAGTTGACATGCTAGGGGTCCACATGGACATTCCTGTCCGGGATAGCCCTGGCGCCTTGGCCTCCCCAGCGAAACCTCTTGGGGGGGAGGCAGCCAGTGTGGACAGCCGCTGCTCCAGGCCGAGTTTTATTAGGTCGTGCCTTCATTTCTCTTCTCCCCGAGAGACCCTTCAGGACTGTTGCATGCCCTCTAAAAATCAAACTAATTAAGCTCTAAATTAATTAAAAACATAAGGAGATTGATCTGAAAGGCAAAGCAAGCAGAGAGGAGAATGCAACAAGCACAGTGGACGTCGAGCGCTGGGCAGAGGCCGGAGTCTGCTCTGTCCACCGGGTCACATTCCGGGGGGGAAGGTGGCCGTGTGGGCCCGGCTCCTCGGCCAGACAGCACCCTTCTTGGTGAATTCCAGCATTGTTTGCGGAGAAAACATCTATTAAAGTCTGAAGAGGTTGCTTAGGCTCTTCAAACATACTTACTAGAAGATCGTTTTAGAAGTGAAAATAGCCTTAGAGATACGTTTTGAAGCATTCTAATTTATCAGCGCGTTACAGACAGCTGGGAGACAGTAAAAGGGCGTGTTAAGGTAAGAGGACCCCCAGCCCTGGCCGGTGGGCTCAGTGGTAGAGTGTTGGCCCAGCTTATGGAAGTCCTGAGTTCATTTCCCGGTCAGGGCTCACAGGAGAAGCGCCCATCTGCTTCTCCTTTTTCCTTCTCTCTCTCTCCCTCTCTCTCTTCCCCTCCTTCCTTCATGGCTTGATTGGTTCAAGCGCATTGGCCCCAGGCACTGAGGATGGCTCCCTGGAGCCTCCACCTCAGGCACTAAAAATAGCTCAGTCACAAGCATGGCCCCAGTCAGGGCACATGCGGGAGTCTCTCTATCTCCCCTCCTCACACTTGTAAAAAAAAAAAAGTCAGAGGAACCAGGTAGGAATCCTAATTTCAGGTACAAGAAACAGCAGCTCCCGCCTCCATGGGCCATGCTTCTTGCTATGAGAACTAAACACAATAAGTATTGGGAACAGGCCCACGGATAGAAAGAATGTACAAGAAAAGTTCTCTCTGTAAACGAAATTGTAATAATAATTCATACAACAGATACAGCCATAAAAAATGGATGTTGAGAAAGAGTATTCATTTTGTGAGAAAATTCCTAAATATATGTTGCAGAGGCGGGGGAGGGGGAGGGAAAGGGAGACCAAATTATGCTGATGAGAAGGCCACTAATTTTGTAAATTCATGCATTTGGTAATTCTCTACAAATGTACATAGTTTTATAGCGACCCATAAATCACTGACAACATATAAGGTGCATAATTTATGTGCGTGGGGACGTGTACGGATTTTTTAAAACCACAAGATCGTTATCAGAGGATGAGCAGGGTTCTTTATCTCTGAGGAGAGGGAGAGGGAGAGCTTTTTTTTTTTTTTTTTTACAGGGACGGAGAGAGAGTCAGAGAGAGGGATAGATAGGGACAGACAGACAGGAACAGAGAGAGGTGAGAAGCATCAATCATTAGTTTTTCATTGCTGTTGCGACACCTTAGTTGTCCGTTGATTGCTTTCTCACATGTGCCTTGACCGCGGACCTTCAGCAGACTGAACCACCCCTTGCTGGAGCCAGCGACCTTGGGTCCAAGCTGGTGAGCTTTTGCTCAAGCCAGATGAGTCCGCGCTCAAGCTGGCGAGCTCGGGGTCTCGAACCCGGGTCTTCCGCATCCCAGTCCGAAGCTCTATCCACTGCGCCACCGCCTGGTCAGGCGTCGGGAGATGCTATTTAATCTTCCTTTGTGCTTCCTGGGGGTTGTTCTGTTTTGTCGCTATCTCTTGGCGTTGAGTGTGGACCGTCTGTAATTAGAAGGTGAAGGTGTCTGTCCCCCGGGGTCAGGGGAGCGGTGAAAGGAGGTGCGTCTCGGACGGTGGGTTCAGTGGTCTCGCGTCAGCGGCACCTACTTCTTGGGCCGGTGTTTCGAATTATATCGAAACCGAACAATCTGATTTGAACTGAACGAGAAGCCTCTCCAGATGAACTCGTGCTGCTGTGAAAAGTGGTTCAGACCAAGCTCATAGATCTTAACCGACCTGCGCTGACGAGGGAAGCGTGGACGCCATCACTGGCTCCGGGGTGCGGGAAGGGGCTGCGTTCCGCTCGCCGGTGAGACTCTGTTTGTCCTGACGGGCCAGCTCTGCCCTGACCTTGGATTCTTTGACCTGACTGGCCCCCTGGTCACGCGACAAACTCTCTCTGCCGAGGTGGACGTGAACGGGAGAGGACTCAATAGCCGAGAGAGGTGTGAATCTCAGGAAAGTCCTGCCTGCCGGGGTTCAGTGCCCAGGTGAGAAGTGACAGGAGGCTGGCTGGGCAGAGATGAATGGAGGACAAGCGTGACAGTGACACAGGAGAAGACCTGGGTCCAGGTGGCCAGGAGGGAGCGTGTCATGCAGGGAACCCTGAGCACAACAGGTACTCAGAGGAGGGTTCCCGGATCTTCCCCAGATAGACTTCCCGCTGGGTAGACCTCTACCCTGAATGCAGCCAGGATCACCAAGGCAGTGGGCACAGGACGAGAAGAGTGAGGTGGGGCCCTGAGAAATGCCAGCATTGTGTGGTCAGGGTAGTGTGGAGGGACCAGTGGAGAGCTCAGGTGGGCAGGGGACGCATCAAGGAATTTTTCGCAAGAGGAAGCCGGAGGCAGAGAGGGGGAGCAGACCGAGTGGGGAAGGAGCCCAATGAAGGCAGGTGAGGCAGTTCTGGCCACCTAGAGGGTCCCGGTGCCAGCTGGGAGAAGCCAAACCCACCAAACCTGTAACTGGGGCCCCAAGGGCCACATCATCCCCCCGATGGCCCGTGTGGCCTTGTGCAAAGTGTTAGGTCACTCTGGGGCCCCCATAAGAAGGAGATGGGGCCGGACATGGGTGGTTCTTAGATCAAAAAGTCCCATACTTCCAACAAAGAGTTGCACGTGCAGCGGTGTGGTGCTGACGCAAAGCTCTGGCTTCCCACCTAGACTGTCTCGGGCGCTTCTAAATCACACGACATGGGAGCGGAAGAGGCGTCCAGAGCACAAGCCCTGCGATCCGGAAGGCCTGGGTTCAAACCCACCCCACCCTCGGTGTGGTCTTGGGCAAATTTTTTAACCACTTTAGGCTTCAGTTTGCTTCTCTGTGAAATAAGCCTGCAAAACAGCGCCACGAACAAACAGAACATACATTAGTGATGATTCGAGGTGACTCGGCACCCGGCCCACGGTAAGGGCTTGATACACTCAGTTCCTAATAAAATGATCATTCACATTTAACACAATGAGAAAAAAGGCAGTCACTTCAAAGTTAGTTGTTTTAGCCACTAGATGCAAATGGAAGTTGTTACATAGAGATAAGTGAAAATTTTCTTGAGTTGATCAAAAGCCTGGTTTAGAACCACGTAACATAAAGAGTAAAATTTTCAGTTCAGTCACATCCTCGTAACTTAGACTGTCACTCCAGCCCCGATCGCTGGGACACCAGATCCATCCTGAGCAAGTCCTAACAGCCTGACCCCCGCTCCTGCCCTCCCTCACCTGTCCTCTCTCACCTGCCCTCCCTCACCTGTCCTCTCTCACCTGCCCTCCCCTGCCCTCCCCTGTCCTACCCTCCCCTACCTGCCCTCCCTCACCTGCCTGCCCCAGCCCTGCCCTCACCTGCCCTCCCTCACCTACCTGCCCCAGCCCTGCCCTCACCTGCCCTCCCTCACCTACCTGTCCTCACCTGCCTGCCCCAGCCCTACCCTCCCTCACCTGCCTGCCCCAGCCCTGCCCTCACCTGCCCTCCCTCACCTACCTGCCCAGCCCTGCCTGCCACATTCCCCAGGTTCACCGTCTCTTGGCCACCAGTTCATGAAGCACCAGCCCAGCCTTATGACCCGATCTCAACCTTCTCAATTGGGATATTCCACTCCAGCACAAGAAACATGGAAGTTATTATATCTCGCCATCCAAGGATCAGTTTGGGAGTCCCTCCCCCACATCAAGGTCAAGACCAGAGAGCAGACATCAGTGCAGCAAGGCAGTGGCCGTACACGAGTGAGCCCCCCCCCCCCCGGGAAGGAACCTGGCATTGCATTCTCCTGAGGTTCTGGTCCTTCTGCCCCCAGGGACCAAGGCGTTGGGGCTAGAGGACAGGGGCCGCGGTGGGGACGAGGCTAACGGGGAACATGGGAGGTCAGCCTCTACATCACAATTAGCGGGGGAGAGCTCAGTTGCTCCAGTTTCCCTGTATTGTTTTTTTCTACTTTTTCCAGATTTTTAGATAAAATACCAGCTCAATGTTTTTATGTTTTTTTTAGACTAGGGGTCAAATAACACTACACACCAGATTCAGCCCCTGGGCCACCATTGCGTGAGCTCTCATTGGGCCTCCCCGACCAGTCCTCACCTGGCAAGGGCCCCCCACCCACCCCAGAGGCTGCCGTTTCCGCGGGGTCGGGGTCCAGGGTGCCTACCGTGAATTTCAACGGTCTGCCAGCAGAGGGCAGTGACGCGCCATACGCCAGCTCAGTCAATCTATCACAAAATCTTAACAAGGGATGACAGTGTCGCAAGAGCGGGGACGATAAGCTTTTCCTCCTTCCCCACAAACGTGCTGTGAGAACAGCCCTGAGGGTGGGCCGTACCCACAAGGGGACGATCCCATCTGTTCTGACTGGGTTGCCAAATGTCAGTCCCGAAGACCGAGTGCTGGTGAGGTGACCGAGGACCCAGAAGAGCTAGCTTCCCTTTGGAACATCCCCCCGCTTTGGAAACCGACCGACCGGCGACCCTGTCATCTTGCCGAACCCGCAAGTACCCGTGACCCGGCGATTCCATGAGGCAGATGCCCCCACCGCACGCACACATCGGTGCAGAGGGATGGGTTTTGGAACGCCCGTGGGCGACAGCCAACATTGGAAAGAGTGCAGACGCCCACCACCGGCGACGGGAAGGATAACTGAGTGTGGTCTGGTCACGCAGCGAACCCTCGGCTAACGACGAGCTGCTGCCGCCCCCATCGTCTGGGGGAATCGCGTGAGAGCAGCAGGAAGTCCACGAAACCACCGCAGAGGCCAGCGTTCGTTCCTGTGAGTTCTTTTGTATGAAACGCAGACAGCAGAGCTGCCCAGGCGCCGGATGGGATGGCCGTTGCCCTTAGGGACGCGTGGATGGTGACAAGGGCCCTGAGCGGTGTGGTTCTCCACCTGGGTGGTGGTCACGTGGGTGGGTTCACTTTGGGGAAGCTGAGTGTACGTTTGTGTCGTTTCCCACACGCGTGCTACAGGCTATGTCCTGTAGCATGCTACAGCAGTGTCCCCGTGGGGCGTCCGTGAGTGCACTGGGCAGGCAAGGGCTTCGACAGCAGAGGGAGAGAAAGTCCCCTGGATCCTGCACCGCTGCCTCCAGTCGTCACGTTCATTCCGGAACCACCCAGAACGGTAGACAGTGTGTGTCATCACAGGGGAAAACCAGCCTCCCTGGTGATGGACCGACCGATCAGCAGGCCAACTTCCCGGCTGTGGTGACCGGGACTCCCCCTGCTTCTGGCTGCCGCAAACACCGGATTGGCATTTGCGGTTGGAAAGCACTGTCAGCCTCCTGGTTTCTGGAGGAAACACAAATGCTGCAAGTGACCAGCACACCACTTAATAATTGGTCACCACCATGGAGCCTGAAGAAGCTGATCTGCAGTTCCAGCAACACGGACAGCTGCCAACCGCCCCATCACTACCAACAATTTCGAAACAGAGACACCCCGGCAAGAAAAGCCATGAGGTCCGAGTGTAGACTCAACGTCTCCCGAGTCCCAAAGGGACGGATTGAACACAGTCTGAGCTGCTTCAAGGTCCCACATTTCCTTAGCAGCTTTTGGCTACTGAGCTGTTTGCTTCCCAGCGCCTGCTTCTGCAGAGACCCTTTGCCTTCACGTGCAGAGACCAACAGGTGCCTGTTTGCCTCCCCACGTGAGACTGTGGCCTGTGACCCACGGAGGGTAAGAATAGGGAAGCCCAGCTTCCTCGCGGGAGTCTCAACAAGCCCTCCAGAGGGCGTCACCCTGAAAACCCTGCCCTCGCTGGGCTTCCTGACCTCCTCAGCAGGCACTCCAAGGCGCCAACCTTAATAAATGACTTGCACGCAAACTTGCATCTCAGGGCTGGCCCCTGGGAACCCTGACCTGACACAGAGGGGAAGATGGATTCTAGCATCTTGGAGATTTCAAAACCTGAAATGGGAGGGATTCGCCAGGGCCTTCCTGCCTCCCACGCACATGCCAGTCTGTCCAGTTTCTGCCGACCAAGCGAGTGGCTTACAGCAAGCTTGCAAGCGCTGTCATCATGTCCGAGCTTTGCTATTACTCAAGCTGTAATGTTTTCTCTGGGCGCACAGGCCTGCCCCCACGGGCCATTCCTCCGTCTTCAGCTTGGAACTCAGAACGCACTTTCCCATAAGAACAGTGGTGATGGTGACAGCTAAGACCGGACAGGGCTCCTTCCCAAAAATAAAAATCTTAACTAGGAATTGCCAAACTTGAAAGAGTGCTAATCTTGAGTTCCGGCAGCCTACGCTCATATCCGGTTGGTGGAGAGAGTGATGTTCCCGCCCCCCTATGACCCACATTTCTCTCCAGTACAGCAGGTAAGAGCTCTCGGTCTGTCATCTGAACAGACGCAGATGCCCTCCTTCCCACCAATCACCCTCGGCCAGGCCACTGGGCCTCGCTGTTCTCTGAATGTCGCCTCCTATCCAATGGACAGAGGAATGCCAACCCCTCAGGCTTATAGTGTAATCCAGAGATAATAGTAAATGGAGAATAAGCCTATGGAAAGGTTTCCCACAGTACCCACCACCAAAGAAATGCCGAGAGAAATTACAACATGGTACCAGGTTGGGTGAAGGTCAGCTCACTCTCACTCTGGGAGCACAGCGTGGGCCAGCTCCTTTAGAATTCTATACCTGGTGGGGCCTGCTAGAGCTAATGGCGCACAGCCCCCCAGCAAGCTCGTGCATTCCCAAGAGGCGTAAGGGCATGGAGCCATCCCCAAGACCGGTCAGAACATCACTGCAGCCTCATTTATGACAGGCGAAAGCCGGTGGCCACACTGGCGTCCATCCACAGCGGGCGGGGTAAGGGGCGCATGGTGGACTCAGACGATGGGATGCGAGGCCGCAGTGACAAGGAGCCAGCCACGGCTCCAACGGCACACAGGAATCTCACCGGCACTCTGCCGGGCGGAGGAGCCAGACATAAACGTGTGCTGTATGTAGGATTCCACTCAGGTCAAGTTCAAACACAGGCCAGACTGTCTTAGTTCAGACTGCCATCACAAAGTACTGCTTAGAAACAATGGAAATGTGTTTCTCACGCAGTTCCGGAGGCTGGGTGTCCCAGAACAGGGTGTGAGCATGGTCAAGTCCCGTTGACGGTATCCACATTGCGGACAGCTTTACGCTGACTGACCATAGGACCCAGCAATGCCACTCCTAGGTGTATACCCCAAGAATGAAAAACAGTTCAAACAAAAAGTGGCATGCGCCTGACCAGGCGGTGGTGCAGTGGAGAGAGCATCGGACTGGGATGCGGGAGACCCAGGTTCGAGACCCCGAGCTCGCCAGCTTGAGCACAGGCCCATCTGGCTTGAGCAAAAGCTCGCCAGCTTGGACCCAAGGTCGCTGGCTCCAGCAAGGGGTGGCTTAGTCTGCTGAAGGCCCGCGGTCAAGGCACGTGTGAGAAAGCAATCAATGAACAACTAAGGTGTCGCAATGAAAGACTGATGATTGATGCTTCTCACCTCTCTCCGTTCCTGTCTGTCTGTCCCTGTCTATCCCTCTCTCTGACTCTCTCTCTCTGTCCCTGAAAAAAAAAAAAAAAAGTGGCGTGCAGATGTTCACAGTGGCAACTATTCACGACAGCCAAGGGGTCCGTCGGTTGGTGTGTGGATAAGCCAGATGAGGCCCAAACGGACGATAGAATCGTATTCCGCCACCGAAGGAGGACACATTGCCAGAATGTGGTTGAACTTGAAGATGTGATGCTGAGAGAGGCCAAATACGAAAGGGCACGTAGTGTATGTATGTGAAATGTCCGCCTATATGAAATGTGCAGACTAGCAAATCCACAGAGGCAGGAGATCAGGGATTCCAGTGACTGGGGGGAGGGGTGTGGGGGTGCTTCACGGGGATGGGATTTCAGTTTGGGGCGGTGGGAAGGTGCTGAAGCTTGACAGCGGCGATGGCCGCACAGCACTGTGAATTCGTGTTTCACGTCACTGGACTGTGCACTTTAAAAATGGCTAAAAGGATCTATTTTTACATTGTATATTTTGCCACCTGAAAAAAAAAGAAAAGTTAAACCTTGAGTTTCTGTATGAGTCAACAATTCCACTCCTGAGTGTGTTCCCAAGAGAACTGAAAACACATGTCCACACAGAGAGGCCTTACCCTGATCCTTCTCGGTAACGTGGTTCATACCGGCCCAAGACGTGGAAACAGTCCAGCTGTCTGTGGAATGATGAATGGATGTTGTCCTTCCCTAGGTCTGCTGAAACAACTCACCACAAGCCAGGTGACTTAAAACAGAAAAGAAATGGATTGTTCTGGAGGCCAGACATCCGAAATGAAGGTGTCAGAAGGACCGTGCTCTCTGAAACCTCCTGAGAGAGCCTTCCCGCCCCTTCCAGCTTCTGGGCGGTGGCTGGTGGCCGGCCATCCTTGGCAGTTCTGACTTGTTTCTACATCATTTTCATTTCTGCCTCTGTCACCGCATGGCTCTCTTCTCTCTGTGTGTATGTGTCTTCAAAGGATGCCAGTCATGAAGGGCTCACTCCACAGGAACCCTGCTTCTAATTAACTGCATCTATGAGAACTCTTATTTCCAGATAAGGTCACATTCCCAAGCACTGAGGGTTAGGACTTCAACTTAGTTTTTTTGTTTTTTTTTTCTTTTGAGGGCTCAATTCAACTCATGACGCTGGATAAAGAAAAGGTGGCATATCCACATACTGGAATATTACTCAGTGAGGAAAGGGAATAAAAGACTGATAACATGCCTGACCAGGCGGTGGCGCAGTGAATAGAGCATCAGACTGGGATGTGGAGGACCCAGGTTCGAGACCTCGAGGTCGCCAGCTTGAGCAAAGGCTCATCTGGTTTGAGCAAAAGCTCATCAGCTTGGACCCAAGGTTGCTGGCTCCAGCAAGGGGTCACTCGGTCTGCTGACGGCCCGCGGTCAAGGCACATGTGAGAAAGCAATCAATGAACAACTAAGGTGTCGCAATGAAAAACTGATGATTGATGCTTCTCATCTCTCTCCATTCCTGTATGTCCCTATGTATTCTTCTCTCTGACTCTCTCTCTCTCTCTGTTCTTGTGGAAAAAAATAAGACTGATAACATGACACTGAGTGAAGAATGCCAGACACAAAGGGTCACACCGTGTGACTCTGTTTATGGGAAGCACCCAGAACAGGCGCCGCCGTAGACAACGGAAGGCAGACGGAGAGGCTGGAAGAGGAAGGGCTGAGGCGTGACTGCTAATGGGAACAGACCGCTTATTTTCAGAGCTGTGACAATGTTCAGGAACTCAACAGAGGTAAGAGTTGAACAACATGGTGTGACTTGGCTAAAACTTGACTACTGAATTGTTTACTTTGAAAGGGTGAATTTATGGCATATCAGTTAGAGCTCAATCGAAAAAAGGAGACTGTTAAAAGGATAAAAAACAAGCTACCACGAAACTGAAAACGCATGTATGCTACAACCCAGAAATTACAGTGCTGGGCATTCACCCAGAAATCAAAATTCCTGTGCTCACAAAAGCCTATTCATGGCAGCTTTATTCACAGTGTCCCTAGAATGGAAACAAATCCAGTGTCCTCCAAGGAAACTGTTACATTCATGCCATGGATACTACTTAGCAATAACAAGGGGGGAAAGAAACATTGATACACACAGTATCTTTTAGGAATCTCAAGGGAATTAGGCTGAGCGTGTGGGGTAGAGCCAATCTCAAAAGATTACATGCTGTATGGTTCTACTTATATAGCATTCTTTAAGTAACAACATTATAGGGAAGGAGAACACATCATAGTTTCCCCGGGTTAGGAGTGGGGAGGGGGGGTTAAAGGGCAGCATGAGAGAGATCTCGTCCTGGTTCGTGATGATGGTTCAGGTCCCTGTCCTGACTGTGGGGATGTTTACATACAATAGATTGACACCTATAATGAAGTCCATAAGACAGCACACACACACACACACACACGCACGCACACACACGCACACACACACTGCTTGTACAAACATCCACATATTGTACAAACATCGATTTCCTGGGCATGATATTAAGCAATAATTATGCAAGGTCTTCCCACTGGGGGAAACGAGATGTAAGGTATTACGAGACTTCCTTAGGTATCTTTTTTGGAAGCTTCCTGTGAATCTAGAAAATAAAAAGTATCATAAAAGTAGATTATTTATTTACAAAAAACATTGACCAGCCAGTACCACCTGAGCACTAACAGTCGGAACAGAGCCCAGATATAAACAACCTTGTCACACACAGAGCTGAAGCAAGCAGTCCCTGGCATTAGGGAGTTCCCAGTCTGGGGGGGTGTGGGGGGTGCAAGATATGTATGTGACAAACCGTAAAACGATTGGTAAGACCTGGGAAAGGTACCCAATCAAAGCCTTGTGGGAGAACAGAGAAGGGGTTGTTCCTTCTGACCATGAAGATCAGAGAAGACTTCCTGGAGGAGGTGACATTTGAGTAAAAGTTGAGGATGAAGACAGAGATTTGGACCAAAGGATGTGGGTCTTTGAGTGTCAGGACCAAAGGATGTGGGTCTTTGAGTGTCAGGACCAAAGGATGTGGGTCTTTGAATGTTTCTCTGGACAGTGGAGGGTCGCTGAAGGTATTTGAGCACGGGGCTAATATGGTGTTATCTCAGCAACAATGTAGAGATTAGACTGCCCCTGCGGGAGAGGTTAAAGGTGAGGTGGCCAGTAGAAATGCTGTGGCCATAATTCAGATAAGCAAGCAATAATAAGGGGCTGCTTTAGAGTCCTGGGAAGCCAGAGTAATGATGAGAAACATTCCAGGGAGCACTGTCTTAGTGACTAATTGGATGTTGAGGTCAAAGGGAGATAATGCAAGATTTCTGCCTTGGGTAACTTGGTGAGTGGTGAGCGTATGAACCAACCTAGGGGACTCGGGAGCAGCGGGAAGGGGGAAGACAATGGGACCTCCTGTCCTACAGGCAGCTGGAAATCTGAGTCCAAGCCTTGGGAAGAAAATGTTGGTAGTCATCACCTTTGAGCACTGAATTACAGGTCATCTCTGTCTGGTTGTTGTGAGGATCCTTCATGGGTAGTTGCTGCTCTTCTAGTGATAAAAAGAATATGCTATTTTTTTTTTTTAAGGGTAAAGAAAGCAGGAGACAGGTGGGGGCCCGAGGAGTCGGGAAGATCACAGACACGACAGAAGCGAGGACCGAGGCTGCGGCGTTCCGATCAGCACGGTCACCGAGCACTTCCTGGCCAAGCCAAGCTCTGGGTTCCCTGAAGTGAACACCACAGTGACCGTGACAGATAGCATCCCAGGCTCGGAGAGCCCCGAGGAGCGGGCAGCTGCCAAGGGTTGAGAGACAAACAGATGTTCCACTTTGAAAAAAAAAAAAGAAAGCGAGAAGGCCAGGTTTCTAGAAGTGGCAGAACTAGCATCTGGCTGGGCAAAAATCCTAAAATCCTGTAGTCCCTGGGAGAACAAGGCACATATGGATGGTCCCCAGCAGACAGCCTGGGCCCAGCAACTGTCCCTGCCAGAGGGAGCTCGCTTCCCTTCCCGAGAGGAGACTGAAGAGAGGGTGCGTCTGGGTCTCAGCCCAGCATGTGACAGGGGTCCTCGTGGGTGTCCTGCGGGTGCATTAGACAAACACGGGCCAAGGGCCGTCGAGAGACAGATTCAGAAGAGTCTGGACAGGCAAATGCAAAGTTTTGATTAATGGGTTGCTGCTGAGCCAGAAGAAAAGGTCTCGCGACCTCACAGTCCTCCTCTGGGCTCTGTCCTGTTATTCTTTTATTTTAACCAAGGAAATAGATATTGGCTCAGGATACAGGACAACTTAAGCAATCAGACATCTCCGGAAAAAGAACTGGCAGGCCCACTGCAGCGAGGCGTCCCGTCACCGGGAATGTTTGAGCATCCCCGGATGACCACATTCCTGGAACATGGAGGCCAGTGACCAGCCCTGAGTGACAGGACGTAGCGATGTCCTCTACGATCCTTTCCAGCTCTGAGGCCCCTGGCGTCTGTAAGTGCCCTTTGGACAGATCCACCAAGCAGCCTGACGTCTTGGCAAACCCTATGTGTCTACAACCGAGCTCATCCTCGGACGGCGGTTCACCTCTGTGGGTGGCGGGGGGTCCTTGCAGCCAGCCATTCCCACCCACAGCGTGCGTGTGAGAAAAAGCACTCCACCTGCCCTCGGCCTCCACCTGCCCACGGCCTCCACCTGCCCACGGCCTCCACCTGCCCTCGGCCTCCACCTGCCCACGGCCTCCACCTGCCCTCGGCCTCCACCTGCCCACGGCCTCAGGGTTTTCCTCTGTGGAAGGGGGTGACTCCTGCCTGGTGGAGTTGTGAGGGTTCAGTACGGACCTCTCATGGGCCTCAGTGCCCAGGTCCACCAGAGAGACACAGAGCCACGGAGCACCCACTGGGGCCACGTTTCCACGAGAGACCAGGCATACAGAAGGTGGATGACAAACACAATTAAAATGGGCAGATATACCAGGGGATGATAATTACAAAGTAAGGGAGAGTCCTGGGGATGAGGAGGGTTGGAACATTTCTCTCTGAACTTAAAAAAAAAAAGTGCAGAGCCTCTCAGGCCTGGACACAGTAGGCATCTGATACGTAACAGTCCCTCTTATGCCACCAGCTCTGCTCTTCTGCCTGGTGTGTCAATCTATTCCAGGTGCCGTGACGGGACCACAGACAGGGCGGCTTAAGCAACAGAAAGTTATTTGTTTCACAGCCTGGAGGCCGGACATCCCACGTCATGTCCAGCAGGGTGTGTTTCTGGCATGAGCTCTCTGCCTGGTTTGCAGATGGCCACCTTCTTACCATGACCTCACAGGTCAGAGAGACAGCAAGCTCTCTTACAAGGACACTAATCCTATGGGGTCAGGGACCCACCCTTGGGACTTCTTTCATCCCTAACGACTTCCTCAGAGACCTCCATCTACATACAGCCCCAGGCACACTGAGGCTTAGGATTCAACACAGGAATTTGGGTGGGACACAAAGATTCAGTGCAAAGCCAGCGGGGGTCTGCCTCTCGCAATCCCTGCAGGGGTCTTCACAGCAGCCGCACCCCCTAGGCCCTCTTCACCAGGGTCCTTCCCTGATCTTTCCAGCTGGAGAACTGGCTGGTGTGGCTGGCTCCCTCTGAACTGAATGTTTCTCCAAATGCCAATGGCAACCAGGCCCTCACACTGCGGCCGAGCCCAGCAGTCCTGCCAGTCCCCAATGAACAACCATTTAACCCTTAGGACCTCAACCCGCCCCTGCCTTCTGGACCTGGGTCCACTTTTTTTATGATTATTTTTATTTTTATTTTTTATTTTTTGTGACAGAGATGGAGAGGGACAGATAGGGACAGACAGGAAGGGAGAGAGATGAAAAACATCAATTCTTCGTTGCGGCTCCTTAGTTGTTCATTGATTGCTTTCTCATATGTGCCTTGACCGCGGGCCTTCAGCAGAGCGAGTGACCCCTTGCTCAAGCCAGTGACCTTGGGCTCAAGCTGGTGAGCCTTGCTCAAACCAAATGAGCCTGCACTTAAGCCTGTCACCTCGGGGACTCAAACCTGGGTCTTCCGCGTCCCGGTCTGACGACCTATCCACTGTGCCACCGCCTGGTCAGTCTGGACCCACTTTTTGAAAAGTGAACATTCCAGGACCTCCGTGATACGTTAATGATGCGGATAATCACAGTATCTAACATTTGCCGATGAACGTAATACCATAATATCTAATATGGCTTGCCTGTTCAATGTGACTCACCCACTCCAAAGACCCAAACCTGTGATTCATCCCCATTCTGAGGGCTCAGGCACCAATCGGAGAAAGATTCCCCCTCCGGGTCACATGGGAAGGTCATGCCAGGATTTGTACCCAGGCCTTTGGGCCACAGTGCACCCAGGGAAGAAACCCCTTGACACAGCCCACCTGTCCAGCCAAGGAGAGTAGTCGGCAGTGAGCCTGGAATGCCTGCCTCTTCCTAAAGCCTCAATTTTCTTGAAGAGCCGAGAGTGGGAAATACCAGTGATTTAGCTAGCAATTCAACACATTGTTTTGATGCTAAACATGCCTCTCTCATGGAGTAGAACGCAAAACATAAGAGCCTGTTAACAACGGTGAGGCTGGATTTCATCTGGGCGGGACCTGGAAGCCTTCTTTCTCTTGCCCCTTGGGATATGGATGGAGGTAGACAAGCTGGGGAGATCTACCCAGCCCCACCCCACTGAACCCCCCCTTCCTCCCCACCCTCTGCCCTCCAAACTCCCACAGCAACCCCTCCCCTCCTGCTCCCATTTGCCCTCTGGCAAGCCATGTTCTCTTTCTTTTCATGGGTCGTGCGTGTCCAATCTTTCCAGTAACCTCAGCCGTCCTTTGCAGACAAGAGCCTGTCTATGGCTTGGTGCGACCGAGAGCCACATCCTGCATGCAACACTGGCCGATGACTTTCAGGGCAGGTATTCCTGAAAGTCATTTGTTCGGGGCCATGCCTGCAGAAAGGCACAGGGCACTTTTTGAGTGACACAATGTCCCGTAAACTCTAGCTAGCTTTGATTGGCTACGTCTAGTTTGTCACCAGGCAGAAGGGAAAACTGTAAGGAGACCTGTCCTGCACGCAGACATGCATAACCATATTGTCATCGTGAAGTCACCGGGCATGCTCCCTGCCCCACCCGTTCTGTCTGCCTGGTTGCTTATCTGTCCCTTAGCTCGCTCCTCCCAGATGAGGTCACAACCCCCTCTGAGATCTGTTCTGAACACCAGGGAAGCTCTGCTCAGTTGCACAGACTCTCGGTTTACCTGTATTTGGCTGAGGCTTAATTGCCGTTTATTTTCTTCGCATTGGGTCTGTGTCCCTGGCACCTAGCAGGCAGTCACAGAAGTGCTGGTCAAAGCCTGACCTGGGGTGGCGCAGTGGATAAAGCGTCGACCTCGAACGCTGAGGTTGCGGGTTCAAAACCCTGCACTGGTCTGGTCAAGGCACATATGGGAGTTGAAGCTTCCTGCTCCTCCCCCCTTTCTTCCTCTCTCTCTCTCTCTCTATCTATCTATCTATCTATCTATCTCTCCTCTCTAAAATGAACACATAAGAAAAAAGCAAACAAACAAACAAAAGACATGGTGGTCAAATGACTGGAAGCTCCCCCGATAACGTGAACCCCCTACCATGTGCTCTGGTTGTGCTGTCAGAGGATCGCTCAGGAAGGGGTGCTCGGCTGACTCACACCCGGGGTTTATTATGGGGGGAACCAGCGCTGGGGGTGGGAGCGCGGGGAGACTCTCCCAGGCCAGCCCTGGCGATGCCTGATTACACAGGACGAGGACGCGAAGTCAGGGAGGAGCCGCGAGGATTTCCGGGCGCCGCCGGGTTCAATCCCCGTCCTGCAGTGCCATCTGCAGGGCACCGGGCTGCTCTTCAGGCGGATCCGAGGGGCGGCAAACTCGGTTGGGAAACAGAGAATCACCCTCGTGAGCGAGCGACCGGGGCTTTCCATCCAAAATAAGGTCAGAGCGCTTGAGAAGCTCCTGCATGCTGACCTTCTTCTCCTTGCTGTGCGCGAGGGCGACACCCACTGCTGGTCCCCTACGCTGGGAGCCAGCAGGGCCGCGGGGGGCTCCGGCAGGGAGAAGCGCCCCAGATCAGCACCTACCCCACCCACCCAGGGTACTGTGTCTGGCAAGCTGGGAATGGGGAGGGCTGGGACTCTGTACTCCTAGTAAAACCCTACATGCCGGGGCTGTTGGTCTGTTGGGACGAGTTCAGCATCACCCGGGAGCTTGTCCATGAGAAGAGAGTCTCGGGGCCCCAACCCAGACCTCCCGGATCGGGATCCGCATTGAAACCCGCCCCCCGCCCCCAGGTGACGCACAGATAGATGCCGTAAATCCGTCCACAGGTTGAAACCACCTGCAGGGCTTTTAAAAATAAAATTGCTGCCGACCCCCCACTGTCATCACCTGTGTTGGGGGCGACCTGCAGATCAGGGTGTGTGGTACACTTCCCAGGTGGTGCTGCTCTTAATCTAAAAGTTTTGAGAGTTTTGCTTTAGGTTGGAATACTCATCAATATTTTATTGTTTTCGCTCGTATTTTTATTAATATGTTTCAGAATATTTTTTTTTTTCCTCCAGGGAAGACATACAAATAGCCACGAGCCCATGAAAAGGCGCTCCACATCATGAATCACAAGGGAAATAAAAATCAAAACCACAGTGAGCCGCCACCTGACGCCTACTCGAATGGATACAATTTACAATCTTAGAAACTGAAAGTAACAAGGGCTGGAGAGGACACGTCAAAATGGCAACCCTTCCTCCACGTTGCTGCAGCAAGAGAACTGCCCGAGTCCAGGACCCCATAATTAAACGTGGGTCCCTGCATCTTATACGACCTCTCTGCGCCACGGTCAGGACTCGTGGTGTTTGGGATGCCATCATTTCCAGGGCTCTGCTGGAAGGGACGCAGGCCAGTCACATGCAGTAAGGGGACAGGGACTTTTCCTGTCGTATCCTCAGAACCCATGCCCCAAGCTGGGCCTCCCCAACCGGCCATCCAGGGTGAAAGTCACTTGTGGACACCACCACCACCACCTCCCCCCCCCCACCTGCAACCCCGCTGATGAACCCCCAGGGTCCTCATTTTAATATGAGCATCAGTGCAGGTGCAACAGGGAGAGATACCACCAGAGGGTGTGGCCAAATTGTCCCCAAGCCACATCCCCTGGGCTGCATCCTCACTGCCAAGCAAACACCAACACAGACTCCCCAGAGAACGGTCATCGGTCATCGTAAAACAGCCTCTTCTTTACCCTTACTTCCCTTTGGGCGCCACCTCCCCACCTCCACGATGACCTTTCTGACTCTCTCATCATTTCTATGAGCCTGTTTAACTCCCTGAAGAGATGAGATATGTTGTGAACTAACACCCATTCGAATACAACTGTCCAGGGGGAGCCGCAGCGGATGAAAGCCTGGCCCTTACTAACTCTTGAGCCCATGACAAGTTTGGGGGTGGAAGGGGAAGGCCTTCGACAGTGGACAAGCCAGCCATCCACGACTGGAATCCCAACTATGCGTCCGACCCCTACAATGGGCCTGGGGCACTACTCTCAGGACTGTGCTCACATCTACCAAACGTCTGGCGTGCACCCTGCCGGGTGAACCCTGAGCAGATGGATGGGTTCTCTCCGCAGGGTTTACCGGACACCTCCTGTGGTGAGCTCCGACCGGGTTGGATGCCACAAACACAGCTTCGATGTAAACGAGCGAGGCTTTTGGGAGTGGGCGAGACAGACCCTATGCCGTAACCTGAGACGTGACACGGACCGTGATGGCACTAACACGGGACGGAAATAGACGCATGCATGCTACTTTAGGAGGGAAATGTGCCAAAAGGCCTCTCTGGGGGACATCTGAGCCACAAGTAGGTCATGAGAGCTGTAATCCTGCAGCGCTCTCGCATGTGGCTGGGGCAGAGAAGGGGAGGAGGGACTGGGGGGGGGGGCGCTGGGTTGCTCAGTCCCTGCTTTGCTCTGGAACCTTCCAGCACCATTGCCTCCATCTGTAAAAAGAGCCAAGATCAGAGCATGGCTCCAAAACTCCATGACGCTCTCCCCACTGAAAGGTGGGGGTCTATGTCCCCCCTCTCCTTAAACCTGGGCAGGTTTTAGATTGCTCCAACCAAAAAATGTATGGGAAAAGTAAGACACCAGCGACTTTTGAGGCTAGGTCCGGAAGGACCACGTGGTTTCCACCCACCTCTCTCAGAAGCCTCCCCAGGCAAGAAGTCCGACCACCTTGCTGAAGAAGCCACAGGTGGGCACACCCAAAGACAGCCTCATCTGAGCTCCCAGCTGCCAGCCAGCGACACCTGCCAGTCAGATGACCAAGCCAACATGGATGTCCGGCCCCATAGGGCGGCCGGGTGCCCACAGTCCCCACTGACATCAGAGGGTACCACATGAGACCTCAAGCAAGAACTGCCCCACTGAGCCCTAACCGAACTCTTGAGACCCATCCAGTTCCGAGCCAGATATGGTAGTTGTACACGAGTAAGTTTGAGGGTAACTTTTCCCACAGAATTATGGGAGTGCCTAGCTCTCTGCCCTCACTTTTTAAAACTCTTCCTTGCTCGAAGGTCCCACCACCTGGTCTTTTTTTCTTTTCCTCAAAACACTTCCATGGCTCTGACCTCAGGGCTTTCCTGCACCAGGTTCTCTCCTGGGAAACTCCCTTCCGCCTTCCTCCCAATCTTCCATGGCTGTCTCCTTATCTGTAGGTCACAGCTCAATGGCCACCCCTCAGAGAAGTTCCTCAGGATCACCTAGTGTGGGTAAGCCACCCCCCCACCGCCGCCGTCCCCAAAGGCTGGGTTTTTGCAGCACCTCCACCACCTGCTCTCCCTGTACAAGCCTAGCACGAAGTCAGCGTGGACACGTAAGACACGACAAGGAAACGGCCAGGAGATGAGAGGGAGAAGCATTTCCGTCAGAGGGAACAGCGAGGAGGAGCCCTGAGGCTGGTGCCCTCTGGGTCAGAAAGGCAGCTGATTGGGGCTGGATGGCTTCCAGGTGACACCGCAGGGGTGAGAGAGGTTGGGGGCCTTTCAGAACATGAGAAAGATACTGTAGGGACCTCCTATCCGTGGCATCAGACAACATTGTTCCTTCTGCCTGGATTATTTCACTTGCACAACGTCTTCCAGGTCCCGGCATGTCACAGCACGGACTGGACTGCGATCAAGGACGCGCAACACAAAGCTGAGGTTGTTGCTAAGGTTGATCGTATTTCCCGGTGTGTAAACGCCGCATCTGGATCACCCCCGGGTTAGCACGGCCGCCTGGTGTGTTTAAAGGGGCCCCTGGCGGCCGAGGAGGGCAAGTCCCCACGCGGGACACGGGCCTGGGGCAGCAGCGAGGGCGGGTCAGTCCTTAATCTTCGCGACCACGATCTCAGCCCCACGTCCCAGGCGAGGACCCCAAGCTGTGAGCAGCCAGGAGGGTCACCCAGCCGGGAAGGAACAGACCGGGGCCGGGCTGCCGGGAACCCTTCTCGGCCGCCGCCCTTCCCTTCCCCTCCTGGCCGCACGACCCCGCCCCAGCTCGACCGCGCACGCGCAAAAGGAGCCGCGCAGCGCAGGGCGCGTGCGCGGAAGGAGCCCGGTGCGGAAGGCTCCGCTCCCGACGGGTGTGAATCCACGGTCCGGGCTTTTGGCCCCGCCAGGGGTTCTGTTTATAAACACACCGCGAGGTCGCCCGGCGAGGGCTAACCCTAAAGGTAGTGGGGTCGGAGGTCGGAGGTCAGCGGGGGCGCCGGCCGGAGAGAACGAGCCCTTCACCCTCGTGGGCTGCTGACTCTACGGCGTGGCCGATCCAGTGGTCCGACCGCGGTCCCGGGCTGCCGGAGGGGGACGCCACGTGGTACGCACGTGGTCGGGTCCCGGCGCGGCGGCCTCCCCTCCCCCCACGGTGCTGGCTGTCCGCAGCGCCCCCTGGCGGCGGCCGGGCGCGCCACGCTGCACGTCGCGCTTGTGCGCAACGCGTCTTCCGGTCCGCGCGGGAGCCGGGCATGGGTCCCGCAGCCTCGTGACAGCTGCGCGTCCGCCGGGCCGCGCCGGGGTCCCGGCGGGGTGGGGCGACCCGCCAAGGTCACACGAGCAAGCGAGTCCTGGCGAGGCGGTGGGGCCTGGGGCAGGGACACCCGCGGTCCACGTGGATCTCGGGCCGGATGTGCCCCTCGGGCGGGGTTGTGATGCACGTTGATGACTCCGCGCTGGCTGGTCTGGGCGGGGGGTGCCCCGACCGCTTCCCCAACCTGAGACCGAGTTCCTGTTCTCAACCCACGCGTGGTTCAGTGCTCAGTGCGCTGTTAGGAAGTGAACGGATGGCTAGCCGGTGGATGATGAAAATATTCCCAAATCGTTGTTTTCAGGTGTTTATTACATCATCTACTTTGTAGCTTTCATTTATGAGATTCTGCGTGGCCGTTGCTCCTCCTCACCCACCCACCACCACCACCACCACCACCACCCTTTTGACTTGATACTATTAAGTCTGAAAAGATCTGAGGGGGGCTTACAGCACATTCAAAAGCAGACTTCCCATGACTTTTTTTATCTGCTCTTTTCTCATCAAGTCTCACAGTTGCGCGGCCGCTGAGATTGCTCTCTGGAATTAGTGCTCTTAGAAGTTGATGGCGCTCCAGCGGCATTTTTCAAATACCTGCTGTGTGCCAGGCACTAAAGGGACATGGGTCACATCCGGCTAACAGCAAACCTGAAGTGGTTAAATTTTAAAGGAAATCCAGGAAGTACTTATCCTAAACATCAGGCTGATGGTACACAGTCAACAGCTGGTGGGGGTGAGGAGGTCACGTGTACATATACACACGTTTACTTTAAACTTGGTGGATAGGAAAGTATATGTATGACACTCTGCAAAAGAGTGATAAAACCCTCAGTACTCTCTCTAGAGCCAACCTCTGGTTGATATTTAACTGCAGCCCGTCGAATTGAGTTGCCTCCAACCCTGTTTTCCCCATAAATGTATTGCCATTCAGTGGAGTGTGTGATACGGTTGATACTCCGTCAATAAGTAAGACAAACGAAACCAGAAAGACATAGGTCTGGATACCCTGGCGATGTGAACTAGCGTGGGACCGGTACAGGGGAGGGTTTCCGCCGGCCTGCTTTCTGTTCATTTCCTTCCCATTTTAACTCATCCGTGCCTGTCACCTTCCTCTGACTTCCCCAGCCTGCCCTCGCCTCTGCTGTGTTCCCCGGAGCCCGCTCAGTGTGCCCCAAGTTAGCCCACGCTGTCGGGAGAGCTGAGAGCCTTGTCCCTGTTCACAGGCCTGCATTCTTCTCGCGATCACAGAGGCCCGGAGGCCCAGCCACCTCGGCGCCTGCATGGAGGAGCCCTCCCGGCACCGGCACCCCTTCCTGGGAAGTGTCCACTGCACCAGCCCTGCCCCTGGCGCCTTGACTCTTATCTCTGAGCTTTCACACAAGAAAACAAGGGTCTCTGGGCCCCCATCCCAGCTCCAGCGCTTTGCAGACGGAGCACCCCCCCTGCCCCCACTTCCCCCGCAAAGCCTCCCAGACCCGCGCAGTGCGCGAGGTTGGCCTGACACAGAGGAAACCGCCCGAAACCTCGCTGGAGTGAGGGCTGGTTTCCCAGCCCATCACCCTTTATGGCTGTTTTCTGCTGAACAAAGGCCTGGCTGGCCCCTGCAGCTCACGCCACTGCTCTATTGAAATCTCGAGGTGGTTCCCTATTAATCACTCTCCTCCGTGCCTCAGAGGCCAGAAAGGGAGTCAAACAAAACCTCTTTTCAAAGCAGGAAGAGGGTTCCAGAAGCCTGAGCAGAAAGATGCCCCCCACCCCCCGCCACCCCTCTTGCCAGCATAACACTAACAAGATGCTGGGCCTCCCAGACTCACACACAAGGACAGCAGCCTGGGGGGGGGGGGGGGTCGAACTTGGAATGTGACCAGTTCCTCTGGGCTCCCAAGGCTCCATGCAGGAGGCAGGGCTTGAGCGCGGGGCTTGCCAGCTTGAGGCTCTAACTCGCTTTATTTTAGAAACCAAAGACCCAATGAAATAATTTAAAAAAAAAAAAAAATAGACACATACGAGGAGAGTGGGAGAGATCAAAAAGCCATAACCTTGAATCTCCTACTCCTCTGTCTCTTTCTCCCCATGTTACTACTGGGCCTTACCCAATAAGTGGTATTGCGTTATTCACTGGTCTGTAACTATGAGAGTTGGCTTCTCTCTCTTTTTTTTAAACAGAAGACAGAAGCCATCATTTCCCTGGCAAATCCCCGTCCCCCCCGGGAACCAGGCCTGTCATTGGTGGGCCAGCTTGGATTGTTTTGTTAGGGAGAGAAATGGCCTTTTCAACCAGATGCTGTGATTCCTTCAGGCGTGAGAAGCACCAGTCCTAGAGTTGTACGCCTTTGAATGGAAGCATGTTCTTTTTCATTAAAAATTTAACTTTTAAAGGAAAGAGAGAAAAACAAGCTGGCTCAACAGCATTTGCACGCCGTCCACTCACATGTGAGAGCAGACATCCATTGGAAACTGACCGGGGCAAAGCATTAACTTGGAAAAGCAGGTGAATTACGATTCAGCTGGCCACTGGGAAAGCATCATCATCTGTGTCCCAGCAAGGTGGGGTTGCTACCACAGTGTCGACGTGGCCTGCCTTGGATACAGTGCGGTGAGTCTGAAACCAAGATAGTCCAGACCACAGGGAGGATGGGGGGTGAGTATCATCACCCCGAGAGGGCAGATGCTGTTCTCGCAGGGAAAATCCTGAGACACAAACTTCACGACTTGGTTTGTGATCTAAGCATCACCCCCTGGTTGGCATGCCGGGTGGGTTTTTGATAAATGGAGAAATGCCATATCAAGTGAAGTGGAGAAAAGCAAGATATGAGACAGACTGTGTGTGTGTGTGTGTATGTGTGTGTGTGTGTGTGTGTGTGTGTGATCTGAAGAACATGCACCAAACTGACTATCAACACTAGCAGTCAGCAATGCCTACTGCCCCCTTAAAGGTTAGCAGGACTAAGTGACTGGAACTCATCACCTCACGGACAGCTGCCCTAGCCTGGCACACCCCATAATCAGATGGCAGGAGAATCCTGCCGTGGCAGTTAGGGAATATTCTGGAGCTTTGCTATTATGAGACTTTTTAAATTAAATAAAATGACACTTTACTATGAGAGATGATGCTATTAATGGCTCTCCTGTGCTTCCTCAGGATTCCTCACACCAGTTAAAGTGGGAATATAAGGAACCACCACACGCCCGCTCACTATTATTTCAGGCAGTGTCAGGCACTCAATGGCCGGTCTTGCTGAGAGAAGGACACTGACGATTGGAAAGTTTTGTCTTTTGCTTTTATATCTTTTTTTTTTTTTTTTGTATTTTTCTGAAATGAGAAGCAGGAAGGCAGACAGACAGACTCCCGCATGCGTCCAACCGGGAACCACCCGGCATGCCCACCAGGGGGAATGCTCTGCCCATCTGGGCTGTTGCTCCATTGCAACCAGAGCCATTCTAGCACCTGAGGTGGAGGCTATGGAGCCGTCCTCAGTGCCCGGGACAACTTTGCTCCAATGGAGCCTTGGCTGCGGGAGGGGAAGAGAGAGAGAGAGAGAGGAAGGAGAGGGGGAAGGGTGGAGAAGCAGATGGGCGCTTCTCCTGTGTGCCCTGGCTGGGAATCAAACCTGGGACTTCCACACGTTGGGCTGACGCTCTACCACTGAGCCAGCTGCCCAGGGCCTGCTTTTACATCTTGCAGCACAAATCAATGCACAGGGCCCCACCAAAAAAAATTCAGTGATGTTCATTCTACCCGGTCCTCAACACAGGCTTTAATTGTCCCAAACTAAAGAAGAAGATTAGAAGGATGCTAAACCTTTGAGCTAACTTCAAAATTCAACACATGAGAATAGGGAGGAAGGTCGGCACTCAGGTATTCGGCTCACCACCCCCCCTTCCCCTGTGAGAGCCCTTCCAAAGCACAGGTTTGTAGTGGTTTTGCAAAGAGTAATCGACCAATGTAGGCGCCCTACAGTTATTTCAAAGGATGTCCATCCACTAAGGATTTTTGATAAATGGAGAAATGCAAGTGAAGTGGAGAAAAGCAAGATATGAGACAGACTGTGTGTGTGTGTGTGTGTGTGTGTGTGTGTGTGATCTGAAGAACATGCACCAAACTGACTATCAATCACTAGCAGTCAGTGGTGAGATTACGTATATGATTGGGTTCTTTTATGTATAGATAGATAGATAGATAGATAGATAGATAGATGTTATTTCCCTGATTTTCTACAATGAACCTATGTTGCATTTCTAATCAAAACTGTAGGCCCTGGCCAGTTGGCTCAGCGGTAGAGCGTCGGCCCAGCATGTGGAAGTCCTGGGTTTGATTCCCGGTCAGGGCACACAGGAGAAGCACCTGTCTGCTTCTCCCCCCTTCCCCCTCTCCTTCCTCTATATCTCTCTCTTCTCCTCCTGCAGCCAAGGCTCCATGGGAGCAAAGTTGGCCCAGGCACTGAGGATGGCTCCATGGCCTCCGCCTCAGGTGCTAGAATGGCTCTGGTTGCAATGGAGCAACAGCCCAGATGGGCAGAGCATTCCTCCTGGTGGGCATGCCAGGTGGATCTCAGTTGGGCGCATGCGGGAGTCTGTCTCTCTGCCTCCCTGCTTCTCACTTCAGGGGGAAGAAAAAGTGTAGTTCTCAAAATGAAATTTAACAGAAATTGGCATAAGCCTCTAATATTCCTTTTCTCCCGTATTACCTTTCTTCTTTTGTGGTTGTGTGGTCCCCTTAAGTTCCTTCTAGTCAGTTCTTGCTGTGCCAGCTTGTTGCTTGAGAACGATTGCCTTGGTCCTCGTTGGTCCCCTGCCGTGAGGTCGCGTGGCAGAGCAGCCTGGTGTGAAATGAGTCCAGACCGGAGCAACAAATGAAACAATCTGACCTTCCCAACGATCACACCTTATTGGATGTGTACATACGGCCGCCAGCTTCCCGGAGCATTACCTTTAAGAAATGCATGAGAAAGAAGAACGCCTTAAGGACTAGTTTCTGCTTCCACACCCAGCCGTGAAAATCTCTACGTGTGCCTTAGAAACGGCTGGGCTCCAGAACTCTCCGCCCTGGTCTAGCAGGTGCGTTTCGGTGACCTGCCTTGCGGCCCCCTCCTTCTCTGCCAGGAGAACCCAGATCCTGTCCAGATACCCAGGTCCCGTCAGCTTCAGGAGAGGTGGGCCCAGCTCCCAAGAGAGAAGCATGATTGGGTCGGAAAGCATGGTGGTCTCCAGCCCCTTGCCGGGGAGAGTGGGCGGGGCAAGAGCACGTGTGTCATTTTGACCAATGAGACATGAGGGGAAGTGGGCGGGGGAGCAGGGGAGAGGGGGCGAGGAGATCCTGAGAAAAGTGGCTTTGTTCCTGAAAAAGAGATGCACGAGGAAAAAAATGGTTTCTGAACCTGGTTTGTGAAGATGGGGGGGTTCAGGGCGGTGGCTAGGACCCCTGCAGCTACCTGGGGGTCATGAGAGCCCGTTCATCAAGGACAGGGAAGCCAGATGCCAGAGTCCGGGATGGCACCGCTGAGTCCTAGGGCTGCCCATCCCCTAGTTCCCACCCGTGAGGTCACTCATCTCATCCGTGTGGGAGCCGCGTTGCATTGGGTTTCCTTTCCTTTGCGGATAAAGCCTGCCAGCTGAGTCAGGGACGCACTCCGCGACCCCTGTGGCCCATAAACCTCCTTCTGCGTGTGTAGCCTAAAACAGTGGTTCTCGAACTTCGGCGTGCATCGGAATGTCCTAGCGGGCTCTGCCACCCCGCACCCCCCCAGTCCGAGCCAGGGTGTGTGTGGGACCCCAGAACCTGCCTCTCTCACAAGTTCTCAGTGTGCTGATGACCTGGGGAAGCACACTTTGAGAACCATCTAGAGCAGTGGTTCTTAACCTTTTCTGGGGTACCGAACCCACCAGTTTCATATGCGCATTCACCGAACCCTTCTTTAGTGATAAATAAAATATGATTTTTTTTTCCAAATTCAAGACATAGGTATATGTTTTTTTTTACTGGTGCACAAAATGAGCCGTGCATGAACATCCCCTTGCTCAAAGAACAAAACCAACAAAGTGCATGAACTCACAACAAATGACGGTATTACTTTATTCTGGCCTCCGCGGCAGAGGCTTCTCCGAACCCCTGAGACCGACTCATCGAACCCCTGGGGTTCGATAGAACCCAGGTGAAGAACCGCTGTTCTAGAGAGATGTATGTCCTCTGGGTTACCTGCTCAGGAAGTGTTCTTAGAGCGATAGCTAAAAATGTCCATTGAACGAATCAAGTGTGGCGCGTTCGTGGTATCAAACGCTCACCCTTGTAGAGCACTGGGCACGAATGAACACCACCTGCGAAGGTAGGCACGCCTCAGCCGTGCTCTTGGAACGTAAAAAGCCAGACACATGTGACCGTAGACAGTGTAATTCCAACCATAAAAAAAAACAAAATAACTTAAAAAGCAGATAACCTCAAACCATATTATTCAGGGTAGCATGCATAGGTGATAAAAAGAACTCAGGAAAATCAACAAAGCCACACAGAAGTTGGTGTAGCGGTTTCCTGCAGGGGGAAACAGCGGTGACTGAGCCGGGGTGGAGTTGCCATCTGGGCTCCAAACTCACCCTAGCGATCAGCGCCCTGGTGTCGGCTGGGACTGAGGACCTGCCAGTAGGCGGCGCTAGACCAAGCCAGGGAGAGGAAGGAAGGACTCCCCAGGTTTCTTCCCTGTGGGTCCCCCACCTCTTTGTTTCCCTGAGATCTTCCAGCCCAGTGTCTTTGCCTCTGTCACCCGTTCCTCCCAGTAGCAGCTGCTTCTTCTTCGACAGCTATTTTTCTAACACAGAAATGACTCACGTGACCCCTCAGGGTTCTCAGCACCAACCACCACCCCCTCCTCGCCAACTGGGGTTGCAGCCCCTCTAACTTCCTAAGTGGCTGTAGCTCCAGCTTCGCCACTCTGTCCCCACCCCAACCCTAGCGTTCGCTTGCGCTTCGTGGAGTTGCTACCCATGACGGTTCTCTGTCACCCTTCAGTCACCTAGTTCACACAGTTCTACCTATCAGTTCTTTATGTTAAAAAGAAGCCAGTGGCGCCTGACCTGTGGTGGCGCAGTGGATAAAGCGTCGACCTGGGAACACTGAGGTCGCCAGTTCAAAACCCTGCACTGGTCTGGTCAAGGCACATATGGGAGTTGATGCTTCCAGCTCCTCCCCCCTTTCTCTCTTTCTCTCTCTTTCTCTCTCTCACTCTGTGTCTCCTCTCTAAAATGAATTAAAAAAAAAAATTTAGAAAAAAAAAAAAAAGAAGAAGAAGCCAGCGGCTCTTGTTGTCTTTGTACTTGTTTCACGGTCACCTCTAGTTTTGAGCCCACCCCTCAGGCAGTCAGAAGGGCAGCCAAGGGGAAGAGGTGCTTCCCAGCTGTGTCTGCCCCTCCAAGAGCCCTCTCCCCTGGCTGGACTTTCATGGCTAAGACCAAGAAAGCCTAGGCAGCGTGGAATAGGTCAGCCATCCCAAGCTTTGTGGCCTCTGCTTAAATGCGTTCACAATAGTCATGTCGTATGGCCACTGCTGGCTTCAAGGAAGGCTGAGTGTGAGAACTATCATTTTTTTAGAAATGTCATTTTTAGACTCGGTGCCCACCCCAGGCCATATCGGAGCTGTGTTAATAAAAGATAAACGCAGAGCGGACACAGGGGAGGCTGACGGTGGTTCTGCCCTTTTTTAACTCCAGACTAACCACTGACCACCCTGCAACGTCGCCTGAGGTCACCCGGCTGCCGCCCCTTTCCCTCCCTCAAACTGTGAAGGATCCGTTTCTGGCACCCCACAGGGGAGACTCGTCCCCACCCTCGACCGTTTTCAATCTTCGGTGGCTGATTAAACTCTGCAGGACAGGTGGAGGGCCGTACACCTCCCCTGTGGTGCAGAGTTGCCAAGCGACAGCAGTGACCAAGGGGACCACGGCCGTGTTACGGAGACTCCTTCAGTCTTCCCATGTCCACGCCAAGTGCGGCTCTATCCGCATGGGGGTCAGGGGGTCAGTCCTTGGTTTTGTGAGGGGTCTGGGAGTCTTGGGTCCTGTCTTCTCTTTTCCACCTTGTGTTTATCTGGTGCTTTTCTCCATGTTGTCATCGCATCCTAGGTTTATACCCTTTGGCACCCGCATCTACCACTGCTGGCTCGACAGGAAAACGCTTGCTCGGGAGGACTTCCAATCTAGTAAGTTGGGATGCCGGCCCACTTGAATTTCACCAGCTAGCTGCTCGTCCCCTTATGGGAATAATAAACAGAAAACGAGGGAGGCAAAATGAAGTCTTCTAGATTTCATTGTTTTTGATGAAGTTTAGTTCGTAAGACTCTTAGCAACCTAGTTTTTTTCCTTGAAGAGTTAATAAAACTGTGGAGGGGGCGGGTGGGTAGGTGGAGGCCAAGGAGGGAAACCAGTCTATGTACAACATGTCATGTGCATGTCCTGACCTCCCCACGCCCCTCCCTCCTGAAGGCTGCAGCTCACTGCTTCCAATGTCCCCAGCCCCCATGCATGCAATAAACCACACTCCTTACACACACACACATACACACACACACACACACACACACACACACGCCCGAGAGTTGGGCTGCAAGCCTTCTTCTCAAATTCCATTTCCTCCCCAGGGATACCCCTGTCCCCATCCACGTGGGAAGCTGCCTCTGCCTTTTCCTTTCTCCCACGTCCAAACGGGGACTCTGAACATGTACTTAAAGCAGAAGGAGACATCAGCGGTTCCTGCCTGCAGCCTGTCATTCACGGACATCCAGTTACGTTTGGCCCCACCCTCTTTAATCCCATTGTCTTCCTCGTTCAGAGCTCTGAAGATTTCTAGTGGAACCTCTACTCGGGTCTACTTATTTTTTTTTTTATGTTTTGATTATCATTTTAGGTTGGACCCTATGAGCTCCGTGACAGTTGACCACATGTGACCCTCTGTGAGGGGCAGGGGGTGGAGTCAAGCGACATGTAGTAGCAGAGGTTGAAATCTTCCTTGGGCCAAGCCTGTGACATGCGCGTTGCACGTAAGTGCTCTGTAAACGTGACCCCAGATAAATCACAACGCAGCAAACTGCGCAGAGGAGCTGGGGAGCGGGCGGGGGGTCTGCTTCTGGGGCAAGTTTGCTTAGTTTTTCCCCAGCAGCTTCTGTGAGCTTGGACAAGACCACATCTGAGTGTCTGTCCAGCCTGTCAGCTACCGAACCATAACAATAATCTCTCGAACTGCCTTCAAATAAAAAAAAAAACCTGGCCAGTTTGCTCAGTGGTAGAGCGGCAGCCCAGCCTGTAGAAGTCCTGGGTTCAATTCCTGGCCAGGGCACACAGGAGAGGCTCCCATCTGCTTCTCCACCCTTCCCCCTCTCCTTTCTCTCTATCTCTCTCTTCCCCTCCCACAGTCAAGGCTCCATTGGAGCAAAGTTGTCCCAGGCACTGAGGACGGCTCCATGGCCTCCGCCTCAGGTGCTAGAATGGCTCTGGTTGCAATGGAGCAACAGCCCAGATGGGCAGAGCATCGCCCCCTGGTGGGCATGCCGGGTGGATCCCGGTCGGGCGCATGTGGGAGTCTGTATCTCTGCCTCCCCGCTTCTCACTTCAGAAAAAGACAAATAAATAAATTTTTTTAAATCATAAAACCCAGGTATTGCTGGTATCAAACATGAAGACATGATCCTTAAAATGTGTGCAGCAGGGTCGTCCTGCCACCTAAGTCTGTCCTCCATCCTCCCTGGATTCGTTTCCGGGAGCAGCCGGGCCTCGTGCACCCTGGTTCCGGGGGTGTCCAGGTTGCGGGACTGAAAGCCTAAGTGTTCAGTGTGTGGGGGGGGTCCTCTCAGGAGCCTCTGCAAAGGGAGAGGGAGACGTTGCCAGAGGGGGGGCCCCGACCACCACTGGTCTGCTCTCTTCTATGTCGTGTCCCCTTCCCTGCCACTTCCTCACATACAGAATCCGGCGCGGTCCTGTGTACCCAGCAGCCTCCCCGCGCCACAGGGCTTGGGGTTCATCCCCGCTGTTGTGTGTATCAGCAGCTCGGCCCTCAGTGTTGCTGAGCGTGCTTCACTGTCTGCAGATAACACAGTTTTGTCCTGGCCCGATAGCTCGGTTGGTTGGAGCATTGTCCCCAAGTGCAGAGGTTGCTGGTTCAATCCCCGGTCGGGGCACCTACGGGAACAGATCAATGTTCCTGTCTCTCTCTCTCCCCCACACCCACCCCACTTCCTCGCTCTCTAAAATAAATAAAATAAACATTAAAAAATATTTTTTTCAAAAACACAGTTTTTTAAAATCAGTCCAACTAATTGACAGACTCTGGATGGTTTCCAATGCGAGTTTTATGAATGAACCTGTGATCAATACGTACGGACTCATCTCCAGGCACGTGTTTTCCTGTCTCCCGAGTGGACTCCTCGGGGCGGAAGGGCTTCCTGACCCAGGGAGGGTGTGTTGGACTTGTGAAGAAATTCCTGGACTGTTCTCCCCAGTGAGGATGGACCACATGGACACAGAGAGATGTTCGGGGTGATGGAAATATTCGGGAGCATTTATTCTAAAAGTGGACTGTAGGATTATTGAGCAACTGGATAAATCAACTAGAATTGTACAGGGACATTGTGTGAATGTTACCACATGGAAACTAGACCTGAGACCTCAGTCAAGTTGTTGATAATAAGTATCTAAACAGGGGCCAGAAATCTGATCCTACGGAGGCTTTATTAGGCTTCTCTTAAAGGTGTTACAATGGTGGTTGTGTTTTTGTTATTGTTTTTAATGAGCTTTTTATCTTTTTAAAGAGACACACTGAGTTGTAGGAAATGATCCAGTGCTTAAGATTTGCTTCAAAAGAGCAGGGGGTGGGGGGTGGGGTGGGGAGGCTTAAAGACAAAGTAACATTGACCTTAAAGCGATCATTGTTCAAGCTGGGTGTGGAGGTGCATGGTTTTATTCCGTCTTCTTTTGTCTGTATCTCCAAGCTCTCTGTAACGTCAAGTCTGAGGAAGGTGACCTTCAGCGTCTTCATGAAAAAGCTGAGCTGGCTGAGTCCTCTGCCGGTCCCTGACGAAATCTGGCTGGAATGAGGCAGTGGACAATCTATTGTTTCTGCCTGCTCGGGGCTCCCTCCTCCGCCCCGTAACAGCAACCAGACTTTGCTTTGAACTGCAGCCAGGCCTCTGCAGTGTCTTCCTGGGCTGCCGGTTGGCGCCTGCCCATCTTGGACCCCAGCCTGGGCAGAACATCCGTCCGCTAAGCCCATCAGCTGCTGCCTCTTGGGGGCTCCAGCCACGTGGAGAATGATGCAAGGAAGGGAAAGTTGGGGCTGATTAACCCTGGGGGGTGAGTTGGGAGGGGGTTGCACCCTGCTTGTGGTTTTCTGCCGGATCCGTCTCTCCCCCTGGGCAGCTCAGACCGGCCCTTACTGAAACCTGGATCTCGGCTGGCTTTGGTTCTGTGGACTTCCTACCATCGTGCCAATACGTTCCCTCTCTGTTGAAGTTGGCCAGTGCTGGGTCCTGTGGCCGAAAACCAAAGCGCCCTGTGGCAGGGACAGCCGGCTCAGCAGATAGCCCTCGAGCTCTCCCTGGGGCTGATGTGGCCACATGCTGACAGCCTGGGACACGGACACCTACACAGCAGGGACACCCGATTGACGGCCATGAGCCCGCAAACACGGTGCTGTCCTGAGGACAGGCACATCTGCTGGGACAGGGCATGTTCCGTAGGTCTCTGACAGCACCGGGCCGACGGACACATCGCGTGAGACACAGAGTTAACTTGAAGTTTCCTAACACACTGCTGCATTAAAGCAGTAGAAAGAAATCGCTGAAATTAATTTTAAAAATAGATTTTATTTACCCCAATAGATCCAAACGATGTCAAGCTGCAAGCGTTATAAAAACTAGTAATGAGCCTGACCAGGCGGTGGCTCAGTGGATAGAGCGTCAGACTGGGATGCAGAGGACCCAGGTTCGAGACCCCGAGGTCGCCAGCTTGAGCGCGGGCCCATCTGGCTTGGGCAAAAGCTCGCCAGCTTGGACCCAAGGTCGCTGGCTCCAGCAAGGGGTGGCTCGGTCTGCTGAAGGCCCGCGGTCAAGGCACATGTGAGAAAGCAATCAATGAACAACTAAGGTGTCACAACGAAAAACTAATGATTGATGCTTCTCATCTCTCTCCGTTCCTGTCTGTCTGTCCCTATCTATCCCTCTCTCTGACTCTCTCTCTGACCCTGGGGAAAAAAAAAAAGTAATGAGATTTTTGCCCTTTTTTAAACGAAGTCTTTGTGATCCGGCATACGCTGTACTTGACAATTGCAGTCCATCTCAGGCCGGAACGGCCACAATAGCCACCTGCAGCCACCGGCCACCCACGGGGAAATGCAGGGGCTCTAACCTGTCCCCGGGCATTTCCGGGTGGGTTCTCCTAGACCACAAAGCCTTCGAGTGGTCCACGCTTGGCCCAGCTGCGCACTAGGGTTCTACCTGGTGCTCCTGCCAACCGCACCACCTAGGTGCCTAGTAGGTCACGGGGGTCTCACGGTAATGGGGCAGTCAGAGGGCCTGGCCCCAAGCAGCCAAGGTAAGGACTGGAAACAGCGTGGCCCCATTCATTCACCAGGGAACAAAGGGGACTGATGGGGCCCACTGGACTTGCCTCCAGAGGAGACCTGGCACTTGAGCTCTTTGAAAACTGAGCTGTTGTGGTGGAAACAGATGCCCAGAAACCTTGGCAGCGAAACAGAAATAGAGCCGCCCAGTGACCACTTCCCACGACGACCCGTGCGTGTCCAACCCTGCGCGTGGGCGGAGATGTCACGGCCCCCTCCGCACAACCAGAAACCAGCCCAACCCGCAGAGGGTCAACAACTCTTCTTAAATCTGTCGGAGGAGTGAGGTCCCGCGGAGAGCCGCTACCCCAGATTGGAGAGACCGAGGGTGGGTCACAGCACTCTGCAACTTGCCCTGAGCATAAGCTCAGGGACAGGACAGGCCCTGGAGGGGGTGGGGGCAGTGCAGGTGGGAAAGTCTGCAGTCTAATGGACACATTGCTGGAGGCTCCCTGAGGGGTGAAAGTTCCAGGAGCTCATCCTAGGGTCCCACCCAGTGCTTTCGGGGTTTGAACACCAGAAGCCCCCCCACCCATCAGGTTTTCAGGATAAAGATCAATCATAAAACAGTTCCCTTGGGCTTCCCTCAAGGAGGGGAACGGCCATCTTGCAATACATCCAAAGCGATCTATCCTTTGAAGCTGACGCTCAGGCTAAGGGTCCTGCTTTGCTCATTTCCAGGTTGGTTCTTACAAAATACTTCACATTTCTAGATTAACACGAGTGAGTTTCTCAGTGTGCACAGCCCCGGTGACATCATCTCTTCCAAGCCCCCATCAGTCCTAAGCCTGTTTTAGAATCAAGGGAACTGAAGCCCAGAGAGGCCAAATAACTTGTCCAAGGTCACACAGCTGGTTAACAATGGAGCTGGCTGTGCCCCTCCCACTGTGCCTCATACTGCTCTGACCCACCCTCTGGACTCAGGTGACCTTCCAGAAGACGCAGCCCCCTTAGAACAAGATAAGCTGTGTGTCACTCATCTATCGCTGTGTAAGAGAGGGCTCCAAAATGTATCGTCTCACAGGATCTGTGGGTCGGAAATTTGGGAGTGACTCTGCTGGGTGGTTCTGACTCTGGGTCTCTTGTGAGATCACATCAAAATATCCCATGGAGCCTGACCGGTAGTGGCACAGTGGATAGAGCATTGACTTGGGACACTGAGGACCCAGGCTCGAAACTCCGAGGTTGCAGGCTTGAGTGTGGAGTCACCAGCTTGAGCGTGGGATCATTAACATGATCCCATGGTCACTGGCTTGAGCCCAAAGGTCGCTGGCTTGGATAAGGGGTCACTGGCTTGGCTGGAGCACCCTGGTCAAGGCACGTATGAGAAGCAATCACTTGGCACCTCTCATCTAAAGTGATGTAACTACGAGTTGACGCTTCTCATCTCCCTCCCTTCCTCTCTCTCTCTCTCTCTCAATTAAAACAAGAAAGAAAAAAAGTCCCATGGAGGATTATTCTGTCTCTGTCTTTGGCAGCCCTCTGAGTAATTGTCACAGGTCCCATCACTGTGATGTGAAGCCCTGGGGACTTAGCAGGAAGCTGTATTGGGGACACAGGAAGACCTGAGGAAGGTCTAGCAGCAGCAGGAAGTGACAATCAGACAGGAAAAGGGGACGATGAGAAGGTGCAGAAGAGGCATTGGTCAAGTATTTATTGAGCTGTGGGCCCTCGGAGATGTTTGTGTGCATGGACGCCCGAGTACGTGGACGCCCGTGTGCGTGGGCGCCCGTGTGCGTGGATGCCCAGGTGGACCAGCAGTTTTCAGATATGGAGATCCCTCCTCCTCAGCCGCACGGCCTGCCTCCACCCGCGGCCAGGAGGAGGGCTGAGGGGTCTGCAGGAGGACCCTGCGGCCTTGCACATACCCACCAGGAGCAAGAGTTCAAGTGAGGACCCCTTGGGCTCGAGGCAGGGGGGTGACCCCATCAGCTCTTCTTTGTGGGTATTGCTGCTTGGTGTGATTCCCTGACTTGGGGAGATAAAGGGAGGAGAGGGCAGAGGTAGCGAGCCACCCACCCTCAGGGCAGCACCATCCAGAACTTTCTGCAGTGATGGGCATGTCCTTATCTGCACCGCTACATACAGCAGCCATTGGCCACACGGGTCTCCAGGTCCAGCACTTGATATGTAAAACTTTATTCCATTTTAGGGTAGAAGTGTAGCTCGTGGCTTCTGAGTCACACGGCCCCGTTCTTAACCCTGGTTTGGGGTCTATCAACCCAATCTAGAGGCTTAAAAAACAATTTTTTTTAACTAAGGTAGATTTACATAGAATAAAATTCACTCTTTTTAGTGAATACTTCTGCTACTCTGGACAAATATGTAGGTCATATAATTGCCACCACAGTTGTCACCTCCTCCAAAATAATTTCCCATGTTCTGTTGCTCAGCAACCAAGCTCTTATTAGCACCTCAGCACCCAGGGCCAATTCACTCCCATCAAGCCATGGCTGCAGGAGGTGAAGAGAGAGAGAGAAGAGAAGGAGGGGTGGAGAAGCAGATGGGTATTTCTACTCTGTGCCCTGACTGGGAATTGAACCTGGGACATCCACATGCTAAGCCAATGCTTTACCACTGAGCCAACTGGCCAGGGCCTCCCATGTATTATTTTGTGGTCAGCCTCTCCCCAGACCTCCAGCCCCTGGCAAACGACTCATCTGTGTCTGTCTCTATAGTTTTGCTTTTTCTAGAATGGCCCATACATGAAAGAATTTGGGGTCATCATATTGCTTCGTGTGTGGGCACCCTGCTCTTTTTCATGGCTACGTAGTATTCCATCATGTGGTTATTCCTAGAGGAAAGAAAAGAGATGCATCAAACTTATAGTTGCGTCACTTTAGTTGTTCATTGATTGTTTCTCATATGTGTCTTGACTGGGCAGCTCCAGCCGAGCCAGTGACCCCTTGCTCAAGCCAGCGACCTTGGGCTCAGGCCGATAAACCCACACTCCAAGCTGATGACCTTGGAGTTTTAAACCTGGGACCTCAGTGTCCCAGGTCGACGCTCTATGCACTGTGCCACTGCCGGGTCAAGCCACTATAAATATTTGTGCACAGGTCTCTGTGTTGACAATTCACTTGGGGGAAATACCTCTTACTAGATGGCAGGTCCTAGGGCAAGTCAGTTGAACTTTATGAGAAATTACCCAACTATTTTCCAAAACAGCGGCCCCATCCCGCCTTCCGCTAACAATGGAGGAGAGCTTGGTGGTTCTCATTCGCTCCCTAACAATCGATGATGTTGAGCAGCTTTTTGATTACGTGTTTGTCACGCGTGTGTGCCTTTGGTGAAGGATCTGCTCGCGTGGCCCTGGCTTCCCTTGGTTTGTTTGTTAATGGATTGTTTCTCCAGATAGCTCATGGCCTCTACAGTCCATCACTCAGTGCCTCGGAGTTCATTTGATCCCCTTCCGTTTCTGCAACCAGCTCCAAAGGCTTCTTCTGTCAGGATAAAAGAAAGCCTGGATGCTGGAGGCTCCGAGAGATCGCCTCGGTTCTCCCTTGCAAGCTCCTGTATTTTTCCTTGTTTGAGTGGCGGCCCCCGTGAGACACAGCTAGCATGCCCGCCCAACCTGCAGAGAGGGGGAGAGAATTCAGTTTCTCCCGTCTCCGTTCGCGAGTGGCTTTTCTCGTCCTCTCTGCTGAAGCTGTCAGTATATTCAGCGGCCGCTGTTTAGGGGAAGGGAATCACGATGCAATGGGTAGCTAGCTACACTTGGCAAGGTCGCCAAGAGTCAGCCCCGTGAGCACCTCGGCATTATCATCTTACAGGTTCTCAGTCCTCGGGGGATGGACCGTCCAGGCTTGTCATTCTGTGCGGAAGTCTTGACTTTTATATTACGTTAGGCCTGAGGAGCCTGGAAGCACATACACAGGTATCTCTTGTTCTCAAACAGACCTGTCATTTAAAAGTGAGAAGTCACCTCAGCGGAATCAGAAAATAACCTTGGAGGCTGTATATAAACCTCGCTCTCCATAAAAAGAAATGACGGTAAAATACAGAGAGCATGCCGCCTTAACTGTTTGAAGCGTATGGTGCAGTGGCAGTAAGTATATCCACATTTTTTGTGCAGCCATCACCATCATCTGTCTCCAAAGCTTTTTCATCTGTCCCCATTAAACACTAACTCCCCTTTCATTACCCCTGCCCGCCCCCCAGCCCTGGCAGCCACGCTTCCTACTCTCTGCCTATGAATCTGACTCCTCTGCGGACCTCATATTAGTGGAATCGTACAGTGTCAGTCTTTTCTTATTTTATTTTATTCATTTTAGAGAGGAGATACAGAGAGAGAGAGAGAGAGAGAGGGAGAGAGAGAGAGAGAGAGAGAGAAAGGGAGGAGGAGCTGGAAGCATCAACTCCCATATGTGCCTTGACCAGACCAGTGCAGGGTTTTGAACTGGCGACCTCAGTGTTCCCAGGTCGACGCTTTATCCACTGCGCCACCCCAGCTCAGGCCAGTGTCAGTCTTTTGGTGACTGGTCAATTTCACTTGGCACAATATCTTCAAGGCTCACCCACGGTGTAGCCGGCATTAGAATGTCCTTGCTTTCGAATGCTGAATAATACTCCATGCTATGGATGGACATTTTGTTTACCCACTCGTCTGTCAGGGGACACCTGGGTTGCTCCTACCTTTCGGCTATTGCGAGAAATGCTGCTGTGAGCATGACTGTGCAAATACCTTTCCAAGACCCTGCTCTCCATTCCTTTAGGCTTACACCTAGCGGTGGAACGGCTCGGTCATATGGTCGTTCTATGTTTCTTTTCTTTTCTTTTTTTTTGAGGAGCCTCCATACTGGTTTCCACGGTGGCTGAAACTTTATATTCCCACCACTGGTATGTATGCAAATTTCTTCAGAGAGAGAAATGCTGATTGAATCCCCTGACTTCTCGCCATCTCTCTCCATCAGCCTCTCTTTGGCTTGTCTGCTAGCACCTGACTAGCCTCCCCACCATCTCTCTGACCCCTTTCTGGTCCAGGCTGCATACACAGCCAGTGATTTGGTTTCAAACGTGTGCGTCTGCACGCTGCCCAGGATCAGACCCAAATCCTTCCATGACGCTGCATGGACCCTGTCCTCTTTAGCCTAACCTGTTTGGGCCGAGTGATCACTCATGCTCCCTTGCTTTAGCACACACTGTTCCTTGGCTGGAATGCCAACCCGCATCCCTCCCCCTCCCCTAATGGCTCCAACTCCTCCTTGGACTTCAGTTTAAATGTCATTCCTTAGGAAAGAGATCACTGACCCCCTTGTTGACTGACCTCCTCCCTCACTCAAGTAGTTCTCTTGTGACTTCTCTCAAAATGTTACTTGGCTCCCAAACCCCTAACTTCTAACATACCTATACATTCGATCCTGACGACTGGGTTCATGTCGGTGTTAGCACCAGGCTGGTAAGTGGGTAAGCACACAGGCTTCCCACCCTAAATGGGCCCCATGTCCCCAGGCACTCACATGTCACCTCGCAGCAGGGCCTCCCAGGACTCATGACAGTGGTGATTTTTTTTTCTTTTATTTATTATAGAGAGGAGGCACAGAGTGAGAAAGAGAGAGAGAGAGATAAAGGGGGGAGGAGCTGGAAGCATCAACTCCCATCTGTGCCTTGACCAGACTAGTGCAGGGTTTTGAACTGGCGACCTCAGTGTTCCCAGGTCGACGCTTTATCCGCTGCACCGCCACAGGTCAGGCGACAGTGGTGATTATATCATTATTAGTCTGTGCACTTCATTCATATCTGCCTCTCCACCTAGATTCTAAGCTCCACCGGGAAGGGTCAATTTCCTCAAACTCAACAATTATTCAACCATACAAATGTGGAAACACTGCTACCATTTTTTGGGGGGTGGGGGAGGCTGAATTAGGAATGCATGATGACCAGGATACTGAAGTACTACTAATGAGATCTCAGCGATGCCCTAACTGGCCAGTTCCGTATTTGCAGCCCAGATCTTTGTCAGGGCGTCTGCCTTCCCTGATCAGACGGTGAGGGGCGTGCAGGGTAGATGTGCCTGCCTCGTTTACCCTCGTGTTTAGCACGGGTCCCGGGATATCTGATGGAGTTCTTGGCTGAGTGAATGGATGACTCCAACAAGGGACACAGGGCAGCAGGCATCGCAAGTCCCTTTAAGGCAAATTTCCCTTAATTTGGGTGCTTAAGTACGTTCGTTCATTCGTTCGTACCTTGGGGTTGGAGGATGGAGCGGTTGGGGTCCAGGAGACGACTGAGGTCATTTGTTCCAGGACCAAACTTTCCAGTTAGACATTTCGGGGGTGTGGGGGGGGTGGGGGTTTCCCCTGCCCGGTCCCGCTAAGAAGGAGGAAAGGGGGGTAGTGGGCGAGGGGCTGGCCCTGGGGCAGACGAGGCGGACCGCTGCAGACCGCGCCCCGCCCCGTCCCCGCATGGGCACCGCGAGTCCCCGCGAGCGTGGGCGGGCGGGCGGAGCGCGCGGCGTGCCGGCTCCGCTCCGGCGGCGGCGCGATCCAGCCCGGGATTCCGCGCCCGCCAGCGCCCCGCGGAGCCCCGCCCCCCGTCGCCGCGCGGCCGCCGGAGGCCGCTCGGAGCTGCGCGAACATGGCCGAAGTCGGCGAGGACAGCGGGGCCCGCGCCCTGCTGGCGCTGCGCTCGGCGCCCTGCAGCCCCGTGCTGTGCGCCGCCGCCGCCGCCGCCGCCTTCCCCGCCGCCGCGGCGCCCGGGCCCGCCGCGCCGTCGCCGCCGCCGCCCGCCCAGCCCCCGCCGCCGCCTCCGCCGCCGCCGCCGCCCGGCGCGATCGCGGGGGGCTCGGGGGGCGCGGGCGCCGCGGGCGAGGCCCTGGTGGCCGCCGCCGCCGACTCGGTGCGCCGGAGCCCCGGGCCCGCGCTGGCGCGCCTCGAGGGCCGCGAGTTCGAGTTCCTCATGCGGCAGCCCAGCGTCACCATCGGCCGCAACTCGTCGCAGGGCTCGGTGGACCTGAGCATGGGCCTGTCCAGCTTCATCTCGCGGCGCCACCTGCAGCTCACCTTCCAGGAGCCCTACTTCTACCTGCGCTGCCTCGGCAAGAACGGCGTGTTCGTGGACGGGGCCTTCCAGCGGCGCGGCGCGCCCGCCCTGCAGCTGCCCAAACAGTGAGTGCGCGCGTCCCCCGGGCCCCCCACCCCGCCCAGGTTGGACCCGGCGGTCACCCCCGACCCCGGCCCGATCGCTGCCCAATCTGGACAGGGGTCCCTCCTGACCCCAGCAGGCTGGGGGGCCCCGGGCTCTCAGAGCCACTCCTGACTCCTGCCAGGCGTGGATGGATCCTGAGGGTCGCTCTTGTCCCCGCCCCGATTTGGACCCCGGGGTCGCCCCCACACGTGCTCGAGAGAGGGATTGCGTCAGTTGGTGTCGCTTGGGGAGGCGTGGGTCCCCCCCGCTACGACCGCCACCCCCACGTCGGAAAGCCCGAACCCCCTGACAGGAGGGGCCAGGTCGGAACCGCCGGCGATTTGGGCGTGGAGGGGGGACGCTCCCATCTGAGGAAGGACACAGAGGGACAGGACCGCGGGTGTGCCCTCGGTGTGCGTGGACACGCGGGTCAGGAGCCCATGCTCCTGCTCCTGGGATGGGCAGTGGTATCCAGCACGCGGCTCGGGGCCCAGGAAGGAAGGGGAAACCGCAGGGCGTGGAGGCCGCGCAGGGCGCAGCCGGTGGCAGAGCCGCTGACGCCGCGAGCTTGTAGCAACATTCCGGTATTCCTTCCGCTCTTCGCTCACTTTCCCCTCTTCCGGTTCCCACGCACGCATTTCTCCCCCCCCCCCCCCCCCAGATCCTTGCTGTCTCAAGATGGGGAGAAAGCCCACTTACACTACTCATTTCCTCTTTAGGCACTTTCTTTTTTTACATTCTAATTGCTTTTAACCCATCACTGGTGTTTATATTTCTCCAATAGGATTCATGTTCCAGAGGCCTCTCTTGACTTTCTAATTAATTCTCTTTTTATGAGTGCCCTAAGTTCAGGGAGTTTTTGCTGGGGTAATTCCCAGCCCCCCCCCCCCCAGCTTGTTTTTGTAAACTTCTCCTTTCCTAGGGTCTTGGCATGTTTGGTTGTAAATATCATATTGAATAATCTTCAAGTGCAACATCAACAATGACTCACTCTCATTTTGCAAACATGAAAGGTATGTATTTGGGAAAATCAGGATGGGGTGAATAATTAAAGTTGTTCTACACCGGGGTTATAATTACTCCGTCGTCGCGCAATCTTTGCCAGTTGTAACCTTCACGCCTTTTCCATTCTGAGTCATTCAATGTGTTTTGTGGGGTTAGCCACTCCTCTTGTGAGAAAGCACACAGGTAAACAGCTCCCTCCCCTCCCAGCCCTGCGGCTGCAGTTTGTATGACTCAGGTCCTGTAAGTGCTGGCATTAGCCGCCCTGTTTGCAGATTTCCCGGCCTGGCTCTGGAGTAGGGTGCGTGCCTGACCGGGGCCTAACTGAATCTTGAATTGCACCAGTATTTTCTCTTAACTCAAGAAATTTTAGCCAGGGCAGTCCTCAGATCATTTGCCGAATTGGCCAGACCAAGTAAGTAAGTCTGTTGTCTATGAGATGGCTTTGGTGCTCACCATACTTTGCAGGCTTACCCCCTAGGGGAGCTGGACTTCTTTCAGCTGGGCGCATCCCAGAGCACCGGGGTGGAGCGGGCAGCCCAGACACTCCTCCTGGCACTGCTGTGTTCCTTCGCCTGTGCCTGACTGTCTCACTGCTGCTGCGCTAGTACACTGAGTGTAGGCAGGGACACAAACGTGACGAGGACAGAGCAGGTGTGCAGCAGGAGGAACGTTAAGTGGATGTCCGCATGTGCCCACCTAGAGAGGGCTGTTGGCCTCTGAAAACTGTCACAGCCTGTTGGCAAGTATGTCAGCGGTTTCAGCCTTTACATTCCTTCAGAAAACGTACACCTAAGAACTGGCAGCTGTCCTGTGGGCTGTTGTCAACTTCTTAGAGGGAGTAAGGGAAGGCCCTTTGGCCTGTTACGTGGAAGATAACCAGGAACTTTTAATTAATTCAGAGGGAGGAAGTTGAATGTGTACGTTTCTGTCACTCTGAAGTGGGAAGCTCACGACTGACTCTCAGGGAGTGGCGGCGATGCTGGTGTGTCTCCCTGGGGCTTTGGTGCACAGTTTTGCCATTCCCGTGTGGTCACACACTTCTCTGCCATAAACCTAAAATTCTTACTCTTTTGGAGTTTTGTTGACTTGAACGTGCTCAGGTTTAGCGGGCCGCAGGGCATGACACTTGTGCTTTTTACTTGCCTTAGGGTGTCGTGCCCACCTCCCCTGGTACATAAGGTCACCCAGCTTGGATGGCTGTTGTGTTAAAGGCCAAACTTATTTTATCTTTGTCCCCACTCATCTTTCTCCCCGCCCCCAATTATTTGGAAGCAAATCACAAATGTCCTATATGACTCTATCTGTAAATACTTCAATAAAAGATAAAGTTTCTTTTTTTTTTAACCTAACCACAACATCATTATCACACCTAAAAAATGAACAATAATGTCCTACTATCATCAGACACCCCGACAGTGTTTGGGTTTCTCTGACGGTCTTCTGAATGTTTTCTCCAATGCAGTTATTGGCACCAGAACCAGGTCCGGTGCCGACGTTGTGACTGGTCAGTGTGTCCAGTGCAGTTCAGTCTGTACACTCCCATCTCACCCCCCCTATTTTTTTCTCGCTGAAGAACCAAGGTCATTTGTCCTGTAAGTTTCCCACAGTCTGATTCTTTTTTTTTTTTTAATTTTTATTTATTCATTTTAGAGAGGAGACACAGAGTGAGAGAGAGAGAGAGAAAAGAAAGAAAAGGGGGAGGAGCTGGAAGCTCAACTCCCATATGTGCCTTGACCAGACCAGTGCAGGGTTTTGAACTGGCGACCTCAGTGTTCCCAGGTCGACGCTTTATCCACTGCGCCGCCACAGGGCAGGCCTCCCACAGGCTGCTTTTACAGATTGCATCCGCGGTGTCTGTTTAGCCCGCCCTCTCCCCTGCCATTGCTCTAAATTGGTTGTTGGACCTAGAGACGTGATCAGACTCGGGTCTGATGTTTTGTGTCTTTTTGCCAGAACTGCCTCCTAGGCAGTTGGGGGTGCCTGTGTCTGTCAGGAAGCAAAGTCTGTCTCCCTCAGTGGCTTGTTGGGCATTGCCTGGGTCCGCACATGTATCGTCACCTGCACTGTTGTAGTTCACTTTGGGCCCTGCTCTGCTGTGCCAACGCCCTCCCCTCTGAAAGGCATGCTGTGAATGGCAGGTGTTACGGGTCACGGCTCCTGCACATGTACCGTGATAAGCAGTAATTAATTGTAACCACCAAAGCATGTTACTACATAAATAATTGTTTTAGGCCCTATGAAAACATACAGAACGTAATTTCTTGTTGCTATTCCAACTGGTCACTTAAAGAATATGGAATTAGTTAACCGGCCTTCCTACAAGAAGTATTTTAGACTGAAATTGTTTTGAAATTAATTGGAAAGTGCCCTAGACTTAGGGAAGACAACGGGCATTAGCCTGAATGCTCACTCCCCAGCATCCAGGGAGACAGGACTGAGTTCCTCTCCTCCCTCCCCCTGGTCACTCCGCCCCCCTGGGTCCTCATGTGACCAGGCCGGGTGGCCCCACAGGTTGGTTCAGGAGTGGGCATGTGTATGCCAAGCTGCATTTGCACCCGGGACAAGAGAGGGTGTCAGGTCAGTGTGTTTCCAGGGGCGGAGCTGGGAACTGACATGTGAGGCTGTGCTGGCCGTCTCCACGTGGAGAAAAGAGCCGTGACGAGGGAGGCGAGTCTGGTGGGACGTGTGCGGAGCCCGAAGCACCACGGAGACCACTTGGGAGGTGGGTACTCAGGCCTGGCCCCTTGTCGCCCGGACAGGGCAGCTCTGGGACTGGAGAGGATGCGATTGAGCTGGAAGAGCGTCTGAGAGAGATGTGGTCGGCCAGGGGACTCTTGGGTAGAGGGGCGGTTGTCTGCACCCGAGGAGCAGGGGCTGGGGAGGGTGCTTGGACCTGCAGACATGCTGATTCGGGCCTGCCGCTTCTGGGGAGCAAGGTAGAGACACGAAACATGGTGCTCTCTAAATAGCTGCGTTAGCCTGGTGTTCTAGCCAGTTAGCAGTTACTGTGTGGCGTGTAAGTTTGCCCAAGTTAGGCTGTCATCTTGCTTAAAACTCACTTTAAAAAGGTTTCTGGGAGCATTAGCAAATTGGGACCCAGAGCCAGAACATGGAATCCGTGGGAATAAAGTGGGTACAACTCTTTCTAGCATGTGGCTCACCTGGAGATTTGGGGGCTTATCACCCACACAAGAAAATTTATATTGTGTTTTAGAAATTTGCCTATGAGAAGAATGTTGTCTGTCGTGCAGTCAGCGGGTCACTGAATTTATAGTAAATTTGTGGAAGCCTTTATCACTGATGAGGGGACAGGTTGGTGCTGAAAGGATGTGAAGTAGAGTTCTGACAGGGCCCTTGATAATGCTTCTGAAAAAGGTGCAGCCACGTTTAAATTATGTGCGGAAAAGAAAGAGCATCTGACATGGACACACAGTAATTTACTCTCTGCTGTTTGCGAGTCTTGTGAATGTCAGGGGATAGACTTGCTAAATTAATGACAACTCCAATTATGGCAACACCTCATTTCCATAATTGCCCTACATTTAAAGCATTTCATATGAAAATGAGAGGATTACATAAAATGCTTTGACTCTGGTTTCCTGGAAATGGGCCCTTCGTGTCGTGACTCACAGGGAGGCCTTGCAGTTCATTTCATTGCTACTCACCATTTCTCAGGAGTCTCTAGTTTTCTGGGCACATGTTCCCAGCTGATTAGAAGAGGAGGAACGCCTGACCAGGCGGTGGTGCAGTGGAGAGAGCATCAGACTGGGATGTGGAGGACCCGGGTTCGAGACCCCGAGGTCCCCAGCCTGAGCAGAGGTTCATCTGGTTTGAGCAAGGCTCACCAGCTTGAGCCCAAGGTCACTGATTCAAGCAAGGGGTCACTCACTCTGCTGGAGCCCCCTGGTCAAGGCACATATGAGAAAGCAATCAATGAACAACTAAGGTGCCGCAACAAAGAATTGATGCTTCTCGTCTCTCTCCCTTCCTGTCTGTCCTTTTCTGTACCTCTTTCTGACTCTCTGTGTCACAAAAATTAATTAATTAATTAATTAATTAATTTTTAAAAATCTTAAAAGAGAAAGAAGAGGAGGAGCTATAGGATCTGTGTATGTGACCCTGTCTGGTGGTTGTGTAAAAGGGAAGCCAGGAAGGCGTGCTGGGTGCTGTCCATGAATCTGACCCAGGGCTGTGGGAGCCGTGTTCCTGCTGGGGTGCTGGCACGGGCATGTGGCTCCCCCTCGGGCCTCCCGTGAGCCACTTCCAGACTGTGGACCACACAGGCTTTCCTTGGACACGGCAGGGGTGAGCTGGTGTGGGGTCCGCCCTCCTGAGATGCTGCATTTCCAGCATATGGTCGTGAGATGCTCGCCACGTGGCTCCCGCCTCTGAGGACTCACTTCCCGTAGATGCGTGGAATAGGCGTGGATGTCTTATCCATGATTTGATCAGCTTTCAACGGCAGTCACTCTCAGGCCTTAGTCACCTGTAACATGTCCTACCATGGCGCCCTCTGTGTGTTTCCTCAGGGGCACCCCTTCCCGCCACGTGTGTGCCAGGCACGTGGCCGCCCAGTGCCCGCAGGGCCAGGCCCCCTAACCTGCCACCGGTGTTTCAGGGTGCACGGTTCCCGCTGGACACAGGCGCCTCTGGGCATCCCACGACTGTGTTTGTTGGGCAGGTCTCGGAGTTCCGGCCGACGCCCCTGTTGTGGCCAGAGAGCTGTTGTTGCTGTGGCATTTGTCTGTTACTCTCGCCATGTTAGAAACTAGAACAGAGAGATTTAAATGTATCTATTCACTAACTTATTCAAAAGTAGCAATTATAAACCTATTTCAAAAATAACTGTATCCCAAGACAACCACAACAAATTTTAGGAGGACGTGTTTGTTTTTTGTAAACCGTCTGTACCATGCGGCAGAAGAGAAGACAGCTGGGAGCTCGTCCGGGCCCCTGCTCTTGGCCCACCGTGCGTGCTGCGCTGTTTCCAGCTCGTGTGCCGGGAGAGTCCAGCCGCATAGGGAGCCGGACACGCACCGCCAGGCGAGGAGCAGGCTTCGGGGCCTTCTAGACGATGGGTGCTGTCCTTGGGTTCGGCCACACTGGACAGCTCGTGTCCTTTCTTACAGGTTCACTGCCATGTGGGATCTGCACCTCGTCGGTGGGCTTCTTGTGATGTCACGCGAAAACCCACTCTTCTGTCTCGCAGTGTTTGAATGCATCTTTTACCTAAAGGACCAGGCTTTTTGATATATACAGTTTAATTCTAAAATTTGCTTTCAGAGTTGTGTGCCACACCTATGTTTTTATAGGAGTAAAAAGTCACGTAGTCACTGGCCTTATTTAGCACCTTGCAACATAACTTGGCTTAAATTTGGTGTTGTTTTTGTACGTCAGTTCTTGGTTATTTCCGCTGGAACTGTCCATCTTGTCAGTTATTTGTTACATTTCCCATAACCAGGTACCTGTGGTGGCCTTAGTCCTCTTCCCAGCTGGTTCCCAGGTAACATTGCTGCTTTTCTCGTTCAGCTGCAGGCGTGGGGCCACCAAGGAGGGCCAGGGTGAGGAAGCCGGGCGTGGAACTGTGCCAGTCCCCAAGGGATGTCAGCAACAACATGTGATTTTGTGGAAAGAGTCTCGTTTCTAGGCACACCTCTAAAGGATGGTGCCACCTGATAAGTGGATACATTCTCTCTCTCCCTCCCTCTCCAATCTGATCTCTGCCTCAGCAGATAGCTTTCTCTCTTCCTCTTGGCAGGAAATCAGTGTTATGCAGAGGGCGACACTGACCTTCTGTCTCTTTTGAAAAAGCTTTGCTTTCTGTGCGTCACGTCACAAAAGCAAGAGGTGCTGCCCGTCCTTCCGCGTGGATGATGGAGCATAGGGTGTCCCCAGACCCGCATGGCTCTGTCTCACAGACATTCTGGGTTTGCGGGCAGCATATAGAATTCAAAAAGATAATCATACAGTTTACCATTGGGATTTTGAGCCACACCTTGTGTAAGCTGGGTCGTGGGTCCACGGTGGGGGATCCGGGGCAATCGGTCACAGGGAGAGAGCCCCAGGGAGGACAGCAGCTAGAGACCCACTCATCTGGCACCCATGAACCACGCGTGGTCTGGGCTCAGAGAGCCACACACCCCCTGGGCAACCAGTCGGCAGAGAGCCTGCCCAAAAATGCTCTGGCCCCAGTTAGCTGGAAGTGAGGGAGTGTCCTGATGCTACCAGGGATCCGCAGCTGGAAATCGTCAGTGAAAAATATAATTCTGAACCGACTTGGAAAGAATGTTAAAGTGAAATCTGATGAGACCATGACGGGGCAGATGGGCTGGAGGCCGCGAAGTGGTGTGGACAGGAAAGCTGCACAGAAGTCCGCGCTCCCACCCTCCTCCCTCGGGGACTTTTAAATACCTGGTCCGCCTGGCAGGTATATCCCTGAGGCTGGGAGCAGTGACTCACCACAGCTGAGGAAAACATCGCCCCTGCAGAGTGTCCACCTCCCTCTGACAAGGCTCCTGCAAACCAGGAGCGTGTGGGGCCCCGACTTGGCCCCCAGGCTGCAGGGATATTCAGCTTTCTTCGGGGTGGTGGTTTTCCCTGGCGACTGCGGTGCGAACAGGGTTTCCCGGCTTGCTTGCCCGGGGCTCTGCCAGCAGGAACCCCGTGGACGGCTGAGAACTTCCTGCAGTGGCAGCCGCGCTTTTTGTTGAGTTTCTCAGTTAATTGAAGTTTTAATAAGCTGCGCGTGCTGCTGCCCGCTGGGTCTCTGAAGAGGTTGTGGGTCTTTGGGTCCCGGGGCTCCTGGGTGTGGTCACTGCCTCAGTTTACCCGTTTACCTTCCGGCACAAGTTCTGTTTCTGCAGTTTGCTTACTGGCGAGAAAGACTGAACAAGGCTGGTCTGGCGGGGGGACTAGGCAGACCCCCTGAATGAAGTTGTCTACGGCTACAGGTGTGTGTGTGGGGGCTGCAGCCCTGCCCTCCCTGGGAGACTCCTGTTGCTGCTGAGTAGGGTGACCAGTCTCTGCAGCTTCTGCCACTCTGGACACAGGTCCCTGTCCCTTTGCCTCCCAGCTTCTTGAGGTTGAGGGACCAGGAAGGGGGCTGAGAGATGGTTCCTGTGGATGGAGGACAAGGAGACATTGACTTACTGGTGTGGCCTGGGCAGCCCTGGTTTACTGTGCTGGGTATAGAGGGACTACGTGTGAGCCCCGCTCCTGAAGAGCAACACTGTGACGTCCTGTTCTTGCAGAGTGAGCAGATGTGTGCGTGTTGCATGTGCCTGCTTGTCCCTGTCTACATCCGCATGCATGCCCGTTCATACCAGCTGGTGCTTGTCAGGGTGGTTGGTCATTGTGTGGTGTGACCGTTGAGTAGTGTCTGTCCCCTCAGGAAGCTGTGAGTCCTGTGGGAACACAGTGTCTTGTTCCCAGTCAAGTTTTATGGGAACACAGCCACATTTACATGCTGTCTGGCTGCTTAGCTGACACAGACCATGTGGCCCGAAAGCCTAAACTGTGCAGAAAGCGGGCGCACGCCCCACCTAGGTCCCCTCCTGCCCTGCGGGCACGTCTCGCTGAGCCTGACCTCGACCTTCACGCCTGGTTTTCTCTGCGCTGAGCCCTGTGTTTTTAAGTAAGTTCTGTTCAGTCCTGAGTGTTTTATGTATTTGTTTTGGAGATGATTCATATGAATGGGGTCTTTTTATCCTTATTATTTTCTATTTTTTAAAGGGTCAATGCTTACATGGGGGAAAGGAAGATGTTCTGTGTGTGGATGTCTCTCTCTCACTCTCTCAGTATGGGCTTTATAATAATTAATTTTTTTTTTAAACTGTCCATTTTGAAAAATTTTTAAGGTTCCAAAAACATTGGAAGGCTAGTGCAGATAGTTCCTACACCTCCTCTGTCCAGATCCATGCCGTCTGCCGTTCCGTCAGGCTTGCTCTGGGAGTGTGTATGGGTTGGGGGAGGGCATGTGCGCCACACCCCTCATCCTTAACCCTACCACACCTTTCTAAGGAAAGGGTATTTCCATAGCCACGCCCTGTCCGTGCCTTCAGCACACTTCACACTCCGATGCTCTTGTTTCACCGTAGGGGGGTCTGCCCATTGTCCCTGCAGCCTCCCTGAGGCATCCCCACCTCCCAGGGCCCGGCCTGGGATGGAGCCTTGCCTTAGGTTGTCCTGTCTTCTGTCTCCTAACCCTGAAATGCTCCTCGGCTTTTCTTTCTCCTGATGGACCTTGGCCTCTTTTAAAAGAAAGCAGGACAGCCTGACCAGGCGGTGGCGCAGTGAATGGAGCGTCGGACTGGGATGCGGAAGACCCAGGTTCGAGACCCCGAGGTCGCCAGCTTGAGCGCGGGCCCATCTGGCTTGAGTAAAAGCTCGTCAGCTTGGACCCAAGGTCACTGGCTCCAGCAAGGGGTGACTCGGTCTGCTGAAGGCCCGTGGTCAAGGCACATGTGAGAAAGCAATCAATGAACAACTAAGGTGTCGCAACGGCAACGAAAAACTAATGATTGATGCTTCTCACCTCTCTCCGTTCCTGTCTGTCTGTCCCTATCTGTCCCTCTCTCTGACTCTCTCTCTGTCCCTGTAAAAAAAAAAAGAAAGAAAGCAGGACAGTTTTATTGTATGTCTCAATTTAGACCCGTTCTCCTTTGACAAAACCCTGGTTAGACTTGGGTTGAACATCTTTGAACCGTTAGAAAGAGCACATAACCTCACTTAGACACACAGTATCCTTGATGGATATGTTTCAGGTGTTGCGGGTTTCCGCACTAAATAGTTAGCTGTTTTTCCTTTGTCATTAAAGTAACTTTAGTTTTGTATCCAGTCACATTTTCATTACTTAGTAGCAGCTGTTTAGTTCGCTTGGGCAGGTGTTCTCCCTCCTGAGCTCAGCTGCAGGGAAGGTTACTTTGCCTCTTTCTTCCCCAGCTGCATTTTTGTTGCGGTGTTGCATTGCCTAGAACTGGGGTCCCCAAACATTTTACACAGGGGGCCAGTTCACTGTCCCTCAGACCGTTGGAGGGCCAGACTATAAAAAAAAACTATGAACAAATCCCTATGCACACGGCACACATCTTATTTTAAAGTAAAAAAACAAAACGGGACCAAATGCAATATTTAAAATAATGAACAAGTGAATTTAAATCAACACACTGACCAGTATGTCAATGGGAACTATGGGTGCGGATGCATCCTGTGCTCCTCTCACTGACCACCAATGAAAGAGATGTCCCTTCGGGAAGTGCGGTGGGGCTGGATAAATGACCTCAGGGGGCCGCGTGCAGCCCACGGCCATAGTTTGGGGACCCCTGGCCTAGAACCTCCATAATACTGAGTGCAGCCATCAGGGGCTCCTTGCTTGTTTCCAGCCTGATGGAATGCTTATTAGGCATTCCAGAGCAAACAGAGCTTGGCCGATTAAAAGCGCTGGTGCCTCTGTGAGGTGGGGTCCCGTGGGCAGTGCCCCCCGAGCTCCGCGCGGAGCCGTGCGTTGTCGCTGTGGGGTTGGTCGCTGTGGTTTATCCGTGGTACTTGCAGCGCCACGGGGGCGGTACTGGGTTTCTCCGGTTTTGCCCCTGGAGCCCAGCAGCTGCAGCATGCTTGGCAAGTCGTGGGCACAATGAATAAACAGACAGCCAGGATGGCTCTGCGTGTAAACAGTCTGGTCTGACCTCACCTGCAGCGTGGCCTTTGGCGGGTTGGGCGGCACCGCCTCCCAGCCCGTGCCCTGGGCGGGCGGCCGAACGTTAGGCTCCTGTCTCGTCTGTAGCATGGGCACTGCCCACGGCCGGGGTAGCCGTGGGTGCACTGCCCTCGGCCGGGGTAGCCGTGGGTGCACTGCCCACGGCCAGGGTAGCCGTGGGTGCACTGGCCTCGGCCGGGGTAGCCGTGGGTGCACTGCCCTCGGCCGGGGTAGCCGTGAGTGCACTGCCCACGGCCGGGGTAGCCGTGGGTGCACTGGCCTCGGCCGGGGTAGCCGTGGGTGCACTGGCCTCGGCCGGGGTAGCCGTGGGTGCACTGCCCACGGCCGGGGTAGCCGTGGGTGCACTGTCCACTGCCGGGGTAGCCGTGGGAAATTGACAAACCGAAGGTCGTGTGTCACCGTCCTCGCCTCAGGGCTGGCATGCAGACATGCCTGTCCCGTGCCCACGTCCTTATCATCGCTGCTGTCATTGCGACCTTGACTGAGAGGGACAGTGGGCGCTCCACAAGACTTCCTCTGGCGTGGGGATGAGATCGGAGCCGTTGGAATAGAAACTGTAGGGCCTCGAGCTGACTGCAGTGGAGCGGGGGGGTCTTCCGCCTGCCTTCTAGCCACGCGTTGTTGCTGCCGGGGCTCACGGAGGGTCACCACCGGGGTGTCGTAGCGCGCTGCATTCCCGCATTGGCGAGAGAGTGGGCTTGGCATCACTGGGACCCCCGGCTCCTAAGGTTGTACGGTCAGAGATGTGGTGGGTGTGCTGTCTTGAGCTTCTCTGAGCTGCTTCTCCAGAGAAGGGGAGCTCAAGGCAGAGGGGCTTTGAAAAGACAAACCTGGGGTTTACCATGAAGCAGTTTGAATTACCTTTGTTGGTGCAGAGCGGGGCTAAAGCCAGACAGGTCACTGAGCGGCACAGGGATTTTGTCCCCCGGCCCGCCTTGCAGCTGCCGGTGGCTTGGCTTCGCTGCTGCCTTTTATGACCGTGAGCTAGGATGCATTGGGGGTGGAAACCCAGAACTGGTTAAATAATTCAAGTGTTCCAAGGCGCTAGAAAGGTCCAGAAAACAATGCAGAGGATAATTCACATATTTGTGTGTAGTGAGGAACTGGCTCTTGCTCACGTTTTGTCTTCTAAGCCTTTATTTTATTTTTTTTTAAAAAAAGCATTTATTTTAAAAGTAAAATGCTCAAGAGACTAAAAAGGTCCAACAGCATAGCTGTGTCCAGGTTCCAGGTGAGATTGTGTAGCAGGTGCGGGGGGCTGGTTTCTCCACTGCTAAAGCCTGGACTTCAGTGCGCTCGATTCTGCACCTCCTTGGTTCTTCTGGTTGGGGAGCGGTGGCTTCCTCCAGTCTCGGGGAGCGCCGCCCTTAGCACGTCAGTAATGATCAGGAAAACTGCAGCCGTAACAATCCCTGTCATTGCAAGGGGGACGTTTTCTGTTCCAGGCAGAAGGCTGCCACGGCAGTTCTAAAAGTCAGAATTATCAAGGCAATAAAGAAGAAGAAGAATCTCTTTGAACACTTTTCTCCACTGCTCAGTCTGCTGACTATGAGCTTGTGACACTGAGCTTGCGAGGAGGCTCATCTGGTATTAAATGCAGCTCTTGAACAACCAGAAAAGTCAGAACTCCTTTCAAGATTAGATCTACTTCAGTCTTTGTTTAAAATTTAAGGCCCTGGCCAGTTGCCCAGCATGTAGATTTCCCTTGTTCAATTCCCGGCCAGGGCACACAGGAGAAGCGCCCATCTGCTTCTCCACCCTTCCCCCTCTCCTTTCTCTCTGTCTCTCTCTTCCCCTCCCGCAGCCAAGGCTCCATTGGAGCAAAGTTGGCCCGGGCACTGAGGACGGCTCCATGGCCTCCGCCTCAGGTGCTAGAATGGCTCCAGTTATAGCAGAACAACAGCCCAGATGGGCAGAGCATCGCCCCCTGGTGGGCATGCGGGTGGATCCTGGTCAGGTGCATACAGGAGTCTAACTCTCTGCCTCCCTGCTTCTCACTTCAGAAAAATACAAAAAACAAAAACAAAAAAATGCAGCTCTTGAACAACCAGAAAAGTCAAACTCCTTTCAAGATTAGATCTACTTCAGTCTTTGTTTAAAACTTTAGAGAGAAAGGACACTGCACAGATAGATGTGTTGAGGTCTCCTGGGTCCCCATCCCACCATTCCTCTCCCTGCTCTGGGGACAGCGACCCCTCCAAGCCTCCCTCCGATGCCCCCACCCAGAGATGTCCTTGGGTAATGCGCTGTCTAGTTGTGTGTGGGGAAGTAGTTTTTGAAAGTGGTGCCATACAATCTCTGCACTTATACTCTGGGCATTTCCCACTGGCTCACCAAGATTCTTCGTGGCTGACCCCGGCAGACACACGGGGCTGTGCCTGTCTCTCCGCTGGCCTGGTGTTTGGACCTCAGCCCTTCCCTGCCGTGCAGCCCCAGTTTCTACCCTGCCCGTTCTAACCTCACGTGTCCTTGCTGACCTCTGGCACGAGTGTGTGCACCCGCCTCAGCACCCCCCCCAGGTCGAGCAGCACTGCTGGGGGAAACGGGGCGGGGAGGGGGGTGGGGCTCATCCCCCGCACCTCTCCTGAGCGCCAGGCTGTGTAGCAGCAGGGCCCAACCATTGTGGACCCGGAGAGGCAGTAGGTGGGAGGTTCTCAGAACTTGGGCCAGACCCAGGCCTTTCTGAAGAGCTAGCCCAGGCTCAGCAGCTCCACGCCAGCTGTTCTGGCATCCTCATCTTCCGTGTGCCTCGTCTGCAGGTGCCCGGGGTAACTCATTCTTGAGCTCAGCTTCTCCCCTCTCACCTCTAAGGGGCTGATCTGGAATTCCGACTTTTGGGGATTTGATGCTCATGTTCATTTTTATTCTTCTAATAGGTTTTCGTTTGTTTTTTACCAAATGTTGTTATAGCTCCTTGTAGCCTCTGTCTTTTAACCATTTTCAGAATCATCAACCCATTTTGTTCACTGTCACCTTAGAAGCCAGGGAGGCGTAATGTACTTTGAACAAGATAACTGGAAAAAAGAAAAAGGGTCAAGATGTTAACAGTCAGTAACGTTTTGCCTGACCTGTGGTGGTGCAGTGGATAAAGCGTCGACCTGGGAACACTGAGGTCGCCAGTTCAAGACCCTGCACTGGTCTGGTCAAGGCACATATGGGAGTTGATGCTTCCAGCTCCTCCCCCCTTTCTCTCTCTCTCTCTCTCTCTCTCTCTCTCTTTCTCTTTCTTTCACTCTGTGTCTCCTCTCTAAAATGAATAAAATAAAAATAAATTTAAAAATTTTTTTTAAAAAGTCAGTAATGTTTTGAAGGAGTCGAGGATCCTCTCTATGGGGGACGTGCTTACCCAAAATGACTTTTCCCTGGGGATTCCAGACCACGCTCGTCTGGTGGCTGTAACCAAGCCCCCGCCTCCAGTGGTGAAGCTTATTCGGGAGCTCGCCTTACAGGTGCCGCATTCTTTAATTTCTGAGTCAAAACACTTCCGCGCCATTTGTTTCTGGAGGAGCCAGGTTTTAAGAAAAAGCAAAAAAAAAAAAAAAAGTGCACATTAGTTTTTCTGCTGTGTATATAGTTATATAACCCTTATTATTTCAGACTCTGGCGTTACGTGTGCAAACCCATGCTTGTAGAAAATTTGGAAACTACGGACACGTGGGTAGGAGAGACGTCACGTGTCCCTCCTCTCCACAGAGATGACCACAATTGCCGGTCAGTGTGTATTTCCTGTGTCTGTTTCCTTTAAAAAAAAAAAAGAAAAAAAAAAAAACAGAGCTAGCACTGCTGAAACTGCAGGTTTGGGATTTCACAACAGCCGGTGATCTGTTCCCTCGCCCAGGGACTTGGAAACACCATTTTCATGTTAATGTCTGGTTAGGTGGGTAGGTTAGGATCGCTCTGCCTCCTGAGTGTGGAGTTGACCCCTGTGGGAAGTCAGGAGGCACAGCAGGGCTCCGCAAACACAGGGTCACGGGGCGGGCAGAAGATGGAGCAGCACCCCGTCTGGCCCCTTCTCCGGAAGGAACCCCCCCTCCCGGCTCTGTCGTGAGCCCGATTGCTGCGGACTGGGTCAGCTCACGCTCCTGCTACACAAACGCAAGATGTGATTTCAAGCTGTTCTGCATTGTTTTCAGAACGGGGGAATGTTAGAGGGGTCCTGATGCTCCTGGCGGGATGTATCCTGGGCAGAGCGCTACCAAACGTGTGGTGAGGGCTGAGGTCAGGGCCGGCCCTCCCCTCACACCCCATTTGCATGGGCCCTTTCTGCACACGGAGCTCCTGGGAGAGCTGCAGGAGTTCCCACTGCCCTTAGCTTGCTTTTTTTTTGGTAGGATTTACAAATATTTTTTTAAATTTCTTTTTATTTATTCATTTTAGAGAGGAGAGAGAGAGAGAGAGAGAGAGAGAGAGAGAGAGAGAGAGAAAGGGGGGAGGAGCTGGAAGCATCAACTCCCATATGTGCCTTGACCAGACCAGTGCAGGGTTTTGAACTGTCGACCTCAGTGTTCCCAGGTCGACGCTTTGTCCACTGCGTCACCACAGGTCAGGCGGATTTACAAATAATTTTATTGAAACTGAACAAATATACAACAACTCGTAAAACATCTCAGGAGGAAGTGACGTGGCTACTTCACATGCCCTCCTCCGCCCTGTTGCCGCTTCTCTGTGAAGACGAGACCTGAGGCTAAGGGTTTCCTGCCTGGGTCCACAGGGGGGAAGAGGAGTCGCATGGGCCCAGACACAGACCCCCGTGAGTGGGGACGCGAACAGAATCCCGCAGGCTGGGGACAGCGGCACAGGCTCAGGGAAGGAGTGACGGGGACCCCTCGCCCCGTTTCCTGTCACGTGCGTGCACCCTGTTTGTTGCGTGCTTCATTATCAAGCGCCTTGGCGGCGTGGACGCGGGGCTACACAGACCCTCTGGGAGAGGACTCATTGGGAATTTAGGACGCAAGGCTGGTGGGGAGGGTGGCTGTCTCCTTTTTTTTTTTTTTTTTTAATTAATTAATTTATTTATTTTTCCCCAGGGACAAAGAGTCAGAGAGAGGGACAGATAGGGACAGACAGACAGGAACGGAGAGAGGTGAGAAGCATCAATCATTAGTTTTTCGTTGCGTTGCGACACCTTAGTTGTTCATTGATTGCTTTCTCACATGTGCCCTGACCGCGGGCCTTCAGCAGACCGAGCCACCCCTTGCTGGAGACAGCGACCTTGGGTCCAAGCTGGTGAGCTTTTGCTCAAGCCAGATGGGCCCCGCGCTCAAGCTGGTGACCTCGGGGTCTCGAACCTGGATCTTCCGCATCCCAGTCCGACGCTCCATCCACTGAGCCACCGCCTGGTCAGGCTGTTTCCTTTTTATTTCAGAAAAAACTGTCCTGAGGAATAGGCCGTGGGGAGAAATCCTTGAGACCGACCATGCAATTTACATAACAGTTAAACTAGTGCAGTGTCCCTGGTGCTGCTGAAACCTGCCCTCTCCTGCACCATTACCTGGTGGTTTTAATCTGTTTTATAACCCAGTTTCCCCAAAGGGGTAATTGCTTCTCCCCGGTCCTAAAGCATGCTCAGACCTGGGAATGTGCGGGGCCAGGGGTGGCCTTAGGAGCGGCTCTGGAATCATTTCCTTTCCCTGGGGAAGCTGCACGCGGTCTTCCCGTGGGCGTGGGCGCTGCTCTTCCGACCTCAGGCCCTCCCCACGGGCTCCCACGTCTGACCAGTGGAGGAAGAGCGTTGGGGCTGTGGGGACGAACCCGCCTCCCCACCCCCCCTCGCCGGCTTGGCGTTCTGGGTCTGAGCGCTGAGGCTTTGAAGGGAAGGCCTGAGTCTTCAGCCAGAGAAAGGCCTTTTCAACCCTGCCCGCGCTGCAGGTCCTGGGCCTGTGTTGTGTTTGGGGCTTTATCCAGATGGCAGAGAGGTCTCTAAAGTAAACATCTGGTGGCCCCCAGTGATCCCAGCCTCCCCTGGGAAGATGGGCTGCTCACCTGGCCCGGTCCAGCCTCTGTGCCACCTGTGGCCGCTAATTTGGGGGAGATTAGCCTGAAGGTGAGTCCGAGTGGGAAAGGCCCCTCCCTTGGGAAACGCTGGCTAGGGTAAAATCTAACGACCTTCAGTTATCCACAGTAATTTTCTGTTTAGCCTGGAACTTCCTGTGACAGAATGAGAACACAGGTGATCAAAGTGTAATAAGTTGATGTGATAAAAGATAGAGCAATTGGCTCCGAATGGTATGAACATCAACTTTCCTGGGACCTGGGATAGAGTTTCTCCTGGATATTTCTGCGGTGACGCCCTGGCTGCCAGCGTCCTCTGATGGTGAGGTGTGGCCCGCCTCCGGTGCCCCAGCCTGTGGGTCTGCGTGCTGGCTGCGCTGGGGTTGGGTGGCGGTCACATGCTGCTTCCAGAGAAGAGGCCAGGAGAGGACATGGACTCCTGGGAGCTTCCAGAGGAGGGCTCGGTGGCTGTTAACAGTGGGGCCTGGGTCCCTGCGTCCTCTGGTGCCCTGTCCATGCTGGTCGTGGCCTCAAGTGCCCTCCCCCCTCACCTCCCGTTGACGCCGCCGGGAGTGACATGCTGTGCATGTCAGCCTCCTTGACCGGGCCGTGGGCCCTGTCTTCTGGGAGAAACTGTCCTGTTTTTATTCGTAGGGCCTGTAGAGGGCCAGGCACTCAACAGTGCTTTGTAACTGTGCCAGTCTCTGGGCAGCCCTGGGTGCAGGTGAGTGCAGCCCGGCCTGCCAGCAGGCCTCGCCCGGGAGCTGACCCGCACGACCGCTGTGGGCCTGCTCCGAGAGCTGTGCGTCTCCCCACAAGCATGACGTAGGTCCGTGTGACCAGGCATCATGGAGCGTGCCAGGCATCAAAAGGGAGATTCAGATTTCACTTTGGTGAAATTGTGAAGTAATTTTGCCAGAATAAAGTTTAATTCACAGGAGAAAAATACTTCGAGTTGCATATTACGCCTTAGGTCTGAACACCAGGACAGTGAAATCTCACAGCGTAACAGTGACTCCCAACGCCAAGGGACCGGGAGCTAACTGCTCACCTGTACGGTGGGCGTGTGACACTTCCTGCCTCCACAGTGACAGTGCCCAGGGAGCTGTTAGCATTGTGCTGACGCCGGAGGAACGGGCACAAGCAGTGACTTTCTGTAGTTACGTTGTCCCGCGGTGGTAAGTTGATTCGACGGAAGCATCGGGGTGTATGCTCTCTTTATGTTGCAGACATTTTTAACAGAATTCAGTTTCTTTGCTGAAGTGTTAGAAGGTCAGAGCTGAACTGGAAGCCATCGTTGACTGTTGTTGAAGACTTCAGATGAGGGGTCCCCAAACTTTTTACACAGAGAGCCAGACAAAAAAAAAAAAGAACAGCACTATGAACAAATCCCTATGCACACTGCACACATCTTATTTTAAAGTAAAAAAATAAAACGGGAACAAATACAATATTTAAAATAAAGAACAAGTAAATTTAAATCAACACACTGACCAGTATTTCAGTGGGAACTATGGGTGCGGATGCATCCTGTGCTCCTCTCACTGACCACCAGTGAAAGAGGTGCCCCTTCCGGAAGTGCGGCGGGGGCCGGGTAAATGGCCTCAGGGAGCCGCAGTTTGGGGACCCCAGCTTCAGACAGTCAGGAGAGTGACTTATGTCCTCTAAACCTCAGCTTCTGCATTTCTTGCTGCCGACGGTACTTTGCAGGAAAGTTCTGGGTACGTTTATTTAGAGCGGCTCTGAGGCGGTGGTGTGGTCGCCACCAGCGCCTGAACTAGCATTTCGGTCAGGGGTGGAGCGCTGGGGCTGCAGAGAGCCCCGGTCTCCAGACTCCAGTCTGCCCGCCGCTTCATGCCGGTCCACGAAACGGTGTATGGAGACAGCAGTCTATAGCACGGGGGAGCAAAATTGTTGTCGCGTCCACAAGAACTCTTGTTCTTACCTGACTCAAGGGTGCTGATCTCAAATCTGACACTAGTTTTCTTCTGTAAGCTACAGTCTTTTTGCAATTAAAGATTTTAGTTTTTCATGTTATTGTAAAATTTTCAACAGTTAGTTTAACATAATGAAGTAGAATGTCTTCTTGGGCATCATCTTTGTGAAAATATAATAATTTATATAATGCAGTAAATATACAAATACACTAAAAGATATGATTGCATCAGAATTTGTCTATAATTTCTAAACAGAACATAGTAAAACATTTTAATCATAAAATTAGTGCAAAACTTACTTAAATTCTTTTCAGGCAAAAATTTGCGTTTGTAGCTCTTGTGTTTGTGTACTTGTTGAGGACAATCTCGTTTGATGCTCCAGCACTAGTCTGCTCATCACTAACAGCTCCAAGATTTTCGGGAAACTTACCAAGGTGACTGTTCAGGAAGTGACTCTTACATCCAATGTCGCGGAAAGCCAGCAGCATCCTTTGAACCAGAAGTTCATAGTTTTCTGCTCTTTTGTTGCCAAGGAAGTTCTTTGTAACTGCCACAAAGGACTGCCATGCTTCTTTCTCCTCCTTATTCATCTTCCTGGAAAATTCTTCGTCACGTATGAGGGTTCGAATTTGAGGTCCATCGAATACACCTGCATTTATCTCTCAAAAGGCAAGGCAGGAAAAGCAGAAATAATATGTTGAAAGCATTCACTTTCTTTATTCAAAGCCTGAACAAACTGCTTCATTAAGCCAAGTTTGCTGTGAAGTGGGGGGAAAATGATCCTATCTCGATTAACTACAGGTTCATTTACAATATTTTGCATCCCTCCTTCCAGAGCTTCACGTTTCAGCCACTCCTTCTATGTCCAGTGTTTCTCCCGAGCTCGGCTGTCCCACAAACAGAGAAAGCAAGGATACTTCCTGAAACCTCTCTGTTGTCCAACCAGGACATTTACCATTTTAAGATCCACACAAATGATCCAGTTATGCTCCTCATACTTCAGAAAGTCAAGGACAATTTTTATGTCATTATAATCTTCTCGTAGATGAGTTGAATAACCAATTGGAACCGCTGCATAAACATTAGCATTGTGTAGGAGAACACATTTCAGACTCCGTTTAGAGCTGTCAAGAAATAGCCACCATTCTGTTGGATTGTAAGTGGTAACACCTAGCTGGCTGAGGAGACTACTGATATCATGACAGTCAACAAAGTGTTTGTCTTCGGAAAAAAGTCCACAAAACTTTGTTCACGCTTCCTGAAATGGGATACTTTAGCTGACCGGTGAAGTACATTCTTTTCTTGTAGCCTGGAGGCTAATAACTCAGCTGCTTTCTTTGATAGGCCCAAAACTCTTACTAAGTCATTCAATTCTGGTTGGCTAAACTGCTGAGGGGTTAATGACTGCTTGGCATCAGAAGAAGACCTTCATATTCTACAACCATTTCCTCATGCATCTTATCAAAATACACTTGACCACCATGTTCACTTTCTTCGTCCTTAGAAGAAATAAAACCATTGAAAACTGGAACCGGGAGTGTCTCAGAGTGTGGGATAGGTCGTATTGCTGAAGGAATATTAGGATATGCAATCATATGCCATTTTTTCTTGCCGATGCCCTTTGTATGGATCAGACAGAAATAACAGTCACTGCTGTGGTCCTTAGGTTCACGCCAAACCATGGGAATACCAAAAGGCATTCCATTGTGTTTTCCTTTTGTCCAGTCACGAAGCATTTCCTCACAACTATGACACACAATATGAGGAGCCCAATCCTTGTCTTGATCGCCAAGGGGAACTTGAAAATAGGCAATATATGCACGTGTCACAAATGATGAAATATTGTGCCTTTGACGTTGAAGTGTGTAACAGCCACATATATAACAGAAAGTGTCAGGACTATTCTTACATTTACACCTACTCGAAGAAGCCACGATTCAATTTCAAAATAAGAGCGTGTTTTTATCAGATAATTATTTTTTTTACATTTAAAAATAAATACAATTATGTAAAAGTGATGTTTGTAAAACATTAATTGCTTTGTGGTTGCGTTCAATCCGAGAGTCGTTGCCCTTTAACTCCAATTTAAAAACCAATGCATGCCATTAACTATAACAAAAAGAAATTAAAATTGCATAAGAACTAGAGCATGCACCGGAAAATGGACTTCAGATTTGGAATCAGCGATGCAGAAATATATAGAAACAGTTCATGCAACAGAAAATGAAAAAAAAATTGTTCCCCAGTGTCATCATTGGGTCAGTCATCTTCATACGACATCAGGGTGGTTAATCCTGTCGCGGACCTGCACAACATTTCTGGCCGGCTGGCACCAGTCTGTGGTCTGGCAGTTGAAAAACACTGATGGAGGGGGAGTATATTATACGTGTAATTTGAAAAGATATTAGCGTGAGCTTCAGACAGGTTCACCCTGTGCCGTCAGCTGCAGCAGGAGAGGGGCCAAGTCCAGGGCGGTGGGAGCAGGGCAGCTGCCCTGCAGTGAGGACTGGCCTCCCAGCCGGCCTGTGTCGCCCAGGCTGCTTGTAAGAGGCTGAGCTCCGGCAGGGCCGCTTACTTCCCCGCTTACAGTGAGCGGAGCGCCTTGGCTTGACTCCCCCCCCCCCCCCTCGTCATCCTTATTGCAGGTGGGGCTGTGATTCTCCCCTCTTTCCTGTTCTGCGGGGGTCCCCCAGGGGACAGAAGTACGGCAGTCCGTGTGACTTTAGGAGCTCACATTAGACACAGCTCCAGCCATCAGGTGTGGGGAGCCCGTCCCAGTTCATGAGCCGGAGGGAGGGCTCTAGCGGGCCTGACCAGTCAGCCACAGGTCGCAGAGCTGGGACTCTGTCCCAGGCCTTTTGACCCCAAGTTGTCATTGCTTTTTCTGGTACAACTGGCTGTCCCTGCAGGACGTCAGGCCTGAGGCAGGGGTGATTCCGGGTCATTCCATCCTGAGGTCACTACTGGGAACTGCACCTGGAGGTCAGGCACGGGGCAGTTGAAGCAGAGCGGATGTCCCGGCTGAGCGCGCCTGCAGTGCAGCCTGTGGCATATCCGCCAGGGAGGCAAGGCTGTGGTGACCAATCACCAGCAGCCAGCCCCTCCCCTTCCCCTGGTGGTGCCGGAAGAGCGCTCCCTCCCTGGGGGCCGAGGGCAGGCGGAAGATGCAGGGAGGGGGGCACACACCCTTCCTCAGAGCGTTGATCCAGAAACGGTCCCTGTGCCATCGCTTAGTGCCTTCCGTGAGAACGGCTCAGTGCACATGTGACTGCTCAGGATGCTGGGACATGTCGTTTAGCTGTGTGCCCTGAACAGAAGAGATGGGTTTTGGCAAGCAGCTGGAAGTTCCTGTAGCAAGTGAAGGCCAACCTGGACATTGAGAAGGGCAGGACCTTGGGTGAAGGAAGATACGGTGCTCTCAGTGGACCTCAGACATCTTGGAGGTCTTTAGTAGGCAGGTGGTGATGAGATTAGCAGTCAGCAGCAACCTGCACAGGGATTGTCATGAGGTGGCCACTTGGTGAGAGAAGACCCCCCCCACACACACACACCTGTAGGAGCACAATGATGATCAATCATATAACGGTGCAGAAGCCTTGGCCTGTTCATGTGTCCTGAGCTACGTGCATCACACACGGGGGTGAGGTCATAGCTGTAACCTAAGTACCTTTCCCAGGGCACAGCTCTGGACTGCTGGCCAGGCTGGGTCCCCACACAGGCACCAAGGAGTGACGTTCAGATGTGCAGATGAGGAAGAGGTGCCGTGGCCTCAGGGAGGAGGGAGACAGGCGGCCCGGACGTGGCTTAGCGTGGACTAGGGTCGGGAATGGAGCAAGGACTCCCGGCGGCAGCCACCTGAGCCAGCTGCCAGGAAGAGGGGTGTTTGGAGGGATGTTGGGGCGCTGAGCCCGGGCCAGAGGAAGGCCCAGGGGAGGAAGGGTGTCGGCAGCATCCGAAGCCAGGCGGGTCATCTATGTTGGTTTGTCATCAGTGCTCTGGTTTCTCTGCCCTTACACGTGAGACAGGTGGAGAGGAGAGGTGCGTCCAGACGCGGCACTCGATGGTTCCACTCCTGTCCCAGAAACACGGCCACTCTAAATGGAGAGTGACGCGGGCTGTGGCGTGGTGTCCACTTCACGTGTAGTGTGACTGTGGGTGGTCGTGAAGAAGCCAGACCAGGGGTCCCCAAACTAGGACCCACGGGCCACATGCGACCCCCTGAGGCCATTTATCCGGCCCCCGCCACACTTCCGGAAGGGGCACCTCTTTCATTGGTGGTCAGTGAGAGGAGCACAGGATGCATCCGCACCCATAGTTCCCATTGAAATACTGGTCAGTGTGTTGATTTAAATTTACTTGTTCTTTATTTTAAATATTGTATTTGTTCCCGTTTTGTTTTTTTACTTTAAAATAAGATATGTGCCGTGTGCATAGGGATTTGTTCATAGGTTTTTTTTTATAGTCCGGCCCTCCAACGGTCTGAGGGACAGTGAACTGGGCCCCTGTGTAAAAAGTTTGGGGACCCCTGATCCAGACTGAGGACTGGCCCTTGCCTGAGAGGAGTGGAAGTCCCCTACCGAACAGGACTCCGAGGGGCAGGCAGGTGACCTGTTTGTGTCAGCTGGACTTTATCATCCAGGGATGAGCGTTTCTAGGAAGCAGTCGGATCTGCTCTGCCTCCCATGTGCTCTTGGGAAGGAACGGCGAGTGTGGACTAACTCCAGCCGCAGCTCTGACCTCTGGACTGAGTCTTGTTGCCATGGCAATGGTCATGTCCATGTTTGACTGGTGTGCCAGCTCCCTGGCTTCTCCCTGACCACTGGGGTCCCTGTCCTCGTACCTTGCCGACCTGTTGCGGGCCCTGGGTGCTGCTGCTCAGTTTCGTTTATACCCCGAGGGCACTCGGTCTGTTTATGATTAAACACTGCTCAAACAGCCGGCAGGACCTGTGCACACAAAGCACGGCCGGCCGCTGTGGACGGGGCGGAGCCGCAAGACCATTTCTCTCTGCTCTGGCGGTTTGCTGTCCGCGAGAGAGATGACATTTATTTTTAAATTGTGCTCATAGCTCTGTGACTTCTGCGGAACTCTCGATTTTATTTTAGGGATATGTCAAGGAAAGGGGAAATTATGAATACTTCTGATGGGCAGCCCCTTCCCTGATCAGCGTCACATCTGCAGTCATGACCTGATAGCTTGTCTAGGTAGCTTACCCAAGTAAACCTTACCAGTTACTGACAACTTTAAATAACCAGCAAAGTTCATAACTGTGTGTAGCCCATTGTGTGAGCTTCCAGTAGTGAAACTTTCTTCTGTGTCATCATTTCAGCTGCTTTGTGTGCCAGGCCCTGAGCTGAGCCCACCTTGGGGGAAGGTCGGGGCACCAGGAAAACCAAGGTGGAGACTGAGTCAAGGGCCGGCGTGGCTCATGCGAGGCCAGCTTCCTGACCAGAGCTGCCGGCTGTGGTCCTCCGACTGCGAGCTCCTTTTCAGTCGTCAGCCTCTGAGCCTGGACGCAGGACTCCCAGGTCTTGCTTGTTACTTTCCCCGGGGCAGAAGGGGAGGGCCAGTCACCTCCTGTCACCCTCACTGCCTTCCCTCTACACTCTTCTAGACGGCCGAGGTTCAAAGAAGTCCCACACCTATTGCGTTATTTTCTAAAAATAGGTGTGCTTCTTCTTACGTTTGTTTTTTAAGGCACATCTTCAATTTTTGGTTTAAATGTATTCTGTAGAAGTAATACCTTTTCACATTTCAAAACTCAAAGGGTGTGAGACCAACAGCCTTTCTTTCCATCATCCACTTCTGGTTTCTAGCGCAGGAAGAGCGTGGTGTCAAAGGAAAGGTGCTTCCCGCCCCTAGTTCCATTTCTCCAGAGAGCCCTGGTCAGTGTGTGCGCGCCCTTCCGGAACGTCTGCACATGCGTGTGTCCACGAGCGTAGCCTGCCCTGGTCTTCCTGTCCTTGGAACAGAACAAAACCCACGGAGAACAATCGTCTGGCTGCCCGTGGGGGTGTGGGGTGGCTCGGCTGGGTGTGTCCCTTCGGGGAGAGATCCTAAACATGGCTTCGGCATGCTGGCCAACGGCCTGGGCCGGGCACAGCGGCCTCCGGGCAGGGGTGCGGGTGCAGGCGCCATCTCCGGTGAGATGTCTGCCTACCGCTCTGCTCTGCAGGCCCCTCTTCCCCTGAGCTGGCCGGGGCACAGGCGGGTGCCTGCCTCATCTGAGAGAAGCCTCTGGTTGGCAACCGTCAGCTTGGACACGAGCAGAGCCCAGACTGGGATGAATGGAGAGGATGCTCGAAGTCTCCTGCCACGGTGAGGAGCTTGTCACTGTGCCTGACTGACCAGATGGCGGCAGGTGACGTGGTGGCCTTCCTGGCCACCTTACAGCCAGACTCGCTGTGGTCCTCCAGAAAGCGAGCTCCCCCACCACGCATTTCTTTGGAGATAAGGAAAACAGCACACGCAGAGAGAGCTCTCTCGTACTGGGCAGAGGTGGGACTTGCCACCTTTGACACAGACCCCATCCCCTGGGTCTGGATAAAGCACCCAGGTAAGGACCAGCAAGCGGTGCCTCTCTGCAGAGTGTGTGGGCAGCTGTAGTCCGCATGTGCGATTCCCTGCTGCCTGAGGGACAGTGGGCGGTGGCGTGCATGCTGTAAGGTTCACAGACAGCCACTGCTCTGTCCAGCAGGCTGGACCCGGGGGGTGGGCGTGAGGAAGGGAGCCGCGTGTCCATGGTGTGTGCCCTCACTCACTTAGTGCGAGGGCAGGCCCTCCAGCTGCCGGAGTGTGCGAGCGGCCGCCTTCCGCACGGGAGCCACTGTGCACGTCGGCACCTCGTGAGCTTAGCGATCATTTCAAGCCAATCACTTGACTTTTTAAAATAAAAGTTAGTACTGGTTGTGGCTTGTGTCAGGTTTTTGCAGTAAAGCGCCTGTCCGGGCAAAGGGCAGGTGTGCACTGAGGGGCACCCAGGTTCCCAGGGGGTTCCTGCGCCTGTACCTGACCCCACCCCATCTGCCGGGCCTGGACAGCCCCTCATCTCTCTGGGAACCTGCCTCTTCATCTGAGGAAGGAAGCGCTTCATTCTGGAGTGTGGCTGTGCCCGTGGGTGTTGGTTGTAGCAGGCTCGGCTGCGTTCCTGAGGAGTAAACTGAAACTCCTGCAGGGCCTGAGGTCCGCAGCCGTGAGCGGAGAATGTCTGAGTTTGGGTCTCAGGTCTTGTCCGAGTGTGACAGATGTCTTTCCCGTTGTAAATGTAGTCGACTGGTAAGCACCTTGACTCCTCAGCTCTCTTCCTGCTCAGGCTGCGGACACGTGTGTATGTGGGCAGGCCACCGTGAGCTTTTCATTCGCTCCACGTGATAGTTCGGTTCTGAAGCAGAGGACACCCACCGGTGCCCCCTTCCCGCCCCACGCTGTAGCCCCGGGTGGTTAGAGCGCCCACAGGAGGCCGGTCCTGGCTGTGGCTTCCAGACCCACAGGCACACATTCTGTTTTGAGGTAATTGTAGACTCACAGGCGGCTGTAGAGACATGGGGATGGGTCCCTGTGCACCGCACCCCTTCCCCCCGCCGGCCGCACCTAGTGATTGCAGGACCCTGACCACGCGCGGCATGTGTGTGCTGGTCCTGTGAGCACACGTGTGTGTCAGTGTAACCCCCCCCTCCACCGGGTGCACGGCTGCTGGCTCCCCCAGCCCCGACAGCCAGGAGCCTCTCCCCTGTGCCTGTAACGTGTCACTCGAGGACGTTACGTAAGTGCGCCATACGCACCCCTGGAGCTTGGCCCTCCTCAGGATCAGCGTCCTGCCTCCATCCAGAGCTGTGTGCAGTGCAGGTCAGCCCTCTCCCTTGCCGAGTGACCGCTGCCCTGCTGGTGGAGGGGTGGCGGTCCCACCCATGGTTTAGCCTCTGCTGGCTGGGGGGCCTTGTGACTGCCTCCAGTTTGGGGCTATTCCAGATAAAGCCCCTGGGCACAGTCACGTCCAGGGGTCACTCTCCTGGGACCCGTGCCCAGGAGCACGGCTGCTAAGCTGTGTCCTGAGTGCACACTCAGCGTAAGAAACCACACTTCTCCACTCGCGCTGCCGGTGTGCACGGGGTCCCGTCCCCGCGTCTTGGCGGGACCTGTGGCAGCACCTCGCTGGGGCTGTCCCTCTGCGTCTGCCCGGTGGCCGGTAACGTCCCGTGCCTTCCCACACGCCCCTGTCCCCTTCCGTGGAACGCTGCTTCCCACCTTTTGCTAATTGGACTGTTTGCGTTTACTCCTGAGTTTCGAGAGCCCTTACACATTGTAGGTGAGCGCTTGGTCCCACGTGCGGTTTGCACAAACCCCCGCCCGCAGCGTCCCACCGCTAACTGGCGCTTTGTTTTCCGTGTTGATGAAGCCCGCAGGCCTCGGGTTTTCTCTTTCGTGGTTCATGCTTTTGATGTCAGTCTAAGAACTCTCCCGGAACCCCAGCCCCAGCGGTGGGTGTTGGGGTTTGAATTGTTTTCATCTTCGCCTGCTGGCTGCAGTCTGCATGAGGCTGGGGGTCCTCCGGGTTTATCTTCCGGGGCTTCACTCACCTTCTGGTCGCTTTGCCTGCGTTGTCAGACTTGGGACATTCTCAAGCCGTTTCTCCTGTGAGTGTTTCTTCACCCTCACCCCATTCTCGTCTGCGGCCTCAGTGACATGACTGTCCGATCCCCTGTGGGGTTCCGTCCACAGGCACGGGTGCTGTCTCTTCTGTCTCTCCTAACCGCTCGTGCAGGTCTATGGCGCGCGCTTCCCAGCCCCGGCGGTGAGTGCAGGTGTCCGTGTCTGCTGACACCTGGTCTCATTTAGCTTGAGGTCCTCCTCACCCGTGGTGCATGCAGCCTTTGGGGATAGTGTGTGAGGACCTGGGTCTCGTTTCAGTCTTGTGTTCTATTAGTACTCCTCCGACCCTGCTCTGGTGGGCGGAAGGGGGACACCCCCTAATACTTCCCAGCTGGCCTCCACTGGTGCTGAGGTGTGCCTGGGCACACACACCTTGCTCTCCTCCTGGGCTGGCCTGAGTGCCCCTGGCCCTTGGTGGGGACGGTGTCCCCTAGACTGTCAGTGGGGATGGCACGTGCCCTGGCCCTCGGTGGACACGGTATGCTCTGCAGGGGCCTCTCCCCACCGCGGGTCCCCGGCCTTGGGGCTCCAGCCTCGCTCTGTGCATGTGTCGTCTCCTCCCTGCCGCTTGCTTGAATGTCCTTCCTCCCTCAACAGCCAGCTGCTTCTCAAGAATCAGAGAAACCTCCTATAAACTGTCTTAAAAACTGTACATATCTCCCATTGAGATCTTTTTTGTCCCTCATTTGAACTTTATAATTTTTGTCCTTAAAGGCCTTGAAGATCTCCGGGACTTTTTTTTCTTTGTTGCTATTGCCATGGCTCTTGGAGTTGTCCATCAGTGAATGACCGTGGCTGTGGAATGCCAGGTGCTGCCCCTGCTGCTGCTGCTGGGCTTCTCTGCAGGCCTGGTCGTGGTTTGTGACGGGGCAGGCCACACTCACACGGAGCCTGGGCGTGGCGGCCTGTGGAGGCCTCACACTGCGTTGAAGCTAAAGTGACGGAAAACCCCACCAGAATTTTCCGCAGGCCCCTGTGGCTTGGTGACCTCTGACAGTGGTGGAACCCTGCCCCCCGGCCCTGATGGGAAGGTGCCCTTCCCTGTAACAGCAGGACTGTTTCCTGCAGGCAGGCGGTGGTTCTAGGGAGTGGCCTTAATCCTAATCTTGAGTGACTGGCAGTCATTAACCTAAATTAGGCAGATTTTTCTGAGCCTTTGAGAGAATAGCTCACCTGTGAGTGTCCATGGCTGGCAGCCCCGGGCAGTTCCCTGTCTGCCCCTCTCACTGGGGTGGCTGTGCATCTCCTGTGCCAGCCCGGGGCTGTCACAGTGCAAGGAGGATGAGGTGGTGGGACAGGGAGGGCGTGGGGCCCGCTGTGGACTGGGGTCGAGGTGGCCTGTCTGAGCATGGCCATGGAGGCCGGGGAGCTGGTCCAGTGGCCGAGGGCTGGGAGGGAGGGAGGAGCAGCTTGGCATCAATACGCGACCAGCGGTCACTCATGCAGGCTCAGAAGTTTGCATTTTGTTCCAAGAGCTGTGGATGCTTTCTAAACAAGCAGGAGGACCTGAGGTGTGCTGCCCGTCTCACCGGGGTGGACAGTCACAGGGACTGTCCTGCTGGCCTGGGGACGGGGTGGGGTACAGGAGGGGCCCCCAGGACAGCCCTGTGTGGAGTCTTCTCGTCTTCTCCCTGTGAAGTGCATAAGTGAGCAAACGTACCTGGTTCGGTGGAATAAGTGAGCAAACGTACCTGGTTCGGTGGTGATGAGACATCTCACCGATGCGCGGCACCACAGAAAAGTCTAGGCGCCCAGGCAGACGGCGTGCTCCAGCCCAGCATCCAATGAATTTGTGACTTGTTGACAAAAAAAAAAAGGCCTGGAAATATTAAACGGTTCCCGAATTAGCCCTGAAACGAAAGACTTCCCACTGAGTTGGAGTGTCCTGAAGCCTGACCAGTGTGTCTGGGGCACACCTAGCATGGTTCTCTGTGTCACTCGGTCTGTTTCTGTCCCTTTGATCGGTGACCAGAGCTCAGTGTGCTGAAGGGAAATGAGTTTAGAAGGCGCGATGACCGTGGTTCGTCGTGGGCTGTGCGGGGGACACGGACTAGAGGGCCCCCTAGATTTTTAGGGGAGGGGCTCAGGGAAAGGGTGGAAGTGAGATGTGTTCTGTTTTCATCTCACAGTTAGACTGAGGTTTAAGTGCAGCCCTCCTTCCTGCAGGAGCCGGACACGGGCAGCCCCCCTCCCCCGGGGAGAGGAGCCGGCTGTGAGCTGGGGGGCCGCCCGAGTCCCGGGATGGCCCGCCTCGCCATGCCTCATCCCCCCGAGCTCCCTCCCTGGCCCACAGGAGCCTTGTGGGGAGGTGACTTGGACTGAGCTCTGGGTGCAGGGTGTGGCCTGCCCCACACTGACTGAGTGGATGAGGGACAGGAGGCCGGTGTGTCTCGGTGACTGGTTGATGTCACGTCGATGGTCGCTTGAAGACAGATGCCAAGGAGATGGGGTTGAGCTTTGTTTCTCCATCCCTCTGAAGCGTTCCTGCTCCAGCGGCCATCCGGCGCTGTTGTTCTAGAAACTCCCAGAGGATGGGCCCAGATTCTCAGTTTAGTCCCTGATGGCGGTTGATGGTAATTCCGTAGCTAGAGGGGTCTGTGAATAGGTTTTCCCTGGAGTCTTGGTCGGAGGATGTCTTGGGACCCCGATGCTGGGCGTGGACCGGCTTGGGGCCCTGTGGGGCTTGCTTGTTACACAGCAAGGGCGCTCTCCTGCACATCTGGGAGGTTTCAGTGGCCTCTTTCAGAAGCATGATTCACAGGAGTGTTAGGGAAATGTGACTGGCCTGAGATAAAGCAAGGAGGGCAAGACCAACCCCGCTGCCCAGCCTGTCCCCTTGGCCACAGACCGCTCACCTAGCACACAAATATGTCCCGCTGCACCTCTTCCTTTGGTCTGGGCCCTGCTCCCAAAGAGCCCACGTCCAGTCCAGGAGCCTGTATGCAGAACTCTCGAGTGGAGAGTGTGGTCAGAGGCGTGAGACCCCTGAGGGGTGGTCAAGGTGGCGCTCTCGAAGCCCAGCGTCCCTTCACCCGTCGACACAAAGGTGGTAACAGCAGGGTCTGCTTACCACGATGTCCATGCCACCCCACCCAGCGGGGCCCGTTTAGTGAGGGGCTTGTGGGTCAGCACTGCTCAGAACCATCGGCTTCACCGGCCTTTTCAAAGCTGCTTTGGTTTCTGGACGGGCCGAGCTGCCTTCTTTCAGTTAGGCGCACCCAGGAATGATGACGCGGCCTGAGATGGGCCCGGCAGGCCTGCTGTCCAGCGAGTCCCGGTCGCCGTGGTGCTGCGCATACTCGAGGTCACGTGGGACCAGGAAGCATCTTACTCCTGTTCCCCCTTCCAGCCAGTTCTTGAGTGATGACCGGTAACTTTAAAGAAACAGTGACCTTGTGCTTTCTGCTTGTTAGTGTTTGGGGGGCCTTCGGTGTTTCGGGTTCTTAATTTGTGTGAGTGAGGATGACAGTGGGGTTCTTGCAAGATGGGGCTCCCTGAGTGGGGCGCCAAGTGGCGGCTGTGCTGGGCCCCCCAGTTCCTGACCCTCAGTGTTTCCCTCAGTGGAGATTCACTGACCAGGACTGTCTCTTCTGAAGCCACACTGTTTTGTTTTGTTCGAAATATGTGACGGCTAAGAGGTTTGTGCCTTGCTGTGTATGTATGTGTGTGTGTGTGTGTGTGTGTGTGTGTGTGTGTGAGAGTACATTAGTCTGTGTGTCTGTATGAATGAGTGTGTCTGTGCATGTGTATGTGTTAGTCTGTGAGCATGTGTGTGAGTGTGCATGTGTGTTAGTCTGTGTGAGCGTGTGTGTGTGTGTATGAGTCTGTGTGAGTGTAGGTGAGATGTGGCCCTGCTCCCTAAGCTGCTTGGTTTTTTCGTCCCACCATTCTCAGAATAAGACTCCCATTCTCAAGGCGGCCTCCTTGTGCAGTGCAGCTGCTGGAGCACCAGCCATCACATTTCAGCTCTAGGTGAGAAGGGAGGAAAGGATGATGGACAGTGTCACGCTCATGGTAGCTGTCCACCTCCACAGGGACTTCCTTCAAAGCTTGTCCATGAAGGTCTGCTCACTCTTCATTGGTCACCGCTGACTGCAGGGGAGGCAGCAGAAATGGTGTCTCTCAGCTGGGGACGTGGGGGGAGGGGAGGAAAGTAGGTTTCGGTGGCCACCCGCCTTCTGCACTCTCTCCAGGCCTACCTACCCACCTCCTGGCACACCCCTACACCCCACACCTCCGCGAACCCTGTTCACTAGCTGTCCCTGTGGGCCTCCGCTCTGTGGGTCGGCCGCCTTTAAAGCCGGGGTCCCTGCCTGACCTGTGGTGGCACAGTGGATAAAGCGTTGACCTGGAATGCTGAGGTCGCTGGTTCGAAACCCTGGGCTTGCCTGGTCCAGGCTCATATGGGCGTTGATGCTTCCTGCTCCTCCCCCTTCTCTCTCTTTTTAAAATAAATAAAAATTTTTTTAAAAAAAGTAAAGAAAAAAGCTGGGGTCCCCTTGGAAGGTGGGTGCTGCTGCTTTAGTCCTCAGCCCCTCCCCTTCTCAAGAGCAGTTAGGAGACCCCGTTTCCCTCCCCGGTGGTAGAGACAGCACGCGCTCTTGGACCAGTTGAGGGTGTGACTTGCAGAGGCACCCACGGGATGGGGGGCTGTTCTCACTCTGTGCCCAAGTGAGACGGCTCAGTTATTTCAGGAGGCTGGCCACCCCGAGAGCAAGGGGCAAGGAGAACCAGAGTTCTGCTTTCTCTTTCACTCTCGGCCTGTGCCGTTGGGTTCTGACGTGTCCTGTCCTGTCCTGTCTGCTTTGGGGCGTGTGCAGTGTGCTGGGAACGGGTGTGCCCCCGCCTGGCCCTGAGCTGCTGGCCCATGTTCTTTGCAAGGGCTTTCTCAGGCTCTGTCACTGTGGTCACTTCCTGGGCTCCGTCACAGTGTTTCAGTTCTTCAGGGAAACGGGCAGAGCACCACGTGTGCTTCTCTGGTAGCTGGGTGGCAGGCGGGTCCCCGGGCCTCTGGTGTGGGCAGGGAGGGCTGTCGGCACAGGGAGACAGCCTTGACTTCTGATTGCTGGGATCGGAAGCGTCTGAGAAGTCCCTGGTTTGGAAGCTCCACAGAGGCACACCCTCCACGTTGCCATGGCGTTGCCCTCGGAGAATTATCCTCATCCTGCATCGAACCCGTGCACAGTCTACATGTACCCACCTCCTGAGAGAGGAAGGAGGCACGTGTGGTGGCACGGACACGCGTGTGCTGTGTGTGTGGAGAGAACAGGCCAGCAGCGGGGACCCTTCCCCTGGGGAGCTTGTGGTCTGGTAAGGAGAACGGAAACTGCCCACAAAGGAGCCCTGAGCCCCACGCAGGGGACGAGCCCTGGCACTCATGGAAGGCTCCCTGGAGAAGGTGGCCCTGGGAACTGAATCTTGGAGCATGTCAGTGTGCTGTGACAAGGCTGTGCCTTGTACTTGGGGACAGGCGCCGATGGACAGTGCAGACATTGTTACTGTGGACTGCGCTGTGAGAAGGTCACTCTGGGGACTAAAGCGCTTGGGCTCATGAAAGCAGCTTGTCTAAATCAGCGTAGATGGGAAAAGGAAGGAGAGCCAGAAGCGCCCGTCACACGCGGGTGTGGTGCTGCTGTGTGCGGTCCCGCAGAGCAAGCGTTGTCCCCCTGACCTTCCTTCACAGAGTCCAGTCTGCCACCCGCACGCCAGCCCGTGCACGGGGCGTCTGAGGGCTGGCACATCTGGCCCCCGCAGCCCCTCCGCACTCCCGGCCAGGAGGTCTTTGGTTTCTCAGGCAAATCTGTATTTGCTGTTTCAGATGCAGCAGAAACTCTACCCGATTTGACTTTCTAAACTATAAAACTTGGAAGCTCGACTTACAAGTCTTTTATTTTATTTTTTTAAGAGAGAGGCAGGGAGAGAGAGAGGGAGACAGGAACATCGAGCTGGCCCTGTGCGTGCCCTGACTGGGGATCGAATCTACAACCTTGTACCTCGGGACGACACTCCAACCAACCGAGCTGCCCTTCCAGGGCTTAATTTCTTCAGACGTAGTTACTGATTTTTAGAGACCCAGAGAGGGGGAAGGAGAGAAAGAGGAGGGGGAAGGGAAGCATTTGTTTGTAGTTCCACTTAGGTGTGCTTTCCATATGTGCCCTGACCGGGGATTGAACCCACAACCTTGGTGTTTCAAGCAATTCTCTAACAGACTGAGCTACCCAGGGCCCGCTGACAAGTCTTATAAACTTGTAAATCTGGTTTGTTTGAAATCTGCTATGCCCCCACAAAGGGATTAGACTGTCCCTAGGAAGATGGCCTGTGGGACCCCACTGTCCCTGACCCTGCGTTGCCTGCAGCTTCCTGAGGACAGGACGCTCCGTCTGTGGTCCAGGTCCTGGAGAGAGACTGGGTCCTCAGAGTGGCCCTGCAGAGGTAACCACAGACCCTCCTGGCACCCTCCGCTGTGCCGCCCTCGCTGTCTGGCATGGCCTCTCAGCACGCAGGGAAGTGTGGTCGGCGCTGTCACAGGACCATAGCCGCAGCCTCCTTTGCTCGTTTTCTCAGGTGTTCTAGAAAATGTATCACATTCTTAATAGAAATAGAAATCTCAGATTAAGAGTATTTTAAGAATCCTTCGATTTAGGGATTTTATATATGTATAAAGGTTTTTCAAAATCATTTCCTGAAGAGCCTCATTTTGGGGAGGGATTCTGAGTGACCCAGAGCCTACCCCCCAGAGCTGCCTGTGCTCCGGGCCGAGCTGCTGGCTACAGGAGGAAGCTCCGTGGGTCACCTGCCAGCTTCCCTCGGGGCCTTCGGGGCTTGCGCACCGCAGAGCTAGGCGGAACTGAACACTTCACATGGTTTCTAATAGACCCGTCTTGGCACTCGGCGAATTGTCACAGCTATTGTGTTCTATTCCAGAGTTTTCACATCTTAAAGGATCCAGTAACAACATTTAAAGAACGTTTTGGAAAAGAGAAAGTTGTTGATAATACCCTCTTTCCCAGGTCTGTTTTCATTCCTCGGCAGGTCCTTGTCTGATAACAGCTGGACCCCAGTCCTTGCCCTGCTGTGTGCCCGGCCTGCCGCCGGGCGCATGCGTGTCTCTGGGTGGCCGGGTCAGGGGCCTTCGACTCAGTACGTTTCCCCAGGTCCCCACACACTGTCCCCACAGGCCCTTCCCGAACCACATCTGCGGTTTCTCACCCGTGCCGCAGCCCGAGCCGGTTGTCCCCGCCATCTTCATCTGTCAGTGCGCCATCCTGTTCCACGCCCTCTGTGGGCCGGCTCTGGGGAGCGCTGGGCACGGTGTGCTTCTGATGTCGTGGCTGGACTGCTTGATGGAGCCCTCACAGAGCCCAGGGCGCCCCGATTAGGAAGACTGGGCTGGTGTGTCGGGAGACACCAGAGCCACAGTCCTGGGAAGGGTCCTTCTGAGTGGCCAGGTGGTGTTCCTCCATGTGGCACACAGACTCTCCCCTCGGCCCACGCAGCCGTCCCCCCGGGAGAGCCAGCGCTGTTGAGTGAGGGTGAGGGTTTGGTTTTCATAGCAGAGGTCAGTAGAATAAGGGTGATGTCTTTGGATGGTTTTATGTACGTTGGTAAGAAAGAAATGAGCTGCCTGGTCCTCTCACAGCTTCCTGGTTGGCACGATGGGCCGTGGGACTCCTGCTCAAGGACGAGCGGGAAGTGAAGGCCAGTGACAGCCAGCCCCTCGGGCTCGTGACGGCCCTCACGCAGGAATGTCTGAGCGGGCGCTGAGCGGGCGGCCTCCCGTGGGACCAGGAGCCTTTGGGAAGCACCCAAGGCTGGCCGGACACTGCGTGCTGCAGCTTCAGGGCAAGGGTGCTCTTTAAAAACAGCTTGACTGGCGTGACTACTTGACAACTAGCCCGTTTAAATCGTGCAAGTCAGTGCTTTCAGCACTCACAGTAGTGCCACCACCGCCACTCTGGATGTGAGAACCTGTCACCCCTGAAAGAACCCCACTCCCAGCCGTAGCCATGCTCCCCACCACCGCCCACCCAGCACGACGCAGCCGCCCGCTGGAGCTGTCGCGATCTGGGGGGACTGCCCTGCCAGGATCCTCGTGGCTTGTGCAGGGCCTGCCCAGTGCTGGGCAGTGGTGTCCAGGGTGCAGGCCTATGTGTGTGGTGGCTCCAGGCTGACGGGCAGCCTCGCCGAGAGACTCGCTCTAATTGCAGAGCATGCTCATTGAAACCCGGCTCGGGCCCTGAAACAATGAAAATACTACAGGGAGAGTGACTGGCCAATCCGCCGGCAGCCCGGGGAGACATCCGCTTAAAATTACATAGCTTCCTGCTGTTTTCTCCTCCGCCCAGGTAGGCGATCATCTGCCTCAGGATAATTTTTGGAAGACTGAGTCAGGAGATGCTTTTGAAATAACTATGGCAGTAAACACTGTGAAAATATTTATTGTTAAATGTAAGTGGAAACTTATTGCTGTGCTAGGAAGTTCTCCTAGTAACCAGTGATTTACGGGCCGTTGGGGCTGCCGTGCTTGACTGGCCGCACCCTCTGTGCACCCACCATCCAGAGTCTGGGTTCTGTGACCTGGCTTCTGTGATCCATTCTACACAAAGCACCTTCCCCTGCATCAGCGAGTGGTCCAGACCACCTTCGTGCCAGTACCTGCCTGGTGACACCCCCGCGCCCCTCTGTCGCTCTCTGGTGGGTGATTCTCAGCCAGGCCCTGAGGCAGGTGTCAGGCTGAGAGGTGGGAGCAGCGCTGACCTCAGATGCTGCACCCAGCCTCTCTCCCCACACGCACCGAAGGCCACAGCTCGGCCTGGAGCCCGGTTTTCAGATCCTGGGCCAAGCACTTCCCTCTGGACCACGTGCCCTCTCGTCTTCAATCTCTACTTTGTTTCCTACAATTCCCCGTCTGCCTTGTGACCTGCCACAGTCTGAAGCCACATCCTCTTCCCAGCTGGCCCTGACAGCTAGTAGGATGTGATCTCATGTCAGCACAGGGACTTTGCAGCGTGGGCCCTGTGGCAGACGGCGGGATGAGGCGTGGCTTGTTCGCCTGCAGTAGATGTAAGGGGAGTCAGTGGGACAGGCCATGGGAACTGTCCTCAGATGTTTGTCGTCATCGTTGCCTTCACGTCTAACACGTGGAGCAGGTGAATGCCCCCTACACCTGCCCGCGCCTGTCCACCTGTCCAGCCGTCCTGCCATCCTGCCCACCCCGACAGCAGCCGCCTCAGCCCCGCTCAGCCCCCTGTGGGCAGTCCCCCGCCACAGTTCTGGCCCCGGTTCGGGGACTCCGGCCCACCGCTGGACAGGAGCTAAGGTGGACGGTGGCCCTGAGACTTAGAGCTGGCAGGCCTCCAGGTCTGGAGAGAGCACACGCCTTAGAAAGCACCTCAGGAAAATGTGCAGTGGAACTTTCTTGCCAGAGTGCTGGTGGAGGAAATTCCCGTCGGGTTGATGAGAAACTAAAGAAAGTGGGAAGGACATCGGTCTTTCTTTAACTGCCACGTACAAGAAGAAAATTGCAGAATATTCCCCCCCGCCCCCGTCCCTAACGTCTGACGTGCAGGCTCCTTTCCCAGGATCAGAGCAGCAGCAAGCAGGGAGGCGCCCCGGGAAAGCCTCAGACCCCTTTGTTCCACTGGGGGTTAGAAACACACACAGGCCTGTGGGTCAGACTGCATGCTGTGCTCCCCTGGGGCAGCACACATCCCCCTCTGGCCCGAGCCTGGGAGTCCCGGCTTTTCTCTGAGCTACAGGTGGCTCTCAGGCTGGCGCACTGCTGAGTCAGAGCGTGAGAAACAAGGGTTCCCCCCGGAAGGCTCGGGGCACCCCTGGGGTCATGGGGATGCCTTCTCCCACGATCTCACAGCCTAAGCCACCTAGTGTTAAATCTTAGCACTATTTTACCAGGAGAAATGGGGAATTCAGATGAAGGGGACGTTTACTGTATCCATGGGAGGTTGGAGGTAGATTTGCTGCACAAACATGGCCCAGGCAGGAGAGGCTGGAGCAGCCTGCTGGCTGAGGTGGCCAGGGCTCACGCCAGTTACATGGTGAAAGACCGGAGCACCCCCAAGTGTGAAGTGGCATGGTCTGAACACCTTTTTGAAGTGTCTGAAAGTGTGCTGGGGGGGGGGTGTGTGTGTGAACATTATTCTGAAGAGCCCCTCCCACTCTTGTCCAGGGAGCTTTTCTGACCACTTGCTACAGGTGGACTGTGTCACCTGTTTCTGTCTGGGTGGCCTGCTCTTATCTGGGTTCTTGTTTTTAACTAAGTCATGCGGTTAGCACCTTGTTGGTAACTTCCCAGCTCAGAAATCAGAAGGTGTGTGGATGAATAACACCCAGGTCTGACGGGCAGGTTCCTTAGAGGTGGGTGCCCTTGGCTTCACACACACACACACGTGATCTGGTGGCCCCTGCACCGTGGCCAGCGTTGGCTTGTTAGTGCGTGGTTCTCTGCCCGTGGTGAGCCAGGTTCCTGGTCCCTGTGCCCAGAACTAATTGTGAAGCCAGCCCGTTAGCCTCTGTTCTTCCTGCTGCTTCCCCCGAGACTGCTGCCAGCATGTCTGGGGCAGTGTCACAACTGGGTCGGGCACCGTGCGCTGTGTCGCTCGGTCTCTGACGGCCCTGCGTCTGCGGGGCATCGAGACCCCCGTAGTGAGACAACAGCAGCCACAGTCTGCTTGGAGCCTCTGTTGGAGACGACATTATAGGTGTGGGGGTATTTGTGTCTCTTCTCTTCACATGCACAACGGAAAGCTGACCACAGCGCTAGGAAGTGTCCGAGTGAAAGTGGAGAAATACCGTGTTAGCACAGCGAACCGCAGAGTGACTGAGAGTCAGGCTCGGTTCCAGCCGCCTGGGTGACTCGGGGCGCCCGCTTACCAGACTCTGCGCTCTCCTCGGCAGGTGCACCTTCCGCTTCCCCAGCACGGCCATCAAGATCCAGTTCACGGCGCTGTTCCACCAGGAGGAAGCCCCCGCCTCGCCGCTGCGGCCGCTGCACCCACAGATCTCCCCACTGAGGATCCACATCCCCGAGCCCGACCTCCGGAGCCTGGTCAGCCCCGTCCCCTCCCCGACCGGCACCATCAGGTGAGCAGCCCCGTCCCCGGGCCACCGGGGCCCTGGGCCGGAGCAGTTTGTTTGAGAGAACAGAAAACAGCAGAGACGTTCAGTGCCCCGTATGGCATTTGATGTGTTTCTGGAAAATCACGTGTAGATGGGAAGTTTGAAACTATTTTAAGAGCGTCAGGGGACCTGACTCCTTAACCCAGTCTCTGTAGAATTCTCTTACAAAGTGAAGAGTCACTACCTAATTTGTCACTTTGCTGGTTTGAAATTTTGTATATTAGAGCCTTTTAAAGCAAGTACGGGCTTTTTTTTTTTCTTTTAAAGACATTGAAGAAATCTTAAAGTAGTACCTGTATACCAGGATCTGTTGAACTTTGTGGAAATTCTTGGCAAAGTTTTAGAAATTAATCTAGATTTTGAAGAAAGGAAAGTCCCCAAACTTCCTCATCCTTGGCATGTCACAGGCTTGGGGCAGGTTTCAGAGGAAAGCGTGTCAGAGGCCTGTGCGCAGGGTACTGTTTGGAGCCACCAGCTGCCATGACAGCAGCACCGTGACGACCTCGCCCTGCTGTCTCCACAGCGGTCCCAACCGGCTTCCTCTTTGTCCTAAAATGAAAACACACGTATTTGTGGGTAACGATCAAATATATTTTAAAAGAGTTGACTGCTTCGCAAAGGCCAATATATTTTATTTTAATTTATTTAATTAATTTATTTATTTGTATTTTTCTGAAGTGAGAAGCAGGGAGACAGACAGACAGACTCCCGCATGCACCCGACCAGGATCCACCCGGCATGCCCACCAGGGGGCGATGCTCTGCCCATCTGGGGTGTTGCTCCGTTGCAACCGGAGCCATTCTAGCACCTGAGGTGGAGGCCATGGAGCCGTCCTCAGTGCCCGGGCCAACTTTGCTCCAATGGAGCCTTGGCTGTGGGAGGGGGAGAGAGAGATAGAGAGAATGGAGAGGGGAAGGGTGGAGAAGCAGATGGGCACTTCTCCTGTGTGCCCTGACTGGGAATCAAACCCAGGACATCCACACACCGGGCTGATGCTCCACCGCTGAGCCAACTGGCCAGGACCTATTTTCTTTAATTGAATGCATTGGGTGACACTTGCTAACAAAGCGCTAAGGACGTTTTAGGACGAAGCTGGCTTTCTTCTGCTTCACTCTGTGTGTGTGTGACCCTGAAGCCCCCTGGCATGTGCACCAGGGCCTGCGCATCTGGGACCAGCATCAGCCCCGTGGTTTGGCACAGCATGTCTCTGCGAGGGTCTTGGGCGCCCGGGGCGCGTCTGCGAGCCGCACACTCAGGCCCACTGCGCTGACAGCTGGCTTTGCCGTCTCTGTGTTACCAGGTCGAGGCCCTTCTCTCGCTCGCAGCCATGCCCGGGGGTCCCTGTCCCCTCCCAGGTGCACACGGAGGTCACGCGTTGGTTGATCCCTGTGATGATCAGCGTGTGGCTCGTGTCTGTCCTCCCCTCACGCCTTGGTTGCACATTGGGACTTGCTGGCGTTGCGCTGCGTGGAGTCAGTTCCTCCAGCGCCGGCGGGTGGGTGTGGCTTTCTCCCGTGGAGAGAGTTCTGGCCCGCAACTCAAGTGTGGGCTGACTCCCGCCACGGGAGGCCTGGGGCAGTGGGCACAGGGCCCTGCAGCCTCACAGGGCAAAGCCCACGCCCTGTCTCTGCAGCGGGCTCTTATGATGTGTCCTCGTAACTGTCTGTGAGGAGGTGACGAATAGTAACTTGGGGAACCTTGTGTGTGCTGGCCTCGCGGGCTGTTTTTCCTCAAGCTCGTTCCAAATCACTAGTGACAGTTCTCCAAAACCCAGAGCTGGGCGAGTGTTCTCAGTTCCCACCTATCTAACTGGAGTCTCATGTAAAGCACAAGGACTCCACTTGATTCGACAATTACGTTGTGCTGTGAGCATGCTCTTACACTTACTACACGTGTGTAACTGACCCACAGGCCACAGTCACGTGTGGTAAAGTGACATAGCCGCTTTGGCAAGTAGTCTGGCAGGTTCTCACAGGGTTGAAACAGAGTGTCACCATGTGACGCTGCGGCTCCCTGGCCCCAAGGTCCCCGTGAAAGCAGTACACCAGGGCTCCCGGCACCATTACACTGGCCCCAAAGCAGGGACACCCTAACGCCTGTCAGCTGACAGCAGGTACGTGGGACACGACCCGGCTACAGAAAAGGCGGGTTCCGTCCAGCGGGTCCTGAAGCCGCTGCGTGGTGTGAGGGCGCCGGGCCCACAGGACAGCACAGGACGTCCCCGTTGGCACCAATTGCGCAGAACTGGCAGGTCTGCAGGGATAGGAGGTGAGTGGCCACCAGGGCCACTGCTGACCATTGTGGGGTTTCTTCCCCAAATGTGTGATGAAAGGGTCCTGGAGTGAGATCATCGTAGTGGTCACACGGCTCTGTAAGTACACAAAGCCACTGATCTGTACCCTTGAAACATGGGGAGTGTGTCCTTACGTCTCAGTGAAGCGACGAGGAAACGCCTGTCCTGGCCCCTTTCCCCAGCAGTGCCTGGGATGGTCACCAGTGTCACAAGAGGCCAAGGGCCCGCGATGGGCGTGGGTGACCGCCACACGCAGTGAAAACCACAGCGGGCGGTCAGCCTCAACCTGGATGGGGTTATTAACAGTGAGTTTATAATCCAGCCAGACGGAGGCTCTTCAGAAGGAATGAGTTTGGATTGTACCTAGAGCGCTTTGTAAAGGAAATGCATTTTCCAGTCGCATTCCAGTGAAAACAGGAGCGGGTGGCGCCGTGCTGGGCGGGAGTGGCAGGCAGGTGCGGCCGCCAGGCTCTTGCTTGGAAGGTCCCGGCTCCCAGGCAAGTTTATATTTAACTCACTCTTGGGGCTGGAGTTGGGCGGGGCAGCACCCTCACCCCCCTGCTGGTCCCAATTCTGTCCTTTTGTTTGAAGGCCGCCCAGGAGGGCCGGGCTTCTTGTTTCCATCTGGGGAAATATTGGCAGACGCAGTAGTAGCTGTGGGGACAGGCTTTCTCACTTTGGGCCTTGAGTTAAGTGTCACAGAAAAGGATTCCTGTTGACATCGTTTATCCCAGCTCTGGGAATTCAGCCGAGTGTTTTAGAAACCTCAGGGGCCCTTGAGGGGTGCCTGCCAAGGCCCGTTGTTGTCGAGGAGGAGCCCGAGTGTTTACACACAGCCCTGGCCCTCCTCAGAGAGCAAGGCAGGCTGTGCCCTTCTCCAGGGAAGGTAGGGGGAGGTAGGTGGTGGCTGGGGGGTGGTCTGGTGGAGCCCGTTCCCTAGGAAATGGCCCTGGGCCCGCGCCCGTGCTCCGCTCTGGCATTTCTAAGAACTAAGAACACAGCGTCTGCCCAGGACGCCCTCCCCTCCTCTGCTCTTCTCCTAATTTGGTGTGACTGCTCCCCGGGCGCCCCATTGGCCAGCTCCCCTCCCGCAGTCTGGGGACCTGGGTTTGGGCTGGTGTCTTCCCTGGAGCCAGTGTCCCCCGGCACCGTGCCCTGACCCCCGCCTTCTCTGAGACTCTGGGAGGGGCGGTACCTGTAGAATGTCCTCCTGGCAAACAGCCCCGCCGCCCTCCTTACCCAGCCACTTCCGCCTCTGCCGGGCGTGTGCCTGTGTGGTTGGGGCTTTTTCTTCTTTTCACCCCGAACTGCTCCACCCAGAAAATGAATGAACTGTCTTTGAAATGGATTCTGCTATCCTAAGCAGGGTTTTGTTGACTTCTGTTTTTTTGTTGTTTGTTTTGCAAAGAAGTGGAGTTTATAGGAAAGAAGAAATTGGTTAATCATTTTCTGGGTGTTGCACAAACTGAGGCCAGTGTAGAAAAGCACCCGTTCAGCGAGTTGTAGGAAGCGCTTCCGTGAGACAGAAAAGAGGCTGCTCCCAGACGGAAGCCAGACTCTGCTCGGGAGCAAGGTTTCAGAGACTGTTTCTTTAAGAAAGCTTTCCTTGATTTTTCTACTGAGAGAGCAAAAGCGAAAGTAACTTGTTTACAGGAAATTTGGCAGAGGTCAGCGGAATACGAAATAAAACCAAAAGGTACCGGCTCCAAACCTCCAAACCGCGGCGATGGGCAGGTCAAGCCTGTCCGCTGCGTTGCCGGGCAACCGCAGCCCCGCCCCGTCGCGCTCTGCGGAGGTGGCGGCCCCGCTCGAGTTTGGAGGTTATTGGGCCCCGTTAGAAGTGATTTTGTTCTTCTATCTAGCAGATTCTAGATTCTTCCCCAGAGAGCTGAACCCCACTTGCAGGTGTCCAGGTGCAGCCTGGCCCTGCGAGGAGTGCGGCTAGGGGGTTAATCCGTGCACGGCGGGCATCTCTGCCGGCTGACCAGGGCACCCCCATTTGTGGATCACCTTGGGGCCACTTTCCTCTCCCCGCTTCACTGTGGACCTCACATCCTAGCCCCACCCACGCCCGCGCCCACAGAAAGTGGGGGCCTCCGCATCATTTATATTCTCCTTTATGCCCAGGTGCCTGCCAGGGTGTTAACTTGGCTCGAACTTAACTGTTGAAAGTTGAATGAAACTGGTACAAGGTTGTGCCTCTGTCGCAGGGCTGCTGGTGCTGGGCACACCTCAGGGGGCCCTTTGAGGTGGTTAGTGTTTCCCTGGGTGTGCCTGGGTGGGCACAGGCCACCTCTGGGAGTCGGGAAGCGGGAGGCCAAGGGGAGTGGGGTGGTAGCCCCCCAGAATCTGTACAAGGGTGGGCGCACACCCCCGTGCGCGCTGGGTAGGCCCCGACTGGAGCACAGGAACACTGCAGACCCTGTCAGCACGTGCAGCGCCCCATGGGGTGCCTTCCTCTAACCGCTGGAGAGCGCAACAGCAGCTGTCGCTCCCTGTCACCCCTCCCCGCAAAGGCCCCTGCCTCGGTGTCTGGCACCTCTCCCTGTCGCTGTGTTCCCCGGTGGCTGTCTCGTGCTGTGGTCCCATCCAGCGCACCGAGAACTGTCAGTCCGGTCACCCTCGCGTCTCCCTCCCGGTGACAGTGCAGCAGTAACAGTGTTTGCCGCCCTTTCCCTGTGAGTGCTCTGGCTTCTCCTCCCGGGACCGTGGGGCCCTTCTCTGCGCTTGGTTAGGTCTCCATGTACCTGGGACTGGCCAGAGTGTCCATCCGCCACGCGCACCTTTGCTGAGAGTCCTGGGAGCTCAGGCCTTCCTCTGCGCTGACCCTGGAGTCTCCTCCTTCCCTGTCTGCCCCTGTTTTATTGGAGATTGTCCTCTTGCTTCCTGGGAGGCAGGACTGGAGGGTAAACAGTTAAAAAGAAATCGCCCTTTCTCCCTCGCTCATAAGTTACTGTTCTCCATTCACACCAGGTGGATGGGTTCCTGGGCAGAGGCTCCAGGTTGGAGACTCCCCTCAGACGTATGTCACTTTCTAGCTCCCAGTGTTGCTGTTAAGGAGCTCACTCTCTTCTGACTCCTAACCCTTCGTCCACGATGTCCCTCCTGACCAGCCTGGCTCCCAGGTGTCCACAGCACGTGGCCTCGCGCGGGGCCGTTTTGCTCCGTCAGGCTGTTACTCTTTCCAGTGTTGTCAGCTTGCAGTGCAGACATCGCCAGGTGGGTCCCGACGGTCACAGAAGTCACGTCCTAGTTCTGGGCTGTCACAGGCCAGCATGGGTCGCCTGGCTTTGTCCTGGTGAGACAGTGGCCAAATCCAAAGCAGCTGCAGGCAGGGCAGGCCGACCCCGAGGAGGCACCCCTCATGACCGAAAACGGAAATTTGACTTTGGGATCATTTTCCGTAAAGGGGGGTTAGGAAGGGGTGACTGCCGGTCTAATAGGCACATTCACCTTTGTATCCACCTTTCACCTGCAGTCAGGGGAGGGCGTTGCAGCCACGTGACACCCAGGGCCGCCTGGCCACTCCCCGAGCTCAGACTCCCCTCACCACCGGGGCGGCTGGGGAGCCCCTGCAGCAAGCAGCTTTTTGCTTAAGCCTGGCACCTCAGGAGGACCCAGCACGTCTTGTCCCCTTAAGAGACACGTTTGTGCGTGTTGACACTTTGAAGAATTTTCTTCAAGTTCTGCTCATTGACCGGGAGATTTTCAGTGAAGCAGGATAAAGCTCCCCTGTTGCAGATGGCCTGTCTGGGTCAGTGTCCCCAGAGCCCGAGGCCCGCCTCTGAATCAAGCATTCAGAGCCCAAGACGCGCAGCCTACGTGGCGTGTGGCTGGCCTCCTTCCTGTGCCCCGGAGGTGTGGGGTCAGGGCAGCAGGACCAGGCACCGCCCAGCCCGAGGCCCGCCCGCAGGGGCACTGAATGGGCTTTATTGAGTGCAGAGGCAGGTTCCCAGGGCGGCCCAGCTGTGCCCTGGTTGCGGGCAGAGGCTCTGCCAGAGAGGGTGTGTGGAGCACAAGGTGCCAGCCCTGCCCAGGGGGCCCCTCCACGCTGCCTCCCGGTGAGCCCGCTCCGTGGCCTGCGCCTCCACTGGAGGGCACTCTGTGGGAAGGACAGCCCTCTCTCTGCACTTTGCCTTCGGAGGGTTGTGTGTAAATTTTCTCTGACTTTAAAAAATAGCAGCTCGGGCCAGGCAGCACAGCCCAGGTGTCTGAGCCTGGGAGTCGCTCTGTGTCCTCTCTCCACTGGTGAGGGCCCCGTGGGTCTCAGCCGGCTGAGACCGCCTGCCGCCTGGTTGGACAGGACTTGGTCTCCAGGAGGTGGTGTTTCTGGGGAACGGGACTCGGCCCCCAGCAAGGCCCGGTGTTCCGGTCCAGAAGGGCACTGACCATGGCTGGATGCAGGTCGAGCAGCCGGCTGTGCCCCATACATAGAGAGTCTTCAGGAGAAGCCCCGCATTGGGCTGTGTGTCCACTGCCCTCAGCCACGGCCAGTGGCATTTGTTCCCAAATGGACACATTGAAAAAGCCTGGCTTTGTGTGTTTGACCGTATCACTAGTACGGCTCTTTTTCTCCCCTCCTGCCTGACTGATGTGGTTTGATAAGCAAATCCGCTGTTCTGGGGAGGAACGGGGCCTGCCCCTGTGGCTGGGGGACCCCCACCGAGCCCCGCGCTCCGCTCCTGGTGGGAGTGGCCCGAACGGGGAGCCAGCAGGTTCAGCTGCGTGTTTGGTTGCGCTGTCAACCCCGTGTTGTCGTTGCCGTGGCCGACGGGAGAGGAGCGGCCATGGCCGCGGGCCCAGAGGGCTCGCCCACACCCGGGCTTCCATCCAGCAGGTACTCAGCTCCAGCCTTTGCTGAGGGCGCCACCGTGTGGACAAGTGAGCACTGGGCAGGCCGGCCGGCTGCCAGCCCGCTGCTGGGCCAGCCCACGGCTCCCTGGGCCGGCACCTTGCTGGTGGACACAAACTGCGCTCCTCTGGTGGCACTCTCTGTCCTTCGTCACAGGGTCGTGAAAACATAGAGAACAGGAAAGCATCCCTTTCTCTGTCCCTGTGTCATCTCAGGGGCCCTGACCTCCTGATTCCTACACAGAGCCCTGCACAGGATCGTGAACTTAGGACATGTCGTTTCTCTCCACAGTGTTCCCAACTCCTGCCCGGCCAGTCCACGCGGAGCCGGGTCCTCCGGCTACCGACTCGTCCAGAATGTGGCCTCGGACCTGCAGCTGGCCGCAGAGTTCGCTGCCAAGGCCGCCTCAGAGCAGCAGGCAGACGCGTCCGGAGGAGAAAGCCCCAAGGTCTCAGCCCCACAGCCCGTGGGCTCCCGGTGCCCTCCCCCTCCCCTGCCCGCCCTGCGCCTTTCCCGTTGGCCCAGGTATTTAGGCGCATGGGCCGTGGTGCCCCCGCACCACCTGCTGTTGACCGAAGACTTTGATACAATTACAGTCTTTGAGAGGAATCACTGGTTTTTGCCTTGCAACCTTATCTCTTAGTGCATTCCCATCTGATAACTTTTTTTTTTTTTTTTTTAGCCAGGGGGTGGGGTAAAGAATAGACAGGGACAGACAGAAGGAAGGGAGAGAGATGAGAAGCATCAGTTCTTCATTGCGCCTCCTTAGTTGTTCACTGACTGCTCTCTCATATGTACCTTGATGGGGGGCTACAGCAGAGCCAGCGACCTTGGGCTTCAAGGCAATGACCTCGGGGTCTCGAACCTGGGTCCTCAGCATCCTGGGCCGCTGCTCTCTCCACTGCACCACCGCCTGGTCAGGCCCCCATCTGATAACTTTTAAAACCAATTTGTAGAGGAGGTGAGAAATTTCAGAATAAGCCATGATGAAATCCTCATTTCCCTTCCCATGAGGAGAAACTTCTCTTCCTGGTGTGGAGCGAGCATGTGGTGGGGACACGTGCCGGCCCCTGGGTCCGGTTTAAGTAGACACACTGCTGGCCTCTGTCCTCACTGGACATGTTCTCCACCGGGCGGGGGCGCAGGTGGGTTGGACCTGGGAACTGGGCTGGAGCTCACAGTGCCGCCTGCCTTCCCGCAGGACGAGTCGAAGCCGCCGTACTCGTACGCCCAGCTGATCGTGCAGGCCATCTCCTCCGCGCAGGACCGGCAGCTAACACTAAGCGGCATCTACGCCCACATCACCAAGCATTACCCCTACTACAGGACAGCCGACAAGGGCTGGCAGGTGAGGCGCCCGGAAACCCGCCCCGAGGCGGCTCCATGGGGTACATAGCAGAGGGCAGGGGCGGCATCCCAGGCATCCTGCAACGGGGAGCTTGTTACGCCCGCCCGTTAACAGTGCTGTGCTCTGTTAGGGCCACAGATCTAAGGTCCACACGTGTAAATTGGGACTGTGTTTCTTGGTGTGGGATCCTATGACCTCTGTGCACATTGGGCACAGCCACTGTGCATCTCCATGGTTTCTTCTCCGTTGGCCGGTGGCCCCAGCACGGGCTTTGACCTGGGCGCACTCCTAGACCGTGGCTTGTCTTTCTGTACTGTGGTGGTGCTGACCTGAATTCCTGCAGGAACAACGACCTGCACCTTCGTACTTCCCCGTAAGACAGTTACCCGGCCAGCTCAGGAGCCTGCACTACCACGGAGCCCAGGCCCCGTCACTGCTGGTCTCAGTCGCGACGTTCTTGTGTGGGGCGGCCTGGGGCGTGTTTTCCCAGGTGCTAACGCTCGGGGACTCTGCTTGCCTGCAGAACTCCATCCGACACAACCTCTCCTTGAACCGCTACTTCATCAAAGTCCCTCGCTCTCAGGAGGAGCCTGGGAAGGGGTCTTTCTGGCGAATAGACCCTGCTTCGGAAGCCAAGCTCGTGGAACAGGCCTTCCGGAAGCGGAGGCAGAGGGGCGTCTCCTGCTTCCGCACCCCCTTTGGGCCTCTGTCATCCAGGTGAGTCTGCCTTCCCCAGGTGGCCACATTCGCAGTAGTATTTGGGTACTTTTTAAAGCCCTTTGACCAGGGGTCCCCAAACTTTTTACACAGGGGGCCAGTTCACTGTCCCTCAGACCGTTGGAGGGCCGCCACATACAGTCCTCCATACACTGACCACCAATGAAAGAGGTGCCCCTTCCGGAAGTGCGGCAGGGGCAGATAAACGGCCTCAGGTGGCTGCAATTTGGCCCGCGGGCCATAGTTTGGGGACCTCTGCCTTTGACTTTATTTATTTTTCCACAAGAGAGAGGCTTTCTTGGGATCAGTGAGCTCCACAGTGACAGAGTCAGGGAACTGGCTGCCCCTGTAATGAGGCCCTTCTCAGAGGCCGAGCTGTGTGGGCTTGGCTTTCCTGTGGAGGCTCGGAGGGACACAGAGCACAGTGCCCTGTGCCCTGATGGATGGAGCTCTGTGGCCCAGGACAGAAAGACAGAGGCAGCAGAGCTCAGACTGCCAGCAGCAAAGCTGGTGTTGGGCTGGGGCCCCTGTTCGTCGAAAGCCTGGCTTTGCCCGGGCACCCCCGCTCCTCCTGCCGTGGCCACCGCTGACTTGAGCACGGGTGTGTGGACACCTCATGGATGCCAGGAGAAGTGAGTGGGCGGCGAGACGGAGATGCTCCCAGGAACCCTCCCGCGTGGAAGGGGACTTAGCACCTGACACGTCCACGTCAGGGTCCTGTTTTCATGCCCAAGTCCCTGGAAGACGGCTTTGGTGTTGGGAAGTCACCTCCTAGTCCTGACTCTGTTGTTGTGGCTGTCACTGGTCTAATCAGAGTAGGAACTGGAGCCAGGGTGAATTGGTCCTCCTGGTAAAGGCAGGAAGTCAGAGAAGTGTTTTAACACCATCTGGGATGTTTCAGCCGAGCTCGGCTCCTCCAGAGCACCGCGTTGCCAAACCAGGAACATGGGGCTGCTGCCAGAGGCCCCCACAGACTCGGCGGCCTCGGTCCCAGAACTGCGTCTCCTCACAGTTACGGAGCCAAGAGTCGGGTGGGCCTGCTCCAGCTCCCCTCGCCCCGGGGGCTGCCGGCCATCTGGGGTGCTCCGGGGCCTCTAGACGCATCACCCCAACCTCTGCCTCGCTCTCCCCTCGAGTTTTCTTTGTGTGACTGTGTCCACATTTCCCTATTGTATGAGGACACCAGTCACTGGATTAGGGCCACCCTACTTAGTTCATGTAACTTGATCACCTTGGTAAAGACCCTCTGTGAACCTTCCTCCAGATAAGGCCCTGTCTGAGGGAGGCCTGGAGGTCAGCCCACACAGCTCAGCTTTGGCGACAGCTCAACCCACCGCAGTGTCCGGCACGAGCTTTCCCTTGTAGATCGGCCCGTGACCAGCTAGGGGAGCAGGCCCTAGGGCTTCTCTGTGTGCCCAGCTCTGCCCAGGAAACCCTGTGTAAGGGGTGTCCGTGAAGGTGGACCTGTGGTCAAGGTCACACTGGCAGCTGGGGACCCTGATCTTGTGCTGCACATAAAATTTGCTCAGCAGATTTGGGGAAGGGAACCCTCAGCCCCAGAGGACCAGAAGCCTGGCTGTGGGCCGTGTCCCAACTGTGTGTCAGGGCAGAAGGCAGGCAGGAAATGGGACCCATTTGGGAGAGTACAGGAGGACCGGACGGGAGCTCGTAAGGAAGAGCACCTTCCCAGACCCGAGGGGTTACACGCATGGGAGTCGGACAAGGACTCTGGCCAGCGGGGGTGGGGGACGGGGCCCGGGGGAGCTGGGTCTCTGCCCCTGGAGACAGCACCCCCTTGTCCAGACGAGGAGATGGGGTGTGTGTAGCATGGATCATAAACCAACGTGAAGGCTGCACCCCAGCTGCGTTCGGAAGGCCCAGCATCCTGCCTTGGGGACTGCGGCACGCCATGCATGCTCAGGGGCACAGGGGACTCTGTCTTGGATGGTCCCTGAGAAGAAAGACCCACTGCCGGCTGGCAGGAGCTGGAGGAGGCGGCCCTGTCCAGAGCCCAGGCCCACGGTGGCCGCTCGTAGGAAGCACATGTTGCTCTCGCCCTTGGTCACTTGTCCTGGTGGGGAGTTTGTGCCCCTCCCACAAAGCCTGTGTTGCTAACACAGAAGATTCCGGGACTTTCCCAGACACTGCTGGTACCGTGAGGGCGTAAATGCTCGGGACGTGTCTTCCTCCTCCCACACGGGGGCTCTGTGCTGAGGCTCTCCATGCTGAGCTGCTGCTGTGACAGCCGGGAAGCCAGTTGTCGCTGCAGGGATGTCAGTGTGAGAACCCTTGTGAGGAGAGAGGCCTCGGGCGCAAGGCCCCGGGCCGCCTGCGGGTCTGACACTTCGCTCAGTGGCCTTGGTTTCTCTGCACGGGCCCTTACTGCCACGGCCTTCTCCCCCGTTGTTAGGAGCGCTCCAGCTTCACCCACCCACCCCGGGCTGATGTCACCTCGTTCCAGTGGCCTGCAGACTCCAGAGTGCCTGTCTCGGGAGGGCTCCCCCATTCCACACGACCCTGACTTCGGGTCCAAGCTAGCTTCTGTTCCAGAGTATCGCTATTCCCAGAGCGCCCCCGGTAAGAGCGGCAGCGGACCCCGAATCGGGCCTGGCGGGAGGTGTCTGGGGGCCCGCTGACACTGCGCCCCTTCTCTGTGCAGGCTCTCCCGTCAGCGCCCAGCCTGTGATCATGGCCGTGCCTCCCCGACCTCCCAGTCTAGTGGCCAAACCCGTGGCCTACATGCCAGCGTCCATAGTGACGGCGCAGCAGCCCTCGGGCCACGCGATCCACGTGGTGCAGCAGGCCCCGCCCGTCACCATGCTCAGGGTGGTCACCTCCTCCGCCAGCTCCGCCAACGGGTACATCCTCACCAGCCAGGCCTCCGCAGGCGCCCACGAAGCCGCGGGCACGGCCGTGTTGGACCTGGGCAGTGAGGCCAGAGGTAAGGGAGCCACGGGCCCCTTGGCAGAGCGGGTCCGCCGGGGCTCGGGGCCAGGGGCCCGGGTGTGGGCTCAGGTTGTCCCTGGAGCCGGGGGTCTCAGCAGACTGCCCCGCCTCCCTCTGCGTGTTTTTCGGGAAGTCTGTCCTTTGAAGCCAGCATCGGTCACCTGTGACACACGCTCCTCCTCACGCAGCACTGGGTCAGGTGCTTGCGGTGAGTCCCCTCCAGCCTCCTCGGGGAAGTCACTTAACGGAAAAAGATTACCAAGTCCTACATTTCAAGCCCGGGTCCCAGGAAATTCGGGGATAGGTCTGACTGCAGCCCGCGTGGGGACAGGCCCTCGGGACCACGTCGCGGGGGCAGCACCGCTGGCCGGCCTCACGTCTCTGCACGTGCCGCCGCGTGACAGGTGTTTGGGTGGAATAAGAGCGTGGCTCAAGTGCAGATCACGTAGCTCCAAAGGACACGTGTTCTTTCTCAGGCTACATCGGGCCGTTCAAGTCTAACAACCTCAAACTTTTGTCTAAAACCTTCTGAATGGTTTTTCTTTGTTGAAACGTTTCTCCTCAGTGGGACGTCCCTCCGAGAGCCTGCGCTTCTCCCGGGGTCAGTGCTCATGCCCTGCAGCACGCTGTCCCCGTGGGCGGTCTCCCGCCCGCAGCCGCATGGGCTCTGACACACTCTCTTCCTGTAGGTCTGGGGGAGAAGCCCACCATCGCCTTCACCACCGTCCCAGCCGCCAGCCGGGTCATCCAGACTGTGGCCAGCCAGATGGCCCCGGGGGTCCCCGGACACACGGTCACCATCCTGCAGCCAGCCACACCCGTGAGCATTGGGCAGCACCACCTTCCAGTCCGGGCCGTCACTCAGAACGGGAAGCATGCGGCCCCCACGAATAGTTTAACCAGCAGCGCTTACGGTGAGGCCCTGCCCACGCCCCCGTCTTGAGCTCAGGGTCCAGCCCGCAGTCAGTGCAGCAGGAGAACATTGCCAGTGACAGCCGGGGCGGGGGGCAGCCCCCGTCTGACCAGGTGCTGTGCACTGGGCACCGTGGTGACACTAGCGAAGTCCCCCGTCACAGCATGCACCCCCAGCTGGCGGAGCCCAGGTGTCCAGGAGGGACATCAGACAGATAACGCGAGTGGGGACTGGGGCCGCTGGGTGGGAAGGGCCGCTTGTCAGCCAGCTGGTTCAGGGCGGGCGGTGTTGTTGTCGACCCGCCCGGGAGGCTGCCCCCACCCCCAGAGTTCTGAGAGCAGGAGGGGACGCTGGAGTGGACCAGGACTGCGCCCTTGGGGCCCAGGGGGGTGGGGGCAGTGGGCTGGCACCCAGAGGCTGCTGGTAGCTTTGGCCAGAGGTGCAGGGCTGCCAGGCACCAGCTCCTGTGCAGAACCTGAGCCTGGACTCAGAGCATGATTGTGCTGGTCCTGACCGGTTTCCCAACGTCACCCTTCTCTTTCCGCCGCCAGCCCTCACGAGCCCCCTGCAGCTCCTTGCAGCCCAGGCAAGCTCGTCCACTCCCGTGGTGGTCACCCGCGTGTGTGAGGTGGGCCCCGAGGAGCCCGCCGCAGCTGCAGCCGCCACCAGCGCCTCCGTCTCCTCCACGGGGGAGCCTGAAGCCAAGAGGTCCCGGCTGGAGGAGCCCAGCGGGGCTGGGACCGCGCAGGCCGGCGTCATCACGGCCGCCGGCCCGCAGGGGCCTGGGACCGGGGAGTGAGGTCACCACGTGGAGGTGGAGTGGGACACACGCCAAAGGAACCGTGGAGCTGGACCGTGACGACCGACCTCGCTGCCGAAGCTCGGCACCCCGGCAGGCGGCGTCCAGCACCAGCTCTGCGCCCGCGTCCCCGTCGCCCGTCTCCCGCCCGCTGTGGCTGAAAGCAACACAGAAACACGTTCAGACAGTTGATTGTATGATTCTGGGGGTCCTGTCTCCTCCCCTCAGCACCACCCCCCAGCCGGCCGTCCTCAGGGTGTGGGGCGGGGCTGTGCTCCACGTCCTGAGGAAAGGGTCCCGGGCGCGCCGTGAGCAGAAGCCCTGCCCCACGGACTGGCACAGACAGAGACCCTCCCGGGGGAGCCTGGGCACGGGCTCCTGCCCTGTGTGCTGGATCGGGAACCGGCACGGGAAAGGCAAGAATAGTCAGATTTCCAACGGTTCGTGGCGTCTGCTCCCTAAAACAGCAACCCAGAAAGTATCAGATCAGCATTAACGGGCGGGGGCGCTGTGGCTTCGCACCCCAAGTAGTTCTTGTTTGGTTGCAACACGGAATTCAGGCTTCGTCCCCAACCTGAGACACACTCAGGGATCGTTGGCTTCTGAGGTCCCCATCTGTGGGGAGTGACCGCTGCGGGCCTGCACTTGTCTCTGGCCTCAGTCCCCCACAGGGTGAGTGCTCTGCCCCAGCGCCGACTTCAGGGTGGGTCGGTGGCTTCGTGGGTCAGCACTCGAGGCAGAAAGCCAGTGGGTGACAGGTCAGAGCCAGCGGCTGCAGCGCCCCACCCTTGGCACCCCGCGGTCCTGACGCCCGGACCAGCACCACCGTGGCCCAGCCGCGCGCCCGCCTCTTCACCAGGCCATCTGACCACCGGAGGGCTATCTGCTGTTCGACATCGGAACCGTCTCTTCCCACAGCAAGGGGCTGGGGCTTCGGGCAGCGAGGGGGTGGTCCGTGCCAGGGTGAGCGCAGGGCAGCGGGCCTTGGGCAGGGCCACCCGCTTCCCTGTGGAGGGCGCTGTCGCTGGGGCAGGAGGCGGGCCTGAGCGTCTGGCTCACAGTCCGGTGTGGGGTCAGACGAGTCCTTCAGCTGCTCTCGGGGAGCACTCAGGAAACGTCCCCATGAAAGGCGTGGGTTCCGCTGCGTGGACACTCGAAACGGCCGCCTGCGTGGAGTTCCGCAAGGCCCAGCGGGAACGGCCTCCTGAGGGAAGCCTGTCCTCAGCCCCAGGCGGCGTCACGGGCTGCCCTGCCCTGTCCCGAGCCCCGAGTCACCCCAAGAGGAGGAGCGGGCTCTCCCAGGCCTGGGACCCGGCTGGACAGGAGCTGGTTCAGAAGAAACGGGAACTGGGGACACGATTTCAAGGCGGTGCACGTGAGCGCAGCCCGTGTGCTGAGCTGGTCGGACGGCAGCGTGAGACGGACAAGCCCCATCTCAGTGCCGCACTGTCCCCACACCAGCCACCGTCAGTCGCTGGGGACAAGTGTGGAGCGTCCTCCGACCCCTCTCCTTCTTCCTGGACTGGGGAAATGCCTGTTATGTGCCCCTTAAGCCCCAGGCCGGTGTTTCTGTGGCACTAACCCCACTAAACCCCACGTGGGAATCGGCTCTTTTGTGAGTGTGCACCTGCTGCCCGCGGGGCGGTTTCAGAGCAGGAGAGGAAGAAAACAGCTGGGCGCCGTCCTGAGGGGCTGGCGCCCACCTCGGATGACCAGAAGTCACGCTCCATTCCACATGGACATTTCCTGTCATCTTCTGTGAACTTGTCCTTTACGCGAGTCGTGCCTACGTCGGTGGGAGTGAATGAGCCGGGCTGAGGCAAGTTCCCGTCTCCTGGCCCTGGGCCTCACCAGAGGGTCAGCAAGGAGAGGTCCCTGCATTGTCGTTCAGTCGGGGCTGCATTCGCTCGCTCGCTCGCTTGTGGGCTGTCGGGACCACCACCGGTGTGCTGCTTCGGGGCATAGCTTCATCCACAGGGACAGACCAGACAGTGACCTCAGACTGTTGTCAGGTCTCTGCCTGGTCTGATGGGTCTGGCTCTGACCCTTTCGTTTTCCAAACTTTTGAGATTTTTTGGCTTTTCTGTCCATTTTCAGCAATGGTCTCACTGTGCAGCCAGAGGTTCATGGAGAAGGGAGTGGAGAGGTGGTGGGTGAATGCAGCCAGGTGGGGTGTGGGGAGGAAATAAAGCACCAGTCGGTGACACCCAGCCCCATGGCGACCTTGTGTCTTTTCAGCTGCTCTGGAACTGGGAAGGGACCCAGTGGGGTCAGCGTGGACACCAGGCAGGGCAGGGACAGGAGGCTGAAGCCACGGGGAACTGCCACTCTGGTTTACACACGCTGAGATCCTGACCACAGAGCCTGTTTGGCTGTGCTGGCCCGTGTCCCCGGAGCGGTTAGCCAGAGGCCCCGGGAGGTGCGCATCGCAGCCAGAAAGGTAGCTCGGTCCCTTCGGAGTGTGATGGCCTGTGACTTGCCCCAAGTGTGGATTGTAGAGGGTGGGCCGCCCCACCCAAGGTCAGGAAAAGCGAAAACTCAGTTCTGATGTGACTCTGGTGTCCCCGCAGCTTCCAGGGTCTGAGAACCTTCTCTCTGGTCACCCGGGGGCTTGAGTGGGTGAAGGAATGAGCCGGTTGTGGGCTGCACTCAGGTGCTGCACTGTCCCCACAGCAGCCACCATCAGTCGCTGGGGACAAGTGTGGAGTGTCCTCCAGCTCGGGCTCCGGCTGCTGCAGCTGCTCCCCACCTGGGTCCTGCCTGGTGAACCAGCATGCTCACCAGCACCAAGCGCATGGGAAGCAGGTCCCAGAAGTCACTAGTGTAAGGGAGCATCTCCCACCAAGACGGTTTAGTGTGATGTTGGATCGGACAGAGTTGTCCCTGAGACCGCGCCTGCCAGGACCACGCCTTCTGCTGTCCCCACAGCCTGCAGGGGGCAGGGGGCAGCTCCTGTCACCGTCCCGGGCTCTGTGCCCTTGCTGCAACCCACGCTCTCCCGGCAGGAGTCTGTGCAGCGCCCGGGTGGGACGCGGACAGCCCTCCTCCTCCATGGAGCTCTCGGCTCCGGCCCCACACAGTCCCTCCCGCGGTGTCTGGGGGGCTCCTCTTTGGGGTTTTCTCTTTATTTGTGTGTTCTTCTTTTCTCTCTGTTTAAGAACCAAGCCAAATGGGGAAAGGTGAAAATGGATCCCTGGGTCACTGGAATGAGGGTTCAGTGACTCCCGGCCGGGATGGAACGGTTTTGCTGGCCCCTTCCCTGCACCTCCCGGGTCTGGGGAAACATGGGTTTGAGGTCGCATGCGGCTCAGCTTACGCTGCTGTTTCCTCTGAAAACGAGCTCCGTCTGCACAGGTGTGTCGCCAGAGCCCCCCTCTGTAGACGGAAACCCAGCCCAAGAGTAGAGAAAGGTTTTCTTTGGTTTGGGGGTTCGTTTCTTACTTTATAAAGGCAAAGAACGGACCTCCAAAAAAATGAAAACTTGGCTGAATGTAAGAATGTGTCAGAGAAAGGAATATTCCCACTTTTCAGTGTAGAAATAAGTAGTCAATGTAGGCGAGGGACCTGCTTTCCTCCAAAAGTCTCAAATTCTGCGTTGCCCTTGAGTGATGTCGGGGGTGAAGGACTGTCACCCTCTCGGGGTTCCACTCCCACATCCGACCCTCCTGAGAACACAGCCCCCCGAGCCCCCGAGATGGGCTCCAGGGCACCGTGCACGAGGCTGCCTCTGTCCCGATGCCAGATGAACAGTGCACTACTTGTCCTAGAATAAGTTACCAAAAACGATGGTGAGGCTGAGCCCGAGCGGAGGGCGCACGTCCGGGCCGCCCCGGCAGGCTCCTGTTGGGCTGGCAAGGAAGCGTCTCCGGCAGCCTCCTCCACAATACCTCTGCCTGGAAGGAGTACTATTTGCTAAGAATAATTTAAGTCATTCACATGTGCTGCTATGAAGGTGGGCCTGACCCGCGGACGGACCCATACGGGTGGTGGCTCAGGCGGGGGGAGGGGTCTCGCTCAGTCTCTGTCCGTTCCTTTCAGATTGTTTTCCAAGTTCCTTCCATTGTAAAAGCCCCTTCCTCGAGGCCTTGGTTTCTACATTAGGGTTCCTAAAGCACTAGGGGCGGGGCTCCCTGCCCCTGCCCGCCCCCTCTGCACTCTCACACCTCCAGGGTTCCCTGCAAGACTTGCGCTACCCGCCTTTCCTTCTCAGATGCTCAGACCAAACGCTGCTACCGTGGGTGTCCGAGGGAGGGTCTGCATGGAGCTCGCAGGGTGTCTCAGCCGGGGCGCCCCTCGGCCTGCGGTCTGTGTCCGCCCTGTCGCCCGACAGGGGTCACCGCTGCTTCAGAGTCTGACTTGGGGATACAGCCCCAAGGACGTCCTCGGAACTGATATAAGAATAGGCCTGTTTCATTGACCATTAGGGAAAATGGTTTTTACTCCTGAAGTTAAAAAGGAAGAAAGGTCACCTGCCGAGCTGCCCCTTTGCCCCGCCCGCCTCACGGGCCTGGGTGGGTGCTCTCTCCTTTCCGGCCCAGCCTCAGCTCCTCGTCCCCCGGCTGGGCCGGCCACAGCTCGGTTCTGCTGTCTGTCGGTCTGGCGTTCCTCTCCCTGCCAGCAGGACTGCGTCTGCAAGGCCAGCATGGAGTGGGACGGGGTGGGGGCTGCCCTGGCTTCCCCACGGCTGGGAGAAGGTTCCGGAGCACGACGCAGTCAGTGCTCAGAGGGATTCACTTCTTTAGGCAGATGGGCCTCACTGTGCCACCTTTGCCCAGAGCAGCAGGCCTGTCCCGGAGTGCTCAGCCCCAGCTGGTGAGTGACGGGGACCCCCTGCGGGTGGACGCTGCCAGGAGGACTAGCGGTTCACCGAGGCTTCGCCTGTGGCCAGGGCCCAACATCTGTCTGCATCTTTACGCAGGACTGAAATGCAATTCTCTTTGAATTCATGAGCCTCGGGGGCCATCCTAACTGCCAGCTTTGACTGCTCATATTAGAAGAGTTAAGAGAGCAGTCACTTTGTTTCTGGGCATCTCACTCCCCGGAGGGAACCCAGTCACAGGATCCCATTTGTTCTTTGCCGCCTGCTTGCCATCCTGGTAGCAACTGAGGGGAAGGGAAGATTCTGGGGCCAGTGGTTCTTTACTTGGGCTGGGCAGGCGGCGCCGGCCGCACAGGACCCCAGTACCTCGCAGGTCCCCGCTGAGCTGGAGACTGGGGTTACATTCTCCAGGTCTCAGTCACCCAGGCGCCCCCGTGGGCCACGAGAGGACACTCCCACCGACCCAGTTACCGAAGAGTCCAAGTAGAATCGGAAGGATTGTGGCTCATCATTCTATACTTGGGAACCTTTTCTGGAATAGTTTGCTGATTTGATTCATCCGAGTGCTGACTGGGGTCGTGTTCTATGTTAGAAATCAGACGAGGTGACATGCAGGGGAGGCCTGGCCCGGCGCGACCCCGCGGGTCAGAGCTGCGACGAGCCTTGGCCCGTGTCTGGGCGCTTTGGCACGTTCGAGGGTGTGCTTGGCGAGCAGGTTTTCTTGCCCCGCAGTCAGCAGGCCTTGTTCTGAGCTGTCGCCTGGGTCCCCAGCAGCGCGGGGTCCCCTGCCCTGCACCTGGCTGCGCTGGAAGGAGGCCTGTGGCTCTGAAATTGGTGTTTTCCCTGCATGGCCTGAAGGATGTTAAACTGAGCCCACGGCCTCTTAAGCTCTCAGCCTCTACATTTCGGGTTAACCAGTGGTCCAGAGTTTTCTTTATAATCAGTAAAAATGAGATTTAAAATAAAATGTTTTAAGCTTGGCCCTTCCCTCCTTCCTAGTACACCTTCAGTTACTTGGCTTGAGTTCTGTGAGGACAGGGTGGGTGGGGGTTGGGGGGGGACGGAGATAGAGGGAGTACCCTGGTTCTCACTCAGATCAGTGGACTTCGGGCCCGGCACCTCAGAGGGGGCATTGAGCCCAATACTGAGATTTTTCTTTTTAATCTGACCGATAATTCTCCTGTAAAGATAATTTTGGGGTGGGGTGGGTTGCTGTTAGGGGCTGTGTGTATGTATGTATGTGTGAGCGTGTGTGATTTTTTTTTTTTTACAGTGGCTGTCTAATGTATTTTTTACGATATGTTTAATAATCAGTGCTTTAAAAAGCAGTGGTATCCTATAAAGTGGAGATTTGGGTGTTGGAGCCTCAGATGTGGAGTTGAGGTCGTACCGCAGTGTTTCACGCCCCGGGAGACCAGGGAGGCCTGCAGACACCCCCCCCCCCTGGGCGGCGGGAAGCCCGTGCTGTGCCCCGCCGCTGCTGGGGAGGAGGAGACACCCGCCATGGCTGGGCCAGCCTGCCTTTCCATTTCTAATGGGATACAGTATTTTTTTAATAAGGAGCCATACTTTTTTTTAAAAGTTTGAGATATGAATGTGATTTCTAATTGTATCAGACATTAATGTTTTAAAGCTATAACAAAGATTAAAATTTCTACTTTTTGTTTTTCATTTATTTTAACTGTTCTTTTATCTATTAAATTGTTGTATGTGGATTGGGGAAGTTTTGTTTCTCCTCTTAGCATTTGTTTCTATAACCAGAAATAAAATTATATATTAAAGTGACACCAGGGTTCCGTACGGTCCTTGTGGGCGCATGGAGGCTGAGGGACAGAGATGGATGGGCAGGTGGCCGAGGGGCCATTACTGGAGAGACCTGCTTTCTCTCCGGGGTCCTCGGTGGCTCGCTCCTGGGCAGCAGCAGGCTGACAGCACCATCAGTGGAGGTGTCTGTGAGGTCTCTGCAGCTCCAGGGATGTGGACAAACCAGAGGAGCCTGACGCCCACAGCCAGCTGCGGACACCCACCAGTGGACACAGCTGCCTCGATGGGGCCTCGCACCCACTAGCAGCAGACCTGAGTGGATGTGGGTGGGTCGTCCTGCTAGCACTGAGCTGCATGAGCCTCTCTGTCCCTTTGTGCATGTTGTTGCCAGGTCTTGCTCATCCCGGCACCGAGGTGGCCAGGCAGGGACTCGGCACTCAGACAGACTTGGGTGCAAGTTCGGCTGGGGACTCAAACCTGCAGGAAACTTCATTTCCTCGTGTGCAGAGTGGGCACGGCAACCTCGGGGCCATGGCGCACACCCGCTGCGGGAGCGCCAGCCTCCTTTCCCGAGCCTGCCATGTTCACTGCGTCAGCATAAGAAGACACCTGGGGGGTCTCTCCCGCAGACGACCTCTGACTTGGGATTTAATAAAAGTGAGCGTTTGTCACAAATACGTCTGACCGTCAAGGTTCTCAGCAGCACTTGAAACTTTGCCCCTAAGAAACCACATTCTTTAGATTGCTTCCCACCTTTCTGGCCATTTCTCAGTGGGCAGTGGGCAGAGTGGCTATGTCCCAGTACAGCCCAAGCTCTGCGTTGATCAGGAGTCCCTGACTCGACTTCCCCGTGCAGTGGGACACTCCTGTGGGGCTGGCAGCCTCTTCGAGACTACTCCTGAGGCAGCTATGAGGGTGCTACTGTTAAGTGCCACCGGAAAGACACAACCAACACACAAATTATTTGCAATAATCATACAGGCAATTTATTACTCACAAATCTTTTTGGCGTGCCTGGGTACAGCTTAAGGGGCCCCGTCGGCGTGCTCCTCTCGGCTGGCTTTGGTCAGAGCTCAGTGCTGCATGGAGACAGTTCACATCAATGTTGAAGTCTGGGTGACTACTGCAGCAGGGGACCCCTCAGCTTTAGTACCTTTTCTGGCCAACGACTTCTAACAGGTGTCAATCTACGGGATTATCACCTCAAACCACCTTTTTGGGAGAAATCTCCTTTACGTCAATCTACTGAAATGCTTACATCAACCCACTTTTTAAGATGTCTTATTTACATCAGTTTATAAAGTTTACGTAATTAACACCAAGCTACTTCTTATCTAGGTATAACTTCACACACATACTAACTGGGCTCTGCTTGTAAGTCAGAGTCTGTTTATCACATTACAGAGTTATGGCACCAAGCCACTATACTAATTCTTATCCAAGTGGCATAACTTTAATAATTATTTTTAATATCCTTTGGATTGCTTTTATATTTTGTCCATGTTTCTATATTTCTATATAATGAATTACTCTAATCTTATATTACTAGCACAGGCTGCAAACAGGGACCTGGATGGAGCACAGTTGCTGCATCAGATCCCTCCTCCACACGCAGGGTTGGCCCCCTTAGCCAGCGTATCAGCTTCAGACAATTCCTTCTTCAAATGCTGGTAAATAAACTCCTGGGGCTGTCCCTCAGATTAGATGAGCTCACAGTGCCTAGCATGCCGCAGGCTTCCCATAAAGACAGCCTGTAACTGGGCTCCCACTGGGCTCCCTTTGCTAGTTCCCTTCCTCTTCCTGGGACGTCTCAGCTCCAGGGGTGCCCACCTCCTTCCCCATGCTCACAGCTCATCACCGCTGGCTCTCACCTCGTCATCCTCAGCACCTGTTACCCTAATCGTCTCCACTTGGGCTCCACTAGGGCATCTCAAGGCCCGAGTCCAGAATTCCCGCAGCTGAGAGCCTGGGCCGCCCTCCCTCTGAGGTCTTCCTGACCCACACTCTCCTGAGGACATTTCATGGTCCACGCACGGCCCTATCATCTGTTTTATCTTCCTAGCACTGACCACTGGGCTGATGGGTATGTTTGTCTAGTTGATCCTTGTGTTTGTTGGCTGTAAATTCCATGAGGGCAGGGACTTGGCCTCTCAGATTCAGTGTCCCCCAGGACCAAAAACTCTGCCCAGCACAGCCTGGGGATCCAAGCATTGCTTGTTCACTGAATGAATGACCCCATAACTATTCTCTCGGGCCCCCATGCTAAGTGAATGGCACCTCTCAATAAGCCAGAGACTTGCTATGGCCTCTGATCCCCGCCCGCCCCCCCCACACACACACGCGGGTGCCTCTCTCCCTGTTCCTCCTCCCACCTCCAAACCTATCCATCTGCTTCCAGAACCAGGTTTTTCCTGTCGAGCATTTAGCAGGAAGCCGTCAGTGCCTTCACCTGGGCCCAGCCTTCCCCACCCCTTGGTCTTCCTGCATGACCCAGCCTTGCTGAGGGTGTCACTGCCAGACTGTCCCCACGCAGGATGCAGGGTGGAAACACTGTGTGGCCAACACAACTTTTAGAATGACCAGAAGTTGCCTCTCTCTGCGAAGCAGAGGTCCGGTTGTGCGGCCTGTGATGGTAATCCCAGGTGCAAACCGCGTTACCTAGAGGCGCTCAGGGAAAACACCTGTGGGAGCCGCAGCTGCAGGGCGCGGGCTGCGGCCCACAAGCCTCGGGGTCTATGTCCCGTTTTCAGGTCTCCCAGAGCCGGGCCCCGCGCCCGGGCGCCCAGCGAACCCCCGGGGGGCTGCCCCGAGTCGCGGTGCCCGGACCCCGACGGCGCCTAGCAGCCAACCAGGACCCGCGGCCCGAGCGCAGAGGCCCCGCCCCTCCTGAGGAGCTCCGCCGAAGCCCATTGGCCGGCGGCTCGTCCGTCCCGCCCACGTGACGCGCCACGTGACGCCACCCGGAAGCCGGCGGGGCCACGGGCCGGGCGTGCGGAGCCGCGAGCGGCTGGGGCGGCGGGGTCGTGGTTCCGGCGGCCGGACGGCGGCGGGATGTTCACGGCGGGGGCGGAGAGCCTGCTGCACCAGGCCAGGTCTCAGCGCGGGGCCCCGGGCGAGGTGGCACCCAGGCGGCGTCCGGGAGCGCTGGCGGGGACGGCGTGGGGGTCGCGTCCTCGCTCATGGAAGCGGGGCGGCCGGCGCTGTCCGCGGTGACTCGGCCGCTCCCGGGCCCGGGGTCCCCAGAGGCCTGGGAGCCCGCGGGGATGGGGCTGTGGCGAGCTGTGCGCGCCGAGCCCGGGACTCTGCTGCCCCCCGAGGCCTGCGGGGTGCAGCGGGGGGCCGGGGGATTGCCCGCCGTCTGGTGAGCCCCCTCCCACAAGCTAACCAGAGCGGGGAGGAAGCGGGATGCGGGTCTCACACCCCGCCGGCCCGCAGACGGTCCGAGACTTCGGTGCTACTTGTCTAAACGAATAAAATGCAGTCAGAGCCACAAAAGCCCATGGCAAACTTTAAAAGAGAGAGAAAGAAAAGAAAAAAATTGGGTTCTGAGCTGGGCCTGTTGGCGGGCGAGATGAGGATGGTTCAGGCTGCGGTGGCTGTCGTGGGGAGACCTGGAATGCCAGGCTGTGAACTGGGGGAAAGTCTCCTGTGGTTACAGTAACCCGAGGGGATCTGCAGGCAGTGCGACCCGGATCCGCAGCACCATCGTCCCGGAAGCTTCCTTCAGGATGGGACAGATGTTCTGAAATTCAAGTTCCAAAGTTCTCGTTCAAGTTGCGGTGTTCTCGTCCGGGTTCACCTGAGTTTAGGGCTGTGTTAAATGAAAATAGAGATCGTTCAGTCTAGCATTTCACTCCACACGCGGCCCACTCACCCCAGAGGCCCTGCAGACAGACGCGTAAGAACGGAGACCCACTGGCCACTCCATTGGGGTGTCCTCTCCTGACACACCTCCTTCATTCAGGTCATGAGCTTGTGGAGTGAAAGGCTGAGGGAATAGTCCTCGCTAAGTTCTTATTTCTCTGTGTGATGGGTGGGAGGGTGGCTGGCTGGATTGAGGGTCCGGTCTGCTTACTTACATACCCCTAAGTGACATGTACGAGTTAACTGTACACAGTGTTTCTCCGCTAGGATTCAGGAGGAACCTTAACAACTTAATCAGTTAGGTCTTAACTAGCTTTCACTGTGAATTTCCCTTTCGTTAAGCCTATGGGTTTTGGTAGCACTTTACTGCTAAGGTTTGGGAGTTTGGATTTGGAGTGGATTTTAGTTTCCACGTTTTTCAGCGATGGAAGGCAAGGGTGGGAAGGTGATCAGAAACATCTCTTGTCTTCCTGTGCGAGGGTCAGCAGGAAGAGAAGAGGCCTCGGTGTCTGCTGAAGAGGCAAGGCGGGGCCAGGCCCTGTAAGCCTGGTTGGCGGCATCTATAACCGGTGTGAGAGCACTGGGGAGCTGTGGAAGGGTTTGAGCAGACTGGTATTTTATTAAGAGGCCTCTTTCTTGGCCAAGTAGCGCATTGGGTTAGAGCATTGTTCAAAGTTGCCACCAAGGCCGCGGGTTCGATCCCCAGTTAGGGAGCATACAAGAATAAACCAGTGAATGATTGATTAATCATTGAATAATAAATTAATGTTTCTTTCTCCCTCTCTCCGCTTTCTTCTCTCTAAAGTCAATAAGTAAACTTTAAAAATTAAGAAAAAGAAAAAAGAAATAAAGAGAGAAAGGATGCTGTGATTTGGAGACTGTATTAGAAGGGATTAATTTGGGATGCAGAGTACCACCCTTCCGGGAAAGTCTCTACCCTAATGGGGACAGTCTGGTAGCTTCTCCCTGTCTCATTTCTCGGGTTAGGAACAGACCTGGACCATGCCACTGCAGGAAGGGGTGGGAAGGAGGTGAGGAGTGGAGGGGAATCCACTGGGATCTGTTTGCCAGCCTCCAGATAAGAATGGGGAATGCATGAAGCTGCCCTAGGACCCCACATTCAGATGTTTATCAGACTTTGTCAGCCTCAGAGGCTGGGGACACTGGGCCATCTCCCACAGTTCAAGATTCCTGAGCTCAGCTCTCTGATTGGTCCAGCATGGGCTGAGTGAGCTTCACACAGGGAGGGCACAGCTGCTGACAGCCCCCCCAGAAGTCCCTAATATACTACTCCTGAGCTTTTTGGACTAGAATAGAAACCTACAAGCATGTTTCTACTTGGACATGGTTCAATATCTAACCTGTTGTCAATGCTGAGTTAATTAGCAAATTAAGTCTCAGAGTAAGGAACTGTTACAGGTTTACCTTATAATGTTTCATAGCATTTGCTCTTTAATATAGTGGATTTAACTCTTATTTCTAGATGTTAAAGGTTCACTGAAGGAGTCTTTTTTTTTTTTTTTGAAGGAGTCTTTTGAAAAGCAACTGATCTCAAGTTAAATTCACTCTCCCTGACTCTTGACTCCTATACTCAGTCGATCTTAGTTCTGCTCCTAGAAAAACAGAATCTAAATGTGTGGAGTCTCTGTGAATAAGGTTTGTTGTCATCGTAAGTTGAGGTGATGGTGTCCCTGACGGCCCAGTCCAGCAGAGGACAGGAGTGACCCATGGATTGCTGACTCCCAGGAAGAGAGGAACTAGGTCAGGGGGCCAGTTAGCTAATTTGTCACAAGATGGCAGCATTGCCCCCCCATGACAACGTGGCCTCTTTGCTGGTAGGGACTTTCCCTGCATCCGCCAGTCATTCTGTCCCTCAACACTTGGGGGTGGTATCCCTCACCACGGTCCCTCGATGCCCCGTTGCTGAGGACATCGTCTTGGTTTAGGGGCATCCAGGACGAGGAGCTGACGAAGTTCTGTTCCCGGGTCAGCAAGCTGCTGCAGAAGGAGGCCACCGGGCCCGAGGCCACTGACGCCCTGCGGAGGCTCTTCCTCATCCTTGCGGCCACCAAGTACAGCAGGCAGTGAGTGTGGTCGTCCCTGGGTGTGCAGGGCTGGTGGGCGCAGGCCTTCGGCGCTGGAGCTTATGCCCGCTTAACCCAGTGCCGAAGTTCCTCAAATATAAACGTTCTCTCCACCTGCGCAAGGGCCCTGGCCCCTTCTCTGGGGTCCAGGGGAGCCCCGGGAGCGGGGTGCTCTTGCACTGCTCTGACATCCACTCCCACCCCCACGGTGGTCTGGCCGTCCCAGGCTGGAAAAGAGCTGCGTGGACCTGCTGCAGACCACCCTCTGCCTGCTCACGTGCCCCGAGCAGCCCCAGCTCCTCTGTGCAGCCATTCTGAGGGAGATGTCGCCCTGTGACAGCCTGAGCCTGTCCTGTGACCACATCCAGAACACGCAGCAGCTGAGCCTGGTGGCCTCTGTGCTCTTGGCCCAGGTAACGTGACTGTCATCTCCCAGGTTGACCACCCCACCCTTGGTGGCCCTGGGGCCCCAGGAGAAGCAGCGGGCCGGTGTGTGGTCCCCATGGGGGTGGGCTCAGCTTGGGGTCCCCTCCACTTGCCAGTCTGTACGGATGCCGTGGGGAGCCAGCGCTCAGTGCCTCTGGAAGAAGCAGAGACATCTGTCCCTCCCGCTCCTCGTCCTCCATTCCCTGGGTTCCTGAGGAAGTGGCCAGGATGCTGCAAAGGCTGATTCCGGCCACAGGGCCTGGGCTGTTCTGGTGACATCCCTACAGGCCCAGAAGGGGTGGCGTTAGAGCACTAATGATGTGAACAGAGTGGCAGTCCCCTCTGCAGGTGTATTCAGACCGAGTGACTTGTCACTCAGGCACTTCAAGGTGGCCCTCCACGCTCCCCGTGTTTGATTTGAAGGGTAACAGAAAACAGGAGGTCAGAAGTGTGGGCCAGCGTGTCTTCAAAGTCCTTGAGAGCCGGCAGCCGGACGGGCCCAGTCTGAGGCCTCTACTCCCAGTCGTGTCCAAGGTGGCCAGCCTGGCCCCAGACACCCTCCATGAAGGTAGCCTTCCTTCCCGAGAGGCGTAGAGATGAGCCCATGTGGGGAGGGAGGTGGGACAGGCTGGTTGTGTCTGAGTGGGTGTCGGGAGTCCTGAGACCGTTTGACTCTGTCGGGAGCTGCTTGTGGTTTTCTAGGAGGACCCGGCAGGTCCCTGGTTTTCCACAACGTTGTCCCCCCGCGCCCCCAGACCAGACCAAGCTGCTCAACAAAAGGCTGGCGGACTGGCTCCGCTATGCCAGCGTCCAGCAGGGTCCGGCCCACTCTTCCGGAGGCTTCTTCTCCACGCCCAGGGTCCGGCAGGTCAGCCTGGATGGGCTCCCGGATCCATCCTGTCCCTGGGCGTCCCTGGGCCACCTCAGCCAGCCTCGCCTGTAGGGTCCATTGACTCTTCCTGTCCTCCCACCAGCCCTGGCTCCAGAATGACCCTTTCTTCTGCTTGGTGGTGGGTTGGGGGAGAACTCTGGGTCACGGGGGGTCACGCCCCCCCCAAGCCCATGATGGACCGCGTCTGTCAAGGCCCAGAACCGGCCAGTGCAGGTCACTTGTCTGATGGAGGGCTGTGTCCTTGGCTCGAGCACCAGCATTCATGTGTCTTGCAAAGGGTGGGCGCCCCTAGTGCCCGAGGACAAAGGTGGGCGAGCCCCGTCCTTCCTTGTCCCCTGCAGCCGGGTCCTATCACCGAGGTCGACGGGGCCGTGGCCACAGATTTCTTCACAGTGCTGTCCACAGGCCAGCGCTTCACGGAGGACCAGTGGCTGAACATGCAGGCCTTCTCCATGCTGCGGGCCTGGCTGCTGCACGGCAGCCCAGAGGGCTCCGGCGCCCCGGACACAGGTGGGACCTGGAGTGCCCCTGGGAGATGTTGGCCGCCTGGGCTGAGCCTCGCTGGCACCAGCAGGCTCAGAGAAGTCACCAGACACATCAGAGAAGTCAGAGTGATTGTTGAGGGCCAGTTACTTGGACACTGCCACTGAGCTCTTTGCAAACCGACACATAGTTCCATCTGTACTTACAGTGCGGGGGTGGGGTGGGACTTCCAACCTCCTTGAGGGTGTCCAGTGAAGGGGGAAGGTAGCTGGGTGGGCCACACGGGGCACTGAATCCTGTGCCTGGGGTGACCACCATGGCGCCTCTACTGGTGTCCTCTGGGCCCACGTCCAGCTGAGCACCTTCATCCTCTCCTCCAGATGACAAGTCTGAGCTGGAGGGTTCCACCCTGTCCGTGCTGTCCACCGCCTCGTCCACCAGCCGCCTGCTGCTGCCCCAGGAGCGGCTGCGGGAGAAGGCCTTCGAGTACTGCCAGCGCCTCATCGAGCAGAGTAACCGGAGTGAGTCCTGTTTCCCAGGGGGCTTCTCACTTCCAGGCATTAACCCTGGGGGCTTAGCACCGGGCACAGCCCATTCCAGGCTCTTCAGGGCTGTGTCCCTAGCATGTCACACCTCCCCCGGGAACGGCTTTCTGCCAGGCCCTGTCCTGTTTCTCTGCTCCCCCTGGGTGGCCCGCTGCCCTCTCCCGAGGTGCCAGAATGCAGCGTGGCCGACCCCATGCTGGGGCACCGGTGGAGACAGTCGCCTTCCTTCCTTCCTTCCTTTCTTCCCGCAGGGGCCTTGAGGAAGGGGGACTCGGACCTGCAGAAAGCTGTAAGTGCCCTGCGGGCTGGGGGCCGGGGCGCAGCCGGAGCGCCTTCTCCGTCTGAGAGGGGCCTCACGTCTCGGTCTCCGCAGTGCCTGGTGGAGGCGGTGCTGGTGCTGGACGTGCTCTGCAGGCAGGACCCCTCCTTCCTGTACCGCACCCTGTCCTGCCTGAAGGCCCTGCAGGCGCGGCTGTGCGGGGACCCCGCCTGCGTGCGGGCGCTGCTGCCCCTTGCCCAGTTCTTCCTGACCCACGGTGAGCCCGCGGGGCCTCCGGGCGCTGCGCTCTGCCCGCGCTCCCTCCCTCGGCCGTGGGCGCGGCTTTGGTGGGCGTGGCCTTGGTGGGCGCGGCCTTGGTGGGCGTGGCCTTGATGAGTGCGGCTTTGGTGGGCGCGGCCTTGATGGACGGTTAGCCCCAGACTGCGGCGGTTTCAGAACAGCTTTACAGAGCGACCTGAAAACGTTATCAACTTTATCTCGCTCTTAGAACTCAGCCATCGAGTTCATCAGCTGGCGAGGAACGTCCCGCCTCGTGTCACTCGGGGATGGGAAGCTGAGTGCAGCACACACGTGTCCTAGAGACACACGTGGCCATGCAGGCTGCCGGAGACCCTGAGGGGCCTGACCCGCAGCAGAGGCGTCCTCACGCGCCTGTGCCTTTCAGGGGAAGCCGCTGCCCTGGACTCGGAGACCGTCTGCCAGCACGTGTTCACCAGGCTGCCGTCCGAGTTCTTCCACCACCCGGTGCTGGCCTTCGAGTTAGTCCAGTTCTGCAGGGACAGCCTCCCCCTGCTGGGCAGAAACCTCGGCATTCTCAGACTGAGCTTCCCCAACCTCTTCAAGGCACGCTGCGGTCCCGAGCCGGGTGGGGGGCTGGGCCGCGTCCCTGGACCCTGCCCTCCACTGTGGGCCCTCTGGGCCAGTCCTTGCCTGTCTGACCACAGGGCCCGGTCACTCCCAGGCCTTGGGGCAGGTAGCCTGGGATGCAGGGCAGAGGAGTGAGGTGTGGGGCTTCTCGAGTGCCCCAACATCACAGGTAGACGGCTTCACCGTCAGGCTGGGCCTTGTGTGGCGCCTTTGGGAAGGCCTGACTTGGTTTCGTTCTCAGAAAACCTGTCCAGAGTCTAGTATCCATCCTGGCTTGTGATGTGTCTTTTGTGACTGGCAGTCACTGTGTGACATTTTCCAAAATCATTGGGAGACTCAACACTTTAATCAGAAAAACAAGCCCAGCGACGTGTGGGAAGTAATTTAATTGTTACAAAAGTGCAGGAGCAGAAAGAATAACGAAAGTAGAGTCAAAGGGGGCATTTGCAGACGCCTGGGTCCCAGTGAAGTATGAAAAGGTGGGGACCAGGCAGACCCCCCTGGGACAGCAGTGATGAGGGTGTGACCTGGGACTGCCTCTGCGGCCAGCCGGCCGCCCCACTCCCGAGCTCAGAACCCACGGACAGCATCCTGGTGTCCCTCAGCTCCTGGCCTGGAACAGCCCGCCCCTGACCTCGGAGTTTGTGGCACTGCTTCCGTCACTGGTGGACGCCAGCACGGCCGTGGAGATGCTGCACGCGCTGCTGGACCTGCCATGTCTGACCGCGGCCTTGGACCTGCAGCTCCGGTGACCCTGCCCTGCCCAGCCTGTGTCCCTCTCCACCCCAGGCTCTTCACTGGTCAGGGCGCTGTGTTGTCACGGTGCAGTCTACTCGGGTCTCTCCCTGACCACGAGGACACAGCCGAGTCCAGCTGGTTGGCCTGTGCCTGCCACGTCTGAGGGCAGCCTCGGGCTTCTGTCTATTCACAGGTCTTCTCCAGCCACATCAGAGAGGCCACTCTGGGACGCCTCCCTCAGGACCCCCAGCTGCCTGGAGGCCTTCCGGGACCCGCAGTTCCGGGGTCTCTTCCAGCACCTGCTACGTGCCAAGGCCAGCGGGACCATGGAGAGGTAGGGGTCCCTCAGGCTGGGGAGCCCTGGGACAGGGCTGTGTGCACAGGGCCCTGGTGTCCACCCCCAGGCTCTGACCTGGGGAAACAGCTGCCGTCACCCCCACCACGGGAGGCGCTGGGCAGTGCCCAGAACCCAGCTCCTTCAGGTAGGTCGGTCAGTCCTCGTAACCCTGGGAGGTGGGTGCTCTGGTGAAGCCCGTCTACAGAAGGAGAAACGGCGCCCCTGAGAGAAGAGACCCAGGCTGGAACAAGGCCTCCTCACCCCAGACGCCTCTACTCGGCCCCACAGCAGCCCCCCTTGTCCTGAGGAGTGGGAGGCCAATGGCGGGCAGGGGCTGGGCGCATGAGCTGTGCGTGGTGACGGGGTGGTCTCCTCTGATGAGGATGTGCTGGTGGTTCAGAGCTTGGTGCAGGCCGCGGTTCTCCAACCGCCTGTGTACGTGCGGGCACTGGCCTGTAGGGTCGCACAGGTTCGTGTGTGCAGGGTGCGTCCGGTGTCCAGGGGTGGGGGCGTGGCCAGCACTGTTGGCTGTGTCCGAGGGTAGGGGCGTGGCCGGCACTCTAGGCTGTGTCCAGTGTCCAGGGGTAGGGGCGTGGCCGGCACTCTAGGCTGTGTCCAGTGTCCAGGGGTGGGGGCGTGGCCGGCACTCTAGGCTGTGTCCAGTGTCCAGGGGTGGGGGCGTGGCCGGCACTCTAGGCTGTGTCCGAGGGTAGGGGCGTGGCTGGCGCTCAGTAGGCTGTGTCCTGTGTCTAGGGGAGGGGGTGTGGCTGGTGTTGAGTGGGCTGTGTCCCCAGGTTGGTGCCCCTCCACCAGCTGCTGCAGCCCATGGCCGGCTGCGCCCGCGTGCTCCAGTGCGCCGAGGCGGTGCCCATCCTGCTCCAGGCATTCTTCTCGGCGGTGACCCAGGTGAGCCCGCCGCCTGGGCTCCCGCTCCCATGGCGAAGGGCCAGCCCGCCGCAGGGACCACGGCCCTGTCCCCGACTGCCGCAGAGCTTCAGCTGCGGGTCAGTGGGCGCCACAGAGGAGAGGCAGCTTGGCCCCACCCAGAGCCCTGTCCCTCTCAGTCTGCCATCCCCTCCCCAGGGCAGGGGCTCGCAGGCGGCCCCCAGGTCGCAGGGACAGTGGGACCAGAGCAGAGTGCAGAAGGCAGAGCTGGCGGGGACACTGAGTCTGTCTTGCTCTCAACTCCAGCTCGCGGACGGGGCCCTGGCCAAGCAACTGGCACGGCAGCTTCTGCAGAGGAGTGACTCGCTCTTCCAGGCCCCGGGCTACGAAGCCAGCGTGCACAAGTGAGACCCTCAGCAGCCGCTGCATGGCTGCACCCTCCTGGTGCCCCTGACCCTCACACGGGCTGTTACAGCTCCCACCCCCATGTCATCCCCGAGAGCATCCTAGCCTCTGCACAGACCTCTGCGTCTCAGATCCCAGACGTTCCTGCGCCCTCCCCTCCCCCCACAGGGCCTTCCGGACCGGACCGTCTGTCCCCTTTCGGAGGCCTGACACTCACAGGCTCTTCCCCTTCCCCTCAGGACCGGGGACTGAGCTGGCCCAGCCTCCTTCCCAGTGGGGGAGAGGCGCCTTTAGGGGCCAGCCTGTCTTTAGTCCACGAGGTGCTCAGAGGCTTTCCCGGCAGCCTCCTGACTCCGCCCCCGTGGGCTGTGGGGCTGGGGTCTGCGAGGGTGGTCTGCAGCCCTCCTGCGTCCTCCTGCAGAGTGCTGAGCTCGCAGTTCCTGGCCCTGTGCGCGCAGCACCGCCCCCTCGTGGTCGAGTTGGGCAAGGAGCTCCTGGAGTTCGTGGGCGGCGCGAGCGGCCTGCGCGGTGGCGGGGGCATGCTCACTGCAGTGGTAAGGCCAGGCGGACCCCCACCCTCACACCCCCACCCCTGGCGGGCCTGGGCGGGGCTGAGGTGCTGTCCCCGCAGGTGTGGGCCATCGGTGAGTACCTGTCCGTGTCCTGGGACCGGCGCTGCACCGTGGACCAGATCAACAAGTTCTTTGAAGCCCTGGAGGCCTTTCTGTTCGAGGTCACCCAGTCCCGCCCCTCGGTCACCCTTCCCAAGTGTCCACCACAGCTCATCACCACACTCATGACCACACTGACCAAGCTGGCCTCCCGGAGCCAAGACCTGATTCCCAGGTACAGGCCCAGGGGAAAAGGGAACCTGTCTGCTCCCCGAGGGGAAAGGAAAGTGTCCTTGGAGGCGTCTCAGTCCCAGAGACCCGGCCGTTCTGGGCACGGGTAGGTGGCATGGGCCAGGGGCACTGCCACCTCACTTCGAGCTAAAGCCACATTGGCTGGGTGCGTCAGGTGGCGGCCCTTCCCTGAGACCCCTTGCCACAGGAAGGCTGCTTCTGCAGCTGACCAGCCGGAACCCCCGTCCCCAGGGTCTCTCTGTTCCTGTCAAAGATGCGGACCCTGACCCAGAGCCCGGCCCTAGACTGCCAGCACTGGGGGGAGGACGCAGGAGCCATAGCGACACGGGCCACTGAACTGCTGAACCTGCTGAAGATGCCCAGCGTGGCCCAGTTTGTGTTCACGTCCAGCGTGGAGGTGTATGAACCCCGCTATCACCGTGACAGCAACACGGCGCTGCCGCTGGCCCTGCGCACGGTCAGCCGGCTGGTGGAGAAGGAGGTGGGCCTCCTGCCCGGGTGAGGGACCACAACCAGGCTGATGCCAGCTGCCGGTGCAGGTTAAGGGCCTCGTGATAGGGCCAAGCCAGGGCTTCGATGGTCAGAGGAGACCAGGAAGGGCCGGAGCCCCTGGAGGATGCCCAGTGGTCTCTGCCCTCGGGGCTGGTCATGGCTGTCCATGTGTCCCCCTGTGGCTGTGTCTCTGAACCCCCTCTGCCATTGTGACCCTGGCCCTTTGGGTGGGTGAGAGCCGCAGGAGGTGTGGCCCAAATAAACCTGCTCTGACAGTTTGTGTGGACATGGTGGGGTCGTTCCCTCTGGCCCCCGGGGAGACAGCACCCTGGCTGCTTCCAAGTGCAGGCGCTGCTCTGTGCTGCTGGGAGCTGCAGCCGGGCGGGACACCGGGGACCGTCCCGCAGCAGCGCCCACGTGTGTAGGGCGCGCAGGATTCAGGCGCTGTCGCGGGTGATCCCGAGTGGCAGATTGCTGGTCCATGCAGTTGGCAAGGGAACCGGCGACTCCCACAGCATGAGCTGCTACGAGATGCGCTTGGTCAGGGCTTTTCATTGCACCTTTTCTTTAAAAAATTGTTTTCATTTATTTGAGAGAGGGAAGCATCAGTGCGTTGTTCCACTTAGGTGTTCCCTCCGGTTGCGTGCTCGTGGATTGCTTCTTGTTCATGCCCTGACTGGGGATTGAGCCCATGACTTCTGTGTGCCGGGACGACACCGTCCACTGAACCACCCAGCTAGGGCTCACTGCACCTCCTTAGGCTCCAGAACAACTTCAAGAGGCGCAGGCTGGGCTCCGGGGCCTCTGCTGCGGGGGCTGCAGCCTCCCGCTGTTAGGAGGGAGGGCATGCCCACCATCGGGGCTCCCAGTGACCCGACGGCGCAGTGGTTCCGGGCTTCCTCTGAGATGGCCCGAGCGGGGAGATGCGGCACGCTGGAAGCAGTGAGGCCAGAACCGCCCCTGCCCTGCAAGCCGGCTGTGCGTGCGCCCCCGGCCAGCAGGCGGCGCTGCCGCTCCACGGGCCTGGCTGGGCCCTGGCCCCGCCCACAGGCTCCACCCACCCCGGCCGGAAGGCTCGGGGCGGGGCCCGCCGGGAAGGGAGCGCCCCTGCTCCGCCTGGCCTCGGGGTGTTTCCCCAGAAGCCGCAGGCGGAGCACTCCGGTGGGCGTGGGGGGCAGGAGGGACACTGGCTCCCCCAGGCCGGGGCAGACCCCCCAGCGGGCTTGGTCCTCAGGCACCCAGAAAGGCCGGGGTCCTCTCTGAACTCAGGTTGGGCTGTGGGCCGTTTCTTTTCTCTTGGGTTGTCACACATTTAAAGTTACTTTCTTAAAAAAGATTTTGACTTTAGAGAGGAGAGAGGCGGGGCGCATGAACCCCGCTTCTCCCGTGTGCCGTAAACAAGTGCAGTGACCAGTGACCCAGCATCTGGGAACGGTGGGAGCCGCCACCAGCCGGAGGGGTCCTGGCACCTGACCCTACCCGAGGGCGCAGCTCCCTCTCGTGCCCGCCAGGGGCGCGTGGGCCCTCCACGGCAAAGGCCTTGCCAGGACCCTTGGTCCCCAGGGTCTCTGTTCCCGTCGAAGGCGAGGACCGTGGTCCAGAGCCCGACCGCAGGCTCCCTGTGCTCTGAGGCGGCGCTGGGCCACCATCTGCTGAACCTGGTGACAATGCCCAGCTGGCATGGAGGTGAGGACTCGGGCGGCTGTCACCCCACTACCGACATGGCTGCCCAGGGTCAGCCAGCAGTGGAGGGCCCCCACCAGGACAGAACCGTGGCAGGTGCAGGCGGTCTGGACCACAGACGGAGAGCCTGGCATTAGGGCCCAGCCGTGGCTTCAGAGACCAGAGGAAACCAGGAGGGCTGAACCCTACAGCGGCCCAGGTACCAGGGTGAGTAAAGACTCACCTCAGAACCTGGGGTTCTAGACCCGTCCCTGGGTGTGCACTGCGCATGTGCTGGGCCACCTGCTTGCTGACCGGCGGCCGGGGCCTTGTCCTGGGGGCAGGCTGCTTGTTCTGCGCTGGGCGGAGGGGGTCTTCGCCGTCCTCCCAGGGTCTCTCCCGTGCTGGTGGACAGGGGATTGGGTGCCCCCCCAGCAGGCCTTGGGGGAGCCCAGGACAGCAGCCTCCCTGACTCCCACACCACTGCTCTCCAAGAATACGAAAGATAGTTTATTCAATCTGTACATCTTTGTTAAAATCTCAAACATAAAAGCTCTGTAACAAACATCACAACTTATTGTTATCCGTCATAAATAAAATATACACTAAGATGACACTACGCACAGGGTGAGGGCGGCCAGTGCCCTGAGGTGCCGCACCCCTCAGGAACGCCCCGGGAATCCGGCCCTAGGGAGGGGGCAGGCGGAAGCGGATCTTTTTGGCTGTTTCCACGTCAGACTTGGCTACCAGAAACCGCATCTTCTTCCCCCCGCGTCGGATCAGGTCCACCGCCCTGAAACCCAGCGAAGGGGGTGAGGACGTCCTGCCCGGCTCCCCTCGAGGTGCTAGGGCGGACCAACCCCAGGGGTTCCCAGTGCACGGGCTGGGCGAGGCTGCCCACCCGCAGCTCTGGGGACCTGTGGCCGTCAGGTCAGAGGAGAGAAGGGAAGAGAAGGCTGGTAGGGTGGGAGGCAGCCACAGAGCGCTGGGCTGGGGCGGTGCCTCCGCTTCCTGTCCCCAAAGCGGGTGACGCCAGGGCCACTCTCGGGATCAGTGAGTGGGAGTACCCCCCATGACCTGCCCCGGCCGCCCTGGCAGCTTCGCTAGGGTACCTCAGGTAGCTGACACCCATCAGGCTGCCGCCGTTCACCTCCAGGATGCGGTCTCCCAGCGACAGCCGGCCGTCGGCCGCTGCAGGGCTGCCCGGGAGCAAGGTTTGTATGTAGAGGCCAGGAGCACCCAGAGCCGTGTGCTGCAGGGGACACAAGAGGCCTCAGGGCTCTGTGGCCCCAACAGGGGGGAGCCCCACAAAGGCCACCTCAGCCCCACCCTCAGCGGAGGACCCGCCTCACAGTCACCCATGTGTCTGCAAGCACAGCGCTGGACAGCAAGCGGGGGGCGGCTCCTGCACGGCCCCTTCCCTTCCCTTCCCTTCCCTCACGTTCCACGGGGGTGCCCTTCCAAGACCCTGGTCCCAAGTTCCCGCTTCTCCACTGGCGATCAGTGAGTCCTGGCCTGAGTCTGGCACCCAGGACACCATTAGGAAACAAGGTGCCCGGGGCCACTCACCATCCCGTCAATCAGGCCCATCCCCAGCCCAGAGGGGCCACGCTCCAGCTCCACCAGGAAGACGTAGCAGAAGTCATCGGTGCTGGAGCTGCGGCTAGAGGGGGCCGGAGGGGGCTCGTCCTCGGGGGCAACAGGGTCTCCTGGGTGGACAAGGGGCAGGAGTGGGGCCTGCAGCAGCCTGCACCTGTCATCCAACCCCAGGCCCTCACGTCTCTGATGCCTGCCAAGTACACATCAGCTGAGCCGTCCCTTCCTCTCCCTGGCAACTCGAGCTTCCCAGGAGGCTGGCTGCACGTGGCCCTGCTGCCCCTCAGCCCCCTCTGCCCCTGGAGCCATCCTGGCGTCTGGGGTTGCAGGCTGTGCAGGCAGGAACTGAATGCCCACCCCGGTGCACAGCCATCAGGACTCTGAGAGGGAGTGACCCAGAGGGACCTGCCCAGACACCAGGAGGACCTGAGGCTGGAGTGTAGGTGTGAGCCGGGTGACAGGTCTCACCTTCCAGAGCTGCCCCTGGCTGGCCGCCTGCTCCATTCCGCCTCCCTTCCAGAAGTGCTTTCCCACGGGGGCCACCAGGGTTGGGCCAGTCAGGGCCAGTGGGCTCCAGTGGGGTGCTGGGAGGCGTGAGCATGCAGGAGGAGTCTGTGTGCAGGGACCTGGCCTGGGGGCCCCCGCAGCGCCCGCGGCCAGGATGCCTTCCTGAAAGGTCCTGTGTCCGGGAAGCTCCAGCAGAGGGAGCAGGGTGTGCCAGGCCCACTTCCCGGGCTCCCCTGCCAGGGTCTCTGGGTGTCAGGGGGCAGCTCTGGCCCTCGGGGTGCACCTCAGGGGTGGGGAGGTGCGAGTCCTGGAGGAGAGAGAGCGCTCAGGTTCCAGGGGCAGGTCTTGGCGGGAAAGCCGTGGGGCCCCCAGCTCTCCCGTTCCCTTCCCGGGGCCGGCCGCCGGCCCTGTGCCACCCCCACCCTCAGAGCTGAGTCGGGTCGGGCGGCAGCTTGCTCAGTAGTACCTGGAGGACCTGGGTCTGGGGAACCCCGCCGTTGGGGCTGGGCGTGCTCTGCAGGCCCCACAGGAAGTGGCGCAGGTAGAGAAGGTGCTGGTAGATGCCGTCATCCAGGCAGTCTGCCTCTAAGTCCACCTGGAAGCCCTCACTCGGCAGCACGATGGGTGGGGGGTTCTCATAGGACTCCAGAATGTCCTCTGTGGGCAGGGGCAAGGACTGCTTGACCACTTGGCTGGGGAGGCCGCCCCCCGCTAAACTGGGGACCAGATAACAAGCAGACTGATCTGCCAAGTACAGTGTGGGGGCAGAGGGGGCAGGCCAGAGTGACCAGCCCAAACTGCACTCTGGTCTCTCCTGGATCCCAGGGACCACCAAGGATACAGAACAAGGCCCTGCCATCTGGAGCTCCGGCCACACCGGCTCCCTCCCGGAACTAAGCCGTCAGCCCGGAAGCGGACAGCCCTGCGCTGACCCACCTGTTCCTACGCACCCCCCACCCACCCACAGCACGGGGATCAGGACGGCCGTGTGCGCCGCTGGCCTCTACTTGTACATGAGTGCCCTCCAGCTGGCAGGAAGGCTCTGCTCCCAGCACAGGCCTCAGCAGTGGACCAGAACATGGGAGGGTGGACGCTTCCCAGGGAGACCCTAGGTGAGCAGGTGGGGGGCAGTGTCTGGAGCCCTGCTGTATACATCTCCTCTACGTCCTCTAATCCCACTTTTGTGTGTGTTCCATGTAGTGCTAATGAAGAGATGCGTGTCTGATCTATAAAAAGTACACACATGTGCGGGCCCGTGTCCATGTGGACAGCGTATGAGTGAACATACTTGGCCCAGTGCTCAGGAGTGTTTCCCACGGACAGCAGTGGGCCCAGCAAGCTGACTGCTCTCCTGGTGGGCTGTGCGCTGGCTGAGGCCCATCCTCAGGCTCCGTGACCTGAGCCCAGAGCTTAGAACTTGATCATGGGTTCTAGCTCCTTCACCCCCAGTTGTGGGTGTCCCCGGGTGGGGGACAGGGCGGGACGCCGGAGGAGGAAGATGGCTCAGGGCAGGGGTACGAGCTGTTCTTCAGACTCCCCCGGGAGGCTCCCCTCACCCAGCATGCGTGGCCGTGCCCAAGGAGGGGGCTTACCTGATGTGAAAGCATCGGGGCAGTCCTGGGGCCCCGGCTCCCAGGCACTCATGGGGCCCATGGCTGAGGCCAGCTGGTACTGAGTCAAGAGCCGGTGCAGCTGTGCGGGGCTCAAGGCAGGGAATGCAGCCCGCAGGTTTGCCCAGCTCATCTGGGTGACAAGAAGGTGCTCATGTCAAAGCCCCCTGACGGCAGAGGCGGAGGGCCAGGACGCTTGGCCACGTGTCCCGAGCCAGGATAGCGGCTGTCACTGTCCATGTGGGACAGTGAGGTCAAGGAGGCGGTCAGAGCGAGGTGCAGCGGGATCTCCCCCCAGCGGGCAGCTCGCCCTGGCTGCCTCGTGGGCATCTACAGTGAGAGCTGGGTGGGCAGCTGTTCCCTGGTGAGGTCAGTCCGCTGAACGTGCCCCTCACATCACAAGACAACTGGGAATCGGGAAGATGAAATGGTCCCTGCCTCTCCCCACATAACAAAGGCAAGCAGGTGGAACAGGCAGGAAGGCCCAGCACCGTCCTTAGGTGACCCGAGACCGGCTCTGTGAGCTCAGGGGCGGGGGGAGCCCCCTTGCACCCCAGCACGGCCCTGAGCAAGTCACTAAGCCAGCCCATGTGTCAGCCTGCGCCTGGGCCGCACCGTCTGAAGCCCCTTCCCTCTCTCCAAGCAGCCTGTTTCCGAGACCACCTTGAGCGGCTCCTGAAAAGGCTGCCCTGGGGTGTCGGCTCGGCGCTCCTCCCCTGCCATACGTGGGACTGTCCCGGAGGTCTGACTGCAAGTCCACGTGCTTGGGCTTCGGCGGCTCCTCGCGCTCTAGCTTCCCACATGGCTCACGAGACGCGGGAGCTATTCTGATGGCCTGGCTTCAGGTATGTCACTTCTGTTCCTCTCTGAAGCCCACAGGTTCTCTGTCCACTCTCCTGGCTCCACGTGCTGCCCCAGCCGCTGGGCCTTTCTGTCCGCTGGCCGCTTCCAGTCCAGGGGTCAGCTTGGTTGGTCTCTACCTCCTGTCTGCCTTCTGCACTCCGGCTGTTTGGATGCTGGGCCTCATGCACTGGGCCCTTAGTTTTTTTCCTCGCCGTGTTTCTCTCGCTTGATTTCACTGCCAACATCAAGAGGCCTGGCCTGTGATCATTCAGTGTCCACACGGAAGGGCCAATCAATAGTCTCAGGCTACTTGGGAGGGACCAGGGCAGACCGTGGGGGATGTCCTCCTGCGGACACCCCAGCCCGCACCGCCCCCCACACAGACACACCAGCTTGAGATAGCCACTGCTTGCCCAGAGGTGGTTCTTGTTGATCTGGGAGGTCCTGGGATCCACGCCCATCTCACAGGAGAGATCCGGGGGCTTCTCCAGAGTTGGTGGCGCGGGGACTTGTCCAGGGGGACCAAGTGCCCTCTCATTTCCTGCTTCCTGTCACCGCTTTCCGGGTGGTTCCTTCACTTCATCTTCCAGCTGTGCTGCTGAAATCTTTACTTCTGCTGCTGTAGCTTTAAATTCCAAGAATTCTTTTTATTCTCTTATTTATAGAATCCTGTTCTTAATTTTATAGATACTATATCTTATTTTTATGAGGATGTTAGTGGCTTTTTTAAGTTTCTTCTCCCAGAACAGTCTTACAAAAGGTGGAAATGATGGCCTGAGGCCTGTTTTTGTACAGCCCTCAAACTAAGACTTGTTTTCACATTTTTAAAGGGCTTAAAAAAAAATAACTTTGGACTTAGATGTCCGTTGCCCTGAGAACCTGGAACACGTACCAGCTGGGCCCAGGGGCCGGGTGCCAACCCGACCTGTCTCCTCTGCGTTTCTTTGTCCTTATGGGTTAGGACACTAACAAAGAGCACTGCTTTGCTTTTGTTAGGGGTACCTCGGGAGAGGACAGACTAAATCCATGTGCTTAATCTGTGATCTAGTACTTAGATATTCCCATTTTCTGAACGTGCTCAAGTGAGTCCATGCTTCACTTATATACGAAAAAAGAAAATAACTTAAAAAAGACGCTTGAGTAGGACACAGATCCTGCCACGTGGTCGGTTTCCAGTGTCTGCTGAACGACCAGTGGCCCCCCAGCTGCCAGGGACTCGGCTCCGTGGCGCACTGGCTTGCGCCCTCAGCGTGGCTGTCATGAAGCAGAGGTCACGGCTGGGCATTCTGCAGTGGCGCTGTGAGGCTGAGGTGACAGGCTGGTGCACAGCCGCCCACACTGAGGGCTCAGCATGCGGCAGCACAGCCGTGCTGGGTCACGCGAGGTTTTCTGGGGCTCGATCCTTGGGTAGAGGTGGAGTGCTCCACTTTGTACAGCAGACTGAGAGCTCCACTGTCCCTTCACGACATCATGCTACGCTGGCCACGCTGGGTCAGCTCAGGGCCTTGCCTAGAGATGGCAAAGTAGCCACATTGCCGACTCGGTTCAAACATTTCCCTACCAGAGCGCCCTGTGAACACGCACTGTCATTCCCGGGCACATTCAGGTGCATGCCAGGCAGGAAGGGAACACCCTCGGTCTGGATTCATTGGTCTGTGACAACTGTCGGGCACCAGGTGAGGGAGGAAGGTGAGGGGTGACCGAGGACAGCACGGCCACTAGAGCGGCAGGAGTGCACCCATGTAGTCTGGGCGCCTCCCTGGGCTGAAGTCCGGGAGGCAGGGCCGGGCGTCTCTCCTCGTTTACCCGGGTTGTCAGAACTTGGCTCCTTATAGGCATGGGGCCGAGGTCACCACTTCTGTGCTGGCCTGCGGCTGAGGGCCACTCCCAGCGCTGCGAGGCTGCTGCTGTCCTTGGCCCATGGCCCCTTCCTCCATCTGCAGAGCCGGCAGTAGCAGGACCAGTTCCTCTTTCTCCTTCTGTCCCATCCCTCTGGTCCTCACACACTTGGAGGGACTCTCGTGATTCAGTTGAGCCCATGGGCTAAGCCTGGGTGGTCTCCCAACTGCAGGGTCTTTCATGCCCCCCGCAGAGCCGGCGACTGTGTGGGGTCACACAGTCAGCTGCAGGTCAGGATCTAGACACGGACATTGTGGGGCCACCTCCCTGCTCACAGGTAGCTGCCATGGAGCGGAGGCAACCCTGCCTGTGCCCTGAGGTCAGACGGCCAGGTCTGCCCCCCGCCCCCCGTCCGTGGATAAGGCTGGGTGACTCGGAGGGACAGCACACCCCACCCACCAGCACTGACCTGCGCCCCTCCTACCTGGATGAGCTGGGCACGGGGAGTGGCCAGCAGGTTGAGGGTGCAGGAAAGCTTCCGGAAGAAGCGCTCCCCGGCCTCCCCAAAGCCAGCGCTCTGGGTCCACTCCAGCAGCTGCTGCAGGCGCACACAGGCCTGGACGCCTCGGGGCCAGTGGAAGCAGCTCAGAGAAGGGCCTGGGGGAGGTGGGGGGTGAGGCCCAGGCTGCCCCTCAGAGAGCAGGTATGCTGCCCGCCCTCCCCCAGGGGAGCCAGGCCGCAGTCCAGCCCGTGCCTGTGCGCACCCACTCGAGGCCTCAGAGGATGGGGTGAGACACCTCACATCAGGCCTAAGGCACAAACCTGCCTGCAGCCCTCTCTTGGGGGGGGGCATGGAAGGCTGGGTGCAGACAGCAGGGAGGGGCTGTGACTGCCACTGAATCCCACGTGCAAAGGGGTATGGTCCGAGACTCCAGCCAAGTCCCACCCTGATCCCACCCTGTGGACCCTGCCCAGCCTGGGATTGAGGGGCCCTGTGCAGACACGTCTGTGACCTTTCCGCCCCCCTCCAGGGCGGGCGCTCACCCTTGTCCAGCAGCTGGTTGAAGAGTAGAGTGCCGGAGAAGAAGCAGAGGTAGGCCAGCACCTGGGCAGCGATCTCGGGGTGCACCTGGGTCTGCCGCAGGAGGTCCAGCGTGGCCTGGTAGACGGACACGACACGGCGCAGCTCCTCGGGCAGCTGGGGGGCCGGGCACCAGCTCTCCCGGGGCTCAGGCGGGAACGGTGGGCACTCCAGCAGGGCCGGGAGGCAGACGTACAGGGACTGCGGGAGAGAAGCCGGTGCGGTGGGCGGGCCTGGGCACCAGCCTCGGGCGGTGTGACCGGGGGACCGTGGGCTCCCAGAGCTGCGTGAGTGTGGGGGCTCTGCCCACTCCTGTGCAAGGTGCAGGTGGCGTGGGAGGCACAGGGGACCCTGCAAAGGGTCCACAGACACGCTGAGCGAGGACAGAAGCTCAGAATCCTTGGGTGACAGCAGGAAGTGTGTGGCTCCTTCCTTCCGGCCCCCCAGAGGACCGGGGGCAGGGCCCAGGCGTACCTTGGAGACGTAGTACACGCACTGCTGGAAGGCGTACAGGATCACCTCCTCCAGCTCCGCCATGGCCTCCTCGCTGGCCGACAGCGCGCAGGAGAACAGGGACTCCCTCGAGCCTGTGGGTTCACGGTGGCACGCGGTTACCAAGGGGGTTGAGGGCACGTCTGCCCGCTCGTCTGCCGCGGCCCTCTGACGGACAGGCAGCGTGGGCCTGTCAGGGAGCTCTGCTCTGCTCAGGGCGGGAGGGCGGCACCGGGCCTGCTATGCTGCCCTGCTGCCGGACGGCGGGGAGTGGGGGTGTGCAGGCCCCAGAGGCCCGCCTCTGCCAGCGTCTGGGCTGCCACTACCACACTGGCTGCCCTGCTGTTTGCGATGCTTCCCCTTCGAGTGCTCAGGCTCTCCTGCCCTTCAGCCTGGAGGGCTCAATCCTCAGGAACTGGCTGGACCAGGAAGCCAGGGCCCAGCTGACCCCCGGGGGCCTCCCCAGAGCCTGGCCTTCGGGGTCTCAGTGGGACCCTGATGGGGTCTGGATGCTGCCTGCAGCCTCACCCGGTAGCGGGAGGGGCCCCAGATCTGCAGGAACAAGAGGCAGTCAACAGGCTACGGGCTGCAACACTCCACTCTTCTGGAAGGCTCCAGGCCACAGAAGCACCAGGGCCTGTCCCCCCGCTGCCCGGAGCACAGGTAGACCAGACATATCTCACAGCCACCTGAGCTAGTGGGGACCTGTCCAAGAAACCCAGCTACAGACTCCCTCACTGCAGCGGGCTGGGTGTGGGCTGGGGCACCACTCTACGGGCCGCCTGCACCGGCAGCATGTCTAAGAGCAGACCTCCCTCCTGGGGGCCACGGGCAGCCCCCCTTCCTGTGGCCTGGGAGCACACCTCCCTCCTGGGGGCCACGGGCAGGCCCCCTCCTGTGGCCTGGGAGCAGACCTCCCTCCTGGGGGCCACGGGCAGGCTCCCTCCTGTGGCCTGGGAGCAGATCTCCCTCTTGGGGGCCACGGGCAGGCCCCCTCCTGTGGCCTGGGAGCAGACCTCCCCCCTGGGGGCCACGGGCAGTCCCCCTCCTGTGGCCTGGGAGCACACCTCCCTCCTGGGGTCCACGGGCAGTCCCCCTCCTGTGGCCTGGGAGCAGACCTCCCTCCTGTGGCCTGGGAGCAGCCCCCCCTCCTGTGGCCTGGGAGCAGACCTCCCTCCTGGGGGCCACGGGCAGGCCCCCTCCTGTGGCCTGGGAGCAGCCCTCCCAGGGACTCTGGTGGGAGGAGGAGATGCAGAAGGGGAAAGAGAGGCAGGGGTTCCACTGTGCACAACAGCAGGGTCCTGGCATGGTCCACCCAGGCCCTTCAGCCATCATTTAAAACCACCGGGAAACACCACCTGTGCTGGGCCTGTGGGACTTGTGACCACACTGACGCCCACGGGAGCTTTGCCGAGCCTTTCTGAGGGTAGCAGCCTGCCCCGGCCGGGCACCTGAGGACCCCCCTGGCTCTGTCGGTGCTGAGGCAGCCTCAGAGACTCACAGTAAGGTTTTAAACGCACAAAACAAACACCCCCTTCCCCAGGCTAATCTCTCAGCTGCCGTGTGAACGCCTCCTGGATAAGAGCTTCAGACAAAAAGACTGTTTAGGGAAGGAAAGGCTATTTTTCCAGCTTTCAGGACGTGACATCTCTGTTTTCAGAATTCTTCCCACAGAGATTTTCTGCTGAAGGTCAGGAGGCCGAGTGCCGGCCCTAACCTTCCTTCGCCCTCTGGTTGACGCTGTTTTTCCTCTGAGCTCCCCAGCGTCTACCGCACGGGACATTGTCTCTGGGCTGCTCCGGTCCAGCTTGGCTCTCTTGCTGGCCAGTGTGGCCCCCAGGGCGGCACAGAGGCGGACTCTCTCCCAGCATCCACTGGCCTACACGCTATCCAGGCTCCCCGCCCAAAAATAACCTCCTCCGAAGACTGGAGGCAGCGGCTGGGCGAGCAGTCCCCCAAGCAGCTTCCCAGGACAACCAGCCGGACACAGGCCCCTGTGCAGCTCGCTCGCCCAGCCTGTGCGAGGCTGGCTCGGAGGGCCCCAGAGCTGCAGCCTCTTGGTAATGCAACCCTCCCATGGACACTGTGCCTAAAAGTCATGGGGGTCTCCCATCTGACTCAGCGACTAGAGCCAGAGTAAATGGGGCTCCCTGAGAGCACGCCCCACCTCCTGACGTCACACCAGAGGCCAGGTGCATGCTGGCCACAGCCGAGTCCAGCAAAGCCCCGCCCCACTCAGGTCCCCCTGAGGCAGCACTGGTCCCGGGGTAGCTGGAGGCGTCCAAGGACTGGAGCAGGGTTTGAGCCTTGCAGGGAAGATGGGGCTGGACGCGGGGCAGGCCTGGCTGCGAGGGGACGGAGCACCCTGGATCTGCAGACCAGCAGGGCAGGTGCACATGCCACAGGCATGGGAGCCACAACACAGGCCGGTTTCAGATGCAGGCCTTGTGGACAGAGAGGACAGTGGCCCTGTCCTGGGAGGTCTAACACCTCTCAGCGTCCACACATGGACGAGGGACGGAGGCAGCAGGCCAGCAAGCTGACTGTTTTTTCAGGTTCTTTCCTCCCGGGAGACACAGCTGAGCACACGCAGGTGCTGTGCAGCATCTGACTGGGCCAGCCTATGGGGAGCCCAGCTGAACCCCATCCTGCTCCACTGGCTTCCCTCCCAGCCCCAAGGGCACCTCACAGCTGCAGCCTGGGCCCCCAGAGGCAGAGCCCCATTTACTCGGGGTCCCCCAAGTAGGAGGGGCACATGCGAGTGGCTTTGCTTATGCCACGGCCGAGCGAGAAGCTGTGTGGGCAAAACCAGGTGGGCCCACGTGAGGCTGTGGCCCAGCCCCAGGGAGCCTGGCTGTCACATCCTGTGCTGCCACAGGACAGTCCTGCTGCTGCTGTTTAGCTCTGTCCCAGGACCCCCACACCCCTCCAGGCCTCCCAGACCCCCCAGAGTCCTTGTCAGACACATGCCAGCTGAAATCCCACGGGGGCCTCAGGTGCAGCCAAATGCCACCTTCCTCAGGAAGCCCTCCCGGGCTGCCCTGTCAGTGTCTCACTAGGGGTTTTCAGCACTTCACACAGGTCCTAAGATGCACGCTGCCCCACATTTTAATCTCAGATTGACATGCACACTGCAACTCTACAGCTCTCCTTAGCAACTCCCTCCTCTCTGAAACGGTGGAGTGTCTGGTAAGGTAGGACGGCCTAGGGCCAGTGCAGTGCTCCCTCACTGGTGCCTGGGGAGGACCTGTGTCCCCCAGGCCTCCTGGGCCACACACAGTGGGACAGCCCACAAAATGACAGGGACAGTGCCAGCACACCATGGACAACAGGCACCAGGTGAGGTCAGTCGTCAGGGGAAGCCCCGACACAAACCGTCCCTGTTGTGAGACGGCAGGGGGCCCACGCCAGCACGGCCGTACCTGTGGCGTCCGGCTCCTGCTCCAGGCTCTGCATGTAGAGGGGGCACTTCTGCTGGATGAAGTACAGCAGCTCTATGGCGTTGGCCATCCAGAACAGGATGTGCTGCAGGTCGGGCAGCAGGTCGGCCAGGGTGAAGCCGGCCGAGAGGGGCTCCTGCCTGCTGAGACAGACACACCAGTCACGCCGGGCCCGCCGGGCCGCACAGAACGCGCGTTTCAGTGGGACACGAACAAACCCACAGCTTGTCAACCTTGCGAGGTGAGCTGGGGAGTGAGGAAGGCGCATAGCCCGCCGACAGCGCCAGCCAGAGGCAGGGCTAGACCTCAGCAGGAAGAGCCGCCAGCAGCCGCGGCCACTGGTCAAGGACTTGGGTCACTAAGCCATCGGCCTGTCTGTGAATGTTAGTTACAGTGTGTGTGCGCGCACGTGGTAGGGTGGGGTCTTTAATCCTGCCTGTAATGCCTGGGGCGGGGACTCTCCTCTCAGTGACCCGGGGTCCTAGAGAATGAGGCCCTTGGGGAAGTGTCCAGGGAGCGCTGGGCCTGGTCACCCGCCAGGTCCGTCCCTGCTGAACAGCAGCGTGAGCCACGGGGGACCTCAGGCTCCCTTCCCCACTCTCCTTGTGCGGTAGTTTCTTATTCTGACGTAGATTCACTTCTGTCCACGCGGCACGGCTCTACTCTCTCCTGAAGAGGGAGGGACTGGCCTCGGGCTGTGACTCCGTGCTCCGCTGTGGCCGCCCGCCCCGCCCGTAGAGGCCGAGCCCCTGCGTCCCTCCCCCACACTGCTTTAATGACACGCATACACTAGCAGGCAGAGTCAGGTCATTAAAAAAGGATTAACTTGGCCCTTCAGAGTCTAATTCCATTTTGTTTCCAACAGGATTTCCCTTCTCAGTTTCCCCAGAACTCAAAGGCAAAGACAGACCTTCGCTGAAAACTAGACCACCAGGCAGTGCCAGCTGGAGCCCTGGGGTTTCGGGGTCGATCGGCTAGGTCAGCATCCAGCCCCCGCCACACACCGTGGGGCAGAGCAAGTACCTCCCACCCCTGCAGGTGAACACCAGGTGGGGACAATGACTTCATGGATAGGACACCACAGGCAAAGGCAACAGAAGCAAAAATGGTCAGTGGGTCTAGTTTACCCTGAAAGCTTCTGCTCAGCAGGAAGACCACCCACAGAGGGAGAGGTGGCCGGGGGCACAGGAGGAAGTATCTGCAAGTCACACTTCAGAGGAGGGGTTAATTTCCAAAATATAAGGAACTCCTGCAACTCAGAACCAAAGAAACTAATAATCCAATTAAAATGAGCAGAGGATCTAAATAGACATGTCTCCCAAGAAGACACAGAGATGGCCAGCAGAAACCAGAAAGAACCAGTGTCGGAGAGGCCGTGGAGGGAAGGGGGCCCTGTGCACTGTGGTGGGAATGTAAATTGGTGCAGACAGTGCGGAGAACTGTGTTCCTTAGAAAATAAAACCCAGCAGCCCCGCTCCTGGGTATTTATCCAGGAGAACTGAACCCAGGACCTCGAAGAGATGTTAGCGCCCGACGTCCAGGGCACTGCTCTTCACAGCAGCCAACACGTGGAGTCAAACGAAACGTCCATCAGCAGGTGGACGGAAGAAGAAAAGCCGGCACATGATACAATGGAATGTGACTCCTCCATAAACAAAGCAGGAAACCCCGCAATATTCCACAACGGGGGCACACCCTGGAGACACGATGGCAAGTGAAACAAGCCCGTTGCGGAGGGCAGGTGCCGCGTGATTCCGCTTCCACGAGGCATCTAAAACAGCCAAGTCCTGGAGTCAGAGAGAGGACGCTGGTTCCCGGGGCTGGGGGAGGGGAGAAGTAGGAGCGAGTCAAGTCTCCAGCACGCGCACAAGTCAGTTCCGCATAAGCTTTAGCCTCGAGCTGACACTGCACCGTGCACTGAACGTGGAAGTTAAGTGTCCGTACTACAGTAAGATTAAGATATACCAAGTCAGATCAATGTGCACTGGTATAAAAATAAGTTGTTTGGGAAGCGTATAGAAATTATTACTAAAAACAAAATTAGATGCAGTTTTGCTGATAAAAATTAAATGAAAATTTAAAAACTCAGAAAACATTGAAAATGATTAACGAATCAGAAAAGAAATTACAATAGGAATTATACAAGAATTAAGGAAACAATAAAGAGAACAATGACATAATAAAGAAAAAGTAAACAGAAACAATAAATTTGATTCTTTTTAAACAGAAAATAACAGACAATTATCTGGAAAGATCAAAAGAGGGAGAGGAGAGGAAAGCTATAAACACTGTAGGAATTAAACAAAGGGATAGTACCACAGTTATTTATTCCAATAACTTTGAAAAACATAAGCAATAGATAATTCCCTAGGAAAGTAAAAATCACCAAAATCAACACAGGAAGAAACAGAAAACTAAGTAAACCAGTAGTCATTAAAGAAACAGCATCAGCAAACACAAGTGCCACCCCAGCGGGCGGTGCCGTGACGGGTGTGACGTGTGACTGGGCGACAGCCGCTTAGGGGACCCTCAGGACCAGGGTCCTCACCTCCACAAACTGATCCCAAAAACTGAGAACAGACAGAGATGCTCAGTTCATTTTCTGTGAGCCTTGCCATTGAATTCAGACAAGGACTATACAAAAATAATAAATTCATAGACCAATTCTACCTCGGAGTTCAGATGGGAAAATCCTGATTCAAATGTCAACCACCCGTATCTCGCCATGCTAGGAAGGTCAGAAGTCACGAGGGCTTTAACCCCCAGAAGGAGACCCACTGACACGGCGCCCACATTCACCGACTCCAAGGAAACCCTGTGACGATCACGGATGCGGGAAAAGCATGTATTAAGTCCAACAGTGACTCACCATTTAACAAGGAGCACACGCTGCAGAGATCAGAAGAAAGCAGGTAAAGTACTTATCACGTTAAATCCAGGTGGTCTTAAGGGAAACCGATACATTCTGGACTTTTCCGTATTTTGAAAGCGATTCAAAATTTTTGAAAAGAGCGTTCTCCGGGAACGAACACAGGGCCGACAACAGGAGTTGTTGAGAAGGAAGTGTGAGATGCTGAGGGGAAGGCCTGGGTCCCCACTGTCCCCGTGGACGGCACTGCGGGAGCGTGCACTCAGGGATGGGGGGGTCCTACAGCCCGGCCCCTCACCTGTACATCCCCCCAGCCCGGGGCCCGCCTCCCCCAGAAACCCTAACCACACGGGCCTCTCGCCGCCTCCACACCACACGCTGTCCATCGCCCTGAGGCCACTGCCACCCTCAGCCGGCCCGGCGGGTACTGAGTGCCCACTGCTGTCACGCCGCAGCAGAACCTTAGGGACTGAGTGACGTCACCAATGGCAGCCTAGGTGGGGACACGGGGTGACCCCAAGGCTTCAGTGTCTATGCCTTGGGGTCCGATCTTTGAGAGGAAAGGTGACAACACTTCCTCCTGTCCCCTCCCAGGACCGAGGAGCCTGTGTCCAGCCAGGTGCTCTCCACATGGACCGTCTTCAGGTGAGGCAGACAGCAGAACGAAGCCAACCCACACATACTGGGGTGGGGCCCAGGGCCCCGCAGCCCACCCGTCATGGTGGGCAGTGACCGCCACCTGCTGCCCGGTCCTCCTGGGGGAGCTCACGCCGCCGTGCGCACCGCAGTGGACAGCTCAGTGCGCAGCGGCTGCACGTCTGGGCTAATCACAGGAGGGACGCTTTCCTGGAAGCTTTCTTCTCGGTGTTGCTTTTAGGTTCCCCTGTCCGGCTGAGACCCAGAGCTGGCGTTCTCCACTTCCACCGTTCCCAGATGTCCCCTGCACATCTGCCACCGGGCACAGGGGTGCTTACAACCCTGGTGCTCACAGATAAGGCCCCTTCGTGTGGAGGTGTTTCTCAGTGTCCCCTCTAGGTGAGGACTGCCGGGTCACAGCATACGCATGTGTTTCTGTTAATGACCGTTTCCCACTCCTAGCAGTGTGAGTGTGGAAATAGTGCTGTCTGTGAAAACGGACGGGGCTGGAGCCGCACTGCCCTCTCGCAGTTCTCCCTGGTGAGAGTGAGCGCACGCCAGGGGAGAAGGCTTCGGAGAGGGTGCAGCCGGTCACTCCACGGACAGTGCTCAGGAAGGCTCCCAAACACAGCACTTCCCTCTCAGAGACGGAGGACAGTATGGTGGGCCAACTGCTGACCCAGGTGCTGGGAGGGAGCGGTTTTCCTGGGAACTAGCTGCAAGGGGTCGCGTACACGGATGGGAATACTTACAGCTGCGCCTGCTTCTCCGCTAGTTCTTTGGTTTTCTCCTACAATTATAAAGGACAAAAAAGCAAACATGAGAAAAACAGGAAGCCACAGGGTACAATCAGTGAGACACCATCCCCATGAAAACATGGCACTGCGCTCCGGACTGCCACACTGCGGGCCAAGTCCGTCAGCTGTGTCCACTGGCTTCCACATCCTCCCATTCCGCTCCTGAGCGTGCGTGCGTATTTCCTGCCATAGAATACTGCACAGCGTCCAGCTTACATGACAGACATTTCAGACACAGTCAAGATCAGCTGAACATCTCACAAATGCCAGAAGGAAGATAAGTCCGTGAATATGTGCCTAGGAACGTGCAAATGTATTTGCACGTGCTGACGGCCTCAGGGTCAGCCCCCGTCTGGGAGAGCTGTGATGTGGGGTGCCCGGGATGCTCGACAGCCTGCCGTGTTCAGGGCCGAGGTCTAGGGATCTGGTCATGGAGGGAAGGTTTTCCATGTACAGAAGTTGGCAAGTCAGTTCTGTGCCCCCACCATCAACTTGATGGGGCTCGGTAGGGGTGTGGGCAGGGGGTCAGAAGCACAGGGTGCCCCTGCCGAGTGTCCGCTCAGTGCTCCAGGCACGGTGCGGGGCTGGGCTGGGCTGGGCTGCAGGGAAGACACAGGGCCAGAGCTCAGGAAGCCATGCCAGCATGCCAGCCCCAGGAGGGCACAGTGCCACAGTAGTGCCCTGGGCTGGACGTGTGGGCGGGCAGGGGAAGGGCGCCCCCCGGGCCCAGGGCTGGCACTGACCCAGACTGTCTCGCGGATCATCTTGGCTATCTTGAGCAGGAGCTGTCCAAAGGCGCCCGGCTGCAGGCCAGTGGCCGAGTGCTGGATGCAGAGGCAGAGGAGGAAGGCGGGGGTCAGCTTGTGGTCGTCGCCGCCGGGCTGGACCAGCGTCATGATGCGTTGCAGCAGCGCCTCCTCCGTGTCGGGCTCGAACTCCAGGCGGAGCTGCCGGGGCTGGGAGGCGCCCGGCCCCCGGAGCTGGGCTCCACACATCCTGCAGCTGTGCGGCAGGGCCCGCAGGCGGGCCAGGGCCGGGGCGGGCAGCGGCTGGGCCTGCGCCGGGTCCTTGAACAGCAGCAGGTAGTAGAGGCCCAGGGACAGCAGGTCCCCGTGGCGCAGCGCCACCGTCCGGCCCCCCACCTCCGAGAAGTTGACCGCGACGGGGGCCCCGGGCACGGGATCCAGGACCAGCAGGGGGCCGGCCTGCTCTCGGCTGGAGGGCTGGGGGCGGCGCAGCGTGCAGTGCAGGGGCAGGATGTCGGGGGCCGAGAGGCTGATGCTGGGCTTGCTGGAGGGGGTCCTCTGGCCCACCGTGTGCCGCTCCCGGTTGAGCACGTACACCAGGCTGTCCTGGAAGGGGCAGGGCAAGTGTCAGTGTCCCTGTCCACGGTACCTAAATATGTGACCCGGGACTGCTGTCACGGGCCCTCCGTGTCCTGGAACACCCTCTTCCTGACTGACTGCCCACAGCCTGCCCCACACAGGACACCCACTCTGTCCCAGGAAGGGGCTTTTCCAGGGCAGCCTTGGGGGCCTGCCCGGAAGCCCAGGGAGGACCGGACCCCAGCATGAGGCTGAGGCCAGACAGGGGCCGACCTGGACACAGACGCTGATTTAGACAGGCCAAGCTCCCCTAGGTGGTCCACGCAAGCGTGCGAAGCAGCTTCCGGCCGCTGTACTCGGCCAGGGCAGGTGCCTCATAGGACCAGGCACCAGAAGCCCATGTCATCGAGTGCGCACTGTGGCCCACGCAGGAGGGGGCTCGGTGAGGACAGGAGGGAGCAAGGTGGCCGGAGGGACCATGGACATCTGCAGAGCAGTCACAGGGCACGGTGGCTAAGGGTGTGACCCTTCCGGCCAGAATGACTGACAGAAGTAGTAAGAAATGCTGGCTCTGGGCTGAGGGACGGGGGGCCTTCCCTGTGCCCCTCGGAGGGGCAGCCCTGCAGCTCAGGAGGCCACGTGCACCCTTCTATGCATCGACCACCCCCAAAGCCAGGGCAGGGAGTGGCCTGAGGCACAGTGTGGACGGTGGTGAGTAGTCCCCTGTGAAGAGCACCTGGCACTGCACTGGGGCCAGCAGTGGGGAGCTGTGCGATTCCCCTCTCAGGCCCTTCTCCCCTGGGTGGCCTCCTGAAGCCTGGACAGAGAAGGCTCTGGAAGCCGAGGATGGAAAGAGCCCTCCCCAGAGGCTAGGACAGGCCCAATGTGGCGGTCCCCACCCACCCACCCCATTTCTATAGCCCACAGTGGCCAGAGCCACAGGAGCTAAAGGCAAGAGGCTTTACTCTGAGGGTGTCCAGCCGGCCTCTTGCTCAGGTTCCGGGGACAGGGGCTCAGGACAGGTGCTCACGTGCTGCTGGCTGTAGCCCTGCAGGAGGAGCAGGTGGGGAGACTCATAGAGAGGGTAGCGCATGGCGTCCTGACCCGGCTCCTGGGCAGCTGCGGGGCTCAGGCTGGTCTCACTGGCTGAGCGGCGGAGTCGGGGTGCAGGGGGGCTCCGGCCACCCCCTGAGGCCAGGGCTGGGGTCCCCTTGGCGCGGGTCCGCTGCAGCCTCCGGGCTTGGGCATTTATCCCTGAAACAGAGCCCACAGGGTAAACAGCAGACCCGTGGAGGCCCACCTCCAGGCCCTGCTGACTCTGATCTCACGAACCACTTCTAACACTGGTCACAGTGCTGCTAGCCTGTCTGGGGAGACCACAGCACCCCTCCCACTGGCCTCGTCCTGCCAGGCTGGGCACCTCCAGCACCCTCTCCAGAGCCAGGCAGCCCAGCTGTCCCAGCCTGAGGCTCCCGCAGGAGCCCCATGGCATGCCCAGCCTGCCCCACGACCCTCCCCTGGGGGTCGCAAACCCACTATAGCACCAACTGTGGTCACCGTGCAGGTGCCATGCCAACCCAGAGTCCTGCCCGTCCACCTGTCCCATCCTGCCAGCCTACCTGGGTGTGTGGTGCGTGTGTGCACGTGTGTGTGCACGTGTGTGTGCATGTGTGCTGCACCCCCACCGTATTACAAGGAGGAAGCAGTCACCTGCCACACCTGCCAGACCTCTGAACCAGCTGGTCTCCTACGGCCGCTCAGCTGCTGCTTTCTGAGGCTGTGCCCACAGCGCCTGGTCAGAACGCACGCATACGTGCACACACACAAACCCATGCCCGCACATACATGTACATACAATTGCACACAAACACACCCGGTAAAAGGGTCTCACCCGTCCGGGAAGCACCCTTTTGCATTAATGCTGCCGGAAAGCCGAAAAGCCAGCTGAACCCACGAGCGCCCATCTCCCGGCCCCCGCCCCTGCCCACCCCGCGCTTTCCCCCAGAGCCCTCCTCCGTCCCCATCTGCAGCATCCGCCCCACAGCCACTCCAGACGAAACCGAAGCAGAGCGTGCGCGTGGGCTGCGAGCCGCGGCCAAGGGCACTCACTGCCTTACCCGAAGCTGGAGCCCAGCAAGCGTGAGGCTGGACCTGCCCTTCCAGAAGGAAACCTGCTCCTCTGGGGCCACTGCAGGGGGCCGGGGGCCGGGGGCCGAGCCGCAGTGCAAGCCTGCCAGGGCCAGGGCCAGTGCGCGCAGCTGCTCCCTGCCTGCCGCAGAGCCCAGCCAGCCAGCAACGCAGGGGGGGAGCAGGAGGGCAGGGGGAGTGGGTGGGGACAAGGGACGGGGGTGGGGGGGTGGGGGGCAGGCCCTGTCCCACTGCCGCTCTGCTAAGGCTGGCAGATGCTGGAGCTTCTGGCATCACTGCACAAACATGGACCCACACCACAATGATGTTCCAGCACACAAGCCTTTCCTCCACCTGGGACAGGCTGCAGGAGAGGGTGGCACCTCAGAACCACCTTGCGGACGTCCCGGGGCTCCCGGGCAGCCATACAGCCCTAGAAGGTCCCCAGGGACTCCCAGAGGCCAGATGAGGCCAGTGTCCCCTGGGGCAGTAGCCAATAGACCCCACTTCCCCAGCGGGGTCCCACACCCCAAGGCAGGTGCCCCCGCCCAGGGCCAGGTCCTCTGACCCCAATGTCTAAAGCTGTGGTTCCCACCCCGCCCATGCTCAGAGCCACCCAGGACTTACAGGTCCCGCCACTGGACCGCTCCCAGGTCTCCTCAATGGGTCCTGGGGCAGCTGCACCAAGACTGAAGGGCCAGAGCTGAGGAGTTCTAATGCCGTCTGCTTTGTATACAACTCTATTTATATAACGTTTCACTTCTACTTACTGCTGTCCCGCTTGGTTATGCATCCACTCGTTCTTTATTATTATTTATTGGGATGACTGGTTCACAAAACCAATGTCAACCCAACAAAGGTTCTGAAACCCACCAGGTGTCAAGTGTACAACTCAGCGCAGCACCATCGGCACACCACAGCATGCAAGCTCGGCCCCAGCAAACCTCTCTCTGCCCCCATTTGCCCCTTTTTGCCCACCTCCACCCTCCTTTTTCACTCCGGCTATTGCCACCCTGGTGTCCCTACACTCGTTTTATTTATTTACTTATTGTTCTTTTATTTTTTTTTTTAAGTGAGAGGAGGGAAGGTAGTCAGAATCCCACATGGACTCCAACAGGGATCCACCCAGCAATCCCCATCTGGGGCCAATGCTTGAATCAATCGAGCTATTTTTAGCGCCTGAGGCTGACATACTCAGACCAACCAGACTCTCCTCAGCACCTGGGCTGACGCTCAAACCAGTCGAGCCACTGCCTGTGGGAAAGGAAGGGGGAGGGAGGAAGAGGGAAAGAAGCAGATGGTCACTCCTCCTGTGTGCCCTGACCGGAAATCAAACCTGGGATGTCCACACACCTGGCTGTCACACTATCCACTGAACAAACTGGCCAGGGCCTCATTTTATTTTTAAAAACTCTAAACATAAAAAATGTCATCTCTGGCAGGTAGGAACGCAGGTGTCAGTGACATTATTCTTTGTACTTTAAGGAATTAGAGTCAATCACAGGACTGACTGCTCCTGAGCTGTTTCTGACGTGGGACTAAGGATGAGGCCCCACCTTACAGAGGTGTGACTGATGGGGTGGGCGAGGGCTGGGTGCCCGCTCACAGGAAGGAGCTCTGAGCATCCTCCCCAGCTCTGCTTCCTCACTGCCCAGAACTTAACCCTCCAAGCCGAGGCCCCAGGGCAGGAATCCACAGTTCCTTCTCCACTGGGTCAGACCCTCCTGGAAGAGGTGGCGGTGCCCTGGGCCAAGCAGCTTTTTACATACAACTCTCCCTTCTCCACAAGAAGTTGGTGCAGATGCCCCTCTTCTGGCCGGAGGAAAGGTCTCTGTGTATGGCAGGGGTGGCAAAATTCATTCTGAGAACAGCTGGTGGCTGTCACCAGAGCTCCGCCATGGGCTCTGTGCTGGCTTCGGAACAGCACTGGAAAGAAAAACAGCTCTTTTCCTGGACGTCATCAAGTTCAGGACAATCAATTCACTCCGTGAGGGTTAGCTCAAGGCCCTGTTCACTCTGCTGTCCCTGGACTGAAGGTTATGAAACCTTCTCTACAACTCAGAGAGGTCTCTGCTGCTTATACCGACTTCCGGGAGGGAAGACGTCTCCGAGGTGTGATTAGGGTTCGTGACTGGTGGGGCAGTGGATTGTCCCCGCTTTCCCGCCTGGACCCTGACGGACACTGTCGTTGCCCTAAGAACATCTCCTCTAGAGAACGCAAGGCCAGCTGCACATATCCTGGGGAAGAGTCGTGAAACCGATAAGGAACAAGGTCCCCCCACTGTTACTCCATCGATAACATGTTTCTTAAGCTGGGTCACGGCACACAAATAGTTGACTGGATTATATTCTGTTTCCACTTTTGGTGCTTGAACTACTGTATTCCAGAAGAAAGCAGCGGAAAGCAAGGAGAGACAGGCACAGAATGAGAAATATCAAACTGCCCAACCTCAGCAGCGCTAACACAAACGAAAACTGAGCTACGTTTCTATCCATCAAATCAGCAGAGATTTTTAATGACAGTCACGTGACACCCAAGATAGGGAGAGGCGGACAGTCTCGGAAACTGCCGGTGGGAATATAAACTGGCCGTGGTCTCCCCCAAAATTTTAAAAACAGCTATCAGGATACTGCCAACTACATCAATATCCACAGATATAAATACATCAATATCTAAAACTGTCTCCATCCTTCCACAGAAGAGCTCCACTTTGAAGTTGCTGACCTGCAGAAGGAACCATTTTGCAGAGCAAAAGTGTTTGAATAATGAAGATAATTTATAAATAGAGAAAAATGGAAAATAGTCTAAAAAGCCAATAGGGATGTTTAGGTACACACCTTAATTGGCATTATAAATGCTGTTCACAGTACAAGGAAATAAACACATTAAGTAAAAACAACCACAGGATAGGGAATATGTACACAGGTGGGTTTTAAATTATTTATTTATTTATTTTTACAAGGACAGAGAGAGAGTCAGAGAGAGGGATAGATAGGGACAGACAGACAGGCATGGAGAGAGGTGAGAAGCATCAATCATTAGTTTTTCGTTGTGACACCTTAGTTGTTCATTGATTGCTTTCTCACATGTGCCTTGACCGCGGGCCTTCAGTAGACCGAGCACCCCTTGCTGGAGCCAGCGACCCTGGGTCCAAGCTGGTGAGCTTTGCTCAAGCCAGATGGGCCCGCACTCAAGCTGGCGAGCTCGGGGTCTCGAACCTGGGTCTTCCGCATCCCAGTCTGACGCTCTATCCACTGCGCCACTGCCTGGTCAGGCTACACAGGTGGGTTTAAATGATGTAAGGAAATAAATGCAATGCTAAGAAAAAACTGCCATTAAAGGCATCAAAAGGCTGAGCGTGAGTCTCCGAGGTGACCACACCCGTGATCCTTACTCTTTGGCTCTCACTATGTAACGTGGGGAAAGCTACATGTTAGAGCACTAAGTAGCCTTGTTTCCATGGTGAAACTTGGAACTTCTCACACTAGTTATAGTGTCTTAATCAGGGAACAGCATCCCCTCCTAGAAGAAACTAATAACCTAATTAAGACAATGTGTAAACTGAGGAGATAAAATGCTTAAGCCGTTTGTTAGCCGCAGACGGAAACGGAGCCGCCCGAGCGGTGCCAGGGTGCTGCAGCCCGGCACAGCCAGGAGTTTTCTTTAGCTGAAACCCAAGGCCCTGTCTGATCCCTGAGATGACGCTGAACCTTTCTGACAGAGGCTCATGGGAACAGAGTGACAGCTCAGAGACCTAACACCGCGGCCTGCAAACGCGGCAGCCTCAGCACAGGACCACGCGGACTCTGGACCCGGCCACACAGCCAGCCCCTTGGGCCCAGGGCTCCCTGGTTTTCCACCTTCCCTCAGTGTCCGGGCTCCGCGCCCCCAGAGACAAGCTCCCCTGTTCATTTCAGGTTGGAAGAGAGAGTTGAGGAAATAAGCCTGAAAGTAGAGCAAAAAGACAAAGAGGAGAAACTAGGAGAGAGAAAAACACATGTCAGTCCAGAAGGCCCGGAGTCCGAGGAACAGAAGAGCCGGAAGGAACCATCAGTGGTACGACAGTTCTTCAGAACCAAGGACACGGATTTCAGGTTAAAATGCCCATTCAAAGTCTGACACACCATAGCAGTCACAAATGCAGAGGGTGAAAATATGCAGCTGGACGAGTTTTAATGAGATGACATAAATATGATACTGGATACAAGCATAGTTTTTTACAATAAAGAAGTAAAAGCCAAGCACGGCGGTGAGAGCACACCAAGACGCACAGCGTGAGTTTTCAGAACGAGGCTGGGAGCACCAGAGGGAGGGACCCGAATGTGCCTCTGAGGTAGTGTGGACAGAATGCGCGGCCACTTCTCACAGGGGCGCTGGAAATTAGAAGGAATGGGCCCAGTCTTCAGAATTCTAGGAAAGAAAATTATTTTCATTCTAAAACTCTATACCCAGCTAAACTATTAATCAAGCATTAAAGTAGAATACAGATATTTTTAAGATGTGCACAGTTTTAAGCAATTTTAACTCCCAGGTACGCTTTCTCGGGAAGCCACTGGAGGAGACACCCCAGCAAAATGAGGCGTGGTCCAGGATGAGGACGAAGGAGCAGAGGGCAGGGGCCTCTGAGAGCAGCAGCAGGACTGAAGCAGGTGGAATGCTCCAGAACACTGAAACCGATAGAATTCACCACACCTCTGTCGCAGCATCGTGAAAACAGAAAAGATAATTGGCAGAGACTTGGGGAATAATGAACTAGTGAAAGGTACCAAGAAAAAGAGCAAACAAATCAACAATGGTGGCAACACCTAATTTCAAAAAAACTGAAAGTTGGGCGAGAAGAAAAAGTAACCTTTGTGCATACCAATCTTCAGGCATGGGGAACTATCCCTGGTCATAAAAATATGAACCCTGACCACTGACCTCACCAAAATCACGAGGAGGACAGGGAAAGGGGGCTGGGCGTTTAAAGGACGGTGGGGAGAAGAGCTGCAGCCTCGTCTTCCAGTAGGAGGTCACCAGGTAACACCTGAGATTTAGAAGACCAAGTAGAGTAGTAGGCTTTGGGACTTGACCTTGAACTGACCCTCTAATGGGAGAGGACTCTGACAGGAACCTTGGAGGCGGAGCGGGGGTCAGAGGCCGGAACTGAGATGACCCCCCGGCCCCGCCCTGGTGTGATCCCCTGCCAGGAGTGTGCGTGGGACCTTTGAATGTATGAGCCATCACAGTGTGTTCTGCTCTTCAGCCAAAGAGGTCTTTGCAGAGGTGATTAATTTTACTAATCAGCCCACTCTGGGTTGGCCACTACCCAGGTGGGCTAGCTTAAACACAGAGCCTTTAAAAGCAGGGCGGTAGCACGAGGGTGTGGGGGTTGGGGGGGGGGGGCGCGAGCATCGGAGACAACAGCCAGTAGAGGGACGGGAACCCACGCCCTGTGACCATGCGAACCGAATTCTGCCAACAGGAAGAGCAAGCTTGGAACTGGACTCTTCCCCAGCGCCTCCTGACCAGGATGTGGCCTGAGAGGTAAGAGTGTTTGGGGCGCTTTTGTCCTGAAAACATTGGCCAGTTTCAGAGGATAATGGGGGTGCTGACAGAAATCAAAGCCCTGGGCACCCACGTTGGAGACCCTGCCGCAAGCAGGTGAAAGGTGACCTGTGTGAGGAATGCACACCCTTGCAGGGAGAAAGCAGGTGCCCTTACCAGTCAGGATGCCGGCTTCTCTCTGGGAGGCAGGGACAGCTGAACAGGGCTGTGAGCTGCGGCCTCGCTGTTTCTTGGACAGTGGACATGACTCGGTGGTTTGCTTTATCAGGACTTGTCCAACTGTCTGTGTATGTCTCATACCCTCTTCTATAAAAGGGGAAACTGTGGTATTCCAGTGGACACTGGGGTTTCAGTGACCCCTTTTCTCTCTAGCTTTACGTGTGGTTCACACTCTCTAAGATGCACAAATGTTGCTATATAATCAGGAGAGAAGGGGGACAACATTCCCACTGGCTGGCAGGCCTCTCCCCGGCTTCCCCGCACAGTGGGTTCTTTCCAATGGCAACCCGACACGCTCTGGTGTCCCCAGCCCTGCCTGGAACCTGCCCCATAAGGGCTACTGCTCTGGTCAGCCAGAGTCCCTCCAACAGCTGTCTACCCACATGCTTCTGACCTCGTCTCCCCCTCCCCCTGCTGTAGGGTTACAGACATTCCAGGCATACAAAAGTGTTTGAATCAGGCAACATGTGAACCAGGCTGAGGAAATCAGAAAACTGTAGACATGGGTGAGCATCCTCTCTCCTACCCAGAAGTAACAGCAGTGCTGTATCGGGGGCATAACCCCCCCCCCGATGCTTTATATTTAATCATATATTATGGCTAACATATGAAGTATCTCTGAAAAATATATTGTTGCATTCTTTAAAACTTTGACGAAGTGGTCCCATCCGGTGTGTATCTTCATCCAACTTGCTTTTTCAACCAGCATCACGTCAGTGATGTCCGGGACCCATCTGCTGTGGGCTTCTCCGGTTCCTTCCATTTCGGTGCTGTATGGAATTCCATGGTAACGTGCTAAATGTACCCGTTTTCCACGTCGGTCAAGGAAGAAGTCAGTCTCTAAGATGTCCCCTAATGACCCCTCTGCCTGGTGCTGAAGCCCTTTGCAGTCTCCTCCTACAAGGAGGAGAGCCAGTTTTCCAGGACACTGGAAACGGCAGTGTGACTTCCGTCGTTAGGTCCTGGAAGACACCGCCGCTTGTACCGTGCTCTCTCAGAACACGTGTGCTGGGGTAAGTCGCCGCCATGTTGTGAGGACACTCGATCAACCAAGGAGAGGAGGTGGGGCCTCTCGCCAAACAGCCAGAACCACCGTGCCAGCCAGCATTTCAGGTGTTAAATCATCCGCGCATTCCAGAGAGCCGTCCTACCTGGTCATGAGGTGTTTCCTGTGCGTTTCTGGCTTGGGTTTTGGTTCCCGTAGTCACATTCGCAAGTGAATTTGGCTGATAACTCTTCTTTACGATAGTTTTCTGCTCTGGGTTTGGTATGAAGATTATACAGGGGAGGGCAAAAGTGGACGTACAGTTGTAAAGCACGGGCTTTATCCTTGTACTATGATTTATTAATTATTGCACTATGCCTGTTTCCATGCAAACAACTGTGACCCTATGTCTGCGCGCCCCCTATTCGATTCCCGTGTTTCTTCTCTTTCTGTTTTCTGGGGCAGTGTGATGTAAAATACTGGAATAACCCTGCCCTCGAATATTAGAAAGAACTGGCCTGCGTGACCCTCTGGTGTTACGCCTTTGCCGTTTGGCTTTGGTTTTGGTGGGTGCATTTTCAAATAACTCATTGAGTTTCTTTCAAGGTTCTAAGTCTGTCCTTGTTTTCTTCTCTTGAGCGACTCTCGGGGGTTCTTTTCCTGGGGACTGTCCATCCCGTCTAAGTTTCCACACTTACTAGCGTCCAGCCACCTGCAAGACCCTTGAAGAGAGCCGGCACCAGGCGCGCAGCTACCGCCCTTCGTTCCCACGCTTGTTTAGGTGACGCCTTTATTCTTCCTCGTCGACCTTTCCAGTTCTATTTTGCCAGACTCTTCAGGGAACCTACTCCCCACTTCACGGATCCCCTCCAACGCACGTTTACTTTCCATTTCTTCCTGCTCTGTATCATTTCCTTTCTTCACTCGTTAGATTTATTACGTTCCTTTCTTACCTAATAATGCAGGCAGGTAGCTCCTCCTCTTAGAGTCTATGCTCTTAGGGCGATGACCCTCCTTCCACCCTCGCTGCACCCTCGCTGCGCCTCCATTGCTGTCCAGGTCTGAGCCCCGTCGTGAGAGTGCATTAGTTGGACGTTTTGAACATCGAAACATGAGTGCTGTGGGGGACCCTGCGGTCACTGCCTCTGGGGCCCGTCCCGTCCTCCTTCCCAACAGCACGACGGCGAGGAACGATGAAGTCGTGTCCCCAGCGGGCAGACGTAGCCACGCAGCTAGGTCCCAGTCAGTGAAAGATGAGGGGGTATCCCTGTTGGGGGTTCTGGGAAAGCCCATGGAAGGAGGACACCTTTGTCCATGTCCCTCCCTTCCTTCTTCCTGCCTTAACTGACGGTGTGATGGCAGTGGCCCACAATCACCCGGTACCTTGAGGTGACTCTGAGGATGGAAGACGTGAACTACAATGGCGGTGCTGATTGAGGGAGAAGCCGAGGCCCCTGGGGACCAGGAAAGACGCTCTGTGAGTCCTGCCCTTTCTCCCTCTGTGTGAGAGAGTCAGCCTGCGGCTGCTCAGCCACTGTCATCGGGCCAGACGCGACTCTGAACCGATAAAGAGGTTTTCTAAGATATCCCTTCATGTTGTGACTCAGACTAAGGACAGACGAGTACCGTTTCACCCACCATGCCCTGGGAAAGGCGGGACCTGTGCAGTCTGGCAGTGTGCTCGCAGCTGTACCCCGGCCCTCCCCCACGCCCCCAAAGGGATTCTGTGTTTCCACTCCCTTGCATTTCATTTATAGTTACACTGCACATTTTTATGACCTTCAATTCTACTGCCCTGCTTTGCCTGTTTTTAAACCACATATAAATTATATCACAGTGCGGTTTTCTGCAATTTTCTTTTTCCCTCAACATTATGAGCGGGATCTGTGTTGGTGCACGCAGCTGTGGTCCATTCCATCTCAGCTTTACATTACTTACTGCATGACCACACCACTGCGTGGCCACCCCCGTTTATGAATGTGGGGTTAATTCGAGCTTTTGACTATTACAGAATGCCGCTAAAACGCCCCACGACACACAGAACAGTTTCTCCCCGACCTTTCTGACACCATGACATATGCTGAGAATTGTGATGTTTACATGGCTCACTGGAGGGTGTGTAGAGCTCTGGACACAGCCGGGGGGGGGCCCACAGACTCTGCCACCTCGAGGGATAAAGGGACCAGTTAGGTGAAGCACACCCGTACCCAGCAGCATGGGGAAGGCGACCCTCCTGTGGAGTCAATGGAGCATAAGTGTGGCATGTCCACGGTGCCAGACTGTCTCCCAGAGGGGTCAAAACAGTGCGCACTCTCTCACTGCTGTGTCAGCGTCCCCACGGCTTCTCACCCTCCCCCAGGCAGATTCCTTTATTTTTGTAAAAACTGTCCCTGTGGTCATAGTTCTAGTTTCCTTACTACTAACCAAGTTGAACCTCTTTTTCTGTTTATTGTCCATCCCTAGTTCCTCGTCCAAAAGGCACTTCTTTTATCCATTTTTATTGGGCGTTTAATCTTTTTAAACAGCTTTTCCCCCATGGTTAATATAATCTGGGCCCTGGCTGGGTAGCTCAGTTGGTTAGAGTGTTTTCCCAATATGCCAAGGTTGCAGGTTCCATTCCCGGTGAAGGAACATACAAGAACCAACCAAGAGATGCATAAATAAGTAGAACAACAAATCCATCTTTCTCTCTCTCTCCCTTCCTCTCTAAAATTAATAAAAAATTATTTTTATATAATCTGGATAGTAATCATGTCAATTTTATGCATTATGAAGTCCTCTCCACTTAACTGTTTTTCCTTTTCACTATTCGTTATTTGGTACAATGAAGAGATTCTGCATATCAATCTCTCTGTGGTTTGAGCTTTCTGTGTCTTCTTCCGGAAATTCTTCTCTATGTCCTTCGTTACTGATTTTTAACTTACTCTTCTTCTATACTCAGAGAACATGGTCTATGACTCTGATACTTTGAAAGATGTTGTCTTACTTTCTGATCTAACATGAAGTTAATTTTTATACCTGTCCAATGCTTACTTGAGAATATGCACTTCGAATTGTTGGATAGAGGGTTCTAGAATAAATGTCTAATAAATGAGGGATGCAAACAAGAGCTGGGGGAGGGGTGACAAATCCAGCCCTGGCCATCTGTCTACGTATTGTCCAGGGCTACTTTCACCCCACAAAGGCAGTTCGGTATTGGGAGACAGACTGCATGGCCTCACAGAGCAGAAAGTATTTATATCTGGCCTGCTACGGGAAATGTTTCCCAACTACTGCCGGGCTCCAAACTGTTTCCCATTCACACTTCACCTTTTCCATATCGGTAATGAAAGAGCTGGTTTAAAATCTACGGCAGTGACAGTCTGGGCAATTCCTTTCCTCTTTGCTCTGTTACTTTATGTTGAGGCTAATTGGGTGCAAACCAGTTTTAAATTGTTCCAGTTTCCTGGTGTGTTATTTCTTCTTTCATTGATGTATTTTGTCCTTAGCAATTATTTTTGCTTTGAAATCTGTTTGGATGATATTGTTACCTAACAGCTTCTTTTCATTAGCATTTCTTTTCCGTTCCTTTACGTCTTACATTTTGGGTGTGTCTCTCGTCAATAAAGCAGCATGCAGCTGGGCCTCGTCTCCCAGGGGCCCTGGCGGCCTCTGCCCTTAAGCAGGAGGGTTGGTCCGTCTGTCACACAGATTGGGTCTCATTCTCACCACCTTAGATTATGTTTTCTTTTTATACTATTTTTTTCTTTGTACCCCTCCCAATTCCTTTCCTGACTTCTTTTGGAATGATACTTTTTTTTTTTTTTACGTTTCTTTTTATTTTATTTATTTTAGAGAGGAGATACAGAGTGAGAGAGAGAGAGAAAGAGAGAAAGGGGGGAGGAGCTGGAAGCATCAACTCCCATATGTGCCTTGACCAGACCAGTGCAGGGTTTTGAACTGGCGACCTCAGTGTTCCCAGGTCGTCGCTTTATCCACTGCGCCACCACAGGTCAGGCTGGAATGATACTTCTTAAACTCCATTTTTTACATTTACTGATGTGAAGTTTTAACCTTTTCATAATTTCCCCTAACACTGTAACATGAATTCTAGATTTAATAAAGAGTTCATCAGTGTCTTTGCCTCCTCCGGAGCAATGTAAGAGTGTCAAAACTGTCAGATTTAGGTCCCCTTACTAACTTTGTTTTTATTTCTTTTAATGGAGAAATATATGCTTCAAAACTGTGCTTGAAAACTACGAGTACAGGTACTCTAAGACAAAGCAAACTCCAGTCGTGAGACAATACAGACACCATAGGGGGAAATCTGATATTCAGGTCATGAAAAATAGAACTAAACAGGTCCAAGTTCCCAGCTGAGTAAAACAACGTGTAAATACAAGACAAGACAATATGTGCCTGACAATTTCAACCCCACACGGTAGCTGCTGCGAGTCCCCAGGCGCTTGCGCACTCCGCCTGACCCGTGACGGCGGAGGGGGCGGGCAGCGGCGCAGGGGGAGGTCTCCTTACTGCACAGCCCGAGAGGAAAGAAATTATATTCTAATTTGGAAAAATTAATCTAAGGGGATAAAAGAAGGGTTTAAGACATTGCAATTTCACGTGAAAATGCACATGTAGTAGAAAGGAACACAGTGGGGGGGTGGGGGCCAGAACCAGGCTAACTGGGAAATCTGTGAGGGGTGCTGTCTCCTGATGAAGAAAGGCTGCTTTCATTCATCTAACCCACTGTCGCTTCTGTTTCCTAAACACGGATGTTCCTCGACGTGGATGTTTTTAAAAACCACCTAATCGTGTGGTTTTTAAAAAAATATCGTAACAAAAGGACTTCTAATATTTATAGGATAAAACAAAAGCGTAGAAACTGACTAGATGTCCAGTGTTTGCTAGAAATTTTTTTCTAGATGTAAAATTTACTGATGAATTTTAGTAAGTCATTTAAAAACAAGAACTGGCACCCTAGCAGGTTAGTTCCGTCTGTTAGAGCGTCATCCTGAAACACCGACGCTGCGGGTTTGATCCCAGGTCGGGGCATACACAGGAAACGACCAGTGAAGACATAACTAAGTGGAACAACAAATAAGTGCTTCCCTCTCCAAAAATCAATCAATAAAAAAACAAAAATTGGCATAACATTCTTAGGGGAAAGATCTTTCTGCTTATCTCTTTAAATTGGACATCAACTTTTTTATAAACAGGTATTCTATGGAGCACATAAAATTTCTCATGTGTGGAAATCAAATGGCCATCCAAGACTGTTAACATGTTTCACAGGCATTCTAGTCAAGTTTTACTAAAATATTAGCCAAGGATCCAAAATTTAGTGTTTCATGCCACACGGTCACAGGACTACTGATTTTTTATCATGGTTAAGAAAATATTAGCATTCTGTTTTTTTTAATGAAATAACACACAAGCATACCATGTGTATACAGGCAAAGCAAAGAGGTGGGAGACAAAAGGCTATTTTGTTTTAGGACAAATGATTAAGGACAAGAGAGCGTGGAGCTTGGTCAGCTCCACGACAATGTTCGCTGTTGGGTCACTGACCGTACGCACTATAAAACAATGCTGCAAAAAGAACCCAACAGCCCCTTATACCATTTCCTGACCGCGTCCCATCAAAACCGAAGAATTACCACTGTTTCAGTGTCAGATATATACCCTTAGAGTTGACGTTTCATGTTAAAGGGTTAAGCTGCCTCACAGGGCCTGACTAGGTGTTCTTTCATGTCTTTCTTTTTTCTTTTTTTTTTTTATATTTTCTTTTTATTTATTTATTTTAGAGAGAAGACACAGAATGAGAGAAAGAGATAGAGAGAGAAAGGGGGGAGGACCTAGAAGCATCAACTCCCATATGTGCCTTGACCAGACCAGTGCAGGGTTTTGAACTGGCGACCTCAGTGTTCCCAGGTCGACGCTTTATCCACTGCGCCACCACAGGTCAGGCCTTTCATGTCTTTCTTAAGTGGAGTGCATCACTGCACAGCGGTATCCAACTCCGAGACTGACAGTGAAGAAGGCTCTTCAGGAAGAACCCAAAATTCATCAAGCTGAAAAATATAAAATTAATTCTACTTTCTAATAATAAATAATACACATAAAGCCCATCATTAGGACAATGAAATCTGATACCAATGTGTATTGCAAACCCTCCCCAACAATGTATCAAACAAATCCAGTCCTGATATTGGTCACAGGTACAAGTGTGGCTGGCGGGTTTTTCTCTAGTTTTCTCTTTAAGGGAAGTAATCCTTTGAAATAGTTAGCATAACTGTTGCTGACACATTAATATAATAACCTACACATTAATAACAGTGCTTCCAGCCTCGTGTACTAACCCGGACTTCTGACCACGGTTAGCCCAGCGAAGGAAATCACCCAGTAAGCCTAACCCTACTTTGAGTCTTATCTAGTTCAGTGCCCTTCATTCTCTTAGCATTTGAAGACTACAGATCAGGTTGGCAGAGATTATTTATGAACCGCTGAGGTTGTTTTTGTCAGTTCAATCTGTTTTATTGAATTCTTGATAACAGGAATAGGATTTGCAAGGAGACTGGAAAGAGCTACACTGGGTGTTCCCTGCAGGCCAACAGAGAGGCTGCTGCTGTCTGAGTAGTTCCTAATTCAGTTGTACTATCTCTCGACAAGATTGTTCCCCTTCCATTTTCACTTCACTGGTCCTTTCTTTATGAGGTGAGAATGTCCTCTAGACTCCTACTATAGGATTAGCTATGCTTGCTGCTGCACTCCCTGAAGGCCTGGGCGGATGATTTACTAGAAGTGTTGAAGAAACAACTCTAGTGATTGTGGGCTTTGGTGGTGGAGAAATGGCTGGTTGTAAGGCAGTCTGAGGAGTGCTATCACTCGATGCACCCCCTGAGCTCTCACTGGGATCCACTTGCTGCAAGGAAACTTCAGTAACCTGTACGTCGGTCACAGACGCTGCCATTCTAGCCAGAGCAGGACTGTTTCTGCCCTGAGAGGTGCCAGTCACTGGGCCAGCCTTCACAGCACTCATAGGTGAAGGCACAGGCATGCTGTTTTCACTGGCCTCAGACAAGTCGGGGTTGCTGTCATTCAAAGCTGTCAATCTGACATCTGTTGAGTGTGTTTTCTTTTTCTGAAGCACATGATTAGGTAGTAGCTGATGAAGTTCCTTTTTTCTTAAATGTGTTGCATCAATTTTCATGTTCATCTCAAACATCTTACTATTTATTGCTTGCCTATAAACTGTATCTGTGAAAGACTGGATGTCATAGGTGAGATCAATACTGAGAACTTCAGAATTTTCTGGTTTCTTTAACACTAACCCAATCACCCACATTGTACAAAATTCTTCCTTGTCAGCGTTTTCTCTGGGTGCTGGAAATGACGTAGGATTCACATGTGCCAATGTAATAAACTCATTCTTCTCCAGGCTTCCAACCAGAATTCGGATTTTTGATTCCACCAAGCCAACCCATTCGAGATGCTGTTTTTCTGTTGGTGCACTTGCCAGAAGTACGATATAATGCTTGTACTTCTGAAAGAAGCTTGGAGCCTCAAAAAGTTTGGACCACTCTGCCTTACTCAGCAAAATCTCATGTGTGATAGCAAGCCCTTGTTTAAACTCCTCAATCATGACCATCCTTGTTGAAACTGACACATTGTAGGTGGAGTTCTGCTGTGGGTACGCTGGCGTAATGATGGGCATAAGATGGTACCTATCACTGGGGTTTACTCTTGGGTCCCACACGGGCAGATTAAGATTTTGCTCTTCGGGCTCTTTCAGTAGCACAGGATTTGGCCACTCCCATTCAGAAAATACCAAAAAGAATTTACGTACAAGAGTTGCTGCTACTGCATTCGGATAAAGTTGGCAAGTTCTGGCTACTAGCATGGCCCAGGAGACACCTCCTAGGAAACCTAATATATTGGAATAGATATTGTGGCATTTAGCCCACAATTTGATAGCTCTGAGAGTTAGCCTGAAATTGTCAATATTTGGTACTAGATGTAAGATTTCATCGGTTACCCGGCAACCATTAAGGCTCCTTATGCATCTAATATCTAAATTTTTAAGCAGACTGTCATCTCTTAGGTCCAAATCTTCCGGAATAGTCTGCAGGGCTAATCTTGCAAACAAAATATCAATCTCTATCCCATCAAAACACAATCTGATAACTGGTACAAATGCCTCCTCAACAGCCCTTAAATCTTTTACTTCTTCGTGTAGTTTCAATTTCTCATAGAAGGAGGTGAAAAAGTCACTTCGGTCAACGTGTCTTGGTGCAACGCATAATGCATCGATGTCGGCACCTTTTGTGTGCACACCTAACCTGTAAGAGCCAAATGTAAAGATTTTGCCTCCAACATTTTCAATTATAGCTGGTGGGAGGCTTTTGCTTTCGCTGATTTCTCGTATCCATTCCTTTACCAGATTATTTAATTTTTCCAAAATTAAAATCCTGCGCTGCAGTTCCTCTTCCTCTTCCAAAACCCCAAAGGGTTTCAGGGTTTCTATTAATTTCTGGGTAAGTATGCAGTCTGTCTCCTGCGGGGCGGCTAAACTGATGGGGGAGGAGATGCCATAGAGCGGTGGTGGCGACGGGGTCTGTTGTGATCCTGGGGTTGTCACCGGAAACGGCTTCATCTCTAGCGCTGGCCCAGCCACGCCACGTCCCCCGCCACCACGACCTCCGTGGCCGCTGAGCGGATCATGATCTGCAGAAGCAGGAGGGGCGGGGCTCCTACCAGCCCATGTCCGACCCACTCCCGCTCCGCTCCCGCCGCTTCAAGCGTCTGTCAGCGGTCCCCTGGGCCCCAACATGGCGCCGGGACCCTCAACGCTGTTCTAGAACTGCACGCACACCGCGCACACTGGGGCGCATGCGTGCCGCGCAGAGCCTTACGGGAATTGTAGTTTCTACGGGTCTATCGCGAGATTTCGGGCTTCAAGCTTGTGGTGGTGAGTGGGCAGGGGTGACCCTTGGCTTTTGTTTTTTTACTGTTTTCTACATTTACCTTGACTTACCATCTATTTACTTGCTCGCTATTTCCTCTTACACCGCAAATCTGCTTCCTCTCCAGGGATACCTTCAGGTAGCCTTCTGCCTAAGAGCCATCCTAGAAACCCCTTTACAGTGAAGGTCTGCTGGTGGAGCATCCCCCAGTGGGGTCCTCCGTGGCTGGTGCCTGGAAAACTTAGCCAGGCCTGAAACTCCAACTGGGTCGTTTTGTTCTCTCCTTGCTATGAAAGTCCCAGCTGCTGTCCACTGGTTTCTACAGTTCCTGTTGCAAAGTCTGCAGTCAGGCTATCCTACTGCTCACCTGTCTTTTCTTTGGCAGCTGTAATAACCTTCTCTACCCTAGTGTCATGTGGAAAATGAATTTATTCGGGTTGGCAGAGGAATTACAATTCCGGACATGCAACCTATGGCAAGTCTGAAGAATAGAGGGGAACTTTAAGAGAAAAACGAGGTTTGGGAGGAGCTAATAAAAACAAAACGTCCATTGGAGGAAATCAGGAGTGGGAGTTGGAAGTGTAGTGGCTTCCTATTGGCTCAGTCATGGGTTTCTCATCAGCTGGGTCTGTTGTTTTTGTTTTTAATTATTTTTATTTATTTATTCATTTTAGAGAAGAGAGACAGAGAGAGAAGGGGGTAGGAGCAGGAAGCATCAACTCCCATATGTGCCTTGACCGGGCAAGCCTAGGGGTTTTGAACCAGCGACCTCAGTGTTCCAGGTTGATGCTTGATCCACTGCGCCACCACAGGTCAGGCCAGCTGGGTCTACTGTTAAGCAAGGAACAAATCATCCTTTCTTCTCTGGGAGTAGAATAAGCTTCTTGCTGTCCCAACGTGTAAGGACAGCTCCCTCCCGTCAGAGTCTGCAAAGCAGGGGAAGTGGTAATGCAGGAGAACTCCCCCACTACCACCACCACCACAGGCTTCCCAACTCCATTTTAAATGCGGTTTCCTTTATTTATTTTCATACCTGCAATACCATCACTAGGTGTCAAGGGGAAATCCTTTTTATTTATCTTACAGAGGGTACACTGTGATTCCTGAATGTCATGCTTTTCACATCATGACCTCCGTAAGATTCATGTCCTTGGAATATGTTCTGCCCACCTTTCTCTTGATTCTCTTCATGCAGACATGTGATAGACCCTCATTCTGTTCTCGGTGTCTCTTAATCCATGTTTTGTTCAGGGGGATGGCAGAGCTGCCCCTTGGGTCTCTAACTCTCTCTTCAGTGGTATTTAGTCTGCTGTTGGAGCCGTCAGTGAAATATCCATTTAAATGCTTATATTTGTGCCTGACCAGGTGGTGGCACAGTGGATAGAGCTTTGGACTGGGATGCGGAGGACCCCAGTTCGAGACCCCAAGCTCGCCAGCTTGAGCACGGGCCCATCTGGCTTGAGCGAAGGCTCACCAGCTTGGATCTAAGGTCGCTGGCTCCAGCAAGGGGTTGCTTTGGTCCGCTGAAGGCCCGCAGTCAAGGCACATGTGAGAAAGCAATCAATGAACAACTAAGGTGTCGCAATGGCAACGAAAAACTAATGATTGATGCTTCTCACCTCTCTCCATTCCGGTCTGTCTATCCCTGTCTATCCCTCTCTCTGACTCTCTCCTCTGTCTCTGTTAAAAAATAAATAAATAAGTAAATAATAAAAAAATAAATGCTTATATTTGTATTACTAGAAGGATTATCTTGTTCTTTTCCAAATCTTCTCTTTCTTTTTAGATGACATTCATTCTTACCTGTTTTCTTTCAGCTTCTTCTTTAAATATTTTTAACACGTTTATTGACTCAATATTATATAATGGTCTAATGTTCTTGAGAATCTGATTCTGTGGCTTGTTTCCTACTGACTCATTTAGAGTAGCACCACTTCACGTGTCTTGTAGTTTTGGATTATGAGCTCATCTCTGGCAAGGCTTGGGATGCCTGTGTGAAGGGTGTGTCCTTCCAACGAGGCTTTGCTTTGTTACTATCAGATGTCCTTGTACACTATCAAATTATGGGCTCTATAATTTACTATCCAAAGATTATTCAGACTGCATAAGTAGGGCAATTTTAAACCCAGACACATGTGAGAGAAAGAGTGGTTTTCAATTCTAGGGAAGAATCTTTAATTTTCCCCACCTAGAGCCCAGGTTAAGAAAGATAAGTCTTTGTCATCTCCTTCTACCAAGTACCAGATTTTTCTTATTCCATCTTTTCATTCAATGTGCTGCCCTTCAAGGGTTCCAACTATATTTGGAGGTTACAATTCCAACTTCCACCTCGTTAGGTCCAAGGCTCTATATCTCTTTCTTGCTATTAAACAAGTTTCTTGGTTACAAAGACCAGAAAATAAACGCATCCAGCGATGATCTCCCTGCCTTGTTTCCTGTGTTAAGCACTCAGTATTGCCCTCTGAAGGCTCATTAGATACCGTGGCCAGAAGTGCCCAGCCGGGCACAGGGGCACCACCCACCTCGGAAGAACAGGCTGTTAAGCCCCCTTCTGACACTGCGTGTCTATGCGAAACTAAAGTCTACTATTTTTTCTAAACAAATCTAAGCAGTGAATCAACGAATGAAACTGGCTGTGAGCAACTAACCAGTCAATTTTATGATCTCATTGAATTAGAAATCTTCAAAAATGTTAAATTCAATTACTTTTCTAGTTTTAGACTGCTGAAAAAAGTTGGGAATTGTTTTGCTTTTTACCTAACTATCTAAAAGAAACACTCTCCACAATGATTCTATCACTGAGAATATGCCGAAAGGAAGTCTTACTCAATACTCAAGAGGCATTTACTCCTAAATCAAAGGAGAGAAGAACCCAGACCGCCTCCCCCATCCTGAGGTAAGAGTTATTAAAAATCAGATCCACGCCTGACCTGTGGGGGCGCAGTGGATAAAGCATCGACCTGGAAGGCTGAGGTCGCTTGTTTGAAACTGGGCCTGCCTGGGCAAGACACATAAGAGAAGTAGCTACTATGAACTGGTGCCTCCCACTCCTCCCCACTTTCTCTCTCCCTTTCCTCTCTCTAAAAAAATCAATCTTTTTTAAAATAATAAAATGCATAGTGAAGACAAAAATGTCAAAAGCAATGACCATAGCGCCTGACCAGGCGGTGGTGCAGTGGATAGAGCATCGGACTAGGACACGGAGGACCCAGGTTCGAAACCCCGAGGTCACCAGCTTTAGCACAGGCTCATCTGGTTTGAGCAAAAGCTCGCCAGCTTGGACCCAAGGTCGCTGGCCCCAGCAAGGGGTGGCTCAGTCTGCTGAAGGCCCACGGTCAGGGCACATGTGAGAAAGCAATCAATGAACAACTATGGTGTCACAACAAAAAACTGATGATTGATGCTTCTCATCTCTCTCTGTTCCTGTCTGTCTGTCCCTATCTATCCCTCTCTCTGACTCTCTCTCTGTCCCTGTAAAAAAAAAAATTTTTTTAAAAGCAAATGACCATAGCAAAGGTGGGAGACATGTGAAGACAAGATTCATGGCACCCCATTAGCAGATGGAGCCTGAACATTCTTATCTGTCACCAGGGGTTCAGGTCCCATCCGCCCGTCTGGGGATGACAAGGTAGAAGAACACACACCGAAAGTTGGGTGCTCAGAGATGACACACCTGGCACCACCAGCCCAGAAGAGAGGGAGGCTGGCAGGTTGCACTGTCAGGGGCCAGAACAGTGCATTTCTGGTCACTGAAGCTACAACTTGCACAAGTGGACAACCATGGCATCCACACACCACCTACCCTCCTCCCTTTCCCTGATTTCCTCACAAAGAAAACATACTCCAGCCTGACTGGCGGTGGCGCAGTGAATAGAGCATTGACCTGGGATGCCGAGGTCCCGGGTTCAAACCCTGAGATCACCAACTTGGGCGCAGGCTCATCTAGCTTGAGTGTGACCCTATGGTCACTGGCTTGAGCCCAAAGGTTGCTGGCTTGAGCAAGGGATCACTGGCTCGGCTTGATCCCCCTGGTCAAGGCACCTATGAGAAGCAATCAACAACTAAAGTGACGCAAGAACAAGCTGATGCTTCTCGTCTCTCTCCCACCCCTTCTTGCTAAAAAAAGTATTCAGGCTTTGGAGTCCTGGGTGCCTAGGGAAGCCAATAGGATCTTCCTCTTCTACTCTGCATCAGTCCTTCACCAGGCAATTAATGAGCACCGACTGTATGCCAGACAGCACACAGACATTTGAAAGCCGGTTAGTGAGTCACAGCCCTGCAGTGGCTCGTGCAGAGATGTCCCTGCAACTGTGTGAGCCTCAAATTGCAGTGGCTTTTGAAACACTGTAGGCTGACCTTTCTTCAAAGAGGGTACCCAAAGCAAAGCAGGCCCTGCCTCCCAGGAACTGGCCAATACGACACCTCCGAAGCCCAAGGAGGCGGCACAGAAAGGCTTCCCCCAGCACAAGAGGAGCGCGCACATCCCTTCTCAAGACACTTGGCTTTGGCGGCCTCCTGAGAGCGCCGCGGGAGGGCAGCACGGCCTGCTGCACACAGGGCACGTGGACGTTGGCCCCACGGGTGAGTCCAAACTGAGTCCAGGCTGCCAGGTCCAAACCCATGGTCCCCAATCCAGGACAAAATGGTTGATGGTTGCCACAGCTGGTAGGGGTGCAGCCAGCCTCGACGGGTAGGAGGAGAGGAGAGGCCCCGCTACGGAGCTGGGAGGGAGTGTGGCTAAATGTCCTACAGGGTAAGACGGCCCACAGCAAAGAACTGTAGCCCAAACTGTCAGTGCGGCTGAGGTTGAGAAATGCAGTCTAAATCCACTCTTCCATCCTGGAAACACAAATAAACCCTTCTCTCACCATTCCAAAGCCAGTGACAAAAACCACATGGCCTGCCTGCATCCCTCCCCGCAGGAGCTGATCACCTTTATCTCAGTGACAGGCCCCAGAGCCCTCTCTGCATGGCACGGGTCCTGAACACCCGCCTCCGGGAAAATGCTGGGAGAGCCGCTCGGCAGCCCTGCCCACCCGGCCTCCTCTCTCCCAGATGGATACACAATATTTTGTTCCGGGAAGTGGCAACTGTGAAAAGGCAACATTTATGGAAAACAAATGCCAAAGTGTCTGAGTGTGTGACAGCCCACGGAGTGCGTGACAAGGACACAAATGGTGGAGGGGACAGGCTGGCTTCTGCTCCCAGTGCCCCGGAAGCACCAGCACACCCACTCCTGTACTCGCGTCTGCTGGGGAATCCCTGTCCCTGTGCAGGAGACGGGCTGTGGGGCTGTGGGGAGCGCCCGGTGCCCACGCCCATCTGCTGCTCGGATGCGCGCCATGGGCTCCGGCTCACGGTGGAAAGAAGCCAGCACAACCCGTGAGCCCCACGCACTAAGGAGCAGTGAGTCGCTTGCTGTGGGGGCAGTATCTGGAATAATGAAAACCACTGTGACGGTGTTCAGGGACCTGAAGCCTGGGAAGGCCAGCATTAACTCACACACACACACACGTGTGCACACACACGGGCAGTCCCTTCCTTTTCCACCACTATCTGCCCACTGGGGAACACGGCAGCAGGTGTCAGGAGCCAGGACGCAGGCCCCTTCCAAGGTGGACAGAGGAGCCCCAAATCCTTCCTCATCACGCTGGACCACCACCCCTTCACTGCTCGCTTCTTGACTTTGAGTCTCTCCATGGATCCCACTGTTGTGAGGACGGCAGGGGGTACCCTGAGCCACATGTCTGCCACAGAGCAGTTCTCAGGAAGGGGGAGGATCGTGGCTCGGCAGCTTCAGGGCCGGCCTCTGAGAGAAGGTGAGGAGATCTCAGAAGTGTGGTCAAGCACTGCATGGCGGCCACCTGTGAGTCCACAGAAGCTGCATCATGTTCTCTGCACAGGGAATAGTTCAGAGTGTGTGCGTGCCATGTGTACACACTTGTATGGGTGTGTACACACATTTCTGTGTCCACATATCCATGCATCACCAGAATAACTAAACAAAAATGCTAACTCCAACTTCCTGGATTCTGGGCAAGCTGTGGAGTGGAGCTCCAAGCCTGTGGGTCTGTCCCCAGGCCATCCCAGCTGGTTCATCCATGTTTCTAATGACAGAAGCAAGCGTGCCTGCCCCTGGGACACTATCTTGATCACCACGCGATCTTTACTGTCCCCAGCAAGGGAGGTTGCGGGCAGGAGGCACAGACTGCCCTGGACCACACCCCAGGTGGAAGGCCCGGCAAGGAAGGCCACCTCCCTCGAGTCTGGGAGGCCTGCGACAGGCAGGTAACACAACCTGCTTCCTGCCAGAGAATTGTGTCAGTGAGACCAGACTATTGAGTCTATTGAGCCATCAATAGACTCTTTATTTGACGGTTTTTGCAAAACCACCATCAAGTTGAATAGGCTGTGAGCAACTGGTCTTCTCTTGCCTCGGCTGCTGTAAAAGGAACAGGTCTAAAAGGGTCAGTGAACAGAAGACTAAGTCCCACTTCCCACACTACCCCTTGGGGGTGGTGCCTGGCCCCCAGGGTCCCCTTCTAGGAGTCAGCTCTGTGACACAGAGCAAGCGTCCCAAGGCCCTCTCCAGGTACCCAGGCCGTGGCCTTCAGGACAGGTGGGCTGGCCCTGGCCCAGCTACTGTGTGTATGTGTGTGTCAGAGTCAGAGAAAGAGGAAGGGAGAGAGATGAGAAGCATCAGCTCTTCGTTGTGGCACCTTAGTTGTTCATTGATTGCTTTCTCATATGTGCCTTGACCAGGGGCTCCAGCAGAGCGAGTGACCCCTTGCTCAAGCCAGCAACCTTAGGTCCAAACTGATGAGCTTTTGCTCAAACCAGATGGGCCCTCACTCAAGCTGGCGACCTCGGAGTCTTGAACCTGGGTCTTCCGCATCCCAGTCCGACGCTCTATCTGCTGCGCCACTGCCTGGCCAGGCCCAGCCTATGTACTCTGCAGGAGAGAAAAGACAGGGCAGGACAGTGGCCTTGACTGGAGCACCAGCCCCTTACCCACACGGCACAGCCTGGCTTCGCAGCGTCTTCTAGACTGAGGGGGTCAGGATGAAACACCAAGCTCAAGCCACCTGGGCCCACGGGGTGTGGGAGTCTAGTCTGTAGAGACTTAAAAACAAAAACGTTCTGCCTGACCAGGTGGTGGCACAGTGGATAGAGTGTGGGACTGGGATGCGGAAGACCCAGGTTCGAGACCCCGAGGTCGCCAGCTTGAGCGCGGGCCCATCTGGCTTGAGCAAAAGCTCGCCAGCTTGTACCCAAGGTCGCTGGCTCCAGCAAGGGGTTACTCGGTCTGCTGGAGGCCCGCGGTCAAGGCACGTGTGAGAAAGCAATCAATGAACAACTAAGGTGTTGCAATGGCAACGAAAAACTGATGATTGATGCTTCTCACCTCTCTCCGTTCCTGTCTGTCTGTCCCTATCTATACCTCTCTCTGACTCTCTGTCCCTGTAAAAAAAAAACAACAAAAAACGTCCTACGGCTGGCCTGGTTCTACCACCCTGTGTGCCGGAACCATTACGGCGCCAGTGATAAAGTCCTGCTCCCTGTGAGCAGCCCACCCCACTCAGTCCTGTGCAACCCCCCCGGGAAGGCACTGAGCGCCCCACTCCCACGTGCAGGAAGTGTGAGGACCCCACCACACAGCAGGGGTTTCCTGAGCGCCACGCAAAGTGCTGTGCTGAGTGCTCTATATGCATCACTTCGTGCACCCCGTTCTCCAGATCAGGAAACTGAAGCCCAAAGAGGCAAAGCAGCCTGCCTGAGGTAACAGAGGGCCACTGCAGCAGTGGACTGGCGTCACTGTGTTACACGGAGGCTCCAGCCACGCCCGAAGGAGACCGCCCCTGGGAGTCCCACCCCCACACTGCACCATCTTCACATGCCAGCGGTGCTAGGTGGGCTCCACGTTCACCCCAGAAGCAAACTAGAGGAAAGAACATCCACAACACCTCGGGACACGCACGGCCACAAGGCCCCTTTCCACACTGGAGTATCACAAAATTCAGTGACAGTTCTCCTGAAGCCATTGAACGTCCTTCCACGCTGGGCCACATAAGACAAGTCCACTTGCCAATGTAAAGCCACCCTTTTGTACAGGACACTAAGAAAATGTCAAATATGATCTGAGATACCCTTAAAAGTCTTTTAATATTTGAAAAAGTTGCTTTTGTTTCACTTACCTATTAAGACAATCAATTCTTTTCACCAACTGAATAACAACTAGACACAGAGAAGTGGCCTCAGGCCACCCCTACCGCAGGGCAGGGCCCAGAGCTGCCCTGGCTCCCTGAGGACCTCAGATGGACAATGACCACCTGTAAGGCAGGACCTCCTTGCAGCACAGCCCCACTGCCCGACCCCCAAGACCTGCACAAACCCAATGCACCCCGCAGCCCTGGAGACAGACCCCTAAGAGTCACCCATGGCCTCAGGCTCGGGACTTTCTGTAATGCACCTGCACTGGACATGGTGTCTCTGCACCTAATGACAGGACTGCCAGGAACGGGGACACCGATCCCGACACAGAAGGAAGAGCCGGCCTACAATAAATACCTCTGCCCGCACGGAGCCACTGAGCACACCAGCAGGCGCCTTGCAGCGCAGACCACTGTCGTCTCCAGACGGCCACCGAGAAAGTAGTGAGTTTAAGAGAAAGTCCTCAAAACACGTGACAGAGGTCCTGACCGCCCTCGTCAGAGCAAACACGACTCCGCTCCCCACCGGCCCTCCCCTGACCAGCTCCGGCCATCCCCGAGTCTCCTCCAGAGCCACCCACCTGCTGTCACGGTGTCCACGTCCTTGGCCGTCAGCTCCTCCACATCTGACCTCTTCCTCAGCTCAAACCGCCGGGACAAGCCTTCCCGGGGTTTCCATAATTCCTGGATCAGGAGGGGCTTCTCATTGTCCCCAAACACCCGGAAGCACTTAGCCTGCCACTGGCGCCCGCAGTCACCCGCCTGGCCCACCACATCACACAGCACGTACTGGCTGGCGCACTCAGGGCTCAGGGCATAGCGCTCCAGGGCCTCTTTCACCAGCTCCTGGGCGCTGGAATTGCCGGTGGCCAGGACGCTCTTGTAATGGGTGCCTGTGCAGACGCTGTCCCCAAACACCTTCAGGACCCCAGGGGCTGAGAGCTGGGTGGAGAGCTCCGCGGGGTCATCGCTGGCACCCAGGCTGGCGAAGGTGGTGTCCAGGTCACGGTACTTGTAGCTCAGCGTCCGAGACAGCACGCTGGACAACAGCTGGCTCTGCCGCTTCAGCTTGCTCTTGCTGGGTGGAGACATGATGAAGTGGGTCCCATAGAACATGGTGGGCCAGTCTTCATGGGCAAAGACTGTGGGCTCAGCCGGTGGCAGAGAAGTGGCCGTGTCCTGGGAGGAGACACAAGCACTGACCATCAGAAGCACCGAAAGCAGATGAGGCTCATGTGAACTGTAACAGACTTCACAAAAGAGGCCATCGGGTTGGTACCCCAACACAGCAGCAGACATACCACCCTTAGCTGGTATGTCCTTAGGGGACACCACAGAGGACAGACACCACAGGGGACAATGCAGGTGTGAATGGACTGCGGTGCCTGCCCTTCAAGGAAAGCCATTATTAGGAGGCATGATGATGTCACGAAAAGGAAGACACACCCTGCTGTACGATTCTGACATCTGGCAAGTGCTGGGCTCACACACACCCCACTGGGCAGCCAGGAAGCAGCGGTGGCCATGGCAGGGTGGGATCCTGGCAGGACAGCCCCAACTCCCCCTAGCAACCCACCACCTACCACATCACACCCAAAGAGAAGTCGTAAACAAAGGAGAGGACAGATGCCTGGTCTCCCTAAACCCAACGTCTCCTACAGCACTGCCTGGAGCAGAAGGCTCACTGGAAAGCGGGCCACGACTGGTCCTGGCTTAAAGAAGCCACGTCCCTGGGTGACAGCACTAGAATGTCCACACGACCACAATGGACACAAAAGGGCTCTTCCAGAAGCAGCGGGAGGCATGACTGGAATGTATGCGTTCCACCTACCATGTCCAGACTGGTATTCGGGCCCTGTCCAGGCCACAGATGCTGTCCTGGCAGGGAAACTAGGAAGCAGCTCCTGGATACTTTGGGTGTCATATAATCATCATTCTAGTGTACTTGGTGCTCCAAGGGCCTCAATTCTAAGGTGACAGTTTACCAGGCTCCCCTGGATCTCCGCAGGAGCAGAAAGTATGGCAGAGAGAGCTGTCTCTGCTGCATCAGCACGAAATCTCAGCACCAAGTCGGAGGAGGACTGAAAACTGCACACGCCGCCTGACTAAGGTGCCACTTCCATGTCCTCACCAGAGACAAGAGCAGACAGACCAAAGAAGAAAAGCTCATTTTCTGAAAGCCTCTGGAAACATTGTCCAGGTCCCGGTGAGGACCTGGCAGCACTGGGCATCTTCCACCATGGCAGGTGTCAAGACTAAACTCAGCTAAAGTCAACACTCTGAGTCCTGACTCCCTCCTAGCTCCACAGGCACTGGACAAGGCTTCGAGGGGGTAGGGTGAAGACACCGCCCTGTTCCAACAGCCTCTGGCTTACTCTTGGCCACAGCAAAGCTATTCTGGTGAGCCAGCTTTCTGAAGACTTGACCTTGCTGAAAGCAGTCAAGTGTCCTAAGCAGAACAAGCACACGAGGTCTCTGTGGCCTCGAGTGAGTGAGGCTGTAATAAGTATGTCAGAGGTTTCATTTCTCCTCCCCTGAGGAATGTGACAAGTCCCCTCATCAAATCCTAGAGAGGCCAGAGCTGGCAACAGCCTCTCCACATGGGCCTGTCAAAGGCTTCGATTTGATTTTCAGCAAAGCGTTTCAGAGAGCACACGCACAAGTGCATGGCTTCGCACACCGCACCACACCTCCAGAGCCGCCTTCTGAAAGGTGCGGGCCTGCCTCGGAAGCTGCCGGCACATGCCTCCCGGACACCCCTCGCTCCCAGGACATGCCCCATACCTGGCCTCCTCCTCCAACCAGAGCCCCAGGGTCCCAACCCAAACCCAGAGTGGCAGCTTGTGGCTCAGAAGCTTCTGCCTTTCCAGATGGTGTCTGAATATAACTTAAATCTGATGCCCCAAACTGCAGATACCATGTCTAAGCCCAAAAAGCCCATGTCATAGAAAAGCTACGAAGTAAACACAGACGTTTACAAAGCCCTGGATACAATGGAAAGGTGAACTGATTTTGCACCACAGTGGATCTAGGGTCTGTACCTCTAAAGCTAATACAATTCTGCCTCAATAAAAAATAAGGATTACAGATACACGACTGCTAGTTCACTCCCCAGGGCCTTGGAAGCCAGCACCCCTCCCTCCTTTTGGGCCCTCCCTAGCGCTGATCCTGAGGCCAAGTTAGCCATATTGGGAAAAGGGGGCAGAAAACATGGCGGCGTGCGTGACCGGCACCTCTTCAGGAACTCCTTCTGAAGCCCCCAAGGGGGGGTCCCAGTAAACACAGACCCTGGTCTTTTTTTATCAGGAAGTTTTATTCTCCTCGTGGTCATTCTCTGGCCGTTTTCAGAGAGTAACCACAAAACGGTCACTTGTCCACTCGCCACCACCTTCCTTCACAATCACCGAATGCAGAGTGTATAGCCTGTTTATCAAAATGGGACGGACTCGTTTTTAGAAAGGACAAGAGTATCCTAAACGGAGCGGGACACACCCAAAGAACCAGATCTGGTTGGGGGGGGGCACAACCCGCCTTTCTCCTTTCCTGATCCGTTCTCTTGTCTTTCACCCTAATACTTGCGGGGGCGGGGGGGGGGGGGACACGGGGCCGAGGGTGTAGGACGCTGGCTGCTACTCCTCTTAGAGAATGTTTTCTCTCGTTCTCAGGGAAGAGTCCCAAGTTCTGATGAAAAAACAAGCTCCAGTCACACCAGCGGGTGCAGTGAGCGAGGTCAGTGTGAGGCTGACGAAATGGGCGGAGGACACGGCTGGTCCAGCACCGCAATGTGGAATCCATTAGTGTTTCCACCAGGGCAGGAAAGGAAGAGGGCGGACTTGCAGGTTCTGCTTTTATCCCCACCGTCCATAAATCCTATCCTGACAGCTCCAGCCAGAGCGATGCTTTCAAATACAAAATAATCAGATTTAATTCTGACATGCTCAAGCCTCTTGGGAGGGGGGGTTGATTTCTTTTTTTTTTACTGCCAATGGATGAAGGGCTGTGCTCCTCCCTGGAATGCAGGAGAGAGGTAGCCCGCGCTAACTGGAGACACCTGTGATCACCCGGGACTTGGAGGAAAATTCTTTTCGGCAATTCAGATTAACCAAACACTTGAGGAGGCACTGGGGCCCGAGCCAGCGGGTCTGCAGCTCTCAGGGGTGGGGTGGGGTGAAAGTAGGGGTGGTGGGGGGCCACCAGCCGGCTCCCCGATGGGCAGTAAGCTGGTTCCTTCCGCGGGGCTCCCCAGGAGCTCCAGCTGAGCATCTGTTTTCTTAGATGCAGTATTTGTCCAAAGACTGGAAATGGTACAGAAATAGCTGGGAGACGGTGCTTTGCAGCGGGCACACGAGTGGGGGGCGCGCTGCTGTGCGACCAGGAAAACCAGGACGGGCTGCGGGCGGGTATGGGGGTCACGCAGACCCTGGAGGGAGGGTGTGGACCCCCGCGCCCGGCTCCCCCGCGGCGCCCGCGCTTCCAGAACCTCCTCCATGGGAACCACCAGAGAGACTTAAGGCCCCCCGAGAGCCTCTGGGTTGGAAAGGCCAAGGTCCAGGGGTTACAGGGGGCAGTGGCCGCAGCCGACACCCCTGGAACCCAAAGGCTGGAGGGCACCCTCATCCATGTAGCCAGACTTCAGGTCTTGACCCCCCCCCCCCCCGCCCTAGGCCGTACTGGGTCCCAAGAGCCGCCGGTTTCCATGGCAACAGGACAAGCCTAGCCTAGGTGGCCTGCCTGGGAGAGATGCCCCGTGAGGGCCCCGCTGGCCGAGTCCCGCGGCCTCCCCGCTCGGCCCTTGCGCCCCAGAGCCCAGACCGCGGTGCAGCGGCGCCGCGTCTGCTGCCTCTCCTCGCGCACTCCGCACTCACCTCCAGCCCAGCCCGCCGCCGCCTCCTCCGCGTTCCCGCGTGGCTCCCACACCCGCCGTTAGCCTGAGCCCGTGAGGTGACCCGCGCGCGGCGCCTCCTGCCGGCCGCTCAGCGGATGGGGCGGGGCCTGTGGGGGCGGGGCTTATGCGGGCGGGGCCTATTGAAGGCAGGGCCGGGAACTAGAAGAGGAGGTCAGGGTGACGGCTCCTCCTGCAGGCCACCCAATGGACAGGGCCGAGCCCTCGAGGGGGCGGGGCTTTAAGGGGAAAAGCGGAGCTGCTGAGGAGTTGGTCTGGGCACTGGCGCCACTGAACAGCCAATTAAGTCTGGGGGCGGGGCCTTGAAGGAATGGGCGGGGCCTCCGGAACAGGGGCGGGGCTAGTTTCAGAGAGGCGGGGCTGTGCCATGCATGCTCCCTCTTCTACCGTGGAAGAGACAGCACCTCCGCAGGAGGGGCGGAGTTCCCACTAATCTTGGGTGCCAGTGCTAACCTCAGGCTCTGGGGGACAAGTGGTCTGTGTTTTGTCCCCACCTATTAGTCCTGCAGTGAATGGGGCCAAGTAAAGAAGAGAGCAGGCTTAAAGCAAGCACTTACCAGAAGTAGGCGGCCCAATAGATGAACATCTAAGACATGAAAGAGGGGGTGAGAATGGCTGGTTCTGTCTCCCCTGCAATCTGTCTCCCACCCAGCAGCCAGAGTGTTAAATGACAAATCAGATCATGGCACTCTTCTGCTTACAATGATGCAAAACCGGGCCAGGTCAGCTCTGGGGCTCTGGCCCAACCACCCTCCTTGGGTAACCGTGTTTTAAAAGAAACTTGTGTCCTTAGAGCTCACTTTGGCACCAGCCCTATGGCTGGGATTTCACCTTGGAGAACAGCTTCTCGCAGACAGGTCCCTTTGTACCGCGAGATTCACAGTCTAGACCTGGGAGCATCATGTAGCCTCGGATATAAAGATGCAGAATTCTGACCCTGGGAGTGAACCTTTGGGTTGGCAGCTGTTGCCAAATGAACCCCATATTTGCCAAGGGAAAATAGGAAGAGGGAACAGGCATTTATTGATCACCTACTATATGCCAGGCCCTATACTAGGGGCTTTCCCTAGACAGGTCATCTCATTTACAGCTCACATCAACCTTGTGGGCCAGAACCCTTGTTGTTTCCCCAACTTAACAGATGAGAAAACAGGCTTAGAGAGGTCAGACAGCTAGAGATAAAGCCAAGAGTTGAGCCTGGGACTGTGTGATTAAATAATTCCCTGTATGGGACTCCCCACATGCACACAGAAACCTTTACAGGGTCCCCCATAACCATATACAACTTCCCCTCACCCAGACCCTGAAGAAACAGGTATGAGAGCTGGAAGGAGAGTGGGTTTAGGCCTGGGTCTTCCACATAAGCTGTTTCTCACCAGGGTCCAAGCTCATCAGCCCTCCCTCTCCCATACCCCTCTTGGGCAGAGGTTGGCAAACTATGGCCCCGAAGGAGGGGGAGGGGGCAAACCAGAGCTGCTGTTTTTATCAAGTTTTATTGGAGCACAGCTATGTCCGTTTGTCTACATGTGGTCTATAAATGTTCTCATGCAACAAACTTGACAGGCCAGACAGCTTAAACTATTTACTTTCTGGCCTGACCTGTGGTGGCGCAGTGGATAAAGCGCCGACCTGGGAACACTGAGGTCGCCAGTTCAAAACCCTGCACTGGTCTGGTCAAGGCACATATGGGAGTTGATGCTTCCAGCTCCTCCCCCCTTTCTCTCTCTTTCTCTCTCTCTCTCTCTCTCACTCTGTGTCTCCTCTCTAAAATGAATAAAATAAAAATAAAAATAATAAAATAAATATTTACTTTCTGGCCCTTTACAGTAAACATTTGTCCCCCCTCCCACCCCTTAGGACCCAGGAATGCCAACCAGTGTTTCACACCTCTTTATCTTTGCTCAAGTCATATCCTCAGCCTGGAAACGCCTCTCCCTACTGTATTAGTCGGCTATGCCTGCCACAGCAAAATACCAGGGGATCTTAAACAGCCACTTGATTGTCTCATTGTCCTGGAGTCTAGAAGTTCAAAACCAAGGTGCCCGCAGGGTTGGTTTCTCCTGAGGTTTCTCTCCTTGGCGTGTAGATGACTATATCTCCCCCCCCCCCCATGTCCTCACGTGGTTGTTCCCCTGTGTGTGTCTACGTCCTATCTATTGGATTAGGACCTACCCTCCTGACCTCCATTGACCTTAATCCTCTCTTTAAAATACTGCATCTCCAAATACAGTCACATTCTAAGGTATTGGGAGTGTAAGACTTCAACGTAGGAAGTTTACGGGGGCATAGTTCAGCCCACCACAACAACTTCATCACCTGGCCAGTTTCTACTCATTACAACTCAGATGAGGTGTTACATGGTAGCCAACCTCCAAGATGGTCCCCATGGTTCATACCTTCCTAGTTTTCATGCCCCTGTGGGGTCCCTTGCCTTGTTACCTAGGGCTGACCTGTGTAACCAATAAGATGTTTATAAAAATGGCAGAAGGACTTCTGGAGCTAAACTATAAAAGACAAAGCTGCTGAACCTTGCTCTCTCTCTCTCTCTTGGATCATTCACTTTGGGGGGAAACCCCCTGCCCTAGAGAGAAACTAAGACCTCCTGCAAACAGCAGCGCCAGCTCACCACCCGCGTGAGCAAGCCCTCTCGAATACAGGTCCTCCGGCCCCAGGAGACGTCAGATGAATGCAGCCCTGACCTCCATCTAGAGAAGGGCCCTGTGCCAGAACCATCCAGCCAAGCTGGCCCCCAAATTCCCAACCCTCCAACCAAACTGCGTGGAAGGATAATTTGTTCATTACTGACTTACGCCACTGTGCCACTCTCTTTGGGGGCATTTTGTTGTGCAACAGCCGATAACTAACACGCCTGGTTCAGGAAGGTCTCCCCAACTCGATGTGGTTCCACACCCAGCCCTTGGACTGCCACAGCCTTTTTCCTTTCATCCTTTTACTGAACCGAGTCCACGCTGTATCAAACTACGTCCCTTAAATACAGACTGGATGCTGTCACACCTCACCTGCAATCCTCTGTAACTGCACTTAGACTAAAGTAGGACCTTGCACAACCCCACCCCAAGTGGTCCCTGCCGACCGCTCCGACCGCTCTCTGCTTCTGCCACGGAGCTTCAGCCCCCAGACTTCTCTCTTCAAACCCTAAGCCCATCGCCTTCTCTGGAGGATTTCCCCTGGCTGCCTCCTCTCCCGAAAATGCTCTTCCTGTTGTCGTGCCTGCATGCTGGCCCCGTCCTCTTGTTAAAACTCAGCCCCGCGACGGTCTCCTGACCAGTCAGTCACCCTGCGGTCATTCTCCAGCTCACTGCCTCTTTTATTTAACCATAGAACTTTGTTACTATTTTGTGTATTCAACATGCACCACGGTGTGTGTTCCATAATGGCAGGCGACTCATCTGTCTTTTTCATTGCTATCCTTGGCACCAAGTAGGTGCTCAGTAAATATTTGTTAAATGAGTAAACAAAGGCATGAAGAGATTTCCGCCCATCTCACCTCTCACCTTCTGCCTCAACAAGGAGCTTCCCAAGGGCGAGAACTGGCTTTTATTCAATTCTGTATCCAGCCCTGGGCCCTGGGGCAGGTGAGCAAAACACGTTTTTTGAACTTCAGGGTGGAATATCGTTGGAAATTCACTGAACGAAATGAAGTCTTTAAAGTTCCCCGTATGGCCAACAGAGGGCGGCAGAGTCCTGCGACTTTTTCACAGAAAGGCGGGAACAGAGCCCAAAGGAAAAACATCTGGTTAAGGTCAGAGGGCAGGTTCCCAAGGATGGAGGGTTCAGGGGCAGAGAGAAGGAGCTTTGGGGGACGGGAGACCAGAATAAAAGAAGGGTAGGGCCCAGCAGGCACTGGCACAGCTGTAAATCCCAGCTTTCTTTCAGAGACTGTTAAACGGCCCGCCCGTATCACTGGAGGGGGTTGGCAAAACAAGTGACTTCATCCTGGATTCCATTCTGGAAGAACTCAGCCCCACAGCCTATAAATAGCAGTGCTCTGGGTTTGGTCAGTCCGTGTGGACTTGTCAGCCAAAAACAGCAATCTTTTTTTGTTTTATTTTAATGGGGTTTTTTTATTATTATTAATTGACTGTATTGGGATGACATTGGTTTGCAGAACCAGACAGGTTTCAAGCACACAGCTTTAATAAAACGCCATCTGCGCACCTCATCCAAGCAAAGTCTCTGTCTGCCTCCATTTATCCCCTTTGCCCACCTCCACCCGTCCCCAACGCCCTTTCCCTCTGGCTATCGCCACCCTGTTGTCTGTGTCTACGTGTTATGTCTATGTATATGTTTTATGTTGGCTAATTCCTTTACCTTCTTTCATCCAGGCCCTCATTCCCCTCCCCTCAGACCACCGTCTGTTCTATGTGCCCATGTCTCTGTTTCTATTTTGTTCATCAGTTTATGTTGTTCACTAGATTCCACATATAAGTGAACTCATATGGTACTCGTCTTTCTCTGAGTGGCTTATATCACTTGGCATAATCATCTCCAGGTCTATCCACGCTGTCGCAAAAGATAAGGTTTCCTTCTTTTCTACGGCTGCCTAGTATTCGACTGTGTAAATGTCCCACTGCTTTTTTATTCGCTCATCAACTGATGGCCACTTGGACTGTTTCCAGATCTTGGCTATTGTAAATAATCTTGCAATGAACATAGGGGTATATGTAGTCTTTTGAATTCGTGTTTGGGATTCTTAGGATGTATTCCCAATAGTGAGATCCCTGGGTCAAAGGGCAGACCCATTTTTAATTTGTTGAGGAATCTCCATACTCTTTTCCACAGTGGCTGTAACAGTCTACATTCCCACTGACAGTGCACAAGGGTTCCTTTTCTCCACACCCTCACCAGCACTTGTTGTTTGATTTATTGATGAGAGCCATTCTGGCAGGTGTGAGGTGATATCTCATTGTGGTTTTAATTTGCATCTCTCTGAAGATTAGTGATGCTGAGGATTTTTTCATCTGTCTACTGACCATCTGTATGTCTTCTTTGGAGGAGTGTCTATTCAGGTCCTTGGTCCATTTTTTGATTGGATTGTTTGTCTTCCTCGTGTTGAATTTTATAAGTTCTTTATAAATTTTGGATATTAGCCCCTTATCCGATGTATAGAAGAATATGTTCTCCCATTAAGTGGACTGTCTTTTTATTTTGTTGATGGTTTCTTTTGCTATGCAAAAGCTTTTTAGTTTGACGTGGTCACATTTGTTTATTTTATTCCCTGGTTTCCTTTGCCCAAGGAAATATATTGGCAAAAATATTGATAGGAGTGATGTGTGAGATGATACTGCTTGTGTTTGCTTCTAGGAATTTTATGGTTTCATGACTTACATGTAAGTCTTTAAACCATTTTGAGTTTATTCTTGTGTATGGTGTAAGTGGGTGGTCTGGGTTTGTTTTGTTTTGTTTTGTTTTGTTTCGTTTTTTGCATGCACCTGTCCAATTTTCCCATCATTCATTCATTTTCTGAAGAGACTGTCTGTGTCTTTACTCCATTGTATGCCCTTGCCTCCTTTGTCAAATATTAATTGACCATAAAGTCGTGGGTTTATTTCTGGGCTGTCTGTTCTGTTCTTGTGCCACACCAGGCTGCTTTAATGAAAACGATCTTACAGTAAAGTAGTCTTTGTAGGTTGTGTGACTTCTACAGCACTGTTCTTCTTTCTCAAAATTGTTGAGGCTCTTCAGAGTCGCTTTTTGGTTCCATATAAGTCTTTGGAATATTTGTTCCACCTCTGTGAAATATGCCATTGGTACTTTAATAGGAATTCTGTTGCATCTATAGATTAGATTGCTTTGGGTACTGTGGGCATTTTAATGATGTTAATTCTTCCGATCCATTTACATGGTATGTGCTTCCGCTTAATTGTATCTCCGTCAATTTCTTTCTTCAACCGTCCTGTAATTTTCTGGGTACAGGTCTTTTACCTCCTTGGTCCAGTTTATTCTGACGTACTTTATTCTTGAACAAGCAAACTTGACTCAAAGGAACTGCTACGCTAAAGTTAGCCCAACCCTTTTGTTGTTGTTATTGTTGCAATAGTACGTGGGCTTGTTTCCTTAATTTCTCTTTCTGATAGTTCATGACTGGTGTATAAAAAAATGCTACTTGTTTCTGAGTATTAATTTTGTATCTTGCTACTTTGCCAAATTCTTTTATTAGCTCTAGTAGTTTTTTGGTGGAGTCTTTAGGGTTTTCTAGGTACAGTTTATCTTGTCCTCAGCGAACAATGACAGTTTTACTTCCTGCTGTCCCATTGAAATGGCTTTTATTTCTTCTTCTAGTCTGAAGCAATCATTATTTTTTAAAATTATTTATTTATTCACTTTAGAGAGGGGAGAGAGTGTGAGAGAGACAGAGAGAGAGAAAGGGGGGAGGAGCTGGAAGCATCAACTCCCATATGTGCCTTGACCAGACCAGTGCAGGGTTTTAAACCGGCGACCTCAGTGTTCCCAGGTCGACGCTTTATCCACTGCGCCACCACAGGCCAGGCCTGAAGCAATCATCATTTTTCTTCTCACATCATATACTGAGCAACTGTCAAGTTAGTACCTCCGGGCACTGATCATGTGTGGGGGGTAGCAGAGGAAGACCAGCAGGAAGACAGAGGGATGACATTTCGTATGACGCAGAGTGACGATTAGATGCCTATCCTGCTGTAGACAGCCAGTAGGCGCTCTAGGAATCCAGAGCTCAGGTGACAGGCATTTAACTGGGAAAATATCGCTTTAAAGTCATTCATTCGCATGTAGGTAGGGAAGGAAGCTGGCATGGTGGCCATGTTCAATTCAAACAAACCAACAAAGGTTTCGACACCGTGAAAATAGGTCGTATCAAGTGACGTCACTCTTGCGCGTGTATGACCTGTCCTAAAGAAACTTGAACTACATTCACTTAACTGTCAAAAATTTTAAGCTGGGTGAGACCACAAAGCATCTGCCACAGTGGTCCTTAGAGTATTTATGCATAAAGCCTCCAAAAATTCGGGTCTCATGGGACTGGAGACCATGTTGATAAGTTGTATCTTGACCCACAGAGGAGTAAGGACCAACTTCATTAGCCAAAAATACGATCATGCCAGATGGCCAGGACATAAAAATCACAACCCATTATGGAAAAAACCAATGTGCTTGGCTGGGTCTAACATTTCCACGAACCCTACTTTGTTATTTGTTTACTTATCATCTCGGAAGCAGTTGTTAGAAGGTACCACTTGGTGTGTGGTGTATGTATGGGAAAAACCAGACTGAGAAAAGACAATTATTGACTTTGTTTTTTTAACTGAGAATGGGGGAATAAGTGACCACTTTTCAAACCTAGGGTCAAAGTTAGCTTGGTCCAGCCAGAGACCTTCTTTCTGGTTCGCATGGGAAAAAAAAAAATGTGTGAGAGCCCCTAACATAACTTGAGCCGAGAGTGTCTGAAGGACTTGTCTGGGATCAGCTATGTTTCGTTCATCACAGATCACCTCTCTTCTGTAGAAAAATCACATTCGAAAGGCATGCAGGTAGCACATGTTAACTGGTTATTTCTTGGCAGTGGATTGTGTGGCAGATGACAATTTCCAAAGATGTCCACCTCAATCCATGTTCTACCCACTGTACTCCTCACGTGGCCACTGAGACTCTCTTCTGGCTAGTCCACATCTCCTCCTCCCCTTGACCTTGGGAAGACTTTTGTGTATGTGTGTGTGTGAGAGAGAGACAGACAGAGAGAGGGACAGATAGGGACAGACAGACGGGAAGGAAGACAGATGAGAAGCATCAATTCTTTGTTGCGGCACCTTAGTTGTTCATTGATTGCTTTCTTATTTGTGCCTTGACCGGGGGGCTACAGCAGACTGAATGACCCTTTGCTCAAGCCGGCAACCTTGGGTTCAAGCTGGAGAGCCTTGCTCAAACCAGATGAGCCCGTGCTCAAGCTGGCGACCTCGGGGTTTCGAACCTGGGTCCTCCGTGTCTCAGTCCGATGCTCTATCCACTGTGCCACCGCCTGGTCAGGCAGGGAAGACTTCTTTTTAGCTGTGTTTAACATCAGAATATGGCAGAAGTCACAAAACATAACTTCTATGTCTCCTGCCAGGCTAACTTCTCTTAGCACCCAGCTGCCATGGTGTAAGGAAGCCCAGACCACACGGGGAAGTCAGTTGTGGGTGTGTGTTAAGCATGTCTTTTCTTCTGATGTTTTGTCATCGGAGGCCTTACTGAGCATGGGGAGAACTGCCCCTCCCAGGGTCAGCCAGTCCCTAGAGGTTATAAGCAATTCACCTGTGAGCTCATCTTTCATCTGCAAGCAAACCTATCTGAAGAGCATTCCTCCTCACGTCCTCCGTCGGGCTCTTAGACTCCAGGTCACTATCCCCCTGCCCTCATCACCCCAGGACCAAGTTCCACAGAACTAGCAACTTCCCGTGTCCCTCAGAGACCTCGACCTTATCCAAGCCAGCCGGTCCTAAGTCTGCTCGCCTCGCCCCCCCGGCTCCTCCCCACTGAGACCACAGTAAAGGCTCTTGTCCACCTCTTTCCCTGGCTCCCTCTGCCTCCTGATGGACCCTGGCACTTCCCCAAGTGGCCCTGCATGGCCTCCTGTTCCCCTTCTCTTGGGAACTGTGAGTGACAGACCATCTTTTCAGCGACAGTTCCTACTCTGCAATGAACACGTGCCACATATAATACACACACAAACACACACACGTGCCACATGTAATACACACACAAAAACACACGTGCCACGTGCAATACACACACCTCAACGCACACACGTGCCACATGCAATACACACACGTGCCACGTGTAATACACACACAAACACACATGTGCCACGTGCAATACTCACACCTCGACACACACGTGCCACGCACACACGTGCCACGGGTAATGCACACACGTGGCGATGACCACGTGCCGTGGGTAATACACACGTGGCGATGACCACGTGCCACATGCAATACACACACCTCAACACACATGCCACGTATAATACACACATGTGGCGATGACCACATGCCACGTGTAATACCTACACGGCAGTAAAAACTACATTTTGAAACTGGGTGTTTGGCAGCTTTCCCAGCACGGGCCCCCCTAGCCAGAAGCCAGCACCAGCCAGCAGCCACGAGAGTGGACAAGCCTTCACGTCCTCCAGCGGAGACCCAGAATCTGAGACCCCGACTGGCAGAAGCCGCGAGAGAGGCTGATGATTATTGCTGTCGGGTGGCACTCTATTTTAGAAGAATGGGTTATACGGCAAGGGACAGCTATCACGCCACTCCTCACTTGCCCGGGCTTTTCTACATAGTCCAGGTTTTCTACAATGGACAGGGAATGCTTTCCTGAAAAAGAACTGGCAGGCTGTTGTTTTTATAAAGACAACTGGGCGAGCTTGACCTGTGGCGGCGCCGTGGATAAAGCGTCAAACTGGAACACGGAGGTCGCTGGTTCGAAACCCTGGGCTTGCCCCGGTCAAGGCTCATACACACAGGAAGCAACTACAGGTTGATGTTTCCTGTTACCCCACCTCCTCTCCTCTCTCTCTGAAAAAATCAAAGAAAAATGAAAAGACAACTGAGCAAGAGTGAGGCACCTTGAACTTTTTTATTTATTAAAGTTCTTTCTACTCCGCCAGAGACAGTAACATTTACTGGCAGGATTATTCTCCATACAAATGTTTATCAAATACCGTGTTAATAATACAAAATAGCAACTTCACAAACACAGAGAGAGGGTCCAATACCAGCAGGACACTTTTGAAAACTCATGCCACAAATGCCATTGTCATCATGACAAGTGTATAAAAGTGAGTGTGAAAGACAATCACAGCTCCTGTCTCCACCCCCAGGGAAAGGCCGTCTGAGCAGCAGGGGCCACGCCTGCCCAGAGTGGGCGGGTTTGTCATGGGAAGCCGCTCGGGCTGTGAACAAGACTGGCAGTCCAAGCCTGAAATCTGAAATTGCTCCCAGAAGCAGAGCGGCTCTCCCAAAAGTTGGGTCCACTCCTTTCTTTAAAAGGATCTACTTGCTCCCTCCTGCTTTCCCAGCCCTGCCTGAGCTGATGCCCACACATCCCAGTGTGTGTGCCACCCTCCCGGAGGGCTTCCAGCGTGACCACCCAGCTCCAAGGCCCTCGGGAGCATGGAGCCATCACCAGGATAAGAGACCCAAAAAGCTGGTCTTGTATTCCTCGCAGTGGGGTCAGGGTTCTGAGTAACCAGGTCCTCAGTGCTCTGAATTATTTCTTTCCCCTTAGCTGTCCCTGTATGGTTTAGGACACTGGGCTCCCAAGGATGATACCATGCCGACCCCAGCCAATCAGCAGGCACTACACACTTAATAACCAATGTCCACAGCTTTCTAGGAGTATCAGCAATAGTGGTTTCTAGAACAGAGGATTCAGACCCACCTGTGGGCCATAAAACCAATGTAGGGGTTGCTACCAGCGACTTGAAAAAAATGCCATGGGGTAGGACAGGATGAGACTAGACAGGACAGAGAGGGACAGTCACATCTCACCAGACAGTGCACATAGGGTCTTACCCCAGGACGGCTGTATAAACTGGAGTCACAGCATGACATGATGGGTAGTCAGTCATCAGAAAGGTTTGGATGACACCGATGTCCGGGAATAAGCAGAGGACAGCCGACCCATCACCTGGAGCCTGGTCCCCCATGATGGGATGGACAGACCCCGTGACACACCGGCAACCCTCCCCGTGCGGGCTGAAGAGCTGCAGCTGGGACACGGCCCCGCCCCTCCTAAACCACAGTGATAGCCCACGATGAAGACGGGTTTGCCAGGACATCAGCAAGAGGAGATTCTGTGGGCAGAGAGCCCACCGAGACCCGAGGTCATCAGTCATGACTGTGCTGGCCCGGCAGGTCCCAAATCTTCACCCCCCAGAATATCATGTGAAGAAAAACAGCCACTTCTCTGGGTTCGGATCCACAGTCCTTTTAAAAAAAGTATTGCCTTATGAAGGTATTTAAATACCCCTTTATCTTAAAAAGATGCTGGTGGAGAAAGCTGTCCGCAGGGATATTAACACCCTAGGGGGGACAGGCCTACAGCCTTCTCCCTGTCCAGTCGGCTCAGGGCTCAAGGGCTGCCAGGCCACGCAGGAGGTTTTGGGCTTAGTATCTTCGCCCCCAAAACCTGACCAAGTTCAGGGACTCAGCTGCCGAGATGTGGGGCGGTTAACATCCGGAGCAGTAAGGTCCCCGAAGGAGGCTAAGGAGATGCTATCACCTGCTGCCCCACCACTCAGCTCTCGGGGAGCAAGGCACGCCAGTGCTGCGGAAGGAGGAAGGATGGGATACCCAAGGATGGTGACTTGGATCGTGGACCCTCCCCTGCACCTCTGGATGACCTTGGACAAGTCACGTAGCCTCTCTGAGAAGCCAGGAGAATGATCTGAGAACATGGCTGTGCGCACGCACACGCCCATAACCGGGCAGATGCTGCCTGTTATGCGGATAAGGAGGGACAGGCGGCCTGCAGACAAGCATCGGCAGCCTGTAGGCAACAGCGTGCTAGATCTCCCAAACCAGGAAGCTCCGCTTTGTAGCCCTTTGCCAATTTCCATGGTGTAAGTCCTCCCATCAGGGCCAGTCTCAAGGGACCAGTGGTTTGTGGACTAGCCCGAGTATTAGTGAGCAGTCTCTGGGGGGGTCCAGACGCACGCAGAGCACACCGACGCCCTCAGCCCGAAAGGGACAGTCTTCAGATGGGTGAGGTCCCATCATCACACAGGCCGACAACCACACACCCCTCTTCCCCACCCCCACTACCAACCAGACCACCTGCAGAGTAGGCACAAAGCCAACTCCCACTCCACAGCTCCCGTCTCATGCTGGGGGGGGGGGTCACTGTTCTGACTCTTCCAGATAAACCCCAGAGTCCCCCAGGGATGAGGACAGGTGCCAATCATAGGGAGTGGTCCATGCAATGACGGCAGACGGGATGGCAGCCGTGAGAGGGCACAGACGGCATGAAGTTAAGTCTCACCTAAATTCTTCATGGGGCCTAAGAGAAATATGCATGAAATCTGGGGGGAAAGAGTTATGTCAACAAGTTCTCCTCACATAGAGAGAGAGAGAGAGATGCATCTTCTCCCGAATTGAAAGAGCGGTGAAAGAAGAAATTGGGGTATGTCAACTCAACACGGACCTTTAGAATAATGCTTACAAAGAAAGGGCTTCAGATAGTGAGGAAAAGTATCTGGAAAGGAAAAAGAGGAGGGAAAAGCATGTACGGCATCGTGCAGGCCTTGACCAGGCAGCCTCAGGCCTTCGGGTCTCTGCCCACTCGCGGTTCCCACGTCTGCATTCCTGCCGCCCTGTGCTCCCCCAGGATTCGTCCCCATCCCCCAGCCTAAGAGCAAGACTGATGGACAGAAGGACGGCAGCCCTGCCCCCGCCATCCCGGCAGGAAGGCAGGAAGGCGGCTCAGGCCCACGGCACTGTTTTTCACCCCCCCTCGCTGAGAGGCTGCTGGCCCTCGGGACCGCCCGAGGCGAGCTCCAACTTGCCCAGACAGTCGTCAGTGGGCTAACAAAGCCAGCTGTTGGCCCTGGACAGCTAGTTCAGTGGTAGAGTGTTGGCCCAGCATGTGGAAGTCCAGGGTTTGATTCCCGGCCAGGGCACACAGGAGAAGCACCCATCTGCTTCTCCACCCTTCCCCCTCTCCTTTCTCTCTGTCTCTCTTTTCCCCTTCCGCAGCCAAGGCTCCATTGGAGCAAAGTTGGCCCGGGCACTGAGGATGCTCCATGGCCTCTGCCTCAGGTGCTAGAATGGCTCCAGCTGCAACGGAGCAACGCCCCAGATGGGCAGAGCATCGCCCCCTGGTGGGCATGCCGGGTGGATCCTGGTCGGGCGCATGCGGGAGTCTGTCTCTCTGCCTCCCCGCTTCTCACTTCAGAAAAATACGCACAAAAAAAGCCAGCTGTCCACGCTAGGCCTGTCCATCTGAACAGCATGCCGTGGGGGGGGGGAGCAATTCTGGGGTGTGAGCCTGCTGAGTTGGCCCTCTGCCCTCCCCACCAACCCCCACCATCATCTCGAACCCCTCTCACCTGCCCCCACCTGCCAGTCTGCCCCAGCAGTGCCCAGGAGTGGTCACCGGTGTGTCAAACAGGCCCATCTGCTGCCAACTGCCCCCCCTCCCGCCCCAATCCAGTTCCTTGGGGCATGACAGCCGCTTGGCTGGAATGCCCTAGAATGTGGCAACCTCAAAGATGGACAGGAAGAAGGATCCGGGGTCAGGATTTGTACCCTTGAGCCCTGGTCAGCCTACACCCCCCCCCCAGGGCACAACCTGCAGCTCCTGAGCGGGGCTTAGAAGGCTGAACAGGGGCGAGCTGGGTGGACAAGGGGGTGCCCCTGCACCTCCTAGAAGGCACAGAGGGTTAAGGGGCAGCTTGAGGAAAATACAGCCAACGCCCAGAAGAGGGGGCAACAGGAGTTACAGGTGGCGGACGAGGAGCTCAGCCAGGGCCACTAGAGAAGTCCTGGGTCGGTGTCCCCAGCTCCCACCCTGGGCTCTGGTCTCTGCCATCTCAGCCTGCCATGGTGCCATGTTTTGGGAGGTCTCCTAAACATCATCCTCCCAGGGCCACCCCGCTTCATGCCTGAGGCCCAGAAGTCAAATCACAGTGTCTCTACCCGAACCAGGTTTGCCTTCCCCGACCTCCGACCCTGACCCAGACTGACAGGGAATACGGGGAGCTCTTCAGGACAGGTACACTGAGTGCAGGCAGCTTCCGGGGGCTGGGAGTGCGGGTCTGGCCATACACATGCGTGCAGGTCCACATGGGTAAGAAGACAAAGCCTATCTCCCAAGCCTCTGCCTGCTCCGGACCCACCTGTCTGTGAACCATGCGAGGTGATTTAATACTGGGACTCAGGCCAGAACCCTGAAATACCCCGGAATGTACCAGAACTAAGCCTAAGGCATCCTGTCTTTGCCCGCTTGACCCTCGTGGGGAGTGGTTGACGGGGTTCCTCTGGCCTGACAGATCCCTGATCCAGAGGCTCTGAGGTCGCAGGTCAGACCCTGGGGCCTCCCCCATACGTGTCTGTGTGGCAGGCGCAGAGGGGCTGGTTCTGCCTGAGGCCCTGTGGCCGGGCCACAAGAGGCTCCAGAGGTCGGCATGTCCCAGACACCCTACCCAGGTCCCGTGAAGTGAGCGAGGCCTTCCCCTGGGGCTCCTGGGAGGAGCCTGTCAGGGCCACTGGTTGGCACGGAGCGAGAATCTCAAAGTCGGCATCGTAAACCCTCAACCCGGGACAGGCTCCCGGGACGCGCTTGCCCTCTGATGAGTGGCTCTAGGATTTCCCTGGATGTCTCCGCGTGAGAAGAAATGGTCAAGTAACAGCTTCTCGTCCGCGGCTTCTCCCTCCTCTGCGCCGAGGACCAGCACAAGTCAGGGGCTGCTTGGGGTGTGCGCCCGGTGTCCCTATACAGCCCCTCTCTGCCCACTCCAGGACCTTCCCAAAAGAGGACAAGTGGGAGCTGAGGTAAACACCATCCCTAACACGGGGACATGAGACTGGCCCAGTCACGTTCCCTCCCCAGGGCACACCAGCAGGCAAGGCAAAGAGGTGTCATCATGAGTCTCAAGCTGACTGGTCATGGACGCCCAGAGCACCGGTCTGAGAATTCTGACCCCACCACCTCATGCTGCGGTTGATTGGCGATGTCTGCCATGCTCGCAGATCTCCACCGTCCCTGCTCTTCAAACGGGTGACTTTCCCCGAACAGGGGGACACTCCCCAACCAGGACTTTGGTAGCAGAAAAGGAGGCCCTGGCCACCGAGTACAAACACCCACCAGACTTCTTGCTACGTTTCTCGGGACTGTGACAAGCACGTGTTAGCCCAGCACTGCCCACACTGCAGGACAGTGTCCGCTCCCTTTCCTGAAGATGTTAATGTCCATTGTATTAGGTGACACTTGTCTAGAACAGAAGTGCATTACAGGGTTAATTTCTCCTCTGTAGCAATGACTAAGGGCTTTCTTTCTCACCTGGGACCCAAGAGATGGTGTGGCCATCACCAGAAGTAACCTTGGACCCATCGAAAGCTCTACCTGTGGGATGGCAGATGGACCCAGGCACTGTGCTCTGGGCTCAAGGTTGCAAAAACACTTCCCATGATGCCCTGCTCATAAAGCCCAAATGTCTCGTGCAGTCTGGGCCACCTCATTTGGACACCCTGGCCTGCAGGGTGCTGGGCAGGTAGAGGTACCTCCAGATGGCATAGTAGTGGGCACCAGCACCAAGTGCCACAAAGAGATGCCAGATGGCGTGGGCAAAGGGGATTCTCCCATCACTCTTGAAGAACACTGTGCCCAGGCAGTAGAAAGCCCCTCCGGTCACCAGCTCCCAGACGCCCTCGGTGTTGGGCTGTTGGCAAGAACAAGGAGAGGGGCGCAGGTCAGAGGAGTGCCCAGTGAGGTCGGGAGCTCCCGGCCACTCCCCCACCACCCCACCCACTACGGAAAGACCTGCGGCCGGCTGTGAGCCAGCCCAGGTCCCCAGATGGGGCATCTCAGCCCTGTGAGGTTACCACTTCCTCCCAAACGACTTTTCACATGTACTGCATTTCTATCAAGATCTCAAGGACTATTATTTTATAACTCTTCATCTTATCTAAGAAAGTAATATGAGCCTGACCTATGCTGGCACAGTGGATAAAGCATTGACCTGGAATGCTGAAGTCACTGGTTCAAAACCCTGGGCTTGCCTGGTCAAGGCACACATGGGAGTTGATGCTTCCCACTCCCCTCTCCCCTCTCCCCTCTCCCCTCTCTAAAATGAATTTAAAAAAATATTTTTTTTAAAAAACGAAAGTAATATGTCCGGCTCAATATCCCAAGAGAAGGGAAGGCAGAGAGTGAAACAAATACAGCATCCAGGTTCACGGCATTATTCGCCACAGCCCCAACGTGGAAGCAGCCCTAGCGTCCGTCAGCGGGTGAATGGATGGACGAGATGTTATTCACGTTATTTCAGACGATGGAAGAACATTCTGGTACAGGCTACACAAGACCCTTGAGGATATTGTGCTTGGTGAAGTAAGTCGCTAAAGGACCAATACTGGATGATTCCACTCATATGAGGTCCCTAGAGGAATCAAATTCATAGAGGCAGGAAGTAGAAGAGAGATTTCCGGAGGCTGGGGGTGGCGGGGAGAGGGGTTGGGGGCCAATGTTTCGTGGGCGACAAGAGTCTCAGTCTGGGCAGAGGAAGTCTGGAGATGGACGCTGATGATGGTTGTACAACAGTGTGAGTGTGCTTAATGCCACTCGACTGGACAGCCTAGAAGTGGTCCCAATCATAAATTTGTGTATATCTTATCCAGATCGTTGAAAAGTCATACACGGCAAAAAAAATAAAATAAAAAATCCAGAAAACAAAAGATAGGAGGGAAAAGGAAGTGGCCCTGGTCCTCAGAGATCAGCACCCTTGACACCAGAGTTGCTGCTGCTTCAGAAGGACTCAAGAAGAATGGGAGAGAGGGACTGAGGGGTGCCCAGCCCCCCGGGGCCCTCCCTGTATGGGTAACCAGCATGAGGAGCGTACACAGGATCCTTCTAGACGCTGCCTCTGCACGGACAACAGACAGCGTGCCCGTCACAGACACACACGTCTCGCAGGAACGCAGCACTGGAGACCAAGTAGACTGTCCCGCCTTCTGCAAATTCATCTTCCACTGACTGGTCTGAGGGAGCGTGGCCTCCATGCCCACAGGGACAGCCGCCTGGGTCCTCTGAACAGCCAGCGGCACTGCGCTTCCCTGCACAGACCAGCGCGGTCCTTGAGATCACTGCACTTGAATCTGAGTCACACAGCGCTATCAAGTGAATGATCTCCAACACTTCTTAGCACTCCCTGCCCTGGTGACAGCCACGGCACTGCACTGCGGGCCCGGCCAGGCGTCACCTCGCGCCACCTTCACAACAACCTCGCAAGGCAGGTTTTCCTGGGTGGAACGGTCCCAGATACACCCCCCGCCACACACACACACAGCATCGTGCAAAATGAGAAAAGCATGCTGCCCAACGGTATGTCACGGTGTGAGCTCATGTTTGTAATACAAAAACCAGCAAGTCAGTCTGTCTGCAGAGCCACACAGACATGCATATAAATTTAAAAACGGGAAAGATGCCTGACCAGGCGGTGGCGCAGTGGATAGAACGTCCGGCTGGGATGAGGAAGGACCCAGGTTCGAGACCCCGAGGTCGCCAGCTTGAGCACAGGCCCATCTGGCTTGAGCAAAAAGCTCACCAGCTTGGACCCAAGGTCGCTGGCTCCAGCAAGGGGTTGCTTGGTCTGCTGAAGGCCCGCGGTCAAGGCACATGTGAGAAAGCCATCAATGAACAACTAAGGTGTTGCGACGGCAAGAAAAAACTAATGATTGATGCTTCTCATCTCTCTCCGTTCCTGTCTGTCCGTCCCAATCTGTCCCTCTCTCTGACTCTCTCTCTGTCCCTGTAAAAATAAAATGGGAAAGATAACACAAAACACAAATGAGGGACAGTTGCAGCCGGGGCGCCCTCGAGTTGAGGAGGAGAGGGGTGGGGACTGCTGTTCTTTTATCCATTTTCAGACGGGCCTTATTCTTTGCAGTGAATATGTGTTTAAATGTGCATCTACTACATCTCTAAGCGTATGTATGTCTATAAATATATATAATATGTCATTTGATGGGTATTATGTAATTTAATAGATATAACTTAAATATGCATATATAAATAAAAATCAACCTGGGGTGAAACACTAACCTGTAAAAATGAACACAGATCACACGGGGGAAACATTGAGCAGGAGAGACCAATGAGACAAGCCTTCCTTTGCCAAGTATCCAAATGCAATTAAAGCTACAATAAGTAAGCCCTGGCTGTTTGGCTCAGTGGTAGAGCATCAGCCGGGCGTGTGGAAGTCCCGGGTTCAATTCCCGGCCAGGGCACACAGGAGCTTCTGCTTCTCCACCCTTCCTTCTCTCCTTTCTCTCTATCTCTCTCTTCCCCTCCCGCAGCCAAGGCTCCACTGGAGCAAAGTTGGCCAGGGCACTGAGGACGGCTCCATGGCCTCTGCCTCAGGTGCTAGAATGGCTCTGGTTACAATGGAGCAACGCCCCAGATGGGCAGAGCATCGCCCCCTGGTGGGCATGCCGGGTTGATCCCAGTTGGGCATATGCGGGACTCTGTCTGTCTGCCTCCCTGCTTCTCATTTTGGAAAAATACGAGAAAAAAAAGCTACAGTAAGTAAAAAGGTTTAGTGCTAGTATAAAAACAGGTGCCCATCGATGGAGAACTAGCATCTGAGAAACAGACCCGCACACATCTACGAACTTAGCATATGACAGGAAGCAGCGTTTTTAAATGCTAGGTCAATGGGATCACTGGCTGGTCCTCGGGAGAAGGACAACCATATACAGGAGACACTATGGCAGAGATACAGAGTTAAAAGTGAGAAGTTAATCATAAAAGAAATAGAAGAAAATACAAGTAGATATTTACATAAACTTGGGAAAGAAAAGACCTTCCGAACCAAACACTTAAGGTAAAAACCATAACATTAAAAAAAAAAAAAAAAAGGAAAAAGAAAAACCTGTTGGATCTGACTATGTAAAAAATTTTTTTTAATTTTATTTATTTGTTTTAGAGAAAGGGGGAGAGAGAGAGAGAGAGAAGGGGGGAGGAGCAGGAAGCATCAACTCCCATATGTGCCTTGACCAGGTAAGCCCGGGGCTTTGAACCTGCAACTTCAGCATTCCAGGTCAACACTTTATCCACTGCGCCACCCCAGGTCAGGCACTGACTATGTAAAATTTTAACATCTGTCAGTAATACTAGCTTTAAAATAATACTGTTCTCCGACCTAGGAGGTAACGGGCAGGCTGAGATCACTGTGTCCATTTGACAGATGAGGCAGCCGAGGCTCAGAGAGGAGAAGTCTTCCGGGTGAACCTGCCTACTCTACCCCCTCCTTAGGCGCGTCACATGGACACGCTGGGCCTCCGTTTCCCCTTCTCCCAAAGGAGAGGGTTCCCCTTGACAATCTCGTTTCCCCTTCTCCCAGAGGAGAGGGTTCCCCTTGACAATCTCGTTTCCCCTTCTCCCAGAGGAGAGGGTTCCCCTTGACAATCTCGAGAGTCGGTCGGGTCCTCTCTGGCCTGCCAGGAGGCCGCACGCCGGGTGGGCGGGACTTACCATAGAAAGGATGACCAGGGCGGGGAAAAAGCCCATGACGACATAGCACAGCAGCTCCACGAGCTTGTACCTGGTGGGGAAGAGAAGCCACCTTGGCATCAGGACAGCTTCCCGTTCCGGGCAAGAGAAGACACCCCAACCTTAAGAGCACTCCTGGGCTCAGACGTCGCCCAGCAACACCCAGCAGGCGCTGGCGGAGTTGGGTGGCCTTGGGCGAGTCCCTCTCCGTCTCCGAGACTTGGTGTGCACATCCACGAAACGACACGCAAGGATGGCAAACGCTGGGTACCTAGCGAGCGCAGGGGCGCTGCCCACACTCAGGCCCCGGCAGACATGACTAGTTGATCCCAGCACCGCCACCCACAGAGCCCCAACAGCCACGCCCCATGGATCTCAGTGGCTACATCAGCTGACGCCTGCTGCCATCCCTGGAGGCTCCGATTCTTGTCAGTCCTCCTGCTTCCGCGGCCCTGTTTCTTCCCTCACGTAATTAGCCCCTCGCGCCACTTGGCAGGATGGAAAGTCAACGGACTCAGTCCGCTGGGCTCAGAGTTGCCACCCCCTTATCCGCTGACACAGCTTAGGATGAGAGGCAGGGAACACGTGACACCGTTCCGTGGGTGTAGGAACCTACAGCGTCTTTGCAAAAAAAAAAAAAAAACACAACTCTTCAAACTGGCACTGTGGGCTGTGGATCCGTTAGCCGTCCATGCACCCCGACACTGGGACGCAGGGCAGAGCTGTGCCCTCATGCTTCTTGGGTCATCCTGGTGCCTCCTCTTGCCAGGGGCAGGGAGGAGGCCCTGCTACACAGCCCCGAGGGCCACCCCGCCACCTGAGCCCCCTGCAGCCCTGGCTTACCGCTCATGGAAGAAGAAGACATAGACAGTACCAACAGAAGCCATGATCCAAACCAGCCAGCGCATGTGAGAGGCCCAGGGGCCCAGCTCCCGAAGGTTCAGCCTGGGGGGAGAGCCAAGGGAACAGTCTGAGGGGGGTGGGGGGCGCCAGGACCTCGTCCTCCATGGCTGGCCCGTCCCCGGAAAAGTTACCCCAGGGAAGATCTGTCTGCTGTGGCTACATAGATGGGACGTGGGTTCTCAAGGGAACACATATGGAGAAGGCAGAAAGAGACACTGAAACAATGAGCGTTTATTAGAGGAAAATTAGCCAAAAGGATGACCCAGCAGGAAGGGGAAGGGCATGTGAAACCAGCAGGAGTCTAGACGAGGAGCCTGTGGGGACAGCCACTGGATCTATCAGACTCTGACGTGCACACACCCCATAACCCTGCCGGTCCCATTCTGGGGTCCAGCCAGGGCCACGCCGTTTCATACCAACACAATCCATGCTCTTTCCACTGTCCCAGAGCCTTTAGACCTGCTAATAACAATGCCTTTCTTTTAAGTCAATATTTTATGCACGAAGCTTCTATGTAAGTCTAATCCGTCAAAAATGGAAATAAAACCAAAATAATAGGGTTTTTCTGAATGAGGCAGGCTTTAAGGGGACCTGGATGCCTCCACCCCATCTGTGGTCCCTGGGACCGCTCCAGGGCTCTGCAGAAAACAGCTGGAGAAACGAAGCAATAGAACAGAAAGCAATTCGACACTGCCTGTCCCATGTCCCCTTTCCCCTACGCACACAGGTATCCAGCCAGCCAGGAAGCTGGTCACCACCTCTGTCTCTCTCTCTCATCCCCTCCATCTAATCAACCCCCAAGTTCTACTGATTCTTCCTCCTGAGCAGCTCACACACCAGGCATATGTCCCCACCGGGGCACCGTACCGTCCTTCATGGCCCTCTCCACAGCGGGCAGGTGTACCATCAGCATGGTCCCCTGTAGAGACCCTGAATCCCGTGAGGAGTTATAGCAGTACCCTCAAGCCACCAGCAGGGGGCAACACAGAGCCGCTGCTTCGTCGTCACAGCCGGCGACCAAGAACAGAAACCTAGACCAAGGGGCGGCTAGCGGGGATCACCCCACAAATGAATCCATGTCACATGGTCACTGCCGCTGAGCATGAAACCTGCTGACTCTTCTCATCCACACCCGGCTCCTTGTGCAGGGTCTGCCCTATGAGTGCGGGTCCGAGCAGAAGCAGCTGGTGGACTGAGCCCTCCTGGCCTCCGGTATCTCACCTCTACTCTTGGCACACCCCATGGCCTCCTGCCTCCCCACTCACCTGCACCCGGGACCTTCTGGAAGTCTCCATCCGCCTGCCTACCCGGCATCTGACAACCTGGAGCATGACAGTTTTGTAGAGAGAGGCAAGTCCATTTTCTAGAAGCCCAGGCTGTCCATGTCTGATGATGCCTCCAGGCAGGCAGGCAGACAGACAGACAGACAGCAGGACCAATTTCCCAGCACTCCCAAGAGTCACTCATTTCCCGGGGACCCTGCCATTCCCTTCTGTCCCTCTGCCCCCCTTCAGGCAGTCATGGTCCACTCAGTTTCTACAAGTATCTTTTCCACCCGTCCATCCTTTCCTGTTGACCTCCATGGCCACTACGAGGGGATGAGCCAGATCACCACCATTTCTCTCCTGGGTCCTTGCCCAGCCTCTTCCTCCCCTCCCCACTTCCAGCGCAGCCACCCATCGGTCCACAAAATAAGACCATGTCAGTGTCCTGCCCCAAATGCCATCCTCAGCGTAGACCCGGCAGCCTCCCACCTGCACCAGAAGGTCGAGAGGTCCGTGGATCCATAACCACCCCGCACTGGGGGCCAGAGGCCCACTCCCCCCGGACCACTGTCCAGCGGGGAGAACGGACGGAGACTCCCGCGAAATGGCTCTGCAAACCTCACCAGACAAGTGAAAGAGGCAAGATCCGAAAGAACAATGATTCTGGAACTATGAAGTTCACTGTGGTCACCCCTGGAGGGTGACGACTGGAGGAGGGGGTAAGCAGGGGGACAGGGGGAGCTGCTCTGTTTCCCCATCAGGGGGCTCGCTAGCTGCAGGGTGTGAAGAGTCGCTGAGAGGCATGCTCCTGACGGCGGAGCCTCTGGGAATGGTACACCCACCTCCCTACGGTGCATCGAAAGAACAATCGCCTTTGTACACACAGAACCTACTTACTAGCTGATGTAAGGAAATAGAAGGCTTCATTTGGGATAGCCAGAAACAGAAATTCCCTATGCAAAACCAGAACCAACCTTTCTGTGGCTTCCCACGCCTCAGAGGCACACCTCCTCCAGACAGTCCTCCCGAGGCCCCCATGCCAGGGCAGTGCCTCCTCTGAGCTCCCATGGCTGGGTGCACACAGGCCTGTCTCACCATGCCATCACTGTGCTGACACAGACCCTTGTCCACCAACAGGACCTCAGTGTCCTGAACCCCAGCACCATCCGGCCACACAGCACACAGCCAACAAAGGTGAGCAGAAAGGTCGTTCTCTCCCTGCAGAGGCTCTGAGGGCTGCCCAGGCTTTCAGATGCTGAGGCTTAGGGTTCCTTTATTTCAAAAACTTTCAAAAACCACGAGTGACTTGCTGGGGGGATTTAACCTGACAGAATCTGTGGAACGTGACCCGGCAAAACAGTTCACCAAATAACCAAGGCCCACTCCCTGCCCACCCAGGAGTCTAAGTAAGTCTCGGGATTTATCCCACCAAGATCAGGCCCGACCATCTGAAGCTGCTGTTTCTGCAGGGTCAAAAAATGTTGTCTCTCAGCAACTGCATCAGATGCAGGCCACCAGACCCACACACGCAGGCTCCATGATGGCGCGAACAAGGAAAGTCCCTACGGCTCTCTTTAGGATAGGAGAGGGATGGAGTGTCCCAAGGTCATCGGTATCCACCCATAGGGGATGGCCAGAGAATATTACGCGCTGTAAAATAAAAAAAAAAAGAACATCTTTGGTGTGCTAACGAGGAAAAGATGTCCCCATGACGTCACTAAAAAAAATGAAAGCAAAGGGCAGAACCGTTGGTATAGCATCCTTCCTGTTTGCATTAAAATAGGAGAGGTGGCCTGACCAGGCGGTGGCGCAGTGGATGGAGCGTCGGACTGGGATGCGGAAGGACTCAGGTTCGAGACCCCAAGCTTGCCAGCTTGGACCCAAGGTCGCTGGCTCCAGCAAGGGGTGGCTCAGTCTGCTGAAGGCCCGTGGTCAAGGCACATGTGAGAAAGCAATCAATGAACAACTAAGGTGTCGCAACGGCAACGAAAAACTAATGATTGATGCTTCTCACCTCTCTCCGTTCCTGTCTGTCTGTCCCTATCTATCCCTCTCTCTTCCTCTCTCTCTGACTCTCTCTCTGTCCCTGTAAAAAAAAAAAACAAAAAAAAAAAACCAAATAAATAAATAAAATAGGAGAGGTGGCACAGACATCCACTTACACGTGTAAACGACGAGGAGGCGTGTGTGTGCATGCGTGCCCTGAATACACAGACGGTGACTGACCCGTGTACCTGGTTACACACCCTCGCTCTTTCACGCACGAAACAACGTGGGACCAACGTGAGAAGCTGGTCACTGAGTGCCGGGGGAAGGGCAGCAGAGGCACTCACCAGGGCGCGTAGGAGGCCGCTATGAAGAAGTAGATGGCCATTCGGTCACACATGTGCAGACAGTGCTCCACCATCCTGGGGCAAAGAAGGCAGTGTCACCCCTAGCCGGCCTGGGACAGCGCTGTCCCAGGGAGGGGCTGCACGGGGCTGGCCCGCCTCTATCCAGCCACCACCCCTTGGGCGTCAGGCTCCCTGTCTCTAAGGGACCAGGAAAGTGGCTTTCAAACTAGACTTCCTCTATCCCGTAGGGGTAAAAGAGAGATGTGGTGGGGGGGTCCCACGGAGTACCTTCTCCTCCTTTCCTCTGCATTTCTATTTTATATACTGGGCTTTTCAGAAAATTTCAAATGATGACAGAATTCTGTGGCTAAAAAAAAAAAAAGTACCGGCCCCAGCAGGTTGGCTCAGTGGTAGAGCGTTGGCCCGGCGTGTGGAAGTCCTGGGTTCTATTCCTGGTCAGGGCACATGGGAGAAGCATCCATCTGCTTCTCCACCCTTCCCCCTCTGCTCTCTCTCTCTCTCTCTCTCTCTCTCTTTCTCCTCCCCTCCCACAGCCATGGCTCAATTAGAGCAAGTTGGTCCCCGGCGCTGAGGACGGCTCCATGGCCTCCACCTTAGGCTCTAAACAATGGCTCTGGTTGCAAAGGAGAAACGCCCCGGATGGGCAGAGCATCGCCCCCTGGTGGGCATGCTGTGGTGCTTGTGAGAGTCTGTTTCTGCTTCCCTTTCACTCACTAAACAAAAAAAATAAAAATAAAATAAAAAATTTAAAAAGTATATAAGCTATTAAACTATGCGGCCTCTAAAGACTCTAGATTCTGTCATTGTGGTTTCATGTCCAGGCTCTGGAGCCGGAAGGCCTGGGTTGGAATCCCAGCCCCAGAAGCACTTGGGGACTATGACCCTGACCACGAGCCTCCCTTGCCCGGGCTCTGCCCACTCCTCTGCAAACAGGGAGGCCGGGGGGAGCTGCTGTGGGGACTGAGAAGCGAGCGGGTGCAGCACAGGAAGTGCTCAAGAAGCATCAGCTCCAGGCTGAGCATCAGCGAGGCAGAACTCCCCATCGGGCCTCGGGCGTCAGCCCTCAGCCCCGGTCCCCTGAGGCCACGCAGCATGGGCCCACTCCGTGGGCTGGGCGGCGGGTACCTGAGGTGGCTCTTCTTCCAGGAGATGGTGTGGAACATGGTGGACACCACGAAGAGCCCGCAGAGGCCGAGGCCGTAGATCCAGGCAGAAATGGTCTCCCAGTCATCGTCCGACAGGAAGTAGAGGTTGGAACTGCCGAGGATGCTGGGGATGATCCAGAGCTGGAAGCAGGGAGGGGGGACAAGGGTGCGCCGGCCTCTGTCCTGGGGTCCTGGGCAGTGCAGAGCCGGCCTTCTCTCCAAACCTGCACCTTCCAACAGAACTTCCTGCCACGGTGGGAACGTCCTAACCTACGCTGTCCAGCTGGGGAGCCACTGGGTACGGGTGGCTTCTGCCACACTTGGGAAAAGTGACTCGTGCCACCGAGGAAAGGAACTTTAATGTCATTTCATTTGAATTTATTTCAATGGCAACGTCGACAGCCACACGAGACCAGGGGCTACCGTAGTGGGCAGCGCAGCTCGGGAGAAACAGAAAGCCAGAACTCCCTGCTTCAAGGAGCAGCTCTGGCCACCGCCCCATACTCTGCGTCCCTGGACACCCCTGCCTCGAGGTCCCCAGGCACACCGCCCTGCCCAGGCCTCTACACTGTCTCACGTGCAGCCCCCTGAAGACAAAGTCCCTCCACCGCGTCCACCGGGAAAAACCTCCTTCCTCAAATCTTGGTTTATCTGTCCTTCCCTCCAAGAAGTCTTGAGAGGTCCCGGGAGCGGAGTGGAGGGCTCAAGGACCACAGCGTACCCTCCCCCCGCCCGAGCCACCGAAGGCTTGGGGAGCAGGCCTGTGGGGCCGTCACGGTGGGATGGAGACCCAGAATCTCTCCAAGGGCGAAGAGGCTTGCCTCTCCTCCCCTACACCCGGACCTGGCAGTGCCCCCTCCGCTTTCAGCCCCCCAGGCATGGACTCACGGCGCAGACTCACAGCGTGGGTGGCACAGTTAGCGGCATGTTCGTACTCTGTAGGCTGGTACCTCTTGTGGGCGGGGACCCGGTGGTTCATGAATCTGGAAGGAGAGGCAGCCCTCGTGGGAGCCCCGCCGGGAAACCACAGAACTCCCAGGAGGCCTGAAGACCTCGGCCCGGCAGGTGGGAAGGAAGGGACCCTGCTCCCAGCCCCTCCCCTTCTCATCTTCTCTCTGTCATCTTTTTTTTTTTGTACTATTCCATCTCTTGCGCCTAATCCCCATATGGTTACAGAACTTCGCTAAATATTGGGGTGTGGCATTCTCTTCATTTCCTATTTTTCATTTTCTTTCCTGTAACTGACACACAGTATATCTCCCCGAGGGCATGGCTTGACAAACTTTTACACGTGCACACGTGACCACAGCCCAGGGGCCAGAGCGCACTGCCCACCCCTCAGAAAGTGCCCTTCCTCCCTTTCCCAGCGGGCACCTTCCCCAAGGAAACGCCCCCTCCACCCCCCTGCTTTGTTAGCTTAGATTAGAGGTTCTCGAACTCCTTGTCAATGGGAACTGAGACACCAAAAACTTTTTTTCTCCAAAATCCCAATTTTAACTATGAAGACCCACAAAAAATGAGAAATGAGCACGTGGCTCAGAACAAAAGGCTCGATATAGTACAGTGCATGGAGCATCTGTGGAGCACCTTCTGTATACAGGGTCCATGCCAGTACAGCCCGTGGAGCATCTATGGAGCACCTTCTGTATACAGGGTCCCTGCCAGTACAGCGCACGGAGCATTTATGGAGCTCCTTCTGTATACAGGGTCCCTGCCAGTACAGCGTGCGGAGCATCTATGGAGCACCTTCTGTATACAGGGTCCTTGCCAGTACAGCCCACGGAGCATCTATGGAGCACCTTCTGTATACAGGGTCCGTGCCAGTACAGCGCATGGAGCATCTATGGAGCACCTTCTGTATACAGGGTCCCTGCCAGTACAGCGCACCGAGCATTTATGGAGCTCCTTCTGTATACAGGTCCCTGCCAGTACAGCGTGCGGAGCATCTATGGAGCACCTTCTGTATGCTCTCGTTACATTACATCATTGATGAAGTTTGTTGAGCACTTCTATACCCTCTCAGGGAACGTGTGCTGATCATCAACCATGTGCTGGGGGGTGGTGGGTGCTCTCGGAGCTCAGGGGAAGGACAGATGGAGATGCTCCTTCTCCCACAGGGTCCAAACACAGTGCAGGAGCAGATTAAACACTGGCCTTATGATCACAGAGAAGATGGGGACCCATCCCTTGGAAATGGGAAGCACGGCCTCCTTAGGAGGCCGAAACAACAAGCCCATCAGCCCACCTTCTTCACGGGTGGCCCTGGAGGAAGTTGTCAGTGGCCACGACCAGTTTACTATAAACACTATGTATTGACAAGAAAAATAGTGTTATGGGTTGGACTCTGTTCTCTAAAACATCTGATGTTGGAGTCCGGACTCCCAGAACCCCAGACTGTGGCCTTATGTGGAAACAGAGTTGCTGCAGGTGAACTTTGTGAAGATGGGGTCTCACTGAAGGGGGCGGGCCCTGATCCAATAGGGTGGGGGTCATTATAAGAAGAGAGGAGACACAGAGGCCACGTGACAATGGAGGCAGAGATTGGAGCAATGTATCCACTGGTCAAGGAACACCAAGGGTGGTTGGGAGCCACCAGAAGCCAGGAGACAGGCCTGGGGCAGACGCTCCCTCTGGGCCTCAGCGAGAACCAGCCTTGCTCACACCTTGCTCTCCGGCCTCCAGAACTGGGAGGGAATGACTTGTTGCTTTAAAAGCCACTACATGGGTGTCATCATTTGTCACCACAGCCCTAGAGACAAGGGTCCATACGGTGTCCATTTTGTATAGATTCTGCCTCAAAGCCTCCAGGGGACTGTGCCAATTTGCACTCGTTTTCCTTGGCGGGGCTGGGACGGAGCTAAGGCTGTTTCTTTGGAGTGGCGGGGGCAGGTCTCACAGCACCACCAGGCGCGGCTTGTTCTCTCTGCTTCTGGTCCTTTAACAAACACCACAAAAGCCACCACCCACCGTGCCAGCCACAAGGGTTCGAGGGTGATGTCATGGTTGCTGTGGGAACCCAAGATGGGCAGTTATTCATTTATTTCTGGGTTCCACAAGACTTTCCTTGTCCCTCCCTCCCCAACCCGACCCCGAGGTGCTGGCAGCTACTGAATGCTCAGGAGTGACAAAGGCCAGGCCGGGAGACAGGGCCTGAAGCCGGGGCAAATGCCCAAGAAATCCCATTCCCACAGCCTGCAAGAACCAAGAACTTCTCTTTAATGCCGCGTTAAAGAGAAGCCTCATTTCTTTCTTCGTGAAACTCCACACAGGCATTTTTAAGAGGACGGCGAATTCATTTGTTTTCAAGTTTATCTTTTAATGCACCTACAGTCAAATTTCTCTTTTTTTTTTTTTTGCCCTAGTTTTAGGAGCCTCGCAAATGTAGAGAGCCGTGTAACCAGCAGCCCAGTCAAGAGAAATAACATATCCTCCATCCCTCCCCCAAACACCCTCATGTCCCCTTGGTCCCCGGGTCCCCCACCCCAGCCACCACAGCTCTGTTCTCTGTCCCCACAAACTGCTTTTTCCAGAAGGTCACATAGTAAATGAAGTTGTACAGTAGTCCGAAGCCTCTTTTTTTTTTCCCCCCCCCCATGTCTAAAGAGAACTTATAGTATCAAGTCCAAATGCCTTCTTAGGTGGGAGGGAACTCTTTAAATGCCACACAGGGATTTTCTTATTTTCCTATTCAAAATGTGTTGGCCAAGGTTGCGGGTTCGATCCCTGGTCTGGTGGGAAATAACAGGAATCAACCAATGAATGCATAAATCAGTGGTACAACACATTGATGTTTTCTCTCTCTCTCTCTCTCTCTCTCTCGCTCGCTCAAATCAATAAAAAAAAATTTTTTTTTAAATAGCAGTTACGAAACGCATTCAAGACAAACTTGTTTCAGACAATAAGAAAACAGAGCTTCCTGAGCGGAACACGACCCGTCCTGGCAGTGACTGTGGACCCTCCCCTCCTCTTTTCTTCTCGTTCCTTTCTCTTTCTCTTCTGTGCTCGGCTTCTTTCACTCGGCTCACTGTGTGTGAGGCTCATCGAGCTCTATCAGAGGTCCCTTCCTTCTCGCTGTGAGAATGCTCCATCGTGCGGGACGGACAACGGCCCGTTTAGCTGTTCCCCAGCAGGGGCACAATGGAGCCCTGTCTCACAGCTGAAACAGACAGATAAAATTTAGAATGTGCGGCTCAGCAGCGCTGGCAGTCAGATAGATAGGCAGGCAGCCTTCCAGATTGTGGGAAATTTCTCCTAAAAGAGCTGACGTTTTTTAGCAGGCCATTGCTGGTTTAAATGAAAGGTGGTGGTGGGGTGTGTGTGTGTGTGTGTGTGTGTGAATGGAGGGACATGGGCCTTTCTGCTTCCTTTCGGGAGAACAGAACCCCCATTCTGTGACCAGCCTTGGATTATTAGCTGACCACAGCATGTGATGGGGTTGGGAGGGCGACTCTACGTGAAGGGGTCCCACACACTCAGGTCCGGGGATCTGGAGGCAGGTGCTGGCAGGGAGACAAGGAAGAAGGTGAACCCCCATCCTGAACTGGAGAGGCAGGGGTTTTGGAACGAGGCCCAGCTGGGAGGAAAACCCCTGCACAGTCGCTTAGCCGCTGGGTGAACTATGGGAAATGACTGGACGTCTGCTGGCCGCAGCGTCCTTCTTTATACAGAGAGATACTACGCCCTTGCCTGCAGGAACCAGGAAATAATAGGGCTCAAAAGCCCACGCCGCGGTGCCCGCCACACGGCAGCACTCACAGAATGGGCGTTCTTTTCACCACTGCCTGGAAAACTCCCCCGAAGATCCCAGGCACCACTGTCCTTACTGGTGCGTGACTCGTCCAAGTCCTTCACACAGAGTGTCCCGTGGAAAGCCCACACCACCCTTGCAAAAGCAGACATGATTATTCCCAAGGGAAGAGAAGGCTCCAAGCGGTCAGGCCAACCATTCTCAATCCTGGTCGCACATTAAGAATCACCTGGGCCTGACCAGGCGGTGGCGCAGTGGATAGAGCGTCGGACTGGGATGCGGAAGACCCAGGTTCGAGACCCCAAGGTCGCCAGCTTGAGCGCGGGCCCATCTGGCTTGAGCAAAAGCTCGCCAGATTGGACCCAAGGTCGCTGGCTCCAGCAAGGGGTGGCTCGGTCTGCTGAAGGCCCGCGGTCAAGGCACATGTGAGAAAGCAATCAATGAACAACTAAGGTGTCACAACGGCAACGAAAAACTAATGATTGATGCTTCTCATCTCTCTCCGTTCCTGTCTGTCTGTCCCTGTCTATCCCTCTCTCTGACTCTCTCTGTCCCTGTAAAAAAAAAAAAAAAAAAAAAATCACCTGGAATACTGATGGGAGATGGATCGACAAAACGCGGTCCATCCCCACATCCATACAATGGGATATTATCCACCCAGGACCTCAGGACCAAGAGACAAACACTGGGCTCTGCATGGGGGCAGCAAACACAGGGCAACTCGACGGGGCGGGCGGCCGACCAGGGCTGCCGGAAGTGCTGTGTTGCAAAGGCCTCTTGGGGAAGGGATGCGGTGATGAACCAGCCATGTCTGCCATGGGCACGGGGCAGGCAGGAGGCTGCCACCCCCTCTGAAGGATTCCCCGTGTGCTGTCACTGCTCTCCATCTCTCTGAACCTCATGACAACGCTGCCCACGGAGCAGGGCTGAGAGGACAGTTGTCATTTCACACTGCGGTTTAGAAGTTAAACCACAAACCAGGAAGCAGGAGAGCCAGGGCCGGCACCCAGACCTTCTGACTCCTGGTTTATACCTTGCCCGCAGCCACGTCCCCTTCAGCCCTGTCCATGGTTCTGATGAGAAAGGTTCTGCCGTCAGCCTTTTACACTCTAGTATAAAGTATCTGGGCATTCTGTCCAGGACAGAGGACTAATTGTGGATCTGGAGGCAAAGGAAGGGAAGGGACAGAGCTCAATCCCAGCTCCTGAAACCATAGCCCCAGTGGCCAGAGGTCAGTGCAGCCCTGACCACAAGTGGCCCGTAACCACAGTCCCTCTGAGCCCTGGCTTAGCCAGTCTGTCCTACCTTGAAAAATCCAGACCAAGACTCCCAGGTCTCATAGGCCAAGGCAAAGCCCTGGAGAACCACAAACAAAAGGCCTGTGCCAAGGCCAAGAACAAGATGCCAGGCAGCTTCTGCACGGGCTAGAAGGTCCTTTGTTCTGGGGACTTTGCCTCTTGTTTCCCACCCCTGACTCAGACCCTGCACTTCTTGCTCAGCCGTGGGGCGCCCTCCCTGGGGCCCCATCAGCATGCCCCTATGCCTTCCACACACTCTTCCTTCTGCTTGTAAGTCCCTTTCCCTCTTCCTAGCTGGAGAGCTCCTATTCAGCCTGCAGAACGCAGGTCCAAGCCTCCCTCCCCCCAAAGCTTTCCTTGGTCCCTGCCTTCACCCCCCCCCCCCACGCAGACTGAGTCCAAGCTGCTTTCCCTCCCCGCCAGGCCACTGCACAAGCTCGGATTCTCTCATCCCTCCTTCCCCAAACCTTCCTCCCCGGAGTGCTCCTGAGCAGCATGGTTCCTGCCCTTGGCTTCCCACAAGTGCCTGGGCGACCCCTATCATGAGGCACAGGACGTGTCCTCGGGTCTTCTGGGACTGCCTCAGCCCCTGGACTGCATGCGAGGGGGCTGGCCCTGACCCGGCTTGTCTTCCTGGTACCCACGCAAAGCCAGGCGTGCAGCAGGTGACTCCTGGCAGGTAACCGGAATGATCCATCTTCTCAGAGCATGAATTAAGTTGTTCAGACTCAAGACAGCAAATGGAAACAGTCTAGCTTTTAACACCTCCTCGGAATTTCTGGAGTCAACCGACTGACTCCTGAGACGTGGGTTAACCCAGCCAGGACGAATGTCTTGCCCAATGTCACACAACCTCAGTGAGGCTGATGTGGGAAAGCAGAAGGCGTGGAAGGGAGCACCAGAGGCCAGAGGGGGCGGGGAGAAGGGGAAAATGTTGTGTTTTTTTTCTTTATATTCCTTTTCTCTCTCTTTCTTTATATCCTGTGTTGCTTCTCCAGCTACAATATTCATTTCCGCTTTAAAAATCAAATAAGACCAAAACACGTTAAGTGTTTAAAATCAGTTTTTGAAACCAGATGCCCCGTCTGAGTACGGAGAGGGGAGGGGCCGGTCCCAGAGAGTCCTGGCAGGTCCCCAGAGGCCCACGCATGGTGGCACGGGTGGACTGGAAGTGTACCCTGGACGGGGCGGGCACCAGACCACAACGGGAACGAGAGGACACAACTCCACACCACGACGGGGAAGCACTGCAGACGTCAACATCAAATGGCTGTACAGGCTTCGAGTCTATGTATAAGAACTCCGAGAACCAGCAAGAGGAGGCTTTGGGGATAAAAGCCAGGACAGGGCTACCCCTAGGAGCAGGGCAGTGACTACAGGGGACGTGGAGGGGTCTCCGAGGACGGCAACAGTGAGCGTCGTGACCTGGGCGCTGGTTCCACAAGGGCGTTGAGTGTGTGGGCTGTGATGGGAAGGCCCGCTTTTTCCTCGGAGGTGGGGAGGTGGGGGGTGGACTATATAGGTCTAAAGGGTTAAAAGCTGGAGCAGACCCAGGCTCCCAGTGGGCTAGGTGTGGGGGGCTCTGTGAAGGTGTCCTCTCCCAGCCACTGCCCTGGGGCCTCTACAGAAGGGGCTGCATCTCTGCCCCAGCAGGGGCTAAGATTTGCTGCTCCCACCTGACCAGGGCTTGTCCCTGCGGCCTGGGCTGAGGGCAGCACAGCTGCTCCCCCTCCTGCCACCCCACCCCCCGTTCAGTGGGGAGCAGCCAGGCCCAAGCCTCTGCGCCTCTGTGAGTTCCCCCTGTCCTAGCCTGGGCCCCAGGCAGGGCGGGGGCGACCCCAGAGAGAAAAGCCAGGCCCCAGGAAAGCGCCCGCAGCCACTCTTTCCTGGCTGGGCTGGTGCCTGGTGGCGGCAGCACCCCGGTCCCCAGAACAGAGAACTTCCAGAGATCTGTCCAGAAAACAAAGGAGGCCTGTCTGTCTGACAGAGGCAAGGACAGCCCAGGGCCAAGCTGACCCCGGTGCTCGGAGCCTCCCCCACTCCAGCCTGGCCGTAGGGGACTCTTTGTGTCCATTCATGAATTCACAGCTCCTGGAAGGCAGACAGCACCTTGGCTCAGCCTCTGGGAAACAGAGTGGGAGGGAAAACAGCCCTTGGGCCTCTGCCACCCGGGGAATTAAAACCAAAATCCCAGGAGGGGGTGGGGGGAGCCAGGAACGGAAAGGGGAAACTGAGCAAGAGGTGGGTGAGATGGGGTGCCAGGGCCGAGGAACCCTGGCTCGGCCATGCTGCACTTGACCCTGCATGTGAAAGGTGCCCCCCGGAAGGTGTGTGCCTGGAGATACTGAGCAACTAACCCTCGGCGGGTGTCTGACCAGTGGACAAGTCAGGGGACACAAAGGGTTTAAAGAGCCAGCCCCCTGCCACCCCTGCTCCAAGTGGCCTGGCTGAGGAATGGTCAGCAAAGGGACAGGACCTACCTGCTCAAGTCCGGGGGACTTGGGACACACCGGGAAGGGTAGACTCTGTCTGGAAGGACCCAAAGCTACACTTTTGTACTGCTGCTGCCTGCTGAAGACGGGTTTCTGGATAAATCCCACTTCCTGTTTCTCCCGCACACCTGTCTGCTCAGGTTTGCAGCCGAGGCAGGGAGCAGGAAGCCGAGACCCGATGCTGTTGGAATGACCAGTCCCCGGGCATCCGGCCCCATCCCACGCCACCGGCCATCACGTCATGGGCACCCCTGTGGCCAGGTCACATGCATTTCCTCACACCGTCCTCCCAACAGTCCTACGGGGAAAAGCATCATTTCCCGTTTCACACATTTCTGCACCACACACCCTCACCTGGTCACATAGCCACCCGACATCTAGGCCTGAATTAATGAACCATCGAAATGCAGATTTCTATTTGGTTCAGCCAAGGGTCCACAGTGAGGGAGGGAACGTTTTCTTGGTTGACCTCATGATCTGACAATCACAGCCCCAACTGTGCCCACAGCCTCTCCTGCTCCAGCTGCAACTAAAGACATCAACCAAAGCAGTAATTATCAAAATCGGAGCCACAGCCTGATCAGGCGGTGGCACAATGGATAGAGCGTCGGACTGGGATGTGGAGGACCCAGGTTCAAGACCCCAAGGTCGCCAGCTTGAGCTAGGGTCCATCTGGCTTGAGCAAAAGATCGCCAGCTTGGACCCAAGGTCGCTGGCTCCAGCAAGGGGTGGCTCGGTCTTCTGAAGGCCTGCGGTCAAGGCACATGTGAGAAAGCAATCAATGAACAAATAAGGTGTTGCGACGGCAACGAAAAACTAATGATTGATGCTTCTCATCTCTCTCCGTTCCTGTCTGTCTGTCCCTATCTATCCCTCTCTCTCTCTCTCTCCTCTCTCTCTGTCCCTGTAAAAAAAAGAAAATCGGAGCCACAGCGTTCTCCAAGCCCCATCGTTGCTTCCCGCGCTCCTTCTGTCTGGTTGGTGACAGAGCTGTGGGAGGGTCCCTGTAAAGTGGGACTGGAGGGTATAGGTCCCTCTCCTGATATAAGGCTAAACAAACACCAGGGGGGTCTGCAATGACCTGCTTCATTCAGAATTCTTCACTGTCCATTCCGTGACCAACCAGGCCCCTGCGGCCCTACAGGACACATCCCGCACTCGGGTAAGTACATGTACCGGGGCCACCCCTCATGCAGCCATGGAGGACCCCGCACTCAGGGAAGCTAAGGGGCCAGCTCAAGGGCATGCCCCCACAGGGGCCGGGGTGGACGATAGACCGATACATGGTCAGAACTCTCCCTGTGAGCTCTAGGCCAGACACCCGCGGTCCTCCAAACAACTCTAACAGCGGGGGGGGGTGTCTCTTATTCTGTCCATGTTACAGAATAGGAAACCAGGGCTCAGAGATTCAATCAACCCAGTGAGGTTAGCACTATTATTATTACCCATTTTCCGGAAAAGGAAATGAAAGCACGGAGAGGCCAGGTAGCTATCCAAGATCCCACACGGCCAAGGCGTAGGGGTGGAAGGGTGCAATGCCAACCCTGGGCAACCCCGGGTGGTCTGACAGCAGAGGCCACCCACGGAGCTCCTCTACTGCACACATCTCTGTGCCCTCGACTCCCAGGTACTGCGGAGAAGACTCACCTGCTCTCTCCACTGCCTCCAGGTTCAGGGGCGGGGGGGGGGGCAGGGTTAGGGTTAAGGTTAGGGTTAGCTAGGGTTAGGGTTAGGGTTAGGGTTAGCTAGGGTTAGGGTTAGGGTTAGGGTTAGCTAGGGTTAGGGTTAGGGTTGGTTAACTAGGGTTAGGGGGACAGCCATAATGACCGTAGTTTTCGCTCAATAAGACATACTTATTTTTCCCCCCAAAAGTGGAGGGGGAAATGCCCCTGCGTCTTATGGAGCAAATGTTCATTTATTTTTAGCTGCTGCAGGGCACTGCGTCAGTAAACATATGTAGAATGAGCGCCGGCGGGGGCGTATCATGCCCGCCACAGCGGCGTGTAGAATCCCCACCGTCTGTCTGAGCTTCTTAAATTCTGACAGGAGCGACGATGATGTTCCTGGGGTTCGCGGACAACTAGAAGAGTACGTGAACATTAAAGTCTCTCCTCATGTGTTAGTAACAGTGCTAACGGTGGTTAATACTGCTGTTGAGCTTACACGGTGGGAATACTGTGGTATATTTTATTAAGTATGTTAACACCTCATTTGGTTCAGAGTATTTTATTTTTTCTTATTTTCCTCCTTAAAACCCTAGGTGCGTCTTACGGTCAGGTGAGTCTTATGGAGCGAAAAATATGGTACAATGTGGTAAAACGGGATGGAGACCGAGGCGAAGGAACTGTGGTGGCAAGAGCAGGCGTGGGGAGGCAGCGGACGAGGGGAGGCAGACTGGGGAGCGCGAGAACAGGGCAAACACCCAGTTGCCCAGGCACGTATGCGGGCTGCCCTGTAGAGGCACAGCCGCCAGCACCCGCCTGGCTCCAGCTCTGGGTCCTAGGGGGCCCTAAACCATCCTGTTGTCTTACAATGGCCCCTGTTTAAAATGACATTGCGTGAAGCAAGAGAGAGGACTCGTGTCTTTAGAGGTTAATTCGCTTGTCCAAAGTCACACAGCCAGCGTTCATCGAACAGATGCTGACCGGTACCGAGGTAGATGCCAGGAGAAGACAAGAGTGGACATGCACAGGTGGCTGGACTATACTTCCCAGCCTCCCTTGCAGCGAAGTGGCCACGTGGGTTCGTCTTGCCCAGGGAACGTGAGACTATATGCTATCTGCTCAGGCACGTTTTTCTTTCCAAGTCAAGAACTAGACAGTTGCCAGGACTCAGAAGCACCCTGTGTATCTTTCCCAATCTTGACCTCTTGCTTCCCTCTTTTAGAGGTAGCCACTGACCTAATTTTGCAACAACCATGGGTTGGCTTTTTACCTACCTGCCTCTGTATTCCTAAACCATCCAGTTGTTGGTCTGCCTGTTTTTGAGCGTTGTACAATTGGACGCGTACTTTCTCCTGTGTTCTGCTATCTCTTACCATTGCTGTTCAATGTCCTCGCATTGCCGGTGGGCACTGGAGTTTCTCCTCACGGCAGGACACCACTCCGTCGTGTGACTACACACCATTCTACCAACGACGGACCCCTGGGTGATCTCCGGGTCTTGCCTGCCATGAGCAGTGCTACTGAGATCCTTGACCCCTCACCCTGGTGCGCCTGTCATCGTTTCTCTAGGATAGATGCCCAGAAGAAGAATGGCCGGCCAGGTGTGAGGATGTGCCCCTGACGCAGTTTACAACGGGTCATTTCTGTTTTCCAAAGTACTATGAAGAGTATTGTCACCCTTCTTCTATACTGAGTAGTAAGACCAGTCTCTCACTCTGCCCTTTGCATTTCCTTTATTACCAGTGATGGCAAGCCCGCTGCTCAGCTGCCTTCTCTCTTCTGCCAAACGACTGCCTTTACCTTTTCCATTGGGTTATTTGTCTTTTCCTAATTGTAGATTATAAGTACTTGTTGGCTAAGTGTTTGCAAACACGTCCTTCAAGGGTGGGGCTTTTCTTCTCCTTTCTTCACAGCATTTTTTGAGGAATAGAAGTTCTTAATTTTTAATGCAGCCCAGTTTATCCATCTTTTCTTTGGTGGTTTATACTTTCTGTGCCTTCGGTAATCTCTACCTATCACGAAGTCCTAAATATATTCTTTTGTGTTTTCTAAAAGTTTTCGAGGTTTGTTGTTTGGGTTGTTTTTGTTTTGTTTTGTTTACTTTATTTCACTTTTAATCCAGCTAGGGGTACTTCTCTTGTATGGTGTGAGGTAGGGCTCCAATTACATTGTTGCCATCCAGATAACCAGTTGCCTCAGTAGCAATTATTTAGCAGAGCATCCTTGCCTCCACCAATCAGCAATGCCACCTCTGATGAGCGAAGTCAATGTCTTTATATGCATGAATTACTTTCTGGTCTCTCTATTCCATTCCATTGGTCCATTTATTTAGCTCTGCACCCACACTACACTGTCTTTTAATTCCTTTAGCTTTATGATAAGTATGTTTCTTGAGGTACATAAACCATTTAAGGTCTCTAGGTTAGAACCTTAAAGATTACCTGGTTGAATCATCCATTGAGAAATTGAAGCTCAGAGAGGGAAAGCATTTTTTGCAATGTCACACAGCAACTAGGAACAATGCTTAAGGATTGTGTTCTCCCTACCCCCAAAATTCATATGCTGAAATCTAATCCCCAGTATGATGGCATTTGGAGGTGGAACCTTTGGGGTATAATTAGATTATGAGGGTAGAGCCCACGTGAATGGGATTAGTGCCTTTAGAAGAAGAGGCCAGAGGCTCCTTCTCTTACCACCACTTGAGAATACAAGAAGTCGTTAGTGTGAGTGTGTAAACCTGAAGAGGGCCCCCACCAGAAACCAACCATGCTGGCACCCTGACCTCAGAGCTCCAGCCTCCAGAACTGTAAGAAACAATTCTCTGTTGTTTAAAAGCCACCCTGTCTGTGGAACTCTGGTTTAGCAGACACAATGACAAAGGCAGACATCCATCTCTCACCCTGAAGAATATTCTTGTCCTATTCAACATGGCAGCCTCTGGCCACATGTGGCTACTGAGCACTGGAAACATGGCTAGTCCAAACGCAGATGGGCTGTACGTACAAAATACACACCAGATTTTGAAGACTTGCAGTAAAAAAAAAAAAAAAGTAAAATAGCTCATGAATAATTTTGTTTATATTGGTTCCGTGCTAAAAGGAAAAACACTGGATATAAAGAGTTAGCTGAAATATATTCTTACATTAATTTCACTTTATTTTTAAAAATCTTTCTAGGACAATGAGGTAGAAAAGCAGCCACACAGTAACCTGAACGATACTAGAAAATTTAAAACTATATCTGTGGCTTGTATGCTATTCTATTAGACAGAACTGGGTTAAGCTATTACATTCATGCAATTACAAAGCCTTTATGAAGGACCTGATGTGTGGACTGTGCGGTAGTTAAGGGCCCCACGATGAGGGGAATGAAAATAGTCCCCATCAATGCATCCCACTTCCTCACTGGACTCATCACCCAGAGAAGCTGCATCTGCCCCAGCATGAAAGAATGAACTCAGAGTCCAGCCCTAGCCCAGCTGGGGACCTCTATTTCCGTCACAGGGTAGGCAGCCCCTGTGTCCAAATCCAAAGGTCGTTTAGACCAACCCTCCTGTCTTTGCAGATCAATCAGCTAACGTCCAGAGAGGCTATGACACCTACCCAAGATCACACAGCAGGTGTGGGGCAAGCAAAAGTCCCTGGCAGAGGCTTCAGAACTCCTTCCCCGCCCATCTCACCTGTAGCCTCCAGCCCTAGGCTTTCCGCTCCCCTTTGACCAAACAACTAACTCACATCTCACGACAGCATAAAGGACCCTTGACAACTTTGAAAGTCCAAGTGTCCATACCGCAGTGGACCCCGTGGATCTGTGCTGCCTACCACACCGCCCCCCCCCCCCGTTCTGCCCAAAGAAAATCTGCTGGAACTCATTCTTACATCCTTCCTCTGTGTGGCCCCTCTCCCCACAGGACTCCCCAACTTTATGAAGGAGACACTCAGAACACACATCGCCCCTCCAAGAAATGGAGCGTGGGCCAGAAGGGGAAGAACCAGCCCAACCTCCCACCTTCCCTGTCCCCATGTTATGCTCTGTGAGGGCCTCTGGGGTCAGCTGTACTCAATCTGACCAGAACTTGTAGAAACTTCAATGCAATCAGGGACCCTCAACAATGAGACAGTGGTTATGGATATCAAAATGATAGCGGCCTAGCTCAAATTCACCCCCTGCCACTCTACCCAGAGGTGGAGACCTGAGAGCGAGGGTACGAGGTGAGGGGTCAGGGCAGGAGGGGTGCCCCCCCTCCCCAAACTTGCTGCTAGCAAGGAAGAAGCCAAGGCTGCCCTCCCAGGATGGACCTTCCTCCCGGAGACCACTAGGGGCTGAGGGGCAACTTCAGGAATGGGTTTTTATGCCAGCATTTGGGTAAGCCCACCCACCCCAAACTCCTAGAGGAACTTAATAACAATGCCCCCCACCCCCACTGCCCCTTCATTAGGAACCAAAGTGACAGGAGGTTGGCTTCTGCTCAGCGGTCCCCTGGGACTGTCATCACCATTTAAGGAGAAGAAAGTCAGCCTCAGGGGACCACGGACCTCACTCTGTGCAAAGGCCACCATGTACAGGCAGGTCTTCCCAGGTTCTGAGCCTCAGTTTCACACCGGAAAAGAGCACCTATCCATTCTTCCTACTTGCTATGAGGGGGTTCAGGGATGGGGCTGGGGTACAGGCGTGGAGGGAGGGGGGTCGGGGCAGGGAGGGGAGGGTGGCTGGAGGGATGGGTCAACGCCTTTTATCATGAACAACAACACCGAATAGACTTCGAGCTATCCTCACTCCAGGCGCAGTGCAAGTGCTTTCCGGGGATCATCTCACTTAATCCTCGCAGGGACCCCAGCGGTGGGGGCTTTCTCATTATCCCCGTTTTGCACACCTGAAAATTGAGGTTCAGAGCGGTGAAGCGGCTCCCCAGATGGCAGGCACCCCGCTAAGAGAGGGGCACTGGGAACCTGCGCTCTCCGGGTCCAGGGCGCAAAGCTGGGCGCAGAGACGCTGACAAAGACCACAGGGCGGAGTCTGGTGTCTGGTTTCTCGCAGTGAGTTAGGGTCCCTTTAGGGACTGGAATGCTCCTGGCGGCTAGGGCCGCGACAGAGCCGTGGCTGCGCACCCCCGGCGCCCCGCTCACCTCGCGTACTTGGTCTTCTGGAAATCCAGGAGCCGGGGAGCGAACATCGCAGCAGTTCCATCGGCGTCCAGCCGGGGCTCGGCGGACAAGAACTTGGCGGCCCGCGGGGCGCAGCAGGTAGGCGGGCGCCAGTCGGCTCGGGGCGGGGGCAGAGGGGAGGTGGCGCGGGCTGAGCCCAGCAAGGGTGCCAGGAGCCGCCAACGCAAATCCCGACCAGATGGTGGTGGAGCTGGGCGGGGCGGGCGGGGGGGCTCCGGGCCAATCGCCTTAAGTCCCCACCGCCCTGGTGTCCTCCCTGTGCCTGGCGGACCCCTCCAGGGCTCGCCAGGGGTAGGGAAGGGAGGTAAGGGAGGGAAAGACTGGGGGGAGGAGAGAGGGGTTCTGAATGCAGCCCCTTCCTCTCTCCCTGTGTCCCCCCCCCCCCCCCCGCGCGCCTCGACCCCACCCGGCCCATAGATTTTTAAGTCGAGAAGGCGGGGCGGGCCCTCAGCTGGAAGGCAGCGGACACCCACCGCCTGCGCGCGGGCCCTTGGCCCCAGCGTAGCCGGGCCGGGAGTGGACTTGTAGCTCGGGCTGCCGCACCGCCGGTGCCGCCTGCCTGGTTGGTCCCTTAGGCACGAAGACCCCAAATGATCCACCCCGAATGACTGCCGTCTCTGGGGTACCATCCCCCACCAGAGGCTGTGACGCTGGGGACCCTCAGGACTGAAAGACACCGGCACACCGTTAGGTTGCCAGGACTCAGGGTACCCAGAATGTGCCCATGCTCTCTGCGTCTCCTACGAAATCCAGCTTTCTCCTTTAGGAGACCTTGGTCAGGATTCTGGCTATGGGAAGCCACCTACTGGAAGGGGTGAAACCCTTGGAGGCTGCTGGAGGCAGGAGCCTTCAACCGGTAAGGACAGATCCCAGAATTCAAGGGCAAGCCCTTCCTTCCCAAGCACACGCCTCCCCCTCCTCTTCTCCTGCCCCTCTCCTCCCTTCCCCTCCCCTGCATCTTGTTCCCAAGTCCCAGCTCCTTGCTACTTTTTATAACAACTCTTGATTTGAGATCTTACTACACATTCAGAAAATCATCCCACTCACACCCTCCCCTGAAGGTGCTAGAACAAGATGAAGGACAGAGAGACTCCCTCTAACTCCTCTCTGCAGCCAGATGTGGGCACCCATGGCCACACACTCCTGTTATTGGTGAGAACCAGGGGTGCAGGTCTGTACAGTCAGAGGCCACAGCCCAGCTTGGGGAAATGAGGGACTGTGGCTGGGGGAGGGAGGGCTAGAGGTAGGAACCAGAGAAGGGACCTAGGGATGTTCACAGGTAAAATCCACCAGACACTGTTGATGGATTAGAAGTGGGGGGTGAGCCCTAATCGGTTGGTTCAGTGGTAGAGCGTTGGCCTGGTGTGTGGAAGTCCTGGGTTCGATCCCCGGTCAGGGCACACAGGAGAAGAGCCCATCTGTTTCTTCACCCTTCCCCCTCTCCTTTCTCTCTGTCTCTCTCTTCCCCTCCCACAGCCAAGGCTCCATTGTAGCAAAGTTGGCCCAGGCACTGAGGACGGCTCCATGGCCTCCGCCTCAGGTGCTAGAATGGCTCCAGTTGCAACAGAGCAACACCCCAGATGGGCAGCGCATCGCCCCCTGGTGGGCATGCCGGGTGGATCCCGGTTGGGAGCATGCAAGAGTCTGTCTGTCTGTCTCCCTGCTTCTCATTTCGGAAAAAATGAGAAGAAAGAAAGAAACGGGGTGCAGAGGACAGGGGCATCAGGGATGACCCCTGACCCTGCTGGGTGGGGACTGCCATTTCGGGGGTGTAAGGGGGAGTGGGAGGAGACCAGAGGAGCAGCAGCAGAGCGGCAAGAGAAGGTGCCACGTGAGCTTGAGGTCAGGGTTGGCATGAGTGGAAGGCCAAGGGAGAGAGTGTCGTGGGACAGCAGTCCGGCAAGACAGGAAGTGTCCCATCCTCCTGGGGTGGGGCTGGAAGACTGGGCTGCAAGGGTCCCACAGAGCCCTGGGTTTCAAATCGCCCTCCTCAACCTCCTAGAGCTGAGACTCCAATATGATTGCACCAGCCTCACGCGACCTGTACGTTAAGCGAAATAAAATACAATTTACAGTGCAGTTCCTGGGTCCCGTGGGCCACATTTCAAGTGTTCAACAGCCACCTGTGGCCAGTGGCTACCTCAGGGGGACCATTTCCACAGTCGCAGACAGTTCTGTGGGACAGATCAGCTCAAGATCATGGAGTCAGGTGCAGGAAACTTGCTTCAGTTGATCATATACGTTTTGTGTCCTGGTTGGGATGGAACCTGTATTTCTTACTGAGAGTCATAAGAATGGTGAAGCTCATGGCTGTAGTGACCAGTGCATCCTGTTCCCTCACATGCAGGAGGGAAAGTGAGGCTGAGAACTCTGCACTTCACGGCCTCTTCCCTGACCTGACCTCCATCACAGTTGCTCCGACCCTCACCCCACCCTGGGCCTCATTGTCACCCAACCAAGACATCCCTGGCCCGGATGACAGCCACACCACCTCCTCAGCCCTCACCCTCAATTCCCAAAAAGATCCCTGCTGGCTTTACAAAGGTAAAGGCCCCAAGAAGCCTGATCTCAGGCCCCTACTTCCCAGAGTGTCCACAGGTAACCACAGCTCCCCAAAGGCCGAGGGAGCCGCAGGCCAGAGCCTGGACCTCCCCAGGCTCCTGGCCCCTCCTGGCTACAGTCAACCTTCAAGCAGGGTCCCAGAGGAGACCCCTGAAAGGAAACACAAGCCTAGAAATGGATTTTCTTTTTCTCTAAGAGAAAGAAAGAAGGTGAATAACAAATCAGTTGCTATTTTTACTGCCAGCATCCAGTTGTTATAGCAACCAAGGGCCTGACTCTTGTACCCAGAGTCAGGGTTGGGCTGCATGGCCACCCAGGAGGAGATGAGGTGAGTGCCGAGGGGCAGCCGAGAACAAGTCCTGAGCTCCTGACTATGGGGCCTTTATGGGGCCCCACATCTACCCCAAGGTCAGAAGTCCACCTCTGCTCCCCACTGATCCCCCTTGGCTTGGTGGGTGGTCCCTAAGATATCTACCTCTCTTTGGTGCAAGCCCACCTCGTTGCCAGCTCTGTGGTCTCAGGCTCTGCCCTGCCTGTGGCTAAGCCCTGCCCACCGTGGCTGGGAGTAAGTGATCATGCCTTCTCTCCAGGGGGGACCTGCAACCCTGGCACGGTGACAACTCACAGACAGAGAAGTAAGTCAGCCCTTCAACCTCTCCTGGCCAAAACCCAGCCCGCCATCTTTCCTCCTTCCCTGCTGCTCCTTCTCTTGTCTCCCCCTCCGGAGGCGGCACCAGTACCACCCCACTGGGCCAGGCTGGACAGTGGTCGAAAGCTCCCAAGGTGGCCTTCCCAGGACTCAAGGCCTGGTTCAACCGCCACCCAGTTTTGTGCCTTATGGCCAGGGGCTTAACATGCAAACCTCCGTTTCTTTCACTTGTAAAATAGGGGTGACCGTACCTAACTTGCAGGATGGCCAGAGGAGCAAAGGTGGCCTGAGCCCCACATCATTACCGAGAGTGTGTTTCCCCTTTAATCCTCTTTGTAACTCTGTATGGCAGGCATTGCTGTTGCTGATTTACAGATGAGGAAACACGCCCAACCAGCCACACAGCTGGACTGAGAATCAAACCCTCATCTGTCTACCCCTGAGCCCCCGACCCCCCAAGCCCCTGGCACTACTGAGCAGACGTGGTTGATTACGCCTTACAGAGTTCCCGGCTCTGCGGAGGGGCAGGAGTGGGAGCAGATAAAGCCCTCCCAGCGGCCCAGGCTCCACTCCCCACCTCCGCAGAGCCCTGACCACATCAACAGCCTCCTCCCCCAGGAGGCCAACCTCGGCTCTCTGTCCCTGGGACCCCAGGGCACCCTCTGACCTGACTGTCTTCCCCTAACCTTTGGGTGACTTTAATCCCACTGAGCCACCCAGCCTGGAGGTGAGGGCGGGAGCTTCCCAGTGTGCCTGAGTGAATAATCTGTGAGTCCTCTACCAGCCCCTCTCACCACTCGCCACTCGGGATGCGGCTGCTATCTGGAATGCAAGCATCTGAAAGCTGAGATATCCCCACTGAGGCGGCCTTCTGTTTTCCTCTTGAGTTGAGCCCAAGGAAATCTCAACACCTGCTCGGGGTGAGAACTGCCGTGTAGAGGGAGTGCACTGCTGTACTCTATGGCTGATGGAAGGAATTTTAAGGATCCTTTTTTTTTTTAAGACTTTATTTGTTGATTTTACAGAGAGAGGAGAGGAGAGGAGAAAGAAGCATGAACTCATAGTTGCTTCACTTTAGCTGTTCACTGCTTGCTTATTGTACATGTGCCTTGACCGGGCAAGCCCAGAGTTTCGAACCAGTGACCTCAGCGTTCCGGGTTGATGCTTTATCCACTGCGTCACTACAGGTCAGGTAACTAAGGGTCATTTTAAGCACAAGTCACATTGGCCTTCTAGGCTCCCAGTGAGGCACTCACCTAGATTATGGATCCGATATTAGGAGTAAGGAGAGGCTTATAGAGAGGCTAGCTGACTTCCTCAAGGACACAAGCTAATACAAATGAGCTGGGGTGTGAACCCAGATCACCTGCCTACAGACCCCATCTCTTCTCTGAGCCCAGAGGGTTCCACTGTGTCGTGTCATCTAGCACCAGAAGGGTAAAAAGGTTCCTGGCCCACCAACCTCACAGCCGTCACATGGGCTTCCAACAAGAATGAATCCATTCTTTCTTCATTTCAGTTATATGTTCCAGCTCTAACATTTCCCTGTGGTTCTTTGGTGTGTTCCCATTTCTCCGCTGAGTCCCTCTTCTGTTCAATACTCATGTGTGTATCTTTCTCTCAGTTCTTGGGTGTATTTATAATCGCTGCTTTCAAGTCCTTGTCTGCCGATTGCAACATCTGGGCCTCTTTGGTTTGGTTTCTATTGATTTTTTTTTCCCCTTTTCTTTGTAAGTCTAGCGAATTTTTTTTTTATTGGATACTGGCATTATAAACGGTACTTTGTAGAGACTCTGGAATTTGTTATGTTCCTCTAAAGCAGGGGTGCTCAATACATCGATCGTGATCTACTGGTCAATTGCGAAGGAAGTGTGAGTAGATCGCATGACATTAAAAAGACATTTGTCTTTTGATTGGCATACAGGGTAGCCAATATGACGTCTGAACTTTTGACACCCTACTCATGCGCGTTAAACCGAGCTAACTTGTTCAGTTACATTGCTGCGTAGTTAGCCTTCAATTTATTTAAACTAAATACAACAAAGGGTATAAAAATGAGTGCCGTAGCTGGTCCGAATAAGAAGCCTAAAACCTACCACTTTCATACAGAATGGGAGGGGATTTTTTTCACTATGTCATATTCTAAGTGCGTTTGCCTCATCTGTCTGTGTGCCATTGCTATTCCAAAGAAGGGACATGTGGAGCAGCTTTTTCGGACTGTTCATAAAAACTATGACATTGACTTTCCTCCGAAAACAGAGCTGAGAAGGAGAAAGGTGAAAAAAGAATACACAGTATTAAATAGTAATAATAGTAACTTAAATAATGATAATGTAGAAGAAATAAATTTATGTTTTGAATTTTTTAAATACTTTTTATTTTATTTTTTTACAGGGACAGAGAAAGAGTCAGAGAGAGGGATAGATAGGGACAGACAGACAGGAACGGAGAGAGATGAGAAGCATCAATCATTAGTTTTTCGTTGCCATTGCGACACCTTAGTTGTTCATTGATTGCTTTCTCACATGTGCCTTGACCGCGGGCCTTCAGCAGACCGAGCACCCCCTTGCTGGAGCCAGCGACCTTGGATCCAAGCTGACGAGCTTTTGCTCAAGCCAGATGGGCCCACGCTCAAGCTGGTGACCTCGGGGTCTCAAACCTGGGTCTTCCGCATCCCAGTCCGACGCTCTATCCACTGCACCACCGCCTGGTCAGGCCTATATTTTGCATTTTTATTGTAGGTAGATCATTTTGACTTGGTCATCTTATAAGTAGCTCGCAAGCTGAAAAAGTGTGGGCTCCCCTGCTCTAAAGGGTGTTGTTTCTTCGGTGTAGAAGGAAGTTACTTCCAGTGCCTCCTTCCCTTCTAGAATCACCCCCCAAAAAACTTTCTGGCTCTTTAGTCAGCCCCTAACTTTGACCTCTGATGCTCCAAACCAGAAAGGCTATGGGACTGAGGCACAGAGCCACAAACTTGCAGATGTCACTCTCTTTCATGATTTGCCTCCCTTTTTGGTCTGCTCTTGTCACTCACCTGTACCTTCCAATAATATCTGTATCTATGTAGTTATATATTATCTATATGTATATGTACCTATTAAAATAGTTTACATATAATTATATGTCACAGGTTTTATGATCTAAATATTCTGGATTCTGTTTTATTCTGTTTTATATGTGGGTACATATCACTGCTGGAGAGTTAGTCCAACCAGGCTTCTCTGTCCTCTGTCGTCACCAAGAGCTGGACTCCAATCCGGCATTCTCTGTTCAACCTCCTGTAAGCTGGGTCCCGAGCCCGACGGCACGGGCCTTGCCCCATCACTGCCCAGCCAGGGAAACCATGAAGGGCTCTTCTTCCTTCTGGGCTTAACTCTCCTGAGCCAGCTTCAGGTCTCCCCAGAAAGGAAAGAAGCATTTCCCAGGGCCAAGCTTGTCACTAGTCACAGGATGGGTTCCCGGGAAGCAGGCTCTGAGCTCCGACATGAGATTAGCGTGAGGAGATTTATTAAGGGGGTGTTGTCGGGGTCACAGCAGGGACCGGGGATGGGGGAAGGTAAGAAGGGGCAGCCAGAGAGGCTGGGCTGCTGGGCTCTGTTGACACTGGCCTCAGCAGGCCCAGAGGGGGGTTCTGAAGCCGGGGAGACCCTTCAGAGGTTGCCCCAGGGTTGAGTGAGTTGAGCATTACATCCCCATCCATCAGTCACTGGTTCAGCTGTGGGATGGGGACAAGGGGAGGGTGAGGCAATGCCCCGAAGGGCTGACAGCCTGGAGGGACACCTCTCATTCCAGATCTGATTGGGACCTTACTGTCCTAAACTGCCCAGCAGCCTCATTCCGGGTCCCTCCTTGACTCTCTTCCTAGCCTCCCACCTCCTGCAAAGAAAAGGCCCTTCTCCCCTCCGCTCCCCTCCTGACTTAGCCGGGAATCCAAAGCCTGAACTTCCAAAGCAGCAGAGATAAGAGCAGGAAGCAAACCAGATGAGGAGGTGTGTGGGGTCAGGTCGTGGGGCCTTTGGCTTTTGTCTCCTGGACATCTCTTCCCTGAGCCCGGGGGGTTCCTGTCCTAAGTGCACGGGAGCAGAGCCTGGCATTACATCTGCCTTTGCAAAGCGCCCAGGGCACGTTCCAATCGGAACAGTCTCGTTTTCCAGGAGCACACTGGGGCTGGAGAGACCTCGAGGATGAAGCCAAATTCAAATCCAGACTCTCCGCTGACTTTGGGGCTTAGATGAAAACAAAAGAAAACAGCCTGACCCGGGGTGGCGCAGCGGGTAGAGCATCAACCTGGAACACTGAGGTCGCCGGTTCAAAATCCAGGATTTGCCAGGTCAAGGCACATATGAAAAGCAATCGATGAATAAGTAAAGTGAAGTGACTATGATATTGCTCCCTCTCTCTGTAAAATCAATAAATAAAGTCTCTAAAAATTTTGTGGGCCCTGGCTGGTTGGCTCAGCGGTAAAATGTCGGCCAGGCGTGTAAAAGCCCCGGGTTCGATTCCCGGCCAGGGCACACAGGAGAAGTGCCCATCTGCTTCTCCACCCTTCCCCCTCTCCTTCCTCTCTGTCTCTCTCTTCCCCTCCCACAGCCAAGGCTCCACTGGAGCAAAGTTGGCTCGGGCACTGAGGACGGCTCCATGGCTTCCACCTCAGGAGCTAGAATGGCTCCAGTTGCAGCAGAGCAACGCCCCAGATGGGCAGAGCATGGCCCCCTGGTGGGCATGCCGGGTGGATCCCGGTCCGGCGCATGCGGGAGTCTGTCTGATTGCCTCCTGCTTCTAACTTTGGAAAAATTCAAAAGCAAACAAACACATAAAACGAGCAGGCACATCAATAAGAATTCGAGTTGTCATAAGAGGACGACTTGTTAGAAGATCAGGTGACTTCCCCACATTGGCAGAAATCCTCTAGATCTGTATCTATTTGTTTATTTATTTAGTTTATACATTTATTTGTTGATTTTAGCAAGAGAGGAAGGGAAAGAGAGAGAAAGACAAACATGGATCTGCTCCTGTATGTGCCCTGACCGGGGATCCAACTGATAACCTCTGTGCTGCAGGACGATGCTCTAACCAACCAAGCTGTCTGGCCAGGGCTCAGATCTGTATTTAAATTTTCACACAAGGCAAACGGAAATATCATATTAAAATATACACAAACTGGTGTGATGTGATAAGTAGATACCAGAACTTTTCTTTGTTCCATACGCATAAGAAACGCAAAACATGAGTCTGTCTCAACAGGTACTGATAGATAAATTGTGCTTTTCTCAACATTTACGATCCTGAATTTTTACCAACCCAGGGATCATGGGGTTGGAGAAGCAAGAGGCTGGGACCTGGGCTTGGTGCAGCTTCTGACAGGTGTGTCCTCTGGGCCTCGTGTTTAATTTCTAAAATGAAGGTATTCCAGCTCTAAAATTGTGACGTGAAGGAAAGAACAAACTTGGCGCGGAGTGGTCATACTCCGCCAGCCATGACGGTTGGCCTTTCTCTCCTGGGGTTTGACTAACATGCCAGCCCTTTGTCCACCCTTGCCCCATCTGTCCTACTCACCCACCTCCTGGTTACTAGACATCCCCAATCCTGGGATCACCCCCCCCCCCAAGATAGGAGCCAAGCCAGGATCCAACTTGGCAGGGCACCCTTAGGGTGGGGGGTGGGGGGAACCTATGTGCTGGGCCTTGCTGCCCTCTGGTGGCAAGAAGTAGGGTTATCACACGCTAAAAAATGTGACAGTCCCTTGGAGCTGGCACTGATGGAGGCTGAGGGGTGGGGGTGGGGGTGGGAGAGCAGTCTTCTCATTTACAACCAAGGGGTTCCATTCCAGCCAAGGCCTGACACGTGGGAAGCGGGATGGGGCAGATACTACACAAAGGCAAAGTCTTCAGGGTGGAAAAGAGAGAGCACCCCCAGGTTCCAGGAGCTGGTGCCCGGGACACTGGTGGCAGGGAAGCGTTGAAGTGGCTGGTGTCTAACTATGTTTTGGAAGTAGAATCTGCTCTGTGTAATCGGGGTGTGGAGATAGAATACACGTGTACAAACGGCCAGTCCACACTCAGGATAGAACCTGCCACCGGCAGCAACCAGCCCGCGCTCCAAACAACGACCCCTGTACCGTCATCCCCAAAGGTCGGGGCCTGATGGATAACCGGCAGCTTCCCACGTTGTTGTCCGTGTTAAGAGCAACTGGAGAAAGCCAAATAGGCTCCCCTAACCACTCACAGGGGATGTCCTGCTTTTAATTCAGGGGTCCCCAAACTACGGCCCACGGGCCGCATGTGGCCCCCTGAGGCCATTTACCCGGCCCCCGCCGCACTTCCGGAAGGGGCACCTCTTTCATTGGTGGTCAGTGAGAGGAGCACAGGATGCATCCGCACCCATAGTTCCCATTGAAATACTGGTCAGTTTGTTGATTTAAATTGACTTGTTCATTATTTTAAATATTGCATTTGTTCTCGTTTTGTTTTTTTACTTTAAGATTTCTTTTATTTATTTATTTATTTATTTTAGAGAGGAGACACAGAGTGAGAGAGAGAGAGAGAGAAAGGGGGGAGGAGCTAGAAGCATCAACTCCCATATGTGCCTTGACCAGACCAGTGCAGGGTTTTGAACTGGGGACCTCAGTGTTCCCAGGTCGACGCTTTATCCACTGCGCCACCACAGGTCAGGCTTGTTTTTTTACTTTAAAATAAGATATGTGCAGTGTGCATAGGGATTTGTTCATAGTTTGTTTGTTTTTTTATAGTCCGGCCCTCCAACGGTCTGAGGGACAGTGAACTGGCCCCCTGTGTAAAAAAGTTTGGGCACCCCTGACCCTAATGAACCCACGTACAGCTCCCCCAGGCCCAAGCCGTCCACCAGGGCCCAGCTGAAGCCCTCTCTACTCCCGCGATGAAGCTCCCCCTTCCTCTGCCTGCCCGAGTCTCTCCAAGCACAAGTGACGGCGGGCCACTCCGTTACGGTAGCAGGCTCTGCTCGTTTCCCACGGGTGGCTGTGTTCATACCCACAGGTGTGAGAGAGAGGAGGGGGCCCCTGATGGAGATGGGGAAGGCAAAGGAAGGAGAGGTTTTTGGGGAGAGCAAGAACCTGCTTGGGGTGTTTAAGTTAGAGATGTCTGTGAAAGCCCCATGTGAGGCCCCGTCAGGGCAAGAGCTGGCTCCCTCACTCCATTCTGGAGCTCAGGGGAGAGGTCTGGACAGGAGGACTAAATCTGGAAGTCAAAAAATAGGATAGTACAGGAGAAGGTGCGACATCACCTGAAATAGTGAAAACATTCTTGGTACCCACGAGCTGGGAAATGCTGTTTGATTCCGGTAGGAGAGCTATGCCCTGGAATCCTGTGCAAACTGGTGAGGGGAAAATAAAATGCACCCTGAAGTGGCCTGGAAATGCCCCGAGGGTTCATCCTTAAGCGAAAGGAGGAACAGGCTTTCTGAAATTCCTGCCACATTGTTCTAGAAGTGCTTCCCTCCACCCATTCGATTTTCATCGCCTTATTAGGACGTCGGTTACATTAGCCCTTGTTAGTTACTACTGAGGAAACCGACGCTCAGAGAGGTAAGGGGACTTAGGTAAAAATACATACAATACCCTGTGAGAATCTGAGCCAGGACTGGAACTTGCGATATGCCCATCTGATTTCAGATGTTGGCAGTGTCCTGACCTCTCTCCTACCGCCTCACCTTATGCAACGTGTACTCCATCTCCCCCTCCACTCCAGCCCTTGAGTCCCTCCTCCCTGCCCTCGAGTTTATTTAAGACTCTGCCTGCCTGAGCGCTGCTCATCTCCGAATGATGCGCGTTAAGAATTCTTGAGGAATGTCTTGAGCGCTTGCCAAGATGGCTCTGCTCTAACGTGAAAAGGAGGAAGGGCGGCTCTCCTCTCTCTGGGATTGGCATCGGGCTAGTAGTCACCTGGAGAAATTCCGAAGTGATGACAGAAGCTCCCGCGCGTTCTTCCACACGCTACGTGCCATCTGGAATGTGAGCTCACGCTGTCCTCGAGGTGAGCTGAGACATGCGGTGCGTTACGGGAGTCATGTGCAAATGAAAGGCTCCCGCACAAATCCAGCTCGCTCTCCAACAGCACGTGTCTGTGGTTCCCCTTCATACCCAGCTAATAAAGCAGTGGAACAGAAACTGAGTGGGCAGAAGCCCTCAGCTCCCGCCCCTTCTGGCCATCAAAACCAGAGACCCAGAGCTCAGTTCTTCAGGCACCTAGTTCACATTATTCTAGGTAGTGGGAACACAGAGTCAACGACACAAAGATCCTCCCTTTGTGGAGCTTATGTTCTATCTGGGAGGGGACATGCTATGGTCTATTGGAAGGTGGTGAGTGCTATATAGAAATATAAAGCAAGGAAAGGGATAAGAAATGGGAGAAAGTGAGGCGGGGGGGGGTTATCCAGATGTCCATTCCAATTCTCTCCTAACCCCAAAAACTTACATTAAGGTGAAGAATGCTTGACAGTGGGTTCATGCCCTTGGAATTCACCTCCTTATCATGTGCCCTGTTACTCAGGTGGATGGTAGGATAGCCTACCAAAGACTCACTTGTGGCATCAGCGAGGACACCACACCCCGTGTGAGGCTTGGGTGTCACTCTACAATAGGCAGTATGTGCCTGCCAGCTAAGAACGACAGTGTCTCCTTGCATATCACGTCTAATAATCCACTTACGCAATTTTTGTCTTCATACACATAACCATAGGTTCTCTGAATTTTGAGAGCCTAGTCCCTGGAGTTCGAGGTAAATTGAAACTCAGTTTACCCCCAGGGCTATTTTGGGACTTTTTATTTGTTGAACCAATGGGGGGAGAGAAGGGGTTACTAATCTAGATGGAATAATAAGGTTCTGATGAGCAGGAGGAAATCGGGCAGCTTTCCAAAGTAAGAGTCAAGGAGTGCGTCTATAACCTGGGGGATTTCCTTGTGTCAGTCACCTCTTGATGGGCTTTTGCTCAATCATATCAGTCCGTAGAAAGTTGTGTCAAGTGAAAACAACAGAACTGGTAAGACACGGCTCCAGCCTGGTATCTTTATTTCAGTAGTTGGCTACGTAGGCACTTACCTATGTGTATTGATACCTTTACACATGACCGCACATATCCTTCTGACTGCACAGTCCCTACCCCTTCCGTCCAGGTTAAGTGACCCCCTTATGCATTCCTGATGGGGGGAGCTCAAGAGTTAAACTTTTAGCTTGAGTAGCAGGAGATCTAGTTATAACCAATAGGTTTAATGGTTAACGCAGGTGAAAGCTTTGCTCCTGGAACTGGGACACCTGAGCGGGACCTACAGGACTTCATGAGGTCTGCACGCAACTCCACCTTTGTGCCCCAGGGATCTGCAAGCAACGCCTTTGTTCTCCAGGGACGGAACCCGCTAAGACACAGCTGAAGAATTACTAACAGATCTCTGGAATGCAACTTTTAGCTAATCATTAACTTTCCCTTGCATCCCCAAACCCCTTACCTACCCTCTTCTCCCCCTTATAAAAAGGTTAGTTTTTCTAGGGTACGCAATTCCCATTCTCCTCAGATTGCCGGCATCTGAATAAAGCGCCCAAAAGGATTCAATCCGTGCCTCTAGTTACTGGGCTGAGGGGTGAAAAGCAGCCCAAGTGCGGCTAGTTCCGGTTTCACTTATTGTACCCTGCTTTGTAACTGTTCGAGTATCCACCCCCACCCCGCCCCCAGCTCGCCGACGGCAAGGAGGCCTGTTTAGTTCGCAGGGAAGTTGCTTCCTAACTACCGTATTGTTGAACCAACGAATATATATACGCAGGGTGGAAGCCTCACCTTGGGACCCCGAAAGCGTGGGCCTCGGAGAAGAGAGGTTTCCATTCCCAGCTCTAACACTTGGCAAAATGTTAAAGCAGTAGGTTGCTGTTTCTGAACCTCAGTTTTTAAATCTGTAAAATAGGAATGGAATAGTCTCTCCAGAGAGTTGCCGTAACATCAAGAAAGATAATGCACTCAAGTATTTAACACAACAATGGTCACATGGCGCGTTTCTAATACTAATATAGCGAAGGGGATGCACCCGGCGCCTTCTCTCTCCCTCCATGCGCATGCGCGGCGCTTTCACGCGCCTACAAGCCCCGCCCAGCGCGCCCCATCGCGTCCCCACGCTTGCGTGTGTTCGAACGGAACGCCAGCCCGGGCCAGAGGTGAAGGGGCGGGATCTCCGCAGCGCGCCTGCGCCGTGAGAGGCCCGTGCGCCGAAGGGGGCGGGACGCGCAGGCGCGCAGGGAGCCCCGGCTCCCGAGCATAAACAAGAGCGGGGTCGGGATGAGGCGGCGATTGATCCCCGGGCAGCGAGCGGCGGTGGCGGCCCAGGCGGCGGCCCAGGCGGCGAGCGGGGCCCGGCGCCGACCCTGAGCGCACGCGACCCCATCACCCCCGTCCCGCGCGCGCGCGCGCGCGACCGCAAGCCCCCGGCCGGGTCCACCCGCGCGCCCACCCACCATGAACCTGGCCAGTCAGAGCGGCGAGGCCGGCGCCGGCCAGCTGCTCTTCGCCAACTTTAACCAGGACATCACGTAAGGCCGGGGGCCGGGGCCGGAGGGCCGGGGCTGGGGGCCGGCTGGGGGTCGGAGCCGGGAGCCGGGGCGGCGGGCGGGTCCCCGGGCCGGGAGAGGGACGGGCTATACGGCGGTGTCTCGCCCACCACTCCGGAAGGCTTTCTCTTTCTGGACCCCCCTCCCCATTCCTCACAAAGTTGGGCCGAACTTTGTGGCCTGATGACCTGTTGTTGTCTTGCCGCCTCGGCCCCGGGTCCGGGTGAGCGTGGGGTTCCTTCCTCCGCCCGCCGGCCCGTCTCAGGCCCTTCTCCTTGTCTCCGCCTCGTCCTTAGGATCCCCCTGTCCCCGCTTTTATTTCCTTTTCTCCCGTGTCTCGCTCTTCTTTTCGGCAGGAAGCTTGGAGGTCCTTCCCAGGCAAGAAACAAGCTTAGTAACCATCATCGTGGGTCGCCCCCACCCCCCCGACCTGGGGAGAAACTGAGCCCAGGGGGGTGTGACAGACACCTGAGGAGCCTGGGCTGGTGGGGGAAATAGGCCGTGACCATCCCCTAAAGGGGAAGAGCCGCTCCCGGGACCAACCCCTGGGTTTGGAACGGTCGTTTTTTCCAAACCCAGGTGGGTTTTTCAGCCGCGGTGTCCGTGGCTTGGGGCGGGGGGCGGGGTAGTTACCAGGTGAAGCGTCAGGGGCAGGAAGGATGAGTGGTGGGGCTGGAAGGCAGGAGAGCCATCTTGGGAAGTGAGTAAGAGGAAGTGATGTCAGGGGAGGGGATGGGTCTTGGGCTTGCAGAGAGATGAACAGTAGTAGTTGGTTGAGTGCAGCCAACAAAGTACAAAACGAGGTTTTTTTTAAAAAAAAAGAAAAAACTTGATGGTAGGCCATATATATGGTGGTGATGGAAAACGATTGGACTTTGGGTGGCGGACATACAATGCAGGTACACTTGAAACCTACAAGATGCAATTAACCAATGTCACCACCCCCAAATAATTTAAAAGAAAATAAACAAAGAGGACAAAGAAAATTTGATTGTAGAGTGGCCAGCTCCAGGCCGGTGGCGTGCAGCAAGGTGCAGCCGCTCCTTCCAAGGTTGTGAAGTTGATACTGGACTTACAGACCGTCCCGACATGGGACTGGGCTGTATTGAGGGTTGGAAGGGAGCCAGTTACCTGTCCAACGGCAGATGCGGAAGCCCCGGTTCAGCAGGGTTCTTGGATCTAGGGCTGGTTAGGAGTGCAGTCGGGGCAGGACTGGCATCGGTCTCCTGGATTCTTCTCCCTGTTCTTTCCACTCTGCCACCTGATCATTCTACCTGCAGAGGAGGATTTTGAGGGGAGTAAATTTAGAAATCGGACTGTCACAGTTTTTTAAAGATTAAATCACCCAAATACCAGAGTGGTCCATGTAACCAAAAGCCAGTACAGCAGAAACAGTTTGGGATAAGCTGTTACAGGTGATCATAATTGGCATAGAGTAAATTATATTCATGCAGGGAGGGAATAGGACATTTCAAACCAACTGTGACTTTGTTTTTAAGCCCCTGGTATTCTGAGACTGGCAAGAAATGGTAGCTTGGTAGGGTTTATTATGTTTTGTATAAATCAGAGAGTTACCAAAACATTTCCTGCCATTCTTTCAGATTTTCTCCTCTCATCATTTATGTTGAAAGGAAATCAGATATAACCGAGCATTTTCTTTGCTGTTATTTCAGATGGGCAGCAAATCCCCTATGTAATAGAAGAAGCCAGAGAGGCTGTGGTATATTGATACAGTATTTATTTATAAAGTTGTGAGGAATAGCAAGTTAGGATTAGATTGAAGTTTATTGATTGAAATGTCTGATTTGTTTTCAATCTATGCGAGAAAGAGTTACAGAAACTTCTGGGGGACAGCTTCACACGAGACACTTTCCCTGCCTTACCCGTTCCACAATTTAATATAGGAAAACAATTGTTCACAACACAAGAGAGGTTGGTTTAGGGTCCACGTTCGCTATCTTTAGTGAGATAGTGGAAGCTATTTCACTTAATAGGACGTGTGCGTTACACAGTAATGCTTCCCAACAGAATGTTCCTTGTATCCCAAACGGTCTGTCCTGTCCTGCCTTTCTTTTCATATTTGTAATGGTTTCAAATATTGTGGTATTTATTCCCTATGATTCTTATCCTAAAAGTGTGAATGCATTTTATTTGTTCTTTTTACCATTTGTTTTTGTTTTGTTTTAACTAGAGCAGTGAAAGAGGCTCCAGGAACAGCTCGTCTCGGTGATGTTGGTCTTCCCTGGTTAGTTCCAGTCCTAGTTTCTGAAAGTTAACACTTTGGAAAGCTTGTATGGGAGGAGATTTTGGCTTTTTGCAATTGAAGGTAACAAACTAATAAGTAGCAGAGTATCACGTGAGTCTCAAATGAAAATAGCAGGGACAGAATTCTGCCACTGGACACGACTCTCCGTGGAAGGTGATTTGGCAATGCCTGTTTTAAGCTATATTTCTGAAAGGGATGCAACAAAACAAAGGAACTTGATCTTCCCAGTCTTCCATACGTAGACGCTGATGTTGTGAGTGTCCAGAGAAGTTATGGGTGTGGGGACAACGAGGAGACGCTTGTCTGAGGTTTTTGTGTTTCTTCAAGGTTACAGTTATTCTTCTGGGTAGGTCACCGTTCTCCTTTTTCTCATCAGCAGATGGAGGGTCTTAGGAGTAGATGGTTTTTAAGGACTTCAACTTTAAAGATTTAGGTCTTCCTGCTGTGTACAGAATGTTTGAGGAGGGCAGGGCAGTCACTGAGGAGGCCGTTGTCCAACAGCAGTGGCCAGTGGGCTTGGAGTGACCCACAGGACATGTGGTGCACTTACGGGAGAAGTAAAGGCTGCCCCTCGAGTCTCTGGGGTGGGTCTGGTGCACAGCGATAGATGACGTGATGGGGAAGGATCAGCGGAGGACTCTGCTCAGGAGGAAAGGAGCTGTGCTTTGGAAACCCTGCTGGGTCAGGGCTGGGAGTGGCAGGAGCTGGGGAGAAGGGCCTGTGCGGTGATGAACTTATTACCCACCAGTTGTTTCCTTTCCACCGTTGTGGACCATCTCCACGTAACACAGTAATGTCTGATCTCTTTAACAAACTAGGTGACGAAAAGGGAAAGTCTTCACAGACTGATTGTTAGGAAGTGGGTAGAGAAAAGAAAAAGGAGTTAAGAAAAAGATCCAATTCACATTTTCCGTTTTTTGTTTGTTGTACTGGAAATCACTGTCTTAGATGTTAAACACTCAAGTTTAAATTCACAGTGACAGTAACTTGCAGTTAAAGATGGTGGGCCAAACACAAACATTTGTTTTGGTGACCTCCCAGAACACTAATAAGATGTCAGTCGCCAAAATACCAAAAAGATGTGGGGTTTTTTTTTTGTTTTTTTTTTTACAGGGACAGAGAAAGAGAGTCAGAGGGAGGGGTTGATAGGGACAGATAGGAATGGAGAGAGATGAGAAGCATCAATCATTAGTTTTTCATTGCCGTCGTGACACCTTAGTTGTTCATTGATTGCTTTCTCACATGTGCCTTGACTGCGGGCCTTCAGCAGACCAAGCCACCCCTTGCTGGAGCCAGCGACCTTGGGTCCAAGCTGACGAGCTTTTTGCTCAAACTGGCGAGCTCGGGGTCTCGAACCTGGGTCTTCCGCATCCCAGTCCAACGCTCCATCCAGTGCGCCACCGCTTGGTCAGGCCCGAAAAGATGTTTTAAGAGACTTAAACCCTGTAGGATGGGGAGAATGAGAAAGGAGACACGGCAGCAAACTTTTGGAAGCGAGCACGTAGTAAAGGAAGTGGACCCTACAGGGCTAGCAGAGAAGCGGGGGACCAGCCTGGCTCATACCGGAGCCCCTAGAAGGCCCAGGGTTGGTAGTGGGAGCTCTGGGAATGGAGGGGGTGTGAGAGTCAAGGGGATTGGCCCAAACTCTATTTGGGAAGCAGTCGCTCTCTCCTACGGCTGTCTCCAGAGGGTACAACAGTCTCTGGATTGTGACGCTGGACACAGTTGAAAGCAGGGGTATGGGACAATGAAATAGAGATAAGATATTAACATAAATGTATCCTTTTTTTTCTGTTACAGTTTGCTAGTTTTCCTCTGTCGATAAAAGATATTGACTATATTACCTTAAAAATGACTTAATCACATGAACATTTATTGGGGAGTAAGAGTATTTATTGGGGGAACCTCTTACCTCCTACTGTTTCTCTCCCATTGATAAGCCATTGTATGGTCAGGTGTACCCTGAGGGATTATTAAAAGGGGGCTCTCCAAAGAAGGGTGTGTGAGCCTGACTGTTGGTGTGTGAGCCGAAAATATCAAACCTATTTACTTCACTATCAACCTTTTATTTTTAATTGAGTTTAGAGAGAGAGAAAGAAACATTGATTCATGCATTCATTGGTTGATTCTTGAATGTACCCTGACCCAGGATCAAACCCAAAACATTGGGTGTTAGGCCGACGCTCTAACCAACTGAGCTACCCGCCCAGGGCTAATATCACCCCTTAAAACTACCTCCCTTTATTGATAAAACAGGTACTCATACTATACCATATACACGTATCAAGAGCTAATTGGACTGTTTTTGTTAACGCGTACTGATTGGGGTGCACAGTTGTGTGGTAAACCATGCGATTAACATTCTAAGTAAGCTATTTAATATCCTAAATCGATTTCTGAGTATCTGGGAGAGCAGAGTTTTGATGACTGATTAGCTGAGCCCCATTTTAACAAATCTTACCTGTTTGAAGCACATCTGAGAGCCTAAATATATCAAAATCCAGATTCTCCTTAGTTAAGGAAAAAAGCCCGTCATTTTGCCCGTGGAAGAGGCTTGCTTTATATATGGTGCTAGTAAGCTTGGGGATTTGGTTTCTGAGCCAGCAGGAAGTTACAAAGGAAAGGTGCTGCTAATGACAGCACAGTCACGAGAAAAAGTGACAACTGTCATCCAAACGAAAGGTGGAAGATGCAGTCCAGCCATTCGATGAAGGTGTACAAACCCCTGAGCTCCTTGTGAGGGTCTGAGCGGTTACTCTATTATGATAGCGTGGTAAGTTGTTTGATATGTGAGTCCAGGAGAAATTTGCCATCCCCTTGTGTTAACACAGGAAGAGATACAAGAATTACTTTTTTAAAAAGCAGAAATGGTGCGGGGAAATGTTTTGGTGCTTAAAACAGGAGCCCTGGTTAACGGAGAACATTTTCCTGAACACCAGTTTCCTAGAAGGTGTGAAGTTTTGAGATGTTGGTTTGTCTTCAACCATCTTGGTTATCCAAGTATTTTTGTTGGGTCCTTTGTTACTTTTCAAAATATTTGCAGGTAACAATGACCTTATTGATATAATTAATTGCAAAGAAGAATGATATGAGCTGGTAGAAAATTTTGTTTCTGTTTATATTATCAAGGTAAATCAATTGGAATTTAAAAATTTAAGAGTGCTTATAGCAACTCAGTTCCTGGAACATGGTTGACCCTTGAAAACAGGTTTGAACTGCACTGTCCACTTCTACGTGGGTTTTTTCCCAACATATTAAATATACAGCTGACCCTCTGTATCCCTGGGTTTCACATGCACAGCTTCAGACAGCGTGGACGTGGGCCTTGTTCCACACCGTCTTGTGTAGGAGACATGAGCACCCGTGGGTTTCGGTGACCCTGCAGGTCTCTAGAACCTGTCCCATTCCCCCTGGACACTGAGGTTTGGGGCAGTCAAAGTGTATAAGCAGGTTTTTGACTGTGCAAGGATTGGCGCCCCCTACATTGTTCAAGGGTCACCTGTATGTTTCCCCCATGTATGTGTGGAAGGGAGGTTAGAAATCTCAGATGTTTAATAGCTGACACACTCATGGTATGAAGTGCCAGTCTCCTGGCATATCTTCTTCGGCCTGTGGTGTCCTGCCAGGTGCTCAGCAAGCAGGCGGCCCAGGGCCTGGGTCTTCCCCATCCACAGCTTCCTGCTGGGTCCTCTCGCCCTCTGTTTCTGACAGCTGTGCTGAGCTGACTTCCCTGGTCAGTCACGATCTGGAGAGGGGGACCTGCTGATGAGGACGTGCTCTGTGTAGTTGCAGCTTCTGCAGAGGGGGTGGGAGCTCCGCGGCCCCTCCAAGCCTCTGGGCAGCAGCGGCAGCACGGGTGTGGGATGCAAATTGCAGATGAGCCTCTGAAAATGGAGCTTTAAAGCTTTAAGTGAGACTGTTGCCTGTTTATGGACCCTCACCCTTTCCTGGCTGTGGGGCATGGGGCCTTGCCAGTGCCCACTCCTCTGCTCAGTCCCCACGTACTGCTCCAGACCACGTGCCGTGCCCGTGTGCGCTGACTTCTGCTAGAGGTGATGGTTGCTCTTTGGTAACATGGAGCTAGTTTGTACATTATTGCTGCCTACACGTATCAGCTCTTATTTCTGAATTTGGCTTTTTTGCAGGTCCCTAGCTGTTGGTAGTAAGTCCGGTTATAAATTTTTCTCCCTTTCTTCTGTGGATAAGCTGGAACAGATCTATGAATGCAGTAAGTGTTTGCTTTATTATTCACCCCCTCTTAAAAAAAAGTAGACAAGTTAAACTTGAATTGATGTGCATTCTGAAATTCACTGATTAAAGTCCACAAGTCCCTGGCCAGTTTTCTGCCACCCTCATCACCCGAGAGGTGGTAACCAAACAGTTTGTCTGTGTCCTTCTAGATCTTTTTCTGTTTATTTGCATACTTATAAATGTCCATAGGACCCAGATGGGCAGAGCACCCCCCCAGAAGGGAGGGGGTTGCTGGTTGGATCCTGGTCAGGGCGCATGCGGGAGTCTGTCCCTCTATCTCCCCTCTTCTCACTTGCAAAATAAGAAAAATAAATAAAAGTAAATGTACATATAGAAATATTGTTTTAAGGGTTATTTCTTACAATACATTGTATAATACTACATGTATTATTCTGTTATTTTTCCCCACTCTCAATGCCATTTAAATCATTCAAGTTTTTGTCATTCAAGACTTCCCACAGAGTTGAAAATTTGACAGCCCCCATTGGAATGATTTATTTTCTTCAGTTGTCATTTTCTGAGACTTGGGCAGCCAGCATGTGAGAGGCAATGTGGAATTGCAGAAGGACCATGAGCTTTGACTTCTGGCTGGTCGCTGTGTGACTTTAGAGAGGTTACGTCACCTCTGGGCCCCAGTGTCCTTGGTTTCCTGTTGTGTGTGTGTGACAGTGCCAGCTGAAATAGCAGCAGCAGGTGCAGTGAGACTGTGGGAAGCTCTGGACTCTTCCCACGTGCACATTACGTCTCCTGCTTTTTCTTGGTTCCATTCACTCTGTAAGTGTTTGTGAGGACCTTCTACATGCCGGCCCGGTTTTGTTTGTGGAGATGGTGGCAGTGACAAAGTTCCTGCTCTCGTGACACATTCAAATAGAAGATGAAAAACCAGTAAGTGTTTCTGTACAGTGTTAAGCGGGGGATGTAGCAAACACAGACGTAAATAAATGCCACCCCTGACCCCACCCCATTAACAAGAAAGATGAAGACAGCAGGAGAAAGGTCAGCTGTGTCAGTTACTTGAAACTGTGGAGTTCCGCAGCCCACCAGGAGATCAGGAGCTTTCCAAGCCTCTCCAGGGCCCTGGCCTCCTCTCCCAGTCAGCCCCCAGGTGCCCCTCAACTCCCTGAGCAAAGCGAGGCACTTTCCCCAGCAAGTCCCGGGGGCCCTTTATAGGAGACAGCAGGGAAGCAGAGTCCTTTCAGTCTGGGCCTCAGACTGCTAGTTCCTGCTGGCTACCTCAGATTTCACTTTTTCTTCCTTAGACTTGCCTCCTGGTGCTTACTCAATCTAAAAAAGCCCTTGCCCTGGCGTGTGGCTGGGACATGTAATCTGGGCAGTAAGGTAGCTGTGAGCTGCTGTGCCTTCTCATCTCAAGTGGGTGTCAGCGGGTCTGCAAACCCCCGAGGCTACCTTCATGTGACCCCACACACACGCTTGCTTCCTGTAGGGATTTCTTCAGACAAGGGAAGCCCATCCCTGGAAAAAAAGGGTTCCATTGGGCTTTAACAATGACTGAAGCATTTACTAAATCTAATCCAAACAAGGACCTGACCTGTGTGGCTGAGTTGTTGCTGGAGTGACTAGTCATCTGTTGGGACAGAATTTGCCCGTTTGGAGACCCAGAGCTTAGAAAGGGTGTAGGAATAGCTGGCTTCACTCTTCCTTAACTGAATCAGTTTAATGACTAATCTTTTTCCTTGAAGTTAATTTACTGTTTTTTGTTTTGTTTTTACAGGGACAGAGAGAGAGTCAGAGAGAGGGATAGATAGGGACAGACAGACAGGAACAGAGAGAGATGAGAAGCATCAATCATCAGTTTTTCGTGGCCGTTGCGACATCATAGTTGTTCATTGATTGCTTTCTCACATGTGCCTTGACCACGGGCCTTCAGCAGATCAAGCCACCCCTTGCTGGAGCCAGCAACCTTGGGTCCAAGCTGACGAGCTTTTGCTCAAGCCAGATGGGCCCATGCTCAAGCTGATGACCTCGGGGTCTTGAACCTGGGTCTTCCGCATCCCAGTTCAGCGCTCTGTCCACTGCGCCACCACCTGGTCAAGCTAATTTACTGGTTTTTGGCACCTCATTTTTCAAAGGCTTTGATGAAACAAAATGTGTTGTCTTGATAGCATTATTAAGAGTGGGTATTCACTGGCCAACATGGTGATTTCATTGTTCTTAGTGAACTTTGGCCCTTAAAAAATAAATGATGAGCCTGACCAGGCGGTGGCGCAGTGGATAGAGCGTCGGACTGGGATGCGGAAGGCCCAGGTTCGAGACCCGGAGTTTGCCAGCTTGAGCGCGGGCCCATCTGGCTTGAGCAAAAGCTCGTCAGCTTGGACCCAAGGTCGCTGGCTCCAGCAAGGGGTGGCTCGGTCTGCTGAAGGCTCGTGGTCAAGGCACATGTGAGGAAGCAATCAATGAACAGCTATGGTGTCGCAACGGCCACGAAAAACTAATGATTTGATGCTTCTCATCTCTCTCCATTCCTGTCTGTCCCTATCTATCCCTCTCTCTGACTCTCTCTCTGTCCCTGTAATAAAAAAAAAAAAAAAGATTGTTTTCTGGTAGTATTGGCTCGTTTCTCATAACTTTTTATTTTTTCCTTTGATTTGAGAGAGAGGAAGGGAAAGGGGGGAGGAGAGAGAGAGAGAAGCATCAACTCATTGTTTTACTTAGTTGTGGTCCCTTTGATTGCTTCTCATATGTGCCCTGACTGGCTGTAGCTGGCGACTGGGGCACTCCAGGGAGATGCTCTACCCCCTGTCCCCTGTGCCACTGTCCACAGCACGGTCCCTCATAACTCTCCACCCTCATCATAAAATCAGATCTTTGCTCTTGGTCACTGTTGCACTTACAGAAAGAATGAGCCAACTGGGCTTGGGACAAACGAGTCCAACAACTTCTGGTTCTTTTGTTTATTTAAAGTTTTGTTTGTTTGTTTGTTTGTTTATTTATTTTTTATTTTTCCAAGGACAGAGAGAGAGTCAGAGAGAGGGATAGATAGGGACAGACTGACAGGCACAGAGAGAGATGAGAAGCATCAATCACTAGTTTCTCGTTGCCCTTGAGACACCTTAGTTGTCCATTGATTGCTTTCTCACATGTGCCCTGACCGCGGGCCTTCAGCAGACTGAGCCACCCCTTGCTGGAGCCAGTGACCTTGGGTCCGAGGTGACGAGCTTTTGCTCAAGCCAGATGGGCCCGCGCTCAAGCTGGCGAGCTCGGGGTCTCGAACCTGGGTCTTCCGCATCCCAATCTGACGCTCTATCCACTGCGCCACTGCCTGGTCAGGCTAAAGTTTTGTTTTGTTTTTATTTAACTGGGACAGAGAGAGGGACAGATAGGGACAGACAGACAGGAATGGCGAGAGGTGAGAAGCATCAATCATTAGTTTTTTATTGCCATTGCTACACCTTAGTTGTTCATTGATTGCTTTCTCACATGTGCCTTGACTGCGGGCCTTCAGCAGACTGAGCCACCCCTTGCTGGAACCAGCGACCTTGGGTCCAAGCTGGCGAGCTTTTTGCTCAAGCCAGATGGGCCCGCGCTCAAGCTGGCGAGCTCGGGGTCTCGAACCTGGGTCCTCCGCATCCCAGTCCGATGCTCTATCCACTGCGCCACCGCCTGGTCAGGCTCTTTTGTTCATTTAAACAAGAAAACCTTTGCCCAGCAGCAGTGGGATTTTTTGTTGTTGTTGTTGTTGTTTACTGTCTTTGTTGTCATAATTTCACACTTGAAGGGAATTTGCAGGAACTCTTGGGTGTGCTCTGATGGGTGTCTGGTTGTTGTGAGCGCCCATTTGTCTTTCTCTGTGTGTATGTTTGTGAGTTTGAAGATAAATAACATATACAAATCTGTGCTCTCTCTTCCATGATACACTACTGCAACGAAGTCTTGCCCTGTTAGGCAAAATAAAGGGTGTACACTTACCACCTGTAAAATACCACAGTGCTTGAGAGGGAAAAGTAGGCTTTTTCAGAATCTACTTTATGTGTATCCTTGCATTTTTTAAGTTTCTGAGCTGGGAACACATCCTTCATGAAGTGTGCACTTCTGAAATTAAACACGGGAGACTGTTCCTTGCCTCAGCAAAAGTAACCAGGACCTGCTTCCCCGCTAGAGATGCCCCCAGAGACATACAGCACCTTTTATTACCAAACCAGCCATCACCTTCCTCGTAAGGATTTGCAAGCTGGTGCTGTCTGATGTTGCTCTGACCGTGCACTGGTTGGAATGTTAGTCTCAGTGAGATTTATAGTAGTGGATTATGCAGGGGAGGCCAGTAGCCTCTCTCTGCTTAAATCTTTTGTAACGGAAGGCCAGGCTCTTAACATGGATCGCTTTACAGCTCCAGGCATCCGACAGCCTGAATGCTTCCTAGCCCTGGTGTCTTGGGAACCGGCCGTCTTCAGTAATTACAAGGCCAGCCTTGTTCGCTTGCCCTTCATTGGCTCACAGCGCCGTTAGTCACCAGCCTAACGCATAGCGCATCGTATTCCAGGGAAGCGCTGAGCCATGAGTCCTTCCCGTAGTGGGAAGTGACTGCTCAGGTGTGTGGGCTCTGTGCATCTTCAGGTGGTAGAGGTTCCCTGGGAGGGAGATGTAACAGGAAGACGTGAAGGAGCTCTTGAAATAGTGCAGCAGAAACGCAGTGAACCAGAGCCACTAACCCTGTATAAGGGAGGCTGCTGTATGAAAGGGCTGTCCCCGAGCAGGTCTAGGCGAGCTGGCCTGTGGGACTGAGGAACTCGGAAGTGATTCCTCTTGTGTTATTCTCACTTCTGAAGCAGTGACCAGAATGCCTTGGCTCCAAGTGGCAATGACCTTGGCCTTTTTCTGGTTCCTGGCTTTTTTGGAAATTTGATGGAATTTACCGGTGTTTATCCAAGAAAACCCAATATTTGGTATGTGGTTTGGGCATTTAAAGAGACCCCTGGAAGCATGTTCTAGGATCCAGGGCCTCATGGTGTCTGAGACAGTCTCAGTGAGATCCCACCCTGACACCTCACTTCTCCCCTGTGTCTCTGTTGCCTGCCTTCTCACTGGCATACAGCCTGATAGTCAGACTTTCTTGTCCTGGCCAGGCAGCTCGGCTGGTTCGAGTATCATCCTGAACCATGGAGGTCGCCAGTTCCATCCTCGGTTCGGGCACGTGTAGGAGATTAATGTTCCTGTCTCCCTCTCGCTCTCCCTTCCTCTCACTAAAATCAGTAAATAAAAATTTATACTGCCTGACTAGGCAGTGACACAGTGGATAGAGCATTGACCTGGAACACTGAGGACCCAGGTTCAAAACTAAGGTCACTGGCTTGAGCGTGGGCTCACCAGCTTGAGTGTGGGGTTGTCAGCTTGAGTGTGGGATCATAGACATGACCCCAAGGTCGCTGGCTTGAGCCAGGGGTCACTGGCTCAGCAGGAGTCCCCCGGTCAAGGCACATATGAGAAAGCAGTCAATGAACAACTCAAGTGCTGCAACAAGTTGATGTTTCTCATCTCTCTCCCTTCCTGTCTGTCTGTCCCCCAAAAAAGTAAAGATAAAAGTTTATGAAGTCTATGCTTCCTGTTCTTCTTACATCAGATCTTACTATACTGGCCAACATGCACATTTCTGCAGTAGTCCGCCCATGTGGTTTTCTTAACCAGCTGCTTGGGATGTCAGTTGTAGGCGACGAGAGCCGACGGTTTCAGTGTGCAGCTCAGTGGCTTCAGTGTGTGCAGCTGTGCTACCTACCTACCGTAATCTAACTTTAAACACTTTTATCATTCCCCAAAAGAACCCGAGTCCACCAGCAGGCACTCTCCAGTGCCCTCCGCCCGCCTCACCGTGGGTGGGCACTAATCTGCCTCCTGCCTCCGTAGCCATGCAGCTGTGGACGGTTCAGATAAGAGGAGCCCTGCCCGACTGGCTCCTTGTGCTCAGGACGGGTTCCGGGTTTGTCCCGGCTGGAGCATGGGTCAGTACTGCCATTTCCTTCCTCATTGCTCAGGACATACTGTGTTTTGTTAGTGGACATTTGGGTTGTCACACTCTGTGACTATTGTAAACAGTGCTACTGTGAACATTTCGTGGCAAGTTACTATGTGGGTGTGTGTTTTCATTTCTCTCTTTAAATTTTTATTTGTTGATTTTAAAGAGGAAGGGAGGGAGAGACAGGGACATGGGTTTGCTGCAGTCTGTGCCCTGATTGGGGGTCAAACTGGCAACTTGTGCTGTGTGTGCATCCAGATGGAGCTCTAACCAGCCGAGCCATCCAGCCAGGGCTCATTTCTCCTAAGTGGATAGATGCCCGTAGGGGTAGAGCTGTCGGGGGACCGTCTTTGCCCACTCGTGAGGACAGCTCTTGGAGAGAAAAGTCACCGGATAAATGCTTTAAATTTGGTAGATAATGCAAAGTTGCCCTTAAAAAGAGTGGTGCCATTTGTGTCGTTATTAACGGTGTGAGCACTCGTCTCCTCACCTCTGCCACACGGGCATCACCAGACATTTTAGTACCTGCAGCGTGAGTTGAGATAAACATATTCATTGCCTTTCTTACAGTTCTTAAATCATAACTGAGATTAACTCTATTTTTCTATGTAGTCATTTGCTTTTTTTTTTAACTGCTTGTTTCTTTCCTTTGCTTGTTTTTCTGTTGGATTTTTTGTCTCTTCCTGACTTAATGCAGATAAGGCATTTGCGTGGGTTACAGTGGTTTCTCCTGGGTAGCTACTTGCTTTGACCTGCCTTCTGGCCTCTCTCCCTTTCTGAGGTCTTGAATGCTCGCACGTTCAGGTGTGTGTCTTCTCTCGTACGGCGTCTGAGCACTGGAAAGGCTTGTCCTGCTCCAGGGACGTGCCAAACAGACAGTCCCTGTGTCATCTTCTAGGTCTTTGGGCTTTACATGAAACAACGCACCTGGATTTATTGTGATGTAAGGTATCTTCCGCTTTTATTTACAGACTGCAAAATATATTTCTCCTAGGTCTTTGTTTATTTAGAGGGGTTTACTGACATTTATGGGTGAAGAGTCAGGATGATGGTCTTCTTTGAAACTTCAGAAAAAGAAAATATAGCTAAAGCTAAATGGCAGGAAGTTAGTATTAGTTCAGTCCAGGTGATGAGCATTTGGGTAGGGAGGTCTGCTTGCAGTTAAAAATAGCTTTGTTGCCTCCACATACACAAACCCTGTTAATAAAACTCTAAAAGAGTTTCCATCTGCTTTTTTTCATTAAAATTTCAAAAACAAATTTTTCTAACTTAGCGTTGGGTGGGAAAGGTAAGCGCATGCCTTTCCCACGAGCAGCCTTCCCCTTCGGGGTGATACTTGCACATGGTGGAGTGGACAGATCTGAGTGTGGTCACCCCACTTCTGAGTGAGGCTGCATACACCTGTGTGCCTGGGCACCTGTCCGGGTTTGTCACCACCCCAGAAGGTTCCCCCATACTCCCTCCAGTCAGTCCCCAGTCAGGTCCCGCAACCCTCGGAGGCAGGCAGTGTTCTGGGAGTGCCTGTGCTCGAATGGTTTCTCTGCACAGCCTGGCCTCTTGTACAGATTCTTCCAGCTTGAATGTTGCATGTCTCCATTGGCCCCGGAGTAACGGGTTTGAAATGCTTGGTCCGCCCATCCGCAGATGCTGTTCAGTAAGCACCTGTACTGTTTTCCTCCTGCGGGGGCAGAGGGCCAGCTGTCTCCGCCGGTCTCCCGCTTCTATCAGGGGCTTGAGCATCCAGGGATATTGGTATGCAGGTGTCCATGGGGGCCTGGAACCAATCCCCTGTGGTTACCAAGGGTGATTAAGTGTTTGCAATCAAAAGTAAACACGGTGTTCTACTTTGAGGGCATTGGTGCCCCTAACGCCCCACACGTTCAGGGGTCAGCTGGGTGTGGCCGCGTGGCGTTTTGCCCGTTCTCCAAGTCGTGGGCATCTGGGCTTTCCAGTTTCCAGCTATTATGAATAAGCTGCTGGGACATCCTTGTGCAGCTTCTTTTGTGCACATACATTTTACCTTAGGTAAATATCTAGGAACAACATGCGATTTCTTTTGTGAGACACTGCCGGTCTCCTGAGTGGCTGTCCGGTTTTCGTGTCCCCCTCCAGTGCTGAGTGCGGGGGTGGTTCCACACCCGCACCCCCGTTTGGTGTTAGTCTTTGCACTGTTAGCCGTTCTGATGTGTGTGTGATGACATCTCACCGCGGTTTTAATCTGAATTTCCCCAGTGACGACTGAGTTGGGCACTTGCGTGGTGTTAGCCGTGTGTGTATCTTTTGTGAAATGTCCAGATCTCTTGTCTCTCTTTAAATTTGGTGGTTTGTCTTTTATTACTGTTGTCAGAGTTCTTTAGATATTCTGGGTTTAGTTCTTTGTCAGATAATGTCTTGTGAATATTTTTCCCCTGTCTGTGGCTTGTCTTATCTTTTGAGTAAACATGTTGAATTTTGATGAAGTGTGATTTATGGGTTTTTCTTTTTCATTTATGATTCTTGCTTTTTGTGTCCTTTCTGAGACAAGCCAGGAAAATAATTTCCAGTGTTTTCTTTGAGAGCTTTCTAATTTCAGCTTTTATGTTTATTTCAGTGATCCATCTCAAATTAATTCTGCTGTATGGTATGAGATAGGGTCAAGGCTAATTTTTTTCCTGATGGAGTCCTGTTCAGCCATTTGTCAAAAAGATTTTTCTTCTCTCAATGGATTTGCTTTGGTGCTTAAAACAATCCTGTAAGTGTAGGTCTGTTCTGCTCTTCATTCTTTCCCATTGATTATTTGTCAGTTTTTACATCAGCTACATACCGTCTGGTTTACTCGAGCTTTCTTTACATAACTGAGTTTTGAAATTACATGATACAAGCCCTTCTGCTTTGTTTCTGTTTTTTTTTTCTTTGTATTTTTCCGAAGTTATTGTAGAAGTGGGGAGGCAGTAGGACAGACTCCCACATGCACCCAACCAGGATCCGCCCCGCATGCCCACCAGGGGGTGATGCTCTGCCCATCTGGGCAGTTTCTCTGTTGCAGCCGGAGCCATTCTAGCACCCGAGGCGGAGGCCATGGAGCCGTCCTCAGCGCCTGGGGCCAACTTTGCTCAAATGGAGCCTTGGCTGTGGGAGGGGAAGAGAGATAGAGAGAAGGGAGAGGGTGAGGGGTGGAGAAGCAGATGGGTGCTACTCCTGTGAGCCCTGGCCGGGAATCGAACCCGGGACCTCCACACACTGGACCGACATGCTACTGCTGAACCAGCCGGCCAGGGCCTGTTCTTTTTTAAGTTAGCGTCCAACATTCTAGATTGTTTGCCTTTCTGATTTTAAAATCTGTTCCTGTCGACCAGAATGTCTGCTGGGATGATGCCTGGGCTCACACTGACCGAGAGGGCAGTTGGAGGAGCACCGCTGAGTAAAGGGACAGGGGTGCTCAAAACTGGCCCGCCATCCTTCCCGCAGCTCAGGTGGACGGGTGCAGAGGGAGACAATGCAGCCTCTCACTCCGTGGTTTGCTTACGTCCCAGGATTCCCTTTGCAGCTAGATTTGAACTTACCCCCTGGGATAAGGAGAGATTGGGGTGTGGGCGGTCAGTGGGGAGCACAGGTGAAGTAATATCTGGACAGTACATCGTACTTGCTGCAGATGCTGGCGGCATGTCGTGTTCAATTTGGTCTGTGAGGCAGGGGTGTCCTCTCTTTGGGGAGCAGGGAGCTGGGGTGGGTGGAGCACTGGCTGTGGGCCAGCATGGCCATCACTCCGGAAGTTCTGTAGAGTCGTCCCCGTTTCACATACGAGGAAAGCAAGACTTAGTGAGTCAGACTGTTCAGGGCCCACATCAGGTGCCATTGCAAGAGCCAGAGAGACACAGGAGCAGGAAACGTGGCCTCCAGCCTCGTGAAGCAGGAAGGCACACAGGTGGTCACAGTGACTCACCGCCAGAGAGGAGGCGACCAGAAAAAACTTGGAGGTGTCCCTTGGATAGGGTGGCCTCTGTGCAGAATGTGCAGGACTTTCTGGCAGGAAGACCCTGAGAGGGCTTGTCCCTGGCTCACAAGCTGTGAATTTGACTCCAGTCTGTCTGTCCCAGAAATCGCCTTCACACTTCCAGTGCTGCTCTGGGGTCGTTCCTGCAGCCTGGCCATGCCACCCGTCGCTCGCTGTGTGGCCTTGTAGAGGCCTGCTGTACACGATCTGCGCTCAGACACGTGCTGTGCGCACACGCAGGTTGTGCCTGTCATCGTGGACATGTCTGTTTTCTCTCCTTGCAGCAGACACTGAAGACGTGTGCATCGTAGAAAGATTGTTCTCAAGCAGCTTGGTGGCCATCGTCAGCCTCAAAGCTCCCAGGAAGCTAAAAGTTTGCCACTTTAAGAAAGGCACTGAGATTTGCAACTACAGCTACTCCAACACGATACTGGCGGTGAAGTTGAATAGGCAGGTGAGTGGCACTCCTCTCTACGTCAGACTGCGCTGCCCCATGTCTCAGGGTCTCAGTGTGGTTTCCGCCAGTGCCGCTATGACCGTGATGGCGAACCTATGACATGCGTGTCAGCACTGACACGTGTAGCCATTTTCCATGACACATGGCCGCATACCAGAGAAGTATGGGGCCGCATGCCGAGAAGGACGTTTCATCCCTGGCTCCTGCACGGCCAGGTGCAGTAGCCGAGGATAAAACATTTGCTGTAGTGTAGACACTCTGTGCCGGAGGTCTGGAGGCCAAAACAACAGAACTCCAGCACAGAGCATCTAGTTCTGGGACTTCCGGTTAGGCCGTTTTACTCGAAGTGACACACCACCTGAGTGATGCTCGGTTTTTTTGGCGAATTTTGACACCCCAAGCTCAAAGGATTGTCCATCACTGCTCTAGGACAAAGCCAGCACCCCTTAGCATTTCTGGTCCCTCGGCCCTCTGGTCCCTGCACCTAATGCCTTCCCCCCCACCCCCCAACAAGCCCTGACTCGGCTGCTCGTAAGTTTTGCTCCAATTGCTGCAATCCTGATGAAGGCCCTTGTTTCTGCCACATTGTTTTCCTCATCCCTTCAAGGCACAGGTGTCTCTGTCCAGCAGGTTCTCAGACCGCGTCATTTCATGACGATCTGATGAGATGCTGTAGGAATTTACCTTTTGTTTCTGTCAATTACCTCGAGTAAATCTGTTTTCTTCTACCGCATTTCACTTGAAGTCGCAGTCCCCACAAACCTGTCAGCAGTGTTAAGCAAGAGCTGGCTGTATGTCCATCAACTCCTTAGAGTTGAATCACCGTTTATTTATCTTCTTTTGCTTTTATAAATGCTACTTTTTTAAAAAAAACCTATTAGCACCTTTTTTTTCCCTATTTTAAAACTTAAAGCACACGTGTGGGTCCCCGTAGCAGCAAGAGCGTATGCATGCCAGGTTGCTTGCTTGGTAAATTCTGTCCTGGGCGCACCGCAGAAGTGCACCAGGAACCCAGACCCCTGCAGAGAACGCGGGGACAGAAGGAAGGTTTATACTGTTAAGAAATCCCTGTGCTTTTACCTTCATCTTCCCGTGCCTGATTCAACACCAAGCCTGCAAGGCACTCAGTCTGGTGTTCGTGGTGGGGGTGGGGTGAGGATGGGTAAGGGATGAGAGACGAAAACAAAACGCTCTTTTCTGAGCTGCAACTGCCCGTTTCTGTGACGTGGAATTAGCTCCTGTGGTTAGGAGTCCTCATACCAGCACGCCGGCTCCAGACACCACCTGCCGGGGTGGGTGAGGAACGGGAGGGCTGCCTGGTAACGCCAGCGCCCTCTGCACACCAGCGTCCTGTCTGCGTGCTGCTCCAGAAGGAAGGCCAAGCATCCTCATCCAAGTCCAGCAGGTGGCGGTGGGGGCTGCAGTGTCTCTGCTCTCTCGTAATGCCTGGCTCTGTGTGCGTTCCTCTCCTAGAGGCTTGTCGTGTGCCTGGAAGAGTCTCTCTACATACACAACATCCGGGACATGAAGGTCCTGCACACCATCAGGGAGACGCCCCCAAACCCGGCAGGTAGGTGAGCTGGGTGGAGAGCCCGTTTTCCCGAGTCGCCTGGTACAGGTAGCCGCAGGGGAGGTGCCTTCTCCTCGGAGGTCCCACGGGAATACACAGGTTTAAAACCTGTTGGCCTTCAGCCATGCTCCCTTCCTTCTGATGTTGGTCTTGCGGCCATGTAAGGTACTGGGCTGGTTAGCTTCCAGTTTTGAGGTCACTGATAACTTCCAAGCAGAGGCTTTAAGTCTGCTTTTATGACCCTGCTGTAACCTGAGACAGAACCTAGAAACCCAGCAGTGCCATGTCGAGGTGGGGCCAGAGCTCTGCCCTCCGTCCTGCATTAACTAGAACTGTCACGTCTGACAACTGGCTGCACAGGCTCCCTCGGGCCCTGACTCCGCTGTGCTCCCTGTGTCCTCAGGCCTGTGCGCGCTGTCCATCAACAATGACAACTGCTACCTGGCCTACCCCGGCAGCGCCACCATCGGAGAGGTGCAGGTTTTCGACACCATTAACTTGGTGAGGTTCCTCTGGGACTTGGAGAGCTCTTGAGAATGTGCCTTGTTCCCGAGGGGGTGCTGGGCTCATAGAGGAAAGCGGGCCAGGCGGGCTGTCTCGGGTGCCGTCCGCGCTCACCCGCCTCAGCTCCTGCAGCGTGAGTGCTGGGAGGAGCGAGAAAGTTCCAGATGCCCAGTGGTAAAGCACTTTGCCTTGTTAAGGTTTTGAGCACGTTTCCTTGTCCCCACCTCAGTAAATCAGGTGGATTTGGTGTGTTGACCGGATGGTCGTCACGTTTAACTGGTTCTCCCTTCCAGAGGGCGGCCAACATGATCCCAGCTCATGACAGTCCTTTAGCCGCGCTGGCTTTTGACGCCAGTGGAACCAAGCTCGCCACCGCCTCCGAGAAGGTAAGGCAGCCGGGCCCCGTGGAGAACTCGTCCAGAGGTTTCCGCAGACCAGTTCCATTCAGTCAGGTCACCAGGCGAGCTTCTGTGCAGCCACCTCACAGAGAGGCATAGGTGACAGCCCACCTGGCAGGCTGTGAGGTGGCTGCAGAGAGTGGTTCTCCCCGACCAGGGAGCTCGGGACCTTTGGGACAGGAGACCAAAGGCCCTCATAGCCACGCACTCACCTGCGCTGTGCAGTCACCGCATGGCACACGCTGGTAGAGAGAGGACTCAGAAAGGTGAAGAGTGTGAAAGCAGACAGGGCTATCCAGGGCCGTGCAGAACACGTTACACTGTATCTCTTCCATTCTTTTCTGTGTCACAAGGTCATGATCTGCACGGTACGGCGTGTCTCTAAGTTCCTAAAGAACTTTTAATGGCTCTACAGCATTCAGTTCTGAATTGCTTGAACATCCTTCTTCTGAGACGTTTATGTTGTCTCAATACTTAGATTATGTTAGAATAACATGGTAACGTATAAATACACGTTAGTAATGTTTACAGTATAGATAATAGTGTATCTAATTATTAAGAGAGTCCAGCAAGAGGAATTGCCGAGTTAAAAGTATGTGGCCCTAGCCTGACCAGGCGGTGGCGCAGTGGATAGAGCGTCGGACTGGGATGCAGAAGACCCAGGTTCGAGACCCCAAGCTCGCCAGCTTGAGTGCGGGCCCATCTGGCTTGAGCAAAAAAAGCTCATCAGCTTGGACCCAAGGTCGCTGGCTCCAGCAAGGGGTGGCTCAGTCTGCTGAAGGCCCGCGGTCAAGGCACATGTGAGAAAGCAATCAATGAACAACTAAGGAGCCACAACGAAGAATTAATGTTTCTCACCTCTCTCCGTTCCTGTCTGTCCCTCTCTGTCCCTCTCTCTGACTCTCTCTCTCTGTCCCTGTAAAAGAAATGAAAATAAAAGGATGTGGCCTTGACTACGAACAGGAGAAAACGGCTTTGGCAGTCCCTTCTGTCTGAGCCTCCTCTCTCAGCCTCTGTGACACCGAGGGCCCTCATTCTCCGAGCTTGAATGGTTATGTCTGTTTCCTTTGCTGTTCCTCTCCTCAAAAACTCCATTCAGGCCTGGCCTGTGGTGGTGCAGTGGATAAAGTGTCCACCTGGAACGCTGAGGTCACTGGTTCAAAACCAGTGAAACCCTGGGCTGCCTGGTCAAGGCACATGTGGGAATTGGTGCTTCCTGCCCTCCTCCCCCATCTCTCTTGGGGATCCTGTCTGTCCTGGCTTGTTCTTCTCTTGAGCACTGGCACCTGCTCCTCAGTTACCTGCTGCCTGAGTTCGCTTGGGTGCTTTTGCCCCCAGAATGTAAAATAGCCTCCCCTCCAAAGTCGCCTTTTCCCTGGAACCAGGCAGCCAAGGAAGGTGCAGAACGCCGGCCTCCTGCACTGGCCCCCTGCACTGGCCTCCGTCCTTGACCCCCACCCGCTCTCTACAGTGCTGGTGCTGCTGTTCATGGATCACTTGTGTCATGAATTAGACCAGAAACAGGGATTGGGCTCCAAGCCTGGCTTTGCGTTTGAACACTGGCCTGGACATTTGCAATATCACACTGTCCTTTTCCACCCGCCGGGAGCGTGAAATGGCCGTGAAATTCTGTCAGCCCTTGAATAACCAAAGTCCTGTTTTTATGGTTTTTATTAGGTCTCGGGAAGCCACTAAGGTACTTTAGTGGAATTTCAAGGCCAGTAAAGATAGAACAGTTTCTTCTGGGCTGTGAAGAGCAAACTCTTGATTTACTTTGAAACAGCATCTTCCTGGTTCGTGGGGTTAGACCACCAGTGGCCTCCTCAACCCTGCTGTGTGCTAGGAGCTGGGGGCCCCCGGACTGTGTGGCTTCATCCCGTCCTCAGTAACTGCAGTCTAGCTGTGACCAACAACTTGTAGTTAATTATTATTACACAGTAGGTAGGCCATTAGCTACATGTATTTAAAAGTGTAGGCTACTTCTGCCATAGTTGTTTTTTTATGTGAGTGCACTATTTTCTCTCTCTGATTCTCAAGAATTACAAACTCAGTCGGTGTTCCTCTAACGCACGGACCGATGCTGTTGGTCTGCAGCCTGAGCTTGGGGGGCTCCTGGCTGCTGCAGTTGGAGCAGGGGGGGCAACGGCGTTCTCTTACGGCCTCGGGGTGAGAGCACTATGCGCTTTCACTTCCTGGGTGGGTCTCTCACTCCCCCCCCCCCGGCCCCCACGCCCGGTCCTGTCTGTCCACCCACAGACCCCGTGAATGTTAAGAGAGGGAGTGGAGGGTAGCAGGGAGAATAGTTATGTCCAAGCAGGGAGGCGCTGCAGCTTGCCGTTTACTTGTCTTAGTCGGCAGAAGTCCTTCCTCTAATAGGGTCTTAGGTTCTGCAGGTTTGAGCCGACTCCTCTGTGGACAGCTGAGCAGCATGTTCAGCGAGTCAGTTCCCTTGGTCCATAACTCAGTGCGAGAAAGGACATCAGTGGGACCCTAAAGTTCTTAATAGTATGAATTTCAAGTGATTTAGAAAAAATAAGACTAGTATATTCTGCATTTGACTTCAAGGCTATTAGTGTTTAGAATGAGTGAGTTAGGGTGGCTTGATTAAAGTTGAGATTGAATATTCGAGGGGGAGTGTTTTAGTGTGCTCATAGCAGAAAGCAGGACAGTGGGTGTGCAGCAGGCCTGCTGCAGGGCTGGCCGGGAGGGGCTCAGACACTGGGGGGCTGGCTGGCTGGGAGGGGCTCAGACACTGGGGGTCTGGCCGGGAGGGGCTCAGACACTGGGGGTCTGGCCGGGAGGGGCTCAGACACTGGGGGGCTGACTGGGGGAGGGTCAGACACTGGGGGGCTGGCTGTCCGGGAGGGGCTCAGACGCTGGGGTCTGGCTGGCCGGGAGGGGCTCAGACACCGGGGGGCTGGCTGGCCGGGAGAGGGCTCAGACACTGGGGGGCTGACTGGGGGAGGATCAGACACTGGGGGGCTGGCCGGGAGGGGGCTCAGACACTGAGGGGCTGGCCGGGAGGGGCTCAGACACTGGGGGGCTGACTGGGGGAGGATCAGACACTGGGGGGTTTACTGGCCGGGAGGGGCTCAGACACTGGGGGGCTGACTGGGGGAGGATCAGACACTGGGGGGTTTACTGGCCGGGAGGGGGCTCAGACACTGGGGGGCTGGCGCACAGTACGTTGTCATTGAAAAATGTGCCACATTTTATTTCTAATCTGACAGAAAGAAACAGAAAGTGCTCTTACTTGGCTAAAATCCTCTTTTCCTTCCTCTTTTCCCTGTCTCAGGGGACCGTGATTAGGGTATTTTCCATTCCAGAGGGACAGAAACTCTTTGAGTTCCGGAGAGGAGTGAAGAGGTCAGTATATAAATCTCCAAAACTGAATCTGGAGTGTCTTTGGGTTGCAGTTTTATAGTCTCTGAGAGAGCGACTCAGAACTGGACACTGGACACCCAGATAAACGGCCGGCGTTTCAGCCCAGCTGGACGTTTTCTGAAGCAGGCTGGCTTTCATGTGCCAGTGGTCCCGCCTGAGCAAAGGGCGATGGCCAGAGAGCCTGCGTGGGGGGACTCGCAGAGCCAGGCCCCGGGCATGTGCATTCCTCAGGGGCTGTGCCACCGACCAGGGAATTCTGAGCTGATGAGCAGGCTCTGTCCTTGCTACCTGCTCTGACAGCTGTAACCAGCTCCCCCTCTCCCCTTTCACCCCAGCTTTCTCTTTTAAAACAAACGAACCATAAGCCACGGCATGAGCTCCCTTCCATGCACGCCCGCCCGCCCGCTTCACCAAAGGGACTCGGGGCCATGACTCTGGCCTCTTCTCAGGTCCTGCGCCCAGTTAGGCCGGAAGCCTGTCAGTCCTCCCAGGGCTGCCCGCCCACCCCGAGGTCTCCACTTCTCACCTCCTGTCTGTTCCTTCTCCGCCGCCCCATTCTGGTCGCCCTCTGACCGCGTGCTCATCTTGGTCTTAGCTGTTGGCCGCGTCAGTCTCTTTGTCAGACTTGAGTCCAGGCTGTTCTCTGAGGATGGGACTGCACTTAGAGCACACCCATGCGAGCCTGTCACGGCCTCCTTGTGCTTGTAGGGTTCACTCCAGACTCCTAAACTCCTCGGCTTGTCTCAGCCTCCGGCCCTTCCATTCCAGCTGCTTTATTTCCCTTCCTGTCTCTCCCAGTCCCAGCCACACCACATTCGGCTCCTCAGAAGAGGAGCCCCTGTCTCCACGGGGGTCTTGCATGTGGTGTCTGCTGTGTGGGTGCCTAGCTGATCTCTGAACCCTTCTAGCCTGCTCCAGGTGTTCCTCTGGATGCCCCCCCCTTCAGTGGGGGTCCCCCTCTGCCTCTGTAGGTGGAGCAGGACCGGCACACGCCTCCCCGTGAGCTCCAGAGAGCTGTTCCTGGCTGCCCAGAGCCGTGTGCAGGGCTGGGCTGTGAGCAGACTCTTACTGTGCACAGGCCTGGGTGTGCTTCTGGAGCGATGTGGAAACGCAGATTTACTTGCTGGCTTTAGGGTTTTGTGGTGACTTTTATGATATATTACAGAGACTATTATGAATGGTGAAGGTTTTATCCTATTGAACACTATCAAGGTTGCCAGTTTACTCTCAGAATTGCTGTGATTCTAAGAAAATTGGCTATTTGGGAACATTTTAAAGACTTGCTCTTACTCGGTATTACTTTTCAAACATTTTTGTCTCAGAATTTTTGAGGTGACCTAGAGTGGAAGGAGAAAGCGGCCAGTGACCCCCCTTGGCTGTAGGGAACTGTCCATGCCTGTGGCATTAGTTGGAAGTCCCTCGGGGAGGCCGCAGTCGCCTGCAGCACCTCTGGGTGGCCCGTGACCAGGCCCCTCTTCCTCCTGCAGGTGTGTGAGCATCTGCTCCCTGGCCTTCAGCATGGATGGCATGTTCCTGTCCGCCTCCAGCAATACCGAGACTGTGCACATCTTCAAACTCGAGACTGTGAAGGAAAAGTGAGTTGCAGAGATTTATTTGTTTAAAAATCAGCAGAGCCCTTTGCCCAGCTCACACTGATGGTGAAAGCGTGAGCACAGACACGTCCTGCTCCTGAGGCTCCTGCAAGGAGGGGCCCCGCTCTGGTTCCCGGATACGTGCCCTTCTGCACTCGGCAGTGCGGGGACTAGCCCTATACCGTGGCCCTATGGTGTGTGTGGGGCGTGTGTGCACGTGAGGTAGCCAGAGGGTCAAGATGGCTGCTCGGGGCAGTCCAGGCGTCCACCCGTCTTTACGGCCCCATGCACAGAAGCATGTCTGAGCACGCTGCCCGGTGGCGGGAGCACGTGTGCCCAGCTTGCCCGTAGGTGGGTTTCATGCTGAAAGCAGTTGCGGGGCTGCCCATCTGTTCTCTCAGTGTGAGCGCACGCCACTGGGCCCGTGCTAGTGCATGCTCTGTCTTGACTTTACAAATATGTGCAAGAACAACAGAATCAGGCTATGGGGAAATAACAATTTGAAATTTGTGTTTATAAAGTGTTAAGAGACTGCCTGTTAAAAATATCCAGGGTTTAGCCTGACCAGGCGGTGGCGCAGTGGATAGAGCGTCGGACTGGGATGCGGAGGACCCAGGTTCGAGACCCCGAGCTCGCCAGCTTGGACCCAAGGTCGCTGGCTCCAGCAAGGGGTGTCTCGGTCTGCTGAAGGCCCGCGGTCAAGGCACATGTGAGAAAGCAATCAATGAACAACTATGGTGTCGCAACGGCAATGAAAAACTAATGATTGATGCTTCTCATCTCTCTTCGTTTCTGTCTGTCTGTCCCTATCTATCCCTCTCTCTGACTCTCTCTCTGTCCCTGTAAAAAAAAAAAAGGAAAAAAAATATCCAGGGTTTAAAAATTATCCTGGGTGGATCGTAAATGGGGCCATGTACGTGCCTATGTTTGCTACAGATTGCTGTGATCAAATGTAGCCCCTCGGGAAGGCGTGGCTCTCTGTGCCGTCTTCCTGCAGTGCGGGAGGTCTGTCTTTCAGGGCTGACCCTTCCCTGTGGGGGGCAGGATGTGGGCGTGCTCAGTGAAAAGTCACTGGCTGATGGCTTTCTCTCCTAGGCCTCAGGAGGAGCCCACCACCTGGACTGGGTACTTCGGGAAGGTGCTCATGGCTTCCACCAGCTACTTGCCCTCCCAAGTAACAGAGATGTTCAACCAGGGCAGAGCCTTCGCTACAGTCCGCCTGCCTTTCTGTGGCCACAAAAACATCTGCGCCCTAGCCACGTGAGTAGGGCAAGCAGCTTCCATCCCCTTGGCCTCCAGTTCCCGAACGGTGACTGGTGTGGTCCTGTTACCGTCCTTGTACAGTCCCTCCAGCCTGAGAGTAGTCTGCAGACTCAGGCCTGCGGTCAAGTCAGGGTGTTCAGGGGGTGCAGGGACAGAGGGCCCTTGTGTCGTCGTGAGACGTGGCTGCTTTCTCCTCAGTATTGTCCCAGAAGGTCTCCTCTCTGTGTCCGTGGAGTATTTGTAGAGTTCAAGAAACACAGCTGGCCTGATCAGGTGGTGGCACAGTGGATAGAGCGTCAGACTGGGATGCGGAAGACCCAGGTTCGAGACCCCGAGGTCGCCAGCTTGAGCACGGGCCCATCTGGCTTGAGCAAAAGCTCGTCAGCTTGGACCCAAGGTCGCTGGCTCCAGCAAGGGGTGGCTCGGTCTGCTGAAGGCCCGCGGTCAAGGCACATGTGAGAAAGCAATCAATGAACAACTAAGGTGTCGCAACAAAAAACTGATGGTTGATGCTTCTCATCTCTCTCCGTTCCTGTTTGTCCCTGTCTATCCCTCTCTCTGACTCTCTCTTAAAAAAAAAAAGAAACACAGCTGTGTGAGAATGCCAGCGTTAACCTTCGGGGCTGCAGGTCAACGCGGGTGGCAGCGGGACGCATGGGAAGCCACAAGCTTCACTGCCCTGTCTGGATGCAGCTGTGAAACCTGTGCTCGGGCCTCTTTGTGACTGTGAATTTTGTCAACATTACTTTCATCCTTTTTACCCGGCCGGCATTGTCGGAAATGTCTTGTGACGTTGCCTACTTCTAGTGGTCCAAGGGACTAGGAGACGGGCACTGTCTCCCTGCTCTCCTGCGGTGTCGGTGTTCATTCACGTTCAGGACCCCTTGGCCTTGATGTGGCCACAGGTGGCACAGCGGGCATGACCTTTGTCTTCCTGTACACACATAGTATATCAAGCTCACAAAACGAAATATGTGCTTGCTATTTGCGGGGAGGGGCCAGCCCTGGCCACGCCAACGGCGAGGCGGTTACTTAATGAGGCCTCTGTGTGAAAGTCGTGGTTCTAGAATGTGGCTGTTTTTCATTCCCACTAGAATTCAAAAGATTCCGCGATTGCTGGTGGGAGCTTCCGACGGGTACTTGTACATGTACAACCTGGACCCCCAGGAAGGGGGTGAGTGCACCCTGATGAAGCAGCACAAGTAAGTGGGCCATCCCCGGCCGCTCGCTGTCCCTGGGCAGTCTCTGCCACGGGTGCCTGCCGCATGCGACAGTGGCCGTGCTGGTCAGCAGCCCGCCTTGCTAGACAAGCCCTGCCGTGGGCAGAGACCAGCGGGAAGTGGCTGGTGCTACGCCTGCCCTTCGTTGGCAAAGGGGGCGTTCGGCCCACCCCCAACCTCTCCAGAGATCGGCTACAGACACACCGAGTGTTTTCCAAGAAAGGGGTGGCCACACCGTCCGCCACAGTGCAGGGCACATCTGTGGGAGCCTGCTTGCTCACTCGGACGCAGATTTTCTGGAAAGTAGTGCAGTTTGATTTTCTGCTTTTGCTTTTTTTTTTACCCAAAAGTGGTAACAGTGCTCTATTATACTATTCTGATGATTGGGGTGGAAGTGGGGAGTATTTCTTATAGCAGATTCTATTTGTGATCATCAGTCTCACCAGGCATAACTCTTTCATTAGATTTTCCCCATAAAAGTTCGAGTGATTGGATACCCAGTCACCGTAGTGTCAGTAACGCTGGCTGTCGCTGCAGGTCTGGCCCTCTGGGTCACTGCGCCCCTGACCGCGTTTGTTTCTCTCCATTTTGACCAGGCTGGATGGCAGTATGGAGACCACCAATGAGATCTTAGACTCTGCCTCTCACGACTGCCCCTTAGTAACTCAGACCTACAGCACAGCGGTGGCCAAAGGTCCTCACGCACCTGCGTCTCCGACCAGACTGGGTAAGGCAGTGAGAGAGGCCTGTAGGGTCAGTCGTGCCGGGGCCATGCGCTGTGCTTTTCACCCTGACCAGTGTTCCGGCCGCCACTGACCGGCGCAGGGAGTGACAGTCCTCAGCCAGGCCAGCTCTTGTCGCCTGGGCTCTTCTGGGCGCTTGAAGGCTGAATTCACTTTCTTCCCCTTTAGAGGAAAAGAGTGACACTGAGGCGATTTGGGTGTGCATGGCTTGCTTCCTGGCTTGCTGCTTCTCTGCTGAAATGTTGCCCTGTGCCCACCACTGCCAAGTGTTTGTCCCCTTGCTGATTGTTGTGCGAGCCTGTCTGGGACCCCTGGGGCCCAGGGCCCGCAGAGAGGTTAGCATACAGACACATGGCCGGTCCAGCCATGACTGTTCCACTCCCGTGAGCTCTCTTTCCCCAGAGAATGAGCTTGCCTCCCCAGGCGGCCCTGGAGTTGTGAGCTGGTCCTTTGAGGCGGGGTGCCCTTTCAGTTACCAGAGCCCTGGGTGCTGCTCCACGGGTTTGGGCATCTCACGTGACCAGTGAGAGGAGCTCTCCATTCTCTGCTCACGGGGGTGCTGGCAGCCAGTCCATTGGGAAGCCCCTGTGGGCTCCGCAGCCATCTTTTTTGCAAGTTACGAGGTTTGGAAAGTAAATGACTTCATCTCGAGCTGCCTAAGGCTGCAGAAAGCTCATGAATCTGAGGAGAGATTAAAATTGAGTCTGTGTAGGCTGCCATTTATAAATGTCCCCGCGGCTCCAGCCCAGGCCCCTGCGGTGACCGCACTGTCTCCTTGCAGCCTACACAGACGAGCTGGGCGCGGTGGGCGGCGCTTGTCTGGAAGAGGAGGCCAGCGCCCTGCGGCTGGAGGAGGACAGCGAGCATCCTCCCATGATTCTCCGGACGGACTGAACCCGGCCTGTGAACTCTGACCCCAAAGCAGAGAACCCAGGCTGGCAGAGGACTTGGTGTTTTGCTGCTATGAACTTTGACCTGAGCTGGGGGAGAGGATGGCAGACTTAAACAGAAACAATAAGGTTGTAGCTGTAGTCCCGTCGCTACTGTTGAGAAATACATGGTTTTCACTTCAGTGGCTCTTCATCCTGCTACATGACTTTTAGCTTTTTGTTTGTTTCTCTTTTTGCCAAAATTAACTGTTTGGTGAAGCCCTTGAAATCCCCTTGCTTTGCATGCATTAATGTGCCAGGCCGGCGTAGGACAGCTAGTGGCCACTTCCTAACAACCGTGGTTGGCGGTTGTTACAGCCAGTACCCGCGAGGCACACGTGCAGAGTGGGTCTGTGTGTAGAGGCTGGTTCTGCTCGGACACGTCCAAGGCCCCAGGGCTGGGGTGGGCGGCGGCCTCGGGGAAGGGGCTTCCCAGAGCCCCCGTGGACCATGTCTTTCGCTTTATTTTGCTAATTAAATTCTTTCCAAATTGGACTCTTCTGGGATTTCTTTTATGGTGGACTTCTTGTTTCTGATCTTGTTTCCTATGTGGATAGTGACAGAGAGGTTCTTTCTGTTATCCTGACAGGAGTTCCAGAGTGCAGGGAAGTGTTCTCTGTGTACTCCAGCTGTCTGGTCCTGACTCTCCTGTCCCTGCGGGATAGCGGTGTGTGTGCCTGGTTTGTTTGTAGGGAAGCCTGTAGCTGTTTCTGCGTCCGTACGTAGTGCAGAATTAAAGTGTGGTGGTCCCCAGTTGTACTCTGAACCCCACTACTGCCCAGGGCTCCACTCGCCCGTGTTGTGTTGGCAGTGGTCACGAGAGGAGCTGGCTGTGAACACCTCCTTCATGGCGGTGTGTGTGCCTTTTCTGTTTGGATCTTACGAAATTGTGCAGCAGAGTGCGGAGAGGTCGTGGTCAGAGTCCAGCCTACCCGGCGTCCCCGTTCATTTTACAGAATTTTAAACCTCAGCTGCCTAAGCTCTGCGTTGCAAACCAGGAGACGTGCAGGCCCGGTTCCCAGGGAACAGCAGTGGCGTTAAGGGCAGGAAAGGTCTTCTGGACTCTCTGGAATGTGGCCACGGAGAGGAGAGGCGGGAAAGCAGCAGTGTTGTGTTTGTGTTTGTCCTCCCTTCTCGCTATGTCGGCTCTCTGGGCAGAGGAGGGTCAGAGCTGTGCTTCAGGACGTGTCCCTGGGCTGTAGCAGGGCAGTGGCTCCTCAAGGGGAAAGGAAGGGGCTTGGCTGAGCTGACTGCCGACTGTAAGTGCCTGGATTCAACTCCAGGTCTGTCCATGCGCCTCAGGCTGCATGCCCAGTGGTGGCTTTGAGGTAAAAGCCTAAATGTGAGTGGTGCCCAAGTGAGTTCTAGCTGCAGCACAGACCTCTGGGAACACCGGCTGGCCAGCTGCGTGAAGCACCGTGTCAAGTGAAGGTGGGACGTAACGTCATGGCAGATCTTCCCTGGCTCCCTGACGAGATGTAGTCACAGTGACACACCTGGCAAGATGAGTGTCTGCAGAGCCCTGGAGATAGAGGGCCCAGTGAGGACAGTTGTCCTGGGTCCAACCTGGAACGTTCCCCACTGGCTCCCCTAGACCTTCAGTGGCACACCTGTCCAGGGCGAGTGTCGATGGGAAAACAGTGTCTGGTGCCTACGACAATGTGGGGCTAAGCAAGGGGGTCCCATAACCAAAGCGACACCTGCCTTTCCTGCGTCCTGTGAGACAGTCCTGACCTTGGTCCCTGCTGGTGACGCCCCATGTGTGAGGACCTGGGGAGTCGAGGTGACTTTGCTGGGTGCCTCGTGGTCAGAGGCGTGAGGTTTCTTCGTCCTCTGGGCGTGGCAGTGAGCACGTAGGGGCTCTCGTCCTTCTCTCAGCCTTGGTTGCTTCAGCGTTCAGGTGGGCAGTTAGGAAAGAAAGGTCACCTGTGCCCCCCGCTGGGCCCAGCAGGGTGACCAGGGGGCAGGCGTGTGGGTCCTGCCCGGTGTTCGTCCTCTGTCGTGAATCCACTTGTGGCTGCGTCTGATGTGCCCTGTGTGCCCAGGGAGGGAAAACCAAGGGCTTGTCCACCGTTGGCAGACTAACCATGCGGTCTGTCCACCCTCCTTTTCCCTCCACATGTTGCTTTGCCATGAGCACCTCTTCCTCTGCGCTCCGGCCCAAGGCCCAAGGCACGCACCGGAGCGGAAGCTGCCGGGCGAACAGGCGGGGCACCTGGACAGACCCCAACAGAGTCTGTGCTGAACTCCAGACCATACATGGACTTTATTTTTTTTATTATGTCGTATTTTCCAAGTCTTAGCAAAGATGGTTCAGGGGATGTCAGGAAACCAAACCCAGAACCTTACTCAGAGGACTCCTGTGAACTGGGACCAAAGCCTTTTGTAACTTCTCAACAAGGGAGCCAAGATCTGAACTGGCAGTCTCCAGTTGATTCTCCCCGTCACTGCCGCGTCCTGGACTGGACAGTAAGAATGATCTTATCCCACAGGGTCACCGTGATGGGTGACACCACACGTGGACTTCAGGCGTCTGCTCAGCACCTGACACTGAAACCAGTCTTCTTTATTCGTTTCTGGTTTCTGATACAAAGCTGGCGGGAAAGGGGAAAGAACAACAAGTGTGATTCACGTTCAAGGTTGTGTGTGGCCCCTTCAGCCCTGCCTTTTCTACTCCTGGGTTCTGAACAGCGACAGCTCCAGGCTGTGCGGGGGAAGCCTGCCAAGTCTGGCCCGTGGCCCAGTGAGGCCGGCGGGCTGTAGCCACCCAGATCCAGGCACCTCGTCCCGGAGCAGACTCCATCCAGCAGATGGGACGTGAGCTCTTCTACCTTTTCAGCTCACCTGAGCAGCGCAGCCTGGCCCCACGAGGATCCCCGAGAGCCCCGGCAAGGAGAAGTGTCCCTGCTCTCCCTGCTCACCAGTTCGTCTGGGGAGGACAGCAGAGAAAGGACCTTCTCATCTTCCCGGGGCTGACCGGGGCCACAGATAGCAAAGACTACGCGCTCAGGTCACAGCGAGGAAACAGTGTGTTCCTGACTCGTGCCTGCCATCGCTCGTGGTCGCCTGGTGAGCGAAGCCACACTGTTCTTTCCTGTTTGTTCCCTGCCCGGGTCTTCCTTGCATGCAGGGAGTAACAGGGTCCCTTGTATGAACTGCGACGCCAGCACAGCCGAAAACCCACATGCGTTCTCTTACAAGTGTACTTAACCCCCCCCTGCATGCGCGGTTTGGGCTCTGCGGCGCGGAGCCAGCCGTGAGGCCAAGTGCACATGGACACCGGCATTCTGTTCGGGAAGAGCGCCTTACACAGAACCCTTCCCCGCGAGGATCTGACTGCTCACTGAAAACATGTAACAGTAGGTGGTTACTAATGTCTCTTCGGTTCCTTACCCAGGTCATAACTCTTGGCTTGTGTTGTACCTTTACATTCTGTGGATTTTTGCAAAGCACAAAGAAAAGAAAAAAAAAGAATGGATTTTGAGGTGTAGCTGGCCAGGTTTCTGACCCACAGAGGCTTTAACTTGGAAAAATTAAATCTTTTTAAAGCTCAGCATTTAAGGGGACTGTTTTGATTCCTCGCCCCCTGCACTGTTTCATTCTTTATGGAGTTGTCATTTAATTTTACACGTCTTCATTCAGTGTGCGTGTCCGTGGGTCAGCGCTGTGCACAGGCACGTGCGGGCGTCCAAGCCACGGGTGGGTGTGCTCGCCACCTGCATCCGCACCGTCAGACCGGGAAGCCCACCGCTGGTGGCGTCTTCTAACCATGTGAAGAAATTAAAACCTGCGTTCTGTTTTATTGGGGGGGAGAGTTGGTTTTTGATGTTTCTTTATGCACTGCCTCTTCACAGGCTGTGTGTCTCGCTTGTACGGTTATTTAATGCGCTGGGACTCTGCCTGGAACGCTGTGGCAAGACATCAGCATCCCGCAGCCTGGCTGAGGCGTTCCTGTAGAGGGTTTTGTTCGGGGCTTGTTCTTGTCCTTTGTGGAATAGATGGCCTGCCTCTCTCTACTAGAATTCACGGCCGGGCCTGAAAGACAACAGAGTCTAACCCCCGCAGGACGGCTGGGGGGAGGCATGAGAGGGGTGCCCCTGGTGTCGGCCGGCAGAGGGCTGGCCCTGCACACGGGGAAACCCTTGTTCCCGCTCTGCTGGCTCCCGCTGTCACCCCAACGGCAGTGCTGGCGTGGCGGCTCTAGAAGCACGTCCTTCCTACGTGGAACTGCTCAGTCACAATTTCCCCCAAGGTCGGGGAGAGCGTGCTCCTTCAGATCAGAGGCTGAGAAACCGAGGAGGCAGCAACTCGGGCCGCGGGCGGGCGGGGGCGGGGGGCGGGGCCCTGCCTGTGACACGTGTCTCGTGGCCACGCCCACTTGAGACACTGCACCTTGAAATCGGGGAAGTCCAGGGGACTCCGGCCATCTTCCCTGGGGCTAGTGCACCTGTTTTCTGGAGATCACTTGTGCTTTTCTCCTACTGTAGTTCTCCTTAATGGGGTTAACGTCCTTGAGTTTCTCCAGGACAGCTCGGCATTTCTCAGGAGCGCGGAGAGCAGTGTGGCTCCTGCAGCTCAGGTCTCCCTGGGAGAGGCCCTTCCCCAATCTCATCAGCGTCCAGTCTCCCCAGAGCCGGGGGCGCGGGAGAATTCAGACCAAAGTCCATCCACGAGGTGGGGACCCAGCTCGTGGGCGCGTGCTGATCTCGCGCGGGTGGAGAACTTGATTGACGGGACAGTGCATGTTAAGGAGAGAGTATTACAGAATCACATCATCTTTGGAAACGATGCCCTTGGGAGGGGGCACCCTGCAGGGAGCAGATCCTAAAGTAAGCCCCTCGGTAAAGTGAAGCCAGTCTTGAAGAGAAGCTTCTGGAAGTCTCTCCCCGCCTGTCCTTGTCAGTGCTGTCCCTGCAGTGACGGGGTTGTTGGCTGCGGTGGCTTCAGGGTGACTCTCGTGCCTCGCTCGTGGGAGTGCTGCCGGCCACCGGCGTTCCGTGGGCCTGGCCTTGCTCATCCCGTGGCCTTGCAGAAGAAACGCTGGGCGTGTTACAAGCATTGTCACTAGCGGGGTCTGGAAAGACGGGGGCTTTGGAGGTCGTGTCCTCTGAGCAGAAGGGCAGGGAAGGGCAGACAGTACAAGGAACGCTGCTCGGGGCCGGTCCCCACTGAAGGTGCTGCCTGGGGGACCTACCTTCACATCCCGTCTGTCAGGAAATGGGCAGGGCGGTGAGGGACATGGACACGTCTTCAGCTTGCTGGTTTCGAACTCAGTTATCTCTCCCCTGTTGTGCGTAGAGTGGACGGCTTCCTCCGTCACTTGGTGAGTGTCCCGGGAGCCAGCGAGGTCCCTTAGTAATGTCGGGACTCATGGGTTGTTTTAAGGGGCCTGTTGGCTGTGCTGTCCCCATGGGATTCCCACCTCCAGCCACTCCTGCTTCATGTCCACTGCGTCCTTCCACCCCGGAGTCCCCCCAAGGGCTGCTGTTGCCTTGAGTGTGAAATCTATTCCTGAGACATAAGCAGGGACGGCTCCCGAGGTCCTGTGAAAGGGCGAAAGGAATTAGAAGGAGTTTTACGAGTGTTGCAGACACAGCACACGATCCAGAGTATGCGTTTAGCATGTGGCAGCTAAAGACATTTTTCTCTTGGTTTTTAAAAAACACCTCCTGTCGACCAGGCGGTGGCGCAGTGGATAGAGCCTCGGACTGGGATGCGGAGGACCCAGGTTCAAGACCCGAAGCTCACCAGCTTGAGTGCGGGCCCATCTGGTTTGAGCAAAAGCTCGTCAGCTTGGTCCCAAGGTCACTGGCTCCAGCAAGGGATTGCTCGGTCTGCTGAAGGCCCGCGGTCAAGGCACGTGTGAGAAAGCAATCAATGAACAACTATAGTGTTGCAACAGCAATGAAAAACTAATGATTGATGCTTCTCACCTCTCTCCGTGCCTGTCTGTCCCTATCTACCCCTCTCTCTCTGTCCCTGGAAAAAACAAACCTGTGATCTGCCCCATAGAATGATGTAAACTGAATTTGCTTCTCCCATAGCCTTTCTGAGCCCGCCCTTGTCTGGTGCTGGCTCTCCGCTTCCAACCAGGATCGAGCATGTTACTGTGCACACAGTCATTTCCTGGGACCCGGGCAGTTTTCTGCCTCTCCCTTTGGGCTGGTGATGGGTGGACGCTGTGTCCCACAGAACCTCCCCACGCCCGTTGGTGTGACTCTTAAAACAGCCAGGTCAGCAGGGACCGCACCTCATTGGACTTGCTTCCCCTTGTTTCCGTGTCCCTGCCTGCCTGGGTCGGACCCCTCTGCGCCAGGGCACACACCGTGCAGAGCGGCCTGTGCTCAGGGTAAACACAAAACACAAGGTCACTGCAGTTGTCCCAGGGCCCTGCTTCCCACAGAGCCTCCCGTGTCCCGTTTCTCCTGCAAATAAGAGCCCCGCAGGACAGACAGCAGGGCCTTGCTAAGCTCGGGCAGGTAAATGCCGGAAAGGAGCCAGGGAAGTTTAAGAGCGCCCAAGTCGCTCCTGAGGAGGATGAGTTTCAGGACAGCTTCCAGGGGCCCGAAAGTGGTTCCGGGGGGTGGGGGGCGGGGGGTGTCCTAGCTAGGGGGCACGGGTTCTTTCTGAGATGATAAAAGTGCTCTGAAGTCAACTGTGGTGATGGTGGCAGATGTCTGTGACTGCTTGAAGACCACGGAATTAGGTGCTATTGCAGGAGGCTTGTGTGGTGTATGAGTTTTATCTCCATGGCATTCTTAGACAGCAGGCATGAGCGTGGGTTTGGTCCCGCGTGGAGGGTTGTCCTCAAGCTGTGCTGAGCAGGGCCATGTCATCTGTGCGGGGTTGGCGGCAGAACCCCCCCCCCCAGGTAGAACCCCAACGCTTTCAGATGGAGGAGGAGGAAGAGAGCCTTCCCGCGGTGTGGTGCCTGGTGGCCTGGTACCCTGGAGCAAAGCATGCCAGGGCCTGGGTGCTCCCCTGCTATGGCCACGATGGGGCCACGGTGGCTACAGCTACCTGAGTCCCTGGAACGGCTACGAGATGGCCAGGCACCGCCCGCCCATGTGGCTGCTTGGGCTTCCTCCCAGCGTGGCAGCCGCTGGGCAGTCGGATGTCTGCCAGCTTCCAGAGAGTAAAAGTGGAAGCTGCCAGTTCTCTTTGCGAAAGAAGGAGCTGGCACACGGTCACCTTGACCTTGTTTACATGGCCGGACGATGTCAGGAGGTCAGGGCAGGTTGCAGGGAGGGAAAGGGACTTCACCTGGGAGTGGGGAGCAGCAGCAGGGGCCTGCAGGAGGGGAGGTGGGTGGTCGCTGCCCTCTGTGGAGACCCCTGGTTGTGCCAACTCCACTTCCCGCTTGCAGCCCGTGGGCTTCACGGAGTCATGTCTTCCCAGCCCCGACGCTGGGCATCTCGAGTCCACTCATTTTTAGAAACGGAGCACTCCACAGCCCCCTACGTCCCTTGTGTTGGTCCGGCCCCCAGGCCCAGCCTCCCCGAGGGCGGAGAAACCCAGACTCCGACTGGGGTGGGTGCCCTCCGTCCCTTGCAGTACAGTCGCGTGGGGGCTGCCTTCTGGGGGACTTATATTTGCAGAAGCCGGGGGAGAGCTCGGCTGTGAAAGAGCTCTGAGCCAAGGTTTGCAATAGCAACACAAATGCTCCCAAGTGCCTAAAATAAAACCTGGTTAAAAAAAAAACAACAAAAAAACAGGCCATCTTAAAAAGAAGATGCAATTACCCAGCTGTCATTGAAAATTCTTTTTTACCCCTCATGTCCTGGTTGCCTGGCTTGATGTCTAAACTGGTCAGTGAATTGATACAGTATTCCCTACAAGAGGCGCCCCAGAGCCTCGGACGTTGGAAAGACCACCCTGGGAAGCATGTGGGCCGTGGGCCAACGTGGAGGGTCTTGGCAACAGGGATGAGCCTGGTGGACACAGGGCCCCCCGGCTAAAAATGCAGGTGCATAACTGGACTGGAAAGAAATAGAGACATTCTCAGGTGTGAAAAACTCAGGCAAAACCGTGAGATTGGGCTGCGGACCCCGGCGTGGGGCTGGATCTTGACCATGAGATGAAGAGCAGGAAGAGACTGCCCCAAACGGGAATCACCCGAGTAGCTTGCCCAGCGGACAGGGACAAGGCAGCCCTGGCCGCCAGCCCGGAAGAAGATTCCCTGGCTGCGTCCAGAGGCCTGGGGTCTGTGCCAGGGCCGGGGGAGGAGGGGGAGGGAGTGATTGTGCAACTGGAACAGAGTTTCCATTCGGAATGATGAAGATATTCTTGAAGGCGATAGGTCTGTGACGGCTACATGTCACGGTGAGTAGTATAGTTAACACCACCGAACCGTATGCTGGAAATTGGTTACAACGGGGAATTGGATGTTGTATATCTTCACAATTAAATAAATAAATATATACGTATATCAGAAAGGAGGTGGGATGATCATTACCTGCTAATACTACGGCCGTCTACCTGGAAAACCCAGGGAAACGCGTGGGACTGTGCTAGTGCCAATAAGAAGGCTCAGTTCGGTGTCTGGTCATACAAGGGACGCCCACACATCCGTAGTGGCTGCCCACCAGCGCTGCTTAGATAACACGGGGCGGGGGCGGGGGCGGGGAGCATGGTGGTAGTTACAGGACGTCTCACACAACAGTGGCCAACACACAAAATTAACTCGGCGAATAGGACCGTCGTGATGGGGGCTGCCCGAGGAACGCTTGTTGGATGCGTGAGTGATGACGAAGTTTTCCAGGATATCAAAGAAACAAGAATAAAAGGAAAGGCTATCCTGTTTGTTTTTTTAAAAAAAAAAAAGAGTAATGCCTGACCTGTGGTGGCGCAGTGGATAAAGCGTCGACCTGGGAACACTGAGGTCGCCAGTTCAAAACCCTGCACTGGTCTGGTCAAGGCACATATGGGAGTTGATGCTTCCAGCTCCTCCCCCTTTCTCTCTTTCTATCTCTCTCTCTCTCTCTCACTCTGTGTCTCCTCTCTAAAATGAATAAAATAAAAAATAATAATAATAAATAAAAAAGAGACAAAGCTCTCGTTAAAAAAAAAAGAGTAATGCTGAGTCAATACATTGATAAGCCCGTCAGTGAACAGGACGATGGGATCCTGACTATGAAAACAGTGACCATGACTTCTTTGGGATGATTGAGCATGATGTGTGCCCAAGAATCAAACTCTGGGCTTCCTGAGAGAACGGTCCAGGTGCAGGGTTGACGAGGTGTTTGTGGTTCCGTTCTTGTAAAATCAACCTTTTCCAAAACAAAGAGGAAGAAATTCTGTGAAACGGTTGGGGAAGTGTGAGTGTTGATGGGACACGCTGAAGTTACGCAAGGCCAGGTCGGTCACTCCTGCCCTTTACGCCACGGCCAGTTTGGCAGGAACTCAAGGCAGTTTGGACGAGCTGTCTGTATGCTTCCAGAAAATGAGGATTTTGCATGGAGCCCAGTACTTGGGGCAGCGGGAGACTGCCAGAACTCGGCGTGGGTGTCTTGCGGTGGACACCAGATCCGCTCTCCGCAGGATGTCTGCGGCATCCTCAGCCCCCTGCGCTGGAGCTGGGGCCCAACACGGGGCACCCCGCCCTTCCAGGTAGCGGGGGAGGGCTCAGCCAGCAAAGCCTGGTCAGGGGCAATGGCTCTTCCTGCTGACGCACCAGGAGCCGGTTGGATATGTCACTGCTCTGTGACCTCACGTTTCAACTTGAGCATCATGACGTGGACAAGGCCTTGCCTTTGTTGCGAATCAGAAAACTGGTTAACTGTCACCCCATCCACCACCCCAGGTGTGTGCAGGTCACGTTTTTGGGGTGTGTCTGTGTGTGTGTGTGTGTGAGCGATGGCCTCGCAAGCTGAAGGCTGCTGTTTAGAGTGAAACCAGGCCGAGCAAATGGATGACACCATCTACTACAAAGCTCCAGTTTGCTTGTAAATGTCCTTGAAGAGGCAAAGGACGCAGGGCTGCACCCGACAGGAGGGGGTGGGAGCCAGACCGAGGCAGCACCCAGCAGCAGGAGTGAAGTCACAGAACAGTGTCCAGGGCAGCCCCCTCTGTCAGTGCCCGGGCAGAGTGTCCCCACCTCTGGAGGCACCACGGGCCTCTACGGAGACCTTTCCTTGCCAACAGTGGCCCTTGAAAAACCGCAAGCTTTGGGGAGGGCTCAGTGATACAAATATAAACCTTGTTGCTTACAGAAATCACTCCCAGCTTCAAAGGCTCATCCCGTTGTCATGGAGTTGACAATTCTGATAAGGATCAAAGGGACCAGAATAGACTCAAAGGCCTGTTTTCCCACTTAACTCTTACAATGCTTTTTCCCCCCCGAAACTTTTGTCTCTCTCTTTCCCTCTGAAGAATATTCTAGATGCTGTAGTGCAATCCCCATCACTCTGAATGCCAGCCCTTCCTTCCGATTCCTAACCCAAACTCAACCTCCATGTGACCGTGTGACCCGAGCTGAGCCAATCAGAATTCTCCCTTGGGAGTTTTCACTGTGGGACAGTGAGAAGGCTCAGGTCCTGGCAGATGAAGGTGGTATCTGAGCCAGGAACTGGGGGTGGCTTTGTCTGCTGGGAGAGGACAGGTCTGCACCCAGAAACGGGGTTCCCCCTTGCACCTACCTATACACGCAGCTTTGGCTGGTGAGCACATCCCTAGTTGAAGGTTCTGTGCAGAGAATTATGCTTGCCTTCCACTCGGGCCCAACAGCACTCCATCTCATGGACGTGATGACCCAGGGATGAGGTGTCACTTGCCCAAGGTCCCAGAAGAGCCTCGGACGGACGGCCTCTTCCTTCCTCGGGTCAAGGTAGAGAAACCCATAGCGCCCTCAGCTCCCAGGGTGTGGGAGGCAACCACACCATCAATTACTAAACTTCCCCTGGAAGCCCAAGAAAACAGGACTAAATGGACTTGAAGCCATCAGGCCCCTCACAACCTTTGGCTGAAAAGGGAAAATTCGATCCGAGGGGCGTTCACCCACAAACGGTGGGAGCCAGCAATTCCTGGGCGGATGGCGAACCCCACTGAAAACAAAACTTTGCAATCCGCAAAGGGGTTTCCAGGTCGGCAAGTCCTGCCTGTGTGGCATCTGGCATCTACATGCCCAGGAGTGCGGCCTCAGGAGAAACCAACCCGGCTGGCACCTTGATGTGAGACTTCCAGGCTCCAGAACCATCCTCCGGCTTCATGACTGACACCCCCTACCTGCCCCCGCGCCCCGGGGCAGGAGGGGAGAAAGATGTTCCTAACCTACACCTTACAGGCCTGCAGTCACCACTGTCCACCCGAGGGACCACAGACCTCACCAACTCCCTTTTGTTTCATAGGCAGAAGAACAGAGCTCAGATCAAGGTCACCTGACCAGTCAAGAACCAAGTTGTCCAGGCTTTCTTTCTCCTGGAAGCCCGAAGCCTATTAAATCCTTAACCGGCATTAAGGGACATACATTGAGTTTCTTTAATCGTCCAAAAGGATTAAGAGAATTCTGCCAAGATAAACTCCTTCCAGGGAAGAGAGAGCCGCCTTCCACCATCACCAGGCTTCTCGTGGGCGGGGACCAACCCCTCTGGAGGACAGAGCGCCCAGAGCAGCCTTGGGCCTGGGGAGTGGCTCTACCCCGAGATGTCCTGACAGCACAGGAAGGCTTCTTCAGGGGTACTCGTGTTCTGGGCAGAGGAAACCACATGAACAAAGGTATCATGTTTGGAACTGGGGTTCCAGGCTGGCCACAAGACTTTCCAGGCCTGGGGCAAGGGTCAAATGGCCAAAGGCCCGTACCCCATAGGTCTGAATAGTCAAGGGCTGTAACTCAGCCAACAAACTGCTTCACTGACTTGTCCTGTCTGAGAGCAGAAGGGGCGTGGGTAATTCTGTCTCTCTCCTGCGTCTCTCCCTCCTTTCTTCCCTCCATCTCCATCGATCTCATCATTTCGATCTCCATCTCTGGAATACCCGATCTCACCCATTTCTGGACCCCAGAGGGGAGCTGCTTCGAGAGAGGGCTCTGGACACATGCTCTCCTCCCCGGGGAGAAGTATGTCTTGCTTGGTTTACTGCTGTTGGTCATAAGTTTCTGGATTGATGAATTGTAATCTTATAAAGCTGTTTTCAGCACAGAAACAAAGAAGTGCCTGGGAGAGGTTCTGTTCCGGGAGCCAGGAGAGCGAGTGGGGAGGAGGGGAGGAAGGCAGGGAGGTTCTGGGTCCACCATGGCCAGACAGGCCCCCGGGTTTCTCAGCTGCAGATAGGGAGGCCCAGAGGTGAACACCCCGCCCGGGACACAGCCTGCGGGGGGCCAGACAGCGCTCTGCGGCTCTGCTGGGCGGGGGTGGCGCCCGCGACTGCTCCACTGTTTCCTCAGCACTTGGGAACAGATGGCTTCAGCTCCCACCCACGGAAGCCAAACATTTTCCCTGGTTACCCTGCTAATTTGCTCACAAGCCTTCCCTTGTAAACAGAGAGTACAAAGGGTCCTTCGTACAGCGTGTCTGGCGGGCAAATTCTGACTCTGCAGAGAGGCCGCGCCGGCTGCCCAGGAAAGCCCCAGGTAAGGCCCAGGCGCAGTCACATGCTGCAGCCGGACACTGTCACAGGAAGGGTGCTGGCTCGGGGTCCAGACAGGCCTGGGCTCCGACCCGGGCTCCACCACGCCCTCCGAGCCTGGCTGGGAAGCCTCCGGCCAGCTCTGCAGGCTGTGTGGTGCCTGTTTTCTCACCTGTGAAGCCGGCGTGGTATTCCCAGAGCAGTAGTGGGCAGGCTGTTACGTGGGCACTCAGGGAAGCGGTGTATCTGTAAGAATCTAATCACCCTTCTCACCTTTGTCTGGGGTCAGCACAGTGGGGGCCAGACCCGTGTCACTCTGCCCCCTCCCTGACGGCAACAGTCCATTCACCCAGCCCTCCCTGGGACCTGGGCAACTGCTGTCACCTCTCCGGACCTTGTGCCCATCTGCACAGTGGGGTGTCCCGGAGCCTCCCCTCAGATGACACCTGATACCCAGTGAGCGCTCAGGGTCATCCCTACCCCATCCAAGTCAGGGAGGCTCCCTGAAGGAGGGGCTGTGATTTGACAGATGTATAGGAGTTGGGGGGAGGGGAGTGTGTGTGTGGATAGGCAGGTCGAGGGAACTAGTTACACAGGTAAAAAGCTCACGGAAGAGACACTTTGGGGGGGGGGGGTTGGAAATGGGGTGTGGCTGGGGAGGGGCTATGGGGAGTCACTGGAGGGTGGTGTGGCGTCCAGGATGGGCAAGAGCCCAGGGCTGGAGCCAGCCGGGGGAGGAAGTAGGTCAGGGGCAGTGGCAGGCCGCTCCCATCCCCCATTCCCATCCACAGCAGCCACCGCCTGTAATGAAGAGCTCTCCCTGCTAAAAGCTCCTGGAGCCCGGCCAGGTGGCTCCCACCACCACCACCGGGCCAGCCTCCAGCACAGCGTTGGGGCCTCCTGCCCACCTCTCTGGCTAGCCTGGGTGTCCTGAGATGGGGAGGCCCAGGGGGCCACACATGGCTTGGGAACCCTAGTCCCAGAAGCCTGACCTGGGATGCAGCTCCCTCTGGTCTCCAGGTCTAGGGGTTTGCAGGGAGTCCAGTGGACAGCAGGACAGATGGAGGGCTGAGGACAGACCAGTGCTGCTGGTGTGGTTGGAGCCGACCGACTGCGCACTGGGCCAGAGCTGGTGTGGTGCCCGTAGTAGAAACAACCTCCACCCTGTCCCTTGCCTCTCTTAGGAGAAAATCAGGAGGGTGGTTTTTTCTGTGTTTTTATTGATTTTAGAGAGAGGAGAGAGAGAGAGAGAGAGAAAAGGCAGAGGGAGGAGCAGAAAGCATCAACTCGTAGTCGCTTATTGTATTTGCCTTGACCAGGCAAGCCCAGGGTACCGAACCATCCACCTCAGTGTTCCAGGTCAACGCTCTATCCACCGTGCCACCCCAGGTCAGGTGTGTGTGTGTGGGGGGTGTTTATTCAGTGTGCCTCTGTCCCACTGGGGCAGGAGGGTTTTTTATTCAGTGTGTCTTTTGCCCAGATGGCTGAGTTTTCTCCTGGGTCTAACCATAAGTGCGGTGCTTGTATGAAGGAGCCGCTGTGTGCTGAGCTGGCCCCGGCAGAAGTGGGGGCTGACCCTGTGTCCTGGGGAAGGGACTTCTAGTCTCTGGACCCGGGGCTCGGGCAGCCGCAGGGGAGCCTTTCCTCGGGAGGTCAGGAACACGGGCTTTGCACCAGGAGGAGACTGAGGCAGGGCCCAGGGCAGCCTCTCCCCCCCACCCTCCCCGGCCAAGTCCCGCGTGGGCCTCTCACTCCGGTCTCTGCCTGGCTCTTGGCCGCGTGCACAGGTTGATGGGAAGATTCTAATGGGCCTTAAGTTAATAAGTTTGGTATAATTAGGTTTGTGCTTGGCAGGAGGCAGAGGGCACCACCGCCTGTCCCACTGGGGCAGGGGGGGGGGGCGGAGATGGGTACCACTGGGCTCTCTTCTCCCTTCTCTCCACTATTTTATTACAAACACTGTCCACATAAAGAAGACGCGAAAGAACTGTCCAGTCCACGCCCATCGTGCCCACTGCCTGCCTTTAGCTCCCTGCGTTCTGACAGCCGTCCGTCTCCAGTCCCCGTCCATCAACCCCACCTTTTTAATGGAGTTTAAAGTCAGTGCCACACATCAGCGTGCTGTGCCCCTGAGCATGCTTGTCGTGAGCTCGAGCTCACCTTTTGCTTTTGGTTTCTCTGTGTTTTGTTTTGTGCTTTAGGCAAAATTCGCCCACAGTCAAATGCACAAATCTAACGTGGACATTGCCGAGTTTTGACAGATGGGCACATTCTCAAGAGACAGAGCATGACCGTCACCCCCGGTGGGCTCCCCCCTTCGCCCTTCCCTCCCCTAGGTAATCACCATCTTGATCCTCTTAGATCCAGGCTGCCTAGTCCAGGACTTCTTGGGAACGGAGCCGTATCCTACGTGCTCTTTGTGTCTTGTCTTTGTCCCTCGGCCTCACACACGTGGGACTCATCCTAGCGGTTGGGGGGGGGGGTCCGTGCTGCGTTCCTTTTTCAGTGCTGTGTAGTACTCCACGGCGTGAATGGGCCACAGTCTGCTTACCTCTCTCTCCTCTCTGATGGGACTCCTGGGCTATTTCCAGGTTTTCACTACTGTGAACAAAATGACTGTGTGTCTTTTTTGTAGACATTTAGTTTCTTTCTAAGCTTACCTGAGTCACTGCCCCCTCCCCTGCAAACAAAAGCCCACGCTAAGGCTAGAGGGGACAGGAAAATGCCTCATTATATCCACTGGTCTTTGGGTGGGCACACTTCCCCAGACTGAGTCAGCTTGGTGGGTCGTGGTGGGACATGTCCGTCTGGAATGGCTCCTGCTCCTGGGAAACAATGGACAGTGGGTGGACAGCTAGTGGCTGTTGTTACTGCAGTGCTGGGAATTTTCTAGAAAAGTCAACATGGGTCCAAACTGTCTCCCCTGATATTTATGCACAAAGGCCCATACCTAGGGGGTTGTTGGACTGACCACTGGGAATAACAAGCCCAAGGAATCCCAGGGAAGCCCAGAGTGAATCCCAGGAAAGGATTCACCCTGAGACAAAGATCAAACGTATATAATATTGCCTGTAAAGTATGGTCTTGGACCAAGTAAAATCTCAAGGTGCTTGAGCAAGGTCAGGAGCAAAAGACATAGTTAAGAAACATGCAGGGCAGTGACTGAAACTGTCTCAGTTAGATGAGAATCTTAAAAGCATATGTCCATAATTATCTTGGCTAGACTAGAGAGGGTTAAAAAAAAATTAAGGGCTTTGTCCCAGAGCCCAAAACAGAGAGAGGATGTCTCAAAGAGGTGTGTGGATGCAGCGTTGACCTAATGGTAATCTGACACACAGGAAGCCCACAAAGCTTTTAAAGGAATTATATCAGCTTGGACTGAGTAGAGCTGGGCTGACTCCTGCTGGTGTGGCCTAAGGCCCACCGATCCTTACTGTCTATTTCTTGAAAGTGAATTATGTGGAAGGAGACAGGGGGAGAGATCAGCTGGGGTCAGAACACTTGCGCTTTGGGGTTTAGCCCTGAAGGTGCTGAGGAATCACAGGAGAGAGCTAGTGGGACAAGGACACCTTTCAGAAAGCTCATTCTGTTTGCCTGGGGAGGTAGGTTGGAGGGCATAGTGGGGGAGCCAACAGACCAAGGAGGAGGCCCTGGGGGCCATCCTGCCAAAAGATGGTTTGAGGGGAGAGCGCCTGACACCACTTAGGACAGCACTCAACACCTGTGGAGCCAGGACAGAGCAGGTGCCTTGGTCCCTGGTGGGCTCAGCGTCCTGCTCGCTCTGCCCGTGATATGGACCCCACACGGCCTCTCCCAACACCACTGCCTTCCCCACCCAGCTGACAGAGCAGCATGGCTTCAGGCCTTTTATGTCCCTGCCACAGCCCATCACGGGTTCATTTGATGGTGCCTTAATTGGCTGCATTTTTTTTTTTTTTATCCTGGCAGATGGCTTTTCTCCAAAGGAGGGGTGGGAGGACAGACACACCGATCAGCAGCGTCCTTGCTGCTGTCAGCGAGGCCCGGGTGTCATGGGCAGTGACAGCAGGCCTGGCCCCAAGCTTAGCCTTTCCTGACACCCCCACAGAGTACACTTTCCTGGGCCCGCCACTCATCCTCACCAGAGGGATCTGTGACGAGTGGTGAGCACCCAGGATGCAGAGCTACAGGACTCAGCTTTGCCCCTGCTGGGTCTCAGTTTGCTCACATGTAAAATGGGTGGTGACAGGAACGGTCCCACCTCATTGGGTGGCCGGGAGAATGAAGTGAAGGATGCAATGTAAAGCATGTTACGTCTTTCTCTTCTCCTGATAGTCCTTCTAGGCCCCCTTTTCCAGGTGAGACACAGAGAGGGGAGGTGAGTGGCTTAGAGTCACACAGCAGGTAGGCTGAGCCCTTACCTCCTGCTGAGTTTCCTGAGGGTTGAGGTTCCCCACGGGTAAACAAATGCATGAACATCTTCCAAAGGTGCCATGAGGTCCTTGTGCATGAGACTGTGGCATGCTGCAAGGCAAGGAGTTGACATTCCAACCCCAGGTCACAGGACACGGGACACATGGCCCACGGGCCATGGCTAAAGTCAGTCAGTGAGTGTATCAGTTATCCATGGCCACGGCAATGCTGTGTAACAAACACCCACAAAACATCCGCGGCACATGACAGCATTTGTGGCTCTCGCATCTTGGGTGGTGGGCTAGGAGGCTCCGCTGACCTCGACAGGCTTGCTCTTGGGGTGGAGGAGTGGGGTTGGCTGGCCGTCCGCTGGCCCAGGTGGCCTCACCCGTGTGGCTGTGCCGCACTTCTCCCGTCTCCCTAGCCTGGGCACATTCTCACGGCCGTGGCAGAGGTGTGGAGGTGAAGCCTTTCCGGATCTCTGGTTTGTTGCAGCGACGGACACCCCTCTGTCGGGCCTGTGTCACCGGAGTGAATATATTAGCAGGGCAGGGGATTATCCTGCCCGCTGATGGGCGTGGCAGTCCACAGCACGACCCAGGCGCCTCTGCCTTCGCTGCGTGGGTCTCAGCCACCCGCCACTTCCACACCCCAGCTGCTTCCCACCGATGGCTGAGGTGCTGTCAGACACTGGAGTTGGTTCTACTCTTTTCCCGTTACAAAAATGTGGCAAATATCCTCTGGCTAGACAGCTTTGAACAAATTTGCAAGTATAATGTTGTATAAGTCCTTAAAGTAGAATTAATAGAACAAATGATTTGTGCATTTAAATTTCTGACTGACTGTGCATTTGAATCTGTACTCCCCACTACCCTGCAGGGGGGACTCGTCCTCTCCTTGCAAGGACTGACTCCAGACGTTCTGGGTTTGCTCCCGTGCTGAGAGAGAAATGCCCTCTCAATGTGTTTTAATCTGTACTTTGTACATTAGTTGTAGACTTGGGCATTTTTTCATACGTTGAAGCCATAGTATTTTTGTTGTTGTTGTTGTAAATTATCCTCTTATATAATTTGCTCATCTTTCTTATTGTTTTTTTTTCTTTAATGTTTACTTTATTGATTTGAGACAGAGAGAGAGAGAGAGGAATATTCTGTATGTGTTCTGACAAGGGATTGAACAAGCAACCTTTGAGCTTTGGGGACAATGTTCTAACCAACCGAGCTCTCCAGCCAGGGTTGTTTTTTTTCTTTCTGATTTGTAGGTGCTCTTTATATATTAAAGAAAGTAAGCCCGCCACCTGTTGTATGTGCTGCAAATATTCTTCCCACGTTGGTATCATCTCTTTCGTTTTATGATAGGGTTTTCCACGCGTATATTGTGTATCTTTCATTAAATATGTAGTCAAATGTTATGACTTCTGAGTTTCGTACCTTGCTTAGGAAAAACTTTTCAGCAAGATTATTTTTTAAATGTTTTATTTATTTATTTATTTATTTATTTTACGGCTACAGAGAGAGAGTCAGAGAGAGGTGAGAAGCATCAATCACTAGTTTTTCATTGCCGTTGCGACACCATAGTTGTTCATTGATTGCTTTCTCACATGTGCCTTGACCGCGGGGCCTTCAGCAGACCGAGCCACCCCTTGCTGGAGCCAGCGACCTTGGGTTCAAGCTGGCGAGCTTTTGTTCAAGCCAGATGGACCCGCGCTCAAGCTGGTACCCTCGGGGTCTCGAACCTGGGTTTTCCCCATCCCAATCCGACACTCCATCCACTGCGCTACCGCCTGGTAAGGCTCAGCAAGATTATTAAAAACAAAAACCAGGACCTTTTTTTTTTTTGGTTGCCATTGTTACTGTTTTGGTTTTATTATGAGGAATGAGGTAGAGATCTGATATTACTTTATGTTCAGATTGTCACCTAATGGTGCAAATAACCATTTACAGAATAATCCACCTTTCTCCCACTAATATGAAAAGCTGCAGTTATTTAAAAAAGAAGAAGAGCACCCCTATCAGCTATCAGAGCGTGCTTTGGGGTTGACTTCTGGAAGTATACGTCCCGTGCCCCTGCTTGGTCCACGTCACTGAAGTCACGCACTGCTGCTCTGTGTACATAGCACGCTGCCCCCGCCCCCTCGCGAGGCTTCCTTTCTTCTGAATCTTCCTGGCGCATTCTTGCAAATTCACTTTCCCGTGTGAATTTCAGAATCTTCCCAGGAAAGGACATCGTGCTGGGACATTCTCGCTGGGATGCCGTTACACAAGCGAACTGAGTTAGTAAGAAATGACACCCCGTCAAAGAACAGGGTGTGCCTTTCTGTCCACATTGTCTTCCCTCTGGGTCCCTCAATAAAGGCTTTTCTTTTCTTTTCTTTTTAATGTCCCTTTAAAATATTTTTCATGTAGTCACTGAACATGTCTAACAAAGATTATCCCGGGGAGTTTTTAATCTGTCTTGTCACCATTGTAAATTAACCTTCTCTTTCATCTCAGTTTTCTCATTGTCGTGCCTGAGTAGGAAGGCGGTGGCAATCTCTCAGAAGGTCCTCTTTCGGGGCACTTGGTTCCTTCCAGCCGAACGGTCCTGTGGCCCACACACAACAGTAATTTAACTCTTCATTCCCACTCTCTATGGGTCTCCTTTCTTTCTCTTGTCTCCTGATGTCGGCTAGGACCCCGGAGGCGGGCGGCAGGAGAGGGAAGTGACAGGCCCAGAGCAGACATCCAGGTCATGCTCAGGCAGTATTTCATTCAGGACTTGACACTGATGTTCTCAGGTGAGACTGGTTTGTTACCATCCTCACAGAAATCTCTGTTGGGTTTAGGAACTTCTCTTCCCCCCCTCCCCCCATGCTCTGGAATATTTAGGTCACATTGTGGCTCTCTCTTCTCTAAAGGGTTTGATCGAATTCTGAATTCTGTATTCTCTGGAACTGCCCTAGGCCTGGGATTGTGGGCAGAGCCCATTGTGTACTTACTATAAACGCTTCACAACTGTACACCTTTGAGGTGGCTTCAGATTTCTCTGGGCGGTGGCACATTGGTCCACCGGTTTTCTTGGGTTTTTCGAAGATAACTATGTCGTCTGTCCCCGACTGTCCTAAGTATGACTCGTCCACCCTCTGGGGTAACTTGACTATTATTGCACTGTTTGGCTCTTATGAGGAATGTCTTTATACATAAATGCTTTCCGTATTTAGAATCCTTACCTCGGGCTAGATTTTCTGGATCAAAGAGTAAGCGTGTTTTTTAGGCTGATTTACTTTCCAGGAGGGTTGTTCCGATTTGCATTCCCACTGGCAGCCCCGGTTTCAAAACCTGGGTCACAGCACGCTCCCTCCCCCAAGAGAGACACTCCAGGGCCTTCCCACTGCCAACAAGAGCCCCTCGGTCTGGGCCACCCATCACCCCGTCTGCATCTCTCACCAGAAGGCCCCCCTCCTCTGTCCCCTTCTCTCGGAGCTTGAGCACAGTGAGGTTTTTCTGGCCTCAGGGGTCTACACTGGCTCTTCCATCTGCTGGGAACACTGACCACACGCCTCCCCACTGCGGGCGCCTTCCCATCACCCAGGTGTCCGAGCTCATTGTCACCTCCTCAGAGTGGCCTTCCCTGACCACTAGGTAGTGTCCACCCCAAGCCCACAGTCACACACGACTGTCTCGTCCATCGCTCTGCCTTGCTGTCTTTTAGGCGTCAGTGCCTCGCATTGAACCGAAACCTAATGTGTCCACAGCACCTAGAACACTGTCACACACGGCGAGTCATTCTTATTTACACCCAGGACAGCTCGGCCTGGCTTCCTGCGTGAGCCCTCCCAAAGCTCCAGGCCCATGGAAGCATCAGGCTCATAACTTGAAGAGTAATGACTTGGATGAAGGGGCCATGTCCCCTGGCTCAGACGGCAGCAGAAGGGGACCCTGGCCACCACCCGGAGTGCACGTTGACCCTGTCCAGCACACTTCACTCAGCACAGCCTTATTCTGCACGCGGCCGGGTTCTCCCTTCTAACACGTGGCTCCTGCTGTATGCCAGGCACTCCACTGAGCCCTGAGGTTGCAAAGGGAAACGCAGCAGGCCTCAGCTGGGGGCGGGGGGGGGGGCAGGCTTTTAGAAGTTACGGGCACAGCCCTGAGCACAGGTGCTGACCACAGCTGTGGACAAGAGCCCCTCTGGGGCCTCCTGGGTGATGCCGGAGGAGGATCTCAGGCAGGTGAGGGGAGGGCATCCTGGCAGAAGCGCGCACGTGCCCTGGCTGCCAGCAGACACTCTGCGTTGATCCCTGTGACTCACTCAGTACTGGGTGGAGCGACCGACCGCTGCCCCTAAACCTGGCTGGAATGCGCAGGGTCTCCAGCCCCAGGACTCCTACTCATCCTTCAGAACGTTGAGTCTGGTGTCGGAGAGACCTGTCCCACGCCCCTACCCACAGGCCCCCTCCCAGGGGAGCTGGAGTGGGAGGGGAGCAGAGGTGGGGTGCTAGGCCTGGGTACAAGGCGGGGAGCGATAGGGTATGGCGGGTGGCGGGGTGGCGGGCTCGGCTAACCGCAGGTCTCCCCGGGGATGCCCCGCCAGTATGTCCCCGCTGGGGTGTCGCGTCGTGTCGTGTCGGGATAGACCTCAGCCTCAGCCCCGCCCTCGCCTCTGCGGAGGCGGCGGGGAAGGGGGCGGGACTCTGTGCTGGGGGCGGAGCGAGGGGGCTCCGGCTGTGCTTGACGTGCCTCTGAGCCCCCCGGACGCGCTCGCCAACCCCGCGGCCGGCGGACAGACACCCGCGAAGCACGCCGGCGGCGCCCGGCCCGAGGCGGGCCGCGGGGTGGGGGGCGCGTTCGCCCAGTGGTCCCGGCGCAGGGACGGAGGGATCAGGCGGGGTCGGACGCGCCGAGGACCCCAGGTCCGAGCCCGACTGAGGTAAGCGGTCACCGCGGAGGTGGCGAGCGGGGGCGCGCTGGGATGCGGGGACCTGTCGGAGCCTTTGTCTGCGGCGCGCTCACAGCCCCACTCCGCGCCGGCTCGGGCCGCCGAGTCTAGGGGCGCGGGCGCGTGACTCTGAGGACTCCAAGCTCCCAGCCCACTCCCTGTCCCGGGGAAAGGGGGCTCCTACCCGCGTCGCGCCCAGCATTCGGACCCGGGTGGCCCCTCATTCACCCATCTGCGAGCGCAGGACCAGACCCGGGACGAACAGAGTGGCCGGTGGACCCAGGCCTGCCCAGCTTTTGGTGCCACCTCCTTCCCCGGGAACTGGCAAAGGGCCCTTCCACCTAAGTTCCTCCCTGGACCGCTCGCTGCCATCTCACCCCTTCCACCAGCCAGCCCTCTTCTAGCTCTTGGAGAAACCGCTGGAAGAGGTGGGGCTTGCGCCCCTGGGTCACCTCGTAGTGGCCTGGGGATGTGCCCTTTGCCTAGGGGCGCAGGCCTGGAAACCAACTTTTTTTGCTGATGGAACGGGGCAGACAGAAGCGGGGATGGGGTGGAATCGGCGGTTGCTGCCAGTGTCTGGAAACTGCAGGAACTAGAATAGGATGGGAGGAAGGAGGTGTCCCCCTGCCCCAGCCGCCAGCCAGGCAGCTAGAGCCTGTGGTCCCTGCATTCAGCTGTACCTCCTGGCTCCAGAAAGGGGGTGATTAGAAGATCTTGAAATCCACTTTCCCGTGGGCCGGACCTACCAGAGGTGTTGGGGCAGTCTAGCAGGCTTGGCTGCGGAAAGAGCAGCAGACAAATCCTAAACCAGTCTAGGAACAGGGGCCAGGGCCATCCAAGGGCATCCAGCTGCCCAGGGCTGGGCGGTGTGAGGCCTTCCACATAGAATTCAGGTTCCCTTGTCCCCTCTGGAGGAGGAGCACAGCCCGAAGGGATCAACCTGACCATGGTGTCCAGATGCCCAGTGCCTCCACAGCGCCCCGGGGCACATGCCCAATCAGTGTCCACTCAGTTGCAGCTGCAGTGGGGGAGCCAAGCGTGGCCGTGGCTCTCTGTGCCTCAGTTGCCTAGTCTACAGAGTGGCGGCGTGAGCGGCTTTTCTGGACTGTTGGGGTTGGGGACCCTGTGGGGCCTGACGTGGGGGCTGATGTGGTGGCACGTTGAGGTGACTGCTGAGCACCTCATCCTTCTCGTCCACAACAGGAAGTGGGGAAACTGAGATCCACGGGGTGACCAGTGGGTTCTCTTGGCCACTCCCTGGGACAGGCACAGAAGGGTCCGGGCAGGGTACGGGACAGAGGAAAGCCCTATGCATGTTCTAATTTTTAATTAAATGGGGACCTTGGAGGAGGAGGCATGGGCTGGTAGGGGTCAGTCTGAGGCTCTGGGCTGCTGGTGAGGGGTCTGCGGAGGGGCAAACTGGAGGCCTGGCAGCCCAGGAGAGGCAGGGGAGAGTCCTCAGTCACCCCCTACCCACCGCCCACCTCCTTTGCAGCCTCTGCCCAGGCCAGTGAGGTCGTGTTAAGGGCATGGGGCGTCTGGGGGAGCCAGGCGCCCTCCCTCCCCGACCTCCAGGAGAGGGCCTGGTGGAGCTCGTGGGGACAGCGGCTGGGGCCCAGTGTGGGTGGCAGCTGCCTGCTTCACCACAGAGCCTGAGGAGACAGCAGAACTGCCTCCTGGCTGGATGCCGAGCACGTCCACCTTCCCGGGTGGCGTGGCCTCTCCACAGGGTGGGCGCCTCACACGCAGGCCAGGCATGCCCGGGCGCTGAGTCTCCTGAACCTCTGCTGAGCAGGCACTGGGGGTCGGGGTCCAGGGCTGGGCCCCTTCTCGGTCCTGAGTGGGTTGTGAGGAGGAGCGGTCCGGTCCGTTGTGGGTGGTGCTCTGCCGTTGATCCCTTCCAGCTCCTCATATTTGCAGCAGGAAGCTGGTGGGCGACCCAGGGTTCTCCAAGCGTCCAGTGGGTGATCCTGCCCAAGGCCATAGTCATTCAGATCCAGGCCGAGCTCTGTCTGAAGTCCTGCTCAGGGACCCAGCTCCTGATGTAGCAGGAGGCCCGGGGCTGGGGCTCAGGGAAAAGGGTTCCCATCATCTACCCACTGCTCATGGTGCCCAGCAGCCGGTCAGCCCCTGCTGGCAGGGCAGAACCTCCCCGCCCCCCACCCCCAGGACTGCCCTGGAAGCAGGGCCAACACTGGGCTCCCAGGCCCCCGATTAAAAGTCTGTAGGGAGTCAAGAAAGGGGGAACCATGGGGCTTGGGGAGGCACTTGGTAACCCGTCTGGAGGCTGGGGAGTGGGTAAACTGAGACAGATGAGCTGGAGGAAATGAGCAGGCAATGGGGGTGGGGGGAGGCAGTGAGCACAGCTGGGGGCCCTCCTCAGAGAAACTTAGGGTGACTCTGGGCACATGGGCCTCCTCACAAAATGGTCCTTCCATGGGTTCTCCCACACGTGCTCGTGGGGGGCCAGAGACACAGAAGTACCACATTCAGTGCCACCATGTCCCATCTCTGTCTCGGATCCTTTTTGCAATCAGATAAATGAATGTCATTAGGAAAACAAATCGATAAATGTTTTAAGTAAAAAACTACACACCCCCTGTCCCACACACATACACAGTAGGTACTATATAGTGGGTATGTCTCTCCATTGATCAATTAGCTCCTTCCTTCAAAGGAGAGGGCTAGCAGATTGGAATTGAAGCAAGAGAAACGGAGGCAAGACCAAAGGAAGGACTTTCTGCCAGTGAAGGTGACTAGCCCCCCAAACAGGGCCCTGGTGGTTCAGTGTCCTCAGACCTGAGTTGGGGCTGGGGCTCCCTCACTTTCTGCCTGTGAGATGGGGGTGGCAGGGCAGGGGAGGCTTGTTCACCCTCTGACCCTTATTCTCATTGGCTGTAAAATGACTATGGACCCCTCCTCCCAAAGGGAGATGGTGGGCCACTGCGAGCACAGCGCGGCACGGTATTCATTACTGTGGTCTGTTGTCCTGACTGCTCCCCAAGTCCTGGCATCCCACCTCCAAATTGCTTTCCCCTCCCTCTGTGTCCATGCCCACGGCCAACACCCCCGTGCAGCTCTCCATCCTGTCTTAAGAAACAAATCCCGCGATATCACCCTCTGCTGAGGTTTGCGCGCCGCCTCGCGCTGTTTCAGGGCGTGGGTGAACAGCGGGGGCAGTCCCGGGGCGCAGGCTTGGCGCCGGGGCAGGGGCGGGGGTCCCCTGCCGCCCCCTCAGCCCCCCTCTCTCCGCAGCAGGGCGGCCATGGGCTCCGCGGGCAGCCAGCGCCTCAGGGAGCCCAGCGTGGCGGGGACGCCGCCGGACAGGAGCGTGGTGACCAGCTGCAGCTTCCATAGCTGCGGGCTGGACGAGGAAGCAGCCGCCGGGGCAGCTCGGGGCCGGGGCGCCCCGATTCCCACGGACTCTGGTGAGTGAGGGTGCAGCAAGGCGTGGGTCTGGCCCATAGCAGAGGTGGCCGCATGGGCGTTCCCTCCGTGGGTGGGTGGGCGGGCGTGGCGCGTCGGCAGCTGCAGTAACAAGCAGGCCCGCGGTCTCAGTGCCTTCACCGGCGGGCCGTGTCTCCTGGGCGGGCCGCAGAGCCAGGCTGAGGGGACGCCCTCTGCACGCGGCCTTCGGTGCCCCCGGCCCAGCAGGGAGGGCACAGGCAGCTCTCGCACTGACCCGTGAGCGAGACTTCTACCCGAAGGGGCCCAGGTCGCTTCCGTCACAAGCCAGGCCTCGCTTCCGTGGAGACGGAAAAGGGCCTGAAAGGAGACTGGCGTGAGGTCAGTGGCCTGGCCCTGGCCCGGCTGTGTGACCCTGGTCAAGGGCCTCACTCCCTCTGAGCCCAGAGGGAATAGGCAGGTGGCCTCTGAGATCTGGCATGCAGTGTGCGGCCGGAGTCAGGAGTCAGGCGGCTTTGGGGTTAACCCCGGTTCCAGCTCCTTCGCTCGGGGACCTGGGGCAACTCATGGATCTCTGGGCCTTGGTTACTGCCTCCGGGAAAGGGCAGCGGACCTGTGCCCCCCTCCATGTGCACAGCGCCCACAAACATTGCCGAGGGCTGTCCCTGGCGCTCGGGAGCCCCCCACTCCGTGAGTGACAGCTCGTTTTGGGGGTGGCTCTGGTTCATACCGGTACCGCTTCAGGCTCAGAAACGGGGTTTTGTTCTCAGGCTCCCCCGCGCTCTCTGCAGGGAGTGAGGTTCTAGCCAGGCCCCATGGTGTTGGAACCCTCCCCTTGCCCGTGTGCAGGGACGGAGGCAGCCCTGGGCCCGTCGCCATGGCGACACACTTCCTCCTGGGGCAGTGGCCCTGGCAGCCACGGCCATCGAAGTGGATGGTGGCTGTAGTGATGGCGGCTGGATCCGTCAGGGTTCAACCAGAGAAACAGAGCGGGTAGGAGGTGCAGAGACAGGGGACAGACACGTGGAGACAGAGTTGCAGGTGAGGTGCAGGTGGGGCTGTCTGTATGCGCATATGGGTGGGGCTCAGGAGCAGGGAGGCTGGCTGGGCCAGTCTGTGAGGCAGGTGCTTAGGAAGGTCACAGACAGGCTGGAAGCCCCAAGAGTCTGATGACTAGGGCAGCTGTGGCCCTGAAGGTGGTGGCCATGGTGATGCTGGTGGTTTTCGTGAGTCACCATGAAAGTGATGATGGCGACCATGGCTGTGGGGAGGGACGGAAACCAGAGTGATGGCAGCCATGATGCTGGTGGATACCGAGGCCGTGGCCGTGGCTGTGGCCATGACCGTGGCGATGATGGACCACGGATACAGCAATGGTGGGTGGGTGCTATGGCAACGGAGATCATGGTGTTTGGTGACTTTTTTTTTTTGTGACGGAAACAGTCAGAAGGACAGGTTGGGATGGACAGACAGGAAGGGAGAGAGATGAGAAGCATCAGTTCTTTTTTGTGGCACCTTAGTTCATTGATTGCTTTCTCCTATGTGCCTTGGTGGGGGGCGGGGGGCTACGGTAGAGCGAGTGACCCCTTGCTCAAGCCAGCGACCTTGGGGTCATGTCTGTGATCCCATGCTCAAGCTGGTGAGCCTGCACTGAAGCCATATGAGCCCACGCTCAAGCTGGCGACCTTGGGGTTCAAACCTGGGTCCTCTGTGTCCCACACCGATGCTCTATCCGCTGCACCATCACCTGGTCAAGCTGGTGTTTGGTGACTTCTGATGATGGAATTGGTGGTTTGGGTATGGTGGCAGTGGCCACGGTGACGTGGGGCCATGGTGGTGGCCAAGTTAGCAGTGGTTCTGATGGCCATGACAGTTGAACGGTGGCATGGAATGGTGGGATGTCATGCCACAAGGGCTGTGGCTTATGGTGGACTGTGGCCACAGTGATGGTGGCCATGGTGGTGGACAGCAGCCCTGGTGCCGTGGCCGTGGCCCTGAGCGGGCTTGTCCGTGTCTCACCCGGCATCTCCGGGTTCAGCAGCCCTGGTGCCGTGGCCGTGGCTGTGGCCCTCAGCGGGCTTGTCCGTATCTCACCCGGCATCTCCGGGTTCAGCAGCCCTGGTGCCGTGGCCGTGGCTGTGGCCCTCAGCGGGCTTGTCCGTATCTCACCCGGCATCTCTGGGTTCAGCAGCAGAGGGCCCCACGCCTGACGACCGCTACCATGCCATCTACTTTGCGATGCTGCTGGCGGGTGTGGGCTTCCTGCTGCCATACAACAGCTTCATCACCGACGTGGACTACCTGCACCACAAGTTTCCAGGTAGGTCCCAGCCCCGGCCGCGACCCTCTGGAAACCCCGCGGCCAGGACCCTGCTGGGGAGCCCATTTTATTCAAATTTTGGCTCAGCCATGAATTGCTGAGTGACCTCAGAGTGGCCACCCACCCTCTCTGAGCCATCATACTGAGGAGACGGTGCCTGGTGGGGTAGGTACAGGGTGTGAGGACTCCCCCTGAGCACCTGCCGCTGGCCGCCCCCCACAGGGACCTCGATTGTGTTCGACATGAGCCTCACCTACATCTTGGTGGCGCTGGTGGCCGTGCTCCTGAACAACGCGCTGGTAGAGAGACTGAGCCTGCACACGAGGATCACTGCGGGTGTGTCCCCACCAGGGGCTTCCGCCTCTCCCACGCCCCCCGTGTCCCCGCTCATCACTCCCCTTGTCTGTAAAACGGGCACCCCTGCTGGTACTGTTATGGGCGCAGTGTGTGAAAGAAGATCAGGCCCGTGGTGGGTGGCCTCCCCGACTAGCATGTTACCTGCCCCCGGGGGGGGGTTGTGCCCCTCGTCCCAGGGCCCACGCTCTTCCCTCTGCACAGTCTGCTTCCCTTTCCCATTCCTCTCCGTGTTGACATCCAGCTTCAAGGGCAGGCTCAAATAACACCTCCTCCGAGAAGCCCTCCAGGTGTCCCTCTTAGACCCCCAGGGAGTCCCCAGCTCTCTGAGTATTAAGGGCAGCGGCAGAGAGAGGGCACCCCAGACCTAGCACTGCGAGAGGGCTGGATGAGTGGGAGCCGCTGGCCCACCACTCCCTCACTTAGTCTCTCCCCCCACAGGCTACCTCTTGGCCTTGGGCCCCCTCCTCTTCATCAGCATCTGTGACGTGTGGCTGCAGTTCTTCTCCCGGGACCAGGCTTATGCCATCAACCTGGCCGCTGTGGGCACTGTGGCCTTCGGCTGCACAGGTAGGGGCTGGGGGAGGGCTGGGGACAGGCTGGGGGGCTGGGGGCCTGTCACAGCGACTCGTCTTCTCCCTTGGCCCCTCCTCTGATGGTGACATCCAGCTTCAAGGCCCAGTTCTAACGGCGCTTCCTCCAGGAAACCATTTGGTATACAGCAAATCAAGCCTTCCTGAACTCAAGTCCTCAATCCAGGCCGGGTACTCAGGTCTGTTAGAAAAACAAAAGTGCTGGTAGGAACCAGGAAAGCCCAGTTTGCCAGCCCTGCTCAGGGTTGACCCAGGCAGGGGCTTGCCTGGCTGCGGCTGTCTGCCCGTGCGTGTTTGTCTGTGCTGGTTCAGATGGGTTTAGAAATCTCAGTGGCTTCAAAAAACAAGACTGACTTCTGGCTCCTGCTGTACGTCCAGCCCGTGGGTGGGACTCAGTCCCACAGAGCGGCTGAGGCTCACGGCGGCCACGTCTGTAGCACGGGCACCTCTCCGGGCGCCGCTGTTGGGGGAGAGAAAGACTGGAAGCCCCCATGGGCTTTTCTCTGCCCCATGCTCCCGTTTCACTGGGTAGACGCGTCAGGGCGCTTGGCTGTCCCTAGGTGTGCCTGGGGGGGCAGGACGCACCCTGTCTGGCGGGCAGAGCTGTTCTCACCGTGCCCTGTGAGGTGATGTGGCCCAGTGCCTCTGCCACCAGCTCTCTCTCTGCATCGCCCCAACACGCTGTTCTCAGGTTCTGGAGTTTTGCCCCACACCAACCGGGGATGAGCGGTATCTCATGGTGGTTCCTCTCTCTCTCTCTCTCTCTCTCTCTTTCTCTCTCTCTCAAGTGCAGCAATCCAGCTTCTATGGGTACACGGGAATGCTGCCCAAGAGGTACACGCAGGGGGTGATGACCGGGGAGAGTGAGTACCTGCAGGCCCCAGGACGGGGCGCTGGCGTGCCTGGGTGTCGGGAGCCTCTTCCCAGGGCAGTGCCCCAGACCAGCCTGGCTGGGGACCGTGAGCTTTGTGACGTGACAGGCATGCTGAGCGTGGGTCTCGAGTGTCTTGGAGTGGCCCTGTGCCAGTGTGTGGCGTGCATTCTGTGTCAGCATGCGAGTGTGTGTGTGTACGTGTGTGTGAGGGTAAGCCCACCTGCACCCACGTGGTCAGCCACATCTCTTTACCACCCAGTTCTCCTCGGGGCACGCATCCCACAAGTCACCCCTACTGGGCACCCCCACTTGGGCTTTTTCCCAAGCCCACCCACCCGGCTCAGGACATGCCACCCCATGCTCCAGCCCAACACGTACCCAGTGGCCTTGTACCCAGTGGCCTTGGACGTGCCCTCCAGACTGGTTTTTCTCTCTGACCCCTGGTCAAGGTGGCCAAGTCCCCTGGCCCCACCCCCTTCTGCCTGGGGGCAGTGTCACCCTCAGCTGCCCCCTGCAGCAGGGCAACTGGATCTAGATGTCCTCAGTCCTCCTTCCATGCGGGGACTGGGACGAGCCTCCTGCCAGCTCCTCAGGGTTACACAGCACTTCTGCCGCCCCAGCCAGGGCGCTGGGCCTCGCTCTCTGCTCCCCCGCCCGTTTGCACGTGGTCCTCGCTTTTCTAAGTTGTTTGCGTCCCTCCCCACCGAGTCCCGGGAAGACAGGGCCCCGCGTGTCGTCCCTCTATGTCCTCAGCAGGCAGTGACATGCTCGCAGGGGGTGTGCGCAGCAGCGTCAGGGAGGGGCGGTCTGGGTGGCCACGTTCCGCATGTTGGGGGGAGGGGTGGGACGGCCAGGCAGGGCCAGCCTGGACCTGAGGGGGTGGGTGTGCGGGGGGCCTGAGCGGGGACCCCAGGCCCTCGCCCCCGCCCCGCAGGCACGGCCGGCGTGATGGTCTCCCTGAGCCGCATCCTCACCAAGCTGCTGCTCCCGGACGAGCGCGCCAGCACGCTCATCTTCTTCCTTGTCTCTGCCGGCCTCGAGCTGCTCTGCTTCCTGCTGCACCTGCTGGTGCGGCGCAGCCGCTTCGTGCGCCACCACACCGCGCGGCCCCCCGACAGCCGCCCCAGCCACTGGGCTGGCTTCCGTGTGCACCACGACGTGGGGGCCGGGGACGTCCACTTTGTGAGTCCACAGCCCCCGCGGCCGCCTGCGTCCCAGGTGCAGCCTCCACCCCGTCCTGGCCGCGGTCCCCAGTGTGGCCTCGCCGTGCCGTGGTCTCAGGTTCCGTCCCGAGAAGCGCTACACACCGGTGCGCTGAGCGGCACCTGGCGAGGATAGCAGCCCCGGCTGCGCGCGGAGCCGCAGCGGCGGGCCCACCCGGCGCCGTCCGGGGGGTGGGGGCGCCCTCTGCTGGCGGCAGGGCCGCATCGCCCCCGCACGGCCTGGCCACACCTGCAGGACGGCGCTCAGGACCCCGCCACCCACCTGAAGGGCCGGGCGGGGAGAGCCCGGATGTTCTCCACCGAGAATGGGGCCCTGTGCTGGGGACACTGCAGTGAGCCAGAGACGCTGGGGCCCTTGGAGTGCAGAGACCCTGAGACGGGCAGAGGGCAGCATGCGGAAACCAGCCCTGCTCTAGGAAGGGATGGAGATGGGAGAGCCCTCATGGTCAGGGGGAGCAGCGAGACCTGGCCTGCAGGGAGCAGAAGGGGCGATGGGAAGAGCCACAGGAAAGGCCCTGGCAGCGGGTCGGCAGCCCGGAGCAGCTTGGTGTGTTTGGGGGACAGTGAGGAAACAAGAGCAGGCCCCCACCTAAACCCTGTCTCACTCCGCCCTCTAGGAGAACCAAGGCCCAGCCCGGGCTGACAGCGGGTCCCTGGACAGCCCAGCCCACAACGTGGTTGTCAGCAGCAAGGGAGCCTACACACGCTTTGACGTGCCTCAGCCCAGAGTCACGCGGACCTGGCCCTCCTTCAGAGGTGGGGGCTGGGCTGGGCTCCAGGCTCTTCCCAGCACCGTGGGTGGCACTAAGGCGGGGGGGAGGGGAGGCAAGGGTCCTGACCCCTGACCCCAGCCCCCTGCCATAGCCCTGCTGCTGCACCGGTACGTGGTGGCCCGTGTCATCTGGGCCGACATGCTGTCCATCGCTGTGACCTACTTCATCACGCTGTGCCTGTTCCCGGGTCTCGAGTCCGAGATCCGGCACTGCATCCTGGGCGAGTGGCTGCCCATTCTCATCATGGCTGTGTTCAACCTCTCTGACTTTGTGGGCAAGGTGGGCCCTGCCCCCGCCCCGGGAGGGGGGAGGATGTCATAGGTGGGGGCGGCAGATGGCTGGGGCCACCATGGGAGCCACAGTGGTTCTGAGCTAAGGATGCTCATGACTCAGAGGCTGGGAGCCGAACAGGGGCCCTGTCCCATACCCTGGCTATTGAGGATGGCCCCAGTGGACCCCCAGGCCAGTCCTGGAGTGTCATCTGTGTCCCACAGGGAAATGCAGGCTGCTGTCCTCATAGCTACGGGTCTCGGCATTAGGAGTACCCCAGAGGGGCAGGGACCCCAGAAATGGCTCAAGGAGCCAGGCATCATAAAATAGCAGTGTAGCACAGGTCCGGGGTCAGGGCTGGAGGGTCGAAACTGCCAGTTTGGGGGCAACCCTCCCACGAACCTTGTCTAGATGAATGGAGAATTTGGGGCTCAGTGAGGGGAAGCCATCTGCTCTGTTTGCCTGAGGTCAAACAGCTGAAAGGCCCAAGAAACTTGAGTCTGTGCTTCAAGAGAGAGCAAGTGGGTTCAGCTCCCCGCTCTGCTGCTTGAGGGGGCCCTCTGGACTCCGTGCCCTCTTTCCTCAAATAGGGTCAAGAATGTGGGGTTGAACGGGGAACGGGGCGGTCTTTTCACGGGTCCCGTGTACCCAGCAGGGACTGCTATCCTGTAATGAGGGGTTTGGTGGGCTTTCATGGACAAAGCCGGACTTCATTGTGACTGGGGGCAAGGGGCGCAGCTGGAGGCTGCAGAGGGTCCGGGGGGCGAGTGAGGCTCACGTGCCTGGCTCCCTCCCTGTAGATTCTGGCGGCCCTGCCCATGGACTGGCGGGGCACCCACCTGCTGGCCTGCTCCTGCCTTCGCGTGGTCTTCATTCCCCTCTTCATCCTGTGCGTCTACCCCAGCGGCACGCCCGCCCTGCGCCACCCAGCCTGGCCCTGCGTCTTCTCTCTGCTCATGGGCATCAGCAACGGCTACTTCGGCAGCGTGCCCATGATCCTGGCAGCTGGCAAAGTGGGCCCCAGGCAGCGGGAGCTGGCAGGTAAGGCCCTGCTTGGCCAGCCTGACTGAGGACTGCCAGGCCAGGACAGCAGGACCACAGAAGCCAACGCCACACAGCCAGAGGGCACACGTGGGTCCCAGGGTCCTAGCCAATTCAGGGAGCTCACAGGCGTGAGTGAGGGCATTCTTTGGTCACTTTGTGCGTTCCACAGCTACTTGATGAGGCCCTGATGTGTGCCAGGTATTGTTCTAAGTGCTGGGGACACGGTGGTGACAAAGCAATGATTCCTGTACTTTCAGGCCTAATAGTCTGGAGGGAACAGACAAGTCACAGAAAAGCAGAGAAGTGGGTGAGATTGGGGGGGAGGATTCACAATGTGAGCAGAGCATCCTGGGCAGGCTTCACTGAGGAGGTGACTTTGTTTTATTGATAAATTGAATTTAGACAAGAGTTGGGGGGGGGGAGCATTCATTTGTTCCACTTAGCTATGCATTCATTGGTAGCTTCCAATATGTGCTGTGACCTGGGATCAAACCCACAACCTTGGTGTTTCACAACGCTCTAACCAACTGAGTTAACCGGCCAAGCCAGGGCCAAAGGTGGTGACTTTTGAGCAAAGACCTGGAGGAAGGAGCAATGGGACCGGCCATGTGACAGTGCAAGGGGAGAGCACACGAGGCCCCAGGGCAGAAGAGCGGGGTGTGGTGATGAGGGCAGGGGGTCTGGGTAAGGGCACTGGAGTCTGTTTTTCATGGCGGAGCTCACAGGACTCTCAAGCTCTGGGCCTGAGGCTCAGGGCAGGAAGGCTGGGTTGTCATCTACTGAGATGGGGAGGGAGCTTTGGTGGGGGAGCAGTGTCAGAGTTGGGTTCCATAGGTTCCAGAAATCCATTAGACATCCCAGACTGTCCAGGACCGGGAAGCCGTTGGAGAGAAAGAGAAGAAGGCCAGGCACGGGTCACAGTCCTCGCTCAGCTCCTCCCTGGGATCTGGCCCTGGTCACCTGAGATGCCAGGGCTTCAACTGCAGCTCTTTGTCAAGGGGCTGCTGGGTTTATCCACCTGGATCGGGCTTTGTCCGTGTGTATACAGCTGCCATGGGCCTGGAGGGCTGCTTGCTGCCTGTCTGCCACCAGCTCAGGTCTGGTCCTGCCCACAGGGAACACCATGACTGTGTCCTACATGACAGGACTGACACTGGGCTCCGCCGTGGCCTACTGCACCTACAGCCTCACCAGGGACACCCACAGAAGCTGCTTCCAGGCCTCCCCCACCAACGCCTCCTTCCCCGCGGCCCCCTCCCCACCCCCGCCGGCCGTGCCCGGGGGCTCTGGCCCCCTCCTGTGCCGGTAGCGCCATCCCCTCTGGGCCCAGCTGCCCGTCACTGCGGCCCTGGGGTTCTTCCAAGTTCTTGGGGCCTCGGGTGTGTTGCTGCCCCGAGGCCTCCGCCTAGCACTGTGCTCTGCGTCCCATCTCACTGGCCCCTCACCCTCTGTCTGTGTCCAGTGCTCTGTGAGGTCACTTACAGCCACCCCCCTCCCCCAGCCAGCGTTCTTCCTGGCAACCCTCACCCCCAGGTCAACAATCACATCACACCATTCGTAGCACCTGATCCAGCCCTTCCTTCACCTGCAGCTGAAGGTAAGAGGAGAGGGCCAGCCCCCAAAGGCCTCCCCCGCTCCTGGCCTTAAACCCTGTTCTCACGAACTCCTCCGAGCTGGGGTTGCGCTGGAAGGAAGGACTGGAGCCCCCGGCATGGAGGCCGACCACAGTCCACCCCAGCCTGGACTTGTCTCAGTGCCAAGTTAAGGGGATTCCTGTAGCATCCTGCCAGACAGGTTTTTCCAGAAGGAAGACAGCCTGCCCTTCCTTACCCACAGCACAGCTGTGACCTACCACCCTGCCCTCTGTCCCACCCTCTGTCGTCTGTCCAGTAACTGTACCGCACTGGCCATTAAAAGATAGAAGGGCAGAAGAAACTGCCCCATGGATGCCTCGGAGTGGAGTAGTGTGCTGGTGGGGGTGTGGGGGCTGCTGCTGCCGCCTGCTCAGTTGCTGGGATTGGGGGACAGGTTGTACTGCACCCAAGTCTGAAGTTTGAAGTTTCTAGGGGTGGCCAAGTTTGAAGTTTGTGGGCAGGCAAGGATATATATCTAGGAGATGTCTGTCACATACCAATTAATTAGTAAAAATGAGCACAAATGGCCTGACCAGGTGGTGGCACAGTGGATAGGGCGTCGGACTGGGATGCGGATAGACCCAGGTTCGAGATTGTGCAGGCCCATCTGGCTTGAGGACACAGCAAGAAAGTGAAGGAAAGGGGCATAGTGTATAGGAATAGTAGTTAGTGTATCATAGAAGGTTAGTAGAATAGTAGTTAGAATAGTAGTTAGTGTATCATAGAAGGTTAGTAGAAAGTGATAGTCAATAGTAGTCAGGGGACAAAGGAATAGTCAACAGGGTATCAGGAGTGGGGGAATCTGGAATATCGGGGAATCTGGAATAGTAGTGTGTATGGCAGTAGGAATATGGGTGGCAGTAGGAATATGGGTATAGAGGAGGGAGGAGGGAATTAAGGTGGGCATGGAGGGGGAGGGGGGGAGGAGGAGCCGCCCTCCGGTGGGCCCCCCCCCCCGGGAGGGGAGGGGAGGGGAGGGGAGAGAGGAGGAAGTAGAGAAGCGCTAGAAACAGATGGGCGCTTCTCCTGTGTCCACCTCCTAGTGAGCCCTGGCCGGGAACCGAACCCGGGACTTCCACACTCCGGACCGACGCTCTACTGCTGAGCCAACGGGCCAGGGCTCTGCTAGGAGGGTTTAGCTGAGCCCTTTATCTCGGGCAGCCGTTAATTAATTAAGGCTCCTATCGCCTATGCTGTTCCCTCCACGCGCGGCTGTGAAACAGCTGAAGCCTGGAGTGTCCTCCGTTTTCCATGCACTGGTTTTCCATGCACTGGTCTGGTGCTGCCAGGCAGAGTCCCCATGGGGTCAGACAGGAAAGGGGGCAGCGCTGGACCCCGGAGAAGAGTGCCCGCAATCTCGGCGCAATCTCGACGCAGGTTCAGGACCGCTTGGTGTGGTCTGCTCGGCCGGCCCCGCCTGAGAACTCGTGTTGATGGCCACGCTCCCCACCTGGGGTGCTCACTCAGTGCGCAAGGTCTGGCTGATGCCACGCCCACCCCAGCCCTGAAATGAACCACTCCTGACAACGGTGCTTTTCCAATGATAGCTTTTTCTTTTCTTTTTTCTTTTTATGAAAAAGATCACACAGAATTTCGCCAACAAACAGAAGTCCAAAGAAACTTTTTAAAAAAAGGAAAACAATAATCCCCCCCCCCCCCAAAATAAAAACCGAAGTCTGGCTTTTCCTTTCCTTAAGATTGTCTGGACAGGCCTCCTGTCTCCCTAGAGGGCACGGGGCGGGTAAGTGCTTCTGTGGGGGCCCGACAGGGGCTCGGCGGCCCACCCGCCTGCGCCTCCGCCCTCCCTAACTCCTCCTCCATCTGGGGGCACACAGTACACCTGGGCAGGGGCGGGGTGTGCTTGGGACAAGGGGGGCGTGAAGCTGAGGTGCTAGACACTCACAATCTAACAGGAAATAAAAAATAATATTCTGCACGTCAGAATGTGTTCGCGGTTTTTTTTTATAATTTCATAGCTATTTTTTCACAGTTTTAAAAAGTTTATATTTATATATATTTATATATATTTATCTTTATATATATAATTAAAAAGTTGACTCCATTTAAAGGTGTATGATACAGGGGAAGAGTGTTGGTACAATAAAACTGTACAGGTTAAGAACTGCCGCCTCCCTCCGGGCATGGCCGGGACCAGGATTTCAGCACCATTGGGGTTGTCTGTAGTGTAAGGGTCTGGACCAGGTGAGCAGCCCCTCCACCTTGCGCCTGGCCAATGCTGCCAGGCTCCTCTCACCTGGCTCTGTTCCCCAAGTCCAGGTCATCCTGAGAGGGTGGAGACCAGGCTATTGGCAGGTGCCCAGGGCAGGCCCAGCCTGGTCAGTGAGGCTGGTGGGCACTGGGCTGCCCCCATCCTACGGCGGGAGGCTCAGGACAGGCTCCATGCTGAGGGGCCAGGCACTGGGAGCCTCTGGAGGACCCACAAGCAGCAGGCACCTTGGAGCGAGTGTCAGTTTGGTTCCTCGGAAGTGCCCCCTCAGTCTGTGTCAGCTGAGGGCACTGGGGTCCTGGGCACAGCCTGGCCAAGTGCTTACAAGGTGCTGGAGGCGAGGCCGGGGGCCGGGCAGAACCATACCCTGATAGCGGAGAGGAGCCCCCTCTTGGGAGGCACCAAGGGGGTTGGAAAGGGGAGCTGGAGACATGTGCACATGTGTGCACGCACGTGCATGCATACGAGCTCACACATGTGCACACTCACACGCCAGGGTGTCCACGGGCACACTTGCATGCACACAACCAACGCACGTGGCCCCCAAGCTGTGGTGGTGACGCAGAGGCACTCAGCAGAGCACAGGCACGCCGTCAGTGGAGAAGATCATGCCTGTGGTAGGCTCGTAGGTGCCAGCGAGGTAGTACAGGCCCTCGCTGTCCTGGTGCTTCTTGGTCTTGAGCATCTGCTCGTACTGCTCCAGGCCCACCACCAGGCACTTGTGCGACACGGTCTGCACGTCATTCTCATCCACGTGGGAGGACTGGTACAAGGCGCGCTGCGGGCCCGAGAACCAGGAAAGCTCAGGGGCAGAGACCCAGGGACTAAGTGAGAGGGACTAAGGACAAGGAAGGGCAGAACTGAGACCCAGAACCTGAGAAAGAGGCTAAGGGACGGATCAAAAAGCAGAGAGACACAAGAGACAAACAGAGACTACGACTGATCAAAAGACAGACAGAGAGAGAAAGAAACAGAGCCCAAGTGCGACGGGGAGACAGACCTTGAAGAGTGAGAGCAGAGTGACAGAGAAGCAGAGACCAGGACAGAGCTGAGGAGCCCACTCCAAGCTGTGGGGAGTGTCTGAGGCTGTGCCCACTGGCCCCCTACCTCCATGAAGTCTTTTCTCTGGCTGGAGGCCCGCAGGGCTGCTGGGAGGCTGCGGCCAGACTTCTGGTCCCAGTGCTGTGTGGGCAGATGAGGGGCAGTGATGAGCCTGGGCCCGCCCTGCCCAATGCCAGACCCAGGGGCCCGCCTGTCCTGGGCACCCCACCCCGACTCACGCCGCCAGACCCAGGGGCCCGCCTGTCCTCGGCACCCCACCCCGACACACGCCGCCAGACCCAGGGGCCCGTCTGTCCTCGGCACCCCACCCCGACACACGCCGCCAGACCCTGGGGCCCGTCTGTCCTCGGCACCCCACCCCGACACACGCCGCCAGACCCAGGGGCCGTCTGTCCTCGGCACCCCACCCCGACACACACCCAGCTGCACCCACCTGGCCCTCATGGAGGCGCTTGCCAGGGCTGGTCTCCTCGGGGTGGTAGAACCACTTGACCCGGACCACCATGTTGCTGCCCCAGGACTCCCACATGCTCTGGATGCGGCCAATGTAGGGCAGGTTGGGGCGGCCGGCCGACAGGAACACAGCGCAGTCCCCGATGCGGATCATCTCCTTGCCCCGCACGATGGCCTTGTAGAAGAGCTTGCGTGCCTTGCCCTTCATGCCGCGGCGCTGTGGGCACGTGGGCACAGGCGTCAGGGAGCATCCCGGGGCCTCTGCCCGGCCTGGTATTCTGCCGGCTGGGGAGGGGGCGAAGGGAAGCCCCCTGCTGGCTCTAATGGGGACACCCCCTCATCCCTCCAACAGGGACATATTTCAACTCAGCACCCTGCTGCTGAGGGGGCCAGGCGACTCGGCCTTCCAGAGCAGCTTTACCACAGATGGCTCAAGGCCCAGACCACGGCCCCTGTGAACCCGGTAGGGTCCCGACTCCAGCCTGTGCTGCCTCCCAACTTCCAGATAAGGACAGTGAGGTGCAGGGAGGAGATGCAGGTGGTGACACCAAGGGGCTGGCGCCTGGGCATTGGACAGAGCAGACTCAGCCCCCACGGCTGTCTCACGGGTGGGGGCCACCAAGTACACCTGCAGGGGGTCACAGAGTAAGGCCAAGTCCGCCCAGGTGGCTCAAGGCTGGTCGTTTTTGCCTAATTTGGGGAAAGCCACATGCTCGTTTCCTGCCTTACCCGGCAGGACCTTTATTCTACCTTTAACTCACTGGGTCCCTGCTGGTGACAGGCTTTCTGATGTACACCTCACTAAGCTCTCGTGTTGTATAAACACCTCAAATTCCTTTCAGTTCAAGGCCCAGAGTGAGTTACAGCAGGGTGAGACGGCCGGCTGAGGCTGCTACACTGACTTGGCTTTGACACTGGCTAGGTTTCTGGCATCCAGAGGCTACGCCTCCTCCCACAGGCAGCCCCCTTGGCCCAGGGGGCTCCCCGGCAGCGTCAACCCCACCCCTGAGGTGGGCAGGCCTCTCCTCCAAGGCTGTGTCAGGTGCATCCTCGGGACCCTGGACGAGGAAGGCAAAGCTGGCCAGCCGCACCCATGGACACGGAGCTGGCTGTCCCCTGCAGCGACTGCTCCCCGTCTGCACATGGAAGCTCCACGTGTGTATGTGTATGCAGCTGTGTGCGTACGTATGTGCGAGCATGTGTGTAGTCCTAAGCGTCTGGACGTGCATACCTGTGCACGCGTGTGCATGTTGTCTGTGTGTGCAGATGGCAGGCGGGCACAGGGCGAGTTGGGAGGGCTCCTCTGGGGAACCCACCATTCTCTGCGGCAGGGGTGTGGCCCCATGACCTAGACCTGGCTGAGCAGAACATTCTGCCTTTTGGGTCACACTGATTAATTAGCTCGGGGCCGGGCACGTGATCCGGCCAGGCCCAGGAGACGCAACCCTGGATGTCTGCTGGCCAATAAACGGAGAGACGTGCCCTCTACTGCAGTGGCTGAGCCGGCCAGCGGGGTCTTGAGCCAGTCTGCACATGGAGTTAAGCAGTAGCTGAGAATGAGCCACGGCAAAGAAAATCAGGTGGTTTGCCAAGAGGCTCTGAGATACGCAGCTGTGAAGGGAGCTGTGTGGTCCTGGCACACCCCCTTGGCTGAGTTCATAGAGGAGGGGCCTGGCCCCACGGCTGGGGGCAGCGTGGCTGGGGGGGGGCCCTGCAGTCAGGCGCTGAGACTTAGCGTACCTATCCATAAAACGGGCACCTCTGCAGCTCCTCCCAAGCGCCCACGGGGTGGCTGGCACAGAGCAGAACAAAACATCGCAGACCCTCCACCCTAGCTACCTGGGTGGGCTTGCCGAACCACTTCCAGAGCTGCCGGGCAGGCAGGAAGGCAGCGATCTTGGGCCGGTTCTCCACGGACGGCAGGCGCTGTCGCTTGGCCAGCTCCTTGGTGGTGGGGAGGTGGACACCCTCTCTCTTCTTGGGCCGGCTCTTGGCCCCGGCCCCAGCCTGCACCTTGGGTGGCAGGGGCTGCGGGGGCTGCGGAGGGGGCGCCTGCGGCGGGGGCGCCGCCGCCTTCTTGCTGGGGGAGTGGGCCGAGGCACGCGCCTTGCCGGCCTGCTTGGGCGCCTTGCTGGGCAGGGCCGGGGGGACCGAGGGGCCGGCCGCTGGGGCGGGGGCAGACTCTTCATCTGAGCTGCAGGAAGAGTCATCTGTGGTGGAGGAGGAGGAGGAGGAGGAGGAGGATGACGACGAGGAAGAGGAGGAGGAGGAGGACGAGGAGGAGGAGGAGGAGGACGAAGACGACGAGGATGTGGAGGAGGAGGAGGAGGAGGACGAGGAGGAAGAAGAGGAGGAGGAGGAGGAGGAAGAGGAGGAGGAGGAGGAGGAGGAGGCCCTAGAGCTGGAGACGGTGCAGTCGCGGCCGCCGCCCTGGCCTTCCTCCTCTCCGTCCGTCTCCGAGCTGCTCCCACCGCCACTGTCGCTGCTGCTGCTCCCCGTCTCCTCGGCCCCGTCCTGCACAGCCTGGCCCTTGTCCGGGCTCGTGGGGATGCCCGAGTCCTCGAACGTGAGCCCAGCCCCTGGCTCCTGGGCCAGGTCGTTGTCCGCAGCCTTGGGCCGGGCCGCCTTGGGCTCCCCGCTGCCCGCAGCCTGGGTGTAGCTGCCCAGTACCAGTAGGCCCTTGGGCTCTGGCCACGCCCCAGCCCCCGGCTCCTCCCGCAGCAGGAGGGCCTCCTTGGCCTTCTTGCTCTTGGGCGATGTGACCCCCTCGTGGTCCAGCTTGACAAGCAGCTCGGCTTCCTCCCCAGGCCTGCGGGCACCCTTGCTGGCCGCCTCCTCGGCAGCCCGGGCCTTCTTGGGCTTGGGGCGGGTGGCAGGCATGGTGACGGGCACGGTGACAAGAGGGGTGGGGGCCAGGGCTGCGGCAGGGGCAGGCAGCTCCCCGAAGGGCTCGGGAGCCGGGCAGCTGGTGAAGGCGGACGGCGCCGGGCTGGGCTGGGTGGGTGCTGGGCGGGCCTTGGGGGCTTTGGCACGCTTGTCCAAGGGCTCTGCGGGGCTCTTCTTGGAATTCGGGGTGCTGCTCGGCTCCAGGGTCAGCGGGACACTGGGGACCTCGTCTGTGGAGCCCCCTTCCTCCAGGACGGCAGCTCTGTCTAGAAGAGAGGAGGAGGCGGCACAGGTGAGGCTGGCCGGGGCCTCCCAGCCCTGCAAGCCCGTCTGCACCCAGCACCCTCACGGGGCCCAAGTGACCGCTGGTAACCGTGGCCCTTAGCCCGCAGCAGCCTCTGAGCAGCCCCACACGCCCAGCAAGCCACACACCCCTCTCAGCAACGTACCACCCTGGGCTTTGGCGCTGGGTCTCCGCCCTCGACCTCGTGCCTTGGTGCCGGGCTCCTCGGACCCTGGTGTGCCGCCATCTTTGCTGTCCCCGGTGTCTTTGCTGGTCTTCCGGCTGCGGCGCTTGGCGCTCGGCACCAGGAGCGCTGGGGATGGCTCAGCACCTGCAGGCAAGATGGACAGTGGTCAGGCCCAGGCCTTCACTCTCCTGACCTTCAGCATGGCAAGGGGAGCTGACCCCCGTCGGCCTGCAGGACGGCTGCGCAGTTGGGAGCGAGGCCCGTCTGCAGGGACAGCTCTGTGAGGGCCCCTCCATAAATGAACTGGGGGTGCTGAGCAAAGATGCCGACTGCTGTGCTTCTGGTGAGCCACTTGGAAGACACTCTAAATCACTGGGGTGCAGGACCCCTGCAGGTCAGGCAGCCCGGGTCCGACTCTCTGTCGCCCCCACCTAGTTGCGGGGCCGTGAACGAGGTCTTCTACCTCTTTGAACCTGAGTGCCGTACTGGTCAAGGAGATGCTATCTCCCGACACACAGGCCTGAGACAGACACTCGATGCTATGATGGACAGAGTCCAGAATCTTCAGCAGTTACCCACCAGATTCCCACAGCCCGGGCCACCGGCCTGCGCTGCCCTCAGGAGCCTGGGGACACGGAAGTCGGGGGACCTCCAGATCCCTTCTCCCGAGCCCGCCCTGGGCGCCCCCACCCATGGTTTCTGCCTTTCCTGTCCCCTGTGCGTGCAAATGGCCCACACCAGAGAGCCCAGGCCAGGCTAGGGGACAGCTGGGTGAGGGCCGGGGGTGGGGGTGAGGCACGGGACCACCACTCACACTGGATCTTATAGTCTGGAGGCAGGAGGCGGATGTGGGAGAGGGGAATCCGCCCTGTGTCTCCGTCGTCAAACTCCACAGTGATGAGGTCCCCATCGTCCTCGAGGCCCAGCAAGCCTGTGGGAGGAAGGGCAGGGTGAGGGCCGGGGAGTACTGCCAGAAAAAGTGAGATGACAGGACTTAAGATGGAGAAACAGAGGCCCCGAGGAGCTGGCTGTGACACCAGCACAGCTCAGAGCACTGCGGACAGGCCCGGAGAGCCCGAGTCCTGATGGCACCGTGTGAAAGGGGCCTGGGCCAACCCACCTGACGGCCCAATGCATTCTCAGCTACACGAGCCAAGAAAATGCTTCGGGCTTAAGCCACTTAAGAGTTGGGTTTTAGGGACCAAAGGAACCCATAGTGACGCACTGGGAAATGGGAAGTGAGGTGCCAGGGCTGACGCCAGGGAGGGAGCACCCACCTCGGACCACGGTGCCCGGGTAGAGGCACCGGTACTGCTGGCTCCAGTAGGCTGCGACCCTGGTCCCCTGCGGCAAGAAGCGTGTGGAGGCCGGCCTCACGTCGATGATCTGCAAAGGCCAAGGCTGAGCACCAGGCAGTGACCAGGACCAGCCCAGCCTCTCCTCCCCCGTCCCTCGCCTCCCGTCTCACCGCCTCCTGCAGCAGCTGCTCTAGGCAGTAGATGTGGGGCCGGTTCCCGCGTTCACCCTCCACCACCACTCGGTATCTGCAAGGCCAGGACAAGAGCTGGGTGAGCCGGGAGAGGTCAGGGATCTGCCACAGGGAACCCCGCACCGCAGCCTCCCGGCCCTGCCCGCACCAGGGGCACTGCCCACACCACTGAGACAGGACATCGGAGCTGGAGGGTTTACTGATATGCTGTATAAACTCCGACCTCAGTTTCCTCATCTGCACAAGGACGGGCTGCAGATCCCAGAGAGGCCAACACACTCTTTCCTATCCACTCTCCCCCGCTGAGCCCCTGGCACCTCTGAGAGGACTGTCTTCCCAGGGCCCCTCGCCCAGTTCTATGGGGGAGAGCCGCTCAGAGAGGGGAGCCACATGCCGGCGGAGGCCAGACGTCCCTGGATGCAGCCTGGTGAGGGCCGTGAGGGCCGTGAGGGCCATGAGGGCCTGAACCCAGTGCACTCTGCAGCCCCGCCCCCACAGCCCCACTGCCCCGCCCCCACAGCCCCACTGCCCCGCCCCCACAGCCCCACTGCCCCGCCACTCACAGCCCCACTGCCCCGCCCCTCACAGCCCCACAGCCCCGCCCCTCACAGCCCCACTGCCCCGCCCCTCACAGCCCCACTGCCCCGCCCCTCACAGCCCCGCCCCACAGCCCCACAGCCCCGCCCCTGCAGCCCTGTCTCCCCCCCACCCCCCCCACCCCCGGTCCCCGCTTACATGTCTGGCGAGTGCACTGTCTGCACGTGCCCGGCGTACAGCAGTTTGTCGTCCATAGGGATGAGCACACGCAGGCCGTCTTTCAGCTCGTCCTTGTCGATGATGCAGGAGCGCGGGGCTGCGAGAGGGGGCAGTGAGGTGGGGCTGCAGACCCTCCCTCCCTGCTGGCCCTTCCTTCTCCCAGGCCTGCCCGGCGCCCTGGAGAGCCCGCAGGGCACGTGGGTCATGTATGTGTGCCCAGACAGGCCTTGGTCAGAGATGTGCGTGTATGCACTGCCGTGCATGCATGGGGGTCCACATCTGTAGAGACCCCAGGTGGGAGGGAACAAGGTGACAGCCTACATATGTTGCCCCTCCCCTTCCCTCTGAGCCTGGGTACAAGGCTCGGGGGTCACCAGCACCCACTGCTGCTCCCTCAGACACCACTCCAGGACTTCCCATCCTGGAGTGCCATTTGTTCTGGTAGAAACCAGCCCCCGCACAGCCAAACTTCCCACCGAAAGGGCTTCAGAAGCCTCTTCAGTCTCCACACTCTCTCTTGAGCCTCTAGCACATGTCCGTAACAACACGCCTGGCTAGCTGACCAGTCCAGAGGAGCATAGTAGTCCATGTATCAGTGGACCCCTGGCCATCCCATTCACATGGTAGCAAGCCCAGCCCAAGTCAGCCCTGCCACCCACCAGTGAGATTGAGCAGCTGTTTGTTACACAGCAGTAGCTGACTGATAAGGTGATAAAAGTTCCTCAGGGCTGGCCCAGACCCTCCCCTTGCTCCACATTGCCCCCCAACCCAATTCATATCCTCAATCTCTCCTCTGAGCTCTATACCCCCAGGTCCAGGAACCTACTGATGTCACTTCCTTGGAATGTCCTCAAGGTACCCCAAATTCCAGTCAGCAAAGCCCGGCATGTGACCTGGCTTGGAGACTACCCTCCCTGCCAACACCAGTCTGCACCCCTTCCCTTCTCATCTGCTCACACAGCCCATCTACTCCCCGCTAATGTGTTCAGACCCATCCCAACTCCCTGCTGCTGCCCCACAGCACCCCTCCATCCGTACCAGGTTCCTGGCTACACCCCCCACCCAGCTAAAACCCTGGCCCGCTCGGAGCCGCTGTCACAGAGCTCGCTTCAAAACCAGCCTGATCGCCCTGCTCCACACTGACGCCCTCTGACTGCTGCTCATTTTCCTTTGGGCAAAGCCCAAACTCCTCATCAAGGCCCACCAGGGTCAGAGCAAACTGGTTTCCACCCTCAACGCTCCCACCCCAGCCCAGGCTGCTCTCTCCCTCCTGAGCAGACCAAGCCTGGGCCAGACTGGCTGTCAGTTTGCCCGGGAAACGATGCCCCACCCGACCTCGGGGCCTTTGCATGTGCCATTCCCTCTGTCACCCTCACAGGCTGGGGGACTTCCCCAGGGAAACATCCCCCGGCCCCATTCCAGGCCTGAGCGCACACGGCATCCATCGCAGGTACTGACCGGGAGTGAGTGGCCGCTCCACGGCCCCGCCACGCGGCAGGTGCTCGTCCTCCGAGAAGCTCGAGTCCTGGTTGGGCTCAAAGTCCTCCTCCGCGGCCATGCTCTCCATCAGCTTGCTCACGGCTCCCCCCTTGCCCCGGTTCTGGGGACAGAGCACATCAGACCGCCGGCTTAGGACGGGGTACCCACGTCCTGCCTGGCTGGGGACCCTCCCTGGGAATGCTGGGTCCGTTGGGCCACAGTGGCATCTGCCACATATGCAGTGTGGGGGCCTGCTGAGCACCCCCTAGAGGCCAGAGGAGGACAGAACAGGCCATCACCTGCCAGCCAGGGCCACACATGCTCAGAGCCGAGCGCTCAGTACTAAGTACTATGCTATATTCATCACACCCAGGCAGGCGCCTTGGTCTCCTCCTCGGGGAAACTGAGGCAGGCACGTCCCAGCGTGACCCAGCTGTCCTTCTGACGAAGACATGCACGGTGGCCCGGGGGCGTTGGGCGAGCCTCACCTCCTTCTTCACTTCCTTCCCTTTGGCCTTGGCCTTGCTCCTCTTGGCGGATGCTGGTGAGCCCGTGTGAGGGGCCCGGGCCTCGGGGGGCAGGACGGGCGCACGGGGCGTGGGCAGCGTGGCTCCGGGTCCCGCCTCCTTCCCTTTCTTCTTCTGGGGAAGAAGCGGCGGGGGCGCGGTCAGAGGCGGGGAATGCCCGGCCTCCGCTTCCTCCTCCCCCACATCACCCCTCCCCCCCCCAGTAACCACAGCCGCCCTCCTCCCCCAAGGACTGTCAGTCACAGCGGGTTCACTACCACCACGCATACATCGCTTGTTTGAAACAAGACAACTAAGGGGTGTGTGTAAAGCGTGTCTGCGCGCGCGAGTCACTCTCCAACAACCCAGTCAAAGCAGAGCCACCTAGAGCCCCTAGTAGCTGCGTGTGCCCTTCCTGAACCTTCCATAAGCACAGATGCCCATGTGAACACAAAGGCTGTGCAGACATGTTTGGGCACACACAGTGTTCAGTGGGGTTTTTTTTAACGGACGGGAAATTTACCAAAAGTTCCATTTTTCAACTCCTAGCAGAATGTCTGTGTAAACATCGAGGGAGCCTCTTATTTTAACAGCTGCCCAGCGTGACGAGGTGTGGGGGATCTGCGATTCAACCACCCCCAACAGCGCCTCCACGGCCTCACTCTTCCCAGTGACGCCAGAAGAGACAGGGCTGGTCAGCCCCAGGAGCATGTTCCTGGACAGAGCAGTCAGGGGCGTCCACCGGCCGCCCCCGTCGCTTCCAGACGGTGTGTGTGACCTTCCACATGCCCCAGAGGAGAGGTGGTGCCGCACCATCCCGACTGGTGAAACGGTGCGGGCTCCCGCTGGTGGGTGACACGGGACAGGGCCCAAGTGCACGGGGACTGTGTATGGCTTCACTTAGCCGAGCAAAGAACTGGGAACAACCTAGATAGCCCAGCTAGCACTTCCAGAACTGCTGGTGCGTCCGAGACCTAATCCCAGCTGTCAGGGTGGCAGAGTCCTGTTCTGGGGAGAGGCACTGTCAGGGGAAGCGGGCACAGAGGGCCGTGTGTGTGTGTGTGTGTGTGTGTGTGTGTGTGTGTGTGTGCGTGGAGCAGGCTCCAACCACAGCCAGCCTGTCCCAGAGGACCACAGGCAGTGGGCTGTCGGGGGGGACGTGGGGGCGGGCGGGGTGGGGGCACTTTGTGCTCTTTAAATAAGAGACACGCCCACAACAGCTCGACCCAATCAAGGGAGCAGAGCCGGCAGAAAATGAAGAAACAGAGAAAGATAATACTGGGCTCCCGTTACCATGACAACAGGAGATGAGTGCAAGGCAAAGCACAGGGCATTCAAAGGGACAAAACAGGAAATGTTACCTAAATAATTAAATAATTAGAAGGCACTCGGCCTGATCCCTGCGGGAGGGGCCTATGCATACATATTGGCGTCGTTTTCTGATGAACGTTTTTAATCCTGTTCACATTTCTGACATTATCAGGAGGCATCTTGGGGGGGGTCAAAGGGTCGTTCTTAATGTGCCTGCAACCTCGGGCACGCTGGGATGACGCACCATCCACTGAGCCACCCGGCCAGGGCCTCTCCCTCCTTTTCTTTGCCTTCCTAATGACTGTTCTAATAGGCAAAACCGGTCACTGTCTCCCGCTCCTGGGAGTGTAGTTATTTCTTAAAATGAGACAAGAACTCCAAATGTGACCAGTTCTATACACAGGACAGAGCTGTCTGTTGCTGTGGTCACTGCGATGGTGAGGACCCTCAGCGGCCAAGCGGCCGGCAGCCAGCACGGCCGTGGCGGGAAGGAACGGAAGCCACGGGCTGGCCAGATGTGGGGGCGTCAGGCTGCCATGTCGAAATACTGGTTTTAAAACAGTAAAATAAAAAAGCTCATCATATGGAAACACGCAAGGTAGAATGCCAAGTATAAAAAAATGGAATCAGAGTATATCAAAAAATACCAGTGGTTATTCCTGGGGTAACAGGCCGTGGGGTCTGATTTTTCCTTTTGTTGACAATTAACCTGTTCTGTTCCCGTCTCTTACTGTGTCCTCAGAAAACCTGGACTGGGCCAGACCCTGGTCCCCCCACTACAAGCCGCCATCTGGGGGAAGGCCTGAGGAGGTCACATGGCGCAGGGGTGAAGGCCCAGCCTCTGGCGACCACTAGTTGCTATGACGTCGGGGCAGGTGACAGGACCACTTGTGAAGTGGTTACCATGAGGAACCCGCTACATGTGGTTTTGTACGCAGTCAATCCTGATGTAAGAAATATACATCTGGCCCTGGCCGGATAGCTCTGTTGGTTAGAGCATCGTCCCGAAGCACAGAGGTTGCCGGTTCAATCCCCAGTTGGGGCACCTACCGGAGCAGATCGATGTTCCTATCTCTGTCTCTCTCCCTTCCTCCCTCTATAAAATCAATAAATAAAAATTAAGAGAGAAAAGAAGATACACATGTGGTCTCTGCCCCCAGTTTGTGACCCCGAGCTCCTAAATCCCTAGGAATTTCCTGGGTCTGAGCAGCCTCAGGGACAAGAGAGGGGCTGGAAATTGCAATGACAGTCGGTCAGCCCCTGTGAAGCAGCCTCCACCAGACCTCTGAGCGACGATGCAGTGGGAGAACCTCTGGGTTGTGAACACGGAGAGTGAGAGTGCGGGAGGGAGGGAGGAGGGAGGGAGGGAGGGAGGGAGGGAGGGAGGCGCAGAGGGAGGGAGGGAGGGAGGGAGGCACAGAGGGAGGGAGGGAGGCGCAGAGGGAGGGAGGGAGGGAGGGAGGCACAGAGGGAGGGAGGGAGGCGCGCCCAGAGAAGGCGTGGCAACTCCACCGCCCCAGACCCTGCCCTGTGCGTCTCTTCCTGAGTTCTGTCCTTTATAATAAACCAGCAACACAAGCACAGTGTTTTCCAGAGTGTGTGTCATCCCAGTAACTTATCAAGCCGGAGGGGCTGGGAACCCCCGAGTTACAGCTGGTTGCTCGGAAGTGCAGGTGGCCCTGGACTTGCAACTGGTACCTGAAGTGGGGGGCGGGGGGCAGTCTTGTGGGACTGAGCCCTTCACCTTATGGGGGCTGCACCCACTCAGGCAGCCAGTGTCAGATGTGTTGTGAGTACAGCAAGTGCGTTTTCCTTTAACAATAAATTAAGGATATGTGGTAAAGCGGTTAGGACACGCCTGGGCCCCACCCTGGGTCACCTGGTATGACCCCCATCAGTATCTATTACTCAGGCACCTTCTCTCCAAGAAACCCTTAGCAGTGAGCGCAAATTGAGAGGCTTGTGAGTGACACCCACATGCGGACCCTTCTTATCAACCTTTCCCAGGAAACGAACGCACAGCCTCGTCCCCTTTTGTGGCCATCTCTGGACGGTCACTGTCATTTCACTTTCTCCTCCACCAGGGATGTGGCTGGAGAGGCCCGAGGCAGAGACCACTGCCAAGAGCTGGTGGCCAGGCCCGAGAGCGACCACCTCAGTGGGGGACGAACAGCCACTAGCGTCCCAGCAGAAAGGGGTGCAGGTCGAATCTCACCGGGTTCCTTCAGAGAATTCAGGGCCTCTTTGAGCTCGGATAGGAACAAAGAAAGCCTGTCTCTATTTCCACGAACCTCTGAAGAGGTGGGGTTTCCCTTCCAGTGTGAGCAGAGGCCACAGGTCCCAACAGGACCAGCAATGCCTGTGACTTTGTCACCAACAGAAATCACTGTCCTGTAGCATATGACAGTGGCCAGAGAGAGCTTACAACATCAATACGCTCATCACTTCCAAGTGCCAGCACTCGCTAGGCCCGCCACCAGGCTCCTTATCAGGGACATTCCTCTTAAAGGAGCTGGATGCAGCTCACAGAGGGAGGCGCTGGCATTTTGGTAACTGCTGTTTCCTTTGGGGTCCGTGCACCTCACACATATGGAACATTATTTAAAGACAGGTGGCAGAGGGCCCGTGCGAGGGAAGGAGGCCGGCTCTCATTCCGCTCCCAGTGGACCGGCTCCAGGGCCCTGTGGTGGACATCAGAGCCACCTCCCCACGGCCCCACCTCGGCACTGAGGCCCTACCTTTCTGGGGTCCTTCCTGTCCTTGGCTCGACCAGCGTCCTTGCGTGGGCTCAGCGGGCCACCCTTGCCACAGCGGCTGGGCTTGGTGACGACAGGCGCCGTGGCACTGGGCGCCGGGGCCGAGGCTGAGGCGTCGTGCAGGAAGATGCGCTCACTGCGCCGCCGTGTCCACAGGTCGTCGTCACTGGCCTCCGGCCCTGCCTCGAAGCCGGGCTCCTTGGGGCCCCGCAGCCTGCGGGCCTTGCGCCCCTTCTCTGCGGCCAGCTTGGTCTTGTCGGGGCTGGTGGGGCCGGGGCCCCGGGTGCTGGGCAGGGGTGCAGCCAGGGCGGGGCCCGGCTCCCCCAGACCCTTCTTGGGCCGCAGCAGCCCGGCAGGTGACCGCTTCCGCACCTTGACCTCACTCTCGGAATCCGTGTACTCGAACTCTGTGCCTGGGTGTGGAATGAGGGAGATGTGCACACGGCTCATGGGCCCCCCACTGTCCACCCACCCAGAGGCCCTGGTTACCAGCACAAATCCCCCTCGGCTGCCTAGACTCTGCTCCCCACATCTCCCTCAAGGGCATCGTATGGAAATGTGGACATTGCTGCTTTCACCCCTACCAGCCTTGCTCCTCTGCCCCCTGTGTGCCCCGTGGAAATCCCAGAAGCTGGAACAGGTGAGAGGAGAGGGCCCCACGCCTGTAGACAGCAACTCCAGGGAGACAGATGGGAAGCCCAGGTGAAATTCCCCAAGCCTGGAAGGGCCTCTCCTCCCTTCCTGGTACCTCATCTCAGGGTTGGGCGGTCCCTGATACCCACTCCTCTTTACAAGGGTGGGGCACTCACCTGTACCCAGTCACCCTGGGACCTAGCCCCTCCTCTCAGACTGAGCCGCCCCTCACTTCCCACAGCCAAGGGGCAGCCCTGAGCCAAACCGTGAAAGCGGTCCGGACCTGGCCCCAGAGCGGCACTCACACTGCTGCCCCGTGTCCTCTGCAACCTTTGTTTCCTCGGTGCCTCTGCCTGAGACCTCCCTGGCCTCCCCCGGGAACCACGGCCTCCTCTGAGAGGCTTGCGCCCTGGGGACTCCTGTCCGCACGTCCTTCATCACAGGCACACACTACACTGTGTGGCCCGGTCCATGCCTGCCTATCCCATCCTGCTCCACCCCCAACTCCACCCAGACACAGACCCCCGAGTTCTCCTGAGTTCTCCGGAGTCCCAAGCGCTGTCAGCTTGGAGCCTGGCCCAGAGGGAGCTGCAGGCCAGAGAAAACTCCCTGGGGATGGGAGCTTGAAGGTGCACTCCTCCTCCAGGTAGGTGCTGGGGTTACGAGGTCTGTGACAGCCCAGAGCTGACACCACCTCAAAGGAGGACTTGTCCCAAGTCCCACAGCACACGAGCTGAGAAGCCAGGGCCAAAGCCCCGTCCTCCTGACCCCTGGGCAGCCGGCAGCCTGCCACAGGGGCCCTTGCAGGAGGCAGGGCACCACGGCCTCACACCCCGACAGATGCAGCCGCACCAGAGGGACCGGGCAGGGGGGAGGGGCTCACTCTGTGGGAAGGAGCCACTTGCAAAGCTTAATGATCCCGTTAATTAATCTTTTGTTAACAGACTTCCCGCTGCACAGGGAAGCAGCTGGGGGCTTTCATGGCTGATTAGAGTGCGGGCCATAAAACACAGGCTCCAGAGTTCTGCTGCGGGAAGGAGAGGAGACCCACCTGCTGGCAGTGCCCCTGCAGAAAACCTACACGCAGGGAGACACCGCACTGCACTGCGGAGGGACAGAGAGGGACACCCACTTGGAAGAGGGCAGGCTGGAGAGACCAGGTCAGAAGTAAATGCTACTGAGACCAGCGGGGCAGCATGAATGGCCTGGGGCAGGAAAGTCAGTCTGCCAGAGCACTGTGGGGGGTTTGGGGGCTCGGTGTGTTGGGGGGTGTTGATGAGACAGGGAAGGGTTTGCTGAAGCCTCCAAACCACCGGGTGCTGCAGCTTGGAGTCAAACCCACATCCCAACTCCCACCCAGCATCCCAGGCTCCTGTTTCCTCCCAAAATAAGGCAGTGAAGGGAGGAAGAGGAGAACAGAACAACAACAAAAAACCCCAAAAGGCAAGACACGAAGAGACTGAAAAGTCAAAGGACGAGGAAGATAAACCGTGAGAACGGAGCTGCGGTGGCCACACTAGCATCAGACCAAAGTTACTTTAAGACGGAAGGTACTTTAGACAAAGAAGGACAATTTAAAATGAGGATGTGGTCAATGTGTCAGGAAAACTTAACAGCTATAAACATACACAGATATAATCCAGAAGCATATATAAAAGATTATACAAAATGATGACATCAGATCATTTGTAACAACATGGATGGACCTTGATAACATTATACTGAGTGAAGTAAGTCAGAAAAAACTAAGGACTATGTGAGTTCATACATAGATGGGACATAAAAATGAGACTCAGAGACATGGACAAGAGTGTGCTGGCTACCTGGAGGGAGGGAGAGATGAGGGAGGGGCACAAATAAAACCAGATAGTGAGAAAGCAAACAATGAACAACTACGGTGTTGCGAAGGCAACGAAAAACTGATGATTGATGCCTCTCACCTCTCTCCGTTCCTGTCTGTCTGTCCCTATCTATCCCTCTCTCTGACTCTCTCTCTGTCCCTGTAAAAAAACAAACAAACAACCAGATAGAAGGTGACGGAGGACAATTTGACTTTGGGTGATGGGTACGCAATATAATCAAATGTCAAAATAACCTGGAAATATTTTCTCTGAACATATGTGCCCTGACTTATCATTGTCACCCCATTAAAATTAATAAAAATAAATAAATGATTATACATCGCGTCCAAGTGGGTTTTACCCCAGGAATGCAAAGTTGGTTCAACGTATCAGAAAGCAGAAATTAACGTAACATACCACACGGATCAAATAAAGGACAGAAACCATATGAATACCTCAACAGACTAAAAAGTAAGAGGACGATCCATGTTCATGGATATGACGACCTGACGGTGTCAGGGTGTCCCTTCTTCCCAACCTGATGTACAGAGAGACAGTGCAATCCCAATCGAAAGCCCAGGAGGTTACCGTGTAGATACTGACATCCTAGTTCTAGATTTTAAAGGGGGGTCAAGGGACCCAGGACAGCCAACTGGATACTGAAGGAGAGAAACAAAGTCAGAGGACTGCCGCTGCCTGACTTCAAGACTTGCTACAAAGCTACAGCAATCAGGACGGCGCGGTGCCGGCAGAAGAACGGGCAGGCAGGTGGACGGCACGAGACCCCCAGACTACGGTCACAGGGCTCTGACACGAGAACACAGGCGACACAGCGGAGCAAAACAGTCTTTTCAACAAATGATGCTGGACATCCATGTGCAAAAAAGAAAAAAGGAAAAGAAGAAAGAAAAAATGACTAGACATAGACCTTCTGCCCTTCACAAAGATGGACACAAAATGGACCACAGGCCTAAATGTAAAGCAGAAAACTACACAACTTCTGGGAAATAACACGAGAAGAAACTCTAGATGACCTTGGGCTTGGCAGGGAATTTTTAGAGTCAACACCAGAGATGCCACCCATGAAAGAACTGATAAACTGGACCTCGTGAAAATTAAAAATTTCAGCCTCACAAAAAATACCATCCAGAGGCTGAGAGGACAAGACAGGGAGGAAAAACTGCCGTCCCAAATAGATAAGGAACTCTTAAAACTCAACATTAAAAGTGAACTAATAACCCGATTTTAAAATGGGCCAAAACCCTCAACAGGCAGCTTCCTGGCAGATGGCAGACAGGCACGGGAAGACGTTCCACCCCTTCCGCCCCTGTCCCAGTAAAATGCAAACTGCAACAATGAAATACTGTGATGAAATCCCAAACACCAACAGGAGCGCGGGTGCAGACAGGGCACAGCGGGCCCCCAGTCACCCCTGGTGGGAAGGCACACGGGGCAGCCCCTTGGGAGACCCTATAACAGCTTCTTACAAAACTAAACACTCTGACCACAGGACCCAGCAACCACCTTCCTCAGCATAAAGCTTATTACCCACACAAAACCTGCTCACAGATGCTCATAGCTTTATTCTTAACAACCTGCCTGCCGGCCTTCAGTGGGTGACTGCGAAAATAAACTGGGTGCATCCAGACAGTAGGATATTACTGAGCACCAAGAAGACGTGTGCTCTCTTGTCTGACCTGTGGTGGCACAGTGGGAAGCGGGTTGACCTGGGACCCTGAGTTCCCAGGTTCGAAACCCCGAGATTACCAGCTGGAGCGTGGTAATCTGGCTTGAGCATGGGGTTGTCAGCTTGAGCAGGAGATCACAGACATGATCCCAAGGTCACTGGCTTGGTGCCCCCCACTAAGGCACATGAGAGCGATCAGTGAACAACTGAAGTGATACAACTACAACTTTGATGGTTCTCATCTCTCAAGAAAGAAGGGAAGGGAAGGGGGAGGAGGAGAGCAGGGGAGGGGAGGGGAGGGGAAGGGAAGGGGAAGGGGAGGAGGAGAGGAGGGAGGGGAAGGGAAGGGAGGGGAGGGGAGGGGAGGGGAGGAAGAGGGGAGGAGAGGAGGAGGGAAGGGAAGAGAAGGGAAGGGGAGAGAAGGGAGGGGAGGGAGGGGAAGGGAAGGGGGAGGGAAGGGGAAGAGAAGGGGGAGGGGAGGGGAAGGGAAGGGGAGGAGAGGAGGAAGGGATGGAAGGGAAGGAAGAGGGAGGGAGGGGAAGAGAAGGGAAGGGGGAGGGGAAGGAGAGGGGGAAGGGATGGAAGGGAAGGGAGGGGGAGGGAGGGGAAGGGAAGGGAAGGGAAAGGAAGAGAAGGGGAGGGGAAGAAGAGGGGAGGAGAGGGGAGGGAGCTCTCAAGCCAGGAGAAATGGGGCAGGAATGCTGGCTGAGCAGCGCAGCCGACAAACCCCGGCCAGCCCGGCCCGGGCCCGGCCCCGGCTGCATGACCTGTGTGCCTGTTCGTCTGCACACAGCCCAACTTCTGTGTGTGCTCGGCCAGTGCCCATACCTCTCTTTGGTCAGGAGAGATCTCCTTGACTCCCCCAGCTAGGTCCGGGGCCTCCCTGAGCTCCCCACAATCTCTCACCCCTCGGTACAGCTCAGAGGCCTCCCTGCTTCTAAGAACTGCCTGACATCTCTGGGAACCAAAAGGGGCAAGCCAGGCCACATGGGATTGCAGGTCACTCTGCACAGCTTTGGAGGCCCCCTCCTTGGGAACCGCAGGCCAGGTCCTCCGCTCAGGGTGGGACAGGCCCACAGGGCTCTGCCCCTGCACTCCTCGGAGCCCAGTGTCCCCACCAGCAGGATCCACGTGAACCACCGTGGGGAGCACGTGGCCCGAACGTACCCATCAGGCTCTGCCGTTCTTCCTTCTTCCGGGCCTTCTGCTTGGCCTCCAGCTGCACCACAGACAGGGACGGCCCCACCGTGGGGCTGGGGAGGGCACTGGCTGCGAAGCGGGCCAGCAGGCCCAGCCCGCTCTCCTCCAGGCCGGGCGACAGGGCCCGCTCCCGGGCCCCGAGCCTGTAGCCTCCGTCAGCCTCGTCCTCCTCGTCCTCCAGCTTGTCCTCCTCGTCCTCCTCCTCAGAGCTCTCATCTGGTGTGCAGAAAACAGGGGCGAGTCAGAGCCTCACCTGGGCTGCACCGCCTCCACCCCCCCGCCCCCCACTCAGCTGGAGCGCCAGCCTAGCTCCTCACTCCTCACCAGCTGGGGGTGGGTCCAGGACCAGCCCACGAGTCCCCCCACCCCCAAGTGCCCCATCAAAGAGAGCCCAAGCCATCGGCGTCCCAGACGTCCCAGAGTGGGTTTCGGTCAGGGGAACACCAGCATGCACCTGTGCTGTGGGGAGAGGACACACGGACAAGGACAGGAGATGGCTCTCTCCACGGCCTCTCTCTCTCTCACGTACACACATATACACGCACACGTACAACGTGAAGGCTGAGGAAGGAGGCAGGAGAGGGAGGAGAGAGGAGAGAGGAGGCCAAGGCAGGGAGCAGAGGAGTAGGGCAGGGCCCGCGGCTCAGGTGCCCGGGGCTGTCCTGGCAGCTGGAGGCCTGTGGGCTGGCGGCAGGAGAAGGTGGAGTTTGGTCTCCTCTTGGGGTTGGGGGACACCCCCGGACCTCCCAGAGCCCTATTTTCTCATCTGTGTCACGAGGTGACCCTCCCAGCCCACTCCAGCTAGAGGAGGGTCCGAACAGGAGATCACATTTGTAGGAGAACACGCTTTGCAGGTGTGAAGAGAATGAAACATACACAGAGCCACCTGTCCTGCAAAAAGAAACCACTGTCCTCACCACCAAGGGCTGGCTACGCCTCGGGACCACAGTGGGCAGGGAAGGGCACAGGCCGGCCCACCCTGCAGCTGGCCCGGGGCCCTAGCACTCAGACAGAGGGCAGGACTCGAACCCGGGGCTGGCTGACCATCCTGCCGCCCACAGTCTAGTGGAGAATAATTCTAAAGAAGCCCCGTATGTCTCCAGCTGGTGACTAGACATGCCTCTGCCCAGGACCCGGCCCTGCCATTCTGGTCCTCAGGACAGAGGCGGGCGGGCTGTGGGCAGGCAGGGACGGCAGGGAGGCCCACGCTTGCTCTGACCTTCCCTGGCTAACGCCACAAGGGCGGGCAGGCAGGCGGGCGGGCGGACAGCGACAGGGGCAGACGCTACCCACCCCAAAGAACACCTGCCCAGGACTGCCCGTCTTCCCAGAGCACCGGGGGTGGGAAGGGGCTCTGGGGGCCGCTGGCCACGGCTGGGCCAGGGGAGGCTGGAGGTGGATACGGTGTCTAGGAGTCTGGGCTTGGCCAACTCCACATTCTCCTGCCAACGCCACAGGCCACCTGTTCGCTTGGGTGCAACCCAGGGCCGCGTGTCGCGGCCGCGAGGCACAGTGAGGGCAGAGGCTTCCTCTCCGCCCACGGATCGAATTGGAGTGACCCCGCGGCGGGGGAGCGGTGGTGAGCTTAAGGAACCTCCAAGAGGAGTGGAGAGAGGAAGGATGTCAGAGAGGGGGTGTTAGGGGGTGAGGAGAGGAGGCCGGGCTCCCCGAGCGATGCATGAAGCGGGATGGAGGCCGGTGGGCAGGCGGGCGGGCGGCAGGCGGGCAGGCGGGCAGGCAGGCAGGCACACTTGCGATCCATTCACATTGCGGACGTCACACGGTCCGTCTCCGCCCCAGTGGGCCACAGCGGCAAAGCAGGCTAAGTGTAGGCAGACTTTCGACAGCGCCTGGGCCCCCCACATCGGGCCCCCTGGGGGTGGCGGGCAGGGGCTGGTTGGGCTGGGGGCACAGGGTTGACGGGTGGCCAACTTTCCCTCCTACAGACAGCCTTCCCTGAGCTGCTCAGGTGTGGAGACTCCAGAACCCTCTGCCACCAGGGATTTCCCCCAGCGGGGTCTGGTGCGGGGAGGGCTGGCTCTGGTTTCCGGGTATCGGAATGCCCGCCTCCGATCCCGGAAGGCCAGCAGCAGGTCCACCCCAGCACCCTGACATGGGCTGGTGTTTGGAAGGCAAAAGCCAAAAAAAAAAAAAAAAAAAAAAAAAAGGCGGGGGGGGGTGTGTGCCTGTCACAACAGGGAGCCCCTGATCATCTTGGTCTCCCGGGACCCTCCTGGCTTCCGCCCTGGCTGCCTCCCACGGTGGCTGGTGACCAGGGTCTGCAGGGCAAGGGGACCCGGGAGGTGTCTGAGAACCAAGAAAAGAAAAGCCTTTCTGGAGCTGTCCACACCTGAGGCAACAGAGGTTGCCAAGGGCAGGGGAGAAAAAGTCCCAACAAGGAAACCCAGGGAAAATACAGAGGAACTGGAATTAAAAAAAAAACACAAAAAACAAGTCCTGGCTCAGTATGTGGGGGCTGGCTGTTGCAACTTGGTTTGGTTTGCCAAAACCCGATCGATCAATGCCAAAGCAACCCGCTGCTGCCAGAGACGATGGGGCAGCCCCGAGGAGGGAGGTGCACAGGGGACACAGAGAAGAGGGGTGCCTACCTACGGACCAACGAGCGGGGCTCGGCCCAGCTCAGTGACCCGCGGCGCCGTCTGCCCTACTCCCAGCCTTCGCTTTGCGTCCGAGTGCAGCGTGAGAGCGGATGCAAGAGACCAGAACAGACATTCAAAGCATCATGGGTAGGGGTCAAGGGTGAAGGTATGGTCAAGCCGCTGGGGGAGAAAGCAGACACACTAGAAAAGCCAAGCCAATTAGGTGTTTTAGTATCAGATGTCAGTAAGGCCCTATTAGCCAAATATCCCTCTGGAGACCTGACTCGTGGGGGCCCCCTCCCCTCACCCCTACACTCCCCCTAGTATCCGGGCTCTGTTCACTGCTGCCTCCAGCTCTGCTCTGAGGGCCCCCAGGGCAGACGGGCCCTTGCTAAATCTAGGGGACTTGTCTGCCCCTCTGCAAGGTCTGAGATGAGGCAGGAGAGCCCCTGCCTTTGGAAGCTGGCATCCTGGCTTTGAGGGAGAGGGGGAATAAATAGTGTATGTTGCAGGGGGTTGGGGTGGGGTGGGGGGTGGGTGAGGGGTGGTCTCCAGCCTAGGGCAGGAGGAGGAAACAGGGAAGAGGTGGGGAGGGAAAGGGGGTGACAAACCAGCCAGACGGGTCCACGAAGGCCCAGGCCCAGATGGAGGGGGCCTCAGGGAACCAGGCTGGCTGGCGAGTTGCCCAAGAGAATGTGAGCCCTGAGGGCACCTGGCTCCCTCTTGTGCCATCTGCTGGTCACCCAAACTGGACCTGGGCCATCAGGAGGTGAGGTGCGGGGAGGGAGAGAGCGCGGCTGGCACTCTGCAGCCTGCAGGTCCCGGGAGCTGAGCCCGCTGCTGTCCACGCAGCCCCTGACGTGCCTGGGCCTTGCTCAGGGAGCAGGCGGGTCACGGCTCTGATGCCCAGACGCTGCCACCCAGGATCTCAGATCCCTGAAGCAAATCCTACACCAGGGAGCAGGAAACATTCTAAAGCCTGCTGGCCAGGGCTCACTGAGCCTGACCCTCCTTTTGTGAGTGGGGCTGACGAATGAGGCCCCTCGGACTCACAGGCCAGCGCTCCCTCCAAAGCACTATGCTTTACCCCTCAGCCTTCAAGTGATCTTGGCCCTGCGCTGCCTACGCGCCCCTCGAAACTGAAGCGTGTGTTAGAAAACGAGTGTCGGTAAATACTTTGAAAGCACTGGTGCACAGGAACACAGCTTGAAGAAAACAAAGGACAAACAAGCAGCTAAAAAAATAAAATGATGATGCTGGAGGTGAGATAAAGCAGTTGACTTAAACCTGAAACGTGGAAGGCATGCCCGTGGCTCCCAGGGATATTTGAGTAATAGGAAAAGCAGCACTGGGTTACTCCATCTCCACCCCTTCTGGGGTGGGGTCGGGAGGAGGGGGCGGGGAGAGGGGAGGGAGGAGGGGGAGGGGCGACAAAATGAGAGAAGCAGCCACCTGACGGGTCTAAGTCAGGACACAGCAAGAGAGACAAGGCACACGGGTTTAGTTAAAAATGAACTCAATATATTTAATAAAGCTTGGTATTACCAAAATCGCGGTACAAACATCAAGTCACACGCCCAACACCACAAAATTCCATTTACAAAACGTCCCTGGGGAAGCCCCTGCCGAGACCCCCCCACCCCAGCCTGCAGTCTGGGGGACAGAGGAGGCGAGAACGGGGTGGGGGCGGAGGAAGGTGAAGACTTACAAAAGTCAGTCCGTGTGAAAGCTCAGGAAGAGCTAGCGGTGGCGTTCCCGCCGCGCTACAGGTACAGAGAGACCCGGGGAAGAGGCCTGACTGATGCGGCAGGCTACGCTGCCAAGAACCGAGATGGCCGCCCCCACAGCGCCATCGTTCCTGAACCCTGGCTACGCGCGCGCTCGCTCGCTCGCTCTCTCGCTCGCACTCACTCTCTCGCTAGAAAACACGGAAGGGTTTTGTGTGTGTGGAGCTAGTAACCTTGGTCAAAGGAGTCCTCCGAAGAATCGCTGAAGGAGGAACGGGCCTCGACCTCTTGAAGCAGCAAACAGAACGGCTGCTTCCTGCCAGCAGCCGGCTTGGGTTTTAGAGTCCGGGCAGCCGCCAGGCCCGTCTTGGGCAGTTTGGGGCCTCCGGCCGGCTTGCTGCTCTTTGCCACCATGCCACACAGGATGGAAGATGTCAGTCTGGAGCTGGAGGGGCCTTGGGCGGACCACTCATCCTTCAGGGACTCTTCCTCCTCCTCTGAGTCCGTATCTGCAGTCAAAGTAGTTTTTTATAAGATAAGTCACGGGGTGGGGGAGGGAGGGGTTGGTGTATTTCTTCTGTGACTTAGTGGCTTTGAGAATGCCCTGGTAGGAGCCGGAACAGAGAGGTCCACATGCCCGCTGGCCGTGAAACCTCTTCGCTGGGAGGCCCGGGAGCTGTGAGCAGCACACAGCTCCCCTTTCTAGGGCCGGGACCCAGGCTCCCTCCAGGATGGTTGCTGCCAGCGTCACCTGCAACATAGTCACCTCAGGACAGGGCCCTTCCAGGCCCCTGAGGAGGGAGGAGCCCGCTCTCAGGAAGGTCTCTCCTCTGCCTGGCCATGGAGGTCAATGCTGGGCCCCGTCTGTACCACAGGGCTGCATCCAGCCCTGGGGAGGGAGAGGGCTCAGGGGAAGCTCTTCTCCCCTGAAATCCCAGCTTCCAGGGCTGTGCCGGGCCAGCACAAGCCCACCTCTTCCCAGCTCCATGCTCAGCCGTGTTTCAGAGCATGAGAGAGGCCACAACAGAGGAGTCGTACCAAGGACGCTGGCAAACAATATTAGAACTTGCTTTTCTGCTTTCCTACCAGAGAGCCCGTTACCAACACGCTGCTGCTGGCTTCCCGCAAGTCTCAGCCTCCATGCACGGGCGAGGCCAAGGTTCTTAAGCTTTAGAAAGGCAGGCTGTCAAGTGGGCACAGCTCTGGCCCCTTCCAACCCACCCCAAACATACACTGTTTTGACCCGTTTTACATATGGGGCTGTCAAGCAAGATTTCACGGGAAGAAAGGGTTCTGTGGCCAAAGCCCTTTCTAATACCATGATCTGGTAAAATCCACATGGAACATGAGAAACATCAACGGACACGGCTACCACCCTGGCAGTGCCTGCCGTCCCCAAGGACAAGAGAAACCGTGGGTGGAGAGGATGGTGGGGGTGGGGGCGCTCTAGCTGTCTCCTCCTATTCCCACCAAGACCCTAACAGCAGGGTGGCCTGGCAATGCTGGGTAGGACAAGCCCCGCCAGGCTCCTGCCAGCCACAGCTCTCCCTCCTGTGTGCTCCATCCTATCCTTTCTGAGACCACATCCCAAAGTGGAGACGCCAGTGGGTGACGATGACCAACTCCGGCTCCCCAACAAAAGCCATCAGGGATGCCACCCAGCCCCTCCCACCCAAAGTGAGAGAGCCAGAGGGCAGCGCTCGGCCTTCCCATCTCCTGCTGCCACCGCCCGGCTCTGCTAGAACACAGCCTTGGCCTCCGCGCCTACGCACTGACCTACAACAGCAAAAAAGCCAACAGAGAAAACACAGGAGCCCTTTCCACAGCCGGCTGCTTATCGGGCACCGCCTCATTGCAGACGGGCCTTCTGACGTCCTTGTTGCAGTGTTAACCCACCTCCCTCACCCAGAGTGGAGTCGTAGGTGAAGATGCAGCAGAGTTAGACTGGCAGTTTGGACGTGGCTTTGTGTATGTGCACACATCTGCTACAGTGGACTCACCAGTGCAGAGCACCCAACAGCTCACACCTCTGGCCTCTAACCGTACCACGTTCACATGGAAGTGGAGAGGGGGGAGTTCTTATCTATTTGTTTCACTATTATTTTTATTTTTGTAAGTGACAGAAGAGGAGACAGTAATACAGACTTCCACATGTGCCCCAACTAGGATCCATCTGGCAAACCCCATCTGGGGATGATGCTCAAACTCAGTGGAGCTATTTTAAGCACCTGAGGCTGACGCTTGGAGAGGCTATCCTCGGCAGCCAGGGCCTACGCACTTGAACCAATCAAGCCACCAGCTGCGAAGAGGATGAGAAGGGGGAGAGGAAAGGGGAGAGAAGCAGATGGCCACTTCTCATGTGTGCCCTGACCAGGAATTGAACCCAGAACACCTCCATATGCCGGGCTGAGGCTCTATCCACTGTGGCAGACAGCCAGCCAGGGCCAAGGGAATGGGGATTGTTTAGGCAACCAGTGAGGCTACATCCACTGGTTCTTGAAAAATCAAAGGATTAGCAATCCTCCTCACACTCTTTTCATTATTCCAAAACCAGCAGAGGCAGAAAGAGCAGGGAAAAGCCCTTCCCTCCTCCTTCAGGTCTGTGAGTCTCTGAAAGTGGCAGTGCTATTTGGATCACACCCATCTGAATCCTCAACACCTAAGACACAAAGAACCTGCTGTCCCCACACCCACCTGAGACTCAGCCCGAGACCCACCCACTAGTGAGACGTACCACTAGTCGTAGGCAACCAAAAACACATCTTGAAAGGTAATATAACAGCCTGACCAGGTGGTGGCGCAGTGGATAGAGCGTCGGACTGGGATGCAGAAGACCCAGGTTCGAGACCCCGAGCTCGCCAGCTTGAGCGCCGGCCCATCTGGCTTGAGCAAAAGCTCACCAGCTTGGACCCAAGGTCGCTGGCTCCAGCAAGGGGTTGCTCAGTCTGCTGAAGGCCCGCGGTCAAGGCACATGTGAGAAAGCAATCAATGAACAACTATGGTGTCGCAATGGCGACGAAAAACTAATGATTGATGCTTCTCACCTCTCTCCGTTCCTGTCTGTCCCTATCTATCCCTCTCTCTGTTCCTGTAAAAAAAAATAAAGTAATAACAGCTGCTTAATCTCGGGCAAGGGGCCGCATCCAGCCCTTCACCAGCATGAGCTCACTTAAAAGCTCCCCATGGCTCTGCAAGGCAGGTGTTCTTAACTCCTAAGTTTATAACAATTTCACTGTGTTTCCTTAGGAAAACACACTTTATTGTAAATAACATTAAAAGCGTCCATTTTTGCACCTGACACTGAAACTCCCTCACTTCCCCCACTGAACCAGGCAGAAACCATCAAAAGCCCAAACGCCCAGATCCAGGCAGTCAGCAATGAACACAAACAACCCCCCCCCCCACAGGTACCAGGCGCTGAGAACCCGTCCTGGCCTTCCTGTGGCATCCACACACTCAGTCCCACCCACCCTTGGCACTGGTATCCTGCCCACAAACAGTGCCACCTGTTATGTGCCACACAGCAGGCCCGGCCACCAGAGGCCACGGAAAGCCACTGACCCAAGGCTGCCTGGTTCCGGAAGCCTCGCCTCGAACCCCCAGCAAAGGCGCTCTTTAGTTCATGAAATAAAACTCAGTCCCAGACCCACCAGCTGTGCTGCAGGATTCAACTGCCACCTGTGGCTAGCGGGGACCTCCCAGGCGGCGCACAGACCAGATCACCACGTCCATCGTCCACCGTGGCTGGCCGACCTGGGCCAGACCCCGGCCGGAGCCGCCCACTCACCGCCATCTACCTCGCCCCGCCTCAGTAGCCATCCTCAGGAACCAAATGGGTCATCACCTGGTGGGCTGTCACCAAGATCAAGTGACATGCTGCCCGATCAGCCCTCAGTTCAGTGCCTAACATGGTGAACGCTCACGGGATAACGTCCCTCTCAACCCTCGGCCCGAGGGAGGGCGGAGAGCCGCCCGCAGACCTGGGAGGCAAGACCATCTCTATGGGCCTCAGCAGCGGCCCCTCTAGGCAGGACAGCCAAAAACTCTGTGGCCCAAGGCCTTTGCGCTGCCGGCTCTCCGGCCAAGAGCGGCAAATGAGAGCACGTGAGGGCGGGCGAATTCCCGCTCCCACCACCGATCACAGGCGCCCGCCCAATATGGCGCACGGCCAACGCAGACACTTCCGCTTCACGCACGCCCACTTCCGGCCGGGAGCCAATGCAAAGGCAGAAAGAAATCTTGGAGGGCTTAGCACAGACGGAAAGAAGAAAAGAGGAGAGAAGGGCGGCCTGGAGGCAGCGCGGCGTCTGCTACTTACTGTAGGAGTAGCTGCTCACTTCCGAGGCGAACGGAGAGTGGGCCGACTTGGGCTGGCCTCTGGCCTTGAACCCCACCTCCATCTTCCTGGCTTTGGCTGCCCTTTTGTGTTTGCCTTCCCTGGAGGCCTTCAGAGACAGGCTGAGGCCTTTGGCCAGCGCTTTCCTGTCCTTGCCCAGCAGGCTGTCATAAGGCGTCAAGTACCTGCTGCAGCCCCCGCTCAGTTTTGATTTTCCCCCAGAACTGTCCGAGAACTTGAAGGGTGACTTCAGCTTGTCCTGCTTTGTGAGGGACAGGGCCTTGTCCAGTTTGCTGGCCAACTGCTCCTGGTCGCTGGCCATCTTCTTCTTCTTCATCTTTAGCTGGAAAGGGGCAGTTGGAAGACCTGGGTTAAGACATCTGACCAAGCAGGGTGGCGGGTCTCAGTCCTGTTCCCTTTCCCTGCCTTTGTTGGCTTCTGAAAACTCACTTGACTCCTCTTAGCCTTGGTTATTCTACTCTGTAAAAAAAACGGGGACAGTGGTGTACGGGCACAAGGTAGCTCTGGAGATATTATCAAACAGCTGTTAACTGTGGTGACCAAGATCACTGGCACTGGCATGTCCGCCCTGGCTCTTCCTGGCGCTGTCTGGTGCCTCCCAGGGAAGCACTCTTAAGTAAACAGTGCTGCCAATGAGCTGGAGAAACTGGCTGGATTGAGGGGGAGGAGAAAGGGAACCGAGATCCAATACCCAGATCACAGCCTGCCTGGCTGATCTGCTTAACTCAACCATCTAAAAAAGCATCTGATGAAGAGGCCTCCATCAGCCCATCCAACTATTTGGGCTGAAGGTGCCAAGAAGATACCCCGGAGTGTGCCTTGGATGCTTGAAGCAGAAAGATGAGAGATTTCGAAGATTAAATTCCCGCCGTGCGCCCTCTGTCTATAGTCATATGCTGTTGAAACGAAATGTGCAGTTTCAAAGCTATTAAGGTCCCTCATTTAAACATTTTTCTCTCCATTTTCTTTAATCAGGTAACATTTCATTAAGGGGAAAAAAAAAAGTTGGGATAGTGTCGCTTAAACAACAGAAGTACCCCTCGCAATTTGAAAGCATAAAGCATCCTGGTGTACAAACTGGCTCTCTTCCCTAACCCTGGATCCCTTAGGTGAGGACTTCTGACAGCCAAACCAACCAAAACAACCCCCTCGCACAGGGCCTGACAAGGAGGGATGGGAGAGTACGTTAGCATCTAGAGCTGAGGGCTCTAAGCGGATGATGTCAAGGCTCTGCAGAAATAAGAATCAGGGAGTTGGCTCTCACCCCATTACCTCTGGAGAGTTCACAGGAGCAAATTACAATGGCATTCAGCCCTTGTTTCTTAGAACTTACAGAATGGTGAAGCTGCTCATTAAACAATTATACTGTTAAACAACAGTGTAATTGCATTATCTGGTTAAAAACTCACAGTCCCGCTCCTTGGCTTCCGCAAAGGGTCATGGAACACACACACACACGCGCACGTGCGGAAGAGGTATGGCTTTCTGTCTCAGCTCTGCCTGAGGTAGTGTTCCTGTAAGTCACTCTCTGACCTTCTCTGGGCCACAGTGACCTCCTCTGGACAATAAGGCAGATGGGGGGCCCTGAAGCAACCATTTCCACAGTTTCTGCAGCAGTCGGGCCAGTAGAACCACAACAGAAGTGTATGTCAACTCCACAGCCCCTCCGTCCTGGAAGACAGGGTCACTGACCTGAGTCATGAAGTCGGAAGGGGCTTCGTGCTCATCCCAAGGCTGGTTCCTCCCCATCGCTTTCCCCGTTCCAACAAGGGCATCATGTTCCTCCTCAGGCCCCTTGTGTCTCTTCCTCATTCCCGTGCCCAGCTCATAGGCATCCGATGTCAGCAGGGTCTTGCTGTTCAGCCTGCAACCAGAGGCACCGCTGGTCAGCACCCTGTCCAGGCAGAACTCGAGGGCCGGGGTATCTGCCCTCGTGGCCCTGAAGGGTGGGCTCTGGATGTCAAGGCACAGACAGTAATGACCACAGTGACGAGTCTGGGGAGATGAAACCTGTAAAACTAGGGTGCTGGGATCCTGGGGTATTTGTGAAGGAGGCACAAGGAGAGTATGATGGGTAAGAAGAAAAACTCTTCCCAGGCGACACCCCCTCTGCTGGCCTCTCTCCCATGTCCCTTCACACACGCTCACACACACAGCTTGGCGTGGCCAGATGCCTCTTTTTAACGAAACGTGCAAAGAACAAGGATCAGAAATGCCAAGGAAATCCACCAGCATGAAAGGGACACTAGGATCAAGAGCTTATATGAAGAACTCCACTGGCTGGTCTTTGTAGCCTTGGGAATGTAGGCAGTAGGGGACATGGTCCCATCTTTAAGGCTTCTCTTGGCTGCTCTAAGCTACACCCTCACAAAAAAATAATAAAAAGCAGCTGATTTTTACCTGGTGCTTAACTCTTTGTCTCCTTCCATGCTAGTGCTTTATGTTTTAGCCACAAAACAATGCTTTGTCCCACGTACTGTTATTTTACAGATGAGTCTGAGGCGTGAGATCACAACTAGGGTTAGAGCTGGACTCAAAACCAGGAAGTACAACTACCCCCCCTGCTGAGTCCACACTCCTAACCAGCAGGCCTGCATGCCACTGGCCCCAGACTTGCCCAGCTTTCTCCAGGAGCTGCTCTCTCTCTATCCCCGTGGCTGGTGACAGAGTACTTCTTCCTCTCCCCTCAGTCAAGAATATCCAAGGATGTTAAATGCAAGCCATCAGGGCCCCTGGGGCCATCTTCCCCTGAGAAGACCTGCATGTGGCAGATGTACTGACACCCTCATGCCCTTTAAAGACATCCTGTGGCCGCTCCCCCTCTGCTTCCCCAAGCCAAGCAATGAATGGGCCACCTAGTGTCACCCACACTGATGTCACAAGGCTGAGAGGCGCACTCCACCCCTCCCTTCGATGGGTCTCACTTAGCTCATGCTGCTCCTGACACGCAGGAAAGACCACGGCGTCTCTCCTATCCATGCCCAGCCTGGGGGGAAAAAGCTCATTCCAGCTGCATTCAAGAAGACCCCCGGAGGGGCCTCTCACATAACTTCTGCTGCTGCTCAAGGAGCTGTCCCCAGAGTGCACGAAAGAGGTGGTCTCGGGTCCCAGGGAACCGACTCAGGCACGTTGAGCCAGCAGGGGAGTCCAGGAGGACTGGAATGACACGGTCCAGCACAAAGGCAACCGAGTGACAGCACAACCTGGAGCCCCCTCACTCCACCCCACCCCACCCCCCGGGACTGGCGACTCAGCGGGCCGTCCACAGAGAGGAGCGCGTGGAGAAGAGCGGAGAGACCGCTGACCGCAGAAGAAGCGGGCATGACAGGACAGTGGGCGAAAGAAGCCCCTGGGTGACCACCCAGAAACCCTCTTGCTGGGGTCACCCGCCCTCAGTCCTGGCTGCGTGAGTCTGCCTGTCTGATCCGCCACTCTCCTGGCTCAGCCTCCATGCTCCCTGAGAGCTAGCAAATGGGGTGGGTCAGAGCCCAAGGGACTCGAAGGTCCCTAGCACCCAGACACAGGCCTGGCACGGGCCCGTGCTCCTCCCTCCGAGCTCTGTGCCAGTTCCCGACCCACCGAGGGGCCAGCCTTACTTTCCGCTACTGTTGCGGCTCTTCCCTCTCTTGCGGGGGGGCGACAGGGCGCTCGGGGCGTGGGTCCGTTTCCGCGGCCTGCCAGGGCCTCTGCGTGCCAAGCTTCTATGGGGTTCCTCGCGCCTGTCCCTTAAAGAGAATCACACGCTCGGCTGTGAACTGGGGGCGGGTGGAGGGGACGCGGAGGAGAAGCACACGACGCGCCCACGTCACTCGGGTCCACACACACCTCTGCCAGCCTACCACAGCGGACCTACTGAGCGCCGGCGCCTGTGGAGCCCGAGGGCGCCCTGCCAGGGCCCGGGCTGGGGTGCGCACTCACTCGGGCTCACGGCGCCTCTGCAGTTTCACCAGCTCCCGCTGCTTCTCTTTGTACTGCCGCTGGACCTCGGCCAGCCGCATCCGGAAGTCCAGCTCCATGGCGTCCATGTTCTCCAAGGAGGACTTCATGGCGTACATCTGGGGTGGGGGGGAGAGAAGGAGTGAGGACGCCGATGCCCACCGGCTCCCCGCCACCTTAACAGGTGCCCGGCGCGGGGACGGGTACAGGAGGGATGGCGAGGCTTCAAGGCCCAGGCCAGGCAGGGGCCTAACTCAAATCCCGTTTCTGCCACCAGCTAGCTGTAGCCTTGGGCAAAACGCAGACACCTCATCTGCGCGGCCTGCCCTGCCGGGCTGCATGAAGGCCGGCTGGCCTGGAACAGCTGCCTGAGTGGTGCAGGCTCTCACGGACCTGTCACAGGTAGAGGCTCCGGGAGCTGAAGCCCCTGCCCAAGGCCCGTGGGCAGTGAGGGGCACAGTCAGGCCTACTCTTCCCGACCAGTCAAGCTGCTACCCACGGGACAGGCTCTTGACAATGATCCAACAGGGAAACTGAGGCCCGAAAAGAAGAAACACTGGGCCGCACAGCCTGTCAGTGATGAAGCTGGACTCGGATCAGGCCCTTCTGACTCTAAAGCCAGCCATGCCCCAGGCAAGGGGGCATCTCTGGGGAAAGGGGCACCCGGTCTCCGCCCCACCCCCGCCGCACCGGCCAGGGTGCAGGGACATGTGGGCCCAGAGCCCCTCACCCGCTCCTCCTTCTTCTGCATCCAGCTGTACTTCTTGTTGGGGTTCAGCTCCCGCGGAAGCCTCAGGCTCCTGAGCGGGTCCACAAAGGGGCTGTCCAGCACCTCCTTCAGCATGTGGCTGCTGGCCACCAGCAGGCTCTCCAGCGAGGGCCGCACCGCTGGGCCCCGCTCCGTACCTGTGGACAGGAGGCAGGTGAGCCACTGGCCTCGCCTGTGCTCTGCAGGGGGACTCGGGGGGGGGGCAGGACTGAAGGGCACTGCGGCCAACCCCCCTATACACACCCCCAAGAGGAGGGAGGAGAGAGAGAGGCCAAAATTGACCATCTATCCGACTACTAACCAATTAACATGAGTTTTCAAGTTTTCTCTGTGATGTAATAAGGTACGATCGATTTCGGCGAACGCCCCATACAGCTTCTTCCCCACCAACCAGCTTGTCTAGACCCAGGAAGCCCACGGTACTAATTATGCTGCGGGATCAGGCCTTTCAACCCCGGTGCTATTTCCGTCTCAGGTGGGGCGCCCTCCCCGGCCTGCTCGCGGGGCGTTTCACCGCATCCTGGCCTTTCTCCACTAGATGTCAGTAGAGCTCTTCACGAGCTGTGACACCAGCCGCAACAGCAGCTGGTCAGGAACCCCTGGTTCTGCCCTTCTCTGTCCTGATGGAAACTGAGGCCACCACCGAGCAGTAAAATCCATCAATGCCCAGGGGTGGTATCAGAGTGAAACGTGTGGCCGGCCCTGAGTGACGCCCGCGTGACACCCTTCAGGGCCCTCGTTAAGAGTCTCAGAGGTCAGGTAAGCTGGCTCCAGGACAGAGGAGGGGGCCAAGGTGGGGCTCTGTCACCTCCTTCACCCTCCAACAAAGCAGTCTTGCTGGGGCTCTCAAGACTGACAGCCAAGGTGCCAGCGGCTATGTGTCCCCATCAAAGCCACAGGCTGAATGAAGTCTGAACCCCAGTACCTTAGCACATGACCTTATTTGGCGATAGTGTTGAAAGATGTGATCAAGTTCAAGTGACATCACCAGGGTGGCCCTAATCCAGCATGACTGTGTCCTTATTAGAAGAGGTTAGGACACAGAGACACAGAGGGACGACCGTGTGAGTACACGGAGAACATGGCCGATGACACACCCAGGAGAGAGGCCTCAGAGGAACCAACCCTGTTGACACCTTGAGCTCAGACTTCCAGCCTCCAAGGCCATGAAACAGCAGCCCAGTGGCTTTACTAAGGCAGAGGCGGCCCGGGATCAGAAGCCAGATGGGCGCCAGCACCCTGACAGGACCAGGGGTCCCTCACAGAGGCTAAAGGCTGGCAGGAGGGCAGGAAGGATGGCCAGTGTGCCAGGCCGACCTGGTTAGCTCCCAGTGTGGGAGTCTGCACAGAGGGTGGGCTGGCGGCTCCAGGGGGTGGCATGAGCCGTGAGGAGAGCTCCTCCTGCCCCCCCCATGCCCATTCTGAAGGGAAACCACAGGGACGGATGGTCAACCCCATCAGTGACTGCAGGGAAGAGAGGCCACCAGGACCCCTGTACCCCCTGCCTCCGAGTGCTCTTTCCAGCCCTGACTTGCCCCAGCCCCACACCCCCACACATGGCGCTAAAGGGCATCTTAGTGTCCAAACCAACTGCTGATCTTCCCCCCAAAACTACCTCCCCCACCACTTCCCCAGCTCAGACACAGGGCAAGCCCTCAAACTGTCCCTCCGCACTCATATCCAGTCCACAGCAGAGCCTGCTGGCCCCACCTTGACTGGCCCCAGAACCTTCCTGGCTTCTCACCTCCAGCCAGCATCCACAACCACCCTCCTTAAGTCTGAGCCGAGCACTCAGCTCAAAACTACCTTCCAGCGACTCTCCCCCTGGGGCTGCCCCAACACCTGCTTGCATCCCATGCTGTCACCTCAGGGCCTTTGCACCTGCTGTTCCTGTGGCCTGAATGGTTATCAAGGGGGGCTTCCCTGGCCATCCCCTCTGTGACCACCCTTCCCACCTCTGCCCTGTCCCCTCCCCGGGTCCTGCACCCACCACCTGTTCCCACACGACGGTGCTAAGGACCACACAAACATCTGGAACACTGACCACCTGTTCACTACTAGACCCCCAGCAGAAAACCATGACGGGAACTCAGTCGATGCTTAATAAATACTTGTTGAATGAGGGTATGTAGGACCCCAACGGGAGTGTAGAAAAGGGACGGGGGGGGGCGACAGCCACAAACTGGGGGACCCGGCCTCAGCCCCCTCGGCCCCGGTGCACTGGCCCTCTGCAGTCCCCCTGAAAACCCACCACCAGTTGGTAGAGTCAAGAGTTTTCATTTTCCTCTAAAAACAATATGTTTTTTATATTTTTCTGAAGTGAGAAGCGGGGAGGCAGAGAGTCAGACTCCCACATGCACCCAACCAGGATCCACCGCGGCATGCCCGCCAGGGAGCGATGCTCTGCCCATCTGGGCCGTTGTTCTGCTGTACCCGGAGCCATTCTAGCACCTGAGGCGGAGACCATGGAGCCGTCCTCAGTGCCCGGGCCAACTTTGCTCCAGTGGAGCCTTGGCTGCAGGAGGGGAAGAGAGAGACAGAGAGAAAGGAGAGGGGAAGGGTGGAGAAGCACATGGGTGCTTCTCCTGTATGTCCTAGCCAAGAATAGAACCCAGGGCTTCCACACGCCAGGCTGACACTGTACCACTGAGCAACTACACATATTATACCAAAACACTGAAATGAAAGAAAAGCAGCTATGAACTTCAGAAAAACAATACAACACACGCCAACAGGGGAGAAGTGTCCCAGCTTCCTGGGGGCCACTGACCACAATGACGAAAAAAGCCTTGAAAATGTGGCCATTCAGGCCAACAGGAACAGCAGGTGCAAAGGCCCTGAGGTGACAGCATAGGAAGTGAGGTGGTGTTGGGGCAGCCCCAGGGGACTTTCACTTTGTTCTGACCCAGCAATTTTTCTAATGTTTATTTTATTGATTTTAGAGAAAGGAAGGGCAAGAGGGAGAGAAACACAGGAACATCAATCTGTTCCTGTATGTGCCCTGACCAGGTATCGAACCAGCCATCTCTGTGCTTCGGGATGATGCTCTAACCAACCGAGCTATCCAGCCAGGGCCTGACCCAGATTTCCCTCCATGGGGATAACATCACATTATGTACAACAGCAGAAAAGGAAAAGAAAGAAAAAGAGAGAAGGAAAAAAGCCCAACAATCGGAGGACTGGTTCACAGAAGACTCAGAATTCTCAGAAAACTGGACAGTCCCTAAAAAAAAAATAATATTTTAAGAGACACCGAGCGTTTTGCATCGGAAACATTTACAAGGTTTTAAAGGAAACCTGAAAACACGGTGAGCCAAGCCGACAACCGAGTGAAAAGGGACAGCCTTCACAGAGCACTGTTTACAAACCGGTCTTAATTTTAGAAACGTGTGTAGACACAGTTCGAGAGGAAACACACCAAAACACTGGCAGCGCTATTCTTAACTCCTCAGCAGCTGTCGCCCGGCCCCGCCCTCCCTGCCGCGCTGGGCGGGGCGACGGGTGGCGAGCACGCGCCTGACCCCCCCCCCCCCCACACACACACAGCCCGGGCTTCACACGTTTCTTGGAGCACTACCTCCCCTGCGCGATTTCCTATGTGGAACATCAGGGAGCTTGGTGCCCACCCCTCCCCTACACCCCGGAGGTGACGCCACCCCATCAAGGGTGAGCACGAGATCGGTCTGGTCCATCCCATCTCCCGGGCTGCAGGGTTTGCTTCTGCAAGGAGCGTGAACCCCAGAGAGCCAAACGGGAGTGCGTCGGGGCATGTTGGCCAGAGCCGCCGGGGAAAGAGGTGGCCTTCTCTCTTGGGAGTCTGCTGGGCTCAGCAGGCCCATGGGCCTGGGGTATAAGTATTAGGGAGCCCCCCACCCCCATGATGGGAACAGTGGGCCGGCCCTGAATGAGGCCAACAGGGAAAAGCAGAGCAAAGAAAGCAAGAGGGATGACGATGAGGTTGGGTATAAAAACAAACTCCCCACGGCTTCGGTCTGAGCACCTGGATCCAGCCCGACCAGAAACTGTTGCTCCTTAGTTCCTCCAGCCAATTTCCCGCCTTTCCCTAAGCCGGTTAAAAATGAGCTTCTGGCCTGACCTGTGGTGGCGCAGTGGATAAAGCGTCGACCTGGGAACACTGAGGTCGCCAGTTCAAAACCCTGCACTGGTCTGGTCAAGGCACATATGGGAGTTGATGCTTCCAGCTCCTCCCCCCTTTCTCTCTTTCTCTCTCTCTCTCTCTCACTCTGTGTCTCCTCTCTAAAATAAATAAAATTTAAAAAAAATTAAAAAAAGAGCTTCTGCCCGTCGCAGCCTAAAAAATCCCGCTAATACAAAACTCACCCTTGACAGGACAAGGATAAATTTCACCACACAGAAACCCAGACCGGCCAAACAACGGAGTGTCTGTAACCTACGGAACTGTACGCTTGAAAACAGTTAAAATGGTAAATTTACATTATGTGCGCTTTTACCAAAATGTCTACAAGTAAATAGAAATAAAGCGTATACTGAATGTTTTCAAAATTTTTAAATCTCAGCCCTGGCCGGCTGGCTCAGTGGTAGAGCGTTGGCCTGGCGTGTGAAAGTCCTGGGTTTGATTCCCGACCAGGGCACACAGGAGAAGCACCCATCTGCTTCTCCACCCTTCCCCCTCTCCCTCCTCTCTGTCTCTCTCTTCCCCTCCTGCAGCCAAGGCTCCATGGGAGCAAAGTTGGACCTGGCACTGAGGATGGCTCCATGGCCTCTGCCTCAGGTGCTAGAATGGCTCCAGTTGCAACGGAGCAACACCCCAGATGGGCAGAGCATCGCCCCCTGGTGGGCATGCCAGGTGGATCCCGGTCGGGTGCATGCAGGCGTCTCTCTGCCTCCCTGCTTCTCACTTAGAAAATAAAAAATGTTTTGAGACACCAAGCCCATGTGAGCCCAGCAGCCAGTGAGGCTCACCTCCCATCTCCTGGCTCCGCTTTTCCAGCTCCAGCCCTGCGATCTCGCTCAGTAGGGTGATCCCATGCAGGAAGCTCTGTTCCAAGACCAGGCTCTGCGCGGCCTCCAGCTTCTCTAGGGCCTCGGCTCCGGCATCTGGGGATGGCAGGGGCCTGGCCTGGGGCAGCTCTGCTGCTGCCACCAGGGCATTCATGCCAGCCAACGGGTCCTCCAGGCCAGGTGGGAACTGGTCAGAGCCCTCCTCGTCCAGGAAGCAGGCACTGCTGGGCACAGGTGAGGCATCCTGGGCCTGCAGACTCAGACACTGTCCATCCCCAGTGGGCACGTCAGAGTCTCCCAATCCCAGGTTGGGCCGTGCCTCGTCCAGGGCCACCTGGGCCAGGCCTTCCTCAGATACTGCCTCCGTCGTGGCTACGGCCACAGGCATGTCCACGGGCACGTCCACGGGCTCCTCCTTCGCCTCAACCAGCGCCTCGGGGCTCAGCCGCCCCTCCAAGTCCGCGGTGGCCGTGCAGGCTACTGTCCGGCCCGGTGAATCAACCAGCGCTTCGGACCCCTCGGCAAAGTCCAGGCATCCGGAGGGCTCCGTGCCCCCCTGCCCGCCGGTGCCCAGCACCTGGGTCTCCAGCAGACTGCTTCCGCAGCCGCCCGTGGGACTCGGGGACGCCATGGCTTCCTCGGAGCGCAGTGCCAGAGGTGACTGCAGGGAGGTCAGCGCCGCAGGGCCTTCGTCCGTGTCCTCCGCCTCTGCCTTCACCTCCCGCTCCGCCAGCGGCTCTTCACTGGGGCCCTCCCGCAGCGGCTCTGTGGCCATCTTGGAAGGGGACAAGCGGATGGGTTTGTCTTCGGGCGAGAGTGCCAGGCGCTCGGGCCCGTCAGCCGGAAGCGGCGCGTCCGGGGCCAGGCCGTCGGCGTCGGCGGCCGCCGTGGGCTGCAGCAGGAACGGGTAAGGCCTTCCGTAGTGCGGCGGCAGGGCTGGAAACGGGTACCTGGGCGGGACATCTGCCAAGGACACGGAGGGTCAGCGGGCGCCACATCCTGCCGTGTCTGCCAACCCTGTCTCTCCATGGACCCCGCCCACCAGCCAGGACGGGCCCACAGCCTCCTCCCCCTGCTCTCTGCGATCTCGTCCAGGCAGCATCAGAGGAACCCCGGGGGGAAGCCGGCCAACCTCCTGTCCCCAGGGGTCTTCAAACTCAAAGCAGAAACCACAGTTGGCACCTTTTCTAGCTCCTTGCCCCCAGGACCCAGTGCACGGCTGGTCCAGAAGCAAATGCCCAGGAAGACCCCAAACCGTCCCACCTGTGCGTCTCTGGCCTCCAGGCCACACGAATCGCCTGCACCACCCCATTAAAAGGAAGCTGGAGTGTCCAAGTTGTTCAGAAAGTAATAATAATAGGAATACAATGCTGCCCCCTCTCTTGTGACTCTGAACTCCGGCTCTCGAGTGAAACCTCCCTGCGAGCAGAGGGGGACGGTGCCCGACCCCGTGGACTGTCCCCAGAGCTGGGCGGGCGGCAGGTGCTTAACAGATGCATGGAGTGGCCCCCAAGGCCAGGCACGTGTGAGTGCCTTCACAGCAGAGAACACAGCAGGTGCTCAGCAGACAGAGGAACGAGAGCATGAATTAAGTGAAAGACTAAATGAACCGCTGGGGAGAAGTTTCACGGGCAGCACAGGGCCCCCGGGTCTCAGCCACGCTCCTTCCTACCTGAGAACAAGGCTTGGAAGGGGCTGGGGGCTTCCTTCTCCAGCTCCAAGTCCTTCTTCTCCACGACGTTCTCTGGTGCCTCCTCCTTGCGGCCGATGCCAGGGGTGGGCGGCGGGGAGGCGGGGGGCGGGCTGCTCGGGTGGGCGCTTGGTGTAGCGGGGTACGCGTAGGTGGGCGGCGGCTTGGCCACATCCTCCAGCTTCTGGATGACTTTGGCCTTGAGGGCGGTCACAGGGGAAGCGCGAGGAGACGGCGGTGGGCTCACGGCCTTGCCATAGGTGCCCGTAGGGCCAGGGGTCAAGCCGGGGGGCTTCCGAGGGAGCAGGCCAGGGCCCGTGGCAGCCAGGCTGGCCTTGCCCGCAGCCTCCAGGCTCCGCTTGCTGACTTTCTCCTCCATCTCCGCCCGGTGCTCATGAGCCTTCAGCCGCTCCTGCTGGAGAGGGACGGGCAGGCAGGGTCAGCGTGGCAGGACCCATCGCCCTGTCCCCAAGGACCCCCCCTCAAGTCCACAGGGAACAGCAGGCAGGGTCCAGGATGCAGGATGCCCACCCAACCCCCAGTCTGAGGCGGACTTCCGTCACAGCACGCGTGTAACAAGCACAGTATTCCTTATAGAACCCCAGCAGACAGGGCTGGGGGAACCTCCTGTCCAGGCCCTGGGCCCAGGGGGACCCTCACAGTGAGGGCAAGGTGGGCCAGAGCACAGGCGAGGCCCCCAGGAGATGAAGGAGCTGCCGGGCCCCCAGCACCTTCCCGGCATTAGGATAGCTACAGGCATGGAAAACTCACTACCTGCTGAGTGCCCCCCTGCCTTATCACACTCAGGTCCTGGAATGCCTCAAGGCGGGCAGGGGGCCTTCTCCTGTCCTGAATGACTTTTGAGGGAACAGGAGGAATGTGGCTCGAGGGTAACCAGTGCTCCTGGGGGTCAGGCAGTCCACACACAAAACCCACGGGGAGAACTGCTCTGAGTACCCGCCACTCACGACCATTCGGTCTCACTGAGTAAGCCTGGTGACACAGGGATTACAAGCATCTCCCTTTTCCAGATGGTGAAACCTGAAGCCCAGAGAGGGGAAGCCACTCGCCCAAGGGCACACAGCCAGGTGTGGCAGAGCTAATAAGGTTCCAACCCAGAGCACCGCTGGCTGCATGTGTCACCTCCGCCAACACCTCCTGAGTGGCGGCTGCACAAGGGAAGGGGGACAGGGCCGAGCAGAGGTCAGACGGCCCAGAACAATGGGCCTGGGGACTGCTCCTCACGCCTCCTACCTTATGGGACGAGGCAACACGGGTGTCAGAGGCCGGCCCCAGCCTGAGAAGAGGGCCCAGAGCCGTCAAGGGGGCTGCCGGGCTGGGCTGGGCTGGGCTCAGGACACAGCAGGAGCCCATGGAGATACCTTCACTGTCCCATCCAAACTTCCCAAGTTACAAGGCTACCTCTCCTGCCTCAGTTTCCCCATTGCTCCCTGCACTCCAGCCCTGCCAAGCTCTCTGTTCACCTCTAACTAAGCCTTGCACGCATCACGCCCTCAGCCCAGAGGGCTCCTCCACAATGGACTCCTTCAGGTCTCTGGGTAAATGTCACCTCCTCCAGGAGGCCCTCCCCGACCACCAGCCTCTCTCATGTTTCCTCCCTCCCCCACTGCCCACAGTCCTTTGGAGTTTCTGCTGGTTGACCTGTGTGCCCTGCCATCGACAGGGAGAGGGCTCCCCCCCACCGTCCCCCCCCCCAGTGCCTGCCCCGCCCCCGACGACTCACCACCAGCTGGGCGCTCCTCTGCAGCTCCAGGGCCTGGGCTGCCTGCTGCTGCAGGTACAGGAGCTCCTGCTGCCGCAGAAAGTGCTGCTGGGAGAAGAGCTGCAGCTGCTGGGCGTGGTGCAGGGAGCTGCGGCCCGGCGGGTACAGGGCCGGCCACAGGGGCGGCACGGTAGCTCGCTCCATCAGCTCCGCTGGGGGCGAGACAGACAGTGAGGCTGTGCCCACCGGGCACCCGTCGCCCCACTGTATCGACGGGGTCGCTGAGCCAGAGAGAGGACGTTCACGCCGGGGCCCTGTCCGCAGCCCCCGGATTGTCTCCAAGGCCTCACAGTTGGAGCATGGCAACAGAGGGACTTCCAACTCCTTCCCCCCCCACACGGAGGGGCTTGCAGAGCGGATTCCAAGGCTTATATAAGGAAGGGGCTAAGGAGGGGGTGAGCATGTCCATGTCCCACCAGGGTGGCCCTGCTTTGGTTTTTTCCACACGGTTCCTGGGCAGGAGCTTATCACAAGGATCCTTGTGGTTTTATCACCCACAGAAGCCATGGGTGGACATCAGAACGTCCTCTCTGAGCCCCAGTCTGCCCGCTATCTGTTCTTCTGGGTGGACACCGCCCCCCTCCCCCGTCCTCCTGGCAGGAGGTCCCCGGCACTTAGGACAGTCTTTCTAGGTGAGGCCACCACTTACCAAAGTGAGGCAGGTGATCGCTGGGAATGACCACCAGCTGACCTGACTGAGGGTCCCTGACGAACTGATAGGCCGACGGCAGGGAGCCCCCCAGGCCAGGCGGGAAGGCAGGTGCCATGCCCTGGTGCAAAGACGGGGGACCCAAGCCTAGAAGAGACCCAGGGCCGGGTCAGTGCTGGGGACCCCAGGCCCAGCCCCAACCCTACCCACTCCCCAGGTCCCCACTTCTTGGGGCCTCCAGGAAGCCAAGGGGTGAGGGCTGGCTGCCCGCACGAGCACCCCCAGCTGCCCACCCCTGGGCATCACCCCAACAGCCTCACAGCAGAGAAACCCCGTAAGGCTGGGGCCATCCTAAGTGCCCTCTTCCAACAAACGAGGGAGCTGGAATGTAGGAGGAGAGGAAGCAGACCCCCAGCCAAAGCAAGGCAGCAGCCAGCTCTGAGCACGGGTCCTGCCCCCCTCGACCCACGGTCCCATGACAGCACCAGCCACCGTCAAGAATCACATGGGGCCTACTCTATCCCCCCAGCCTCCCACCAGGTAAGGGAGAAAGAACCCTGCTCACCATAGGGGTGTCCAGCGAGCCACATGGATGTGCTGCCCGAACGGGGCAGCCAGGGGTGCGTGGCCAGGTGGGCTGTAGGGTCAGCGGACCAGCGACCTGAGCCTGCCAGCGCCGAGCCCCCGGTCACCATGAGGTTGGGGTTCAGGCCGTTCGCAGCACAGCCGGTGGGGTGCAGTCGGGCCAGGTCAGCCAGCTCCTTACTCTCTCTGAAAGGAAACAGAGGCATCAGTGATAGCCTGGGTGGCCCTGGGGACGTCGCCCCAAGTAAGCGGTGGACAGCCAGGCCGCCGTCATGACAACACTGCACCCAGACCATGCAGCAGGTGCTCAGGCTCAGAAAAGGGTCCCCAGGCCCTCGGCAGGAGAGAGGCTGTGGTGTGCAGTGGGGTCGAGCGGGGACCCCTCCTGGGCTCAGGATCAGGGCCCTGGGCTGGGGTCACTCCCACTCTCAGCACCGTGGGCCTCGTGGTCAAGGGGCCATGCCCATCTAGGATCACCCCAAGTCACCCCCCAAACAGCAGGAGGGGTCCAGACCCCCAGGCCCTGCTGCTGCCCCCAAGCCGTCACCTGAGCAGTTTCTCCTGGTCCCGGTCCAACCGCGCCCCAAGCAGCCGCTCCTCCCGGTGGTGGGCCCGCTCGTCCCCACAGTCCTCGTCAGCCCGGCCGTGCCCTGCAGGGCGCAGAAGGGCAGTGAGTCCCAGCTGAGGGCCCCCCCCCACAAAGCCCTCCATGTCTGAGCAGCTCTTTCCCTCCGCATGGCCTGGCCTCGTGACACACCTGCACCTCCAACCCCTGCCAGGTGTTCCCCGTGCCAGGAAGCACCCCTCCGTCACACCCACCCCTGGGGTCTCTGTCACTCACCCAGGTAGCTGGATGTTGCATCAACACGTCAGAAAACGGGTCACCCAATAATCTGATACAAGGCCATGTGGTGTTCACTAATTCTTACTATTCTAATGTCAGACTGTCAGACAGGCAGGTTCGGGGTGGGGAGGCAGGGGGGCAAGGTGGAGGAGAAACCACAACCCCAGAAAGTGGCCACTGGTCAGAAGCACAGCCAGACCCAGGTCACCAGCAATTAGCTGCTACACTGAGGTCCCGCCACGGTTCTGTCTGCCGCAGACGCGCGGCTCATCTTTTATAGATGAAAGCTGCAGAACGCTGTCCACGTGGGGACGAGTGGAGGACCTGGGAGCGGCCCCCCAGCTCGCCTGTCCTCGCTCTGGTGCCCTGCAGGTGCACCCCCCAACCTGTCGCTGCTTCAGCTTCACAATCTGTGAGCTCCCTGTCCCCCAAGAGCAGAGAAGGTGGGTCGCCAGGTCCAGCCCGGCACATGTGGGAACGGGTGGCAGTGGGCAGGAGCCCAGGGGCCCCCCGAGGCAGATCCCTCCTCGCCTGCACCTTCCGCCAGCCCCTGCCCTGGCCTCCTAGTCCTGGGCGTTCTCTACGCCGTGAGCTGAAGACCAGGACCACGTGGCAGCCCAGGCACAGGCGGCAGAGTCCACACAACAAGCGGCTGAGTCTTATTTTAAGGGGAAAATCTTTGGAAGCTGAACTATCTCAGAGTGGATCTCCTGGGACTGGTGTCCGATCACCCACCCAGGGCTGCTGCTGTGGGTGGCAGGCGGGCACTAGCGCAGGACCTTCACCCACAGGGCACACTCACCCATCCTGAGGATCCTGCAAACTTCAGGCAGCCCCAGCCCCCAAGACCCAGCTGTCTCGGGAGGTGTATTCCGGGAGGAGGCCACCCAGCCTCCGGCACACAGGTCACTGCTCTGCCAAGTCTCCCCGCCACCCCGGGGACCACCAGCAGCCCCGGACCCTAGAGGGAGGGTCCCACGTGCAATGCCGCCATCAGGCACCTCTCCCTTATTCCTCCCTTCGAAGAACCGAGATCCCAGGAGAGACTTCAGGAATGCGGGAAGCCGCCAGCCCCAGAACACAGGCCAGGAACTGGGAGAGGACATGGTGATATGCCCGACAGACCAAGCATGCAAAGGGGGCAGGCAGGCAGCCCAGCACTAGGAAGAAGGCACGTGTCCCTAAAAGCACCTGGCTGCCTGGGAGACCGGTCTGAATGTTTGGGAAGTTCTGGGAAGGTCCCAGCCCGGGGCACCCTGGAAGCACAAAGCAAGTTTAAGCAGAAAAGAGCCGGTGAGTCAGGGCAGGAGGGAGGGCAAACAAGACAGAGGTCTGTCCTCCGTCTTCCCGACTTCCTAACTTGCCCTCATGGGACAGAGATGCATCCCCAGCCGCCCGCTAAGTCACCGCGTGCCGCAAGCTGCCGTCAGCCAAGGCTCTGAGCGGACACTCTCCCGTCGATGCCAGGGCGGTGCAGTCACCACGCGGCTCCCAGCACATGGCAGGCACACGAGGCAGCAGAGCAGACAAGCTGATGGGGGAAGGGCAGTGCCGCCCAGGTGAAGGCACAAGCCAGCCAGGGTGCCCTTGGCCTCCAACGCCGCTGTGCTTCCCACGCCCGGTCTGGGAGTGACAGACGCTCCTTTCAGGGGTGCTGAGAGGATCTGATGACCGGTGCTCCGTACAGATGGAGCACCTTCATAGGGGTAATGACCGAGCTCCTCCAGGGCTGTCTGCACTGCACGCAAAGGCTCCCTGCGCTCGTCTGTTGGGCCTGGAGTGCTGCTGTCTGGGGGTCGCAGGTGTAGAACATACCTGCCCTCAGTCCATCTCAGGTTCCAAGACACACACACACACACACACACACACACACACACACACACCCCGCCCGAAGCCAGACCAGACAGACCCTGTGTGAGTCCTCGGGGGTCTTTCTCTGGAAGGATCCAAGGCTCACACGGGCATTGTAGAACCTTTAAGATCCTAACACTTTGAATGTGAGCAGAGAAAAGGCACACCTGTTCATGAAGCACGTACGATGTGCCTGTCCTGTCAGCCCACCTGGCACTGAGGAAGGAGGTGGCCCTTGCTGCTGCCACGTAGGAAATGTAGAAACTGAGACCCAGGGGGCTTAGGCCTCTTGTTCAAGGTCACGCAGCTACAAAGGCAGAGCCTGAATCTGAAACCCCTCACCCCAACAGCCAGGAGGGCTCATGCCACAAAGTAGGAAAGGCAGACAGATCACGAGACTTGGGGTCGGGGAGTACCCCAACTCCTCCCCTCCCGCAAGAGGCCAGCTTGGGGAGAAACCACTTGTTAGGAGAATTTATTCTGAGCAGAGAAAGAACCGAGATACCTACTTTTTAACTGTTAGTAGCAACAGAGAAAGGCAGCTTCAGGCTGATCCCAAACCTGTCGCATCTTCCCTCTCCCACCCACATTCACACACACTCCCTGTCACACACACTTGTATGCACACTCACACACACACCCTCCCTTCCCTCTTCCCTCTCTCTCTCTCTCTCTCTCTCACACACAACCCCATGGACACAGGTCCCTTGGACACGGGCAGGTACTTTGTTCTGGGGACTGTGAGCCCTCTAAGCCAGGCACCTCCCAGCCAAGGGCTACTGCCCACTCCTTCAATCGCAGCCTAAGGCAGGCCCCAGTGTGAGGCCCCTCAGGGTCAGAGCACGGGGCTTCCCTGGCTGGAGGGGGAGGGGCTCCACATAGAACAATAGGCTCAGTCAGTCATTCAACAAACATTCCCTAAAATGGCTCAGTCTGATCCATGTAGGCCGGATGCTAATCCTCTGCAGCCACAGTGTGTGTGTGTGTGTGTGTGTGTGTGTGTGTGTGTGTGTGTGCAGAGAGGCAGAGGCTGATGTGAGGCCCTGGGCAGTCCACGCCTTACAGGGCTCCTCCTGGAAGAGCAGAGCTGAGACAGGGGGTACAGGACAAGACGGGGGACAGAGATTACGAAGACATGCACCCAAAATGCCTGTGCAGCCTACAGAAGCTGGGGAGGTACAGGAAGGCGGCTGCGAGGCCACCACGAACAGGGGCCACGGATGCGGGCCAAGCCTGGGCAAGTGCAGGGTCCCAACAAATATGCCACAAATATCAACTCCCCGAAATCCCAGGAAGGATCCCAACGGTGGAGTGTGCAAGGGGCCTAGGAGAACGTTCAACTTCACCAGTAACTAACAGACACGCAGCACACACTGTACCACACGCCTCTACGGAGCTTAGCCACAGGTTTTTTTTTTTTGCAAGAACGTTAAGACACAACCACCGCGAAGCGTCTTCAATGACACACAGGCACACACACTGCCAACGGGCACATAAATCACTACCTCAGAAGTCACTAAGGTACTGAACTGGAGGCCCTTAAGAACCCATGCCAGGACCCCCGTTCCCATCGGTCACACTTGGTGGCCCATTCACACATTTATCCAACACCTACTATGCGCCAAGCCCTAGGCTAGGCACTAGGGACACTGAACCATATATGTTTCAGGCAAACCTGCCTCCCTCAAGGACTTAGAACGGAAAGCTTACAGCTACTCTATCCCTACGGAACCTATTCTTAGACGATGACTCAAAATATCACAAAGGCACAACGCCCAAAATATTCAACGTAACAATCAACAATCAACGTAACAAATAACCTTCGGAACACAAAACATCAGAGAAAGGCAACACTAACTAAACGCCCACGAGGGGAAGGGCCAGCTGAACTCGGGTGTGTGCCCAATGGAATATCAAAGGCCGATCCACAAAGTTAATTAAAAAAAGACACTTAGGAAGAGTCTGTACTAGTGAGGGGAGGACCCTCCCTGGGATGGGTGAGAAAGGCAGGGGGGCCCAAGAGCCTACTTGCACCAGGACCACTGCAGGTAGAAGCCAATCGCACAGGAAAATGAACCCTGGGAGAGATCGAAAGTGCTCAGGGTGCTGAAAATATAATGGCTCTTTTTCTTCTTTCTCCTCCTGCATTTTACACATTTTTCTATGTGCACAATGGAAAAAGCAATAAACCTGAAATAGCAGCTACAGCCCCACGGGGATAAAGAACAAATGGTACCAGAAAGGCGGGGAGAGTGGAGGGGGGGGCGGGGGGTGCAAGGAGGTGAGGAAAGGGAAGGTAGGAGGGGTACAGGTGGGGGAGAAGGGAGGGGTAGGGTCCCAGACCCACCTTTGACATTGCTCAGCGACAGGGAGCGCTCCTGGTCCGCCAGTGCAGTCCCCAGCCGGCCACTGCCGCCGCTGTCCTTCTGCCGTGCCACGGCCACAGCAATGCCCACAGGTGGGTGTCGCACCTCTGCTTCCCCCTGGGCACCAGAGCCCTCACGACCAAAGGCCTTTGCGCTCTCGGGCCTTTCTGGATCCCGCTTCAGCTGCCGGCTGCCAGCCGGGGCAGGACCCCCGGGGTGTGGGAGGCGGGCCTGGGCACGTGGGGCACCCGTGGTCGTGGGGGCAGGCTCGGGTTTCATGGTGCCCAGGCCTCCAAAGGGGCTCTTCTTGCCGCAGCCGCCAGGGCGCACAGTCCCGGCCTCACGGGTGAAGCTGCCACTGTACTTGATGAGGCTCTGCATGGCGGAGGCCTCTCCAGGGCCATGGGCCGCGGCGTGCAGGTCGGCGCTGGGCCGGGCACAGGTGGCCGCCGCGCGAGGCAGCGCGCCCCCAGGATCCAGGTAGGCCTTCTTGGAGGCAGCCGTGGCCTCTTCCTCTGCGCGGCTGGCGTGGTGGTGCTGCGCGGCCAGCACAGCCATCTGCGTGGTGGCGAAGTTGCTCAGTTCGAAAGGTTTCCATTTGTGCTCGGGCCCGGCGGGCGGGGGCGGGGGCGGCCGCGCAGGCTCCAGGCCGAAGAGCTTGGAGGCCTGCTGGGAGGCGGCGGCGGGCCCGCGGGGGTTGCGCTCGCAGGGCCGCGGCTCCGCCTCGGGTTTGAGCAGGTCCTTGGCAGGGAGGTAGGCCCGGAGGTCTGGGGAGGCGCGCGCGGCCCGCGACGGGGGGGCCTCGGCGGGAGGCGGCCGCTTGAGCGAGCGGATCACTGAGCTCTTTTCGCGGAGCCCCTCCGGGCGGTCCGGGGGTGGCCGCGGGGACCCGGGCGGCGCCTGCAGGACGCCGGGCCGGCCCGCCTCGCGCTCCCGGGCGCGCGCGTCGCGCGCCTGCGATGCGATCTGGATGGGCCCCGGGCGCTCGTCGAAGGCCTCCACGGAAGGCACGAAGGTGGGCGCCACCACGCGGTGCTCGCGGCCCGGCTCGCGCGCGGCCGCCGCCGCGGGGAAGATGGTGTAGACGCCGGCGGGCCCCGGCTGCGAGGCGAAGGGGCTGGCGGAGGTGGTGGCGGAGGGCGCGGGCGGACCCTTGCCCGGTGGCAGCGGCGGCAGCGGGGAGGGGCAGGGGCATGGCCCGGCCAGCAGGGCTTCTGTGCGCCGCAGCCGCGCGCTCTCGTCCTGGCGCGTAGCCTCCTTGGAGCCGCGGGCGGCCTCCGCCATCAGCGCAGGAAGCCCCGCTTCTCCCACGCCGTTGCAGAGGCTTAGAACACATGGTGGCGCCGAAGTCTTGCCCTTGGAATCGGCGGTGGCCACGCCTGGAGCCCGAGGTGGCCCTGGCTCGGCCAGGAAGGGCGACAGGCGCTCTGTGAGGCGCGGGTGTCCGCGGTCCTGGCGGCCCTCGGCCCGCGCCTCCTGGGTCAGGTCCACTACGCCACGCGGCCCAGTGGCCTCCTCCCGGGCACGCTGGTCCTTCTTGCTGAACAGCGGGGGAGGCTCCCCATTGCGGCCTGCCCGCTCCTTGGCTGGACCTTCCCGTGATGAGCCTTTGGCCGGGGCGCCCGAGTGGCCACCTGAGGTCCTGGAGGAGGGCGCCTGAGAGTGGAGGGCGCCTGGAGCCCCTGGGGCAGGCAGGTAGAAGCCGTCTGCAGAGAACAAAGAGCCTGGGCATGAGCGCCCGCCCCCTCTGCCCAGCCAGAGCTGAAGGAGGCCCCTGAAGGGTGCCAAACAGGACCCTGTCACCCCAGGTTGTTGCGAAGGGCCATGCACAGCATAGTCCTTTAGAGGGAAAGCTCTGGAAATGGAGGGAACCGAGTTTAAATCCCACTTGGCCACCAATAAACCTTTCTGGGCCTTGGTTTTCCCTTCTAGGAAAGGGGCAGAGGCCAGTGTTGTTTTAAGAGTGGTCCAGAGGACCTAAGAAGCAAATCACAACTAGAAGGCTCCAGAAGGCTGGGAGGCTAGGGGGAGGGGTTATCCAGAGAGCTCGTGGGGGTCCTTAGGGGATGGATGCTCCCTGGAATGCTGACTGGGCAGTGGTGGGGGCCCCAAACTCCTCCCACCACCCCACAACCTCCAGTCTCCCCACTCCTGCGTTCTGACCTTTCTGGGTATCGAAAATGCTGGGCTGACCCAGCTGGCTGAGGAGGGGGCTCCCGCTGCTGGGGGGCTCCAGGTGGTTCAGGTGGAGGTAGGATGGGTATAGCCCGCTGGGTAAGTGGGAGAAACCTGGGAGAGAGAGAAGAAAGCGCGGGCTGGACCACCTCGTGGGCTCTAGGAGACACTTCCTTCTGGCCCCCGTTTTCCTTGGAAATAAGACTACTTTGGCTGTCAGCCCCCAGTGCAAGGAGCCTGAAGTTTAATACCAGCTCCCCTGGGTGAGATTGTCCCCCAACCCAGAGGCCTCTCCTCCCGCCCGTCCCAGGCAGCCCTCAGGGGCTTGGGCTCTCAAATTTCAACAAGAAGGGGATCAAAATGGAGGGTAATGAGAACCTTTGTTATTCTCATTTAAACCTAAACAAAAAAAAGAAAAAAACAAGACACTCTTAATACCCTCATTATATAGATGAGAAAACTGAGGCTCAGAGAGGACCACTTGCCCAAGGTCACCAGGACTCCTAATCTCAACCCAACATAGACCTGGTTTAGTTGGTTCATTGGCCACTTTTCTGCTGTGGGACCCTGAGCTGCTCGCTAGCCCTCTCTGAACCTCAGGTTCACCCAACATCTCTGGCTGTGAGGAAGGAATTCCTCCTGCCGACGGTCCTCCCAGCCTCCCACCCCACTCTTCCAGGCTGCCCAGAATCAGGGTTTTGTGGGACAGATAAGACAGGAAAGGGGTAGCCAAGAAGTGGAAAACAAGACACCAAAAAGGGCACACAGGGAGTAAGACTCAAGAGCCGCCTGGCAGGGCTCAGAAGGCCAGGCGTATGGACGCCGGGCACAGAGAGAGTCCTGACGCTCTGTGCTGTCCTAGGCTGTGGTTCCCATAGGACCAAAGGCCCATCAGACATTCTCAAGGGACTTGGTTCCCAGGTACCAGGGATGCAGGACACTGGGCCCATGGCTTTTCCCAAAGCACCATCTGATAATGACATGAACAATAATCACTAAGTAATCAAAACCACCAGATACACGTTATCTCAGTCACTGAACCAGTGCTCCTGTGTCGGTACCAGGTCCCTCTGTTTTCTCATCTGTAAAAAGGCCAGGATGTCCTCATCTCCCAGCTTATTCTGAGAATAAAGTGAGTTCGAGTATCCAGCGCCCTAAGTTTGTTGTCGTTATTATTATTACTAGTAGTTGCTGGCAAAGAGAAAATGGGGGTGTCGGGGAGGGCAGAGGGCTTGATGGCACATAGGCACCAGGGTCCCTCAAATAGGACAGCCTCCGTGGGGGGGGGGCTAGTGTAGCCTCAGATGTGACCCCTGCCCACCATCCTAGGTCTAGAGTTAGGACCCCCTCTGTGCAGGGACAAAGCAGAAGCACTCAGTGAGATGGGCACAGAGAGGAAATGGGGAGACTGTGGGCTCAGCCTGCACTGGCTGCTTCCGGGACCCTAATCTCCCAGGACAAGGAGCACTTCAGGATACCTGCTAGCTACCACCCGGCATCCAAAATGCACCAGAGCCAGAAGTGAGGGAGGAATGCAGACTCCCAGAACCATCCCTTCACTGACAGAGGGGAAACCGAGGCTGCAGGAAGATCCAGGATTTGCTCAGGGCTGGCAGAAAGCCAAACCACAGCCCCCCGCCCCCCGGACGCTCCCCATCTAGGATCTAGGTGCATCAATCACTGTTGCAAAACTGCAGCAGGGAGCCCAGTGGCCCCTGGTCCCACTGCTTCCACAATTATTAACGAGCTGACTGCGCCAGGAAGGCAGGCGAGCAGAACAAACAAGGCCCTGCCCTCAACAGCTCGCTCTGGTAGCAAACGGGGTATTTCAAAAATAAACATAAATCTGCCATCACAAATTGAGAGCTGATGGGGGGGGGGGGTGAGAAGCCCTGAAGGATGAACAGGAGACAGCCAGTGGGGTAGGATGAGGGGCTGCAAGCAGGGGAATAGCTTGTGCAAAGGCCCTGTGGCCGTGAGAGGAGAAAGCACTAAGCATCTGAAGAACAGCAGGGATGCCCAGTGACATGGTTGAGGCCCACCAGCCACAGCTTGGAGGGGGTGACCATGGAGGTGGAGGTCAGTGGGCAGACTTTGGAAGTGCTGGAGACAGCAGCCCAGCAGCCCTCACCCCACCCGCCTGGCACACTCCTTACCTTCATGGGCATGGGTGGCCCACAGCTGCACCATTGGCAGGTTGCTGGGGGTGGGGGAGCGGAAGGAGAGGTCAGAGGGCAGGGGCACTGGGCTCCCATGGGATGAAGCCGAGGGCCCCATCCCGCTGGCCACAAAGCTGCCCAAGAAGGCCTCGCCTGCAGAGAAAAGGGGGCTGTCAGACAGCCACCAGGCCACCGCTGCCTGGCCCACCACCCCAGCGTCCCCATCTTTCCCTGTCTCTCCCTACTGTGAGAAGCTGACACAGGTCACCCCACCCTCAGGATGGGCCTGGGTCAATCAAGCAGACCCAGCCAGGAAACAGCTAGGGCAGACCCTCGCCCCAAGGGCAGTGCCCAGCACTCACGGCAGAATGTGTGCCCAGCCCCAGCCCCGAGGGAAGGTACAGCTCTCCCTCTCTACAGCTAAAAGATGAGGCTAAGTGGGAGGGCCAGGCACTCCCAAGGATATTGAGTGAGGAGGTATTGGGGGCTCATGGCCTGAACCCTTCCTTACTCCTGTTTTGGGCTCCTAGACCAGGAAGGACACCCACAAGTCGGAGAATGACGTCCCCTAAGACCCCACTGCTGCTCCGGACAGGCCCAGACCCCCCATCAAGTCCTCAGCCAGACCCATGTACCCATTTAACAGATAAGCAAGCAGAGGCTCAGAGGTGGGAAGTGCCTCATCCCACAGCCAGGGGGCAGTGACTCAGTGCCCACCACGGCGGGTCCCATAACTGCTACAGTGTCTCAGTGAACGTACCCGTGAACACATGAGAGCTGTGAGCACGGGAGCTGGTGCTGGTGCCAGGAAGCCCTGTCCAGTGGGCCGGCCGGCCCCCTTCAGAGAGCAGCGCCCCCAACCCAGGGTCCCTCAAATGGGGTGGAGGTGTGGTGGCTGCTGCTTGGCAGGACAGACACTGGCAACCCATGTGGAAACCGCACACCCACCACGTCCACACCCCATGTGGCCAGATGCATACCCCCAAAGAGAGGCCTCCTCACTCCTACCACCCAAGGCACTGCCCCTCAAGCCAGCAAGACTTGGGCAAGGGGCTTCCCTTACTCGGCCTCAGTATCCTCATCAGGAAAATGAGAGTTAATGCATTGCTTGAGAATTGTAAGAAAGAAGAAAGCCTGTGTTTAGTAATAATAATAATGCTAGCAGCACCGTTCACGGAAAGAACCAGGCAGGTGGTTTCAGCCCTCTGGAGGTAGGGCAGGGGCCCGTGGGCAGACCTGGGCACAGGCATGAACAGGCGCCCAGCAGGGGCTTCCCATGTGCCCCTCAGGTAAACTCCCTTAGGTCCCTGTGAGGTGGGCACAGTTTGTGACGGCCCAGAAGACATGCGACTCCAGTACCCAGGAGACCCCCCCCCCCGGCCCTCCACGACTTGCAGGGCCCCACCCAACCTGTGGATCCCCAGCAGCCCCTGTGAGCAGGGCCTGCAGACAGCAGGCGCTCACTCTCTACCTCTCAGGGGCACAGGACCCCAAAAAACAGCCACCCGTTTCCTGTGGGGTACACACAGGGAAACTAAAACTGAAGGGCAGGGCGTCCACCTTGGGTGTCGTCCCCCCCGCCGTGACGACAGCCGGCTGAATGATGGGAGGACCCAGGCACCATCACCAGCACCCCGCATCCGAGTCCCCAGACAGCAACCCAGCCCTGTGCTGGCCCCTCACCGGACTCCAGCGCCGAGGCCTCGGGACCCAAGGCCATGGTGGCCGGTCAGTCCAGCCAGCCACGCGGTCCAAACCCAGGCATCAGGGCCTCTAGGCCCTGCCCAGCCCCAGGCTTCCTCCTTGGCAGGCAGGCGGGTTCAAGGCTCCGGAAACCGGCGGCCAGAGGTTGGCGCAGGGCTTACATCAGCCGCCAGCTCTTCCTGCCTCGGGCTGCACGGAAGCCCGGTGGCCCAGGCCGGCCTCTGCCCAGGCTTGTGAAACCTGCCCGGCAGCACCGCAGGCCCGGATGCTGCCAACGGCTCAAGTCTGCCACCGTGGCTCAACGGTGCCCAAACTCCCTCCACCAGGACAGCAAGCAGACCGAGGCACTGGCACATTCCCTGCCCGCACCTCCCCCCCAAATTATCCTCCTCAAGCGGCCAGGGGATGGATCTCAAGTACAACTTAGACCAGTGGTTCTTCACCTGGGTTCTATCGAACCCCTAGGGGTTCGATGAGTCGGTCTCAGGGGTTCGGAGAAGCCTCTGCCGCGGAGGCCAGAATAAAGTAATACCGTCATTTGTTGTGAGTTCATGCACTTTGTTGGTTTTGTTCTTTGAGCAAGGAGATGTTCATGCACGGCTCATTTTGTGCAACAGTAAAAAAACATATACCTATGTCTTGAATTTGGAAAAAAAATCATATTTTATGTATCACTAAAGAAGGGTTCTGTGAATGCGCATATGAAACTGGTGGGTTCGGTACCTCAGAAAAAGTTAAAGAACCACTGGGTTAGACAAACGTGGGATGGCTGGAAGAACCCATGGCCCACGTCCCTTTCCTCCTGGCTCTTGGGCGCCAGCCTCCTTCTCATCCCCACCTCGGGTGTCCTCAGGCCCCGGGATCTCAGCCCCAATCCCTGTGCGCGACCGAGGACTACTCAGAAGTACCGACCTGTCTCCCCAACACGCTGACTGGTTCCCTCCCCAGGTGGGGTCTGGGGCCCTCACTCCTGGCCTCCGCCTGGCACACAGCTGGCATCAGCTTTTGAACTGAGCATGTGCACCTCGTTTCTAACTTCACAGGACAAAAGCAGATAGACAGCATTAGGAGAAGGGGTCAGCCCAGCCCCTGACCCACAAGGACCTCCCAGCCAGTCTCCCCAGGGTGGAGCACAGTCAGCTGGCCCCATCTCATGTCACCAGGGTCTCCAGACTGCTTTCGGAACCCCACCAGCGTACCTGGCACTCTTTTCACAATCTAGGCATGCCCCCTTTTCCCACCCACCCCTGGGGACCCAGCATGGGTCACCTGGGTTCAGCAAAAAGGGTGTGGACCTCCAGGTTCCAGGGACAGTGAAATCCTGCAGTACAGCCTGGGTGGAGGGGGAGAGGTCTTCATTCCTCCCACCACTGGCTGAGCTGAAGGCCTGGCTCCCATCCTGGGTCCCAGGCCACACCTTGGTGACCTCGGTCTGTGCCACCTGCTCACCCACATAAGTATCCCACTTGATGCCTGTGGAAACCTAAAAAACACCCGTGAGTGACCATAACCCATTATCACCATTCATAATAATGGCTGGCGCGGACCCTGCCCACGGAGGAACAGACACCGTGTGTGCTTAACCTTCACCGTCACAAGTTGTCACTTGGCCCAGCCCTTCATGGGGCAAAAAGGACCACACATAGCCACAAGTCACACGGCTCAGGGGCAGGGCTAGGGCACCCCCCCCCATGCGCCCAGCAATCCAGCCCTACGCCCCTCCCACGGACATTCACGCCCTGGCCACCCACGGTCTGAGCAGCAAGCATTCCCTTGTCATCCCAAACAGACCAGGGCTGGTCACACAAATGACACCCACCAGCCCCGTCCGTAACCAACGGTGCCCAACACCTATTCTAGGTCTGCCCACTCATGACGACTGGGCCCTTGAAATGTGGTTGGTGAGGCTAGGGAGCCACATCTCCAATCTTATTAAATGTTAACTAATTTAGACTTAATTTAGCCACAGTCTGGGCTGCAGGATCCTGTCAGAAACTGGCGTAGGGCCAGGGACGGCCTCTGACAGGCCTGTCCCTCACCACGGGAAGCGATTTGACAGAGAGGGTCCCCGAGGAATGACCACACCCACTGTCTCTGTGACTGGGCGAGTTTTCAATTTCCCCAAGGCTGTGGGAAACGGAAGAGACGTGACACCTGTCCCCTGCAGGCGGGGGTGGGGGTCGCGTTTTTAAATGCTTTCACAAAGTGCCATGCAAGGTCGGCGGCCGTTACTGACGATACCCTCATTATTATTATGATGATTATTTTTATTTTTATTTTACAGAGAAAGAGACAAGAGTCAGAGAGAGGGATAGATAGGGACAGACAGACAGGAACGGAGAGAGGTGAGAAGCATCAATCATCAGTTTTTCGTCGCAACACCTTAGTTGTTCACTGATTGCTTTCTCACATGTGCCTTGAGCGCGGGCCTTCAGCAGACCGAGCCACCCCTTGCTGGAGCCAGTGACCTTGGGTCCAAGCTGGTGAGCTTTTACTCAAGCCAGATGAGCCCACGCTCAAACTGGCGACCTCAGAGTCTCAAACCTGGGTCTTCCGCATCCCAGTCCGACGCTCTATCCACTAAGCCACCACCTGGTCAGGCGATACCCTCATTATTTATAGTTATAAAGCCCAGGGCCCGGAGAGGTCAACACCCCCCCTTCCCAGCTCAAGGTCAGGGTCCCAGGGGGATCACTTCCTCTACCACAACTCCTACCTTAAGATAAAAGGTTCACTCTGAAACTAGAGAGCGGGTGCATGCTCACTGCAGCCTCACTAAATGCCACTTGATACACACTTCCAGTTGGTTCATCACACAGCATATAGACTTCACTTCTTTCTTTTTTAATAAGCTATAGGTCTGTATCTGCTTTCCGCCTCCAAATCCTGCCTCCCCGCTCCGGCCTAGCCACCTGGGCTCCCCTACCAGGTCCCAGAGCAAATCTGGTCCCAGGGGCACAGTGGTTCCCCAGTGGGCACCTTCTCATCCTGGCTTACCCGCCCATAGCCCTGGGAGTGAGGGAACCTCGTTACCCCATTTTACAGATGAAGAAACTGAGGTTAAGAAAGGTTGCCCGAGTTACTGAACCTGGGTGACCAAGTGGCTCAGCTAACCCCATAAAGAGTCAGCGACATCACGCCCAAGCTCAGGAATACCACCCTCAGGCCCATGGCTCCAGCCAGGCCATGGGCCCTTGGACCCTGAGCAAGGGAAGCCCCCCACACACACATACACACACCACACACAGCACTGGTGCTCAGAAGTCCTTGGAGAACGGTCTTCTCTTTCTCTAGCCCAATGGGAGAGGAAGGTCACCCCATGGGCAAGAAAGGAAACACCAAGGCTGGCTCTAGGGATAACGTGTCCCCAACCGCCACTGTCCCAGGAACAGACACCTCAGTCCCCCACCCCCTCTGCACTGAGCTAACAGGACTTCCTGAGGCTAGGACCCACCAACGGCCCAGGCCCTCCCACTCCGCATGTGGACAGCCACACACAAGCTCCTCAGGAAGCCAGCAGGGACCGTGAGTTTGGGGGTGCAGGCCAGCCTGTCTCAGTCATTGCCACTCCCCTCCCCAACACCCACCCAGAACACAGCAAGGGGTCTGCAGACTCGGAGGCTGGGCAAGGTCACCAGGAGGTAGAACTCCAATCCAGACAAGACCTTTTCCTTTCCTTTCTTCCCTCCCACTGCAGGGCTCCTGCATGCAGGGCATGGAGAATGAGAGCCCTCCCGGTGCCCTCTGTAAGGGACTGCGCCACGCCATCTGCGGGCAGGTCCCCACAGAAGGTGATGGTGGGCCCACCTCCCCGGCCAGTGCAATCTTGCCTCTCTGCAATGGACCACGTTGCTGGAGACCTTTCTAGAAGCTGAGTATACAACGGGCACCTGCAGATCTTGCTGTGGGAGCGGAGAGGTACCCGATGAGACCATGACAGGCACAAGGGTTGGGGTCAATGGTCGGTCGAGGGCCCGAGGACATGATCACGGCCCAGGGGCTGAGCTGGAATATGGAACAGCCTGTGGACTCACTCCTCCCTCAGATCAAGCCAACGATCTGTACACACCTCACTCCCTTCTCTTTCAGCTCAGCTGACGCTGGGTGACCCTGGCCTTCCTTAACCTGGCCCCGCCCTCCCCTCCCTCCCTCCCCCGGATTATTTTTCTCCATAGTGCTTATCGTCCGTTTATCATACCATCTACACACTAGTTCCTTCTTTATTGTATCTCTGTGTTGACTGTCCCTCTCCACCCACTGGAACAAGCTTTGTCTTGAAAGAGGCAGGTAATAAATACTTCAGGCGGGCACAGCGAGCCTAGTCAACCTAGTCCGCCTGCTGCGGCCAACGCCGTCCTAGACAATACTTAAAGGATTAGGCTTCATTCCAGTAAAACTTCACTTAGGAAATTGAGAAATGGTTCAGGTGTGGCCCTACTGTGCGGACACCTGCATGATAATGTGGATTTGCTCCATCCCCAGGGCCCCACACAATGCACATAGTACATGTCCTATTAATAGTAGGGGTGGGGGGAGAGCAAGCTCAGTATCAGCTGGGCTGAGGAAGGAGGAAAGGGGCCCTTTTCCTGGGGCCCTGTCTCCCAGCAAGCAGGGGGCTTGCTAAAGGCTTCAAGGCCTCCACAGGGAACAGTCGATAAGACTGTAATAACCTATGCCTGACCAGGGGGTGGCGCAGCGGATAGAGAGTCGGACTGGGATGCAGAAGACCCAGGTTTGAGATCCGGAGGTGGCCAGCTTGAGCGCGGGCCCATCTGGCTTGAGCAAAAGTTCGTCAGCTTGGACCCAAGGTCGCTGGCTCCAGCAAGGGGTTGCTCAGTCGGCTGAAGGCCCGCGGTCAAGGCACATGTGAGAAAGCAATCAATGAACAACTATGGTGTCACAATGGCAACGAAAAACTAATGATTGATGCTTCTCACCTCTCTCCGTTCCTGTCTGTCTGTCCCTATCTATCCCTCTCTCTGACTCTCACTGTCCCTGGAATAAAAAAAAAAAAGAAATAAAGACTGTAATAACCATGAATGGTGTCAGAGGAGTACTAGACTTACTGGGGGGCATCACTTTGTAAGTTACGTAAGTGTCCAATCACTATGTTGTACACTTGAAACTAATATAATATTGTATGTCAACTATAACTGAACATTTTATTTATTTTTTCAAAAAGCTTCAAGCTGGCCCTGGCCAGTGGCCTCAGTGGTAGAGCATTGGCCCGGTGTGTGGAAGTCCTGGGTTCGATTCCCAGTTAGGGCACACAGGAGAAGCGCCCATCTGCTTCTTCACCCTTCCCCCTCTCCTTTCTCTCTGGCTCTCTCTTCTCCTCCCGCAGCCAAGGCTCCATGGGAGCAAAGTTGTCCCGGGCACTGAGGACGGCTCCATGGCCTCTGCCTCAGGTTCTGGAATGCCTCCAGCCACAATGGAGCAATGCCCCAGATGGGCAGAGCACCACCCCCTGGTGGGCATGCCGGGTGGATCCCAATAGGGTGCATGCAGATGTCTGTTTCTCTGCCTCCCCGCTTCTCACTTCAGAAAAATACAAAAATAAAAATAAAAAAAGCTTCAAGCCTTCATTTCCCTGCCTCCTCACCCTCCTCAACTCTGGGAGGGCAGATTCTTGTCCCTTTTACAGATGAGGAGACTGAGGCTCCAGTTCCAAAGTCTACACCTTTTCACTGAGCCACACTACCCAGTTACTAGACCCTATTTTCCTATTTTGACTCCCAAATACCCCTCCCCAACCAAATACAGGACAAGCATATTCCCCTTTCTCTTTTAAAACGTGGGCCTCGCAAGCAAGGGACAGTATCTATTAAGTTGTCACCCCCTCTCCAAAAAAAAAAGAAAAGAAAGAAAAAGAAAACTGTTACCAAAGGCGCCTGACCTGTGGTGGCCCAGTGGATAAAGCGTCGACCTGGAATGCTGAGGTCGCTGGTTCAAGGCCCCGGGCTTGCCCGGTCAAGGCACATACCAGAAGCAGTTACTAGTTGATGCTTCCCACTCCTCCCCCCCTTTCTCTCTCTCTCTCCTCTCTCTAAAATCAATAAATAAATCTCGGGGGAAAAAATATGTTACCAAAGGGTATCAGAGCATCTGGTCAGCAAGATCAAATCAGAGTTATCACCCAGGAAAGATCTCACTCCAACCCCAGAGCATGTGACTTCAGCACTTCTCTGACAGCAGCTGAAAACAGGAGGGCCCTCTGCATAAAATGACCTTCAGACTCCCGATGATTCAATTCGATTTGGAGATTTCTGTATTATCGAAGCCAGAGGATGGGTTAAAGCCCTTGCTGCTTAAAGAATCTTATCACTCACTCCGAATCCCCATCAAATTACAAACAAAAGGACTATGGTAAATGGCTGAATTCAGTAACTGCCGTTAATATGACAAGGAACTATCAAAACAGGATGATGTCATTTTCGTCTATCCAATCAGCACACATTCAGTTTGGCTGTGTGTGAGGCAGGGCCGGGAGGGTTGCAGACAGAGCCAAGCAGTCCCCAGCTTTTGGAAAGCTGAAGAGCTTATCAAGGCCCAGGAAGGGGCAGACCCACTTCTGGGGGTCCTTCCTAAGGAAATCACCAGCCTTGTGGGCAAAGATGTACTTAACTAGGATGCTCAGGGCAGCCCAAGGCATCGATGGATTCGATGCAATCCCAATTTAATGCCAGAGGGACAGATACTGTGTGATTCCACTTAAGAGGAGGGCCTAGAAGAGTCAAGTTCATAGAGACAGAAAGTAGAAGGGTGTGTGTGTGAGTGTGTGAGAGAGAGAGAGAGAGAGCACGCCCAGGGTGGGGGAGGAGAGGGGGAGTTGTGTCACCGGAACAGGGTTTCTCTTTGGAAACACGGAAACATTTTGAGGATGGACGGCGACGATGATTTCGCAACAATGTGAATGTACTAAATGCCACTGAACGGTACAGCTAAAAGAATGGTTCAAATGGCAAATTTATGTTATGTATATATGACCGGTTTAAAAGCTACGTGGGGAACAAAGATACTGGTCGCAAACATTGGGTTTAACGCTTCGTATTCATTTTGAAATATTCCCTAATTTTTGTGAGCAGTTATCATCTACGGTGACAGGAAATGAGTTGACTCCATTTAAATTTCTAAATTAAAAAAAAAAAAAATAGTGACGTAGAAGCAAAGGACCGAGACTAGCCAAGGCAACCTTGAAGACCGAGAACAGGGTGTGAGGACTTCCTCTATCCAACGCCAACACGTCTGCGCCTACGTAGCGAGGCTGTGGGCACGGACACAGGGCCGACAGACAGACGACGGGATGGGACGTCCAGAAACAGGCCCACAGGTGCACAAGGTGGAGAAAGGGCGTGTAAAGCCAGTAGCCAGTTTGTTAAGAGTTTGTGCAGGAGGAGATGGGAAACAGAGGTGAATAAGTCTGGTGAGCTAGAAACCTTTGATTCTAGGAAACTCGGATAAGTCAGTAGCTTTGTGAGCACTGAATGTGTGGGTTTTGGAGCCCAGTGTGTGTTTTTGCTTGCCCGCCGGGTGCAAGCTAGAATTAAAGCTGATGGCTCACCAGTTTTTGGCTCCTGTGTTTCATTACGATCTGTTCGAATCCAATGCGAACCTGCGTGGGTCAGGCTGCTGTGATGGTGGCCGCGACTATTGGCTTTACATTTGGCGTAGTCGGCAGGATTCGATACAGATCGGCATGGAGCCACCACCACCTTTGAGTGGTGGAGTAGAGGACTGGCTGCTGTTATGGTTTCCCATAGCTGTTTTTTGGGGGACTGTAGGCTGGCTGACATTTACAGCCATGCGTGAGGAAACTGAGAGCTCTATGGAAGAGGCTGCCCAGGACCTGCAGGCTGAGCAGCGGAAGGAGCTGGAGGAAACGTGGGAGAAACAGATGCTGACCCTGGAGCTGAAGGAAGCGCTGGAGGAGGAGGCTGACCAGGTTTGCGAGATTCACCTGGAAATGGAGCAGACACTGGAGAAGGAATCACAGGTTCATGAGTTGGAGATTGCCCTGGATGTTGTGGAGAGCCAGCAGTGGCATGAGGCCGGGGCTGGAGCTGAGGCCAGGACAGGGGCTGAGGCCAGGGTTGGAGCTGCAAGGCCTGCTGAGCAGAAGGCAGCGGTGGCCTGGAGCTCGAGCCCAGCAGCGGGAGCTGATGTTTCCAGTTCCTCTTTGGAGGATGAGAAGAATACAGCTGGAGTTGCAATCCGCAGTCTCCAGAAGGTGAGAGCCCAGCTGAAACGGCAGAGAGTGCCTGCCAAGCTGCCAGTAGGTCTGCGATTTTGGGACATAGGGGTGGATGACATCATGTTCCCCAGAGCAGAGATGAAAATTCTGACTGCCATTGCCACATGCTTTTCCTTAGGACAGTGTGAGACTTGCCATGATGGCAGGAATGAGGGTGGAGGCTAACACCACATGTGTGTGGACTGATTTCCTGGACTACGACCCGAGTGAGCACTGGCTCCTTTGTTGGATGGACTTATGAATTTTGGACAATGTGAAATACCCTGATGGGGGTGGGGGTGGCTTTGCTGGAGGCCTTTCTGCCCCGGGAAGCTTTTCCCATGGCTAGAGAAAAGGCCGAGGACATTTTGCGCTTTTGGCAAAGTGCTCAGAGACTGGTGAAATGTATCTTTGTAATAGTTGAAACTGTATGATTTGGGCTATTGCTGTAATTTGTGTAATGTACTTAATTTCCTTGTATAAGAATGCCGGTGGTGTAGATTGTGGGTAGTAAAGTGAGCATAAGGGTAGATTGTTGGGCAGATAAAATATATTATGCTCACTTTGTTAAAGACGGCGCTGCCCACATGGAAGTTCGTTGATATTAATGTGTGTTCTGGAACAGGCTGTGGGCAGGCCGGGTCGTTATAGCCTAAGGCTTAGCTTAAGAGTAGGCTCTTCCCCACACCCTTGACTGATTGGATGATGTAGGGTGGTGCACTCTCCTGAGGAATTCCATTATGCCTCAGATGGGTGGCTTTGTATCAGAGACTTTCTTGTATGTATAACTGGATTAAAGGTTTGGATTTTCTAGGCTATAAACTGGGGCAGTCTGGGAGCTTGATCTCTCTCTCTTGGTTCTTGGTTCCTGAGGTTAGTATTAGAGAGGAGAGCAGATTAAGGCCATGTGGAGGAGAAGTAACCAAGATGGCGGAGTGCTGAGTGAGAAGCCAGTTTGTTAAGAGTTTGTGCAGGAGGAGATGGGAAACAGAGGTGAATAAGTCTGGTGAGCTGGAAAGCTTTGATGCTAGGAAACTCGGATAAGTCAGTAGCTTTGTGAGCACTGAATGTGTGGGTTTTGGAGCCCAGTGTGTGTTTTTGCTTGCCCGCCGGGTGCAAGCTAGAATTAAAGCTGATGGCTCACCAGTTTTTGGCTCCTGTGTTTCATTACGATCTGTTCGAATCCAATGCGAACCTGCGTGGGTCAGGCTGCTGTGATGGTGGCCTCGACTATTGGCTTTACAGGGCGGTTCTGTAATCCCTGCTGCTGGTCAGCTTGGACCTCTACAGAAGAGCCAGGAACTTGACTGGCCTACTTCACACCACACACAGAAGTCCCCTGCAGGCGGGCTGCAGATCCATCCACCTATGAGGGGCAAAGCAGGAAGGCTTCTACTGGAAAACACCTTTAGGACCCGGGGGCGGGCAGAGATTTCTTCAAGACCACATAAAAGCACCAAACGATAAAGAAGACACAGCCACACCGGATTACATTTAAAGTGATATTGAGCCTGACCAGGCGGTGGCACAGTGGATAGAGCGTCGGACTGGGACGCGGAGGACCCAGGTTCAAAACCCTGAAATCACCAGCTTGAGCCCAAGGTCGCTGGCTCAAGCAAGGGGTCACTCGCTCTACTGTAGCCCCCCATCAGGGCACATATGAGAAAGCAATCACTGAACAACTAAGGAGCTGCAACGAAGAACTGATGCTTCTCATCTCTCTCCCTTCCTGTCTGTCCCTCTCTCTCTCTGTGTAAGTCACATAGTCGTCACAGAACACCATTAGGAGAAAGGACATGGCACAGGAGACCTCTGTAGCATGTCACCGACGAAGGGCTTACATCCAGCATAAACGAAGAATTCCTGCAAGTCAGCGAGAAAAAGACAGACAAGTCAATGTTGCCTAAGAAGGGCCAACGACTTGACAGGATGGTCACACATAAAAATGCCCAGCCTGACCAGGTGGTGGCACAGTGAATAGAGCATCGGACTGGGATGCGGAAGACCCAGGTTAGAGACCCCAAGCTCGCCAGCTTGAGCGCAGGCCCATCTGGCTTGAGCAGAAAGCTCACCAGCTTGGACCCAAGGTCGCTGGCTCCAGCAAGGGGTTACTCGGTCTGCTGAAGGCCCGCGGTCAAGGCACATGTGAGAAAGCAATCCATGAACAATTATGGTGTCGCAACGGCAACGAAAAACTAATGATTGATGCTTCTCACCTCTCTCCGTTCCTGTCTGTCTGTCCCTATCTGTCCCTCTCTCTGACTCTCTCTCTGTCGCTGTAGGAAAGAGTTGTGCCGCATCCACTAACCTTTCTGAGCCGGCCTCACCTCCCGCAGGTTATGTGCAAGTCGGATTTTCAGAATCTTCCTGCCAATAATGGCCAACATTGGAAAACAACCCACATGTCCATCAACCGCTGGATAAACAAATTGGGTCAGTACCATCAATGGAGACCCTCCAGCAAGGAGAATTACGACCACACAGAACTCAACGTAATCAATCTCAGGACCTCACACAAAGGACACACACACTGCGTGCTTCCACCGACACAAGATGCACCAACAGATGGGGACAGGGGTCATCTTGGGTGGACAGGGAAGTGAGAGACCAGCGTCTGGGTTTCTTGTTTAACCTGGCTGACGGTTCCACGGGTGGGTTCAGCTCATGAAAAATATAATTAAAGCTGTGTACCGATGACCTGTGCTCATGTCTGGGGATCTTACGTCCCAATTAAAAATATCCTTTAAAAAGAGATCACTGGAACCTGACCAGGCGGTGGCGCAGTGGATGAAGCATCGGACTGGGATGCGGAAGACCCAGGTTCGAGACCCTGAGGTCGCCAGCTTGAGCGCGGGCCCATCTGGCTTGAGCAAAAAGCTCACCAGCTTGGACCCAAGGTCGCTGGCTCCAGCAAGGGGTTGCTCGGTCTGCTGAAGGCCCGCGGTCAAGGCACGTGTGAGAAAGCAATCAATGAACAACTAAGGTGTTGCGATGGCAACGAAAAACTAATGATTGATGCTTCTCACCTCTCTCCATTCCTGTCTGTGTGTCCCTATCTGTCCCTCTCTCTGACTCTCTGTCCCTGTTAAAAGAAAAAAAGAGAGAGAGAGATCACTGGAGAGTATGACACTACACGAAATAAGCCGGTCAGGAAAAGACAAGTGCCATACGATTTCACTCTTACGCGGAATCTAACGAACAAAGCGAACCAACAAGCAAACACGGAGACAGACTCAGAGACGAAGAGCAGATTGACGGCTGTCGGGGCAAGGGGGCTGGAGGTGTGGAGGGATGAAGCAAACACAGAAGAGGGAACACTCACGGCCACGGACTACACTGCGGTCACTGGCGGACATGCGGGGCGACGGACCAAGACTTGACTTGGGGTGGTGAACGCAAAATAGGGTCAAGACGATGCCTTGTGGAATTGGGCACCTCCACCCTCTTTTAATCTGGTGAACCAGGGTCACCCCAAAAGATATTCAATTTAAAAAAGAAACCACATAATAGACGAGAAAAGTATAGGTTAATATATAGATTCATATATGCAGGGATGGTGGGGGAGGGTAACCGAAACACAAGCACAGGACATATTACATCTGGAGTGATTGTCGTGAAAATCGCACGTTGAGAAAAGTCTGCATAAACTGCAGCTAGTAGATAAATTGAACCGAGAAAGTTTGAAAAAGGAAAGAGAAAGAAAAATTCCTATCAACACCCCACCTCTCCCTCGCCCCTGGGTTTTTTTTGTTTGTGGGTTTTTTTTTTATTATTATTCATTTTAGAGAGGAGACACAGAGTGAGAGAGAGAGAGAGAAAGAGAGAAAGGGGGGAGGAGCTGGAAGCATCAACTCCCATATGTGCCTTGACCAGACCAGTGCAGGGTTTTGAACTGGCGACCTCAGTGTTCCCAGGTCGATGCTTTATCCACTGCGCCACCACAGGTCAGGCTTGTTTGTGTTTTTAAAGGATGTGATCCTAGATCCTTTAGGTCCCCACTGTGTGACCTTGGGGAGGGAACACGACCTCTCTGTGCCTCACTTTCCTCTGCAGTAAAATGAAGGCAGGATGAAAGAAGAGAAACTGAAATGGGGGGCTGGAGGGCTCTGCTTCATGGCAACCCTTCTCCAGAGTACAAGACCGTTGTGGTGGGGGCCCATGGTGGTGGTGGGGGGCTTGCCCTTCACAATCTTGGGGCTGTGGATAGGCCACAGGACCTGTGGATGCGGCCACCGTCCCCACCACGCTGCCATCGGTGTGGTAGAGGTGGCTGAGCAGCTAGAAATGCAGAGGCTCCTCTAAGCCAAGCAGAGGCCAAGGAGTAGCAGGAGCCACCAAAGCCACTAGGCCAAATCAGCAGGCTGGGCCCCACCCTGTCAGGAGAGGAGGGGTCCCACCAAGCCTGAGGACTGGCCTCAGGGAGGTGGGAGGCCAGCCCAGACTCCCCACCCCATCCTGCCCCACTGCCAGAGGGGCCTGCGACTCCAGCTCCTGGGCTCAGCCCAGACTCCCTCCCTCCCCTTCAGCTGGGAGCCGGCCCTGATCGCCTCCCCTAAGGCAGTCGGATCTCAGCAGGCACTTTCAGCATCCTACAGCCCCCAGACCCTCCCCACCAAGGCCACTGCCAGAGAAGGGCTATCCAGGTTCAACTACGGTCACCTCCTCATTCTGGAGTCTGGGCTCTTGGTGGGATGGGACTTGGACGTGCCCTAGCCCGACACCCCAGCCCACAAAGTGGATGCCCAAACTGAAATAAAGGGACCCCAAGGTCACCCACGGTGGCCAAGGCTGCAGCACTCCACCCCACCCCCAGATACACAAATGGCTCCACCTCAGCCTTGCCCCACGGCTCCAGGTCTCGATTCTAAAGCAGTTACAGAGGATTTCCCTGTAGACTTTCTTCTGCCCCTAAAGCACAGCTGAGCCTAGGGCAGTGACGGGCAATCTTTTGAGCTTGGGGTGTCAAAATTTGCCAAAAACACCTAGCATCAGAGCATCACTCGGGTGGTGTGTCACTTCGAGAAAAACGGCCTAACCGGAAGTCCCAGAACTAGACGCTCTGTGTGGAGTTCTGTTGTTTTGGCCTCCAGACCTCCGGCACAGAGTGTCTACACTACAGCACATGTTTTATCCTTGGCTACTGCACCTGGCCGTGCAGGAGCCGAAGGTGAAACGTCCTTCTTGGCATGCGGCCCCATACTTCTCTGGTATGCGGCCGCGTGTCATCGAAAATGGCTACACGTGTCAGTGCTGACATGCGTGTCATAGGTTTGCCATCACGGGCCCAGAGGAAGAGGTTGGGATGGAGGACGGGCCTTCTAGGATCTGCTGCTTCCAGGCAGAGAGGAGGCGCCTGAGTGGAAAAGGCAAGGCAGGGAGACCTGTCGCCCACCCCCTGGGCATGCGTGCGTGCACACACACACACACACACACACACACGTGCACGCGTGCGCAGCTGGGGAAGGAGAGTGGGTGGACCCCAGAAGAGGTGGAGTAGAGTTCCATCAGGACAAATCCTTTCCCAAAAGCCAGAACCTAGCCCTGGCCGGGTAGGTCAGTTGCTTGGAGCATTGTCCTGGCATGCCAAGGTTGCGGGTTTGATCCCCAGTCGGGGCACATACTTACAAGAATCAAGCGCCTGACCAGGCAGTGGCGCAGTGGATAGAGTGTCGGACTGGGATGCGGAAGACCCAGGTTCAAGACCCCGAGTCACCAGCTTGAGCACAGGCCCATCTGGCTTGAGCAAAAGCTCGCCAGCTTGGACCTAAGGTCGCTGCCTCGAGCAAAGGGTTGCTCGGTCTGCTGAAGGCCCGTGGTCAAGGCACATGTGAGAAAGCAATCAATGAACAACTAAGGTGTCAAAACGAAAAACTAATGATTGATGCTTCTCATCTCTCTCTGCTCCTGTCTGTCTGTCCCTATCTATCCCTCTCTCTGACTCTCTGTCTCTGAAAAAAAAAAAAAGTCAACCAATAGATGCATGAATAAGTGGAACAACAGATCTGTGTTTCTCTCTCTCCCTCCTCTCTCTAAAATCAGTCAATAAAATTTAAAAAGAAAAGAAAAGAAGCCAGAACCTTACACAAAAATGAGAGTCATAGGGTTTATTTAAAAAGGAAAGAAAACAAAAGAGGAATGAAAGTAGACAACCCCCAGAGCATTTTGAAAGCAGGGAGACAAGGTGTGTCACTTGGCAGAGTGGGCAGCGGAGACTGAAACTTAAACTTGGGAAGGGGAGGCTCCTGAGACCCTGCAGGGCTACAAGCCAGGGTGCAGAAAGAAGGAGAGGGTAAATGGAACACACACACACACACACACACACACACACACACACATAAGCTTTGTGAGAGAAACTGTGGACCCACCGAAGGTGTGGGGCTGGATTATTAGGCTGAGGTGGGCCCAGTGGAACCCGGGATCTGCGTGCAAATCTTCCTCTTTACTCAGCTCTTGGAAGAGGAACAGCCAGGTTTCAATGCCGCCCCACAGGCGGGACACCAGGCTCCCACAGGAGTCCTACAGACACATTCAGGGAGTGTCACAGAGCCAACAAATTCCACCCCCGAATCTGCATCCTGTCACCTTGTTAATGCCTTTCTTCATTATGAAGAGACAATACAGAATCAATTCACCAGACACCAACTGAGTTTCCCATGTAAGGGAGAAAACGAGAAAAATAAAATAAAATAATAAAAACGACTAATATCCCCCAAGTGATGAAAAAGAATCTCTCTATGAAACAAGAACAGGATGCTATTTTAAAAAATAGAAACATTCAGACTGTAAGAAAGCTGCTCCTAGAAAGTAAAAATACGCCACCTAATTAAAAACTAACTGAAGGGTTATAAGAAGATACAGTTGAGATCACCTCCTAGAAAGCAGAAGGAGTAGCCTGACCTGTGGTGGTGCAGTGGATAGAGCGTTGGACTGGGAACACTGAGGTCGCCAGTTCAAAACCCTGCACTGGTCTGGTCAAAGCACATATGGGAGTTGATGCTTCCAGCTCCTCCCCCCTTTCTCTCTCTCTCTCTCTCTCTGTGTCTCCTCTCTCTCACTCTGTGTCTCCTCTCTAAAATGAATAAATAAAAGAAAAAGAAATTAAATACTCATAAAATGAACAGTTAACTCAAAAAGTTTTCAGACTTCTCTGGACCCATGGAGCAACCACACAGAAAATACAAAAGGACCCAGCGCGAGACACATCGAAATGAAATTTCTGAACGCCAGTGATAAAAGAGTTAACAGCAGTAATCACATCTATGAGGTTTACGTTCTGGTCAAGAAATGCTCCAGGTATTAATGTACATAAACTCAGTTACTCCTCACACGAGCCATAAAAGGTAGGCCCTAGCCTGATCTGTGGTGGTGCAGTGGATAAAGCGTCGACCTGGGAACACTGAGGTCACCAGTTCAAAACCCTGCACTGGTCTGGTCAAGGCACATATGGGAGTTGATGCTTCCAGCTCCTCCCCCCTTTCTCTTTCTCTCTCTCTCTCTCTCTCTTACTCTGTGTCTCCTCTCTAAAATGAATAAAATAAAAATAAAATTTTAAAAAAAGGTAGGCTCTATTATTCCTTTCACAGAAGAGAAAACTGAAGCACAGAGGGTGAGATAACAAGTCCAAGGCCACGCGGAGAGTTGAGTGGCCGAGCATAATGTGGTTCCAAACGATTTTAAGTATTTTGAAAGAGGTTAAAAGCAAGTTCACGCGCAAAGACCAGAAATCAAGACAGCGTCAACACTCCTCAAAAGTTACACTGGAATTTAAAAGGTGACGTTGCCGTTCTTTCAAAACACGAAGGGAAAGTTATTTCCAAAATGCCAGCCAGTCAAGCCTAACCAGGCGGTGATGCAGTGGATAGAGCATAGGACTGGGATGCGGAAGACCCAGGTTCGAGACCCCGAACTCGTCAGCTTGAGCGCGGGCCCATCTGGCTTGAGCAAAAGCTCGTCAGCTTGGACCCAAGGTCGCTGGCTCCAGCAAGGGGTGGCTCGGTCTGCTGAAGGCCCGCGGTCAAGGCACATGTGAGAAAGCAGTCAATGAACAACTAAGGTGTTGCGACGACAACGAAAAACTAATGATTGGTGCTTCTTACCTCTCTCCATTCCTGTCTGTCTGTCCCTATCTGTCCCTCTCTCTGACTCTCTGTCCCTGTAAAAAAAATTTAAAAATAAAATAATAAAATAAAATAAACAAAATGCCAGTCAAATGTGAATGTAGAATTAAAAAAAAAAACAAACCACATGTCAGGCACACAGAGTTGGCCTTGAAAATGTTTGCCTTCTATATACTCTTTCGCAGAAAGCTACTCAAGACCCGCTCCAACAAAAAAGTAAAGCATGCCTGACCGGTGGTGGCACAGGGCAGAGAGCATCAACCCAGGCCACTGAGGAGTCTGCTGGGGAACCCCGAAACCCCAAGGTCGCCAGCTTGAGTGTGGGATCATCAACATGATCCCAAGGCCGCTGCCTTGAGCCAGGGGTCACTGGCTCGGCTTGAGCCCCCCCCCCGGCCCCCAGTCAAGGCACGTGTATGAGAAGCAATCAATGAGCAACTAAAGCGAAGCTACCACAAGTTGATGCTTCTCTCTCTCTCTCAAAAAAAAAAAAAAAAAAAAAAAGCAAGAAAAAGAAATGCATGGGAATCAGGAAACAGTGGATCTCACACAACAGAGAAGCAAACAGACCTTGAAGGCTGATGGCCTTACCATAGGCCCAAGCACCAGGCAGACAAACCAGCCTAGAAGCAGGAAGATGGAAAATTCCAGGAAAGAAATCTCCAAGAAAAAAAAAGAGAGACATAGGTCATTCAATAGGTTTGACCAAATAAAAATGTACCAAGAGAAAGAGACGGATTCTAAGAAATATCAGCAAGTGGAAAAAAAAAAAAGGCAATGAATTAATAACTGCAGGAAATAAGGAAATAAACTGTATTATACCGCTTGGCTCAAATGTAAACAATATTCACAAAGCTAAAGCCATAAAAATAAAATTGGTTTAAACTGTATTTCACATATATTTGGAAGACAGGGGAAGTACCAAGGCAGGAGGGTAATGTAATAATATTTACTAAGTGCTCATTATATTTGATATTATTCTAAATGCTTTAACATGGATAATTATTTAATCATCCCAACAACCTCATGAAGTAGGTACTATTATTATCCCCCATTTTACAGACAAGAAAACCAAGGTACAAGAGGTAAAGAAACTTGCCCTTGATCTTCTCCTCTAATAAACAGGAGAGGCAGAATTCAGACAGTCTGCGCAAAATTTTCACCTTCCCCTGAGAGTCAAGAGACAGCCTGACCAGGCGGTGGCGCAGTGGATAGAGCGTCGGACTGAGATGCAGAGGACCCAGGTTCGAGACCCCAAGCTCGCCAGCTTGGACCCAAGGTCACTGGCTCGAACAAGGGGTTGCTCTGTCTGCTGAAGGCCCCACAGTCAAGGTACATATGAGAAAGCAATCAATGAACAACTAAGGTGTTGCAATGGAAATGAAAAACTGATGATTGATGCTTCTCATCTCTCTCCGTTCCTGTCTGTCTGCCCCTATCTGTCCCTCTCTCTGACGCTCTCTGTTTCTGTCAAAAAGAAAAAAAAAGTTGGCCCTAGCCGGATAGCTAGGTTGGTTAGAGCATCGTCCTGAAGAGCAGAAATTGCCAAATTCAATCCCCAGTGAGGGCACATGCAGGAATTACTTGATGTACCTGCCTCTCTCTCTTCCCTTCCTCAGTTAAAAAAAGAAAAAAGTTTTTAAAACGTGGAAATCAGGCCTGACCAGGTGGTGGCGCAGTGGATGGAGCATCGGACTGGGACATGGAAGACCCAGATTCGAAACCCAGAGGTCACCTGGCTTGATCATGGGGTCATCAGGCTTGAGTGCAGGCTCATCAGCTTGAGCCCAAGGTTTCTGGCTTGAGCAAGGGGTCACTCGGTCTGCTGTAGCCCCCCGCCCCCCGTCAAGGCACGTAAGAGAAATCAATCAATGAACAAGCAATCAACAAACAACTAAGATGCCATAATGAAGAACTGATGCTTCTCATCTCTCTCCCTTCCTGTCTGTCTGTCTGTCTGTCTCTCTGTCAAAAAAAAAAAAAAGTGGGAATCAGGAATGACAGACACGAGGCAAGGAACTGCTGGTTTTCTTTAGAACCCTTCTAATACTACTTGACTTTTTAAAGGACAGGTGACCTTTTTTCTTTTTTGTGTATGACTTTTCTTGTAAAGTTTATATTAAGTATAAAGCAGAACTCCACACTTTTTCTTTAAATTTTATTTATTCATTTTTAGAGACGGGGAGGGGGGGGGACAGGAGGGGAGAAAAGCAGGAAGCATCAACTCCCATATGTGACTTGACCAGGCAAGCCCCAGGTTTAAAACCAGTGACTTCAGCATTCCAGGTCAACACTTTCTCTACTGCGCCCGCACAGGTCAGGCTGAACTGCGCACTTTCAATGGGCAGATTTTATGATATGCAAAGTATTCCTAAAGAGAGCTTAAAAAATAAATGAGGCCCTGGCTGGGTTGCCAAGTGGGTAGGGCATCCTCTCCGTGTACCAACCGAGGTTGCAGGTTCCATCCCCAGTCAGGACACATATGGGAAGTAGCCAGTGAGCACACAACTAAATGAAACAAGTAAGTGGAACGAGTTGATGCCTCCCTCTCCTCTCTTCTCCTCTCCCTTCTCTCTCTCAAATCAACAGAAAAAAAATTTTTAATAAGAATTTCAAAAATTTAAATGATGAAAAACGTTTTAAAATGCAGTTAGAAACTACTACAGCCTGACCAGGCGGTGGCGCAGTGGACAGAGCGTCGGACTGGGATGCGGAAGACCCAGGTTCGAGACCCCGAGGTCGCCAGCTTGAGCGCGGGTCCATCTGGCTTGAGCAAAAGCTCACCAGCTTGGACCCAAGGTCGCTGGCTCCAGCAAGGGGGTGGCTCAGTCTGCTGAAGGCCCGCGGTCAAGGCACATGTGAGAAAGCAATCAATGAACAACTAAGGTGTCGCAACAGCAATGAAAAACTAATAATTGATGCTTCTCACCTCTCTCCGTTCCTGTCTGTCTGTCCCTATCTATCCCTCTCGCTGACTCTCTCTCTGTCCCTGTTAAAAAAAAAAAAGAAACTACTACAAACTCACAAAAGAAACTGGCAATTAACCAATGTCACCCCAATAAACTCATTTAAAAAAAAAAATTTTATAGGCCCTGGCCAGTTGGCTCAGCAGTAGAGCGTCTGCCTGGCGTGTGGAAGTCTTGGGTTCAATTCCCGGTCAGGGCACACAGAAGAGCCCATCTGCTTCTCCACCCTTCCCCCTCTCCTTTCTCTCTGTCTCTCTCTTCCCCTCCCACAGCCAAGGCTCCACTGGAGCAAAGTTGGCCCGGGCACTGAGAACCGCTCCATGGCCTCCACCTCAGGAGTTGAACAGCTCTGGCTGCAACGGAACAAAGCCCCTCGTGGGCATGCTGGTGGGATCCCAGTAAGGCGCATGTGGGGAGTCTGTCTGTCTGCTTCCCCCCTGCTTCTCCCTTTGGAAAAATACAAAAGAATAATATTTTTTATAAAGAAACTGATGCTAGCATGTGTTGGTGAAGACGTGAGGCCACTGGACAGCTGCAGGGAGGAACTCACAGTGGTGCCACCGCTGGGAAACTCGCAGTGTACAAAGCTCTACCTACGTGGAATCTGTGACCCAGCAATTCCGCTCTCGGGCACTCGACATCCCTCCAGAGAGATGTGCACGGGGAAGGCCAAGTTCACGGAAGTTGTCTTCATAGCAAACACTGGAAACAACCTAAGTGTCCATCCACAGCCGAGTAGACGAACGGTACAACAATGTTCATGTGGTCAAACGCTAAACAGCAACAAGAAATAAACCGCTGCCACGTGTCACAATGTTGGATGAGCAGCACAAACACTATGTGGAGCAAACGCAGCAGCAGAAACATAAGAGGACGTATGGGGCAGGATTCCACTTACAGGAAGTTTTACACGTGGGCTAAACTACGTAAGGTAGCCTGACCTGTGGTGGCGCAGTGGATAAAGCGTCGACCTGGGAACACTGAGGTCGCCAGTTCAAAACCCTGCACTGGTCTGGTCAAGGCACATATGGGAGTTGATGCTTCCAGCTCCTCCCCCCTTTCTCTCTCTCTCTCTCTCTCTCTCTCTGTGTGTCTCCTCTCTAAAATGAATAAATAAAAATAAATTTAAAAAAAAAGAAAAAAAGATAAACTATCCCAAAACTATGTAATTTTTAAAATAAAATTTATAAAAAACTACGTAAGGTAGCAGATGTAAGAGGATGGTGGGTGTGGGGTGGACGGTAACTAGGAGAGCACCAGTCACTGGACGCTAAGAATGTCCTGCTCTTGAGCTGGCTGGGGCTTCCACAGGGAGAGCTCCTTTCGTAAAAATTCAATGAACCACACGCTCAGAATGGAAGCACCTGACAGTGTAACTGCTACACCCAACCAAAAACAGGAGAAAAATAATAATAACGGCGAAATTCAGGTTGAGACCCCGGTTGTCTAAGAAGGCTGCAGGCCATTACAATCCCAGAGGCCCTCAACAAAGTCTGGAGAAAAGCAAGGCATTCATGAATCAGGAGTTAATCATCACTGTAATGACGGCAATCACTTTTGCTGTAACTTTCACGGAGGGCTGTAACTGAGCTAGACACCTCCCTGGCCTGCCCATGCTCATTCAGAGTTCGTGAAAATCAAGAGAATGCAGCACGGCTCATTCATGGACCCATTTTATAGGTCAGAAAATTGAGGTCTAAACCCCAGCTTCTGACCTCAGCTTCCAGCCCATTTTGCCTCATCTGAAGCAGGATAAGGAAGGAACCTCAACTGACTTATAAAAGCCCAGAACATACCAAATTGTTAGTGAGAACGTGTGAAGCAGGGTATTTTTATTCCAGGTGGGGGGTGATCCCTTTCATGAGCTCAGGAAGGAATCTTGGATGCAGGCAGTGGGTGCCTCTGTAGCCTGCAATGCAGTGAAGAGCTCTGGTGGTTCCCTCCCTCATGGCTTTGATTTCCTCCAAAATCAGATGCCAGGCCTCTGTGAGCAGAGGCCAACACTGACTGCTGGCCAGGACTCCCAGCAGCCCCTGGGGAGCTCCACACTCTGTCCTGACTGCAGCTCCCACTGAACCTCTCAAAAGCGAGGCTGGGAAGTTACAGCTTAGGGGTGTCACCGTGATGGGACTGGAATATGGGTGGAAGACAGGGCCATATGTGACCCAGTGGGAGTTAGATCGGACCTCAGAGAGGTCCATGCCAGAAGCCAAGAGCATCGCAACCTGGCCACATCAAAACCAAGAATGCCCCATCACTGCCCTTTCTCCAAATCTCATCCTCCCCACGGCTCTATAAGTAGCACTGTCCAGAAGTCTGGGTGTTGTCTCTGTTCTCTGTTTTCTGCCTCTCCCAAGTCTCTTAAAGCCCAGCCCCCACAGGCACCAAATCCTGGTCACCTGTACCATCTCTCCCTGGTGACATCACCTCCCCAAAGCCTCCTGACTACTGGCTGGTCACTTGTTCCTCCCCCCGACCACCTCACCATCACCAGTCTCCAGACAGCAATCCACACTCATTTTAAGTGCTCACTGTGAAATAATTTCAAACTCAGAGAAGTTTGAAATAATATAACCAACTTCCAGATGACCTTCCCCAGGTCCAGAATTTGTGGACTGCTATCTGTCTCTCCCTGCGCCCTGTGTGTTATTTGATGTCACCCGATGTATCTCTGTTTCCCATGTAAGTAGCACACAAATTACAGCTGTTGTTTTTTCTCTGCCTGAGCCATTCCTGAGTCAATTGTAGACATCTTGTCCCCTGTCCCTAAACATCTCAGTGTTCTTACTTTCCTAAGAGCAAGGACATTCCTTTACATAACCATGGATACAGTTATCAACTTCGTGAAACATAATATTGATTTGATCCTATCAGCTAATCTACAGTCCATATTCCAATTTCGTCAATTGCCCAGATAATATCCCTTAGAGCAATTTCTTCCCTGATCCAAGATCCAATCCGGGGCCATACATTGCCTTTTGCTGTCACATTTTTTTAGCCTCCTGTAATCAGGAACAGTTCCTAGCCTTCCTTTGTCTGGCATGCCACTGACACTTTTCTTAAGAGTCCGGACCAGTTCTGTAAAATGTCCCTCCATCTGAGTCACTCCCTCCATTTAAAACCCTCGCTGCCTTCTCATTCCTCACAGCTTGCAATTCCAAAACCTCATTACAGATGCCACACTCCTGCTGTACCTTCCCCCATTCCAGGTCCCCGCAGGGTGTCAGAGCCAGCCCCTCTCAGGCCAAAACAGACCCTCGGTATTCTCTGTCCTTCACGGCCTGTATCTCTACTTAAAATGTTTTCCTTCCTTGATGTGTGTTAACTGCCTGGCCCCACGCTAGGACTTGAGCTCCAATGAAGGCGAAGATTTCTGTGTGTTTGGTCACTGCTGGATTCCCAGGGCCAGTGCGGTGCCTGGCATGCGGGAGGCACTTGGAAATCATTTGCTGAGTAAATGAATAAACCAGGAGAGAAAGTGCTAAAAAAAAAAAAAAAAAAAAAAAAGCAACTAGGAGGCTCGGGAGAGCCCAGGGAACAGCCAGAGGCTCTTCCAGGTTCCAGATCCTCCCCAGGGGGCCAGAGGAGGAAGCACCCAGCAAACTTCTCTTATCTTTGGGATCACATCACTCCACCAGCCGGCCCACACTGATTAACCTTTTCAATCAAGCCCAGGAGGCTGCGGGCGGATTCCACAGATAGAGCTGATAGACCCTGGAGAAGGCTGTGGCCCCCTATTGTCCATGGCCCAGTCCAAAGTGCAAGGCCTCCCATCCTGTTCCCACTCTCCCCTCCCCCCTGCACATATCCCCCAAGGGCTGGCCCAAGGCGTTGGAGGCAAGGAGAATCAATGTCCGAGTACAAAATCCTGCTAATAGCTCTTTAATTGCAGCTAAGGGAGACTGAGTCTCAAAAGCCCCAACCCAAGAGCAGAAAAGCAAGCCTACCAGGTGCTTGTCACTTATTTGAACATTTAGGCTCATCAGGGTAACCACCACCCTTTATCCCAAGTGGCATTTATTCTTGATTTCACCTCCTCTTGTGCAGGGCAAACAACCCAATTCTTTGGCCTAGACCCATGATGCAGAAGGCAGCTAGCTCCTTCAGGAAATCCTCATTCACAGCAACCCTCCTGTCAATACCTACCTGGGTGGGATGCCAGCACCCCTGCAGCCAGGGTCCCCTCCCGCTCTGAGTACTCCTAGGGCAGCTCCCTCTGCCTAAGAGGCTCCATGGATCAACCAGGACCCCACCCACGCTGGAGTCCAGAGGTAACAGAGACGGCCTCTCACTCCCTCGCTGTGTGATGGGAGCAAATGGCTTGGCCTCTCTGAGCTTCCCAGCACAAAAATAAACAAAGATGAGGCTGGTAATGCTGACCAGACCTAAGGAGCTGAGAGCCAAGAAGGGGAAGGCGTTGAAAGATAAAATTTAGCACATGTACCCCATAAAAAGGCGGAGAGGGGAGCTGGGTTGCAGAATTTGTAATCTGGCCCAGTTAATGGGGATCAGCTCCCCACCTCCTGACTAATGGAATTAGCGCAGAGCTCTGACCTGGGCGTTGGCCCGGGGTCGGAGGTCTCTGTGAGACCGTTTAAAATGTTGGGGGCAGCGCCAGAACCCGCACCCTTCCCTCCTGGGTGAGTACGGGCCCAGGAGGAGGCTCTGGGGCCTTCCCGGGCAGCCTTTCCCAATGCCGCCTGCCATTTCCTCCATGACCTCAGCCGCCGAGCACGCATAAGTCAGGGAGCTCCTAACGCGGGAGGTGCCGAGACAAGCCTCCGCGGCCACCTCCCGCTAGACTTCCTCGTCCCGTCCGCCTCCCATCACGTCGCTTCCCCTCTCCAGCCTCAACCTCCCCATCAACCTAATGGGCGTGGGGCCGGCTGGCGGCTGCGGTTAGGTCAGGCGCCCCGGCAGTAGGGGCTGTTTGCACTGCTTCGTGTTTTAGTACTTGGCCTCTGTCCACCCCGGCCAGATCGGAAACCCGGAGTCCGCAGCGCCCTCTCTCTCCCTGACTTTCGGAAGGCGAGCAGAGGTCCTGCGGGTCCGGAAGACTCGGGGTCCGATTCCCAGGCTGCGGACTCCCTGCTAGCACCCCGGGCTGGACCCGGAGACTTGATGCACTCGAAGGACACGCCAACGAAAATTAACCGCGGCCTCTGGGGGCGCACAAAAGGGGACGGCCCGAGCGGCTCTTTGTACCCCAGGGCCGTCCCCAACCCTTCTACTAAGACCTCTGGGGTCCTTCCTTCGCCCTCTTCGTGGCCCCCCGGGGCGGAATACAGCCGCAAACTCTCCGGGGACACTCGCGCCTCGGGGCCGCGACCCGGTCCTCGCAACCCAGGCGGCGGGGATCTCCGCGCTCCCGGCCCCCGCGCCGCCCCTCCCCCGCCCGGCGCCTCACAAAGGCCCTTTGTCCCGCCGAGTCCTGGGACTCCGGTTCCTGAAAAGTTCCAGGAGAAAAACCGAAGAGATAGGCAAAAACGGCGAGCGCTGCAGAGCGAGCAGGGTCGGTAGGGCAAGCCCAAGACGGGCGCAGCGGCCAGAAGTGCCCCCTCCAAGAGCCCAAGGCCGAGGAGTATCGGAGGCTCCCGAAAAATCACAAGCACCCCAAACTACACTTTGAAGTGGGAGGGGTGGATTTTCCAAAAGTCGAAGCGTGGGACGCCAGGCACAGAGACCGGAGGCAGCCCGGGAGGGGCCCGATCTTGTGCTGCGGCCGGAGACAAGTCTAGAGGGTCCCGCGCCTCCCTTCTCACGGTACCTGACCGGAGCCGCCGCGACCCACCGGGGCAGCCTTCTCTCTCCCCGGCGCCGTCCCCGCCGAGCCCGGGCAGCCCCTCTCGGGAAACCGCAAAGGCTGCCAGGCATTCTCGGCCACCACCTCCCGCGGTTGAATGTCCGATTCAAGATTTTCCCTCCGCCGCTCAAGCCCGGCCCGATCCACTCTAGCACCTCTTCCTTCCCCCCTGCTTCAGGGCGGCGGCGGCCCAGTTTCTGCGTTCTCGCCGCGCGCGCGGAATACCAGGGGGTCCCCGGGGTTGGAGTCACTGCTCTCCTACTGGAGTGTAAGGTCCCGAGACCGCCCTTTTCCTTCTGGAGGGATAGGGTTCCCCCGAGGGCTGCCGCCCACCCGCCGGAGACCAAGGTCCCAGGGCACCCCTAGGCGCTCGGGGCTGGTCGGAGACACCGCACCGCCGGAATAGAGAAGCTAGGGACTAAACCCGGAGCCCACAGGCGCCGGCAAGGGCGTTTGCCAAGAAATACATAGATTCGAGCTCCGGAAACCGAAGTCTCAAATGGTGGGGGACTAGTTTGTTCTTTTCTCGCCCAGATCTCTGAAAACTCCAGCCCAGCCTCAGCCGCAGGGACTCCGAGTGTGGGAACGTCCCTGGTGGCTCCGATTTCGGCAGAGAAGTGTGCTTTGGGAGAAGCCGGCAGGCCGGAAGAGGCAGCCGCGCCGCGCACCCCTCTCCGCCGGTGCCTCCGGATTGGCCTCTTCCCTGCCACGGTCTTCCCACCTCGGGAGATGAGACGGCCCTCACCCCCGTAGGGCCACCGAGAGAAAGGCAGGCGCCGCACCCCCGTCGCGAACGCCAGAGAATAGACCCGGTAGCATTTTTCACGCCTCCCTCCCCAGTATCCCGGGGGAACAAGCGGGGGCGAACACAGCGAAGGGCACTTACCCGGGTGCGTGTGGAGGTTGAGGCCGGCCATGTACTTCCCGGGCGGCAGCGGACCCGGCAAGCCCGAGGCGGGCAGGCGGCCTGCCGTGGCCGCGCCCACGCGGTGGCTGTCCATCGCCAGGCCGGACAGCAGCGGCGGCGGGGGGCCGTGCACGGACCGGGGGGGCCCGAAGTCTCGGCCATCCATCCTCCGTGGGAGTGCCGCGGCCAGCCCCCCACCCGGCCCGCGGGGCCTCGCTCAGTGGGACTTAAAAGTTCGGCTTCGGCGTAATCCCAGAGTCTTCGGGTGGCGGGGGCTCCGCGGTGTGCATGGCGGCGGCGGCGGCAAGCGGGGCTTGCGCTCGGCGGCGGGCCCGCAGCCCGGGGCGCACAGGCGGCCGGCGATGAGGCCTCTCCGGGTGGCCAGGCGGAGCTGCGCGAGGCGGCGCACTCGGCGTCTTGGAGGGGAGAGGAGACGGGCCGCGGAAGAAACAGAAGGGGGGGAAAAAAGGGAAGGGGGGAAAAGTTTTAGAAAGTTGTTTTGCCGTTCGGGGTTAGAGGCTGCCGATCTGGTGGCCAGAAATAAAACCGGGTGTAGCCCCTTTTCCATAAAAAGTAAAAACTCATGCTCCTTCCTCCGGCGGCTTCTGGTTCTCCGGGCCCTGAGTCTGGGAAAGTGGCGGGTAGCGCGCTGCGCCCCAGCCCCGACTCTGCCTTGGCGGTTCACCGGTCCTCCCGAAACTGGGGAAGGCCCCTCGGCCGCGCCCGGACTGCGCAAATACAAACCTCCGAAGTGTGTTTGATTCCTGGGTGTCACATGCTCCGGGGTTTCAAACCAGGAAACCTTTCCAAGAGCAGTTCGAAATGTCTAACACTGTGTCACTATCTGATTCTCAAAGTTTAATATTTAACCTTCGGGGGCCCTCGCCTTCCTTTTCTGAGTTTAGTTTCCCTAAGCCCATCCTGCGACTCGGAACTCGTGTATTTTTCGGGGAGAGAGAGTGCAAAGCGGGTTTATTATTTTTAAAGAGCCTCGCCGCCCCCCTCGGGCCACTCTGAGTCGTAGAGTCTAAGTCCGAGGACCAGAGACGTGGCATTCTCGCCCGAGGACTGAAAAGAATCCTTCCAAACAAGCTTTGGTTTCATTTTCCAACGCCCGGGCCTGGGAATCCTGCGGCACCGAGGACGAAGCCTGGCGCGGGGGGCTTGGGGAGCGTCAGAAGGGATGGAAGGGTCTCAAGGGTCTCGCTCCTACCCTAGCTTGCCCTCAACTCCAAAAATAATCTACAAAGAAAACCTTCGCACCGAGGGGCGCCTCCCCTAGCGTTGGGTAAATGCCCCCGTAGTTCCAGTTTAAAGCTGTTTGTTTAAAAGATTTGTCCGTTGCCGATTCCCGTGGAGGCGGGAGGAGGGTTTTGCAGCCAACACGGTCGGTCCTCACTCTCCGTCTGCCCGCAGCAGCTCGGATTCCTGAGCCCGGGAGGCCGGGGTGCTCCTAGAGCCACGGATCACGCCAAAGCCACCGGGTCCCGGATGCCCGCCCCGCGACCCCGCGCCGCGAGCTGCAGACCCCTTGGCTGCCAATCCCCCAGCCTCCTCCTCCTCCAGTCTTCCTCTACAACTTTGCTAAAGGTGCTTATTTTAACCCGGTTTTGGTTACAACCACCCCCTTCCACCCTCCCTCCCTTGCTCTCTCCCATCAGGCTCTGGTTACCAGATCTGCGTTTACTTTGGAAAAATCTAAGATCGCCACATCCGAGGATACATGTCTTAAGGAGGCGATGAGCTTCCCGTGATTTTTTTTTAAAAAATGTTCTTTGTGTAGCTTTCTTTTAAAAGCCAGAGCTTTAGGGCATGCCCCGGCGCCCCACACTGGGGAAGTCGAGGTGAAGCCCCCCGGAATACCCTCTCTCTGTTAAAGAACCTGGCTCGGCCATCTGCGTGCTCCACTGCGTTCTCCCTACTTTCTTTCTCTCTCTTAAATATAGTTAAAATGGCTGAATTCCGGATTTTAATTAAAAACAGCCTATAATCGAAAACGTCTAGGCGTTCCTGGCTCCCCGACCGCCTGCCGGTAGCCGAGTAGGGAACCGACGCCCCTGGGCCCAGCTAGGCGGCCGGGAGCGGGGCTGGGGACTCAGGTGGGAGCCCAGGGAGAAGTGGCTCGTCCCCACCCCTCCCAGGGAGCCCCTATCTCGCTGCCTCTGGTCCCCGATTCCATTCTCGGGGGCCGCAGAGCTGCAGGTATCCCGCGGCACACCCCGAGAGTGAGGTGGGGTGGAAAGCCAGCCGGAGAAGTTTGGAGACCATCGCGCCCAACCAGGGCCGAGCGGGCGGGCGACCCAGCGGCGTACCTGGCGCGGCGGGTCTCCCGGCTCCGGGCTCCAGCGACTGCGACTCCGGTGGCGGCCCCGGTTCCTGACGCGGCTAGGCGCCCGTGCTGCCCGCCATCCCGAGGCCGCTGCTCCCCTTCGCCACCCGCAGCCTCCTCACACTTTTTGCCCGCCTTTCCTTTTTTTGGTTGAAAACCGCTCCCCGGGCCGAGCGCTCGGCGCGCCAACTCCTCCGCCCTCCCGCGGCCCGGCTCCCGCAGCCCCCGGAAAAGCCAGCTTTCCTCCCGCCGAGCTCCCCGCTTTTTAATAAAATCCAGGTAGCGCCGGTTTAAAGAATCCCAAATCTCCATATACAGCCCGGGATTGGAAAAGGTACATTACACAACCCCCCTTTCAAGTTCCTCTCGCTGGATCTAAAAAAAAAAAAAAAAAAGCCAGCGGGGGGGGGGGGAAGGGGCGGTTGGGGGAGGGGAGCACTCTTCGCGGAAGAAACACGCATTGTTCCCGGGTGCCCGCCTCCCCCCGAGGCCGGCCCCCGGCCTCCACCCATTGGCCGCGTGCGCCGCCAGTCACGCGCATGTAAACACCTTGGCCCTCAGCCATTCCTATAAAACCAATTACGGACCTAGGGGCTCCAGCAGTTTCCAGGCTCCCCTCGGCGGGGCTGAATGATCAAAACTGGTGGTGAGAATTTTTCCGAGCCGTTTCTAGGCAGCCCTCCCCCTCCACCAGCTCGCGCACCCCCCATTTCTCCTCCTCCTCCTCCTTCTCCTTTTCCCTCCCCCTTCCCCCAGCGTCTGGGCTTAGTGATCAAAATAGAGGAAGATGGTTGTCGCCGCAATCCAGGGCTTTGCAAGGCGCGGTTTAATGGGCCGCCTGTCAGCTTCCTGCTCGCGGGAGGAGGTGACAAGCCAAGCGAGCTGGGAAGGGCCTAGGGCCTCGGCAGGCTGCACCCTAGCCCGAGCCCCGGCTTCCCACCTCCCCTGGGGCGCGCCTTATAGAACGCGCGGTGGCGACGCCAAAACAGACTAGAGCTGCTTTTTCCTCCCTCCCCCCTTTTAAAACAAAGCAACGATTCATTCCCTCTTCCCCAGCAGCGCGGTTGGGTAGGATGGGCTGGCGAAAAGGCCATTTTCCTAGCCCCGGCCTGCCGGTCCCTCCCGAAATGCGGTGTCAGATGGTTACTGATTAATATTTTGGAGAGGCCGCGGCGGTCGGCAGCGGGTGAGTCTCTAATCTTCTAAAAGGGGTTCCTATAGAAACGCGGGCCGGGGCGCGCTTTTCCCCCTCCCCCCACGGCCCCTATCGGGGCTGCGGCGCTTTGCACTGTGCGCCCCTCCCTAAAGTCTCTCTTGGCGTGGGCACTCCCCACCCCTTTACTTCCCCCCCCCTAAAAAAATCAGAGCAGAAAAAAGGATTAGATCGGCTGAGCGCGAACTGACTCCCTCTCGATTCTGACATTTCAGCCTATTAGCATTTCTCCACGGGGCCTTCTGAAACCTATTAAAGTGTAATATTAAAAACCTCTTGGCTGGGGGCCTCTCTCGCCATCCATCCGCCGCGCCCCCTCCAGGGAGGGCGAGATGGGGGGGTGGGGGGGATCTGTTGAGCTCAGAGGAAGCAGCAGCCAAGCCCAAAAAGTGCTTGGCTGGCCGAGATGGCCAAAGGGGGAGGGGATACTCATTCCCCCAGACTTTGTACTTTTATTTTGCGCTTTCAGCAAAATCCTTTCTGGGTTGAGTTGCCGGGAGCTGTCCGCGGCAACCTACTTGGCTGTGGGCGAGAGGAGTGCGGATGCGGTCGTAGGGGCCGCCCAGGAGGCCCCGCACCCCCTCCGCAGCCTGGCAAGGACCCATGCCCGGCTAGGCATTACGTACCCTCAAAAGGAAGCTTGTGGAGGGGCAGAAATCCTTGCCGATCCTGCCTTGGAGAGCTACCGTGGTGATTGGATTTTAATTAAAACAAGAGGAGCCCTCTCTTTCGCCCCGCGCTGCGGACTCAGCATTTTCTCATCGCTCTTTCTATTTTTTTAATCATTTTAAAGCAACTTTTCTGTAGGGAGGGAGAAATGAGCTAGTTAGCGCCCATTCGCTGTTTTTTTTTTTTTAATCCACTTTTAGAAAAAAGGGGAGGGGTAGGCTTCCAAAGCAAGCTGAGGGTGTCTAATTTAATTCCAGTATAAATTTGAGGAAAAAAGTTCAGCCTCTTGAGGACAGTTTCAAGTTGCCCTTTCTGATGCCTCCAGCGCTGGTTTCTAGGCTGCCCTCTTTTGGAAGCAGAAATTCTGCGGGGGGAGGAGGGAGAGGTGAGAAGGAAAGAAAGGAACGAAAATAGCTGGATCCAAGGGGAACAAGAGGCGGTGTCCGCGCTAGGAGCAGGGCGCACAGTTCTCAGTGGCGGCCGGGGCAGCGGGAGGCTCCCGGTGCAGCCCCGGACAGCCAGGAGCAAAGACCGAGACGAGAGGGGGGTTAGAGAAAGGAGGTATTGTGTCTCTGTTCCTTGGGGGAGGGGATGACTGCAGAAATAAAGTAAACGCAGTTGAGCTGCGCGGGACTGCTGGAAGCCAAGGCATGGGAAGGGGCCGTGCGTGGGGGCGCAGCCCTGGTGGGCACGGAGCGACCTCGAATCTTATCCGAAGGCCTCTGTGGGTTCCTAGTAAGCCCTCCCACACCCGAGCCCCCATCGCTTCCCCACCCCCCTGGTTGCCCTCCAGTATTCGGAGCCCAGACCGTGATTCCCCCACCTCATATCCCCTCCCTAGATCTGGAATGTTTTTCTTTATTTTAATATAGCTCAAGAAAAAAATGTATCTTGAGAGAGCTGGGGTGGGGAATACAAAGGACGTGCAGGGTGGAAAATAACAAAAGCCTATTTTTATAAATGTTTAATGTTTTCACTCCTGGGTGCTCCAAGACGCCGTAATTGTGACGGCGGGGTATGTGTGCCATAAATCATTTAGTTGCTAATAAAAATTCTGCCTGTTTGCCCTGGATTTGCCAATGGCGTTTGCATTTTCCAAGTGTGCGCCTAGCCAGCGTGGCGAACCGAGCCTGCATTTCATTAGGGCCTTGGGTTGGGGAAGGAGAGACCCCCTCCCTCCACCCCCTCTTCCCCGGGCTCTTATGGACCCCAGCCCCCTTGCGCCGCCCTCTCCTTACACACTTACACCCGCAACCGCGGAGCCCGTCTCAGGCGCAGGGCCTCGGGTAGTAGAGGCGGCGGCTCCGGGTTCCCGGCCTCGGGGCGGGACGGGACGGCAGGATAGACCCTGGCCGTAGGGGTTCTCAGCGCTGCAGTAAGCTAGGGGGCCCCGCCGAGGAGCCGCGCGCCCAGCTCTTTGCCCCCTCTCCAGCCCCACGCCCAGGTGGCTCCCGCAGTCGCTGGATAAACAGCGGCCGGGAGCCATCTTAGGGCGGGGGACGAATTCCAAGCCGAGTGGTGAGCGCTGACCGGGCTCCTTTCCAGACCCTCGCAGTGCGCACGGAGCCTCCAGAGCACCCCTCACTGGTCTTCCGGGTCAGAGGAGACGCTCTCCCCGCTTTAGTGGGTCAGGTTGAAATGTAAAAAGCAGGCCAGGGAGTACTGCGGGAGCGGGTGACAGCCACGCAGCCCGCAGTCTGGCCGCCATCTTCCATCCTGCGCCCCCCTCCCCCCTACTAATGTCTGCCCGGCGGGAGCCGTGGCCAAAGAGTGTTGACGCAGTGTGTGTATGTGTGTGTTTTGTACTGACAGAGCAGAAAATCGACGGGAGGGGAGAACCTTGCAACCCCAAGCCTCAGTTCCCGCAGAATCCGCCCAGGCCTGCACGGTCATCCGCGGCCGGCGTGGTCCGCCGGAGCTGAGGCCTTCTGTATGTTTCCAGGCCGCCAGCTCAGGCTGTTGGCGACCCCACTGACAAAATGCTTCCCTTCGCTGGTATCTTTACTTTTTAAAAATTGACTTTAGAGAGAGAAGGGAGAGAAAAAAAGCATCGATTTATTGTTCCACTTATTTATGCATTCATTAGTTGATCCCTGTATGTGCCCTGACCGGAAATCGAACCCGCGACCTTGATGTGTCCAGAGGCTGCTCTAACCAACTAAGCAACCGGGCCAAAGCCCTCCCTTTTGTTTTAAAACTAGAGGACAAGCCAACCTTGAGCCCAACTCTTCCCCGGATACGCCATTGTCGGGCGGCTGGACTCCATATTCAGGGCCGAATGCGCGCTTCCCAGAGCCCTGCGGTTGCTGGCCGCGTGGACATGTCCTTACGCCCTTCCCCAGGGGAAAAGAAAAAAAAGCACTTCCCAGATGAGTACAGCCGAGCCACCTCCATTCCTCGCCCCCAACCGTCTATCCCGGTGGGGACCGAAGTCCCCACGCTCTGCTAGGCTTTCAGTGAAGGGCGCCCGGGCGGCCGCCGGCCTCTGCTGCCCTCCGGAGAAGATCTGGCCGGGTCTTTTAAGCGCTGGTGTCCAGGTCCCAGGTCCGGCAACCAGGGAGATCCCGGCCCGGACGCCACTAAAACCCGGAGAGGCCCCGCCCGGGAAAGCCACGCTAGCCATCCCCGTGCTGATGCTGGCTCAGCCACGATTCGGCGCGGAGCCGAAGTTGAGCCAGCCCAGCCAAGAGCAGCCCCGACCCGCCGGGAACACCAAGGACTCGGCGCCCGAGTCCCGCACGTAGCGGGAACCAGGGAGCACAGCGGGCAGAGCTGGAACCGAAGCTCCAGGCCGGGCCCCGGAGGATCCCGGTGCCTCTCGGCTCCGCCTCCGGCCCTGGCTTTTTCCCTGGCCCGGGTCCGGTCTTCCACTCCACTGTTTGGCTCGCTGAGGAAGGAGACGCTCTCGGGACGCAGGGGGCCGATTGTGGCCATAAATCTCCATGCGGGCCCTCCTTCTCGCGGCTCACGCGCGGGGGCTCTGGGCTGGCCTCACATCCCGGCCGGACTGGGCGCTCTGCTCTCCGGGTCACGGCCTGGGGGCTCCGAGGCTGCAAGGGGAGTCAAGCTAGGAGCTTCCTCTTTCGCCACTAGAGGAAACGGTCTCACCCACTCGGTGCCACCACATTTATCTTTGAAGTGGCCGGACCTCGAGGCGGCCCAGGCCTGGGCTGCCTGGGTTCGTAGCACCCGAGCCGGGCACTTACTCTTATGAAGGCTCAGCGAGGCTGGGATGAGCGCGTGGCCATCTGCCTGGGCCACCCGCACCACCGAGGAACAACACTGGGATCAGGCAGGGTCTGAGTGGCTTCTCAAAACTCAGCCTGCCACCCGTCTCCGAAGACCCTGCCCTAATACCACGCCGTTTTTCTGACTTTAGAGCCGAAGTGGGGGCGGGGGGGTGTTTATTTTTGCGAGGTGGCAACGCGCCTGGAGGTGGGGGTCGTCTGATTCTCCACAAGCCCCCCACCTCACCCCCGCCAGCTCATCTTTTCCTCCATGCCCGGGAAACCCTGGGCTTCTTGCCGCCCACCGGGCTTAGGGCCCTTCTTGGTCGCCCGCTTTGGCGCAAATAGCCCAGCCATCGGGAAAGCAGGAATCGCTGGGGCGCTGGTGGCAGCCTGGTAGGAAAGACAAGTATTTTCTACCCCAAAGGTCAAGGGGCGCCCAGAGATTGTGCATTGCAATCATAACGCTTAACGTCACCAGCGTTGTCTCTTTGCCAGAGGAGGACGCCGGAGCAAGCCTTCAGGCTGACGGCCTGCATCAGGAGAGCGGGCCGTGCCCGGGATCAGGAACCACCCACCACCTCCTAATAATCTTGGCTCAAGACTCCGGGTGGGGATAGCCACGGAAGAGGGAGGCATTCCCCCACCGAGGGCCTCACAGCGCCCGTGAAAGGAGCGCGAACTGGCCAAGAGCAGATGCCAGAGGCAGGGGTTGGAATCTCTCCCAAACGCGCCCCTCTTGGGAGCTTCAACTCCCTCCTAGAATTTCTAGCACATTCGGAGGACCGAGGCCTTCCGGCCGGGCCCCTGGGATTTTGAGTGCAGCCCCGGCAGGAGCGGCGGGAGCGCAGCCTGGGCGTGCGGAGGCAGCCCAGCCGCATTCCCGCCGCGCCGCCCCCTCGGCCCTGCCCCGCCACGGCGCCCCAGGAAGCGTCTCCGGAAAACAAAGCGCTGCGGTTTCAGACCAAGGTTAAAGTCCACCGTGAGCGGTTTTTTTTTCCCCCGGAATCTAAGAGCGATAGCATTTCTCTAAATAAACCGCCAATAAATCAGCTCCCGGCTGCCTGCCGAAGCGCTCTGCTGACCTTGGGGAATGGTTTTCCTGCGAGACCGTCGGAGGACAGGCATGGGGGGGGGGGGGAGAATGGGACAGATGCTTGCCATGCCCCCTCCAGCGAGAGGCAAAAGAGGGGATGGCCAAGGGCATTCGTGGATGACTGTGATACTTGCGCATCTGGGGGATGGGGGAGACCGTGGTTACTGGAGAGCCGTCAGAGTCTGGGGAGGGGGCGATTATTGTGGGAGATGGCTGCTTTGGGGGAGGCTGACCACGTGTTCATGGAGGCCTAGGGCGCCTGCACTGTTGCAGGCACTAGGGAAGACACGGAGAGACAAACAAGGCCTCTTCGGGGGCCTCCTTCTTTGTCTGGGTGTGTTCTGCAGGCGAGTTTGTGCGGGTGTGACTAATGGGATTTATGTATGTCAGTGCCTGGGTGACTAATGGAGGGCTTGGCAGCACGTGTGGGGGGGAGGGGCGCTGCACCTAGGTGGGGAGTCCTGCCCCAGGAGGGGCTGCCTCCCCTGCTGCAGCGCGGTGGGGCCTCTGATGCTCTCCCTGGCAGGCCTGTGCAAGCTGAGAGTTCTGGAGCAAATTCCAGCGCCAGCCCGGCCCCTAGAGGGGCCTCTGTTCCTCTCCACGGCCCTGACCCACGTGGCCCCTGCCAATCCAGGCCATCCCACCGCCTTCCACGCTGAATCCTTCCAGTTTCTTCTTTCACAGTCTGAGAATTCCTTTTGTGCTAACTGGCCCCTCTTTTGAGCTGGCTTTGACGACCCTCTGACTTTGATACTGTCCTGCAGTTTCACAGATGAGAGAAACCAGAGGTGTGGAAAGAAGTGACACATTCACACAGCTAAGAGGTGGCAGAGAGTCCAGGTGGGGCCCAGCATTCCTGGTAGCCCCCAACCCAACTCAGACTAGCTTAGGGAAGGTAAATGTCAGGCACAAACCTACCCTCTACCCTGCCCTTCCCTTTCCCACCCTTTCCCACCAACCCTTTATCTTCTACCAGGGCCTCTATCCTGGCCTCATCTGGGGGGAGGTGACAGGTCAAAGGTCAATGGGAGTCCACTGGGCCTGGGGCAGGGTGAGGTCAGGCTGACCCAAGGCAAATTCCTTGCTGGAGAGGGCTGTGTTCAGGAGTTCAGAAGGCCTAGCCAGGAGCCCAGGTCAGGAACTGCCTACCTGACACCCAGCTGGCTCAGGGCTCTCACCTGGAGAAGCCCATTTCCTTCTGAGTCTTCTGATGTCTGACACATTCACAGCCCCTGACTGCCCCTCGTCTGTATTCCTTCTGCTATGTGCACACAGGGTTGTCCCACTCATCAGTGTCCCGTGGACACAATCCTCAGAAGGGTCCCCGCAACCCAGAGATGTGAGTGACTCTCCTAAGGTCACGAGACTTGCGTACCAGCAAGCAAGCCCAGCCCTCCATCTTCTGTGCTACCTGTTGGTGCTCCATGGCCGTGGAACACCTCTGGGGTGGGGGCAGCAGGGCCTAACCCTCCCCCACAGGTTCCCAGGAAGTTCTACCTCTCTCTCTCATGCACACGTGTGCACACACCTATACACTCTCTCACTCTCTCTTCACCTCCTTCCCTTTAAAAAAAAAACACAAAGTCTTTGGCGTTTTCTTTCAAGCAGAAAATAAAAACATTCCCCATGGCTACAGCTTTGAAAGCTTCCCTTTCCTCTCTCCCCGCCCCCCCCCCCGCCCCCCAGTCAGCACAAAGTCTGCAAAGACCAAGCCTGACCGCCAGCCCTTCCTGCATTCCCCAGCTTAACCCTGCACATCTTGGTCTGTCTCCCCCGCTTACCCCCCAACGTGTGCCCACATGCACTCCCACATCTTCTGTAGCTACAAGGAGTCTCTTCAGAACCTTCCAGCCTGACCTGTGGTGGCGCAGGGGATAAAGCCTCGACCTGGGAACACCGAAGTCGCCAGTTCAAAACCCTGCACTGGTCTGGTCAAGGCACATATGGGAGTTGATGCTTCCAGCTCCTCCCCCCTTTCTCTCTTTCTCTCTCTCACTCTCTCTCTCTCACTCTGTGTCTCCTCTCTAAAATGAAAAGAAATTAAAGGAAAAAATGTTTAGGACATTTAAAAAAAGAAAAAAGAACCTTCGGGAACCAGCCCTGCCAGAAAGGACATGTCTACCTTCTCCCACACACTCACCTGTCCCGTGCTGTTCATCGGGCGCAGCTCAGACTCCTCTAGAAGGACCACGTGTTAGAGGAGTGGAACACCCCCAAAGTCGGCATGTTCAGGTGCTAGCTCCTGGGACCTCAGTGTGACCTTCTTTGGAAATGGGGTCCTTGCAGGTGTAATTAGATGAGATAAGGTCAGACTGGAGCAGGGTGGGCTCTGATCCAATGTGACTGGTGTTAAAAAAAAAGGGGGGGGACCTAGAGATGGAGGGAAAACTGTGAAAAGACAGAAAGGAGACAGCCATCTGCGAGGCATGGGGTGGGACCTGAAGAAGATCCTCCCAGCCCAGAGGGAAGCAACCCTGCCCACACCTTGACCTTGGGCTCCTGGCCTTCAGAACTGACAGACAATACGCTTCTGTGGTTGCTGCTGCCCCTTTGTGGCCCTTCGCTATGGCCGCCCTAGCCAACGAATACGACTGAGTGTCTTTCAACCGCCAGCCTGAGGACCCTGAGGACCGGTGCACCAGAAATCTCCTGCCGGTCTGTCGTTGGGTCTGTAATCTTCATACAACATCAGGGTGGTTAACTCTTTCGTAAACCAGCATGAAATTTCTTTCTGGCAGACTGGCAACGGTCCATGGACTAGTGGTTGAAAACCACTGCATGATCCCAAACTGAAGTGCCCACAAGAGGCAGGCAGGAAATCGGTGAGCAGAATGAAGCAGCCAGGTCTGCTTTTGTTTGTGGGAAGCTGGTGTATCAGTCAGGATGGGCTCGGTGACGCAGCAGTGACAAAAGTCCCCCACACGACACAATAAAATGTATTATCGCTGACACATTGTCTGCTCTGAGTCTGGGCGACGACCCTCCAGGGCAGCTGGCCGCCTATGGTGGCTCCTTGGCACTATTTTTTTTCTTTTTTTTAAATTTATTCATTTTAGAGAGGAGACACAGAATGAGAGAGAGAGAGAAAAGGGGGAGGAGCTGGAAGCATCAACTCCCATATGGGCCTTGACCAGACCAGTGCAGGGTTTTGAACTGGCGACCTCAGTGTTCCCAGGTCGACGCTTTATCCACTGCGCCACCACAGGTCAGGCTCCTTGGCACTATTTTTAACGCCACGCTGACCAAAATAAAACACCCAGGTGGGGTGCCTGCGGTCCCACAGTTTGCAGCTTCTGCTCAGCCACCCTGTCCCGTCCACTTCAGACACCCCTGACAGCTAACGTCCTCCTGAGGCCACGCACCCATTTCCTCACGTTAATCCACTCGTGCCTGTGTACAAATACAGACCGGGTCCGGCCCTGTGCTATACACCCCGACGGTAGTGACAGAGTGGACCAGAGTGTCCTGTCCTCGTGGAGCTTACCATGAGAGAGCTGGAGGTGCGGTGGACACCGCCCAGGGTGAGCACAGGAACAGGAGTGATGGGGAGGGCCCGACGGCACATGGCTCGCCCCACAGGAAGAGAGAGATGTTGCTGGTAGTGTTGGTACCCAATTGTCTCAAATAACAAGGATGCTGGGTCCCCCGGAACAAAGCCTGGAAGTGTAACATACCTTCAGGTATGTAAAGACACACTCTCTCTGTCTCTCTCTCTCCGTTTCCCTTCCTCTCCTAGGAACACCAGCTTCCTCTCTGGGGGGATAACGCAAGCTTCAGATCTGCAGCAGGAAAGAGCCCATTCCCCAAAGGGCCATGGAGAGCTGGCTCTGAAAGGGCTGAACAGATAGATGAACACGCGGCCCAGCAAGCCCTTCTCTGAGGATTGTCAGACCCGAGGAGTGACTGACAGATGAGACTTCTCACACGGCCTTGCCCAAGAGGCAAAGCTCCACCACAGGACTTGGGGGCCACCAACCTTGTGTACTTTCTCCAGCCCTCCTCCTCCTCCTCCCCCTTGTCTCTTCCACCCTCTCTCACCCTCTCAATCTCTTTCTCTTCCCAACCCACCCCCACCAGGTCACAATTTCAACTCCAGGCAATAAACTGCCACACATAGGGCATGGAGTGACTGTCATGAGACACATTGTATCCTCTGAGGATGGCCACACAATGCCTCCCTTCTACAATGTGAATTTGACATTCCTCCTGTGGGAGGGGTGGATCCTTATGTCTCACAGCCAGACGCAGGGGAGCAACACGGTGACTTCCAAGTTGAGGCCAGACGCAGGGGAGCAACACGGTGACTTCCAAGTTGAGGCCAGACGCAGGGGAGCAACACGGTGACTTCCAAGTTGAGGCCAGAAAAGGAGACTCAACATCACCGCCTGTGCTGGGACACTCACATGTGGAACCTTCAGCCACCGGGTGAGAAGCTGGCCTGCCTGCAGCCACCGTGCTCTAAAGAGCTACAAAGAGGCCTGACCTGTGGTGGCGCAGTGGATAAAGCGTCGACCTGGGAACACTGAGGTCACCAGTTCAAAACCCTGCACTGGTCTGGTCAAGGCACATATGGGAGTTGATGCTTCCAGCTCCTCCCCCCTTTCTCTCTTTCTCTCTCTCTCTGTCTCTGTCTCTGTCTCCTCTCTAAAATAAATAAAATAAAAAGAAACTTAAAGAGCTACAAAGAGGCTCCGGCCACTCGCAGAGACCATGTGTAGGTGTTCCAACCACCAGACCTGTGATTGCAGGAGAGAGATCCTCAGAGCTGAGTGAGCGAGGCTCGGGCTCTGACAGTCTGGGTCACAGCCTGGGTGGCCAAGGCTGGGGTTGGGACTCAGTTCTCTCGTCCCCAGGCTGCCCTTGTGGGTGGGTGCTGATTCAGTGAAGGGAACACATTGGACTGTGGAGCCAGGCAGCCTGACTTCGAATCCTAGAACTGCCACCCACTTGATGCGTGATATTTGCAAAGCCGCGTCCCCTCTATGAAGCTGTTCACCTGTCTGTAAACTGAAGGGGCTGTGTGCCTGTACTGAGTGTGCAGACGGTGGCTGAGACGCTCACCTTTGTGAACAAACACCAGGAGGTTTCGGGGGGAGCCTAGGCACCTGAGCCCCAAGCCCCAGGGTGACCACTGCTGAGCCCTGGGGACCGAGCAGGTGCTCAGGAAAGGGTGGTTTCCCAAAGGCACTGCATGGGCGAGGTCAGTCCCCCCAAGCCACTGCCCCAGGGCTTCCTAACTGGGATGGGACTGAGGCCAAGTGTGTCACTTTCCTGGGCCTGCCATAACCAATAGCCACAACTGGTGGCTTTAGACAACAGAAACTTGCTCCCTCACAGTTTAGGAGGTCAGAGTTCAAAATCAAGGTGTCCACAGGGTTGATTCCTTCTTGGTGGTTGTGACGGACAGTCTGCCCCAGGCCTGTAGCCTAGGTTCTTCGGATGGCCAGCAATCCCATGGATTTCTGGACTTGAAGCTGCCTCAGTCCAGTCTCTGTGTCTATCGTCACATGGCCATCGTTCCTGTGTCTGTCTTCATGCGGCCTTCTCCTCTGTGTGTGTGTCTGTCTGTCTCTGTGTCTCTTCTCATAAGGACCCCAATCACACTGGGTGAAGGCCCACCCTACTCCCATGTGAGCTCATCTTTACTGATAACATCTGCAGTTACTCTATTTCCTTTTTTTATTATTATTCAGTGAGAAGAAGGAAGGCAGAAAGACAGACTCCCACATGAGCCCTGACCAGGATCCACCTGGCAGGTCCACTAGGGGGTGACCCTCTGCCCATCTGGGATGTTGCTCCGTTGCTCGGCAACCAAGCTCTTCTTAGGACCTGAGGCAGAGGCCAAGGAGCCATCCTCAGCACCCTGTACCAACTCACTCCACTCAAGCCATGGCTGCCAGGAGGGGAACAGAGAGAGAGAGAGAGAGAGAGAAGTGAGAGGGGAAGGGGAGAGAAGCAGATGGGCCCTTCTCCTGTGTCCCCTGACTGGGAATCGAACCCGGGATGTCCACATGCCAAGCCGATGCTCCACCACTGAGCAAACCAGCCAGGGCCAAGTTACCTTATTTCCAGGTAAGGCCAGATCTGAGGGGCCACAGGTCAGAACTTTAACATACCTTTTTGGGGCACACAGTTCAACCTTCAACACCGACCTTGGTCTCTCGGCCCTCTGCCCCAGAGCCAGGACACAACTCGAAGGCCCTCCCGCTGGCCCAGAACTCTTCCTGTATGGCCTTTACTGGCTGTCCCATGTGGTATGGGGCTGCAGCATTGCTATGTCACAGGCTGCATACCCAGGTTGCTGCCTCTCCATTCCAAGTGGCTAGCTGAAACTTGCAGCTTCAAGAGAGGGGTCTTCTTATGCAGTAGAAATAGAGGCCCAGGCAGAGGAAGTGACTTGTCAAAGGTCACACAGTTGAATGGTGACGAAGAAGGGACTTGAACTCAGATCCTTCTTTTTTTTTTTTTTTCAGAGACAGGGAGAGTCAGAGAGAAGGACAGATAGGGACAGACAGACAGGAAGGGAGAGAGATGAGAAACATCAATTCTTTGTTGTGGCTCCTTAGTTGTTCATTGATTGATTTCTCACATGTGCCTTGACGGGGGGGGGGGGTTCTGCAGACCAAGTGACCCCTTGCTCAAGCCAGCGACCTTGGGCTTAAGTTGGAGAGCCTTGCTCAAACCAGATGAGCCTGCGCTCAAGTTGGCGACCTCAGGGTCTCTAACATGGGTCCTCCACGTCCCAGTCCAAGTCTCTATCCACTGCGCCACCACCTGGTCAGGCTCAGATCCTTCTGACTGTGTTATTCTCTCCCAGTGGACCCCATCAGCCCTCCTACAATCGTCTCCTATGGCTATTAGTCAGCAAGGGCTGCCAGAACACAGACAGGGCAGCCTAAAAAACAGAAATTGAGTTCTCACAGTTCTCAAAGTCAAAAGTCCAAGGTCAAGGCACGGCAGATTTGGGGACTGGTGAGGGCCAGCTTCCTAGTTTATAGGAATCAGGTTTTGCCCTGGCCAGATAGCTCACTTGATTAGAGCATCATCGTCCCAATGCGCAAAGGTTGCAGATTCAAGCCCCAGTCAGGGCACATACAGGAACAGATTGATGTTTCTCTCTCTCCCTTCCTCTCTCTAAAAATATCAATAAAAAATAAAATAAAATAGCCTGACCAGGCAGTGGTGCAGTGGATAGAGCATTGGATTGGACGCAGAGGACCCAGGTTTGAGACCCCAAGGTTGCCAGCTTGAGTGTGGGCTCATCTGGTTTGAGCAAGGCTCACCAGCTTGAGCCCAAGGTTGCTGGCTCAAGCAAGGGGTCACTTTGTCTGCTGTAGCCCCCCCCACCCCCCCTCCGGTCAAGGCACATATGAGAAAGTAATCAATGAACAACTAAGGAGCCACAACAAAGAATTGATGCTTCTCATCTCTCTCCCTTTCTGTCTGTCTGTCCCTCTCTGACTCTCTCTGTCTCTGCCACACAATAAATAAATAAATAAAATATAGGTATCAGGGTTTTTGTGTGCGTGTCCTCACAGTAGAAGGCGGGAGGCGATAAGGACACTAATCTTACTTGTGATGCTTCCAACCTCATGACCTGATCATCTCCTACAGGTCTACCTCCTAACACTACCACATCGGGGGCTAGGATCCCAACCTATGAACTTGGGGGTACACAAGCCTTTAGGCGATAATACAGCCCACACCAGAGGCCTTGTGCTTTCTTATCACTCCCCCCACCCCATCACGCCCAGCCCAACGGACCTCTGTGAATGGACACTCAGTGAATGAACCGAATGACATCATTTTGATGGGGTTTTCAAGGATGAATAGAAGCTTGTTAGGGAAGGCAGGGACAAGCATTCCAAGCTGAAAAAACAGCCTGTGCTAAGGCCTGGAGGTCTCCCAGCAGGGCCTGCTCAGCTCACAGCATGCTGGACCAGGAACGGGAGAGAGCCAGCAAGGCCGCCCATCCCAGGGGACATCTTTGGCCTGCCCACTGCAGCCCTGCTGACCGCCCGCCCCTGGGCTGGGGCCTGTCCAGCCTCTGTGAGGAGCAGGACCCAGCACCTCTCCCTGCAGGAGCCCAGCTCAGATGATTTGAGGTATCTCTTTTCCACTTCACGCCTGGATGGGTTGAGTGGTATTTATTCAAACTTTCATTTTATTGGTGTTTTTGTTGAAAGCACAGGAATTATTCATAGCTGGTTTCGGTTCTCTTCTGGCAACGACCGCGTCTTTGTACTCAAGGTACAAATTACGTGTCAACTCGATTCACCGTCAATCAGAGCTGGCCTTGGAGGCTCAGAATCCTCTGGAAGCCAGCTCTGGCTGGAGGCAGCGGAGGCCTGAATGGGTCATAGTCCCCAGAGTCACTGATGATAGGGGACAGGGCTGAGATAAGAGGGAGGGTGACCGGGGAACAAATCCCACCTTTCCCAACCCCCCTGTGACACTGGTCAGGCTCAGTCTTCTTGTCTGTGACGAGCGCTGATGTGAGCGTCGGGCACAGGACACCATGCACACCACCTTCCGCTGGTGTCTTCCACCAAGCTGTCCTCCTGTGACTGCTCTCCTCCTGTGACTGCTCTCCAGAGCTCTCAGCTCCTGGTCGTGCAAGACCGGCGCCCAGGGACAGAGATGAGGACAGACACTGAGGTGGAGCCGTCCTCTGTGCGTGGGGCCTGCCGGACAGCAGGTCGCACAGCCAGCGACATCATCACTGGTGGCCACCGCGGGAGGGGAGGGAGCTTTGCCAGGGTGCCAAGACCTCGCCCAGCTCCTGTTTTGGATGTAGAGGTGAGTTCCTGTTTTGGATGTAGAGATGGTGGGTTTCAGGGACCCAGCTCTCTCACCGAGGACCAGGACATCAAGCCACTCCTGGCCCTTCCCATCTTCTGCCTTGATCGGACCATCTCACACCACATGCCTGGCCCGCGGCCCCTGTAGACACAGGGGTACACCCAGGTCCCTGCTCTCAGGGAGCCCCCAGCTGAGGAGACAGACAGACCTGAGGCAACTCTACACGATGACATAGAGGCCAGCTGTCCGCAGGGTCTCAAGGAAGGCCCCAAACACAACCGGGGTCCCCAAACACAACCGGGGGGCCGACACGAGGGTGCCCCAGAGGAGGGGAAGGCAGACCGGAGGGCTTTGAGATGGTGTTGTTTTAAATTACAAACATCAAACATGCTTCTGTAAAAGATTTCCCACAGGGGTGTGTAAGAATCAGGGGGGCCTCTGGGGTCTGCACGGGTCACACGGTGGCCTTTTGCTCTGAGCCTTCTCTCCTTGGCTTGTAGACAGCTGTCTTCACCCTGCATTCTTACCTGGTCATGGACTGTGAGTGTCCGAGTCCTGATCTGTTCTTATAAGGACACCAATCAGCCTGACCAGGCAGGCGGTGGCGCAGTGGATAGAGCATCGGACTGGGACGCGGAAGACCCAGGTTCAAGACCCTGAGGTCGCCAGCTTGAGCACGGGGCCCATCTGGCTTGAGCAAAAGCTCACCAGCTTGGACCCAAGGTCGCTGGCTCCAGCAAGGGGTGGCTCGGTCTGCTGAAGGCCCGCGGTCAAGGCACATGTGAGAAAGCAATCAATGAACAACTAAGGTGTCCTAACGGCAATGAAAAACTAATGATTGATGCTTCTCACCTCTCTCCATTCCTGTCTGTCTGTCCCTGTCTATCCCTCTCTCTGACTCTCTCTCTGTCCCTATAAAAAAAAAAAAGGACACCAATCATATGGGATTAGGGCCCCAGCCCTATGATCTCAGTTTACTTTAGTCACCTTTTTAAATTTTTTCTTTTTATTTTATTTTATTCATTTTAGAGTGGAGACACAGAGTGAGAGAGAGAGAGAAAGAGAGAAAGGGGGGAGGAGCTGGAAGCATCAACTCCCATATGTGCCTTGACCAGACCAGTGCAGGGATTTGAACTGGCGACCTCAGTGTTCCCAGGTCGACGCTTTATCTACTGCGCCACCACAGGTCAGGCTAGTCACCTTTTTAAAGGTCTTATCTCCAACTACAGTCACATGCTGAGGAATGGGGGTTAGGACTGCAACACAGTATTTTATTATTCTTCCTTCTTATTAAGATTTTATTTATTTATGTATTTATTTATTTATTCATTTATAGAGAGGAGAAGAGAGAGCGAAAAAGGCATGGGGGGAGGAGAGGGAAGCATCAACTCATAGCTGCTTCTTGTCTGTGCCTTGACCGGGCAAGCCCAGGGTTTTGAACTGCCACCTTGGCATTCCAGGTCGACGCTCTATCGGCTGCGTCACCACAAGTCAGGTGACAGACACCACGTGTATTTTAGAGGACACAACTCAGTGCATCACACCCCCTGAGCCAAGGTGTGAGGGGTCCTAGAAGGTAGCCACAGGAAGCAGACAGGGAGAGGGCTCTCCGGGTAGAGGACTGGCCTGGGCAAAGCCCCAGGGGCCTGATCACCATCTCACCCGCTCCTCGGACTTATCTCACTTGGCCTAGACTGAAGAGCCAGGAAACCGAGCGTTCTCCAGGGAGATGACTTGGCAGGGAAGGCCGGGCAAGGAAAACGTCAGGTGCTGCTGAGATGGGGGGACTTTTAAAATACCCACTGTCAGGAAGCAGGTCAGTGGTCTCTAGGGGCCCATGGAGCAGGGGCAGGGGGGCACCTCCTTGGTCAAATAATGTCCCCCAAAATTCATGTCTGCGGAACCTCAGAACGTGACCTTATTCTGAACAGTCTTTGTGGATGTCATCAAGATGATTAAAATTAATATGTACTTAAGATGAGGTCCTACCGGATTTTTTTTAAATTTCTTTTTATTTATTCATTTTAGAGAGGAGACACAGAGTGAGAGAGAGAGAGAGAGAGAGAGAGAGAGAGAGAGAGAAAGAGGGAAGGAGCTGGAAGCATCAACTCCCATATGTGCCTTGACCAGGCCAGTGCAGGGTTTTGAACTGGCGACCTCAGTGTTCCAGGTTGATGCTTTATCCACTGCGCCACCACAGGTTAGGCCCTACCAGATTTTTAGTGTGGGCTCTAACCCAGTGACTGATGTCCTTGTAAGCACGGGGAAGTCAGCATGCAGACATGTGTGCTGAGGAAGAATGTCAGGTGCTGGCGGAAGCCAACACTGCAGTGATGCGTCTGCAAGCCAAGGAACGCCAGGATCACGGGCCGCCCCCAGGAACTGGGACAAAGGCCTGGGACGGATTCCGCCCTCCCCCCCCCCCCCCCCCCCCGCCACCCCAGAGCCTTTGGAGGGGGCCTGGCCCTGCTGACACCTCCATGTCGGGCTTCAAGGCTCTTGAATTGTGGAGAGAAAAAACGTCTTTTGTTTTAAGCCACCTACTGTGTGCGAATGGGTTAGGGCCACCCTGGGAAATGAGCAGTGACGATTCCGGCTGGGCCAGCCTCCTAGTCAGAGATTTACCACTGGCTCCTCCTCCCCCCCACACACACTGGACCATCCACCCAGGGGAGCCCGCAGTCTGGCCAGGAGGAAGGCAGGGACCCGGTCGGACGGGTGGCGGTACAGATGGCCCTCACACATGGGCTGGGTGTCCTTCTCGGCCACTGGCAGTTTTAAAAACGTGCACCCACATTCTTCACACAGCCCCGTCAAGAAGTAACATCTGAGTCCCCCCTCCCTGGGACCGCTTTGCCCGAAGAGCAGGAAGTGTTGCATAAGATGTCCAGTGGTCTAAGCTGGGTCCCAAAAGGCCACACTGCCTCCACAGGCTCTCTGCTCACTCGCTCTGGGGCAGGCCAGTCCCCGGTGAGGAATTCAAATATTCTGGAGGCACCATGCTGCGAGGAAGGCGGGCCACATGGCAAGGCCACACAGAGGTGTCCCAGTTGACAGCACCCCGGTGAGCCCCCCTAGGATGGCAGCCTATCCTGCCGCCCCGTGAGCCTTCCTGGGCCCAGGTCTGCCAAGCCCTCAGGAAACATCTGACTGTAAATAGCCACTGTGCCCGATGTTCAACGATGCTGAAAATGGGATGGAGGGCTGCCAGGCCGGGCCCGGGGCCCTGTACCCCACCCCACCCAGCTGGGAGAACCCAGGCCAGTCTGACTTGCTCTTTCCCTGCCAACACCCTGGAGGGAAAGCCAGACTCAGACCGACAGCCTCTGGCAAGGTCTCTGATGGGCCCCAGTGGCTGCTGTTCCTCGGAGAGACGGGCCCTCAGCAGGGCCCCGGTGGGAGCTGGGCGGGAGGAAGGCCTGTGGGCAAGTCGCCCACCTCTGGGATCTCTCCATGCCCACGCCGACTGCTGCCACACCAAATATACGCCCAGACCATGCGTCTCAGATGTGGGGTGGAAGGGCCAAGACAGGGTGGCTAGGGTCCCTGATTTAAAATAGCAGCCGCCGCCAGGCCTTTATTTTGTCTGTCACCGTCACGTAGCTCTGCCCCCTGGCTCCTCCTGGGCTGCCTTGAAGTCGGTATTGAAATGCCTCTGCTGAGAATCTGAGCCTTCCCACAGCGGAGACGCAGGCACAAACACCTGCCCGTGCATGCATGCCTACCTGTCTGCCGGGAGCCAGCAGAGGTGGCCGGGCGCTAGAGAAGCCCTGCCCTGCTCCGCCCACCCTCCACATCCGCTGTAACCAGGTCCCGCACACTGGACCACTTAGAACAACAGATATTTCCTCTCTCACAATCTGGAGCCTAGAAGTCCAAAATCAAGGTGTCGGCCAGGGGCCGTACTGCTCTGTCTGAGCCTTCTTATCCCTTGGGATACTTTCAGCAACAATTAACAGAAAACCAGGCTAACAGGGAGCAAAGAAAAGCCCCTGGTGTTCTCATAGAGCCGTGATGGTGAACCTATGACACGCGTAGCCATTTTCGATGACACGCGGCTGCATACCAGAGAAGCATGGGGCCGCATGCCGAGAAGGACGTTTCATCCTTGGCTCCTGCACGGCCAGGTGCAGTGGCCGAGGATAAAACATTTGCTGTAGTGTAGACACTCTGTGCTGGAGGTCTGGAGGCCAAAACAACAGAACTCCAGCACAGAGCATCTAGTTCTGGGACTTCCGGTTAGGCCGTTTTTCTCGAAGTGACACACCACCTGAGTTATGCTCAGTTTTTTGGCGAATTTTGACACACCAAGCTCAGAAGATTGCCCATCACTGTCCTAGAACGAGCTTAGGTTGGGGCACGGAGGGAGGTTAACTCACCAGCTTATTGACCTTAGACTTGAATGCTAGTCACCTCCTCAGAATCATAAAACTGCTCCTGCAGCTCCAGACATTGCATCCCACATCCCCTGGTCCTCACTTCCGGGTATGTTGGCACAGCTGAACTTTCGGCTGCCCGCAGCGGCACTTCTTGATCTGAGGGCTTTCTCTGCACCCAGAACCTGAATGTCACGCTCCAGGTGGGTGGGAATTAGCACCTTCCAGGAACACCCCCAACAGGAACAGATGGGAGTCGGTGGGTCAATTCCCCAGCTCCCTCACCCTTAGATGGCAGAGTTCCCAGTCTCTCTCAGGGCTCCATGGGCTTGAGCTCCAGCTGCTCACGGTGGTCACCTGGTCAAAGCACACCTTTTATCAGCTCCTTCCCATTTCTGCCTGACCTCCCCCTGTCCCCCGGGGGGGGGTCTCCTCACTTGCCTTCAAACCCCTAGGTCAGGTCCTGCCTCTGGGGAGCCCATGCTGAGACCACGATGTATAAGATGGGGTGAAGGGGGGGGTCCACCTTTACACAGGCACAGGTGGACTTCATGACTGTCTCTGGTCATGGCTCAGCTGGTGACAATAGCTTCGGGGACCTTTGGACAACTCAGTGGGCCAGCTGTCCCTGAGAATGAGCCCAGCCCTGCCCAGCTGCCCTGGGACTTGGTTTCCACTGCTGAAACATGGGCTGAAGATACCACCGCACCATGCTCATGGCTGTCAGTCTGTCCTTCCTTCCCCCGACCTCCTCTCTGAGTTCTGGGAGCTTACGCGGGATTGGAGGAGGCAGTGAGACACAAGCCAGGAAGGAGACGGACACACTGCACGCCTCCTGCATGCAGGCACCTGCAAGCTGTGCCCCCTGTGAAGCTCTTCAAATACCCCCCAGGGCCCCTCCCGCTAGCCTGCGCGGCCACCCAGTTCTGGGCTGAAGGACTGAGACTGGTGAGGGAAGCACCTTGCTCACCAGGCCCAGGTCTGTGTGCCTTCTCCCCTCCTCCTCTTCTTCCTCCTCCCTTTCTTCCCCCTTCCCCTTCCTTCTCCCCTCCTTCCCTGCCCCCTCCATCTACACATGCCTTTCCACTGCCCCCTCATGCCTGAAATTCCACCCTCAGCTCCACCCTGGGGCCCAAAGCTCTGGTCGGGGAAGAGCTGCCTGGTGCCCAGGCTGCAGGGACACGGGTCTTGCCCGATCTACTGGTTTGCCCAGGACCGGTCTCCCCATGTCTCTGGGCCTCAGTGTCCCCCTCTGTCAAGCAGAGGTGAGAAGGGAGACGCCCAGGGCATAAAGGAAATCCCAAGGTCAGTCCCGCACACCCAGGTCGCTCCCTGATCGGGGCCGCTGTCCGCAGGGCGTGGAGCAGGCGCAGCTATGGAGGCCTGCCCCCTGAGGGCTCCCCGCTGCCCCGGTTGCCCCCAGGAGCCCCGGCAGGTAGAGTTGGGGGGGCAGATGTAGCTTCTGCAGGAATCCGGCTGCCTGGAAAGGACACCGTGGAGAATTTAATTTGGTTCTTTTCTTCCTGGAACCAGGTTATCCCTGGAGACCTAATCCCTTCTGGGGATCTAAAAGCCTCCAAGTTGCCAAGACAGAGGCCAGTTCCTGCCCCGAGGCAATGCCAGCCTTCCATTTTAATTAAGAACATTTTTAGCCTGGGCAGGAGTCTCCCACGATGCCCACAGGAACGATGGATGCGTGCCAGCCCTGTGCCCAGGGCCCCCACCCCCCACCCCTGAGCCCCCCCACGTTCCAAGGGGCTCCCATTCTACAGGTGGGACGTAGGGTGCCCTGGACGCCAGCAACTGAGCGGCACAGGGTCCCAGGGGGGTTGCTGGGCCGCCCCTGATGACACAAAACCCCCAATCCCAGACCCCCACTCAATGCTGGTGTGACAACAGGGTCCAGGTGGCCCAGGGCTGTCCCACTGTTATCACTGAGCATCCCTCGTCCTGGCAACTTCGCAGCCCCACAAGCTGGTCACTCGGCCACCCACAGCCAGCCAAGTCGTATCGTGGGTTGAGTGGTATCCTCCCAAAAGATATGCCCACCTGGAACCTCAGAATGTGACCCTATTTGGAAATAGGGTATTGACAGATGTAATTAAGGTTAAGGATGTTGAGAAGTGCTCTACCTTAAAGCTACACACACACACACACACACACACACACACACACACACACACACACGTTACCACAATAAACACCAAGGGTTGCCTGTCGCCCCCAGAAGAGCTGGGAGACACCTGGAACAGCAGACTCTGCCTCAGACCCTCCAGAAAAGACCCCTCCTGGGTCCGGTATCTTTGGCCTCCAGGGTGGCAGAGAATACATATCACGCCTGAAACAGGGGCCCCCTTCTGCGACCCCCTGGGGGGGACATGGGGGAGGGGTCCTAGTGCTGCCTCCCGCCCCTGCCACCTCCCACCCCTGCCGAGGGCTCCCCAGGGCTAAGCTCCCTGGCTCAGCCAGCTCTGGCCACAGGATCTGTTTTCCATAAACACTTGTTCTGAACCGAATTTCATTTTTCTCACCCAACGAAAGACTCTGGCAAAGAACTCCCAGACTCGTAGGGCAGAGAGTGCTGGTGGACAGACTTGGGTGGTTTGTTGAAGGCTTTTTCCTATTTATTTTCCTGGCATTATCTGTCCCTCCTAGTTTTCCTCTAATAAACTTGGGCCACCGGACTCCACAGGTGGGGGTATGGGGCATGGGCAGAGAGGGAAGGCTGCCGGTTCCCTGGGGCTCAGAGGGTAGAACTTGGTGCCTGGAGTCTGGGCCTCCCCAGGGAGCCCCGTTTCCCTGGCAGTTTCCAAAACCAAACCACCTTTCCTGGGCACCAGCCTGCCTAGTGGGGGCTGGCCCAGAGCATTCCCCTCCATATGTCTCTGGGACCTGATGGCCTTGCTGTGGCCCCTCCACTTTGCTGAGGAGGACAGTGCTCACGGGAAGGAAGGCGTGGGGGCCTTCCTGCACCACTCAACCCTACGCACACGCAGCTGGCCCACCCCACCCACACCTCCACCCGTGGCCCAGTTCACAGCACTCTGGAAAACTGTGTGCTTCCTGTTAAAAGGTCCCCTCTCTCTTTCTCTTTTTTTTTTTAAAGGGACAGAGAGTCAGAGAGAGGGATAGATAGGGACAGACAGACAGGAACAAAGAGAGATGAGAAGCATCAATCATCAGTTTTTTGTTGCGACACCTCAGTTGTTCATTGATTGCTTTCTCACATGTGCCTTGACCGCGGGCCTTCAGCAAACTGAGCCACCCCTTGCTGGAGCCAGCGACCTTGGGTCCAAGCTGGTGAGCTTTTTGCTCAAGCCAGATGGGTTTGCGCTCAAGCTGGCGACCTCAGGGTCTCGAACCTGGGTGTCCTCCTCATCCCAGTTCGACGCTCTATTCACTGTGCCACCGCCTGGTCAGGCAGAAGGTCCCCTCTCTGAGGGTCATCTCAGCAACAGGAGCCAGCCAGCTCAGCCCCTGGTGTGACGGGCAGAGCCCTTGCCGAGAGCGGAACCCTCTCCTGCTTCTGTGAGTCCGGGCAGCTGACAGCTCACAGCTGCCCTCGGCCAAGGGGTGCTGGCTTTCCTGAAGCGTGGCACAGCCCGACCCTCCACCCCAGAGCTGCAGTCGCCCAAAACTAATACCACGGGTTGAACTGTGCCCCTCAAAAAGATATGTTGAAGTCCTTACCCCCCTCCCAGTGCCTGTGGATGTGACCTTATTTGGAAATAGGGGGAACCCTAATCCATATGACTGTCCTTACAAGAGGAAGACAGCCATGTGGTGACGGAGGCAGAGACTGGAGTGACAGAACTGTAAGCCAGGACCACCGGGGAGGGCCGGCCACCACCAGACGCTGAGAGATGTGGGAAGGGTCCCCCCACCCCTGCCCAGGCTTCAGAGGGAGCTGCGGACACCGCAGTGTTGGACTTCTCGCTCTAGAACTGAGAGACAGACAGTGTTCTGTGTGTCAGGCTGGCCCCCAAAGGGGCTGATGACTCTGGGTGCAATTTATGCTACAGAGCTCCCAGCTGAAGACAGGTGGCTCCAGCCAAAGTCACGTTCAACTGAGCTTTCCCCCCTGCCCTGTCTGGCTGCCCATGCTGCCTGGCAGGCTTTGCTAGCGAGCCTACCCTCAGGGTAGCTCTTGCCCAAAATCTCGGCCTCAGGCTCTGCCCTAAGATAGCCGATAGACGTCAGTTGGAGGGATGGGTGGATGGGTTGGTGGATAAGTGGACTAATGGGTGAGTGGGTGGATGGATGGATGGATGCATGGATAGATGGGTGGATGGGTAGATTAGTGGATGGGTGGATTAGTGGATGGGTAGATCGGTGGATTAGTGGATGGGTAGATGGGTGGATGGAGAGATGGATGGATTAGTGGATGGACAGATGGGTGGATTAGTGGATGGGTAGATGGGTGGATTAGTGGATGGATGGGTGGATGGATAGATTTGTGGATGGGTAGATGGGTGGAATAGTGGATGGGTGAATTAGTGGATGGGTAGATGGGTGGGTGGGTAGATTAGTGGATGGGTGGGTGGGTGGGTGGATTTGTGGATGGGTAGATGGGTGGATTAGTGGATGGGTGAGTGGGTGGATTAGTGGATAAGTGAGTGGATGGGTTAGTGGATGGGTGGATTAGTGGATGGGTGGGTGGGTGGATTAGTGAATGGGTAGATGGGTGGGTGGGTAGATGGGTGGATTAGTGGATGGGTAAATGGGTGGATTAGTGGATGGATGAGTGGGTGGATTAGTGGGTGAGTGAGTGGATGGATTAGTGGATGGGTAGGTGGATGGATTAGTGGATGGGTGGATTAGTGAATGGGTAGATGGGTAGGTGGGTGGACCAGTGTTTTCTGCCTCCAGCCTGGCCTGAAAGCACTTCCCTAGCTGGGTGGAGCGAAAGCGTCTCAGGAAAGCTGCCTCAGACCCCCACCCCCCATCCCCGCCCAAGCAGGAGACAGATCAGAGCCCTCTGAGTCTTATTTTTCTCTCTTGGCCTTGCCTGGCAGGGGTGGGGAGACACACTTCAGGCAGGTGACAGCTGGAGGCTTGGAACCCCAGGCTGTCAGCCCTCCCATGTGGCAGGAGGGGAGGACGTTTTCCATCTTCCAAGGCTCTGGCTGGAGATCTAGGATCTGAATTGCTGGACCATGAGCCAGGCAGGCCCTTCTCGCCCCAGATGGGCCCCAGGGGCCATGGAAGCTTCTAGGTCAGGCACACCCACCCCGACAGGTATCAGGGACTTGGTGGAAGAAGCCCCCTACCCTGCCAAACCTGCTCCCTCCGCAGTCTCTTTAATTTGCTTCTGCAGAAAATATGCTAATAGAGGCAGTGGAGACTGTTCAGAAAAAGAGCTGACCTCAGCATTTCCCGCAGCACAGCCTCACTTCAGCAGCCTTCGGGGGGCGGGGGGCAGGGCAAAGAGGGGGAATGGGAATAGGGAGCCCTGTGGATTCCTCTAATTCCTGCATGGAATCGCCCCCTGGCTGCTCCCTTCCCCACTCACCCTGGAGGCCAGCTTGCCTCAGTTTCCCCATCCAAGGTCAGTCACATGGCCTTGGTCCTGTGGCCCAGCGGAAAAGACGAGGGGTCCTGAGGCTTCCTCCCGCAGAGCCCCTGGGCCAGAAACCCAGCGGAGGCTCAGAGCGGGACACAGCAGGGACCCCTGCTTCCCTGCGCCTCAGCGACCATTCTATGCAACGTGATCAAAGGCTCCAGGGACCCTGAAGGGAAAGGCAGACTGTGCCTGTGTGGGGGCCGTCCACGTGCGTGTGCATGGAGGGGTACATGTGCCACAATCCTGGGGCAAAGTGGCTTCTGACCCAGGGACGCCCCCAGCCCGATGGGTAAACAAGGACAGAACCACATGCTGGGCCCCTGCCCCTCCCTGTCAGTGTCACAGAAAGGGAAACTAAGGCTGGGAGAGAACTATGCCAGCCCCGGATCCCGCAGTGTGGAGCCCAGTCTCTCCCGCCTGCTGAGGGAGGAACTCCTCCCAGGTGGCCCATGGCCCCACCCCAGGTCCTGCTGGCCCAGCTGGGCACCTGTCCCAGGCTCCCACCAGAAGTGGCTCTCAGGGCCCCTCTAAGCCAGGAGGTGCTGGGGGTGGACCTTTTGTCACAGCTGGGAGAGGGCCCAGGAGAGGGACCACAGGTATCCTCCACCTAGCCGCACCTGCTCTTCCCATTGCTGCAGGCTCTGCTGACACCTGCTGGCCAGGCATCCCATCACCATAGCAACCATGCTGGGCCTTCCAGCCCCACAAGGGCAGAGGGGGTAGGGGTCACCCTGGGAGGGTGCCGGGTGTGTGGACAGTTCCCATTACTCTCAGTAAACACTGTGCACCCAGCCCACCTACCTACCCTCATCTCTCTCCACGCCACACCCAAGCCCCCCCTACCTACGCCCCCTATTCCACCACTTCCCACTCTCGTCCCTCCTGCCCGACATCGCCCCGAGCTCAGAGGGTCTGTGCCCGGACCCTGGGCCTCACGGGACGCCCCTAATCAGCAGCCCCAGTTGAATCTTCATCTCCTACGGGGCCTCCCAGTTTCCCACCTCAGACATGGTGACCCACTTGAACCCCCGAAGGTAGGGGGACCTCCCACCCACCTCAGGTCCTCTGGGTGCCCCCCTCCATCCCTCGGCCTCTGCCCAGTACACTTCATCGCCTCTTCTACATCCTGAGCCAAGCCCACCAACCCTCGCCTGGCTGTCTCACCTGGGTCCCATTACCCCTTCCTTAGCTGGACAGCTGTCACCTCCCAACCCAGGCCTGGCCCCCAGCTCCTCTGTGGCCCTTCCTCAGGCTGGGCTACATCAGCCTGCTATTCCCACCCAGGGGCTCTAAGCATGCCATTCGCCCTCCCCAGAGCCCTTTTCCTAGCTTCCTCTGTCTCCAGCGAAGCCTTCCAGAACATTCAAGCATCTGTGACTTCCTGGGCCCTACCATTGTCAGGGGACAGTCCGTCCCCCTGCCAAGGAGCTGCCCCCACAGCACGGCCATGATTGTGAGGTCCCTGTCCCGTCCCAGTTGAGCACTGTGGGGCATTTGCTGACCTGGGCACAGTCACAGCAGAGGGAGGCACAGAAAGGGGAGGGCATGAGATGCGGGAGGGACGGCACCAAGCATTGAACAGAGTCGTGCCCCCTGAGAACACAGACTCTCAGGCTGACAGAGAGAGCAGCACGGCCCAGATCCACAACAGTCATTAAACCTGCACATCAGAAAATGGTTTAGGGGACTCTCTGTGCTCCTTGAAATCCAATATGCCCCATTCTGTAGTAGCCACGTATTTTTGGTAGGCCCTGACTGGTCCAAGCAAATCAGGGTGTGCTTATCTCCCTGGTAACTGCTTCAGAAATGGGAATAAACAAGGAACTCCCAGCCCAGGTGGCCAGTAACTATCCCAAACTGTATCCTTAGAGGCGCTACTGAACTGCTGGATCAATCCTGACCTGAAGCCTACACACACCATTTGTTCATCACAATAAACCCTCTTTCTTGTTAAGCTGGTGTGAGCTCGTTTTCCCATGATTGGCTCCCAAACAATTGCACCAAGCACTGAACAGACTCAGGGACTGAGGTGCCCCGAGAGTCAGCGCAACAAATGAGGCCCCTCAGGAGCCAGACAGAGCAGTCTCCAGGCGGCAATAAAGCAAGGAATGCCTCTCTGGCATCAGGAGGATCAAGCTGTATTTTAAAAGGCACCAGAAGGCCTGGGAAATTGTACCTCTTGGATCGCAAAGGCCTGCAATGCCTCTCGAGAGGCTGGGTGGGTGGCGGAGGTGGCTGGCCTGGGAATGGTGTCAGGCCCCTCGTTCGCCAGATCTCGGGGCCACGTCCCATCCCGGCAGAATGCCGCCCCACCGCCGTGCCCAGCTGGCCCGTGTCCACAGCCCGCCCCCCAATTCTCCCGGGCGGCTGTGCTGCCAGCTTCCCCGCCACCAGAGCCTCCTGGAAAACTGCCCGCAAGTTAAAAGAGATTTCTTTCCAGCAGACATCACTCCGGCAGACCCGCAGCCTTATCTTCCCCTTCCAGAACGAGTGTTGTTCATTTCACTTCCTAAAATAAAATTTCAAAACCTAAACCACAAACTGAAAAAACAGGTGGGGCCATTTCAGGATCTGGCTGGAGCTCCTCTTCCAGCTGATAAGGAGCAGCCAGTTGCTGGGTAACAGCAGAGAGCCCGCGGGGAGAGAAGCACCCAGCGTCTCCAGGGCACCCCACTACCCCCTACAAGAAGACGACTGGGCGTGAGCAGGCCCAGGGCACCCCCCGAGGCCCTTCTCATCCTAGAGAGGTTTCACCCTTAAGTATCTGGGGGACCAAGCAGGTCAGGCAGTGGAAGAGAGGAGCCCAGCCCGCCTGTGCAGAAACAGCGAAAACCCTTGACAGATCAAAAATGCCAACTGACTGCTCTCTGGGGGAGGCACTCAGGAAACGTCCGTGAGCAAAAGTACATTCGCCCCGGGAGCACGGACGGGAGCTGCTGCTGGACGTCCTGGAGACAGCTGCAGAGGAGAAGCCACGGGGTTCTGCCTGGCCCGGCCCTGGCCCCCTAAATAACTGGTGGGAGGGCACAGACGTGGCTTGATGGCATGAACAGCTCATCCAAAAAGTCAGAGACCAAAACCGTTTCGTTTCACCCCTGTCCGCCCCCAACAAAACCAGACGAGCAGGGCTCTCCGTGTCGGGCGGGGACCCCTGCCCCGTCCCCATCAGCAAATGGGTGTGCAAAGGGTTTGAAGCATCATCTGCAGGTGGGACCACCCTGCCGGCCCCCCCACCCGGCCTCTGCGGTTGGGCCCCTCCCTGCCGAGGCCTCTCCTTCCACCTCTCTCCCTCACCAACCGTATTTGTATTTTCTCTTTCTTCTTTGGAAGCGGCGCTGTTCTGAGATAATAGTGCTTCTGGGAAACCAGGCTGAGTCTTGTTTGTTCAGAGAAAATATTTCTCTTTCACACACAAGTGCTGTGTGTACTCCATAAACTGCCCCCTCTGCTTCTGCCCCCGCCCACCTTTCTCCTGGCATCTGTCCCCACATCCCTGGCTGGGCCCAGGCAAGGGGAGGCTGGGAGGCGGGGTCTGGCTGGGGAGGCGAGTGGGGTCCAAGGAAGGGGCCCCACGGCACACTGAGGCCTCGGCAGAGGGTCTGTAGGCTGGACAAGCTGCCTCCAGCCCAGCCGGGGCCTCAGTTTCCCCGTCCCCAGCAGGGACCGTAGTAGCACGTGGCTCCAGATCATTCTGAGACCACACACATGCGTGCACACCTGTAGCTTTACCAGCTCCAACCCCATGTGACTACTCGGACGTACTGGGCACTGGGCTGGGGGTGGACTGGGGTGTGGACACATGGAAGCCCTGAGGCAGCAAACAGAGGAGGGTCCAGGGACTTAGAGAGCCTACTGCCTACCCAGTGGCCATGTGTGGCCCTGCACCAGCTCCCCATAGTGGGAGGGGGGGCAACTGGACTTCTCCGGCCAGAATGACCCTCCACCCTGTAGAGACAGGCGTGAGTGAGACAGTAAGGGCGCTCCTGCACCCAGGGCTTGCTCTCACTCTTGTGCACTGCTATGCTTTAATGTTTACAATTCTAAACCTATTTTGAAACAAAATCTCAACCATCAGATTTTTTTTTTCTTTTTCAGACATGAGTGTCCCGTGGAAACTGACTTGAGGCAAATTGGACTGAAGAGGCTCTCCCTCCCCCTGTGAATCCACGTCCCCAAGTCCCCATACAGTCAGCAGCCAGCCACCCCACCCCGGTTCCCAAGCAGGGTACTGGGACATGACAGACAGGCCTGCACCTTCCTGGGGGACCGGGCCGCCAGGGAGGAAACAGAGGAGCCAACGGGGCCGCCCGCTATGCGGCCGTGATCTGTCCACCACCAGAGGAGGCGGCCTGTTCCTTCCGCGGTGAACTCAAGCGGCAGTGCACACAAACGCCACCAATTCTAAGTAACTCTGGACTTGACATTTATTTCTAAGAATGCTTTCTGTTCTAAAGGAAAATGATGCCCAAACATTAAGTTTAGAAGAACACTCACTGTAGCTCTGTTTATAAAAGCAAAACCTGGAAAACACCCAGTGTCCAGTCCTTGGGGATCAGTGCAATAACTCAGGTGAAAATTAAAACTGTCACAAATCATGTTGTAGAAGATCGCGTCAAGACAGAAACACATGCATCACATAAACCTAGAGAGCGCTGGGCAAAGGTGTCTGTCCATAGGGCAGCCCTGGCCAGATGGCTCAGTTGGTTAGAGTATCGTCCTGAAGCACAGAGGCTGCCAGTCGGGGCACATACAGAAACAGATCGATGTTCCTGTCTCTCTTTCTCTCTCTCACTAAAATCAATAAATGAAAAATCTTTTTTTTTTTTAAGGATTTTTTTTTATTTTGTCTTTATTCATTTTAGAGAGGAAACACAGAGTGAGTTAGAGAGAAAGAGAGAGAGAGAGAGAAAGGGGGGAGGTGCTAGAAGCATCAACTCCCATATGTGCCTTGACCAGACCAGTGCAGGGTTTTGAACTGGCGACCTCAGTGTTCCCAGGTCGACGCTTTATCCACTGCGCCACCACAGGTCAGGCTAAATGAAAATCTTTTAGCCTGACCAGGCAGTGGCACAGTGGATAGAGCATTGGACTGGGAGGTGGAGGATTCAGGTTCAAAACCCCACGGTCACCAGCTTGAGCACGGGCTCATCTAGTTTGAGCAAGGCTCACCAGCTTAAGCCCAAGGTCGCTGGCTTGAGCAAGGGGTCACTCAGTCTGCTGTAGCCCCCCAGTCAAGGCACATATGAGAAAGCAATCAATGAACAACTAAGGACCCGCAATAAAGAACTGATGCTTCTCACCTCTCTGTTCCTGTCTGTCTGTCCCTATCTGTCCCTCTCTCTGTCTCTGTCACAAAAAATAAAAATAAAATAAATACTTTTTATAAAGTTGTTCATAGGGCAAAATCCCTTTGTAATTATTTTTTATTTTTCAGAGACAGAGAAAGTCAAAGAGAGGAATAGATAGGGACAGACAGACAGGAACGGAGAGAGATGAGAAGCATCAATCATCAGTTTTCTGTTGCTGTTGCGACACCTTAGTTGTTCATTGATTGCTTTCTCACATGTGTCTTGACCGTGGGCCTTCAGCAGACCGAGCCACCCCTTGCTGGGGCCAGCGACCTTGGGTCCAAGCTGGCGAGCTTTTGCTCAAACCAGATGAGCCCACGCTCAAGCTGGCAACCTCGGGGTCTTGAACCTGGGTCTTCCGCATCCCAGTCTGACCCTCTATCCACTGTGCCACCGCCTGATCAGGCCCATTGTAATTTTTTAATACATACTTACATGTGTAAGTCCAAAGAGAAAGAGGCTAAAAAGATCATACTCTGAAATGTTAATATTGGGATTCAATTATTTTCCTTTTTTTTTAACTATATTTATGTTTTTTATTTATTTGTTTGTCTGTTTGTTTATATTCAGTGAGAGGAAGAGAGACAGAGACAGATACCCACATGCACCCTGGCTAGGATCCACCCGGCAAGCCCACTAGGGGGTGATGCTCTGCTCATCTGGGGCACTGCTCTGTTGCTCAGCAACCAAGCTCTTCCTAGTGCCTGAGGCAGAGGCCATGGAGCTATCCTCAGCATTCAGGACTAATTCCAATTGAGCCACGGCTGCGGGATGAGAAGAGAGAAAGAGAGAGAGAAAGAAGCGAGAAGGGTAGGAGTAGAGAAGCAGATGGTCGCCTCTCCTGTGTGCCATGACTGGGAATCGAACCTGGGACATCCACATGCCAGGCGGACACTCTACCACTTATCCAACTGGCCAGGGCTTGTTACGTATTTTTTTAAATAAGTATTTATTAGGGAAAATAAAAATAAAAAGAATGATTAAAAAGCCAAATTCAGCCTGACCTGTGGTGGCGCAGTGGATAAAGCGTCGACCTGGGAACACTGAGGTCACCAGTTCAAAACCCTGCACTGGTCCGGTCAAGGCACATATGGGAGTTGATGCTTCCAGCTCCTCCCCCCTTTTTCTCTCTCTCTCTCACTCTGTGTCTCCTCTCTAAAATGAATAAATAAAAAGAAATTGAAAAAAAAATTTTTAAAAAAAAAGAAAGAAAGAAGAAAAGAAAGGCCAAATTCAGCCTGACCAGGCGGTGGTGCAGTGGGTAAAGCATCGGACTGGGATGCAGAAGACCCAGGTTCGGGACCTCGAGGTCGCCAGCTTGAGTGCGGGCTCATCTGGTTTGAGCAAGGCTCACCAGCTTGAGCCCAAGGTCGCTGGCTCAAAAGCAGGGGGTCACGCGGTCTGCTGTAGCCCCTACCCCCCGTCAAGGCACATGTGAGAAATCAATCGATGAACAGCTGAGGAGCCGCAACGAGGAATTGATGTTTCTCATCTCTCTCCCCTCCTGTCTGTCTGTCCCTCTCTCCGCCTCTGCCACATTAAAAAAAAAAAAAATCTTAGAAGGGGATCTTCTTTTAAAATTAATTAAATAAATAAATATAATTAAAATTTTTTAAAAAGCCAAATTCAATAGGACAATGGTAATTAGCAGCCATTAGTCTGAACAAGGTCAGAAGTCGTGCACAAAGGTAAGCTGTTCATTCTGTTTGGAAGTACTGGACCCCGGGGACAGCTCCCCAGAGGTGGCCCAGTCCTCTGGATTGAGAGGGACGAGGCAAATCACAAGAGGAGAAGGACAACAAAGGCAGAGGGAACATGTATCCAACCGACAGCAGACAACTGGCACCCGCATGCCTCCCCCAGCCTGACTCGTCAGACAGCCAGGGCCCCAGCCTTGACCTCAGGGCAGGAGCGGAGTCTATGTTCTCCACGCTCTCTGGGTCTGTCAGGAGCAAGGTACGCAAAAAGTGTTAGGAAGCACACTTCTTTTTATTTACATAAAAATAAAGAGCCTCGCCTCCCTAAGGTAGAGAGTGTTTATAAATCAATGAGAAAATAAATAATGGAAAAAGGAAAATCCCCATGGTCTTTAAACCATATAAAAAAATGCTTAGAAGTGCCTGACCTGTGGTGGCGCAGTGGATAAAGCGTCGACCTGGGAACACTGAGGTCGCCAGTTCAAAACCCTGCACTGGTCTGGTCAAGGCACATATGGGAGTTGATGCTTCCAGCTCCTCCCCCCTTTCTCTCTTTCTCTCTCTCACTCTGTGTCTCCTCTCTAAAATGAATAAAATTAAAAAAAAAATAAACTAAAAAATATGAAAAATATAGAATAGTTAAAAAAAATGCTTAGATTTGCTCGTGAAAAAAACGTTTGGTAAAATTACAACGAGATGCTATTTTCACCCACCAACTTGGCAAAATCCAAAAGTTAGCGGAAAACCCTCTATTGGCAAGACCGGGAAACAGATGCCCTTGTACGCTGTTACTGTGAAGGTAAATTGGTCCCATCAATCCCTGTGGAAGACAAGTTAGGCAGGACCCATCAAAATAACAAATGCATATACCCTTTGACCGAGCAATTCTACTCTTGAGAACTTATTTTAAAGAGATTTGCTCATGGGTAAAATAACAGATACACCAGTTATTAACTACAGCATTGTATGTAATCATAAAAGACTGAAAACCATCTAAATGGTCAACCACAGAAAATAGGTCAAGTAAGTTGTCATCCGTCTACCCGCTGGAATATTACGCAGCTGTCAAAATGGACTAAAGAGGCGACAGAGACAAAAACAGCCAAGTAAGAACCTTCGAAAATTCACCCGTTCACAAAAGCAACAACAGCCTGACTTCTAGTGGCGCAGTGGATAAAGCGTCGACCTGAAACAGTGAGGTCACCGGTTCGAAACCCTGGGCCTGCCCGGTCAAGGCACATGTAACAAGCAATCAATGAACAACTCAAGTGAAACAACTATGAGTTGATACGTCTTGTCCAACCCTCTCTAACCCCATCTCCTCTCTCTGGAAAATCAATCAATCAATAAAAAAAATATTTTAAAGCAACAACACCAAAAACAATGGCAAAAATGATCAAAATCAACTTTTTCAGAATTCTAGGAATTAACCAGAGGCCTGCAGCCACCTGGGGAGTGTTTCTTCCGAAAAAAATGACTGAATCTTGCTAAGAACAATCACATGAATGTACTCCTATTCCAAAGTCAGTTATAAAAAAAAGAAGAAGAAAAAGAAAAAAAACAATAATAAGGTTTAAAAATGAAGGCTAGCCTGACCAGGCGGTGGCACAGTGGATAGAGCATCAGACTGGGATGCGGAAGACCCAGGTTTGAGACCCCGAGGTCGCCAGCTTGAGCGCGGGCCCATCTGGTTTGAGCAAAAGCTCGCCAGCTTGGACCCAAGGTCGCTGGCTCCAGCAAGGGGTTACTCGGTCTGCTGAAGGCCCGCGGTCAAGGCACATGTGAGAAAGCAATCAATGAACAACTAAGGTGTCGCAACGGCAACGAAAAACTAATGATTGATGCTTCTCACCTCTCTCCGTTCCTGTCTGTCTGTCCCTGTCTATCCCTCTCTCTGACTCTCTCTCTGTCCCTGTAAAAATAAATAAATAAATAAATAAATAAATAAATAAATAAAATAAAAAGTAAAAATGAAGACTAGAGTCCAACTCTGATCAAACCTCTGGATCCAGCTGCCAATTTGCAGAAAATACCGATGTGCTAAACAGCACCGTGGGATGTAATCAGCCAGATCCACACTGGGAAATTCCCCCGGGCTCCCAAATAGAAAATGTTCAGACAAGAAAGGGATGGACAGGCACCTCTGGACAAGACTTAAGAAAAGATACAGCACCTGACCTGTGGGGGCGCAGTGGATAAAGCGTTGACCTGGGAACACTGAGGTCGCCAGTTCAAAACCCTGCACTGGTCTGGTCAAGGCACATATGGGAGTTGATGCTTCTAGCTCCTCCCTCCTTTCTCTCTCTCTCTCTCTCTCACTCTGTGTCTCCTCTCTAAAAATGAATAAAATAAAACGAAATTAAAACTTAATCTTTATAAAGAAAAAAAAAGAAGAAGAGATACAGCAACCTAAACTGTGAGAGACCGAGCGGCAGTGTCCCGGGTGATGGGGCAAAGGCAGCGCAAGGCAGTGGTGGCGCAGAAAGGTGGGAGACTGTGGACCTCGGGAGGGAGCCACGGCAGGTGACATCTCCTGTCTCTCATTACTTTATGATACCTTATCACCATGTGTGTTTTGTGGAATCATCTACAATGATGTTTTATTTTCCAAAAACAGAAAAGAGTAAGAGAAATGCAAACCTAGCCTGACCAGGCGGTGGTGCAGTGGAGAGAGCGTCGGACTGGGATGCGGAGGACCCAGGTTCGAGACCCTGAGGTTGCCAGCTTCAGCGCGGGCCCATCTGGCTTGAGCAAAAAGCTCGCCAGCTTGGACCCAAGGTCGCTGGCTCCAGCAAGGGGTGGCTCGGTCTGCTGAAGGCCCGCGATCAAGGCACATGTGAGAAAGCAATCAACGAACAACTAAGGTGTCGCGATGGCAACGAAAAACTAATGATTGATGCTTCTCATCTCTCTCCGTTCCTGTCTGTCTGTCCCTCTCTCTCTGACTCTGACTCTCTCTCTCTCCCTGTAAAAAAAAAAAAAAAGAAAAAAATGCAAACCTACTTCTTCCCTACCAGGAGGGGTGGGCAGCTTTGTGGCCTGGAGATATGTTGAGTGTCCCCTGGCGTGGGGCCTGGCACGGGTGGCCAGCGGGCAGGCCACGGCCATCGGGGGAGGAAAGCTGAGAGTCTGGATTTCAGGGAACCAAGGTAACCACTCACAAAGCTCATGGCTTCTCTCCAGCTCCGTCCCCCATACCCAGGGAAAGGTGCCTGGACCCACATGGTCATAGGGTCTAAGGATCAGGGCGTGGACATCTTTGCGGGCCATATCCTACCTCCACAGACGGCCTGATTTTTTTTTTTTTTTTTTCCGGGAAAGAGAGTCAGAGAGAGGGATAGACAAGGACAGACAGACAGAAACGGAGAGAGGTGAGAAGCATCAATCACTAGTTTTTCATTGCCGTCGCAACACCTTAGCTGTTCATTGATTGCTTTCTCACGTGAGCCTTGACTGTGGGCCTTCAGCAGACCGAGCAACCCCTTGCTGGAGCCAGCGACCTTGGGTCCAAGCTGGCGAGCTTTTACTAAAGCCAGATGGGCCCACGCTCAAGCTGGCGACCTCGGGGTCTAGAACCTGGGTCTTCTGCATCTCAGTCCAACGCTCTATCCACTGCGCCACCGCCTGGTCAGGCCAGATGGCCTGACTTGACGCTGCCGGGATCCAGGCCCGAGGCCAGTGGAGGAGGAGGATGAGTGGGAGGGAGGTGCCTGGGGTCTGCCTGAGACCACACTGACCCTGGCAGAGCCAGCTGGAGTTGGCTAAGCGCCCCCCCCCGACACAAACTTGGAGACTGTATGTGATCACCACTGGAGAGGACTTACGGCGTCTGAAATTTATTAAATTCAGTTGATCTGCGTTTGCTCATTTATATGCCTTAATAACCACGTCTGTACTGGGGCACCAGCCGGTTGGTGATCAGTGAACTTCGTAGTTGGGAGGTGACCTCCCGGGCCTGAGACCTGGCTCATCTCATCCTTGTGGGCAGATGCTAAGCCCACACCCCCAAATACAATTCCGCTCCTACAGTCTCCTGAAGGCTCCTTCCAGCCTTGGAAAAATTCATCCTTTAGACCAGACATTTCGCTAACGAGAGTCTCCTAGGGAAGTAACTAGATAGAAAGGAAGACTCCAGCACAAGGGTGTTCCGAGCAGCTTGCCTTGGAAGAGTGACTAATTAGAGACAAGCTAACTGTCCCACAGCGGGGGACCAGCAAGCCACATCATTAAAATGCCGAGTCTGGAAGAACACGGGCCAGATGTCTCCCTCTCGGTGAGCGTGAAGCGGGCCCCGACGTCCGACAATCACAGCGATGGACAGACGGACGGACGGGTCTTACTTTACAAGCTCGGAGTGAGGACACAAAGAACGTGAGGCGAACGTGAGGATGGCATGGCTTACCCTCTCCTCTGTGTGAGTGTGTGGATGTGGGTACATGCTACATCCGTGTGTGTGAGCCTGTGTAAGTGTAAGGGCAGGCATGCATGCAGAAATGCACGGGAGGTCTGCATGTGCATGCCAGTGTGCATGCACGCATGTGTGAGCACAGGGGCGGGTTAGAATGGATGGGGTAGATGCAGAGGATTGTGTGTGTGTGTGTGTGTGAATCCACGCATGTGCTTGTGAGAATGGGTAGGACTGGACACGTGTGATATGAGTTCGTACGTGTGTGCATGTAGGTGTGAACGCATGTGGCTGAGTGCATGACTGACTGTCAGATGAGTGTATAAGTGTGAATGTGAGTCTGTGAATCTGTGGTGTATAGCTGTGGATGAACGGGAGGGTAAATGTGAGCGTGCGTGTTGTGAGTGCAAGGCCCCTGAGTGTGATTGGCTGCGTGTGTCCTTGGGGGCCGGGCTCCTGGGGGACAGGCCTTCCCTGCCGGTTTGGCTCAGAGCCCAGACCCCGCGACCCCAAGAATGCCTTCGCCAGCAGCCGCACATAGATGGTCTGGCCCAGGCGCCTGGTCTGCACAGGCTGTGCCCCTCACACGACGGTCCACCCGTGCTGCCCCTGGGACGGGAGGCCAGTGCGGGCCCCGAGCAGCTTCCACTCCTGGCCCCTCCTCATGCAACTCCCCCCGCGCCAGGAATGGCCACAGGAGCCTGGGCTTCAATCAAACACAAAGCCAGTGGACAACCTTGACCCTGAGCCCCACAAAGGAAGCCACGGGAAGGGTCCAGCCAGCCCTTGCCCTCAGTGTCCCTGGACCTGAAGCGGAAGATGCCAGCCTTCCACGGGGAAGCAAAGGTGAGAGGCATCGGGTCATTTCTGCGAGGAAAGCCCACCTGCAAAGAGGGACTGGCCTTTCCACAGAGGCCTCCCTGACCCCCAACCCAGACTGCAACCTTTTCCTCCTCCCAGGCCTGTCCCTTCCTTCCTGGGTAACCTTGACGTCAGCCTGGAACTCAGCTCAGGTGGGCAGCCTCAGAGGGCCGGCCCTGCCCCTGCTCCCTCTCCCTCCCCCTCACCCCCCACTCCTGGCCCTGGGTGCCTTCATGAACCGGGCCACCTTCTTCCTGGGCTCCGGGGCCAAGATAAGCCGACCCGTAGGCTGATGGGTGTGCAGCCCAGGGCCGGTCACTGACCCCAGCCTCAGTCCCTCTTCCTCGGAAAGGTCAGCACTGCACGGCAATGTCTTCTGCCTTTGGGCAAGGGAACCTGGCCATCAAGTCCTGTCAGGAGCCTCTGGGGACAGTCGGAGCTGTTCATTCTCGACAACCGACGCCCCCTCCGTGGTGCCACCCAAGGCTTCCGACGCAAACCTGCAGACCCGTGGGATCTGGGCTTCCTCATCTCCAGCACGGAGCGGGACTTTCCCCGGGGTCAGTGTGGTTGGTTTTGAGGCTCAGTCTATCAACACTGGCCAGGCTGCCCTACACATTCAGTCACCTCCGAGTGTGGCCCAGGGCCCTTCCAGGCCACGCAAAGCATGTCACATGACCGCTCCTGTCCCAACAGTGCTCCCCTAGAATGACGCATCCCATCAGGAGACGCATGGGGAACATGAGTCCTCCCAGACTCAGGCAGCCTCCACCGCATCCCGATAATGCCTTGTCCCGATGCATTGAGGTCACAGGTTTGATCCCCGGTCAGGGCACCTACGAGAAGCAATCAATGAGTGCACAACTAAATGGATCTAAGTGAAACAATGAGTTGATGCTTCTTTCTCCCGTCCCCTCTTTCTTTCAAATCAATGTAATTATTTTTAATGGTTAAAGTGGCAAATATTATGTGAATTCTAGAACAATTTTGTTTTCTAAAAAGCTTCCCACTGAGCCTGACCAGGCGGTGGCGCAGTGAATAGAGCGTCGGACTGGGACGCGGAAGACCCAGGTTCGAGACCCTGAGCTCGCCAGCTTGAGCGTGGGCCCATCTGGCTTGAGCAAAAGCTCACCAGCTTGGACCCAAGGTCGCTGGCTCCAGCAAGGGGTTACTCGGTCTGCTGAAGGTCCGCGGTCAAGGCACATGTGAGAAAGCAATCAATGAACAACTAAGGTGTCGCAACGGCAACGAAAAACTGATGATTGATGCTCTCATCTCTCTCTGTTCCTGTCTGTCCCTATCTATCCCTCTCTCTGATTCTCTCTGTCACTATACAAAAACAACAATTTCCCACTGATTTGAGAGAGAGGAAGGGGGAGAGAGAGAGAGAGAGAGAAGCATCAATTCACTGCTCCATTTAGTTGTACATTCATTGGTTGCTTTTCATGTGCCCTGACCGGGGATCAAACCCATGACCTCGGCACACCAGGATGATGCTCTATCCACTGAACTGCCTAGCCGGGGCCTTTACAACCTTTTTTAATGTATGTATTTTTTTAAAAAAGAAACCCGACTCAGGCCCCATGGCCCTCAGATAAGGCTGATGCTGCTGATGGGCTCTGCCTACTGTCGGCCTGCCAGTCACCAGGCACTGTCCGTGCCTGAGCTGCCATCAGGCCATAGTAAGTCTCTGTGCAGGGAGCAGCTTCGGGCCCGTGGGCACCCTGTGCCCCCGCCTGCCAGCCCCCTCTGGCCTCGGCCTCCCCCACCTGCAAAGGCTGACCCAGCGTCCAGTCCTCTTCGGGCCTCACGTCTCCATCCAGGTATCCCAATCCAGCCAAGCAAGATGTCCATCCTTGACGTGTGGACTGCAGGTGTCAGGCATGCCTCTGCCGCCCTCTTGGGCTGGGGACAGGGTCCCTGGGGAAAGGTCGGGAATGTTCCCGCTGGAAGGACCACACCACTACCTACCTGGCTTTCTAAATCAAGTCCACTTTATTTGAAACTTTCCACATGCCACAAATGTACATAAAAATGGCCATCCAAAATGTAGTCTGGACACAAAACTCAGGGGCAGGCATCGCCAGACAGGCAAGGTCTGTGTCAAAAGGCTGGTGACCCGTATTCGGTCATTTAGCACCCTGTCACTCACAACTGCGAGCCCCCCCAGCGACCAACCCACCCCCTTATTCAACATGCTGGGCTCAACTGTTTCCAGTCAGAACCGCACTCGGGCGGTGGCGGGTGGAGGGAGGGCTGGTGCCAGGGCTGGAAACGGCACTAAGGGCCACAGTGTCACATGTCACATGCCCACCTGTGCACAAGCACAAAAGCTTGCACATGCCTGCACACACCCACCCCGGCGAGCAAAGTGGCGCCTCCTCCCTCGGACCCTCTCTTCCAGGCCCAGCCTTGGTTCTGTGACCCGGCCTGGCCTGGCACGGGGCGCAGAGGGCCCGGACCCTGTGATGTGAACGCAGAACCCCACACTTGAGTGGTTCAGGAAAGAGCTTTAGAAAGTGGAGTCGTTCAGACACCCAGATGACATTGCTCGGACAATGTGAGGCCCATAATTTTGTTTCGTTTTTAACTTTTGCGGGTATTTGTTCATCATGAGCAGTAGAGCCTGGACACTTCTAACTGGAATCCTGTGTCCTCAATGCAAATGGGACCAGTGACCATCCCAGGGGCCAATGAGCCCCTCCCTCACAGCCCTGTTCTTTTTCTGTGGGTGTGGAGGTGGGACCCAGGCGAAGCCAGAACAAGTGCCCACATCTCCACCCATGTCTCCCTCACCTCGGGCTTTATGGCTGAAACCGCCGGGACATGCTGTCAACGACCACACTTGATCATCCTCACCCATTAACTTTTTCTTACAAGGACTGAGCAATTTTCAAATCCTAAAGGAGCAAACGAGGGCAGAAGGCAGTGGGAAGCTGCTGGTGCCCCCATGCCACTGAGGACCTGAGGGTGGGTCTGTCAGGCAGGGGCCTCCTCGGCACAGACTGGGGGGTGCAGACATGAGCGGGGTCACACGTGCTGGCTCCAGACCCTCCTGTGGCCCAGCCCGGTCACCCAGCCTTTCCGGCCCGGGCCTCCACGCTGTCCCCTCGGCTGATTAAGGGAGTGAGGCCCTCCACACCCAGCCCTGCAGGGCTGCGCCTACCCCCGGCCAGGGCATCCACACACCCAGGCCTGCACGCAGATCACCTCCCATTGCGCGCGCAAGGGCCGTCCCTCAGAGGCCTGGCAGAGAAGGGACCCCACGGCTCGCTCCTCGGAAGGGCAGCTGAGAGACAGGGAGAGAGTGCCCCACTGTGTGGACAGGCAGCCTCCTGGGGCTCGGAACAGAAACACGTGCATGTGGAAACGAGCAAAACCACCGAGAGCAGAGAGGGAGCCTGCGGTCTCTCGCCCCTCGGGTAAAGCTGGCACCTGGAGGCCTGTGTGGCGGGCGGGAGGGGTCTCTCTTCTAACAAAGACATAAATGCCAGATCCCCCAGTCTCTCTCACACGCCACGCACAATGGAGCGTGCACACAAGCAGGCACTTGCTCGCACACACACACGCGAGACAGCAGACTCCGCGTACAGGTGTGTGCACGCTCACACGCACACCAGTGCTGACCAGGCCCGGCTCGGCAGGTGGCATATGGTCCACCACTTAACAGCCCGGCTCTGCCAACAGGGGACCATTAGGGTGGGTTCTTCTCCCAGCGTAAAATGATGCAGAATATAAATTGCAATTAACACCGGTGCCAAAATAGCACTTAGCGAGAATAAGCACATTATTAACATCTGGTGAAGCCTGTCTCGGGGGCGGGAGCGGCGGAAAGTCTTGCTCTAAGTAAAAGGATGGTCGCGGGGGACACCGAGCACACAGGTCTCCTGCTCTCCGAGGCTGCTCGCACCCCAGCCTCCTGGGAGCGGCCCCGCCCAGCCGTTTGTCGGCACAAACGATGGGGAAAGCGCTGGCTCATGAGAACAGCCATCTCGGCGAGAGTGAGCCCTGCTGCAGCCTCTGATCAACTCCCGGGGGGGCTCCCTCTCGCCCCTGCACCAGAGGGCCTGGGGGCTGGGGAGACAGCCGGACCCCTGCCTCCCTCCTAGGCTGCGTTCTGTTCCGGCCTCTAGGTGGCTGACAGGACACGCCCACAATGGCATGGGGTGCTCCCAGCCTCTCAGCCTCCACTCACAGCAGTGTGGCCTGAACAGGGACATGGGCCCTGCCTCCCTGGGGCCCAGGAAGTGATGGGACCCGGGCTGTCGCTCCCAGGTTGGGTCAGGATGCTGAAGGTGAAGGTGGGAGAGACAGAGCCCAGCTGCGGTATGGATGGGGGCAGGGCACCCAGAGCTCCCTCCCGAGTGAACAGGAGCGCTCCCCTGGCCCCACTGTGCACACATGCTGCACCCTCAGTCAGGGACGACCGAACAGAGCTGCTGGGCGGCCAGACCGACTGTGCTCAGGGAGAACCAGAGCAATGGAGGCCTGCCCCCCCCCCCCCAGCAGGACTGTTTGCCCCCTGCAGCCACCATCGCAAAGCCTCTGTGCCCCGTTGCCCAGCGGGGTGTGGACACTGAACTGTTTGCCCTCCACAGTCCCCAGGAAGGCATGTTAGTAATGCCAGGGGGCCAGGTCCCCCATCCTTTAACAGCAGGTAAACCATCACCATGGAAACAGCAGGAAGCCAGCCAGGCTGAGCAGGGGAAGTGTGAGCAGACCTCGTGGGCTCTGCAGCCCTAGCCCCGAGGGAGAGGGAGGTAGCGTGACCCAGGCTCAGCTGCAGGGAGCCACCCCGATGATGCCCCGTGCAGGAGGGTGTCACAGCTGAGAAGACAGAGGGTACTCTGGGAGGCCAGTCCTTGTTTTTGGAAGAGCTGCACTGAATTTTTTTAAAAGGACTCAATAAAGCTATCTGAAACAGGGTAATCTGACCACTGCTCTGGCCTCGAACATCCTTGCGGGGTTTTTTAATGAAGCCACATACACTTGTCTCCCCAGAACACAGGGAACTACCAACTCTAGCACTGAATGCTGGCCTTACTGGGAAGGAGAGCCCCAAATCTACAGCCACAAGACTCACAAGGTCCTCCCTGCACCACGCACAGTGGGCCAGAGGGGGCTGGTCTCACAGGGTGAGTTGCCCACCCACACGCACGGGCTGCCCCAGCGTCCACGTGGCCCAGCAGCGGGCAACCAGGAACACACGGGCAGAGGGACACTCCTAGGGTCTGAGGGACCTGGCCGGAGCCCCGAGGAGCCAGGGTGCCATGATCCCAGTCTCAGATGAAACGCCCGGCCAGGCCTGAGAGTCACCAACCACCAGCTCTTCCCGCCTGTTCTGCTCACACCATCGCACCCCAAATCCCGCTGCGCGACGAGTCCTCATAGGAGGAAGGAAGAGGAAGCGTCGGAAGCCCCGCAGGGCCGGGTGGGTGCAGGCCAGCCCAGGAGAGGCCTCCCTTGCCCTCATGACCCACTCAGGAGTCCCAGTGTCTGGCAGTGAACCGGGGATGCGCGGACAGGTGGCGAGCACCGGTGGTGGCCCAGGCAGGGGCCGGTGGCCTGCTTCCACAGCCAAGGGGAGGGTGCAGCGCGGAAGGAGCCCCGTCACCACCACAGGTTCGGCGGCTCCTCGGCCACTCTGCTCTTAAAGAGGGTGATCTCGTCCAGGTGCACCATGGGCACGTCCCGGATGACGTCGGCCAGGCCCTCGTGCAGCAGCGGGAAGACGACGACATTCAGCGCCGGCCTCTCGGCCTGGAAACTGAACCAAAGGGGAGCCGTTAGCGGGGCGTGCATGCGGGGCCCCCGGGCAGGCTGAGACGTGCCAGCACCGCCGGGGAGGGGCGGGGTAGGCAGAGGGGACCTGGCCGGTGGGGGTGGGCTTGTCACGCTTCCCTCTGGGCACAGAGGAGGCACCCACGGGGCATCAGGCAGAGTCATGAAGGCCGACTCAGGCCAGCCTGTCAAAAACACCCTGTACTCCTGGGTGGGAAGAGGCGGGTGACCCAGGAGGGGAGCGATGCCCATGTTGCTGCAGAACCAAGGACATCGCCCAGAGTGGAGTGGAGAGAAGGGACAGGGCAAACCACCACAGGCCACCCGGGAGGGGTACGAACTCCTGGTGGCTAGGAGCCAGGAGCCGTGTGTGAACATGTGACAAGTGGCTGTCAGACGACCTCCTTGCCACTGCACCCACGCGGTCCCTTCTGTGCAGTGCACAGAAAGCACTAGTGTACAATTTCCACGGAGCCTGGCGGGCCATCACACGCCCCCCTCCCCAAGACCCCATGCTCTGGCCAGGGCCGTGACCACCCCTCCCACCTGAGGAAGCGGGGCTGGGGAGGGGTGTCCGTCTCTCCCTGTCGGGTTGGGGCAGGCCCACGCAGCAGCCCGGAGACAAAACCAAGTGCCACCCGCAGCTCAAGGAGAAGGGGGGACGCAGCAGGCTCCAAGGAGCAAGACAGAGAGCCATCCAGAACCCAGGGACTCTGCTCAGGGAAAGAAGGGCCGTCCCTGGGGCCTCAGCAGGCAAGAGGCGGGGACGTGCCACACAACAGGGAGCCTGGGCATTTGCCAAACCTTAAACAAGGCCCCCACCCGGCGCCTGCCTGGAGGAACGGAAAACCTCCGTCCTGGCCTCTGCCCGCGGCCCCAGCACCGGATTAACGACTCATGTAAAGTAGATGCCAGAAAAGCACTTGTAAAACTTGATGTTTGGGCAATAAAGACGCTGAGGAAATGCCTCCCAGTCCTGTGCGCTGTTCTGCTCGCTCGAGGCCGGTGTTGTCTGTGACCGTGAACCTCGCAGGCAAGTCCGAGCCTGCACACCCGCTGTGCCACCGACTTGAATGGAAACAAAATATTCTCAGATGTGGGACGTGCGTGTGCGAGGCCACCTCCCGCCCTCCCAGGCTGTAACGAGCTGTCAGCTTGCTGAAGGGGACGGACTTCTCAGCAACAGCCAGGAATGCAGCCCGCGGCCCCGGGCGGCTCTGCCCAGCTCAGGGCAATGGGTAAGGCGCCACCACCAGAATTAACCCCTTCCCTCTGAAGGCTTCCCCTCGGTCTGCACCTGAAACAAGCTGAACTGGGACAGACGTCCAGCGAGCGCACCCAGTCCTCTTTCTCTGTCAAGCCCCTCCCTGGTCCCCAAGGAGCCTGCTACACTCTCAGCTGGACCCGCCCTGTCCCCGCCCTGTCCCCACGCAGAGATGGGCCTTGCACAGAGTGAAGCCTAAAGTCGGGGACAAGAAAGTAGGGAAGACAAATGCCCTTCCAAGTGCAGGGGTGGGGCCCACGGGGGGGGAGTGTGGGGGCCCACGGGGGGGGGGCCCACGGGGGGGGGTGTGGGGGCCCACGGGTGGGGAGTGTGGGGGCCCACGGGTGGGGAGTGTGGGGGCCCACGGGTGGGGAGTGTGGGGGCCATGGTTCCGTGTACTCTGTGGGTGACTGGCAAACGGGTTAGAATGTTCTCGTATGACTCAAATGTAGTTTGAAGTTTAAGTAAACAGAGTCAACAAGATGAGACAATACTCTTTCTGGCTGCCCTCGTGGCCAGGCTAGGCTGGTCACTGAAGGCAGGACAGGCCACCCTCGGGACCTCTCCCCTGACTGGGACTGATCACATCTCTAACAGCCTCTGGCCCAGAGTCACCAAGGACAAAGGCCAGGCCTGTGGGGTGACAGGTGCGCCCCACAGAGGCCTCCTGGTGCACTCCCAGGCCTGGCTCTGCCCTTGCTGGTGTGGGACATGCACGGGGTGGGAGCCCCAGCCTCCCTGGAACTGTGTTCCCCAGGATTGTCCCCGAGGCACCGAACAGGCCCCCACACAGGGCTGTGTCTAAGTTTGAACCCGGCAGCCGCAAACCCGGCCATGTTGCTCCCACAAGAGGCAGCCAGAGTGACCACCGAGGGGCAAGAAGAGACCCAGAGGAGCAGGTCGCCCGGGGCTTAGGCCACCCTGGACAGAAGGGCTGCCCCTCGAAGAGGGTCCGAGAGCATTCACCAGCGCTTTCTAAAAGTATGAGGAACCTTAAACTAACTCTGCCAGTTACAATGGCTGGAAGGGGCCACTGTACTGCAGAAGGATCCCACCCAAGGCCCTGAACACACGCCCAATACACACCCAGGGCACTCCAAGTCTTTGGCCCTGAGCCCCTGAGCGCTGCAGGAAGCGGAAAAGACTCTTTTACCTAAGGAATACCTGTTGGGTTCCTTTCTTTGCCTGAGAAATGAGAAACAAAATTAAAGTTGACAGCCTCTTCCCCCTAAAATAAAGGTCTTATAGAAAAGCCCAAGAAAGAAGATACTTTGTAAAAGTCGCTCACATTGTAACAATTGTGTTGGAGAATCACCAAGGCAGACGGTGGCCAAGAACCACACAGCCCACCTAGGACTGACGCGGAAAACCCACCACAGGTTCACGGAACCGACACTGCCTGGGGAGAGATGGAGCCCAGCAGCAGCAGCCGGGACTCTGGCCCGCCCGACAGTCCCCCTCAAAACCGGGAAGGGCGGCGGGAATTTTCCTGTCCTTGCACAGAGGATGGGGTCGGAAACGCTCTAGGTCGGCTGACGTCATCCTGCTCTAGTGTCTCCAGGCCTCGCTCGGAGCGACAGGACTGTGAATCCACAGGCCCTGGGCCGCTGGAGCCAGTCTGAGCCAATAGGCTCTGGGACAGACAGGCCCGATCAACAACTGCGTGTTCCAGACGGCCAGGATGCAGAGTGGGGGCGCCCCAGGGATCCTGCCTTCCCTCCCTACAGACGCCCCGTGCCTCTCCGGGGCACTAAGCAGGTTTCGCGAATCCTCCCAGAAGCCCTTCACATCTGCGAAGGCAAAGAAACACACTGCACCCCACCTCTGTCTTCAAACACATCTTGTTTTACGACTGAAGACACTCCCTTCAGGACTGTGAAGAGTGTCCTGGGCATGTTAGCAGCTGTGCACCGTCCGCTGACTGGACGCATCCTCATTCTCTCCCTGCCTCCCACTGGTGGACATTCGGGTTGTTTTCCGTATTTCACTAAAGCCAACAGCACTGCCGGCAAGAACTCCGTACAAATCTGTAGACGAGCCTTGTTTCTGAACCAGTCCTGCGGTGGGAGATGTGGGGTTTCTGATCTGCTGCTGGCTCAGCCTCTACAGACGCGGCCTGCCGACCCTGGGCGACAGGGCCTGTCCCCTCCACCACTAACACAGTGTGGTCGTTGCTGGGGTGAGGGGCTGCTGCTGCCTTCACGCTGAAGGTCACAAGATGCTGTAAACGTCACACGCAGAGTGCACGTGTGTGACCAGCGCCCACACTGAGACATCAGCCCCACCCAGAAGCCATGGCGCCCACCGCTCACTGCCCTGCAGGGGCAAGCACCCCCTCAACTTCTGCCAGAGGGAGCCAGCGCCTGCTTGGGAGCTTTCTAGGAACAGAACTGCTCTCAGTGAGGTCTGGGTCGAGCTTTTCCTATAGGTGAGGCCGAGTGTCTTCTGCTGGGCCTAAGGGGTCAGCTGCAGCCCGCGTCCAGTGCCGTTGGGCTTTGTGCCTGTTTGAACGGGGCCTCCGCTCTCGTCTGCCAGCACAGTCAGACCCATGTCTGCAGTGCGACTCAGACTTCTTAGTTTGTCCTTTTTTTATAGACAACTTTAAAACACATACGGATAGTCAACTCAGAGGACTATAAGTTGAAGACAACAGAAGCCTGGCCTGTGGTGGCACAGCGGATAGAGCGTCAACCTGGAATGCTGAGGTCTCCAGTGTGAGACCCGGGCTTGCCTGGGCAAGGCACACACAGGAAGCAACTATGAGTTGATGCTTCCTGATCCTCCCCCCTGCCTTTCTCTCTCTCTCCTCTCTCTAAAATCAATTTTTAAAAGATCTTTTAAAAAAAAAAAACAATAGTAAATATTCATCAACAGATGAGCAAACAAAACTGGTCTTTCCATATGCTGAAATAAATAACCAGAACGCGGGTTACAACACGGACGTTATGCTCAGTGAAATGAGCCAGTCACAGGAGAAATGTGATGTCACTCCACTTCTACGAGGTCCCTAGGAGTCAAGTTCACAGGGCCAGGAAGTGGATGGAGGGTGGTCGGCAGACGCTGGGGGGGAGGAAACGGGGAAGGACTTGCGAGTGCAGATGAAGTTTCTTTCGGGAACAATGAGAACGTTTTGGGAGTGGATAGTGCTGATGGTACACAAGACTTAATGCCACTGAACTGTGACGTTATAGGTAACTCACCACAGCAAAGCTGAGGAAGAAGAGCTGAACCCGTCAGCAGAGACATGGGGGAAGACGGGGTTTCTGGAGTTTCTAAGAAAGAAGGTGGAACGCCCAACGTGAAGCCCCTCGGGCTGACAGAGTGACAGCGGTTGGCGATCAGCGGGGACAAGGCCCCTGTGGACACTGGCACCGAGGAATGCCATCACAGGCAGAACGAGCACATCCGCACCTCGGATGGCTCTGACCACATACAGAGAAGGGTCAGGGCACAGCCCTCTCTGCCCCATATCCTGCTTCCTGGAGGTCGGTGTCAGTGCCTCCGCCAGTCGGACAGGGTACTGTGGGTCCTGGCGGGGTGTCAGAGGGTAGTGAAACAGCCACCCACTCGCAGGACGACCTCGACAATCCCCCAACCTCACAAAGCAGGGCTGCCTCACTGCAGAGAGGGGGAGGCACTGCCACCACATGACTGTCGGGGACAGCGTCGGTGCTGATGTTACCACCAGGAGGTTACAGCAGTGCCAGGAGGCAGGGACAACGGCTGTGACTTTACAGACAGGAAACTCGGCTCAGAGACGGAAGTGACTCACATGCTCAAAGTCACAGAACCGGTAAGAGAAGAGGCCAGATGTGAGCCCAGGTCAGGGGATCTGAGGACTTCAGCAGGATGCCACACGGACCAAAGCCAGGGGTGGATGGGTCTGCTGAAGGCCCGCGGTCAGGGCACGTGTGAGAAAGCAATCAATGAACAACTAAGGTGTCACAACGAAAAACTGATGATTGATGCTTCTCACCTCTCTCCATTCCTGTCTGTCTGTCCCTATCTACCCCTCTCTCTGACTCTCTCTCTGTCCCTGTAAAAAAAAAAAAAAAGAAAAGGCTCTCCACACGCAGCAATGTCGGGGGAAGCAGACGGGGGGCGGGGGGGGGGGCTCGCAGCCAGGACAGAGAGAAAGAATCGCAGGGCAGCTCCACGACAGTGGGCACAGGTCCAGCGCTGCAGGCTGACCAGGGCCAGGGGGCCCCTGGGTATGTCGGCCCGGCAGGGTGGCCGTGTGTTAATAATGTGGCCAGGACAGGACTCAGGGTTACTAGGAGAGACAGGAAATGAAAAGGAGAGGATAGCTCTGACCCTGGGCAGGGTGTCCCTGAATCCAGGGTGGACAGGGAAGCAAACACCCCAACCCAGGAAACGTGGGTGCAGCCCCGGCACCCACAAGGAGTTGTTGCTCTACACCGCACTGTCCTACACTGACTCCAGACTCCTCACGAGGCCCCCAGAAGGGCTCGCACGGGGAGAGGGTGGAAAAAAAGCCACTCTGATATGTGCGCAGGCCGACGGGCATGAGATCAGAGAAAGGGTCAAACTTGAAGGAGCAAAGTCAAGACATGGAAGACAGAGAACTGAGTGCTGGTCAGGACTGTGCTCAGTGCTGGACACACCCTATCTCCAGGGCTGTCTTGAACCTGCCTTACACCTGAGGCCAGTGCTTCTGAGAGGCGGGGGCCCAACGCCAGGTCCTGGGGGGCCACAGCTGTTGACGGCCCCGCTCCCCAGGGACAGCACTGCGGAGGTATCACTGAATCACAGGAAGCAGGCAGGTGGCGGGCCAGTGAGTGACAGAACAGCTAGGCACCAGTGCTTCCTGCCCCCCAATAATTCTCTGAGCTCAAGGCAGGTAGAGGAGTGAGGAAAGAGAAAGGCATTAGAAGAAGTGACAGGGAAGCCCAGCGCCTTGCTCTCAGGGCTCTCCACGTGGCCACCCCCAGACCGGGAGAAAGCAGACCAGAAGCTGGGGGGGTGGAGCGCGGGTTACGTGAGCCAGGGCGCCATCTGCTGGGCACTCGCAGGAGAGCGCGGGACCTCACTGCGCAGCGGCGGAGGCCTTCAAGGGCGGGGCAGCAGAAGCCTCGCTGGATGGCCCAGCCCCGCGGCAGGGACTGCGCCACAGAGAAGCATGGGCAGCAGAGACCACCGGGAAGATGTCCACGCAGATGTCCACCAAGAGGCCTCTCGCATCCGTCTCCAGGGCTGCGCTTCAGCCCTGCCACCAGCAGCTGGAGGGAAAGGCTGTCAGCAGATCCGGGTCTGAGCACAGACCGGGTGAACACAGATGACTGCAGCCCACGAGCTCCATCAGCATGGCCCCAGGAGACTGCGGGCGCCCTGCTTCCTTCCCTCTGGGTCCCGGCAACACTGTGCGTTCACCTCACAGAGCTTTCACGAGGTCTGAACAACAGAGGCAAAACACAGTGCTTACTGGGTCACTACTCGGTGAAGAGCAAGCCAGGCGCTGACCGGACAGCTCCGCTGGCCAGAGTACCCTCCCAATATACATGGGTTGCAGGTTTAATCCCCATCAGCGTACATGAGAATCAACCAATGAGTGCATAAGTAAGTGGAACAAATTGACATCTCTCTCCCTCTCTGCCCCTCCTTCTCTGTAAAATCAGTAGTGGCACAATGGATAGAGCGTTGGACTGGGACGTGGAGGACCCGGGTTCAAAACCCCGAGGTCGCCGACTTGAGCCCAAAGTCGCTGGGTTGAGCAAGGAGTCACTTGCTGTGCTGTAACTTTCCAGTCAAGGCACATATGAAAAAGCAATCAATGAACAACTAAGGAGCTGCAACAAAGAACTGATGCTTCTCCTTTCTCTCTTCCTGTCTGTTTCTATCTGACCTTCTCTCTCACACTTAAAAAAAAAAACCATCTATAGTTTTATTTATTGACACAGAAAATCCATAATACAGCATTAAATAAAAAAACTCATGACAAAAACCATAGGAGACATCCATCCACCTGTCCGCCAGCCACGATGAGCTCCAGTCAGTGGAACCGTGGGGAGCCTTCACTTAAAAACGGCTTGAGCCTGACCAGGCGGTGGCGCAGTGGATAGAGTGTTGGACTGGGATGCAGAAGACCCAGGTTCCAGACCCCGAGCTCACCAGCTTGAGCACAGGCCCATCTGGCTTGAGCAAAAGCTCGCCGGACCAAGGTCGCTGGCTCCAGCAAGGGGTTGCTTGGTCTGCTGAAGGCCCGTGGTCTGTGAAGACATGAGGTCTGCCCACTGGGCTACCGGGGCTCTCCTCAGAAATTTGAGAACAGCAGGGGCTCCTCCCTGTCAGCTGCCCAGCAGGGACACAAAGCTGGAGGGGAAGCTGCAACCCTCCCGGGCGTGCTGAAATGAGGGAGTCCACAATCAACCCTCCAGCAGGGCATTTCCTCAGAAGACCCAGCGCTTGGCGCCCCAGACCACCTGCCCGAGTCACGTTCTCTCCAGAAAGCTCCCCTCCTGACCTGCACCCACATTTGGGTGCTCACGTGAGTGCCAGTCCCAACGGCAGGAAGGCTGCCCGCACCAGGGGAAGCTGGGCCCTGGTGTGTGGGCTGAGTAAGCACCCTCTACCAAGTCCCCAACAGAGGGCATGGAGGGAAAACTCGGGCGACCACAGGGGCAAGGAGGGGAAACCCAGGCTCCCCATCAACAAATTTAATAAATAAGTAAATAAAAGAGCGAGAGCTGAATGAACTGCTAAGAAGTGGTTCCCAGCCAGACGGGAGGTACCGCAGTGGACAGAGCATCGGCCCGGAACGCTGAGGGTGCAGGCTCGAGCACGGCATTGTCCACACAATCCCAAGGCCGTGGCCTTGAGCCCATGGTCGCCGGTCTAGTCCCCAGTCTGCGAGAGGCAACCGCGGCACAACAAAGGGGAACAATGAGAGCGTGCTGCTCCTCTCTTCAGGGACGTGGTTCCCGAGGTGCACCGCCAAGCAAGAAAGCAAAGCGGGCGGGAGAAAACTCTCTGTACAAGACACACAGAAAAGATAACATGATGGTGACACCGGTGGCTCTAGGGAGGAAGGGGGCAGAGGGACAGCAGGAGGGGAGGGGTGGACTTCTCCAAGCACCCCTTTTACAGAGGTGACTCAGAGCCACAGAAAAACGTCTCACACCAAAAACAACGACAAAGGAATGAACCCGGCAGGACATGGGTGAACGGAACACGGAATGACTGCACTTCCGGTGAAGGGCGTGGCCACCCTGGGGGAGGCGGGAGGTGAGGGAGAACCCTGAGAACGTGGGGAAGCGGCCTCTGACCGGTCCCGTGAGGCGAAGACAAAGAGCGCGCACCAACAGGACCCTCCAGATCAGCCTCCCACAGCGCAGTGGGTCAGCGACGCCCACTGTCCCACGCATCCACTGGGCCTGAACAAACCAACACACGCTCTGTGGGGAACAGGGCCGAGTGGCCGCTGCAGAGGGAGAAGCGACAGGTCAGGACGTGCTGGCTTCGAGGAGCCCCGTGACGCTGGGCTGGGACTGGGGGGTCTGTGTGAACTCATTTCCAGTCTAAGCCAGGTGGATAGATAACGTGGCAGGGGTCACGTGCGTGTGTGGGGTACGCTGGTCAGTTCCTACTCCATCCAGGAGATGGCGCCCCAGCAGCAAGTGCACTGCGGGCCTTCAGCAGACCGAGCCACCCCTTGCTGGAGCCAGCGACCTTGGGTCCAAGCTGGTGAGTTTTTGCTCAAGCCAGATGGGCCCGCGCTCAAGCTGGCGAGTTCGGGTCTCGAACCTGGGTCTTCAACATCCCAGTCCAACACTCTATCCACTGCGCCACCGCCTGGTCAGGCGAACCCGTGTCTTCTTAGAGAAAGGGCTGGTTTAGGGCTGGGGTAGAGAGAACACAAGATGAGCCTGGAATGTCTTGTAAGTACAGGAAGTTAGAAAGCGCTCAACAAGGAAGGGCACACTGCAAAGGCACAGACCCAATCTGAAAGAACAGCCCGCGGCCGCGTCTGGAACCACCTTGGCGACAAGAGAGTGGTGAGGGCCGTGACTGAAACCCACTAGAGCAGGTAAGTATCAACAAGCCCGTCTGATACAAGGAGGTATCTGAGCGAATGAATAAAGAAAGGGAAGGAGGACGGCCTTTCTCGCAGGAGTTCCCGTGAACAAACACGGAAGGAACGAAGGAAACGGAAAACCATCACCGCACAAACGTCCGCATTCGGTTATCAGACCCCCTGACGAGTGCTAGTCCTAGTGGGCACCATCTGACGGAAAACGGGGCATCTGCAGACTTGTGAAACGTCCCCCCCAGGGTGTCCATTAATCAGAGAGGGAACAACAGTGACTTCAGGGCAGAGACACCCAGCAGACGCGGCCCTAACCAAGGCGATCAAGGTTGACCTCACCAGCGATAAGACAGGAGGACGCCGTGTTCCTGAAATGCCACGGAAGGACCTCCGTGGTTTTTCCGGCCAAAAAAAGAAAAACATCAGACAAACCCAAACTGATGGGCATTCTACCAAAAGCCCAGCCAGAGGGCTCCCAAAGCGGCAAGGTCATGAGACCAGGAAAGACTGAGGACAATCACGGGCTGCAGACGAAGGAGATGAGGCCACTGAGCCCGACAATGGTTCTGCATGGGACCCTGGGACAGGGGACTGCTGGGGACACCGAGGCCATTCTGAGGTCCACGGTGGTGGACTGGCTGTCCTTCACGGGCCACCTGTTTTTGTGACCGCACGATGGGAACCAGGAGTGACAGGTCGGGAAGCTGGGAGACTAGAAGGATACTTTTGCCCTTGGGGGCGGGGAGGCCTCAACTGGAGAAAGTTAACCAGGTGGCAGAGACCGACCAGGGGGATGAGGGCCTGCTGTGAATGGAAACCAACCCCGTTCTCCCCCCATCTCTGCCCGGCGTTTAATTCCAGGAAAAAACTGCGGGGTGTGCCATGAAGCCAAGGGAGGAACGGTGACCCCCCTCCAGGGGCGGGTCACCGGGGTGGGGCTGCTGCCAGGCCTGCTGGCACCCGTGGGCACTCACCTCCGGAGGAGTGTCTGCTGCAGGCTCTTGCAGGTGGCGAGGGACTCCCCGGTGAACAGGTGGCACACGACCACGTGCAGGCAGCGGGCCATGAAGGCCAGCACGGCCTCGGGCTGGAGCGTGCCGCTGCGGGAGACCAGGCACAGGCGTTGCAGCGTGGAGCACTGGCTCAGCGCCTGGAAGAACTGGGCGTTGGCGCTGAAGTAGGGCTGCTCCAGCCTGCGGGGAGAGAGCGCGGTGTGAGTCCACGGGAGGGCAGGCCACGCGAGGTGCTGGCGGACCAGACGGGCGCAGTGTGAGTGCACGAGGGGCCCGGCCCTCCCGAGTGAGCAACCAGGCCCTGCCGCCAGGCACAGGACCGTGCTGGCCAGGCTGCAGTCCAGTTGGGGGGACACTGACACAGGCCAGGGTAACACAGTTCTCTTCCCAGCCAAACAAATCCATCTAGCCGCCCCCCAACTCCTCCACCCAAGGTCCAGGCCCAGTGCAAATCACCCCCTGTAAAAACTGTGTCAGACCCAGGACCGTGTCTCCCCAGGCCACGGCAGCGCCCCCAGAGCAGACACCCCCCTGGGGTGGCCGAGGCAAGACCTCCGTCTGACGGCAACACCTGCGAGGAGTCCCACAGGCCTGCGTCTCAGCATAAACAGACAAGGCCAGGCTGGTGGCGTCCTGGGACGTCCGGAAAGGCGGTCTCCAGCTGCGAGCTCTCATCATAAATGGAGAGAGTCTCCCAGGATGAGCAGGAAACGCCCACGCCCACCCGTGGAAGGCAGTGGGCCTATGCTGGGGACAGAGTGCCCCTGTCCAGCCTGCCCCGAGTCCCCAGGTGGAGGAAGAGCCCAGTGCTCTCAATGCAGCAAGACACAGAAAGAGGCTGAGCCAACCGGGGTGCAGGCGAGGAAGGAGCCCCTCCAGTCCCCAAACCCAAACAAGGGCTGCAGAGGCCTCACGCCACCGCCGCCCTGACACCCAGGGACACTGAGTCACAGCAAGGGAAGGGACTTTAAAATTGGGTCTGTGAGAACAAAAGGCAGATCCTGGTCATCCGGAGCAGGCGTCCAACAGAGATTCCTGTGCCAATGGGCTGTCTATTCTCAGCTGTCCTGTCTGGGAGCCACTGGTAACCAAAAGGCAGCCAGTGATACTGGGTTTGAGTTTTGTTTTAATAAAATGTAAGCAGAGACTGGACCGTGCTGGTGCAGTGGATAGAGGCTGACTTGTAATGCTAAGGTCACTGGTTCAAAACCCTGGGCTTGGCCCGTCAAGGCACATACAACAAGCAAGCAATGAACAGCTGGGAGTGAAGCAACTACTTCTTGTCTTGCCTCACCCCCCAGTAAAATCAATAAAAATCTTTTTTTAAAAAAATGTAAGTAGAGCCTGACCAGGCAGTGGCGCAGTGGATGGAGCGTCGGACTGGGATGCGGAAGACCCAGGTTCGAGACCCCGAGCTCGCCAGCTTGAGCGCGGGCCCATCTGGCTTGAGCCAAAAGCTCACCAGCTTGGACCCAAGGTCGCTGGCTCCAGCAAGGGGTTGCTTGGTCTGCTGAAGGCCCGCGGTCAAGGCACATGTGAGAAAGCAATCAACGAACAACTAAGGTGTCGCAACAGCAATGAAAAACTAGTGACTGATGCTTCTCATCTCTCTCCATTCCTGTCTGTCTCTCTCTCTGTTCCTGTAAAAAAAAAAAGTAAGTAGAGCCTGACCAGGCGGTGGCGCAGTGGATAGAGCGTCGAACTGGGATGCAGAAGACCCAGTTTCGAGACCCCGAGCTCACCAGCTTGATCGCGGGCCCATCTGGCTTGAGCAAAAAGCTCGTCAGCTTGGACCCAAGGTCACTGGCTCCAGCAAGGGGTGGCTTGGTCTGCTGAAGGCCCGCGGTCAAGGCACATGTGAGAAAGCAATCAATGAACAACTATGGTGTTGCGACAGCAATGAAAAACTAATGATTGATGCTTCTCATTTCTCTCTGTTCCTGTCTATCTGTCTCTATCTATCCCTCTCTCTGACTCTCTCTGTCCCTGTAAAAAAAAGAAAAAAAAATGTAAGTAGAGCCTGACTGGTGGTGGCACAGTGGATAAAGCGCTGACCTGGGACGACGAGGTACCAGGTTCGAAACCCCAAGATCACTGGCTTGAGCACAAGGTCGCTGACTTGAGCAAGGGGTCACTGGCTTGGCTGGAGGCCCCAGTCAAGGCACATATGAGAAGCAATCAATGAATAACTAAAGCAACACAACAAGTTGATGTTTATCCATCTCTTTCTTGCAAAAAAAAAAAAAAAGTAATAATAAGTAAAAATTCTAGTAAGCTCCTTACACTAAAATTGTGGTGGGGAAACACGGGTCCTTCTGGGGTACAATTCTGAAAAGTCGCACATTCTCTCCCCGCGAGCACTCTGGGCGAGCAGGAAGGACGCCCCTGGCAGGGCTGCCTGGCACGGACACCAGGGAAGGACCACCCGGGTGAACACAGTCGTCAGTGAGATGTCACACGTGGAGCACAGGCCTGTCCCTGGACTACAGGGAACAAAGCTCACCCCGAATGACTTGGAGGCGTGAGCGAGAGCAGCACCTGAGATGCAGACTCACCTCAACACAAGGTAGGACAGTGACCCAGGCCCATGGAGTCCTAAGAGGAGGCCAGTGTTGTCCCCACTGTGGCCACGAACCTCTTTTCTCAAGGGAATACTTGGACGTATTCTTTCACAACAAAGAATATTGGTGGCTTGGTCTGGTGGCTCGTATTGGATTCTTTCACAAACAAAATTTGAAAACACCCCGAGGTAAACGTCTCCTTGCAGACCTGTGCAGGAAGGGCACAACGTTTCAGAAACGTGACTGCTGAGCCCTGAGGTCACCTGACTGAAGCTGCCCGGCAGGCCAGGGGCAGGGACAGGCCTGTGCCTCAGTCACTAGGTGGCGATGCAGGTCTGAGGACCTCGTTGCAAGCTCCTGGGTTACCAGCCCAGCAGGTGGAACGCCAGGGAGTGTGATGTGTGAGTGCGTACACACTGTAAAATGCGTTTTCAAGTAGCCAGTGGCTTCCAGATTCTCCCACACTGAAGAGAGCCACCTGTCACAGGTGTTTGGGGGGGCAGGCCTGGGGGAGTGTCCTGTCCTCTCCAGCTGCCTGGGCAGGTAGGGCCCACATAAGCAACCTTCCCCCTTCTCCTGGGTGGGCTGGCAGAATGGATGTGGTGTGAGTGACCTGCAGGGTATACGGTTAGGGCAGAGGGTGAGGAAGAAGTATCCCCGTGACGGGCCTCAGCAGCACTTCTCCCTCCCGGTTGTGCCTCAACCTCCCTCAGTAAGGATCTAGGCTGCAATCCCACTCCCAGAAGGGTGGCTCAGTGTCCCCGAGGCTCTGCGGGCAAGGCAGGGCCCGCCCCTCACCTGCCCAGCCAGCCCTCAGGCCCCCCAGTGGACAGGCCTCCAGGGAGGTCCTGTGACAGCCACCAGGGCCTGGCTCCAAAAGGTTCTCCTGCTTCCGAGCCAGACACTTCCCGGTTCCAGGTCACAGGCAGCCTAGGGTGACTCGGGGTAGCGCTCCCCCTTCCTCCTCTACAAGGCAGGGCCTAATCAGCCTCAGGAAAGATGGTATCCTCCCCTGTCCAACTTGTCATCGTCTCAGCAGTTCTCAGCAGCCAGTGAGGCCCCAGGCGGAACGATGTGTCCCCACAAGGCCTCCGCACAGAGGCAGCTCCCCGCCCAGGGCCCCAGCTGGCACACAGCTCAAGGTCTCACGGGTGGGGGTGGGGGCCAGCCGTCCTGGGAGCCAGAGGGCTGCCGTCCTGGGCACGTCCATGAGGAAGTGCAGGAGCTGCCCGCGAGCCAGCCTCTGCTGAGCACAGAATACCACCTCCTTTCTGCAGCTCCTGCCCACGCGGCTGGCACCACCTGTTTCTTCCGCTCCAGCCTCCCTGCGGAAGACAGGGATCCAGAGGAATGGGGCCACTTGGCCGCGCTCGGGAAAAAGGGGTATTTGTTCTGAACAGGCAGTACCCGGCCCCGATCAGACGTGGTTCTCAGCAGCCAGCGTGCACAGAGAGGCCTTTATGAGCTGTGGTAAGGTTCTCGGGCAGCTACAAAACCCATCTACCCGAGTCCTGCAGCCTTCCCGAGCCACATAACTCATGCTGCGTGCATGACCCTGCTCCCGGGGAAGACCCCAGCCACAAGGATCACACCCCAGGCCCCAGGAGCCACTTGTGGCATTAACCTGTTCAAAGCCCAATGGCCCAGAGGCAAAAAACACTCCAATCTACCCACAGACCAGCTGTGTCTGCGATCAAGATCATTAACCCTCTGGGCCTCACTTTCCTCATCTGCAAAATGGGTCAATAATGCCTACGCTCCTGGGGTTGTTGAAAAGGGGCCAATACCTGGGTGCACAGGAAAATATCAGGGTGCACAGGAAAAGCACCCTGATAACCAAATGGTTGGACTGCCACACAGTGAGAAAAAATGTAGGGTTTAGTGGGTTAACAATAAAGCAGAAAATAATAAAAATGGCAAAAGTGACAACTTCAGAAATCCAGTAATGATGCCTGACCAGGCGGTGGCGCAGTGGATAGAGCGTCGGACTGGGATGCGGAAGACCCAGGTTCGAGACCCTGAGCTCACCAGCTTGAGCGCGGACCCATCTGGCTTGAGCAAAGGCTCGCCAGCTTGGACCCAAGGTCGCTGGCTCCAGCAAGGGGTTGCTCGGTCTGCTGAAGGCCCGCGGTCAAGGCACGTGTGAGAAAGCAATCAATGAACAACTATGGTGTCGCAACGGCAACGAAAAACTAATGATTGATGCTTCTCACCTCTCTCCGTTCCTGTCTGTCTGTCCCTACCTATCCCTCTCTCTGACTCTCTCTCTGTCCCTGTAAAAAATAAAAAAAATAAAAATAAAAAAGAAATCCGGTAATGCCTTGGTCTGAAGCTCAGTTAATTAAAAGTCCAATGCTCAATGGACTCCCCAAATTAGGGAACATCCAAGTCCAGGTCACAAGACTCCACTGGGGCAGTGTTTTCATTTCTGAAGTGTGTTCTGGACCCACTTGCAACTTCAAGTTCCACAAGGCCCTCGGACCACACACTCAGTGCTCCTTCCGGAGGGGCCCGTGACGTGACAGTGACGGCCTGGGGGGCAACATGGTGGGAGGCACCCCACACAGAGACGAGCCAGTCAGGAGAGAGGAAGCCGACACATGGGGGCTGCTGAGAGAGGTGGGCAAGGGGCGGCATCCTCCTCAGAGGTCAGAAAGCCCAGGCCGGCCCTGCAACAGGGCAGTGAGGGGGCCCGATTGCTGTAGTCAGAGCCCCTCCTCGTTCCTGGCAGGCCAGGGGCACCCCATGCCGCCCCGCCAGGAGAGGACCCCGGCCAGAGAAACTTACACAGAGGCCCTGACTCGGGCCATGACGCAGAGGTGAGCGGGGCGGGGGAACCAGAGCGAAGTCAGGAAGAGCCAGCCCGCAGCCCTTACTCCTGCTGGGCACCTCTGCACCCAGAGCAGGACAGAGGCTCCGAAAGGGCCCTGGAATGGGAACAGCGACTCTGTCTCTCGCAGTCTGTAACGGTCTCATCTTACACCATCTCCTAGCAAGCTCCGAGAGTGGCCGGGGGCCCACGCCAGAGCCCAGTACTTGTGGACACGCAGGGCTACAACACACACGGCTGTCATGTTGAACAAACGAGACTCACAGTTTGCATTAGGTCAACTTTGCCTCAGATCTCTAAACCGGGGGATTCTGAGAATGGCATCCCAGTTCTTGAAGCGAAAGAGCTAGGATGCACAGGGCATAGCATAAGTGACCGTCCCTCCCCAGGCGTGGGCTCTGCGGACGCCCAGGCTGAGAACCAGGGCAGGCTGAGCCAACACGGCAGGGAAACACTGAGGCTCACGTGGCTGCTCTGCCCTCTGGAAGGCCGGGGTCCTGCTTGCCAGGCTTGGAGGAAGAGGGAGAAGGAGGGCAACACAGAGCCTGGCCGAGAAGTCCTGGAAGGCTCCCCTCAAATCTATCTCATTTCCTGTAACGGGAAACCTGGGAGGGGAGTGGAGGTCTGCAAGAGATAGGACTGCCTGCACTGCCCGTGGCTCGATGGCCAAGGTCAAACCACAGAGGCTAGACTGACCTAGGGGAACAGTTCAGCTCCTCCCTCGAGCTTCCACTGCTGTGCTGTGAAATGGGAACACAGGGCCTGGAATCCCTCGGCTCTGGCCCTCAGTACAAAGTGAGCAACCACCGTTCACTGCAGGGACAATGACACACATCTCAGTGCTCCTGGTCACAGCCTCTCAGACAGACCAGCTAACTGATCTACGACGAGCGACCACTTCCTCCCCAACCCAGAGCCCTCCTGGAGCCAAGGTCTACCGTCACCACTGCATTCTGGGTAGTTTCTGGGAAACGACGCGGTTGTTCAAGATCAGATCTGGCCTGGCCGCGGCGGCGCAGTGGATGAAGTGCGGACTTGGAACACTGAGGTCACCAGTTCAAAACCCTGTGCTTGCCCAGTCAAGGCACATATGGGAGTTGATGCTTCCTGCTCCTCCCTCCTTCTCCCTCTCTCTCTCCCACCCCCTCTAAAATGAATAAAGTATTTAAAAAATATGTACATATATCAGATCTGTCAAGATGTTCAAAGGTCTCAAGGTACTGAAGGCTTACCTTGGAAACACTGGGTTCTCACCAGAGTACCCTTCAGTCCATGGCCGGATTCAGTGGGATCCGCAGGCTACTGGCCTCTCAGTAAGAGCCTGAGGTGGGTTCTCTAAGGCCATGGGGCTCCCCCTCCTCTCGCTCTGGACTGGCCCTGCCATGCTGACCCGAAGGGGCCTACCGTGACCTTTCAGTAGGGTGCCACCCCCTCCTCTGAGCATAACTCTCTAGCTCCTCCCTCCCAGCCCTACAATCCAGGAGGATGCAAAGGGACCCCTCCCCTATGCCAGCCAAACAGTGCTTACACGGTGCCACTGACAGCACCTTACTCAGAGAGCCGAGTCCTGAGGAAGAGGCGGAAGTGGAATTCAGGGATCACCGCATCCTCCCGCCCGCTCCCTCTCCGCCACCTGCAGCGTCCCCAAGCCCCGCACTCCTCCCGTGGGCTCCGCCTGTGCTCTGCCCTGGGTCCCCTCTCGGCACAGCACGGCAGGGCACACAGTCCCCGGACAAACCCCCACCCAAACCTCTCGGCTCCTGGAGGGCAGGCCTGCATCAGGTCTGTCTGGGCACGCACACAGTATGTATGGAGACGCTTCCCAGTGAGAGGCCCTGCTCTCTCTTCCCTTCTGCTGCCTGCAGGCCGCCAGAGGACCGGCCGGGCCCCTCACCTGAGGTCCTTCAGCCGCCTGCAGTACTTCAGCATGTCCGAGAGGGCGGGCATGTACACCACCTTCCCCATCATGCCCAGGTTGGCCAGCGACAGGGACTGGAGCTGCTGGCACTGCAGGCCGATGCTGACCAGCCCAGAGCCTGTCAGAATGCTGGGCAGCTGGGCCAGCGTCAGGTGCCTCAGGAAAGCCAGCTGGCTGATGGCGGCCACCTCCGAGTCCCCCACATTCTGTGCCCGGCTGCAGGGCGGGAGGGAGTTGCGGATGGCGGGCTCGTTGCGTGGCATGGCGGAGGAGAAGTTGGACCCGATCAGCTCGAGGCGTTCCAGAAAGGGCAGGCTCTTGAGCAGAGACCAGAACACGGAGGAGGGCTGGGGGCCCGCCTGCCCCGGGAAGGGGCCGGGACACGTCTGCACCCCGATGCGAACCTTCTTGCCGAAGCCACAGGGCACAGCGTGCATGGCGGGCTGGGCGGGCTCGCGGTCAGCACGTGGCGCCGAGTCGGCCACGGAGCAGACGGGCAAGGACAGGGAGCGCAGGTGGCGCAGCGGGGCCAGCAGCTGGCACAGGTGCCGGCCGGGGCCCTCGGAGCTGTGGTGGTGGGCGGCCGAGAGGTTGAGGTGCCGCAGGTTGCCGCAGGCCGCCACCAGCGTCTCCAGGATGCCGCTGTCGATGTCGTCCTCCGCCTTGCGCAGCAGGGAGTCGGGGCACAGGCAGTGGACGCAGCCGCTGAGGTTCAGGCTCGCCAGGCTGCGCAGATCCTTGCCCCCGTTGAGGACACGCTGGATGAGGTGGCCGCCGGACAGGGCGCACCGACTGAAGCTGAAGTAAACGGGGCTGTTGAACTTCATGTGCTGCAGCAGGGACGAGCCGTTGAGCCAGGACTTGGGCAGCTGCAGGGCGTCCAGCGCGACGTTGCGGGCCATGGAGTCAAGGAGGTTCTTGGTGGCCCCGCTCTCAGCGAAACTGCCCGGCACGGAGATGAGGAAGGCATGCAGGTTCTCGGGCGTGCGGTCGCTGAGCACGGCCAGGTAGAGCCGCACCACCTCCTGGTTGATATAGCCGGGCGCCAGGCGGGCATAGAAGACCCGCAGGTTCTGGTAGTGCGGCACGTTGCTCTGGCCCACCATGAGCTGGCCCGAGAGGATGGCGCCCTCGCGCGTGCGGTCCAGGATCTCAAAGTAGAGCAGCAGCTTCTCCAGGCTGGTGCAGCAGGGCACCACGCCATAGGACGGCGTGAACAGCGTCTGCTTGAGCTCCCGCACGCGGCTCAGCGTGGCCTTGCACTCTCCGCTCAGCTGGCCGGCGTCGAAGCCAGGGCTCACGTCAATGGCCAGGGAGCGCAGCTGCTGCAGAGCCGACAGCATCTTGGAGAGGCGCAGGGAGGTCAGGTGGCAGCCCGAGAGGTTGACCTTCACCAGGCTGCGGCAGCGTGCCACGTGCTCGATGGTGGCGCCCGACAGCCAGTAGCAGCCGGCCATGCTGAGCTGCTGGATCTCCCGGCCAACCTCCTTGACAAGCTGCTTCACCTTGTCCTCGCTTGCCTGCAGGACAGGGTGGGGCGGGGACAAGAAGGACAGAGGCTGAAGGCACCTGGGGGTCTCCCTCCCTGTCACCCCTTGGATCACCTCCCACCCAGACCATCAGGGTGCACGAGGACCTGAGAGGCCCCGCCTTCGGGCTGAGGAGGGACATGGGGCGAGCCGGCCCCTCTTCTCCCTCCTCACACGCTCACCTGAGGCCAGCAGTCAAGAGGCCCCACTGGTGGGAGTGTGAAGTGGGGCAGCTGCTGTGGAGAAGTTGGGTGGCTCCTAAAAAGCTCAGAGTCACCACGTGACGACCCGCCAGTCCCACTCCTGGGGGAACATCCACGGGACTCACACAAACGCTGCACCCATGTTCACAGCAGCGTTGGCCAAGTGGCCAAAATGTGCAAGCGGCCCGTCAACATACAGATATACAATGGGGTCCGTCCGCACGACACGGAAAGGAATGAAGTCTGACACCTGCTACACGTGGCTAAACCTTGGGGACACTGGGCTCAAAGAAGACAGTTGTAAAAGATCACACATTTCGGATTCCACGTACGTGAAATATCTAAACAGGTAAAAATACAAACAGGAAGTAGAACAGAGGCTACCCAGGGTTGGGGTAAAGGGCAAGAGAGTTACTGCCTCATGGCTCCAGAGTTTCCATTCAAGGTGATGAAAGTCTGGAAACAATGGTGAGGCTGCACAGCAGCATTGTGACTGTTTAACACCACGGAAATGCACGCTTAAAAATGGCCAGGCCTGCCTGCCCTGTGGTGGCGCAGTGGATAAAGCGTCGACCTGGGAACACTGAGGTCGCCAGTTCAAAACCCTGCACTGGTCTGGTCAAGGCACATATGGGAGTTGATGCTTCCAGCTCCTCCCCCCTTTCTCTCTTTCTCTCTCTCTCTGTCTCTCTCTCTCTCTTTCTCTGACTCTGTGTATCCTCTCTAAAATGAATAAAATAAAAATAAAATTAAAACAATGCCCAGGCCTGACGAGGCAGTAGCGCAGTGGATAGAGCGTTGGACTGGGATGCGGAAGACCCAGGTTCGAGACCCCAAGCTCGCCAGCTTGAGCACAGGCCCATCTGGCTTGAGCAAAAGCTCGTCAGCTTGGACCCAAGGTTGCTGGCTCCAGCAAGGGGTGGCTCAGTCTGCTGAAGGCCCGCGGTCAAGACACATGTGAGAAAGCAATCAATGAACAACTAAGGTGTCGCAATAGCAACGAAAAACTAATGATTGATGCTTCTCACCTCTCTCTGTTCCTGTCTGTCCCTATCTATCCCTCTCTCTCTGTCCCTGTAAAAAAATAAAACAAAATAAGACATTTAAAAAAATGGCCAGGACAGCCTGACCAGGTGGTGGCACAGGGGATGAATCATCGACCTGCAATGCTGAGGTCGCCAGTTTGAAACCCCGGGCTTGCCTGGTCAAGGCGCATAGGGGAGTTGGTGCTTCTTGCTCCTCCCCCTGTTCTATCTCTTCCCTTTCTCTCTCTCTCTCTCTCTCTAAGTGAATAAATAAAATCTAGAAAATATAAAAATTTTTTAAAAATGGTCAGGATGACACATTTTATGTCATGTGGGGTATTTTTGATCCCACGACAGAACCATGCGCTTGGAGCTGGCTTTGGTTGTTCCTTTCCTTCAAGTCATACGCATTTTCACACCATTAGCTATTCCTCAGAAGCCTGCCCTGGCCTGCCCTGGCCTGGCCTGCTCGGGCAAGCCGTGACATGCCCCGTCAGGGGCTCGGTGGCCAGCTGCCCACAGGGGTTGCTGTCAGTGAGGCGTTCGGACAACACGGCATCAAGCATCTGTGCATGTCACGCTTGGGCATCAGACAGCTTCTTTAAGGTCAACGCCCACATGTGAAAGCGCACAGGTGAAGGACATGCACATTGCACACCTGCAGACACGCTCTGCTGTGACACCGTGCCGAGGCGCTGCCCCTTCCTCCACAGGAAAGAACCCTTGTGGGCAGGGAGCCAGGCCTGGTGCTCTGGGGAGCGAGCTGCCTCACAGTCTCCTACAGTTTGAGTTAAGGTCGAGGTCTCTGTTTATTTTTATCTTTAAGATCTGTAGCCTGACCAGGCGGTGGCGCAGTGAATAGAGCATCGGACTGGGATGCGGAGGACCCAGGTTCGGGACCCCGAGCTCGCCAGCTTGAGCGTGGGCTCATCTGGCTTGAGCAAAAAGCTCACCCAAGGTCGCTGGCTCCAGCAAGGAGTTACTCGGTCTGCTGAAGGCCCACAGTCAAGGCACATGTGAGAAAGCAATCAATGAACAACTAAGGTGTCGCAACGGCAACGAGAAACTAATGATTAATGCTTCTCATCTCTCTCTGTTCCTGTCTGTCTGTCCCTATCTATCCCCCTCTCTCTGACTCTCTCTGTCCCTGTAAAAAATAAGTAAATAAATAAGTATATATATATATTAAAAGAAAGAAAAGAAAAAAAGAAACTGTGATACATATACACAATGGAATATTACTTAACAAAAAAGAATGAAGCTGCCTGACCTGTGGTGGCGCAGTGGATAAAGCGTCGACCTGGGAACACTGAGGTCGCCAGTTCAAAACCCTGCACTGGTCTGGTCAAGGCACATATGGGAGTTGATGCTTCCAGCTCCTCCCCCCTTTCTCTCTCTCTCTCTCTCTCTCTTTCTCACTCTGTGTATCCTCTCTAAAATGAATAAATAAAAAATAAATTAAAAAAGAATGAAGCCTGGCCGTTTCTGACACTCAGCTGGACCGCAAGGGCATGGTGCTGCGTGGAGGAAGTCTGAGAAGACCGATACTGTATCTCACTTCCCTGGATAAAGTCCCCACACCTGTTGTGTAGTCCGCAATTCCACTCCTGGGGGTCCACTGCAACGTACGTCTCCCCTTCGCCTGAGGCCCTCCCAGAACAGTGTCCCTGATACCTGTGCCCCTCCCAGGTGGCATGCTCCCTGCACTTCTCAGCCCTAGTTCTGCCACGTGGGCATCTTGGAGGATGCCCCAGCCAGGCCTCCCGTCGTGAGGGGCACAGAGCCCCTCTGCACAGCTGGGCACTGCAGTTGTTCCCTATCTCCTGCCCCCACACACGGGCCAGTGCCGCACGCCCTCACCTTACCTCGTAGTTCTTCTGCAGCAGCACGGTGTGGGTTAGGCTCTTGTCCAGGCAGAGCTCGGCGAGCTTCCGGCAAGTGCGCCGCACGTTCACAACCAGGTCTGTGCTGGGGATGTGGCTCAGGATATGCAGGAGGATCTCGTCGGAGAAGCCCAGCAGGTGGGCACTGCCCCCCATCGCGGCGGCTGCAGTGGGGGCATCACCATCACTGCACAGGTCCTGCAAATACAGAGGCACCAAAATCCCACGGGCTCCCCAAGGCAGCCCTCTGCCTGGCCTCCCCAGCCAGGGAGAAAAGCCAAATGAAGCCCTCACCACAGTCCATGAAAAAGAAGGCACTTTTATACCTGACCAGGCGGTGGCGCAGTGGATAGAGCGTCAGACTGGTATGAGGAAGACCCAGGTTCGAGACCCCGAGCTCGCCAGCTTGAGCGCAGGCCCACCTGGCTTGAGCAAAGGCTCACCAGCTTGGACCCAAGGTCGCTGGCTCCAGCAAGGGGTTGCTTTGGTCCGCTGAAGGCCCGCGGTCAAGGCACATGTGAGAAAGCAATCAATGAACAACTAAGGTGTCGCAACGGAGATGAGAAACTAATGATTGATGCTTCTCACCTCTCTCCATTCCTGTCTGTCTGTCCCTATCTGTCCCTCTCTCTGACTCTCTCTCTGTCCCGGTTAAATAAATAAATAAATAAATAAGAAAAAGAAGGTAGTTTTATTAAAAACCTTAGCTGCAGAGCAAGAACCCATGACATTCTTTTAAAGTTTATTTTTAGCCCTGGCCAGCGGTGCAGTGAATAGAGCGACATCCTGGAGCGTTGATGTCGCTCGCCAGTTTGATCCCAGGGTCTTTGGCTGGATCCCGGGCGCACAGGCTTAATCTTGAGGTCACCGGTTCAAGCCCCGGTCAGGGCACGTAGGAGAAGCAATCAATGGGTGCACAAGTAAGTGGAACAATTAGTCGATGCTTTTCTCTCTCCCATCCTCCATCTCTCTCTCCCCCTTTCTCTCTCTCTTAAATCAATGAGGGAAAAACAAACCTCTTTTCGATCTGTACACCAGGGTCTCTCTTCCAAAACAAGAGATTCAAAGTGTAATTCCAATTTTTTTGACATTTCAGAGATTTTTTCTGCTAAAGATCTTTGGTCAGCCCTGGCCGGATAGCTTGGTTGTTAGAGCATCGTCCCAAAGCACAGAGGTTGCTAGTCTGATCCCCAGTCAGGGTAGATACAGGAACAGATTGTGCCCTGTCTCTCTCTCTCTCCCTTCCTTTCTCACTAAAATCAATTTTTGAAAAAAGATCTTTGGTCAAGTCTGACACATACTAGACTCAACTTATAACCATTGCCCAAGGCTTTCCATCTGTGAAACCTGCTATCCCCCAACTGTCCCCCAAATGTCAAGGTAGGGGGACCCCACCTTGTAACCCTCAGGTAGGAGAATTCTATCAAGAAACAATAGTTGGGCCTGACCTGTGGTGGCGCAGTGGATAAAGCGTCAACCTAGGAACACTGAGGTCGCCAGTTCAAAACCCTGCACTGGTCTGGTCAAGGCACATATGGGAGTTGATGCTTCCAGCTCCTCCCCCCTTTCTCTCTCTCTCTCTCTCTCTCAGTCTGTGTCTCCTCTCTAAAATGAATAAAATAAAAATAAAATAAATTTAAAAAGAAAAAAAAAAAAGAAACAATAGTTGGGGTGATAACAGGGCCTTCACCCACAAGGCTGCTGTGATGGTAAACCAGTCACTGCATACAATCCTCAGAGCATGTGGCCCTGGTTGGGCAGCAAAGCTGGTTAGAGCATTGTCCTGAAACACTGCAGGTTTGATCCCCAGCCAAGGAACATACATGACAACCAGTAAATGCGTAACTAAGTGGAACAACAAATTAATATTTCTTTCTCTCTCCCTCCCTTCCTCTCTCTCAAATCAATAAGACAAAGTTAAAATTAAGAAAATAAATAAACGGAAGAACTGTGTGGGACAGTAGCTCTTTCCAGCACTATCATTAGGACAAGTAAAACAAGAAGGACTGTCACTGAGAATGAAACTATAAAGTCCTTACAAACCAAAAACAGCACCGACTGGACCGGTGACATTTTTAAAGGTTAAAGATCAGTAATTAATCATGGGGACTTCACAATTTATCTCCACTTATCACATATCTGGTTAGAAACTCGTGTGGGTACTTCCACTAAGATGTCCACGCATCCTGTTGTGCTTTTGTAGCTATCTGCACAGGGCTTCTTCCCCAGAGTGGGCCTTCTGTCCTCCTGCGATGCCTTTCTGAGACGCACAACCGAGAGGAAAGAGCTCAACCTAGGTGACTGTGACACAGAGCCCTCAAAACAGGGCGAAGGAAACTCGGATCCTCTAAGGGGAGCCCACGGTGGACGGAATCCGTGTGTCCCCAACACCTCCCCACAGGGACCCTCCTGCCGCTCCAACATCTGAGGGGCGCCTCTGGGACTCTCCCAGGAGCCTGCCCAGAATGATCTTTCCTGCCTTGTCCAGAGATTCCGCCTACAAGCCCCGCCCCCAGCCTACATTTTCTGTACATTTTTTTTCTAAAAAATTGTTCTTTATTTATTCATTTTAGAGAGGAGAGAGAGAGAGAGAGAAAGGGGGGAGGAGCAGTAAGCATCAACTCCCATATGTGCCTTGACCAGACCAGTGCAGGGTTTTGAACTGGCAACCTCAGCATTCCAGGTCGATGCTTTATCCACTGCGCCACCACAGGTCAGGCTGTACATATTTTTTTTTTTTTAATTTTATTTTATTCATTTTAGAGAGACGACACAGAGTGAGAGAGGGAGAGAGCGAGAGAAAGAGAGAAAGGGGGGAGGAGCTGGAAGCATCAACTCCCATATGTGCCTTGACCAGACCAGTGCAGGGTTTTGAACTGGCGACCTCAGTGTTCCCAGGTCGACGCTTTATCCACTGCGCCACCACAGGTCAGGCCTACATATTTTTGTGGATAGAAGCGTTGAGGCTTGGAAAGCCCTGCTGCCGCCGCCATGGCAACCGTGAAGTCTGAGGAGGAAGAGCCTGTCTGTACCCCAATGCTGGCACTGTGGTGTTCTGCCCTGTCCTGACAGGGCCTGCCAAGCCCTTGCCAGGCTGGGGAGGGTTTCCAGGAATAAGTCGCACCTGCTCAACAGCAGGGCCTTCCCACGTTCTTTTCTTCCTAACGGGAGGCAGCCAGACTCTGGCCAGGTGGCTCGGTGCATGAAGCCCCAGCCCTGCACACCGAGGTCACGGGTTCAAACCCCGGTCAGGACCCAAGAGAAGCAACCAGTGAGTGCACAACTAAAGTAGAACAGCCAAGTTGGTGCTTCTTTCTCCCTTTCTCTCCCTTCCTCTCTCTCTCTCAAATCAATGGGGAAAAAATAAAAAATAATAGACGTGCCCTCACTGCCCTCTTTCTACTTGACCTGCCCTCACTCCCAGCTTCCTACTCCCACAGTTTACATTTGCGGGAGGCAAACGTACACCCAAGTCCGCAGCTGCACTAGGTTGCTGCATTCTGGGTCCAGTGCTTTGGTCCATAAGTGAGTTTCCTTGGAAATTTCCCAGGTCCAATCACCAGAGATCACCCAGGCACCTGTTATAGATCAGATTCCCAGACCCCACCAGAGACCTAAGGCAGGGGTTCCAGCAGGGACAATCCTCATCAGACAAGCTTGGTAAACAGGGCTCTGGCACCAAGAGGGCCTGGGGACAGGATGGAAGGGCCTGGCCTGGACACCCCCTGATCCCCACCTGCAGATTTAATAAAGAATGCCGCTGCAGAGTGACAAGAACACAGGCACAACACTGTAGAAAACTCCAAATCACGTAATTTCCACTTATACTACTATTAAATTTCTCTAAAAACCACCTAGAAATTACAAGAAATAAAAAAATAAGGCTGACCTGTGGTGCAGTGGATAAAGCATTGACCTAGAATGCTGAGGTCACAGGTTCAAAACCCTGGGCTTGCCCAGTCAAGGTACATTATGGGAGTTGATGCTTCCTGCTCCTCCCCCCTTCTCTCTCTCTCTCCTCTCTAAAATGAATAAATTTAAAAAAATAATTTTAAAAAAATTTAAAAATAAAAATAAATAAAAAATAAAAACCTGACCAGGCGGTGGTGCAGTGGATAGAGCATCAGACTAGGATGCGGAGGACCCAGGTTCAAAACCCTTAGGTCACCAGCTTGAGCGCGCGGGCTCATCTGGTTTGAGCAAGGCTCACCAGCTTGAGCCCAAGGTCGCTGGCTTGAGCAAGGGGTCACTCACTCTGCTGTAGCCCCTGGTCAAGACACATATTAGAAAGCAATCAATGAACAACTAGGTGTTGCAATGAAGAATTGATGCTTCTCATCTCCCTCCCCTCCTGTCTGTCTGTCCCTATGTCCCTCTCACGCGCACACAGACACACACACACACACACAGCGAAGAACTAAGTCGCCGCAGAATCAGGGAACAAATGAGAAGCAATCACACAACTAAGTGAAACAACTAAGTGAAACAATGAGTTGATGCTTTTCCCTCTCCCTCTCTCTCAGATCAGTTGGGGGGGACCAAGGTACCAGACACGGGACACCCACCTCACCCCCTGCCTCAAGTACACACCCACCTGACCAGAATCCACTAACAGAGCCAGGTTATACTCTCGAACTGTTTCTCAGAGAGCTGCAGCTTCCCTGCCCTTCAACCCACCACCGGTCTGCAAGTGGGCCCCCCACACGCTCCCCCTCAATCAAGGAGCCACAGGGGCCACTTCTGAGCCAAACTCACTTCAAATTGAGTGGACCTGTCAGCTACTCCCAAGGCCCAGTGACATCCCTGTCCCTCAGCCTCAGGCAAGCCGCTACGACCCGAGAGCAGCTCCGGGTCCCGGAAGACAGACATAAACACACACAGGTACTCAGAAACGTAGGCAAGGAGAGCAACAGAAGGGAACCCGGGCCCAGACTCCCCCACATCCTGTTCTGCAGAGAAAATACCTCGCCATTCTTTACAGGGAGTGGGTGGGATTCTCCAGGGACCCAGATTGGTGGAGCGTTGGGGAAGGAATTCCAGGATCACCCCCAAGTCCCCCAGGGGACATGGCTTTTCCTTTACTAACCCCCAAGTCCCACAGGAAGCAGCAGGCTCAAAAGAAAAAAAAAAAGGTGAGCTGGATTGAAACGGAGCATTCAGAGATAGAGGAAAGGGTGCCCAGTGGTCAAGGAGAGAGCACGGGAGAAAGAAAGGCCGGGGAGGCCTGGAGGGGCCCGGAAACCGGGCGGAGAGGCGGGACGACCTCGGGCGAACAGGAACGCGGGGCTGGAAAAGGCACGGACACCCGAGCACGGAGAGCTGGCGCCTTCGGATACCTGGGCAAAGGCCTGGAGGGCGGAACGGGGCGAGGCCCGGGTTAGGATGGGAGAGACGGGGGCGAAGCCGAGTTGGGGGTCGAGGCGGAAAGGACCAAACCGGGACCGGGTCGGGCCGGGAAGGACGGAGCGGGATAGGACGCGGGATGAAAAGGATGCAGGGGAACCGGAGTCAGCATGGGAAAGAGCCAGCGAAGGGAGAGCGGAGAGAGGCGCCGGCCCTACCTCTCCGGAGTTAGCCATGTCGGAGGGAACCAAGCCGCGGCCGCTGGAGCCGTAGCCCCAGGGCCTCTCGCGGAGCTGACCAGAGATGCTCAAAGCCGGCGCGTCCTCGGCTCCACAGAGACACCGATAGGGGGCGGGGCCTCCCACCAGTTCCGGCGCTCTGTGCACGCACTTCCGCTCGCCCGCCGGCTTGCCCTGCGTGGCCGCCATGTTGGGTGCGGCGCCGCCAACGGGCCACTGGATGCACCTAAGAAGAGGCTACTTGAGTGGTCTTCTCTGACTCTCTCTCTCTCTCTCTCTCTCTCTCTCTCTCTCTCTCTCTCTCTCTCTCTCTCTCTCTGACTCTCTCTCTCTCTTTCTCTCCCCCCTCTCTTTCTTATTGATTTTTAGAGAGAGAGAGAGAAATGTCAACTTGTTGGACTTGTTCCGCGTCTTCAACCCCATCATTGGTTGTCTCCTGTATTAGGGTGACCAACTTTTTTACAATGAAAAGGACAAAAACAAATTGAAGAAAACAGTATCGTAAATAAAAGAAACATTTTATTCACTACAATAATACACGATAATATAAGTGCATAATAAAAACTTGTGATATTTTATATTGTAATTATGCATACATGCCTACTAATTTTTAATAATAATTGTAAGAAAAAAATGCTCATTTAGATACAAATACGTCCCATCACACACAATGGATCGACTCTGCATTGATCGAATACGGACCTTTACAGATGAGTCTTCCAATATCAGAAAGGAGGACGTGTAGGAGGACACTTTTCAAGGGAGGACAGAAGTTACAAAAGAAGGACTGTCCTCCCTAAAGGAGGACAATTGGTCACCTTACTATATGTGCCCTGACCTGGGATCCACCCTGCCACCTCGGTGTGTCGGGATGAATGTGCTAACCAACCGTGCTACCCGGCCAGGGCGTCTCTGACCTCCATCTTTTAATTTTATTCAGTTGTTTGTTTCTCTTCTCTTAACTTGAATTGATTTAAACTTAAATAGCCTGACCTGTGGTGGCGCAGTGGATAAAGCGTCGACCTGGGAACACTGAGGTCGCCAGTTCAAAACCCTGCACTGGTCTGGTCAAGGCACATATGGGAGTTGATGCTTCCAGCTCCTCCCCCCTTTCTCTCTCTCTCTCTCTCTCTCTCTCTCTCTTGCTCTCTCTGTGTCTCCTCTCTAAAATGAAAAAATAAAAAGAAATAAAAAAAAAAAACTTCTAAACTTAAATAGCCACACGTGGGTAGTGGTCCCCGCCATGGGACGGTGCAGCAAGAGTGAAGTTCCACGAGGGCAGGGACAGTGTCTCCCTGTTACTGCCATACCCCCAGCCCCTACCTAGCGCTGTCTGTCTGGTTGCTCAGCATACAAGCTGAGTGATGAATTGACCACGTGAAAGAAGGCACCAGCCCCTAGCGGGGGTTTCTAAACAATTTCCTGCCTCTGTATCCCTCGCGTGATTCCAGGCCAGAACTTGTCTTTGATCCTGACCCTTCAGGGCTGTCTTACTCTCCAAGCCTCAGTTTTCCCACAAGGAAGATGACTGCCCTGCATCAGTGTGACCATGAGCTGCCTCCCTGCATCCTCACCTGACACCTTGCTCCAAGAAGGTGTCAGGATGAAGGGCGGGGCCCTGGGTTCCAAGCCTCTGCACTAGCCTGGACTCTCCTCCTCTCCGAGTCTTACTGGGTGCAGTCCTGTCCAGGCAGGGATTCTTTGCTGAGAGGGACATTTCAGAGAGAAGGGTGTGAGCTCATTAAAAAGGTGAAACTCGGATGGTCAGAGCTGCCTCATGGGGGAGCCAGTCACCTGAGAAAGCATAGTTCCCATCCAAGGGCAGAGTAGGCTACAGGGGAATTGGAAGGAAATTCCACATTTCTGTAAAATAGAACAGTTGTGTTGATGTGAACTTTCGTGTGTCTGACCCAATGACCTGTCCAGGGAGGCAATGAAGCAGGCAGTGACCAGACTGCCTAGGTGTTCGGGTCAAAGTCCAGCCTTTTCACTTATAATTTGTGTAACCCAGGACCAGCGTCCTGTCCTCTCTTGAGCCTCATTTTCCTAACCTGTAAAATGTGTGCTGAGAGGAAGATGAGAAGCGACGTGGCATCCTCTTGCTTAGCCTGGCTTGGGTTGGGTGATGCTGGACCTTTACTCCAAGCCAACATCAGATGGTCAGCCCAGCTGCAGGCCCTGGAGGGAGGGAGCGGAGCTTGAAGGATTCTCAAGGTCAAATGTGTGTCTCAGCTGCATTTCCAGAGCTTTACTAAGGAAAAGATTGAGCCTGACCTGTGGTGGTGCAGTGGATAAAGCGTCGACCTGGGAACACTGAGGTCTCCAGTTCAAAACCTGCAATGGTCTGGTCAAGGCACATATGGAAGTTGATGCTTCCAGCTCCTTCCCCCTTTCTCTCACTCTCTCTCTCTCTCTCTCTCTGTGTCTCCTCTCTAAAAATTAAAAAAAGAAAAGATTGATGTGCACCTGCTTGCAACCACCCCTCCAATTGTTACTGATGTTCCCATGTCTCAGGTTTGCACATCAACAGTGACGTGACTTCTGTAGGCGTCTGGCACCAACCACCCTCCCATTCTTCCCTGAGGATTGTGTCCCAGTCAATCCAAGCCTCGCTCAGACAAGCATGTGCAAACCTCCACCCGCCTGCATGACTGTCCTGGCCTCCTAGGCCAGCTCAGGAATCCTTGCCACAGGAAGCCTCCTGCCCTAGAGTGACGCTCCCCATGCATTGGTCATCTGGGTTTATGATCCTTTACTACTTTTCTGTTATTTAAAAAGGTAAAGTCGCCTGACCAGGCGGTGGCGCAGTGGATAGAGCGTCGGACTGGGATGTGGAAAACCTGTGTTCGAGACCCCAAGCTCGCCAGCTTGAGCATGGGCCCATCTGGCTTGAGCAAAAAGCTCGCCAGCTTGGACCCAAGGTCACTGGCCTCAGCAAGGGGTTGCTCGGTCTGCTGAGGGCCCGCCGTCAGGGCACGTGTGCGAAAGCAATCAATGAACAACTAAGGTGTCACAACGGCAACAAAATGCTGATGATTGATGCTTCTCATCTCTCTCCATTCCTGCCTGTCTGTCCCTATCTATCCCTCTCTGACTGTCTCTGTAAAAAATAATAATAATAAGACTGACCTGTGGTGGCGCAGTGGATAAAGCGTCGACCTGGGAACACTGAGGTCGCCAGTTCAAAACCCTGCACTGGTCTGGTCAAGGCACATATGGGAGTTGATGCTTCCAGCTACTCCCTCCTTTCTCTCTTTCTCTCTCTCTCTCTCACTCTGTGTCTCCTCTCTAAAATGAATAAAATAAAAAGAAATTAAAATATTAAAAAATATTAAGGCAAAGTGATGATTCTTTATGTTTATTTATTTTAGAGAAAGGGAGAGACAAACATTGATTTGTTGTTTCACTTACTTATTCATTTGAGAAAGAAGAGGGAGCAAGTGATAGAGGATGAGGGAAGGAGTAGGAAGCAAGCCTGGGGTTTTGAACCGGCGACCTTAGCATTCCAGGTCGACACTTGATCCACTGTGCCATCACAGGTCAGGCCTGTTCCACTTATTTATGCATTCATTGTATGTGCCCTGACCTGGTTTCGAACCTGCAACCTTGGCATATCAGGATGACACTAACCAACTGAGCTACTCCGGCCAGGGCTTCACCTGTATTCAACTTTTTCCCATTTTATTAATGTATGTCTACACTCATGATTCCATCACAGTTGACACGATGACCATCTCCACCACCATGATCCTTCCTGTCTTCTTCCTCCCACACAGCCACTGGACTCTTCCTCTACATGATCACAAATAATTGTATATTTTGTTTGCTGACGGATTTACTATTTCTCCTGCCAATTCAAAACCCTGGGCTTGCCAGGTCAAGGGCACATACAGAAACAACTACTACAAAGAGTTGATGCTTCCCGCTTCAACCCAGGCCATCTCAGTAACCCCAGACCCAGAATGTGAGCCCTCAATGAATGTTCGTGGAATAAAGAGCCCAAGTTGAAAACTTGTAGTTTCCAGAGCCCAGGGTGCAGCACCAATCCTCCTGATCAGCCCAGACGGGCTAGAACTGGCCCCAGAAGGGGCTTCCTTTCACAGACCCTGCCTTGCAGGCCTCAAAGGCTGCACAGAGCCACAGAAGCATCCTGGGCACTCAGCTCTCCCCTCTTCTGGGCCAGTGGCTACAGCCCGTGGGTGCTCGCCGAGTTTTAGGAGCTAGACTAGGTAAGCTAGGGGACACTGCATGGGCCTGTTTGGTTTTGGAAGCCATCAGGTCTAAGACAGCTTTCTTTTCACCAAAATCACCTTGCACTAATACAGGGTGTCCCTAAAGTCATGGTGCACTTTTGACCGGTCACAGGAAAGCAACAAAAGACGACAGAAATGTGAAATCTGAAACAAATAAAAGAAAAACCCTCCCAGTTTCTGTAGGATGATGTGGCAGCATGTGCGCAAGCTCAGATGATGACGTAACACCGTGTATACAGCGGAGCAGCCCACGGCCATGCCAGTCGGGATGTGGACGGTACAGAGGAAAGTTCAGTGTGTTCTGTGGCTCGTTAAATTCGAATCCGTGACCAAAGTGCAATGTGACTATTGGTGCGTTTATAACAAAGCGCCACCACATAGGAATAACATTACTCGGTGGGATAAGCAGTTGAAGGAAACCGGCAGTTTGGTGGAGAAACCCCGTTCTGTTCTGGTAGGCCATCGGTCAGTGAGGAGTCTGTAGAGGCCACAATTTCCAGGTGTCATCTTTCAACAGCACGGCGCTCCTCCACACTACGCCACCATTGTTCATGAGTTTCTGGATAGAACATTCCCCCAGCGGTGGACAGGCAGGGGTTCTGTCAAGTCATGGTCACCACGATCCCCAGATCTGATGCCCTTAGACTTTTACTTTTGGGGTTATGTGAAGCAACATGTGTACATTGAACATATCAACGACATTAATCACTTAAAACAGAGAATCACAGACGTTATTCACTGTTACACCAGACATCCTTACCCATGTGTGGCAAGAAGTTCACTATCATTTGGATGTGTGTAGGGCAACAAATGGAGCCCACATTGAACTGCACTGAATAGGTATGAAACTGGGCGAGTTTTCCGTTTATTTGGTGCAGATTTCACATTTCTATCGTCTTTTGTTGCTTTCCTGTGACCGGTCAAAAGTGCACCATGGCTTTACAGACACACTGTAGTAAAATTAGTGTCACAACTGACATGTGTCCACTCTCCGTCTCTAAGATAACCCAAGAGCCACAGTGCTCCTCTAAGAATTCATGAAACGGAGGTGTCCCCCCCTCTCAAACCTCAAATATGGATTAATGGGGACCCAGTTGTGCCTCACTCCCTCTGGAGAAATGGGACTGGGGGGGTTCACCCTTTGCTTCTTCCATGCTCTGCTGGTGTCAGCAGCAGCTCCCCACAGAAGGAAGGGTAGACCAGGCTTGAGGGTCTTCAAGAGCAGGTGACTTGGAGCCCGGCAGTTGGGTGCTGACCCTTGCCAGGAGCCTGGCTGTTTACCCTGCAGGGTCTTGGGATTAGACCAGGACTGAACTGGATGACCCTGGAAGGCATCCACCCTCCAGCTACAAGGCAGAATCTTGCCACCCTCAGAGCCAACTAGAACCATTTCTGCCACCTGCCACCCTCACCCCCAGCCTGGCACAGGGTGCCACTGCCCTGCACACTACTGGGAAGTCCCTTCTGTGGCTGTGCCGGGAGCATCATGCCAGGAGAGCTGGCAGTCAAGGGTTGTGACCCTGTTCTCAGACTCAAGAGGTCCAGGACCCTGGTATGTGTAGTCTAAGAGCTGCCATGGCCCCCCTTTCCAAAGACGCCAAGCTCAGATAGAAATCCCGGGAACACCCACTCACAGGTGAAACAAAGGTGCCCACCCCCAACCCTACCCCCTCTCAGGACGATCCAAAGGTGTGACGTTCCTGGAATGGACTAACTCTTGGAAACCACGTGTATTTCAGAACCTAGCAAGAAAGTACAGGTACTTGGCGAGGGTTAAGAGCCAGGCCAAGAAATTCCTTTCAGACATCCAGAATCCTTAACTCTTATGAGTCCCCACCTTGAGACTGTTCCCTCAGGGTTAGAGCACCTCCACCCTCTCCCCCCCTCCCCATGCAGGTAGGGATGGTCTGACTCTCACCCTGCTTGCCAGCTGCACCATTGCCCAAAGCTCATCCACACCACGAAGCCACGTTTAAGGTGTTGTGCACTTTATTGAACTGGTCTCAAGTCAGTGTACAGGTAAGCCCTGGCTGCCTCCACACCTCAACCCACTCCCCGGGGGACCAAAAGCCTTCATACATCTCAAGTTGGGGACAAAAAAGGGCGCCATAACGGCTGACCATTCAAAAAAAAATTAAAAAAAAACAAGTATTAAGGCGAAGATTAAAAAATTTGGATTACATAATTTACACAAAAGCAATACTATCACCCTCCCCATGTGGACTCGGGCGAGGACTGGCCCTTCTCAGGGAGAAGTGGGCAGCTTTTGGGCAGGCAAGGGACTTCCTGTAACAATGCATCTCACGGTACTCGGAATGACTATAAAAAAATGTGCAATCAAAGTCCTCGGCCACATTGTAGAACTTTGGGGATGCTCGCTCCAACAGACTGTCACCTTCACCGTTCCAGTTTTTAAATCCTGAGTCAAGCGCCAAAAAAAAAAAAAAAAAAAAAAAAACCAAAAAAACAAACCAAAAAAAAAAACCAAATAAAGCCATGCCAATCTCATCTCGTTTTCTGCGCAAGTTAGGTTTTTGTCAAGAAAGGGTGTAACCAACTAAGTAACAGTCCGCCTAGAAGCATTTGCGGTGGACGATGGAGGGGCCAGACTCGTCGTACTCCTGCTTGCTGATCCACATCTGCTGGAAGGTGGACAGTGAGGCCAGGATGGAGCCTCCGATCCACACAGAGTACTTGCGCTCAGGGGGCGCAATGATCTGGGGAGAGAATGGGAGAGTTAGCACAAGGACCTCCAATGGGAATCACGGGCCTGTCCCACCAGGGCCAGGACTGTGACTCTCCATGTGACCAGGCCCACGCTCAGGAAACTCACCTTGATCTTCATCGTGCTGGGAGCCAGGGCAGTGATCTCCTTCTGCATTCGATCAGCGATTCCTGGGTACATGGTGGTGCCACCAGACAGCACTGTGTTGGCATAGAGGTCCTTACGGATGTCGACATCACACTTCATGATAGAATTGAAGGTAGTTTCGTGGATGCCACAGGACTCCATGCCTGAAAGGAATGAAGCCAGATTTAGCTTCCAGCATGGCCACAAGAGTGACCCTTGTGTGGGGCAGGGAGCAGGCCCTCTCACCCAGAAAGGAAGGCTGGAAGAGGGCCTCGGGGCAGCGGAACCGCTCGTTGCCGATGGTGATGACCTGCCCGTCGGGCAGCTCGTAGCTCTTCTCCAGCGAGGAGCTGGAGGCCGCAGTGGCCATCTCCTGCTCGAAGTCCAGGGCGACGTAGCACAGCTTCTCCTTGATGTCACGCACGATCTCCCGCTCGGCGGTGGTGGTGAAGCTGTAGCCACGCTCCGTGAGAATCTTCATGAGGTAGTCCGTCAGGTCCCGGCCAGCCAGGTCCAGACGCAGGATGGCGTGGGGGAGGGCGTACCCCTCATAGATGGGCACAGTGTGGGTGACTCCATCGCCGGAGTCCATCACAATGCCAGTAGTGCGGCCAGAGGCGTACAGGGACAGCACAGCCTGGATGGCCACGTACATGGCTGGGGTGTTGAAGGTCTCGAACATGATCTGTAGGGAGAAAACGGGGCACGTCACACTCGGGAAGCACCAGGGGCGGGCAGTCACGCCAGACTGGGGACATGCAGAGAGTGCAAGGAACACAGCTAAGAGTGCTGAGAAACCCAGAACGGGGGTTCACTCCAGACCTACTGTGCACCTACTAAATACACACTCCAAGGCCACTTTACACCAGCCTCATTGGCTTAGTCACACAAGCCAGGTTAGTACCTACACCCACAGAACTGTGTACTTTAAACGCCTAGTCAAAAAAGCAAACACGAGAAAGAGATTCCATCTAGAGAAAGGCAAATAGAACCTGCAGTTCCAAAGAAGACTCAGGTCAGAGGAGAAAGTCCTAGGAGAACAGCAGAAGAAAGAACAAGTGAGAAAGGGCGTGGCACAGAGGGCCAGAAAGGACAGGGTAGCCACCCAGGAAAAGGCCAACAGGTTTACTGACCTGGGTCATTTTCTCACGATTGGCCTTGGGGTTCAGGGGAGCCTCCGTGAGCAGGACGGGATGCTCCTCAGGGGCCACACGCAGCTCATTGTAAAAAGTGTGATGCCAGATCTTCTCCATGTCGTCCCAGTTAGTGACAATGCCGTGCTCAATGGGGTACTTGAGGGTCAGGATGCCTCTCTTGCTCTGGGCCTCGTCACCCACGTAAGAGTCCTTCTGGCCCATGCCCACCATCACGCCCTGCAAGATGCGGCAACGCGCCCTCAGTGTGGGGGAAGGTGCCACCGACCCCCACCCAGAAAGCCAGGCAAAGACCTCCTTTGTGGAAGGGCTGGACTTTATCCCTCGCCTTCTTCCAAGGGCGAGCACCACCCAAGTCAGACCCGAGGCTGGCGCCCTACCTGGTGTCGGGGGCGCCCCACGATGGAAGGGAAGACAGCCCTGGGGGCATCATCCCCCGCGAAGCCGGCCTTGCACATGCCGGAGCCGTTGTCGACCACAAGCGCAGCGATATCGTCATCCATGGTGAGCTGAGGAGGGAAAGGGCGCCATGAGCCTGGGTCGGGTGGGGCCGCCCCCGCCCTGCCCACTTCCGGCGCGCAGGGCCTGCGAGCCGCCAGGGGGCGCCGGCGCGCGCCCGGACTGGGGACAAAGGAAGCCCAGCCGGCCGCGTTATTACCATAAAAGGCAAACGCTAGTGAGAGGCGGCGCCGCGGCGCGCCGCAGCAAGCCAGGCCCCCCGGCTCCGCCCCAGCCCCGTTCGAAAAAGAGCCGGCCGGCGCGCGGAGGCCACACCCACAGGGGGCCAGCGGCACGGCTAAGTTGTGCGCAGGCGCTTACACTCCGCGGCAACCCCACCCCTTCCGGCCGCCCGGCCCTAGCGCGCACGCGCAAAGGCACGAGCACGCGCAGTCTAGTCCCAGCCCCCACCCGGCCGGTGCGGCCCCACCGCGCCCACCCACCCAGCCTCCCAGTGGGTTTAACTGCCCCCTCGGACAAAGGCCCGCGGCCGCCCCAAATCGCCGACTACACCCTAGGAGTACGCTTCGGGTGCAGCGCTGCCCGGGCCGGGGAAACAAGGGCAAAGAAAAACCCATTCCCTACACCCAAGCACCGTCCCCGGGGCAGGGGCAGGGGCGGGGGGCGCCGCCCGCTCGGTGCGGGGAGGCGAGAGCCAGGCGCCGACCCGCCGGCCCGGCCGGCCCGGAGCCTTACCTGGAAGCGGTGTAGACCGGCGAAGGCAGAAGAGCGGCGAGGACGAGAGGCCTGTGCTGGCGGATGGACGCGGTCCCGGCAGTGGCTGCGCGTCGCGCCGCCGGGTTTTATAGGGCGGCGCGGTGGCCGCTCAAGCCATAAAAGGCAACTTTCGAAACGGCGGGCTCTGATTGGCCCCGCGCCGCTCACTCACCGGCCTCGCCGCACAGTGCAGCATTTTTTCACCCCCCTCCCCTCCTTTTGAAAAAAAAAAAAAAAAGAGAGATGTGCTTGGAGAGAGCGAGAGCGAGATTGAGGAAGAGGAGGAAGCCAGGAGTTTGGCTGTTGGCCGCCCCAGGGTGCTGGGCCCGGGGGCCGGGGGTGCGCGCAGTGGGCCGCTGCCCTACCAGGCAGCGCTTAGTCCGGCCCCGCGTGGCCGGGCCTGCCCCCGACCTGCCTGTCTCGCGTGTCCCCCACCCCGGGACCCTCCGGGTGTGGATGTCACAGGAGCAGTGAGCTCCCCCGTTGGCACAAGGGGCAACACGGATGCGAAGGTCCCTAGTTGCTGTGGGTGCATGCTTAATTAAAATAAAGTCGCTGTTGTGGGCGATAGGGTGGTCAAGGGGTCACATTAGCTCAACTGCCCAGAAAGCCGGGGTGGGGTGGGGGCGGGGCCCGGGAGTGCAAGGCTTACTGAGTCGGAGTCGTTACTACCCAGACATGAGGCTGAGGAATACGGTGTGGTATGAGGGTGTCGGGGGCTTGTAGCCACTTAACAGGGGCCACGGTCGCCAGGGCAGGTGCTTGCGGCCAGTGGCTGGAAGGTGCCTGTGGAGAGGACTCCAGGGCTCCCCTGCTGCAGGCTCCGGGAAGGGTGGGCTCTGTAAGGCATTCATACTGTTCCCATGGAGCCAGGCTGCCTCTGAGGGCCGCCTGGTCACACCCAGCCAAGGCCAGTACAGCCCGTTAGCTGCTCACCCAGGCAACTACCAGGCCCTGCTGGGCTCAGGCAGGCAGGACTGCTCAGCACAACTCTGGAGCCCATCATCCATCCCTGTCCTGTGTAGCCACAGCTCCTGGGCCATCTGGAGGTCCCCAAGGACTGGGAAGGACGCTCAGTGAGGCAGACATGAGTGGCAGAGGGGTGCAGCAGGGACAGTAGCTACATACAGGTCAGATCCCCTCAGAGAATCCCTTCTCTTTCTCACCTTGTATCGCCCTGGCTCTCTCCAAACACTTGGCAAGACCTGGGGGCCCCCTGTTCTAGGTGGTTCCCTGCTCTGAGGAGCCATCACCCACCTGCTCCCAGTTTGGAAGGCAGAGCCTGTATCCAGACAGTGGCCAACAGTGGTCTGTGTGACAAATGGAAGCCTAGGGGCCGTGGGACCCCAGAGGGGCATCTGTCCCAGCCTAGAGGACATGCACCTTCTCAGAGAAGGTGAGTTTTCACAGGAAGGAGAATGGGAAAGGTGGTCTGGCTGAGCCACTGGGCTGTCTCCAGCCCGCCCAGGGCTTTGCAGCGTATAATAGGTGTTCACTGAGTGTGTGTTGAAACCAGTGACCAGTTAGTCCATATATGGATGTGGAATGTGTGTCCAGGGAAGAGGTGGCTTGGTCTGGCCCATAGGCTGATAGCAGATCTCTTTGAAGGTTGCAGAGGCCACAGCCAGGTGGATGGGGTCGCCAGCACCCAGGAGAGCCCACAGGCTCAGAGCCACATGCCAGCATTCCCAGAGTACTGCCAAGAATCTCACCGCAGCTCCCCGCCACCGCCCTGGCCCTGGACAGACGTTCCCAGCCCATCCAGTCCTGCCTCCTGAGGGCCACACCGTGCTGTTCTGGCCTTGTGTCTCAGTCACAGGCATCTGGCCAGCCACCTTGGGACCTGCCAACCCTGCATGCAGTTCAGGCACTGGGGAAGTGACCCTTTCGCTCTCCATTGATAAAGGCTGCTCCTGGCCGTGCCCTGAGCCTGGGGTCTGGGCAGGGCTGTGGGGCAAGGGATGTTGGACCAGGGCAGTGCAGGGCAAGGGATGGGAGCCGTGGGCGGCTCCAGGAAGCTACATGGGGCAAAGCGCAGATCTGGTCCTCAAGCAGGACTTGTGTGCCACCCCGCCCTCTACCAGGGGCCCGCCGACCTCAGGCTAGAACACGCCTGATCCTCCACAACTGTGTATTGTCTGGTGTTCATCAAGACTCAGCCCAGGACACCCCTCCTCACTGGGCCATCTTTAGCATCTGTAACAGGAACCCTTCCCCCACTCGGGACCACTGCGCTGGGCCGCTAGGTCGGCATGCAGAACCCAGCTCCCCCACCAGACTGGATGTACCATCCCTTCTTTCACTCGGTTACCCCTCACTGGGCACCCACTGCTCTGCTGTGGGGGGCTCTCTTCCCCTTCTCAGCCCCACCTCTGTTTCTTCCTCTGGAAAGTGGTGCTGGGAGTCCCTTCTCAGCGAGCCTTCCCAGAGCTCCCACCACGTCCATCTCCTCCCACCGGACCCACCCCAAGGCCCCCGCTCTGTTGAATGAGGCACTGCCCGGGTGTCCTCAGCCCTCAGCAAGGCAGATGGAGGGTTGAGGGGGGCACAAGCCTTGGAGGAGGGGAGGAGCCCAGGAGAAAAAGCAAGTGGGAGGAGGAAAAGAGGAAGCGGAGCCCGCGAGGAAGGGGGCGGAGACCGGCGGGCCAGGAAGTGGACAGGTTCTCAGCTTGGGAACTTTGCCCTTGCAGGGAGTTTTCGGCGCAGTCACTGGGCAGGCACGGCCCACAAGCGCTCAGCCAATGGGCACTTCACCTGCCTTTCTGTTTTTTTTGGTGTTTTTTTTTTTTATCTCTTGCAATTCCCCCACCCTGCAAAGGCCTCCAGGCCAGGGGACGTTTACAGTCTAAGGGCCACTCCCTCACCCTCTTACCGGAACTGACCACCTGGCCCTGGCCCTGGCCCTGGGTGTTAGTACCACACTGCCCCCACCACCCCCTCCCACCCCTGCCAGGCAGAGACCCCTAAGCTTCATTTTTCAGAGGAAGAATCAGACAGAGGTGGGCTGAGAAAGGGAAGAGAAACCCTCCCCACACACAGCAAGTGCTCAGTGAGGGGTAACTGAGTGGATGAGGGGATAGAACATTCCAGCAAACACACCCTCCTTTCACAGATGTGGAAACTGTGGCAGGGCCGGTGACTGGCCCAGGCCCAGAGTTGTGTCAAGGACTCTCGGCCCAGGCTTCCACAGGCCTTACACGGCCCCTCCCTGGGTGAAGTGTCCCCTGGAGTGCCCCAAGGGACTGGGTCCAAAGGCTTTTCCAAAGTCTGAATTCCTGGGCCTCACCTCCACCCCCAGTGCTTATCTGCCAAGGCCCAGAGAGGGACGTCACCAGCCCGTGGTCACACAGTAATACATCCTGAGGGCCTAAGTCTGATCTTCCCATCAGCCTCTTTTTCCTGCGCTCCTTCCTTGCTCCCAGGATTGCCTCGAGAGGAATTTCTGGGCCCTGGCAGGTTAGCTCAGTTGGTTAGCGTATTGTCCTGAAACAACAAGGTGGTAGGTTTGATCCCTAGTCAGGGCACACACAGGAAGTAACCAATGAATGTACCCATGAGTAGAACAGCAAATGAATGCCAGCCCTGGCCAGATAACTCAGTGGGTTAGAGCATCCTCCTGAAGCACAGAGTTGCCAGTTTGATTCCCAGTCAGGGCACATACAGGAACAGATTGATGTTTCTCTCTCTCTCTCTCTCTCTCTCTCTCATTCTCTCCCTTCCTCTCTCTCTAAAAAACAAAAAAGCCTGACCAGGTGGTGGCGCAGTGGATAGTGTCGTACTCGGATGTGGAGGACCTAGGTTCGAGACCCCGAACTCGCCAGCTTGAGTGCGGGCCCATCTGGCTTGAGCAAAAGCTCACCAGCTTGGACCCAAGGTCGCTGGCTCCAGCAAGGGGTGGCTCGGTCTGCTGAAGGCCCGCGGTCAAGGCACATGTGAGAAAGCAATCAATGAACAACTAAGGTGTCGCAACGGCAACGAAAAACTAATGATTGATGCTTCTCACCTCTCTCCGTTTCTGTCTGTCTGTCCCTATCTATCCCTCTCTCTGACTCTCTCCTTGTCACTGTAAAAAAAAAGAAAGTAAAAGATATCAACAAAAAAATGCTTCCCTTTCTCCTCCTTTCTGTCTCTCTCTCTAAAACAAAGGAGGAGATGGGCTTGGGTTTGGTTCCTCTGCTCCTGCTCAACTCGACCTCAGCTTTCAGAGTCAGCTCTTGGGCTGCCTCTTGTAAGAAGCCTGCCATTACTTCCTCCCTCTATCATAACAGCTGCAGCTTTCCAGCTCAGGCAGGATCACACAGCAAGGGCAAAGCCAGGGGCTGGACCTCCCGGGTCACAGCGCTCCTGCATCCGACCGGCCAGCCCCAACCAGTCAGGCACGCTCCCAGAGTGGTACAGTGCTGCGACACTACTCTGAGCAACACCCTGAATACAGCAGGTAGGACTTCTTCTGAGGCAGGTCTCAAACAAGACAGCAAAGGAGACCAAGCTCTGACGGCTTGTGAAGGGAAGCTGCAGGCTTCCTTAGGAAGGGGGGAGTTTCTTAGAGGACAGCAGGGAAGCCCCCTCTCCCCACAGAGGTGACCAGTCCCTGAAGCGGGGCTCTGCAGCAGGAGGGAGGGGCTGGGCCCACTGCGTTCTCCTGGGCAGCAGCCAGGGCCTTGGTCCCCACCCAGGCCTGGCCTCCAGCCAGAGTCCCTCCCAGGGCTGTCAGCGGCTCAGCCCGCCCTGGGCCTCACCTGCTCCCTGATGGAGTCATCGGAGAAAGGGGGATCCCTGCCCTGGAGAAACTAGGAACTTCTGACAGGTCTTGGGAGAGTTCTTAAAAATCCTTCAAAACTACCTCCTCTCTTCCTATCCCCCAGAGCACTCAGAGAAAGGCCCCTGGCCCTACTGGGGAGTTCCCAGCTTGGCTTATTGGATTGAGTTTTTCAGAAAAAGAGAACAAGATGTCCTGGGCTTCCCCCTTACACACACCAGCCGAGCCGTACCTTCCCCAGACCCTCCTGCTGGGGGGGCTTCTTGTCCCCATCCTCCTGATGAGAAACCAAGGCGCCCAGACAGACACCGGGTACAGGGAAGGAGGGGACCCCTTGGGGCCTGAAGCCCCTCCCAGCAGACAGGGGTGTGGCGAGGCAGGGCCCTTTCGTTTCAGCCTCACAGGTTTCCCCACAATTGTAGTTCCAGGAGATTCCTTTTTTTTCTTCTCCTAGGAGATTCCTGAAGCCCACTCCTCACCCAGCCCCACAGCAACCATCCTGGAGCCGGTGGGGACCTGCCCAAAGTCACTCAGAGGTCCAGGCAGCCCTTGGGAGCCAGACTTTACACACAGGGGCCTGGGAGGCAGGGTGACAGGTTGGACCAAGTGGGGTGTTGTCTGTCAGCAGCAAATCCAAGTTCAGGCCAAGAAGGGTTCTGGGGTTTCCTGGGCCTGACAGTCCCCAGCATCAGCAGGCACACCAGCGGGAACCACGCAGACAGGAGGCCCCGACAGACAGGCCCTGTGTCTCCGGCCTCAGTCCCTGGGCTGTGAACAGAGGCAGAGGGGCATCGGGCACCCATGGGACTCAGCAGCAGTCAGTGTCGTAAGGTCTGAAGTCCCAGACCCTGGGCTGGACACTCAGGGACGACATGGTCAGTGTTAGGGACTCAACCACTTTTTAGCTGGGCAGCCTTATCCTTGCCCCTCTCCAGGCTGGCCCGTGGGCTCAGAACTGCCTTGGGAGTTGGGGGAGGGGAGGACCCCCGAGGAAGTGAAAGGGGAACAGCGGGGGGAAGGGAGGTATTGGGAAAATGGAGGTGGGCGGGGCAGCAGCCACTCTGTGTGGCTGACTCACTGAGGTCACCAGCTCACCCACCTCCGGGGGCACAGCCTGGACTCCCCAATCCATAAGAGGACAAAGGAAGGTAGAGCACCTGAGGACCTGCTGTGACCAGAGCCCCGGCCTGCTTCCGAGGCACAGAAAACTCACTGCCAGCTAAGCTGGAATCTCCCTATTTCTCAGACAAGCAAACTGAGACCAGTGAGAGTGGGAGACTCCACCCTGCAGTTAATAGCACACAGTTACCAGAATGCACTGCACCTACGAGTCCAGGCCTAGCTGGGAGCCATGACCTGGTCATCACATGCCCTACCGTGGCCCCCTGAGTCCTCCAACCTCAGTGGTCACTGTTCTCAGCCCCATGTTCCAGGTGGGCAAACTGAGGCTCAGAGTGGCCAGTGGGCAGTAGCAGAGACACGCTCTCCAGCAGCCCTGCCTGGCCGTAAGGCACACACATGGGGCTCTTGTCAGCTGGTGCCACTCCTCTGGCCATGGGTCCTGGGGCCCATCCAAGTGGAAACCTGATCGGCCACAGCCTTGTTGCTTTGTAACCAGGCCCTCCTCAGCCAGAAATCTCAGCTGCCACTGAGCTCGCCAGGAACCCGGGTAGGTCTCATGGCCTGGGCTTCCTGATGTTTCCCCCAGGCCCAGCCCTGTGTCAGTGTCAGCTGCTGGAGACACAGGAAGACCCTCTCCAGCCTGCACCATCCACTGGGGACAGTCCCCACTTGGTGACCCTGGCTTTGTGTGAGCCCAGAGAAGACTGAACTTGAAGACCTGGATTTGATGGGCTAGGTGAGGAGGGTTCCGTGGCCCACAGGGCTGGGAGGTGGCAGCCAGCATTCCCCCTTCCCTCGTTTCCTGGGTCACTAGGGAGTCATTTTGGCTGTCTAATTAAGTCACCTGAGACCCATAGCTGAGGGTGACGGTGTTGGGGGCACATAGATGTGCCTGAGGACACATGTGCCAGAATAAGGAGGAGCTGGGGTGGGGGGTGTTGGTCCAGGCTCAGGGAGGACTCTGCAATAAGCCCCCTGTGCACAGGACTGGGTTGAGGCGGGAGGAGGGTGGGACAGGGGTGAACACCCTGTGCCCACAGTGAAGCCGGAGGAAGGGGAGCCCCAGAGCAGGGGGTGTCCCAAGAGGGAAGGTAGCATCCTCCCTGTCCTTGGTTTCTTTTTCCCCTCTGAGCCACTTTCAGGCTGTGTGACATAGGATTCAGTTCTGTCACTTAGCCAGTGAGTGTCCTGAGAACAGGCCTAAGCATCTCGGAGCCCACCAGGGTCAGACCATGTGTGGACGGCATCTCCTGGGTGGGCCTTCTGGGCCTTTCAGATACTTGTCTCCTTGGAAGCTGACCACCACCTCCTGCCTTACCGCAGCGGAAACCAAGGCCCAGAGCCGATGGAGGCTCACCTGACGTGGCACAGCACGTGTAACAAGGCCGAGCCCAGGCCCGGAGGGCTGAGCTTGCACTCTGTGTGCCCCTGGGAGAGCCAGGCTGGTCCCTCCAGGATGGGTACAGGACATACTCTCCAAGGCGAGAAGGGTGATAGCCCTCAACACGACCTCGGTGGGCCCACACTGTTCAGGGGGCTCCCACAGCCTGGCCCAAACCAGCCCGACTTCTTCCGCACCCTTCCCCAACTCAGACAGACTTTAGGTCCTTCAGAGGTCCAGGCCCCAGTTGGGGGATGCACCCAGCCAGCCCTTGCTGGCTCCCAAGGCCCCCTGTGCCCTCTCTGCCGGCCGAGGGAGGAGCCGGGCCTCTGGCTGGTGTCACATGGCTCCCGCACAAGGGGACTGCAGAAGCCAGTGGGGAGGCTATGATTATCCAGTTCTTTCACCACCCCCCCCCACTGAGGACACAGCTGAGCTGGTGGTGGGTTGGTGGCCTTGGGCACGTGGCTCACCCATGTCGCAGAGCTGTAGAGAAGGGACAGAAGAGTGAACAGAACTGCGCAGACTGGGCTTGCCCGGAGCAAGTACAGGGAGGACGTTAGGCCAGACAGACAGACCATGTCTCTGTGGCGTGAAGGCCGTGATACCTTAGCTTTGTCCCAGGAATGCTGGGGGCTTCCAGGAGGGGAGGGGCCCCAGCAGAGAACAGGAGCGTGCCGGGGGGACTCTGGAGCTCCTCCAGCTTCCTTTCCTCCCTCTTCCGCCAGCACACAGAGCAGGGCCCAGGGGGGTGCGGGGAGGGGGCAGGGAGCAAAGGGGAAGCTGGTGACCACCGCCTCCTCCCTCCCATCCCTCTGGATGAGGGCCCGCAGAGCACACACGGGCAGTGGGCAGGCCGGGAGGGGGGCAGTGAGTGGAAGCCTGGAACGGGCCCTTTAAACAAGAGGTCACCCAGATCTCCAAATCTTTATAAAGATAAAAAGTTGCTCAATATCACGGGTCATCCGGGAAATGCATACAGAAACCGCACCGAGATAGCACTCCATACCCACCAGTGGGTAGAAAGGAAAGTTGCTGTCACCCACCGCGTGTCCAAGGGGGGCAGCATCTTTCCCTCCCGGGCGGGCGGGCGGGCGCGGCTGGACAGGTGGAAAACTACAAGCTGCTTCAAGTCTGACCCAGCCATGCCACCCCGAGGTATTTATCCAAGACAATGGGTCCTCATGTCCTCCAAAAGACAGGTACAGAAACAGCCATACAATATATAGGTCCTATAACATACACCTGTGCATCCTGTCCCCAGCCTCAGGACACCGCAAAGGTGCAACAGCAGCAGAATGGGTAGAAAAGGCACAGTGTATTCATACAATGGAACAGGCTACTAGCCCACGCAATAGGCAAATGTCAGGAACATACTGTTAAGCAGAAGCAGCCAGACAGAAGAGAGGGATTCTGTGTGACTCAGTATTCACAGAGCATGAGGGCCAGGGAGCAAGTCTGTGCCGTGCGGCAGGGGTCAGGACAGTGGTTGCCCTTTGTATGGGATTGGTGACTGGAGAGGGTGGAAGGGGCTTCTGGAAGCTGGACATCTCTCTCTCTCTCTTTTTAAAGATTTTATTGATTTTTTTAGAGAGGATAGAGAGAAGGAAAGGAGCAGGGAGGAGGGAGCAGGAAGCATCAACTCATAGTTGTTGCTTCTTGTATGTGCCTTGACTGGTCAAGCCCTGGGTTTCGAACCAGCGACATCAGCACTCCAGGTCGATGCTCTATCCACTGCGCCACCACAGGCCAGGCTGGAAGTATCTCTTGATCTGGGTGCTGGGAAAACGGCGGAAGTAGCCAGTTTGTGGCAATTCACGCAGCTGTACATGAATGACATTCAGCAGCCAGGTTAGGAGTGAGGCCCAGCCAGCCCTGCCACCCCGGAGACCTCAGCACCAAACACCTGCCTGTCTCAGGCCTTTGCACTTGCTACTCTGGGTCTATAATGGACCCTCCTACCCCACCCCACACACACCATTTTTGCTTCTTTAAGTTCTGCTTATTCTTCAGGGCTCAGTGGAAACATCACCTTCTCCAGGAAGTCCTCCCTGATATCCACAGACAAGGGCAAGGTTCTTGTGGCTCCTGAACTTTTCTCATGCTCCTACAGCTGATAATTAGATGTATCTGTGTGATTACAGGTTTACTCTGTCCCTCCATGCTCCACAGGCAGGGGCCACGTCTGTTTTTGCTCATTGTCGGGTCCCCAACTCATGTGTATAGTTAGTGAAGTTTTCAGCTTCCATCTTCGGAAGGGAGGAGGGAAGGAAGGAAGGCAGGAAGAAAGGAAGAAAGGGAGGGAGGGAGGGAGGGAAGAAGGGAAAAAGGGTGGGTAGAGGGAGGAGAGGGGGTGAGGAAGGGAGGGAGGGAGGGACCCAGTTCTGTACAGAAGGGAGGCAGAAGGCAGGAATGGGTTGTTGTCTCTCAAGGGTGTGAGCACCCTGTCCCAGGAGGGCGTGGGCAAAGCTCTGGCAGGAGTGGTGTTCGGGAACAGCCAAAGCCGATGAGGAATAGGCCCCGGGAGGAAGGGGCTGGGCTCACACCTTCCAGCGGATGTTGGCAGGAGAATAGGGGAGACTGAGTGTCACAGGAAGTCCTTAGGTCTCTTGGCTGCGGCTGACTCAACCCATCTCTGATGATACTCACAGGTCAGACTCCAGCCTTGTTCTCCAGAGGTCCCCACGGGAAAACAACTGTCTGACATCCTTAATATGTGAGAGGCTGACCACCCTGCCTGAGGTTTCTGGCAAGGCTTTCCAGAGGGGATTTTAGAGCTGGGTCTTGTAGTTTGAATAGGAGTCCACCAAGGAGACAATCTAGAAAGGGCTTTGACAGCTGGGTATGTTGGGAGAGTTGGAAACATCTGCTGTGACTTGGAAATTGAGTCTGTGGGAAGATCTAGCCAGTAGAACGCATGGAGGCCCTGACTGAGAAAGAACCTAATGGCGTGAGCTAGGAGTGCGGTAGACATGATGGAGGAGAGCCCTCTTAGACCCAGGACACAGTCTGGAGGAAAGGGAGTCAGAGGCGACTGTGAGACCTCACCCCTTGGGCAGAAGGTAGTGGCCCTTGAATTCAGGTTGCATTGTACAGTTGGGGACACTGTGGATAGAGTCCCTAAGTTCAGTTTGGGCTCTAGAGATCAAAGTACAAGAGACTGATACAGGTTTACTGCGCCAGGCCCTGGGACCCAGCGCCAAGAGTACCACAAGACCCAACAGGTTCCTGGGATCTGGAACTCTGAAGCTCCCCCGTGACAGCCGGAGGGTCTCAGTGCTTCCTTCTCCCCCGAGGCTGGTCAGGGGGTCCTTCTTCTCCTCACCAGCCTCAGCCCTGGCCCAGAGAGGAAAGTCAGCTGCAGGGTCACACAGCAGGAGCGCAGTCTCGGAGCTCAGGTGGGAAGTTGCTTTCAAAGCCTGGCGATCGCTGGCATCCAGAGTGCCTGGGCCAGGCATGTTCTCGGAAGATGGAGGATTGGCGTGAACTCAGGAGCTGGGTCTCTGTCCAGCCAGGGGAATAGGGAGCTCCAGAGGCTGTAGGAGCAGGAGAGGGATGGGGCCCCAGTCCGGCAATGCAGCAGAGGGCCCCACATTATGGAAGGGTGTGGAAGGCCCCGAAACAAACTCTGCAGCCTTGGATTTCAAATTTCTCGCTGCCTCTGGCCAAGTAGAAGTTTGTATTAGAAATACAGTACCAGAGGCCTGGCCAGGTGGTGGCGCAGTGGATAGAGCATCAGACTGGGATGTGGAGGACCCAGGTTCGAGACCCCGAGGTCGCCAGCTTGAGCACGGGCTCATCTGGTTTGAGCAAGGCTCACCAGCTTGAGCTCAAGGTCGCTGGCTTGAGCAAGGGGTCACTCGGTCTGCTGTACCCCCCCCCCCCCCCGTCAAGGCACATATGAGAAAGCAATCAATGAACAACTAAGGTGCCAAAACAAAGAATTGATGCTTCTCATCCCTCTCCCTTTTGGTCTGTCTGTCCCTATCTGTCCCTCTCTCTGTCTCTGTCACAAAAAAAAAAAAAAGAAAGAAATACAAGAGGTGTGAGAATAATTATAATAATAATGCAAATAATAACTTCTTTTACTTTTCTGATGCTCTAGAATTTGATTTTGTCCTCACAGCCACCCTGAGAGGTAGGCAGGGCATAGCTGCGGGGACTGAGGCTGACAGCCAGGGCTCGGGACCTGCGTGGGGTGTGTGCAGCTCCCTCATTCTCACACAGGGCTGTGCTCGCAGGGAGGAGGTGGTCACCTACAGGTGGGTCGTGAGGTGAGGCGGGAGCGCCCAGCCCCGCTGGCTGTCCCTTTATGGCCAGATGCCCAAGCCAGACCCCGGTCTTGCTCACTTCCCCGTCCATTGCCTCATGAGGTGGGGGCCTTAGTGGTTCACCAAACCACAAGTCAGGCTCAGAAGAGTGATGGGACAAGCCCACGGTCACCAACTCACACCCTCAGGGAAGATAGGATGAGATGGGTTCCTTCTGCCACCTCCAGAACCCTGGGTAAGTCACTCTACCTGGAACGGTTCCAGGTTCCTCTCACCTGCAAAACGGGGTGAAAACTGTTGGGGGAGGGGCTGCCAGGAGGACAGAAGCTGTGCTTGCCAGGGCTCAGACAGGTGTCACACGTGCCCCTGGGCAGGGACAGGTTTGCTGTGGTCACCACTGCTCTCTTTCCCAGGGGAGGACACAGAGGGCTAGGGGCCTGTGTGTGCCACCTCCCACGGTGGTGGGCTTTGGGGGAGGGGGCGGGAGGAGGTAGGGAGAAGGATGTTCATAAACCAGCTGGTGAGCTTAGCTTCCTGCCCCGACCCCCCAGGACCCCCCTGAGCAGAGAACAGAAGGCAAAGGGCAGGCAGGGGCTGTAGTTGGGCCTCTCCCTGTCATCAGGAGACACTTGCCAGCATTATCTAAACTCAATCAGGACAGCTGCCTGGACCCGAGGGTGCATTGGGTGTGGCGCCAGCCGAGGCATCTGTAGGCCCTCCCCCCACCTCCCCTTCTGGGGTAGAGACCTTCAGGAGCACAACACTTAGGAAGGCTGGGCCAGGGCTCCCTGACCCCCAGAAGGGAGAGGTAATGCGCAGGTGTTAGGGCATTTGCAGGGAACTGGACCCCAAGAGCCCTCAGACCACACTCCCACTCCGACCTGCAGCTCTTTCTGCTTCCCAACCTCTTCTCTCTAAGACCTGGGAATTAATTCCTGGGGGACTTGGGAGAATCACAACCTGTCACAGACCATTCATGGGGACCACCCTTGGGAATACCTGGGACAGCATTCCGGGGTCCAGAACCCCATGCTGGGGTTTGCATGGCCTCAAAGCAGAAGAGTAGGTCCTTTGCACCACCTCTGGGCTCCAGTATGCTCATCTGCATAATGGGTCCAATGGTCTCAGGCTGGACTCCCTGGTGGGCAAAATATTGGGTTCTCATAATCCCACAGCCACTCACGGCTCTCCTCCTGGCCAGTGGCCAGGGCTGGAGGTGGTGGCAGGGTGGAGGAGGAGACCGTCTCTGCTGAGTGTCTGTGCACAGACACTGGGCTCAGGGACAGAGGTCCCACTGTGACTCAAGCAGGTTGGGAGGGAGGGTCTGAGCAAGCTGGAGGGCGTAGGGCCCATCTGGACACCTCAGGTAGGTAATTGCCTGGGGCCCAAAGGTGAGCCTGGCTCCTAGATCCATCTTCAGATAGGCCTTCCAGCCAGGGTTAGGGGCTGGCTCCTTTGCTGGGGTCTGTGTTCCCCCATACCCCCAGGCCTGGGCTGGTAGGAGGTGGGGTGGGGTGGGGTGGGGTGGATTTTATCCCCGCTCCCAGGCCCACAGGGCTCACGTGGCCTATCAGGGAGATAAGCGGGCCACCCCCCAGTTGGTGTCCAGCGCTAGCTGCTCCAGGCTGGAGCTCCCTGCAGGCTCCAGCCGCCCCCACCCCGCCCCTCCCTCGGGCAGCCCGGCCCATTTGGCCCGACTTCCTCTCCATAAAAGGCGAGGTTTGGGAGAGCCCCTGGAGGGGACGTTGAGCCGGAGGTGGAGGTTTGCCTGGGCCGCCCCCTGCTTGTCCCCTTCCCCTCAGGGGGCCGGGGCCCGCCTGGGGGCCCAACCTCCGGTTTTTCTAAATCCCTGCCTCGCCCCTCCCCCTCTGGGCCCCAGAACAGTACCCTGACCCTGAATCCACACCACCCCCACCCCCACCCCCAGGTACAGCCGCCCAGTGAGCCCCAGTTCACGTCCGAACAAACTGAGACCCAGAGCGAGTTGAGCCCAGGCGGAGCAACGGGTGGGGGGCCCGGGGGTGGGGGGCCGAGAACGGCAACGGCTCGCGGGCGAGGGTCACGTTACCCTCAGCGCAGACGCAGAGCGGTTCTGATTTCGTGCGGGGTGTAGAGCAAGCTAATACTGCAGGGGCCGGGGACCCTCTCCCAGGCCAATTGCAGCCAGGCCCCTGGCGATGCCTGGAACCCAGCTCACCTGTGAGCTCGGGCTCAGTTACCTGTGCTCACAGCCTTACTTTCCCCATCTGTGAAACGGGGGAGATGATTTTACCCCTCGAGTTTGTGCAAATAAACTAGGACACCCAGCCACGGCCCAGCGCAGGTCCGCGTGAAGGGGTGCGGAGGGGGTGCAGCTTGCTTCCTGCGGGGCTCCACTCCCCCGCTGAGCACCCTCGCAGGAGAGCCCTGGACCCAAACCCACCCTCCCTCCAGGACTGCTGCGAGGAAGAGTAATCATGGATGCCAGGTGGAACAAACAGTGGGTGCTCAATAAATGCTCCTGCCCGTCCCTCCTCACCCCGGGGATGTGAGTCATCCGTATCTTGGCCCTGGGCTGGGGAGCAGGGCCTTTGGGTGTCATCTGGCTCCACCCTGAGAGGTATGTAACCTTGATAGTCTTCATCCCTCTCCGGGACTCAGTTTCTCTCCCTGTAAATGTAGGGAATGCTGGGCCAGGCCAGCTGCGGGGAGGCCGCCATAAAAGGCAAATGGTGGTGGCAGGTCACAGAGCCGAACTTAGTCATCGGGCCGTAGGCCACCCGCCCGGAGTGCTGCGCTCAGCTTCCTCCCTCAGCTTCCCGTTTGCGGAGGGACGGGGAGGGGGGCTTTCAAGGGGGCTGGGCCTTTCGGAATGCTCTGGCCCTGGGGCGAGGTCTCTCTTGGGAAGGCTGGGGGGGGGGGGCGGGGCAGGGCGGGGCTGGCCTGGGTTTGGGCCAAGGGTCGCCCCTGGAGAGGCTGGGGACCTGGCCTGGGGAGTCTCGAGTTGAGGACCCACGTCGGGTCCCCCCTCCCCCACCGTCCTCCGCTGACCAGGGGCCCCTTAACCCTCGAGCTGCCGGAAAGGAGAGCGGCAGCCCCGCCGGCACGGAGGGTGGGGAGCCGGAGGTGGCTGCTCAGAAATCTCAGCGAGGTCCCCTGGGGAGAAAAGTGCAACGCAGCCCTGTGCAGGATGTAAACTGTAAGAACACCCGGGCTGAAGCCGCCAGATACCTGCCCGGAGGGGCAGGGCCAGGGCCAGGGCCAGTGCAAAGGAATGCGGGCGGAATTCAGCGCAGCTTAAGGAAGAGCCAGCGCTCTGGTCGCCAGTCCGCGGAGGAACCTCGGTGCCCCGAGGTGCGAACACCCTCCGCTGTCTGGTTCAGGCCCCGCTTACAAGCAAAGCGCGCTCCTGGTGAAAGCCCCCAGGGTGGTGGTTAAGCCCGGGGGACGGGGTGGGGGTGGAGTACAGGGAATCTTCCTGGAATGGAAATGTTCTGTGTACTGGTTAGGGTGGTGGCTGGGTGGCCCGACGCTCAGGATGGTACTGGACACTCAAGGCTGGTGACTTCTGCTGGAGTTAAATTATACCCAGCACAGAACACACGCAGGACGCTCAGATTGTCCGGGTTCGGGGGGCAGGGAGAAGAAGCATGGAAGGCCCGGCACCCACTGACCCTGAGAGCCTGTGTTTGTGTGAGGAAACAAAGCTGAAGAGAATACCCCGAAAGCACTGCTAGGTCTGGAGGTGCACTGTACTCCTCTCTGTATTCTTCCCCATATCTGAAATAGTTCCCTTTTCAAAAAGCAGCATGGGGCTGGGAGTTGCGCGTGGCAGTCAACCTCTTTGACCCTCAAGTCTCTTTGCTCGTACAACGAGCCAGCCAATCACTACTTCCTTTGGGGGGCGCAGCTCCGGGCACTCAGGGGATGCTCAACAAAGGGGTTTGGTGTGGGGCTCCCCTTTTCCTCAGCCTTCCTGGGAGAAGGGTCGATGTGAGGTGCTGGGGTTGGGGTTGGGGGCCGGCGGGCGTGGGAAGGTCTTCGCCCACAGCTTCCTTAGGCCAGTGGCCTGGCCTGGCTGGGCCAGGAAGGCTTGTGTTTCTGGCAAATGGGGCCAGCCAACCCCATGCCCTGCCCATCCTGTTCTGCCCCTGCTGTCCTGTCCCAGGGGCCGGGGTCAGTCCAGGTGAGGCTCAGAGCCGGCATACTCTGAAGGACACAATCCTGCAGGTCACCTGGCCTCTGATTCCAAGTGGCTGGATCCTCAGGCAGCCTCTGTGGGTGGTGTGGGTGGTGAGGACATGTTGGAGAGGTGGGTGCCAGCCGGTGGGGCCTGGAGCCTTGCCCCCCAGAGCACTGCTGGGGGCGCAGGGCCCAAAGAGCCCCAGAGGGCGGGGGGGGGCAACCCCATGAGCCAGCAGGAAGGAAGGAAGGGGATGTGAGGTTAAGAAAGGGTATGCGGGAAGGGAGAGGGAAGGAAAAGAGAAAGCAAAAGGAGAGTGGACTGACTTTTGAGAACCCCTAGGGGGGCACCACACATGGGCTCTCTGGGGAAAGCCCCCCCAGCCCTGTTGGGAATGAAGACCCCTCAAATGCAGTCAAGTGAAGTGACTAGGCCAAGGTGACCCAGTTGAGAAGAATAAGGTCAGAGAGGTGTGAACATGAGGTTGACAGACTTGTGGGGGTGGGGTGGGGACAGCAGAGCCTTTGGTAGGGGGGGTGAAGCTGCCCAAGTGAAGGGGAGGCCATGAGAGTAAGGGAGGAGGAGTGGGGGCCAAGGAGAAGTAAATGGCAGGGGGCTGGGGCAGGATGAGGGCAGGACGGCCCAAAAGACACTCCTCCTGCTTGGGTGCCCTCTGGTGGGGATTCTTTTCCCTGGCAAGATAGACCTGTGAAGCCACCGCTCAGCTCATTGGGGACTGGCTGGATTCTCCATGACACAGCCCACCACCAGCATCCTCATCCATACCACCACTTTTCCAACCCTCCCTACACTCTCTATTTTTTTTAAAATTTTATTTATTCATTTTAGAGAGGAGACACAGAGAGAGAGAGAGAAAGAGAGAAAGGGGGGAGGAGCTGGAAGCATCAACTCCCCTATGTGCCTTGACCAGACCAGTGCAGGGTTTTGAACTGGCGACCTCAGTGTTCCCAGGTCGACGCTTTTATCCACTGCGCCACCACAGGGCAGGCCTATTTTATTTTTTTACAGAGACAGAGAGAGGGACAGATAGGGACAGACAGACAGGAATGGAGATGAGAAGCATCAATTATCAGTTTTTTGTTGCCATTGCGACACCTTAGTTGTTCATTGATTGCTTTCTCACATGTGCCTTGACCGCGGGCCTTCAGCAGACCGAGCAACCCCTTGCTGGAGCCAGCGACCTTGGGTCCAAGCTGGTGAGCTTTTGCTCAAACCAGATGAGCCTGCGCTCAAGCTGGCGACCTCGGGGTCTCGAACCTGGGTCCTTCTGCATCCCAATCCAATGCTCTATCCACTACGCCACCGCCTGGTCAGGCCCTCCTTTCACTTTCATAGGCTCTGTCTCACCCAGGCCTTGCTCGACAAGAAGTGGCTGTGGGAAAACACCAGACAAGAAGAGCATCTTTCCCTGGCCAGTTGGCTCAGTGGCAGAGCATTGGCCCAGCGTATGGAAGTCCCGGGTTCGATTACTGGTCAGGGCAGATAGGAGGAGCACCCATCTGCTTCTCCACCTCTCCCCTCTTCTCTCTCTCTCTCTTTCCCTTGTCCTCTCCTGCAGTCATGGCTCAGTTGGAGCAAGTTGGCCCTGGGTGCCGAGTATGGCTCCATGGCCTCTGCCTCAAATGCTAAGAAGGGCTCAATTGCTGAGCAATGGAGCAATGACCCAGAGGGGCAGAGCACCGCCCCTAGTGGGCTTGCCAGGTGGATCCCAGTTGGGGTGCATGTGGAATTGTGTCTGCCTCCCTGTCTCTCACTGAATTAATTAAAAAAAAAAAAGAAGAGCATCCTTAGATGTCCCAGGGCCCAACTATCACCCACCCACCCAACAGTCCAGCTGCAGCCTCCCAGTGACTCTGTTGGTGTGGACATTTCCTCCCTCTTTTCCAGATGAGGAAACTGAGGTCTAGCGGGTACACTGGCACACGCACCTCTCCTGCACACTGAGGAACTGGGCGCGCTGAGACTGGACATCTGGGTGGATGCAGATGACACTGAGACTCTGGGTGTTGCGTCCCCACCCGCAGTATCTGAGGACTCCAGCCTTCCCGGGGAACACCCTCACCTGAGGGACCTTATTACAGGCTCCACCCCTGGCTTGTGGCCTTCAGCCCCTGAACTGAGGTCAGATTCCAGCAGAGGGCAAGGTTGACTCTGGAGGAAATAGTTTAGACTCCAAAAGAAAGACAATGTTGCTAGTTTCCATCCATAGGAACCTAGGTGGATTACAACAGTGTGCTGAGCCAGATGTACAGGTATGAGCTGGTGCAGCAGGCCGGGCCTCCAGCAGTCAGCTTGGCCTGTAGACTGAGGTTGCAACCCATTGGTGGCCTACATTCAGTGTCCCTTGCGGCTGACGTGAGGGGGCGGCTCCACTGGGATGGGCTCCTGATCTCAGTCAGGGCTGACGACACCCCACATGGCAGAGGCCGAGTGGCAATGTGTAAGGACTAGAGACAAGGTGGGCAAATGACAGAGATGGAGCTGTTTCCAGAAAGTTGTGACTTGTAGGAATGTTTGATGAGGGGTAACTGCTCACAGTGTTCTTAGGAATGGAGTAAGTGGGCCACATAGTAAAGCATCACTTGAACTCTGGAACAGGAAAACTCGAGGTCTCGTGGACAGAAGCCTGTTTAGAAACAGTCTATGGTTTCTAGGTTTGAGATACAACATTTAGTGCATTCACAGAGTTGACAACCCTAATCAAATAATAAAGTTTCCTTTGTGGTTCCATGCATTTCACTTGACGTATTTAAAAGTGTAATCCCGGGCTGATCTGTGGTGGCACACTGGAATGCTGAGGTCCCTGGTTCAAAACTGGGCTTGCCTGGTCAAGGCACATATGACAATCAGTGAACAATTAAAGTGAAGCAACTATAAGTTGATACTTCTCGTTGTACCTGCCTTCCTCTCTCGGTAAAATCAATAGATAAAACCTTAAAATAGCCTGACCAGGCAGTGGCATGACCTGGTGGAACGTCGGACTGGGATGCAGAGGATCCAGGTTTGAAACCTTGAGGTCGCCGGCTAGAGCATGGGCTCACCAGCTGAGTGCAGGGTCGCTGGCTTGGACGTGGGATCATAGACATGACCCCATGGTTTCTGGCTTGAGCCCAAAGGTCGCTGGTTTGAGCAAGGAGTCACTCGCTCTGCTGTAGCCCCCTGGGTCAAGGCACATATAAGAAAGCAACCAATTGCCTGACCAGGCGGTGGCGCAGTGGATAGTGTCGGACTGGGATGCGGAAGACCCAGGTTCGAGACCCCGAGCTCGCCAGCTTGAGCGTGGGCCCATCTGGCTTGAGCAAAAGCCCACCAGCTTGGAACCAAGGTCACTGACTCCAGCAAGGGGTTGCTTGGTCTGCTGAAGGCCCACGGTCAAGGCACATGTGAGAAAGCAATCAATGAACAACTAAAGTGTCGTAATGGCAATGAAAAACTAATGATTGATGCTTCTCACCTCTCTCTGTGCCTGTCTGTCTGTCAGTCCCTATCTATCCCTCTCCCTGACTCTCTCTCTCTGTCCAAAAAAAAAAACCCTCCCAAAACCTTAACATAAATAAGTAAAAATGAAAAAAGAAAAAAAGCAATTCTGACCAATCGATGAATGGATAAACAAAAATGTGGTATATACACACAATAGTATACAATTCCACCTTTGAAGGGAAGGAAGTTCTGATGAACCTTGAGGTCATTTGCTGAGTGAACAATGGTGACAAAAGGACAAATTCTGTACGATTCCACTTACATCCATTTACATGAGCTAACGACGTAGTCAAACTCGTAGAAATGGAAAGTAGACGGGTGGTTACCAGGCTCGCGGGGCGGGGGGGGGGGGGGGAATTCAAGTAGGAATGGAGTTTCACATTTGCAAGATGAAAAAGATCTGCGGGGCTGTTTCACGGGTACGAATGTCCTTAACGCCACTAAACCCTAGTTAAAAGTTAGGATGGCAAATTTTATCTTGTGTGTTTTACCACAATTCGAAAAATATAAGATGCAATAAAAACACAACTTAAAACGATTCTCAGCTTGGGTCCCTAAGTATCGTCACCCGATAAACGGTCCACACGGGTCCACAGCACCCCAAAGGTTAAGGGCTCCGGCGCCCCCTATTGGCCAAGCCCCGCAGGAATGCCGAGGCAACCGGGGATTCTGGGAATCGTAGTTCGCAGCCTCCCGCCCGAGCCTGGCCGGGAAGGGTGGGTGGGCTTAGAGCTTGGGAGGCAATAGATCCGAGACCGATCTCCGCACCTGCAGGGAATTCCCCGGATGCTAGCTCGGCGCGCCTGTCCCCACGCGGCTGCACGGCAGCCTCGCACACGGTTACACGGCCGGGGCGCACGCTCCTGTCCACTTGTATACCGTCAAGCACGTGGCGCCCCGGGATGCTGTTTGCACCTGGACATCTTTTCCAATTTAAGTGCCTCATCCCGGCGTCTGCGGGTCCCGTTCGCATCTGCACCCTGGCACATCTCCGCCGGGGCTGAGGCCTTGGCAGTGGCCGTGGGGAGGACGCGCAGGCTACAGGTGCCCGTGGGCAGTGCCAGGCTGAAGGCACGGCTAGTGTAAAGCCCTGAGGCGAGAGCCTGCTTGACCACGAGGTTGGCGGGGGGGGGGGTGAATGGCGGGGGACGAGGTGAGGTCGGCCTCGGTGGCCCACCAGGAGGCCATTAGACAAGACAGTGGCCAGGTCTCCCAGGCAACCGCTGGGCCGCCGTTTAGAGAACTGAATGACACATTTCTTACTTTGGTTGCAGCTGCAGCGTCGGAAGTGACTCAGCGGAATTCCTGGGAACTGGGGCTGACCCGGAGGGATGCTCCAAATGGGCGGGGAAGGGGGCGTTGCCCTGGCAGAGGTCCCACCCACAAGTTTTGCGGATAGCGGGACACGCCCACCTTCCAGTATTCCCCACCCCCTCCAGGTTTCTGTAGAACCAGCCTGGAGGGGGTGGGGGGCATTGGCGATGGGGGTGCAGCCTGAGGATTTAGGGAGGGAGGAAGGGAGGGAACTGGAAACATGGCATGGTGGGGTCGGGTGGCGGGGATTTCTCCCCATCCTCTTGGAACCTCCATCTCTGAGCCGGGATGGGGTCGGGGGGAGGGATACTGGAAGAATCTGGGGTGGGGTGGGGACTGGTTCTGCTGTCCATGCCGGGGTCCAGGCGTTTGGCCAGCGGAGTTGGCCCCTTCTGGACTTCCCGAATGACTCAGTTGGTGGTTCCGGGGCCCTCTTCGGGACTAATTCCCTTCCTGTAAATAAAGGGGACCTCTCAAGTAAGCAGGCCTGAAGGATGTTTATACATTTCCCAGTGAGTGGCAAACCGGGCTTTTTTTTTGGGGGGGGGGTTAAGGGAGGAAAGCTTGCTGGGGCAGGTTTGAGTGAAGGTCTGAACTCTGGATCAGGGTCGCAGCGCCCATATTCTAGTAAGTGAGGCTCAGTTTTTCAGGGCATAAAATGGGTCTAACGATTCCAAGAATGAGGCTGGCTGGAGTTAGCGGCAAGCCCCAGGCTTGACCACGCTCCTCCGGCGCCTGCACTCCGAGGGTGTCTGGGCTGAGAAGGCGAATTAATTTGTCCTGAGTGGCTCAGCTCCAACTTGCCCTCCTAGGGAAGCCATCCACCACCACTCCCGAGACAAAAGAGGCGGCTTCTTTCTCCTCCTAAGGGGCAGAGGCGGGGAGGACACCGCCCAGGACGCCGCTGCCCTGGAAGAACCCTGCGCAAACCTCCGCCAACCACCTCCCGACTAGGCTGCGGGGTCACCTGGAGGCCACCAGGTGGCGCTAGAGACGCGCCTGCCACGCCAAGCTGAGAGAGGCTGAACTCGTCCTGGCAAAGTGTCCTCTCCAGAAGTCCCCAGATTCATTTTGTAGCTTATTGGACAAAAAGATAAGAAAAGAAAAAAGTACTGCGTTCAAAAGATGGAAAGTAAAGGCCCTGGCCGGATAGCGCAGTTGGTTAGAGAATCATCCAGATACTCCAAGGTTGTAGGATCTATTCTGGGTCCAGGCACAAAGAAAAACCAACCAAAGAATGGGTAAATAAGAGGAACAGCAAAGTGATGTCTCTCTCTCCCCCTCCCTCCATCTCTCTCTAAAATCAATAAGTAAAAAATACTTTGCTCAGCCTGTGCTGGTACAGTGGACAGAGGCCACTGGTAGGAGGCCCTGGGCTTGCCAGGTCAAGGCACAGACGAGAAGTAATCAGTGAACAACTTACATGAAGCAACTATGATCCTGTTCCCTTCCTATCTCTCTCCCTCCAAATAAAGACACTATTCGAGTCTGACCAGGCAGTGGCGCAGTGGATAGGGCGTTGGACTGGGATGCGCAAGGCCCAGGTTCAAGACCCCGAGCTCACCAGCTTGAGCGCGGGGCCCATCTGGCTTGAGCAAAAAAAGCTTGCCAGCTTGGACCCAAGGTCGCTGACTCCAGCAAGGGGTTACTCGGTCTGCTGAAGGCCCGCGGTCAAGGCACATGTGAGAAAACAATCAATGAACAACTATGGTGTCACAACGGCAACGAAAAACTAATGATTGATGCTTCTCACCTCTCTCCGTTCCTGTCTGTCTGTCCCTATTTATCCATCTCTCTGACTCTCTCTCTGTCCCTGGAAAAAAAAAAAAAAAAAAAAACAAAACACTACTTCAAAAAGATACATGCACCACTGTATTTACTCCAGCATTGTTTATGATAGCCAAGACATGGAAGCAACCTAGGTGTCTATCAATAGGTGGATTGTGCCTGACCAGTAGTGGCACAGTGGGTAGAGTGTTGACCTGGGACACGGAGGTCCCAGGTTCGAAACCCTGAGGTCGCTGCCTTGAGCGTGGGCTCATCAGCTTGAGTGCTGGCTAGCCAGCTTGAGTGTGGTATCATCTGCATGATCCCAAGTTTGCTGGCTTGAACAAGGGGTCACTGGCTTGGCTCAAGCCCCCTGGGCAAAGCACATATATCAATGAATAACTAAAGCGACCCAGCTACGAATTGATGCTTATTTCTCTTCCTTCCTGTTTCTCTCTCTCTCTAAAAAAAAAAAAAAAAAAAAAGATAAAGAAGATGTACCTGAGCCCGGCCTGTGGTGGCGCAGTGGATAAAGCATTGACCTGGAACACTGAGGTCGCTGGTTCAAAACCCCGGACTTGCAAGGTCAAGGCACATACGGGATTTGATGCTTCCTGCTCCTCTCCCTTCTCTCTCTCTAAAAAATGAATAAAATCTAAAAAAATGCATAAAATTAATAAAGTCTTTAAAAATGTTTATATATATATATATATGATGTGTTACATATATACAATGGAATATCACTCAGCAATAAAAAGGACTGAAATCTTATAATTTGCAACAGCACGGATGGACTTAGAAGATACTACGGTGTGAAATAAGTCAGACAGAAAACAGAAAAAGACAAATACCTAATAATTTCACTCATATGTGGACTCTAAAAAAAACCAAAATAAACAAACAAAATAGAAACAAACTCACAGATACAGAGACAAACTGATGGTTACCAGATGAGGGGTGTGTAGAGCAGCTGCCCAGTCTGCTCTAGGAAACACCCTCGAACGGAAGGAAAGCCCAGATTCGGGTCCCAGCTTTGCCGTCCTGGGCGTGGACCCCTCACTGTACTGACTGGACGTGCTGCGCACTCCCCTCCCGGATCCGGGCACCCCGACTCCCGCACACCCTTGGCAGGAGCCCCACCCCCGACCTCCATCGGGTCCGGCACCGTGGCTCCCCCACCCTGTGCCTGGCTGTCCGCCTTCTCCGGCCCATGGCTTTAGGATTCAGTTGTTCCGGAAGCGAAAGGAAAGAATGGCCCAGGGAAGAGGCAGGAAGAGGTCTTCTCTGTTGCTTTGCTTTATCTGGAAAAGCCATGCTGCGTGTGTGCATTTCGCTCTGTGATTTATGCACTTCCTTCCACTGGCACACAACGCGGCGTTTCTCCTCTTACGCACTCATCTCCAGTTGGAACTGGGCCCGGGAGGGTGCCTGCTGTTTCCAGAGCCCGTGCGTCCCGGCCTAGAGGCAGACACCAGGCCGGAGCCGGTGCGGGGAGGGCAGGGGGGTGCCTCCTGGGGAGGTCTAAGAAGGCGGCCGCCCTCGGAAAGAGGCCTCCGGTCCCCTCCGCTTCCCTTCCTTCCTGAAACAATGGGCCGCCAGCTGTGGCGCGGAGATAAGGGGCTCTGTCTGGGTGGAGTCGCAGCCCCTCGATTGATGAGAGCCACCGGGCAGCCCATCCCTGGTCCAGCCCTCTGCCGGCCCAGGCCCTGTCCTCACTCCGGTCCCTCCCCCAGGGCCCTGTGCTGGCTCCTGGACTCAGTCACTCACAAGGGAAATGTTCTTTTTGTTTTGTTTTGTTTTCTTTTAAAATACAGGCTTAACACACCCAAAGTGCGCAGAGCTTGGGCACAGCTCTGGGTGTGTTGAAATGTGTGTCTGGGCCAGAATGTCGGCCCCTGTGGTGAGGACGCCTCCAGGTGAGGCTCCAGTAGTTTGGGGTGGGTGGGGGGAGAGCCTAAAATTTCTCAATAATGTTTATATTGATTACATGTTGAAATGATGATATGTTAGGCATCTTCATGCCTAACATATCATCATTACAATTAAATACAATGTATTATTAAAATAAATTTTATGAAAAAAATAATTTTATAGGCCCTGGCTGGTTGGCTCAGCGGTAGAACATGGGCCCGGCATGTGGAAGTCATGGGTTTGATTCCTGGCCAGGGCACACAGGAGAAGCGCCCATCTGCTTCTCCACCCCTCCCCCTCTCCTTTCTCTCTGTCTCTCTCTTCCTGTCCCGCAGCCAAGGCTCCATTAGAGCAAAGTTGGCCAGGGCACTGAGGACGGCTCCATGCCCTCCACCTCAGGCACTAGAATGGCTCAGGTTGCAATGGAGCAACACCCCAGATGGGCAGAGCATCGCTCCCTGGTGGGCATGCCGGGTGGATCCCAGTTGGAAGTATGCAGGAGTCTGTCTGCCTCCCTGCTTCTCACTTTGGAAAAATACAAAAAAAATAAATTTTATGTTTATTTTTACTTTTTTGATTGTGGCTGCTGAACATTTCCAGTCCCCAAAGCCCCTGCAAGCCCCAATCGGCCAAGATGTCCCCAGAGGTCTCCAGGCTGCTGTCACCCCAAGCTAGCCTAACTGTTCTTGAACTTTTGGTGCGGGGAGTCACACAGCAGGTGCTCCTGCCTGTCGTGGAGTGGCCTCTGGCGTTCACATCATGGCACACTTATGGGGAACTGAACACGGAGGCCCTGGATGGAACATGGGAACACTGGCCACGGCGACTGCCTGGTTCCGGCCTTGGAAAGCTCACAAACTGTGGGAATGACGGCAGGGGATCTGAGGGCAGCAGAGGGAAAGGCCACTGGCACTGAGCAAGGCCCACGTGTGGACTGTGGCTCCCCCCCAAATGCATGTCCCTCAGGAACCTCAGAATGGGACCTCTTTAGAAACAGGGTCTTTGCAGATGCTCCATTGGACGCAGACAACCATAAGGAGGGAGGTCATCTGAAGATGGAGGTGGAAATGGGGTGATGTGAGCACAACCAGGGGTGCTGGGAGCCTTCAGAGTCTGGAGGGGGCAGGAAGCATCTTCTCCCAGGGCCATGGCGGGGGTGGGGGCACGGCCCCACTAACACCTTGATTTCTGACTTCTGGCCTCCAAACTGTGAGAAATAAATTGCTCCACTCATATGTGGAGCTGGGGGGGGGGAGGAGCCCCTGGAGTAACACTAACCCTGGAACAGAGGGAAACGAAGGCACTGGTTTGGGGCCCTGGCTCCTCCACCCTGGTCCACCCTGACTCGCTGGGCATCCCTGAGCAGGTCACTGCACCTCTCTGAGCCCCACCATCCTCTTCACAGAGGTGCTGCTCGGGTTGGGTGGAGACCCAGGGCGAGACGACGCTGCAGATGGCCAGGAGCGGGCAGCCATGCCCATGAACCCCAGACGCGCTCACAGCTGATGCTTGGGGAATGAAAAGGGGAAGCCTCGGCCCTGGCTGAGTGGCTCAGTGGATAAAGCACTGTCCCAGTGCACTGAAACCAAGGTGGGTTCCATCCCAGGTCAGGGACAGAGAAGAAGCAACCAACGAATGAGCGCTCAACTAAATGGAACAACTAAGCGCAACAAGTTGATGCTTCTCCCTCTCTCTCTCTCTCTTTCTTTCTCTCCCTTCCTCTCCCCTACTCTTTCTCTCTCTCTCTCAAAGAAAGAAGAGAAAGAGTGGGGATCTCCACCACCAGAGAGCTGTCTGTGCAGTCAGAGCCTGGAACCCGGGTCAAGAGTGCGGGAGACAGCTTCTGAGAGGCCATTCTGTGAGGATTTTGCTTTGCATTGGTCTTACCAGAAAACCCCATAATTGGGCCACAGACCAGACCAGGGACCGTGTAGCCCTCTGGCCTCTCTATGGCCCCGTGCAGGGGCTGGCCCAGCCGCTGAGGAAAAGTGGCCCCTGTGGGCATTCTGGGCCTTGTACCCCCTCTCTCCTACTCTCCGCCTGTGCCCGCATGGATGGCCTCATGGGGTGGGAGTTAGGGGACAGTGGGAGGCAGAGGCACCGTGGGGTCCAGCCCCATGTGGCCTTGATCTCAGCAGACTGTGACTCCCAAGGGGTATCTTGCCCCTGGTTCCGGCTCCCCGCTGCCAGGGCCTCATAAGGTGTCCAAGTTCTTACCCCAAAACAGAAACTGCTTTCCAAGAACACCCCCTGGGACCTATGCTGCCCTTGTGAACCTCAGAATCTGGGGCTTCCCCCCACCATGCTGACTTCTCCTAAGCTCACCTCCTCCTCAATCTCAGCCCCAGGCCTACTCTGTCCCTTCCACTTCCTCAGGGAGGGAACTGTGCATGTAGTACCGCCCATGCTCAAACCTTCCAGGACCCCCTTTCCATCAGGATAAACCCTGAGCTCAGCCCTGCAGGGTCTGCCCTCTCTAACACATCTCCCAAGTGTTCTCCCCTCCCCTGCACCCAGGCCTGAGTCCAGCTGGTCCCTGGACTCCTCCTCCTCCTCCTCCTCCTCCTCCTCCTCCTCGCTAGCTCCAGCCGCTAGCTCCAGCGGACACATCACACTTTTTGAAACATTTCTTCGCAACCCTGTGAGGATGTCAGTACTGTACCCATTCCACAGATGACCACATGGAGGTGAGAGAGAGAGGAAGTTAGAGGAACCCTCTCGCTGACTACTTTCTTGTCCATGCAGAACTGTTTCTTTGGCACTTTTGTTGAAAACTGACCACATATACCGTATTTCCTCATGTATAAGACTCATCTTTTTTTAAAAAAATTTGGGGTCTAAAAAACTGGGTGTGTCTTTTTTTTTTTAGAGAGAGGGATAGATAGGGACAGACAGACAGGAACGGAGAGAGGTGAGAAGCATCAATCATTAGTTTTTCGTTGACGTCGTAACACCTTAGTTGTTCATTGATTGCTTTCTCACATGTGCCTTGACCGCGGGCCTTCAGCAGACCGAGCAACCCCTTGCTGGAGCCAGCGACCTTGGGTCCAAGCTGGCGAGCTTTTGCTCAAGCCAGATGAACCCGCGCTCAAGCTGGCAACCTCGGGGTCTCGAACCTGGGTCTTCTGCATCCCAGTCCCATGCTCTATCCACTGTGCCACCGCCTGGTCAGGCTGGGTGTGTCTTATACGTGGCTGTGACACTTCAAATAGATGGAACCGAGGACAAGGCAATATATGAAGACAGTGATTCGTCATTAGGTACAGATGAGGACAAGCTAGTGGATGGGAGTTTTGACAGTGATAAAGAGTTGTATGAATTTTATGATGAATAAAACTTGAGTTCAATAACTTTATGTAATACATTGTTTTTCAAATTTTGGGCCCCAAAATAAAGGTGTGTTTTATACCTAGGAACGTCTTATACATGGGGAAATACGGTATGTCAGTCTGAGCTCTGCATTCCAGTGGTCTGTGTGGCGGTCCCATACCAGACCTTCACTGTTGCCAAAGCTGTGACATCCTCCTAAGTTAGGGGTCGGGAACCTTTTTTGGCTGAGAGAGCAATGAACGCCACATATTTTATTCATTTTAATTAATTTATTTATTCATTTTAGAGAGGAGACACAGAGTGAGAGAGAGAGATAGAGAAAGAGAGAAAGGCGGGAAGAGCTGGAAGCATCAACTCCCATATGTGCCTTGACCAGACCAGTGCAGGGTTTTGAACTGGTGACCTCAGTGTTCCCAGGTCGACGCTTTATCCACTGCGCCACCACAGGTCAGGCAGGAAACGAATGGGTTGTAATACATGAGAATGTTTTATATTTTTAACGTTATTATTATTATTATTATTTTAAAAAGATTTTTTATTTATTCATTTTAGAGAGAAGAGGGAGAGAGAGAGAGAAGGCAGGGAGGAGCAGAAAGCATCAACTCCCACATACGCCCCGACCAGGGAAGCCCAGGGCTTTGAACCAGCGACCTCAGTGTTCCAGGTTGATGCTTTTACCCACTGCGCCACCGCAGGTCAGGCTTATTATTTTTTTTTATTAAAGATTTGTCTGCGAGCCAGATGCAGCCATCAAAAGAGCCACATCTGGCTCACGAGCCATAGGTCCCCGACCCCTGTCTAAGTGATCAAGTCAGGTCTATCAGTTCACCAACGTTGTTCAGTTCACTTCCCCTCCCCCAGTCCCTGGCACCCACCCCTCTATTTTCTGTCTCTATGACTGTCGCTCTTCTAGGGACCTCACATAAACGGAATGGTGTAGTACGTGTCCTTTTGTGACTGGCCTATTTCACTTAGGGGAATGTCCTCCAGTTTAATTCGCGCGGTCACTTATGTCAGAATGTCCTTCCCTTTTAAGACTGAATAACATTCTATTGCATGCATGTGTCACATTTTGCTTATCCATTTAGCCCACGCTGAACACCTGGAGCTGCTTCCACCTTTGGGCTATTGTGTTACACCACTAGGAACACACACTGGCTGCGGGTATCTGCTGGAATCACTGCTTTTGGGTATAAAGCCAGATGCGGAATTGCTGGATCTTATGGTCCTCCTAGGATAAGTGACCAGATTTTAAAATTGGTAAAGCGGGACACCATTGACGGGGGGGGGGGGGGTGTTCTTTTTTTTACAGGGATAGACAGAGAATCAGAGAGAGGGACAGATAGGGACAGAAAGACAGGAACGGAGAGAGGTGAGAAGCATCAATCATTAGTTTTTCGTTGTCGTTGCAACACCTTAGTTGTTCATTGATTGTTTTCTCACATGTGCCTTGACCACGGGCCTTCAGCAGACCGAGTAACCCCTTGCTGGAGCCAGCGACCTTGGGTCCAAGCTGGTGAGCTTTTGCTCAAGCCAGATGGGCCCGCGCTCAAGCTGGCGAGCTCGGGGTCTCGAACCTGGGTCTTCCGCATCCCAGTCCGGCGCTCTATCCACTGTGCCACCGCCTGGTCAGGCAACAGGGGGGAGGGGGGGTTCTTGATTAAAAATTTGGTCTATATGGAGCAAAATAAATTTTCATAGAATGCAAAAATAGTATTGTAATATATATTTTTAAATTGGGACTTTTTTAAAACGCTGTGGGACGCGGGACAAATTTTTTTTTTTTAATTTTTTTTTTTTTTAATTCATTTTAGAGAGGAGACACAGAGTGAGAGAGACAGAGAGAGAGAGAGAGAGAGAGAGAGAGAGAAAGGGGGGAGGAGCTGGAAGCTCAACTCCCATATGTGCCTTGACCAGACCAGTGCAGGGTTTTGAACTGGTGACCTCAGTGTTCCCAGGTCGACGCTTTATCCACTGTGCCACCACAGGTCAGGCACGTGGGACAAATTGTTAAAAATCGGGACTGTCCCGCCAAAAGCAGGATGTCTGGTCACCGTATCCAGGAGTCATGGCTTTAGAGAGGGGCAGGTTTCACCACGTGGCTGAGAAGTGAGGAAAGTCTGCCAGATGGCTTTGGGAAAAGTCTCTCATTTAGGAAAAGAGTCTTCCACAAAGAACTGTGGGAGCCTGGCCTGTGGTGGCGCAGTGGATAAAGCGTCGACCTGGAAACAGGGAGGTCGCCAGTTCAAAACCCTGCACTGGTCTGGTCAAGGCACATATGGGAGTTGATGCTTCCAGCTCCTCCCCACTTTCTCTCTTTCTCTCTCTCTCACTCTGTGTCTCCTCATCTAAAATGAATAAAATAAAAAAAAAAAAGAATTTAAAAAAAAAAAAAAAAAGAACTGTGGGAATCGGGGAGTCTGCTGCCTGGGGACACGGATGAGGAAACACTCACATCCTGCTTGTCATTAGCGGGATTCAGCATCCTTCCTTTAGGAACATGAACAGCCCCAGCAGGGGCTGTGGCTTAGTCACCAACATCACCTGTGACTTCAAGACATACTGCATTCATTGTAGCAATGCAGATTCAAATCACAGTAGTTCTTAAATTTCTTTTTAGTTGTTTTTCTTTTTAAGATTTTATTTATTCATTTTAGAGAGGGGAGAGAGAGAAAGGGGGAAGAACAGCAAGCCTCAACTCCCATATGTGCCTTCAATAGGCAAGCCCAGGGTTTCAAACCGGCAACCCCAGCGTTCCAACTCGGTGCTCTATCCACTGTACCATCACAGGTCGGGCCATATATGTATTTTTAGTTTTTATTTTATTGATTGGAGAGAGAGAGAAACACTAATTTGTTGTTCCATTCATGCACTCATTGGTTGATTTCTTTTTTTTTTTTACAGGGACAGAGAGTCAGAGAGAGGGACAGATAGGGACAGACAGACAGGAACGGAGAGAGGATCAATCATTAGTTTTTCATTGCTGTTGCGACACCTTAGTTGTTCATTGATTGCTTTCTCACATGTGCCTTGACTGCGGGCCTTCAGCAGACCGAGCCACCCCTTGCTGGAGCCAGCGACCTTGGGTCCAAGCTGACGAGCTTTTGCTCAAGCCAGATGGGCCCGCGCTCAAGCTGGCGAGCTCGGGGTCTCGAACCTGGGTCTTCCGCATCCCAGTCCGACTCTCTATCCACTGCGCCACCGCCTGGTCATGCTCATTGGTTGATTTCTGCATGTGCCATTACCAAGGATCAAACTCACAAACCTGGCTCATTGGGACAAGGCTCTAACCAACTGAGCTGCAGGGCCAGGGCCTATTATCTAACGTATTAATAAGAAGCACTTCTCCATCAGCCTGTCACAATGAAACAAGATGTTGACAATGCCAATGTAACTGATTTCCTTTGCAATTTGTATAATATGTGTTTTGTCTTATGCACTGAAAAACATAATACTGAGAAGTGGTTCATTAGTTGTCGAAAGTCTAGTTTAGATAAAGTTGGGAAGCTCTGATGTCTGGAGCCCTGGCAGCCACCTTGTGACTCTGAGGAGCTCAGTCTGAGGGCAAAGCTGATGCAATTAGGATAGCAGAGTAGGAAGTAGGGGGAGTTCCAGGGTCCTTCCCAGCTGATATCAGAATTAACCAACCCTGGAAACCCCCCTCTTCAGGACTTCTTATGTCTTGCTATAATTGATGCCCTTGTTCAACAAGTTGAGTCAAAGTTTTCTGTTTTTTTTTTATTGAAGGCGTCATGACTGAAAGAGGGTGTTTCCAAAGGGGTCTGGGAATGGCACAGGCCAAGCTGGGTGTGGAAGAGATCCTCCTGGCCTCCTCTGGGTGCATAAACAGTGCCCTGTCAGCCCTGGCTAGGTAGCTCAGTTGATTAGAGCCTTGTCCTGATACTCCAAGGTTGCAGGTTCAATCCCTGGTCAGGGCACAGATGAGAATCAACCAAGGAATGCATAAATAAGTGGAACAACAACTTGATGTTTCTCTCTCTCTAAAATCAACATGTAAAATTAAAAAGAAAATTCTTTTGTCTGACCTGTGGTGGCGCAGTGGATAAAGCGTCGACCTGGGAACACTGAGGTCGCCAGTTCAAAGCCCTGCACTGGTCTGGTCAAGGCACATATGGGAGTTGATGCTTCCAGCTCCTCCCCCCTTTCTCTCTCTCTCTCTCTCTCACTCTGTGTCTCCTCTCTAAAATGAATAAATTTAAAAAATAAATTAATTAAAAAAATAAATAAATAAAAAGAAAATTCTTTTAAGTGTCCTGGCTAGGGCTATGACTTCTGGAAAAAAAAAAAAGATAATAATAATAATAAAAAGATAAAGCCCCCTTCTCCCAAGCCGCCATTCTCCCATGGTTATTTGGGGGGTGGGGTTGAACTGCCCCCCCAGCCTTTGTGTAGGAGGCAATCTGTGCAACCGCCAGGCGGAGGCGAGTAGGGGGGCTTCATGGAGGGGCAGGAGGGGAGAGCAGGGCTACAGGAGGTGGTCCTCACACACCACACCACATGCGGGCCCCACTTGAGGGAGCCCCTCAAATGGCCTGCACTCTCAACCTGTCATTCCTGTCCCCTGCTGGTGAGGACTTGACTCCCTCCAGAGTGCCCTGCAGGAGCTCCCACATTGTTCTTACCCCCCACCCCCACCCCAAGGGTCCTGTCAGTGCCGCAGACCCTTGCAGTGTCCTGGACACTCACTAGGTGGGGCTAGGGAAGGGCTGACTGTGCCAGCATGGGACCCCCCTGTCCCTTGTATAAGAATTTCAAATCTCCTTGTGGTGGCACAGTGCATAAGGCATCGACCTGGAACGCTGAGGTCGCTGGTTTGAAACCCCAGGCTTGCCTGGTCAAGGCACATATGGGAGTTGATGCTTCCTGCTCTTCCTCGTTCTATCTCTTTCCTCTCTCTCTCTCTCTCTCTCTCCTCTCTTTCTAATAAAAATAAATAAATTAAAAGAAAAAGAATTTCAAATCTCCTGGCCTTCTTCCCCAGTAATGCCGTGCTTCGTGGGCGACCCCAGCTGCAGGCTCTCTCGGGGACACAGAGGGCTGCTCTGGGGCCACACGCCCACTCAGGGAACTGTCGGGGTCTGGAGACCAGTAGGTCCAAGGACCAAGGAGGATCGAGCCAAGAGAGGTCCAGGAGGTGGTGGGGGAAGGAAGGTCTGGCCCCTCTGTCCCCGTGGGCCTGCTGAGGGGCTGCAGCCCAGCACGAGGAGACACACAGCTGCGCCCACTGGTGCGGCAGGAAAGCAAAGGAAGAAAGTCACCAGAAGTTGCGGGGTTGCTGACCCCTGTTGTCACATCTGTAACCCGTGGGCTATCCCCTCCAGTCCCTAAACTCTGCTCCGGCCTCCTGAAGGCTGCCCAGGTGTGCCCAGACCTGCGCTGCCCGATACAGTAGGCCCTAGTCACACATGGGTTTTCCCATTTAAACTAATTCCAGTGAAGTGAAATGGACAGTTCAGCTCCTTAGTCACGTGGACCACATTTCACGAGTTCAGTAGCCACATGTGGGACTGGTAGCTCTTACATTGGGCAGAGCAGATTCTAGAACCTCCCATCATGGCAAAAGTTCTATCGCACAGCACTGGTCCAGCTACCTACCCTGACCCCTGGGACACCTGGGTCTAAAGTGCCAAAGCTCCCGTCTGTGGGCACTCAGGGAAGGAGCTAGGAGCCTCCCCACAGGAGGCAGGTGAGGTTCAAACTGGGTCATTAGGATGAGCAGGGCGTTGACAATGGGAGGAGGGGGAAAGGTGTAGTAGGAACAGCATGTGCAAAGGCACTGAGGTTAGGAGCAGCCGCCTCATGAGGATGGGGCGTGAGTGAGAGAAAGGGAGGTAGGACAGATGAGCAGAGGCCAGACCACAGGGGTGGGGATCCATCCCTGAGGCTCTGGGCTTAGGGAACCAGGGAGGGGAGCGTTGGGACAGGTTTTAGCTGAAAGAGGCAGGATCCGGCTGGCCATTTAGGAAGCTGCCCTGGTTGCCTCAGGGCTGGATTGGAGGTTATGAGAGGGGAGGTCAAGGCAGCTGTACCAGTGAGAGCTGCTTCTTGTTCATCAGAACAGTTCAGAACTCACCGAACTGGGGAAGAGCAGGCCTGTTTCCAGCAGTTGCCCTGGACCTCTGGCAGAGAGGGTTCCATACAGGCTCAGGGAGGAATGGGTGACCACGCCATCTGACAGATGGACGGAGGCCAGAGGCAGGCCTGTCCTGCTGAGGTTTCGGGGGCAATGGCACAGGGGCTGGGGGATCCCCGAGGGCAGGTTCCGGCATCTGGAGCAGGAGTGGGGCGGCAGCTGGGGCAGGGGCCTGAGATCTGGCACCAGCCAGCGGCCTCTCTGTGGCCAGGCGATCTGGCCCTGCTCCTGGCATGGACATCTTGGCAGGAGCCGGGCTCTGCCCAGGGTGCTAATGTCCTCTTAATTAGCCAGGCGCTTGCCAGGCAGCTGCCCCCACAGCTTCACTCTGCAAACCATGCTCGGGCCTCAGAGTGGGACCAGCATCTGCCACACTGTGCGTGGGGTGGACAGCCATGTGGAGCCTCTGAGCCGCCCACGGAGGCCAATCCAGGCCTCTCCTCAGGGCATCACAATCCAGGAAGATGACAGAAAGAGAAACAATTCCTAGGGACACATTTTCAGTAACAGACGCAGGGCAGGCAGGCCAGATGTACACAATAATACCCTTATTCCAGTGAGTCCCACCCTGCTGAACTCCTATTGATCAAGCATAGGCATCACCTCCTCCTGGAGTTCATGGTTAACTCTGTGACCCCTCCACCCCACCCCAGCCCACACCTTGCCCAAGACAACAAATCATTATGTGGGTCACGTGGTGGGCACTCACAGGTTTGGTTTCTGCCTTTGAGGGTTTATACTTTAGAGGGGGGCAGAGGTTGGCAAATCTGATGAGAGCCTGACCAGGCGGTGGCGCAGTGAATAGAGCGTCGGACTGGGATGCGGAAGACCCAGGTTCAAGACCCTGAGCTCGCCAGCTTGAGCATGGCCCCATCTGGCTTGAGCAAAAGCTCGCCAGCTTGGACCTGAGGTCGCTGGCTCCAGCAAGGGGGTGCTCGGTCTGCTGAAGGCCCACGGTCAAGGCACGTGTGAGAAAGCAATCAATGAACAACTATGGTGTCACAATGGCTACGAAAAACTAATGATTGATGCTTCTCATCTCTCTCCGTTTCTGTCTGTCTGTCCCAATCTGTCCCTCTCTCTGTAAAAAAAAAAAAAAAAAATCTTATGAGAGTCATGAGCCCGGGTCCCTGAAAACTGCAGGTCCCTCCGTAAAGCTTGGCCGAAGCCTGCTCTATTCATGCCTCAGTTTCTCTATCTGTAACCTGAAGGCTCTGAAGCTGGACATTGGCAGGGACATTGGCAGAGATGAGGCGATGGGGTGGTGGCCCCAGCCTGCCCTGTGCCCTGTGGGGCTCTGACCTGACAGTGCTGGGGCGCAGCCTGTGACCCCGGATGGCACAGCTCAGCAGCGACGCCAGGCTTGCCAGGAGTCCAGCCCTGGTATCGCGGTTTGCTCCCGGAGAGGCTCCCGCGGGGGGCGCGGGCCGTACCAGGCTGTGTTGAGGGCACTGCAGAGGCGGCAAGGCCACAAAGACGCCATTCACGGTCTCTGGGCCTTGAGGCCAGTGATTTATGGTGGACTGAGCCGTGGCTGTCACAGCGCTACTGGCCCTTTATGCAAATCTGGGCCGCACTTATCTCCTTCTGAGAAAAGGGAAACTGAGGCTCAGAGGATGAGGAGGTGCCCCTTGTCACGCAGCTCTAAGTGACGTTGGCACTAAGCTACCAGGACAAGTCACACTCCTGTCCTTTCAAAGACGGGGCTGCGATTTGCCCAGGGCTGCCGGGAGGTCACAAACCCTGGGGTCTAGATAATCCACCAAGAAAACCAGGCCTGCCCTGGCCAGATAGCTCAGTTGGTTAGAGCATTGTCCCGGTTGCCGGTTCGATCCCTGCTCAGGACACATACAGGGACAGAACGATGTTCCTGTCTCTCTCTCCCTTCCTCTGTCACTAAAATCAATAAATAAAAATGAAAGAAAGAGCCTGACCAGGTGGTGGCACAGTGGATAGAGCACTGGACTGGGATGCAGAAGACCCAGGTTCAAGACCCCGAGGTCGCCAGCTTGAGCGTGGTCTCATCTGGTCTGAGCAAGGCTCACCAGCTTGGACCCAAGGTCGCTGGCTCCAGCAAGGGGCAGCTTGGTCTGCTGTAGCCCCATGGTCAAGGCACATATGAGAAAGCAATCAATGAACAACTAAGGTGTCGCAACGGCAATGAAAAACTAATGATTGATGCTTCTCACCTCTCTCCGTTCCTGTCTCTCTGTCTCTCTCACTCTGTCCCTGTAAAAAAAAAAAAAAAAAAGAAAAGAAAGAAGGAAAGAAAAGAAAAGAAACCCAGGCAAAGCCCTGGGCAGGCGCGAGGCGCGAGGTGAGGTGTCCAGCATGTCACTGGGACACAGACGCGGAGAGATGCAGGGAATAAGTTAGACTGGAGGGCCAGTGTGAGGGCGGAGCCCCAGGAAAGAGCGGGGGGGGGGGGGGGGGGGACCCCAGCTGGGAGGCTCAGGAAGGTACCTGCAGGGAGGGAGGGTGCGCAGTCAGAGGAGCTGCCTGGAGTTGGGTTGTGAGCGCACAGCTGACAGCCGAAGGCCTGAGTTCAAGTCCTGCTTCTGTCACTGCCCCGCTGGGTAACTTCACCCTATTCTTTTTGTTCCCCAAAGTTGATTATTTTTTCTATTGCAGTAAAATTCACATAGCATAAAATGAACTATTTTAAATTTTATTTATTTATTTATTTTATTCATTTTAGAGAGGAGACACAGAGTGAGAAAGAGAGAGAGAGAGAGAGAGAGAGAAGGGGGGGGGAGGAGCTGGAAGCATCGACTCCCATATGTGCCTTGACCAGACCAGTGCAGGGTTTTGAACTGGCGACCTTAGTGTTCCAAGGTTGACGCTTTATCCACTGCGCCACCACAGGTCAGGCCTTAAATTAAGTATTTTAAAGTGTCCAATTCTGTAGCACTTATCACATTCACAGCATTGGGCAATCACATCCGTCTAGTTCTAAAACACTTTCTTTTCTTTCTTCTTGAAGTTTACTTACTGGCTTTATTTATTTCTTTTCTTTTCTTTTTTTTTCAACAGGGTGTTGGGCAGATAAAATATATTATGCTCACTTTGTTAAAGATGGTGCTGCCCACGTGCAAGTTTTAAGAGTGAACTTTTCCCCACACCCTTGACTGACTGGATGATGTGGGGTGGTGCACTCTCCTGAGGAATCCTCCCATTATGCCTCAGATAAAAGTGACTTTGAATCAGAGACTTCTTTGTTTGTAGATTGGGATAAGTCAGTAGCTTTGTGAGCACTGAATGAGTAGGTTTTGGAGCCCAGTGTGTGTTTTTACTTGCCCGCTGGTGCAAGCTAGGATTAAAGCTGATAGCTCACCAGTTCTTGGCTCCGTTGTTTCATTACCGACTGTCCGAATCTAATGCGAACCTGCACTGGCCAGGCAGCTGTGATGGTGGCCTTGGCCACTGGCTTTAAACAGGGACAGAGAGAGAGTCAGAGAGAGGGACAGATAGGGACAGACAGACAGGAACGGAGAGAGGTGAGAAGCATCAATCATTAGTTTTTCGTTGCCGGTGCGACACCTTAGTTGTTCATTGATTGCTTTCTCACATGTGCCTTGACCGCGGGCCTTCAGCAGACCGAGCCACCCCTTGCTGGAGCCAGCGACCTTGGGTCCAAGCTGACGAGCTTTTGCTCAAGCCAGATGGGCCCGCGCTCAAGCTGGCAAGCTCGGGGTCTCGAACCTGGGTCTTCCGCATCCCAGTCCGACGCTCTACCCACTGCGTCACCGCCTGGTCAGGCTCAGGCTTTATTTACTTTTAAGATGTTATTGATTTAACAGAAAGAGGAGAGACAGGGAGAGAGAAAGAAGCATAGTTTCTTCACTTTAGTTGCTCATTATGTCGCATGTGCCCTGCTTGACTCGGCAAGCCTAGGGCTCTGAACTGGTGACCACAGCATTCCAGGTCGATGCTTTATCCACTGCACTACCACCACAGGCCAGGCTATTTACTGATTTGAGAGAGAGAGAGAGAAACATCAATCTGTTCCTGCATGTGCTCTGACTGGGATCAAACCCCCAACCTCTGCATATTGGGAGGAGGCTCTAACCCACCGAGCTATCCGGCCAGGGCTAAAACATTTTCATTCCCCTCAAAGAAACCCCTCCCATTAAGGAGCTGCTCCCCAAACCCCACCCCCCAACCCCAGTCCTAGGAGACATCAGTGTGCTTTCTGTTTCTTCACCTCTGTCTCCTTATCTGTGAAATGGTGATAACAAAGGTTTGTTGGAAGTTGAAGTAGATAAAGTCCTGGAATTTTTACAATTGTTAGTGATTTTCTGCCTGCCTCCCCTACCAGACAGACTCCATGCTCCCTGAGGGCAGAGTCCAGCAGGAGGGATCCCAGACTGCTGGGTGCAGGGGCGCCGCTCTCCGGACCCCAGTTCTCTGGGGCTGGGAGGGTGGGATTGGGGAGATTCCTGCAAGGAGTCTCCCAGGGGGTCAGAGACCCTGGACAGTGCTGCTTAGCCTCACCCAGGCGACAAGGCCTAACTCTGGGATAGGTACAGGCCAGGGCCAGCTGGTCTAGGCAGTGCTCACAGGGGATCAAGTCAAAAGCACAGTAGGAACCCAACGACTATTAACATGCCACGAGAATGCAGTGGAAGTAGCCATGGTGACAGGAGGACTCACTGGGATGAGTCGCCAAGGCAGGGAGAATGTAGAACAAAAAAAAAAAACAAAAACCCAAAGCGAAAACCAAATAAACAAAGCAAACATCCTCAGAAATAGAGCTATGCCTTCCTAAATCTAAAGATCTGCTTATACTGCCTATCTAGCCACCTGTTTCTCAATCAATGAAAAAAACAAACACTCTCTGCCCAATACGCCAAGGTTTTGGATTCCGTCCCTCATCAGGGCACCTACAAGAACCAACCAGTGAATGCATAAATAAATGAAACAGCAGATCAGTGTCTCTTTCTCTCTCTCCCTTCCTCTCTCCAAAATCAATATATTAAAAAACAAAACAAACCCAAACTACCCCCTGCCCTGCACCACGCTGGGCTCCCTCCTCTGGCCTTCTCGGTTACACCGGGCACCTCTGTGTCCTGCGAGGTCACACAGTCCTGTCTGCAGGCCCCGCCCTGGCTCTCTCTCTGGGGAAGGACAGGAACATGAACGCTATGTCCTTGGGCCCCTCGGGAATCCAGGCGCCACCTGAGTGACAGTGCAATGAGGGCACAGTTGGGGCCAGGCCTGACCCACGCCCAGGCTGGCCACTGGGCGCCCTACTGCCTGATCTGGGGAGGGAAATGAGGCCACCAGGAAGGGCTGCACAGCCAGCTACTCCTGAACCCAGTTTCTTGAGCCTTGGAGACCGAGACACCCCCCGCCCCTTCTCCCTAGCCAAGCAGACTAGGAGAATTCCTTGCACTCACCACTGATGGGTAGGGGCTCTCTGAAGGTGCACCCTGGCACAGAAGCCAAGGATCTGACACCAGACGCAGGTGGCCTTGACACATACTTGCCACGGACGAAGACGAGTGATCTCCGCATCACCAAAGGCATTCAAGCCCAGCCTGACCGGTGGTGGCGCAGTGGGTAAAAGCATCAACCTGGAACACTGAGGTCATGAGTTCAAAACCCCGGGCTTCCCTGGTCAAGGCACATATGGGAGTTGATGCTTACTGCTCCTTCCTCCCTTCTCTCTCTGTCTGTCTGTCTGTCTCTCTCTGTCTCCTCTCTCTAAAATGAATAAATAAAATGTAAAAAATAAAAATAAAAATAAATAAAAATTAAAAAAAGGCATTCAAGCCCAAACTGGACGGCCTTAATTTTTCACGTGGCGCATGGGCGACTGGTCCAAGAGAAGCACAAAAACAGCGTTGCTTTGTGGTGGAGGCCTTCACTGTGGGGAGGAGGGTGTTCTGGCCAAAGTGACGCATCAACAGCAGCAACAGAAATGTCTGTCCACATGGTAGCAGTCAAATAAACCTGGCATATCCAGTCAAAGGAATATCACGCAGCGATGAAGAAGAAGCCACTCATGTGCTGATGATGCAGACTGTGCTGTAATAACATCAGGTAATAAAAGCAAAGTTGGAAATACTTCTTCAAAATGGAGAGAAGAGTACAAGTAAAAAAGAGACTCATGTTTGCTTGTCTTTGTGTAAAAAAAAAAAAACAATGAAAGAATCAAATCTAAACAGCAGTTCCCAAGGTCATGGAGTAGGAAGGGGGAGGGGAGGAGAAAGGCCTTTTCACATTCTTGGATGTTTGAACTACGTGCCTGTATTGTTATTTGGAAAGAATGTGTTTCTCAGCGAACTCCAGCCATGTTGCCAACACCCGGCCTGGCCTCCCACAGCCTTCCCTAAATGCCCACCGTGGTCACTCAGCCCCCTCACCTCTGAGTCTAGGTAGTTGGCCAGATGTCTGGGGTCTCCCCAGCTAGAAACAGGTCTTCCTGGGTCCTGAGTGTGGTCTGAGAGTACCCCCAGTGACTCTCTGACCGCCGCGAGTGGGGGATTTGTTGCCCCTCTACAAAGGTAAAACTGAGGCTCAGAGAGGTTACGTCACTTGCGTAAGTCACACAACCAGGGAGACCCTGAATTTCCAGCCTGAGTTAGATGACCTCAAAATAAGAAATGTGATTCCTGGGCCTGACCTGTGGTGGCGCAGTGGATAAAGCGTCAACCTGGAAACAGGGAGGTCGCCAGTTCAAAACCCTGCACTGGTCTGGTCAAGGCACATATGGGAGTTGATGCTTCCAGCTCCTCCCCCCTTTCTCTCTCTCTCTCTCTCTCTCTCACTCACTCTGTGTCTCCTCTCTAAAATAAATAAAATAAAAAGAAATTTAAAAAAAAAAAAAAAAAAAAAGAAATGTGATTCCTGAGCTTTCCAGTGGGTGTGCTTCCTGGGAGGGGATGCTATGGGCGTGTCTGCTGGGGTTTAAGCTCTGCTGGCAGATCCATTTGCACGTTTTAAGGTGAGGTCAGACCGTGTTTTCCTGGAAATCCCTAGAGGGGTTGTCTGTGGGGACACAGAGGTTCAGACTAACCAGCTGGGAAGCTAGGGAGCTAGTTCAAGTGCCCTCTGCTTTGGCCTGGAGACCCCGTGGGCAGCCTGTGGTCATGCTGGCATTCCAGGGGCCTGCCTGGCATGTGGGGAATGTCCCAGCAAAAGTCTTGGCCTTCAGAGAGGCTCAGAAAAGGGAAGTGTTCCTAGACAGGGGTGAGGTGGTGTCCGTAGGGCATGTCCCCTTTGGTGAAGGATGGAGAGTTGGGGTCATGGAGGATGAGGGTGACACTCCTCCTGTGTGCTGGCTCAGTGTTCTATGAAGTTGGGACCTGGGCACAAAGGGGAAGGCACACTGGCTCTAGCGGCGGGGACCTGGGCTCCGACCTTGGAGCTGTACTGCCCAGAGCTGTAGCACCTCTCGGACCTGCCCAGTAAAAGGCACACTGCTCACGCTATTGGCTCCTACACCACGACCCTTCCTTCCGCTTTTGCGTCCCAACAATGGGAACGCTGGCCACTTGTTGCAGTGACTGCCACCGAGACCTATTCGGGCCAGCCAGGCTGGGTGCTTGGGCTACTGCGAGGGATCTGGGTGGTCTTCAGCATAGTTCCCTGGGGGTGAAGCCTCAGGGAGCTACAGCCCTCCTCTGGAGGCCTGGGCTGAGTGAGTTGGGGTCTGCAGACCCCTCCCCAGCTCCCGGCCTGCCCATCCCTCACCCCATCGACCTACAGGCTCTTCCTTGCAGGGTCTTCCCTCAGCCCCTTCAAGGCTCTGCTCTAAGGTCACCTCCTCCAGGCAGCCTCCGGACCGCCTCCACCCAGTTATAACGTCTCTGTCACAACCTCAAACCTGGCTCGTGCTTTCTCCTCGCTAGGCTTGGGGTCAGGGGACCTCAGAGGGGTTCGGGGCTTTGGGTTAGACCTCGGGTTGGGCGCTGCGAGGGCGGGGCCCTGGCAATGGGGGGAGGGGTGGCGGCCGAGGCGGGTAGCTATAGATGCCTTTGGCGCAGAAGAAGGGGACACTGGAACCGAGCCGCCACCCGCGGCCCTCCGGGCCCCACAGCTGCGACGCTGACTTCCTCCGGTTGCGAGCCCCCTCCCACGCCGAGCCCCGCGGCGAGGCGGGGGCGGGGCCTTGCGGTGCTGACGTCACCCAGCCTATAAAGGGGCTGGGGCGCCCCAGTCAGCATTGTGGAGCGCTGCGGAGGGTACGCGCCCGGCTGAGGTCGCCGAACAAAGGATCCGGGAGCTGCCGCGGGGACCCGCCACCGACCTCCCGGGTCGCGCCAGGGCCCGCCGTCCGCCGCCACCATGACCGCCAATGGCACGACCGAGGCGGTGCAAATCCAGTTCGGCCTCATCAACTGCGGCAACAAGTACCTGACGGCCGAGGCGTTCGGGTTCAAGGTGAACGCGTCGGCCAGCAGCCTGAAGAAGAAGCAGATCTGGACGCTGGAGCAGCCGCCCGACGAAGCAGGCAGCGCGGCCGTGTGCCTGCGTAGCCACCTGGGCCGCTACCTGGCGGCGGATAAGGATGGCAACGTGACCTGCGAGCGCGAAGTGCCCAGCGCCGACTGCCGCTTTCTGATCGTGGCGCACGACGACGGCCGCTGGTCGCTGCAGTCGGAGGCTCATCGGCGCTACTTCGGCGGCACCGAGGACCGCCTGTCGTGCTTCGCACAGACCGTGTCCCCAGCCGAGAAGTGGAGCGTGCACATCGCCATGCACCCTCAGGTCAACATCTATAGCCTGACCCGCAAGCGCTACGCGCACCTGAGCGCGCGGCCGGCGGACGAGATCGCGGTGGACCGCGACGTGCCCTGGGGCGTCGACTCGCTCATCACGTTGGCCTTCCAGGACCAGCGCTACAGCGTGCAGACCTCTGACCATCGCTTCCTGCGCCACGACGGGCGCCTGGTGTCACGGCCCGAGCCCGCCACCGGCTACACGCTCGAATTCCGCTCCGGCAAGGTGGCCTTCCGCGACTGCGAAGGCCGCTACTTAGCGCCGTCGGGCCCCAGCGGCACGCTCAAGGCAGGCAAGGCCACCAAGGTGGGCAAGGACGAGCTCTTCGCCCTGGAGCAGAGCTGCGCCCAGGTCGTGCTGCAGGCCGCCAACGAGAGGAACGTGTCCACGCGCCAGGGTGAGTAGGGACGCCGCCCCCTCCCTCCTCTCCCGGTCTGTGCACAAAGCGCACCCCACCCCCGACCTTCCAGCCTCCCGCCCTTTCTCGCCCGCGGCGCCGCTGCATTCGGAGCGATGCCCCGTGCGCCCCCGCTAGGCGCGCAGGCCACCCCTTCCCGCCGCAGGACCAGCGCTCGCGCCCGCAGGAGGGGGCGAGGGGTGGGGCTTGCCCAGCTCTGGGCGCTGCTGCATAACCCCCACCCCGCCTTGGGTTTGAGGCTCCCAGACCCCGCGTACGTGCCATTCTCCGACCCCCCTGCTCCATCTGGGTTCACCCCACGTACACTGATCCCTCGGGTCAGCGGGCTCGGCCTTGGGGAGGGGACATCCCTCGCTTGTTTCCTCGAGCCCCTCCCCCGTCAGCGGGCCTCTAGCTCAGAGGTGGAGGCGAGGGTCGTAACACTGCCTGGACGCGCCCCCAACCCCCACAGACCGCCTTTCGAGGGCGGGAGGGGAGGCTTTGATCTCCGCGGGGTGCGCTTCACCTTCTCGCCCTCCATGTCTTTCTTCACCTCTTGCTGTCGGGTGGGGTCGGCCTTTGCTGGGGTAGGGGCCCCCTCGTGCTTGCCCTTCCCCCCCAGCTCCTCCTCCCTTGTCAGCCCTCGTTGGAGGCCGCGGCCTTTGTGAACAGGGGGGCGGGTTTTTCTACAGGGCCCTCCCTCGCCCCCTTTGTCCTGCTCGGTCTCTGCAGATGGGAAAACCAGATGCGGCGGAGCGGGGGAGGGGATTCGGCTTTTTGTGGGTACCCCCTGCTGAGGACTACCTCCCTACGCCATCCCCGGACCCAGTGTCCCGGTCCAGAGCCTTCCCGGAGGTGGCCTCCTTCCTCGCGCCCCGGACCTGGGACGGCGTGGCGTGGATGGCGGCCTGCCAGGCACCCCGCCCTGCGCCCGCCGCGCGTCCCTGGGCTGGTGCGCACTGCCCCGCAGGCGTCAGAGGGCGGCCTCAGCGCGAGCCCGGATCCTTCCGGAAGCCCCTTACCCTCGAGTGAACCCTATCCCGAGGCTCCGGTCTGGAACAATTGTCTGCAACTCGTGGCGTTTTCTCCCGGGGCCTCCCGCGGGTCTGGTCATTTCCTAGCCAGAAGTGAGCCCTCCGTCTTTTCCCCAAGAGTCCCCCCACCCCCACCCCCCACCTCCGGAGGCTTCTCTTCCTTCTGGTCTCCTTGCCCCGCCTCTGGAGAAGAAAGCAGTTGGTTCCTGGCAGCAAGAGGCCCCATGGGAGAGACCTGTGGGGGTCTTGCTCCCCTGGATGGAAAGTTGGACTCCAGCCTCTGGAGGTAGCTGCATGGGCCAGTGAGTGGCCCCGCTCCTGTTGGGGGAGGCCTTCCTCCTGATGGCCACTCTCCTGACTGGGTTCCTGTCGCAGCAGGGGAAAATGCAGTTTTGTGCCCACGTTTGCTGATGGACATGGGGAAGTAGGGCTTCCATCCTAAGGATGGGTGGGTTTAGGCCCAGAGAGGTGAAGCCATGTGCTCAAGGTCACACAGCTAGGAAGCAGCACGCAGAACCCGGTCTTTCTGACTTTATAGTGTAGTGGGTGCTGATCCGAACCCCCCGATGCCTCCCAGGACTCACTTTTCTGTTCTCAACTAGTGCTGGCTGGGGCGGGTGTCGCCACTGGATCAGCAGACATTGATTGAGCCCCTGTGGAGAGAGACATGCTGAGGCCCGAGTGGTGAACAGGTGGGCCTGTCCTGGACCGGGACCCCCTTCCCTGGTGGGGCTGATATTCTCCTTGAGACACAATCAGCATCCCCGCGGGTCAAGCAAAGGTCTGGGACCCAGGAAGTACATCACAATTCCAGACTAAATGGTGGGGGAGGGTCCCTTCTGAGGTGGACCTTGAGTTGACACGAAGAGTGAGTAAGTTTGTGAAAAGGGCCTGACCAGGCGATAGCGCAGTGGATAGAGCGTTGGACTGGGATGTGGAAGACCCAGGTTCGAGACCCCAAGCTCGCCAGCTTGAGCGCGGGCCCATCTGGCTTGAGCAAAAAGCTCGCCAGCTTGGACCCAAGATCACTGGCTCCAGCAAGAGGTTTCTCAGTCTGCTGAAGGCCCACAGTCAGGGCACATGTGAGAAAGCAATCAATGAACAACTATGGTGTCCCAACGGCACCGAAAAACTAATGATTGATGCTTCTCACCTCTCTCCGTTCCTGTCTGTCCCTATCTATCCCTCTCTCTGACTCTCTCTGTCCCTGGAAAAAAACAAAACAAAACAAACAAACAAAAAGTTTGTGAAAAGGTGTTGCTGCAGAACTTATGCAAAGGCCCTGAGGCAGGAAGGAATAGATAGCTCAGAGTAAGCTTGAGGATCTTTTTGGCAGCCACTGGGGAGGATGGAGAGATGCCCGCCAGCTCCTCTTTATTAAAGTGCTGGAGGTGTCATGATGTGATTCAGGCTGACAGAGCAGCTGGAAATTGGGCCAAGAGAGGTGTATTGACTCATCTATGAGTTTAGTGGGATGTGGAACTGGGGGAGGGGAGCTTAATCTCGTTCTCACAGTAGCTGGCCTTAGGTCTTCCTGGTGGGACAGAGGTCCCAGAGCTGGCATCTGGTGTGTGTTGGGGGGGCGGGGGGGGGCGTTGTGTCTGCAGAGGCCATTTTGGACTGGCCTGCGTGGCAAAGAGGCAGCTTTAGGGAGCAGCTTCTGACACAGCTGGGAAACACCAGCCAGGAAGGAGGAGGATCCTGGGCTTAGTGGCTGGGTGTGTGTGTGTGTGTGTGTGTGTGTGTGTGAATCATACTGGCAGGCCCGCACCGGGTGGCCTGGTGGGGGTGGGGAGCTTCCTGCTGAGGCTGCAGCCTTGTCTCCTGCCTCAGTTTTCCCAGGCTGCCCTACGTACATTTTCAGCGAGGCTGTATTTCTGGGAGGGGTCAGCACAACCATTAGAGGCAGTGGCGGCCTGGTGCCCTAGAGCTGATGTGAGAGACCGGATGCCATGTGTCCATCCCAGGCCCCAGGGAGCGGTGTGGCTGTGAGCACAGGTGAGGACATGGCTGGGGCACTGAGTGGCAGTACCTCCTGCTCCTCGGCGACCTCACCTGCCCTGGGCTCCAGCCAGACCCTGGGCAGTGCCTCACCACACTTTCCAGCTGGTCTCACAGCCTCCTGTGTCTGTCCTGGGGACTCCACGCTGAGGAAAGGCTGGCCAAATCGGGCTTTGTGGGATGAATAAGAGTTCTCATGGGAAGGGCGTTTCAGGCCCAGAAAATGGCTTATGTGATGGTGGAAGAGGGAGTAGACATGGCCAGGTAGCGGCCAGAGTGATTGGAAACAGAGGGGAGAGGGGAGGAGGCCACCCATGCTTTCAGACCCCTCCTCGAAACTGAATGGGGGTGGGGGAGAGTGACCTAGTGACTTGGGATTTGGGGAATGGCTAAGGGGGAGGGGAAGGTGTTGTTAGACAGGAAGGAGGAGAGGGGAGGAGTGTAGGGAGGGGGAGGGGGGTTGTTAGACAGAAAGGGGGTGCCCCCTCCGAGCCACGGTGGAGAATGGCTCAGAGGATGGAGACAGAGAAAGTCATGATGGAAGGGTATAGGTGGGTGTCCCAGGAGTCTCTAGGGCCCTTTGGAAGAAGGGGGGAGATATGCCCATGGGCTTCATTGAGCCCCCTGCCTCTTGCTTCCCCAGGGTTCCTGCGGGCCCATGACTCAGGTTTTCTGTGCTGCTGTTGATGAAAAGAAAAATCCCAAAGAAAACCCGGTTTCCATAGTAACCCAGCTCTAATTAGAGACTCCCAAGGCCAAGAGGGGCCTTTCTTGTCTGGGCCTGGCCTTGGAGCCAGGAGGAGCCTTGCGGGTGGTGGGGGGACAGCTCCCCTCACCCCACCCCTTCCTGTTGGGGTTGGAAGACCTGGTCCTACGTGGCACTGGGCCCCTAAATCCTCTGCACCTCCTGGCAGAAGAGAGAGACTGGGCCCTTTTGACTGGCAGAGAGAAGCAGAGGCTGAGTGAGAGGAAGGTGCCCGCCTGGCCCCCACTTTGGGGTCCCTCACAGGCTAGCCTGGGCCTTTTGGTTGCACCCGTTCCGGGACTGGACACGGCCAGGCTGAGCTCACTTTGAGTAAGTGAGCTGATGGTGGCGGTTGTGGCCCTGGGCCTGTAAGCACCCGGGTGGAGCCCACCTTTGTTCCTCCGACGAAGGAGGAAGTTAGTGATAATTCCGTGGTTCAAGCCCATGGACGCCCGCAGGTCCCATTGAGCTCCCAATGGACTTGGGAGGCTGCCGGCTTGGGCAGGCTGGTGAGCCCGCCTTTACTTGTCAGGTGGGCCACACCCAGCCCTGTGAACCCCCCAAGATGAGGCTGTTAGAGATTTGCCTTCTGTGTCAGGTCCCTTCCCTGCACCCTCTGCTCCTCTTTTTTGGGGAGCCCCCTCTGTCTTTTCTGCTGCTGGGGTGTCCTCAGAGCGGCTTTTCCTCTTGTCTGTTCCCTCCCTTCCCAGTGGCCAGCCCGCCGCGCACCGGGCTGGTTGTGCCATGTGGTGGATTGGCTGGGGCCCCTAGGATGGGTTTCTGGAGAGCAGGGGTGTGGCAACTGCAGCCCGGGGGTGGAGCAGGTTGGCCAGTTGGCTGGGTGAGGTCTGAGCAAGGAGGGGACCCCAGTCCCAAGCTCTGCTCCCGGGTGTGGCTTTAGGATGGTCTGTTCTTGCTGGTGGCTCAGTGCTCCACAGGCCCAGCTCCTGCTGAGCCCCGTCCTGGGTCAGTGCTTCCTTGGGGTGTCATCGTGGATCCTACCTATCACCTGGGTCTCGGGTTGTCAGTAGATCCCTGACATTGGGACCAGGGGTGCCCAAGGACCTGGAGGGCTGAGCTCATGCGGTTCCAAGAGGGTCTGGTTCAGGGGCCTGAGTGTGCCTGCCTTCCCTCCCGAGAGCTCAGGAGCCCTCGCTTTCTCTCTGCGTGACCTTGGGCAAGGACACCACTTCTCTGCATCAGTCTCCCTCTTTGTGAAGTAGGGATGAAGGCCCCTAACCCTTGGTGCTGACGTGGGGACATGTCAGTGGGTTAAGGAAGGGGCTGACACCTTTCAGACTCTTGGATAGGTGGCTAGAGAACTAAGGATGGGTCCCGGGGAGGGGGCCCTCAGACCCGGGCTCTCCAGCTCATCAAAAGGGACACTTGACACACCCACTATTATGGTCTCAACTTCATAAAGGCATCAAGGCCCCAACGGGCGAGATGCTGGCGACCCTGAGCCTGGGGCAGACGTCCTGTGGCTGTGGAGGGTTCTTAGAACCCAAGGCACATGGGGAAACGAATTGGTCCTGTTGGACAATAGGTTTCCGTTGGAGGAGTCCACCCTGGTATGCAAAACAATGCAGATCCTGTGTCAGTTGAGATGTGTAGGGGCTGACGTGTCTGCCGAGGAAGTCCACCTGTGCTGTGCTGTGCTGTGCTGTCCTGTCCTGGGTGTGTGGCTTCATGTGTATGCTTTATGGGTTTCCTAAATTTCCTGGAAGACTGTGTGCGCTCTGGGGTCACTCTGTCGCTCTTACAGCTCTTCAGGAGCGGGAAGGATATTATGACCCCATCCACCGACTCTCCATGCTCTGCCCTATTCTCCATCTGCTCTGTAGCCATTGTTTCTGTTTGTATTTAAAGCAAATCCCTGCTATCAGGGCATTTCCTCTCTAAAAAAATGAGGCCATTTTCTTCTATGATCACAACGTGGTCAGGAATAATTGATCCTTGATTCCGTATCCCGGGCCACCTGAGGGTTGGGTTCCCCCGGATCAGCTGTAGCTCAGCTCTAGCGTGTGTTTTTGCAGCTGGGTTTGCTGGAAGGTGTCAGTTCTGTCATCAGAGAAAGTGACGTGGACATGGATGCAGCCGGCCTTGCTCCTGGGGTTGGCCCTGCCTGGTCCTGGGGTCTGTCCCCTGCTCTGCAGGCCGTGGGGTCTTGGCAGCCCCGTGAGGGGGGCAGGGCTGTGCGTATCAGCTGGAGGCTCTCCGCCCCAGGTATGGACCTGTCAGCTAATCAGGACGAAGAGACTGACCAGGAGACGTTCCAGCTAGAGATTGACCGTGACACCAAAAAGTGCGCCTTCCGTACCCACACGGGCAAGTACTGGACGCTGACGGCCACTGGGGGCGTGCAGTCCACCGCCTCCGCCAAGTAAGTGTCCCACGCCCGCCTCTCCCTGCCCTTCCTGTGGGACCGGGGCCTGGGTGGCTCCCCCTGACCCTGTCCCGTCACACCCAGGAACGCCAGCTGCTACTTTGACATCGAGTGGCGTGATCGGCGGATCACACTGCGTGCGTCCAATGGCAAGTTTGTGACAGCCAAGAAGAACGGGCAGCTGGCCGCCTCCGTGGAGACAGCAGGTAGCCAGCCGCCTGTGAGCTCCCCACGAGACCCGCCCCGCAGGAGGGCTAACCGTGCTGTCTGTCACTCACCGGTGCCCTCTGAGGCTGGCCCTTTGCTGGCTGCCCCCCCCCCCCCCAGGCTGTCCTTGCCCGGTCTCACCCCGGGCTGGCATGCTGTGACCCCAGGCTCCTGCTCTCTCTCTTTCTCTGAGCCGTACCTGGGCACATCCCAGTCACGTCCTCATGAGGCTCACGGCCCCTCCTCTTTCTGGGGCAGGGGACACGGAGCTCTTCCTCATGAAGCTCATCAACCGGCCCATCATTGTGTTCCGTGGGGAGCACGGGTTCATCGGCTGCCGCAAGGTCACGGGCACCCTGGACGCCAACCGCTCCAGCTACGACGTCTTCCAGCTGGAGTTCAACGACGGCGCCTACAGCGTCAAAGGCAGGTTCTCCTGCGGGGTGGGGGTGGGGGCGGGGAGGGAAGTGGGGACAGTGTCCGGACCAGGCCAGGGAAGTCCTGGCTTGGGGACTCGCTCTGTCTGGCCTCTCTGAGACTTGGCTTGAGCCATCCTAAGCCCCAGGCAGGGGGACAGATGTCCTAAGGCCACCAGAGGCTCTGGATTTGGGAACAGTCCCTGCCCCTCTGGTCTGTGTCAGAGGGAGACTCCCCAGCCCACCCCAGACAGAGCTAGAGCAGAGAGAGGGGCCCCAGGGTTCTGGAAAGCGTGGGCAGGGGAGGACAGACACCCGAGTTAACGGTACCAAAACCCTGGGGCAGGAGGATGGGCCATCTAGGACGGACGGATGGACGGGTGGGTGGGCGTAACTGAACTCACCCCCGTTCTGGAAGCTGTGATTGCAAGGTGGAGCACAGGGCTTGACAGGGATGTGCCCCTCCCTCCAGATTCTACCGGCAAGTACTGGACGGTGGGCAGTGACTCGTTGGTCACCAGCAGCAGTGACACCCCTGTCGACTTCTTCTTCGAGTTCTGTGACTACAACAAAGTAGCCATCAAGGTGGGCGGGCGCTACCTGAAGGGAGACCACGCGGGGGTCCTGAAGGCCTGTGCCGAGGCCATCGACCCTGCCACGCTGTGGGAGTACTAGGCCCTGTCCCCCGCGTCCCCGTCCCTACCCGTCCTGACCCCTCCCGCCAATTCTTCTCCAGGTGGCCACCGCCAAGGGTGGTGAGCCTCCTTGCCTTTCAAACTGGAAACCCAGAGGAAATGGTGTCCCCACCTCTTGCCTCCCTGGGCGGGCCTGTGGTCGCGGCCTGGTTCTCAGAGGCATTGTGGACCCTCTGCCCTTTTCTCTGCTGTGGGCGAGGCTGGCACCTCTTCTGACCTCAGACGACTCTGAGCCTTATTTCCCCAAAGTGGCTGAGAAGCAGTGTGGGCTGGGAACCCCTGGGTAGGGTGGGGTCTAACTGGATGGAATCTCTTGCCCACCTCAAGCCGAGATTTCCCCCCTGCAGTTCCCCAGAAGCCGGGCACTTGCCCCAAGCCCCCTGGTGGCCCCCTGGGTGCACCAGCCCTGCATCAGCAGGAAAGCTGTATGGGCCGGGGGGCTGAAACTAGAGTGGCCGACACTTGTCCCTTTTGCACGGAGCAGGACTGCCCACTGCACGTCCCCTGTGGTCCGGGGTCCCTGCTACTATCTCTTTCACCCTGGCCTGACTGGAAGCAGAGAAATGACCAAATCAGTATTTTATTTTTCTTTTTAAATGTTATTGGTGGAGATAGCTCAGGCAAGCCCGGTGATAGCCATGAGTGGTCCTCAAGAGGTGTTGGGGGGTTTTGGGACAGCATCTCCAGGCCTTAGTGCCCTCTGCTCGCTAGTGGTGGGGCAGGTAGTGCACCTCTCTGAATCCAGAACTTGTCCCCACCTCCCACCTGCCTGCCCCCCCGGCCTGTGTCCTTTCCCCGGGTGCCGGGCCCCTCACTGCCTCAGCCAGAGCCTCGAGCCGGCAGGATCGGTGCTCCTCGTGTGACCAGACCGGACTTTGGTTCTTGGGGTGGGATGAAGCCGGTGTTGCCCTCAGCTGGGAGCCTGTGTGGAGCCACCCGGCCCCTGTCCCCTGGCTCCCAGCTCTGTCCCCGCCCTCTCCCCCCACGGTTGTTTGTCTCCGCGCCATGCATCTCACTCTGGGTGTCTTGGTCTTTTATTTTTTGTAAGTGTCATTTGTATAACTAAATGCCCATGATAGTAGCTTCAGACTGGAAAGAGCAAAATAAAATAACATGACTCCAGCCCCACGGCTGGCCTGTGTGTGTCTCGGGGACGGAGAGGAGATGGTGGGGGCGGTGGGCCCAGGGCTATGAGGGAGGTCACTTACAGGACAGAGGGCCTTGGGTGTGCATGCTGGGCCCCCCCCCCGCCCCGCCCCCGGAGGTCTGCCAGGGGCACTGGAGCTCTGGGGCGGGGAGTTAGCTGATAGCGTGGCTCCCCAGCGTCCCGTCTCCAGTGTTTGTGAGGGCTGGTGCGGGAGGTATTAGGGGGCTTTGCCTGCGTTTTTAGGAGGTAGAGATGGAGCTTCAGCAGACCAGGAAGCTCGAGAGCACACCCTCCAGTGAGGCAGCTACTCCTTGTCTGGAACTAGAGGGTACGGGGTCCTGGGCAGCTGCCTTCCAAAGTGCAGGGGACTCCCTCCAGCTGGAATGGTGCATGAGCACAGGACCTGGGCTGGATGGCTGAGCTTGCAGATCAAGGGGGTTCCCCACTTCAAAGCAGGATCCCTGCCCTAGCTCTGGGTGGTGGGTGGGAAGGAAGGAAGGCTCTTTCCCATCTGCAAACAAGAAGCTGAGGAAGGCCTGACCTGTGGTGATGAAATGGATAGAGCATCGACCTGGAACGTTGAGGTCACCAGTCTGAAACCCTGGGCTTGCCTGGTCAAGGCGCAAAGGACAAGCAACCAGTGAACTAACATGACGTAACTGAGTTGATGCTTCTCTCTCCCTTGTCTGTCTCTCTCAAGTACTATTAAAATAAAAAGCTGAGGAAGTTTCCAGCTTGGAGCGGGGACCTGGGTCCCGAGCCCACAGTAGACCACCACTTAGTTGGCATCAAAGACTGCAAGCAAGCTGGGGGACTCTGGGCCGGTACTTACGCGGTCCATCTAATCCAGGGCACCCGTGTGTGGGGAGCTGGGTTCCCATCTTACGGAGGGTCAAAGCGAGACAACTGCAGGTGGGACGGTGCCACGTGTGGCCCAATAAGGCAGTGGTTCAGGACAGGTACCTGCGGTAGGGTGGGGCAGTGAAATGGTTAGCGGGAGCGCTGATTGGCTGCTGCTGATAGAAACAGGTGCCTGAGCTGTGATTGGTGGTCCCCAAGGGAGCCTCGAGATGGACAAGGGCAGATGGCTACAAAGGGATGCTGGGCCTCCAGTGGTGTCCTGGCGGCCAACCCACCGCCCGTTACAGCCAGGCTGGAAGCCAGAAAAGGCTCAATGACGTGAAAGGAACAGCTGAATGTTCCAGAGTCAAGTTCTTCCCAGACCTGGAGGTGGGGGACACGCTGGAAGAGGTTCACTGGGGTGGAGTGAGGTAGTTTCCCGCAGGCTAGGAGGACCAGGCTGCCCAGTCCTGCCACCGGGCAGGGATGACTTATTCTGAGATGCCCCAGGGTACTCTCCTGCATCCTCTGGCCAGGCACTGATTCTAACATTGATTCTGCAAAAAATGGGTCCCTACTGTAGGTTCCGGAGGCTGGTGGGGGAGGCATTTGCACCTACAGGAGGACAGGGGACCAGAGGGCACAAAGGCCAGACGCCGTGCCTTCCCACGGTCCAGCTCAGGCTAGTGTCCCTCAGCGGCCTGCGCACAGGTGCGTGGATGGATGTGCACTGTGTGCAGGGTGTGGGCATAGACTTGGCATTCAAGATACCTGCGTGGGGGCTGACGCAGCCTCAGATTCCCAGACAAGGCAGGGGTGATGCACACTGAGTCCTGCTGACCCACCCGCAGAGCGGTGAGGGACAGAAGAAGCCTGTGGGCACGTGAGAGCCAGAGCCAGGGCCCCAGGAGATGACTTGAATGATCAGGAAGAAGGGAATCATTCAACATTCCTCCTTTACTCCATCCTCACAGACAGGCTATGGCCGAGCGCACAGCTGATGAAAAGATACTATGGTTGCCCCCACTTTACAGCTGGGATCGGCATGCCTGCAGAGCCCACAGGGAAGATTCTGAACACCATACCCCACCCTGCGTAGGGAAGAGATGACCCTGATGACAGCCTCTGCTGCCTCCATGCCTCTCTCTATTGAGGTGTTTTTTTGTTTTTTTTTTTTTACAGGGTCAGAGAGAGGGATAGATAGGGACAGACAGACAGGAACGGAGAGAGGTGAGAAGCATCAATCATTAGTTTTTCGTTGCCATTGCGACACCATAGTTGTTCATTGATTGCTTTCTCACATGTGCCTTGACCGCGGGCCTTCAGCAGACCGAGCCACCCCTTGCTGGAGCCAGCGACCTTGGGTCCAAGCTGGCGAGGTTTTGCTCAAGCCAGATGGGCCCGCGCTCAAGCTGGCGAGCTCGGGGTCTCGAACCTGGGTCTTCCGCATCCCAGTCCGACGCTCTATCCACTGCGCCACCTTCTACTACAAAACAACGCACAGCCAGGGACCAGTTCTCTGGGCTGTCTGTGCCAAAATGCACTGATGAAGGGAGAGGGATGACTGGAGAAAATGGCTTTTTTTTTTAGAAAATGGCTCTTTGACTTAATCCTGAACAAGAGGGAAGACACAAATGGCGACTTAGACATGACCATTTCCCCACAGGTCATGAAAACAGGGCCGGACAGGAGGGGAGGGGTAGCTTTGCACCTGCCTTGAGAAACGTGATTCTGAGAAGTCCAAAGAGAAGGCTAACAGAACCCGCACACAGCGAGAGGCTGTAACTGGAGCTAGGTAACTAATTCACAAGCACATTGCTAAGGCTGGAGCAAGTATGAACACTTGCACACACCTGCTGCCCCAGTTTTGTGGGACATGTTATAAAATCAGAGGGAAAAAAACCACACTGCAAGGAAAGGCATCAAAACATTATCAGTTGCTATCTTTGTGCAACAAAGCACTTCTTTTCCTTTATAGTTTTCTGAGTTTCCAAGTTTTTTTCTATTTTAAAACATTATTGGCCTGACCTGTGGAAGCACAGTGGATAAAGCATTGATCTGGAACACTGAGGTCACTAGTTCAAAACCCTGGGCTTGCCCGGTCAAGGCACATATGGGAGTTGATGCTTCATGCTCCTCCCCCCTTTCTCTCTCTCTTCCCTAAAAAAAAAAAAAAAAAAAAAGTATTTGGCATACTTGTTAAATTTTAAAAAATATATAATTGGCAAATGTGTGTATATAAAAAGAGATACTTTGAAGGCTGGAAAAGGAAAACTTTGGACATTACAATGACCGATGTTCCGGATCTGAAAGCAACTCCATCTAAAGAATGGGTGTACCTTTGTGCAGACGTACTCTAATTGACAATGAGGTTTATCCAAGGTGCAATTATTGCTAAAAAAGAAAAAGAAAGGGGTGCCCATCTAGATGATACCTCCATGAGGTCAGATTCTGGAAGAAGAGCCTTAGGACAGCAGACAGTCCATGGGCAGAAGGGTGTGTCAGTAGGGGGCAGAGCACAGCTCAGGGCTCTTACCAGCAAGGGTGGATTTACACAGCTTCTGCAGAAGAATCTGGCTAAAGTCATAGAGACATCCCCTCCTCTGATCCCCAACCCCACTACTGGAGATACACCTACTGCAACCCAGAAAGGGCACACGCTGAGGTATGTGTGGTCACAACCCTTCAGAAGCACTGGAATTGCCCTGAGCAGAGAATGGCTGAAGAACTTGGGGCAAATCTCCATAAAGAAATCTCACTGGCCTGACCAGGCAGTGGCGCAGTGGATAGAGCGTCAGACTGGGATGCAAAAGATCCCGGTTCGAGACTCCGAGGTCGCCAGCTTGAGCGTGGCTGCATCTGGCATGAGCAAAAGCTCACCAGCTTGGACCCAAGGTCTGCTGAAGGCCCGTGGTCAAGGCACATGTGAGAAAGCAATCAATGAACAACTATGGTGTCGCAACAGCAACAAGAAACTAATGATTGGTGCTTCTCATCGCTCTCCATTCCTGTCTGTCCCTATCTGTCCCTCTCTCTGACTCTCTCTCTGTTCCTGTATAAAAAAAAAAGCCTGACCTGTGGTGGCTCAGTGGATAAAGTGTCAACCTGGGAACACTGAGGTCGCCAGTTCAAAACCCTGCACTGGTCTGGTCAAGGCACATATGGGAGTTGATGCTTCCAGCTCCTCCCCCCTTTCTCTCTCTCTCTCTCTCTCTCTCTTTCTCTCTCTCACTCTGTGTCTCCTCTCTAAAATGAATAAATAAAAATAAATTAAAAAAAAGAAATGTTAAAAAAAAAAAAAAAGAAAGAAATCTCACTGAAGGCATAAAAAGGACAGATTAGGGGCTATTCCAGAGCCACAGACCTGGTGAGTACTCTAGATTGTAAAGGAAGAGAGCAAGTTGCAGTGACAAGTATGAAATGGTTTTTAAACATGTTTTTTTTTTTTTTTTTACAAGAACAGAGAGAGAGACAGATAAGGACAGACAGGCACGGAGAGAGGTGAGAAGCATCAATCATCAGTTTTTCATTGCTGTTGCGACACCTTAGTTGTTCATTGATTGCTTTCTCACATGTGCGGGCCTTGACTGCGGGCCTTCAGCAGACCGAGTAACCCCTTGCTGGAGCCAGCGACCTTGGGTCCAAGCTGGCAAGCTTTTGCTCAAGCCAGATGGGCCCGCACTCAAGCTGGCGAGCTCGGGGTCTCGAACCTGGGTCTTCCGCATCCCATTCCGACGCTCTATCCACTGCGCCACCGCCTGGTCAGGCTGAAATGTTTTTTTTTTTTTTTTAAATGTTTTATTTATTTTTATTTTATTTTTTTTACAGGGACAGGGAGAGAGTCAGAGAGAGGGACAGATAGGGACAGACAGACAGAACGGAGAGAGGTGAGAAGCATCAATCATTAGTTTTTCGTTGCCGTTGGGACATCATAGTTGTTCATTGATTGCTTTCTCACATGTGCCTTGACCGCGGGCCTTCAGCAGACCGAGCCACCCCTTGCTGGAGCCAGCGACCTTGGGTCCAAGCTGACGAGCTTTTGCTCAAGCCAGATGGGCCCGCGCTCAAGCTGGTGAGCTCGGGGTCTCGAACCTGGGTCTTCCGCATCTCATTCCGACGCTCTATCCCCTGCGCCACCGCCTGGTCAGGCAGGCTGAAATGGTTTTTAATTTTCAGCCATCGGTCAGGTCATCATATCGAATTTCTAATTCGTTCTTTGGGACCCAATATACACCAGGCTCCGCCCGAAGGTTCTTCTGCCATTTAAAAATTCCAAGGACTTGAAGCCTAAGACGAGCAACGTAGTTCCTCGGGGACGGCAGCTCTGGCTCCGTGTTAGAGTGACTCCTTCTGTTACTGCTGACGCTACTGAAACTGGAGGAAGTCTGATATTGCTGGAGATGTGCAAAACATGCAACATGTAGAGGAACAAGGAAGAGATGGCACAGGTAAATTAAAAACACACCTGCCTGTTCAGAAGGTGGGAATGCAAGTCACTTTTGTCCTGGATTTATTTCGACACATAGGTGACCCTCGAGTAACATGGGTTTGAACTGTGCGGGTCCACCCATGAATGGATTTTGTTTTCAACTGACCCTGTCAGTTGGAACCTGCCTTGTTCCAGGTCAGCTGGTGGCTGGGAATGTGGGGTGACGAGTTATACTTGGATTTCCGACTGTGGGCAGGTGGCGCTCCCTTACCGCGTGGTTCAAGGGTCAGCTGTACTTTCTTCAGACATACCAAAAACCCCCACAACCATTCAATAAAATGTTGCCAGCGGTAGACGTAGCCCTGCGTTTCGTGAAAACTTTGCGCTGTTTGAGCCGGTGCGTGCTGTGGTCCATGCATGCCCAGGACGCCTCCAGGGCTTGGGACCGACTCCTGCAGGAGGGAGCCTGGCATGTGGGGTCGGTGGGTATGGAAGAGGCTGTGCCTGAGGGAGGGGCCTTTCAGAGGTGGGCCAGGACCAACGCTGTGCCCCTCGGCCCAGGGGCTCTGTTCTCTGGCCTGTCTCTATGTCTCAGAGGGCGAAGTTTCTCCCGTTCGCACCCAATCTTGGGTAGGCAGGACGGAGCTTCTGCAAGTTGCTCTCCAGGGCAAATATGCTGCAGGGCTGGAAGAGGGGCTGACCACAGTTTCTTAAAGGGGAATCTGTGCCAAAACAAACATAAGAAATAAGCCACTTGTGCCCAGTGTGGGCCTGCAAGCTGGCATAATGGACCAGATCACCCATTTTCCTCCCTGGCAAGGGAGAGGTAGGTAAAACTTCCTTCCCTAGCAGGGTAATTGGGACCAAATCCCGATGTGATCTCTCCGTTGGATGTTCAGATCCAATCACCGTGAGAATCTGGGGACCGTCTGTGTAGCCCATGGTTTCATGTAGGCAGCAGGCGGGGGCTGCCCGACTGCCGTGTGGAAAAATGGAACCCGAGGAAGCAGAGTGCACAAACGTTTATTTACAAAAGTCCAAGATACATATGATACAGGCTTTTTACACACAGTAGTTAAAACAGTTATTTTATGTATTTTTTACTACGAGAAAGAAAAAACAGTAATAATTTTTGCTGTTTTTATACAAAGTGGCAGGTCATGCACTTTAAAAGTCTTCTGCTAAGTGCAAATACTAAATTCTTCTCTCCAGTTTTAAGGCAAGTGGAACGGGCTGTCACTGGGCAGCCTCTCGCTCCAGGGAAGGTGCCAGATGCCTCTGGGACTCTTGCTTTGTCCCTCAGATGGGCTGATCTCTGTGGGTTTCCATTTGCTGGCTTGTCAGAGGATTATGGCCCCATCTCTCCCAAACCCCACCACTAGTATGACTCCCTGAAGAGCCTGGGACTCAGGTCCTGCCTCTGGGACACTTAGGTGCCCAGAGATCATGCAGGGTCAGAACTCATGGCTGTGACTGTCCTACCCCTCCAGACCAGTGAGCCCCTGCAGCTGACTCCTCTTTCTGCACTCCCTTCCCTAGTCAGCCGTGCCATTCTGCACCCTGCCAGGCTTCATGGAGAGTAACCTGTCCCATGTGGCAGCGGTGGCAGGTGGCATCAATGGAGCAGCTACCTTTGGCACGTTAGGAACCAGGTACCAACGGGAATGCCTCCTAAGCAGACTAGAAACAGCCAGAACTCTTCTCAAAGTACAGGTCCTCAGTTTGGCCTTGTGGGGGAACCATTATCCTGGTCCTTTGCATGCCAGCTCCTAGGAGACTTGCTGGGTGGACAGCAGGCAGTAACAGGGGCATGCCCCGGCCTGGGGGGCAGAGGTGGAATGAACCCACGCAGGCCTAGCCCTAGGAGACCAGGATGAGTGCTGTCTCCAGTGGGGAGGACAGTGCCTGCAGTCACCCTCTCCATCTGGTGGGATGTCTGTTGGTGGCTCATTGCCACTCAGGCTGGCAATGAGGTGCGGGCAGCTCCCCAGGGAGAAGCTTCTGGTAGCGGAGATTCGGCACAGGCCTGTCCTTATGGACTCCGTCCCATGCCCAGATGACTGAATATCTGCAAAGCCCTCCCTCCACTGGAGGAAAGGCAGCAAGGGACAAGGTAGCAGACTTACTCCACTTTAGCTCTTGACAAACATCTGAGAAGCTGATGGCAGTGCGGGACCAAACGGAGCCATGCCCAGCCCTGGGTGGCACAGGCCGCTGGCTGCAGGAGGGTGGGGCAGTGTCGGGAACGGGCCATCAGTCACCCTCTGCTCTCAGGTCTCTGGGTGCACTCTGAACTTCTGGGCACCCCACAGACATCAGACACAGAGGCCAACACAGGGAGCCAGGCAGGCTCGGTCACAGCTGAGGCCTCTGCTCTGCACACAGACTGGGGCGTGACATACCACAAAGCAGGTGGCTAGCGCTGGACAGGAAAAGGGGGTGAGAACATGGCAGGGACCCCATGCAGACCCAGAGTGAGACTTGCTTAACCTTAGAAAAGCGCATCTCCGTGAGTGGGTGCTGAGCAGTCTGGGTCATCTGTCCCCCTGGGGTCACCTACTGCCCCCACCAAACCTTAGGGAAGCTGAGGCCTCCCCAGTAACTGGGCTGCCTGGCAGAGCTACCAGGCTGCTGACACAGCTCCCTCAAGAGGACGTTTTATTTGGCAAAAGTTTCAGGACCATTCCAACCGTGTAGGCTGCCTGATTTGGGATAACACTGACTTTACAGAGGCTGAGGAAGAAACAGGAAACTGGGTAAATGCAAAGTGAGTAAACAGCCAATATTTTAGATAAATTACAAAACAACCCACAGCACGGAATGATCTCATCTGAATGGGCCAAGGAGGAGGACAGACCCCTCAACTGTCACCACGCGGCGCCCTGGGGCATGGTTTGTAGCCTTCCCACCCTGAGTGGCACTCTTAGGCCTGTGACCACGGTGCTGCCCTCTTCACATGGGTCAGCTGGCCTGGAGCAGCAGGGCGCCTCATACTGGGCGGCCCTCAGTGTGAGGGGATGGCCGCAGGCCCCAGCCTTGGCAACTCGGCTCACACCTCTCAGCTGGCTCCAAAGGCCACTATTTGTTACTGCAGCTTTATTACGAATCACACGGTGCTGTGTAAGGAAGGCCTATGTGGTTTTGAACTGAGACTTCTGTTGTCTAGCAGGAAGGAGAGTGGGAAACAAACATTTCCCTCGTCTTTCCGCAGGGATGTGGGTAACAGGAGAGAGGACTACCTAGTAGCCAGCGCCAGTGCACTGGCTACTAGGATGGCAGAAGTCTTCGAAGGGGGCATTGCTGCCCCCTTACTCTGGCCAGTGAGCACGAGCCTGCCGACCACTCCTTGGGGAAGTGGCCTTCCCAGGAAGGGGTGGGAAGACCAGCCTACCCGTTCAAGAACCAAGCCCGTCATCCCGACCTAGAAAGCACAGCAGAGCCCCAGGACTGAGGGGCAAACAAGGGAATCTATGTAACCCCCTGCACACACTGCTCGGTGGGGCTCCCGGGCGGGGCGGAGCTCAGGTGTCAGAAGCGGTGGCGTGGCTGGGGGCCAAAGTGCATGGGCAGGTTGTGCTCCAGGGGCAGGGGGACGGGGGCGAACTCGTAGTTGACCCGAACGTTGGGCAGAGGTGGCACATAAGGCGCGGGGATGGGCCCCATGTTGAGGGGGAAGTTGTTGAACACGGGCCGAACTGGCGGCAGGGGGAAGGGCGGGTGCACGAAGGCGTAGGGTGGGATTGGCGGCTGGGGCAGGTTCTGCGGGACGGGTCTCGGCAGAGCTTCGATCCTTTGGACCTTCTCTGGAGGCTTCTCCAGGGGGGGCCCGATGCGTTTGAAGGTGCTCTCTGAAAGGAGACAGGGTTTAGTAGGGAAAGCAGTTCAAAGCCACCGTACCTGGATCTGGCTCGGGACGTGGCATGCACATCTTGACCGGGGTACCACCTGCCCTGGACGAGGGGTTGGAAGCCCTGAGGAGGAGACAGGACTGGGAACCTGTGACCCTCAGCACTCTTCTTACCTGGGCGCACAGGAGGGCTGGCCAGGCCACAAGGTGGCTGATTAAAAGTATAAAACGCAGTAGACACACAGACACAGCCCTCTCACCCAGCTGCCACTAAGGACAAAAGCAGCCTTGCATCCCAGTGTTATACCCTATAGTGATCACACTGGACGGGGGGGCACTGATCCAGTTCAGAACATGCTGTTTCTGAGACTCCCCGTCAGAGCCAGGGCCTGCATGGCCACTCAGAGAAATGCCACTTCATCCCTCTGTGACCTCAGGGTAGGCCTACTGACTTTTTAGTTGGTTTGGCTGCTACTTGCTCGCTAAGCTGAAGGTCCCTTGGGACCCTGCCATCAAGGAGATGCTGACACTGCATCTGCTCGCATGGCCAGTTACCGCAGGGAGCAGGACGTGACGCTGGAGTGTATTAAGGCCACCTGAGGGACCGTGCTCCCTGGGTGGTCCCTGGCCAGCTGGAGTGCGAGAACCCCAGGGAGGGCCAGCAGCAGGGGCCCATGGGCCAGGCCTGTGCAAGGGGAGCACTTGCCTCCGTTCTTTCTTTTCTGTTCTTCTTCAGCCTCCTTCTGGATTTCCTCAATTAGCTTCTCATCATCTTCCTAGAAGAACACAGAAGGTTAACATGGTAAGCTGGCTCCCAACCAGCTGCATGCAGTCTCAAGGCCCCTCGGGGACACCAGGGATGCCGGTCGGCCGCTGGTCAGCAATGGCGTGAAACCAGAAATCTGCTGCGGACCAGCACGGTCTTGGGCCCACATGCCACTCCTTCCCGGTTTCCTGAGAATCTCTTTCCTCCATTACTGCAGGGGGATCCCAGGAGGAAGCCCTTCTGAAAGGCCGGGCCAGAGGAGTGGGCAGGGGAGGGGGTGTCCGTGCATGATAGGTGGTCTTCTGGGGGTGGGCCGAGCCTGTAAGGTGAGCGAAGGGAGAACCTCTCGGGCGCAGCTCAGACAAGGAGACCAGGAACCAAAGCTTTGGGAAGTGGGTAAGCCTGGGCTGGGCAGGGCCTGACAGACCCTGAGCTTATGGACTGAACCCTGCAGCCCATCTATGCACAGCCCAGCAGTCTTGCCGACTCCAAGGGGGCTGGAGAAACGTCCGCTCAGGCCGGCTGAGCCCTGCAGCCGGCCTCTAGCTCCTCGACGGCTGGTGGGCCGTTGGAGCATCACCCTGCCAGCAGAACAGTGGCCCGGCCCAAGTCTCGGGTATAGGAGGAAGGGCACAGCAGTTTAAGAACAGACCTTTCCCTTCCCAAACTCAACACCTAGCGGGACTGTGCTATGCTAACTGGCTCTTCCAATTTGGATGATCCCAGCCTGAAGCCAGGAGTCAAAAAGGTCCCCTGGGCACCAGCAGACGGTGAGCTACACCAGGGCAGCTCTGGGGGCCGTGCTGGGCAAGCAGAGGACCAGGTCTGTGCAGTTCCCACATCCCCTCCTGCCCTGGGCACCTTGCTGGAAGCAGTGGGCCGCTGGCTGGGATAGCTCAACCCCAAGCATGCCTGCCTCATGTTATATGCCAAGGTCACCCGTGCTCAGCAGCCTAGCAAAGAGGCTTTCTAGCTATCTGAAGCCTGAAAGGACATGCCGTGGATTGAAGAACCTAACGATATGTGTCGCTCCTGGCCAATGGCAGGGCTGTTGCAGCACCAGTATGGATATGGAGACTGTGGGAATAAGGTCTCACCTGAGGCTCAGTGAAGAGCAGGGTAGGCCTCTGCAGCCAAAACCTGAATGTGTCAGCTGCCCTGATTCAAACTGAGTGACAGGTGGGCCCCCTCTGTTTTCTGGGGTTGTTCCAGATGCTTCTCTAGGAGTTCAGAGAAGCCAAGCTAGAAGAAGTATGGGGAAGGGCAATGGTGCCCAACATGGGGGCAGGAGGGCACAAGCGAGTTTCAGTACTTGAAGAGCCTGCTGAAACCTGTTTCCCAGCCCAGACCCAGAGCCTGCTACACAACCGGGTGTGTTCTGGGTGGAACAGGATCAGTGTAACGTCTGCCTGGCTGATGACACCCACATAACTTCTCAGATGTGAATGGAAGGCTGAGGGGGGCACATGAGGGGAAAGGACCCCTGGAAATCCTCAGACCAGAGGAAAGTAGGCAGCCCCATCGTGGAGCTGAGCATTGGACAGTTTGCGTATTCACTTAGCATGTTTATAATGTCACAGCCAAGAGAGAATCTGTGATTTCACCACACTTTTGAGCCTCTATGATTCTGGACTTATGACTTTACTCACTCAGTTTGTGTCAGATACCCTACTCTGATAGACACTGTTTTAATTAACTGGGTAAACTTCTGGTCAACAGTGAAACTGATGGAATGAGTAACAGCTATGCAGTACATTCTCTTTGTTTGGTAGATAAACATTTTAGGACAGAGTCCTTGGAGACCGTGCTCTGTGGGCAACAGCGGAAGGCACCATTCGCTTTGCTTATATTCTCCAGGCCTCAGACGCCAAAGGATGCTCTGGACTCAATGGTCTCAAGGATTCTTTCCAACTCTGACATTTGGAAATTCTTATCATACACCCAAGTCTTTTGCAGCCTCACTGGCCAGGCATTCTGAGCAAGGCCGGGGCAAGAGGAGCGGTGACAAAGGTTAAGATCCCATCATGCACTTCAGAAGCTGCCAAGTGCTTGTGCACATCAGAGAATCACATGTCCAGGAGGAATCCTGTGGGTATCATGCCCATCTCTCAGGTAAGGCATAAAAATATATATTAAAAAAAAAAGAAAACCAAATAAACAATAACAACCCCAACACAGGGCCATCCACCATCTTTGCAAGTACTCTACACAAGGAACTTATTGCTCTACAAAAGTATTCACTAAGTCAATCAACACCAAGGGCTCCAGGCACTCAGGGTTTGGTGGACACGGTTGGAAGGTCTCCATGTGAAGGTAAAATAAATTCTACAAGTAATCTAGATTAGGATGTGGTAAATCTCTTTATTTTGGTGCCAGCGGCCAGCCTAGGAGAAGAGAAAAACAAAACGGAAAGTGATCAAGACAAAGAAAAGTGTCAGCGCAGGGACCAGAGCTCTCAACCAGAGACCCAGGGCACGCTCCTGACCCTCTGAGCCTTAGCGCCTCACCTGTCAAACAGGGTGTCGTCAGGACTGAACGAGCTCATGTGTAAGGACTCAGCACACAGTAAGCACTCATTACTAAAGGTCAGAAAGGCTGACAACTGGCATTTAAGTGCTGAGAAAGATGAGAAGTTTCAAGAGATGACCAGATTGAGAGATGCCCTCAACAGTTTTTCAGTGGCTTCTTTACATTCCAAGTGACGGGCTTCCTGACTGTGGTCACTTACTAATCATAACTAGTACATCATCACCTTCACCATCACCACAACCTCGTCCCCATTCCTACTACGTCACCTAAATATGCTTATGCCCATCAGGCCCCAGAGGGGGCTCAAGGCTTCTGGTGGCACAGAAGGTTTCCTGGAAATGATCCATTCCAACTTCCTTACAGCACAGACACTGAGGTCCCAGAGAAAGTAAGTTGTTCAAAATGATGGCTAGCTGGTAGAGTACTAGGTACATGCTTTATACTGTTCTCTCGTGTCACTCAAATGGCTTTCCTGGAGAGAATCCCCAGAGAAGTCTGTGAGGTTTCCCTGCTCCCACGGTTGACTGGACTGGGAAATCTGGAGGATATAAGCATTCTTTCATTCGGAATCAGCCCTGAATGTCCAGGGCGCATCAGGCCCTATGCTGGGTGCACAGCGGAAACTAAGGCCGACCTGGTCCCTCCCCATCTGCAGCGTCTATTTTTGTGCTGGAATCCTAGTTTTAGCTAGCATTCCACATACTTCTGTCGGGATAAATGAAGAACGAGGGATAAGAGAGGTTTCCCATTTGGGAGAAGATTCCAGTTCTCCTACTGTACTGCTGAGAGGGTGGCGAGCAGGGCACCCGCCTGTTGTTATCTACGCCAAGCTTGCTGCAGTAAACCCAAGTGCTCCTGGCAGAAGTCCAGCACTGAACTAACACAGTGTAAGAAGTCCCTAGGGTGGGCCCGAGGCCCTGCAGAGCAGTGTGAGCTGAGCTTCCTGAGTGAACTCTGCCAGCTCCCGGAGGCCAGAGCGGCCAGGAGTACCCGCTGGCAGAGGCACCAGGCACCCATCGGACCCTTCCCAGGAGCGGGAGAAGGGGCCTGCGCACCTCAGCTCTGCTCTTCCCCTTTGAAGAGCCACCTGCAGCCTCTGCTCTTCCTTCCTTTGCTCTGCTCACTCCTGATCTGGGGAGTGGACTCAAGACCATTTGTCCTTCAGCCCTGTCCTTTCTGGGTAGGCAGTGCCCTTAGAGTCTGAATTCAGTCTGTACTTCACCAGAAAATGTCAGCGTTCCATTATTTTGAGCAGTGATTGTTACCATAAATAATGAGTAAATTGTCACTTAATCGCGAAGGAAGTGTGGGTAGATCGCATGACATTAAAAAGACATTTGTCTTTTGATTGGCATACAGAGTAGCCAATCTGACGTCTGAACTTTTGACACCCTATGCATGCGTGTTAAACCACGCTAACTTGTTCAGTTACATTCTGCGTAGTTAGCCTTCAATTTATTTAAACTAAATACAACAAAGGGTATAAAAATGAGTGCCTTAGCTGGTCCGAGTAAGAAGCCTAAAACCTACCACTTTCATACAGAATGGGAAGGGATTTTTTTCACTATGTCATATTCTTTTTTTTTTTTTTAATTTCCTTTTACTTATTCATTTTAGAGAGGAGACATAGAGTGAGAGAGAGAGAAAGAGAGAAAGGGGGGAGGAGCTGGAAGCATCACTCCCATATGTGCCTTGACCAGATCAGTGCAGGGTTTTGAACTGGCGACCTCAGTGTTCCCAGGTCGACGCTTTATCCACTGCGCCACCACAGGTCAGGCTCACTATGTCATATTCTAAGTGTGTTTGCCTCATCTGTCTGTGTGCCATTGCTATTCCAAAGAAGGGAAATGTGGAGCGGCTTTTTCGGACTGTTTGTAAAAACTATGACATTGACTTTCCTCCGAAAAGAGAGCTGAGAGGGAGAAAGGTAAAAGAAGAATACACAATTAAATAGTAATAATAGTAACTTAAATAATGATAATATAGAAGAAATAAATTTATGTTTTGCATTTTTATTGTAGGTAGATCATTTTGACTCGGTCATCTTATAAGTAGCTCGCAAGCTGAAAAAGTGTGGGCACCCCTGCTCTAAAGGGAAGATTTCTTACCCCATCTGGGGTGCAAGTTCCTTCCTCAAGAAGTTTCCCTTAAGCATTTAAAATTCCTCAAGTAAAGAGTGGAGGCAGACTGAATTGTACACTTTAATTTAATTTTTTATTTTATTCATTTTAGAGAGAAGACACAGAGTGAGAGAGAGAGAGAAAGAGGGGAGGAGCTGGAAGCATCAACTCCCATATGTGCCTTGAACGAACCAGTGCAGGGTTTTGAACTGGCGACCTCAGTGTTCCCAGGTCGACGCTTTATCCACTGCGCCACCACAGGGCAGGCTGAATTGTACACTTTAAATACGGCACACTTTATTTTATATACATATTTACCACAATGTAAAAGAACTGCGCTAAGAGGAAGAGAGAAGGCAAGTGCAGGGCTGTTGGGACATGAAGCATGAGGACTGGCTCTCAGTGAAACCTTTCCTGGGTTTGGGGCGAGTGACAGAATGAAGCCCTCCTGGAGGCAAGTTCCCTCGGGAAACATTCTGGGCACCTGATTATTATCATCCACAGTGAATAAGGACACTTGTGAAAAAGGCTTGCCATTCTGCAGATCTGGGACACACCTAGGCTGCTGGCAATGGGGAACAATGGGAGGAAAGAGGAGGGTGTGAGGGCCAGGTGCGGGCTGAGCACAGAACTCCCTGTCCTCCATCCAGTCCTCCTGCCGGGGCTGCGACTCAGGAAATCCAGGCATCCCGGAGGCCACGTGCCAGCTCTCATCCTAAGCACCTCATACAGAAATCATCTTCCTAAGGGCTCCATGAGTTAGGTACAGTATTAATGAGTCCTCCTATCACAGATGAGGAAGTGAGGCACAGTGAGGCTTGAATCCAGGATGCCGGTCTCAAAGCCTCAGCTCCCCTCACAAACCATAGGTCTCTGAACCACAGCTTCCAGAGCAGTGAGGCTGGAGGGCAGGGGCCCTGTCTGCCCAGCCCCGCCCTCATCACTGTCGGTATGTGTGTGTGTGTGTGTGTGTGTGTGTGTGAGAGAGAGAGAGAGAGAGAGAGAGAGAGAGAGACTACTTTTAGGCCTTGCTTTTTTTCTAGAAAGACTCTGTCTTACCTTCTTGAAATACAATAGAGTTCTTCTCTCTGGGATGGGCAGAACTCTGGAATCTCCCTTCTCCGCTGAACACAGAATTAGGCAAAACCAAACCAAACACCTCCACTCAAGGACATAAGTAGCCGGTACAGCAGAGAAGGGGCCATGCCCCTGGAACGTTCTAAGAAATCCTCATTCCTCACCTAAAAGTACACGTGCCGCCCTTAAGACAACCCATTTGGAAATGACTGGCCTCCTTGGCACGTGGCCTATCATATGAAGCCAGAAGACTACTCTGACCGAGTGGGTGCTGGGGGAGCCCAGAAAGCTCAGGGTAGGCCGGGCTCCACCCCTGAGGCTGAAGGACTTGCTGGCTCACAGTAGGCTTCCCATTGGCCCCAACTGGGTGCTTGGCTCCCTCTGAGGGTGAAATGAACACTCCCAGATATCCCTGCCTGACACGTTTTCTCATGAGGCCATCCAGTTACTGCCCAGTGCCATGATGTTCCATAAACTTCCTCCTTCTGTCACAAACCACCCAGGGTTTTGATTCTCAGGTATGTTTTGACCTAATTACCATTGGTTTTGTATTCACATCTCACTTTCAAAAAGCCCCTAAGGTCCTGGATGGTCATCTCAACATACAAGTCCCCTTCCCTATGTGTGCCATTCTGGGTCACACATGCTCACTCTCCAAATCCTCTCTGGGTCCCCTGGGGATGGGGGTTACTCTGCTCAGGAGCAGCTGGCTCTAAGGATATAGTTACCTGCCGAAGGCCCCCAGTGGTGAGGAGTGAGATCAGGGCCAGGGCAGAGCCTGGCACTCCTTTGGGCTTAAAGCACCAGGGTGCCGGGCAGGTTCGGACTCTGGAGGCAGTCAGAGGTCGCTGAGCCAGGGAGCTGACAGGGCCCCTTCAACCACTTTGCCCTGAACAGGATTGTAGGGTAAACCCAACCTTCTGGAGACCTGAGCTCCCCTTCATACCCTGCCTGCCCTGGTCAGTAGGAAACTGCAGAAGGGACAGCTCTGTCCCTACTCACTATGCTGGATACAACAACCTAGTGAAAGGCCACTGAGGGTTAGACCTCTGCACCCTGCACCACTTTACCCGGCCTTCAGTGTGGACTTTAAGAGACCCAGCACGTCTGTATGAGCCTCTTCACAGCCCTTTTCCTGGCCCTTCCTAACCTCAGTTCAGTGAGAACTTTGCAGCCGAACCACAGGATGTGCACACAAGCAAGGCTAGGGAGATGGGAAGGGCGGATGCTGGTGAGCAGTCAGGTTTGTCCCAAGGTGCATGGGTCTCAAAAGTGAGCCATCCATGCCACTCAGAGAATGCAAGAGCTGTGAGGGAAACAGGAGCAGCACCCGCAGGAGACCAGTGCACAAAATAGAGAATCAAAGAAGAATGAGACACGGGGTCTCATGGCCCAGCAGATCTGGAGGACACTTTAAATAAAGAACCAAGCAGACTGCAGTTTAATGGGGAGAAGGCTTTGTCTCCTTCCTTTCCCAGATTTCCTGAGCTCAGCAGGATGCAGAAAGGGCAGGCCTTGACAGGGAGACTGGAACGCCCCTTCACGGGGAGGTGTGTGTGTGTGGGGGGGGCGCAAGGCCGGCAGAGCGTGAGGTGGATGGCAGGGCCTAGCTTTGCCAAACACTCGCACAGCATGCCGGCGCCGGCAGGAAGTGAGGTGAAATTTACCAGAGGTTCTAATTAAGAAAAAAAACGCCACAAAACCCAACTCAACTTGTCTCTCAACAAGGAAGCTTGCACTTCTGCCAGGGCAGCAGGGTCTGGACAGAACATGAAGGTAGAGAAACTGCAAGTGGTTCATGGGGGGGGAGAGAATGTTTCCCCCAGTTGGGAATAACAATGACCACCAGTCACAGGCTGAAGACATTTAGCACTTGGCACAGGGCTGTCTTGCCAAAACCTTTAGCAGTTCTTCTGAGCTGTTTTCTTCAACATTTTGATCACCAGGGCTGGCTGCATGCCTGCTTATTGTCCAGACTCCTGTGACCAGGGAGGAAGGTTGGGCAAGGTTTCTTCTTCATTTAACTATTTCTCCCCTTAAAAAGGTGACTGGGGATTGCAAGTCAACTGCTGCTTCCCTCCTGTGGCTTGGGGGTGGGGCTGGGGGTGGGATCCCGGTCATGTGTGGCCACAGCTGTTGTTAATAAACTTGCAATGATTTCATAAAAGGCTTCCAAAGAGCTGAGGATTTAGTTTCAAATTATTCCCAGATCGGCTGCAGACCGCGGAGCAACACCAGCCCCTACCCCCAGCCCCAGCTGTCCCCCTGCAACAGGAAATTGTGGGGAGGGGAAGTGCAGCCCGGAGGGGCACATGCTGCACAGCTGGAGCGGAGGACTGGAAGGCTCTTGTTGGCTTCTGCCGCTCTGCCCTTGGGGCACAGAGGCCTGGCACCCAAACACCTTTCTGTCCGCAGCTCCCCACAGGGACCTGCAGGGAGTCTGGTCAGGGTCAAGCGCTCAGTCCAGGGCCTGCTGGCATTTGCTGAAGACACCACGTCCTCACAGGCTGTGTTGACTGGCCTGAGCCATGCTGCCGCCCTCTTTGGTAAAGTCCTCTACTGACATCCAAACTCGACGAGGGCCACCGTCAGTTCTGAGCTGCCAGGCCTCCCTTGAGCACTCTACCCCTGCGGAGGCCGCTTGGTTCACTGGGCTCAGGGACCCTGTAGGCACCTGCAGGAGAACACCTGTGTTTGGGGCCTCCAGGGAGTGAAGACTTTCAGAATGGAAGGAGGTGGTGACATCTGGTCCAAGACTTGGGCTTGCATCCTGGTTTTACGGAGGCCTGAATGTCACTTTTCTCATCTGCACAACAGGAAAGTGGCCCTACCCCCATGTTATAAAGGAAACAATGGTATTTAAAACAGTGACTATAAATAAAATGCGATGGCCAAGTGTTTTTTTACAGAGACAGAGAGTCAGAGAGAGGGATAGATAGGGAAAACAGATAGGAATGGAGAGAGATGAGAAGCACCAATCAGTTTTTCGTTGTTCATTGATTGTTTCTCACATGTGCCTTGACCGCGGGCCTTCAGCAGACCGAGTGACCCCTTGCTCAAGCCAGCGACCTTGGGTCCAAGCTGGAGAGCTTTGCTCAAGCCAGATGGGCCCGTGCTCAAGCTGGTGACCTCGGGGGTCTCGAACCTGGGACCTCTGCATCCCAGTTCGACACTCCATCCACTGCACCACTGCCTGGTCAGGCCATGGGGGCTTAATTATAATTTTTTTGTTTTAGAAGGTAAACTTAAAAAATTAAGGAAAAAAATGCTGAAGCCAAAAATTAGTTACCAACCTCAAGTCTAGACTTTCCTCTGTGGTGGGTTTCTACCTTTTCCTCATCAGTTCTCCCTGAAATATTCCTCTCCCCTCTTCATTACTAGAACAGTTCCTTTCCCTGGCCTTCCCTGAAGCAACGGTCTCCAAGCTGCCCAGAGCTCTCCCCACGAATGACCACCAGGAAGACCTGCACACTCCTCTGGTCTGGGTGGAGCTGCAGCCACTGAGGGGAGGAGGCAGGCGGCAGCCTGTTTGAGAAGCAGGGAACAGATGACCTGGAGGAAAGCCAGGCACCCATGTATAGAGCACAGTCGTCAGCAAGTTACCAGTTTGTAAAACTGGCATGACACACATGCTGTTACAGAATTAAATGTACGAATGCGTCCGGCTGCCTGGTCTAACCTACTGCAGGCTTGGGAAATGAGTCTCCTCACCAACGGCCAGGAGATAATGGACCAAACTGTAAATTGGCTGTAAGAGCCTTGGGTTTTATTTGAACTGAACTTGCTTCAAACTTAATATTCCAAAAACAAAGTTGTAGACATCAGTTCTGTGCAGATTCTGGTAGACAAACCCATAATCAGTACCGAGTTTGTTTCTTATTTAAGAAATTTTGCCTCCCTTGTAAAATCCAGGCTGCCAGGTAACTAACTGTTCTGAGCACAAATTCTAACAGCAAGGTAGAAAGTGTGAGCCCCTACCACTCACGTGGCCACACATGGGCAAGAGTAGAGTCAGCATATTTGGATCTAGGCAAGTCCCAGAAGAACCCTTCCCCCACCGCAAAATGATGTTTGTTCATTTCTGTGTCAACATTTGGCTTTGCATTCTGACCCTGAACCAGAAAACTGTGGTTTGCTACGACTGTTTGTTCCTCTGTTTCTTTCTTTCTCAAACGACATCTTGTTTCTGTAAGACTCCTGGTTGAATGTTTCTGGTTTATTTTTGATAACAGAAAAAGAAAAGTTACTATTCACCATTTTAGCTCTAATATGGAATCAGTTTGGGTTCCCAAGCAATCTCTGGTCATTAAGGGTGAAATCTCCACTTCTCTCCAAACCATGAGGGGACAAGTCCCTGGCTGACAAGTGAGAGCTTCTTCCTGGCTCTGCTGGTTCATTAAGCGGAAAGCAAGCTCTGTTGACAGGGCAGGCTTTGTTTCCCTGAACTTCTGAATGGCTTTGTGTTCTCAGAAGCCCCAACAGATGCTGGGTTGGAATTCAATCGGTCTCCTGGTGAGAATCAAGGAAACGGGGCTGATCCCAGTTTTGATGGGAATGGGACACATGGAACAAAATCTCTGGCTGCAGCTACCAGAGGAAATCGAAGGGGCTTGTATTTGCCTGACCTTCCTACCTATCCAGCTTTATTTTGAGTAAACCCAGAGCCTTTCCCAGGATGGAAGACAACTCAACATGAAAACAAGGCGGCAGTTGCATGCTATGGCACCCAAACAAAGTAACAGCATAGGAGAAGCCTTTAGAGTCAATTCCATGCGTGGGAAGAAAAGGAGAGGGCAGGAGAGGGAACAAGAACAGGGAGAACGGAGGAGAAAGGCCAGACTGCTAAGCATCCTCAGTCAGGTGGCACCTCCCACTCTGCTATTTCTAGAGAGGAAATGGAGCGGGTGGGAGGAGTACTTCTGAGGAGCGGGAGCAGCAGAAGTTCCTAGAGACGCTCAGCCCCCAGGGAGCAGGCATGTTGTATTATGTAACATACCTGAGCATTCCTGACAGACTATTGGCTAATTATTAATGGCAACTATTTACTGGTTGAAAATGGGAATAATAGTCATCTGACCAGTTTTCTCTTAAAGCCATTTTCATAATGATGATGGGACTCAATTATAGTTTTCATTTCAGTCACTCCTGATAAACCACAAAATTGAAGAAATAAAAATAACAGGAAAAAATATCAGTTGGATGGGACAGGGGATTGACTCAGCAGAGGTGTGATGTCCACAAAAGACCGGGTGGAGTACCTGGCTGAGCACCTCACTGCGGCCGCGCCTCCCTCCAACTCCACCAACTAAAGGGAAACTCACCTGTGCCGAGTCTCCCCTTCCTTCCACGCTTTTCCCTCACGACTGGGGGGGGGGTGCATACTGAGGGCCTTACAAGGTCACAGAGCCGTGGGGCCTCAGCCCAGTTCTGACGGGTGAGGAGGTTGTTCCTGGTAATCAGACACCTGGTTTCCAGAGGACTCAGTGCTTTCAAAACCAGTGACTGAGGATTAGGGTTTGGCCACCAGGATGGCCCGCTCTGCTCTCATGGGGGCGACCTGTTACCCTGATAACATTCTCTTGTTAGGAATGCTGAAGATATTCTGCACCAGGGGAAAGACTGATGCCTAACAAGACCTTTTCTCTGGATTATAAAATACTGGCTTGAGCTGTGTTTTAAAGATACCTGAATTAATGACTGATCTTTAAAAATCGGAAGATTTCAAATTAAAATACACATTTCTAGCCTCTCTGGAAAACCTGAAGCCATGGTAACTGAATGCAATTTCATCTGGCAAAAACCTGTGGGAGCTGAGTAGCAGCCCCTTAGATGGGGCCCACACCTTCTGTTTGCCACATACCCCACCGCACTCTACTGTCTCCTAGAGCTGGCCTACTTCATATTAATCAATCGTTTGTTACTACTTGGCCCTGTGGTAACATGGGTCTGTGACCCAGGCTGCATGCTGTTTGTATTTTATGTATAAATTTTTTCATGTTTTTTTTTAAATTTTTTTTATTCATTTTTAGAAAAGAGACAGAGAGAGAGAGAGAGAGAAAGGAGGGAGGAGCTGGAAGCTCAACTCCCATATGTGCCTTGACCAGACCAGTGCAGGGTTTTGAACTGGCGATCTCAGAGTTCCCAGGTCGACGCTTTATCCACTGCGCCACCACAGGTCAGGCGGTATTGCTTTTTATAGTTGCGTACCATACAAATGTGAGCCATCGTACCTGGGCTGCCCACCACTATTACTAACACGTAAGGGAGAAATAAACCTCTATCTTGTAGAAGCCACTGCTGTTTTTGGGCTTTCTGATATTTGCAAACTGATCATTATTAATATATGGATTTTACTGATTTCTTGAGTCACATTACTCTTGACATATTAACAACACTTAGCTATGTGTTAACAACAATTTTCCTGTTTCTCAATCCACGTGGTAACCAATGTGACCTTGAACCAGGCCAAGCCACCCTCCTACGGAAGCTCTGCAACAGTGCTCACTGTGCTCGGTGAGACCCACAGCCTGGCTCTGCGCCCCACCTCTTCTTCTCCTCCCCTAGCTCACCACCGGCAAGCCACGCTGGCCTCTTTTTGGTCCCCAAACAGGCTGAATTTGTTTTATTTCCTCGACTGGCCTTGTTGCTGCTGCTCTCATTATTCCTACACAGCACCAGCTATGTGAAAAATTCTTGAATGAATCTATCATTTCTCTAGTGAACTGAAATGGCATTTTTCCCCCACACATTATGTTCTTAGGGGTCTGCTTCTGGTCTCTATTATAGTCCTTTGATTGGTCTATTCTTGTATCAGTCTATATGGTTTTGATTAGTGTAGCTTCATAGTAAAAATTAGTCTCATTTTCAAAACCACAGTTAATTTTTCAAGGAAAAAAGTCGTACTGAATTTAAATGGGTATTACAATAAACTTCTAGATTACTTTGGAGAGAACTGATCTCTCTAGAATACCAAGTCTCCCCTTTGAGGGACAAGATGCTTCTCCACTATCCAGGTCACCTACACCTGTCTCAAGTTGAGAAGGAACTGGCTGTCACTAGGCCCCAGTAGGCTTCGGTGTACTTCCTCAAGGCCTGTCGTTTGCTCCCTGTTAGCAAGGTACTTACTCAATGTTAGGTTGAATCACTATTTTGTCTGTTTTCAGGTTTAACCTGGTGGATCTGCTTTTCTTCTTCACACATCAAAGTGCTTAGGAAAGCATCTGACACACGTGGTACCCAAGGAATACTAGCAATTATCTTTTCCAATGTTGGCACCTTCTATTTTATTCTGTTAGTGAATTGTATTGACTAGCAGTTCCGGAAAAATAACAGTGGTAACAGTCTTACAATTTACTTTTTGGGAGTGCTTCTATGTATTTCACTATTAAATACATACTAATAATGACTGGTTTTGAAATAGAACTTTAAAAATATAATGTTAAATAAAAATACTGGGCCCTGGCTGGTTGGCTCAGTGGTAGAGCGTTGGCCCTGCGTGTGAAGTCCCAGGTTTGATTCCCGGCCAGGGCACACAAGAGAAGCACCCATCTGCTTCTTCCCCCTCCCCCCTCTCCTTCCCCTCCATCTCTCTCTTCCCCTCCCGCAGCCAAGGCTCCATTGGAGCAAAGTTGGCCCGGGCACTGAGGATGGCTCCATGGCCTCCACCTCAGGTGCTAGAATGGCTCCAGCCACAACGGAGCAATGGCCCAGATGGGCAGAGCATCGCCCCCTGGTGGGTATCCTGGGTGGATCCCTGTCAGGTGCATACAGGAGTCTGTCTGATTGCCTCCCATCTTCTTCTAACTTAGGAAAAATACAAAAAGACCCCCACCAAAACTGAAAAAATATATTATATATAGCATCCTTCAAATACTATTTTTTTTTCAAGTACTATTTTTAAGGTTCAAATCAAGAATGGGTATCTGACTTTATGTTTAAATTGAATTTATTGTGGTGTGGGTATCTGATTTTTATTCAATGTCTTTTTACCTTCTAAAGCTGTCATATGGTGAATTATATATTAAGATGTCTTAATAGTGAACCATCTCACTTGGTCATGGTTTCTATTTGCTGGTATTTTATTTAAAGAATTTAAAACCTACAGTCAGTCTGACCTGTGGTGGCACAGTGGATGAAGTGTTGACCTGGAATGCTGCGGTCGGTGGTTCAAAACGCCAGGCTTGTCTTGTTAAGGCACAGACACAAACAAGTACTGCTATGAGTTGATGCTGCCCTGCTCCAACCCCCTTCCGATTCTTCTCTCTTTAAAAATCTTTCTTTTTTTTTTGGCAAGAAAGAGAGAGAGGGAGAGAGGAGACAGGAAGGGAGAGAGATAAGAAGCATCAACTCATAGTTGTGATACTTTAGTTATTCATTGATTGCTTCTCATACGTGCCTTGATGGAGGATGGGGTGTGGCTCCAGCCAAGCCAGTGACCTCTTCCTCAAGACAGTGACCTCGGGGTTTCAAAACTGGAACCTCAGTGTCCCAGGCTGACATGCTATCCACTAAGCTACCATCAGTCAGGCAATAAATAAAATCTTTAAAAAATAAAAGTAAAACCTATAGTCATTAGTAGGATAGAGCTGTAGTTTTCTTTTTCTGGGTTACCTCTGTCACCTTCTGTTATCAGCATTATGCAGGTTTTATATAATATATGTAAAACTTTCCTTACTTTTCTATGCTCTAGAATATTTCAGATGGCATAAAAAATTGTACTCTCTAAATGATTGAAAGAATTTGCTTATAAACTATTCAGGTATGCTGCTTTCTGAGGAGTAGCTTTTTGATTACTCTCTCAGTTTTTCCTCTGGTTATTGGCCTCTGTATTTCCTATCTTTTCATGGGTCACAATGTGTTATGTATGCACAAAACCTCATTTCACTGTATTACCCTACTGTTAACCACCCCCCCCCCAAAGCAACAGGCAGCCATGCAGTCACTTACAGTGGGGTCAGTCCAGAGAGAACATCTTGAACACTCCTGGCAGGGGGCTCCCGGAGACCGAGGATGCTGGCAGAAGTGGTCATAGCCATTGATGGACACTCGACAGAGGTAGCACATTTGGGCCCCGCAGCGGCAAGACATGCGGTTGCAGCCTTCAGATTTGATGAGGCCGGTCCCACATTTGTGGCATTTTCTAATGCGAGCAGCAGTCATTTTCTCTTCACTGAAAAAAGAACATATGATTGGAGACTGCAGGAAATATGAAGAAGAAAAACTATACGGCCATTAAGTATTTCTTTCCACATATGACGGCCTAGCACTTTTGGTGACGTTCAAAGAGTGAAAAAAACCTGTTTCGGAGTCTGAGAACTAGGTTCAGTTTATCAGTTATTTCCTTAGGTAAATTACTCAACTGATTAAAGACTCAGTTTCCTCATTTTTAAATTAGGAAAACCCAACTTTCTCATGGTGTTTTGAAGATTACAGGTAAAATACAAAGTACCCTGGCATAGTGTCTAACATGTAGCATTTAGAAAAGGACTACTTGTTACAGGAGTCTCTGTAGGTTTAAAATGGAGAAAAAATCAAGGTCTTCTGAAATAAAATATTTTATATATGCAAAGCTGGATAATAAAGATCCAGTAAGCCTAAGTCTTAGATATATTCACAGCTTGCATTTTGAAATACAGTACTTGGCATTGAGGTGCGGTAGACATGGTTGGGACGACCCAATAGTCAGTGGAACCCCACATTGCTAGACTCTCTTGCAGGGAAGTGAGGGTGAGGGGCACATACATGATTCAGTGGGAAGCTTGTAGGGAGGCTACTTGTTTCCAGAAGCACTTTAATTGATATAGAAGAGCAGATGACCAGGGTCAAAATGACAGTTCTTGCCTGTGGTGGAACAGCGGGTAGAACATCAACCGGGGATGCCGAGTCCCAAGTTTGAAACCTCAAGCTCACCAGCTTGAGTGTGGGGTCATTGACATAATCTCATCGTTGCTGGCTTGAAGCCCAAAGGTAGCGCTGGCTTGAGCAAGGGGTCACTGGTTCAGCTGGAGCCCCCTGGTCAAGGCATGCATGAGAAAGCAATCAATGAACAACGAAGGTGCCACAACTATGAGTTAATGCTTCTCATCTCCTTTCCTGTCTCTTTCCCTAAAAAGAAAAGGGGGGGAGAGGTGTTGGCTCTTTGTCACTGCTGAACTAAGGTACTTCCATGATACCTTGTTCACAGCACTTGCTACCTGCAATTGTCTGTCTCCCTCTACTAAGCTGAGTTCCTTGAAGGTAGGGAGCAGAGGCTGTGATGATGGTATACAAAGCTGGCATGAAGAATGGTCTTTATTTTTCTTTTTAAAAGATTCTTACATTTTTAATATTTACTTATTTTTTTTAAAGACTTTATTCCATTTTTAGAGAGGAGAGAGAGAGAGAGAGAGAGAGAGAGAGAGAGAGAGAAGGAAGGAGGAGCAGGAAGAATCAACTTCCATATGTGCCTTGACCAGGCAAGCCCAGGGTTTCAAACCGGCATCCTCCGCGTTCCAGGTCAATGCTTTATCCCATTGCGCCAACACAGGTCAGGCAATATTTACTTATTGATTTTTAGAGAGAGGAGGGAGGGAGGAAGAGAAAGAGAGAGAAACAGAGAAAGAGAGGAGAAGATGGAAGCATCAACTTGTAGTAGTTGCTTCCTGTATGTGCCTTGACTAGGCAAGCCCAAGGTTTCAAACCGGTGACCTCAGTGTTGCAGGTCAACACTTTATTCACTGTGCCACCATAGGCCAGGATGAAGAAATATGGTTTTGACAGGAAGGTGTAAAAGGTATGCCTACTGAGACTAGGGATGAAGACAAGCCCTGAAGTTGGGACTCATCCCACTGCTTTAAGCACAGAAATGGCTGTACCAGTCTGGAGATGAGATCTGATCTGCAGATTCTCTCTTAAGACGGAGGAAACACAGACTACTACCTCCCACTGCTCCAAGTTTTTCTGCTAAGGAAGAGTAGCCATGTGAGTAAATAAGAGGCAGGCAAGTGTTTTTTTTTTTTTTTTTTCAGGCAAGTGTTTTAAATTATTTATATTTAGAAGACTGCTGTGGTAGTATGCTCCTTAGAAGCCAGACTATTCTTTAAAAATAGAAAAAGATGCATTAGGAAATTGGCTGCTATTCATTTAGGTCTGATTTTTAAATGACCCAAAGTGAAGGAAGGCAGAACTCTGGCTTGAAAAGAATTTAAACCCAGTTCAAATTACACAGAAGAACAAGTGAGTTCTAAGTTTTGCTGAATAGGAAACACTGTCAAGGAGACAAAGTTTAAATAAAGTGAATTTATTGTCAACTAAATAATATAATACACATGTTCATGATTTCCTTTACTCAACAACTGTGAGGATACTTGTCATTGCTCCATGTTCTTGTCAGACTCACAAAGTTCTGATGAAAAAGTCTTCAATTTGAAAAGTTGTGACAATTGTAATTTTCTTTCTTTTCTTTCTCTCTCTCTTTCTTAGCAAGAGAGAGATGAAAAGCATCAACTCATAGTTGTGGCCCCTTAGTTGTTGTTCACTGATTGCTTTCTTGTATGTGCCTTGACCAGGGGAGGGGGACTCCAGCCAAGCCAGTGACCCCTTGCTCTAGCCAGCAACCTTGGGCTTCAAGCCAGTGACCTTTGGGCTCAAGCCAGTGACATCTGGGATCAAGTCAGCGACCATGGGGTCATGTCTATGATCCCATGCTCAAGCTGGTGTCTGCGCTCAAGCCGGTGAGCCCTCGCTCAAGCCAGTGACCTCAGAGATTTGAATCTGGGTCTTCAGTGTCCCAGGTCGACACTCTGTCCACTCTGTCACCTCCTGGTTAGGCTGCAATTTTCTATAGCACAAACTTTCTGTGTAAGAGCACCCTTGAGACTGAGGCATGGCTTTACCCATCACACTTTGGTTGCCTGGGCAGCTTATAGGCTGTAGTGTGGGAGAGAAGTGGCTGGAAATAACCAAGGTTACACAGTCCTGCTGAAGGTTTGGGAAGAGGGTGCATCTGTTTGCTCTGTTCCACCACAATGTCAGTCATCAATGTGAAATGATAATGGGTGCGGTAAAGGAGAAAGGCACTCCTAATTGGATGAGGAATATATACAGATTGCATGCAACTCAACATTGTATAATGTTCAAACATCTATTCAACACTGCATGAATATCCACTCAAATCCTTTCCTTTTGAAAAAGAACAGTACTAGGTAGGGCCAGAATGGTCTTGTACCAAAAAAGGACCGCTATTATGGGATGTGGCGACTACCCATCCAGTAATATAAAAATGTAAACTGGAATTGGGAGAAAAAATCAGTTGATTCTTTTGGGAGTAGGGTGATTTGGCAACTAGAGTTTAAATTAGGCAGGAAACAAACAGCCCCACAGGAACAGGAAGAGAGACTGAGCTGCAGCTGTGTGTGCTGACCTCATGTTCAAACAGGAAGGCTCACTGCCCTCTTTCACATAACCAGTAGAGAGCCTGTGATTCCAGGATTATTTTTCTCACCACTACTCAAGTGTGTTGGGAACTCCACTTTGGGAGCTGTCTTCATTTCTTATGGCATATACTATTAAAAATATTAATAGCTTTCCTTTGTCAGTGTGTGTACATATTTTTAAAAATATTTTATTCATATGTTAGAGAGAAGAGGAGAGAGAGAGAGAAAGAATGAGAGAAGTGGGGAGGAGGAGTAGGAAGATCATCCCGTATGTGCCTTGACCAGGCAAGCCCAGGGTTTTGAACCAGTGACCTCAGCGTTCCAGGTTGACGCTTTACCCACTGCGCCACCACAGGTCAGGCTGTACATATTTTTTATTGTGGTAAAATGGACATAAAATTTATTGTTTTAACCATTTTAAAGTGCACAATTCTGGAGCACTTAGTGTATTGCCGGAATTGTGTAACCATCACCACCATTTAGTTCCAGAACATTCTCATCATCTGAAAAGTAAACTGCAAACCTATTAAGCAGTTGTTCCCCGTCCCTCCTTTCTCTGAAACGGCTGATTTGCTTTCTGTCTCTAATGGACCCGTCTGTCCTGTGTGCAGGCAAATACCCACATGCCTGCGGACGTCTCATATAGGTGGAACCAGGTCAGATGTGGCCGTCTGTGGCCAGCTCCACCCGCGCCGCAGTACGCACCCTCATCTTCTTTCCCAGCGGCCGAGTAATACTGCATACAGGGCACTGCCTTTACGACTCATCAGCTGATGAACCCTTAGGTTATTTCTAGCTTGTTTGTTTTTTTCAGAGAGAGACAGAAAGGGAGAAAGAGGGCGGAGAGAGATGAGAAGCATGCACTCGCTGCTTCACTTCAGTTGTTCACTGGGTGCTTTTCATATGTGCCTTGACTGGGGGACTCAAGCCAAGTCAGTGACTCCTTGCTCAAGACAGCAACCTTACGGTCTAGCCAGTATCCTTAGGGCTCAAGTCAGTGACCCTGGGGTCATGTTGATGACCCTGTGCTCAAGCCAGTGACCCCATGCTCAAGCAGGCAAGCTGGCGCCCTTGGGGTTTTAAACTGGGGACCTCAGCATTGCGGGTCGATGCTCTATCCACTGTGCCATTACCAGTCAGGCTGCTTCTACCTTTTGACTGTTGTAAGTAGTGCTGCTGTGATCATTCTTGGACAAGTTTTTGCTGGAACATCTGACTCATCTCATACTACTTACTACGTTCCATTTTATGACTCAGCAACAATAAACTGCTTATAATTTCCTGTGTGTACCCTGCTGTTTCTTCCTTTCAACACTTGGCAACTGGCAGGATTCCTTAGAGTAAGTGCTGTGGGGTGGGAACAGGACACGGAACCTAATAAAGTAGCCCCACCCTACAAAAAGTAATACCAGGTTCCTGTGGGCATCTTTGAGATTGGTGCCATCGCCAAGGTTTCAAAGATGCAGGACTGCTGACTGCCATCACACCTCCTTTTTACTCCCTGGCCTGTACAGAGAACGGGTCCTGGACCCAGTGCATTCATGGGAGCTTAATTAGGTGCTGACTCTAATTGCAGCTGCTGTTCCAGATGTCATTTCTCACCAGAGCAAGTAAACAGAGCCTTTGGAAACTAGGATGCAGCTATTGATCTGGATAAAGCTTTTATTCTCTGTCCAATAAGCAGAGAACACCAGAAGCAATTGGCAAGGACCTTCGTCATCTGTTGTTCAATAGGACAACATACTGGTCTACTACTCAAATGACATGTACACAGAACCTGGTGAACAGGAAGTAGCAGGTACTCTAGGACAGTGGTTTCTAACCGCCAGTCCATGGACCGGTGCTGGTCCACAAAAGAGTTAATCTGATGTAATATGAAAATGACAGGCCCAGTGATTATAGACTTCTTACAACATTAGGGTGGTAAACTCATTCATGGATGGACACAAATTTTCTGGTGGACCGGCAGTTGAAAACCACTGCTCTAGGAAATACCAATATGATGCATACTTGCCAGACAGTGAGAAATAAGTCTCTTGAAAATGCAAAGATCTATGTATGATATCTATGAAGTTTTGACGATCTGGAGGTCAGGTGTGCATATCAGGCTACTCCTTCCAAAGCTAAGCACATGTTGCTATCTTGTATCCCCTACCATAAAGAAGAGAAGTCAGACACTTGGGAGGCCTTTCTGGATTTTAGAGTCAATCTGTATCACATTTGGATGTGCTACTCTGATCCATTTACCACTGATATAAAAGGCCGCCAAGTTTTAAGTAGGGCCCAGACCAAGATACTGAGTACAGCCAGTAGCAGGAACAGACAGAAGAACCAGAATGGAGGCTCTGCTTCAGAAAGTAACCAGCTCTTCTCCTTCTAAGAAACATCTCCTGGCCCATGACTGAGCCCTGAAGTAACCCAGGTGCCTGACCCTGGGGCATCAAGAACGCTTTCGGCCTGGGCAACACTCCATCACCAATTCCAAGTAGAAACATGTGACCAGGCCCAAACAGACCCAGAGTATAAGAAGTCATCTGTTTATGTGCCTGCATCACATTTGTAAACCAGGGTCTTCCGATGGAAGCCTTAGTAAGTGGCAAAAACCGTTTTAGGTCAGCCTGACCAATGGTGGTATAGTGGATAAAATGTCCACCTGGAATGCTGAGGTTGCTGGTTCAAAATCCCGGGCTTGCCTGGTCAAGGCACATAAGCAATACAAATTGAGGCTCCCCATCCCCACTCCCGCCCTTCTCTCTAAAATGAATAAATAAAATCTTAAGAAAAAAACCATTCTGGCCTGACCAGGCGGTGGCACAGTGGATAGAGCGTTGAACTGGGACATGGAGGACGCAGGTTTGAAACCCTGAGGGCGCTAGCTTGAGCACGGGCTCATCTGGTATGAGCAAGGCTCACCAGCTTGAGCCCCAGGTCACTGGCTCAAGCAAGGGGTCACTCACTCTGCTGTAGCCCCCCGGTCAAGGTACAATGAAAACGTAATGAATGAACTAAAGTGCCTCAACGAAGAATTGATGCTTCTTATCTCTCTCCTGTCTGTCTGTCCCTCTCTCTGACTCTGTCTCTGTCACAAAAAAGAAAAGAAAAAAACCATTCTGGGCACTTTAATCTTCATAGTAACCCTGCAAGTTGATATGTTTATGCTCTCTACTTTATAAGTGAGAAAACTGAGGCACAGAAAAATGCAGACATCTGCTCAAGGCTCTTAACCATTGCTATCTAATAGTGACTACATGAATGAGCCATCCTTCTTTGAGGCAAAACTAAGGTCCAAACAGCAACAATATAAATCCTCCTTTCCTCCCAACTCAAACCAGAAATGACATGGCCACAATAACGAGAATAGATTTTTTGGGAGTTGGATCATAAACTGGCTGAAAGACAAGTCCAAATGAGAAGCTTAAAGTGTCGTAGGCAATAGCATAACTGCTGAAATCAGCATACTGCGTGACAAGATGACTATTTTGAAGAAAGAATCATTTCTCACCTGTTAATCACTCCAAGGCCATGCCGCTGGTCAGGATGGTGGCCACTCTGAAGTATAAAGGCTGGCTGACAGACGGGGTAAGCCTAGGTTTGAGGCAGCAACACTCGGCTTTTCTAGCTGGAGTGGTTTTGTGATTCTGTGTATGTTGTATTACTTCTCTATTGTTGCCACAACTTTATTTCATCTGCAAAGTCCCTTGGCCATGGAAGGTAAAAGTATTAAGAGGCAGTGGGGATTAGGCCATGGATATTTCTGGAGGCCTTTTTTCTGTCTACCACAGCCTGTCCTCTGGCTTCTGGAGGTTCATGTCCATTCCACATGCAAATTATGGTCGCCTCATCTTAAGAATCATAAAGATCTCATCCATTACAGCATCAATGTCAAGTCCCAAATCTCATCTAAATCTCTTCAGCTCAAACAGTCCCAAGTCTTCAGTGTAACCCGGGTACAGATGAGACTGGGTATGCTCCACTTGGCCACACTTCCTCTCCATCTGTAGGCCTGAGAAACTGAAGAAACATGTCATCTCCTAAAACACAACGATGCGTCAGACACAGGACCACAGTTACAGATATTCTGGTTCAAAATGGGAGAAAATGGAAGGGAAAAAAGTAACTGTTCCCAATCAGTATGGAAATCCAGCCAGGCAACTTCCATGTTTCAGACCTGAGAGTAGTCCTCTGTGCTTGAGGGCCCGCCCTCTTGGCTCCTGGCTCCACTCTTGAGTAATCCTCCTTTTTTCAAGAAAGGTAGCGTGTGTTTGCAGCTGAGCAGTTCCTAATCAGCCTGTTTCCTGCTTCTTCACTTTTTTGGGGTCTGACAGACGTCTTTCATTTCATACTTCCTGTTCTTCCAGTCCAAGCTGGCAGTGTTTCTGCTGATATAGAATCCTCAAGAACCTTGTGGGTCTTCCATTTATGTCACAGGGATGCATAACATTAGACTTGTGAAGCTCATTCAGAGATTTCCTAGATAACCTTTATTTCTGGCTCCGACTGAAATGGCTGAGGAATAATGTCCAAGTTTCCTAGAGGGTGCCCAGTTAGGTTGCGAGAATCTAAGTCACTCCTCAATTTCTTCAAAGAGCCTCTGCATGACTGAATGCTCTCAACAATCTTAACATATCCTTTTTTTCTCTCTAGAGCATGCTTTTCCTGACAGAGAATCTATCCATTTTAGGGTCTTCTATCATCTGGATAGGGTGAGAATTTCAGAAACAACTCCATCCTGTTTCTTTCTGTTAACAGCTCTTCCCTCAGTCTATCCCTTGCGTTTCTACTCCTCAGTCCTCTGCAGTGCAGATTAGCTACACTGTCTTCCTGTCTTCCAGTTTTCAGTAACCTGCTTCTCCTTCCTTCTGACGCCTCACGAGCAGCGCCTTGAATGCTCCTATTTCTACTGACAGCCCACTGACGGTGATGTAAGTATTCTCTAAGGCATTTTAGATTTTTCCCAGAAAGTTCCTCATTTACTTCTGAGCCCTCAATTGTGGAGTTTCTAATACCCATATTTCTAATGGTCTGTTCAAGGCAATCTAGATCTTTTCCTATCATGTTCCTCAAAATTTTTCACGTTCTACCCACTGTTCAATTCCAAACCTACTTCTACATTTTCAGGTGTTTGTTAGAGCAGTGTTCCATTTCGGTACCAAAATCTGTGTTAGTTTTCCATTGCTGCTGCAACACACCACCACGAATTTATTAGCTTAAGATAATACAGTTATTATTTTATAGTTCTGTAGGCTAGAAGAAGTCCACCACAGGGCTGATCAGTCCAAAATCAAGGTGCTGGCAGGCGGCATTACCTGCTGGAGGCTCGAGAGAGAATGTCTGCTGCTCATCTGGCTGTCAGCAGAATTCAGCTGTTCCAAGTGTAGGGTCAAGATCCCCGTTTTCTTGGTGGCTAGACACCGAAAGCTGTTCCCTGCTTCAGAGGCTGATGCAGCCGCTGGCCCATGGCCTTCTTCCTCTGCTTTCCAAGTCAGTAATGAGAGGCTGAGTCCGTCCCATGTTTCTCTGTCTATCACTGCATCTCCATCTGACCAGAGAAAGGCCCTCTGCTTTCCTTTCTCTTTCTCTCTCTCTTTCTTTCTTTTAGAGAGAAGAGAGAAACAGAGAGAAAGTGAGAGAGAAGGAGGGAGGAGCAGGAAGCATCAACTCCCATATGTGCCTTGACCAGGCAGCCCAGGGTTTCGAACCGGCGACCTCAGTGTTTCCAGGTTGACACTTTATCCATTGTGCCATCATAGGTCAGGAACACCCTCTGCTTTTTTTGTTTAAATTTTTTTACTTATTGATTTTAGTGAGAAATGAAGGGGGAGAGAGAGACACAGGAACATCTATCTGTTCCTATAGGTGCCCTGACCGGGTATGGAACCAGCAACCTCTGCGCTTTGGGACAATGCTCTAACCAACTGAGCTATCCGGCCATGGAAGGACCTCTCCTTTTAAGAAGCCATGTGATTACACTGCATTTACCTGGATAATAATGTAGAGTAATCTTCCTCTCAGAGTCTATAACCTTGTGTGTGTGTGTGTGTGTGTGTGGCGCAGAGATAGAGAGAGTCAGAGAGAGGAACAGACAGACAGGAAGGGAGAGAGATAAAAAACATCAATTCTTTGTTGTGGTTCCTTAGTTGTTCATTGATTGATTTCTCATATGTGCCTTGACCTGGGGGGCTACAGCAGACCAAGTGACCCCTTGCTCAAGCCAGTGACCTTGGGCTCAAGCTGGTGAACCTTGCTCAGACCAGATGAGCCTGCGCTCAAGCTGGCGACCTCGGGGTCTCGAACCTGGGTCCTCCACATCCCAGTCTGACGCTCTATCCACTGTGCCACCGCCTGGTCAGGCTCAGAGTCCATAACCTTAATCACATCTGAAAAGTCTCTTGCCATATAAGGTAACATATTCATACTTCACAGGTTCTGGAGATTAGGGCATGGACATTTTTAGAAGGTCATTATTCTGTCTACCAAGCCTGTACTTAAGAGCACAGTCAGGACACCATTTGCCTAGGTTTCAAATCCGTTACGTCACTTACTCACTGTGTGGCCATAGGTAAGTTGCCTGGGCTCTCTGTGTCTCAGCTATGTCATTTATGTAGACCTGGAGACTGTTAACTATCCCATTTCATTTTCTCAGTAACAAAATTTGCTCCTAACGCTTCAAATTTATTTATTTATTTATTTTTACAGGGACAGAGAGAGTGTCAGAGAGAGGGATAGATAGGGACAGACAGACAGGAACTGAGAGAGGTGAGAAGCATCAATCATTAGTTTTTTGTTGTTGTGACACCATAGTTGTTCATTGATTGCTTTCTCACATGTGCCTTGACCGCGGGTCTTCAGCAGACCGAGCAACCCCTTGCTGGAGCCAGCGACCTTGGGTCCAAGCTGGTGAGCTCGGGGTCTCGAACCTGGGTCTTCCACATCCCAGTCCGACGCTCTATCCACTGCGTCACCGCCTGGTCAGGCTCCTAACGCTTCAAATTTAAGCTAGACACAAAATCACCCAGCTAGAGACAACATATAGTTTCTGCTTTAGAGGAAGTTGTGGCCATGTGACTCAATCTAGACCAATAGGGTATGAGCAGAAGTGATATATAAAACTTTCTGCATCACTTACAAAACAAAGAAAAGCTGCCTGCCTAGCAACTTCTCTCCTCTTTCTCTTTACCTATGAGTGAGAGTGTATGTGGCTGCACCCAGTCCCAATCAGGCAGATGAGAACACACCTTAGTTAGTGGTGAACTGACGATATAAAGGAAACTGTACCTCTGACTCACCTCATAGCACAGACCTGGCCTACCCACCTGACAAGCCTGAACTATTGTAAGGGAGAAATAGACTTAAGCATCATTTAAGTCAACGTATTTTTTTTTTAATTCTCTTTGACTTGCAGTTGTGCTTTTATTTATTTATTTATTTTACAGAGACAGAGAGAGAGACTCAGAGAGAGGAATAGACAGGAACAGACAGACAGGAACGAAGAGAGATGCGAAGCATCAATCATCAGTTTTTTGTTGTGACTCCTTAGTTGTTCATTGATTGCTTTCTCACATGTGCCTTGACTGCGGGCCCACAGCAGACCGAGTGACTCCTTGCTCAAGGCAGTGACCCCGAACTCAAGCTGGTGAGCTTTTGCTCAAACCAGATGAGCCCACACTCAAGCTGGCAACCTCGGAGTCTTGAACCTGGGCCCTTCTGCATACCAGTCTGATGCTCTATCCACTGCGCCACCGCCTGGTCAGGCTAAGTCAACGTATTTAATAACTTAATATTTGGCCTGACCAGGAAGTGGCACAGTTGATAAGAACGTTGGCCCAGGATGCTGAGGACCCAGGTTTGAAACCCCAAGTCGCTGGCTTGAGTGTGGGCTCATCTGGCTTGAGTGGGGACTTATCCAGCTTGAGTGTGGGCTCGCTGGCTTGAGTGTGGGATCATAGACATGACCCCATGGTGGGATCATAGACATGGGCTCGCTGGCTTGAGTGTGGGATCATAGACATGACCCCATGGTGGGATCATAGGGCTCGCTGGCTTGAGTGTGGGATCATAGACATGACCCCTTGAAGTACAAGGTCACTGGATCAAGCCCAAGGTCACTGGCTCAGCCGGAGCCCCTCTCCCCGGGTCAAGGCACATATGAGAAAGCAATCAATGAACAACTAAGGTGCCGCAACTATGAGTTGATACTTCTTATCTCTCTCCCTTCCTGTCTGTCTCCCTCTTTCTCTTACTAAAAAAAAAAACAAATTAATTTTTGTAAAGCATTCAACCACATAGGAAGTGCTATACAGTAAAGGGTGTTATTACTGATTACATTAATTTGCATTCTAGAGGCTGTGATTCTATTCAGGGTCTCAGGTCACCAGTACCCTATAGAAAATACTGATAAAAGAAACCTTAGTGCCACCTAACTTAATTAAAATGTGTTACTTGCTTATTTATTTTGATAAGAAGAGGAACAAACATATATTGAATTCATATATGCTAGGCATTTACTATGTTACATTTGACCCTGGGAGCACCTCTATGAGGCTGCAGAGGTAAGGAAATGAAGCTCAGTGGTTAGGTCACTTCCTTGAGATCATTCTAGACTGGGGTAGCTTGAGAACTTGTTTTCCCCACAATACTCAGTGCCCCCTCTGTCAAAATGGCAGGTTAGTGTGTGTGTGTGTGTGTTGCAAATTAGTGAAGAAACCCCTCTGTATTATGTTACTCACATAGACGTTCGGTATTTGATGTCATCTTTTTCAGCCAGCTCTTCACAGGTGAGTCCATTGTGTTCTTTCCAGAGTCCCTGACACTTCCGACAGGTTTCCTGGGGATAAAGCAGAGACACACAGATAGTTCTTGGTTAGGAGAACCCATGCAAATATCTGTTCAACAATAGGGAATGTGAAATAAGCTTCACCTGGCCTTAGTCCTTTCAGCAGGCCTATTTCTACAGACATCTCAGTAGAAGAGGAAGAATGATTAGAAGAAAGCATGAGGAAATTTTCTCTCCTTAGATCTAAAGGATGCAATTCTTCCATCACCCTGTCTGTATAAGGCTTTCTAAAATTCCAGGAGCTACGTGGGAAAACACTCACAAGACAGATTTATAAGATTTTTGGTTTTTAAAATAAAATACTGTGAGCTGCTTGAGGGCAGGGTCTGCTGGGGTCTTTTCAATTTCTACAATCCTTATGCTCAGTGTTCCAATGTTGGTCTCGCCTGCAACACTCTTGTTGAACTGAACTGAAGAATGGTCTAGATTAGGATTATTAGGAGTCCTTAAGGGAGGCATTCCCTCAGGCATTTCTCCTTCATAAACATGGAATCATTCTCCATAGCTTAACTTTATTTATAAACATATGTTTAAAAAGTTATTACATTTTAGCCTGACCAGGCAGTGGCGCAGGGGATAGAGCATTGGCCTGGGACACTGAGGACTCAGGTTTGAAACCCTGAGGTCACCAGCTTGAGCATAGGATCATAGACATGACCTCATGGTTGCTGGCTTGAGCAAAGGGTCACTGGCTTAGCTGGAGCTCCCCCTCCCTCTGGTCAAGGGATGAATGAGAAAGCAATCAATGAACAACTAAAGTGCTGTAACTATGACTTGATGCTTCTCATCTCTCTCCCTTCCTGTCTGTCCCTGTGTGTCCTTCCCCCTGTTTCTCACTTAAAAAAAAGAAAGCATTATTACTTTTTAGCCCTGGCTGGTTGGCTTAGTGGAAAGAGTGTTCACCTTACATATGGACGTCTGGGTTCGGTCCCTAGTCAGGGCACACATGAGAAGCAGCCATCTGCTTCTCTTCTCTTCCCTTTTCTCTCTCTCTTCCCTTTTCGCAGCCAGTGCAGTGGCTCGACTGGTTTGAGTGATGGCTTTAGGCAATGAGGATAATAGCTTGGTTGCTTAGAGCATTGGCCCCAGACGGGTGTTGCCGGGTGGATCCTATTGGGGTGTATGTGGGAGTCTGTCTCCCCTCCTTTCACTTAAAAAAAAAAAGTTACTACTTTTTATTTTAGGATCCCTTGAAATTTATAAAACCATCTCAAATCAAGAACTAAAAAAACAGCCTGACCAGGCAGTGGCGCAGTGGATAGAGCGTCGGACTGGGATGCGGAGGATCCCGGTTCGAGACCCCGAGCTCGCCAGCTTGAGTGTGGGTCCATCCGGCTTGAGCGAAGGCTCGCCAGCTTGGACCCAAGGTCGCTGGCTCCAGCAAGGGGTTGCTTGGTCTGCTGAAGGCCCGCGGTCAAGGCACATGTGAGAAATCAATCAATGAACAACTAAGGTGTCGCAATGGCAACAAAAAACTAATGATTGATGCTTCTCACCTCTCTCCATTCCTGTCTGTCTGTCCCTATCTGTCCCTCTCTCTGACTCTCTCTCTGTCCCTGTTAAAAAAATAAAAATAAAAAAATAAATAGTAACAACAAAATCTGGGTATGCCAAAACTATGGATACTACCTCTGTATTAAAAAAAAAAAAGAAAAAAAAAAAGAACTAAAAAAACATTAATCGAATTTAATTTCTATAAGTGTAAATTACAACCCAAATAAGTACAGTAAAGGAGAAGATATTGCCAGCTTTAACTAAGGACCCAATCTAATCTGGGGGGACAGTGAAGGCTTGAGGAAGTAGAGCCTGAGATCTGAAAGATGAGTCAAAGATAGCAAAAGGAGAACAGCCCTGCAGACAGAGAAACAGTCAAGGAAGCTGGCAGGGAAAGCTAGGCAGACTTGGTTCCTGTGGCAGGACTGTAGACTGAAAGTAGGCCTGGTAGGGTGTGACGATCAGTTTGACTTTTATCCTAAGAGCACTAGGAAGGCGTCCAACGGTGTCAAGCATGGAAGTAACATGATCAGTTTTGAGATTTTACAAGACCATTCTTGTGGAGAGCAGACTGGAAAAAGGAAGGAGTGGAGGCATAAAAGACAGGAAGCTGTTAAGGTCATCCAGGAGGCCCGCCAGACTTAAGGAGACAGGTGAAGGCATAAAGGAAAACTGACTGATGTGTGAGGAATTTAGGAAGCAAAACTGGCTGATGTGGCGATGTCCCAGCTCTGGGAGTGAGGAAGGGGGCGTGTCAAGGACAACACCCTGGTTTCTAGTTTGTGCAACACAGACGGAGCTTGGGAACAGTGGGGAAGGCCTGGTCTGGGAAGAGGGAGGGCAGGCTTTATGATCTGGAATTTGATCTGGAGTGATGGCACAGGGCTCCTGTGGAGCACCCAGCAGGAAATCAGGCAAGCAGCTGGGTATTTATGTTTAGCATATGTGAGTGACTGGGCTAGAGATCACCAGGAGACTTACTATATTATATTTTTACATCAATTCTAGAAAGATCTATTGTATTCTCCACTTATTACTGAACATTTTTTAATATATACTATGACGACTAACAAGGCAGAGAATAATAGTATGTATAGAACAGACGTTACCATTTCTACATTAAAAAGGTGTTGAGGGGAGAAAAGAGTGATATATAAAACCAACCTGAAAGGACCCAAGAAATTGGTAGTACTGATTGTCCTGAGTGGCTGGGAGGCAGGGGTGAGACTTCTTATAGTAGGCCTTTTGAATCTAATAGTATATAAATATATGACGTTATTAAAGAACAAAATTTAATTTCTTTTTTATTCATTTTAGAGAGGAGACACAGAGAGTGAGAGAGAGAGAAAGAGAGAAAGGGGGGAGGAGCTGGAAGCATCAACTCCCATATGTGCCTTGACCAGGCAAGCCCAGGGTTTTGAACTGGTGACCTCAGTGTTCCCAGGTTAACGCTTTATCCACTGCACCACCACAGGTCAGGCTAAAGAACAAAATTTTAAGGGAAAAAAATGAAATGAGCTGCTCGGCGAGCTGAGAACTTGAACAACCCTTCGGTGGATGTTGTAAAAAGGCTTACTCAATGGAATGAAGTGGGGTAGGGGTAGAGATAAGCTGATCAGAGGTTCTTTTTTATTTAAAAAAAAATTTTTAAAGACTTTATTCATTTTAGAGAAGAGAGAGAGAGAGAGAGAGAAAGGGGAGGGGAGGAGCAAGAAGCATCAACTCCCACGTGTGCCTTGACCGGCAAGCCCAGGGTTTCAAACCGGTGACCTCAGTGTTCTAGGTCGACGCTTTATCCTCTATGCCACCACAGGTCAGGCTGATCAGAGGTTCTATATTAAATGCTGTTGCTTCCAAGGTGGACGATATTCTCTGCTCTACTAACTACATCCCTGTCAGCAAACGGAGGCTAAATGAGTAGTGACTTAATTATTACACACTAAAACGTAAAGTAGCATAAACCCCATTTTTAAAAGACTTCGTGCCTATTTCGGGAAACGAGAACAAACAACAGCTGGAGAATAGATGAGCTGGTATCTGGATCCTAACCTTCGAAATAATACTAACCTAGCCACCCACCTAACCACCAGGAACAGCAGCTTTGAAAACAACGCATGGTATTTAGATAGTGCTTTGTAACATTCCTAGCAACCTAGTTATTAATTCATGGGACCGTCTTCATAAGGAATAACCCATTTTCCAGGTGAGGCACAGGTCCAGGAAAGCTAGCCAAGCTTGGTCAGTTGTGAGGGGTCACTGGGAAGCTACTACTCACTTCCAAAACCACAGCGATTCTTTTGTAGCCCCCTGTGTGGCTTTTTGGCCATGGTACTTCTCACTGAAATGCCCAGGGTCCCAGAGAATAAAACTGAAATGTCTTCTGAAGAGTCTAGCTAGCTAGACAGCGAAACCCACAATTAAAACAAGGCAAGCAAACAGCAGGCTGGGTAAATATAACATTTGGAGCTTTGTCTTTAAAAATGTACCCTCTCTTCTAAACACAGTACAGCATATACTTTATTGAATTATAATTTTCTCCTCTCAAGCACAGCTAGGCTTTGTTCCTACACTCAACAAATGCTTAAACGGTATTAGACAGAAGAAATGTTCTCGAAAGTTTCTAACACAAAGAAATCACATTATTCGAAGTGAGGTTAATGAGAAAGTCCCAAGGACCATTTTGGAAGGCAGAGTACACTTTAACAAATAACTTCAAGACACCAAGGCCATGCATATCCTGACTACCAAATCTAACCTATCAGAAATGGAAAGATCATGCTTTTCATCGCCTGTGTGCATTTTCAGATCAGGAGGAAACAGGTGAATTTACCATCACCCCAAGTATAACAAAGAAGACAGCTCCTTCCTTCCAAATGAGGAGAGCGTGTGCTCACTGATTAACCAGTTAACGGGCAACTATCAGTCCATGTTCTTAATGACACCAGAGAGATTTCTAGTTAAGTCCTTTTCTTTTTTTCTTAAACAATTGATTTTAGAAAGGAGTAGGAAAAAAGAGAGAGAAGCATTCATTTGCTGTTCCACTTATTTATGCATTCATCAGTTGCTTACCATACGTGCCCTGACTGGAGATCGAACCTGTAACCTTGGTGTTTCAGGGATGATACTCTAATGGACTGAGCTAATAAGCAGCCAGAGCCTCTGGTTAAGTTTTATGTTGTCCTTTAGTCATCAAGATGCATCAAGGTGTTTCGACTATTCATTATAACTTTGCAGTATAAGGAAAACACTCCACAGTGTCCTTTCATCCACTTTCTGCTGTGTTTAAACGTTTATGAGTAAGGCAGAACATTAAGTCTGGTTTCAGATGAGCCTAACAGGGGGCTGACATTTTTTCATAAGCAGGTTCCTCACATACCAGCAGACACTATCCCAGTCATCACCTGTCTGCACACAGCAGGGCTTCCTGCTGCTGGCAAAGAACCTGAGAGAAGATGGGATCCAAGTCACTAAGGGAGAGAAGTTGCTGACCTAGATATGGGGCATGAGTCTGTGGCCAGTCCAAATTTAATCTTTGAAATTCCAGGCCCAAATGACATAGGGATGCCAGCCAAGTCCAGAAAAAGACTGATTTTAAGACAGGAAAACAGACAATGATACAGATGCTGGAACTCTGGAAAATCAATAAAGCTCAGGCAAAATCAGTGTGTTTCCTTCCTTTCTTTAAAGGCAGTCCATGACCTTCTGTCTCTTCCTTTGGGCAAGGATGCACATAGTCCCGAGGAAGGGAGACACTGGAACAAACCAAGCAGAGTACAGAGGAGTCCAATAGAACAGTATACAAACACGCACACACAGGAGAGACAGCAAAGAAGAGAGGGCGGCGCTAAGTCAGTAACTGTTTGAGGAGCTGGCACCTTCATGGGGCTGAACAAACCATCTCGAGTGGTGAGAACACCCAGACCACTAGTGAAGTACTCCTCTCATTCGGGTTGCCAGCTCTTTGTGAAGTGCCTTTCCCAGCTATGGCAGCCATTTAAGCCAAGTGTCTAAAATGTAGAACCAGACCTTCAATCAAAAACTTCAACAAAGAAACGTATTCAACATATTAATATTTTAATGAGCATAAAAGGTTTCCATACCATTAAATAAAATGATTTTAAAATAATATTTATTTAAAATTTTCTAGCCTGACCTGTGGTGGCACAGTAGATAAAGCATTGGTCTGGAATGCGGAAATAAATCACTGCTTCAAATCCTTGGACTTGACAGGTCAAGGCACATACAAGAAGCAACTACTACTCCTACGAGTTGATGCTTCCCACTCCTCCCCTTCCCCCTTTCTCTCTCTAAAAATCAATGAGCCTGACCTGTGGTGGCGCAGTGGATAAAGCGTCGACCTGGGAACACTGAGGTCGCCAGTTCAAAACCCTGCACTGGTCTGGTCAAAGCACATATGGGAGTTGATGCTTCCAGCTCCTCCCCACTTTCTCTCTTTCTCTCTCTCTCTCTCTCTCTCTCTCTCTCACTCTGTGTCTCCTCTCTAAAATGAATAAATTTAAAAAAATAATTAAACATCAATGAATAAAATCTTTTAATAATTTCCCTATATTTCTATGTATTTTGCAATGCATGTTACTACAGTAGTATATACATACAACTTACAAGTAAACATATATGCACAGCTTTTCGAATACAGCGAGCAACTGCAGCACAGAGCTGTGCATCTACTGCTCTCGACGTGGAAAGTCGTGACAGGGCAGCATGCCAGCCAGGCTCGGCTGGCAACGCTTTGATGGACGGAAGAGGCTGAGACTAGAGGCAGGAAGACAGGCACAACTGAAAGTCTACGAAAGCAGAGAGGGAGAAGTCTAGAGGAACTCTGGGTTTCTAACTGGGGACAGCAGCTGGGCTGGTGGAAACATGAACCTGATCTAGTGGAGCAGGAGAAAAGGCAGATCTGAGTGAGGAAGGGAGGACAGGTGAGAACACAAGTTTAATTTTAGACTAGTGTCTCTGCTCATCCTGGGTATTTGATGAATTTCCATCCTCTGTCAGGGGCTGCATGAGATGTTGGGGATATGGCAATAAGCAAATTATGCTCAGTTTCTACCTTCTTGGAGTTCATGTTCTAGTGAGGAAAACAGATATTTAACGAACAATATATATACAGCTAGTGCTCAACTTACGACCACGATTGGTTCAGACAGACCAGTCGTAACACGATTTGGTCATAAGTTGAGTAGGCTATATGTACAGTACTGTGAAATGATGTTATAAAAGTCTTTAAGTCATATTTTATCATAATTTTCTTTCATTATTGTTATATATCATAATTTTCTTTGTTCATTTTATGCCATTTGTATCATCTTTACACCATTTTGTTTCTTATTTTTACATTCGTCAGGTTTAAGTAAAATACTGCATTACCAGCACAACTGGTTTAATATTTGCAAAACATACAGAATTACAAAATACAGGTGCACACAAAAACTGCTCCAGGCCTGAAGGCAGTGGCGCAGTGGATAGAGCATCAGACTGGGATGTGGAAGACCCAGGTTTGAGACCCAGAGCTCACCAGCTTGAGTGCGGGCCCATCTGGCTTGAGCAAGGCTCGCCAGCTTGGACCCAAGGTCGCTGGCTCCAGCAAGGGGTGGCTCGGTTTACTGAAGGCCCGCGGTCAAGGCACATGTGAGAAAGTAATCAATGAACAACTAAGGTGTTGCGATGGCAACGAAAAACTAATGATTGATGCTTATCACCTCTCTCCGTTCCTGTCTGTCTGTCCCTGTCTATCCCTCTCTCTCTGTCGCTGTAGAAAAAAAAAAACCCAAAAAACTGCTCCAGACGCGGAGCAGTCGTGGCTAGCGATTGTGGTTGTAAAATCGAATGGTCATAAGTTGCATAGGTCGTAAGTCGATCAACACCTATATATAACTACAACCAAAATAGGAACATTTTGGAGGAAAAGCATAGGGTGCTATAAGTATAAAACAGCGGAGTTAAATTAGGGGTCAGAAAAGCTTTTTTAAGGATGTGACACTGAAGCTAAGCCCTGAAGAGTGACTAAGGTCGGCAGGTATGGGGTAGGATGACCTGGGCAGAGAGAAGAGAGGACACATGCTGGCTCTAGTGAGGAAGAGGGCCTGTCTCACTCCAGGAGAGCAGTGGACATCAGAGTAGATGAAGTCCAAAGGGCGGCAGTTGTGGAGGGCATTCAGAGTGGACCATAGTCAATCTTGCATGCAGCAACTGAGACTGGAGGGAGGAATTTGGAAAGCCAGGACAAGTGGGTAAAGTGAAATGATCTGATTTACATTTTTTAATAAATTAAATTTAATGGGGTGACATTGATCAATAAGAGTACATAGGTTTCAGGTAGATATTTCTATCGCATTTGAACTGTTGTGTTGTGTGCCCATCACCCAAAGTCCAATCATTTTCTGTCACTGTATATTTGCCCCTCTTTATTCCTCTCCCTGACCTCCTAAAAAAAAAAAAAAAATTATCCATTTGAGAGAAAAAGGGAGAGAGAGAGACAGATAGGAACACTGATCTATTCATGTATGTGCTCTGACCTGGGATCGAACTAGCAACCTCTGTGCTTTGGGACAATGCTTTAAACAACTGAACTATCAGGCCAGTACTATCTGATTTCCATTTTTAAAAGATCACTCTGGCTGCGCTGGCAGAGGGATGCTAGCTGATCTGCAGCAGCCCCCTCACTAAACTAGGGCCGAGCAGGTAACTGCTAGGGGAATAAGCCCCAGAGTCTGGATTCTATTCTTAGTCAGACTTCCTCCACAGCCCTCACTAACTCCTTCCTAAAACAGGCTGTGCCAACACTGAGCCTGCCGGGCAGGGCTGAGACTGACCTGGGACTGGGGAAACAGCAGCATGCCTAGCTTTTCTTGTTAGAAATAAGAGGACCACTTTTCCTATATGGTTTCAGAAAGGGACTGTATTATTAATTTCTTTTTAAATTTATTGATTTTAGAGAGAGAGGAAGAGAGAGAAAAACATCAATTTGTTGTTCCACTTATTTACACCTTCATTTGCTGATTCTTGTACGAGTCCTGGCTGGGGATCAGACCCACAACCTTAGTGTATCAGAACAACACACTACCAACTGAGCTTGCCTCCAGCCAGGCCCAGTTTGTTACACTTTAAAGAGATTGTTTTTCAACTTTGGCTCTGGGCACATCTTTAACAAGCGCTGTGAAACTCTCACCTCCCTCCCACTACCCCAGGATACTGGAGCCGGGTTCCAAACCCAAACAACTTCTGGTACGGGCACTTTACACGCACATCTCCTTTCAATTTTCACAGCAACCCCATGAGGGAAATACTGGAACATTAGCCCCATTTTGTTTTTTTTTAAGTAAATGAGAAAAGGAAGGCTCAGAGAAGCATATTAACTTGTTTAAGGTTACAGGGCTGTGGACTCAAGTTTGTATGATCTCAAATCCACTTGCTCTGTCCCCTGTTCTGAGGCTTGCCGGCACAGTGTTTGCCAGCGAGAACAGGTCACTGTTTATTGGAGAACCCGAGGGCACGAGGATATGAGACAAGCCCTGAGGTTACAATGGGCATCTTGTGTTAGGAGCCCGCAGGGGAAAGATCAGCAAGGCCATGCAGAAAAGGCGTGGACAGCCGGGCACAGCTGTGCAGGACACTGGCCTCCCCATGCTTCCTGGACAGCTGGGAATGACCCATTAAGATGCAGGGTGGACTAGGATTTCTTAATGACAATAATAGGAACCTTCTAATTACCGAGCAGTCTTAGACTGGGCACTTGAGGAAGGAGCTCTTCCTGCCACCTTCTGCCAGCTACATGTCTGCAAGGCATAGGAGGAAGCATGTTTTAAGATTCCCACTAGATGTACAGCTCAATGTGAATGTTCCACATCTGAACCCAGTCCAGGGGGTCCTTGGGTTACGCCAGTCTTGACATACAACGTTTCGAGTTTACGATGCTCGTTCCCATAAAAACTTTAAAAAACTGAGACATGTTTTGGCTTACACCATTAGCGTCATATTTACGGACTATGTGGGTAAACTACTTTGGTTGCGCGTGGCGGGAGACTATGTAGTATTCTTTTTCTGTGGCTTAGTTGTGTTTTTATGTCCTAGATTATGATTTTACAACTGTGTTAGGTAAGTGACTTAGGCTAGAGTGTGTTTCAACTTACACCAAAGTTCGGGTTATGTCACTGTTGTAGGAACAGAGCTGTGTCGTAACCTGAGGACCCCCTGTATCAGTTACTTGGTCCTCCCCTCAACCAGCCCCTGAGCCTTTACTTATAAATACTTGCCACTCACTTCTCTAAAGGATGCCAGAACTATGATACATGAAGACTTGTTAGTGACAAAGCTTGAGATGATTACCATCACCAACACTGGTCTGGGTCAAAGCTCTGTTCCGAGTGATACTACTGGTAATGAAAACGATTTCAGCACAACAAGGAATAACAACAATCTTACCCCTTCAGCAAATACCTCCTGGGAGCCATCCACAGTGACCAGGCTCTATTCTCAGCAAAGGATCAGTGAACAAGTCAAGTCCCTGCCCTCAGAGTACATTCTGGGAGGGGGTGGGTGGGTGGACCGATGGTCAGATGAACTTGAACTCCGTAGGAGTGGCATGGGGCGGGAGCGAGGGCAGGGAGCCTGCTGTTATACACCTCCACACAGGTGAGAAGAACACCTTGTGTGGAGGTGGCGCTTAGGCTCAAACCTGAAGGATATCTGGTGAGGAGTGGAAGCAGGACAGGAAGTAGAAAGAGAGGGAGTCAAAGAGGCAGCACTCCCAGCAGGTCTCATAGCTTGTCCAGGCCCAGCACAGCTGGCCTACTGTCAGTGCCAAATGCTCTACACCCTCAACCATGAGTGCTCTGCCTCGATGTTCTTTCTCCTCTGGCAACATGTATGTAGCAGGTCTTACTTAAAACACCAGGGGCTCCAGGAAATTCAAATGACCTGGACAAAGCTGGTGCTCTTTCCCTAGACTCCTGGTGCATGTGGCTCCTACCTTGTTACAGCACTTTTCATAGGTCTGTAATGATCTGATTATATCACATCTCCAATGAGCCAAGCCCTCCTTGCAGGCAAAGACTATGCCCTGCTGATCACTGAGGACAGGCTTGAAATGGAGGGTTCTATTGATCTAGGTAAAAAAAGAAAAATGTTATCTTTTATGCTGATGGGGGTGTGCTGGAGAATGAGCTGTAAATTCCTGCCTGCAAGGAGCTTACTCAGGACCCAGCATGTTACGCCTCAGTTACTTTGAATTTCTAGGGTTTCACACTAGGTCTGACCCACACAAGGGACTAAATATATAAAAAACTGCGGAGGTGAAGGTGGCAGGACAAAGCATACTCCTTTCCATGCAAAGGCCCCACCACTATTCCAGGGACTTTGCATTCAGACAGGGGAAAAAGGGCTCAACAGACTTCTTGGTAAACTGACCCCTGCCCCAAAGAACATTATTTTCTCCTTATCAGGTCTTCATATTTACAATGCAAAGTATAATGACAACTTTATGAGAAAATCAAGTTACGTGTAAGACACTTTCAGGTTAGTCCACCAGGATTACGTCTTACGGATACAGGTTATGTATGTGTATTTCATGATGGCTCCTTTCTTTGCTCCCTAATTCCCTTCCCCAATTGAATGTACAACACTGGAAAGGTCAGTTGTTACCAACACATTAATGGCCAAATGTTTTGCAGATGGTTCTTGAGAAAGTACTGCATATATTTCAGTTAAGACGTTATTTGCTGATTTTCTCCTATAGTTCCAATAATGTGGAAATTGATCTCTTCATTTCCGCGAAAGGAGCTTCACAAATGGTAGCATCTGTGAGCCTGGGCCTGGAACCTCTAATTGAGAGCATCAGGACTGAAAAATCAGTCAGCCTGGCTTTCACCCCCCACGCCCTAGGGGTTTTAGAGCTCAGTTACAATCTAAGGTCAGACCACAGGTTCCTCCCACCCCCACCAACCAGAACAAAATATCCAACCTGCTTGGGTCTACTTTTCTTACAGAACAAAATTCAAACACTAATTCTTTTAACGGCATCCCGTAATTATCTGAGGGCATCACTTCTTTCCAGAGACCACACTCTCCTTGCAGGGGATTTCTTTTCCTCAAAGTAAATAATCTCTCGGAGGCAGGAGAACCTAGATTTCTAAATGCAGAAATTCAAATCTGGGTATGGCCAGGTGACAGCTTTGGGCAACATTCCTGAGGAAAATATTACTTTGGGAAAGATTTCAAACTGTTAATGGTCATACACTAAATTACAGGGATTTAACAAAATGTGTGCACTGGAAGTGTACCCTACCGTTTCCATGTACAGAAGCAGAGTTTGAAAAAAGAAATCTCTAAGTCTTACTCTTACAGATTAGAAAGACACTATGCACTTTGGATCCACCATAAGTAGGTGACAAATTGGAACAGATGGCCTCAACTTTGGTTTCTGTGCTAATGCTGCCCCCTATGGACAAAAAGTTATAAAAGCACCAAGACCTACCAAGGTTTACACTGCCTGGGAGAGGGCAATGCTCAAGAAACAGACTGGGAAGGCCACAGCTACCTGCTTTTAACTATCATGGGGACCAGGACTTCTAAGATAAAGTGGGAAGTCAATGCTTCCTGGAATATATACAAGATCTATTTTACCTTAATTGAAATAACACAAACAAAAAATACCAATTTATTTTATTTTATTTCTTCTTTTCCAAATGAGAGGATGGGAGATAGAAAAACAGACTCCCCACATGCACCCTGACCAGGATCCACCTGGCAACCCCCATCTGGGGCCAATGCTTTGCCATGCTCTAGGGTCATGCTCACAACTGAGCTATTTTTAGCACCTGAGGCTCCATGAAGCCATCCGCAGTGCCTAGGGCTGATGCACTGGAACCAATCAGGCCATGGCTGCGGGATAGGGAAAGAAAAAGGGGGGAGGAGGGGTGGAGAAGCAGATGGTTGCTTCTATGTGCCCTGACTGGGAATCAAACCCGGGACATACACACACCAGGCTGACGCTCTACCACTGAGCAAACTGGCCAGAGCCAAAAATACCAGTTCTTCTTTTTTTTTTTTTTTATAGGGACAGACAGAGAGTCAGAGAGAGAAATAGACAGGGACAGACAGGAATGGACAGAGGTGAGAAGCATCAATCATTAGTTTCTCGTTGCCGTCGTGACACCTTAGTTGTTCATTGATTGCTTTCTCACATGTGCCTTGACCGCCGGGCCTTCAGCAGACTGAGCCACCCCTTGCTGGAGCCAGCGACCTTGGGTCCAAGCTGGTGAGCTTCTGCTCAAGCCAGATGGGCCCGCGCTCAAGCTGCCGAGCTTGGGGTCTCGAACCTGGGTCTTCCGCATCCCAGTCCGACGCTCTATCCACAGCGCCACCGCCTGGTCAGGCTAAAATACCAGTTCTTTATAGCACTTACTCAAATACTAAAGACTGTTTCTTTCAAATGCCCATTTATGTAATAGAATCACTGGGACGATGTTGGCAACACCCAGAGCTATGACAGGAGATGGACATTTATGCGCTAAAAAGAAAAATACCGGAAGGAAGAATGTTAGTGCCGAGGTTTAGAGAGGAGAATTGTTCACAATTATTAAGTTGAGTGGCTGGGGAAGGCCTTTCTGAGGTGTGTTTAAGCAAAGGCTTAACGAAGGCGAGGAAGTGGGCCCTGTGTTTCGAGGGGAAAAGGATTCCAGGCTGAGTAAGAACAGCAAGGAGTGAGGCAGAAGGCCAGTGAGAGCTGAAGGGAGATGGGTGTCCGGGCCTGAGAGGTCAGGATAAGGACCTGTACCCAGAGCAAGCAGAGGTTAAAGAGAATTTTCTCTACAAGGACTGCAGTGAGGCTGGTCCAAAGGGCTGCTCTCTGCTGGCACCCCTTTTCATGGAGGGCTCTCGTACCTTTGTGCTTCATTCACGGCTTCGAAGGGCGGGAGGGAAGAGGCTGTGACTAAACCCTATCCAAAGGGTTTGCTGTCTAGTAAATACAACAATACAGTTTGTGGAAGCAAAGTTATTTACAGCTATGACTTAAAAATATTTTTAAATTGATTTTAGAGAGAGGAAGGCAGAGAGAGAGAAAGAAACATCGATCTGTTTCTGTTATCTTCCCAGACGGGGGATTGAGTCAGCAACCTCTGTGTATCTAGACAATGCTCTAACCAACCAAGCCATCCAGCCAGGGCCTTACAGTTATGAATTTTAAACTATGAATTGCAACCCTTTAGTGGGTTGTAAAATTACTTTAATAGATAACAACCAGTTTGTTTTTTAAATTATAACACAAGGGAAGATACTAGAGTGCACTTCACATGTCAGATATTTGTTTTATAAAACTATTGTTTTGATTATACATACATATATTTACGTAAATTTATGTATGTACAAGTTTATGATAAAATATATTCTTACTGTAGGTCACAAAACAGTTTGAAAACCATTAACTTAAAATCCATTAATTCATTCAAAAACCTAGTTTCTCTAAAGGATCAGGGAGGCTCTTTCTCATGACAGGAATGCTCAGGGACCACTGTGGGGAACTGAAAAATGACACCATCTCCAGTTTTCCCTGGAAGAAATGCTCTTAGCAAAAATGTATTCTCAAAAATGAGAATCAGGCCAGACCAGGCGGTGGCACAGTGGATAGAGTGTCGGACTGGGATGCGGAAGACCCCGGTTCGAGACCCTGAGGTCGCCAGCTTGGACCCAAGGTCGCTGGCTCCAGCAAGGGGTGGCTCGGTCTGCTGAAGGCCTGAGGTCAAGGCACATGTGAGAAAGCAATCAATGAACAACTAGGGTGTCGCAACGGCAATGAAAAACTAATGATTGATGCTTCTCACCTCTCTCCGTTTTTGTCTGTCTGTCCCTATCTATCCCTCTCTCTGTCTCTGTAAAAAATAAAAAAGCCGAAGAACAGACTGATCTGAAGGCAAATTGCTAGGGGTCACTAGTGAAGTGGGGACCAGCTACATTATGGGCCTGATCTGGAGCCCAGGTGTCATTAGGCTCACCTTAATTTTTTAGGGACCATGGTTTATGAGAAGCTGTCTGTGTTTTTACGGAGCCCCTTGTCAAGAAAGCAAAACTTGCCTGACCAGGCGGTGGCGAAGTGGATAGAGCATTGAACTGGGATGCGGAGGACCCAGGTTCGAGACCCCGAGGTCGCCAGCTTGAGCGTGGGCCCATCTGGTTTGAGCAAAAAGCTCACCAGCTTGGACCCAAGGTTGCTGGCTCCAGCAAGGGGTGGCTCAGTCTACTGAAGGCCCGTCCTTGGTCAAGGCACATGTGAGAAAGCAATCAATGAACAGCTAAGGTGTTGCAACAAAAAACTGATGATTGATGCTTCTCACCTCTCTCCATTCCTGTCTGTCTGTCCCTATCTATCCCTCTCTCTGACTCTCTCTCTCTGTCCCTGTAAAACAAACAAACAAAAAAATACTTAACAAACTAGCAAACAATCAATAAAAAAATCAGAAGAGGACATAAACATACACTTCTCCCAGAAGAAATACAAATGGCCAACAACACATATATGAAAAAAAAAAAGAAAGCAAAACTGAAAAAGAAGACACCATGGAGTAGTATCCGGACTGTGCCAGCAACGCACACTTCCTGTGAAATGAATCACGCGCAGCCCGTTCTGTTGGCACCCTCTCACGTGAGGGCCTTGCCCACCCACAAACTACCCCAGATCATTAGAAACTGCAGTTTAACATGATTCTACTCAATCTCATTATCTCACCTCTTCAAAACAGGGACATTTTTGTATTCACGTTTGTTTTCTCCCCAGGACTGAAGAAGAAGGAAGTTTCCTGAAGCAAACATGACAGGTTTAGATTTCATGTGGTAGGTTTGGGAGGTGTGGTTTGAGCGCAGGGAGAGGTGAGCTGGACACCAGATGCGGAAAGCTGTGGCATGTAGCTGGCATTTCAAGACCTGTCCCGGATGAGAGCACCTGAAGTGCGTGGGAACAGATGCACAGGGGCATAGGCCAGAGCCCTAGGGCGCTCCAGGAGTGGTGTGCAGGGCAGACAGAAGTAGGAAGCGTCTGAGTGGTCAGGTTCTTTAAGGTACTAGGGTGGATTTCTAGAATGGAAAGGTGACAAATGAAAGAGAGTGCAGGGAAAACTGATACACACTAGGGATTAGCAACTTCTGTATTTTGGGCTGGTTAATAACATAACACCCATCACTCTGCCTGGAGACTGAGACACATCCTACTTGCACTTCTCTCTGGTAAAGTCTTATAAAATTTGAGATAGAATTTTTGCCATTTTGTGGTCCCAGAGTGATAGGAACCCAAAGTCCTGCCAGTGCAGGGCTTCCTGGAACCAAGAGAGATAGAAGTTACTGGCTTAACTTTGAGCCCCATTCAACCACTAGCTAGCACTCAGGTAATTCTTGGCTCCAATTGTGTTAATTACTGAAGGGTCAGAATTGCAACGTAATGTACTATCACAAGTTAACAGCAGCTTCCTGGAGCCACAAACTGGCTGTACCTTACAAAATGGAACCCGTAGGTGGGTGTCCAGTTGCAGTGCAACCACACTACCTGTCCAGTATTGCTGGTCTTACACAGGTTGTCTATATATGGTGTGTATGTGGAAAGAACACAGCCTCCATATAATTGTTAAAATTGGTTGTTACAGTCACGACTATTTTTGATACTGAGATTAGATAACAACTTCTAGAAAACTTGGCAGCAGGGGAACAGATTCTTGAAGGAGGGGTGGGAGTGAAAAACAGCCTAGGAGAGTATTCAAGTAGGACAGGGAGGAAAACAAGTCTTCACATCATTTCTCTACAGGGGCTGTTTTCCGACAGGCCCTGTACGGTGGCATTTTTTATCATCTTAATAGCCTCCCTGCCAACCCCGCTTGCCCTGCTCTTTCTCCAATGACATTCATTTCCCCTTTCAGAACTGTACTTCCCGGGGAGGTAGAGGCCACATGGAGGGCTTTCCCTTGCTGGATCTGCTGTCCTTTTCCCTGAATGTGGCCCCCACTCACTCTATGTTGGACCTCTGGGACAATGCAATCTAATTTCCTCTGCTTCCTGTTCTTGAGACAGACACGCACACACGTTCTATGGGGAGGCTTTTTAAAAATTTATTATTATCATTAATTTTAATGGGGTGACACCAATAAATCAGGGTACATATGTACAATGAAAACATCTCCAGATTATCTTATCATTCAATAGTGTTGCATACCCATCACCCAAAGTCAAATTGTCCTCTGTCACCTTCTATATGGTTTTCCCTGTGCCCGTCCCTTCCTCCCTAGGGGAGGCTTTTATGGCTCATCATACTGGTTACACACATTTTGAGAAAAAAATGACATAGGAAGTTAGTTTTCAGAAACTTACTTTATTTTTACAGTAATGGTTTCAGGGCTGGTGAATGAAAAATCCCACTGGATTTCCTTCTACTTTTATTATTTTTAATGTTTACTTATTGATTTTAGTAAGAGGAAGAGAGAGAGAGAAGACAAGAACATCGATCTGTTCCTGTATGTTCTCTGATTGGGGATCAAACTGGCAAGCTCTGCGTTTTGGGAAGATGCTCTAACCAGCCAATCTATCCGGCCAGGGCTATCAAAAATATCTGATCACAGAGAAATTAACCAATGTAGTATATACTATTATATAGTACCTACCACTCTGACTCCAAAACATGCGTAATCGCCATCCCAAACTTTTCATTAGTACCTTCATATTCAAAAACTCAAAGGTAATTCTGGAAGCAGAGGTAAACTAAGGTGTTGTAAATGGGTCCGTAACACAGAATGTTGCAAATGTGACTTTCCTCTCACCTTTTTCAAGCTGCCTCTCAGCTTTAATACACAGCTCCATTCTCAGTTCCAGTTATGTGGCCTACCGGGGAAAAGGTGTATGCTGGCCATATAAAGAACCCATCTCCAGCTTTTCCTGAGGGCAAGAGTCCAGCCCGGGAAGGGAGAGCTGAAGGTCTACCCAACAGGAGCCACTCGTGCCCCCGTCCCATGCCCCATGACTACAAGGCCTACAGTGATTCCATGAATACCTGGCCCTTTGGAGAACTGCCAGAGGGTGTCCTGCTCTGGTGTGTAGCTGGTACTTTTGTTTTCATTCTTATTTCTTTAGAGCAATGGCTCAAAATAATAGCAGATGGACAACAGGCTAAAGCTTCACAAGAAGCCATTTGCCTCTGCCAGCCTCCCCAAGCTCCTCTCTACTCTACTCTACTCAGGCTGAGCAGGGTGCTCTGTGCGCTCCCACACAGGCTGGATAACCTGAAAACACAAAGAGAACACGTGCTAACTCTAACAGATTTGGTTTTGGCTTCACTGTAAGCCCAATTACAACCGTTCTTGCTTTATACTATTTTTCAACTGAATCAAACATGCTAAAGAAGATACATCATTACTTGTCACAGTCTTCACACAAGATTTCTGGGCCAACTGACTATGGGCATTGTGCCTCCACAGGGAAAAGGGCGACATCAGGGTCAGATCTTCACCAGCATCATGTATTCTTAACTATTACTCTTTGTAGTATTTGTATTGCTTTGAGTTGCTGGTTTGATAAAAAAAAGAAGTGCCTCCCTATAAGAAAAAGAGTCTTTTAAGTTAGGTGACTAACATTATTATGTAAAAAGTATACTAACAGAAAAGGGTTCTGGCAGAGGCTATCAGTTTCTGCACTAGTTGGCATTTTAGTTATCTAATATCATGTTTGCTTTAATATATGCTACTTCTCTTACTATATGCCAGACACAGGTCCCAGCAAGGTACACACTATATCATATTTAATAAACTTAATAAAGTAGGTAATATTTACCATTGGCTTCATTTTATACAGAGGGATAAAGAAGCTGAGTACCTGTCCAAGGTTCCAGTCTAAATCGGTGAGGGGGTATTTGAAAGCAGGCTGTATGATTCCAGAGTCCCGGCCTTAGTCATTTATTGTATCATTTTCTCAACTCTAAGATTCCATGAATCTTTGATTTAAAAAAAACTACACTTGTTATTTTTTGGAGATTACAACAGGATGTAATTCAGATATATGGATAATTAAAACAATTTTTTGAAATGCATAATCTGAAAAAAATAAAGCCAAATATGTACTCCATATGAATGGAGAGCCCATGGAACAGCAGAAGATACAAATAATGTCCAACACCTAAAAATAAATATTTATCCTAACACCCTCCATCACCCCATGGAGGGGAGAGGGTCACATCACTTATTTGTGGCTGTTACAGACTAAAGTCCTAACTCTCATCCCTTGAACCTCAAGATGTGAATCTGTTTGGAAATAGGACCTTTAACGAGGTGATAAGATTGAAGTGAGGCTTGTAAGGGTGACCCTAATCTAACTTGACTGGTACCCACATAAGAATAAGAGACCTGAACACAGAGAGAGACACCATGGATGGTTGCTCACAGAGGAAAGGCTGTGAGGTGTCGTGAGAAAGCAGCCATTTGCCCCTCAATAAGCAGATCTTAGAAGAAGTCAAACTCGCCCTGACCTTGGACTTCCAGACTCCAGAACTGTAAAAAATAAGCGTCTGTTGTTCATGCCACCCTGTCTGTGGCATTTTGTTATGGTGACTCCAGCAAACTAACAGAGTGGCCTTCAATGTCCATCAAACACTGGATGATGGTAGAGCCCGAGAGGCCCTGAACCCTTTGTGCATATACTGGTGATCTCAGACCCCTAAGTGTTACAGACTCCACCTCATGATTCTTGGGAAGACAGATGGAAATGGGCTGTAGAGACTGTGACTAAGTCCCCGAAAACCATGAGTGCCACCAAGGTACTTTTCATCCACATAAACACATAAGTTTCCAGAATTCATGACAATATGGTGACTTATGTGCATCCATCTTCCTGCATTCTCTTGCTGGTACCCAATAACAAACAGTTATGATACTTAGGTATGAATAATTAAATCTATTTCAACAAATATTTACCAAGTAAGCAAAACACTGTTAGGAAGTAGAACTAGAGCTATGATGAACAAGACGGTGTCCCCGACTTTCAGGAGTATAGAAAGACCAGGAGCTGCAAGCTGTTAGAAACACAACAGCCAAGCCCTACCTGGAGAGCTCCACTGGCTTGAGCACTGTCCAGGAGCACAAAGGCTGCAGGGTTTTTTTTGTTTTGTTTTGTTTTTTCAGTTTTAAAAGGTCTCACATTTATTACTGAACCAGATCCTATTGCAAAAAAATTTATTGCTCTTCATGAAGATGGCGCCGAAAGCGAAGAAGAAAGCCCCAGCCCCTCCCAAAGCTGAAGCCAAAGCAAAGGCTTTAAAGGTGAAGAAAGCAGTGCTGAATGGAGTCCAAAGCCACAAAAAGAAGATTCGCACGTCACCCACCTTCCGACGGCCCGAAGACACTGCGGCTCCGAAGGCAGTCTAAATACCCTCGGAAGATGCTCCCAGGAGGAACAAGCTTGACCACTATGCCATCATCAAGTTCCCCCTGACGACTGAGTCAGCCATGAAGAAGATAGAAGACAACGGTACACTTGTGTTCACTGTGGATGTCAAGGTCAACAAACACCAGATCAAACAGGCTGTGAAGAAGCTCTATGACATTGACGTGGCCAAGGTCAACACCCTGATCAGGCCTGATGGAGAGAAGAAGGCTTATGTTCGACTGGCTCCTGACTACGATGCTTTGGATGTTGCTAACAAAATTGGGATCATCTAAACTGAGTCCAGCTGGCTAATTCTAAATATAAAGATTTTAAACTAAAAAAAAAAAATTATCATAGACAAAACTCATTTTTCCAACAGTTTCCCAATTAAAACACCCAACTTTCCCACAGCAGTGCTATTTCCAGTGATTTCTGAGATGCAAGAAATGTGAATACAGCGTAAATGTGAGCCATCTCATGCATGGTTCCTTATAGACCCAGCTTGGTTCTCCTCCAATGTCTCCTCTTCGAGTTGTACCTGATTTTATTACCAGTTTTCATACGAATCCATTGGGGAATGGGCCGATTCTGCTTTTGTTTTTTGGCCAGGAACCTCTTGATCCTGAAAGTCTTGTGAGAAGACATGGCGAGGAAGAAACAACCACATGCACCACGATGGCGGAGAGAGAAAAAAAGCAAGGCTGCAGGTTTCATTCCCCAGTCAGGGCATATACAGGTGCAGCTCAATGTTCCTATATTTCTCTCCCTGCCTCTCTCGAAAAGAAAAGAGAAGAGAAATAAAACCACCAACAGTTGGGGGAGGTGGTTCTCTACCTCCCGGGTGTAGAGGGATAAATGGTAAGTGGTGGTGGACGGAGACCTGACTTGGAGTGGTGAGCACACAATACAGTATAGAGATGACGTGCTGTAGAATTGTATACCTGAAACCTGTACAATTTTGTTAACCAGCGTTATCCCTATAAATTAAAAACAAAAAAATACCCAAGTATGGTGACTGACAGTTGCTAAGCAAAAGTGAGAATTCAGGGAAAATTGGACAGCTACCTGCAAAAAAATGAAACTAGATCATCAACTTACACCAATCAGAAAAACAAACTCAAAATGGATAAAAGACTTAAATGTAAGCCGTGAAACCATAAACATCTTAGAAGAAAACATAGGCAGTAAGCTTTCCGACATCTCTCACAGCAATATAGTTGCCGATTTATCTCCACGGGCAAGTGAAATAAAAGGCAGGATAAACAAATGGGACTATATCAAACTAAAAAGCTTTTGCACAGCTAAAGACAATAAGAACAGAATAAAAAGACAAACCACACAATGGGAGAACATATTCGACAATACGTCTGATAAGGGGTTAATAACCAAAATTTATAAAGAACTTGTAAAACTCAACACCAGAAAGACAAACAATCCAATAAAAAAATGGGCAAAAGAAATGAATAGGCACTTCTCCAAAGAGGACATACAGATAGATGGCCAATAGGCATATGAAAAAATGCTCAACATCACTAATCATTAGAGCAGAGGTCTCCAAACTACGGCCCTCAAGGCCATTTATCCAGCCCCACCGCACTTCGGGAAGGGGCACCTCTTTCATTGGTGGTCAGTGAGAGGAGCACAGGATGCATCCGCACCCATAGTTCCCATTGAAATACTGGTCAGCTTGTTGATTTAAATTTACTTGTTCTTTATTTTAAATATTGTATTTGTTCCCATTTTGTTTTTTTTTACTTTAAAATAAGATATGTGCAGTGTGCATAAGGATTTGTTCATAGTTTTTTTATAGTCCGGTCCTCCAACGGGGACAGTGAACTAGCCCCCTGTGTAAAAAGTTTGGGGACCCCTGCATTAGAGAAATGCAAATTAAAACCACAATGTGATACCACCTCACACCAGTCAGAATGGCACTCATCAGCAAAACAACACAGAATAAGTGCTGGCGAGCATGTGGAGAAAAGGGAACCCTCCTGCACTGCTGGTGGGAATGCAGACTGGTGCAGCCACTGTGGAAAACAGTATGGAGATTCCTCAAAAAATTAAAAATTGAACTGCCTTTTGACCCACCTATCCTACTTTTAGGAATACACCCTAAGAACACCATAGCACTGTTCGAAAAGAAGAAATGCGCCCCCATGTTCGTGGCAGCATTGTTCACAATAGCGAAGATCTGGAAACAGCCCAAGTGTCCGTCAGAGGACAAGTGGATTAAAAAGCTTTGGTACATATATACTATGGAATACTACTCAGCCATAAAAAATGATGACAGCGGATCATTTACAACAAAATGGATGGACCTTGATAACATTATACGGAGTGAAATAAGTAAATCAGAAAAAACTAAAAACTATATGATTCCATACATAGATGGGACATAAAAATGAGACTCAGAGACATGGACAAGAGTGTGCTGGCTATGGGGGGGGGGTATGGGGGGCGGTGAGAGAGGGGGTAGGGAGAGGGGAGGGGCACAAATAAAACTAGATAGAAGGTGACAGAAGATAATTTGACTTTGGGTGATGGGTATGGAATATAATCAAATGTCAAAATAACCTGGAGATGTGTTCTCTAAACATATGTGCCCTGATTTATCAATGTCACCCCATTAAAATTAATTTAAAAAAAAAAGTGAGAATTCAGTTTGCCCAAGGTTTGAAATTGAAGAAACCAGAAATCTGGAATTTTACATAAAATCTAGTTTTATATACTTGTAGCTAACTAAAATATAGTTTTTAATGTTGGTGAGGACTAAACAAACGTGGCTCTGAGCTAGATATGGTGTGTGTGTGTGACCACTGCATAGCTTCTGGATTTGCATTTTATGGACCAAGTCCAGGATTGGAAACAGCCAGGGGTCATTCACTGGAACCAAGGAAACATCCAGAACCTTGGCTCTTTAGTTTAGGTCTGTTGCATATACATGCACTGAACTGCTACACTCACTGCATGGTCCTCTTTGTCCTGCCCCGTCCCCCTTTTGAAGAGGTATCTAGGTAGTTTTCCTTAGCCACCAAGGGGATATTCCTCTTTTTATTTTCCTCCCCCTTCACACCCCTACCCTAACCCCACCCAAAGACAAGTACAAGAGTCCTGGTTACTATGGCTCGGAAAAGGCCCCTTTGAAAAGGGTTGTCTTCTAATAAGCAGACGGTGTTGGGGCGTAGTGGCATCTACTCCTCATGACTAACTCACTTGTTCATTCAAACAAATGCTATGCCAGGTCCTAAGCAGGTGCCAGTTAAAAGAGATGGACACTACAGTGGGGGACAAGGAAGAAGGCGGTTCAGGTGTTCTAGGTGCTCAGGGAGGGTCAGGGTGGGGCCTGGGAAGGCTGCACAGAAGAGAGAGAGACGGTCTGGCTGAGGCTCCAAGGCTGAGGAAGTGTTGTCCAGAAGAGTGTGGAGGGTGTAGCAAATACAAACGTGGAGACGGGATAGAGCCTGGATAGCACAGAAACTCAAGGAGTGTGTGGCTGGAACAGGATGATGGGAGAAGGAACACATGGGAGGAGCCTGGCACGGCCGACCAGAGCCAGAGTCAGAGCCAAACATGCAGGGCTTCCTATGGAGCATCCTGAGAGCCAGAGGCAGCTACTGGAGGGCTTTACACGGAAAATAAGACAGTGGGATTTGTTCTTTAGGAAGACCGCTCCAGAAGTAGGAGTCCAGTTAGGAGGCTGTAGTGAAAATCCAGGCAAGAGTGCAGGGTGGAAGACGGGATGTGAGAGAGGAGAGGTGGAAGAATGGAGATGAGGCTGTGGGGAGAAGGGAGGGTAGGGGTCTAGGATGGCAGGTGAGAAGCCAAGGCCCTTCAGGACACGTGGAGCATGTGTCTTTGCTTGGACACGCTAAGGTGCTGCCCTGGTCAGAGGTGCTTGAGTTTATCTCTCTGTATTCTATCGCTTGACCTTTGGTCAGAAAATCTACATAAGTGTTGAAATACCCTGGGCCTTAGCCTAAGAAGCTACAGTTGCCTGACCTATGGTGGTGCAGTGGGCAGAACATTCAACCCGGAATGCTGAGGTCACCAGTTTGAAACTCTGGGCTTGCCTAGTCAAGGCTCATATGGGAAGCCACATGAGCTGGATATGGTATATCTGTGTGTGTGTGAACACAAAACAAAGCCAATAGTGAAAGTGTCGACAGCAGGTGCAAGAAGTACTGCTCTGAAACGAGGTAAGCCCCACTTGCAGCAGAGCCAGTGAGCCCGCTCCCCGTAGCCCTGTCCACACTGCCTGCCTGTGCAGACCACACGGCGCAGTCAGCTCCAGACCCACTGCCTCAGTCCTGTCTGCCGGCTCTGTGGCTGCTTAGCTTCAGTGGCACTCTTGGAACACAAGTGGCACACTGGACACCCTGAGAGGCACACGAGGTAGACAGGCGTACAACTGGGAAGAGTGGCTTTGAGCCAGAAAAAGCCCGTCCAATATAAGCCCTGATTCTCTTGAAGAATGGCACTTCAGGCCTAACAACTGGGAAAAAATACGGGACTCAAACAGTATGGGATGAGAACTTGACATACAGAAGATGACCGGTCTTCTTTGGGCCTCAGGTTCATAGTGCTTCCTCTCCAGCCACAGTCCCATGCTACTATTTCAAGCTGACCTTGGGCCTATGACCAGGTGTGTATACAGCTGGGGTGCTCCAAAAGAGGACCAGTCAATGCCGGATATAATCAGGCCCATGTTTTCAGTGGGTAGGGGTTATTGTTTCTTAAAAACCAAAACAAACCAAACCGTATTAAATGGCTGTCTTAAGAAATCTATTTAGCCTGACCAGGCCGTGGCGCAGTGGATAGAGCGTCGGACTGGGATGCGGAATACCCAGGTTCGAGACCCCGAGCTCGCCAGCTTGAGCGCGGGCTCATCTGGCTTGGGCAAAAGCTCACCAGCTTGGACCCAAGGTCGCTGGTTCCAGCAAGGGGTGGCTCAGTCTGCTGAAGGCCCGCGGTCAAGGCACGTGTGAGAAAGCAATCCATGAACAACTGGTGTCACAATGGTAACGAAAAACTGATGATTGATGCTTCTCACCTCTCTTTGCTCCTGTCTGTCTGTCCCTATCTATCCCTCTCTCTGTCCCTGTAAAACAAAAAAACAACAAAAAAAAAGAAAGAAAGAAATCTAATTAGTGGCCTAATTTAAATAAAACGCCACTGCAGAAAACACATGTGAACGCATACATGGACTTCCCACCCATTTTTAGGGCATGTCAACATAGCTTATATAGTGTGGAAATTATTTTATTTTGTACTGCGTTTAAGCTGTTAAGGTATTCATTTTAGAGCAAAGACGTGTTACTTAGAGACTGCTGAAAACACACTGCCACATGTCAATCAAGGGGTCACTAATTATTTTGTTTCCCCTTGCCTCTGAACACTATGGCAAGGCAGAGAGAGCCTCCTATACTCACTAAAGGTGAGCTAAGTTCTACCCACTGCAGGATGTCATTGCTAATGACATACTTGCATTCTTTGGCATTCTTGAGATTCCTCTAAGCTTTCTACTATAGAGGAGGAAAAAAATGGGAAGTCTCTTTATAAATATAACAAAAGAAAATGAAATATAAGGTCCAGCCCACAATTCAAAGGCCCATTATAGTTTTTGGTAGACTGTGTAATAGCAAGCACTCATAAAGACATTGTTCTAAGCTAGCAATCAATCAATCATAGCTACACTTAGGATCCTCAATTTAGAAAGAAATTACTAAGAATCAAGTCTGGAATCTGGCCATTCAATTGCTAATACTAGGGGTTCCGAGCCAAACAGCTTAATACTGTTCTGGCATTTGATGCCCCGCCCTGGGAGTGTTGCTCAGGATTTCCCAGGAGTCTGCCCACGGGTAGACCCGGTCACACACGCAGAGACCATTAAGGCTACTGAATCAGGACCTAGAAAAACCAGGGCGAGAGCGTACCGGAATGTGAAGGAGTTGGGTAAATGATTTCTTGTTCCTTTCACAGTTCCTGTAGGGGACAGTGGGTTCCTCTTTTACATAGAACGGCACATAGCCCCATGCCCCACCCTTAATGCAAGATCACTTATGACTATCAGGTCATCAGATTCTGCAACTGTTTTTCTATACACAACTGTGATTTCCAACTTCCACACAACTCCGGTTTGGATCTCGGGGTTGCTGGAGTTTCCTTTCAGTTTAGCGATGAGCACTCCGGAGTGGGCTTGCATGGGAACTGGCAAGCACCCCAGTGAAAGCAGGATTCTAGTCTTATTTGTGAGGCTCTGGGGCCCTCTGCTGGCTGCCTTCTTTAACTGTTAGCTTCTCACTCTAGACGAGTGATGGGCAATCTTTTGAGTTTGGTATGTCAAAATTTGCCAAAAAACCGAGCATCAATCGGGTGGTGTGTCACTTTGAGAAAAATGGCCTAACTGGAAGTCCCACAACTAGACGCTCTGTGCGGGAGTTCTGTTGTTTTGGCCTACAGACCTCCGGCACAGAGTGTCTACACTGCAGCAAATGTTTTATCCTCGGCTACTGCACCTGGCCGTGCAGGAGCCGAAGATAAAACGTCCTTCTCGGCATGGGGCCCCATACTTATCTGGTATGCGGCCGCGTCATTGAAAATGGCTACACGTGTCAGTGCTGACATGCGTGTCATAGGTTTGCCATCATGGATCTAGACTCGTGAGAAAACTGCACTTTCCTTGCTATAAAATCTGGATTGTACCTGAGTTGTGTGCTGTTATTCAGATGCACTGATGAGTCAGCTCTGCCAGTACCAGCACTCAAGTGTTTATTGTTACCACACCTAATGTAGAAACATATCTTTCTTGTCAGGAAATCTATTATTTGGGGCCAAATCTAAATTCTAATCCTGTTTTATCTTCCATCGATTATGTAGAGTATTCTTAAGGTGTGTGTGTATGTGAATAAACACCTACCATTAGCATTTTTACTGGGGAAAAAACCCATCCTTGGTTCAAACAAGTGTCACATTGTATAGCTACAGAGAAATGACTGGATTACCATGTCTCCAACAGCTTCTCAATGTCTGGGAAGCAAATCACTAGCCCTGTTCTGGTACACATCACTCTCTAGTTTATCCCAAGGGTTTTCTCAAAGATCAAGGGTCAGACAGGACTGTTAGCACCAAGGACAAGTGTCCTCCTCCCTCCTTTAGCCTACTGATCGACCACGTCAGAACCTTTCTCTGTCCTTCCCACTTAGAAGTGTCAATGACAAATCCTGCACCTCAACTTGGGATAATTTTCTGTCTGGCACACTGGCCCACACCTCACTGGTCATAGCTTACCTATGACACAGACAGCACTGGTCAACTGTGACACTTAGGTCACAGAGTCCAATCAAACGCCACTCCTCAATCCTGATTTTACCAGTGGAAAACAGATACAGAACAGGAACAGAAAAGACCTAGCTCAAAAGCATGTTCAGACCTGAGATAGGATTTGTGTAGCCTCAATGGGTGGTGGTCCCAGGAATCTTCTAAAGAATGCTACAAAAGTAACCAAAGGTGACAAACTCTGAGGCAACAGCAACCTTGATGCCTTGATGGAACACATGCATACACACTCATGATGAAGATGGCTTCACAGGCACATCTGTTAGCTCTGGTTCTTCTCACGCTGTTTCTTCACCTCAGCAGCTGCTCTCCTCATGGCAGAGCTAATCAAGAAATGCCTGCACTTGAAATGCCAGCAAATGCCCATGTGGAGAAGGCCAACTGAGACCACCGTGGGTTCCATGCTGCCAGGATAAACTGTGTTTGTGTATTTTTCCCCTTTCCTAAATTGCAAAGCAGTCAGATTCTATACCTATGTGCTGACCCACATTTGATTCTGCTCAAATCTGAACTGCAAAAACTCTTATTTTGTTTGATTCCTTTGGAATCATCACAAATGAACCCTTCACAGGAGCCAGTGTCCCTCTAGAAGGGCAGCTGGCCAGGCAGCATGTGTTACTGTTCAGCCTGGTGCTAAAGAACAGGCAACGTTTTTCCTTTTAAAGTAATCAGCACGTACTAGAGGAAAAATAACCATGTGAAACCCTCTGGAAAGAAAGTGGGAACTGTTTGGAGATTCTTTAAGAAATGTGATTATCTTGGACCCTGGAGTCCTACTCTAGGGATCTATCCTCAGGAATAACTCTACAAAAGAAAAGGCTTTATGTAGAAAAGCTGTGCACTACATTATCTGCAGCAGCAAAAATGAAAAACACCCTACATTTCCAACTCAGGGGTGTATGTATGTCAATTAAAGCACATCTGTTTGATAAAATGACAGTCACATATGACAGAGGTTTACAAACTATTTAAGAATGCAGAAGGCACTTGCATCATGCTGAGAAAACCAGCCAGCCACCCACCCACCCATTTAACCAACCAACCAACCAACCAACCAACCAACCAACCAACCAACCAAAAACAGGGCACAATGTTGTCCACATGGAATTACAATCATATGGCAAAAAATGCCAGACCACAAGCTAAAGCAGCAGTATCACATGGAGGTAGAAGGAGCAGGGGACAGGGTACCAGAGGGGTCTGTGTGACCCTATGTAAATTATGCCCTCGGCTCCCTCATCAGTAAAAATGGGGAAAACAAGAACCTGGCAGGATTTCTGTAAGGATAAACGAGAAATGTATGTGCTCAATAAATGAAAGCAGTGACAGAGATGGGCAGTGCTGCCACAGTCCTCACTATACCCAAGTAGGTGCCAGAGGCACACGGGCATCGTGATCTTAACCATTTCACTAGAACTTTCCAGACATGCTGGCTTCAATTCTGGCCCTGCAATTCTTAGGTGTGTAAACAAGTGTATAAACCCTGACCCCCAGTGCTCCCGTCTGGTAAATTGAGGATAATGCCATTCATTGCCTCTTTTAGAATTACTGTGCTCAAGGACAGGGAACAGTTCAGCAGATAATCAGCGAGTCACGCACCTACTACGGGGGTGGGGTTGGGGTAGGGGGGTAGCAGTTAGACCAGTGTCTTGGGATAAAATTGTAATAAGCTCATGATGAACTGAATAGAGTTTACAGCCTGGCTACTCTGTCCATTATCAGGGATAAAAGACAAGATATTTCAGCTTCATTCTACATGACAGTGGGGGGAGCACCTGTTTAAAGAAATACTGTTAACATTAGGAATGATATGACAAGGTATATATAGTGAGGAGGCTGGCCATGGCTGACTTAAGGTCTGGATCAAGTAGATGGTGATGTGTAAAGAACAAGGGGCAGAAAAGCAATTCCACCTTGTCAGTAGTAGCTGGCACTGATCCGTGATGGTTGAACATGGGTTTCCATTAGGTGGGCTTTCTAAGCTGAGCCCCTGTATTAAAAAAGAAAAAAATCCCGAGGTTCAAATTACTGCCAGATTTTGTTATTTCTGACCTGCTCCACAGAATACCAGCCACTACTCCCACTGTATGATGCCTACGGCTTCTGGGAATGCAAGTCCAGAAGCCTGACTATGTCCGTGGCACTGAAAATTACCCCGAGTGGCCCTGTGAGTTCCTAGTTCCATTCAGGGTCAAGTGCCCGTGCCCTAGCTGCTGAGCAGCAGGGGACAGAAGGGACTCATACAGTAACAGCTCTTTCAGTGGGCACCTCACAAACAGGAAGTAAAAGAAAATCTTTACTTTTATAGGGCACCTTCCTCCTCCAGCAAATAAAGTAACACACCTCCTTTTTATTATTATTTATTTATTTAATAGAGGAGGGAGAGAGAGAGAAGGGCAGAGAAACAGGAAGCACCAACTCCCATATGGGCCTTGACCAGGCAAGCCCAGGGTTTTGAACCGGTGACCTCAGTGTTCCAAGTTGACGCTTTATCTACTGCGCCACCACAGGTCAGGCCTCCCTTCTTTTTTTTGAGATGGCTACAGGAGAGGTCAAGAAAACAGCAGACTTATCTGCCCACGAGGCCTGGGGACTGCTGGTGGTGAGCTGCACACAGCGGGAAGCCAGCTTCTGCTGGCCAAGCCTCTGCTTCCCCTCAACCCTGCCACCTTTGCCCCTGGCTGTGCTTTCCACTCCTACAAGGAACCAGATCTGCAGAAAGAGGGGTGAGCAACTAGCCTCCAGGCTCTGGCTGCAGGAACCTGGTGAGTTCCCCACGACCACTCACACAGCAGATGTGTGGGCACAGTGGTGGCTTTGCTGGCGGTAGCAGCCCAGATGGAAAGCAACACAGAAAACTTGAAGTCACTTCCTACTATTTGCCCCACAGGCGCCCTACCCACACCCGCAGAACTAAGTGGGGAAACGTGGTTCATGTTAGGGCTGAAGGATTCCCACTTGCCCCCGTCTGGGCTCTGAGCTTTTCTGAGGACCTGTGTCTCTTCCTCTGCTCCACACAGGACCCCAACCAGGGTTGAAGAACTCAGGATGCAAGAGAGAATTTTCAGGTCTGAGAGCTAGGCTGTAAAAATTCTTCTGTCACTTTATTTTCCTGGGTGCTGAGGGATGCACACTGACTGCTACGGCTTTGAAAACACAGCAAGCTACAAGATGAACTAACTCCACAGGACACATTTGAACAGAAAGGACAACGTGATGAGCAGAAAACAGGAAGGGAGGGGTACGGCAGGGAGGGAAGTAGAGCCCGAAGCTGAGCCTGACAGAAGTCAGGGTCTAACCCTCTGCTTTCACAGTCACAGCCAAATGGCAAGTCACCAAGGCTGCAAACATCCACCTCAGGAGTAATTAAATCAGATTAATCTCAGGAAAAGAGCTTTAATATTCAAAGTCCCATTAATCCTCATGCTTGGTAATTAAATATGTATGTTAAGAAGGCCCAGACAAAAGCAAAACATTTTCAAAATGTGAATTCTTTACATTTATAGCAGTATAATATATTCCAGGTACTAATCTTGTAGAAAACTATGCAAAATATTCAGTGAAGCACACACTGCAAAAACAGAGCAGGAAGAATGTCGATACAATCTCAGTCCACACTGAGCTTCAGAAAAACGTGCCTGGATAAACATCTTCCCTTCAGGCTCCTCGTTATTTACCCATGAGAGTCTCCGCCTGCTTAGTCTGAACTCTCCCATCTTCACCCCTGCGGGTCCCCCATGGCCTCTTGGAAAGTCCTTTGTTCCTACTGTCCTGGGATAGCTTTATGTCACCTTCTGGGGATAATCTCTTTAATAATCAACCATGACAGACTAGTCACCTCAGCATACTGTGTGTCTCAGAGGCCCCACCCCGCAAAACTCTGAAAGGGAGCTGGAACAGGAATCAGCATGTCCATTTTTCTGACAAGGAAGTCTGGTGAAGGTCACAAAGCAAGCAGATTAGAGACTGATGTTATCAACTCTGATTAAATGCTACTGGTTCCAACCATCAGTACATTCAAGATAGGCTGTCAGAACGCAGGCCAGATTATCTACAAAATGGGCTCTCGTGATTGTCTAAATTGCTTGGCACTGTTAGAACTACTTTTTTTTTTAATATTTATATTTATTTATTCATTTTAGAGAAGAGAGACAGAGAGAAAGAGAGAGAGAGAGAGAAGGGGGGAGGAGCAGGAAGCATCAACTCCCATATGTGCCTTGACCGGGCAAGCCCAGGGTTTTGAACCCACAACCTCAAGAGTTCCAGGTGGACGCTTTATCCACTGCACCACCACAGGTCAGGCCTAGAACTACTTTTTAAAGAACTATTTCTTTAAAAATGTGAGTTGGTGTTATGAATCAAATGTTTGTGTCTCCCCCAAATTTCTATGTTGAAATGCTAACCCCTAAATGTGTTGGCACTTCATGAATGGGACTCACTGTAAGAAGTTCTCTCTGCTCACGGCCATGTGAGGAGACAGGGAAGGTGGCTACGTGCAAACCAGCGGGGTGACCCTCAACAGAAACGAATCTGCTCACACCTTGATTTTCGACTTCTTAGCCTCCAGACTAAAAGAAAAAATGTTTGTTGTTCAGGCCAGCCAGTCTATGGTAATTTGTTATAGAAGCCTGAGCTAAGACTACAGAGTTTGGGAAACTTGTCAACAAAGCTTTCTAAGGTAGTGATATCTGTGGTGATGGAATTTTACCTATAGAAGATCTTAAAAGATAAAAGCAGAAGCCCTGATTATTCCAACTGGATTCATTACCATGTGAGGAATACCAGATTCAAAAACAAAACCCAGAAAGTAAGGGCCAGGTAGAGTTTTTAGAAACCAGAGTCTACTCATATCTAATTTTTGGACAAAAGGATTCTCATATTGATACCTGTGGATCTAAACAGTATCTTATTTCTTTTAAGTCCAAAAGTCTGTGATGTTCCTTTTCCCCTTGAAAGATCTGAGGTAAGTAGATCTCATTCCAGAGGAGAACACCAAAGTAGAGAAATTAAAAACCCCCAAATAAGGAGAAATCAAGAATAATAAAAACATTCAACTTTTGTTTACTCTCCAAGTCCCAGGGCAGAGAGAATGAATATAAATGAACCCATCCACATTTTCAAGGGCCTATTGTTTCCTTCAATCCTCAGATAACTCAGGTATGGAGGTATCATTATACCCATTTCACAGAAGACAAACCAAGTTATTAAAAAACTGAATGACTTGATTAGATCACACAGGTTTTGCCCAAAATTCTTACCATACCACAGTGAAGATCCTATCACAGTGTTTTGCAACCACAAGTCCACTAATCAACCAGTGATGGTCCACCAGAAATTTTGTGCTGGTCTTTGAAAGAATTAACCACCCTGCCTGACCTGTGGTGGAGCACTGGAACGCTGAGGTCACTGGTTTGAAACGCTGGGCTTGCCTGGTCAAGGCACATAAAGGAAGCAACTACTATTAGTTGATACTTCCCACTTCTCCCCATCCCACCCTCTAAAAATCAATGAATAATATCTTAAAAAAAAGAAAAGTTAACCACCCTGATGCTGGATGAAGGTTATAGACCCTAATGATCTTAGTCAAATTTGCTTATGCTCAGGGTGACTGCCACTTAGCCTGTATCATGCATGAAAATACTACTGAGGCTGTCTTAGATATCTGGAAATTACAGGCTTCTGTGAACAACCTTTTGCACCATGAAGAGCATTTACAAATCACACACAATCAACAGAAAGTATTCGGACAAACTTATGTCATATTCAATGCATCCTACATGGAGAGTTTGGAGATCAAGCATCAGCTTGTACTGTGTTGCACTGTTATACGCAGTAAGATAAAACTTTATTTGTTGCATGTTACTGTTTCTGGCCAGCTAGGTCACTGGTCCCCAAGTGTAAAAAGGTTGAAAACCACTGTCTTATCATATTTTTTCCTCTGTATTCTATCAGGAAAAAATCCCCAGCTGTTCCGACAATTTTACTTATATCTGATGTTAAATTCTGGGGCTTTCGGAAATGAAACTAAAGATGTGATTGAACCAATAAAAAATCACAAGGATGAGTCAGTTCAATGAACAAAGTCTTCGAGTTCTGTGTACTGATTCTGTTTCCTAATTGAGGAAAACACTTATTTTAATATTAAAGTTTCTTCCTAATGACTTTCACTTACTTCTACACAATTATCAATAGATGTTAACACAATGAGTTTTTTTGTTTCTTTGTTTTTAACACAACTCTAGGCTTTACTGATGGAGGGTGCACTTCAGTTCAAATGAATAAAATGGAATTTTATTATCTAAAAACCTCTGTGAAGCTCTACCAACCTTTCTGGAACAATCATAAGGATATTATATGCTTCAAGTCCTGAACTCCTATCACTGGTCAACAAGGACACCAGGCTTCACTGTACTGTTAAAAGCACAGAACTGTGTAAAATTAAAAAGTATTTCTAGCAACGACTAGTCTTTATCCAATTAATTTTGACCTACTCTGACCTGGGCGATTCACCTTTCCTTAGGTAACCTGGTGGTTCCCTGCCTCCAGGAGGCCACCATATTGATGCCAAACAGTGCAGACACCCAATCAGCATAGCACACTACAGCTCAGAACTCCTGGGCTCACGTGATCTTCCTGCCAAGTACCAGGGACTACTGGTGTAAACCTCCATGCCTGCCTTATTTCAATTATTTTTAAATTGAGAGAAAAGGTAGAGTAAAAAACTATAAAAACTATATAAGCAGACAGTAAATGAAGTAGAATGCTAAAACCTGGATTCCCATCCTGGAGTTGTTGTTAGTTTTTTGCTGTTGTTTTTAATCTCTGTAGATATTAGTGAAAGAAAAAAGATACATGTACATACTAAGAAAGGCAAACAAACAGGTATATAGAAAACTCCCTTCTCCTTTCGAGCCTTTCTTTTGCAGTTTGTTTCATTCCAGAAAAACAGAGATATTTAACAGAGAAATCTTTTATATTTATATCAATGGAGTCAAAAGCTCACACTGTGCCCAGTATACCTCGCTTTCATGCGACAGTGCATTTCTGACAGAGTTCTTGATCAGTAACTACAGGTCTGTCTTACTTTTTTGGAATGGGTTATGTGAAATTTTCTAGGTGACTTTCTAGCACTGGGCAATTCTCAATTTATATATTTTGCTCTTTTATTAATAAAAGCATTGTTTTCAATAAAATATGACACAAACTCAGTAACAGTTAACATGAGTATGCAGATCAACGCGATTTTTATTTATGTATTTATTTAAGGGGGGGAGAGAGAGGAGAAAGACAGACAGGGACAGACAGGAAGCGAGAGAGATGAGAAGCATCAACACATTGTTGCAGGACTTTAGTTGTTCATCGACTGCTCTCTCATATGTGCATTGACTGAGGGTGGGAGTGGGGGCTCCAGCTGAGCCAGTGACTCCTTGCTCAAGCCAGCAACCCTGGGCTCAGGCCAGCGACCTTGGGCTTTAAGCCAGTAACCATGGAGTCATGCCTATGATCCCACGCTCAAGCTGGCGACTTCGGGATTTTGAACCTGGGTCCTCAGTGTCCCAGGCTGATGCTCTATCCACTGACCCACTGTCTTTTTTTTTTTTTTTTTTACAGGGACAGAGAGAGAGTCAGAGAGAGGAATAGATAGGGACAGACAGGAATGGAGAGAGAAGTAAGAAGCATCAATCATTAGTTTTTCGTTGCCATCGCAACACCTTAGTTGTTCATTGATTGCTTTCTCACATGTGCCTTGACTGCGGGCCTTCAGCAGACCAAGCAACCCCTTGCTGGAGCCAGCGACCTTGGGTCCAAGCTGACGATCTTTTGCTCAAGCCCGATGGGCCCGCACTCAAGCTGGCGAGTTCGGGGTCTCGAACCTGGGTCTTCCGCATCCCAGTCTAACGCTCTATCCACTGCGCCACCGCCTGGTCCGGCGCCACTGTCTTTTTTAAAGTAAAATTCAAGAGACCCTGAACTCAAATATTAAGAGGTAAAAGGAAAAAAGAAAAAAAGGTAGCGGCCCTTCCCACATAGCAGCCTTCATCATCATGCTGGTGTCTGAGACACAGGGAAAGTGACAGATTTACTTTCAGTTTTGAGAACCATGACTCACCCGACACCCTCTCTACTATGGCTACATTGGTAGTATGAAAAAAGAAAAAAGAAAGCAAAAGAAAAGTAGAACATCTCAAGACCAGGAGGCAGGGCACCTAGAAACACACATCCTCTGAGTTCTATTGTCAAGTGATCAATAATCTGTCACTTTCACAAAGCTGTTTTCTTTTTAAATTTTATTTGACTGATTTTAGAGAGAGGAAGGCATGGGGGGGGGGAGAAAAAGAGAAAGAAACATCATTTGTTGTTTCACTTTTTATTTATGCACTCACTGGTTCTCATTGGTACCCTCTCTGGGGATCAAACCTGCAGCCTTGGCATATCAGGATGCTCTAACCAACTGAGCTTCTGGGCCAGGGCACAAAGAAAACGCTAAGCTTTCTGTGCACTTAAACAGTCTTTCCTGCTTTTCAACAATTAAAAAAATATTATTTAAAGTAGTTTTCCTTTTCTCTCAGACTTTCTGCAAGTAAAGTTCTAAAGCATAAGAAATCTAGTTTCAGGGTTGTAATTCCAAGATAGTAGACATGAATAAAATAATTTAGATATTCAGAGTTCAAGAAAAGGGTATGCAAGGAGGCAGGTAACCCATGTGTGCAGAGTTCAGCTATGTTTTCTTTTTTTTAACTTAAATCTTGCTGTGGGAAGAAGTGCCCTAACCTCTCACAGGAACCATCATACCAGCTCACATTGGCATGTCAACCTGTGTCTTTCACATACATACATGCTTGACATGGAGTTGGGACTCAGGGGTATGAAAAGACTTAGCTAACAGATGAGCAGACTCAGACCGGGGGGTGAAGGGCCAATCCAAGCCCACAGCCGAGTGCAGACCCGTCCTTTCCCTGCAGTCTCCTTTCAGCTCACACGGCCAGTACAAAGAACCTGTTTCAAAGGGCTTGTTTTGTCAGAACAGGAATTCCGAATGTCTGTAAGTTCTGATAGAAACAAATCCCCTTCTCTTACCCTGTGCACTGACTTGAGCCTGAGGTGCCCAATGGGAAACAGAACCTCCCTCACACTTGCAGGGGTTCTACTGGGTGTCTCTCTGGTGAAGGCCCACCACCACCCTGAACAAAAAGAGCACAGACACCAAGCAATTTTGCCCGACAGCAGTAATTTTATTGTTATGACACTGTCTCGTGACCCACTTTACTCCCCTCTCCTTATTTCTCAGTTATAAGCAGTAATTAGTAGTGTCAGTGTTCTGGCTAGATTGCTTCAGGCCCATTAATAATTCAAGAGCAGGAACAGGATGAATGCATAAGTGTACAACAGAGGTTTCAAGGTTAAAAGCAGTAGGGGAGAGAGAGAGAGAGAGAGAGAGAGAGAGAGTGTGTGAGAGAGAGAGAGAGAGAGAGAGAAAGAGAGAGAGTGTTTTAAATGCCAGTTTCCCTTAGGGGCAATATCTATGGCAAAGCACAACTTCTTAGTGTCCTTGATCAAGCTAAGGGCAGTTTCCTCTCTCTTTTGGAGTGGACACACGTCTCTGGCCACCTGGCAGAGAATGTGTCAGCACTAAGTCTCCAGCACTGGAGAGTTACTAGTGTATGAAATTGAGGTCAGAGGAAACTAAACCGGTGTCTTTCAAACATATTTTCGACGTTTTAAATGACTTCTCTTATAAAAGGCAATGCCTGCTTGTTCAGCAGATCTGGTGCCTTCCCACTTACTGCTTCCCCAGGCAGGTCAAGACAAGTGATGCAGAACAGGCCCTGGGTTTGGCAACCAGGCACTCCTCTAGTGGAGGAGCAGAAGACTGTGCTGTTTTCATTGCTTCCACATCTCTGCAAATCCCCACACGAGTGTGTTTCCAAGAGGGGATTCCAAAAGATACACTATCTGACATTTGTGCACAGAACTTTGTACAATGACAGGAGATAAACCTACAAAGCATGCCTAGAAAAGGAGCAGTATGGCTATTAGAAACATGGCTTGGGAGATGGGGAAAGGGGCTATAAAGCACAGCCATCCATGACTCTTAAGCTGTTCATATCCACACCACCTTCTGAACAGAGAGAAGGGTTTGCTACTAAACCTTTCACTTGTCCCTCACCTACCAAACATAGACTGTTTTACATACTAGGAAAGTAATAACTTTATCTGCTGGTTTCACAACCCAAAGCAGACATTTTTAAAACCGGTCATCGCAATGCTTGGGTGAGCCAGAACCCATCCTTACTTGTCAGAAATAGTCTCTATGGAAAAAGGAAGCAGTTGGAAGCAGTCCTGAATCACAATTACTGAAAGCTGTGTTTATTCCCATGGGGTTCTGACTTCTGAGCCAAGATTTTCTCACTGGCTGCACAGCCTCCAGCTCCAGAGCATGTGCTGAGGGTGGGGCCCCTGCAAAAGGCCAGTGGGAAGAAAGGCAGGACTGCCCAGTTCCACTCTTTCTACAGGACACAAAATCCCATCACCTTACCTAGCACCTGAGGCAAGGCATTCCTTTGGAGGGCGGTAAAGTCAGCCCCCACAGAGATCTGGGAGAAATGGCTACCCGCTTGAAAATACACAAGCATATTTCAAAATCCACATTTTATATTTTCTTAAATAGAAAATAAAATCCTTTTGCTCTAAAAGTAGATGACTGAGTTGATAAAAATGGGTGCAATTTTTTTAAAATTGAAAAACATATACTCCCCCCAAGTGGGCCACCCTCACAGCTTCCCTGTGGCCAGTTTCCTCACAGATTTTATGCAAAAGTCAGCACACATCTTTTTCTTCCTCCTCCTCTCATTTGAGACCCAAATAGAAACACACTTTACCCACCATTCTGCACCTTACTTTTTTTCACTTAATACATCTTAGAAACAGCTCCTTACTAGCACAATCAGACCCATGTCATTTTTTTTTTAATTAAATGGGAGGAGGGGAGGCAGAAAGACAGACTCCCCACATGTGCCCAGACTGGGATTCACCTGGCAAGCCCCCATTGGGGCAATGCTCTACCCATCTGGGGCCCACTGCTTTGCTGCTCTGCAATCAAGCTATTTTTAGCACTTGATGTGGAGGTCACCTAGCCATCCTCAGTGCCTGGGGCCAACTCCCTCAAAACAATTGAGCCATGGGGGTGTGTGTGTGTGGAGAAACAGATGGTTGCTTCTCCTGTGTGCCCTAACCAGGAATAGAACTTGGTATATCCTCATGCCAGGCTGACGGTCTACCACTGAGCAAACTGGCAAGGGCAATGTCATTCTTCTTAATGCCATGATTTATGCCAAGGGTTGGCAAACCACAGCTCATGGACCAAATCTGGCCAGCTGACTATTTTTTGCTTCATATTAATTTTGAAATATCCCCTAATTTTTGTGAGTAGTATATCTTAAGGGGTCATAGCATGTTTACTTGTTCATTCATGTATTATCTAGTTACTCGTGAGCCACAAAGGTTCCTCCTGAGTAGCTGCAGCAGAGACTACTATTATGGTCTGAAAAGCCTAAAATATTTACATCTTACCCTTTATAGGAACTGTTTGCTGACCCCAGTGCATGCCAGTGTATCGATGTATCAAAATGAAATGTATTTAATTTACTTGTTCCCTGTTGATGAACATTTATTTCTTAAAATTCCTTAAGAATAACTCTAACTGTTGAGAGACATTAAGAAGGATGAGGAAAGAAAGAGCAGGGAGTAAGCCAGGAAGGGGCTGGCAGGAAGAAGCAGGCTAAAAGAGGGAACTCAGGGTGATTGAGCTCTAACCTCCCAAAGTGTTACTTCCTCTTTTCAGAGGAAGTAAAACGGGAACTGTATGTAGGTCCTTTGATAAGAGGAAATTCCCCTTTGCTATATCAAAGTTACTCCCTGTATTTGTGTTTTTCTAAGTTAGGCAAAGCTGCCTGAAGCATACTCTGACCAAATTAGGAAGCAAGCAGGCTGATGTCTCAGCTGGTCACCACATGGCCACAACGCCCAAGCATGCGTAGACAATGACGGATGAGGAAGGAGAGACTCAGTCCAAGAAGGAAATGCTATTTGCTCAAGAAATTAGTCTCATAAAAATTACACTGAACAAGAATTAATGATTGTTCATAAAGACAAAATTCACTTGCTGCTGATGATAAAAAAACAGTCTGCAAGGTTTTCACAAGGAAAGAATATGTGAGGTACACAGTGGAGACAGTCTTTTGGGCACTGTCCTGTTTATTCCAAGGGCAGTGAGGGTCTTGAAAAGTACCAGAGAAAAATATACCAATTAGCTCTTTGATAGATAAATAAGCTATTCAGTTTTACACTGTTGAGAAAAAAAAATTTTTAAGTCATGCTAAAAAGGAACTGTGTATACCTTCCATTTGACAAGTGCCTACTCAATTGCTTTATATACTGGAATGGTAAAGTTTTAAACTAGTCTTACAGTTTCCAACAAGGTCTAGGAATGCAATACTGAATCATTCATTCAGAGGGGGTTTCTGCACATTGCTACTCAAGTGATATCTTCTTTCAGGAATGGCTTCTGAGTTAACTTTTGATTCTGAGCCAATGAGCTCAGAATCTATTCTGACCACCAGTACTATCTGGGTAATAAAATTTAACCTTGAAAAATCCTTGCTTTCCTACCAAATTTCCAGACCAGCAAGATTCTTGGACACGGATTTTATTCCCCTAGGAATGTGCCTGGTTGGGTTCCAGCATCCATTATGAGATCAGACGTGCAGTTACAATCAAGGTGATTTTAAACAACAAATCTCCGTTCTTTATAGGAAAAACTAAGAGAGCCAGGCTAAAAGAGGTGGGCACTGTTCTTGGCTGAATCTGAGATGCTGCTCTCCTCAGCACGGAAGGCAAAGGCAGAGGCCCAGGGCAGAAATCCACATAGGTGGCCACGGGGCTCCTATTGAAATGACATTCTCCGTGCTGCCACTCAGTCTGTGTCGTGCTGGGATCCTGGTTTCTTCACTAGGTTGCAAGGGTCAAGAGTTTTGCAGCCACTGTCTCCAAAGTGCTCTAAGTGTTGTCAAAATAGCTGTTTGCTTTTTACTTGCTCCTGTGTTGACTTTGTGTTTATTTACAATCACCTAAAGGAATCATGAATTTTATATGTAACACTACAAAGAATACAGGGGTGGGCAAAAGTATGTTTATAGTTGTGAGTATGCACAAGTTTACTCTTGTATTATTTATTTATTATTGTATTGTTTATTATTATTACCTACTTTTGCCCACCCTTGTAGATACATTCTGAAAGATCCTGAGTGAATGACCCGCAAACCCACCAATTAAAAACTGTATTTCTATTGTAAAGGTTTCTATGACTCGCCACCACTAACTGAGTCAAACTATACCACTGGACCACCAAGGAGACAGGTTAGAGAGCTACACCTGAGCCCAAGTCCACGTATAACTGGAAGATGACGTTCGAGGTTTCCTCAAGCTGTCTGACCCTGGCACTGAACCTCTTCCTTCATCTGCCCAGAGAGGGTATGTGGCTATGTGACCTCTAGGACTGCTTATGAGCCCAGCATCTGCAATTACAAGTGGAGAGAACCAAATGCCCACAGTCTGGAACGACTGGAGATGTCATACAGCTCCTTGTAACAGGGTTCGAACAACACACTCATGTGTCGCAGGCAGTGTGAGGTGTGGATGCCTCCGCAACCTGCTGTACTGCACTCTGCCGCCAGCCCGCCCACCCGCCCGGAGCGAGGGCAGGCGGGCCATGCAGCGCAGTGAGGCTCCGTCCCTGGCCTCTCTTCTGCTCTCTCCCTGCCCTGGAGGAACGGCAGCTCTGCACGAGCTCCACTGCCCTTTTATGGTAGAAAATGAACTGCATGCCCAGCAGTGGAGCCGAGAGAGATGACAGAACGGAAAGTTGTCATTTGTTGTGGGTTTGGCGGTGAGAACAGTGTTCTCCCCTCATCCACCCCTGGATGGGCAGTGCACGCCAGGCCTCAGCAAGGGAAAGCAGAGCCCCGCCAAACTGCTCCCAGATGCAGCCCTCTCCTGCCTTGCCTGCAAAGGGATATGTTTAGCTATAAGCATCATCAAGCCTTATTTTCGTGGAAGTGTACATTTTACAAAACAAGGTATAATAAGGCCATTCGTGTTCTGCTGAAAGATCTAAGCAGAGCTGCGCCAGAAAACAGGGTTCCAGTCAGACTGCATCCAAAAAACAGACTTCACTTCCTTACACAACGAGGACACAGGACTGCAGCTGCGTAGGGAGGAGAGCTCACTCTGAGGGGGCAGTGTCTTCGGCTGTGGCCCAGCCCAGCCTTGATCCCTGTCTCCCGGTCCAGTTCACAGGGACAGGAGAGTGGTCCTGAACTCCAGCTAACTACATTCCCGAGGAGAACACACTAACATCCAAGCCCTTTTGGTAACAAACACAGTGCCTTAAACTGTTTGCATTTTTGTCAGGAGGCCCACAGAAAAAAAAAAAAAGCAGGTCTCTCAGCAGCTGGAAAAACATGTTGCAAAAGGAGAATTAGGCAATTATCTGTATACACACCAGAGTTAGTGAAATTAAGCTTATCTGAGAAAGAAATTAAGCTTATCCAATATACTTTCAGCTGGAAAACAAGTCTTTTTCAATGGGTGGGGTAAAACACTTGTAATGGCTGCATGATTTCTCCCATGTTTAAGGTCCCCGAGGACTACAACCACGGCCAGCCATGGAACTGCAGCGAAGCGGCAGCTGTGGAGAGGCCAAGTCTCCTGTTCTTCCGCAGCAGCAACGTGGCTCCCTCCAACACGCCACTCACTCTGCCTGCAGGCTGCACGCCAGGGACAGCCACCACAGGAGGGAGCAGCAATGCAAGGCAGCCTCCTGGACATGTGCCCACTCTGTGCCCACCGTCAGCCGTGGGCGGGCCGCCCCACCACCACTCCTGACTGTTGCTGTGTCTCCCCTGCTGCCCAGCCAGCCCCCAGGAGACCCGTGTCTGCAGGCCAATGCAGTCCGGCCGAGGCCCCCTGGAGAAGGGAAAAGAACCCCAGCAATACCTGTGCCAGCACACAAAGGAGCCCTGGCGCTGGGATCTGGTAACCCAGGTCTTGGATCACCAGGTCACAAGAAGTGACCCATTATAACCAACCTTACAAGAGATGCTTATTCCCCTAACATCCTGAAAAGACTCTCTCCCCAACTCCCACTCCTCCCTTCTGGCTCTACAAGGTCCACCCTCACCAGATAGCACTCTGATCAAACGGTCCCTACGTTAGGCCTGCAACAGCTCCCTGGAGTGTCTGGGATCAGGTCCACTATCCTTGCCCTGCTCTGCAAAGCCTTCTCTCTGAGGTCCACTTATCTCCTAGTCCCATTTCCGCCTGCTGTGTCACACTTGTCTACTGGCTGACCCTTCACACATCTTTGCTTGAGTCACACTCAGGTCCTGGAGTACTTTCTCTATATCTCCACCCATTAGGTCCGATCAGGCCTTAGTCAAGCCAAGACCCAGTTCAGTTCTTTCATGAAATATTTCCCAATCGTGCCAGATCACAGTGACTGTCTCCTCCTCTGACTGCCTATAGCCGTCACCATCCCTATCTCACTACTTAACTGTCTGCACCGAAGCCGGCCTCCCTGCCCAGACCTCAGGTTAGGGCGGTGACCACCCCTCTCATAGTTCTTCAGGCACAGCACTTAGTAAATACCTCTGAGCAAGTGGCTAAATTCCAACCAAAGCAGTGACACCCCCTCTGTCTCGGTACAGCCTGTGCCGAGCGGGTGGCCACTGAATGTGTTCAAAGAGGTAGGAAATGTGAGGGAGGCCGAGGGGCAAGACCTTCATAAGATTCTCCTGTACGATGACCGGGCAAAGGTTTTTAGGGAAAAGTGAGTCTAGAGAAAAGAAAAGGGGATGAAAGGAAAGGACCTGAATGGCAGGCAGGGCCTGGTGGTAATGGGGCGCCTACCTAAAGAAAAGGTCCAAGCTGAGAGAGGTGAAGTTAGGTCAGAGTGGGTGCTGGCCTGGGGGGGGGGGCAAAGGTTTTTAGGGGAAGCAAGAGGGCCTTAGAGCTAAGACAACTTTGATAACACAAGAAACAGCCACAGGAGATGCTTTCAGCTGCAAAATCTGACAGAAGAGAGGACAGAAAGGCAAAAGGACAAGCTGTCGTCAAAGACAAGAGAAGAAAAAATTGCAATCTATCTCACTCTCTTTGGGCTAGAATCTGGATCAGCTTCTCAGACACAGGGAGCTTTTGAAACTTAAATACTTTTCATATGAACTTCTAATGGGAAATAAAACTGAAAAGTGCTTTTATGAGGCTATAGGGATTTGATCTGAGAAATTCCCTTAGCTTATTTCTCTTTGAAAACCAAATGCCAATGCCAGTTTGAAAACCCTGAGTATTCTCAAGTCATAGGCTCAGGACTAGAAGGACTAGAAAGGTCACCCGGTCTCTCTACCTGGCCTTGAGACCGGACTGCATCCTGGAAGTCAGGCTAGAGCAAGGGGCCTTTGGCCGGCTGTCTAGGAGCCTCCAGACAGTGGTCTGCACCGGGACCCAGGCCCCTGGAGCCTACTTGCTGCTTATATCTTGGATTCCTTATGAGGAGCTGAAGTCTGTTTTCACAGAGAAGTTGGAAAACACCAACCAGGTCACCAGCACATCTTTAGAAGAACCTTATACAAGTAGAGAAACTACCCATGAAGCCTCCACTCCTCCAAGCCCTTTAATCTTCCCACAAATAGCTGTTGACATTTTTCTGTTGTTACACATTTTTCTCGTATCTTAAAAATGTAACCATGTCACAAAATACGTAAAACACTTGAATAAGGGTCTTTCCAGGTCCCAGGAGTGAGGTACCTTGAAACAGCAAAGCAACATAAGGTAAGAGCACAGATATAGAATGTCAAACAAACTGAGATTTCTTTAGTTGGTGTGCTTTACAATTAACGTTTTATGTCAAGGCACATATGAGAAAGCAATCAGTGAATAAGCTGCCGCAACTATGAGTTGATGCTTCTCATCTCCCTCCCTGTCAGTCTGTACCTGTCTATTGTCCCTCCCTCCCTTCCTTCTCTCCTTAAAACAAACAAATAAATAAAAATTAACTTTTTATTATGAAATAATTTAAACATATTTAAAAGATAATATAATGAACCCCACGTACTTATCACTTACATTCTTTTAATAAAGATTTTATTTACTGATTTTGGAGAGAGGAGAGAGGGATAGAAAGGGAGGAGGAGCAGAAGCATCAACTTGTAGTAGTTGGTTGTCTCATGTGCCTTGGCCAGGCAAGCCCGGCGCTTTAAACTGGCGACCTCAGCGTTACAGGTTGATGTTTTATCTACTGCACCACCACAGGTCAGGCCACTCACATTTTTTTTTAAAGTACTGCTTAAAGCCAGACATTTACATTTATTTATTTATTAGATTTTTAAAGTTTTACTTATTTTAGAGAGGAGAGAGAGAGAGAAGGGGGGAGAAGCAGGAAGCATAAACTCCCATTACGTCCCTTAATCAGGCAAGCCTGGGTTTCAAACCAGTGACTTCAGCGTTCCAGGTCAACACTTCATCCACTCGCACCACCACAGGTCAGGCTCACTTAGATTTAATAATTATCAACCCATGGCCCACCTTATCTTATCTAGACCCTATCCACCCTCCTATCTTCTTTCCCGCTAGTATAATTTTGAAGTAAATCCCAGATCATACTTTATTTCATTTGTAAATATTGCAGGTTATATCTCCACAAAATACGGACTCTTAGAACTGACCTATCATACCAAAATCACGTCTGAAAACACATAAATAACAGTAAGTAAGAAAGCTCTGAATTTGACTCCTGATGTCACCTGCTAGGTGTGTGACTTACATCAGATAAAAAACAGCAAGTCTTTAAAACCTGAATTCTATTGTCAGGTACTCCAACTTCCATTTGTGTTTTTGTGTGTGACAGAGAGAGAGACAGACAGAATAGACAGGAAGGGAGAGAGATAGGAAGCATCAATTCTTCATTGCAGCTCTTTAGTTGTTCCTTGATTGCTTTCTCATATATGCCTGACTGGGTGGCTACAGCACAGCAAGTGACCCCTTGCTCAAGCCAGCGACCTTGGGCTCAAGCCAGGGACCATGGGGTCATGTCTATGATCCCACTCTCAAGCCAGTGACTCCGTGCTCAAGCCGGTGACCTTGGGTTTCAAACCTGGGTGCTCTGCATTCTAGTCCGATGCTCTATCCACTGAGCTACCCCTGGTCAGGCTCCATTTGTTTTAACTACGATGTGAAACGCTCACTTCAAGGAATCCTGACTGAATTTGCTCTTTTTGGCAGAATGGCATCTAGCTTTGGGTTGTGCTCCTCATCGCAACCTCAGAGGACTGGACTTAGTTCCTCAGCATGGCTCTTTTGAATTACCAAGGTGATTTTGAGTCTATCTTCTCCAGGGACATTAACACATAGTGCAGAGAGAGAGCACACAGCTGCCATTTAGTTTCTAAAGAGAGCGCAGGGCTGGCTCCTGAATTGGTTACAGAAAGGACAGTGGGTTTGGGCAGTCAGTCCCACTTGGAACAGTACACTGGCCACAGATACACGCTTTTCTATCCGTGGTCTCGGAGAAGGTTATTGACTTCTGGGGACTAGACAGGTGATAGGCCCTTCTCATTCTCTGTCTGCTTGTGGGGAAGACACAGAGGAGTAAAAACTATTTACATTTCTCAGCCACCACAGAGCAATCAGAAAATGACCTTGAATTCAACAGTAAACATAAGAAATTCCCTCCAGGGGCAGCATGAGCCTAGGCTTCACTCTGATTCTGCTGACTGTTCTCTGAACACTCCTCTTCACTATAGCTTCCCTCACACACATTCCTCCTCCCTGACACAGGCACCTATGGGGATACAGGGTGTTTTCATGTTTGTGTTATCACCATAGCAACAATTTCTCTTCCACCTGGAAGTCGGGAAGCCCTGCAGTGCTCTGTGCTGAGAATGCAAAGAGGGTATACTATTGCTCTGCACTCCAACACACATGTGTGCGCACACTCCTTTCTCAAGGACACCACAATGAGAATCACTAAAACAAATTAAGATGCTGACACCTGGTAACACATAATTAGAGTAAAGACAAAAAGAATGACTCTGTAAAAGATATATTGTAGATACCAATTCTTGAAGGATTTTTGATGTGAGACTTCTAAAGACTCTGAATCAAAGTGTACCTCTCCTTTGATGAGGCCACAGGCACAGAAAATGCCATGAAGTTATTTTAGCAAAACATATAAAGGCACTAAACAAGTAATGTGCGGTTTCCAGAAGCAGAGGCATTCAAAGCTTATGACCCAGTATGGTTTGTGAACAGGGACAGGCTGTGATGAGACTGATAAATGGTGGCCACAAAAACCATGGAACAGGGTCAGACTTCTCCTTTAATGAAGTGCCCATACAAACCTATTTTCTTTAAGTACTACAGATAGTATATTTTAGTAGAGACCAAAACGAGAGAGACAAGGACGCCTGTCCATCCTTACAAGGACAGTGAAAGGTGACAGCCCCCCCCTCCAGGCTTGCCTGCTGCACTGGAGGGAAGTGGGGTGGTGAGGACTCAGAAGGTCGTCAGTGCCCACCCAGGAAGACAAAAAACATTACCTGTGAGTCACTGAGACAAACCAACGGGTTTTTAATCTTCATTTTGCAACTGATTCTGAGTTCTCCAGCAAAATGTACTATCATTTTTGTTTCTAGGCCCTTCCTGCATTAACCTCTTTGAACATCATTCTTGAGATACCAATCTTTTTTGGATAGGGATAAAGAAAAAAATGAATGAGAACCCTGAGAGGAGGGAACACAGAAGTGCTATGAACTGGGCAACTGAGACTCTGGAGGGCAAACCCACAGGCGGCCTGCTTTAGGACACAGCTCTCCACAGGGTAGCACAGGGTCCTTCTCTGAACTGCAGAGTGCGCTAAAGTGAGAGCGATTCTTTCTTTTTTTTTTCTTTTTTGTGGCAGAGAGAGAGAGTCAGAGAGAGGGATAGATAGGGACAGACAGGAAGGAAGAGAGATGAGAAACATCAATTCTTCATTGCGGCTCCTTAGTTGTCCATTGATTAATTTCTCATATGTGCCTTGACCAGGGGGCTACAGCAGACTGAGTGACCTCTTGCTTGAGCCAGCGACCTTGGGCTCAAGCTGCACTGCGCCACCGCCTGGTCAGGCAAGAGTGATTATTTCTTAAAGAACATACTGGTTAGAAAGAAAACTTAGCTTCAAAAGTCTATCCACTTTACACTGTAGTATGCTAGTAAGAAATGAGTTTTCTGAGTATAGTCACGCACTACATAACAATCTGGTCACCAACCAAATATACAGTGGTGGTCCCCTAACACTGTAATGGAGCTGAAAAATTCCTATCACCTAGTGATGTGATGGCACAGGGCAATGCATTACTGACATGTCTGTGGTGATGCTGGAGCAGACAGACCTGAGGCACTGCCAGTCACAGAAGTGTGGCACACACAGTCATGTGCGGTGCACACTTGGTAACAAACGACCGTGCTACTGGCTTATTATGTGTTTACTCTACTATACTTCTGATGGTTATTTTGGAGTGCACTTTCTAGTTATAGGTATTAAAAGTCTGCTGTGAAACAATATGCCATGGTATATCAGCAGCAGTCTCCTCACACATCCTGTGCTTACTGCGGCTCTTGATCGCATCATTTTCTCACCCTTGATTTAATCTCATGACGTCCTGTACAGTAACCTGCACAAGTCTGTAGCCCAGGAGCAGCAGGTCCAGCACCGGGCTGAGGTGTGAGGTGGGCCGTGCCATTCAGGTGTGTGAGTGCATGCTATGATGTCTGCTTGACAAAATCACCTGGAGACACATTCCTCACAATGTGTCCCTGTCCTTAAGCAGCCCACAACTGGACATGATTTTGGAAAAACTGTAAGGTAACGGAGGAGTCATCTTCTGGTCCCTCATATGCCCACTTCAGGGCAACTCCATGCTCTTACGGTAGCAGGCTGGACAAACCTGGGACAAGTTCCTCCTCTCTAGGACTTCCTTTCCCCACCTGGGCCGGCACGGCATCTGCACATATGTCAGCACCGGTATCTGCCTTCCTGTCCCCTGACTGAGGAAATACTGGGTAGTGGAGTAAGCACTTTACCTACTTCATGCCTTCAACTCCCCCACACTCAGCTTCCTGAGATACAACTGACATTTCATTTACTTTGCCCCGAAGCCCTCTGATGGAGGTACAACACTCTCATTTTACAGACAGAAAATGTGGCTCAGGGAGATGATGTGTCTACCCAGACCACAAAGCCACGAAGTGCAAGAGCTAGAATTAAAGCATGAACAGGGTGGAGGGTATGTGTGTAAACATACAATGTGGTGCACAGACATGGGTTATAGAAATGGGCACTTGAAACAGGAATCATTATGTTAACCAGTGTCACCCCAACAAAATTAGGAAAAAAAAAAGCATGAGCAGGTTCAATGTCAAAATCCCTGCCTTAACCACTGGGAAAGATTGTCTGTCTCCTTAGCTGCAGTGTGTGAGCCACGATTTCTCTAATATTCAAGCATACTGCTGGACCCAGAGTTGTGCATCAATAAATACTTCAAACATACTGTCTTCAAAACAGCTCACAAAACAGAGAACTCGCTAATCAAGACAAACGAAAGGATTTTTCCCAAGCAATGCCGACAGAGAAGAAACTCGAAGCCTCTTCATTCTGAACTGAATAGGAAATTCTACGATTTGTCTATGGGGAAGATGGCAACATTCTTTTATTTATTTATAAAATGTTTATTGTATTGACTTTAGAAGAAGAGAAAGGTAGAGGGAGAGAGACAGGAATATCGATCTGCTCCTACATGTGCCCTGACTGGGGATGGAACTGGCCATGGGGAACCTCTGTGCCATGGGAAGATGCTCTAACCAACTGAGCTATTCAGCCAGGGCAAGGTGGCAATATTTTAACCAACTTTTCTTCACTGGGTGAGAAAAGCAGCATCAGAATGCTCTTTAGGGGGCAAAGCATCAGAAAGTAGAGCCCACACTGACAGCTCAGCCTGCCAGACCGCTTGGCTTAGAGGTGCACTCCACCACCTGCAGAGGTCACCAGTCAATCTCTGGAAGTTTCAAGGGGAAGAATCTGAGGGCTGCACCAGCTCTTGGGAAGGCACCATGGGCAGTGCCACCCGTGCCAAAGCACCAGTCCGCTAGCCTCTTCTAAGGCAAGTCATGAAGGAGAGGCAGTTATTTTCACCATTCAATGCTCAAATCAAGGGATAAATAAGACGAAATATAGAAATAAAAAGTATGGCCCTGGCTGGTTGGCTCAGCAGTAGAGCATTAGCCTGGCGTGTGGAAGTCTCGGGGGTCGATTCCCAGCCAGGGCACACAGGAGAAGAGCCCATCTGCTTCTCCACCCTTCCCCCTCTCCTTTCTCTCTGTCTCTCTCTTCCCCTTCCCGCAGTTAAGTCTCCATTGGAGCAAAGTTGGCCCAGGCACTGAGGATGGCTCCATGGCCTCTGCCTCAGGTGCTAGAATGGCTCCAGTTGCAACGGAGCAACGCCCCAGATGGGCAGAGTATCGCCCCCTGGTGGGCATGCCGGGTGGATCCGGGTCAGGTGCATGCAGGAGTCTGTCTGTTTTGGGTAGATATTTATTTCCTTTTTAAATAAGCACTGCAAATAATACCAGATAGGGTATTTATTTGACTTTTATTGGGAAGGTAGAGGAAGCAGTATTTGTCTTTGTTGCTATTATTCTTCATGGAAACACACACCCTCTCTCTGAAAGATTCAGGTTCTCTAATCACAGTGCTTGATATGTGACCATGTCAAGTAAGGAAGTGTGTATAATTATCAGCCCAATCTCTCAAGGACCTAGAAGGCGTAAGGTGAACAGATTCATTACACTGTTTCTTATGGGGAATTTTAAAGAGTGGAAACTGACAAAAAATTTAAGACAAAATAAGAGTTAAATCCTGAAACCTCAATGCTACAACGCCAGCTCTACTCAGTGCTTAATGGAAGGGTGGCTCACGGGGACAGTATTTGGGGGTAGGGAGGCTTGCATTTGGGTTCTTAGCTCCATAATTTACCATCATCTGACTTTACCCTTCAGTGTCCACTTCACAGGGTGGCTGTGGGGACCGATGGGAGTGAGGGCTCTGGCTATCACTGTGACCTGAGGTCTTAAGCTATCCAGCCCAAACCCTCCGGCTCTGAAGAAAGCACCTCAACTTGAAACAGGGTCAGGCCCAATCTCAGAAAAGGAACCACCCCCCTTCTTTTGTGGACTTGCTTATGCAGCATGGACTTCCACACCAGTAAATGAGCCTGCATTTAGGGCTATAAAACTCCTTTTGTTACCTAGACATTTGGTTCTCATCAATGTTACCTCCTGAATAACGATTCTCCCTGAGAGTAGAAACAAGAGGATCAAGCTTCATTCATATTTACATAAATGTAAAGGCCTGTGCTCAGCACAGGACTCAGCTGACTGGCTGGGGCTCAAACTATAGTGCTGCTAATAAGTGCCAACCAACCACTGTCACAGCTGGAGGCGCCCGGGCACTGACAGCTGGTCCAGACTCATTTACATTCTCTTCACGCAGCCATTCAGCTACTGTAGGCGCTGCAGATGCCTGTTCTTTTAAAGCAACAAATTCGTTCATTACAGATGTTAATTCTGGTTATATTTCACTTTTGTAGAGTCAATAACACTGAATGCTAGAAGGATAGGAAGGAGCCAGGAAAGGGTGGAAAAGATAAGTAGGGAAGAGAATTAGTGGGTAAGAAAGATACATTAAAAACAAATACAAGTGACATCCAGAAAGAGATGAGTAATTACACATTCACATTCTCAGGCTCCCCTAAAAGACAGCAAGCTCAGTGTTCTTTAGTTACTCTCATTACCACTTGGTGGCCTCCCTTCTTTAGCACGTACTTTGTGAATGCTCAGACTTCCACCTTAAGGTCCTGGCTACCTTTCCGGAAAGCTCTACTTTATGGAGCAAAGTAATGGTTCTGAAAAGAAAAAAGGCTCGACAGGGAATCTTTTTACCCTAAGAATAAATATTCCAGAAACACTGCTTTCAAATTTCCTTTTCTCCAACACTAAAGTCTCCCATACCCAACACATCCAATTAATTCCTAAGAGCAACACGTGAAAACAAACTGAAGAATCCTTTATCTGAGGATACAGGAGTGGGGTGAACACTGATTGCCTTAACAAAGCATTTTAAAACATCAACGAAACAAAGACTCTTTCCTCATTTCATCAGAGATATAGAGTCTTATTCTTCAAGGTTTCAGGGAAATGATTGTAGGCATTGAAACCCTAACATAAATGTCTTGTCTCAGTGACAAGTTCCTGGAAATCTAACTAGAGTTCAGATTACTGGCAAAGCCACTACATTGAGGAAGCTGATGCCCTTAGTCTCACACAGGCCAAAATTAGCTTGTGGTTCATTTCTTATACCTTAGAAATCCTCCAGGATTAATGGATGGTTTAGTCACCTTGCTGAAGAGAAAGGATGCCATAAGGAGAATTTGTACAGTGAAAAAGGCAAAAGCATATACTGAAACTTGCCTGACCTGTGGTGGCACAATTGTAAAGCATCAACCTGGAGTGAGGTCACCGGTTCAAATCCCTGGGCTTGCTAGATCAAGGCACATATAAGAAGAAAGTATAAACTTTCCCACTCTCCACCCCTCCACCCCCGCCTTTCTCTCTCTCCTCTCTTTAAAATCAATAAGTAAAATCATAAAAATAAAAAAGCATATGCCCAGACACTGACATCTTTGACATTACATTCTGAATGCTCATAGTGGTTTGCTTTGGTACTAAGCCTAAAAGAATTCTGTCGATTCTGCTTACAAGATAATGTTTTGCTGACGCATACTTTAAAAATGCCCAAGAGAAAAACTTTTCTCATGAAGCATCAGTGCCACCTAGTGGCAACTCTTTCCATAGCTCGTAATAAAGCTGAACCTTGGCTATAATTTTATTAAGCTCTTCCCATTCAAAAGATAACGTGGACCTGACGAGGTGGTGGCGCAGTGGATAGAGCGTCAGACTGGAATGTGGAGGACCCAGGTTTGAGACCCCGAGGTCGCCAGCTTGAGCATGGACTCATCTGCCTTGAGTAAGACTTACCAGCTTGAGCCAAGGTTGCTGACTCGAGCAAGGGGTCACTCAGTCTGCTGTAGCCCCCGGTCAAGGCACATATGAGAAAGCAATCAATGAACAACTAAGGTACTACAATGAAGAACTCATCTCTCTCCCTTCCTGTCTGTCTGTTCCTTTCTCTGACTCTGTCACAAAAAAGAGTGGAAACTTCTCTGCAATCTGCTGTCACTGCCTCAGGTTCCCATGAGACAGAGTTTTCACTTTATTTTTCCTGGTAAGCTAAATACCAGAAGACCTTTCCCTAACAGTAGGAAGCAAGCCCAGAACACGAATGGTATTATCCACAGGTGAGGGTCAAGTTCTGAAGCATACTATACAGTGTGTCCATAAAGTCGTGGTGCACTTTTGACCGGTCATAGGAAAGCAACAAAAGACGATAGAAATGTGAAATCTGCACCAAATAAAAGGAAAACCCTCCCCAGTTTCTGTAGGATGATGTGGCAGCATGTGAGCATGTGCAGATGATGACGTAACACCGTGTATGCAGTGGAGCAGCCCACGGCCATGCCAGTCGGGATGTGGACGGTACAGAGAAAGTTCAGTGTGTTCTATGGCTCATTAAATTCAAATCTGTGACCAAAGTGCAACTTGAATATTGGTGCGTTTATAACGAAGTGCCACCACATAGGAATAACATTACTCGGTGGGATAAGCAGTTGAAGGAAACCGGCAGTTTGGTGGAGAAACCCCGTTCTGGTAGGCCATCGGTCAGTGACGAGTCTATAGAGGCTATACGGGATAGCTACCTAAGGAGCCCTAAAAAGTCTGTGTGCGTGTGCTCGACAATTACACCTAAGCAAGACTACAGTTCATACGGTGTTAAAGAAACGTCTCTGTTTTACAGGGTACAAACTGCGGCTGTTGCACGCTATCAAACCGGCGAATAGACCCACACGATATGCGTTTGCTACAGATATGCTTCATGAAATCGACAATGATGCAAGATTTTTGCAGAAGATTGTGGTTAGCGATGAGGCGACCTTCCATATCTGTGGACACGTTCATCGCCATAACGTCCGAATATGGGCTGCTGAGCATCCTCATGCCTATCTACGTTGAGTACGAATGTAACACCCCTAAAGTGAACGTGTGGTGTGGCCTGATGCATGATAAGGTGATAGGCCCATTTTTTTTCGCGGAGCATTCTGTGACGGCAAACACCTATCTTGACATGTTGGAACTGTATGCAGTGCCACAATTTCCAGAAGGTGTCATCTTTCAATAGGATGACGCTCCTCCACACTACGCCACCATTGTTCGTGAGTTTCTGGATAGAACATTCCCCCGGCAGTGGATAGGCAGGGGTTCTGTCAAACAATGGCCACCACGATCCCCGGATCTGAAGCCCTCAGACTTTTACTTTTGGGGTTATGTGAAGCAACATGTGTACATTGAACGTTATCAACAACATTAATCACTTAAAACAGAGAATCACAGACATTATTCACTCTGTTACACCAGACGTCCTTACCCGTGTGTGGCAAGAACTTCACTATCATTTGGATGTGTGTCAGGCAACAAATGGAGCCCACATCGAACTGCACTGAATAGGTATGAAACTGGGAGCGTTTTCCTTTTATTTGGTGCAGATATTCCTGTGACCGGTCAAAAGTGCACCATGACTTTATGGACACACTGTATAATGGACAACACCTTATGATGTAAAACATTGTTGAGGATCATAGTAAGCTCTGCATAAACAGTAAGACATACTTTGAACTTAGCAAGATTCAAGTTTTTTTTTTTTTTTTGCAAGATTCAACATTTTTTAAGGTAATCATTTCCCTAAACTCATCTATTTAATTTGGATTAGATTCTAACTGAAATGCTAGCAGCTTTTCTTTAACTCCTCGTTGGCCCCTGCTCCAGTCCCACTGTCTTCACCAGCAACCTGTTGCTTCCGTCCTCTGCCTGTCCCCAGGGCTCTTCAATGCTTCTTACTCTGGACTGCAAAATCTATCTACCTCCACCCTTTATCCTTCCTTCCGTGTTCCTGATCCTAGTCACTTACCAAATGATTATTAAACACTTAGTATGTGCCAGCCATTAGAAAAGAGTTGCATATCAAATACCTCCACACTCAAAACTCAGTACAGGGGGTCCTCGGGTTCCTATAACAGACACATGACATAACCCGATTTTTGATGTAAGTCGAAACACACATGGAACACTTGCGCTTTTAACAGTCCAAAATGGCATAGGTAAGCGCACTGGGGGACGCCAACTCCCTCACTCATTCACCATGTTACTGTGTATTCTTCCGCTGCACACAACACACGCAGTCAGTAAGGATGATGCTAACAGTGTAAGCTGAAACACTCACATCTCAATATATATTTTTTTTTTTACAAATTTTTTTTCTAAAGACTTTTTTTTTCTTTTTATTTTATTCATTTTAGAGAGGAGACACTGAGAGAGAGAAAGAGAGAAAGAGAGAAAGGGGGGAGAAGCTGGAAGCATCAACTCCCATATGTGCCTTGACCAGACCAGTGCAGGGTTTTGAACTGGCGACCTCAGTGTTCCCAGGTCGACGCTTTATCCACCGCACCACCACAGGTCAGGCCACATCTCAATATTTTTAGGTTTTTATGGGAGCAAGCATCATAAACTTGAAATGTCATATGTCGAGACCGTCATAACTTGAGGATCCCCTGTATGTCCAAAACAGAACTGATCTTCTCAAAAATCTTTATTTCTACTGTATTTCCAATTTTGAGTGAATAGCACTGTCACCAACTTAGTGGCCCAAATCAGAGCAGGAAGTCATCTGGACTTCTCCCTACCCTCCAGTCAGAATATTTCCTTCTAACCCTGTCTCCCTCTTATTTTTCAAATCTGCTCTTTTTCTCCACCCCACAGTCAGTGTTGTTTCTCATGATCTCCATCAACCAGGATGTGCCAGGTTTTGCTTTTGGGAACACGTTCAAACTTCAGTATCTCAAAACAAAGACTTATTACTACAAGTCCATCTTGGCAAAGGAAAAGAGACAGTGAACCATATGCTCTTTGTTATTTTTAATTATGGTAAAAAATATATAACATGAAATCCATCCTATTTACATATTCTTAAGTGCACAGCTGAGTGTTGTTAACTACATGTGCATAGTTATATAACAGATCTTTAGAACTCTTGCAATCTTGCATGACTGAAATTTCATACCCACCGCGTGACAATTCCCCCAGCCCCTGGCAACCACTAGCTACTTTCTTCTTCTGTGAGTGACTTCTTTAGATATACCTTGTAAGTGGAATCATACAGAATTTATCTTTCTCTGACTAGCTTATCTCAGCTTAATGTATTTAAGGTTCATCCATCTTGCTGCTTATCTCAGAATTTCCTTCCTTTTTTTATAAAATTATTTATTTATTTTTTTACAGGGAGAGAGAGTCAGAGAGAGGAATAGATAGGGACAGACAGACAGGAATGGAGAGAGGTGAGAAGCATCAATCATTAGTTTTTCGTTGCCATTGTGACACCATAGTTGTTCATTGATTGCTTTCTCACATGTGCCTTGACCGCGGGCCTTCAGCAGACCTAGCCATCCCTTGCTGAAGCCAGCGACCTTGGGTCCAAGCTGATGAGCTTTTGCTCAAACCAGATGGGCCCACACTCAAGCTGGCGAGCTCGGGGTCTCGAACCTGGGTCTTCCACATCCCAGTCTGACGCTCTATCCACTGTGCCACCACCTGGTCAGGCAGAATTTCCTTCCTTTTTAAAATGCTGAATAATAATCCAATATATGAATAGACTATATTATTTTTAAAAAAGATTTTATTTATTGATTTTACAGACAGAGGAGTTGGGGGAGGAGAGAAGTATCAACTCATAGTTGCTTCGCTTTAGTTTTTCATTGGTTGCTTGTCATATGTGCCTTGACCAGGCAAGCCCAGGGTTTTGAACTGGTGACCTCAGCATTTCAGGTTGATGCTTTATCCACTGTGCCACCACAGGCCAGGTTAGACTTTATCCATTCATCCACTGATGGGCATTTAAACTGTTTCCATGCCTTGGTTATTATGAATATAAATGCAATTAACATGGGGGTCCAACTATCTCTTCAGGATCTGGATCTGTTTTTAATTCTTTTAGATAAATATCCAGAAGTGATGCATCATCTGGTAGTTTTATTTTTGAGGACACTCCATAATATTTTCCATAGCACCCGTACCATTTTGCATTCCCCGCCAAAAATGCACAAGGGTTTCAATTTCTCCACATCCTTGATGACACTTACTTTTGTTTGTTTTGTTTTTTACAGTGGCTATCCTAATAGATGTGAGGTAATACCTTACTGTGGTTTTAATCTGCATTTCCTGATGATTAGTGATGATGAGCACCTTTATATATACACGTATTGGCTATTTGCATGTCTTCTTTTTTTAAAATATTTTTAAAAGAAGATTTTATTTATTGATTTTACAGAGAGAGGAGAGAGGTAGGGGAATGAGAACTCATAGCTGCTTCACTTTTGTTGTTCAGATTGTTTGTTGTACGTGCTTTGACCGGGCAAAGTCCAGGGTTTCAAACCAGTGACCTTCGCATTCCAAGTTGATACTCTACCCACTGCGTCACCAGAGGTCATGCACAAATTACATCTTTTAATATTGTGTATTCATTAATATATTTTTATAGTTAAATACTTTTGTCTTTTAAATCCTATACCAGAATTGAAAGTGATTACATCTACATATATTACTATACTCTGTGTTTGTCTATATATAATATTTACCTTTGTCTATATATAATATTTACCTTTACCAGTGAGCTTTATACCTTTATGTGTTTTTCTGTTGGCTATCCATTATCCTTTCATTTGAACTTGAAGGAGTCCCTTTAACAATTCTTGTAAGGCAGGTCTAGTGGTGATAAACTACCTCAGCTTTGGGAATGAAGAAAAGTTATACTGGATACTGTATTCCTGATTGGCAGAATTTTTTTTTTATTCTTTCAGCACTCTGAATATGTCATTAATTTCTTCTGTCCTGCAAGGTTTCTGATGAAAAATTCATTGAGAATTTTATGGGAGCTCCATTGCATATGACAAGTTGCTTTTCTCTTGGTAGTTTTAAACTCTTTGTCTTTGACTTTTGACAATTTGATTATAAGGTGTCTCAGTCCATCCTAATTGGAAAGCATTTGGCTTCTTGAATCTGGATGTCTACTTCCTTCCGTAGATTTTGAAAGTTTCGGTCATTATTTATTTATTTATTTTTTACAGGAACAGAGAGAGAGTCAGAGAGAGGGATAGAAAGGGACAGACAGACAGGAATGGAGAGAGGTGAGAAGCATCAATCATTAGTTTTTCATTGTCGTTGTGACACCATAGTTGTTCATTGATTGCTTTCTCACATGTGCCTTGGCCGCAGGCCTTCAGTAAACCTAGCAAACCCTCGCTGGAGCCAGCGACCTTGGGTCCAAGCTGGCAAGCTTTTGCTCAAACCAGATGGGCCCACACTCAAGCTGGCGAGCTCGGGGTCTCGAACCTGGGTCTTCCATATCCCAGTCTGATGCTCTATCCACTGCACCACCGCCTGGTCAGGCTCGGCCATTATTTTTTCAAGTAAGTTTTCTGACTTTCTCTCCTCCTGGAGTCTCAAAATGCATATACAGCATATTGGTCTGCTTGACAATGTCCCATACATCCCATCACTAAGCTTCCTTTAGGATTCTTTATTTTCTTTTTGCTTCTCTGCTTAATTTCAAATGATTGGTCTTTGGGTTCTTTCTTCTCCTTGATCAAGTCTGCTGTTAAACACTTCTAGATAAATTTTCAATAATTTATTGCACCAATTTTCAACTGGTGTTCCACAAGAGGCACACCAATGTGTCGCAAAAAATTTTAAAACATGCAATACCTGACTAGTTAGTCGGGGACACTACTGACCTCTTTTCCCTTTAACTATCAAATAAAAAAATGACAACAGCCAACACAACAATAGCTCTCTGTTGTGTATGAATCAAAATTATACTTATCTTTTTTGTCATACTATCACAAAATACATATTCTTATGTGTCAAAGAATTTTAGTAATTAGTTCACGTGTACCATAAGATGAAGGTTAGAAATCACTGATTTACTGTACCCTTCAGCTCCAAATTTGTTTGGTTCTTTAGAAATATCTCCTCTTTGTTGATATTTTCATTCTCATCATTTCATGACCGTGTTTCTGAACTCATAGAGTCTCTTTATGATAATTATTTTGAATTCTTCATCAGGTAATTAATATACCTCCATTTCTTTAAGGTCAGTTTCTGAAGATTTTGTTCTTTTGTTGGACCATGTTTCTTCTTGTGCTTGGTAACTTTGTGTTGGAATCCACAGATTTGAGAAAAGTCACCTCTCCTAGTCTTTACAGATGGGCTTTGTTCAGGCGAAGATCTTCACTAATCGGCCTGGCTATGGATTCTGTGAGCCTCTAAAACCTTTTCTGTGGATGTCTTCTTTGGATTTATGTGTACAAATTCCCAGTTGGACAAGTTTTGCTGGCTTCTTTTCCAGAAGTGTGTAATCTGTTGCTCCCTCTGGTGTCAGTCTACAGAGCTGCAGGTTTTCTTCCTCTAAGATGCTTAGCTCTTTTTTGTTCTTAGAGGCCTATCTGAGTCAGGTAAGACAGAAACCAGCCCCTTGCATAGTTTCCCAACAGCTGGATGTTGAACACATGCTCCCATGCTTTCCCTCCTTAGGGAGAAGCCAGGAGTTAGGAGTCTTCTCCAACACTAAGCAGAGAGGAATAGCAATGGCAAGTAAATGTGTGCTAGCTCAAAAACCACTGCCTTTGTTCTCAGTTGTCCCAACCTGGTGCCCTTTCCTGTCTAAATGCAGGACAGATAGAGAGCCAGCACCTTGGGCAGTCCTCTGAGAAGTCTGGAAGTTATAGATGTATTCTCCTGTCTTCTCATTCCCTCCCCAGGGAGAAGTTAGGAGTGTTCTCCCAAATGATCTGGTTGGAGGGCTCCAGTGAGTGAGTTCCATGAGTTTCCTACAGGCTTCATTGCAGTTGGTTTTGCACTGTTTGGAGCACAAGAGCCTCTTAACTAATTTCTAGATTTCTCACAAAGAGAATTGTTTTGTGTACTGATGAATCAGTATTACTGTGGGGATCGAAGGGTCTGAGGCTGCCTATTCTGCCATCTTGTGACTATCAACTATATGTTTTTACACTTTTTAAGCAAGTAACCTATTTCATGTACATTCACATTTCAATGGCCAAAGAAGCTACATTATTATCACCAAGTTCAAAAGGACATGTAAATTTCTCCCGCAGAGAGAAAACAGAATATTTGGTGTGTTTGCCTAGGATCTTATGAGCCTCCTGAGGCTTTTGTGACATCCCAGGTCAGATGTTCCTGACACTCATGGGATGTCATTTCAGATCCGTGTGCATCTCATGCCTGCTTGTAATGGGCTTTGGAAAATAATGGCGTTCCCTTCTCTTTGGCCCTCCAAGCTGTGTATCAGCACTTTTATTATAGAGTCTAATTTGGCATCATACCAGAAAATGCAGTTCCCAGTTCCATCTGGGTAATCCATGCAGACTCCAGATGAGGTGGTGCTGACATGCATCTCTCAAGGGCCAGACAAATATCCTTGGTATTTTATTCCCCTCACCCGTCTGTGTCAGAATGGTGTCAAGACTGCACGGCTCTAGCCCCACCCAGCTCATGAACCTTTCCCTTCACACTCCCAGGACCAGTCAGTTGTCCAGGATGCTCCTGCTCCTTGGGCCCAGAACATCCCAACATCTTTACGTTCATTTCACTCCCAGCTTTTCCCTCCCTGGGCTACTGCCTCCTTGCTCTCTGTATCTTAGGGTGGTCAGTTACTCCGCTTTCCTACTTCCAAGATGCCAGAGACTCTTGGAACAGACTGAGGTGGTGACAAATTATTGAATATATCAGTTATAAGAACACACCCAGATTTTATACAAAAATGTTAATGTTGAAAACACAAGGAACACAGTTTTAGCCCATTTATTTGATTTCCTCCTTCCTTTTCCAATATATTCTTTCACTTCAAGGCAGAGATATATTATTCAATTCTGATCATGCTATTTTAGAAAAATGACTTAAAAGATTACTTGTCTAGGTGCAGTGGTTTCCACCAACTGCCACTATTATCTTTTATTTATTTTTTTAATTTACTGATTTTAACTAAAGAGAAAGGGGGGGGGGAGAGAGAGACGGGAACATCAATCTGTTCCCATATGTACCCTGACCAAGGGAATGAACTGGCAACCTCTGCACTTCAGGATGATGCTCTAACCAAGCGAGCTATCTGGCCAGGGTCCACTATTATCTTCATACAACATCTAACTCTTTCGTGCATCAGCACTAAATTTCTAGCAGCAGTCTGTAGACTGATGGTTGAAAACACTAAGTGGATGCTAATATTCATTAAAAACTCTAAGTGGCTGCCCTAGCCAGTTAGCTCAATTAGAGCGTCATCCCAAAAAGCCAAGGTTGTGGATTTGATCAATGGTCAGGGCACATACAAAAATTAATCAATGAATGCATAAATAAGTGGAACAACAAATCAATGTTTCTCTTTCTCTCCTCCCCTTCTTCTGTCTCATATCAATTAAAAAAACACCTCTAAGTAGCATATAAATGGTTGACAAAGTTTAAGACATTCTTAATTCAAAGAACAGGTATCTAGTTAAAGAGAAGAAATATTTTCAACAGGGAGGTTACTGGATAGCTTTGGTCTCACCTGACACAATCAGTTCTTATGGGAATAGCTGAGTGAATATTCTACCAGACATGACAGAGATGTCAACATGACGCCCAGTTCTTTAATCAAAGAAGTGAGGCTAAAACTTAGAAAATGGCAGGGTGTAAAATTATTTGAGCACAACAGGGTGGTAAAAAGGGAAATCAAGAATAATGCTGACATTGTGGAAAAAACACAGAACTCTTCACACTTCACATTACAATATCTGCCTTTATAGGAAGATGGCATATAACAGAGATCCCGAGCTTTGTGACTACAATTCCACCAGTGGACCCCGTCTATAACCACGTCAACCATCGTTCACAAAATACTGATCTTCATTTGCTTTCACGAAAAGTAGAGCACTCAAACTCTTCTCATGGGTCAGCACGCAGATAACCAGTAGATATCTGTGTCCCTAAGGTAACCCATAACACCATAATTCAAATGTAAACGTAGAAAATATTTTGCCTTCCTACCTTTCGGCAGCGAGGATTGGGACAACTAAACCTCTTCACATCGCTGTCCAGCAGAGCAGGGAAGCTGCAGGAGGGGCACCTAAAGCCAGAACAGCAGAAGGCATGTTACTTAAAATACAAAGCCTGTTGTAGTTCCACAGGACTGTCCATATTATGATGGGAGTTTTCAGCTGAATGGCTACACCTGTTTACTCCTTACTCTTTATTAAAACACAGACTGAGGCTCCCCTTTATTCTGGCTCCATCAGGAAATGTAGGTGCCATTCTGGGTCCTGCCTCAGTGCAAACCATTCAACAAATAATGCCTTTCTGAAAACTCCTCGTACATGTTTCCTTTACTCCAACCCAATGTACAACATTTGTACCTACAAGCCAGGTGATTAAGAGATAGATGCCTAGGAATGTAGGCAAAAATTGGAACTTCGATTTTTCCATTAATAAAATCATTCTTTTAGCCTTACTGGTGGTGGCGCAATGGATAGAGCATCGACCTGGGATGCTGAGGTCCCAGGTTCAAAACCCCAAGGTCGCTTGGCTTGAGCATGAGCTCATCTGGCTTGAGTGCGGTGTTGCCAACTTGTGAGATAATCAACATGATCTCATGGTCACTGGCTTGAAACCCAAGGTCGCACTGGCTTGAGTATGGGGGTTACTGGCTCGGCTGGAGCCCTCACCCCCAGGGTCAAGGCACATATGAGAAATAACAAATGAACTAAAGTACCACAGTTATGAGCTGATGCTTCTCATCTCTCTCCCTTCCTGTATCTCTCTCCAAAAAAATAAAAATTACTCTTTTATTGCTCAGCAAGAAATGCCAGAAAACCTGGGAGATACAACTCTGTTACAGAATTTTCATCACCTGATGCAAGTACTCAGGTAGAGTTTCTAATGGGAATGAGTTGACAGATGACACTCTCTGACTCTGAAAACTCACCTGACAAGCTCGTCAGCGTAGGCTGCAGCGACTTCTTCCTCAGCTTTCCGCTCGTAGTATTTGTACAGGATGGTTTGGGGCAGCACCTTTTCCAGTTCACTGGCTGGGAATGAACATGTGCAGCTGCCTTCCATGCAGCTGAGCTCTGACTAGAATGATGTAACATAGGCAGGCAAAGAGAAAAGGAAGAAAACTCAATCACAGTTTCAGAAAAATGAAAAGCCTCAGTGGTTAAATGCATTTAAAGCAAATAAATTGTGGTTAAGAACACAAGTTCTGAGATGATAAAAATCTCTGACCTCTCTTCTCTAAGAAACCCACTCAGAAAAAGGAAAGCATGAAACAAAAAGTTCATCTTTGATACTCCCAAAGGACCTCTACCAGGCCAAACCACAGTACGTGATGACGGAGAGTGGGCGAGGAAAAACCTTGGCAGACAGGAGGGGAGGATCACAGCTCAGCGTCTGAAATGAAAATATTTATGAGTGGCAAGTTGCTTCCCTCTACAGCCCCTGGAAAGGCTGGAGGTCTAAACATCTTGGAAGGCAGAGATGAGTGATAGGGTGGGAATTGATAGAAAAATAAACTAAAAACTGAAGAATTGTATGAAAAGCCTCCAGTTCCTACCCCCTTCACCTGGAATCAGATGACTAAAACTCTTCCGAGAGAAAGGAGGACAGTCTCTGGCACAGCTGGGTCAGAGGGCTCTGGACTTCATTTTCAAAGTTACTTATAGCAGGCTGAGTCCCCACACCACAGCACTCTGACCTCTGCTGCTCTTGGCCATTTTTAAAGACCCTTGTAATGATAGCTGGCCCACCTGGATAATCCAGGACAATCTATATTAAGGTGATCTGATTAGCAACCTTCATTCCCCTTTGCCGTGTAAGGTAGCATATTCACAGGTACTGCGAATATAAGAAAGTGGACATCTTTAGGGGTGGGGGCATTATTCTGTCAATCATAACCTCTCTGCTCATAATCATTACTCAGTCCTGGACTAAATAACAACTGACTTTAGAATAACTGATGTAGCCTGACCTTTGGTGGCACAGTGGATAGAGCACTACTGGAACACTGGTTGCTAGTTCGAAACCCTGGGCTTGGCCAGTCAAGGCTCATACAAGCAAGCAATGAAAAACTAAACTGAAGCAACTATGAGTTGATACCTCTCATTCCCCCCACTCTGTAATATCAATACATAAAATCTTAAAAAAAAATAATTGATGTAGAGTGATTTAATTATTGATTGTTTACAAAAAGCAATTCTGGTTTTTAATTGTTCATAAAAACAACACAAAACTTTCAATATTATGTTATGCAGGTGTCAAGAAAAACTGACTTTGGAAGGAGAAACAATAATCTTGTATAAAAGAGTTAATGATTTTCATATAACTATAAAATCTTTAAAAAGTCTGTTAAAAATACTAATTTGCACCCCAATGCATTCAAACAGGCTTCAAGAGTCATTCTTCTGGAGCTTGCCCTTCATTTTTCTTACAGATAGAAAAAGGAGAGAAGCAGCAGGTGGCCCTGCAGCAGGAAGGACAGGAGCGTGGAGGAACATAGCTCCCTGACAAGAAACCTGCTGTGCTCGGGACCAGCACAGTCACACAAATCAGACTGTGCAGGAACCACGCACATTCATGTCTTAGCAGAGCTCCACCCAGCCTTTTCACCCTGGGAGAAAAGGCACTCCCAGGAGGCATTCATGCTCGTCCATAAATGTGGTCTCCTCGGACTCCATGAATGGTTCCTACCTGTGGGCCTATTCCCCAGATCCAAAGACTCTTACCTTTCCAGATCCAAAGACTGCCTCCTGGGCATATCTGATGAGACACTCTTTGCAGAACAAGTGAGCGTCTGCACACTGTGTCAGCTCCTCGAATGGAAACTCCCCGTAGCAGCAGCGGCACTCAATCAGCTGGCCGTCCTGCAAGCAGCCACAAACACAGGTGAACTCCTCCTAACACTCGAGGAGATGGCCAGCAGGTTTCATGCCCCCCCCAACCTGAAGTAAAGAGCAACCCCTGGAAGCTATAAAACTATGTTGAGCTGCCTGACCAGGCAGTGGCGCAGTGGATAAAGCGTTGGACTGGGATGCGGAAGACCCAGGTTCGAGATCCCGAGCTCGCCAGCTTAGACCCTGGCTCCAGCAAGGGGTTGCTTGGTCAGCTGAAGGCCCGTGGTCAAGGCACATGTGAGAAAGCAATCAGTGAACAACTAAGGTGTCGCAACGGCAACAAGAAACTAATGATTGATGCTTCTCACCTCTCTCCGATCCTGTCTGTCCCTATCTATCCCTCTCTCTGTCCCTGTAAAAACAAACAAACAAAACAATGCTGAGGTGTTTTCTGCTATGTAAAATGTAGCTTGAGATGCTAGTACAAATATTAATACATAAGGAAAATGAGATTTTCACTTTCTGAGGTATTTTTTTGGTGTCATTCTTTGTTTAATGTTACCATATTCATGAATTCCACGATGCCAGCAGAACTATATACCATCTGCAATCAGATTATATTGCTAACATGACTATAAGAGTAAGAAACAAGTGGCATGATGGATGTTATCTGAAAAGCTTCAAAGTTGGATTTTCCTCTTCTTGTTATAAGACAGTAGTATGAGGTTATACTGCAACCCAAGCTTTACCTTCAGGGACCACTGAAGCTAACTGCAGCAGTAACCACACTGACATTCCACCCATGGACGAAAAGGCAGCTATGTGAGGAGCAGAGAGAAAACAGAACCTGTCTGGCCCTGAGATTACAGAGATTGCTTTCTATCTCTAAGTGGTATCTTGGTTCTAAATTTTCCCCTAAGAGTTATGCAATGGATTCTAGGCAGCGTTACTTAACAGAAACACATCTCTCATCATCTCCCCTTCAATTCTCATGCAGTCTGGTATTAAGAATGACAATAAAGCCTGGCCTGTGGTGGCGCAGTGGATAAAGCGTCAACCTGGGAACACTGAGGTCGCCCGTTCAAAACCCTGCACTGGGTTTTGGCACATATGGGAGTTGATGCTTCCAGCTCCTCCCCCGTTTCTCTCTCTCTCTCTCTCTCTCTCTCTCTCTCTGTGTGTCTCCTCTCTAAAATGAATAAAATAAAAAGAAATTTTTTAAAAAAAGAATGACAATAAAGTTTCAAGTATCTGACTGTAATGTGGTTACAAGCTCAGGAGATCAACAGGAGTTTATCCAGGAACCAAGGTGCTAACAAAATGCTGAGAAAATGTGATAAGAGAAAACAGCTCATGAAAAATACTAGAATAAATGATTTAGGTGAATTTTCAAGATACCTTTTGATATTGTTCTTCATTCATCTGCAGAGCAAGCAAAAAGTCTTCATGCTGAGGAACAAAAAAATCAGACATGCAGATACAAATTTAGTAAAGATGCTACAAACCACTTAGAATTTATTTCCACAGACATAAAAGAACAATTATTAATAGTCATCTCTACAGTTACATGGTTTAGCAGTTTAAAATTTACTTTATCAAATTTTGACCCTCAAAAACATCTTTTCGATACTCTGAAAAACATGGGGAAAATGTGCAAAGTGCTTTTGCTGCACCCTGGCCACGACGGTCGTCTCAAGGAGAAGCCCTTGAGCCACTGATCTGCAAGCTGCTGAATTAGGCACTATTTTTCTTTAACAGAATACAATTTTTACATGAAAAAATGACAGGAAAACTGTGATTATTCAAGATTAGGTATTTGGCAGACATTTTCTCAAAACTGAGTAAGGTGATTATTTGTGGCCAATGATAAAATTCTAGCCCTCAAACAGAAACTAGAATTCTGGAGAAGTCACCTTGATTTATCTGTCACAGACTTAAACCTGTCCACCTGTTATTTGCTACATTAAGGTCACACTGCCCTTTATTTTATTTTAAATTTTTCACTAACTTGAGGTGCGGGAGAAAGTGACAGGGAGAGGCATCAACTCATGATTACAATTAACTGTTCCATTTAGTTGTGTACTTACTGGTTGCTTCTTGTATGAGTCTTGACCGGGGATAGACCCTGCAACCTTGGAGTGCCGGTACAGTGCTTTAGCCACTGAGCCACCTAGCTAGGGCCAGACACTACCATTTTTGAATGCATGGTGATAAAGAAAATGATTACTGATAGCATTTGGTACCACAGGCTTGACTCATGCTAAAGCACTGTTGCTTCTGTTCTGTCAGTACAAATTCAACACAGTGAAAGGCAAATCACATTTTATCATTATTATAAGAGATCTGAGCCTGACCAGGTGGTAGCACAGTGGATAGAGCATTGACCTGGGACATCGAGGACCCAGGTTCAAAAGCCAAAGGTCGTTGGCTTTAGTGCAGGCTTACCTGCTTGAGCGTGGGATCATAGACCCCATGGTCGCTGGCTTAAGCCCAAAGGTCACTGGCGTGAGCAAAGGGTTGCTGGCTTGATCAAGGGGTCACTGGCTCAGCTAAAGCCACCCCCCTTGTACAGTCATGGCACGTACAAGAAAGCAATCAATGAACAACTAAGGTGACGCAATTATGAGTTGATGTTTCTCATCTCGCTCCCTTCCTCTCTCGCTCTCATTTGCTAAAAAAAAAAAAGATCTGACCTTGAAGAATGACTAAAGAATCTTGGGAAGCCAGGAGTCTATGGCTCATACTTTCAGAGCTGCTGGTCTAGAAAATGCATATTAAACCACCAACATACATATTCTGGTTGACTGGCATTTGATGGTATATTTGGAAGAATTAAAGAGCTCAGTGGAATCTTTCTCTAGTTTTTCTCCATTAAAGGCTGAGGAAGGTCAAATAGTAATGTGTGCTAAGCTCCAACTAAAATTCTCCACCAACACTGATTTATGAAACTGTGAACTTCAGTCAGTATCATTAAAAACCCAGCTTTTAGTTTCTTTTCCTTTTAAAAACTTTATGATTTGTTCAAATTAATCACACAAAAGAAAGGGCAAATCTTAAGAGATAGTTTTATCCTAAGCCCTAAAAGCAAAAAGTAAAGCAGAATCCCAGAACTCACTCACTCCATGCACACCTCCCTACCTCCGCCATCTCTTTGATTTTCTGTTCGTAGAACTCCTGCTCTTGCTGCACAGCAGGGAGGAGGGCACGCCGGTCGTACGACCTGCAGTGTCGCCGCTTATTTTCCAGAAAAAACATCCTCTTTTCTATTCTTATGTCACCTAGAAAATACAAGTGTTTGCTAAGAAGGCAGGCCAGCCGCTCCAGTCTTCGGTGGCCTGGGCACCCAGCTACGCTCTAGCAGCACATTTCATTCCTCTCCTGTGGGCTTTTACCCTTAGGGAAAACTGGGCTCTATCCCACTCCCTAACCTACATGCGGTTTTGACTTTCAGGTCTTTCCCCCTTGTTACACTCCAATTGGAACATCTCTCCTATCGTGACAGTCTTGTGCATGTGAATATACCAGTTTATTACACAGTCTCCTACTGAGGACAGACAGGCGGGTTTACAGCTTGGAGCTAGCACAAACGGGGCTACTGAACATACATCTACAATTCAGTTGTGCACACAGGAAGGAATGGAATTGCTGCTCAATCAGCGTTAGAAAACAATGCCAATTTTCCAACGTGGTTCTTCTGATTCACTTTCCCTCCGGCAGTGTATGTGAGCCCCAGTCATTCCACATCTGCATCAACATGTGGTGTTGTCAGTTTTCAATCTTAGCTATTCTGGTGGGTGTACATGTGTCTTATGTATGTTTTTAACTCTTTATTTTAAGGCCTGACCTGGGGTGGCGCAGTGGATAAAGTGTCAACCTGGGAACACTGAGGTCGCCAGTTCAAAACCCTGCACTGGTCTGGTCAAGGCACATATGGGAGTTGATGCTTCCAGCTCCTCCCACCTTTCTCTCTCTCTCTCTCTCACTCTGTGTCTCCTCTCTAAAATGAATAAATAAAAGAAAATAAAATTAAACTCTTTATTTTAAGGATTTCAAATAGAAAAGCTGAAAGAATACCTAGATTCACAATAAATTAACACTTTTAATAAAAGATAGCAGGCCTGACCAGGCGGTGGTGCAGTGGATAGGGCGTCGGACTGGGATGCAGAAGACCCAGGTTCGAGACCTGGAGCTCGCCAGCTTGAGCGTGGGCCCATCTGGCTTGAGCAAAAGCTCGCCAGCTTGGACCCAAGGTCGCTGGCTCCAGCAAGGGGTTGCTCGGTCTGCTGAAGGCCCGCGGTCAAGGCACATGTGAGAAAGCAATCAATGAACAACTAAGGTGTTGCAACAAAAAACTGATGATTGATGTTTCTCATCTCTCTCCGTTCCTCTCTGTCTGTCCCTATCTCTGACTCTCTCTCTGTCCCTGTAAAAAAAAAAAAAAAAAAAAAAAGATACCAGGATGGTAAATATTACATTATGTAAAATTGATCAGATTTTCGATTCCTTTTAATTTGGTAATTTACATTTCCTAAAAAATTGTCTACTCCATCTAGATTTTCTATTTACTCACAAAAGCCTGTTCTTTGTATATCTTTTGATTTTTACCAATATTTACTATATCAGGCTCCTGAACACCTTCTTTTCTTATTCATTCTCACTAGATTTAAAAAATAAAAATTCTTTCTCTATTGTTTAGAAAACCAGTTTTTTTTTGTTCTTTTCTGTAGTACTATGCGTACATCTTTCTGGCAACATTGCCTGGTCTTTTTTTTTTAAAAAAAATTTATTGATTTGAGTGAGACAGAGACACAGAGAAAGGGGCAGGGGGATTGAACTGTTGCTCTACCATTTATGAATTCACTGGTTGATTCTTGCATGTGCCCTGACCAAGAATCAAACCCACCGACTTGGCATATTGGGACAACACTCTAACCAACTGTGCTACTTGGCCAGGGCCAATACCACCTGGTCTTAATCACTGTAGATATGTAATAAGTTTTGAAATTAGGTAGACCGATTTCTTCTACTTAAAAGATATATATGTATTTTAGCTATTCTAGTACCTTGGCTTTCCATATCAGGATAAGCTTACCTATATCTATCAAAAAAATCTTACTGGGATTTTGACAGGAACTGTATTAAACCTGTACATGCTTACCTCAAAGATACCACTGGTTTAATTCCAGACCACTGCAATAAAGTGAATACTGTAATAAAGTCACAGAAACCTTTTGGTTTCCCAGTGCATATAAAAATTAAATCTATGCCATACTATATTAGGGACTGAAAGCCAACAGGGTCTTTGCAGTTTAGATTTTTGGGGAACAGAGGTGTGGGGAAGTGGCAGTAAGCTGACAGTCACTTGTTCTGTGAAGTTACTAAAGGCTATTTTTTCCACACCTTCATGAGAGCTGCCTGCTGGATTGTTTATACTCCTCCTATCCCCCATGTCCCTCAGAAGGACTTGAGGCGATTTCCTTTTTATCCTTTGTTTTATGAAGTTAAGAAGTTGTATTTGGTGGGGGTTTTCTGCACTTGTTAGAATTCTTGAAATGCCTTGGAAATGTGACTTTGTTTTAATAATCTCTGATTTGCTAATGATCTCACTTTGCCCTATAAATAAAGCAGGGTAAGGGGTGGAGAGCAAATTCTGTTCTCGCCATCAGCTTGCAGAGGCCTCCCGAACCCATCCTATTTATCTCTAAGTCTATTTTCTTAATTCTGCACCATTCCCGCTCAGGACTTGGAATTACTGGCCGCGCCGATTCATGGCAATACTATAGTTAAGTTTAGTAGCATTATATCTGTTGTAGTAATATAATGTTATAGTAGTTAAATATATAGAAATGTAAAAAACAAAAATACAAAAGATATATAAAAGTAATTAAAATAATATTAAAAATTATTAAAATTAAATAAAGTCATGCCATTTGGATAGGAATTAATATAGCGGGTACAGATGTGATAAACAGACTCTGACTTTCAAGCAGGGCCACCCAGTTAGTATGTGTGTGAAGTTATACATAGATAAGAAGTATCTTGGTGCCATAACTCTGTAATGTGATAGACTCTGACTTACAAGCAGAGCCCAGTTAGTATGTGTGTGAAGTTATACCTAGATAAGAAGTGGCTTGGTGTTATTTACATTAACTTAAATTCATGTAAATAAGTGGTTTGATGTAAACATTGCAGTAGATTAACATAAAAGGGGTACCCTGAGAGGAAGTCCCAAAAAGGTGGTTTGAGGTGATAATCCCGTAGATTGACACCTGTTAGAAGGCATTGGCCAGGAAAGGTACTAAAGCTGAGGGGTCCCCTGCTGCAGTAGTCACCCAGACTCCAATGTGAATGTGGACTGTCTCCATGCAGCAATGAGCTCTGAACAAAGCCAGCCGAGAGGAGCACGCCGATGGGGCCCCCTTAAGCTGTACCCAGGCACGCCAAAAGGATTTATGAGTAATAAATTGCCTGTGTGATTACTGCAACTAATTTGTGTGTCAGTCATGTCTTTCCTCCGGTGGCACTTAACAGTAGCACCCTCATAGCTGCCTCAAGAGTAGTCTTGAAGAGGCTGCCAGCCCTGCTGATAAGCAGGAGTGTCCCACTGTGCAGGGAAGTCGAGTCAGGGACGCCAGATTGACACAGAGCTTGGGCTCTACTGGGACAGTATCTAAAAAAATGTACATATATTAATTAAAAATTACTTTATTGTTAAAAAAAAACGGTAGCTATCACCTGAGACTTCAGTAAGTTATCTTTTTGCTGGTGGAGTATCTGGCCTCAATGTTGAAAATGCAGAATGCAATAAAATGAAGTGCAATAAAAAATGTCTGCCTTTATAGAATTTAGGAAGAGTTCATACCTTTACTATGTTGAACCTTCCAATCTATGAACACAGTATGTGTCTCCATTTTTTTTATTAAGTGAGAGGCAGTGAGGAAGAGACAGACTCTTACACGTGTCCTGATGGGGATCCACCAGTAAGCCCCCTACAGTGTGATGCTCTGCCCATCTGGGGCCACTGCTTAGCAACTGAGTTATTTTAGCACCTGAGGTGAGGTCATGGAGCGATCCTCAGCACCCAGGGCCAACTTGCTCAAACCATTTGGGCCATGGTTGTGGGAGAAGAAGAGGAAGAGAGAGAGAGAGAGAAGGGGGAGGGGTAGTAAAATAGATGGTTGCATCTCCTGTGTGCCCTGACCAGGAATCGAACCCAGGACTTCCACATGCCGGGCCGATGCTCTACCACTGAGCCAGCTAGCCAGCCAAGACCAGTTTTGTAGTTTTCATCATGTAAGTTCTGTACATGTTTTATTAGATTTACACCTAAGTATTTAATTTTCAGAGAAGTAATTATAAATGGTATTACAGTATTTTAATTTTGATCCCACATGCTCATTGCTAGTATATAGAAATACAATTGGGCCTGACCAGGCAGTGGCACAGCGGCTAGAGCATCGGACTGGGATGCAGAAGACCCAGGTTCGAGACCCCGAGCTCGCCAGCTTGAGCGCAGGCCCATCTGGCTTGAGCAAAAAGCTCACCAGCTTGGACCCAAGGTCGCTGGCTCCAGCAAGGGATTGCTCGGTCCGCTGAAGGCCTGCGGTCAAGGCACATGTGAGAAAGCAATCAATGAACAACTATGGTGTCGCAATGGCAACAAAAAACTAATGATTGATGCTTCTCACTTCTCTCCATTCCTGTCTGTCTGTCCCTGTCTATCCCTCTCTGAATCTCTCTGTCTGTTAAAAAAACAAAAACAAAAACAAACCCAAAAAACAAACAAACAAAAAAGAAATACAATTGGGGTTTTTTAGTTGGTTTTGTCTTTCCAAAGTGAGAAGGGGGGTGGAGGGCAGGCAGACAGACTCCTGCATGTGCCCGACCAGGATCCACCTGGCATGCCCACCAGGGGGTGATGCTCAGCCCATCTGGGGTGTTGCTCTGTTGCGGTTGGATGGAGCCATTCTAGCACCTGAGGAGGCCATGGAGCCATCCTCAGCGCCTGGGCCAACTTTGCTCCAGTGGAGCCTTGGCTGCAGGAGGGGAAGACACAGATAGAGAGAAAGGAGAGGGGGAAGGGTGGAAAAGCAGATGGGCGCTTCTACTGTGTGCCCTGGCCGGGAATCAAATCCAGGATTTCCACATGCTGGGCCGACGCTCTATGGCTGAGCCAACCAGCCAGGGCCAACAATTGGTTTTTGTAGGTTGACCTTATATCCTGCAACCTTACTGAACTCATTAATAGTTCTAAGAGTTTGTGGTAGATGTTCAAGTTTTCTATGCGGACTATCCAGTCATTTACTTATAGAGATGGTTTCATTTCTTCCTTTCTGGTCTACTTTGTACTTTCTTTACTGCCTATGCTAGAACTTCCAGGACTGTGTTCAACAGCAGTGAACAGAGGACATCCTCTCCTTGCTCCTGATCTTGGGAATCAGGGGGTAGGGGTGGGAAAGGAGTCATTATTATGACATTAGAAATATGTAGGGTTTTTGTTTTGTTTTGTTTTTACTGATTTTTAGAGTGGGGTGCGGAGAAGCTGGAAACATCGATTCATAGTAGGTGCTTCCTGTATGTGTCTTGACCAGGCAAGCTCAGGGTTTTGAACTGATGACTTCTGTGTTCCAGGTCGACGCTTTATCTACTGTGCCACCACAGTCAGGCTAGAAATATGTAGATTTTATTGTATTCATTACCAACTGAGAAAACTGCTCTCAATTCCTAACTTTCTGAGAGTTTTAAACATGGATAGGTGTTAAATATTGTTAAATACCTTTTCTGCATCAATTGACATAGCCAGGTGATTTTTCTTCTTCAGTCTATTAATATGGTGGTTGCACTGGTTGATTTTTGAATACTGAACCAGCTCTGCATCCCTGGAATACACCTCATTTGGTCCTGGTACATATTTTAAAAATATTTTTATTTATGTAAGTACACTATATATATATATTCCATTTCTTAATATTTTGCTACAAGATTTTTGCACTTATATTTATGAGGGATAATTGGCCTGCAGTTCTATATTTTTGTATTATCTTTTTCTGGTTTTATTATTAGAGTAATATTAGCTTTATAAAATAAATTAGGAAGTTTTTCCTACTCTTCTATTTTCCAAAAGGGATTATGTAGAATTGGTGTTCTTTTAAAAATGTCTGGGAGCACTTTCCAATAAAACCAACTGGGGCTGGATATTTCCTTTTTGGGATATTTAAAATTATAAATTCAATTTCCTTAATAGCTAAAGGGCTATGCAAATTATCCATTTTATATGGGTAAGTTTTGGTAGTTTTAATCAGTTCATTTCATCTCAGTTATCAAATTTATGTGTGAAAGTTCATTACCATATTTCTCTTTGGATACCTATAGGGTCTGGATTGATACCCGTTATAAAGAACGATCCTGATATTGGTAATTTGTGTGTCCTCTCTTTTCTTGGCCAGCCTTGCTAGAGGCAATATGTTGTATTTTTATTGATACTCATCCAATATCTAATCAAACTCTTCATGGGAGGCTACGTAGTGTGGTCAGCTCATTAGGACCATAAAGAGTGCAGCTGAGGGAAGACCCTGTCTTTCTCTTTGAGCTAAGCAATATATAGCCCAAATGGCAGTGACAGAAGGTAAAGAATGGGATTCCTAGATCAGACGAAGGATTCTCAGTCTATGTGCTAATTAACTGTTTTCAAGAAAAGTTAAGTGTATCTGTAAGTCATAAATATCAAACAACTAATGTAAATCAAGTGTATTTTCTTTCCTTTTTTTTTTAAAAAAAAGAGAGGGAGGAATGGAGATGAGGAGCATCAACTTGTAGTAGCATCACTTTGGCTGTTTATTGATTGCTTTTCACACATGCCTTGACAAGGGTGGGAGCGGCTCAGGCTGAGCCAGTGACCCCTTGTTCCAACCAGTGTCCTTGAGCATCAAGCCAGCAATCTTTGGGCTCAAGGAAGAGACCCTGGGATCATGCTGATGATCCTGAGCTCAAGCTGGCAACCTGGGAGTTTGAACTTGGGACCTCAGCATCCCAGGTCAATGCTCTATCCACTGCGCCACCTCCCGTCAGGTTAATTGTATTTCCTATTTCTAACTTCCAGTGTCCTTAAAGATGTTCTAACAAGTGCAATATAAGAACTAGAATCTAAAATTAAAAGGGATATGCCTGAAAATAATAAGATGAAGTTAAGAGAGAAAAATGTCAGATGCATCAAAACCGAGAGAGGTCAGTGATTTAAAAAGCAAGGTGGGTGAATAGACCAGAGCTTAAAGTGGGACGCATTTTATTTTACAAGATTCTTAGGCTGTAGAGACTTAAGTACAGAATCTATTTCCTAGCTGTTGTCTTTATGCAGCAGGCCTTTGGAGTACTTTGTCTACCTTGGTACACCAAAACTTTCAAAAAGATACCTACTGACAAGCTAGCAAAGGGCACACAGAGAAGGAGAATGAGATGGCAACAGACAGACAGATTCTAAGTCTTTTCAGAGGGAAGAGCTACAACCATGGCAGGAACTTTCAGGAAGGTGCCCTTTGTCTTGATAAAAAAAAAAAAAGTTTTCTAAAAGACAAAGCTGACCAACAAGGGAGTGTATCCTCTTACAACGTGGTACATTCCTTTCTTTACCACTGGGAGGCAGAACGAATACGCAATGACTATGCATTAGGGATGCCTAAAGTGTGAACACATTTAGCTGAATGAAAAACCATTTACACACTGTATTCACTTTCTCATTCTGCCACTGACCTGTGAGAATTTCATGTCAGGAGAACACTGCTCCACACACTAGCTTGGGGACCTTAGAAGTCAGTGTCTAGAAGATTTTCTTTCAGGTCCCAAAGAGTTCAGAAATACAAATACTTTCCAGTTCTACAGCTATCTCAGGGATTTCCATTTAGTGACACATGAAATCAGGTTATGTAATTAAGCACAAATACAACAGAAAGGGAAATGTTCCTTTTTATGATACGACAATCTACAGGAAAAGTTATAGTGGATTCTTTTATTGAACACAAGCAACTCAGATGAATTTGTTATAAAATTCAAAAAGCTAACCCTTGGGGGGGGATCAGACCTGATGTAACCTCTTTGGAAGAGCTTTCAGCAGTTATTTTATCAATAACAGAAATTTATATAAACAAAGTGGCTACTTCAGAGCTGTTTGTTTTGTTCTGTGAGGAGCCCCTCTCAGGTGTGTAAGTGACCCGTCTACTGTAAGCAATCCATCTCTGGTCTAGAGTAGTGTTTTTCAAATGCTGGTCCACCAAAAATTTCATAATGAATCTATAATCATTTGGTCTATAATTTCACACAACATCAGAGCGGTTAACTCTTTCTCAGACTGCCATGAAATTTCTGGTGGACCCACACTGGTCCATGGACTGGTGGTTGAAAACCACTGGTCTAGATAGTCTACTAGTGATAAAGCTAATTCTGGTCCCACATCCAAGACCCGCTTCCCCCCAAGCTGAAGAGCGCCCCAGACACTTTCCCAAGCGTGAATTCTCTACCACTGCACTACATTTTCCTGTCACCGTGTCTCCTAAGGAAAAAGAAGGAATACGACAGCTGTGGCCCCTGCTTAAACATGCTGATGTGCTGTCTAAGCAGTCCACATCAGGGTCACTACTTGGACTGGTTTGGGTTTGGAGGACAGTCCGTAAGCAGCTGTACCACGGTGTCCCTTCCAAGTGCGTGGGAAGGGGATGGTTCTGCACACAGCTTCACACAGTTTGCCATTACCTTGTTCAAACTTGAAATCTATGTAAGAATACTGATTCATTTCTTTTCTCTTTTTTCTTTTTCCACTGGTTTCTGGCGATAACTCCTGCCATTTTTTAATGGCATCAGAAAAGGCCTAAAAATTGAAAAAGGGAAAGGTTACTTACAACTGTAGATGGGTCACAGGAATACATGAAATACAGGTACTCCCTAAATCCATTTTGACTCAGTTTCAGCTATTTCCCCTCCATGGCTTACAGAAATTGGTAGTGGCAAAATAAACAGGTAGCATTTCATTATTTTTCTTTTCTCTGACTTTCATAAACTGCTATAATGCAGAACCAAAATGCTTGCTGACAAATTCAAGGGCAACATAAGAAAACAGAAACTGCCCCAATGGCCCTTGAATAAGTACAGGTTAAGTCACATAACACGTGGCTAGTGAGCTGTACCTCACAGGCACATCTTACACGGCGTTTCTCCAGTCAACACACCCTGTTCTACTTCCCCCACATTCCTCGCTGCTCTCACCTTCGTACTGGAGCACAAAGTCCTTACACCTGTGATAGTCCCTTTTTCCATACCTTTCGCTTCTCCCTTTTTAAAATCTTTCCAATAAGCATTTAAATGTGCTCAAGTCGTTGCCATCTTAAAAAAGAAAACTGTTCCTTCCCTTGGCCTCCCACCCCTTTTAGCTACCCAGCCCCTCTTCCCTCTTCCTCCTTTTTGTAGCCAAACTTATCAAAGAAAGTGTCTGTACACTGTTTTATCACCTCACCTCCCACGAGCTTTCCAACTTCTAAACTAGCGTCTGGAGCCCCACCTTTCCACTTAATCCTCATAACAGGAGGCTAACTTCAACACCTGGTGTTTAGTCATCTTGACTATTCAGAGGTATTCATAACGTTGATTGCTCTCCTCTCCTGGCTTCCTCCCTGCCTGCTCCTCCACCACCAGTCTCATGCCCTCGGGCTTTACAGGAAGTCCTCAAGGCAGCTTTGTCTCTTCTCACCTGACAGTCTCTCTGGCTATCTCATCCAGGCTGGGGAGGTTATATTCCATATGCTCCTGTCAAAATTCCATCTCTAGTCCCTATTTCCCATCTTTTGTGTTCATTCAAAACACCCAACGAATTATTGTTACTTGCTGGTCATTCAGTGTTTCCCAGGTTGAATTCATGATCTTTCCCTCCAAATGAGCTCTCCTTCAGTTTGCCTCATCCTACACCCCCTTTACTGAACTCCTACTTATAATACTTGGGTTTGTGATTAAATATCACTTACTCAGAGAGGCCCACCTGCAGCCTCTTACTCTGGTTATACTCTTTCCAAGCACCTTGTATTTTTTCTTCAAAATACTTAAGCAGTTGTAATTATACACTCATTTGCTTGATGCTTGTTTCATGTTTTCTCCTCCACTGGACTGTGAGCCTCTAGAGCTCAGAGTATATCCTTAGCGGCTAGCATAGTCTGCATTAATACTTATTTGCAAAATAAAAGGTAGTAGAGATGTGTAGGTGTTACAGGGATGTTGCTAATAAATCACAATTGTATTCTGTGGCAGAAGGACAAGAGAAAAAGTATTTCCAGAAGAGGGAAGGATCACCTTTCATCTTAATCTACCTCCTACCACTTCCTTTCCAAGCTCACAGGTTTGGGAATCAGAATGGAATTACCATTTGCTACATACACCTCTTGGGGACTTTGCACCACACCCGGAGCTCTCTACTCTCTATCTCACTGGATTCTCACAATGACCCTCTGAGAGAGGGATTATTCATTTCACAGCAGAGGGAAGCAAGGCTGAGAGAGCAAACTGGCCCCCAGTCAAACCTCCAGTGAAGCTAGCACCTGAACCCAGCCAGCTCAGACCTGAAGCTCGCCCTCTGACACCCCATCTGCTCAGACTCAGTGAAAGCCCCCCGAGCTGGCCAACAGCAACACTCATCTGCTACCGCTCTCCCTCCATCCATATTCTCAGGGCTGCAGCGCCTCCTTTCTTGCTGTTTCTTCCTGGGATTCCCAGTACCCCAGAGGTTCCCTACAAACCCTTAGGCACTAATCTCAAAGCCACCTGTTTGTACTCAGCTATAAGACTACTGATTTCTAATAAGTTTTGCCTAAAGGGATATTTGTGAAGAAAATTTAGGAAAGGAGGCAGGAAGAGGTATTATAATTTGCATTTTATAAATGATGCAGATGCCATTTATCAGCAACTAATCAAACGAATCTACCAGTTTTCAACCACACCACAAACCTAAAGGCTCCTGACTGGAAGTGAACTGTGGTCATTACCTTTGTCCCATTTAAATGTTTCTAATTAGAAGGAAAAAATCCATATACATGAACATAGTTACTTGTCAGCAAACTGTAGTCAAGTTTATACAAACTAAAGGAGTCTCCAATATCTCACCTTCATAGTTAAATTAACAATCACCATTTATCTTAATAGTGACTGAAGATCTAGTTAGATAGACCAGATAGTTAGATTATCAGAATCCATTCCTTCTGAGACCTGCTAGTTATCACCCACACTTGTGCACCCCAAAGGCACCATGGTTCCTTTTTCTTGCCTCGTAGCCTTTGCTACATTCCTATAGTGAAAACATCAAGTCTTCGAGGGTCTGTTCAAACACCACCTTCTTCATTTCTTTCCTAGTACTCTCATGTTCCTATTTCTTTATAACACCAGCACACTGTTTTAATCCTTTTTTCATCGCCTCAGACTGAAAGCTCTTTGGAAGGCAGCTAATTTGTGTCCTAGAATGCCAGTGTCCTCAGGGGATAGTTGGTAACCACCACAAACTAAGTGCTCAAAAAACCTATCAGGAGGAACAAGGGAACAACAGATGTTAAAAGTATAACTTCCTTTTGCTATTATCTGGCATTTCTCACTCTAGCTTGCTCATGTTCACAAATCAAATAACTCATTTGTGGTATTAGTTCTTAAAATCAAGGACACAGTCTAGTAGTAGTTGTAGAATATCTGTGAAAATGGCCAAGTTCCTTTAAGGGATGACCTGAAAACACTATAATGGGCATTGATGACATAAAAACTGAGGAATGGACAAAGATTTGAGCCTGGGGGGCGGGGGGGAGAGTGAGACTTACAGATTAAAAGAGATTTAAGTTACATATCAATGAACTAAAAAAACCAGATTTCACTTGGAACCCACTAGGACCAAACAAGCTGTCTTGACACATTCAGAGAAATGTGAAAACTGATTGGATGCCTAATTACGTTAATTTTTAAGGTACATATTATAATGGTATTTTGATAATGGTTTTCAAAAGAGATTGTTTATCTTTTAAAGGTAAACAGAGAAACTTATAGATTTAAAGAAAATGAAATGATTGGTGGAATTTGCTTTGAAAGTGTGGGAGGAAGGAAGAGGGTGATAATGAAACAAGACTGGGCAGTAGCTGATAATTATCGAAGCTGAGTGGATGGGTAAGTGTGGGCTTATTACTACACCATCTTTTTTATAAGTGTTTGATGTTTATAATAAAAAGTGGGAAAGAACTCCAGAATCATGTGACTGTCTGCAAAGTGGACCCACTTCCCCTGAGCTGTCCTGGCTAAGCAGAGCGTGCACAGGGGATGTGCCACTGCTACAACCACAAACTGTCTCTGGTGTGCTCTCTATATCCCTGTTCATGCGAGCTGTTCACTCTGTACAGGGAAGAACTCTTGTGTACCATCTGTACACTGCAGGGGAAGTCTCAGTTATAATTGAGCACACTAGATTTTAGCTTCTGCTCATCAATACCAACCCTTATACACACCACTTTCATTCAAATAGCCTGTAAAATTCCAAACTACCCACCAAACCAAGCAGACACCATAAAAAATATAAAGAGCCAGAAAGAAGGAAAGGGACAAGGTAAAAAATGAGGGAAACTGAGTCACAGAATTCTGCAACCTAACAGAATTCTCCCCTAACACCCACATAACAAGTGGGATAATTAAAGCTTTGAATAAATAAATAAACAAACCATTGTCAGGGCCCCACCCACGCCCAGACCACAGGAGCTGTCCCCGGCTGGCTGTGCCTTTCGGCTGTGCCTTTCGCTTCTCCTCTGGCCTCCCTGGGAGCTCAGACAGGTGGGAGGCACCACTGCAGCAGCAGAGCGCCAGGTAGGGCCTCAAGAGAAGGAGTCCTGGCTTCTCGCAGTTACTATTTTTGGGGAGAAGCCTATTCACTTTTCAACGATAGTATAGGCATTCCCTATTTACCTAACCTGGATAATGAGATTCAGAAATAGAAATCACTAACTCTGTATTTTACCTAAACTTAACCTACAATCAGGAGTTTGTTGACAGTTGCCTGGATCTTCTTGACAACCTTAAAGGTAGAAGGATCCTAGACTTGGCATCTGGTCACATTCACCTGAGGTTCACCTTTTTTTAGGTTAAGACAGAGTGAGTGCTTTAACCATTAAAATAACTCCAAGTTTGTCTGTCCTTTGGATAAAAATGTAATTCAATGGGAATCACAAGAGCTTCAGCAGAAGAAATGGATTTCATAGCAGTACAAGAAAGAGGAACAAGCTAAAGGCCTGCTGATGCTTCTGTCCAGTCTGACCACCATGAAAAAAGCGCTATGCAGTGGACTTCACTTTGAGGCATGTCTGTGTTACCCACTAGAACCTGCACTGTTCTAAGCCTTAGAACAGGAAGCCCTAGTGTGGAATTTTATTTAGGCGACTGGGGGAAGAAACAGTGGGAACTTTCAGCAGCTGTCCACTCTCTTCTGAGGCAAACCATCACTCACTAGGCAGTGCTGTGTTCCTGGGCCCTTGAGAGCCCCTGCTTCATGGACCTGATAACTGAGCCACCTGGGGTGGGATTGCATGGCCTGTCCTAAGCCAGGGAGGAGCAGCACCAGACCCTATCTTTCAAACTCTAGTTACCCTGCATTCCTTGATAATATTCATTACCTTCCATGTCGTTATGGTCAAGCCAGAACTTCCCTGCTTCTAATATATTATTTCTTTTCATCCAGTTATTCTTGATCAGCAAATACCTTTGTCTATTTATCTTCACCCTGACAAATTCCTTAGCCATCATAAACCATCCCAATTTCCGCAAGCTAAACTCTTCATCCTGTTATCATAGGGAGCAGTCAAGAGGTGTCACACCCCCCAGGAAGATGAAGTAGAGCACCTTTCGGGTGATTGCATAGTGTCCTTTGAGCTCGTGCAGGGCCCACTTGATGTCCTGACTGCTGAGCATTTTGAAGTCGGCCATCAGGAGGTCAGCAGCTTGAATGAAGCAGCGCTGGTCAAGAGGAGCCAATTTAGAATAGTCAAAAAAGTCTATCTTAGGCAACTGAAATGAGAATGGAGCACAACATTAGAAGACGGAAGGTGTGTTTCCCACAAGGGAAATCATTTAAAGGACTGCTTACTCATGAATAAAATAATCTCACTCATAATTACTCATGAGGAGGGTACCAGCCTGAGCAGAGATGAGGAAACGGTGATTCAGAGAGGTTAAAGCACTGTCTGGAATCTGGAGACTAGTTTTACTACTTAGAACCAGTAAAAAAATATAACCGGAGATTTAAACAAACCCAGTCTCTCAGCCATCTTCTTCCCACAATATGTTTAGAAAAATTAAATTTCCCTGCCGCAAAATATGTAAAAATCAAAAGAATTTGTGGGGAACAGAAGGATGAAGCAACAGACTCCAATGAAGCAGGTTTTTTCTTTTTGTTTTTTGGGTTTTTTTGAGGAAGTTCTGAACTGTACTTTCCTTTACCACTTACACTACAGGCTTGTTTACACCACAAAAGACAATGATTATAATTAAAAAAAAAATTGTTTATATCTTGATACAGAATTTGGTTACAGAGGTGTATGCACTGTATATAAATCTTATGTCAAAACTATACGTAGATACTGAACTCTAGGCAATGATCCACATGCTGAAGTATGTTGGGGGCAGTGTATCAGTACTTTTGCTATTTACTCTTAAATGCATTACAGTGAAATGAAATACAAGACAGAGGAGCTGATGGACAGAGGGCTGGATACGTGATAAAGTGGATATAGTAAAATGTTAACTTTTAACAGAACTGGTGCTGGGTATATAGGTGATCAATGTAAAATCTTCCTATATAACTATTAAAACTTTTTTCACATGTTTAAATTATCAGTGTTAAAAAAAGCTGAGACGATACAAAACTCCTGGCCAATTCTTGTTTCATTTTAGGAACTTACTTTGTAGGATTAATGATATGGTGGATTTGTTAATTTTTTGTGAAAATGGAAGAGAGAGTTACAATAAAAAAGAATTCAAAGTGGCTCAGATTGGGAAATCCCACTGAAGTAGAAATATATTCTGAAATCCTATTTTCCTGGCTAGTCTTTAAAAATGTGTCCTGACAAAGCATTTTCTGAAGAGACTGAAAAACAAGAGCATGACACTTGCCTTTGTCTCATCTTGGCTAGCAAGCAGGCTGCTACTGGGGTTGATAATGACTCGATCTTCTCTCTTTGGATAATCTGGATTTTCCAGAAGAAAATTACAAAGTCTGCAAAAATAAATGATGCTACATTCATACTGCTTCCAAATCCCACACCTGCCCATTGACTCAAATCAATGTTTGAAAAATGAAGTCCCTAGTTACACATCAAAATTGACCTATAAAGGAATTAAAATGTTTGCAGATCAGAACAAAATAAATAGGCAAATAAAAGACAATGACATTGAATTTCTATTGTTTTTCAGTTTAGAAAGCAAACATACTTATTAATGCAAAGCCCCCTGGTTTTTCTATTAGTTGGGTGTCAATGTAAAGAAGTCACTAAGCCTGACCAGGTGGTGGCGCAGTGGATAGAGCGTCAGACTGGGATGCGGAAGACCCAGGTTCGAGACCTCGAGGTCGCCTGCTTGAGCGCAGGGCGATCTGGCTTGAGCAAAAGCTCACCAGCTTGGACCCAAGGTTGCTGGCTCTAGCAAGGGGTTGCTCGGTCTACTGAAGGCCCACAGTCAAGGCACATGTGAGAAAGCAATCAATGAACAACTATGGTGTTGCAACGGCAATGAAAAACTAATGATTGATGCTTCTTACCTCTCTCCATTCCTGTCTGTCTGTCCCTATCTATCCCTCTCTCTGACTCTCTCTCAGTCCCTGTAAAATAAATAAATAAATAAACAAACAAATAAATAAATAAAAGAAGTCACTAAAATTTGTATTGGCTGAACTATATACAACTGGAGAATTCATATGAAAAGTATTTGTCAAAACAGTGTATAACAAATAAAGGGGTGAAAAAAATATGTAGACAATATGAAAGTCCTCCTGTTAATCATTAATACTTGAGTAACCCTGCGGTTGCATCAATCCCTATAAGCAACCTGAGTGACAGTTTATTTTAGCCAACTGCCAGGCTGAAAGAACAGATCATGTTTGCTCTTCTCACCAAACCCAAAGCTGTGTCTCTTTACTGTTACTACAAAATACTGCACCTGTAAAGATACAGATATATCACCATTTAGGTACCACACAATTGTTAACTAGCAAGGCTCTTCAGGCTGAAACAACCAAATCAGGCAACAAACTGTGCTCCTGGTAGGATTCCACAGTTCGAAGTCAGCTTGGGCAACGTGCAGGTGAGTCACTTTAGTATTCTGCTCAAAGGGCAAGTGGGGCTCCCCACCCCCATCCTTCGTTCCTCCCCCAATCCTGCAGATTCTTTTTTCTTTTTCTTTTTGTTTCTGAGAGGCAGAGAGAGACAGACAGGAACACTGAGTTGCTCCTGTATGTGCCGACTGGGGAATTGAACTGGCAATTTCCACACTCCTGGATGACAGTTCAAACAACCAAGTCATCCGGCCAGTGATTAATTTCTTTTTTTTTAGAGACAGACAAAGGAAGGGAGAGGGGGGAGGAGGGGAAAGGGGGAAGAGAAGCATTCATTTGTTATCCCACGCAACTGTGCATTCATTGGTTGCTTCCCCTGTGCACCCTGACTGGGAATCGAACCTGCAACCTTGTCATTTCAGGACAATGCTCTTTACCACTGAACTAAGAGGCTAGGGCCATCCTGTAGATTCTTAGGATGACTCCATCTGCTCATACGTGTAGCATCTGATCCTTACTTGCCTCCCTTTCTCCCAGGTCACTTCCATCCAGTGCCCACAGTGGAGCCTCTACTAGTAAGACAGGTACACCAGGAAGAGAACCAAGGAAAAGTACTCACCTACTGCTCCTATCCTCATCCAAGTGTTTGGGGGCCAAAAATTGAGGGGCCTCCCCACCACACAGAGGACCCTCAGCACTAGCCCGACTGCACAGGCCCCTCATCATCCTACTCCAGAGCTGGCCAGCACACCTCAACACTGTTTTCTTCACCATCAATTCCGGGAGCCCCAAATAGCTCTTCTAAGCTTTCCTCCTCCCTCTCGCAATGCCCCGTCTACTGAAACACAAAACCAGAGGCCAGGGGGGAGAAAAGCCCCCCTCCCATTTTATGGTTGTAGCCAAGGAGTGACATCCCTAGTCAAGAATTCCGAGCACATCTACCTTTAAAACCATTATTGATGGTAATTCTTTGTTCCAAGAGAAATGATGAACACTGTAGGTTATATAGATCTTTGAAGGCACCTGATAATTAGCCACCATTAAGAATCCATAATCTGCAGGGATAGGCCTAGAGTTCCAAATAATTCCTTTCACGCACACACCTGGATGTACTACAGACCAGATGTGGAAAAGCTCCTCCATTTCAAGCTTGCCTGTTGGTAATATTCTGGTAAGTATGGCTACCAGAGACCAAAAAACTGACGGATACCAGAAGTCTAGGAAAAGATAAAAAGGTCAAATAACGAAGAATCTGCTAGAATGCCACCCACGAGTGAAGCCAGTTTCCAAATGGCATGCATGGAAGATATCTACTAGGGTGTTGCAAGTATAGTTCCTCTTTTGTTTAATTAAAATAACTGGCGTTCATCAGTGGAAAACGAATTAATTTCAATATTCAACTGTTCTCTACAAATTTATAATTGTTTTACCCCCGCAGATTAAAAGGAGGGGAAAGAGTATTAGAGAAAAGATATTTTTCATTTCATATTCCTTAGGACACTTAGTGAACAGGTGAACTGGTTGTAGCACAGTGCACAAATATACAACCAGTAAAAATATAGGGGTGAAAATCTCTTTTAACATCCTGTTCAGTTCAAAACATAGGCAGTATCAATGCTCAGAATTAAGGTCATGGCCCAGTATTGCTCAATGGTTAGAGCATTGTTCCAACATGCCAAGGTTATGTGTTTCATCCCTGGTCAGGGCACATACAAGAATCAGCCAATAAATGCATATATAAGTGGAATAACAAATTGATGTTTCTCTCTCTCTCTCTCAAAATTAACTTTAAAAATGTTCAGAATTGGCCCTGGCCAGTTGGCTCAGTGGTAGAGCGTTGGCCCAGCGTGTGGAAGTCCCATGTTTGATTTCCAGCCAGGGCACACAGGAGAAGCGCCCATCTGCTTCTCTACCCTCCCCGCTCTCCTTTCTCTCTATCTCTCTCTTCCCCTCCCACAGCCAAGGCTTGATTGGAGCAAAAGTTGGTCCAGGCACTGAGGATGGCTCCATGGTCTCCACCTCAGGCAATGGAATGGCTCCGGTTGCAATGGAGCAACAGCCCTGATGGGCAGAGCATCACCCCTGGTGGGCATGCCAGGTGGATCCCGGTTAGGCGCATGAGGGAGTCTGTCTGTCTGCTTCCCTGCTTCTCACTTTGGAAAAATACAAAAAAATTTAAAATGCTCAGAATTAACCAAACATTCAGGATTCTATAAGAATAAAAAATAAAAAATAACAGGCTGTATCTGATTAAAATTAAACTCTAGGCCCTGACTGGCTGGATCAGTGGTAGAGCACTGACCTGGTGCGTGGATGTCCTGGGTTCAATTCCTAGTCAGGGCACACAGAAGTGCCCATCTACTTCTCCACCACTCTCCCTCTTTCTTCTCTCTGTCTGTCTCTCTTCCTGCAGCCATAGCTCGACTGAAGCGAGTTGACCCCAGTGCTGGGTGCTGAGGATGGTTCCATGGCCTCCGGCTCAAGCACTAAGAGCTTGTTGCTGAGCAACAAAGCAACACCCAGAGCATTAATCCCTAGTGGGCTTGCCGGGTGGAACCTGGTCGCATGCACAGTCTGTTTCTGCCTCCCCTCCTCTCACCGAATTAATAAAACAAAAAAAACTCTCTAACAAGATCATTAAAAAAGACAGTGTCAAGTGAAACAAAGCAGTCACAGAAGGACATACTGTGTGGGATTCCACTTATATGAGGTTCCTAGAGCAGTCGAATCCAGAGACAGAGTAGAATGTGAGTGGCAGGGCAGGTGAGTGGGGAATAAGGAATAAGTGTTTAATGAGGACAGAGTTTCAGTTTGAGAAGATGAGAAAGTTCTAAAGATGTTGATGATTTTGTAAAATTGTGAATATGCTTAAGGCAACTGTACATTTAAAACTGGTTAGATTATAAATGTTTATGTTTTGTATATTTTATTACAATAAAAAAAATGAAGAAAGAAAGAAAGGTATGATGGTATACTTACACATTCAAATCATAATAATTCTTCAAATGAATTATTTCCTCGATATATCCAGTTGCTACATCTGGAAATCTTGCTTCCTGGAAACGAGTACAAATATTATTTATATTTCATCCACCATTCAAACTACAATAGAACCAGATGTCAAAAAGTATATAGATGACTACAAACTAGAACAGGGCTAAAAAGCAGATTGGTGCCTGGCTTAAAACTCCCCACGAGGTAGGTGCCCAGATAGATTTGTCTACCAAGACCGTGGAATGTATAACGGTTCCCAGAGATCCTCTAGCCAGCCCTCTGCCCACATTTTGCATGTCCTTGGTTCGTTCCATAAATTTCACACATTTCTGCCCAGGCAAAGGCGTCCAAAGCACCTCGTGCTTACCCTCAGGACGTAGTATGCAAAATGAGAACCCTGGGGAAGAAGGGTGAGAAGACCGCTCAGAGGCAAAGGGCAGCGGAGCCAGCACAACCTTCTAGATCAGAGCTATCTGACAGCACTTTGTACAGTGGTGGAAATGTCCTCTTCTGTGCTTTCCACAGCTGTTCAGTCTCATGGCGCTGTCAAGCACTGAAAATGTGACTATGTCAATAAAAACAAAACTTTAAATTTTATTAACTGTAAGACATTTAAACTTAAAACAGCCGCAGAAGGCTACTGCACTGGATAGTGCAGCTCTAGGTAACTTGATAAACCTGCTTTAAAGGTTTGACTTTGGAGTTAATGTCAGGTCTTTTTAAAAACTGGAGCATTGCTCTTATGACAGCACCAGGTTATCCATAATCCACGGCTAGAATTCCAAAGTGCTTGCTGAGGGGTTAAAAACAGATTAGGGAATCCTGATTTAATTCTCACATTTTCAGAGTTTCTCTCTTCTATTTTATAAATGTAGCTATAGACCCCTTAGAAAAATAAAGTCCATACCTACAGCGTTTTTGCAATAAAAGAAAACCCAGTATGTTTAGTGTCTATAATTACTTACTTAATAAAATAACACCTACTGTTTCTTTCACTAGTAGTGCAACAACTTCTTGATCTACTTCAGTTGCTTCTTGCCTCCAAAAGTTTTCCAAACTGGGCTCCTGAGATCCTTGTAGTGGAAAGGCTGGGCCTGGCTCTTCATCATCTATTGATAATTGTTGGTCATCAAGCTCTCCTAGAGGATGGGCAGGCTGAGGAGAAGAGGGGCCTGGAATCCCATCCTGCTGGGGTTCTGGTCTTGGAAAAGCTGGCCTTGGAAAAACCAGCCCTAGGGTCTCATGCTGATAGAACAAGGGACCCAGTTCTGCTTCAGGCTGCCGCTCCTGAGGAACAACCTGATTTGTTATCTCATGGGGCTGCTGGTTTAGAGACTGGAAGTAATGATGGTCTAACCAGCAGTCTTCTTCGATGGTCTGATCATCTAGGATAGCAGATGATTCTCCGAGGTTTGATAAAAGGTCTGTTTCTGAGTCTTCAGATGACTGGTTCTGAGTGTCCAAAGGATCGCTACCTGGAATAAGAAGTCTACCACTTTGCCAGATAAAGATTTTTGGCCCTGATCCTGCATCATTTGCTGCTTGGTTATGACTTGGTCCAGGCTTGGGTTCTCTTTCTGTTTGGCCACCTGGCTTAATGAATTCAGAAACTCCAGGAGGTTCAAGATCCAGAAATTCACCGTAGTCATCCTCAGAATCATCCTGTGTCCCAGAATCAAACAATGAACTGTTACACACTGAAAAATAGTTGCTCTTATTTGATTCAAAGGCTGCTCTAGACTTTTTAGGCCTTTCTTCTCCCAAACTTTTGAAATCTTGCCACTGGGAAGCTGGTTTGATGAGATTGGGTCGTGATGTCTGAGGTTTACTTGTCTAAGAAAAAAATGAAATTTTAATAATAATTCAATTTCTTTCCTATGTCTATGCCTCCTTATGTACTTATATTCAGCTTCGGAGACAGGACAAGAAACAATCAAAAATCCCTTGTCCATAAAACCTGCTCTTCACACTTATAATAACACTGGAATTTGATCATACTACACTCACTATAAGAACAAAAGTAGTGCCTGACCAGTGGTGGCGCAGCAGATAGAGCACTGACCTGGGACACTAAGGTCCCAGGTTTGAAACCCCATGGCTGCTGGTTTGAGTGTGGGGTTGCTGGCTTGAGCATGCGGGATCATAAACATAATCCTATGGTCCCTGGCTTGAAGCCCAAGGTCACTGGCTCAGCTCGAGCCCCCCAGTTCAAGGTACAAAGTTGATGCTTCTCATCTTTCTCCCTCCTGTCTGTCCCTCTCTCTCATGAGCAAAAGAAAAGTTTCCTGACATACACTGGAGCAGTGGATAGAACATCGGCCTGGGATGCAGAGGACCCAGGTTCAAAACCCTGAAGTTGCTGGCTTGATGTGGGTTCATCTGAGTGAGGGCTCACCAGCTTGAGTGCAGGGTTGCTGCCTTGAGCGTGGGATCATAGACGCGATCCCATGGTCTCTGGCTTGAACCCAAAGGTTGCTGGCTTGAAGCCCAAGGTCACTGGCTTGAGCAAGGGGTCACAGGCTCGACTGGAGCCTCCAGTCAAGGCACATATGAGAAAGCAATCAGTGAACTACTAAGGTGACTCAGTGAAGAACTGATGCTTCTCATCTCTCTCCCCTCTTGTCTATCCCCATCTGCCCCGACGCTATCTCACTAAAAAAAAAGTTACCTCAAGCAAAAAAGCCACCACCATACTTAGTGAAGAAACATTAAACTATTCCCATTTATATAAGTGGCTATTTTTCTTATTTCCATTACTACTATTACTTAAAATTTTTGAGGAGGTATCATTTAATATAATTAGATAGGGAAGAAACAAGGTCATTATTTGCAGATAAACTGCTATCCCTTGAGAAATTATGAAAGCCAGCTGAAAAAAATAACTATAGATCAGTGGTTCTTAACCTGGGTTCTATCGAACCCTAAGGGTTCGATGAGTCAGTCTCAGGGGTTCGGAGAAGCCTCTGCCACGGAGGCCAGAATAAAGTGATACCGTAATTTGTTGTGAGTTCATGCACTTTGTTGGTTTTGTTCTTTGAGCAAGGTGATGTTCATGCACGGCTCATTTTGTGCACCAGTAAAAAAACATATACCTATGTCTTGAATTTGGGGAAAAAAATCATATTTTATTTATCACTAAAGAAGGGTTCGGTGAATGCGCATATGAAACTGGTGGGTTCAGTACCTCAAAAAAGGTTAAGAACCACTACTATAGACAATAAAATAAGGTGACTAAGTATTAAATTAATATAAAAATCAACAAATTTGTATATGGACAAAACTTGATCTTACTTAGAAAGGATCAATAGTATAATAATTGTTCTATAAGTATAGTAACAGGATTTGTTGTGAATCTATCTATCTACCTGTCTACCTATATACCTATCTAAATTAGGAAAGTTTATCTTAAAATTTATATAAGAATATAAGCAGGAAAATATCCAGAATGATTGTGAGAAATGTAGAGCAATAAAGAGAGATGAGCGCTACCTGATATTAGGATACACTATAAGGTTGTAGTAATTACAGTAGTGTTGTCTAGTCATGAATAGAAAGAGCAATAGTGCTGAGATGTTAAGTCCAGAAACACACGGCTTCTAAAGACAGGGTGGAAGGAGGCTGCTATCAGAAACACAGAGTAAGTGTAACAGAGTGCTACATGTGTAGCACAAGCAGTGCTCTCAACTGTCCTACAACAAGGCCGAAGTACCCACTACTGAGAGGCGGGAACGGTCAGATAACACTTGGAAAAATGCCTCATCACGGTATGTTTAAGAAAACTCACCTCTGTTAGAATGACATCATCATCCAGGTCCTCTTCATCATGTTGCTGAGGAGCCGGGGTGACCATCATTGGATCCCCTTCCTCATCAGAGTCATCAGATATTGTGATAGGTCCATCTCTGAGACTGATCCAGTCTAAAAGTAGGCAGAGAACACTCTTACCAGGAGGAGGGCACAATCACATTCAGTCCTTTAATTCCACTTTGGCATACAAAGGGTTAAGTCTAAAGTCGAGTTCCTGGCTGCAAGCAACATGTACACCTAAGCATTAAGAGCCATGTTCCCATGCTGATCTTTACCAGTAACATATTTTGGGAATCACTTGAGAAAATGGCTCCTCTGCAGAGCAATGGAGCAATAGCCCAGATGGGCAGAGCATCACCCCTAGTGGGCTTGCCCGGTGGATCCCAGTCAGGGTGCATGCGGGAGTCTGTCTCTGCCTCCCCTCCTCTCACTAAAAAAAAGAAAAAAGTCCTTAGCAACAGCCTCCGTACTTTTAGATCATACAGATCTGGAGGGGAATTCCTTGTAGTCACCATTCCTTCAAAAACAGAACTGCCACTGTTCTCATTATCTAACCTCAAGATCCAAGGGTGGCACATTCACAGCTCTTTTTACCCTGCTAATTCATAGCTTATTAATCCACTTGTGATGGAGATAGTTAAACTTCAGCCATGCTAGTAGTTATCACCATCTGACACAAAATTTTAGACTGATGAGTCCATTTGTACGTGAAGCTCTGAGGCCTAATAATAAAATACTTCTGGGTTCTGTCTTGTGCAAAATAGGTTCACTTTAAAGAAGACATTACTGTAGTGCTAAGGGAAAAAGCAACACTGAAAGGGAGAAAGAACCAACACTTACCTTGTCCCTGGTGGCAGTGAAAGTTGTTCAAGTGAATTACCTCTTCATTGTTATTTCCTTCTGCCATTTTCAAATGTGGACATAAACATATGTGCTTGCTAATATCTAAGCATGGTGACTATTTGTTCCAAAGTGTCTGAAAAAGAAGAAAAAAATAACAGTAAGAATGAGAAATGCATCAAAACTCTTCCCACATATTTGGTCAAGGTAGTAGCATTCTAAGCTTATGGTGAAAACACCACTTAAAAAACAAAGAAGCCCTGGCCAGATAACTCGGTTGGTCAGAGCATCGCCCCTACGTGCAGAGGTTGCTGGTTTGATCTCTAGTCAAGGCACATACAGGAACAGATGTTCCTGTCCCTCTCCTGTTCTCTCTCTAAAATCAAAAAATAAACATTAAAAAACAAACCACTAAGTGAATGTGTAACTAAAAAGCTAAAAAGAGCTCTGGCCAATTGGCTCAGTGGTAGAGCGTCAGCCCGGTGTGTGGAAGTCCCAGGGTCGATTCCTGGCCAGGGCACACAGGAGAAGCACCATCTCCTTCTCCACACTTCCCCCTCTCCTTCCTCTCTGTCTCTTCCCCTCCCGCAGCCAAGGCTCCATTGGAGCAAAGTGGGCCTGGGTATGGCTCCATGGTCTCTGCCTCAGGCGCTAGAATGCCTTCCTGCTTCTAACTTCAGAAAAATACAAAAGATATAAATAAATAAATATTAAGCTAAAAAGAGAAGAAAAATGAAATGATAAAATATCCAATTACTGCCTGACCTGTGGTGGCGCAGTGGATAAAGCGTCGACCTGGGAACACTGAGGTCGCCAGTTCAAAACCCTGCACTGGTCGCCTGACCTGTGGTGGCGCAGTGGATAAAGCCATCGACCTGGGAACACTGAGGTCGCCAGTTTAAAACCCTGCACTGGTCTGGTCAAGGCACATATGGGAGTTGATGCTTCCAGCTCCTCCCCCCTTTCTCTCTTTCTCTCTCTCTCTCTCTCTCTCACTCACTCTGTGTCTCCTCTCTAAAAAAATGAATAAAATAAAATAAATAAAAAGTCTATAAAAAATGTTTAAAAAAAAAAAAAAAACCCTGCACTGGTCTGGTCAAGGTACATATGGGAGTTGATGCTTCCAGCTCCTCCCCCCTTTCTCTATCTCTCTCTCTCTCTCACTCTGTGTCTCCTCTCTAAAATGAATAAATAAATTAAAAAAAAATCCAATTACTGTGAAAGACCATATACAAGAGAAATAAAAGATCAAATAGATGGGACATATAAAAAACAAAAAGTACACTTAAAAACTCAATTACAGCAACCTATAGAATGGGAAGAAATATTTGCAAATTAATATCTGATAAGGGGTTAAAATCCAAAATACATAAAGAACTCACAGAACTCAATACCAAAAATACAAATACTAATTTAAAAATGGGCAAAGACCTAAACCCTTTTTCTAACTAAGATATTTAGATGGCTAACAGGTACACGGAAAGGAACTCAGCATCATGGATCATAAGGTAAATGAAAATCAAAGCCACAATGAAGCCTGGCCAAGTAGCTGAGTTGGTTAGAGCGTCATTCTAGTACACCAAGATTGAAGGTTGGATTTCCACCCAGGGGACATATTAGAATCAACCAATGAATGCATAAATCAAGTAGATCTTCAATCAACGTTTCTTTTTCTCTTTTTTTTTTTAATTCTTTAAAAAATTTTTTTAAGACTTTATTCATTTGAGAGAGAGAGGAGAGGGAGAGAAGGGGGAAGGAGCAGGAAGCATCAACTCCCATATGTGCCTTGACCAGGCAAGCTCAGGATTTTGAACTGGCCACCTCAGCATTCCAGGTTGACACTCTATCCACTGCACCATCACAGGTCAGGCCTCTCTCTCTCTTGCAAACAAATAAAAATTTTTTTGGAAAAAAAACACAATGAGGTATCACCTCAGTTTTGTCAGAATGGCTATTATAAAAAAAGACAACACTTAACATGTATTGGTGAGGATGTGGAGAAAAGGGAACCCTCATGCACTGTTGACGGAAATGTAACTTGGTAATATAACTGTGCAAAAAAAGTTTGATACTTTATCAATTATAATGAAAGTTATATATTCCCTAACGACACAACAATCTACTGCTAGAAATCTATATTCTAGATTTGTATGCCTATATGCACCAGGTCTATGCACAAGAATGTTCACAGCAGCATTAATTCTACGAGTCAAAAACTGAAAGGACACATACAGTATCCTATGTTCATACAATTAAAACCTAAACAGCAGGTCAGCCTGTGTGGATGTCCCAGGTTCAGTTCCTGGTCAGGGCACACAGCAGAAGTGCCCATCTGCTTCTCCACTCCTCCCCTCTAGCTTCTCTCTCTCTTCCCCTCCTTCTGCCGTGGCTTGATTAGAGCGAGTTGGCCCCTGGTGCTAAGGATGGCTCCGTACCCTCTGCCTCAGGTGCTAAAATGGCTCTGGTTGCACAGGAGGAAAGGACCCAGATGGGCAGAGCATCGCCCCCTAGTGGGCTTGTGAGGTGGATCCCGGTCAGGGTGCTTGCAGGTGACAGTCTCTGCCTCCCCTCCTCTCACTAAAAATTAAAAAACAAAAGGAACTATGTAGCAAAAACAAACATTAAAGCCCAAAGCCATTACAGTCACATACAATGTGGATAGATATTAAAACGTAATGACTGAGTGAAGGAATCCAGACATAAAAGTACATATTGAATAACTCCATTTAAATAAAGTTTAGGCCTAATTTAGTTGTTGAGGTGGAACTTCTCTGTGTGTCGTATTTCATAATGGAAAAGTTAGGGGAACAAATCTACTGTAAAAAAGGGGAAAAGTGGTTGCCTTGGTGAAACAGTAACAGGATCAGGAAGAGGGTTATTGCTTTCAATTCTTTCTGTAGTTTGATTTTGAACCATTTCCTGCTTTACTTTGAGAAAAATTAGAATAAAAATCAATAAATAGGAACTAAAAGGGTACAATTATAACTGCAATGGGGCCTCTTCAGTTCTAAGATTGTTTGTAATTTACTCATTAAACTCTTCTAGAGAGACAGACAGACAGACAGACAGACAGGGACAGGCAGGAAAGGAGACAGATGGGAAGTATCAACTTGTGGCACTTTTAGATGTTCATTGATTGTTCTCTCAAAAGCGCCTTGACAGTGGGGTTGGGGGGCTCCAGCTGAGCCACTGACCCGTTGCTCAAGCCAGTGACCTTGGGTTTTGAATGTGGGTACTTAGTGGCCCAGGTCGATGTTCCATCCACTGCGCCACTGCCTAGTTAGGCCATTTGTCTTCATCTCAAGAAAATCTCTATTTTCTTTGTCTTCCTGGAAGATACCACATGCTTTAGAGGAGGTAAGCTCCAGACCCTAGTTTCTAATTAAATGTCTACAAACAGTTAATAATCAAATAATATCAGAATTTTTTTCAACTTAGAGCAGGGGTCGGGAACCTATTTGGCTGAGAGAGCTATGAATGCCACATATTTTAAAATGTAATTCCGTGAGAGCCATACAATATGTTTAACACTAAATACAAGTAAATGTGTGCATTTTATGTAAGACCAACACTTTTAAAGTACAATAAGTCTCTGAATTCTTTTTAATAACGTTGTTATGCTGTTGCTGACCAATGATGAATAAAGTACTTCTTACCATTAATGCAATTTCTGGTGCTGCATGGTTTTGCTGATGGCTTTGTAGTCTGGTTGATACGTGGTAAGGTTAAGCTTTATGCAGGCGTTGAGACTTCCATCCGTTAAATGTGATCGTAGGTTGGTCTTAACGTTCTTTAGATGTGAGAAAGACTGCTCACATGCATACATAGAGCCAAACATTGTCAGTACAGCAATACTCACATGCTGCAGTGTGTGGTATGTGATGGGAAACGCGTTCCAAGTTTTGACAATCAGCTGGTCCGCGGGTTGAAGTTCTTTCATTTCTCCCCACTTGTGTTTGCTCGCCAACTCTGCTTGCTGTCGTGCAAGTCTTTCCAAATCTTCATTCAGTGACTTGAACTTATTCACCCACATGTCTGAGGCCTTTGGGTCAGCAGCTTGTAGCTCAAAATCTCTGACGGAGACACTGGGGATGTAACTCAGGTCGGCGCTGTCCACTGCACACTCGTGTGGATGGGTGATGAACTTCAAAAGACGAGTGTGCTCACGAAATTCTCCAAAGCGCACTTTGAATGACTGCAGGAGATTAGATGTGAAGCCCGCTAGCTGCTGGAGATCAAGATGTTGAGCAGGGTCACTTGCTGTGCATGCATCTTTAAACTCTCTCAGTTTTTCAAAGTGTAGTAAATGATCTGTTTCAATGTTGGCAATGAAGAGTTCCAGCTTGTTTTCAAATGCAAACACTGCTTGTTGAAGGGATAAGACTGTATTTCCAATGCCTTGCATTATCACATTGAGCTGGTTCAGATGTTCAGTCACGTCCACGAGATAGTAGAACTTCAGGAGCCACTCAGTGTTAGCTAACTCAGGATGTTCAACGTTTTTCATTTCAAGAAAAGTCTGGATTTCACTCAGACAAGCTGTGAAATGGCTGAGCACCTTCCCTCTTGACAACCAACGCACATTGCTGTGCAGAAGCAGACCAGGGTAATTATTCCCAACTTCATCCAGCAGTGTTTTAAACTGGCAATCATTTAAAGTTTGGGCAACAATAAAGTTGACCACCCGAATGACCAGCGACATCACCTCACCAAGCTGCTCGCCACACATCTGAGCACAAAGCGCCTCCTGATGTAGGATGCAGTGAAAACTTAGGATGGGTCTCTTCATGTTCATGAAGAAGCGCTACGAATTCTCTGTTTTTCCCCACCATGCACGGAGCACCATCAGTACACACCGAAATAAGTTTATCCATCGGTAGATTTTTTTTCTTTAGCGAACTCAGTGAAAGACTTGAATAATCCTCCCCTCTTGTTGTCTCTTTCATAGGCAAAACAGCAAGACTTTCCTCACGTAGTGTGTCACCGACAGCATACCTTGCAATCACGCTGAACTGGGATAAATGGCTTACGTCTGTTGACTCATCCAAAGCGAAAGAAAAGACTGGTGCTGCATTTATGTCCTTCACTTGTGTTGCCTCAGTTTGATTTGCCATCATGATGGTACAATCGTGAACAGTTCTTGCCAACAGAAGCATGTTTTTTATTCGTTTGATTATCTTGTCTTTATCCGAAAAGTCATCAAAAAGTTCATTGGCAACATCAAGCATGAATGTTTTGGCATACTCCCCATCTGAGAATGGCTTTCCGTTTCTCACAGTTGCTAAAGCACCAGCAAAGCTAGCCGAATTCCAGTTACCTTGTTGAGTCAAACACGGAGTTGCTGCTGACTAGCTTGCACTCTGCATAGTAGCTTTTGACATGCTTTCTTCCTGCTGTCCCCCGCTGGATATTTCGAAGCAAATGTAGTATGGCATGTGTCAAAGTGCCACTTTATATTGGACCGTTTCATCGATGCAATTTTATCACTGCATATTAGACACACTGCAGAACCTGCTCTCTCCACAAAGGCGAATTCCTCTGTCCATTCCTGCTGAAAAGTACGATACTCCTCATCTTTTTTTCTTTTAGCCATTTTCTTCGTCAAAAGGGTTTCTGCAATTAGCTAGCTGACTACTTGATTAAAAGGAGAGAAGTTTACTTCCTGACCTCACAACGACCCGTGTACATTACACTGTATCCAATAAAAATCTGGTGTTGTCCCGGAGGACAGCTGTGATTGGCTCTAGCCACCCGCAACCATGAACATGAGCAGTAGGAAATAGATTGTAATACATGAGGATATTTTATATTTTTAACGTTATATTGTTTTTATTAAAGATTTGTCTGCGAACCAGATGCAGCCATCAAAAGAGCCACAGGTTCTTGCCCCAACTTAGAGAATATGAAGTTGTTATATATTAAGACTGTATTACAACAGAACTTTCTGCTATCTATAACTGGACAAAGGAATCTCAAATATTAAAAATTATAAATCCAAGTATAAGTTTGGGTTTCTCAATTGAAGTAACAGTAATATTACTTATAAAGGAAAGAACTCTAGTGTCAAATTTGAATTGCATCTATTCAAGTATTTTAATCTTTCAAACATAACTTTTAAAAAGTATTTTAAACATTTAATTACAATAGCCAAGTTTATTTCTTCTTTTACCAAAACTAGGTTACTTCAATTTTACAGTGGAAATCAAAAGGAAATGACATTTATTTTATATCTAATTTAGTTAGAATGTAAAGCTTTAGTTGAGCAGATCACTAATGGTGCTTTAAAAGTAAGCTTCCTCATGAATGGCACACACAGTGGCTCAAAGCTGAAGTAAGAAAAGGAATCTGATAAAGGAATTTCTACTTTTATTTCTCTGTAAAGGTTACTCAACCCTGACATTCAGTCCTCTCATCTGGGCTTCAGATCAGACTGCTTGGTATAAACTTGGTTTCACCATTCAGTCAATCAGTAACTGTGTAAATTGCTTAATCTCTTGGGCCTAGTTCCTCCATTTATTAAATGAGAATACATTTATTTTAAAATATAATTTAGTTAAATATGTACAAAAGTGTTTAGTATGGTGCCTGGGACATAGCAAGTGTTACATTATAACTATTATTATCTATGAAATGGAAATAGCTATTCTTATCTTGTAAGGCTGTGTTGAAGATTAAATAAAATATAAGAAGGTACTTTGTATATGGCAGAAGACATCAAAAACATAAGTTTTGTCCCAACTACACAGTAAATGCAGTGTTTTCTTTTGTTTTGTTTTGTGACAGAGACAGAGAAAAGTCAGAAAGAGGGACAGATCAGGACAGACAGACAGGAAGGGAGAGAGATGAGAAGCATCAACTCTTTGTTACCACACCTTAGTTGTTCATTGATTGCTTTCTCATATGTGCCTTGATGGGGCGGGGGGGCTATGGCAGACTGAGTGACCCTTTGCTCAAGCCATTGACCTTGGGCCCAAGCTGATGAGCCTTGCTCAAACCAGATGAACCCGCACTCAAGCTGGTAAGCTTGGGGTCTCAAACCTGGGTCTTCCCTGTCTCAGTCCAACACTCTATCCACTGTGCCACCGCCTGGTCAGGGATGCAGTGTTTAATAATAAGAGTTGTATGGCCCTGACCATGTAGGTCAGTTGGTTAGAGCACTGTTGCGATATGCCAAAGTCACAGGTTCCACACCTCTGGTCAAGGCATATACAAGAGTCAACCAATGAATACATAAATAAGTAAACAACAAATTAATGTTTCTCTCTCTCTACCTTCCTTTCTCTCTAAAACAATCAATCCATTAATCAATCAATAATAAATATAATAATGAGTTGATAATACAGCCAAAGAAGGAGGTGGGGCTGTATTTTCCTCTTACAAGTTACTTTTCACTAGCATTGCACTGCTCATAAAAATGAGGGATTTTAGCCTGACCTGTGGTGGCGCAGTGGATAAAGCGTCGACCTGGGAACACTGAGGTTGCCAGTTCAAAACCCTGCACTGATCTGGTCAAGGCACATATGGGAGTTGATGCTTCCAGCTCCTCCCTCCTTTCTCTCTTTCTCTCTCACTTTGTGTCTCCTCTCTAAAATGAATAAAATAAAAAGAAGTAAAAAAAAAAAAAAAAAAAAAAAGAGGGATTTTAGCCTGACCAGGCAGTGGTGCAGTGAATAGAGCGTCGGACTGGGATTCAGAAGACCCAGGTTCGAGACCCCAAGGTCGCCAGCTTGAGCGCGGGCCCATCTGGTCTGAGCAAAAGCTCGCCAGCTTGGACCCAAGGTCGCTGGCTCCAGGAAGGGGTGGCTCGGTCTGCTGAAGGCCCGCGGTCAAGGCACGTGTGAGAAAGCAATCAATGAACAACTAAGGTGCTGCAACAGCAATGAAAAACTAATGATTGATGCTTCTCACCTCTCTCCATTCCTGTCTGTCTGTCCCTATCTATCCCTCTCTCTGACTCTCTCTCTCTATCCCTGTTAAAAAAAAAAAGAGGGATTTTATAGCTTCACATTCATTTTGAAATATCCCCTCATTTTTGTGAGCAGTATATAATTATTCATAATAAAATGCTTACTTCCTTCTATTTAAAAAAACTTCATTTGCCTGACCTGTGGTGGCGCAGGGGATAAAGCATCGACCTGGAACACTGAAGTCTCTAGTTCGAAAGCACAAACGGGAGTTGATACTTCCTGCTTCTCCCTCCCTTCTCTCTCTCTCCCCTTATCCCCTGCTCTAAAATGAATAAATCAAATCTTTAAAAATAAAAAACACTTCATTTTCCCTCTGGAAGTAGCAAGAAGCTTTCTATGTCTTTTTGTTTCTTGATCAGACAACTGAAGAAACAAGTTAAACAAAAATGAAGTCCAGAAACAGAAAATGCCACCCAAGCAAGATTATTTCAGTTCTTCCTTTTATTATAAAAATTATATGTATATTTATGACTATAGAGTCAAATATTATTTAATACTTTCAAAATAAAAAGAACAAAAATTAGCTCATATTTTATCACTTCAAAACTGGAGAATTTCTGGTAATACTGCTATACTGTGAACATTTAAGAAAATTAAGATGACAGTTCAACCATGTTTTTTCCATTCCTACAATTGTCCTTCTTTTATGGATGAATCAACTTATGAGAAAGAGTTCACACTTTCTTTTCTCCTTATGTCCTTGATTACGCCTTACTCATAGCTGTATTTCCAGTGTCTCAAGGTTGATCTATATATGAGTGGCTCCAAAGACATTTTTCTCTGTCAGAGACTGGAGCTGGGAATCACAGCTATATGTAACCACAGTCAGATAAAATGGCTTAAGTGACAACAATCAGGTTATCAGGATTTTCATCAGTTATAAAGTATGGCCTATTAGAGAAAATTTGGAAAACAAACAAGGTCAGAAAAAAATAGGAACTGCCCATGGTTCTCTCACACAATTTTCTAGTTTTCAGAATTGCATTTTTGCTTCCTCGTGACCAGAGACAGACAGGTCTGTCTCTAACAGTCATCTTCTCACTCTGCTATTTCTGTTACTTCTCCGTTTCTCCTTCTATGTGCTCCTAACACGTGCATGGTCCTGGGGTTTTGTTGTGTTCCTAGTTCCCAGTGTAATCTCTATAAACATGCCTGTCACTTCTGCTAACACTGATTTTGGGGTAATAAAAGATGTTTTAAATTTAATGAGTTAATCTCTGAACATTCTAGCGAAAGGTGGGCAAAGCAGTGTCAAGCAAGGCTGGGAAAAGCTGACATGCCTATCATACCAGCCCTTCATAATGCCTCTTCCTAGCATATTTTTCAAGTGTCTATAATAGATTTTTGCTCTCATTCAAATTTTAGTTTCTCATCAAAACTAGTATTTGAATATCTATTTTTTGTAAGCCTGTACTAATATTTAATCAATATTAAATCAACACAACAAGGTAATAATGGCTATTTCTAAGTAATAAATTTAAGGTAGTTTGTGTTTTTTGCTTCCTTCTATCTTTTGATTTTTCTATATTAAATTGGTATTATTTACATTAACACTTAAAATTCATTAAAATAATTCAACATTTATTGTGGGATTGCCATGTGGTATAAATAATGTGTTGTACGTCATGGAGAATAAATACAAAGAAAGTCACACACATGGATCTTGCCTCAAAGAACTTGGGAGTTCCATCAATGAGAGAAAATATGCATATAATTAAGTATACTAAAAAGTATAAAGTCATTAGTGCAATAAAATGACTATTCCAATAAAAAGGGCAGGCAATCAGGAAATGCTTGACAAAGATAGCATTATTTAAGCTCAAAGGCTTAGTCTTTCAGAGAAGCAGCAGCTTCCTGCTCAGGCTCTTGAAGCTCAGAGTTACCACGTAAGAAGTCTAACTGCCATGCTGGAAAGACCACATGGAAAGCCCTGACACACTGCACAGAGAGGGACAGGCCTGCTAAGCCCAGCCCTCCAGCAGTCTCTGACAAGGCATAGGAATGAAGAAGCCATTTTGGAAGTGGGTCCTCCAGCCCAAGCAACCTACTCTGACAGCATATGGATCAGAAAAAAATGGCCCAAGTGAGCCCTTCCCAATCTCCCAACTCACAAAACTGTCAACAAGTAAAATAGCTGTATTAAGTCACTAAGTTTGGGGGTGGTTTGCTATGTATCAATAGCTAACTGAAGCAGAGCTCAAATTTTACTTTCTGTCCAATGGGAAGCAATAATAGAATTGTGCTTTAGGAAAATCAACCCAGTTACAATATATAAAACAGACTGTGGAAGACATATGGTGGCAAGAAACCCAGAAACAAGAGCTAGTGAAGTCTGAACTAGAGCTAACAGTAAGCAGGGGAGCAAAAATGATACTGACTACAGAATTAGATTCAATAGAATTTTTGTATGTAATTAGCCATCAGGGAAGGTGAAAGGAGTTAAAGGTGACCTAAATGTTGAGATCAGGTGACTCAAGGATGGTGATACTATTAAGAAAAAACAAGGTAGGTGATGAGTTTAGAATAAGAAAATGGAATGTGTGTTATTTTTAATGCATAGACAAAAATGAAAGAACTAAGATAAAGTACTATCCATAATTAGAGAGATAATTATGCAAACAATTTGTCTGGAGTTTAAGCAGAGTTTAAAAGAACTTTAAAAATCCTGTAATCAGTGTCTTTCTACAATAGAAGAGGTTTTAATTCAAGAATTAAATTTCAAGGCCCTGGTCAGGTGGCTTAGTGGTTCAAGTGTCATCCTGATGCACAAAGCAATCCCCAATCAGGGCACATACAGGAAGCAATTAATGAGCATACAACTAAATGGAACTAAGTGGAACAGCAGGTTAATTTCTCTTTCTATTCCCTTCCCCCCTACTGTCTCTTTTTCAAACCAATAGAAATTTTTTTTAAAAATTAAAAATTAAATTCAAAATCTTCACTGGGGGAGCTAAAGAGTTTAACATAAAATATTAAGATTTCCCTTAACTGTCAACTGAATATTGGTTCAGAAACCAGGATAGTTAATCATATCCTCATCCACAGAGAAGGGGCAAAATAAATGTTTTCAATGACCTTTTCTTTTCTTTTCTTTTCTTTTTTAGAGAGAGAGAAAGAGACAGAAGGCAAAAGAAATGAGAAGCATCAACTCATTGTGGGACTTTAGTTGTTCACTGATTGCTTCTCATACATGCCTTGGGGAGGGGGGCTTCCAGCTGAGCCACTGACCCCTTGCTTAAGCTAGTGAACTCGGAGTTTCGAACTTGGGAACTCAGAGTCCCAGGTCGACACTCTATCCCCGTGATGGCGAACCTATTACACGTGTGTCAGCACTGACACGTGTAGCCATTTTTGCTGACATGCAGCCGCATACCAGAGAAGTATGGGGCCGCCTGAGGAGAAGGACGTTTCATCCTCAGCTCCTGCACGGCCAGGAGCATCTAGTTCTGGGACTTCCAGTCAGGCCGTTTTTCTCGAAGTGACACACCACCCGAGTTATGCTCGGTGTTTTGGTGAATTTTGACACACCAAGCTTAAAAGATTGCCCATCACTGCTTTATCCACAGCACCGCCACTGTCAGTCAGACTTCAATGACCTTTTTATAGTTGAATCCTCTGTGAACTCATTACAAGCTATGCTTTCTATCCCAATACTGCCCACAGGTTCTACCCTGACACATTTTAATATAGCAGTTTTTGTTTTCTTTTTAACCACAAATCTCATCATGGTAGCACCAAAGTCCTTACCATGGCATGAGAAACACTGTCTCATATGACCCTTGCTGACACTGCTAGCCTCACCTCATACCTCATCCGCCCATTCATCATTTGACAGTGGTAATGGCTCAGTTTTTTCAATGTGCCCTGCTCCTTCCTTCCACTTCTGGCTCTTTTCTCTGTATTACTCTTCACTGCCTGTCTTTGACCAAATAAATTTTATCATCCTTCACTTCTTTATTTTAAATGTCACTTCTTCAAAGCAAATCCTTTTCTGACCATCCCCAGTATTCATTCAGACACCTCTCATTCCTTCAAAGGACTTGGCACAATAATAATCTCCAAATGTTTAGGAAGCTGTGTTCAGTATCCATCTCCTCTGCTAAAATAAGTTCCACAAAGGTGGGGCCCTGCACCTTATTTGTTCCCGTAGTCCCCAGGTCATAGCAGACTGCCGGGCACAAAGTAAATACTCCATAAGAGCTTTGTGAATATTCACAGATAGAGCAAGATAATTAGGTGTCTAGAACCAAAATGAACTCAAGTTCCAGCTCGGAGTCTCCTCGTAAACTTAGTGATTAGGTAAGCTACTCTTCAGCACCTCATTTTCTTCCTTTAAAAATAACAACACCCACATCACTGAGGATTAAGAGTTACCATATGGATCCTGGCCGATATCTCAGTTGGTTGAGCATCGTCCAGATACACCAAGGTTTCAGGTTCAATCCCTGGTCAGAACACATATAAGCATAAAGCAATGAATGCATAAGAGTGGAATGAGAAATCAATGCTTCTCTCTCTCTCTCTCCTTCCTCTCTCTAAAAATCAATCCTTTTCTTTTTAAAGTTACTATATGGAAAATGCTCAGAACAATGTCTGGCACGCAGCATCATGTTTTGTCCCGTGAAGATGAGCAGTGACGATACAGTAACATGGTTCCGTGCGAAACCAGTTACACTGTCTGTGGACCTCTCAACAGCAGAGAAACGGTCACCACTCATTCAGCAGCAGCCACCCGAGTTAGCAAACACGGATCCTGCTTCACCAACGTGCGGCCTCCCTGCCTCCCAGCTCAGCCTCCTCGAGGAGAGGTGACTCCGGGAGACTGCGAGGCTTCTCCCGCATTCGCTGCGGTCCACCGAGGGGGGGTCCCCAGTCCGGCCCCCGGCTCTCCGTGGCCGGCACCCCCAACCACGCACGGTGCATCCCAGAGCCGGGGCCGGTGCGGAGCGGTCTTCCTCCAGAGGAGCGTCAAGGTGAGTCAGTCCTAAAACCCCCCGTCTCCTCCCCGTTAGCGAAACGCCCGGGGCAGCCCCCCGCCCGGGGCACCTCTCAGCACGCACTGGCGTTTTGCACGGGGCCCCCTGGACGGTCCCCATGGGAACCGGCCCCACACACGTCACCGGGACCCGCAGGCTCGTCACAAGCGCCAAGGGGCCCGAAGTGCAGCCGCGCCGCTGCCCAGGGTCCCGGCGGAGGCTCGGACGCGCCGGGCCGCCCTCGCCGGGCACACACCCCTCCGCCGCCCGTCCCGACGCGCGGGGCCGCGGCCTGTCAGCGCCCGGGCCGGGGCCGCCGGGGCTCCGGGTCACCGCGCCTCGCCCCCCGCGCCCCAGGCCGCCGCCCGGGAGGGTCGCCCGGGAAACGCGGTCCCGGGGCGCCTTCTCCCTCGCGCCGCGCAGCAGGCCGGCGGGCGGGCCCTGGAAACTTCCCGAAGTGCGGGGGGCGGCCCGCCAGCCGCGCGCGTCCCTTTGTCGCTCGCTCCCCGTCACGGCCCGCCCGCAGCTCCCGCCGCCCCGCGCCCGCCGCCCCTCACCGCGAGGCCCCCACCCCGACCCCGGTCCCGGGCCGAGACGCCACTCGCCTCCCAGGGGCTGCCGAGGAGCCGGGCGCGCTCCGCGGCCGACACTTACTCGCCACTCAACTCGCCGGCTGGGGAAGCGGGCTTGGCGGTCTCTGTCACCCGGACTTTTAGTCACCAGAAGCCGCAACCGACAGCTCCGTCGCCGCTGAGGAGGCCACAGCCGCGCTCCTTCCGGCCCTGCCGCGGCGTCACCGCGCGCCTGCGCACAGCGCCCCCTCCCGACTAATGACAGGAAGAACCATAGAGGTCGGCCGGGTGCGAGGGAGGAGGGGCCTGGGGAGTAAGACCATAGAGAGTTGTCCGGCTCACGGCCCACTGGGTCTTGACTTCCCCTCTACGCGGGAGGACGAAAGGAACTGAGACTCCCTCAAACCCGTAAAGTGTTCTTCTTGGAGCCCCTCAAGTTGAAAAGGGTGCGGGGGCAGGTGGGCATGGAAATCTACTGGATATACACCTACTGGCACACATTGCCTTTGATAAGTCGGCACATATTTTTGGAGCGCTTCCTGGGTGCCAGGCTCTGTTCTAGGCATACAAAGCTATAGAGGCCCTTGTTGTAATGAAGCTTATGTTTTAGCAGGCAAGTCAATAACTAGTGAATTAACTAGTAAACTAACCAAAATACTGGCTCAGGCAGGAAGTATACAAGAAAAAAAATACAGGAAATATAAAACAGAGAAAGGAATAGAGAGTGGTGGGGAAAATGGGGTGGCCAGGGAAAGCATCTTCTGAGGATGGAACATTGAGCAGGAAACTGAATGAAGTTAGGGGGTGAGCCAAGGTGACCACCCAGAGGGAGAACACTTCAAGCAGACAGTATAGAAAAGGCAAAGGCTTCGAGGTGGGAATATGCATGGTGTCTGAGAAAACAATATGGCTGCAGGGCCATGGGAGAGATGGGTGGTGGTAGGAAATGGGGTTGGCAAGGTGGTAGGGGCTCAAATCACAGAAAAATCTTAATAAGGAATTTGGGTTTTATCCTAAGTGTGATGGTAGCTACTAGAGAATTGGGAGCAGTGGCATGAGTTTACCTGCTTATGCTCTGCAAATATCACTTTGGTGGCCATTTAGAGAATAGACTATGAAGAGGTAAGATCAGAAGCAGAAAGAAAACAGGAAGCTATTGCAGGAGTCTAAATAATAAGTGATGGTGATGTGGACTAGTATGGTCAAGAAGGTGGTGAGAAATAACCAGATCAGGATTTTTTTCAAAGAAAAGGTTGACCAGAGGGATTCACAGATGGGTTGGATGTGAGGTGGGAGAGAGGAAGGAGCCAAGGATAAACTACAAGGTCTTTGGCTTGTGCAACTGGGTAAATGGTGGTTTCATTCACAAATATGGGGGGAAATCAGGAGGAACAGATTTGGGTCAGAGTCGGGAGAAATGAACATGTTTCGGAAATGTAATTGCCAACAAAACTTAAGTAGTGGAGCCTGACCAGGCGGTAGCGCAGTGAGTAGAGCATCGGACTGGGATGTGGAGGACCCAGGTTCGAGACCCCGAGGTCACCAGCTTGAGCGCAAGGCTCACCAGCTTAGATCCAAGGTTGCTGGCTCCAGCAAGGGCTCAGTCTGCTGAAGGCCAGCGGTCAAGGCACAGATGAGAAAGCAATCAATGAACAACTAAGGTGTCACAACGAAAAACTGATGATTGATGCTTCTCATCTCTCTCCGTTCCTGTCTGTCCCTGTCTGTCACTCTCTCTCTGTCCCTGTAAAATACTTAAGTAGTGGTGTCAGGAGGCAATTACAATCATGCATCACGTAAGTGGGCAGAATGTTCTGAGAAATACATCTTTAGGCAATGAACACCCTAAAGTGCACTTACACAAACCTAGGTGATACAGACTTTTCCATATTAAGCTACGTGGTATATAGTCTATGCTCCTAGGCTATAAGCCTATGCAGCATGTTACTGTACTGAATACTGTAGGCAATTGTAAAAAAAATGGTATTTACATAACATATATAGACATAGAGAAGGTATAGTAAATATACGATACAAAAGATTATGAAATGGCTCACCTGTATAGGGCACAGCTGACCCTGCTCCATCTTATGAAGATGCCGCGGATGAGCCCGCACCCACCCTCTCACCGAGCAACAAAGCGGCAGAGTTGAAGAGGAGCAGCCTCGCCCCGACGTCAGACGTTTGAGCAGTCACACCACAATATCTGCCCAATGCACTTGTTGCCCATCAGTAATATTTTTCTTTAGGCTGATCCACTTTTGGTTAAAATATATTCATTTTAAAAGAAAATGTTATTTCACTACATAAAATAGAATACAAGTCTCACTCTCCATAAACAGAAAGTAACCATAAAAACAGATTCCATGAAATAAAACGTTATTGAAATTTTTAAAAATGTATAATTAAACAAACAAATGAACTATAAATAAAAATTAAATCGGCGGGAATTAAATCAAATTAAGGTGTGAAATGTAAAACTGAAAATAAGCTTTGTTACGGGAAGAATGCAATCGTTTGTAATCAGAAGTAAAGGGATAGTTGGTCCTTGTTTTCAGTTTAAAGGAAAAATAAAGTTTTATGTCACAAGAGCAGTCACTTTTCCTTTTTTTTTTTCTTTTAATGTTAACCAGCATCAAGAATCAAAAAGGCCAAAAGATATCCTTCTGCACATAAAACTATTGTCAACAAGTGATGTTTTGCTATTTTCCTGGGAAGAAGCAGGGAGATTCCATCTGCAGAATTCCAAATCATCCGAACTGGTTCTCCATCCATGCAATCACAGCGGAGGTGTGAAACACGAGCACCCTGAGCCTTCCCCATGAGTCGTCACAGCACAACTGCTTCCTTTCTTTCATTTTCTGGTTACAATTAGTATAATGTGCCTATCACCTGTAAAATCATTCATTATGGCAGAGGACTGCTGTTTTCACAATTTGTGCATTGTTCCTTTGTTCCCAAGAGCTTACCTAAGGTATTCCATCAGCTTTATCTAGATGAAGCTGTGCTAGTCTGGCCATGGAGGAAATTATTCCTGAACTCTGTCTGCTTTAAGAAGTAGTAATTTCCTGCCATTCTGTCCATTGCTTTTTATTTTTAAGTCAATGTTACTGTAGTATAATTTATATGCAATACAAAGCACCCAATTTAAGTGTACATTTTTATGAGTTTGGGCAGATTTATATGTCCATGCAACCACCACAACAATCAAGATAGAGATAATTTCCATCACCCCAAAATATTCCCTTGTGCTCCTTCCTAGTCGATCCACCCACCCACCCCCATCCCCAGTGCTAGGCAACCAATTATCTGTTTTCTGTCAGTTTAGATTAGAATTGCTTTTTCTGCAGTCTCAGATAAGTGAAATTATAAAGCATGTACTCTTGTGTCTGGTTTCTTTGGCTCAACAAAGATTTACTTTTTTCAGGTGCTTTTATTGCAGCAAAATACACATAAAATTTATCATCTTAACCATTTTTAAGTAAAACATTAAAATAAACCTTCATAATGTTTTGTGACCATCATAACCATCTATTTCCGTATTTTTTGTTGTTGTTTTGCAGAACTGAAATTGTACACCCACTAAATAACTCTTCTTTCCCCTCAATCCCTGGTACCTACTGTTGTACTTTCTGTTTCTATGAATTTTTAAGTAAAATCATACAGTATTTGTCCTTTTGTAACTGTCGCATTTCACTTAGTATAATGTCTTCTAGGTTCATCTAGTTGTAGTATGTGTCAGAATCATCTTCCTTTTTAAGGCAGAATAATATTCCAGGAAAAAGATGGACCCATTTGGCTTATCTGTTCATCTGCTGATGGACACCTGGGTTGCTTCTATGTTTAGTATTGAGAATAACGTGGCTATGAATATGGGTGTACAAATATCTCCTAGAGCCCCTGCTTTCAACTCTTTTGGGTACACACCTGGAAGTGGAATTGCTGAATCATATGGCTTTTTTTTTTTTTTTTTTTTTTTTTTTGTGGCAGAGACAGAGTCAGAGAGAGGGACAAATAAGGACAGACAGACAGGAAGAGAGAGAGATGAGAAACATCAATTCTTCATTGCAGTTCCTTAATCGTTCATTGATTGATTTCTCATATGTGCCTTGGCCGGGGGCTACAGCAGACTGAGTGACCCCTTGCTCGAGCCAGTGACCTTGAGCTCAAGCTGGTGAGCCTTGCTCAAGCCAGATGAGCCCACACTCAAGCTGGCGACCTTGGGGTCTCAAACCTGGGTCCTCCACATCCCAGTCTGACGCTCTATCCACTGCGCCGCTATTTTTAATTTTTGATTATTGTTTTCTACCATTTGACATTCCTACCAACTGTCCACAAGTGTTCCAATTTCTCAGCATCTTCTTGTTACATTCCGGGTCTTTTGTTTTTTTTATCAGTAGCCATCAAAATGGGTGTGAGGAGATATCTCATTGTACTTTTGATTTACATTTTTCTAATGATTAATAATCCTCAGCCTCTTTTCATGTGTTAATTGGCAATTTGTATATTTTCTTTAAAGAAATGTTTATTTAATCTCTTGGCCATTTTTGCGTGGAGTTGTATGTTTCTTTGTTGTTTGGTTTTAGGAGTTCTTCATATTTTGATATTAATCCCTTATCAGATGTATGATTTCTAAATATTTTCGCCCATTGTGTGCATTGTATTTTTATTCTGTTGATATATATTTTTTAATGTTTATAAGAGTTTATTTGAGCCAAACTGACAGCATATGCCAGGGAGCAAGATCTGTTGATGTGAGTTTTTGATACACAATTTAAAATTGTTTTCATGAAGTCCAATTCATCTAGTTTTCATTGTTGTTATTTTTGCCTGTGCCTTTGGTATTATAGCCAAGGTATCATTGCCGAATCCAATATCATAAAGGTTTTGTTCTATATTTTCTTCTAAGAGTTTTAGAGTTTCATATCTTACATTTACATCTTACATTTGTTCCGTTTTGAGTTTATTTTGGTACATGGAGTTGGTTCAGGGTCCAAAAGGGTCAATCTTTTGCATGAGGGTGTCCACTCTCCCGGGCCCCATTTGTTGAAAGGCAGTCCTTTAGCCCATTGAATGGCACTTTTGTCAAAAATTGTTTGACCAAAAAAAATTATTTGACCATATATCCAAGGTGTATTTATAGACTCTCTTCTATTTCATTAGTCTATATTTCTGTCTTTATGCCAGTACCATGCTCTTTTGATTAATGAGGCTTTGTAGTAAATTTTAAAATCAGGAAGTGTGACTCCTTTTGAAAAGTTTTGTTTTTCTTTCTAGGATTGCTTTGACTATTTGGGGTCCCTTGAGATTCCACGTGAATTTAATGAGTTTTTCTATTTATGTAAAAATAATAATTGGGATTTTGATAGGGATTGAATTGAATCTGTAGGTTTTTTTTCTGGTAGTATTGACATCTCAACAAATTAAGTCTTTCCAATCCATGAACATGAGATGTGTTTTCATTTACTTGCCTTTTTTCAGCAGTGTTTTCTGGTTTTCATTGCACAAGTCTTTCTCAGTACATTTTTCACATTCTTCTATGTTGTTTCTGTGTATCAATAGTTTATTCCTTATTATTTTTGAATAATATAACATCAACTTGCATAGTTTGGTGATCTCCATGGGTAAATTCTCCCATCATGGTTGATTTCGACTCCCATCAACTTGATGTCAACTGCCTTGCAAAATTCTTTAAAATGTGAAAGCCGTCTTTTGCCAGATGGTATGAGCTGGATCCAGCACCTTACTGCCAAGACAGGAGATGATTTTGGATATCCTATTCCACTTGAGTCTTAAATCAGTCCTGCTGTTACAGGTCTTGTTTCTGATACATTGGGGTAATACCTGGCTACCCCTGTGAACTTCTTCCTCTATCCTCAACCTTTTCACCCCAATCCGCAGCTGGCCCTCAATTCTAGGGTACTGGCTTGGTGTCCTTAACCATTCAGCACTTCCAAGGCTTTCTGGAGTTATGAGGCTGCCACTGCCTGAATTGCATATCTGCTAATTGAATGCATCCAGCCCCGAGAAAAGCCTGGAACTGTCCTGCTCCTCCTGTGGGCTGCAGAGAAACTTCCCACGACAGTGTGGGTTGAGACCACTACAACTCTGCAAAACTCTTAGGGTCACTCTGCAAGACCTCTTTTGTCCTTAGTCAGCTCTTGTCCATTTGCCACATCAACTCTTCCAGCCCTCCGTATCTCTTCGTGCCTTCCCATCACTTGACCTTACTTACCATTACATCGAGGACAACTAGAGATTACCTAACTCAATGGAAAGGCTGTATTTACCAGTGTCACCCCAATAAATAAAAAAGAAAGGCTATATTGTCATATCCTGCCTAGACACCGTCAAATTCCCATCTCCCAGCCTACCCACTGGTTTTTTTTTTTTTTTTTAAGATTTTATTTTTATTTTTTTATTTATTTTTATTTTATTCATTTTTTAGAGAGGAGACACAGAGTGAGAGAGAAAGAGAGAAAGGGGGGAGGAGCTGGAAGCATCAACTCCCATATGTGCCTTGACCAGACCAGTGCAGGGTTTTGAACTGGCGACCTCAGTGTTCCCAGGTCACCGCTTTATCCGCTGCGCCACTACAGGTCAGGCCTACCCACTGGTTTCTAGAGAGTTCCACTATCTCTCTCTACCCTTTGAAGAGAAGGTGCCTCTTCTACTTGAGATGGACTCCTCTAGCCCCCCTCTGCTTTCTATCTCCTCTCTTTCCTGTGGGGCCCTTCTTGTATCACCTAATCCCCTCTCTCCTAAATATTCAAAATTTCCCTCTCAGCTGGGTGTTTCCCTCAACATATTCATACCTTTAACTATTTCCCTTTTCTGCAAACACACGCACAAATGCAAGCACGCACTCACATCTCACATCCTTTCTCCGTTCTGGACCCCACGCTAGCTGTTATTCTATGTCCCCACACTCCCTTCGCAGAACATCTTCACAAAAACAGAGTCCCTGCTTGTTGCTTTCACTTCCCCATTCTCCATTTGTTTCTTAACCCCAGAGCTCTGGCCTGCCCTCTGCAGTGAATCCCCAAGCCAGGGGTGTGTTGGAGCAGGTAGAGCCCACTAGGTGCAGTTCTTCCCAACTCTGTGTTCAGTGAGGTCACACAGGTAGCCTGAAGTAGGTCAAGGGAGCATTCACCATAGAAATCAACGAAGGCTGCACACCTGAGCTCTCATCCCTGCCCAGAGAGCCAGTAGTTCAACTTTACAAGCACCCCATTAAATCAGGGGGTGTACATCGCAAGGCAGTGATTATCTCCTAACCATTTCTCCAACTTCCAGATTTTTCTTTCCCTTGCCACTTGATAATAATGTCTGATCCATTTTCCTGCTCTGTGTGAAATTTTCCATTCCAGTTTCAGGTCAGGATTGCTCTATCTAACTTTACCATTATCTTCCTGGTCATCATCATTAGTCAAGTAAAGGTCCTGGGGCTGAGACAATTAAAACAATCTCCAGTCCTGGATTTGATATTCAAGAATCATGATGCATGTGAACAACTGCAACTAGGTAAAGTTTTCAATTGCATTTGATGATAAGCATCATGAGAAATGTGTTATTGGTGAGGCACTGAAGTATGGGGCCCTGAAAGCTATACGTTGACCAAAATTAAGTATGACTTCTGCTTATGTATTATATTTGTGGCAATAATTTACTGTACTCATTTCCAAATACTTTTGCAGCTCTAAGTTTCATCTGCATTTAACTTCACCAGTTTCAGTTGACAGTGGAGAATTTAGTCTCCTGAAATAAACATTTATTTAAAATTACTAAGGTCTATAATGTCATTTGTAAGATGAAAATCTAGTGACTATTTCCATAGAAAACAGAGGATTGGAACTAATAAGCTTTGAGATTGTAGAAGCGACTTCAAGCACAAAAACACTACTTCTTATGACTCTGTGGGTTGACTGGGCTCAGCTGGGAAGCTCTGGTCCTCATGATGTCACCTGGGACTGCATCCCGTGGAGCCGAATAGCCAACATGCTTACTTGCTTGGCTCACAGTTGTGATGGCTGACAGCTGGAAGCTCAGCTGGGGCTGTGGACCAGAGAACCTTGCTTCTTCTCCTTATGGCCTTCCATTTGGGCTGTGATTATTAAAAAAAAAAAAAAAAAAAGGCTGGATTCCATGACATGAACATCCCAAGAGCAAGTGTTCTGAGAGAGAAGGAGCAGAAGCTGCAGTCTGAGGGCCTGAGCTGGGAATTCTCAGAACATCACGTCTACTACATTCCCTGGGGAAAGTGAAGGTAGAGTGTTCTAGAGTCCCACCATCGTCCCGGGAACAGATTAAACTAGAAAGACACAGTAGGCTCCAATAATTCAATGATGTATGCTGTAATCTCAAGGGTAACAACTAAAGAATAATAAAATTATACATAACAAGTTAATAGAGTGGAACTAGAATAATTAAAGTACTCAGTCCAAGCTTAAATCAATACAATTTGAAATTAATAATAAAAGCAGGCTGAAAAACTCCACATTTGAAAATGAAACAGCATATTACTAAATAACTCTACTTAAATGGAAACTACAAAAGAAAGCAAGCAGATCTAGAACACAATGATATGAAAACCACTTCATGCAAATGCACCACAATAAAATTACATAATTACAATTGTTTAGTTTAAACACATTTATTAAGGGGGAAAGAAAGCTTAAATATTGAATTCAAGAGGCAAATCCAGCCTGACCAGTGGTGGCGCAGTGGATAAAGCGTCGACCTGAAAACCCTGAGGTCACCAGTTCAAGACCCTGCACTGGTCTGGTCAAGGCACATATGGGAGTTGATGCTTCCAGCTCCTCCCCCCTTTCTCTCTTTCTCCCTCTCTCTCTCTCTCACTCTGTGTCTCCTCTCTAAAATAAATAAATAAAATTTAAAAAAAAAAAAAACTTAAAAAAAAAAAAAGAGGCAAATCCAAAGCAACAAAAAGAAAATTATGAAGATAAGGTCAACCCAGGAACCAATCAGATAGATGTTAGGGGAAAAAAAGAGAAGATTCTTTTATTTCTTTTTATTTATTTTTTATTTTTAGAGAGAGAGGAACTGAGAGAGACAGAGGTAGAAAGAATCATTGATTTTGTTGTTACACTCCTTCATGCTGCCATTGGTTGACTCTTATATGTGCCCTGACTCAGGATCGAACCCCCAACTTTGGCATGTCTAGATGATGCCCTAACCAACTGAGCTACCCAGCTAGGGACTAGTCTTTAATTTCTTGAAAATAATTAAAGAGAAGCATACACCTCTGATAAAGAAAAAAGTTAAAGTTTAAATAAATTGCAGACCCAACAAAAGTCACATATATGTCATATATATACATATATATGTAGTCTTTTTTTGTGTGTGTAGCAGTGACAGAGAGAGGGACAGATAGAGACAGACAGGAAGGGAGAGAAATGAGAAGCATCAATTCTTCATTGGGGCATATGTCGTTTTCTCATATATGCCTTGACTGGGGGGCTCCAGCAGAGTGAGTGACCCCTTGCCCGAGCCAGCAACCTTGGGCTTAAAGCTAGTGACCATGGGGTCATATCTATCATCCCATGCTCAGGCCAGAGACCCTGTGCTCAAGCTAGTGAGCCCCCATTCAAGCTGGATGACCCTGCACTCAAGCCGGCAACTTTGGTGCTTCAAACCTGGGTCCTCCACATCCCAGTTCAATGCTCTATCCACTGCACCACCGCCTAGTCAGGCTACATATATTCTTTATTTTTTTAATCTTTTTTTTTAATTCATTTTAAAGAGGAGAGAGACAGAGACAGAAAGAGAGAAGGATGGTAGGAGCAGGAAGCATCAACTCCCATATGTGCCCTAACCAGGGTTTCAAACCAGCGACCTCAGCATTCCAGGTCAGTACTTGATCCACTGCGCCACCACAGGTCTATATATTCTTAGATACAAGAATAAACTTGAAAATTTATAGGACATGGTATCTTGGTCTGTGCTCTTCCCAGAGACCCCAAGACAAGGACTGAAGTGCAGGAGGTATTTGGGGGACATGATCTTAAGTGATAGGCAGTGGGGAGCTGGGAAATGAGAGGGAGGCAGGGAAGGCAGCTAATACAGTGTGTTATCTGACCAGTTTCCTTTGCAGCTTAATCCCATCGGGTACTCTCGGAGACACGCAGAGCACATATCAGAGTAAGCCCACCCAGGAGATGAGGTTGCTCAGGTTTTTATTCACTAACTCACCATCTGCCTTTGAGGGCCGTTTCCAGGGGCATCTCCCCTCTAGTAACTCTGGCTGGCGTCATGCACGGTTCAAGTAGCCCCAGCAGCCAGCAAAAAAACAAAAAACTCTGAGGCCTGGAGTTCCGGGTGTTCACAGTAACCTGCCTGTGGACTGTAATTGAACGCCAAGGTGTCACAGGGGAGGCACAACAGTGTCTCCTCCAGGTCACACGCGATTTCCCGTCATCTACTTGTGCCCCATTCATTCTGTCTTGCTACTGATTCTTCAAAGTGGTGGCTGGTCATGATTTCGGGGAAAAAAAAAAACTTATTAAAGTAGGATTACTGGGATAAGCCACGGTGCCCCTTACTGCAACTGGTCCTTCACTTTGTGCTGCAACGGACGTGTGTGGCCCTCTCTCTTCTTCCACCCGACCCCTCGTCTTCAGCCAGCAGTTCTGTTGATCTAAACTGATTACTGGGTAGGGTGACATTCCTCTCTTCGAGGTTTGGACCCTCTTTACCAAATGCCCTTGTCAGGCCGTTGTCCGTGTCCTTTCCTGGTCAGCACTAGGCACAGAAAGCCCCACGACAGACACGATTCAGTGAGTCTCAGGAGCTCCAGACATGCTCTTTCCTGTTCCCGCGTATATCAGCAGCACGGCTCCTTACCAGGGTCCGTTACCCTCCCACCAGTGCAGGAACTTCTTTCTTTGCCTGCTGCTCTACTGGTCTAAGGAGGCCCAAACGACCAGGCTGTAGTCGTAGCTCTTGGCTAAGTGGAATCCCTACTGTGTGCCCTGGTATAAACACCTCCACTTCCCATTCTCCCCGGAACATTCTTCTCTGGCAGGCTTGCTCTGCCTCCATCAGTCAAATAATCCTCTTTTATCCCTAACAGTACCGGACAAAGCTTCACATTTGAAATCAGCCCAGGAATCAGCAGCTAGAATGGTCATTCCCGGGCTTATCCTATTTGAATCAACATCCATTATAAACAAATAAAACAAAGAATATCTACAAAGATAAGAAGGCTATCTGAGCAGCATATGATTTGTGTGTGTGTGTGTGGGGGGGGGTGTTGTTTTTGTTTCTGCTTTAGGCTAAGTGGTTGGAATAAGTGAGCACTCTTGCCACTGGGCTCCAAATGACGATGATTCCGTGATTCTGTGTTGCTATGGGGATGGGACTAAATGACTCCAGTGTGCAGCATGCTCTGTTGCTAAGGCAATTATAGGCATCTTCACCCTCCCTAGCAGGGCCTGCTTTGTCACAGATATTATGGGACAAAACGAGCTTGGCATGTCAAGCGCCAAGAGAAAGAAGGGGAAAAATCAGCATCGTGGAAGGTTCTAGATGAAGTGAGAAATTCTGCTTGCTGGTTGACCTGGGTGGCCTCATGGTGACAGCCAGCAGTGTGGATGGAGTGGCACCTGGTGTCTTCAGAAAGCTAGTTTCAGGCCAGAATCATGGCTAGCTGGTTTGCCAGGAGCCACTGGCAAGTGAAGAGACCCAGAAGGCTTGAGGGCTGCAGAGGTGTTAAACCTAGGTGGTCCCAGGAGGGGATGGGGACTGAGTAACGGGCATGAGGGAAGTTTCTGGGGGCGATGGACAACTGCATGTCCTGACTAGGTATGCATTTGTCAAAATTCAGCCAGTTGCACACTTACGTTCTGTGTGCTCATATGAGACGTAAGTTTTATCTCAATTAAAGCAATTCTTCAGACTAGACAGGGAGAAGGCTGCCAGGGAGAACCACAGAACAGCCCTCGAATGGCTCTAAAATTTCTTTTCCGTGGTGTAGAGATGGGTTGACCTGTGCTACAGCATGCGCTGCTGGATTTTTGGAGGCAGGGGCGCTGTTTGGGTCCTTGACTCACGTGCTCGTTGTCACCCCTGCCTCTGAGGGTGAGCATGTCAGCCTCACTCTCCTCCCTCATCCCCTGGGTGTCTTGTCATACTTTGCTGCTCTCCCCCCTCCCTTCCAGGACAGGGAAGGTGTCGGGAGAGGAAGGATGGGGCAGGGGAGGGAGGACACAGGAGTCAGGGAAGCAGGACTCTAGTCCCCATCTGGTCTCTAACCCGCTGAGCACTAGCTAAACACTCAGGGATGCAGCTTCCCCGCAAGGACACAAAGCACACGGGGAGGGGGGGAGACCGGAGATGGCCGGATGGTGTGGAACCCTGGCATAAGGGTGAAAACATCGCACTCGGGCCTCCGTGGCTTCTATTTTGGGGGCAATCAAGAAACAAATCATGTGGGGGCATCTCATAACAAGGTGACCAAGTCAAATTCCAGCTGTGCCTCCTGCATCTCAAGGTGTTCTGTGCCTATGCTCTCTCAGAGCCTCAGTTTACACAGCTGCAAAATGAGCGTAAAGGTCATGAAAACCCAGACGGAGAGGGGAGGGCAGTGGAGAAGAAGTGTAAGTGTGAAGACACTGTAGAATTCCCCACAGCCTGGATTAGCTGGGAAGGCTGTCTCACTGTGGTATATTATCTGACATCCTTTTCTGCGAGCTGGTACTTAGATCCAGAGGCTTGGTCAGATTCAGGTGGCCGTGGTTGTTTTTCTCAAGGTTACTCACAGGGGATGCCGTGCGCAGCCATAGATGAATGGGATGTTTTTACAGGGACAGAGAGAGAGTCAGAGAGAGGGATAGATAGGGACAGACAGACAAGAATGGAGAGAGGTGAGAAGCATCAATCATTAGTTTTTCGTTGCCTTTGCGACACCTTAGTTGTTCATTGATTGCTTTCTCACATGTGCCTTGACCACAGGCCTTCAGCAGACCGAGCAACCCCTTGCTGGAGCCAGCAACCTTGGGTCCAAGCTGGTGAGCTTTCGCTCAAGCCAGATGGGCCCCGTGCTCAAGCTGGCGAGCTCGGGGTCTCGAACGTGGGTCTTCCACATCCCAGTCCGACGCTCTATCCACTGCGCCACCGCCTGGTCAGGCTGGCTTTCTTATCTTTTAAAAAAGATGGAGGCAGCCATTGGATTCATTAGGGATTGCCCAATGATAAATATTATCATTCTATTAATTCTTAATGAATTGATTTTCCCTTATTATTTGGTTACCCCATATCAGTTACTTGGTTACAAAAGGGACTATTTAGATAAGAAAGATAACTGTTTTATCCCCCCACCCCCATATATACCTGCTTTCAAAATAATGACTTGGTCTCCTAGTATCTTCCAAAGGCAATTAATAAATATTTTTTAGTGCGTTGTCAAATATTTACATTTTTGCCAATCTGATAGGTGAGAGAGACATGGTCTCTCCTTGTGTGTTTCTAGTAATGAACGAGATTGAACAACTTTTCATGTATTTAAAAGAATTTACCTCGCTTTTTCTGTGAACTGTCAGTTCATATCTAGTGTGCATCTTTATATAGGGTTTTTATCTTTCTCTAATTTTAGGAGCATTCTCTATATTTCAAACAGTAACCCTTTGTCTCTGACATACATCACAAACATTTCCCATAGTAAGTCATTTGTCTTTTTCCTCTGGTCATGGGTTTTTACACTACATTAATGTTTTCCAGTCTCATTCAGTCAAATGTATTAGCCTTCCCCACTATCGTGTAGAGACTGTACGTCACAGGAGAGTTTTCACCATTCCCAGTTACGGAGGAATTTCCCCCCGTTCTCTTCTACCACCTGTGTGGCCCCATTGTTTTATTTTACATTTAAATCTCTGAGTCATTTGAAATTACTGCATATATGGCATGTGGAATCGATTTAATTTTATCTGTTTCCATACGGCCAACTGGTTATCTCAGCATCACATATGAAAAAGTCCTTTATCCCTCTCACTGGTTTGAGATGTTGTCTTCACTGTGTACTTACTGTTTTGCAACTGCAATTGGTTCTGTTTCGGGATTTTCTCCCTTCTGCCTGTGAATGGCCCAGTGTCTTGAATTCATGATGGATGCTGCATATATTTCTAATATATTGGAATCTGGCTGTATTTCAAGCATTATCTAGCTATTCCCTTTTTAAAAATTGCCTTTAAAGAGGCAGAGAGAAGAAGGGAGAAGGAGAGAGAGAGAGAGAGAGATTCATTTGTTGTTCCACTTAGCTGTGCACTCATTGGTTGCTTCCCGTATGTGCCCTGACCAAGAATCAAATCTGCAACCTTGGTGTTTTGGGATGACACTCTAACTGGCTGGGCTAACTAGCCATGGCTTCTCTAGTTCTTATTTGTTCTTTTCTGAATTATAATCAATTTATTTTTAATTCCAGGGGAAGAAAACACACAGCATTTCTCTTGAGATCATTTTAATTGTATAGATTAATTTAGGGAGGATGGACATCTGCATGAAATTAAGTCTTTTTTACCCAAGAGTGTGGCATGTCTTGTCATTTGCTCAGGTCTCCCTTTCTGTTTTTCAACGGTGTCTTTACAGTTTTCTTTCTAATATGGATTTTAGGCACTTTAAGATTATGCTTAAGTATTGTAATTTTTATCATAAGTTGGGTCACCTCTTTCACAACATCTTTTTTCTTCCATTATATCTTTTAAATGGCTTTTGTTTATATAAATTTTTGCATGTTGATTTATTACCTGCTTCTTTTACAAAATTCTATTACTTTGTAGTTAGTTTTTCCATTGATTCTTTTGCATATCATTCGAAATATAGATGGTGGCTGAAATTACATAGTTCCAGGTCTTTCTTTGCTCTAATTTGCTTTCTTTTGTTTTTCATTGCAGTAGGATAACTCCAACACAGTGTTAAAGAGTGATGGACAAAGTGGCCTTCAATGGTAAAGCTTCTAGTATTTTCTCACTAAGATCGATCCTGATTTTGGGGACAAAGAGTGTGTGTGTGTGTGTGTGTGTGTGTGTGTGTGTGTGTGTGTGTTTTATCATGTTAAGAAAGTATCCACTAATTTCTATTTTATATAACATTTTAAAAAATCACAAATGGGTGTTCATTTCATTCTGCTTATCCTGCTTCTATGAAAATGGTCATACAGTTTTTCTTCTTAGTCCCATTAATGTGAAATATTAATTATTTTGCTGGCATTGACCCACGCTTACAGTCCCGATTGAAACTCCACTTGATTACAATGTTTTACTGTAAAAATAGGATCCTACTCGCTAATATTTTATTTAAGATTTTTGCGATATTTCATAAGCAAAGCTGGTCTGAAGATTTCTTTTTGGTGTGTAATCTTTGTCATTATATTCAATGTGTTACCTATTACATTTAAAGAGGAGAACTTTTCCTGCCATCACCGTAACTGAGGCTACCAGGATTATTGCATTAGCCTTCTAACTTGGGGGTCAGTGCACTACTGCCTGCAGGCCAAAGTATTCATATCATTTGCACATTTTGATATGGGTTATTGTTTTCTTATTGATTGATAGGCAGTAGTCATATATTCTGATTCTAATAATTTGATTAGTTCTCTTTTTCACTCTTTTTTTTCCCCTTTCTCAGTTTTGGAGGATTTTATTTATTTTGGGTGGGGGACAGAGACAGAGATAGAGGGCAGGGACAGATAGGGACAGACAAGAAGCCACCTCTTGGGCTCAAGCCAGTGACTCTGCGCTCAAGCTAAATGAGCCCACACACAAGCCAGCGACCTCGGGGTTTCCAACCCGGGTCCTCTGTACTCTATGCACTGTGCCATCACCTGCTCAGGCAATTTTGGAGTTTTTTATTAAGATAGTCTCAAGCTCGGCCTGACCAGGCGGTGGCGCAGAGGATAGAGCGTCGGACTGGAATGCAGAAGACCCAGGTTCGAGACCCAGAGGTCGCCAGCTTGAGCACGGGCCCATCTGGCTTGAGCACAGCCTGCCAGCTTAGACCCAAGGTCGCTGGCTCTGGCAAGGGGTTGCTCAGTCTGCTGAAGGCCCGCAGTCAAGGCACATGTGAGAAAGCAATCAATGAACAACTATGGTGTCGTAACGGCAACGAAAAACTAATTATTGATACTTCTCACCTCTCTTCATTCCTGTCTGTCTGTCCCTATCTATCCCTCTCTCTGACTCTGTCCCTGTAAAAATAAATAAATAAATAAATAACTATAAAAAAGATAGTCTCAAGCTCAAGGATTCTATTTTTGTTAATTGAATTTATTAGGAAAAACAGAAGACGATGCAATAGTCTAAACCAGTGGTTCTTAACCTGGGTTCTATCGAACCCTAGGGGTTCGATGAGTTGGTCTCAGGGGTTCGGAGAAGCCTCTGCTGCGGAGGCCAGAATAAAGTAATACCGTCATTTGTTGTGAGTTCATGCACTTTGTTGGTTTTGTTCTTTGAGCAAGGGGATGTTCATGCACGGCTCATTTTGTGCACCAGTATAAAAAACATATACCTATGTCTTGAATTTGGAAAAAAAAATCATATTTTATTTATCACTAAAGAAGGGTTCGGTGAATGCGCATATAAAACTGGTGGGTTCGGTACCTCAAAAGAGGTTAAGAACCACTGACCTAGGAGTTGTTGATTTTTCAGTATGTTCAGCTTTTAGCTTGTCAGCCTGTTGTGTGTATACAGTGCTCACTTTTAAGCTCCTTACATCTGCTGTATATTTTTAGATATATAGTTGACTAGCTGAGATTTTGGAAAAGTGAAAACACAGTAGCCTTGGTGGGAATTAATCCACCTCTGAAAATGCTTACGGATACATTAGTTTTAATGGAAGACAGTGCAGACTTCAGAAGAAGGCTTATTCTTTTAAAAAAATTTATTCCCAGGCAGGGCACATACAGAAACAGATCAATGTTCCCATATTTCTCTCTCTTCCTTCCTCTCTCTCTCTAAAACCAATCAATACATTTTAAACATTATTTACTGATTTTAGAGAGAGAGGAAGGGAGAGTGAGACAGAAATATTGATCTGTTCCTGTATGTGTCCTGACCCAGATCAACCTGCAACGTCAGCATGTTGGGATGATGCTCTAACAAACAGAGCTATCTGGTCAGGGCAGAAGAAGGCATATTCTATTCAGGCACCTGAAACCCACATAGTGGGGCTGTGTAGAATTTTTAAAGTAAGGAGTAAGAGATTTAGTTATGTAATTTTTTTTCTCTAAGAGATTTCATTATGGCACATGGATTCCTTAGTTGAAGCTCAATGATACCAGGGATTCATATTATTGAAATACAGGGCTATTGTAGTGTTTGGATTGTGATATTTTTAACTGTGCTGTCATTGGCTACTTGTTAAATTCTTACTGTCTAAAGAAAGTATGGGGCTACCTTAACTTCCAGGTAAGGTTCCATATTTAGGAAGAGATTTGAGGCTGAATGCTTGTGTCCCCCTAAATTTCATGTGTTGAAATCTAACCCCCATGTGATGATATTGGGAGGTGGGGCCTTTGGGGAGTCATGAGGGTGGAGCCCTCATGAATGGGATTAGTGCCATATAAAAGAGACCCCAGAGATCTCCTTCCCCACTTCTACCATGTTAGGACACAGTGAAAAGACCTGCATCATATGAACCAGAAAGCAGGCTCTAACTGGGCAGTGACTCTACTGGCGCCTTGATCTTGGACTCCCAGCCTCTAGAACTGTGAGAAATTCCTGTTATCTATAAGCCTGCCAGTCTATGAAGTTTTGTTACAGCAGCCGAAAAGGACTGGGAAAGGAATCATGAAAAACACTCAAATAATCCAAAGGAAGTCAGGAAGAGATGAAAAAGACAACAAAGAGAAACAGAAAAACAAATAGCATGATTACAGGTTTAGACCCAACCATATTAAATAATCACATTAAGTGTGAATGGTCTTTGTATGATTTCGCGTGATACATAGAGGCAGGAGAATTCTATGAAAGAACAGATACTAGGCTATTTGTATTTGTTACTTTGGAATATGGGGGCAGGGGGTTAGCTTTCCCTGTATACTTGTATTGTTTGATTTATTACACCACACTTATATTACGTTCTTCAAATAAATTGAAAGACATGAAAATCTATAATCAGAACAATTAGATTCCCTTATCTCCAGCTCTATCCAGCATATCCAGGGTACCTATTACTGCTTATTATTTCCACTTCCATCCCTAAAAGATTAAATTTTGCCCTCTGTGAAATGGAGAGAAAAAATAAAATTCAGTGCTATCTCTACTCTCACTCAATGAGGTAGGGGGAGGTTCATGGTCGCTATCACGATGTACGTCACTTGTTTGCCTGGCATTCTCTGGGACTTCTGGCATTTTCTCTTATCACCTACAGCAGAGACTGCTGGTTTTCTCCCAATATTTGTTCTCCGCTTCTAAAGTAATAGAATCCCCGATTTTTAACTGGAAACAGTGCCCTCCCAGAAGAGACTTCATTTCCCAGTCTTCTCTGCAGATAATAGTGGTAGTATGACTGAGACCTGTCCAGTGGCATATGAGCAGAAGTAACTGCCTCTTCTGGATTGGGTCCTTCAAAGAAAGGGCATTCTGCCCTGACCCGATAGCTCAGTAGGCTAGAGCATTGTGCTGAAGCACAGACGTTGTCAGTTCAATCCAGGAACCGATCGATGTTCTTGCCTCTCTCTTTTCTCCCTCTCTTCCTCCCTTCTTCTCTCACTCAAATCAATAAATAAAATTTTTAAAAAAAGAAAAGAAAAAGGATGGGCATTGTTGGTCAAATAAGTTTGTAAATATGACATATATATATTTGCTCGCTTATAGTTTGCATTGGGTGTGGAAGACAGGCTGTAAGCTGGCAAAGTCATTATAGCCTAAGGCTTAGTTTTAAGACTAAGCCTTTCCCTCCCTTTTAATACTAAGATCTTTTCAAAGCTAAGCTTTCCCCCACACCCTTGACTGTTGCATGATGTCGGGTAGGTGAGGAATCCCATTTATGCCTCAGATAAGTGACTTTGTATCAGAGACTTCCTTATTTGTATATCGGCTTCAAGGTTTTGATTTCTACACTATAAAATGGGGCAGACCAGGGGGCTCTCTCTCTCTCTCTCTCTCGGTTCCTGCTACCTGTATTAGCATTGCAGAGGAGAAGCAGCCAAGATAGCGGAGTGCTGAAGGAGAGCTGGTTTGTGCAGAGTTTGTGCAGAGAGAGGGAGATGGGGAACAGAGGTGAGTAAAGCTGGTGAGGTAGAAATCTTTGATTCCAGGAAACTCAGATAAGTCAGTGGCTTTGGGAGCCCTGAATGGAAAGGGAAGTGTTTTCCCACTGTGTGTATTTCTCGCCCACCGGGAGTGAGCTAGGATTAAAGGTAATGGCCCACCGGATCTTGGCTCTGTTGTTTCATTACCATCTGTCCAAATCAAATGCAAACCTGCACGGGCCAGGCGGCTGTGATGGTGGCCGTGGCTCCTAGCCTTACAGACATCTTATGCATTTCCTCTTCCCTTATTACTGCTGGTGGAGGCGCAGATGTAGGGTTGGCCATCTTGAACCATACAGATGGGGAGAACACTCAAGGGATGGTAGAGTAGTCACTTAGAAGGAGCTTAGTTTTCTAACTCCCTTGAGGCTGCCCAGATGGGTTTATGAGAAATAACCATCTGTGCTTTTTCAGGCACTGTTGTTTTGGTGTCTCCATTACAGCAGTTTAACTCCATCCTAAGTAACACAGCTCCATCCATTCTCAGTTCTCCTTCTGTAATTAGAGTGGGAAGTTCTCCTTCCCCATTTATTTTAAAGAAGTCCCTATGTAATCTTGGTATTAGGAGATGATAACTGAGAGTTTAATTTTCTTTTTCATCATAGAAGAAAAGCAACAATTGAATTAATAAACACTCTAGAGCATTTGGGAAAAAATAAACAAGCAAGAAACAAATCTTTGGTTGTACTAATCAATACAAAAGAGAAACCAATTCTTGGAAGCTCTCTAAAAATAGACCTGGAAATTTTAAATAAATAGGCATACCAAATAACTTGGTAAAAAACTTGGGAATACTGAATTAAAGGACTGCTTGGAAGAAATAACATATTACCAAAATTGGTTACACAGGAAGAAATAAAAGAAAAACGCCATAAGAATTATCCAATAAATGGTTCTACACTCAGAACATTCACAAATGAATCTTTTGAAAGTCTCTTTTTTTTAAAGAGATACTTTCTGTTTATAATTCTCTCTAGAACAAAAGAAAAGATAGAAAGCTATGTAACTTAACTTCAAAGGACACAAATTCCAGATGTCCAAATCTGATACAGGAAGTAGAAACAAAAGGAAAAGCAATTCTATGTTACAAATAATATTACCTTTCCACTAAAAATGTATGAGCTGAATCTGATGGTGTATTTTAAAAGTTGAAATGGGCTGTCTCCCATACTAAGGCAAAGTGCTGATATGCGACTTCATATCTGAACATATAAGTAAAATGATTTTTTGTGTGTGTGATAGTGAGAGACAGACAGGGACAGACAGACATAAAATGATTGTTTTAATAGGTGTTTTTAAATTACATGCTGTTCACTGCCCCTAACCCTTCCTATTTCTTGCATACCATACATGTCCTAAAAAATATCTATTTTAGACCAATAACATACTTGGTTATTCAAACTCTACAGGCAATTCCAGCAACACTGTAAAATAAATAAAAGGTCCAATTTATTAACACTATTATGTAATATAGGATACCGAAAAGTTTAGATTTTGAACAATTTTAACAGCATAAGTGCTATAAGCATATAAAAAGCGTCACTTTAAAGTTGAAATGTCTTTTACCTTCACATTCTTTGTGAATTTTGAATAATAAACTTTTAATGGCAAAGGAGGGGGAAACCACACAAAAGAGTAGCTAGCCAAAACAAACAGGATCTACAGAAAAATACTGACAATTAATTATACCTTTGAAAAGAAACCAAGACCAACCAAATGAGTACAGGCAAAAGCTCTTCAGAGCTTGCTATTGCAAAGGAATCAATCATTGTCACTTACATTTTGGCAGAGACTCAAAGGCAGGCAGAGGAAAGGAACACTTTCCAGTGGCCAGAAGGCAAGGCTTCCCGATCGGCTCTTATTGGAGGCTGTTGGCTTGGAGAAGCTGGAGGTGGCTCACTAGGAGTGGGGCGTCCTATAATGGTTGGTTAGGGGGTGCATATTTGACTTTTTCCGGTTGGTCCTAACTTAGAAGTGGGGACAGAACAGAAAGCTGTCAATTATCCATCGAGCCCTCCCCCCTCGTGAAGAAGTTATTGTTCAGCTTCCTGGAATGTTTGAGAGATAATCTGGCTTCCTGGGGGCTGTTTATTGTAGATAAGGGGTTGGTTTCCCAGTAGATGCAGCTGGGGTAGGTTAGAGTCCCATATACTGTCTGGCTATCATCAGATACTGAATATACTGGGTATAATATATCTCAGAGGTATAACTTCAAGATCGCCTTATTCTGTCATGAGGGCAAACGTCATATTTAGGCAGGAGTTCCCTGAGAATTATTTCAAGGATTTCTTCAGAGTGAAAATATGGAGAAAGGCTGACTCTGGTTCTTCAACTGGGAAATGGGGATAACGATACCTATTTTGGGGACTATCACAAGGGCTGAAGGGTAGGCTTTTTTAAAAAAATTAAAGCTCCTTCAAGGCAATAGCGTTTTGGGGACGAGGTCTACACTACAGCCAGTCCCACGCTGGGGCAGCCATAAACCGCCCCCTACGTGTCACAGGCCTGGGGACAGGTCAGATCTGGTGGGAAGCCGCCAGGGTGACTGTTGCCCAGTAACCACGTGTGGTGCGTTTTTGGCCAGCCGGCTCTTCCACCAGGGCCACCACCGTACCCATCTCTGGGCCAATCCACTGCGCCATACCCACCGCCATGCTCACCGCCACACCAACCTCCACCGTGGCCGGAAGTGCCTCACCGCTTACCGGAAGCGCCTCGCTGTGGAGGCTCCCGGGAGTTGTAGTTCCATCCAAGTCCAGGGGTATCTACGTAGTGTTGGGAGGTCCCCGAGTATGATCTGCGCACTTCCGGACCCCAGGCTGGTGTCGGTGGCCGGTACCTGGGATCTGGTGGGTTCAGAGGCGCCCCTTGCACTTCGGACTGGTGGTTCCATCCGCGCCAGGCTGTACAGAGCGGGCACGTGTGGCAGACTCCACGCCGAGAAGGGTGCTCCATACGGTGTCTGGTGGGAGACTGCACCTGACATCTAATGCAAAGGGTCGGGGTTCCTGGCTGGTTTGGGGCGGGGGCCGAAGGCAAGCCACGTTTCACTGCTTCTCTGTCCTCCCACAGCTCGGTCACATCGGAGATCACCACCATCTGCAGGGGACCCAGTGACAGTCTTGACCTGGTGAGCTGAGGGCCAGCGCTCCCCGAAATGGTCTCCCCTCTTTCCCGATGGTGGATTTGTTTTCATCCCTTGACCCCGATTTTCTCTGGCCATCCAGGTCCCTGAACTCTGCTCAGGTGACCAGGACCCTTTTGGGGCAGGGTCAACTGCTGAGGGAAGGCCCCCTTCACATCACCTCTCCCTCACTGGTGTGGACCCCACATCGCTGCCAACGGTAGGCTCTGAGCTATGAGGGCAGCGAAGGAAGTCTGTGAAATAATTGTTGTTTCTGGGATCTAGACGTGTCTGCCTTCATCTGTCAAACCTTGATGGAGCGTCTGGGTCAGAGAGCTGGGGAAGCATTGAGTCCCGTTCTGGGCCGAGGTCCTAGTGCGGTGTGAGTCACGTGAACAGAAAAGGGCTTCCCAGTGTGGGTGCACTCGTAGTTATCTTTACTGGATGAGTGGACACAGGGAGGGAGGTCAGTCCCTGCCGGGGGAGACATGACCAAAGATCAGACTTAAAGAAAACTAGGGTCTGTGTAGGTGAAAGGGAGCCAAAGGGTGTTTCAGGAGGAGGGAACAGCATTCGCAAAGGTAAGAGGCACAAAACGAGCGGTACCGCTGGACCTGGCGCCATGGAGGAGCCTCTGGGATGTGAGGCTGCAGGTGGGTCGGGGAGCAGACTAAGGTAGATTAGGGGATGCGCACTGGGTCCTGCTGGTGCCTGAAGTGTTGTAAGCAAGGCAGTGGCGCAGTTTATGTATCTCTGGGTCGGCGTATACCAGCAATGCGTTGAGTTGATGGCAGCGCAATTAACGTGGCGAAAGAGTGAGTAGGGGGTTGTATCTCCGATTTCTGAAGATGCAGTAGCCCTGCCTGGGTGAGCGCGTCCGTTTGCAGATGAGCAAGGAGGGTGCGGGGACAATTGTGCGTAGACCGTACTGTTATGGCAACGGTGAGGGTGGGTGGGACATGATGCAGAGATGATGGATGGATTTGTAGGTCTTTCATGCTTTCTTGTCCACGATGGGACGGACTTGAGCTGGGGAGGAAAATAAAACTGGTACTATCATTTTAAAACTTGACAACGTCAAACATATTAATTTTTTTTTTTTTTTTTTTGTCCATTATGACTTGAGTTTGGGTCCTATTACTGGTTTTCCCTACTATAAGCCATAATTCTTTTTTTAAGAAAAAGTTTTTTTTTACTTAGTAATAGTAGAAAATATCTCAAATGCATAGCAAAGTAAGGAAAGAAAACATTTGTAGTCATTATCCGGATTGAGCAAATGTTAAGTGTTTATTTGCTTCAGATTTTCTAAAGAGCTAAAACCCTGTAAATGCGGGTGGAGCCCACGTGCATTCACCCCAGTCCATCTTTCTTCCTGTCACAATGAGGTCACAGTCTGGAAATTGTTACATCTCTTTCTTTGTTTTTATTTACTAACTAGGCATGAATATAGCTGTAAATAATATATATGGTTGTTTTGTGTGATCATTACCTTTCCCTTTATTTTGGGGGGATTGTCTTATTTATTTTTAGGTTTTTTTTTTTTCATATATTCTAGAAACAAATTCATTTTGGCTATGTACAGTACTTTGATAAAATCTTGAATAGGATTTGATGATGTTTCTTTGATGCGTCTATTTTGAGGATGGACCCCTTTCATTTCCTGTTTAGTGGTTTATTCAGTTTTCTGTTGCTTTGTCAATTTTAGTCATTTATATATTTTCTAGAAAATTCTCCAGATTCAACTCAGATTTCTGACATTAAATTATTCATAGTCCTCTAGTAATTTAAAAATACCTCTACTGAAATTATCTCCTGTTTCTTGTCTGAATATTATATATGCTTGCCTTCTCTTGGGTTTGTTTTGGTCGCTCATGCCTGAAGTTAGTCTATTTTATTAGTTTTAAATAGAAACCAATTATTTAATTGCTTTTAATAATCTTCTCTAAGAATTGATTTTAACAGTTTTAAATTTTTTTACTTATTGATTTTTAGAGAGGGAGGAGAGGAGAGAGAGAAACATTGTAGTTTCACTTATTTATGCATTCATTGGTTGATTCTTGCATGATCCCGAACCAGGGATCGAACCTGTAACCTTGGTGTATCAGGATGATGCTCTAACCAACCAATCTACCTGGCTGAAACCTAAGAGTTGATTTTAGTTTTCTCTTTTTAATTCTTTTTATCGGGGCACAATTTCAGACTTAAAGAAAAGTTGCAATGGTAGAATAGGACAAAGAATGCCTGAATACAGGACCTTGCATCTCAATTTTCCCAAATATTAACATTTTACCACATTTGGATGGGGTTGCTCAAGGGATTTCAGGGCTGATTAAGAAAAAGACATAACCATGATGAGGTGACAGGAGCACATTCAAGATTTAGGAATGCTTATAAGGGGGTTGTCCCTGGAAGTTAGAGATCCCACAGAGGCTGGGGCCCAGGGGCCACTTCCCAGAGGGAGGAGGACAAGGGAACCCCCCCCCGGGCATTCCTGGGTCAGAGCCTCTGGGGTCTTTATAGCCACACGGTGTATTTTACCTACAGCTACCAGGTATCGGGTGCAGTTTCACGAGGTGGGCAAAGCAGGCCGGTTCTAAGTGACTATAAATCTCCTTCCCTCCAGATTGTGGTTTGTTTTTTTTTTTTAATATTTTCCTAATTTTTTTTAATTTCTTTTTTTTTTATTTATTCATTTTAGAGAGGAGACACAGAGTGAGAGAGAGAGAGAGAGAGAGAAAGGGGGGAGGAGCTGGAAGCATCAACTCCCATATGTGCCTTGACCAAACCAGTGCAGGGTTTTGAACTGGCGACCTCAGTGTTCCTAGGTCGACGCTTTATCCACTGCGCCACCACAGGTCAGGCTAGACTGTGTTTTAAACACCTGTCAACATTTCAACTTGGTGCTGCTGGTCTTTAGAGCTATGGTCTCAGTCAGCTTGGAAGACATAAACAAGCTGGAGTCCCTGTACAGAGCCATCTTTGGCTCATTTAGGCAACAGCTTGCTTTATCTTTCTTTCCCACCCTCCACACACACATGTGCATTCAATGTGCATTTCCCCAAAGCAAGGACATTCCGTCACACTCCCATAGTACCATGATGCTCAAAATCGGAAACGAGCATCTGTGCAATACGGCGTCTAACCCACGGATCTTAGGCAGACTTCATGAGTCATCTCAGTATTCCCCTCCCTAGCTAAAGAACTCTCAGATTGTGCATCGCAGTGTTTTCCAAGTCACTTTAGTCTCCTTCCCTCTGGAGCAGTTCCTCAGTCTCCCATTGTCTTTAATAACACTGACATTGTTGAGGAGCACGGGCCAGTTATTATAGACCGAGCCTCAGGTTTCCTCACAAGTACATTCAGGTAATGCATTTGTGGCAGGGTATTTATTTTTACATGCTCCATTATTTTTTGATTTATTTTATAATTAAAAGGATTACTGATTGATTTTGAGAGAGAGAGGAAGGGAAATTCATTTGTTGTTCCCCTTACTTGTGCGTTCATTGGTCCCTAAGTCCCCTTGGCCTGAATCCTCCGCAGTCTTGGTGTTTGGGGGCAAAGCTCTAACCTGTTGAGCTCACCGACTGTTATTTTATTGATTTATATTTTGATTTCTTCAGTTTATACCTCTGCTCCTACTTGTTTCTTTTCTTTTACACTTTCTGGGTTTACTCTTTGTGTGCTCATCTCCGGAGTCATTAATGTCATAATGTTCAGTTTTATTTAATGTCTATCTTAGGGCTGTAATTTTCCTTTCGGCGTGTTTGTAATTACCCACCGATTTTGATATGTCATATTTTTACAGCCGTTATATTTTTGCATTCTTTTATTTTCAAGTTTTGTTGCTTTTGGTTCAAGGTGTGGCCTCTGTGCAATATTGGTTTTTTTTACGATGTGTGCTGAGGTATATTTTTTAGCTTATTTGTCAATTTTTATAACTCCCCCAATGTGCTTAAAAGAATGTCTCTGTTCTCTCATCATCGAGAACATTCTTCTGTCTGATTCAATAGGTCAAGCTTCTAACTTATTCAAATGTTATGCGCCCTTACCATTTTTCCTTTGTATCCTTGCCTAGATCGTCATTTCTAAAAAGGTACACAGAATCTTTTGACTGAGGCTGAGGGTTTGTCCGTTTCTCCTTGCCACCGGTTTGTTTAAGTGCGTATGAGCTGCATACCTGTCGCGGCCATTTACGGAGACAGAGACGTAAGATCAGGTTGGCTGCTGGTCCTTGCTTTGTCTCTTTGCAGTGGGTTGTCCTTTCTTGCTTTTCATATGTCTTTTTTTCTTTTTTCTTTTAAATTCCAGACGCTGTGTGTAGGCAGGGAGAGACTTCTGTTTGCTCAGCTGTCTGTGTGTGTGGACCCGGGAGGGCGGGAGGTTGGTTGCGATGAGACTGGTCAGGAGTTGAGCAGGCTGGCATGTGTTGTTGCTATAGTTACCGTCAGGCCGCGGCTTTCTTCGCATCTCTCTGGCACTGCCCTCTGCAGAGAGTGGGCCCCTGTTGTCCCCTCCACTCCGGGCCTCTCCCCTTTGACTCTCCAACTGCAGCTGCCCCCACCACCATGCACCCCCACTTCTCAGTGCTGGTGATGGAGGGCTTTCCCCGCTCACATCCCCCCTACCCTCGTTGTAGGAGGCTCTTATCTTTTTTTTTACTCATTGAGAGGAGGGGAGGCAGAGAGAGCCAGACTCCCGCATGCACCCGGAGAAGATCCACCAGGCAAGCCCACTAGGGGGCGATGCTCTGCCCTTTTGGGCATTGCTCGGTTGCTCAGCAACAGAGCTCTTTTTAGTGCCTGAGGTGGAGGCCATGGAGCCATCCTCAGCGCCCTAGGTCAACTCGCTTCAATCCAGCCATGACTGCAGGAGGGGGAGAGAGAAAGAGGGAAAGAGAGAGAGAGAGCAAGAGAAAGAGAGAAGAGGGGGAGGGGTGGAGAAACAGATGGGCTCTTCTCCTGTGTGCCCTGGCCGGGAATCACACCTGGGACGTCTACACGCTGGGCTGAGGCTCTACCGCTGAGTTAACCAGCCAGGGCTGGTGGAAGACTCTAAAAGTGTGAGCCTAGGACACATGCCAGCCCCTGTTCTTTCCCTGCCAGATGCAGTAGGTCTTACCTGGGCTCAGAGAGCAACAGGGTTGGCTGCTTTTCTCCAGCAGCATTGGGCTTTTGTTCCTCAGGAGAGAAATTTCTGGAAGGATGGGGCATTGTGTGTTTCCCACAATGGCAGCTGCTCTCTGCCTTCAGACCCTTTCTCCCCAGGAAGTCTGTCTCTGGTCTGCTCCCCGCCCTGAGCTTCCTCCTCGGCACTCAGCGGAGGTCTGTTCATTTCCTGTGGCCCCGTAACAAAGTGCCGCGAATTTAGTGCTTTACAACACCACCTGTCTCCTTAGCTCACAGTTCTGCAGGCAGAAGTCTGGGGGGCCAGGGACCGTGGCTGGGCTCTCTGCTCAGGCCTCCCGAGGCCAGAGTCAAGGCAGACAGGCCTGTCTCTCACCTGGGACTCTGGGGAACAGTCTGCTTCAGGCTCGTTCAAGGACTGACCGAGTGGAGTCGGCTCCTGGTCATTTTAGGCCTGAGGCCCCCCGAGTCCTCACTTGCTCAGCTCGCTGTCAGCTGAGGACCTCTCTCAGCTCCTCACAGGGTGTGTCCACTTTCAAAGCCAGAAATGGGAGGGGTGGGGCCTGCTTACATTTCCCCTTTGACTTTCCCGTCTGCCCCCACTTGGTTTCCAACTCAGAGATAGAGCTAACGTCTTCATGTGCATCTCACCACGTTGTCTGTTTTCCAGGTGTTCTTAGTGTCTTTGCAAAGGCCTAGAATCAGACTGTAGCTGAGGGGCTCAGTCCTGTTCGCATATTTAAGCTCGCTTCCACCCCCAGAGAGCCCGGAGCTGAGCCTGCAGCTGATGGGAAGTTCTCAGCAGGACAGCAGAGCTTGGGCAATACTGGCCACTGGCCACCTGCCTTGGGAGCTTCGGGAGCCCCAGGAATAGATCCTTCTTTCGTGAACACAATGACGCCGGGAGCTGCAGTGTGCTTTGGAAGGAGGGCTTCCTCTCTGCAGCCTTTCTGTAGCTCAGGGCTGAAGTTGGAGGTCACCGTATGGGGCAGCCTCCAGACACGTGTCCCTAAAAGAGCCCGCTTGCTGACAGAGTGAATTTGGGTGACGTCATCACATCGGGATCATCTAGGATTTGGGGTGGGGAAGGCACACCAGGAAGAGCAGGGTGTAGAAGATAAACTAGGAGGGAAGGGATGGATCCCCATGACACAAGACGGTCTCACCCCGATACCACTCCACTGCCGTGCACTCTCCTTCTCTGCAATCTCTGTAGCTCCATCTCTAGCTTATCCCATCCCGCAGTCTCCCCTACGCTCCTGGTTCAATGGTCCTCCCATCTCAGGGTCGCATTCCTCACCCAGCAGGCAGCGTGTGTAGTCAGTGTCCTTGCAATAAGGCTCAAGACCTGCCGTCCCTTGGAACTATTGCCTCCTTGTTCCAGTAGATGCAGACAGTGGGGGTGGCTCTCCTGCCCTCTCTCCTCACCTGGCCGCCATGGGTGGCCTTAGCCAGCCTCTCACTTCCAAGTTTTTCAGCTGTGAAGCTCTCATGTTTCCCTCTGGTGAATGACCATGCACGTAAGTTTCTGCAGCTGGACACACATCTGGCTGGGTGGTGCGAGGTTAGTTCCCCACATTCGGCAGCTCCATCCGGTTTCCATGAGCAGTTAGTTCCCCTGGAGCCCCTCTCCCCTGGCTTGGACGGGGAGGACAATCCCACCTGCTCGTCCTTCCATAGACAGCTCTTCAGCTACTTCCCTCTCACAGGGAGGGGTCTGGGAGGATGTGTCCAGCAGCTGCTCCTTAGGATGCGGGCTGTCTTGGGTTTGGCTAAAACTCCCAGGTACCTGGGAAAATCCCACCCACCACCTGTTACTCATCTTTGAATCATGTACTCACGCACCAGCTTTTTTCAGGATCTGGTGTTGCTGGAAGATCTTTCCATGTCAGAGATTTCATCGATAATATTTTCAGTGGATTCATAACTTGGCATGCTTTAATCGTATCATAATTTATTAACCAGTCCTTTATTTTTAAGCACTTAGTCTCTAATGTTTAAAAAACAACCTCAGGAATCTTTCTGAAATTGCTGTAATTCTTTTATATATATATATATATATATAATAGTTTCTTTTTTAAGACTTTATTTATTCATTTGAGAGAGAAAGGGGAGGAACAGGAAGCATCAACTCCCATATGTGCCTTGACCGGGCAAGCCCAGGGTTTCAAACTGGTGACCTCAGCGTTCCAGGTCGATGCTTCATCCACTGAGCCACCCCAGGTCAGGCAGTTGCTGTAATTCTAGAGGTTTAGTGTGTCTGCAGACTTCCTGGATCAAACTCCAGTGGGAACAGACCGCAGACCAACCCCGTGTCTGTTCAGGAGAGAGAGAGGTGTGGGGTCCAGCGGATGATCCCAGCTACAGTGAGTCAACTCGCTCCTGGACCTTCGTGTTCCTGTTTCCTGAAAAATGAGGACCGGAGGAGGAGGACTCAGGAGATGTCATCAGATCGTGCCCCATATTTGGTAAGTGGCAGAGCCAGACCAGGACCGCTTCCTGGGCAGAGATCCGTTTAGCCTTGACAGTCCTTAATAAAAGTTACTGTTGCCAGACTGCCCCACGAGAGAAGAGACAAACAAAACTAAGCAGGATTCACGGACAGAGTTGAGAGTCAGCGTAATAAACCTGCACTTGCCTTCGCTAAGCCCCACTAAATGGACTTTACAAACCCGTTTTTTATCTTCCTGTGAATTTCCTCCACACTAGGGCAGGACTGGTGACAGAGCTTTGCGTTAGAAGATTTGTAGGCTACAGATATTTTAAAAAGGACTTTTCAGAAATGATCATTCATACTCAATACCCATTTGTCATAGAAAAGCTTAGAAAATTTACTGAGTACAAAGAAAATCATTTTTCACTGGTCATTGTCCGACTACCCAAAGCTAACTACTGCTCGCCTTTTGTCTCCCATCAGTTTAGGGATTATTCTGTCCGTGTGCGTGTGAGTGTGCGTGTGCATGTATGTGCGTGCGTGCATGTGTGTGCGCCTGTGTGCACGTGTGCATGTGTTTAATCAAATAGTGTTCACTAAATTTTTCAATGATCAGTATGCTATTAATAAATAGTGCTCTCTGATTTCATTTTTTGCTGCTAAATGTTTATTTCCTTTGGATGCAATATATTCACTTCACCAAGCTTTTATACTTGGCTATTTAGTTACTTCTGTTTTTTCAGTTTTACCATATTTGTAATAAATATCTTGGCCGCTAACTCTTTGCCCAAACTCATGACTGTTTCTTCAGAACAATTTTCTATCAAATTTCTGGGTAATGGTGGGCACAGGGTAGTAAATTCTACATTCATTACTGAGACACAGAGATATATATTCATTAACTAGAAAAACCCACATTCAAATCTCCTGGGCAGATTCTAAGGTGAGGTGTCCTTAGGACCAGTCTGCCCTTGCCGTGTTCCTGGGGCAGGAGAGCAGTGGATTCAGAGGCTGGAAGAAGCCTGGCCTCATACCCTGTCCTCCCCACCCCACCTCTGCCCCCACAGGTGCCTGCTTTTCCCAGACCCGCAGGGAAGCACTGTGTGCCAGGTGAGTGTGCCCTTTCTTTTTTTTTTTTTTTTTGTATTTTTCTGAAGTGAGAAGTGGGGAGGCAGACAGACAGACTCCCACATGTGCCCAACTAGGATCTACCCGGCATGCCCACCAGGGGGCGATGCTCTGCCCATCTGGGGTGTTGCTCCATTGCAGCTGGAGCCATTCTAGCACCTGAGGTGGAGGCCATGGAGCCGTCCTCAGTGCCCTGGCCAACTTTGCTCCAATGGAGCCTTGGCTGCAGGAGGAGAAGAGAGAGACAGAGAGAAAGGAGAGGGGGAAGGGTGGAGAAGCAGATGGGCACTTCTCCTGTGTACCCTGACCAGGAATCGAACCTGGGACATCCACATGCTGTTCCGACACTCTACCCCTGAGCCACTGGCCAGGGCCGAGTGTGGCCTTTCTTTATACTGCACTTTGTTTAACCATGGATTTCAGGTTGCTTTTGAGAACACAGCCAATAAAACAGAGTGCAGACACAAATCAGGGTCAGTGCAGCTACAGAGAGAATGGAGGGCCAAGGCCAGGGAGGGGCGGGTGGGTGCCGTACAGAGGCTGCTTATTGTAAGCTGCTGTGTAAAGTCAGGTCAGACATTCCTGACCCTTAAACAAAACAGGTTCCATCCAATATCTGACTTGTGTGGTCTCTTTGGGAAAAGCATGTCACCGTCTCAGGGGAAATCAAGCTTTTTGGGGCATTTAGGAGTTTATGTGATGGGTCTTCATCCGTGAGCTGTAGCAGGCAGGTTCCTCGATAACAACATTGGAACGAACTCCACAGCCAGCCTCCTGTGACTTTTTCCTTTCAACGGAAACGGCGGGTCACATGCCCACACAGAAGCCCGTGGCCTCAGCGGTTGAGGGGATCAAGTACTCAGGTCGACATGAACAGCCTCGGTCGGTTCAGACCCTGCATCATCTGGAGGAGTGAACGAGTAGCGTGCTCTTCAGATTATTTTCCCAGCGGAGAACAGCTTAGTCGCCTTCCTCGGCAGGGGCGGGCGGGAGGGAGGGAGGGTGGCCCAGGCAGTCCCAGCCTTTTCTCCCGAGTTTGGGGAGGCAGCCTCCCTCTCTATCTCTCCAGGACATAGACCTCCCCCCTCTGTGCTCGGCCTCTGCGGAGCCCTTCCTCACCTGGCCACCCTTATCTCTCTTCAGGTGTCAGTGACACTGTGTCCCGTCAGCCTGTCTGTGGGCTCACGTTTGTTTCCCTCCTCCCAAAGGGCCCCCTCTCCCCTCTGGGCTCTAGGGACGCACGAACGTCAGGTGCACTGCTCAGAACCCTTGATGTCGTGAGCCAGAAACCCAGCTAGAACCGGGTCAGGGCAGAGACACAAGCTGGGCAGCACCTCCCGCACTGTGGGAAGTGCAGATGGGCAGCTGGGACTCAGAGACAGGGACATCCAGGAACCTGGATATTGCCAGGAGTCTCTCTTGTCCCTTGTCCTTGTTCTTGTGACTTCCTTCTGTCATACTGACCTCATCTGTGTGGCCTGACCTAGGATGTCCAGTAGCTCCCGCAACTCCCCTATAAAAGCCTTGCCACAGGGAAGGACCAAGTCTCCTTTCACAGAGCCTGTTTGCAAGGTCTTTGGGAAAGCTCTGGATGGGTCCTGCTTAGTTCAGGTTAGGGCTGAGGGGCGGGGTCCGCAGTGGGTGCTCCTAGCACCACCGTGTGCTGGGGCGGGGGCCTGAGAGGGAGACTGTTAGTCCTTCCCTGAGAAAGACAGGGCGTCATGGACAAACATTATAGCTGTCCCCATCCAAGAAGGAACACAGTCACAGAGTCTTAGTGTCTAGCTCAGGACCTGTCCTGAGGTGAATGTGTTTGCTGAATAAAGCTGGGATTATCTGGAAGCTGGCTACCAGAAACGTGGTGACAGGGCCAGCGTGAGAAGGTGACAACGAAGTGATAACGCCACAGCCTTCTCAGCAGAGAGCTGACCGGGACAGAGGCTGTCAGTCCTGCATGTGAAGCCAGAGGTTTCATCTGGTGTCTTTTTCAGGAAGCTGTTACTTTGTAGGAAACCAGGTCCTATCGGGAACCTCCCCCTGTTAGGGCTCTTTGCAATAAAGATACTGACAGCAGAAGTTATAAAACTCCCATCTGTTGGGCACTTACATACCAGACTGTGTTCTTCATATATCAGCTCATGAACAATCCCGTGAGAGAGATACGGACCCTTTCACCATTTACAGATGAACAAGCAGAGGCTAGGGAGATTAAGCACTGAGACCTCACAGATAGGTGATGGGTTGGGCTCTGAAGGCAGACAGACAGACAGACACAGAACGGGGCCATTAGTGGTTGAACTGAAGTGTAGTTTTATCAACCAGTACCACATCCTCAGCAAAAGAATCCATCCACACGTGGACCCCAAAGGCTGCTCTGCCTGCCTGTGGCGTAGCAGCCCGGCCCACCTGCAGACCCTAGCATCAGGCCTTCCTGCCGGCAGCCCAACCTGGACCACGGCAGTCAGTCTGTCCCCAGATCCCACCAACCAGCCGCCTCAAAATCTCTCATCAGGATGACTGGTGAGGGTCCTTCTATGCCAAAGCCAGCTGGTAGGGACTGCAAGAGGTGGTGTCTTCGTCGCACGCAGGTGCCGAGGCAGGGCTATAAGGATCGTGGAAAGTCAGGTCAACAGGACAGTACCAAGGACACCGAGTGAAGGTCCAGTTGCTGAGGTCCACGAACTGCCTCTTGATAGGAAGATCCTCCCGGCATCACGATTTATCACGACCACTCAAACGCGACCTCCAGGGGAAGCTTGGCTTGACATCAGTACCTTGCACTTGACTGCTGTCTTCTTTGCGTCCGTTGTGGACTTCAGGATCCTGCACAGCCTTTGGTGTAACCTTTCCTTATAGAAGTCTTTTCCGCCCTTCTCATTCTCCCAGGCTACAACCCCTTTAGAACAGGAGCAATGTGGCATTCAGCCTTTGACCCGAGGCAACCAAGCAGAATGCCAGTAGCACACCAGGTCTTCTTCAGCAGATGCTTACGCACTGAATGAATGCTCGCATCCATGAATGAAGATCCCGAAGTGAACCCCTTCATTTCTTTCCTCTCCCACAAAATAGACAAAGTTAGGGGCAGGCGCAGTTCCCATAGAACCTGACACCGGGGGAAACCCTGACCCAGAAGGTGGGAGCACTCCCCTCCTCCGCACCTTCGCCCTGGCGCTCCGTGCGGAACACGCCAGATTCAGCAGGAATGTGCTGTTCCAGGGGTCGCTGTCGTTCAGAGATGTGGCTGTGGGCTTCACCCATAACGAGTGGCAGCAGCTGGATCCCCTGCAGAGGACCCTGTACCGGGATGTGATGCTGGAGAACTACAGCCACCTGGTCTCTGTGGGTGAGGAAGCCCCCACACACACAGGTCCCCCACTTGTGTCCAAGCACCTGTTCTCAGTTATGTGAAGCCTCTCCTGCACTAATCGTGTTTGGCTGTGGGTTTCAGTTGTCGGGGAGTCTTGCTCTCATCTCACCTGTATGTTTTGGTCACTTTGCCTCCCAAGTGAAATAACTATTCTTTTATTATTATTATTTATTAATTTTAGAGAGGAGAGAGAATGAGAGTGAGAGAGAAAGGGGGGAGGAGCAGGAAGCATCAACTCCCACATATGCCTTGACCAGGCAAGCCTGGGGTTTTGAACCAGGCGACCTCAGCATTCCAGGTTGGCGCTTTATCCACTGTGCCACCACAGGTCAGGCGTGAAATACCTATTCTTTGCACAAGATGTAAATGTCCATTGTGTGGCCTGAGTCTTCTGCGTCCTTACATGGTGCAGGTGACTCAGCATAAATCCCGTGACTGTTTTTACGAACAGGGTGCCAAGTCACCAAACCAGCTGTGATCTCCAGGTTGGAGCTGGGGCAAGAAGCATGGATGGAGGAGGAAGAGATCCTTGGGTGGAGCATTCCAGGTGAGAGAGGACTGGCTCGCAGGGGACCGTGGACATAAGGCGCCAGGAGCTTCCAAGGGCTTTCTCATTTAAGGCAGCTCTTCTGAAAAGCCGTGGTCTTTGTAAGCAGCCGTGGGCATTGAGGCCCAGGTACTTGGGATGCCCAAGTGATCCCTGCTACCTACACACATCACACATCCTACGTGGTCATGGTCACTCACCTTTCCTTGGATGTTAGAGAAAGACACACTCTGTTTCTTATTTATCCTTTTAGCTATCCCCCCATTTAATCCATTACTTGCTCAGTTTTTCTTTAGGGATCTTCAGTCTTACTCTCCTCGCCTTGGTTATGAAATAGGCTTTCTCATGCATTCAGACATCCATACCTTAAAATAACTTTTTTTAAATGAGTTATTTAAAAATTTATTGACTTGGGGCGGGGACACACATTGATTTGTTGTTGCACTTACTTATGCATTCATGGGTTGATTTCTGTATGTGGTCCGACCAGGGATCGAACACGCAACCTTGGCGTAGCAGGACAATGCTCTAACCAGCTGAGCAGACTGGCCAGGGCTAAATTAACCCTCACCTTGTGCCAGTCATTTTTATTTTAGTTGTCTTTTCTCTCTTCCATCTTGAAATGCCTCAAAAACTAAACTGCTGCCTTGTATATAACTGTAAATTCCTTTTTTTTTTTTTTTTATCAAAACCGTGGGATTAGGCCTGACCTGTGGTGGCGCAGTGGATAAAGTGTCGACCTGGGAACACTGAGGTCGCCAGTTCAAAACCCTGCACTGGTCTGGTCAAGGCACATATGGGAGTTGATGCTTCCAGCTCCTCCCCCCTTTCTCTCTTTCTCTCTCTCTCTCTCTCTCTCTCTCTCTCTCTCTCTCACTCTGTGTCTCCTCTCTAAAATGAATAAAATAAAATTAAAAAAAAAAAAAAGTTTAAAAAAAAAAAAAAAAAAAACCGTGGGATTATACATGAAGCCGTTTCTCCCATCCTACTATAACGCCGTGGGGAGAGGCACCTGTATTTTATTTGTCCTTATTTCTGGGGGACTCACGTGGTGGACACTGGCTCACTCCCTCTTCCTTTAAGGTCAAGGACGCTTTAGCAAACTCATTCAGAACAGTTGTTACGAACCAGGTGTACAGACCAGAATCCCCCGGGGCCCTTTACAAATGCCCACCAGCGGGGTTCCAACCAGAAAATCCCGGCAGAAAAGTTCCGCAGGCACTGATTTTCTCTCTCGGGCAATCAGCAGCGGGGCTTGGGGAGCAGAAACATGTCTAAACAAAGGCGTTCCCAGGTTGCACGGGGCCTGGGAGCCCGCACTGAAGCAGCAGGTGCAGTTTGTGGTTTAAGATATAAACAAAGAAGAAAAGCAAACGAGAACCCAAGCACCAGGTGAGGATCCAACATTTAAGATTCTCGAAGTCGAGTCCACAGGCAGTGTGGACACCAGCATGCCCAGGGACCTTTAATACGGTTTAGTCAGGGAGTTTGGGGTGGGGTTGGTCTGCAGCCAAGCCCATCAGACATGGGAGGGTGACATACAAGACATACAAGGATTTGGTTGGCGACCAGTTTTGGTATTGGGGAACCATGGCTGGAGAAAATGGTCGTCGAGCCATCAGAATACAACAGGGAATCTCCCTGGGGCTAGGACCATGCGTCTGGTGCAGGGCAGGTATCCTGGGCCCTTACACTGGGCGTGATACAGATCTTGTAGGTACACGTGAGGGTAAGTCACTGCGCGTGGGCCACTGGTTCTTAAGATAACTCCTCTGACAATGAAGGACTTGATGCCGTGAGGAAGTTAACTTGCTGTACAGAAGGAAGGACCCGGGAAGTGCCGATTCGTGACCCAGGAATCCAGGGAGTGCAACTCAGACTTGGTTTTCCTTCTTTCAGCCCAGTCCTTTGCTCACATCTCCTCTAAACCCTTCTTTCCCGACTCCTCCGGAAGGGGGACTCTTTCTCTAGTCCTTTCCAGCAGTTCCTTCAATATCCTTCTTTCCTGACCAGACCTCTGATTAAGTCTCCCTTTATCTAGAATTGCCAGAGCTAGTACTGGCCCGCGGCAGCCACTTGTGCCTAAATCTTCCCAGCTCTGCAATCAGTGACATCACGGGGGCAGCTTGACATTGACCGTGGCGGGGGAGTGTTGTCACCATGGAAACTGGCCGGTGCTGCAGACCGGGGCTGGCTCATTGGTATATAGGTGCCGGCACCCGGCCCTCCTGGCATCTCTCTTACTCACGCTCACTTGCGTGTGTCTTCACCTTTCAATGCGCTTGTTAATAGGAAGCTTACTTTTATTCGCAGACAATGTTTTATCCCTGTTTCCAGTATCTCATTCTTTTTTGTTTGTTTCAAAAGCCAAGGGTCTAGCACGTTAGGACTAGTATGATTTAATCTGGGCAACTAGATTTGAAAGCACAACGTTGATCCTCCTTCCAAACATCTCTTGAAATATTTTAGTTCTGTGATGTGATCCTGGAAAGTTTGTGTCATTTTTTTTTTTCTCCCTAGAAGAAGTTTTGCAAGTTGACACCCAAGTCGATGGACAACAGGAACACCGAGACCAACCCCTAAGGCAAGGGGCACCCCTAGACGAGGAAAACTTAACGGAAAAGAAACACCGCGACTGTAACGCAATTGAGGAAGAAACCTGTCAGAACACAGACCTTGTTCCTTCCGGACAGCAGGTCCGTAAATGGGTCTCCTGTGGAATGGCTTTGCAGGGTGATGCAGACGCTAGTCCTAATGCGTACCTCGCCAGGAGACGGTTTGAGTGCGATGGACAGGGAAACGTATATCTCTATTCTAAGCTGGAAACTCCACGTTCTAGAGCTGAACCACGTGACTGTAACCTGGGTAGGAGAGCTCTTAGCCGTGACCAAGCCCTTCATGCTGATCAGGGGACCAGCGACGACAGTGGTGAGAAACCCTGCAAATACGCCAGGCACGAGGAAGATTTCCCGCACCAGTCAGAACTCATGACATATCAGAGCGTCCAGAGAGGCGAGGAAGCCTATGGCTGCACCGAGCAGGGGGCTGGCTCCAGGGAGGTTTGCCTCACCAAACATCAGGAAGATCACACAAACGAGAAACCTGGTGAAAACGGCAATCGGGCTAAAACACTCCCCCAGAAGACAAACCTCTCCGAGCCTGAGACAGGTCTTGGTGGAGACAAGCCTTATAAGTGTTCAGAATGTGAGAAAACCTTCTCTCACAAGTCACGTTTCATCGAACACCAGAGATCTCACACGGGAGAGAGACCTTATAGCTGCAAAGAATGTGGGAAATCCTTCTCCAGGAAGTCATGCCTCATGATCCATTACAGAACCCACACCGGAGAGAAGCCCTATGAGTGCGGCGAGTGCGGGAAAGCCTTCTTCCAGAAGTCCCACCTCATCCTGCACCAGAGGACGCACACCGGAGAGAAGCCCTACGGGTGCGGCGAGTGCGGGAAAGCCTTCTCCCAGAACTCTTGCCTTATTATACACAAGCGAACTCATATGGGAAAGAAGCCCTATGAGTGCTCTGACTGTGGGAAAACCTTCTCCCAGAAGGCAAACCTCATTAGACATCACAGAATCCACACTCGGGAAAAACTGTACAGATGAAGTGAGGAGGTTTTTATCAAGAAGTCTCGGCCCTGGCTGGTTGGCTCACTGGTAGAGCATTGGCCTGGCATGTGGATGTCCTGGGTTTGATTCCTGGTCAGGACACACAGGAGAAGTGCCCATCTGCTTCTTCACCTTTCCCCCTCTTCCTCTTCTGCAGCCTTGGCTTGATTGGAGCAAGTTGGTCCCAGATGCTGAGGATGGCTCCATGGCCTCTGCCTCAGGCACTAAAAAGAACTAGGTTGCTGAGCAACGGAGCAAGGCCCCAGATGGCCAGAGAAGCGCCCTCTAGTGGGCTTTCTGGGTGGATCCCAGTCAGGGAGCATGCAAGAGTCTGTCTCTGCCTCCCCTTAATAAAAAAAAAAAAAAAGAAGAAGAAGAAGTTTCAACACATCTAGGAATGAAAAGCTGTGGACATTCTGGATGTGGAAATCCTTCAGCAAGAAATCCAGTGTCATTGTGCACAGAGATTCACCCCAAGGTGATATTCTACCAATTGAAAGAATTAAGAAAAGCTTGTTCTCTTAAAACAGATGCTAGAATGGTAATGATGTTCTCGAGAGATATATTTTTATAGAATATGCATAATTATAAAGTGTATCTGTACCCACGTTAACTGTGAATATTGAGCTTTGATGTATGTGAATAAATTAAACCACTAAATAGCAGATATAATCAGCATCAGGACAACCTCATAGCTATATAGGGGTTATGTTCCTGAGGAACCACGTACAAATAATATTATTTATTTTTGAACTGCATTGGTAATTGGACGTCATTGAGAACTTGTGGGCAAACACACCATAATATATAGAATGACATCTATCAAGTCTTTCCACACTAAATCAAACCCTTTTGTCTCTGTAATATACATTATAACTGGAAGAACATGAATTTATTATTAAACCAGATGTCCACAAACTGCATCAGGTATCATTTGAGGTTTTTTGTTTGTTTGTTTGTTTACCAGTAAGTATTACAGAACCCCCTAGATCTGGAAACCAACAACTTCATGACACCTCCTGATACCTCTCAATCAACTAGTTTATAAATTATGTTTGTATTAAATGTTTGAGCTTAGGACTCGCTTTTCCGGCAACATGGTGGACTGCCTGAGTAAAGGGAAGACCATTTCACTGTGGATGGCTAGAAACGCCGAACAACAACAGAGCACTCTTTTCCATGCAAAATCCAGCTTGCGAGAAAACAAGTGATGTTCTGGGTGCCAGTCAGGGGAGGGAACTAGAAGCCAGAAATAAAGTTTGTGAGTGGATGCTAGAGCTGCCCTGTGGGTTCACTTTTGTTTACCCACAAAACACGTGTTCAAGGCTATAGGAGGAGGAGAAAAAAGGTCCTGGAGCCACACAAGGCAGGGAGTTGGTACAGGAATAACTCAGATTTAGACATTTCAAAAATCTGTGCCTATAGGGAGAGGGTGGACCAGAGAAAATTCTGCTCGTTTGCACGGGAAGCTTGTCTGTCTCTCCCTGGGCTCTGGGAGGGGAAGAGTTACCCGGACGATTCGTCAACCTTGACCTGCACCTCACGAGTCAGAATCTTGAATTTGCCTATTCGTGTCCCCGTTGAAAAACTGAACAAGTGACATAGGAATTTGTCCTGGCCTCTGAAACAGCTTATAGAAGCAAACAACCTATTTTTTGGAGGAAGACACACTCGACTCGTGTTTGTCAGGATTCAGACATACAGACCCAAAATGAGTTCATAATGCAACACTACAAAGCATGGAAATTACCACCCACCATGAAAGTCAACAGGCATTTGCACAAAATTAGAACCCCAAGTATTTCAGGTAATAGAGAAGCTGGAAATTCTATTAAAGTAACTATCTTTAAAAAGGATTAAAAACTTAAAAGCCATATGAGAGCAAGGCACAAAGAACGAGAACTGGTTTATTTGGGAAAGAATCACCCAGAGCAGTGGTGCTTAACCTTTATTGAGGTACCGAACCCACCAGTTTCATAAGCGCATTCACCGAACCCTTCTTTAGTGATAAATAAAATATGATTTTTTTTTTCCAAATTCAAGACATAGGTATATGTTTTCTTACTGGTGCACAAAATGAGCCGTGCATGAACATCCCCTTGCTCAAAGAACAAAACCAACAAAGTGCATGAACTCACAACAAATGACGGTATTACTTTATTCTGGCCTCCGCAGCAGAGGCTTCTCTGAATCCCTGAGACCGACTCATCGAACCCCTAGGGTTTGATAGAACTCAGGTTAAGAACCACTGACCTAGAGCATAGAGAAATGAAGAACATCGTCCCTGAAACTTAAAACTCAGCATGAAAATAACTTGATGAACGTGTCCAACAGCTGATTATACTCAGCTGAAGAGCAAGCAAACAGGAAGACAGGGCGAAGCGACTCCGTAGCGAGACGTGGAAAAGGGAACAAACGGGCAAAGACAGACCGAAATGACAGAGCAAACAGGAGTTTCTGAAAGACAAAAGAGAAAACATGGAAGAAGAGGAAATATTCAAAGGGATAGCGGCTCAGATGACAAAAGGCAGGCATTAACGGAGCTGGGCAGCGCGGTAGGGGCCTTGCGGGATAAATATAAGTAAATTCACATCGAAGTGTACGTACGTACGTCTGTCTGTTCATAGTTTAGCTAAGTGGTATCACTGCCCCGGATCCATTGTCCGGCCCTGCAGCCTGCAGGGCGGTAGACACTAGTCCCCTCGTGCAAGTTGCATGGTCTGGAGGGCAGCTGTCACAAGCATGGTGGTCCCTGTTACGGCTCCTCAGCAGCCCTGTGACCAACAGTCTCCCCTGGCTCCGGTGCCTGTCAGACTTGTGCGCCCCTTAGCTGAGACCCCCCACCCCCCAGGGACCCTAGGAGGGGCTCATGCTACAGGGACCTACCTCTGTCCATCCGCACTCTGCCTTGATGACCGCCCCACGTGGCCCCTCCAGGCGAGCTGTGTACCTCCTGCAGCCTGTGAATGAGAAACTTCTCTATCTCAGTTTCTCTGGTGACCTGTTGTGGATGAAACCAGCTCCCTGTCCGCCACCACGCGTGTTAATTTAACAAAGTGGTAACATCTGGCCTCACTGACGGGGTGGGAGGGCTCTGCTTGCAATTGGCCACAGGGAAAGCCAGTTGATGTTCTGTGAAAGGCTGGCGCCCCCAGGGGGGCAGGGCTATGTCGGGGTCGCACGGCCTGCTGGCCGCCTCGCCACACCACAAAGTGCCAGTTCCCAAAGAAGCACCCGAGTCCTGGAACTCAGAGCACTGCTATTCCCAGAGGGAGAATCACCCCAGCCGATGTCAGACTTTGGGGTGTTTCCCTGTTGCAAGCGCCAACTCAGCTGCCGGCTGTTAGGAGAATCGGCCACGGGTTTTTGCAAGGTCCTGCCTGGGTCCTGTTGTGTGAGTTAATGGCCGGGACACAAGAGTGACAACCCTGCCCAACTGTGGGCTACCTGTTGAAGGCGCCAGGCAGAGCCTTTAGAAGAAGGACAGGGAGAAGGGGGACGCTCTGCTTGCGGGCCACACGGCAGCTCCGAGTCCCTACCAGATGGTAGGGGGCGCCCTCTCCGGGAACTCAGGATTCCAGGCAAAGACGCACGCACCTGGCTCCGCTGTTCCTCCGTTGCCGCGCGCCTTGCTGCTGTCACACCTCGCCCCCTGAGCCTAGGGGACATTCTGGGTCCCGCTCCTGGCTCCTGGTGGCACAAGATTTAATTGGCCCGTTGCAAACAGCCTGAGCGCCTGGTGCCGGTGCCACCTCTCAGGCCCGAGGAAGTGACTGTAAAGCGCCCATGGAGCGGCCAGGGCGCCGCTCAGCGCCGGGAGCACCCACGCGCCAGAGCGTCGGCCCTGTGCTGTCTCGGGGCCTGGGGGGCCACACAGGTGACTCCACCGCCATTGCGCAGCAGAGGCCGACCTTAATGCTAGAGAGGTCCATTGGGACAGCCTGGAGAGGAAAGTAGCCACTTGCACGTGCAGCCGCAGGGGAGGTCCAGGACAGGTCTTTCCGGAAGCAATCCATAAGGTGAAATCGATGGGGGATAATAAAGTTGAAAAATGAAACGTGAAAATGTATTGTATATTTAAAGGGGGCTAAGAGAGGAGATCTTAAAAGTTCCCATCACAAGAAAGAAAACTTGTAACTATGTGAGGTGACAGATAACTAAACTTACTGTGGTGATCACTTTCAAGTTCGGAATCTTTATATTGTACACCTGAAACTAATATAATGTTGTCTCAACAAATAAAGAAACTGAAATAGAAACTTTATGTATATCAAGATTTAAATTATTTGAAAAAAACTTCGTACATAACAAAAAATATACAAAAAAATATAAAAAGAAAAACAACAGCCTGACCAGGAGGTGGCGCAGTGGATAGAGCGTCGGACTGGGATGCGGAAGACCCAGTTTCGAGACCCCCAGCTCGCCAGCTTGAGCGCGGGCTCATCTGGCTTGAGTAAGGCTCACCAGCTTGAGCCCAAGGTCGCTGGCTCCAGCAAGGGGTTGCTCGGTCTGCTGAAGGCCCGCGGTCAAGGCACATGTGAGAAAGCAATCAATGAACAACTATGGTGTTGCAAGGGCAACAAGAAACTAATGATTGATGCTTCTCACCTCTCTCCGTTCCTGTCTGTCTGTCCCTATCTATCCCTCTCTCTGACTCTCTGTCTGTCCTTGGGAAAAAAAGAAAAACAACAAAATAAAAATACAAAATAGAAGAAGGAAAAGAAAACAAACAAAAAACACTAAAAAAGAAAAACAGGACTTTGTACAGCAGGAGGGAGGAAAAAGGGACTGACTGACTGTTCAGAGGATTTAATGCTCATTCTGAGCCACAGAAATGCAGCCTCTAGTGATATTTCTAAAGACCCAAAATATATAACCTTTTAAAAGCATCCCAGGACCTGGGACCAGGGAGGCTGGGCTCCTAATCCACTTTACATGGAAAGGTAAACAACTCCTTAACCCCAAACAACCACATCTGCCTTTGGTCAATATCCAGACTTCTCACTCCAAGAAGGCCCCCTGCCATCTAGACAACGTGGTCTTCTGGGTTGTGGCTGTTAGTCTTAGGAGCTCAGCTGGGATGCTATTTTGCTAGCGGATCCCTGTCTCAGGATATGCCCTGGAACAAATCAGCCACCTGCACAACTGCACTACAGATAGTCCAGCATCCCTAAGTCTCTCTTGAGGAGGTTGGGGGTGTCTAGTGCCTGGTAGCAAGAACCTCCCATGTGCATCAGGTTCCTGAGCACCAGCGTCAGGGAGAAGCAGAAGTTGAGGATGGAGATGGCCTGGACAGGTGGACAGAGGCTGCCCCTTCATGAGATTTCTGGGGCAGTTCATTCTTGGCGTCCCATGTTGCCTGCACAGATACACTTCTTCCTGGGCTCCAAACCACCCTTCATAAGCATGCCGTTTCTCCCTCTAAGAGGTTAGGTATGCAGGATTTACCAGCACTGCCTCTGCCTCTGGGACTAAGTTCCTGAATAGACCCTTCAGGGGATATTTCTAGGAAAAGTTCCCTCCCATGGAATCTGGGACTCTGGCCTGGTACAATCAGAGCTCTCATGTTTTCTGAATGCAGTTATTATGCCAAACCTCCAACCTGTTGCTTCTGAGGCTCAGTGCCTTGGCCAGTTGGGTCCATGGGTTTTCACAGCTGGCTCTGACGCCAGGGGAGATTCAGGGGAGAATTCAATCTTCTAGATCCTTGCCTTTGGTAGGACTCCAGAGCTGTGTCCCCAGCCCTGTACCAGAGCTTGACCCAGACCACCCAGACCACCCAGAGCTTGTCCATGGTGGATTTTTCCATCAGCTACTTAGTAAGAACTGCCAAGGTCACTGATCTTGAAATACAAGAATAGGTTTGAAGACCTGGCTTTGGAGAGCTCACAGTGTGTGTGTGTGTGTGTGTGTGTGTGTGTGTGTGTGTGTGTGTGTGTGTGTGTGTTTGGGGGGTAGTGTAGTTGAGTGGGAAGTCAGTTACATTTTAGATGTTAAAATTATATGTTAGGGTGATAATAACTATGACTGAGAGGAGGAAGGAAAGGGTCCGTCCTGCCTTAGTGTGTTCAGGCTACCAAATCAAAACACCACCAACTGACTGGCTTAGAACGGACAGAAATTTATTTCCCACAGTTCTGGAGACGGGAAGTCCGAGACCAAGGCGCCAGCAGAGTCAGCGTCTGCTGAGCACCTACTTTCTGACTCCCTGTGTTCTCACATGGCTGGAGAGCGAGGGAGCTCTCTGGGGTCTCATTTATAAGGCCACTAATCCCATCAATGAGGGTCCCACCCTCGTGGCCTAATCACTTCCCAAAGGCTTCCCCTCCTAATATCATAACATCTGGGGTTAGAATTCAATGTCTGAATTTTGAGGGGAACACAAACCTTCGGTGTCTAGCAGGTGGAGTACTCAGGCCGATCCCTGGATAGGACATGGCATTTCGCAGGTGGAGAGAAAGAGCGCCATGAGCAAAGGGGTGACCATTATGAGGACTTGCCTCACTTTGTGGGCAGCTTGAGTCAGCTGCAGTTTGTTTTACACACGGCAAAGCACACAAATCTTAAGTGTGTATCTTGATGAAATGTTGCACACTATAAACCCAGGTAATCACCACCGAAATAAAGACGCAGAACACTTCCAGTGCCCAAGGAGTCTCCCTCTGCCCTCGGCCATCCAGGTCCTTACCCAGGTAATGGCTATCGTGGCATCAAGCCCCATAGATTAGTTTACTGTTGGCCTTTATTTAAATGGAAGCATACAGCATGTCCTCTTTATGTTTACTCCATTCATACACTCAGTGGTGTGTCTCTGTTGTCATTCTTTCTCATTCCTGTGCAACATTCCATTGTGTGCCTCTGTCACACGTCGTTTGTATCTATCACGTTCACGAACATTTGGCTTGTTTTCAGGTTTTGTCTATTATAAATAATGCCGCCAGAAACTCCTTGTGCATTAGTACTCATTTCTCTTCAAAAGACACTCTGTGGCTAGATTTAGGGCACTGGTTCTCAACCAGCATTGTCATTTGGGGATGACCAGCAAGGGACATTTGGCAGTGTGTGACATTTTTTGATAATCACAGCTCCGGGTTGGTGTGTGCTACTGCCATCTAGTGGTAGAGAAGGGATGTGGCTAAACATTCTGCGTTGCACAGGAAAATCCCACAGCGGGGAACACGCAGCTCAAAATGTTAGCAGGAGTTGGAGTTCGATTCTGGAGTCCTTCCTTGTAAGCCCTACGCAGGTTCTGTCCAGGCAGCCTTGGGGACACGGGTGGCTCTGGAATGGCGAGGTTTCCATCAGTGAGGGAGATTCAGGACAGACACCGTCTGTCATCCAGCATTAGGGGACGTCAACCTGGCGGGCAGTCCCTGGCATCCAGTGGCTGACCGCCCACCGCAGCGCACCCCGCACGTCCGGGTTCTGCAGCGTGTAGATGGCGGGGTAGCGCAGTGGTGTCAGGTTGATGTAGATGAGGACCACCAGCTTGTCCTCCTCGAAAGAGCGGCTGCCAAGGGGCCAAGGGTCTGGTGTACATGGCCGTAGCACAGCCTTAGTGGAGCACAGCCACGGCGAGGTGTGAGGCCACCGTGTGGAAAGCCTTGCGGCGGCCGGCAGCCCCACCGACCCCCAGAATGACCACCGGCACCCTGGTGTAGGAAAGCAGGGTCAGGGCCAGCGGTAGCACAAGCAGCAGCAGGCAAGCCGCCAGCAGGACGTGCTCCTGAAGGTGCCAGTTCCCGCAGGTCAGCACCAATGCTGCCTGCAGGTCACAGAGACGTGGTCCCTCCACCAGGCCCCCGCAGCAGAAGGGCAGCTGGAATATGGCGGTGGTGAGCCCACAGGTTAGGAGGGGGCCCCCAGCACAGCAACAGGTGAGAAGGCCCCAGCAGACCCCAGTGGTCATGAGCTGAGGGTAGTTGAGGGGGCAGCAGATGGCCAGGTAGCTAGCGGTCCGGGGCCATGGCAGCCAGGAGCAGGCACTCAGAGCCACCCAGCACCACAAAATGGCCCATCTGGGCAACACAGGTGGAGGGGGCCACCGCCTGGCCACCAAGGGGCAGGAGGAAGCCAGCAAGCATGCGCGGGTTGAGCACTAAGGTGTAGGCTGCCTCCATGGCAGACAGGGCCCGCAGGAAGAAGTACATAGCCGTGTGCAGGGCGGGGTCCACCACGGCCAGAGCCGGGATCAGCAGGTTCCCGCCTGTGTGGTCAGTCAGAGTGGCAGCAGGAGGGCACAGAGCAGCGCCCTGAGCCACTGGGGCCACCCGGAGAAGCCCAGGATCACAAACTCCTAGGGGATGGTCCAGTTTGACCAAGGGCTTGTGTTGGGACCTGTGAGATGACAGGTGTGCAGGTTGGAGAGGATAGTCAACTTGACACATTCTCCCAGAAAATACCTATCCTTTGCCTCTCCTGAGATCAGAACCCTCCGCGCGGCCGGCCAGGGGCACCCCTTGCTTCTCACACCCCCAGGGGCTCAGGGTCTTCTCCACAATCCAGTACTTTCTGCCCTCATTTCCCACATCCCAGCGTCCTCCAGGGTTCTATGTGTAGAGAGCTGCTGTCCACTCTCCCTCTGGCCTCCCGTGCCCCCGTGCCCCTCCCGGGGCCCAGGGGCCTTTTTCACATGGTCCGCACCCCTATCGGTTCCCTCCAGCGTTCTAAGCCCCACCTCATCCGTACCTACGGGAGCCAGGCCCTGGCGTGCCTGCCCGCAGCTAAGAGGGAATTCTGGGGGCTGAGCTGGGAGGATTGGTTTCTAGTCCCGCCTGTGATGTTGCCCAACTCACTTCTTTCTCTGGGTCTCAGATTCTTCATCTATCCCCGCGATGTGGTACTCGGGCTCTGCAGCCACCGATGTCCCCAAATCTAATTGTCCAGTGTCTCACGGAGTGAGGATGGCACAGGGGGCACAGACAGGCCGCGGCCCCCACACACCTGGCCTTTCATCTCAGCTCTTCCTCTAACCAGCGGCGAGAACGTGGGGGGAGTTTGTAACCGTCTGAAGCGCCACCCGCCTCCTCAGCCCCACGCCACTGTTTTAGTGACCAACTGAAATTATGAATGGAAGTAGCCCCGCACTTCAGGGTCTGCACATAGAAAGTTCCACTGGAAAAAAAAACACCCAAATATCAACACATGATCAGTCCTCTTATACTCTGTGCTCCCAGAAGGTCGTTACCTTCCACCCAGGCTGGCCATCTCTGGATGGAAGTTACCTGGGGAGACCAGCTAGCCAGCGGGGAGAGGATGTGGTGGCCGAGACCTGCAGTGGACCAGGGCTACCTTTCCGGCTGCTCGGACTCGGGGACCTGCTGTGCCTTCAAGTTTCCAGCCTTTGTTCCCCCCCCCCCAAGCTCCTCCTCCATGGTCTCCTGCCTCCACCCTATTCTTCATGGGCAGTCCCCTCACATGCCCCTAAATGGCCATGGGAATGAGAGAACAGAATGCAAAGCGCAGCTGCCTCCGCTGTTACTACTACTGCCGTTTGCGGAGCCCTGATGGTGTGCGGGGGCGGTCTCAGCACCTGCGTGCGCCCCGTTATTTCGTTTTTGCAAGGCCGCTCTGAAGTAATGGGTGTTGTTATTCTACAGACAAGGAAGCTGAGACTGAGAGAGCTCAGCCTGTGAAAGGGGCTACCCAGCATCTATCTCCCTCAGTTGGGATTTGTCCCCATGTCTAACTGATTTCCAAACCTGTACTCTTATGTAGGGGGCCTGCTCAACTATCTCTCTTCTCTGTCGGGCAGCAGGACTGAAGGAAATAGAATGAAGCAGACTTAGAGGCAAAGAGGTGTAGATGCAGAACAAGGTGGTAGACCAGAAACGGGTAGAGACACCTGTCTGCCGAGGGCAGTGGAAGACAGGTTAGAAGTAATGACATGCACCATGTGGCAGAGTGTCCCCGACCCAGGTGGTTCATGAGGCTGTGGGCTAATGAGAGAGAGAGAGGCAGAGAGAGGGAAATGGACAGACACACAAAGAGCCAGAGACTGAATCTCCCATGTCTCCTGGACCTAAACCTCCCTCCTCCCAGAATTGCCTTACTATGACTTTCAGCTGGTGAATTCCAGCAGGGGGCTCTGTACTCAGTATCCAGCACCCCCGCCCCTTAGGAGCCAGCCCCCATGACATCCCTAGAAGGAAAAGACCAGAATAGGAAAATTCACTAAAGGGGACATCCAGACTCAGGGCTACCAGACCCAAATTCCGGCTTGACTGGAACCCTCAGCTCCTGGGTTGACCAGGCCCATTGCCTTCTGTTCTCACAATGGCTCCCGAGAGAGGGAGAGAGCCAATCTGGGTTGAAGAAAAGGTGCCTTGACTTCTGGGTAAAAGAAGAGCAAGGGTCAACCACCACAGTGTGGGCACACTACCTTGCTGGTCCCACCCTCACCTTCTCTGCCCCACCTGTTCTTTGCCACACAGCCACAGGGCTCTCTGCATGCACACACCTCATCGGTCCTTTCTCCCTGACCTTACACACACCGCCCTTTCCGCACCTGGGAGGCTACTCCTTCTTCAAGGCCCAGATTGAATGTCAGCTCCTCTGTGAATAAAAATAATAAAGTCGCAGAGTGGATTGTAGAAGGATTTTATGGAAAATGGAGAGGAGACATTCTCCACCACATCATTCTCCCTCTTTTCCCATGGTCTTCCCACTTCTGTGCTCAGGGACTCTCAGTAAGATAAGTTACTTAATAGGCCTCCCAGAGTCCAGGTAAGGGTCTGGCTTGATCCAAAATCCCAGGGCCTTATTTATTTTTTTTTAAATTTTATTTATTCATTTTAGAGAGGAGACAGAGTGAGAGAGAGAGAGAGAAAGGTGGGAGGAGCTGGAAGCATCAACTCCCATATGTGCCTTGACCAGACCAGTGCAGGGCCTCGAACTGGCGACCTCAGTGTTCCCAGTCGACGCTTTATCCACTGCACCACAACAGGTCAGGCCCCAGGGCCTTATTAATGGTCTTCTCCTCCAACTCTGGTACCTGAGGAGCAATTGGTCTCAAAAGGCTGGGGGCTGAAGGGATGAGATGGAGGACAACTTGGGAAACCTGAACTGGGGTCTCCTGGGAGAGTCTGAAACTTCTGAGCCAAGGGGACAGAAGGCCAACTCCCTGCTGTGATGAGGAAACCGCTTGCAGCAAGAGCTGAGGTGTGAACTTAAACACAGGGGAATGTGTGTTCAAGCAGGCTGGGAGACTGATCCTTAGGGAGAGGAAAGTTACTGCTTTCTCCACATTTCCCCAAAGTTTGAACCAAGGGGTGGCCAGGAACCTGGAGGTCTCATAATTAACTGACTGGTAGAGTTAACTGGGGTATAAATCTTCGTTATTATCATTATCACCACCATCACTACCTCCACCATCATCACCACCATCACCATCACCACCATCACCTCCACCATCACCATCACCACCACCACAATCATCACCATCACCACCACCATCATCACCAGCACAATTACCATCACGATCACCACAATCACCATCACCACCATCACCATCACCACCACCATCACCACCACCACCATCACTACCTCCACCATCATCACCACCATCACCATGACCACCATCACCACCACCATTACCACCACCATCACCACCATCACTACCTCCACCATCATCACCACCATCACCATCACCACCATCACCTCCACCATCACCATCACCACCACCACAATCATCACCATCACCACCACCATCATCACCAGCACAATTACCATCACGATCACCACAATCACCATCACCACCATCACCATCACCACCACCATCACCACCACCACCATCACTACCTCCACCATCATCACCACCATCACCATGACCACCATCACCACCACCATTACCACCACCATCACCACCATCACTACCTCCACATCATCACCAGCATCACCATCACCACCACCATCACCACCACCATCATCACCACCACCACCACCACCATCATCACCACCACCACCATCACCATCACCACCATCACCATCACCACCACCATCACCACCACCACCATCACTATCTCCACCATCATCACCACCATCACCATGACCACCATCACCACCACCATTACCACCACCATCACCACCATCACTACCTCCACCATCATCACCACCATCACCATCACCACCACCATCACCACGACCATCACCACCACCACCACCACCATCACCACCACCACCACCATCATCACCATCACAATCACCATCACCACTATCACCATCACAATCACCACAATCACCATCACCACCACCACCATCACCACCACCATCACCATCACCATCACCACCTCCACCACCATCACCACCACCACCATCATCACCACCATCACTACCACCATCACCATCACCACCATCATCATCCTTGGAAAATACTCCAAAGTGCTGAACAACAAAACCCAACATTAAACTTCTTGTGTCCTCATTGCCCATTTGCAGAGAAAATGATAGCACTGCAGAATATGTGTTTTTATATCCTGCTATTCCCATTTATTATTGAATTATACACATTTTCTATGTGCTACATATCCTCTCTTTATCTGTCTATTTCAAGTATTTATTTTTTAAAAATATGAAATACCTGGTTCTAGTTTCAAAGTATGATAGAATAGTACAGCCTGATCCACAGACTTGGCCTCCACACTCACCCAGAGGCAATAGCTTTTCTCAGGCTCCTGTTTCTCCTTAAAGATATTCTAGGAATATACAGAATAGAATGCGTGTGTATGTGTTATTTACTATCTTTAGTGAACAAAATATTAGCAGCATCCTCAAATTACTATTGTAAGTCCTCTTTCACTTAGTAGTATGTCTTGGAAATCATTCTATATTGGTTTATTTTAGTTATTTAATAAACACATAGTGTTTACTGTTTACCAGATACTGTTCTTTGGTGATAGAAAAATATTGATCCCTTCAATCTTCACGATAACCCTTCTGTGTAGATACTATTGTCACCATGGAGGCAGAAAGATGTCATGGCTTGCCATAGCTGCTAAGGGGGTAGCATGTCCACGCTTTCAAGCACTCCATGGTGTAGTTTCTGCCTATCCTGTATTGCCTCAGTACAATGAGGAGTGTCCCCATTCTTTAGCACATTGCATCACAAGCCACTGTCTGTAGGTGCCATCATTTATTTAACAAGATCCTGTTGAAGGACATTGAGATGGTCTCTGAGCATTGACTCTCATAATCGATATTGCAATAAATATCCTCATCCGTTCGTATTATTTTGTATGTGTGCCATTAATATATCAAAGGTTCTGCATATTTTAAATTGTTACTATTGACGTGTTTGTTGATCTCCAGTTATTACAGCACTGTGTGTCTCCATCAGGAATGTGTGAATGTACCTGCTTCTCCACACCGCCACCAGCACCATAAGAAGACATTGTTTTGTCACTGATAATTCGATAGGAATGCAGTAGCTCAGGATAACTTTAATTTTAACTTCTCTATGAGTAAAGTTGACCTTTTCATATTTTAAAAAATATATTTATATTTTTGGCACTGATTATTCTTATTCTGTCTCATTTTTTTTCCTGTTTGTCTTTGGCTCCTTTTCTATTGGTTATAACCTCTTTTTAATTTCCTGGTTTGATATTTCTCTTCTGATATTGTTTATAGTGGATTTTGCCATGGAGAAATTTTTTTTTTCAATGTAGTCAGTTATATTTTCTTTTATCACTTCTGGGTTGTGTATCACACTTGGAAGACTATCCATACTCTAAATAAAAAAATATATATATATTTGCCTATGTCTTATTTATATTTTGATTTTTTAACGGATTAAATGTTTAATCCATATGCAACTTATCCTGTAAGGTGAGGGTAGGAATCCAATTTTGTTTTTGCATTAGTCCTCACTGAAAAAATAAACATTAAAAACAACATATAATAGATTCACAGAAAAGTGCACAAAATAATGGTAGAGTTGGATGAAATTTTACAAGGTGGAAAAAATAGAACATTACCAGGATTCCGGAAGTCCTCTTCGTCCCCTCACCATGGACCTCCCTCTTCCCTAAAGGCAAACAACGCTTGTTACCCCCTTATATTAGGTTTGTTTTTGTGTCTGGTGTCAACGGATGTGACAACCCCTCTCTGGAAACGTGAGGCGCGGGAGAAAAGCGCTTCTAACCGCGCGGTGAAACTGTTTCCAGATCCCAATTACGTGAAAAACCACGTTGGGAAATGAAAATTGAAGCCCTGGCGTCTCCTTCTCAGATGAGTGGGCATTATGCATCCCAAATATGGTCGATGCAAACAGATGGATGGCGAACAGTGGTACCTCAGCGAAGAGAAGCGTGTAGACAGCGGATGCCACAACGACCTGGGGAACAGTCGCTAACTGCGCCTGCGAGCTCTGCCGGCGCGGGAGCAGACAGGATCTGAAGAGCTCTGTTTGTTCCCTTGTGTAACTTCAGCCCCTAAAAGAGAGCATCTCCACAGGAATATCTGTGGGGAGAGGGAAACCCCACTATGCCGTGGGTCCGAAGACCCATTCCAAGTAACTTACTTACTCAGGGACAGAGCCAGACCCTACAGGGGACCATTTCCTGAAGTCTTTACGACAAGCTTCAGGAGACTAGATCAGCTGGCCCGGTTTCTCCTGGACAGGAAGCTCTGCGCTGATGATCTTCAGCATGACCCGTTGCGGTTACTGCTCCGAAGCTTCGGGAATGGTGTCCGTTCAGACAGCGCGCAGTGGGCTCAGCTATGTGCATGTCTAGTTCTCGACAGCAAACACTGTTTGAGAACTAAATGTGAGCACACTCTCTCTCTGGTCGGCATGGAGCAGCACTTCCCGGCCTCCGGAGCTGGTCGAAGGGATTAGGTAAAGGGAAAGAAGTCATTTTCTAGTTGGGGGTGAGCCTCGGAAGGCAACAGCACAGCTACCTGTAAGATTTTATTTCTAAATGGTGCTGGGGGTGGGGCCTGCTGAGGGTACATCCCTGTCCCCTGCCAGTGCTCTAATGTCCATACCCAGCCACTGTGGCTGATGCTGAGGCCAGGAGGGGACAAGGAGAGGGCTTGGGGGGTGGGTCATGTGGCCGGCCCCCTTGAGGAGCCTACCACAGATGGCCTGGAGCCGTGATGCCTCTCACGCGGCCTCAGGCCTGACTGCTGGGCCTCCGGGCTGCACTTCCACGCAGCCGTTTCATGACCTGGAAAGATGGAAGGACAGCCAGAGGGCGGGGTCAGGTTTCTGGCCGGGTGTCTGTCTCCTCTAGCTTGGGCACCTGGTGAAGTACAAGCTGGGCTTCAGGAGAGCTTCCTGGTGTGAGCTAGAAAGGGCGCTGGCCCCTTCTCAGCCCTTGCCCCTGGTCCTCTGTGCGGTGCCAGTTCCTGGGGAGGCTCTGAAGTCCATGAGTCACGAGACAGCTGTCCCTGTTCCCCAGCAGGCCGGCGGGAGGATCGCAGGCAGTGGTCTGAGCGTTGGATGGCTCTTCCTGCAGATCCCATGTCCCTTCCCCTTCCTTCTCCACCCGCGGACCCTCGGGGCCAAACCGGCCCGCATCCCTTGTCTTATTCCTCTCTCTCTGCGCAACCTCTGTTCTGTCTCACTGTCTCCTATTCCTGCCCCTCTCTTCACTGCTTGTCCCCTCTCTGTATTCAGTCTCTGTCTCTCCCTCCCTGGATCCCTCTGACTTCCTTTCTCGCTGTCTGCTCCCCACCCCGACCCCGACCCCCCCCCCCGGAAGTGGCGGATGCAACCTTGGAACAGGCCCTGCTGAAAGTCCTGGGCTTCAGCATTCCGGCATTCCGGATGGGAGCGGCAGTGGCTGTGGGGACGCGGGTGACAGAGAGCAGCAGCAGCAGCGACAGGACCAGTGGGCACCACATGGCTAGGCAGGCAGAGCTGCAGGGAGGGGCGAGGAGGTGAAGGGTGGGCGCGCAGAGGCCCCGTCTGTTATCCAGACACCTCCGCCCACCCTGCCCAACCCCCTACTCCCCTCTCCGATCCCCCTTTCCCCCTTCTGTGTGCTAGGCTCACCGTCCCAGAGGTCCGGCCCTCACGCACAGACCTGTCATCCCTCACCCGCCCACAGCTCGGTCACCGGCCTCGGGCTCCCCAAGGACCGTTGGATCCAGAAAGTTGCCTGAGCGGCCCCTGCAGCTCTGGCTGCCTGCTTAAACCCAAGCCACGCCCCCAGCACGGACCACGCCCTCCAAGGCCACGCCCACCACCGTTACACCCACCCTGTCCCCCCTTACAATGGCCACGATACAGCCACACCCTCATTCCTTAACTACACCCCTGGAATCAAGACAAGTCTCTCTACTCACCGAATTACACGTCCCTGAAAGCCAGACTCCTAAGCCAAAGTCACCCTTCTATTTGTTGAGCAAGACCCTGGAGACGCACCCCATCTTGTCCCTGTTCCAGACGTGAATCCCAACCGTGAATTGAGGCATGGCCATCCCAGAAGCCCTGGGCTTGGGGGTTCTCACGTGTCATGGTCCCAAAGCTCTGCACAGCTCTCTCTCTTGTTCAGCACTCCCTCCGGAGCATGCCAGCTCCCTGTCTTCCTGAATTCTCAACTCTGTAGCCTCAATTTAGGGGGACCCCCAAGGGAGACCACCCAGCTGCTTGGGGTGCCCTTCCCTGCTCTGTGGCCTAGAAAGTCTCTCCAGGCACTACTAGGGAACAATCCTAGGGGTCACTTTGTTTTTCTTCTCTTAGGGGTCACTGTCCCGCACCTGATGTTCAATGTTTGAATGCCATGATTTCATCTACTGTATCCATTCTTTAAGTTGTATAAGCCGGAAGGTAAATCTGGTTTCTGTTACTCCGAAATGGCTAAAAATAGAAGATGAGAAATTATATCTTTTGAGTGATGGCCTCTTTTATTTTTTTTTTTTTTTGAGTGATGGCCTCTTTATAGAAACTTTCAAAATTTTATCTTTAGCCTGACCCGGCGGTGGCTCAGTGGATAGAGCATCGGACTGGGATGCGGAAGACCCAAGTTCGAGACCCCAAGCTCGCCAGCTTGAGCGCGGGCCCATCTGGCTTGAGCAAAAAGCTCGCCAGCTTGGACCCAAGGTCGCTGGCTCCAGCAAGGGGTTACTCGGTCTATTGAAGGCCCGCGGTGAAGGCACATGTGAGAAAGCAATCAATGAACAACTAAGGTGTCGCAACAGCAATGAAAAACTAATGATTGATGCTTCTCACCTCTCTCTGTTCCTGTCTGTCTGTCCCTATCTATCCCTGTCTCTGATTCTCTCTCTGTCCCTGGAAAAAAATTATCTTTAATATTCTTTTATTTAACTTAAATAAGGTATAGATATTTCCGTATCATTCATGTTTGGAGCATCAACCTTTCTTCTGAGGTCATTCTGGGGTTTTTCCATATACGAAATTAAGTCACTTCCCCTTTAAGTAGCTCCTCCCCCTTTGTGGGGTTTTCCCTCACTCCGGAGATTCCTGGTATCCTGTTGAAATCTCTACTTCTATCTTCTCTACGCCTCCTGTAAAACCTCTTCCCACACAGTATCTCTAACCATTGGCTCACCTAATTTATTGAATCTTTATTTTTTTCTCTTGTCTGATTCCACCTCACAATATCAGGTACCTTGGAAACTGAGCGACAAAGGACACGAGTCTTTGTCTATACTAAACATGCGCCCTCTTTGGAACTACTTATTCCTACTTCACATCACCAGGCACTCTTGTGTCTCTGAGGATGTTTACTTAGCACAGGCCGGTTTCCCTGTGTCCTTTCTCGGTGGCTGGGTCCCCAGAGGTCTTTCTGCCGGAATGCGTTTTCTTCTGGGAGCTCCTGCGGTCTCTGCGGGAGGTGGGCCGGCCGCACAACCCCTTCTCAGTGTGGGTTCATGGGGGCCACAGACGCCCCAGAACCCAATCACAGCAAGCTGGGATTGATGGCCTATGTTTGTGCACCCCTCCCAGACCACCGTGCTACAAAGATTCCCCCTCCTTAAAAAAAAAAATCCTTGCTAAAACGTCAAACTTCTGCTGTTATGAAAGCTTGGCTGCGGGAGGCGTGGAGGAGCACTGAGGCCGCACACCAGCCGCGTGGTCCACGGAGCCCACTCCGCCGCGCTGCGTTCAGCCCGGAGCTGAGCATCCCTCCCTGGTTCAGCGCATGGCCAGGGCCCGCGAGGACTCGCGGGGCGCAAGCGCGGGGAAAAGAACGCATGGTCCAAGTTTTGCTCGGCGGATGCCACACTGTTTGCACCGGGCTCTTCACTCTCACGAGCCTCAACTTCTCCACCGAGACAACTGTCCTGTTTTCCCTCAGAGGATTTTTGACATTATTTCCACTTCACACCCTTGACGCACAAGTAAGCAATTCAATGGCAGTTCACCAATTTGACAGGAACTACAGGCGTTTAAGTTCTTCGACGTGAAGTGGAATTTATTTATTTTTTGCCGTGATTACCACTGTGGCGATTGGGGAGGGTTCCATATTTTGTTGCGTTTCTTTGTGGTCATCCCCTAATTTAATTTGGGTGGTACTGTGACACCGTGGTGCCACGTGTCATGTCATACACTTCCCCTCTTTGAAGGGCCGGGTTGGATGGACCACCTATCTGGGCATAATGTGCACGGAAAAGGAACAGCGGGTGAACTTCAGTCCTTAGGTTAGTTAGGTGGTCTGGCATTGTCTTTTGATCCATTGAAGAGAGTGCAGAGAAAAGTTAACTGACCCCAGGTTGAGCAGTAGTAAATATGGGGATGGCGGAAAGGACCTCACGATGAGGGGAGCAGGCCATGTGGAAGGGGAGTCAGAGCCCCACTTCATCACGCGCCTCCTCACTAAGCCCAGTGGACTGAGCCCAGGCAGCCAACGTGGGGGGTCAGACCTCCGAGCGACATGCTCTCACTACCTGTCAGCAAGCAAGGTGCAGTTAACGCGTCCACGCTTCCCGGTCAAGCATGAGAAAGGTGAAATAGAGCCAAGTCAACACGTTCTCCTCCATCGAATGGCGCCATTCTTCCCTCTTACACTATCAGCTGAACCCCGCCCTTCCCCAATCAAGAACTGTAATTTTTTTATAATTAAAAACAGAAATTATATTGACCCTATTAGTATTTTTTAAAAGACTTTATTTATTCAATTTCTTTTCAGAGAGGAGAGAAAGAGAGAGACAGAGAGAGAAGGGGAGGAGCAGGAAGCATCAGCTTCCATATGTGCCTTGACCAGGCAAGCCCAGGGTTATTTTGTTTGTTTTTTAAGCCCAGGGTTTTGAACTGGCAATCTCAGCGTTCCAGGTCGACGCTTTATCCCACTGCGCAAACACAGGTCAGGCAAGAGTTGTAATTTTTTAGTGATGTCTTAGTTAACCATTTCCTTTACTCACACCTGTGCTTTAACTATGTATCTGAAAGGATCACCTGAAAATTTTTAAATACACTTTTTCATCAAATCCAACTGACCATTGTATTTACGTCAAGGAAAATTCTCCTCTGTGTTGGGTAACGACGCACCCCAAACAGCAAACATGTAACAACCATTTGAGAAAGTATGAAATGTTTGCACACATTAGTTCTTTATTGAACAGGCAGTTCAGACCCATTTTTACACACAAAGGGTAGGATGACAAAATATGTAATGGCCCCATCGCCTTTCAAATATTTTACTTAAAATATACATTATATTAACTAAAAGTCATGTTCACAGTGCAGGAAATCTTAGTAGTTGCCATTAAAATTACTATAAAGAGTATTTCCTGCACGGAATTATGCAAAAGCTACCATTTAATTTCTGTCCTGTAGGATATTCATACCCATCTAGAAAAATATGGCAAGAGTAAAAATGATAGACATTTGCGATTTAAAAACTTTTTATGAAAGTATAACACACATGCAGAAAACCATGTATCTTGAGTGCACAGAACACTCAAATATTCAGCACCCAGATTTGAAAACAGAATGTTACCAGCACCAGTGAAATTCTTCATTTCAGCCTTCATCAAGGCTAACCTGTCCTGATCTCCAACTGCATGGCCGAGTTTTGCCTGTTCTTAGGCTGTATGTATATAGACAGAATCATACATGACGTTCACTCCTGTGTCTGGATTCCTTCACTCGGCATTGTTTGTGAAACTGAGCTGTGTTCTTGTTCGTTCCTTCTCTGCTTTACAGCGTTCTGAGTGGAAATATACCAGAGGTTCACTCAACCTACTGCAAATACACCTTCAGATAGCGCTGCTTTCTGCATTTACAACACAAATATTTTGGGACATGTCTTGTGGACATACACATGCATGGTGGCATTTCTGCTTGTTTAGGTTAAAAGGGTATACACACATATTCAGCTTGAAGTGCTGGCTTTCCAAAATGGCTGTGTCAATCGGCACCACCATTAGCAGCATCAAACTTCCTACTGCTTACATTCTTGCCAAAACCTGATGCTTTTTCATCCCAATCATCTCAGTGGCTGGGTAGCAAGTAGTACCACCTGGTATGTATAAATTTTGCATTTCCTGATTACTAATATAATACACATACCTTCTCATGTTTGTTGGCTATTTGGATGTCTTTCGTGAAATGGATGTCTAACTCTTTTAACCATTTTCTAATGTTTTGTTGGTTTGTAGGGGTTTTTGTATCTTAGATCAGGGGCTCAGCAACTGTGGTCTGTAGGGCAGATCCAGACTGCCACCTGTTTGTGAATCAAGTTGCATTGGGACATGGCCGTGTCCACTTGTTTATATATTTATATGACTTTCACCATACAATAGCAAAAGTTGAATAGCTATGACTGACCATCTAGCCCACAAAGCCCAAAAACACTTTCCGTGGGGCCTCCCACCAGAAACATTTCCCAGCCCCCTACACTCAAGGCTGCAGTCATGTGTGAACGGCAAATTTCTTCTCCTCCCCATTGGTTTGCCTTTTTCTTAATGGTGTCTTTTTTGACACACAGAAGTTTTAAAACCTAATACAGCCAAATTAACACATTTTATGACTTCGTGCTTTTAGTCTTAAGAAAAGTGTGTTTCCTATAAAGTTGGTCTCCCAAGTTTTCTTCTTAGAGCTTTATTATTTTACATCTGGTATTCAGATCTGCAATTTATCTCATTTTAAGTTTTCTACTTGCTACTAAATCATGAAATTTAATCGATAGGGCATGTATTGGAAAGAACATCTTTTTCCAAATTATGCTGTGTGATTACCTTCATCATTAAGTGGTGGTATTATGTGTGGAACATTGTTCCACAGGTCGTGATTTATCTCTGTACCAATACCACACCACAACTTCTATGGCTTTATAACAGGTATTGATATCATTGATATCTGGCAATATAAGTCCTCGTGCTCTGTCTTGTCTAGAAGATAGCCTTGATTATTATCAGTCTTTCGGATTTTCACACAAATTGTTGAATTAGCTATATTTCATTTAAAGGACTTATTAGGACTTCAATACTGCATTGGCTATATGACTTCAAGAAAAATTGACAGCTTTTTAAGGACTGTCCTGGAATCCATGAAGTAGATATGTCACTGTTTTGTAATTGTTTTGTTTTTTTTATCTGGAAAATATGGCTAGGTAAGTTTTTCCCGAGGCACTTCAAAGGTTTTTGATGCTATTGTAAGTGGTACTGCCTCTAAACTTCATTTCCTATGTTCACTGCTGCTATTGTAAAATAATTTTTCATGATAAACTTGTATGCAGGGGCCTTGCTAAATTTACTTATTAATTCTAATTATCTGTAGAATCCTCAGAATTTTCTATGTACAAAATCACGTTATCTGCAAGTAAGTTTTACTTCATTCTAAACCTTCAGACTTCTGTGTTTCTTCCCTTCCTTTCCTGGCTAGGTCCTTCTGCACAATACTGAAGAAAATCAGTGACAGAAGATATCCTTGTCTAGATATTTTTTTAATCTTGGGAGAAAACTTTGAATATTTCACCACTAGGTACCCTGCCGATTGTAGTTAAGACACTCTTTATCCGACAGAAGCAGCTCCTTTCCATCCACAGTTTGCTAAGAACATGAATGATGACTTTACCAGGTTGGCTTCCTCCTTCCTAGATTCCTTTTCTTCACGTGATGTGTTACAGCTACTGATACTTTATTATTAAAACACCCTCACACCCTCGGAGGAAGAGCCATCTGACCGCTCTGCTTGCCTACGACTGGGTCATGTAGCCAGTGTAAAAGAGGTGCTGGTGATCAGAATGGAATGATCACGACTGGTTCAGACTAATCAGGATTTCCCCTCTGAGTTGTCTGAAGAAATGACAGACACCAAACTCGTCCATGAAGGAAACTGGGAGAGAGGACATTGAGTTAATGAAAAATATCTGTTAGGAACTTGTATTAATTTGTCCCCAAAACACTGGAAATAATGCACAAAGTGACACTGTATTCATAGCAAATAAAAGTATAAATACAGTTTGAATTACATAATACTGGCACGCTGTACAACAAGAGTGGTATCGACGGTGGGCATACTTTATGGAGGAAGAACAGTACAGCTGTCCTTTTCATTGAAACAGACCTAATTTCAAATTATCTATACATAGTTTATGAAAATAGTTTTAAAATCTTTTTTGCTCAAATGTAGTTTAAAAATACAAAAACCACTATCAATGAGGCATTTATTGTATTAGAAACCCATTTATAAATGCCTCTAAACAATTAGGCATTTAACTATTTTATACCTGTCAAACATCTCAACACTGCCATCTTAATGCTCAAATAAGAATACTACTTTTTCAGAAATTATTCAAATCCAAACTTGCATAGAATTGTTAGATTGCATTTTAAAAAATGATAGAAACTTCCATGTAGGTATTTAACACTACTGACCTCACTATCTAGTCCTGATGATTTGAAAACTTCATTTTATACAATAAATGTTTATTCAGAGGTGATAGCTTCTTATAAGCATGTGATTTTGTATCAGAAATATGGCTTTCGGTGTAACAACTTCCAAGACAAAATATTTTCCCACATTTATCACTTTGACAGATTCTGCCTTGGTATGATTCCCTGATATGTAAATATAATTTGAATCCAAAATAAATATTAAATATTTATAAAGTTTACTCCTATATAAAGTATTTAGTGTCCAATGAGTTGTAGCATCTTGCTGGAGTGAAGGCTTTGCTTCTGGTTACCTTCTTATGGACTCTCTTCGATATGAATCTAATACCTAAGTGTTTCCCCCCAATCAGAAACATGAACTCTCAGATCATGGTATCTGACTCCAAATCATTATATTCAGAAGGTGTTCTAAAATGAGATTTGACTTCACAGGAGATTTCCCACATCAAGTATATTCATATTCCCTCTCCTATGGATTCTCTGATGGCTATTGAAGGCTGATCTGTGGTGGAATTTTTTCCCACATTCATTACATTCGTAGGGTTTCTCTCCTGAATGAGTTCTGTAATGCACAGTGAGGTATGATTTCTGAGAAAAGACTTTTCCGCATTCGTTACATTCATAGGGCTTCTCTCCCGAATGGCTTCTGTAGTGCACAGTGAGGTTGGACATCCGAGAGAAGACTTTCCCACATTTACTGCACTCGTAGGGTTTCTCTCCTGAATGGATTCTATGATGGATGGTGAGATACGACTTCTGAGAAAAGAACTTTCCACATTCATAACACTCATAGGGCTTCTCTCCTGTGTGAACTCTCTGATGTCTAAAGAGGGATGAATTATGGGAGAAAGTTTTCCCACATTCGTTACATCCATAGGGCTTCTCTTCTGAATGACTTCTATAATGTATGGTGTAATATGACAAATCAGAGAACAATTTCCCACATATATTGCATTCATAGGATTTCTCTCCTTTTGGAAGTGACTGGTGCCCATCAAAGGCTGAATTTTCAAAAAAAGTTTTCCCACATTCATTACATCCATAGGGTTTCTCCCCCAAGGGAGTTGTATGATGGTTAGTAAGATATGAGAACTGAGTGAACTTTCCACATTCACTACATTCATGGGGTTTCTCATCTGTGTGTACTTTCCGATGTCTAATGAAGGCTGAATTTAAATTGAAGGTTTTGCCACACTCATTACATTCGTAGGGTTTCTCTTCCAGATGACTTCTATAATGTATAGTGAGATATGACACCCGAGAAAAGAATTTTCCACACTCACTACATTGATAGGGTTTCTCTCCCGTGTGTGTTCTCTGATGTGTAATAAGGGTAGATTTTCGATAGTAGGACTTCCCACATTCATTACATTTATAAAGTTTCTCCCCTGTGTGTGTCCTCTGATGGTCACTGAGGGCTGACTTGCGGGAGAAGGATTTCCCACATTCATTACAGGGATAGGGTCTCTCTCCTGAATGATTTCTCTGGTGTAGGGTGAGATGTGTCTTCTGGCAGAAAGTTTTGCCACATTCATTACATTCATAGGGCTTCTCTCCTGAATGAGTTCTCAAATGTTGAGTGAGATGTAACTTCTGACAGAAGGTTTTCCCACACTCGGTACACTTGTAGGGCTTCTCCTCCAAGTGTGATCTCCGATGCACAGTGAGGGTCCCCTTCTGGCTGAAGGACTTGCCACATACGTTACATTCGTAAGGTTTCTCCCCTGTGTGGGCCCTCTGGTGTATAATAAATTTTGACTTTTTACAGAACGATTTTCCACATTCAGTGCATTCAAAAGGTTTCAATTCCACCTGTGACCTCTGGTACATATCAAAGTTTGACATCTGGAGGAAGTGTGATCCGGAATCATTCCACTCATAGGGCCTCTCCCCTATATAAGCTCTCTTATGAGTAATGAAAACGGCTTCATTGCCTAAGGCTTCCATACATTCATTATATTCAAAGGGTTTCTCTAAAACATTAATTTTCTGAAGAATACTTTCTTCATTTGGAGAAAAGCCTTCCCCATTTTGATTAGATTCATAGGGTTTCTCTCCACGGTGTGTGTTCCCACATTCACGACACTCATCACGTTTCTTTCTTGCATAACTTCCATCACTAATAATTAATTCTGAACTAGACTCTAAATCTTTTCCACATGAGACACAATTATGAGATATGCTGGAAGAAATAAGGTTTGCTTCTGCATTGTAAGTTTTATCAAATGCATTCTCTCTCCCTTCAGTCAGGGTTTTGTTATTGATATAAACATCTGGTCTTGAATGTTCATCTTCATTTCCTTGGATTCCGTCTACCATGTCATCAACTTTCAAGATTTCTTCTGAAAAGAAATAAAATTAAATAAACCTTGTGAATCTGAACACACCTGCTATAGAACAGGAATGGTCCTCAAGTGTCCTACTGTGGGGTTGCCTTTCAGGTTAATCTCCACAAATGAAGTAATTACAAGTGTATAGTCCTCTTTTCCCCTTGATTTGTCTCACACACTCACACACACGGGTGGGTCTAAGGGAGGCATGGGGAAGGTATGAAGGTGAGAGAGGACTCAGCATCAGTGGGTAAAGAGAGAATAAATTCACTTTGAACATAAGAACCTTTGTTACTTTAAAAATATGTTCAAAACTTTGATATAAAGGTAAAAATAAAAATAAGAAATCAAGAGCAGAGGACAAACTCATTGAAAGAGTATTAGTTAGATCCAGGCAGAAATCAGAGCAAATGAGGTCGGTGTAAGAACAATTACTGAATGTATGTTCAAAGGAAACATTCAGGTAGGGATTACATTTGGGAGAGATAGATTACAATTTTTATTAAACTGTAAGATATTACTTCATAACAAGACTACCACGGTAACATCCTCATTAGTGTAGATCCTTCCAAAATATTTGTGTTTCTATTCTGCACAGAAGTCCAAATAAACATTCTAAAAGCTCATTTTCCTCAAGGATAGAAATAGTCCCACAACCAGGGCCCCAACTCCCTGGCTCTGATCAGTTTCACCAGAAAAAGGAGAAATCTTGGCACATAAATGTCCCAAAGACGTAAGAAAGGCCAGACAGCAAGAGGTCTTGCCCATAGGATCAGCTCTCTGAAGGGTTGACCATCTTATTTAACACTCACTGAACTTGTCTGCACAGAGTACAGTGGTGAGGAGCTCTGGAACCCCGACTAAACACGCCACAGGCTGGGGCAGACTTGGGGTTAACGGTGATGCATTTCCTCTCACCGGAATGCAGACAACAGTGCCTACCTTGTGGGTGTGGGGACAGTTTACTGAGTTAGCACATGTCATCTGCTCAGAATGGCTTGACACAAAACAAAATGCACATTAGTTTCACAATTCATTTTCTTTCAATTTCCTGCCTTAAATTCCCTAAAATCAGACATGACCCTGACACCACACTGTAACTTACTGTGACTTGATTCTGAATATGAGCAAGAGTTCCCATACTCTTGAGTTTCATTTGGTGTAAAACTTTAAATAACAGGTTCCTGAAGTTGCCCCTAAAATATTAATTTTTATCTAGGTACATTACAGACTTTGGGAACCGCTAAACTATTGTTTGCTGCTCTCATCCATAGTCAGTGCAACACTGACAGCTCTGTGCTCCAAAATCTACAACATACTGAGCCCCAAAGCCCCCAAACCATCAGAAAAAAATGGAGAAGTTATCATTCACGGGTAAGCTAAGATTTTTTCATTACTTGGATCCACAATACACACTCAAACTAGCACTGCACTCGCCTTCCAAAAACACCTGCTCCAGGAAGTCTGTGCTCACGCTCCTGTTCACACAACTTACACATGAAACAAATAAATGGAGGTGGGAAAGATCACAGAACTAGCGATCTTAGAAAGCTCCTTCTGAGAAAAAAGGAAGCAGACTATCATCTGCCAAGTAAAATAATCCGCTAGACCACAGGTTAAAGGTGTTAAGATTGCAATTTGGATTAGCAGCATAAATACAAATTAAAAAGTCCTAAAAGTTGAGACTAGACGAACCCTTTAAAGGGATTCAGAGAAAAGTAAAGTGGGAAGCAGTTCCCAGAGGGCAGCACTCCCGAGGAAGGCAAGAGAGTGAGGCAGACCCACTGAGGGGCTATCCGCTTCCTGAACATCTGCCATGGACGGGAGCTGGCGGGCAGATGGCACAGTGAACACGTGGGTGAAGAGGAAGGCCCACGGAGGCCGCCTCTCAGGAGCAGCGGCCAGCACCCCCAAACTGCAAGCACACAGTTTTAGGCGGTGACTGGCCTCCCGCCTTCGGGAGGGGCTGGGGGCTGGCATCCGAGTGCACAGGGCGAGAGAGAAACTGAGGGCAGAGAAGAAGTCTGAGGCATGCCACAGCACGGAAGAGAAGAGAATGGAAGACTAAAAGAACACGAGAGTCGCCAGTAAATTTTCTGTCACAGTTTTGAGTGTCTGAGAACAAAACAATTCTGTGGTAACGGGGAGTAAGTTAGTTACTGGGAATACAAGAGCCAGAGGGGTGCTGGGGCCTCAGTTCTGGGGAGCACGGACTGTCCCTGCACAGGGAAGCCCCGTGGGACCCAAAGAGGAGCCTGCAGACATGTGCTGGAGGGAGCGTCTGTCTGGGTCCTGGCACCGAGGCCCAGAGACAGCATCGGTCACTCCTAAGGGTCTGGGGGACCGCTCCTAAAAATGTAGTGAACATTCTGCTTAAACTTACCTGGACAACTCTGACGAGGAAAGTCACCTTCCGCCACCCATGGCTCTTCTCCCTGCTCCAATCTGACAATCACATTGGGCTTGGTGCTGTCGTACCCTGTGCGTGGGAAATGGAGAGGGCTCAGACTGGCTGCTCGGCTTCCACACCTCAACGCAGAAGGTGCTGCATGACAGCCTGACCAGGCGGCGGCACAGAGGACGGAGCATCGGCCTAGGACACTGAGGACCCAGGTTCAAAACCCCAAGGTCGACAGCTTGAGCGCGAGCTCATCTGGCTTGACTGTGGGATCATAGAAATGACCCCATGGTTGCTGGCCTGAGCCCAAGGTCACTGGCTCAGCTGGAGCCCCCCACTCAAGACACATGTGAGAAAACAGTCAATGAACAACTAAGGTGCTGCAACAAAGAATTGATGCTTCTCATCTGTGTGTCTGTCCCTGTCTCTCTCTCTGTGTCTAAGGTGGTCTATTTTGTACCTTATCAAAACAGAACTTGATGGAGGAGTAGAGATACAGAAACTACCTGGTGCCAAAAGGAATAAACGCTTTTATCACTTATTTCTTCAACCTCGAGCCTGAAATCACTGCACTAGAAGCCTGGACACAGCGGCCTGGGAAGCAGCTCTCCTCACCGACGGAGACGAGGTGGCTGTAGTTCTCCAGCATCACATCCCTGTAGGTCGTCTTCTCAGCGGGCTCCAGCTGCTGCCACTCCTCCCGGGTGAAGTCCACGGCCACGTCACTGAATGACACTGGCTCCTGGAAAAGCACCACAGTTGGAACTGAGTGACGTGGACAGGACTTCAGGGGACAAGAGCTTACCGAGCTCACAAGTAAAGTCAACTAGGCACACTGTACACCCTTTTAGGTTACAGGTTGCGGAAGGAAAACAAACCATACTGGAAACACATGGCCCTTGGGCCCCTACTTGTGTCAGACAATCAATCAATCAAACATTCAATCAATAACCCATTAAACCAAAGAGAACCTGTTTTCTGATTTACAGCTGCAGAACCTGAGTTCTGGGGCCACAAACAATAAGCCAGATGGGGTGGCAGCAATGGAGGTGTACTCCAAGACAGACTCAGGTAACTGAGTCCATGCTGGACATGAGTGTTCTTCCTCGAGGCCTAACGCGACCTGAGCAATGTCACCTTGTCCAAATAACAAGCATCGAAGAAACTGGAACCCTGTGTGCTGTTGGTGGGAGTGTAAAATTGTGTAGCTGCTGTGGACACAGTATGATGGTTACTCAAAAAATCAAAAAAGAATTCTCGTATGACCCAGCCACCCTGCCTCTGGGCCTATACTTCAGAAACCTGAGAGCTGGGGGCTGAAAGCACTATTCCCACCGCTAAAATGTGGAAGTCACCCAAGTGTCCATTATGAATGGATAAGGAAAGGTGGTATATACACATAATGGAACATTATTTGGCCTTAAAAAAGGAGATTTTGGTAGATGCTACAACGTGGATGAACGTCAAGGACATTATGTAACCCAGCTACAAAGAGACAAATACGGTATGATCCACTTACACAGGTACTTAGAGGAATCAATTCCCAGACAGAGAGGAGGCAGGCTGCTGGGGACTGGAAGACATGGGGCGTTAGTGTTTAACACGGACAGAGTTTCAGTTTTGCAAGCTGAGAAGCTCTCTGGAGGTGGTGGAGACGGCTGCACAACAGAAGGAATGTACCTGATGCCACTGAGCTGCGGCACTGAAACATGGTTAAGACAGCAAAGTCTGTGAGGTGCAGCTTACCACAATGGAAAAGCTGGGGAGGGAAATGAATGACAGTTCTAATCACACCCCCAGCCCCGCGCAGCCTGGCCACAGCCACCCCCGCGGAGGGCGGCCCTCAGGCAGGACACCCGCGCACCCTGGCCACAGCCACCCCTGCGGAGAAACGGCGCAGAGGGCGGCCCTCAGGCAGGACACCCGCGCATCCTGGCCACAGCCACCCCCGCGGAGGGCGGCCCTCAGGCAGGACACCCGCGCATCCTGGCCACAGCCACCCCCGCGGAGGAGCGGCGCAGAGGGCGGCCCTCAGGCAGGACACCCGCGCATCCTGGCCACAGCCACCCCTGCGGAGGAGCCGAGCGGAGGGCGGCCCTCAGGCAGGACACCCGCCTTAGCTCCAGCAGTTACTCTCTCAAACACCGAGACTAACGAAGTCAGAAATCATCAGCTGAGAAAAACAGCATAAACAGAAAAGATAAGCATTGAGATGAACAACCCAACAAATGAACAAAATTCATGGAGGAAACAACTTACATTATTTTGCATTGATTTATATTTTAATACACTTAGCAGGATATTGCTTCCATAAAATGAGCATTCTACTGAGAAATAGCCACCAGAGAATACTTAGACATTAAAGACTGAATTATTGAACTTTTTCAAAACCCTGAAATAAGAAGCCTGAATAACAAGTTAGACACAGAATATATAATTGAGGAAGTCTCTCAGCAAATAAAAAAGTTAAGCAATGAAAGAAAATTTGAGATAAGAAAGCCAGATCCGACAGAGTCTGCATTTTCAGAAAGACAGACATGGGGAAGGAACAGCAGGAAATATTAACGGTAGAACTGAAAATTATACCTGAGCTGAAGACTCCTGTGAGCCTCACATCAAAAGGGGCCATGTAGCCTGACCAGGTGGTGGCGCAGTGGATAGAGCATCGACTGGGATGCAGAAGACACAGGTTCGAGACCCTGAGCTCGCCAGCTTGAGCGGGGGCCCATCTGGCTTGAGCAAAAGCTCACCAGCTTGGACCCAAGGTCGCTGGCTCCAGCAAGGGGTGGCTCGGTCTGCTGAAGGCCCGCAGTCAAGGCACATGTGAGAAAGCAATCAATGAACAACAAAGGTGTCGCAACGGCAACAAAAAACTAATGATTGATGCTTCTCACCTCTCTCCGTTCCTGTCTGTCTGTCCCTATCTATCCTTCTCTCTGACTCTCTCTGTCCCTGTAAAAAAAAAACAAAAACGGGGGCCATGTAATATGCAAAGAAGAATAATGAGGGAAAAGACACAGAGATCCAGCAGTTTCCTGTTAAAAATATCCAAAGGAGAAGGAAAAAAATCCAAAATAGTTCCAGAAGGAAAATATTACACTAGATCCTTGGTAATTGGCACTGTTTCTCATGGAGAACTGCCTACAACGTTTAAAAGAAAAAGGAACTGACACCAAGCCAAACTGTCATATTAGCTTAATAACATTTAGGGTGCCAGTTTGGTTCCCCCATTGGGGCACATGCAGGAGCAGCTCAATGTTCCTGTCTCTCTCTCTCAAAACAAAACAAAAAACAAAACCCACGAAAGCAAACTGTAATTTATCATCCTGGACTGGATCAGTTACTAGAAATACAAAAGGAAATTACTAGCAAACATGAATTGTGGATTGGATTAAAGTATTATATCAATGTTAAATTTCCTAAATTGAGTAACTGTGCCATGGACATGTAAGAGAATACTCTTGATCTTAGAAGGTTAAATCGGAAATATTACAGGGCAAAGGGGCAGGATATATAACACCCACTCTCAAATGGCTCAGAAAAAAATGAATATACACACAGAGAGAAAACAATAAAGCAAATGTAAAAAAATGTCAAAAGCTGGAGTGTCCTAGCAAAAAAAAACCATGGGAGTTCTTGTATAATTCTTGTAATTGTTCTGTAATTTGTAGTTTATTTTATTTAAATAAAATGTTGACTAAAAGAGAATGCTATCGGCCCTGGCTTGTTGGCTCCGTGGTAGAGCATTGGCCCAGCGTGTGGAAGTCCCGGGTTCGATTCCTGGCCAGGGCACACAGGAGAAGTGCTCATCTGCTTCTCCACCCTTCCCTTTCCTTTCTCTCTATCTCTTTCTTCCCCTCCCGCAGTCAAGGCTCCATTGGAGCAAAGTTGGCCCGGGCACTGAGGATGGCTCCATGGCCTCTGCCTCAGGAGCTAGAATGGCTCCGGCTTCAACGGAGCAATGGCCTAGGTAGGCAAAGCATCACTCCCTGGTGGGCATGCCGGGTGGATCCCGGTCGGGCGCATGTGTGAGTCTATCTGCCTCCTGGCTTCTCACCTCAGAAAAATTAAAAAAGGAAAAAAGAGAATGCTATCAAATATACAGAGAATGTTTCAAAAGAACTCAGAAACTTATATGTGAAGGTATTCGAAGATGGACCCACTTACATATCCAGAAGTGTGACAACATCAATAGACCAAAGTATTTAAAATTCATTTAAACCTATGAACTGGTAACGATAACAAAATGAAACATACTTAAAATCCTGTCACTCAGGCCTGACCTGTGGTGGCGCAGTGGATAAAGCGTCGACCTGGGAACACTGAGGTCGCCAGTTCAAAACCCTGCACTGGTCTGGTCAAGGCACATATGGGAGTTGATGCTTCCAGCTCCTCCCCCCTTTCTCTCTCTCTCTCACTCTGTCTCCTCTCTAAAATGAATAAAATAAAATAAATTGAAAAAAAAAATCCTGTCACTCGGTATTTTGAGTGCCTATTCAGTATTTTGAAAACTGTCTTTCCTGTATGAATCATTGAACCAAGTGAAGAGATGTTTTTCTTCACAAAAGCATTCCTGCTAGAGAATAAAGGAGAAACAGTAAAGAAGTGTATCACCAGTTGGTCTCCCCTAGTGAATCAGCAGACCATGGCAACGAACCGCTACCAACAAAGCGGATGCTAGCTAACATCACAAAGCTGAGACAGGAAGACAATACAGACCTCCAAAAGAAAGAAGACAAATGTCGTGGACAACAGTCTTGCCAAAGAAAAGAACCTAAATCAGAGTAAATTTCTAGATCTATCAATTTTACAAAGTGTACAGGGAATTAAAACAAAACAAAAGGTAAAATGCAATCAACACAATCCAGACTGTGGGAAACAGGATAAATAACTCAATTTCTTCAAAACAACAAATTGCAAAGCAATAACAGGAGACAGAAAGGAAGAGTTACTATTAAAATATTTAAAAGACCTATCTACCAACTGAAACATACAGAGCCTATTTGTATCCTGTGTGAAACAAACAAACAAACAAGCAAACAAAACTTCAGATAACTATGAAACCCAGCACTGGTTATTATGTATGCAAGAAGAGTATTGTGAGCTATCCCCACCCACCTTTTGAGACTCATCATTCAAGGACACATACAGAAGTACAAGGAAATTTTTTAAAAAGCCAAGTATGGGGAGAAAATAGTTAGAAGTAACAGATGCAAAGGGAAATGGTCACGTGAGGAAAGCACTGGGAAACATCCACTGGCTTCGACTATAATTAGGTCACAGCTAATCTTTACCAACAGATGCAGGAAAGTGGTAAGGACAAAGCCAAGACACTGGGATTGAATTGGGAATGGGGAGCGAGGACATCTTTACTAGAGAATACTTTTTTGTGCTGTTTGCTAGCCAACCGAACAAACAGATTACCAGAAATATCTGAAGGATGAGCAAGCAGATCACTGCCCCATGACTTCAGTTTCATCCCTGGATTAAACAGTAAAAATGGAAATGCATCTGTTTGGATCAGAACATTTAAGTGCCTGGACAAATCATAAGCAGCAAATTCTCTGTGGGCAGAGGGCCGACTGCTCACAAAAGCAAGTGTAAGCCATCCATTGCAAGGATTTCCCAGCTGTCATTACAAAAGCTATCTACATTATATCAACATTATTAAGGAAAACTTTCCAAGGCCTAGGAAATCTTTATAACCCACAAGTAAAAAAACGGTTTCTCCTCTTACGGTCTACACAAACCATGTAATGGATGGTATCTTGCTTTTCCTAGGATGGTCAAGGACACCAGTCACACTTGCAGCTCGACTTTAATCACACTATCTGCGTATGTGAATTTGAGGAAGATTCTTGGTGCTGATCTGACACTCTCATAACTGCATTTTATATAACGTCTTTGATCTATTTCTATGTTCCCATTTTAAAGTACAGATCCTTATAAACTTCCTAAAATGTATTACAGAGTAACGTGGGAAAACTCACCTGGGACTCATGCATTTTTTGCTGCTCTTGGAAGAGTGCAGAGATTGTTAACAGTGGACCTATGGGAGAAGAAACAAGTAATTACAGTCACGTGTAACCTGGCCTGCCTAGCCAGGAAGGTTTTGCATAAGAATCACCAAAGAAAGCTCAATAAATTGACACCCTGTGAACACTCAAAAGGGGTGAAAAGGGTGTTAGAGCAGAAACACACACCTGAGCCACTGTAACAACAAAAGGATCAGAAGTAATTAGAGGGGTTACTTCCCTTGGCCAACATAAACATTGACTCCTTTTTCAAATAGTTGGCTACCAATAAATAAAAGATGGGGGTGGGAATTATATACTGTTAACATATTTTCTTAATGTTTCCTTCTATTGCTAAACATCAAAGAATCCACAGGAGCCAGAATATAAGCTCTCAAAAACTGCATGGTTTTGTTTATCTGACTAAACTTGGTTAGTGCTGCATGTTAATCTTTTATTAAGAAAACTGCAATACAGCGGACACGCCGCTGGGAATGGGATTCTGAACCCTGTTAGCAATCCCGCCTACTGACCGAGACACCTGGCACAAGTCACCGAAGCCGCAGGACGGAACCTTGCAGCGTTATCCTGAGCTGCACTGTGACTGCACAGGGCAGAACCGAGGGGAATACGCACACACTTAGCTCAGAGAACAAAGGTCCTGATGGACATTTAGAGACACGTGTGGAACCTGGGGAGGGCGAGAAGCGGAGAAAGGGGTGCTGAGTGTGTAGGGAGGTGGGGACACGCACGTCAGCAGCCCAGGCTGTGACCACCCCCTCTCCCAGACTCTCCCCGGAGACCGAAGAAGGCACAAGTCCCAGGGAAGCGACCGCTCCGGGGCAGCCTGCCGCTGCCCGCCAGCCCAGACACCCGGACCTCGGGAAGCGGTCAACACCCCGTCGCACTCGCTCGTGTCCTCGGTCGGAGCGAGTGCCCCGGTCCTGCTCACCGCGGGCGGGATGACCCAGAACGGCCCCGGGGCTGCACACGCACGACCTACCCCGTCGGGACTCGCTGATCTGCCCCGAGGCTCTCCAGGCTCCGGAGCCCGGCTGCTCCTCCGGCTTTTCCCTCCCAGGGTCCCCACCGCTGCGCCTCCCAAAGCCGCGTTCCCGAGGGGCCGGCTCTGGGCCTACAGGGCAAAAACTCAGGAGAACGTCCCTCCCGGGGCCCACCCCGTCCGCGCACCTCGGCCGGTTCGCCGCGATGCAGACGGGCCGCTTCCGAACCCCGCCGCCTCCGCCGCCCAGCTCGTTGGGCCTGGCCCGCGGGCTCCGGGGTCGCCTCGGCGGTCCCCGCTCGAGATCCGCCCGCCCGCGCGAACCCTTGCCCGCGCAGCCCCGCGCACGCTGGGTGGCGGCCAGACCGGACAGCGTCCAGCCCCGCAGGCCCCGCGATCCTCGCCCAACGGAGGCCAAAGCCTGGGAAGCACGGCCAACGGTGACCTGGGCACGGACAGGAAGCGACAGCAGCGCGGCGGCACTGCGCCTGCGCCAACACGCACACAGGCCGAGGTGCACATGCGCAGGAGGCCGCCGGAAATCCGCTTGCCAGGGCCCGCCCAGGATAACGGGACAAATACCAGGACTCTATTTCCCATGAGTCTACGTGCCCTCCGGTTAGGGAACATGAAATTAGGACTTTCTTTGGGCTGGTAAGAGACACTGTGCAGAAGGAACTCGCCGCTGGGATGGGGACTCCAATTTCCTCTTAAAGGAACGTCTGTAACTTCACCCTGCGCCTGGTGTCCCGCAGCCCTAGTTTCTTACCTTGAGAGCTTTAGGCGTACAGTGACCACAGACAACTCTGATAAATAAGAGAAAGGGGTGTATCATGCTCATAAGTGCGACATTTAATTAAAGTATTAGTAAGTAGAGTCCTGCGGTAACATCCTAGAATATTATCCTGGGATGCTTTCCTTCCCCTGTTGGGAAAAAGAAAACTATCCCCGATTACAGACAGGTTTCCTCTCTGGCTTCTGCCCACTCACTCACGTGTACAGAGCCGTTTCCAGCTCCTGAATGTCTGCATCTCCTGAGCTAATCCAGTGGCCTGGGAGTACCCCATAATGTCACTCCTTACTTCCGTTTATCCCGTCTGCCCTGCCACAGCGCTGGCCTAAAATGTTCCTGCACCCACAGCTGTTTTCCTTCCCTGACCACCTGCGTTCTGACGGAACTCAATTTATTGTATAATGAACACTGTGGTGGTCCTTGTCTCTGGTTCTTTGGAGGAAGCCCCTACACCTTTGGCGTTTCCTTAGTGATAGGAATGTCTGCTACCTGTGCTAGGCCCTTGGAACATACCTGGGTTTATGCTAATTAAGGGGTGACTCAGGGTCGGGGCCAGTCAGGCCTGAGAGACCAACTTTGTGATTTTAGGTCAGGGATTAGAGCTCCATCTTGGGGATGGGGAGGGGCTGGTGACTGAGTTCAATCAGGTGGCCAGTGATTGAAGAGATCGTGCTTATATCATGAAACCCCAATAAAAACCCAGGTTACCAAAGCTCAGGTGAGCTTCTCTCGTCGGTGAAATACATCTGTGAACTGCGAAGGAGGCCGAACCTGAGCATATGGAAGTTTGGTATCTGGAACCGTTCCATTACTTTCTGATGTTCCCATCTCCCAGGATGCTTTCCTCCACCACCCAGTATTCACGTCATTAGCCCTTCTTCATCATGTCCATTTCATTTAACAGTGGTAGCTCTTCCTCTCTTCTCTCTTTTGCCGCAGAAATTTCTCCAATACCCTCATGGTTCCTACTTCAATACAGTCTCTAGATTTTCCTTCCTCCACGTAAAACTGGAATTAGAGTACGGACTACGGTGTGTATTTTCTTGTGCCTGCGGGCCCTCTTTCCAGTAAGTGGCCTATTTTCAGGACCACCTGTTTTATTGCGTCACCTGTTCTTTATTTTCAATTTCGAACAATTCTCTAGGTACCTGTGGTGCTTTCTCCCTTCTTTCCACTCAGAGTTGGTTGTTGAGGTGACAGGGCGGCTGTGGTTCACATAGCATAGAGCCAGAGAGGCGCCAGGCACAGAGGGCACTCCAGCCTCCCGCTGAGAGCCAGTCAGTGCACATGGGGAGATGAGACCTGGAGATTGGGGACCCAGGACAATGAGCCTGCTGCTCATTGTAACCACGAGGCTTCTAAGGTGCTTGACACAGCTTCCATTTACTTGATATAAAATGGAAAAGACCATAGAGGAATGAATGCGCCCTGCAGTTTTCCTGGCTCAGTCCCAGAGACGTGGTGTCTTAGCCGGGCCCAAGCTCTACGTTGATCAGGCGTCCCTGATTCAACTTCCGGCGCAATGGGACACTCCTGCTTATCAGCCTTTTCCAGACTACTCTTGAGGCGGCTATGAGGATTTTACTTATTAGTGCGGACACTAATTGCCACCGGAGGAAAGACACGAGATTGACACCAAAGTTAGTTGCAAGAATTATATAGGCAATTTATTATTTACAATTTTGTTTGGCGTGACTGGGTACAACTTATGGGGGTCCCGTGGGCGTGCTCCTCTCAGCTATCTTTGGTTAGAGCTCAGAGTGGCGTGGAGACAGTCCACGTTCACGCTGGAGTCTGGGCGACTACCGCAGCAGGGGGAGCCCTCAGCTTTAGTACTTTTTTCTGGCCAATGTCTTTTAACAGGTGTTAATTTATAGGATTATTATTTCAAAGTACTTTTTGGGAAGTTCCTTGCAGGGAGCCCTTATGTTAATTTATCGAAATGTAACATGAAGCCATTTTAAAGATGCTTTTAGGGAAGCTTCTTGTTAATGTTAATTTACAGAGTTATGACATTAAGCCATTCTTATTTATGTATAATTTTATGCATACACTAATGGCCTTGTTTGGAAGTCAGAGTCTGTTTATTATATTTGCACACACTATATTAATTCCTATCCAGATGGCATAACTAATTTCCTTAATTAATTTTAATATTATATTTGAATTCTTATTATATATTTTCCATACTTTTAATATTTCTAGCCTGACCAGGTGGTGGCGCAGTGGATAGAGCGTCGGACTGGGATTGGGAAGGCCCATGTTCGAGACCCCCAAGTCGCCAGCTTGAGTGCAGGCTCATCTGGTTCGAGCAAAAGCTCGCCAGCTTGGACCCAAGGTCGCTAGCTCGAGCAAGGGGTCACTCGGTCTGCTGAAGGCCCGCGGACAAGGCACATGTGAGAAAGCAATCTATGAACAACTAAGGAGTCGCAACGAAAAACGAATGATTGATGCTTCTCACCTCTCTCCATTCCTGTCTGTCTGTCCCTATCTATCCCTCTCTCTGTCTCTGTCAAAAAAATATAATTATGTATATATATATTTCTATATATTTAATCACTATAACATTATCTTAACACGTGATCAATGTCACTCCTATTCCAGCCTTCCAAAAGTGAGAATTCAGGAACAGGCCACACTGAATACCAACAAGGACTGAAAAAGACCATTCTTGGCTATGCAACCATGTCCAGGAGCAACTCTGGACAAGCACAGGTTTTGTGCAAGATTAGTTTAATGTTGGAGGTTGCATTCGAGGAATGCGTCCCTACCTCTGTCACCATGGGACTTAAGGCTGGGTGATAGGCACCTTGCTCTGAGCTGTAACTACCTACTTGTCACAGAGCTTTCAAAGGTTTCTGTTTTCCTTACGATAAAGCAATTGACTAGCACAGATGACCACTCAATTTACTAGGTGAATTTATAATGGACAAAATTATATATTCCTATGAATAAATGTATAGGAAATGGTGCTGCCCTTTCACATGAGGCGAATTACCGTTTTAACTTGGGAGAATATCTGTAATGATTGTACCTACTGAGCTATATGAAGAGAGGAGGTCCATTTCTTTCTTTGCAAACTCATTAGTGCTTCTCCACCACGTGCCCCAGAGTCTGATTCTATGGCTATTAAACAACAAACAAAACTGTTTATTTCTGCATTTGTGAAAATGATTTATTTTGGATTGCAGGAGATTTTCTTTTTAATCTCGCCCCCCCACCACCAGGTTTTTAAAAACAATTGGCCAAAATCACGGTTGTATTATTTCACCAAAAAGAGGTGGTAATCATTGTTTTTATGATCTCATTTTTGAAAAGTGACACTTTTACCCAACAATCCTCCTTGAGATGCAAGATTCTCTCACTTTTTTACAGGTTGTATTTTCTAATGTTTTACAGTTTTTATTCATTAGTATTGTAGACGATCTACAATTTCTGTTTTGTTTTCCTTCCTTGAAGGAAACATACACCCATGGGTAATAATGTTTTATGTCATAACTGGGCATTTACTGATTCTTATTATTTTAAACTTGTAGTGTTTCAGTTAAGTGGACTACATACCTCCTTCCTTTCTCCTCTCCTGGTTGTCGGGGAATCTCTTACCGGAAAGATCCAGAGCAAGGAAAGGACCACGATTCAAGGACACAATCACACAGGCTTTCCTTGATCCCTAACAGGAGCAAAGACAAAGGGGAAATTGGGGTCGGGGCGGCGAATTCCTTCTGCACGGTGCCTATTACCAGGTGGAAGAGGTCGAGACTATTAAGACGTTCCCTAATTTGAGGGCACGTAGACTCATGGGAAATAGAGTCCTGGTATTTGTCCCGTTATCCTGGGCGGGCCCTGGCAAGCGGATTTCCGGCGGCCTCCTGCGCATGTGCACCTCGGCCTGTGTGCGTGTTGGCGCAGGCGCAGTGCCGCCGCGCTGCTGTCGCTTCCTGTCCGTGCCCAGGTCACCGTTGGCCGTGCTTCCCAGGCTTTGGCCTCCGTTGGGCGAGGATCGCGGGGCCTGCGGGGCTGGACGCTGTCCGGTCTGGCCGCCACCCAGCGTGCGCGGGGCTGCGCGGGCAAGGGTTCGCGCGGGCGGGCGGATCTCGAGCGGGGACCGCCGAGGCGACCCCGGAGCCCGCGGGCCAGGCCCAACGAGCTGGGCGGCGGAGGCGGCGGGGTTCGGAAGCGGCCCGTCTGCATCGCGGCGAACCGGCCGAGGTGCGCGGACGGGGTGGGCCCCGGGAGGGACGTTCTCTTGAGTTTTTGCCCTGTAGGCCCAGAGCCGGCCCCTCGGGAACGCGGCTTTGGGAGGCGCAGCGGTGGGGACCCCGGGAGGGAAAAGCCGGAGGAGCAGCCGGGCTCCGGAGCCTGGAGAGCCTCGGGGCAGATCAGCGAGTCCCGACGGGGTAGGTCGTGCGTGTGCAGCCCCGGGGCCGTTCTGGGTCATCCCGCCCGCGGTGAGCAGGACCGGGGCACTCGCTCCGACCGAGGACACGAGCGAGTGCGACGGGGTGTTGACCGCTTCCCGAGGTCCGGGTGTCTGGGCTGGCGGGCAGCGGCAGGCTGCCCCGGAGCGGTCGCTTCCCTGGGACTTGTGCCTTCTTCGGTCTCCGGGGAGAGTCTGGGAGAGGGGGTGGTCACAGCCTGGGCTGCTGACGTGCGTGTCCCCACCTCCCTACACACTCAGCACCCCTTTCTCCGCTTCTCGCCCTCCCCAGGTTCCACACGTGTCTCTAAATGTCCATCAGGACCTTTGTTCTCTGAGCTAAGTGTGTGCGTATTCCCCTCGGTTCTGCCCTGTGCAGTCACAGTGCAGCTCAGGATAATTCTGTAAGGTTTCATCCTGGGGCCTCCGTGACAAGAGATTGAGCCTGAGAAGGCAGTGGCTTGTCCCAGGTGTCTGGGTCAGTAGTTGGGATTTCTAACAGGACTCAGAACCCCAGGCCAAGCGTTGTGTCCACTGTATTACAATCGAGTCAAAGTCTCTTAATAAATGATCTTTTGGGCTGCACACTCAATTTTGTACAAATAACTTAAAGACTCGGTCACGCTCGTGTATGTATCCCTTTACTCAGAGCATCCTGTGGACTTTCTGACCTTAAATTTTCCAAAGAGTAAAAAATAGATGCCTATAACAAAATTCCATTTTTTCTCTTATGTTTAATGATGGAGGATTATGTCAATAGGCTTCAATGTTCAATCACTAATGAGAAATGTGTTCCGTCAATCACCATATAATTGTGTGGCAGTTAATACAGGTGGGTGTGGCTCCCTCCTTATCATTCTTCCTGTCACTGCTGATTGTTTAAAACAGGGGGAGTCAACCTTTTTATACCTACCACCCACTTTTGTATCTCTGTTAGTAGTAACATTTTCTAACCGCCCACCAGTTCCACAGTAATGGTGATTTATAAAGTAGGGAAGTAACTTTATAAAATTTATAAAGCAGAGTTACAGCAAGTTAAAGCATATAATAATAATTTCCAAGTACTTTATGTCAGATTTTCGCTAAGTTTGGCAGAATAAATATAAAACAACTTACTATAGTTAAATCTGTATTTTTATTTATACTTTAGTTGCTCCGCTACCGCCCACCATGAAAGCTGGAGCGCCCACTAGTGGGCGGTAGGGACCAGGTTGACTACCACTGGTTTAAAGGGACAGCCTCCCATAGGTGTCTTTCATGGAACTTTGGCTGAGTTCTTATGCAGAAGGAATGCTTCCTTAGCAGGCCCGGTCACTCATGACTTCATTGCCTCCTCTTCCTTCTCCAGGTCTGCCTCCACTTTCACAGTCCTCCACTCTTTTCCAAGAGCAGCAGAAAATGAATAAATCTCTGGTGAGTTTTTCTGGTTATGTATTTATTCCCTAGGTTATTTTATAATACACCTCAGGAGATGACTAGTTTAAACTTTAGAATGTGAAAGTAGACCAGATAAAAGACATGCCCAGACAAAACACAGAGCAGCAGATCTGCACCAGGCATTACTGTCATATTAATATGTGTAGATTAGTGGTTCTTCACCTGGGTTCTATGGAACCCTAGGGGTTCGATGAGTCGGTCTCAGGGGTTCGGAGAAGCCTCTGCCACGGAGGCCAGAATAAAGTAATACCGTCATCTGTTGTGAGTTCATGCACTTTGTTGGTTTTGTTCTTTGAACAAGGTGATGTTCATGCACGGCTCATTTTGTGCACCAGTAAAAAGACATATACCTATGTCTTGAATTTGGAAAAAAAAAATCATATTTTATTTATCACTAAAGAAGGGTTCAGTGAATGCACATATGAAACTGGTGGGTTCGGTACCTCAAAAAAGGTTAAGAACCACTGGTGTAGATGGTATGACCCTTCAGAGAGTTCTTTTTTTTTTTTTTTTTACAGGGACAGAGAGAGAGGGATAGATAGGGACAGACAGACAGGAATGGAGAGAGGTGAGAAGCATCAATCATTAGTTTTTTTTTTAAACTTTTATTCATTTTAGAGAGGAGACACAGAGTGGGAGAGAGAGAGAGAGAAAGGAGGGAGGAGCTGGAAGCATCAACTCCCATATGTGCCTTGACCAGACCAGTGCAGGGTTTTGAACTGGCAACCTCAGTGTTCCCAGGTCAACGCTTTATCCACTGCGCCACCACAGGTCAGGCTCAATCATTAGTTTTTTGTTGCCGTTGTGACCGCGGGCCTTCAGCAGACCGAGCCACCCCTTGCTGGTGCCAGCGACTTTGGGTCCAAGCTGGTGAGCTTTTGCTCAAGCCAGATGGGCCCGCGCTCAAGCTGGCGACCTCGGGGTCTCGAACCCAGGTCTTCCGCAACCCAGTCTGATGCTCTGTCCACTGCGCCACCGCCTGGTCAGATCTCTTTAGAGTTCTTAAAGCCAAAGTACAAGTGCAGCTTGTGTTGACATTCGTTGCAAAAAATACAAATACCATCCATTTCTTGACTTATGCTGACCAGCCGAAACTTTTGTTTTCTCATGGGTTTTAAACACTCATCAACAATCTCACTGTAATTGTGACTAGCTTTTCTAAATGACAAGCCCTAAGTCATTACTTCTGGTGCTTTGTACCTCCTGTAAGCCAAGGGCACACTGCCCAGGAAGCAGTCAGTGCTTATAACTTTGTTGGTGACTCAAACATTGTTGTCCTGTAAATGTCTTGTTTTTACTCCTTGGTCCAGGGGGTAAACTTGGACCATCTGGAGGAACGGCCCTCTCACTCTTCAAATAATTCTACCCAAATTTCTCTCCATTTGTCTGTTGGGCTTACACAGCAGACTGCGTAATGATGTCTCTGGCAAAGATTCCTTATTTCCCATTCACATTTTATCCTTCACCCTACAGTCTCGGTTCTGCTCTTCCGTTTCCTGAACCTGACATAGTAGAAGTCCCCTGTGACCTAGCATACAAACCCGGGGAGATTTGTCAGGCCTAGCCTCAGACCACTACTGCCCTGCCGTCTGCAGTCTCCTGTTGGTTTCTGTGACAGATCCTTCCTTGGATGTCATTTTAAGAGGCAATTCTTTTCCCCAAGATGCTTCTATTCTCCTTCGAATAGGTAACACTTAGAAGTAATTGTGGTGACCCCTTACCCCCAGTCAGTACAAGGGAAGCTAATGCAGTGATGGTGAGCACAGTATGGTTTTAACTGTCCTGTTGGATTATGTGGCTAGAGGGGAGACAGGCTCCTGCATGCACCCCAACTGGGATCCACCCAGCAACCCCCATGTGGAGCTGATGTTCCAATCAACCAAACTATCCTCAGCGCCTGGGGTTGACACTTGGACCAACCAAGCTATCCTTAGTGCCTGGGGCCAATGCTAGAACCAGTTGAACCACTGGCTGTGTGAGGGGAAGAGGGAGAGAAGGGGGAGAAGGAGGGGAAGAGAGGCAGATGGTTGCTTCTCATGTGTGCCTTGACCAGGGATCAAACCTGGGACATCTACACACTCTGTCCACTAAGCCAATCGGGCAGGACCGAGTCTTCCCTTTTCCTGTGCTGGAGTTCCACGTCAGTCACTGTCTTTGGGCGGGCCACACAGGGAGTGAACTCTCTCCTGAATCGGGAGGTTTTGCATGTCTGAGAATGTCATTTTCCCTGATGTGCAGAAAGACTCTTGCTGGGCTGAGGATCCTTGGATTGCGGTCTTTGGCCCCAGTAGGCTCTCACTCCCAGGGATGCGTGTGAGGTCTCTGACACACGGAGCCCATGTGTTAAACTCTTGGGTCTTTGTCACTGACAGTCCTCTGTGGGATACTTTTTCTCTCAGTCTTTACTCGTGGCATTCCAGTGCTTCCTTCCTTTCCTAGCCAGTCACGTGAGGCCTCTCAGAAAGGTAAGGAGCCGGTGTTCTCGCTCTCCCGACTGCAGGGGAGTCGGCCAGCACTGAGCAGGGAAAGCCAGGGAGCAAGAGCAGAACCAACTCTGTTCATGTTCTGGAAGCAAGATTTTGTGTGTATGCATGCTTCTCGGGCAGGGGTGGGGCTGCCCATCTTCAGTCCCCGAGAGCCAGGATTATTTCTTGGCTCACAGTGTCAGGCGGCATTTCTGGTTTTGGTGTATACTGAATGAGTGAGCTCCTCTCAGTGTCTGTCTGGTAGCTTTGTTTTCCTTCCGCAACCAGCAACATAAAAAGGTGTACAGTGTTCGTAGTTGACTTTACCAGGGAGCTCAGTAAGCTCTTGTTCCCGGATGCCTTGTCTGCATCACCCAGTCCCCATCACTGCTGTTACAGGGGTCAGTGTCATTCAAGGACGTGGCCGTGGACTTCACCCGGGAGGAGTGGCAGCAGCTGGACCCTGAGCAGAAGATGACCTACAAGGATGTGATGCTGGAGAACTACAGCCACCTCGTCTCTGTGGGTGAGGAGAGCTGCTTTCTGAGCCACTAAGATGTATGGGACTCCCCTCCCATTTACTGATTTTGAATTTGAGGTGGCAAATGTGAGTAACGTGTGTTGGGCACCAGGCAGGACATTTGGGCCTTTACTTCCCTAGTGAATGGTCCTAATTTTGACACGACTCCGATGAGCTTTGTGACTCGTAAGGCAGCACCTTCCTCAAACGGCAGAGATCCGGAAACCCCGCAGCCAGGCTCAGTCCTCTTTCATTTCTGTTAACAGGGTATCACATTATCAAACCGGAAGTTATCACCAAGTTGGAGCAAGGAGAAGAGCCATGGATAGTAGAAGGAGAATTTCTACTGCAGAGTTACCCAGGTGTGTTAGAGGCAGCGAGGAGGTTATTGGGAACTTGGCAGTGTTTTTCCCAGAAATTTCTAATGGTCCAAACCTTCAGGAGTGATTGGGGCAGTCACCTGTACGCTTTAGCTGCCTGACGCGCTCCAGAAATGCCTTTCTTCCCCAGAGAAACGTACGTTTGTACAGCTTTCCCCCGCCTCCCTCCCAGAACAAAGTCCAGTCCCTTCCTTCTTCCTCTTAAATCTTGGGTTTTGCTTGCTCTTGCGGCATTTTCAGTAACCCCTGGTCGTAAATTCTTTTCGTTTTGAGGCATTCATAAGTCTGTTATTACCAAGTAACTTACGTGGCCCTTATGTGCTTAGTACCTTCCTTTCTTCTTGTTTACTGTGAAGTGCCTCAGTTTCTGCCCCCGTTTCGTTCTTCACTTCTCTTTGAGGTGAGATTCCAAACCCCCGCCTGTGCTCAGCCAGTGCGTTCTGTCCACCCGTGTTGTGGTGCCACCTGTGCTGGTCATTATTCCCAGGCTCCAGCCCTTCTTAAGTTTGGTGGCAGCAGGAACTGGGTCTCCCTCTTTTCCCAAATGCTGCTTCCTCTCGTCTCTTACTTACCGATCTGTTCCCCGTGCCTTCAACAATGTCCCGTCGTAGCAGGCGCTCGATAAGTGTGATGTACAAAAGGCAGTGTGACTCATGCATCCTCCTGCACCCTCCACACGTGTCTGGTGGGTCTACCTCCTCCTCCAGCGGTTTGTCTGGGAAGGGCTCCTCCTGTCCCGGGGCTCTGGGCTTTTGTTCATCCAGTTTACGTGCCCTGTCCGCCGTCCTCTAGCGAGTACCTCCCAGCACAGCACCCCTTCACTCTGTGGATCTGCACGCTGTGTCCACCTGAAGTTCCAGTTGGTCTTATCACTCATCTCGCAGCATAATCCTGCAGCGATTCCCTGTTAGCTCCTAAAGGGAGCTCACATTCCTCGTCCTTTAAGAATCACAAGGTCAGCCCTGGATTGCCTGGAAAAGTTAATTTTTGGTTGTTTCCCAAAATGTTGCTAAACCCCCTTTACTCTTTATTCTTAAAGGCGTCTGTTCACGGGATTATTGTCCCTACAGCTTTGCATGTCAGTGGGGTGTGCTTCATTTGGCCCAACACATTCTTTAAGATTCTTGAAATCTGAGCTCAAATTTTCAAACCCTTCCCTTCTTGAAGTTTTCCCTTCCAACTTTTATCCTTAGTTTAATCTCATCTCTCTCTCATGTTTGTCCCCGTAGATGGTGATATCTTAGAAAATGTTAGGTCTGATCAGGAATCTATTATTTGATAGTATATATTTTTTACTTTAGTTTCTTTCCTCCCCTGGATTATAACCCTATAAAGCTGTAGTATGTAACGTGTAGTACACATTTATCTAATTAAGGAGCCAGGCCGGTGGCAGATCTTTCTTGTCTATCATTCAGAAACAATTTGCAGGTAACTATTTCTGAATATGCATGTCTCGGACTCATCCCCATCTGTTCCACGGGTGCTTGAAAGACACCCACATGGTTCAGATTAAGAACAGCTTCTCTGATTTCTGTTTAGGGGATCAAAAGAAATAGGAACTAGAGTCATACTTTCTAAGAGGTGGGGTCTGGTTAGGAACAGAGAACAGGGCCGGCTGGAGTGACAGAAAACCCAGCGTTGCACATGGATGGTAATGCCCCAATGCAAGGCCGAATCACTCGGTGCTAAAATGATTGATTAAATGGAACGTAATTAGTTTCAACTTTTAAGGGAAAATGGAGCTACTTGAGATCAGAAAGGATTTGAGAAGTGTTTTGTTAAATAACAGAACTCCCGACGAGGTCGGTGTTGAGTAGATCAGCGCTGGAAGTCAGGAACACTGCAGGGCAGAAGCAGGAGCCGGGCAGAAAGGGCTGGGCGTCCTCCGTCTCTGACCCGACATGAAGTGTGCGCTGTGCAGTGCTGACCACCCCTCCCAAACTGGCGGCTCCTGGACCGCATCTCACTGTCCTCTCTGCCCAGCAGGGAGGTTGCTTTTCCTGGAGCAGGAATTCCTTTAGTAGACGAACATGCTCCTAGTTTGCATTCTCATCGTAAATCCAGGGCGTGAAAATACTTTACCGGATCTTTTTCCCTTCATTCTATCTGTTGCTGTATTGACTGGGCTTATAGGTTTTGGTGTGGATGGCAGCAAGTGTCATGCTCAGGTTCATCTAAAAATTTGTAAGATAAGTAAAAACAAATGTCCAAACTTAGGAGCAGGTTGAGGAACCTAATTTTTAATGTTTGTATACTCAGAGAAACTCAGGAGCAGGGAAGGGCTGTCCATGTTTTGGATTAAGTGGCATTGGTATGTCCAAGACCAGACAAGTTTAAGGAAAATGTCAGGAGATTGAAAATGGAAAAAATAATTGCTAAACTTATTGAGCATGTACTTTGTGCCCAATGCTGTCCTGAGCACATGGTATTTATTAGCTTAAGTACCCCACAGCACCCCCAGGAAGCGCTTACTGTTGTCTCTGTAGCCAGTGCGGGGTGCTGAGGCAGAGGCCGGCTAAGTAACTTGCCCTGGGTCACCTAACTAGGGTCATACCACATCGTCCAGATGGGAATAAATAGAGTTTCATGGTCAGAATGTGTTCAGTTTAAATCGTAACACCATTAGAATAATTAAGAAACCCAAAACCTTTGAAGGGAAGACATGCTGTATGGTCTATTCTGTACTTCCTGTTGGGCATATCTGCTCCTGGGACTCTGCTTTCAAGAGGAACGGAGTTAAAGCTGAGCCCTGCTTATAGGGCTGTCACTGTAAACACGAGAGTTAAGTGTCAGTTCCCTTTGCAGTACCGTGGGGCGTGTGGAAAGGAATAAAAGGCAAAACCATTTGGAAGTATCCAGACCAGTCAGACTGCTAGCACAAAAACCCGAGTGTAAGGTGACAGTGTCTTAGACCCTCCCAGGTTGATGACGTGTGAAGTTCGGCCCTTCCTCCTCCAAGAGCAGTCTGTCCTTGGGGAGATCTTAGCCCTTCTGTCCAGCGTATTCCTTGTCCCTGTCACTTGCCCCGTTAGCTGTGAGTCCTCATGTCTAGCTTGTCAGTCAGTCCCTTGGCAACGTGTCTTCTGATCATTACTCTGTGTTTCTGTTTTACCGTCTACATCCAGTTTGAACAAGATCAAGTAGTTAAGATGAAAGGCACTTGTGTTTTTGTCAGTTTATTTCCCCCTCTTGTCACCACTGGATAAAAAGAGAGAACGGATGTGTGTGTGTGTGTTTATTTCAAACCAAAGAATAAGGGGGGAAATTGTGCATGAAATGGTTTTCATCTGTCTGTGAAGGTAGCTTCCATGCCACAGTGAAGTATGTGTGTGTGTCTCGTTCCATATATTATGTAGGGAGACATACAAAATTTGGTTAAATTTGCCTCTTTTTTAGAAGAAGTCTGGAAAGTCAACCTGATGGAGAGAGACCAGGAAAGTGAAGACAGACATGCGAGGCATATTGTATCCATCAACAACAAAACCCCGACTGAAGAGAGAGGTAATGTTCTTAGTAAGATTTTTAATGTGGAAACAAACCCTCTTCCTTCAAGAAAAATATCCTATAAATGTGACTCGTGTGAAAAGAGTTTAAAATCCGTTTCAGAATATATCAGTAGTGACGGAAGCTATGCAAGAATGAAGCCGGATGAATGTAGAGCATGTGGGAAATCCCTTCTCCACGTGAAGCTCGAGAAAACTTGCCCAGGAGAGAAATCTTACAAATTTAATCAAAGTGGGGAAGCTTGTACCCTCAGTGAAACAAGTATTTATCAGAACATTCATATTTTGGAGAAACCCTTTGAATATATTGAATGCCAGAAAGCCTTTCAAAAAGATACAGTTTTTGTTAATCCTATGGAGGAGAAGCCCTATAAGTGGAATGAATCTGAAATAGCCTTTCTCCAAATGTCAAACCTCAGTGTACACCCACCATCTCAAATGGAAATGAAGCCCTATGAATGCACTGCATGTGGAAAATCCTTCTGTAAAAAGTCAAAGTTCATTATACACCAGAGGACTCATACAGGAGAGAAACCTTATGAATGTAATCAGTGTGGGAAATCCTTCTGCCAAAAGGGGACCCTCACTGTGCATCAGAGAACACACACAGGGGAAAAGCCCTATGAATGTAATGAATGTGGGAAAACCTTCTACCAGAAGTTGCACCTCATTCAGCATCAGAGAACTCACTCAGGAGAGAAGCCCTATGAATGTAGTTATTGTGGAAAATCATTCTGCCAGAAGACACACCTCACACAACACCAGAGAACACATTCAGGAGAGAGACCCTATGTTTGTCATGACTGTGGGAAAACCTTCTCCCAGAAGTCAGCACTTAATGACCATCATAAAATCCACACAGGTGTGAAACTCTATAAGTGTAATGAGTGTGGCAAATGCTTCTGCCGCAAGTCCACTCTCACCACGCATCAGAGGACACACACAGGAGAGAAGCCCTATGAATGTAACGAATGTGGAAAGTTTTTCTCTCGGTTGTCATATCTCACTGTGCATTACCGAACTCATTCAGGAGAGAAACCTTATGAATGTAATGAATGTGGGAAAACCTTCTACCTGAACTCAGCCCTCATGAGACATCAGAGAGTACACACCGGAGAGAAGCCGTATGAATGTAATGAATGTGGAAAATTATTCTCCCAGTTGTCATACCTCACTATACATCACAGAACTCATTCAGGAGTGAAACCCTATGAATGTAATGAATGTGGGAAAACCTTCTACCAGAATTCAGCCCTTTGTAGACATCGAAGAATACATAAAGGAGAGAAGCCCTATGAGTGCTATATATGTGGGAAATTCTTCTCGCAGATGTCATACCTCACTATACATCACAGAATCCATTCAGGAGAGAAACCCTATGAATGTAACGAATGTGGGAAAACATTCTGCCAGAATTCAGCCCTTAATAGACATCAGAGAACACACACTGGAGAGAAAGCCTATGAGTGTTATGAATGTGGAAAATTCTTCTCTCAGATGTCATATCTCACTATACACCATCGAATTCATTCAGGAGAGAAACCCTTTGAATGTAATGAATGTGGAAAAGCCTTCTCTCGAATGTCGTACCTTACTGTACATTACAGAACTCATTCAGGAGAGAAACCCTATGAATGTAATGAATGTGGGAAAAAATTCTACCACAAATCAGCCTTCAATAGCCATCAGAGAATCCACAGGAGAGGGAATATGAATGTACTTGATGTGGGGAGGCTTCTCTGAGGTCAGACCTCATTTTGCATCAAAGAACCCTTTCAATGTAATGTATGAGAAACTCCTACCATTGTTGAGTCAGCTCACACAGGGGAATGTGGACTAGCCTCTGTGTATTAGTCAGACTTGCAATATGAAAATTCACAGGGTAGAAACCACAACTGCAACAAGACTTGTTGGATACCAGACCATACAGGAGTAAAACTTATTAAACATGTAGAATGTATATACATTTCTTTGGGTTCAAACTGTTTTATATATCAGGGAATTCATACCGAGGGGAAATCTGTCATTCTAAGGGATGTAGAAAACACACTCCTTTGCAAGTTATTACTAAAAGTTACGTTTCTGATATATCAATCTTTTTGTTAAAAAAATATATATATATATTTGTGTGTGTGTGTATATATATATGTATATCTGTTGTGAATAAATGTACTCCTTGTATAAATAGGGGCTGTAAAATCAGATAGCTCATCAAGATAGCAACACGGCCACATTGAACTCATATGAGTGTTTCCTGAGAATGTAGGACTTTGCTTGCTTTTTAGCATAGTACGTTAAGAAATTGTATGTTCATTCTGAATCGTTTGAAACAGCAGCGTATCCTTATTGGAATACTTTGTTAGACATACAGTAAGGTTACACATCTTGAGTAGTCCCACCATGTAAGTACTTAATGTGCATTGCCCATGAACTAATATTTGATTGGTATGAGATATGTTTCTTCTTGTACTCTTCCCTAGCACTTATAAATGTATTTGATCATTAATGAACTAAATCTTCCATAGATATATCGATGTGTTTTATGTTTTCAACAGTATCTGAGTCAGGAAGAGGTAGAAATGTATGCACAAAATAGAAAATTGCATAGGTAATTTAATGCCAGAAGTCTCCAGTAGTACAAAACAACCGTAGTATTCACTGAACTCTATACAGTTTGAAGTTGTACTTAGAATATTCCCATTTTTATCTAATTTTTTCACCTATGATTTTTATTTGGATGCCTACACAAATATAAGTGTACAGACCACCATACTATTTAACTTAGGAAGTATCTGTATTTTTATTTGAATGATGGTTATTTTTAAACATTGTGCTCTACTGCTTCCTGCTCCTGAGTGAGTGAAGACCACGTTCACATGGGTTTGTGGCAGACATGTTGAGTAGCCCCTTCATCACTTTCTCCTTACTGTTGGATGGCAGAGTGGGTATCCATTTCTCATTACGGAATGAGGGGTAAATCCTGATCAGTTTCAACCAATAGTGATACTACTACTCCCTTCCTCATTACCAGCAATGGAGTGACCACAGGGCTCAATTCTAGACACATATACAAAGGAGATATGTGACAGGTTATTTCTGGAAAAGGTTTCCTCAGAGATTCAAGGAGTCCTGTAGGGTGACATGGAATCTTGTTTCAGCATTTCCTTGTCGGGCTGTGATGCCTGTTACATGTTTCACCAGTGAAGTGGAATTTAAACGCAGCAGAGCAGAAATGCTGAAGAGCCCAGCCTGCGGGACACTGGGCCCCTTCCCTGCGGGACTGTTTCTTCTGTGAAAGACTCAAGTTATGTTGAAGCCCAGGCTTTAGGCTGCTCTGTTAGTGATAACTGGAGATACCAAGTTACACTCTTGTAGGAGTTACACAGTTGAGAAGTGGACTTGACTTGAGGTAAATCACTTATTTCGAGGTGTTTGATACAGAGATTTATGTTATTCTCTGTAAAGTTTACTATAAGTAGTTTGAACATTAGCAACAACTAAATGTACATTTTCTTGAATGATTACATTATTGATGTAAGAACCTTTGGAACATGATACAATCTTCCTTTTTATAATGCATGACAAATTTTGTTTAGGTTAACTGCTATTTTTCATGGATCGTTGCTACAATGTTAGTTGGCAACATCTGGTATAAGGTAAGGACTTCTGCTTGCTTGCTTTCCAGTGATTAGCCTGCTGCCTGTGTTACCTGAAGGATTTGCCCTCACTCCTGCAATGAACGATGAACGGCTGGGTTTTTCATTTGTTTCCTCCATTTGTGCGCCTGTTTGTTGCTCAGCGCCTTCCTCCATTTTCTTCCATGTGGTTGTGAGAAGCCACCAGCAGGACCTAAGGTTCCGGTGGTGATAGAGTTTTGTGCAGGAACCACGTATTCATAGTATATTTGTTGAAATGGTATCTACAAAGACTTCCCACACTCGTGTCTCATTGTAGCTGAAATGCTCAGTATGCATCTTAAGTAAAATATTTGAAAAGTTTAAATGGTTTACCACATTCTCACATGCTTTTCCTCTCACGGAGAACGTGCACATACAGGGCTGGTAACTGGAAGTGTCCTGAACTGCCTCGTCAGGGACTAGGCACGGAGTTTGTTCCGCTTCCCAGATGTCAGTGTTACTACATCTCTGAAGTGGCCCTGTTTTCCCTCTTCCTTAAGGTACTGAAAATAATGATTTGTCTTAGATTTGATGGAATGCTATGTTTGAAAAGTTTTTAACTATTCTGGCAAGGCCTGAGTTAATGACAGAAAGCACCTGTGGGCCGGTCAGTTTCCTCGCTGGGGCAGCGAGAAAGGACTGAGACACAGCACGAGCACTTGCCTGTAGGCACAGGGACCTCATAATTTGCGCTGAACAGATTAGCCCTGAGAGGGATTTTCAAGGGCTGAGCAGGAGGCTGACACTTCCTAGCAAGTAGAGATGAGACTCCCCCCTTTAAGAAACCACCCTTGGGTTAGTGAAGTGTTGGTTCGGAAAGCTCAAAACAGAGGCACGGCCACATTCTGTCTGAGGACAGTCACCATCTCTTCTTTGTTCCATCTCAGGATGCCTGGCTGGGCTGTCCAGCCAGGCTCCTTAAAGACACTTCTAAGAAATAGCCATGTGATTGCAGCTCTGCTGATTGCCAGCTTTGTAGAATGCTTCCAATTAAAAAACAAGGAAATACATTTTAAAAATTATATTGCTTTTTCTTTTCTTAACACAGAGATAACTGTCACAAATAAATTGCTTTTCTTCCTTGAGTCAGAGTGAGTGACCCCTGCCAAAGTGAGGAGCAGGCCCGGGCTGCTGACCTGTTTCCACGGCCCAATGCTGAGATGCTCAGGGGGAGGAGCAGGTCATGGGAGGCGCCAGACTGACTGGGAGACAGCTCTGGGCAGACAGGGTCCTGGGGGAAGCGCTGACAGCCAGGCACTGCCCGGGCAGGTGGAGAAAGCTCGGAGTAGAAGCATGTTCTCTACTGGACAGACACATTCTCGCCCACCGTGGAATCTCCACGAGACAGCGAAACAGGGCTCCATGAGAGCAGCCCTTCCATCCAGCTGAGATGGTGGACACACCACGCACAGGGCGTGTCAGCCTGGGCTCAGTCCCCAGTCCGTGCACACATGGGAACAGGTCAGTCTCTTTCTCTCAACCTTTATAAAAAGAACCCACAACAAACAAAATCCTGGGGTAGGGGGAATCTGATATCCATTGTTGCCACATTATATTTAAAATGACCATTTTTCAGCAAAATAAGTTTACAAAACATGCAAATAAACAAGAAAGTACAGCCAGTGCACAGAGAAAAGAGAATTCATAGCTACCGACTCCATTTGCCCACGGTGTCTGGGCACTGGGCACTGCCCCGCCAGCTGGGTGAAGTGTGCCACTGTTGCTGGGCAGTTCCCGAGATGGGCTTAAACACAAACTCAGTCAGCATTCCAAAGCTTTGCAGAGACGCCTGCCCACTGCATTCCGCAGGACTAATGTGGGAAAGTCAAGGAAGGTTTGAAACACAGAACGAAGGAAGTCTTTCTCTTCAGTACATGGAAAAGCATTCAAAGCAAGAGCAATGAAACATGGTCTTGTTAGCACAATTGTAAAGTAGTTTGGTAAAACAGAAATACCCGGGAGGGTGGGCAATGGGAACAATATGTATAACAAGCTATGAAACAGCAAATAAGAGAAAAGCCACTACAACCAAGCTGCTAGCAGCGTCAAAACCAACCATGGGTCCACGATTACCTGCTGTTACAAAAACGCGAGCAAGCAATCGCCTGGATTCTCACTACATCTTCGATGTGTCCCTCCCAGGAACAGCTTCCTCTCTCAAAGCAATAAAATAAACACTCAAACAAAAAACCCAGAAGGTAGCCTGCTACATAGTTTTCTCTACTTTGCTTTTCTCACTAAGATGCTGTGACAGTACTTCAACTTGGCCAAACACGTCGCTTATACTGTATGTTGTACTGTCAAAATACAGAGAAACTCTGGTGGTATTCAGTGAGAGAAATCTGTCACGGTATTTATGGAGCTGTGGGGCTACTTCCTACCGACAACTGTTTTGACATCCCCTACATCAGCATACACAACACGCAAGTTTGTGCTAACACACCTGAGCCTTGCTTACCTCAAGGGCCCTTCAAGGTCTAATGCTGTCACCTTTGATTTGTAGGTAGATGCTAAAATACAGGATGTTCTCAGGGGTCACTGCGTTGAGTTCTCTGATCTTTAGTAAGGCGTGACATAGGTTTTCTAAGGGCCATTTTGTTCATGGAAAGTCGTCCAACCTCTGCCCTTGCGTGTGTTCTGGTGTCACCTAAAGATGGAATTTGCACAGAAGGGAGTCTCCATGTGTTCTGTATGGTGGACGCAACTGGCCTTCGCACAGGATTTTCCACATTTGTTGCAATTTAGGGTCAGTCTCTTCTGTGAATTTCCTGATGTTTAGTGAGAGTTGACTTCTTGCAGGATTTCCCACACCCATCACACTCATAGGGTTTCTCCACTGTGTGTTCACTGGTATGCTGGGAGGGGGGACTTCATACAGAAGTTCCCATGTCTTATTCTTTGATGATTAGCGAGGTTGGGCTTCACATAAAAGGTTTTCTGACATTAATTACATTTGAAAAATTCTTCCCTGTGTGTTCTCTGGTGTACAGTAAGGTGTAATTTCATACAGAAAGATTTCTCACGTTTATTACAATTATAGGGTTTCTCTTTTATTTTTTTTACAGAGAGAGAGGGATAGATAGGAACAGACAGACAGGAATGGAGAGAGGTGAGAAGCATTAATCATTAGTTTTTCTTTGCCTTTGCAACACCTTAGTTGTTCATTGATTGCTTTCTCACACGTGCCTTGACCGCGGGCCTTCAGCAGACCAAGCCACCCCTTGCTGGAGCCAGCGACCTTGGGTCCAAGCTGATGAGCTTTTTGCTCAAGCCAGATGGGCCTGCGCTCAAGCTGGCGAGCTCGGGGTCTTGAACCTGGGTCTTCCGCATCCCAGTTCGACGCTCTATCCACTGCGCCACTGCCTGATCAGGCATAGGGTTTCTCTTTTGAATGCATTCTCTGGTGTATGGTTAAGGCTGACTTATATCAGAAAGATTCCCACCCACATTCATTACATTCATGGGGCTTCTTCTCAGTGTGCGTTGTCTGGTGTTCAATGAGGTGTGACTTCTGGAAGATTTTCCTACAATCTTTACATTCATATGGTTTCTCCCCTGCGTGTATTCTCTGGTGTTGACTGAGGGCTTACTTCATATGGAAGGGTTTCCCACAATCATTCCATTGATAGGCTCTCTCTCCTGTAGGAGTTCTTTGGTGTACAGTTAGGGGTAACTTAACGGTGAAAGGGTTTCTGACATTCATTACATTCGTACGATTTCTCTTCTGAGGTTTGATTTCAAAGAAAAGGCTTTCCCACATTCATTACACGCCTGGGGTTTCCTGTGTGATCTCTGAATATTAAGAAATGACTTCACTTAGAATGATTTTTCACATTTATTACATTTAAAGGGTTTTTTTGCTGGTGTGAGTTCTCTGGTATATATAATTAGGGTTGATTACATATGGAAGGCTCTCCCAGCTTCATTACATTCATGTGGTTTCTCCCGTGTGTGTTCTCTGATGGTCGGCAAAGTGTGAGTTCTGTGAGAAAGTTTTCCCACACTCATTACATTTAAAAGGTTTGTCCCTTTTGTGTGTTTTCTGATGTTTAGCTAGGTTTGATTGCACACAAGATTTCCCACAATCCTCACATTCACATGGTTTCTCCCCCATGTGAGCTCTCTGATGACTGAAGTTTGAGATTTTGCATAGAAGGATTTTCCACACTCATAACACTGATAGGGCTTCTCTCCCGTGAGAACTCTCTGATGGACTTTTGGGGCTGAGTTCTGTCACAAATATTTCTTACACTCTTTGCACACACAAAGCTTTTCTGACACTTCATTCTCTACTGATCAGTTAGTGCTGACTTCCCGGGGGCTTTTACCATATTCATTGGGTTTCTCTTCTGGGTGATTTCTGGAAGGTTCTCCCACATTAATTACTTTCCCATGGTTTCTGTCTGATGTGTGTCTTCTGATGCTCAATGAAGTGGAATGTCTGGTTAAAAGACTTCTGACAATGACTAATTCAAAGGTTTTCTTTCCTGTGTGTTATAAGGTTAAATGAGATGTGCCTTGTTGAAATTATTCTCATTTTCATTAGATTTATGGGTTTTCTCCTCCAGGTTAACTTTTTGATTTTTAAAGAGGCTGACTTCTCACACTCCCTACCGATTCTTCCTTGTGTGCATTTCCTGGTGGATTTCAAGGGTTGACTTGTCGCTGATATTTTTCCCCAGGTTTCCTATAATCACAGGATTTTTCCTCTGTTTGAGTCCTCTTAGGTGTAAGGATAGCTGCTTTATTGAGGAAGGCTTCTCTACATTCACCGTCTTCAAATGATGGTCCTAATGTGTGAACTTCCTGTTGTTCAGTAAGGTTCTCATTATGTCTTAGAAATTTCTCACCTTGGTTATATTCGTCAGAGTTCTTTCCAAGGTGTTTTCCTGCTTGTTTTCAGTAAGAAACTTCCAACATACGTTAATTTCATCACAGTTCTTCCTTGACTAATTTTAATCAACAGTAATTAACTCTGAAACATTTTTCAGCCCTGGCTAGCTGGCTCAGCAGTAGAGTGTCGGCCTGGTGTATGGATGTCCCGGGTTTGATTCCTGGTCAAGAAAAGTAACCATTTGCTCCCCCCTTCCCCTCTTGACTTCAGGTGCTAAAAATAGCTCAGTTGCAAGCATCGCCCCCTGGTGGGCATGCCGGGTAGATCCCGGTCGGGAGCATGCGGGATTCTGATCGTCTGCCTCCCGCTTCTCACTTCAGAAAAATACAAAAGCAACAACAAAAAACAAATCTGCTCTAGTGAGGTTTATTTAAATCTAGTGAGAGGAACCAGAAATTAAGTAAAATGAATCATGTAAAACACCTTATTTCTAAATTATTTTTATTTTATTCATTTTAGAGAGGAGACACAGAGTGAGAGAGAGAGAGAGAGAAAGGGGGGGAGGAGCTGGAAGCATCAACTCCCATATGTGCCTTGACCAGACCAGTGCAGGGTTTTGAACTGGCGACCTCAGTGTTCCCAGGTCGACGCTTTATCCACTGCGCCACCACAGGTTAGGCGTAAAACACCTTATTTCTGTTTCTACTTGAGAAAAGCCTTTGCTGGTTATATGTATTATAAATAATTCTCTCATGCAATGCCATGTCGTTTGAATTTTTCATGGTGTTTTGTGATAAGTGAATATTCTTAATGTAATTAATCTATTTTTTTCTTCTATAAACAGTATCTGTGTGCTGTTGGGGAAATCCCTTCCTAAGGAGTGTACATATATGATAATAACATATATATATCAAGATGGTAATACTTTCAATTTTATATAATTACAAACATACTCCACTGTACTTTCTTCCACAGGTTTTACATAGTTCACTTTTCATTTCTGCATAATGGTAAAGGCACAAATGTTCTCCCCCCTAGGTATAAATGCTTTTGTCAGCATCACTCGCTGGATAATCTTCGCTTTGCCTGTTCTCTCACGTGCCCCAGTTCCGTCTGTGTGGAGCTGGTTCTGGGACCTTCTTTCCGTTCCATTTGTTTTCACAGCAATAGCACACTCTCAACAAGAACACGTCCTTTCTGCCCGGAACCCCCCAAACTCACAATCCTCACTTCACTCAACTACCTGCTCTAATGCCGGCCTCATCAGAAAGGCAGTCTCTGATCTTTTAAGAGCGCACATCACAAGAGCCTGAGTGGCACACAGTAGAAATAGATGCAGGATGGATACAAAAATTAATGCCTGGGGGGAAAGATAAAAAAGTCCATGAACATGGAGGGAAATGAGTAGTGAGAGAGAGAAGCCAAGCGCAAGTGTGTAAGATGGTCAGCGGGGGTTTCGTAACGGGCAGCAGTCAGGAGAGGAAAGCCCTGCATCTGAGTAACGACCGGAAGTGCAGTGTATGTTGTCCGAGGCACGCAGGTTCACTATTCGTTTGCTTTCAAGGTTTGGGGGCCCTAAGTAGAATTACTGAGATACAGACCAGAGGTCCCAACCTCTGCACCAACTGTCTGGGGCCTGATTTCCACTGGCTTCTTTTTTTCGCCTGGTAATGACCAACTCACCTGGATCACTGGGAAGTCCCCCTCTCCTGGCCATGGCTCCTCTTCCTGCTCCGCCAGCTTGAAGATCACCTCTGCTTTGGGGACGCGATACACGGAGCAAGACTACTGAAAAGCTGCTCAGCCACTGGGGGCCCTGAAGGCCAAGGAGGGCGCACCTTCCGGAGTCACATGATAAAGGTGCGCCCATCTGAGCCTTTCGTTAGGAAGGTGAGAACTCCGACATTCTTTCTGCGCCCAATGGGAACAATCATCTTTGAGCCATGAGATGTACACATAAATGTTACAAAGTTCACCAGAAGCCCACACGTCTTGGCAGCTGAGAAGAGGGAAGGGAACGAGATGCATGCTTCAGTATCACGCGGGCGGGGAAAACTCACCGAGACCAGGCAGCCAAAGGTCTCCAACGCCATGTCCTGGCGCACGGTCCTCTGCACACCGGTCAGTGGCAGCCACTTGTCCGGGTGAAGTCCACAGTAACATCCTTGAGTGACTCGGATCCCTGACCAGCACATTTCTGTTCAAACCAAAGAGATCAGTATTGGGTAGCAAGAAAGACATACCTGGAACTGATGAAGGCATAAATAAGTGGAACAACAAACTGATATTTCTCTCCAGAAATCAAATTTAAAAAAACTAAAGCGAGTTCTCTTTAAAAAAAGGGTGGGGGGGGGACACCTAGGAAATAATTCTTATCATGTTTATGGTGAAAGCTTATCATAAATATCGTACAGGTGGCCTATTCTATACCGTGTTTTGTTTTACTTTGTGGGATAAAGTGGCATCGTGACAGGAAAACCCAGACAGTGTATTAACTTATTAATTCAAACAACAAAAGAAATTAAAGTTCCTACCATGTGTCTGAAACTGTCCTAGCTAGCTGGGAAGATTAAACTAAATCAATCCCTTTTTTCTGTCCTGAGGAACTTAAATCTTAGTAACTAGACAAATCCTGTTTATGTACATTTATCCTGTAATAAGAGGTATTGTGAGAGCTGTGCTAGAATCGTTATAACTGGTGTTAAAAGGTGGTAGAAAATACACTTCTATTTTGTACTGTCAGGCAAGGCTTCTCTGGGGCAGCCGTGCATAAGCCAAGCCGGAGGCATGAAAGCCGCGCGGCGGTGTCAGAGGAGAACGGGGCAGAGGGCGCCGAGCAGGTAAAGGCAACCAGCAGTACACTGGGGAGTAAGTCTGGACTTACTCTTTTAGTTTACTGATCGCCAAAATACTTCATCACCACCCTAGCAATAAAGTTTTGAGTTCCCCCACCCCGACTTTAGTTACTTGTCAGTAAGTAATACTGTATACACATCCTGTCAATGTCCACAGGCAGGAGGTGTACCATTGAAGAAAACCAGGAGCCAGTGAAGACATGCAGGCCATCACCGTTACCACTGTAATGTTTACGTTAAGTAACAAGAAAGGTCTCAGATCAGTAATGTCACTTTATGACTTAAGGAACTAAAAAAAAAGAAAAGAACAAATTAAATCCAAACCTACTAGAAAGAAGGAAATCACAAAGATTAGAGCAGATATAAACAGAATAGAAAAACGACAGAGAAAACACGAAACCAAAGACTATTTTTCTTTTTTCTTTTTGAAAGATGGAACAAAACTGATGAGCCTTTACCTGGCTGGACTAAGAAATAAAAAGACTCCAATTACTAAAATCAGGAATGGAAACAAGGATATTCCTACCAATTCTGCTCAAATAAAAAGTTATGATAGAGGACTGTGTGGCCTGACCTGTGGTGGCACAGTGGATAAAGCGTCGACCTGGGAACACTGAGGTTGCCAGTTCAAAATCCTGCACTGGTCTGGTCAAGGCACATATGGGAGTTGATGCTTCCAGCTCCTCCCCCCTTTCTCTCTTTCTCTCTCTCTCTCACTCTGTGTCTCCTCTCTAAAATGAATAAAATAAAAAAAAAAGAAAGAGGACTGTGAAAAACTGTGTGCCATCAAATTGGAAAATCAAGAAGAAACGGACAAATTCCTATAAACAAATAGCCCACCAAGACCAAATCATGCAGAAAACAATCTGAACTGCATTATACCTAGTAAGATAGAAATAAAAAATATCCCAACAAATGAAAGCCCTGGACCTGACAGCCTCACTGGCTCTTCCTACCAAACACTTAAAGAAAAGCTAATACCAATCCTTCTCAAACTTTGCCAAAATACCAAGGAACCAAATACTCCCTTTCTCATTCCATGGAGCCAGCATCCTCCGATACCAAAAACCAGAAAAAGACGTGCAAGGAAACGACAGATCAATATCCCTTATGAACACGGATGCAAAAGTCCTCAGCAGAATACCAGCAAACTAGGTTCAGCACGTATGAAAAGGGTTACATGACTGGAATCTGAGGATGACTGGAAATATAAACACCAGTCAACATAATCCACCACACATTAACAAAAAAAAAAAAAAAAAAAAGGAAGAAAATAAAAACAACGTGATCATCTCAACTGATGTAGAAAAAGCATTTGACAAATTCAACACTTATTCATGATTTAAAAAGAAACGACAAAGCAGGAAAAGTAAGGAACTACCTCAACATAATAAAAGCTGTATATGAAAAACCCACAGACTAAGAGCTTCTCCTCTAAGACCAGGAACAAGACAAGGACACCCAATTTCACTTCTATTAAGTACAGTATTGGAAGTTTTAGCCAGAGCAATGACGCAAGAAAAGGAAATAAAAGACATTTTTAAAAGATTTTATTTATTCACTTTTAGAGAGAAAAAGAGAGAGGGAGAGAAAATGGGGGGGGGGGGGAGGAGCTGGAAGCATCAACTCCCATATGTGCCTTAACCAGGCAAGCCCGGGATTTCAAACCAGTGACCTCAGTGTTCCCTGGTCAACGCTTTATCCACTGCGCCACCGCAGGTCAGGCAGAAATAAAATACTTTTGAATTGGAAAGAAAGAAGTATCTATTCACAAATGATATGATCTCGTACGTAGAAAACCCTCAAGAGCCCACAATAAAAACTATTAGCGCTAATAAGTGAGTTCAGCAAAGTAGCAGGACACAGAGTCAACGCAAAAACAGCTGCAGTTCTATTCACTAACAATCTGAAAAGGAATTATAAAAATAAGTCATTTATAATAGCATCAAAAAGAATGATATTAATTTTTAAAAAAGGTGAAAGACTTGTACAATGAAGACTACAAAGGACTGAAAGAAATTAAAGACATAACTGGGCACTCATCCATGTTATGGAGTGGAAGACAATGTAGCGATGTCAACACTACAGATTCAGCGCAATCCCTATCAAAATCCCAATGACATTTTTTTTTTAAAGAAACAGAATAATCAGCTCTGGCCAGTTAGCTCAGCAGTAGAGCACAGGCCCAGCATGTAGAAGTCCCAGGTTCGATTCCTGATCAGGGCACACAGGAGAAGCGACCGTCTGTTTCTCCTGCCCCCCCATAGCCATGGCTCGAAGAGTTTGTGCAAGTTGACCCGGGACACTGAGGATGGCACCATGGCCTCAGGCTCAGGCACTAAAATAGCGCAGTTGCTGAGCCGCAAAGCAGGGCCCCAGATGGGCAGAGCATCTCCCGGTAGGGGGCTTACCGGGTGGATTCCCAGTTGGGGCGCATATAGGAGTCTTTCTGCCTCCCTGTTTCTCACTTAGGAAACACAAAAGAAAAGGAAACAGAAAAACCCATCCTAAAACTCAATGAATATCAAGAAACTCCACATACTCAACACAATCTTGTAAAAGAAGAACAGAGCTGGAGGAATCACATTTCCTAATTACACAGCTACATAATAAAATATACTGTATATATGGTATTGGCGTAAAGATAGACAAATGGACCAATGGAACAGAATAGAGAGCCCAAAATAAACCTTTGTATATTTGGTCAAATGATTTTCGATAAGACCATATTCAAAGGGGAAAGGACAGTCTTTCCAAAACATGGTGCTGAGAATATTGGATATCCATATGCAAACAACAACAAAACCATGAAGTTGGACCCTTACTTAAAACCATATGCAAAAATTAACTAAATATGGATCAAAGACCTAAATGTAAGACTTAAAAATATAAAACTCCAGAGCCTAGGAAAAAAACAAAGCAAATGTTTCATGACAATAGATCTAGCTACAATTTCTTGGATCTGACACCCAAGGTACAGACAAAAAAACCCACAACCTAGCCTTCCTGAAAATTAAAAAGTTTTTTGCATAAAAAGGCCATATCAACATAGTAAAATGAAACCCACAGCATGGCAGAAATACATTCAAATCATATACCTGATAATGGATTAATATCCAGAATATATAGAGAACTCCGAAAACTAAACAACAACAACAAAAAAACCCAAGCACCCAATTAAAAAATGGGCAATGGACTTGAATAGATATCTTTCCAAAGAAAACACGCTGATGGCCCACAAGCACATGAAAAGATACTCAGCATCGCTATCATTATGGAAATGTAAACTAAAACTACACCAAGCACCTCACACCCATTTGGATGGCTATAACAAAACAACACAAAATAACAAATGTTGGAGAGGATGTTGAGAAACTGGAAGCCCTTTGCATTGTTGGTAGGAATGTGAAATGGCACATAAATGAGTAACAGTTTCTCAGAAAATTAAAAACAGAATTATTATATGACCTAGCAATCCCATTTCTGGGTATATACCCAAAAGAACTGAAAACAGCATCCTGAAGAAATACTTATACACCCATGTTTATAGTAGCATTAATCACAATAACTAAAATGTGGAAACCCTAGTGCTCATGGACAGGCAGATAAACAAAACGTGGTGTGTGTATGCTTGTGTACATACATATACAATGGAATACTATTCAGCCATAAAAGGAAATGTTCACATATGATACAAGATGGATAAGCTAATTGAAATCAGTCACAAAAAGACAAATACCGTATGATACCACATACAGAGGTACTTGGAATAGTCAAGTACAGTTCAAGTACATGCAGTCCATTCCTTTCATTCATCCAGACAGTCTTAGGGTTTGTCCCTAGTTCAAAGCGTACATTCAGAAAGCTCTTAGAGAAGTCCACAAAGCTTTGGTCCCCAATAAAAGCTCACCAAGTTCTGCCCTCCAATTCCAATGAAGATCTACTGGTTCTTGACTACTGAAGACCTGCAAAGGCCTTTTCCCCCAAACTCCAGTGCCAGAAGTCTTTCTGTCTCAGGAATACCTGGCTGACTTCTCTTTGAGGTCACTGAAAACCCTGTGTAGATCAAAGGGAAATGTGGAGAGAAGAAAGGGTTTCTTCCCTGTGAGTTTCCTGCTCTTGAAGCCCCTTCCTTCTGGCCCCAGTCGAGTTGCTCTGTCCCAGCAGAGCCTAGGGGACAAATTCACTTTAGCGGGACCCTTCATCAGGGGCCCCAGACCCGCCTAAGGTGACGCAGCCGCCAGAACAAAGCAGGAGGAAGCTGGGGACAAAGGCTACTGGCACAGCGAAGGGCGCACGCCCCGGGCTTTGCGCTCATGGTGCGCAGCTCCGCCTAACAGCACTGCGGACACCGGCAGGGCAGGCTCCACGCGCTCGGCTGGGCGGAACCATCCACAGGCGCTAAGGAGACTCGAAGGACTCCCAGGATTCAAACCGCCGCCGGCAAGACTCGGGCACACACACACACACACACACACACACACTTCAGCTGTGTATCCGGGGCCTTGGGAACGGTCGCTACCCCAAGCGCCACGCAGAAGGCAGAAGTGCTCCGGCCGCGGGGCTCCACGAGCAGCGCGCACATCCGCTCTCACCTCACCTCCCTAATCCGCGCACCGAGGTGTCTGTCACTCCGTCCTCCGGGCCGCGTCCCGGCCGCCTCGCGCCTAGGAGGATGGGGACGCCGTGGCAAGCGCGGCCTCTGCCGGAAGCGCTGCACTTCCAGCGCGTTCACGCGGGCCCCCCACTCAGTGCGGACACGACCCCGCAGCCTACCGCTGTCCGACGCGCGCCTGCGCACAGAGGCCGGCGGGGCACCCGGACCTTGCGCGCCGCAGACCCAGCGGGAGGCTCCGCCCACACCGGGGGCGGGGCCTGCGCAGGATTCTCCCTGTATCCCCCAACACCGCATCACCCCACCTCTCCATACCCAACTTAACCTTGCTCCTCTCTCCCGTCACTCCACCCTAACTCCACCTTATCCCACCCCTGTCCCGCTCCTGGGTACCCCATCTCCTGGGATGAGGGGGCCTCCTCACAGCTGTCAAATAAGGGAGAGAGATTCGGGAATATAGATGAAAAATGTAATCAAAATAGCACAACCAATTTTTTAAAACCGGCCGTGTTCGGTTTGCTCAGTGGATAGAGTGTAGGCCCCACTTGCAGACGTAGGGCAGTTCAACCCCTGGTCAGGGCACACATGAGAAACGACCATGACCATCTGCTCTCCCTCCCTCTCCCCCTTCTCTCTTTCTCTCTTTCAGCCAGTGGCAGGATTGGTCTAAGTTACCCGGGTGGCTGAAGATAGCTTGGTTTACTTGAGGATTACTGGGGATGGAGCTCAGCTGGGATCATGAGGGAGTCTGTCTCACTATCTCCCCTCCTCTCACTTAGGAAAAAAAAAATGGAGAAATGCAAACCATTCACCTCTCTGAACTGAATCAAGATTAAAACAGTTGTTGATGTCCTGTGTTGGTGAGACAACCGGCCAATACCACCTCCTCACTGCACTGGAATATGCTGTTGCAATGGAGTCAGCTTTTCTTGGTGGTAATGTAGTTATAGCCAAAATTTTAAATATGCATGCCCTTTTACCCAACATAAATAGGTATATTAAAAGCCTGCAGGCCCTGGACGGTTGGCTCAGTGGTAAAGCGTTGGCCCAGCATGTAGATGTCCTGGGTTCAATTCCCAGTCAGGGCACACAGGAGAAGCACCCATCTGCTTCTCCACCCTTTCCCCTCTCCTTTCTCTCTCTCTCTCTTCCCCTCCCACAACCAAGGCTCCACTGGAGCAAAGTTGGCCCGGGCACTAAGAATGGCTCCATGGCCTCCACCTCAGGTGCTAGAATGGCTCAGGTTGCAACAGAGCAATGGCCCAGATGGGCAGAGCATCGCTCCCTGGTAGGCATGCCAGGTGGACCCTGGTTGGGCACATGCAGGAGTCTCTCTGCCTTCTTGCCTTTCCAGAAAAAATGCAATAAATAAATAATCTGCAGACCCTGACTGGTTAGTTCAGTTGGTTAGAGCATCATTGGAAACACCAAGGTTGCAGGTTCAATCTCTAGTCAGGGCACATAAGGGAAGAGACCAATGAATACACAACTAAGTGGAACAAATGAACGCTTTTCTTTCTCTTCCCCTCTCCCTTCCTGTCTAAAGTCAACTTTTTAATCTGAATAATTTCATATATATGTATACACACACACACACACACACACGAATCCACATTGCAGCATTTTTCATAATGAGCTGGAAACAACCACATCCCCATTGACCAGGTAGTGACATAAATTATGGTACCGTACATGCCTTGAATGAAATGCTGCGATGGCGCAGTTAAAATAAGTGAGGTAGCTCTGTCAGGCAGGAAATAGAGTCATAATATATGTTAAATGATAAAACCAAGTTTCAAGAGACTATATCAAGTATGTCCCATTTTAAAACATTGCGCACGTACCCAGCAGAAATCATTAGGCCTGGTGATGGCTGTTTGTGATATGACGGACTCTTCAGGAGATGAAAAGGTACTAAACACATTTCTGTACTGCTGGAATTCTTGTAACTAGCATGCATTTTGTCATCAGGAGAAGAATTAAGTAATGAACAAAGATCATAAAACTTTATTTAATAAATATAACCAAAAATTTCAAAATACTTTATTCCATATGTAGCCAGCTAGAGAGGAGAAACGTTAGAAGGAAATGTCTGAGGAGATTAAGGTGAAGCGTCAGAAGGGAAGGTCGGGGAAATGCGAGCAATAGAGAACGGGAAAATAACAAACACAGGTAGAAGCGGGCGGTGTGCAGGGCTGCGGGACTCGCGAAGCCCCACATCTCGTGGGTCACATACAGGCGCCCAGTCCTCCTTGGCAATGATGAGAGATGCTAAATTAACATTTGCGGAATGAATCAAAACTCCAGAATTTTAAAAAATCCTCTCACAACAAGGAAGGCTGTCTCTCTCTCTCTCTCTCTTTTTTTAATGACCATTACATTTATTCACCCAAAGATTTAAAAAAAAAATTTTTTTCTTTTTGGCTGAACAGTGGCAAGCTCTAGCAAGGAATTATTTCATTCTTCCGAACAGACGTTATGCTCCTGGACGCTATCTTTTTTGACTAGGTCTTAACATCCAATCTTTACTCAAATCCTGTCTTTTCTTTCTTTCTATCTGAAATACTGGATTCTGTTCTAATGCCTTCAAATTACAATTGAAAACAGAGTTTACATCATAGCTCATATTTTTCAAATCTATAGAGAAAAGATGGGAGAGCCAGATCCGGTTGTGGAGACACCGTGTTCTGAGGAATGAATAAATCAGTTCAAGGTAGGTACTTTGGGCCCTGGGGAGGCACGCTTTGCCCTGGCACAGAGCAGGCGAGGCTGGATAAAACCCACGGGGTGTTGGGGCCTCTGAGGAGGGAGTCTGTGACTCAGGCACATTTCTGGACCATCAGGAAGGGGACCACGGGAAGACTGGTCAAAACAACCCTAAACACAATTCTGTCCCAATATAGCTGACTGGATTACGGGAGTATGCGGCAGTGTGGAGAATGCGCTCAGGACTCCAAGAAACACTTGGTGGACACAGACAACAGGTCAGAGGTCACCCTGGGCTGACTCCTCATGGACTAATACTAGTTTCCTACAAGAAAAACTCTAAAAACCGTTTGCAGAAATCAGATGGGCCTGAGGCCTTGCACACCTTCCTCCAGGGCAGCGAGGAGCAGCAATAACAGAGAATCCAGTCAGACAGCTCGTTTCTCCAGTCTTTATTAAAGCTAGGTCCTCCTGCCGACAGCTCGGAGCAGGGCAGAAGCAGTGGGGCCCAGGCGGGGCACGGAAGGTATGTGTTCGCAGGCTGTTCAGGGACGGCCAGCACCGAGCCAGACCCCGGCCATGCCGGGCCGGCCCACCTTGCCCTTGGCCCTCTCTGAGGCTCCTGTCCCACAGGGAGAGGATAGACAAGGAACCAGGACCCCTGCCTTCCTGACCACCCCACCCCACCCCCGCCCCCAGCCAGACCATTTCATACCACCACCATCCAGGCCCTTTTCCCACCCACTGACTACCTTGCCTCCTACTCCCAGCCCCTAGCAGCTCGGCTGCTGGCTCTCGGGCTCCAAGGCCATGTCTACTATAAAACAGAAGGAACTAGGTCTAAAAGGGAATGCAGTTGCCTCAAATTTTGTTTTCTGGTCCCACTCATACTGGCCGGAAAGGCATTAAAGGTGGGAAGGGGGGTGTCTCACAGGAGCTGTGCCTCAGCAGTCTGCCCAGTGGTCCCCAATGGCCCAGCCTGGAGGGTGGGGAGCGGGCCAGATGTGGGCCTTGCATAGTTGGATACATAAGTTTGTCACTGAGCTGGGGGTTCAGGTCCACACCCCCAGAGGTGGACTACCACTGTACAGACTGCCTGCTCTGTGAAAAGGGAGTCTAAACAGAAACAGTGCCAGCTTTTAGTGTAGAATAAGGACAGAAGCAGAGTTAAAGGGACGTGCGGACATCAGAGAGCCCTGACTCTGGGATGTGAAAAATGATGTCACCAACCTCAGTGACTATATACTTGGTTATTAAATCTGAGTTAAGTGTCAGGCTCAGAAGAACATGGCCTCGTGTGTCCACTTGCTCCATGAGAGATGGCATCCCTGGGAGTTAAAGACTGGGGGCCCAAGGCCCCCAAGGATCTCTGAGTGTGTCACCTCCAGGACCAGAGGTGAGCACCAAAGGACTCAAAGGGAAGGCTGAGGCTAAAACGACCGGCGCACTAGCACCTGGCCCATCTCTGTACTCAAGCGGGGTGAGGAAAGTGGGCCACTCCCGAGAATAAGGCTTCAAACTCCCCTCGGGACCTGCTAACACCTGTGACCCACCCGCCGGGGCAACAGATTTGGTTTCTGGCTTTTGTTCCTCCACCCGACTCTTCAGGCCACACACCAGATGGAAATAAATATCCACAGTCGACAGATTCAAAGCTTTCTCGGCTGCATTTCTGTTCCTCTGCTTAGAGAGGAACATCGTCCTTCGGAAACCCACAGGCTTCCCCTGCTTACCCACGCGAGTACTTCCCAGAAGTACTCAAATGACCAGAATATCCCTAAGCCTTCCACTGAAGGATGAAGTTGTCAGCAAACCCACGGAGTAGCCCATGCTCAGCCCTGCACCAGCCCCCGGCCCCTGACAAAAGGGCTTCCCCGGGTTACAGACTCATCGGCCACCTGTCCCGCGGGACGTCCAAGTCAGAACCCAAATAAAATAAATAACATGGCCTGATATCCCTACCGCTTGGTTTCACAGCACCAACCAGGGATGTTGCAGTGTTTCTCCGGGGTGGCCGCCCGGCTCTGGCGTCCTCCGCGCGGCTCTCCTCTCTGCCTGCGCCCCCATAAGCTGGGCAGCGTGAGGGGCAGGGCAGGAGGGCAGCCGGTGGCCAGGGACTAAGGGAAGGCACCACGCTGGGACTGGGACCCTCAGCCCGGGAACAATGGCCGGCAGCCGAGCTGCCCCGGGGAGAGGCCAGTGGCTAGCGGGCTGCCCCTGCATCGGCCTTGGGCCCTCACAGGACGCTCTCCTCGTAGACGCCCGAGGGCCCCGCAAACACGGCTGCGGGTTCGGAGCCGAAGCTCGTTCCGCCCGCGAACTCGAGCAGAGTGCTGCCGAGCGTCCCCGACCCAGCGCCCGCGCCGGCGCAGGGCGGCCCCTTGGCGGGCACCTCGGCCTTGGGCACGGGGGTGGCTGCCGCAGGGCTTGCCATGCCGGTCGCGCCACGGTGCGTCTTCATGTGGGTGAGCAGGTGCGAGCTCTGCGAGAAGCGGCGGCCGCAGCTGGCGCAGGCGTAGGGCCGTTCGCCCGTGTGCGTGCGCTGGTGCGTGACCAGCACCGAGCGTTGCGAGAAGCGCTTGCCGCACTCCGGGCACGGGAAGGGCCGCTCGCCCGTGTGACCACGACGGTGCTTGGCCAGGTTGGAGCGCTGCGCGAAGCCGCGGCCGCAGTCGGAGCAGCGGAAGGGCTTCTCGCCCGTGTGCGTGCGCCGGTGCCGCTTGAAGTCCGAGCTGTGGCCGAAGCCCTTGCCACAGTCGGGGCAGCGGTGCGGCTTCTCCTCTGCGTGTGCCCACTGGTGCCGCGTCAGCGCCGCGCTCTGCCCGAAGCGGCGGCCGCACTCTCCGCACGCGTAGGGCCGCTCGCCTGTGTGTGCACGGCCGTGCGCCGTTAGGTGCGCGCGCCGGCTGAATCCCGCGCCGCACACGCCGCACACAAATGGCTTCTCGCCAGTGTGGCCGCGCACATGCGCCGCCAGGTGCGAGCCGCGAGCGAAGCGCGCGCCACACTCAGGGCAGGGGAAAGGTCGCTCGCCCGTGTGCGTGCGCCGGTGGCGCGCCAGGTGAGAGCCGTACACAAAGCTCTTGCCGCAGTCTGCGCAGCGGTGCGGCCGCTCGCCCGCATGGTAACGCTGGTGCTTGGCAAGGGCCGAGCGGCGCCCGAACGTCTTGCCGCAGTCTGAGCAGATCCACGGGCTCTCCTCTTCGGCCAGGGCAGCGGGCGCCGGCTCAGCCAGCAGCCCCCCGACAGCCGGCCCGAACGCCCGCAGCCCACTGCCTCCGCTCCCGGGCCCGCCACTACTATGGAAAGGGTCGCAGGCCAGCCCTGCGCCCTCCACCAGGGAGAGCCGACCCCCTAGCGGTCCGGGCAGGGGACGGCCATCAGCTGGCAGTCGCTCCCGGAAATCTGGGAGGCCCAGGATTGGGAAGCTGTCAGGATGGAGCCAAGACTTGGGATGAACAGGAAAGTGGAAGCCCAGCGGGTGCGAGGAGGGGCCTTCGCCCTCACCTAAGCCGTTGCCCAGCTCTAGGAACCGCCTGTCCGGCTCAGGGTCCTCCTTGCTCCGGGGAGTGGGTACCTCTACTGCGGCTGCAATATCCTCTCTTGTCTCCGTTGTCTCAGCCTCAGCCTCTCCATCTGCCTCGCCGGCTTCAGGCCCCTCGGGCCCGACCTCAGCTTCCTCGGGCCCGGCTGTAAGCGCCGTGTCGCAGGGCTCCGGCCGAGGGCCATCACCGCCTGGGTCCGAGCAGCCGCCACCGCGCCTATGGCGCTGAAAGTCAACACGAAGGCGGAATGCCTGGCCGCAGTCGGGGCAGCAATGCGGCCGGTCAGCCGTGTGTACGGCCTGGTGCCGTGCCAGCGCTGAGCTCTGACTGAAGCTGCGGCCGCAGTGCGGACACGGATAGGGCCGTTCGCCAGTATGTGTACGCTGGTGTGTGACCAGGTAGGAGCGGCGCCCGAAGCCCGCGCCGCAGAAGGCGCAGCGGTAGGGCCGCTCACCAGTGTGGATGCGCCGGTGGGTAACCAGGTGAGACTTATAGACAAAGCGCTTGCCGCAGTCCGGGCACGGGAAGGGCTTCTCGCCAGTGTGCGTGCGCTGGTGGATGGCCAGGTGTGAGCGGTACACGAAGCCCTTGCCGCACTCGTCGCAGCCGAAGGGCTTGACAGCGGCATGGTACCGCTGGTGCTTGGCGAGCCGGGACCGGTGTGGGAACACTTTGCCACACACATCGCATGTGGTCTCCGGCCGCCCTGCCTGAGCAGCCATTTCGGCTGGGAATGGCCAAGGCACCAGCAGGTTCACACCCAGCTCCTGGCCTGGCAGGAATGGTTTCACCTCTGACCCCTCCGCCAGGGCCCCAAGACCACCAGGGTCGAGCCCCCAGCCCTCTGGAGTCTGCACCGAATCCGAGTCGTCTGGGCCCCACGTCCCAGGCACGTCCCCCACACCATAGGCTGCTGACCACAACCCGGGGGGCTCGTTCTCGTCCTCGGCCACCTCCGCAAGGAAGTCTTCGTCGTCTTCCTCCTCGTGGTCCTCTATGTCATCAGTCCAGAACCAGGCGCCTGCAGGTGACAAGGGAAGGAGAGAAGGGAGAGGTGAGAAGAGGCTGTGACGGGAGCCCCTACAGAGCGGCTGCCGCGCCGGTGGCGCTGACCGACCGCATGACGGCGGAATGCCTGGTCGCAGCTGGGGCGGCAGTGCGGCCGGTCCTGTCCCTGGAAATCTCAGCTTCTCCCACAGAAGCTGGGACCTGCTGCCATTGTAAGCTCTGCTCAGCTTTTCTCCCTCTCTGGGTTCTTCCCCACTAGCCTACGGTTGGCCAGCAACAAGAGGTCTCCCTCCTTCACCCAAAGCACAACCAGGAAAGGCTGCCCTGGGCCAAGGAGACCTGGGGCTCTCTGCGCTCACCCCAAGGGGCTCCAGCTTCTGTGCAGACACCTCCCAGGCTTCCCTGCTAAGCTGCCCCCCAGCTTGGCCTTTTCCAAGTGGCTGTGCATTTGGGTCCCTAGCTGGTTCAGACTGTGGGTGAGCTGCAAGCCACTTCCCATCACAAAAGGACAAGGACTCCCCAAGTTACTGCCGTTCTGTCCTTCCTCCACCAGGCCGTACCTCGACCTCTCCCTCCAGTGCAGAGTACCTATGTGGGGCCAGGTCCGCAGGGCTTCCCAGTTTATAAAATGGGAGTGCTGGTATGCCTGCCACCGTGATAGTGCCCTGGAAGGAACTAACATCGATGGAAAAGCCACTAAGTCACACAGGGAACAGAGGAAAAACCTGGCCCAGGGAGCCCCAGGGGTTCCACAGCACCTGCGTGCTTTCTCCTGTACACGCTATGGTGTGTGCACCCACGTGGCTGTGCGTCGCACTGCAGGCCACCTGCATGGGAGGATCTGGCCAGCACCCAAACGTTAGATGTGGCCCAATTGTGCAAAAGCACAAGAGAGGAGTATGCTTACGTTCTGCAAGGCTACACTCGAGAAACACAGAAACTCTGTTGGCTCAGACAGTTGGCATCTGTCCTACCCAGACCCAGCCGTCCTCAACTGGCTCCACTGCTCGGAACCGGAAGTGCGGGGCGGGGCGGGAGACCATTTAGTAGACAGGCTGCAGTTATGGTTGAGGAGGACCTTAGACGGACTCAACCTGCAGAGCGACCCCAACAGAGAGGTGACACACCTAACACTAGGCGTGGATTCTACCGTCTCAGGCTCCGCAGGTGGTCGGGCCCAGGGGTGAGGGGCGGGTGAGACCTTCAGGCTCCCAGCCAGCTTCACAGGCACATGTGGCTGCACCCGCGTCCCCCCCGCCCCCGCCCCAAGAACCGTGGAGCATCGGGGCACTTCTAGACCCTGTGACGAGAGACTGGCCAATGCCAGCCTGTGGTTCCCCTCACCGGCGGCCAGCTTTTCTGAGATGTGCCCACAAACAGGACAGGTGTTCCCCTAAGACCCTCTGAGACCTATCTCTGGCAGCCCAGCCTCATCCTGGAGGCAGCAGTGATGTTTCTCACTAGCCACAGCCAGGAAAGGTTCCAAGAGGGTCTCAGAGAATGGATGCCCAGGCAGAAAGTCCCCATGCAAGGCAGTGGGAAGTGCCCAACACGGGCAAGGCAGGTAATCGCCACTTGACAGGTCGGTTTCCTCATGTAGAAGGTGAGACCAATACCCCCCCTGATGTTTCACAGTGCTGTGATGAGCGTAAAAAGTACGCAGGAAAACACTCTGAGGAACACACACGCAGACAGACCACTGCCATTGTTATTCTGTTTTCTTTTTCTTTAAAACACATCCCAGTGATAGAGCCATCGGTGTATGGAAGTCCTGGGTTCGATTCCAGGTCAGGGAACACAGGAGAAGCGCCCATCTCGTTCTCCACCACTCCCCCTCTCCCTTCCCTCTCTTTCTGTTCCTGGCCCACTGCCAGGGTTTGGTTGGACCAAACTGGCACCAGGCGCTGAGGATGGCTCCATTGCCTAGCCTCCGGTGCTAAAATAGGCCGGTTGCTGAGCAACGGAGCAATGGCCCCCGATGGGCAGAACATTGCCCAGTAGGGGGCTTGCTGGATAGATCCCAGTCCAGGTGTGTGCAGGAATCTGTCACTTTGCCTCCCCACTTCTCACTTAAGAAAAAAAAAAAAATACATCTTTGAGCTTCTCCAAGTCTATCCAGGAACGATTGGCATGAGACATCGAGTGACCTTCACTAGGCTGGCGTCACTCTAGCACAAAACCCAATACACCTACTGTATGAGGGCCTCCACTGAACCTTCTGGAACACTGAGAATAACTCCCCGGTCTCCATGAGACACCCCCACAGAATGAACAGTACAACGTCCTCAGGGCAGAAACTACAAAGTTAGTTCAAATTCTTTCTTCTCCAAATGAGTGGAGTGAGGCTCAAGACAGCTGGAAGAACAGAACCAGAGCCAGAGCCGGGTCCCAGGTCCCCAGTGACATCTGCCCTATCCCTGAGTGCTTCCTGTAAGAATCTCCCCCAAATCTCCTTTCTGGAAGGTCCAGAGCTGCCTGGCCGGAGCCGTCGGGGGAGAGGAGGGGAGGCTAAGAGGGATCAAATGAGTAGAGAAAGCCAAGGACCAGCTCAAGCACCACTGCCAGGACCTACAGTCTGCATGGCGCCTGAAGCTAGCCCCTCTGAGCCAGTAACTTCACAACTAAAATACTCAGAGGCTCCAAAGCCAGGACAAAGGATCACTTTCAAAGCCTCCTGAAAGGGACAGCTAGGTTTCCTAAGGACCCCCTAGCCCTTGGGTCTCCACAGTCGAGGACCAAGAGGAGCCAGCCCACAAACGCAGAGGCAAGCTCATGGTGGCCACCCTGTCTCCATCAAGCCCACCCCAGGACCCAGACCGTCAATACCAGTGCGAAGCAGTGAGCTCAAGTGAAGGCTAAAGTCTGGCAAAGCTCCAAGGGGCCGTGCTGGCAGAAATCCCACGAGATCCTGTCTCATGCTCACCTGTATAGACACCAGTGACAATGTCTCCCTCCTCAGGACGGGGGCTATCTGGGACCCAGGGTTCCTCTCCTTGCTCCAGCCGGAAGATCAGATCCGGCTTGGGGATGGGGTATCCTGCCATGGAGAAAAACAGAGGGCAGCTGTGGCTGTGCCCACAGGCCCCGCCCTCACGCCAGACGACGCTGTCCCCACCAGCTCTCCAGTTCCTCTCTCCTCTGCCCACCTCTGGAAACCCCACAGTCCCTTTTCTCAAGAACCCTGCCCTGCTAGCCCCGGCTCTCCTGCCAAGCCTCTCACACACCTGCTGCAGGGTGCCCACCCCTCTCCTCCATCACCCCTTCAGGCCTCTGGGGAACGGACAACAAAGGCCATAGCTGACCCAGCAGCTCTCCAGAACATGTCCACCTGGCTCACCACACTGCTGGGCCCCAGCGGGGCCCCAGGACACCCCCCACCCAGAGGCACAGCTGTCCTTGGGGCGTCCCCGGAGGGGGGCTGGCGCTAATATCCCTTCTCCAAGGCCCTGCTGCGCCCCTGGCTAAGCCCCTGGCAGCCATGGCGGCAGGGTGCCTCTAGGGGACAAAAGGCCCCCCTGCGTACCCAAGGACACCAGGATCCCATAGTTCTCCTGCATGACTTCCCGGTAGAGGTCCCGCTGGTCTGCGTCCAGCCTCTCCCACTCCTCCAGGGAGAAGTACACAGCCACATCTTCAAAGGTCACCAGCCCCTGGGAAACAAAGCACCCTGGTCACTGCTCTAAACAGGCCCAGGTGAAGGGCGAGGCCTGGAAAGGAAGCGATGGAAGTCTACCTCCGCAGGACAGACTGCGGCCCTGGAACACGGAGCTCAGGGGGACGCAGCCCAACCCTGTGACCAGCAGGCCTACCAAAGCCTGACAGTACTGCGGACTCCTGGCCTTGCCACAGCCCTTCCAGGCAGGGACCCCCTGCCCATTCAGAGATGAGGAACCCAGGCTTGGAGAGGAACACTCGGCTCATAGGAAGCAGAGTCGGATTTACACGGACGTCAGGGCACGATGGCGCCCAAGCCCTCACGGCCATGCTGCTCAGCCGCCTGGTCCTCTCCCACTTCACTGTCTGGCTCAAGCCCGTGGTCATGTCAGCAGTGTGAGGGCCCATGCCTGGGTGGACACGTGGCACCGACTAAACCAGGTGTGGGCACCAGTGCCCCATCTGACCGGGCTCAGCAGGAGATCGGAGCCGGGACAAGTGGCAGGCACTCCCCGTAAGGGGCACAGCCGGCCCTGGGGAGGAGCCAGGCTTCTGATGGAACTGCACGGTGCAGGTGAGTGGGTGGCGGTCAGCACGACCAGGTCATCCCAGTGGTCTGGGAAGAGCTGGCGTCAGGGTAGTGGAACCCTGTCCCCTGGCCTTGGGGCTGGAGATGGCTGGCACTTTCTTCAGCTATGTCCCAGCTCACAGCCTGCACTCGGCCTGAGGACCACAATGCCAGTGCCCTGCCAACAGGGGTCGCCACGACGGTAGGTGGCAAGTCCCTGGGAGACCCTGCCTGTGCTCTAGATGAGAGGGCAGCTCACTTGAGACCCAGCTGTCAGGAAATCCTCCTCATCGTCATTGTCCTCGTCCTCCTCCTCCTCCTCCTCCTCCTCTTCCTCCAGATCCGCCTCCCTAAGCATGGCTGGCACCTGGGAGGCCTGCGGGGCTGAGGGGAGAGATCTCTTAGGGGCCAGCTGCCTCTAGGCCTCGGGCCTCGCTGCTCTGGCCACCTCTGTCCCTCCAGCAAGCAGGGTCAGCAGCTCCTGGCTACTCCCCATGTCCCAGCTCCGGCCTACTGGGCCAAAGAGCTCTCCTGGCCTGCACACCCCAGCCGCCCACCTGCCTTCCTTCCTTCCCCAGGGGCCTTGTTCTTACCCTTTTCCTGAAGCACTGGGGACTTGGCATCACCACCTCGGCTAAGGTGGTCCTGGGTCTGCAATGCTGGACTCCGCTGCTCTGCCACCACCTCCACCACGTCCTCGGCCTCCTGCAACTCCACCTCTACCTGCGCCACGGGCCCTGCCTGCGCCCCGGGGGCCGCCAGCTCCTCCTCCTCCTCCTCCTCCTCCTCGTCCTCTTCTTCCACTACTATCTCCTCCTCCTCCTCTCCCTCCTCCACCTCTTCCCCCTTCTCTTCTTCCTCCTCTTCCTCCTGAGTGGGACCACATTCCGACCCGTCCTCTGCCCTCTCCAGCTGGGCAGCTGGGGAGTCTGGAGCCATGCGCAGGGCTGCCATCTTCTCTGGAACTGAGCCTCAGCTCGGCCTGAAAACACAGATGGGCGGCGGTGATGAGCCACCCTCGGCCTGCTCACGGGCTCCTCCACGGGCCCCACGCTGGCCCTGGGCAGGAGGCAGGCTTTATACCCTAGGCTGGACAGTAATGGCAAGAGATGAGACGGGACAGGGGCTCTTTCCACGATCACACATAGTATGACAGCACATTCTAGACCCAGAGAAGCTGCCTCGAGAGTCCCTCGTGGTGGCCACTCCTTATGTGGTCTCAGGTCTTAGAGTAAATCGGGGGTTTATCCCAGATCTTTATGCTCAAGTACCAAGAGAAACATCATGTCCAGGCAACACGGCCCAAGGGCGGCCTGCCTTTAGCTGAAGGATAAGCGTGGCCTGTGAGAAACAGCCCGCCCGATATGCAGAAGGGGGTGCTCACCCAGCCCCCAAGCACGAACTTGGCTGACGGGGGTTGTGGGAGGGGAGGTCTAAGTATGGGCAGGCTACGTGCACGTGTGCTGTGAGACCGGATGGGACTCAGGACAGAGGTGACACCCCAAGAAAAGGCCCTAAGCTGCACAACGCGGGCGTCTCTCTTGCCCCTGGCTGCATCCCGGTTATTTGGAAAGAGCTCATTAGATCGTGGAGATTTGGATGTTAGCTAGACTGGCAAAGGTAACACCGTATATAAAAAGCCCTGTGACATCTCTTCAAGTCTGGAAATCAGAGAATCCTAAGAGCTGAACTGTCAAAGTCCCAGTGGCTTACCAGGTCCTACTCTTACGACAAAGTCGCAGCCAGTTCAAGCCAGGTGCTCAGAGCAGACACAGCCAGGCAACCTACAGGCCAGAGCCTGGGGCGGTGGATCACCGGGAAGCGAGGCTTCTGGCCCTGGGGCCACTCCTCCTTCCCAGACGTGAATACTTCACCAGCCCCACCGAAGTCCCAAGGGCAGGACAGTCTGTTTCAATGAGCTAGTTCCTATGGCTCCTTTTTGAGTGTCAATCTAAAATCAGTATCTCAGATCTGAACAGGTTCATTTTCAACAGATGCCAAGCCCAGCATCCTGGAACGGGGGCATGAACCCCAGAAGGGGCCACTGGGCTCAATCAGCTCTGCCAGCAGACAGCATCTGCCACAGAACCCCCGAGACAGCACAGGGGCACCAGCATAAAGGTGCCCAGGATCATGAGGCCAGTTCAGACCACTGGGCACCCAGGAGAACTTCTCAGGGATTAGCTCTTACTCTGCAACTCATTACTTTCCTACTAGTGAGGTAGTGTACACTCACTTTCTGAAATGCTTTGAGCTGCTGCTTTAAAACCCACACTTTAATTGATAGGGAGCCCGGAGCATTCCTGCCGCTTTGCCCAGAGACGAGGGCCCAAGTCTCAGGGGTTGGGCTCACCAGCACCTAGAAGCCACATGTGTCCCCTCATGCTCCCCCTGCTGGTTCCGGTCCCATTCTAGATTTACAATAACTGAGCCCAAGGTCACAGGTGAAGAACTATGCTTCGGAGGACCCCCGTCCCCCAGCCTCTAGCCTCTCCCAGAGCGATCTCACAGCCCTCTGGGTTTGTGACGGTGCTGGAAGTGTAGACTCAGGTGTGCCGGTCCCCCTGACCACCTCCAGGAGGGTGCAGGCCTGCCCAGCGCTTGGGGCAATAAGAATGCCAGGAGAGGTTCCCCAACTGCCACTCACCTCGGGCTTAGAGCCTCCTTTCCTTACTCAGACCTCAGGCTGCAAATTCAGGCCGAGCCCAGACGCCATGCCAAGCCTGGCAGAGACGCCGCCTGCCCGGTCACCACTCAGAGTGGACTCCCAAAGGCCAGGCTGTGGTGTCCAGGAACCCACACTCAAAAGAAAATGCACTGGCCTTGGAATAAATTGAACCCGTGCTCCTCCTGCCTCAGGACCTGGCTACATGCCCTCCGCCCTCCCTGGAATTCTCCTGCCCTCTTCCTCGCTCACCCGCCCGAGGCGTCCCCAGAACCCCACCATGCAGCGCCCCGGCTTCTGCCCTGACAACACCCATGTATTTACACACCTCAGGAACTGTCTGCTCATTGCCAGACTCCCAACCACACAGTCAACTCTAAGAAGGTGGAAGTTCCCTTTGCTCATCTCCGAAATCCCCTGTGCCGGACTCAGAGTAAGTGCTCAAATATTTGTTGAAAAAATGACTCTCAACTCTGTAATCAAGGTGATGAACACGAACTTTAAAACCTCAGCACTTTGACACCCCTGTCACACTGGAGAACAGACTGACTGCTGTTCAAGATCCCACCCCAAAGGCACTGGAGAGTGTCCACCTCCATAGAGGTATGGCCTCAAGTCCCCTCTCCCAAGAGCCGCACCTGCTGGAGTCCAGACAAGGGAAAGGCCCAGCAGCCACAGAGTCGGCAGTCCCGCTGCAGATGGGACGGGGGGCCCAGCATAGCCAATACCCCACATACCCCGGCCCAGAATCCAGAACAGAATGGTTGAAAAATGGACCTCAGTAGCTTGGGCGCTACATTCGTGTTGCCTCCGCGGGCCAGGTGCGTGCTGGGCACGCGCCCTGGACCTGCACCGTCTTCCCTGTCCAGCCCGTCGGCCCACTGGAAGCTCCCTTTGCTTCCTGCCCAGCACCTGACTCCAGATCAGCAGCCACAGAGGATCAGAGAAGCAGCTTCACCAACACAAACCAAAGGCCATCCAGGCCCTTATTTCCGCCGGAGCCCTGCGCCCCAGCATACAGTGCTGTGGCCAATTAGAACTGGGGTGACAAGACACCTTACACGGGGAGAACGGAGGACCCCAAAGACAGAAAGAAGTGGCAAAGTTTGCACACTGTTAGAAACGTTCCACAAAAGTCGGTAAGTAGACACAGAGAAGTACGGGAAGTGTGCAGGCGTCAGTAAACCCACCCAGGAAGCCCTCTGGATGGGCTTAGGGACCATACACCCGTTGTTCAAGGCTCTCCAGGTTTTCACCTCCTCCAGAAAGCCTTCCTTCCCTGACTACCAGGGTCCTCACTGTCTGAACATGGATTTGGGTGTCCCTGTTCTCCGGGGTTTGCTTCTGGTGCGGGTGTATCCATGGACCATCCCGGCAGCTTCACCACGCTGGCCAACTCCCAGACCTGCTAACACTTGTTGAATCAAACCAACGCCGAAGTCTCCGGCACAGATGCAGTCAGGGGCCCGTTCCTCCTGACGCCTCTCCTTCCCCCGGCCCGCCGGTTGGCGTCCACCAAAGGCCAGCCCCTCTCCCACTTATGCAGTCACAGGGAGCAGCCCAGGCCCCATCCGACTTCGGTCCTGGAAGTAGAGACTTTAGCATAACAGCCCACGAGGGCCTCCATTTACAGACAAGGGGAGACGCAGACAAGGCCCCGAGAACACTAGGCAAGCTCACGGGGGTCAGGCCAAGCCCCCTCTATACCTCCAAGAGGCTCATCTGTCTCAGCCTTCCACAGGAGTGCCCTGGTGGTGACAGCCCCTCCTGGATGGGTGTGTCCCCAGGGCGGCCACAGGCCAACCCCCGCCCCAGACGGCAGCGAGCACCTCCAGAGAAGTCGTGCGTGTCCTCCCCAGCCTGCCTCCTCCCCGCTGCCCTCCTGGACAGGCGCTGGGGGTCGGAGCCCACCCCATCGCGCAGGCTCGGGCGAGGGGTCGCAAGTCGCAATGGGCGGGGACACGGCCTTCGAAGGCCCGGCCAGCGCGCCGCCCTGGCCCCGCCAGGCACAGACTAGGCCCGGTGGCCCCGCCGCGAGCCGCGGCCTCCCCGCCGCCACCAGGGCCGGCGTCGAGGGACGGCCGGGCCTCGGCCCCACGCCCGCGCCCACGCCGCACCTGCCGCGCGCGCCGCCGCCCGCCGGCCCCGCCACCCACTCACCGCGCGCGCCGGGCCGGCCGAGCCGCCGCCGGACGCCGGGGCCGGGCAGGGCCTGCGCGCCCCGCGCTACACAAAGTGACGGCCCCGGAGCTGCGCGGCGGCGGCGCGTGGGCACCGGAAGTGCCGCCGCCGGCCCCGCCCCGCCCGCGCTCACGGGGGGGCACATCCGGTCACGCGGGGCCGAGCGCAGCTCTCCGAGGGGGCGTGCGTGGAGCGAGAGGAAGCGTCCAGTGTCCGACGGTGCGTTCAGTCCTGGACCGCGGCGCTCGTGCTTACCCGCAACTCCCCACCTGGGGACCCCGGCGCCCCCCGCCCCGTGATCCCCGTCCTAACCCCTGAAGACTCCGGACCCTCAACTCGCCTCGAGACCCCGGCTCACCCCTGCAGACCCCGCCGCCCTCGAACTGCCCTGAGACCCTAACCCCATCCCCGGGGACCCCCTGCGAGGTCCCGCGGCTCTGAGCGCACCCCCTCCCCAAACTCATTCAACGATAACTTAGGGACCCTTCGAATGTCAGACCTGTGCTAGGCCCACCCAGGCCTCAGGACCCTCTCCGGGACCCATGATGGTGGAGGGAGGTGAGGGCCGCTATGGGGGCCTGGCGGGGGCATCCTCCCGGCTGCGCGGTCAGGCCTGGACGTGGTGGTGGGCGGGGCGATCCCTTGCTGGTGAGGGTCAAGCGGGACTGGAGCGGGTATATCGGTTCCCACAACTCTCCAGCCCGGCTTCCGGGTGCACTAGTGCATGTTGGGCGGGGGTGGGGTGACTTACCCAGAATCGATGAAGACGATTACTCAGGGTCAGGGGCTGGAGCAGGGACAGCTGAATAAATGCAATAAGGGCCTCGGGTTGAGAAGGGACCCTTGATCAGGACCATGGGGAGGGACCGCCCCTGGAAAGGGAGGGGTTGTCCAAGCAGAGGAAGGCAGAGTGATAGGTGGCCTTGAGCGCTGTGATAAGGTGAGGGTGGTGGACTTCACCTGGCCACCGGGAGCCCTCTTCAAAAACTGCATTCACCCACAGGGGACGCAGCTGAGGTCTGACGGTGAGCTCTTGTGCCACAGAGGATGGGGCCCCTTTCAGCCTGGCTAAAGCCCCGGTCAGGAATTGTGTGGCCTCTCTCCTTCCCACTGGTGCCATGATTCTATTCTCTGGAGCAGTGGTTCTTAACCTTTTTTGAGGTACCGAACCCACCAGTTTCATATGCGCATTCACCGAACCCTTCTTTAGTGATAAATAAAATATGATTTTTTTTTCCAAATTCAAGACATAGGTATATGTTTTTTTACTGGTGCACAAAATGAGCCGTGCATGAACATCACCTTGCTCAAGGAACAAAACCAACAAAGTACATGAACTCACAACAAATTACGGTATTACTTTATTCTGGCCTCCGTGGCAGAGGCTTTTCCGAACCCCTGAGACTGACTCATCGAACCCCTGGGGTTCCATAGAACCCAGGTTAAGAACCGCTGCTCTGGAGTGTCCCCAGCCTGATACCCTCTGTTCAAGGGAGGTTCACACCTGCCTGAAATAACACCTTATCCCCTCCAGAGCCTCAGGCTAGCTAGGCTCAAGCCCGTTGAAGGCTCAAACCTCTAACAAAGGGATTGCAGCCCCTGCCCAAAGCACCAGCTGGCCACCCTCTAGCTGAATCTTACCCCTCACAATGATTGTGTTTGACTCCTGGCGCTGTTTAAGTGTTTTAAAATTAATAACTAAGACTTAAAAAGTGAGGGTCTCTTGCCTGACCAGTGGTGGCATAATGGATAGAGCATCCACCTGGGATGCTGAGGCCCCAGGTTCGAAACCCTGAGGTCATGGACTTGAGCACAGCTCACCGGCTTGAGCGTGGGATCATCAACATAATCCCATGGTCGCTGGCTTGAAGCCCAAGGTCGCTGGCTTGAGCAAGGGGTCACTGGCTCGGCTTGAGCCCCCAATCAAGGCACATATGAGAACAAATCAACGAACAACTAAAGTGACACAACTATGAGTTGATGCTTCTCATCTCCTTTCCTATCTCTCACTAAATAAAAAAGAAAAGAAAAAAAAATGAAGGTCTCTTGTAAAAAAGACTGAAAAAGTCAGCAGAAGTTCTGCCAACAGAAAGCTCCGGGTTTGCAGGGCATCCGTCAGGGGGGGCCTGCCAAATGACCAGCCCCTGTGGATTGAGACTGGGCTGTGCCATCCTCCATCCCACTGTCCCTCCATCTCTTTTCAGGCCCGCTTCTGCATGGCACTACCTGTCTGGTCACGTGTGGGCCTCTAGGCTCTGGAATCCCGGACCCCTAGCTTAGACCCTTCCCCAGCTTTTCTCCCCAGGTGGTTGCAGTGAGAGTCTGAATGTAGAAGAACTAACTAACGTAAGCAGCGCAGTCCAGGTCAAGGGGAGCAACAGGAATGGAGGCCCCGAGAATTGCCCTGCACCTCAAGGTTCTGGGGCAGGAAAGGATGTTACCAGGCCCAGAGAGCTGGAGGAGAGGAGACGCGGCCACTGGGGGGCTGTGATTGTGAGGGAGGGGTGAGAGTGCCCCAACCCTGCTGCCCGCCCCCAGTGCTGCCCACTAGCCAAATCTATTCTCAGTGAGGAGGGCCAGGGAGCCTAGGGGGTGCTGCTGCATCCCGGGCCCAGCGCCAGGTGAAAAACAAACGAAAGGCACATAAAACAGAACCAGCAACTCCATTCCTGCCTTAGAATCCCCGACCTTGTCAGCAGGGATCCTGCGTCACCCCACCATCGCCTCAGAACTCTTCTTGGCCTGTCTCCCACCTGATACTTAACCCAAGACCAGAATTTCAAGGGCGTGGAGCCCGCCTGTCTCTCCCCACTCAACAAGCCTGCGCTCTGTGAGGTCCGGTCCCAGCCTGAATCTCCTCCCTCTGCTGACAGCCATCCTCCAGGGGCTGCTGCCTGGAGGTCCCTGTGTCCCCTCCCCTCTCTGAGGGTCTCCTCCCCACTGTCCCCAGGAGCCTCTCCTTCCTCCTGCCGTGTGACAGGCAGAGTCCCCACAGCCTGTTTCCGCCAGAATGCTGACCAATGCAGTCACACAAAGGACTCGGTCCACGACGTTCAGAGTGTCCCAGGTCAGTCAGGCATATCCCACACCTGTGAGCGAGTTGTGCTTGAGTGGACCGCCCACTACTCTGTGAGAATGAAACCTAAGCCACTTGATAGGAGCCTTAGTATCCGTGTTTATTTTAGAGTAAAAAAAAATCCCCACTCTTGTGACCAGACCAGACCCTGTTCCTTTCAGGTCCGCCCTCCACCAAACCCAGATCGGATGCTTGGATGGAGGCCTCACCAACACCCTCAGACTGGCTTCTGCAGATGATCCTCCCTCCTCTGGGCCCCATTTCACCTTTGTGCCTACTCAGGGCAGTGCTAGGCTGTCCCAAATGGGCCACGCTTGAGCCTCCCATGTCCTAAAGTCACCTGGCCTTGACCCTTCCAGCTGCCTAAGTCTTTCGCCTCCCCTAGGCTCCATCTTGCAGTGACATTCCTGAAAGCGCCACATACATGGCCCTGCTGCATGGGCTCCTCACAGTCCCAGACAAGTTCTGACCATTGGTCCTCTCTGGACACCCCTTCCTGTGGGTTCCCTGGTCTTCAACAGAATTCTCACTTCCTTTTAGGCTCCCAGCTTGATTCCTGCTTTTCCTTCTTGATTCCTGCTTTTCCTTCCTCTCCAGGGAATTCTTGATCCGGGCGTGTGTTCCCGGTTACACTCAGCCCCTAGGCCTTGCACACCACGTGAGTGTGGCCACTGTGCTCAAAGCAGGGGCTCTCTGAAGTGCTCAGCCCCCCCACCCCATGAAACCCTGCTGGGGGCGGAAAGTGTGAGAGCTGGTGGGTTTCCCAGGGCAACGGTGGGAGACTAGTCAGCAGGGGTGGGGGCAGCCAAGAGCAACATTGAGAAGGCCTGCAGGGCTTACCGCATTCCCAGGACAGCCTGTGTGTGGGGCCAGACACTGGAGTCCAGATTCAGTGAAGGTGCTGACCCCACCCACAGGGAGATGGCAGGTGGAGCCATCTGAATTGACTGGGGTGGGGGTGAGGAGGCTCTCAGAACTCAAAATGACAATCCTGCCCGGTGGTGACAGAGAACCCCTTGATAGCAGTTATAAACGTAAGCAAGGCGTTGGCATTCTATGTTTGAGTAATTGGGAGTTGGGAGAGGGTCTGATAGCGTTTTTGACATGCGGGACTGGGAGTTCGTTGTGCCCAAGTCTTGCCAATTGCCTGCCTCTTCCAAGGGCAGCTGCTGGGCTGGGAACCAGAACCTCAGAGGAAGGGTCCAGTCCCACTCAAGGCCTCTGCCAACATGAGGTGGCCCTGGGTGAGAGGGAGGGTGAGTGGGCCTGTATAAGGGGGCTGCTGGTGCACCCTCCGCCAAGCTGCTTAGGAGCCTGAAGGAGAGAGGGGACAGGTGGCTGGTGGTATGTCTCAGGGGCAGGGCCTGCCTGGGCCTGTGTACCCCAAAAGAGAAGGGAGCAGAAAGAACAGAAAGACAGACCCAACCTGGACCCTGACACTTGGCCCAGCCAGTGACTGGCCTGTTAGCAGCTCTTTTCCCTGGGGGGTGCTGGGAAGGGACTGGCAGAGGGGGACTGGGTGGAAACCCCTCCCAGGCACAGAGTGAGCCTCAGTTTGAGCTCCTCCTACACGGTGACACCAGGGCCGATCTGGGGGTGGGGAGAGCAGTGAAGGAGAAGGACCTGGAGGAGGGAAAATCTCAAGTGTGTGGTACAGACTGAGAGCCACAGGGCAGGAGAAAAGCAGAGGGGAAGAGAGGTCCCTACATTTTCATTGGGACAGGTGACATTTCAGCCACACCTGAAGGACAGCTGGAGACTGGCAGGCAGCGGGCCGGGGGAGACCTGGCCTGAGCAAGAGCCGGCAGGTAGGGTGTTTGGGGCAAGTCTGGGAGGCCGGGGTCATCTCATGGCTGGAGTCTCACACCTCTGGTTCCGTTGATCTTGACACCATTGTGAAGGATGCTGCCCATCATCCTTCCAGAGGAAGCTGCTCCCTGCCCCTTGCAGATGTCCGCACCTGCCCAGGCCTTGAGTCCATCCCAGCCTCCTGCCTGGCAGCGCAGGGCAGGCTGGGAGAGCGTGGCCATCTGGGGCTAGGGATTGCCAGAAAGAACAAAGGAGGCACAGGCAGAGATGACAGAAGCATCCACCAAAGAGGGACGGAGGGTCAAGTCCAGACCCCCAGACTCCCGCAGTGAAGCGGAGAGAACCAGGCAGGGGCAGGGTGTAGGCCACAGAGAGGAGGGGATATGACAGATTGTCTCTTTGACCAAATTTTAGTCAGAGCCTCATCTCAATTAGGCCCCCATGTCTGGGCTTCTGTGTCTGTCTTTGCAACACCCAGTTTTAGCAAAAATCCTGTCGAGTGGGTTCAGCCAGAATCCCCACCCTGGGTATCTGATCACCTTTCATATTTGACCCAAGTCCTCACCCCACCGTCCCCCAGACAGTGACTGATCGTCCCAGCCTGCCTTCAGCAAGAATCCTGTCAGGTCTGTTTCACCAGAATCCCCGCTTCCCCTCTCCTCCTAGTACCCACCGCCCCCCTCCACACACACACCTGCTCCTTGGCTGTAAATCCCCACTTGTCCTTACCAAGCTCAGAATTGAGTCCATTTCTATCCCGAGGTCTTTCCCCATATTTCATTATTAGGTCCCGAATAAAATGTTTTTACCACCTTAACTACTGTCTAGCTTTGGACCTCTTCAACAATGGCACTTCTGCTCTTTCCCCAAGCTGGGCACATGGGGGCTGGGTGGGGACACCAGTCCTCACCCCTATGTGCCAGGTTCTTTGCCAGCCTCCTACCCCATGTAAGAGCTCAGGAGGAGCCCAGGAGAGCTTCCTATAGGAGGAGAGAGCTGAAAGCAGAATGGAGTGAGCTCTGTCCGGCTAGCAGACCAGGCCCTGAAGGTAGCACACACCTGCTGGTGGTCTGTGCAGGGGGGGACACCCCCAACAAAGATGTCCTGGACCTCAGAGCCCTACATGCACCCTGAGGCCTTGTGCCTCCCACATATCTGTGCCCCTGTTGCTGAGCCACAGGAAGGCTGACACAGAGAATGGGCTTCATGACAATGACTGGGTGGGCTGACAGCCTCCTCATCCCCAGCCCCCACCACCTCTACCACAGAGGGCAGAGCAGAAACTAGACAGATGCCCAGGGAACTCTTACTTCATGAATACATTTTTGTATGCCTCCCAAAACTCTTTATGGATACCTAACAGTGACATAGAAGTTGTCGTAATTGGATGGGATTGTTTCAAAGCTTGTACTCAGGAGATGCCAAACCCGCCTCCTCAAGCATCTACCCTCCAGTCCCCATCTCTCCCAGGATGGTCTCCCTGAACAAGCCCAACGCCAGCCAAGGGTCTCAAGCCATTAGGAAGGGACTGGGTAAGGAGCACCGTGTATGAACGTGCGTATTAAGTTCCCGTCTTCTGGAGCAACCAGGAAAACGTTCCGCAGGAACCATCTTCACAGGTGAAAACACAGACAGGACAGTGTGTTTTTTCATTTAAGTTTATTTTTCATCTTTTTGTTTCTCACTTACCAACACATTTGTAAAATGTAGCAGGTTGTGTTAGTAAAGGAGAAGCAGGGAGGAAAGAGACGCGCAGGGCCTAGGTAGCCCCGCGCGTGCGCGCACGTGGGAGGTCAGGAGCAGGAAGTACTGGAGAACAGGGGGGCGGGCAACGTCCTCCACCCGCCTGCCTTCCCACCGCCATCAGCCACCCCTAGATGATTGTGCAAATACAAAGAGCATTTCTGATGCCTCCATTGCTTGTTCCCAACGTTCTACCGCTGACCCTCCCACGTAGCCCGGCCCAAGAGAACCCTGCCCCAAGTCTCCAGGGCACAGCTCCATAGTCTCAGTTGCTGGGCAATCACCCGAGAAGCCTGGGGCTGGAGGGGTGAAGGCGAGGGGGGATATCCCGAAGCTCCTTCCACTGCGATCACTCCCTTGGACCTTGGACAGTACTCCCAGAGTGCCACAGATTTCTAATTCAAGAAGACTTGGGAACACTGCAGCAGAAGTCTTCAAGCCTGCCTCCCACGCTTGTCAGGGCTCCGGGTGACCCTGGGGGGAAAGTTTTACCTTCCACCCAGGGCAAGACTTCCTGGCACTTGCACATTGACCCAGTGGACCCTCTGATCCTGTGTTTATGAACACAAACATTTCAATCACGAGTATAGTCACCTTGAAGAATTTTCAGTCGAGAAAGTATTTTCAGGGCAAATGCCACTGAGGACAGTTTAATGCCTGATCAGTTTCCTACGTAGTGCAGATGCGTCGCCTCTTCCCCCATTTTCCTTGAAATAGTTCTCAGCAGGATCAAATCCTTTTCCTGTGCGTTTGTTTTACCAGGTCTATTTTGGTTCCCTGGCTAGTGTTCGATCCTTCCGCAATGTCACCAACTGTCCCATCTGTCATTGGAAGTTTTCTCGGGTGGCCCTCATTTCTAGCTACTCCAGTTTGCCCCGGGGAGGCGCTTTGGCGGACTTCTCATCAAGTGGTACCCAGTAACGAATGTGTACCATGTGCTGTTTGTACTGATGTGCAACATCTGGGCTGCTCCGGGCCACACCGGGTTTTCTCTCGCGAAGTGTTTCTGAGCGTGAATGTCCCACTCCAGAGGTGACGGAAGTCTATATTCCCAGAGAAAATTTCAGGATGTCTGAAAAGACCACAGAGTTGGGTCAAGACGTCCCCGCAGGCGCAGTGCCTACCAAATCAGAGGAGCCGGTCCCCTGCTTGTCACGGAGCCTGCTCGGGGCGTGGTTGCCCCGCCGAGGCCGCGCGCGGACCGCGGAGCAGACCCAGGCCCCGGGAGCGGCCGGCCCCGTGCAGCTGGCGCTCGTGGCGGCGGATCTGCACCTTGTGGCGGAAGCGCTCGCCGCAGTCCTCGCAGACGAAGGGCTGCTCGCCCGAGTGGGTGCGCCGATGGCGCAGCAGGTTGGACGAGACACTGAAGCGCTTTCCGCAGTCCCCGCAGGCGTAGGGCCGCTCGCCCGTGTGCGTGCGCTGGTGCTGCACGAGCGCCGAGCTCTCGCTGAAGCGCTTGGCGCAATAGGAGCAGGCGTAGGGCTTCTCGCCCGTGTGGATGCGCTGGTGCGTCACCAGGTTCGAGTGCTGCGAGAAGCCCTTGCCGCACTCACCGCAGCGGTGTGGCCGCTCGCCCGTGTGCGTGGCCTGGTGCCGCACCAGGTCGGTACTGCGGCTGAAGCCCTTGCCACACTCTCCGCAGATGGTCGGCCGGTCCCGCGCGCGCCGCCGTCGCCGCTGCCGGGCTGGCGTCAGGGCCGCGCTGCCGGCGGGGCCTGAAATGGGCACCACCGCTGGCGGGGCCACGGCCGGCAGTACCATGAGCTCCTGCAGCACTACGTAGCCCGGGGGGGCCATCATGACCGCCGCTGTGGCCCCCGGTCCTGAGGCGCCACCGGCCCCCGCGGCGGGCACCAGCTCCAGCTGCAGCTCTGGCTGCACAGGGGTCAGCTCCAGCTGGACCTCCTGCTGCTGGGCCCCCAGATCCACTGGGGTCAGTTCCAGTTGGACCTCCTGTTGCTGCTCCAGCTGTTGCTGCTGCTGCTCCAGCTGCTGCTCCAGCTGCTGCAGCTGCTCCTGCAGTTTAAGCTGCAACTGCCGCTGTTCCTGTTGTCTCTCCAGCTCCTGCTGCCGCTGGAGCTCCTGCCGCTGCTGTTCTAGGTCCTGCTCCGAGCTCAGGTCCACTGGCATGAGCTCCAGCTCCACCTCCTCCTCCTCCTCCAGCTCCAATGGCCGCGGCTGCAGCTGCTGCTGGTGTACCCGTTCTTGCTGCTGCTGTAACTGCTCTTGCTGCTGTTGTAACTGTTGCTGCTGTTGTAACTGTTTTTGCTTCTGCTGCTCCTGTTGTTCCTGCTGTTGCTGCTGCTGTAACAGTTCCTGCTGTTGTAACAGTTCCTGCTGTTGCAGCTGTTGCTGCTGTGGTTGCAGCTGTTCCTGCTGTTGTAACAGTCCCTGCTGTTGCAGCTGCTGCTGCTGTGGTTGCAGCTGTCCCTGCTGTTGCTCCAGCCACTGTTGCTCTTGCACTTGCTGTGCCTGTAACTCTCCCTGCTGTTGCATGGGCTGCAGTTGCGGCTTTGGTTGCTCATGTTGCACAGACTGGGGTTCTTCCTGTACTTCCTGCTGTTGGTGAGGCAGCTGCTGTTGCTCTTGCACTTGCTGTTCTTGCACTTGTTGCATTAGTGGCAGTCGTGGTTTCAGCTGCTGATGTTGTTGCCAGGGCTGCTGTTTTCCCTGTAGCTCCTGCTGTTGTTGAGGCAGCTCTTGTCCATCTTGCTGCTGCTGCCGCCACCGCCGTTCTGGCTGATGTCCTGGGAGCTGGTTTTGTAGCTGCTGCTGTTGCAGCTGTTCCTGCTGTGGCTGTTGTTGCGACTCTGGCTGCTGTTCCAGCTGCCGCAGTTGTACCTCCTGCTCTCCTGGCTGGGTTTCCTCAGCGCTCTCCCTGGCCCCCTGGAGGGCTGAGATTGCTGGCCGTGGGGGGCTGCTGCTCCTCTCCTGAGCCTCTTCTTCCGGACTCTCGCTCCCACCGCTGCCACCTAGAGTGGACATGGCCAAAAGCCAGGAGAGAAAGATCTACCGGCGGCTCCCCCGTCGGGCCCTCAGGACCTCCCGCATGTACAGCCGCTCTAGGAGACACGACTGAGAGCTCTCAGCAGGGACCCGAAAACACGGGATCAGCAGACAAGGGCAGAATGGCAGAAACGGAGATGCCCAGAGGTATGGGGTTGGCTTAGAAATGTGCCCCAAACACTGCTGCTGCTCATGTCACTCTGGACCTCAGCTCCCTGGCCCCTTCTCTGGGCTGTTCCCAACACATGCTTAGAGCTTAGCAATGACACCAGCATGGGCCTGGGCTCCCCCAAAACCATTTCCTGAGAAGTCTCTTTTGCCTAGTCACCATCCAGTGGGAATCAGTGAACCAGACATTCCAAGCTACAAGCCCATGCTACACTCTGACCTCAGTTAGCTTCACACCTTAAAATAAGTGAAACCTGCTTCCTCTGTCAATAAGAATTTCTGTAGAGCTGTCTGGACATGTTACCACAAGTGGTTTCTACAAGTCGCCCAAGTTTCAGAGAGAACACGGGGTCTCTAGTGGGAAGCCCTCAGTTCAGAGGACTCTACCGTATCCTCAACCCTACCAGTTAGCATCTGTCCAACCTCCTGCAGGCTCAGCACCTGCCTTGTCTATAAAACAGCTTAACAATAACCACTCTGCTAGCTTCTGAGCAAAGCAGCCCTGGCACAACCCTTAGAATCTGGTAGATGCTGGAAGAGTCCCTCCCCTGTGGGTGAGGAATTAGTTTTCAAACTAACAAACAGTTTGGAAATGCCAAGAATACAACTAGCTCCATCTGAAACAGCCCAAGGACGGGAAGTGTTGGAGATGGTTATTTTGGAATGGAAAGAACTAACTCTAAGTCCCTCGTGAACATGTCCGCTGGCCAATTTCTTGACCTCTGGGAACCTGCGTTTCTTCGTCTACAAGGGACAAATCCTTCCAGGAGACCCTAAGAACTGAAGAAGATAAATGCACAGTCCCAGCATGGTGCAGGCGTAGAGGAAGCCCCGCTAACAGGGGCTAAGGGTCACCTTCTGCACAGCATCCACAGGCAGTATCTCTCCTGGAGATTCACTACAAGGTTAGCAGAAACGCTAATAGGCGTTCTGCACCCCCAGGTCTGATGTCAACATCAGTTCTTCCTACAGCATCGTATTTGTAATTTTACAATGAAAAGCAGAGGTATGGCTTTTTGCTCTCTGATTCCTTTTCCAGGAATATATTGATTTCATGAAATCAAGGGATATCTACATGGAAATTGTTTCCTTTTAGAAAACAATTCCTAATAATCAGGAGTCTGCCCTTACGGACAGCGAGCTGCCCACTCCCCCATCCGGCCCCTCGCTCCACCATGGCCGGCCTGAGGCTGTGCCAAAGGGTTGTCGCTGGGGGCCTGAGGACTGTCTCCTAGTTTTGGAAGTCAGAGGCCCCCCAGCCCCTCACCTGAGAGGGTGTCAGGCCCTGGGCCCCCATCTTCAAGACACCGAAGCTCCAGCACAAAGGTCTCAGTCGCCGGCCCCAGCTCCATCCTGGCGGTCAGACCAAGATTCCAGGGAGCCGGCTGTGCTGAGAGGAAGGAAGACGGGAGTGGTGCTGTGAGCCCCAGCCCATGGCCCTGACTTCCAGGGGATCCCCAAATCTGCCTCGGACCCCCCAAGAGCAGGCAGCTGCACCCCTGTCGGAAAGAAGGGCAGAGCAGTCCCCGGCTGGGAAAGGGAGGAGTGAGGGCATCCTGGAGGCCCAGCTCCCAGGCACAGAAATAGTTTCCCGTGTCCTGACTTTTTGCAGGGCCCCCATTCAGCCCCATGCCAAAGGGCAGCCCCGCAGCGAGAGGACTGGGGGGAACGGGACCCTCACTAGGATGGAGGGGCTGGTGTCCCTGATGGACATCTGGGAAGTCTACAGAGAAGAGATGCGTCCATCTCAGGTTCCCCTGCCCTGTTCAAAGCACTGACAAGACCGTTCACTCTCTGGTCTTCTGCCTCCCAAACTGGGGGAGCATCTAGCTTTCCCAGACAAACAGCAAGCAAGGCCACCACGTGTGTGCTGGTGCCAGCTCAGCTCTGGGGGAAGGCAGGCTTCCAGAGCACGACACCCCATGTAACACGCCAGCTGCTGGCCTGGCCCAGTGCCCGGGAGCTCTGAGGTCTGGAGGGCTCCCAGCCTGTCCGTGTGTGCCCTGGCCTCCACATAAGTGTCCCCATGTCCGGTCCTCCCTCCCCTCCTAACAGGAGGACTCCAGGTCCTTCTAGCCTTTTAGAACCCGGTTCAGAACCTCTTAAGGGAAGCGTCCAGGGTTGCCTAGATCTCCTCCCACTGGCCTCACCTGGTCCAGCATTCCCTCCTTCTCACCGCAGCCTCCGCACTAGGGGAGTGTGGTCAGCGGGGACTGGACCGGGAAGGTCGGAGCCTTCAGCCAGCTCCTTCTTGAAGCGTCTCCATCCAGAAGGCGCCAGGGAGGCGTTAGGCCACCCGGGCGCCTTTCTGGGCACTCGGGAGGGTCTGCCGCTGTCAGGGCTGCCGAGGTCGCCCTAGGCCAAAGAAGGGACAGAGCTGAATTCGCGAGTAGAAGTTGGGGTCGATTCCCTCGAGCGGGGGCGGGGAGAAGGCAGAGACCCAATCCAGCGCCGGGCTCAGAGCTGGCTCTGCGGGATCAGCGCGCGCGCCAAGGGCTCCAGGGATGGCCAGGCTGGGTAGCCCGGGCTGTGGCCAGCAGGGGCTGGGCGACACCGCTCTCGGCTCAGTCCGGAGAAGTCTGGGTCTGACTGGGGTCCGCCGGCGGCCACAGGTGCCTGGAGCCCGTGGGCCTCGGGCGGGGGGCGGGCGGCGCGGCCGGGCGGGGGTCCCCGTTAGCTCGCTCGCTCGCCCGCCCGCCCGAGCGTGCGTCCGGCCAGCCTGCGTCGGGTCGGGCAGTGGCGGGGCCGAGGCGGGGGCCGGCACAGGAAGTACCCCCGGCATCCGCATCCTGTCCCCCGCCCGCCCTCCGCGCGCCCCCCGCGCCCCTGCGCCCGGGCTGCCGCCGCCGCCGCCGCCACTCTAGGAAGCCGCAAGCTCGGTGGGCTTAACCCTTCTCGGCCCGGCCTTTCCCCCGCGGCGCGGGGTGCCAGGCGGGGTACCTGTGGTGCGGGGAACAGTGCGCTCTGCCGCATCCCCGGGTGCGCGCGTCTGCGCGCAGGGCTCGGCGACCTGGACAGTCCACCGCTGTCGCGGGAGGCTCCCAGGCGCAGGGAGCCCCTGGCCTGGGTACGAGTTGTGGTCAATTAGCTCTCAATTGGATGACAGTGAGCTAATGAGGCCGCATTCCAGGCCCAGCAGGCTCTGAAGGGGCTTTCTCCCTCCACACCACGGATCCCTCCTCTTGGATCCCGGGATGCGAAGGCAGGCCTGCCTGGCGGCGAGTTTGTGCCAGCCGCACAGTGGGCTGGGAAAAGACCAAAGGGGGCCATCCGGGCCACCCTCGTTAACTGGAGAGCTAAGCTCGCCCCTCTCCAGACCCCTTGCTTTTTTCCACTGTGCCCAGGGCCCGGTAGTCAAGACCCCCTCCTCCGCCCTTCCCTCTGCCCTCCCAAGGGCCCTGCTCCCCGGAGGCCCCAAGCTGCTTCCTGCCTGCGTCATGGCTCTCCTCCCGGAGGCCTTACCTGGCCGGCTCCGTCGGTATCCCATCACTTTGCTGTACTGCCCTCGGTCAGACCTTTCTAATCCAGAGACTTCTCATTAAAATCGGGATACTCAGATTCTCGGGGGGGGGGGTACCCAAAGATCTAGGATGGAGAGCTGCTCCTGGGGTGGAGTGTGGGAATGCCTCACGGTGGAGGGGGGGTAATAAGAGCCGTCAAGTGGTCACAGCCCCCTCCCCCGCTGACACACGTGTTGCCTCCTTGTTCCACCTTTTGACTCTTCCTGACCTCACAGGCACTGGAGTGTGGGGCTGCCCTCCGGCCCTTTCTGAAAGGCCTGCACTCTGTGGTGACCTCAGCAGCAGAGCAGGAGCTTTGGAGAGGAGAGGGCTCATCTGCCTCGCGGGGAAAGGGGGATGCGGATCCGGGCAGCAACAAGAACTTAGCTTTGGAGGTAGAAAAATCCAGGGTCACGGGGCTCCTTCCAGCCACGTAACCGAGGAAAATTATGGTCCGTGTATGGGATGGGGACAGCACTATGGCAGCCAGGAAGCCAGGAGCTTAAGGATAAGTGAGCATCTCCCTCCTGCTTGCTGCAGGTGTGTACCTTCCTCGCCCTGGGAGAGCTGTAAGCAGAGCTCTCCTGTCTGCGTCCCCCTCTGCTCGCCCTCCTTCCCCCTCTCCAACCTGGCCTCCACCCCATCCCTCCGCTGGGCAGCTCCTTCATTGTCACCAGTGACCTCCATGTCACTAAGCCCTTCATCATCCTATACCTCTAGGCAGCATCAGACACTTCTCTGGCAGCTGCCACGAGTTCCAGAATGCCTTTGGTTCCCCTCCCTCCTGGTCAGCCCCCTCGCTGACACCTGTGCCGGTCCTGCTTCGCCCACTAGGCTGCCTGATCACCTTCTCAGGATGCATGTCGCAGTAAGGTGTCTTCTGAAACCTCAAGTTTCCCTGGGACTCTCTCCTGCCCAGACCTGGACACTGAACTCAGACAACAGCCACCCTCTCCCTCTTTTTCCCTTTAGTGTTTCTCCTCCCAAGGTAACCCAATACTGTTATGTGACTTTAGCAGCAACGAGAATAGCTCCTCACTTCTGAGTCCCTCCTATTTCTTCTGGTAAGTCCTGCAGCATTTCTAAAGAACTTGCTGATGATACCGTGCTAATGACGCTATCTATCACTTGGTTTTCCTTTGTGGGGTAGTACCTATTGGCATCGCACTCGGAAAGATGCGGAGAGATGCCAGAGGGAAGTTTGGGGCTTCAGGAATTGAAGAAAAAGCAACAGAAATGATGAATATATGCATAAATGTAACACTTTTTCTCCTCTTAAGTTCTTTAAATATGTATCATCTTGGAAGGTAAATGTTATGACATTACCTGGGGATCCTCAGTGTATCAGATGGAACAACGTGACAACAGTAACATGAAAGGGAGAGGGTGCAAATTGTAAGGCTTAGAGACTACTTGAAGCCTTAAATTATCAAGTCTAAGTAGACTGCTAAGTTAGGAATGTATCATGATTCCTAGAGAAACACACAAAACAACAAACCGCATTCCAAAAACACAAAACAAAACCACACAATAGAACTAAAGCATCAAAAGGTAAAATAAAGCAGAATACTAAAACTAAAGAGTTGAAATTAGTGAAAATAGTGGAACTCCACAAGTCCACCCTTTCATAAAGGCTACAGTGTTAAACATTTCTATACTTTATTTCCTAATCTGATTACAAAGTTAATACTGAATGTTGCAAACATTTTAAATGTCCTTACTGGACAACTATTCACAGGCTCACTGTCCTATGCTCTGTCAGCCCTACTAGAAATAGAAGGCAAGCCTTTAACATGACCATAAAAAATGTAGTTGCCACATTTAGAAGAGTAAAAGAAAATAGGTGAATTTAATTTTAGCAATATATTTTGTTTAACCCAATATATCCAAAATAGTATCATTTCCATTCTTCTGTTATTTCTACTAATATTTCTCTCACCTCCTTTTCTTTTTTTAACCATTTAAAAAAATTTTTTTTTAATTATTATTTTTTTTAATTTATTCATTTTAGAGGAGACAGAGCCAGAGAAAGAGAGAGAGAGAGAGAGAGAAGGGGGAGGAGCAGGAAGCATCAACTCCCCTATGTGCCTTGACCAGACCAGTGCAGGGTTTTGAACTGGCGACCTCAGTGTTCCCAGGTCGACGCTTTATCCACTGCGCCACCACAGGTCAGGCAGCTTCATTCTTTTTTGTTAAGTAATAGTTTTGTTAAGTAATAGTTTTTCGTTGCCATTGTGACACCATAGTTGTTCATTGATTGCTTTCTCACACGTGCCTTGATCGCAGGCCTTCAGCAGACTGAGTCACCCCTTTGCTGGAGCCAGCGACCTTGGGTCCAAGCTGGTGAGCTTTTGCTCAAGCCAGATGGGCCCACGCTCAAGCTGGCGAGCTCGGGGTCTCGAACCTGGGTCTTCCGCATCCCAGTCCGACACTCTATCCACTGCGCCACCACCTGATCAGGCTGTACTTTGCCATTGATCTAGAAGTATGATCCTAGATAAAGGGCCGATGCACATGTAATTTTGCTAAATGTTGCCAAATTTCTTTCCAAAGGATCCGTACCATTTTGTACCTCCACCAGCTCCACTGAGTTAAGCGGGTCACTCTGCATCTTAATTGTAGAAGTCCCATCTGGTACATCTCCCGATCTGCTAGGTAATGCATTCCCCCTCTCCCCCGAGGGTCTTTCACCTCTTTTTTATTCCTTTAAACAGAGTAAGCGTGTGTTAGTCTGACCTGACGGCCCCGACTGGGATTTCCTGAACCTGTTTCTGCCGTCAGTGGCATCAGCTGCTTCCCTCTCAGGGCACCTTGTACTTTTTTCACTGTGCGTGGGTCACTGTCCTCAAACAATCGTTTGTGGACTCTTTTTTTTTTTTTTTTAATATCTTGTATTTGCTGATCTTTTTAAAGCAGAATGTCACGAGTACACTTCCATTCACAAATCTTGCTCTATCTTGCTCTGAGTTAGTTTCAGACGGCTTTACAACACGCCAAGTCAGCTTATATTTTTGCTATTCTAAACAGCACTTTTCTTTGGAAGCGAGCCCTACAGCTAGTTACTGCCACCAAGTAGGTTTGGCTCAGCATACTAACTTCTAGAGGCCATCCATGCAGTTGATAGGTATGGGGATGGAAGGTCCAAACAGCAGATCCTAGGGGATGCGGGTTATTCTAACCACGTATGTGTACCTCAGGACACTTCAGTGACAAAGGCTCTGTCTACCTAGGAATCCACTTGAGAGCTAAACACTTTAGACCACAACACTAACGTTAGGTTACACAACAAAACCCTCCTTCTGTTACAATAAGCCACTGGGAAACTAGAGAAACTAGCTCTTCAGGGCCGACGTGCCAGGGCATCGTACACTCAGAAGTGGAAAGAGACCTTATTCTTTCCCTAAGTAGTTGCCATGCCATACAGATTTTTTAAATGTTAACAAAAATAAAGAAGAAAGTCCTTGAAAATGTATCATCCAAGGGAATGAAGGCGAGGAGCCCCGGGCGAGCCTAGTCCCCCTCCTCCATGCGCGAGGTGTCGTCGTCCCCTTCCGGGGGCGGCATCGCTTCCGTCACAGCAGCGCGGCTCTCCTCCGCCGCGGGGTCGCCCTCCTCGGTACCAAGCCCGAGTTTGATCATCCTGTAGATCCGGTGGGCGTGTGTCTGGGGGTCCTGCAGACTGAAGCCCGACGACAAGAGGGCAGTCTCGTAGAGAAGGGTGACCAGGTCCTTCACAGACTTGTTCTTGTCTGCCTCCGCCTTCTGCCTCAAGGTCTCCATGATGGAATGATCCGGGTTTATCTCCAGGTGCTTCTTTGCTGCCATGTAGCCCATTGTGGAGTTGTCTCTCGGGGCTTGAGCCTTCATGATTCTTTCCCTGTTTGCCGTCCAGCCGTATGTGCTTGCGACAATGCAGCATGGGGATGTCACCAATCTGTTTGACACGGCCACCTTTTCTACTTTTTTCTCTAAGATGTCCTTCATAATTTTGCAAAGGTTTTCAAACTTGGTTTTTTTCTTGTTTCTTTTTTTCTTCTTCATCTTCCGGAAGTTCCAAGCCCTCTTTGGTGACTGACACTAAAGTCTTCCCCTCGAACTCCTTCGGCTGCTGCACACAGTACTCGTCGATAGGCTGGATCGTGTAGATCACTTCCCGGCCGTGCTTCCGAAGCCGCTCCACAAAGGCCGAGTTAGCCACCTGGTCCTCGGTCGCCCCTGTGATGTAGTAGATGTGTTTCTGGTTCTCCTTCATTCTGGTGCAATAGTCCTTGAGGGAAACCATCTCATCACCAGAAGCAGATGTGTAGTATCTCAGCAGCTCTGAGAGCTTCTTCTGATCTTGACAGTCCTCGTGTATTCCCAGCTTAATGTTTTTAAAAAACTGCTCATAAAACTTTTTGTAGTTCTCCTTATCTTCTGCCAGTTCAGTGAACAGTTCCAAGCATTTTTTTTTACCAAATTTTTCCTGATAACTTTCAAAATTTTGCTTTGTTGCAACATCCATGATGAAAACTCTGCGAACGTACAACTTAATTAATGTTGTTCTTTTTCTTCCTATTTTCAAAGAGGTCGAATGGAGCACGTCTTGGGACAAAAAGGAAGAGCTCTGATTTCCAACTGTCCTTCAACTGAAAAATGCTTCACTGCTAAGTGATCCTCCCAGTCGTTGGTCAAGCTCTTGTAGAACTTCCCCGTATTCCTCATTAGTGATGTCGTCAGGATTTCCGGTCCACATTGGCTTTGTTTTGTTCAATTCTTCTTGATCGATATACTTCTCTTTGATCTTCTTCTTCTTCTTCTTCTTCTTCTTGTCACCATCCTTCTTTTCTTCTTCCTCTTCGTCAGAACCAACATCTTGGATTTCAGGTTTGTCGTCAGATTCCTTTTCTTCTTTTTCTTTCTCTTCCTCTTTCTCCTCCTTTTCTTCAGCCTCATCATCACTGTACTTCCTTATCACGTTCCTTCTCCACAAAAAGAGTGATGGGGTAGCCAATGAACTGAGAGTGTTTCTTCACGATCTCCTTGATCCTTCTCTCCTCCAAGTACTCAGTCTGATCCTCCTTCAGGTGCAGGATGACCTTAGTTCCACGACCCATGGGTTCTCCTGTGTCAGTCCGAACTGTGAACGATCCTCCTGCAGAAGACTCCCAGGCATACTGCTCATCGTCATTATGTTTGGTGATGACCGTCACCTTTTCAGCAACCAAATAGGCCGAGTAAAGCCCGACACCAAACTGGCCAATCAGAGAGACATCAGCACCAGCCTGCAAAGCTTCCATGAACGCTTTGGTCCCAGACTTGGCGATGGTACCCAGGTTATTGATCAAATCGGTCTTGGTCATTCCAATTCCAGTATCCACAATAGTGAGGGTACGATCTTGTTTGTTTGGAATGAGATTAATGTGTAGCTCTCTCCCAGAGTCTAGTTTACTGGGATCCGTCAAGCTTTCATATCTGATTTTATCCAGAGCATCTGACGAATTTGAGATCAGCTCCCTCAGAAAGATTTCCTTATTCGAGTAAAAAGTGTTGATGATCAGTGACATCAACTGGGCGATCTCCGCCTGGAAGGCAAACGTCTCCACCTCCTCCTCCTCCATCGGCTGGTCGCGGGCCTGGGTGTCCTCGGGCATCTTGGCTAAGCGACGGCTCGAACTCCGCAGCAACACAGCACCAGGTCACAGCAGCAACTCTCGTTTGTGGACTCTCTGAGGCCGAGGACAAATGCCTTCTTTCCAGAGGACGTGCCTTTGCTCGTCCAGGTGCGTGGGAGGACTACAAATCTACGGAATCACCGTGCACGGAGCTCGCAAGGGGAGGTGCCCTGGGGTGACCCGTGCTGTCATCTGGGTAAGAACCAGCTCCTGCTCTGTGCGGTTCTTACTGAGGGGGTGGCCCTCGGGGCTCCAGCAAAATGGAGAGGGTCTCTTGAGTAGACCCCCACCCTGAGCCTGAATCCCTCAGGCCCTCAGGGCAAAAGTACCTGACTCTAGGTTGCTGCTTCCCCAGCGTCTGACCTGGAAGTTCTTTACAACCTGTCAGCAAAGAGGTTCTAAAATGCACTTAAAAAAAACAAACAAACAACTTTTAATTGTACAAGTAAACACGTGAGTATAGCATCCTTCTGTAAAAGTCAAACACAGGCGGTCTTGGCTAATATGTATGCCAAGGGGGGCTTCTCTTATAGTTTCCAGGGGCAATGGAGTCTTGTCGCCTTTTATCACGACTCAGAATGGACTGGGCTCCTAACTGAAAGTTTCAAAACGAAATGGAAACTTTAAAAGCATTGCGATAACACCGGGTGCCCTTGGGCCAGGGTCCCATTTCCAGTACCTCTTCCAGAGGCTTCCACGGTTCCCGCTTTGGTGCGCGTTCTTTCTAATGTGTTTATATACACACCCACGCACCCGTGGGCAAGCTGTAGTAACTCCGTGTCTGGTTTGCTTTCCACACGTGATATTACACTCTCTTGAACGCCGTGCAAGTTTTCCACATAGTGGAAGCCCGAGGATCAAACGCCGGGAAGCCTACCGGGTCGACTCTGGTTAGTGAACATGTTCAGGTTAGCCCAAGCGCTGTTGCGAGGCGTTTTGTTTGTTTTTGATTTTTGAGGACATAGCCTCAGAAATGGGGAGGGAAAAGAGCACATGAGAGCAGGACTTGAACTTACACAAATGCCGAGAAAGCCTCTTACCATTATTTCCCATTCTCTGTCACCCTCTTGACGTCTTACACCAAGCGTGTTTTTCTTTTTTAATTCAGAAAAGACAGCATAAAAAAAATATATATATATATATATATATTTCCATCTTTTCTTGAAAACCCAGAATTCCTGGCGGCATTCACCTGGGTCCGGGCGTGCAGGTAGAGCTACCCTCAGCTCCAGGGGCTCTCCGGTTTAGCTGGTTCCAGCGACCCCTGGTGCCCAGTTCCCGGAGCTTCACCCATTGACATGATCTGCCTGAACGTCAGTGGGCCACGTTTTATTGATTTTTACTCATGTAAAAGTCAATAAAATAAACATTTTAAAAAGCCACTGTTTATCTTTTAGTGAATTGGATCAGCAGATAGGAAACCTGCAGATGTGGAGGGCCCACGGCATGCTTTGTTCTACACCATCGCATCGGGGAACTTGAGCATCCTCAGGATGTGGTAGCCACGGGGGGCCTGCAACCTGTCCCCCCCCAGACACCGAGGGAATGGACTCGTAAAATACACAAGACTGCCGTGATCGCCTTCAATGTCCCTTTTTGTTTCCGGAACTGCTGGCTCACAGTCAGTTTATCTTCTCATTTCTTCGGAGTGTCTGAAGGAGTCGCCGACCCACCCACGCACGGTGTCACCACTGCTCCCTGACGCTCTGTGTTTTCTCTTCGCCCAATCTAATGGGCAAGGGGGAAAGTGGCATCTCATTTTAATTTATATTTCTCTGGTCACCTGTTTCAGAGTTTATACTTATTGGCCATTTGTATTTTCTCTTCTATGAGTTTTCTGTTCATGTCCTTCACCTATTTCGCTACTGGAATGTCTTTTGATTAACCTGTCTTTTTTACACATTCTGTCTAGTTGTATTTTATTTTATATACACACGTTTTCTCATGGATCAACTTTTTTCATGTGTATGTTACTGATTTTTTTTTAGAGAGGAAGGGAGAGAGCAGGAGAGACAGGAACATCGGCTCCTGTCTGTGCCCTGGCTGGGGATGGAACCAGCAATCTCTGTGCTTCAGAACGACGCTCTAAAAGTGGGCGGTTTTTATAAAAAGGTTGACTACCCCTGCTCTCACCGAGCGATCCAGCCAGGACTGATGGGTCAATTTTTAAGGTAGGTAAAACACTTGGCAAGCACACCATTTTTAATAGGTTGACTTCAGTGCTCACGTACTGTTAAAATCCCACCACAGGAAGTCTCTGCTTTACCAGCTTGACCAGCTGCCCTTCCGTCCCCGGTACCCCTGGAGTGTCTCCTGGAGGCTGTCTTTGGGGACAGAGCTGTGCTCAGAGACCTCCTCTGACGACAAAGCCACGTGACAGCTTCTTTTCAAAACTCTTCAGAAACCCTTGGTACCAAAGTGAAATACCAAGAACCAGCCACACAGTAGTGCGTGCATCTCACCAAGAGCAGGCGTTTTACTTCGGTCCTGATTCGACATCAGCGGGTGGACACATAAGCAAAAAACACAGGGATAGTGAAATCCAAGTCAAAGAAAAGAACATGTCCTTCCTCTAGTTCATGGCTCTCAAAAGCCATTAACAAGAGGTTCCAGCGAGGAGTCACCTGCAGGCTCGTCCCTCCCAACATGGCAGCGGGCGGCTGTGGGGCCCCAGGGCCCCGAGAAAGGCCCGAGCTCCAGGTCCAGGCTGTGCAAGGAGGGCCCGTACAGGGTACCTGCCTCCTTATCTGGATGGATGCTGTACACTGCAGACTTAGAGAAGACACACACACAACCCCACCCCCAGGAATTTCAGGCAATCTGGTTTGGTCCCGTCTTCAAGCCACAGAGGGGCAAACAAACCATGAGGCTCAGTGTCACCCCAGGAGCTAGCCCTAGTCCCCTGGTGCTCATTGTCTGCTGTGACCTCTCTCACCCCTCCCTTCGGCTTAGGGGGGCCCATGGTTACTGTTACCTTCCTTTCCTCCCAAACCAGTAAAAGAGAACTCAAAGCACGCACCTGCCAATCAGGTACTAGAAAGAAGGATTCCTGAGGGTTGTGTTCCATACCTGAGGGCAAGAAGAACCACACCTGAAGCAAATAGCCCAGAGGCGCCCTGATGGCTGCCCCAGAGGCCCTGCACAGGGTGCAGACGCTGTCTGCCATGCGTCCACCAAAAGCTGTGGCTAATGTATCCAGTCTTCTCACCAGTCATGGCAGACAGGGCGGAAGCCACTGCAGCTCACACTTAGTAAGTTCTCAAAATACATTTCATAAAGTCTATAAAACTGTTTAGAAAAAAAATTTATTTCAACATACGAAAGAAGATCTGAGAGGCCCCAGTGGAAGGGAGATCCGGCTCTCCGGGGGTGGGGCAACCGCGGTGTCCTGGGGTGGGGCCCAGTGCTGCGGGTAAGCCCCGGGTCACAGGTTTCCGCGTGGAGCTCACAGAGCTCTCGGAGGGGCCTGAGTCTATGGCAGGAACACATCCCATTCCCGAGGGAAGAAGCCAGACAAGTGGACGTGCAAATGCTGCTGCGCACACTCACATCCCGACGGCCCAGGCGCGGGGCGTGTGCGCCTGAAATGACACACGAGATGACAGGCTCACAGAACTGACATCTTCTGAAGATGCCGCACCGCTCTGCAGAGGGCTGGACACGTTTCCTTTCTGTCCATCCGAGCTGGACTCTTACGGATGTCACCAGGCAGGAGGCACCCGGACTGCGACGTCACAGCCTTCCGCCCCGAGACCATCGTGCTGGTGAGGAGGGGCCGCCTGGCTGCCTCCTGGAGGTCCTCTTCTGTGGGGTCGGTCCCCATTTCCGGGAGCCTTTCCCGGACCCGGGCGCTGAAGGCACAGTGCCACTCGGCAGTAGGTGCGGCCGGCCTAGCGGATGGGCCTGAATGGGAACGTCATGCCCGAGAGGAAGGTATGCCCAGGGTGTGTGGGCAAGGCGGGGTGGGCGGCGGGGTGGGCTGGCACGGCCCCATAGCCCAGTGGGGGCGTGTGGATGTGAGGATAGAAGCCAGGGGGGAGGGCAGCGTGCGGCGACTGCGGCACGGGGCCCGAGATCACCAGCTGCAGCAGGCTGCAAACACAAGGAGAAGGGTTAGGACGCGGCCTCCAACATCGGCCACGACATGCGGCACCAGGCGGGCCCCACTCCCTAAACTGCCGTCGGGGGGAGACAGGGCGGAGGCCCTGGACACGTGCAGCCTTCACACACAGCTGAGAGGGGCCCTGGGTGCACGTCCAGGACACGCAGCTTCCGGGCGGGGAGCCTGAGAGAAGGGGGTGGAGGGGTGGCCTGTAGCTGGGGAAGAGCAGGTGACAGGGTTAGGACTAGGACCGGGAAATACTACAAAGAGAGGAAATACTGCAAGAGGAGTAAAGGTCCCCATGCGCACTAACAATGTCCTCAAGATGCCAGGGAACGTTCTGGAAGCCCAGAAAAAGAAAAAAAACAGGTGGGTCCTGAGGGAAAGGGGGCCCTCTGGACAAGCGGTCCACGCTACTGACAGAATCTCAAACACGGCCGTTTTCTTCCACCACGAGCCCCCATGCTCCCCCTCTCCGTTTCCCCAGCTACCTGGACACCTGCCCAAGCCTCCCACGCGCAGCCGACCTGGATCCCCCCACGCACCAGGGCGCGGTCAGCCCGCTGCTACCTCACCAGTGGCCCGTGAATTAGCATCTGGCCGATCCTTTGGCATCAAATTATGCCTATTTCTGTATCTGCCGGCCCGGGCACACACAGAGCTGGCCCGCTCGCCTAGATCCACACGGCCTGCCCATGCCAGCACTGGCGTCTCACCAGCCTGTGAAGCCCAAGGCGACCATCCGCACGTCAGCCAACCGCCCTGTTGCATTTAGGCCGCGTGTGTGCGCACAAAAGGGTGCAAGGAAGTTCTACCTTTGCCGCTGACCTGTCCCGCGCCAGCTGCCTCAATGACGACGCTTAGAGGATACAACGTCCTGTCCTCCCGGGCACCATCAACTCACTCAGCTGCCTGCCTGCGGGGCGGTTAGACTGCCTCCAGGATTTTGCTGATAATACTGCAGCTTTTCAACTGCTGGTATGCAGACGGGCGGTGGTCTGCAACAGACCCTCTCATCTGCACACCACATCAGGGTGGTTAACTCTTTCACGGACCGGCATGGAGTTTCTGGCACATTGGCACAGTTCTGGTGGACCGGCACCCGCCTGCAGACTGGCAGTTGAAATCCGCTGCGTTAGCATGAAACGTTTTTGTGCACGTAGCTTTTTGCTTCTTGGGAGTCAGTGGAATGAATCAGATTAAGTACAATTCCTAAATTAGGGAAATGGCAGTAAAAGTACCAGCAGCTAACACCTCTTAGCTACTTCCGACATAACAAGTACTAAGTGCTTCCTGTGTTCTCACTCCCTTACTCCTCACAACTCTTCCAGCAGGAGGTCAGGATGCAGGGGGACAGGAGGCCAGCACTGTTTTCTTCTTGATTTTACAGAGAGAGAACGGAGGCAGTGGGAGGTAAGGAACTCGCCTCAGGCCACACAGAGAGGAAGGAGCAAGGCTGAAATTCTTCCCAGAAGCTGTGTGGCCACAGTGTTCCTGCTGTCACCACCATGACCACGACTTCCCCCAAATTAGGACAACAGCCACCCGTTATGGAGAGTCCCCTATGCTGCGCATGAGGCTGGGAAATTTACAAGGGTCACCCCATTTAATCCTCATTACAACCCCAAGAGGCAGGCAAATCAGTGCTCCTGTTTTACCAAGGGGCCGGGCCTCACAGGAAACTACAGAGACCTGTGCTCAGAACCTGGTCAGTGCCACCCGATGCCAAGGTGCAGGCCTGACCTACTCACTGTGCCCTCGGGCTGTGGCTCTGCCATGTTTCCCAGGGGGCTACGGAGCTCACAGTGTCACCACAAAACCTAAGCACACACCAGCGCTTGGTGACCACGCCACTCTTAAGTTGATTCTGGTTTCTTTCCTTGGTTCCAGCAAAATGACTTTCTTTTCACTGTTAATTTACCCTCTACTGGGCCTTCCTCTTGTGGGGGTTATGCTGCCGTATCTGTCCCCCACTTGTCACCAGTCCTTGCGGGGCTTCTTATATACAGAAGCTCTGGGCCCTACAGACCGGAACGATGCCACCCTCCCCCCCACCTGCGCTGCACACCCAGCTAGAAGCCTCGAGAGGGCACTTACTTATTGTGGGGCAGCCTGGAGCACAAGGTCCTCAGGTCATCTGAAATCAAGGACATACACAATTAAGGGAGACGGGAAGAACAAGGTGAAAGGCTCACAGCCCTTCTTTTTCAAGGATGTTAGTGAGATATAATATCACCTGATTCTACATTTCCCAGCATTGTTTAGGAGCTGTATTCTCTTTCTCTTCGATTTTTACTCTAACAAACTAGGACCCAGATTGTATCTTTTTTTTTTTTGTATTTTTCTTAAGTTAAAAGCAGGGAGGCAGTCAGTCAGACTCCCGCATGCACCCGACCAGGATCTGCCCGGCATGCCCACCAGGGGGCGATGCTCTGCCCATCTGCGGTATTGCTCCATTGCAGCTGAAGCCATTCTAGCACCTGAGGCAGAGGCCATGGAGCCGTCCTCAGTGCCCGGGACAACTTTGCTCCAATGGAGCCTTGGCTGTGGGAGGGGAAGAGAGAGATAGAGAGTAGGGAGAGGGGGAAGGGTGGAGAAGCAGATGGGCGCTTCTCCTGTGTGCCCTGGCCAAGAATCAAACCCGAGACTTCCACAGGCCGGGCCAACTGGCCAGGGCTAAACTAGGCCCCAAATAGAATACATCACTTAGGGAAGGGGCAGCTCTAACTGGCAAGTGGTCAGAAGCTGGGAACGAGCCCTAAGGCAGGGCTCCCGCTGGGCAGATCAGACGCCCAAGGCATTCAGAGCCTGATAAGAGGGAAACCCCTCACCAGAGACCACAGCTTGGGGCCACAGGCAGCTTCAGGGAGCCAACACTACAAAGGAGAAGTCAAGCACATCAAGTAAAATGCATGAGAACTAAGGAACTCTCCAAACAGGTGACGGGCGTGCATGCTGCGTGTAAATTGTGCCTTAAAAAGGGCTGCAGAGAAAGAAAAGACGCCCTAAGAGGAAAGACATTAAGCTACTGCACCTCTCGAGGAGTCCCCAGTCCTGGGCATTAATGGCCAGGAGACACCCCGAGATCACGGTCACAGTGCTCTGCCTGGGTTTGTCCTGGGACGTGCCCTACTTCTCCAATGCTCACTACGAGGAAGGAGTCCGAAAAGAGGCAGAAAACAGTACTCTTTCAGGACCCCTCTGTTCCTTTGGATGGGTGGTAGTTTCCCCACCCCTAGGAAGGCCTAGGCAGGAAGTCACCCACCTCTTGTGCAAAGCAGGGCTCCAGAGGCCATGGCCACCTGCAAAGCCTGGGCAAGGCGGTCCAGAGAGAGCTCGATCTCCTGGGAAGCATTGAGGGGGTTCAGTTCATCTGCCAATATGTTGATCTCCTCCACCAGGGGGACCATGTGGTCGAACAGGATCAGCCCCAGGCGCCCGTAAAGATTCTTCTCGGTAAGGTGGACCTGGAGCACCATGAGCACCTGTAGGATGCTGAGGTGCAGTTTTGAGTACAAGAGGTGCGAGTCTCTGTCCATCCCCCCGGAGTCCTGGGCATCTTTGGTGGGGATGTGGCCGTTGGGTAAGGAGGGCTTCTTCTTCCTTTTATAAGCCAGAGGGGCCTTCACACACCAACGAATCAATCCAGTGAGTGGGGTGAGCTCTAAAAATCCTATTGGGAGATTGGCTGCAATTGGAGTATTCAAGAAAGTGATAAGAATCAACCTTGAGTCCTCAAAAATCCAGGTGACAATCATTTCAAGCAAGTCCAGTGGTGGGATGAGGTCATCTGCAAAGACACGTTAAGTCAGGAGGGTTTCCTGCCCCAGTGACGTAAGTGGACAGAGGGGAGATGGACCCCTAAGTTCTCAGCACTCAGCACCTGACACTCAGTTACCCACTTCTTTGCTCACCTGCTTTCTGTCCCTTTCACTAGCACACCCTCCATGAGGGCTGGGCTCCCGTCTTATTCAGCGAGAGTCCCAGCCCTCACTGACAGCACTGTCTGGCTAAGGTGGCGCTCAAGAAATATTTGTTTACTTAGTAATTCCCTAGAACTCCATGATGCCTTGAAGAAAGCCCATCCCGTGTGTCACTTTAAATAAAATCCCACATTTTTTAAATCTGTGGTGGCAGTGGAGATAGAATACCAACCCAGGACACCGAGGTCCCCAGTTCAAAACCCTGAGGTCCTGGCTTGAGCGCAGGTTTGCCAGCTTGAGCATGGGATCACTGGCTAGAACGCGAGATCACTGACATGATCCCAAGGGCACCAGCTTGAGCAAGGGTTCTCTGGTTTGGCTGGAGCCCCCGGTCAGACACGTATGAGAAGCAATCAATGAACAATAAACTGACATAACTACAAGTTGATACTGCTCATCTCCCTTTTCCCTTTCTCTCTCTTTAAAAAATAAATAATAAAATATATAAAATCCCATACTTTTTATGTCCAAAACTACCACCGCACTACGTCCCTTGCCTTGTGAGGTTTTCTGTGTGTTTGGTGTCCCCTCCAGGGTACAGGACAGTTTCATGGGCCTTGAAGGAGCAGCTCTGAGTTTAGTCAATGATGGGTCAGCTGCTGAGGGCCACCCCTGCCTCTCGTCTTAGTAACAATAGCCTGACCTCCTGAGACCCTAGGAACTGGCACCTTCTACGGCCCAGACAGAGACAATAATAAAAACAAATGCTGGATCCATTTTGGGCTTGCTATGTCCCAGGCACAGATTAGCACATAAACCCTAGACGAAACTGAGGCACAGTGACGTTAAATAGTTCCCCCAGGACTCATCAAAAGTACATGGTGGACCCAGGTCTGCCCCCGGTGGTCTGGCTCTTACCCACGAGGCTACATGGCCCTTCTCGGAGTCGCCATGCAACACCCTTGGGTGGCCTTGCGTGGGAGTGGGTGGGTCCCAGGCCTCCCATCTCTGGGGCTGTGCGTCCCTCAGCTCATGACTGAGCCCCGGCCAGGGCCCCGCATAACAAAGGAGAGTGTGGGGCGAGACACAGGTCGGTGTGAATGCTCTTTCTCAGGAGACGCTGGCCTTTTCCCCGAAGAGCTTACCTATTGTCTGGGTGTTAAGACCCACCCCCCGCCCGTCTGTCATGAAATGACGGCAGCAGCAGAAAGCTCATATGGCAAAGCAAACAGCGGGCAACCCTGTGTCGGGCCCCTGACTCCCCAAGACAAGTCTGTCTGGGAAACGCAGTCTCACACCCACGCCTCTGGCATAACCCCCCAATCTAAGCCGAGGGGTGTCCTGGAACCAGAAGGCAGGGTGTACATGAGTGCCCCGTGTACACGTGAGTGTGTACCTGAGAGTGAATAGTTCCTATCACCTTCTCCTCGGAGACCCACGTTCCCTGTACTATTCAGGCCACAGGAAGTCCTGTTGGATTCAGGGAGCTGCTTCCTTTGTGTGGTTTGGAAGGCACAGACTCCCCAGAAATGCTGCCCTGTCACCAGAAGTGCCCAAGAGCAGCAGTGTCCCCACTCTGACAGTGGACTCCAGGCCCAGCCCCCTAGGGCCACGACTGTGTGCCCACTGGTGTCTGTTTCTCCGAACTCATCAAGCTGTGTACACTCAAGATGTACAGCTTTCTCGTGCCAATCATGCCTCAGTAGAGTCGTTTAAGAGAATCACTGGCGTACCAGACTGGCAAACTGGCTTGAGAGAAAAACACCACATCCCACATCCATTCCGGAATGGTAGTGGGATTCTCGGAACATTCTCTCTTTTTCCATACGTCAGTTAACTCTTTCCAACGTTAAGGCCGATTTTGGTCCTTGCTGGCCTGGAGTAGCGGAAGCCTGAAAGGGCTACTGCGATGCTGTAAATGAGGTCTAATTAAACCTTTCCTACTGGAGATCCAGAGGCCTGAACACCCCAGCTCTGAGTGGCTGTCACGAAGCCTCAGGAGAGCGCGGGGGCAATGCCACTCCAGCGGCGGGCTCCATTCACGGGCCCTGCCCCCCACCCCAGAGGGAAACCGCTACGGGAAGAAGAGTCTGAAACCAGCAGGTGAGTACGGCAGGCATGCGAATGTGCACAGTGTTGACACGACTTTCTCAAGAGGACTAACAAGTGACAAATAAGTGGGGAAGCTGATGGAACCAGGCAGCCGGTGGGAGGCCCACGCTGGACTGAACACAAGTGAAAAATGCCACTGAAGGCTCGGAGCGCTAGGTTAGCAACCAAATCCGGGTCAGAAAAACACTGTGTGTCAGCCTCCGAGCGGCCAGAGCTGAGGGCGGACGAGAAACCCGAGGCAGAAAAGCAGGCTCGGGGAGGCGCGGCAGAGGAAGCTGCTCGCCAGGGCGGGGCCCCTCACTGCCCCTGCCCCAATCCAACCAGGGCTGCTCAGCTCCCACTGCTGTTCTCCCGTGGGAGTCTGCAATGAAGTGGTCTAAGCAGAGGGCTCTGCTGCAGGAGAGGGTGAGGGCTCCTCCGGCTGAGATCACACGCCATCTACTGGCCACCTGAGGACCTCTCCCAGCTCCCTGCTGAGGACATCTCAGAGCCCCCCCCAGGGCAATGCACCCAGAAGATGTCACTATAAGGGACTCCTGCTGCCAAAAATATTTCCCTCGAATCTTTTCATAAACAATCACAGGAATCCAAATTGAGGGACATTCTGCAAAACAGCAGGCCTGAGCTCTTTAAAATGTCAATATCACTAGACATATATTTTTAAATGCTGGGAGCTGTTCTAGATTTAAAGACCAAAGTGACATTGCCAGCTCTGTGCAATGTAGGACTCCTGATCTGGATCCTGAATTCTCCTAATTCCCCAAAGCAGGGAGGAGGAGGAGGCTATAAAAGACAAGATTGAGCATGACCAGGGGGTGGCGCAGTGGATAGAGCATCAGACTGGGACGCGGAGGACCCAGGTTTGAGACCCCAAGGTCGCCAGCTTGAGCGTGGGCTTATCTGATTGGAGCAATGCTCACCAGCTTGAGGCCAAAGTCACTTCAAGCAAGGGGTCTCTTGGTCTAGTGTAGCCCCCTAGTCAAGGCACATTATGAGAAATCAATCAATGAACAATTAAGGTGCTGCAACAAAGAATGGATGCTTCTCATCTCTCTCCCTTCCTGTCTGTCCCTCTCTCTGATTCTGTCTCTGTCTAGTCTGTCTCTCTCTCTCTCTCTCTCTCACACACACACACACACAAGACATGATTGAGACAAGCAGGGAAATCTGAATACAGGCTGTACGTAGTATAATAAATAGTATCCTCTTCCCTGACCGGTTGGCTCAGTGGTAGAGCGTTGGCCCTGTGTCTGCAAGTCCCAGGTTCGATTCCCAGCCAGGGCACACAGGAGAAGTGCCCATCTGCTTCTCCACCCTTCCCCCTCTCCTTCCTCTCTGCCTCTCTCTTCCCCTCCCGCAGCCAAGGCTCCATTGGAGCAAAGTTGGCCTGGGCACTGAGGATGCTCCATGGTCTCTGCCTCAGGTGCTAGAATGGCTCAGATTGCAGCAGAGCATCGCCCCAGATGGGCAGAGCATCGCCCCCTGGTGGGCAGAGCATCTCTCCCTGGTGGGCAGGCCAGGTGGATCACGATTGGGCGATGGGAATCTGTCTGCCTGCCCCCTGACCCCCGTTTCTCACTTCAGAAAAATAGAGTAAAAAAAAGTACCCTCCCAATGTTGACTTTCTTAGGTGTGACAATGACACCATGGTCACGTAAGGGAGTGGTCTTGTTCTTAGGAGACACATGCTTAAATACCTGATGTTGGCAACAAACTCAAAAGTTCAGGAAAAAATTGTGTGTGCGCGTGCGCGTGTGTATGTGTGTGTGCGCGCGCGTGTGCGTGTGGGCACGTGTGTGCGTGTGTGTGCGTGCGGGCACGTGTGTGCGCGTGTGTGTGTGTGTGTGTGCGCGCGTGTACCGAAAGGAAGGGCAGGAGAGAGCAAGTATGGCAAACGTTATGTACGGTGCATCTAGGAGAGCTATATGGGTGCTTGCTGTAATTCTTACAACTTTCCTGAAGTTCACAATTTTCTTCAAAATAAAAAATGAGGAATAAAAAGCAGGTCAATTCTAGGGAGAAAGCCACGTCTCCCCCAGACACACCAGACTCTAGCCTTTTGGCCTGTTTGCCACTTGGACCATTCTGAGCCAGGCAACTGGATGTCACTAAGGACAGCTCCCTGTTAGCAAATTCCAGAAGTCCAGGTAGCCCGTTCCTGTAGCGTTTAGCCTAAATACAACACATAATTCAGATAGAAAAAGAAGGGAGGGGCCGGAACACCGCCGGCACATTCCCTGAACATTCCACCTGGGTGTTAGTGGAGTCGGTGGGAGTGTCTCTGAGGGCAGCAACCCATTCAGCGTTTACCTGATGACATGTCGTAAAGCGCAGTGACGGACGTGATGAACTGGCAGCAGAAGCGGGGGCTGGCGCTGAAGATCTGCTTCAGTGTCTGCACGGAGCCCGGCACCAGACAGCAGTAGTCATCCACGAGGGCCCTGGCCAGCCTCACACAGTAGACCACAGGTGTCCGCTGCAAAGAAGCCACAGCCTGCGTGACCACAGAGGTCGTGAGCCAGGGGACGAGCAGCTACGTGCGTCTGGTGAAGATGTCCAGCACGGGCAGAACCCCTCCAGGGGGGCATAAGGACGCGAACAGCTTACTGCCAAGCAGGGACTGGCGAACCAGAGCCCGCAGACCAAATCCATCCCGCCACCTGCTTTCGTAAACGCGGTTCTCACTGACACAGCCTTCACGTCTACCTATTATCTGTGGCTGTTACTGCATTACTAGGGCAGAGCTAAATCGTGACAGACATGATGTGACCTGCAACGACTAAATATAGGCTATCTGGCCCTTGCATGGTCAAGGCATATACAAGAAGCAATTAATGTGAGTTGATGCTTCCCACTCTACCCTTTACCCCTTTTTCTCTCTTTCTCTCCTCTAAAATCAGTGGATAAAGTCTTTTAAAAAAAAACAAAAAGAACCTGCTGATCCTTGCTTTGAGGTTGATGATGCCTGACAACTTCTGTAACAATGTAGCTAGGACTCCAACAGTAAAATTTAACAGCTGCTAGCATTTTAAAAAGCTTTAGGAGCCCTGGCTGGATAGCTCAGTTGGTTAATGTCATCCCAATATGCAGAGGTTGCTGGTTCAATTCCCTGCCAGGGCACATACAGGAACAGATAGATGTCTCTCTCTTATTTCTCTCTCTAGAAAGTCAACAATAATTAAAAACAAACTTTAGCCTGACCAGGCGGTGGCGCAGTGGATAGAGCGTCAGACTGGGATGCGGAAGACCCAGGTTCGAGGCCCCGAGGTCGCCAGCTTGAGCGTGGGCCCATCTGGTTTGAGCAAAAGCTCGTCAGCTTGGACCCAAGGTCGCTGGCTCCAGCAAGGGGTTACTCGGTCTGCTGAAGGCCCGCGGTCAAGGCACATGTGAGAAAGCAATCAATGAACAACTATGGTATCGCAACGGCAACGAAAAACTAATGATCGATGCTTCTCGCCTCTCTCCGTTCCTGTCTGTCTGTCCCTGTCTATCTCTCTCTCTGTCCCTGTAAAAAAAAAAAACAACAAAAAAAAACTTTAGAAGAGTTTGTGAACTATCACAAAACTTAGAGCAGTACTCTCTCCATTTCTCTTCCAGTTCTACCCTCCTACAAGTTTCCGTAACACTTTCAAGTTCTACATCATCACCCTCCCTGGCCGTTTGTCCTTCTCTCAGATGCTGATCTGTGCCTACTGCCACGCTGGACAGCTGCTCAGGATGCTACAGTTTCAGGGCGCCAACATGGCCTCCAGAAGAAACTGCAAGGAGACAGGCTGATTGTCCAGTCAGGCTGAGCTATTGTTTTCAAAATCCTACCTATCACAGTCACTAAGAAAAATGGTTTTTCGCTTGTTCTGAAGATAGAGCCCTTCTTTCATCCTTTTTAAAATTAATTTACTATTACAAACTACTGTGTTCTCAAGAACGGTTACTACCCGTATAGACATAAATAGAGGTCTAGGGTATCAGCAAACAAGATAGTGACGGCAAAGAAGTAATGTGGTAAATAAAGTTCTCTCAAGAAATCCAATTAATTGAACATTCCTGACATTAAGCTTCCCTTCGGAGACCCTCGGGAGAAAGCTATTTCTAGAGAAGTACCTGGAGCCAGGAAGCTGCACACTCCAACACTGGGATTCGACACACAGCCACTGCCATGGATACCAGTTTTCCCAGCAAGCTCATCCGGCTGTCATCGGCTTTGTTCCCTTGGGGGCTGAAAAGGGATGAGAAAATAATCTGCCGAACAGAGTCCTTGGTTTGCTCCTGGAAATAATTGCACATGATTTCAAGAAGTTGGAGCTCTTGAAGTGAATTCAATCTCTATAAAACAAACCCAGGAGAAGCAATGAGAAATTTAGTTGGAACGTGCAGATGAAATCCGACCATAATAACCCAGAAAGTATATGCTCTTTTCCCCAGGAAACTTTTACCCCCTTCTAAAGCCCAGGTGCCAGGGAGGAGGAGTAGCTCTCTCCTGTTAATCCCAGGAGATATCATTATGCATCGTCCCGGGGTGGGTCTGGGAGGAGAGGCTCAGAATGAACCACAGAGGTTCGAGACTCGATCAGAGACCTTCAACACCCCCGGAGCGTGGCTTTCACGCGCCCCGCAAACAGCACAGCTGAGCAATGCTCAGGACTCCCGAAGAGGCAGACTTCGGGCTACTGCTCAAGCAGCAGGGCCACGGGCGAGAAGGGAGCCGGGACAGAGGGTTCCTTGGCTGGCTAACACTTGTCACCGAGACGGGGGCGAGGCGCAGGCGCGTGCTGCTCCCGCCGCGGGGGCCGCCGGCCGCTCCGCCCGCCGCACCTTGGGCTGCGCGCCGCGCTCCTTGGGCACCTGGAACACGAACTCCTCCAGCAGCTCCACGGGACCCTTGTCCACGATGGGCAGCGGCGCGCTCTGCAGCTGGCTGCTGAAGTAGATGTCCAGGTGGTACAGCACCTCCTTGGCGGCGCTCAGCGCGTCGCGGCGCAGCAGCGAGTGGCGGATGTCGCTCATGGCGCGGCCGCTGCGGCCCGGGGCCCCCGGAGCGCGCCGGGACTTCCGCCCCGAGCCCCGCGGACGCGCCTGCCGCCCTGGAGACAAAGAGGCCGCGACCCGGCCGCCGCCCGCCCCGCCGACCCGGGCCTGGGCCGCGGCGCCCAGCCCGCCCGCCCGCCGCACCCCGCTCGGTCCCGCTTAGGGTGCCATCTTCGCCGCCGGCCAGCGGGAAACCCGACTGTGCGACTGCGGCGCCACAGAGAGCCGCGGGAACCCGACGCCGCGGAGCCGAACGGCAGGGAAATGCCGAGCGTAGCGACGGAGGCCCGCGGGGGTCAAGCAGAGTCCGCGGCGGCTCGGCCCGCTCTCGGACGGCGCCCCCTGGCGGCTCGGCCCGGGCACGCCGCGGCCGGAGGCACGCCCCGCCCCGCCCCGCCGGCCCCGCCCCCGCCCCACGAGACCGCCCTCGGCCCCGGGGCCCAGCGGGTGCAGAGCCCAGCCCGGCTGCCACGGCCACCAGTGGCCGCTCGTCCTCGTCCGGGCTTGCGCTCCCCACACTCCGCCCGCCCCCGCGAGCCGGGCCGAGGCTCCTCTCTCTGCTTCCTTTGCTGGGGTTCCAAACCTGTATGTTTGATTTCACCCTGCTTTCGCCTCAGGACAGGGTGGTGGCGCAGGGCACAGGCCCAGGCCTCAGCAATTCATCTGAAAGAGTCCATCTACTCTGCAGTCAAAGGGCTGCCTAGACAAAAGATGCCTCCCTACCCGACTCCCAGTTTCTGTCCCCAGAGTCCCCAGTTCCCAATCCCTCAGAGTGGCCTGGGAGGGCCACAGGAATGCTAGGTACCCTGCTCCCCAAACCCTCGGCATTACGTGCATGTCCCTTTTCAGCATCATGTCTCAGTACTGAATTAACTGGAGTTAGTTTGGAATTTTAAAGATAGGGCAGAAAAGACTTGACGGTGGCCACAATAGGCCAGGAGTAGGCAAGTTCAGAAGTGTGCCCTGTGTAAAGGCCCACAATGACGGCACAGCAGGCCTGGCTGAAGACGCTGGCTATGGGGAAGGAGGTGGGGGGCGGGGGCAAGGCCTCTCCCTGGGAGAGATGGAAGGGAATCAAGAAGGCACAGCAAGGGAGGAACAACTCCCAGCCACTGAGACCCTCCTGCACAGCAGGGGACACCGCCTTGAGGCTCCTTCTGTCCAGAAGCCTGGAGTCTAGAGCAGGAGACCAAGGTCAACTGGAACCTCTGAGAAGTCACCAGGACTTCAGAGAAGTGTCGCTCCAACAGGCTGAGTGAACAGAGGATAACGGGGATTTCTACCAGGCACTTAGTAAACCTTACTTCTCTCTTCCCTCCTTTAACCACTGCAAGCAGATTTATAAATACAGAGCAGAAAACAGAAACAAAAACAATGCTTAGAAAGTAAGTATCCACGTGCATAAATACATCTTCACTTTGTTTAGAAACCAGTAACACTTTCCATTCTCATTTCTTCTTTCCCTCATAATGTGCAGCAGCAGGCAGAAAGATCTCCCTGAGGTTGCTCCAAAGCCCATGGGAGTAAATGTTCCTGTGGACCGGGGGCTCTGTTGATGGAGCCCCGGCCACATGGGGACAATGCTGGCACGAGGCACGGTCACCTCTGTACCACTCGTTCATAGTCTGGTTGGTGGCAGCCAGGTACAGAGTAAAGCACAGAAAGCCGCCCAGGAGGAAGCTCAGCACCATGACAAAGCCCAGCAAGAAGACAATCCTTGGGAAGGTCAGGAACAGGTACTGGGGGCAAAGAAGAAGTGCATTTGTCAGTGCGGCTCTTACACAATAAGGGTCAGTACCCACCAGCGCTGGTCTTGTTCACAAGACTGTCAGCTGCCTCCCGGCACACCCACCTCCACACACATCTGACCTACTGTATACAAATCAGAACCACACACAGCACTGGCCAACAGCCCAGGGAGAAACCCTAGTATATACAAGAGCTCAGACTGGATAAACCAAGTGTGTACACGGGAGGAAGAGGGAAAGTGTCCTCAGGAGACAATGCTATGCCAGTTAGCAACTTATAAGATAAACAAAGAAGAAATGCAGATCTCTTAGTTCATGTATCAAAATAAAGTCGCTCTCAAAACAAAAGAGTCACAGCCTGACCAAGCGGTGGCACATTGGATAGAGCACCGGACTGGGATACAGAAGACCCGGGTTCGAGACCCCGAGGTCGCCAGCTTGAGTGCGGGCCCATCTGGCTTGAGGAAAAGCTCACCAGCTTGGACCCAAGGTCGCTGGCTCCAGCAAGAGGTGGCTCGGTCTGCTGAAGGCCCGCAGTTAAGGCACATGTGAGAAAGCAATCAATGAACAAGTAAGGTGTTGCAATGGCAACAAAAAACTAATGATTGACGCTTCTCACCTCTCTCCGTGCCTGTCTGTCTGTCCCTATCTATCCCTCCCTCTCACTCTCTCTCTGTCCCTGTAAAAAATAAATAAAACATTAAAAAGAAAAACAAATAAAAAAACAAAAGAGTCACAGAGATACAGGTACTAGGGTACACATCATGCAGTGGCACTGACTTTTAACAGTCCCTCTTCCCAAACTGCACAAGTGAAATGTCCATCCATGAGGAAGAGTGAAACTCTGGACGAACTATAGAATAATCAGAAGCTGCTAAAATGAGGTCAATTTCTAGGTACTAATTTGGAAAAGACGTTGGTATATTGCCCAGTGAGAAAGACAAGATGCAAGGGTCAGAGTGATACCTTATGTGTGCAGACACAAAAACGACTATGTGGAAAAAGAAAAAAGACTCTGTGGACATGTATGGCAATATAAACAAACGTGGGAAAATCCTGAAATATACACATCAGACTACAAACGTGGGTGCCTCTGGGACGAGGAATTAAGTTGTCATTTCATTTCATTGTCAAGATGTTTTAAATTTTCTTCTGTTCCTCCCCAGCTTTGAGATATAACTGACATATAACATTGTAAAAGTTTAAGCCTGACCAGGCGGTGGCGCAGTGGATAGAGTGTTGGACTGGGATGCGGAAGACCCAGGTTCCAGACACCGAGCTCGCCTGCTTGAGCGCGGGCCCATCTGGCTTGAGCAAAAGCTCACCAGCTTGGACCCAAGGTCGCTGGCTCCAGCAAGGGGTGGCTCAGTCTGCTGAAGGCCTGTGGTCAAGGCACATGTGAGAAAGCAATCAATGAACAACTATGGTGTCGCAATGGCAACGAGAAACTAATAATTGATGCTTCTCACCTCTCTCCGTTCCTGTCTGTCTGTCCCTATCTATCCCTCTCTCTGACTCTCTGTTCCTGTAAAAAAAATAAAAAAGAAAAAATAATAAAAATAAAAAAACCCAGAAAACAAATATTTGCCTGACCAGTGGTAACAGTGGACAGAGCATCCACCTGAGACAGAGGGCCCAGGTTCAAAGCTCTGAGGTCGCCGGCTTGACCACAGGCTCACCAGCTTGGGTGTGGGGGTCACTGTCTTGAGCATGAGATCATGTCAATAATCCCACGGTGGCAGGCTTGATGCCCAAGGTCACTGGCTTGAGCAAGGGGTCACTGGCTTGGATTGAGCACTCCCCCTGACCCCGTTCAAGGCACGTATGAGAAGAAATCAATGAACAATTAAACTGACACACTACAAATTAATGCTTCTCATCATCTCTGTCCTGCCTGTCTCGCTCTCACTTAAAAAAATAAAATTAAATAAAATAAAAAATGGATGAACCTTGACAACGTTATGATTGGTGAACCCAGCCAGTCCAGAAGGCCACATATTGTAGGACTCCATTTATATGAAGCGTCCAGAGAAGGCAAATCCATAGTCAGAGAGCGGACTAGTGGCTGCCGTGGTTGGGGGGAGAATGGAATGCAGATGACTGCTAATAGGTGTGGGTTTCTTTCAGGGTGACAAAGTATTCTGAAATTAGTGGTGATGGCTACACAATTCTGCATATACTCACACCACTGAATTGTATACTTTAAAAGAGTGAATTTTATGGTATGTGATTTACTAATTTTAATATATCAATTTTTAAAAAAGTGACCCTGATGGGTTATCTCAGTCAGTTAAGAGTTTGTCCCAAGAAACCAAGGTTGCAGGTTCAATCCCTGGTCAGGATACGTACAGGAAAGCAACAAATAAATTCACAAGTAAGTGGAACAACAAATAAATGCTTCTCTCTCTCCCCCCACCCTTCCTCTGTCTAAAATCAATGAACAAATTAAAAATAAAGTTAGCCTGACCAGTGGTGGCACAGTGAATAGAATGCTGACCTGAGACACGGAGGTCCAGGTTTGAGACCCTGAGGTCTCTGGCTTGAGTGCAAAGGATGCTGGCTTGAAGCCCAAGGTTGCTGGCTTGAGCAAGGGGTCACTGGTTCGGCTAGAACCCCCGGTCAAGGCACATAGGAGAAGCAATCAGTGAACAACTCAAGTGCCGCAACTATGAGTTGATGCTTCTCATCTCTCTCCCTTCTTCCTGTCTCTCACTCTAAAAAAATAAAGTTAAAAACAAAAAAAGGGAATGGCTTTATATTTCTACCGGGAAAACAAAAACCCTTTTTCCAATTTTGAAACCAGGAGTTAGAAACACACCACTCACAACATAATTACCTGAATAAGAAAGACAGTGTCAATAGCCTGGGAGTGTCCAAGGTCATCAACATAAGTCCCCAGGTACAAGTCCGACACCACCACCAGCTGGACCAGAAACAGGGTGCTCACAATAGCCATGGCGGCCGCTGACGCTGTCAACGTCAGGAGGTAGATGAAGAAGTACTTGGCATTCCAGGCCCCAATGCAGGTGTTCACCCAAACACAGTGATGGTCAAAGCGGTACACACACCGGTTACACACACCTGCACAGAAACAAGAGCCACAACACCACCATGCACATCTACTGACATTTCTACAAGTTGACTGCTGACTGTATGAGCTGGGAAAAATGGCAGCTACTGTCACCAAGCTTTTTAGGACTGCAGTGTCCAATGCAGCAGCCACTAGCCTAGCCACACATGAGTACTAAGCACCTGATATGGGGCTATGAGAAACATTTGAAAGAATACTATGTTGACATCAGTAAATTTACAGTTGTTTTTCTATTTGTGCAATATTCCTTTTGAGTTCAATATGGATAATACTAGGAGACACAAGAATCAGTGAATTCACTTAGACAGTTTCAAAACTAATGCTTTCTGCCTGACCTGGCGGTGGCGTGGTGGATAGAGCGTCAGACTGGGATGCGGAGGACCCAGGTTCGAGACCCCGAGGTCGCCAGCGTGAGCGTGGGCTCATTTGGTTTGAGCAAGGCTCACCAGCTTGGACTCAAGGTCACTGGCTGGAGCAAGGGGTTACTCGGTCTGCTGTAGCCCCGCGGTCAAGGCACATGTGAGAAAGCAATCAATGAACAACTAAAGCGCCACAACGAAAAATTGATGATTGATGCTTCTCATCTCTCTCCGTTCCTGTCTGTCCCTCTCTCTGACTCTGTCTCTGTAAACAAACAAACAAACAACAAAAAAACTAATGCTTTCGCTTTAAAGTCAAATCAGTTCTTCTAATAATGATGAACCATTATGTCAATGTTGATGTGGATATTAAAAGAAATGAGATTTGGTACTGACTCAGTTACTGAAAAACTTTTAGGAGTGTTTGGAATAGCTTGGGAAAGTGAATCTGCTTTTCCAACTGTAAATTTTATGAAAACTAAACACAGACCCAGTATTTCCAAAGGAAATTTAGTGTTTGCATGAGAGATGCTGTTAACATAAAGAAAACTAAACACAGACCCAGTATTTCCAAAGGAAATTTAGTGTTTGCATGAGAGATGCTGTTAACATAAAATATAGATCAGATACAAAGACTTAACATAAAAAAGAGAATATAAACTATTCCGTGAAGATTATTTTTCAGAGACAGAAAGAGAGAGTCAGAGAGAGGGATAGATAGGGACAGACAAGAACAGAGAGAGATGAGAAGCATCAATCATTAGTTTTTCGTTGCCGTTGTGACACCTTAGTTGTTCATTGATTGCTTTCTCACATGTGCCTTGACCGTGGGCCTTCAGCAGACCGAGTAACCCCTTTCTACAGCCAGCGACCTTGAGTCCAAGCTGGTGAGCTTTTGCTTAAACCAGATGAGTCCGTGCTCAAACTGGAGACCTCAGGGTCTCGAACCTCGGTTCTCTGCATCCCAGTCCGACGTTCTATCCACTGTACCACCACCTGGTTAGGCCCATGAATGATCTTTTAAATACTGATTACATGTTAAAATAGTATTTTAAATTAGTCAGGTTGAATAAATTATATGATTAAAATTAATTTCACGGCCCTGACCGGTTGGATCAATGGTAGTATGTCGGCACAGCATGTAGAAGTCCCAGGTTTGATTCCCTGTCAGGGCACAAAGAAGAAGCTCCTATCTGCTTCTCTCCCCCCCCTCCTCCCCCTTCTCTCTCTCTCCTTTTCCTGCAGCCATGGCTCAATTGCAGCAAGTTGCCCCGGGTGCTGAGGATGGCTCCATGGCCTCCACATTAAGCGCTAAGAAGAGCTCGGTTGCTGAGCAATGGCACAACATTCCTGATGGGCAGAGCATTGTGGCAGGGAGCATGCAGGAGTCTGTCTCTGCCTCACCTCCTCTCACTGAATAACAAAAAAAAAAAATTTACTTTAATTAATTTCACCTATTTCTTATTACTTTTGTCACGTGGCTACTAGAAAACTTAAGATTATGTATGTGGCTCACATATTTCTATTGGCCAGCACTAGTCAAGGATGTTGGTAACTCCCCAGAAGGACAGACTCTGCCAGCACAGCATCCTGCGGAAACAGCTTTAGGCCAGGATGCCCCGGCACGTGGCACAGGAAGGGCTGTCATGCCCAGGACCGAGGGCTGCCCGTACACAAGAACACGAGACCGCACCTCCAGTCATCCGAAAGAAATCACTATGCAGGAGTCAACTGGCTCTGCTTTCTGACCCCTGCAAGGTCCCCTTACGGAGGGACGGCGGGACGGAGCCCCGGGTCTGCCGGGGGAGGGCAGGCCTGGTGCAGCCTGAGCTACACTTACTGCAGTGCTTGGACCGCGCCGGCTTCCTTATGCCGCAAGTAGGGCACCTCATGTTCTTTGGGAACGTGGCTTCGCTGAACTCATCAACTTGAAGAAACGATAACTCGTTTGCTTTCGTTATGGTACCTGAAGAAAGCAAGGGCGAATGTCAGTTCCAAGCAACACAGAGGACTGGACAGTCACAAACGGGCCCTGACTCGGCACCAGTACAACTGCTGTGTTCAATATACTGCTCGCAAAAATGAGCGGATGTTTCAAAATGAATATAAAGCGATAAAATATCCCCTCATTTTTGTGAGCAGTGTACTTTAAATAATTTTTATAATTGTAAACAGGTTTAATGAAATATAAATTAAAAAACCAAGTTCCCCATGTAAAACGTACAATTCGATGGTTTTTGGTATATTCGTAGGGCTGTGCAGGGACTACCACAATTTTAACAATTCTCATCACCCCTAACGTGGCTGAGCACTACAGAAACCCTAACCAGTCGCTCCCCACGTCACTCTAATCCCCTGACCTCTCTGGCAGCCACTAATCAGTACACCTGTCTCCATGGATTTGCCTTCTTTGGATATTTTATATAAAGAGAATCACACACTATGTGGTCTTTTGTATCTGACTTCTTTCACTAACATAGTATTTCCAAGGTTCACCCATGCTGTACCAGGTTTAAGTACTTTATTCCTTCCTATTGCTGAATAACGGTCCATTGAATAGACAGACTGTATTTTACTTATTCATCAGCTGATGGACATTTAATTTATTTTATTTTTCTTTTATTCATTTTAGAGAGGAGACACAGAGTGAGAGAGTGAGAGAGACAGAGAAAGAGAGAAAGAGAGAAAGGGGGGAGGAGCTGGAAGCATCAACTCCCATATGTGCCTTGACCAGACCAGTGCAGGGTTTTGAACTGGCGACCTCAGTGTTCCCAGGTCGACGCTTTATCCACTGCGCCACCACAGGTCAAGCAGTTGATGGACATTTAATACTTCAAGTATAGGAAAGGCTGCCTGACCAGGCGGTGATACAGTGAATAGAGTGTCGGACTGGGATGCGGAAGACCCAGGTTTGAGATCCCGAGGTCGCCAGCTTGAGCACAGGCTCATCTGGCTTGAGAAAAAGCTCACCAGCTTGGACCCAAGGTCACTGGCTCCAGCAAGGGATGACTCAGTCTGCTGAAGGCCTGCGGTCAAGGCATGTGTGAGAAAGCAATCAATGAACAACTATGGTGTCGCAATGGCAACGAAAAACTAATGATTGATGCTTCTCATCTCTCTCCGTTCCTGTCTGTCCCTATCTATCTCTCTCTCTGACTCTCTCTCTGTCCATGTAAAAAAAAAAAAGTATAGGAAAGGTTAAAAGTTCAAAGAATGGGAAAAAACAAGCAAATATCAATCAAAAGAAATAGAGTGTAATGATATTATTATCAGACAAAGAAGCCTTGAAAAAGTTACCGCTGACAGAAGCTCATATATTGAAAAAAGATTCAAAGAAGAGCCTAATCAGGCAGTGGTGCAGTAGATAAAGCATCGGCCTGAGAGGCAGAGGACCCAGGCATGAAATCCCAAAGTCACCAGCTTAAGTGTGGGGTTGCTGGCTTGAATGTGGGATCATATGCATGACCCCATGGTTACTGGCTTGACCCCAAAAGTCGCTGGCTTGAGGCCCAAGGTTGCTGGCTTGAGCAAGGGGTCACTGGCTCAGCTGCAGTTCCCAGGTCAAGGCACATATGAGAAAGCAATCAATGAACAACTAAGACGCCGCAATGAAAATGCTTCTCATCTCTCTCTTCCTGTTTGTCCCTATTTGTTCCTCTCTCTCTATCTTTCTCTCTCACTCACTAAAAAAAAAAAAGATTCAAAGAACAGATAATACTCTTAAGTTGAATGCAGGTGGTGGCGCAGTGCATAAAGCATCGGACTGGGATGTGGAAGACCCAGGTTCGAGACCCTAAGGTCGCCAGCTTGAGCGCAGGCTCATCTGATTTGAGCAAGGCTCACCAGCTTGAGCCTAAGGTCGCTGGCTCAAGCGAAGGGTCATTATGTCTGCTGTAGTCCCCCGGTCAAGGCACATATGAGAAATCAATCAATGAACAACTAAGGAGCCGCAACAAAGAATTGATGTATCTCATCTCTCTCCCTTCCTGTCTGTCCCTATCTGTCCCTCTCTCTGACTCTCTCTGTCTCTGCCACACACACAAAAAAAAGAGTATATATATATATATATATATATATATATATATACATATATATATATATATATATATATATATATATATATGTAGTTTACATACACACATACACATATACTAGTTTCAAAATATGCGAAGCAAAAACTTAGAAGAGACCCTGGCCAGTTGGCTCAGCAGTAGAGCCTCGGCTCAGCATGTGGAAATCCCAGGTTCGATTCCCAGTCAGGGCACACAGGAGAGGCACCCATCTGCTTCTCCACCCTTCCCCCTCTCCTTCCTTTCTATCTCTTTCTTCTCCTCCTGCAGTCAAGGCTCCATTGGAGCAAAGTTGGCCCGGGCACTGAGGATGGCTCCATGGCCTCCACCTCAGGTGCTAGAATGGCTCTGGCTGCAACAGAGCAATGGCCCAGATGGGCAAAGCATGGCCCCCTGGTGAGCATGCCAGGTGGATCCTGGTTGGGCGCATGCAGGAGTCTGTCTGACTGCCTCCCTGCATCTAACTTTGGAAAAATACAAAAAAAAAAAAAAAAAACCTTAGAAGAAATCTGTCAAATTTACCATCAGAATGAGATAACATACCTCTCTTATTGACTGATCAAACCAAAATAAATTAGTATGAATGTAAAAGATTTGGACATAATTAAAGCTGATGTAATGAACTTACACCGTTCTCTACATCCAAGAACAAATTCTTTTCAATCACACATGGGCCGCTTACAAAAACCCATGGTTTTTGCCTGACCTGTGGTGGTGCAGTGGATAAAGCGTCGACCTGGGAACACTGAGGTCGCCAGTTCAAAACCCTGCACTGGTCTGGTCAAGGCACATATTGGAGTTGATGCTTCCAGCTCCTCCCCCCTTTCTCTCTCTCTCTCTCTCTCTCTCTCTTTCTCTCTCTCTCACTCTGTGTCTCCTCTCTAAAATAAATAAATAAAAAGAAATAAAGCAAAAAAAAATTGAAAAAAAAAACCCATGGTTTTTGTCCAGGCATAAGGCAAATATCAATAAAATTTTCAAAATAAATATAGTATCCTACAGACCCCAGCTCTCTATAAAATACAAGTGAAAATATCAAAAATATTAAACTGAAAAAATTTATATGGAAAATTTTAAACTGTTCTAAATAACCCGTGGGTCAAAGAAGGAAGCAACAGCTTGACCAGGCGGTGGCGCAGTGGATAGAGCATCAGACTGGGATGGCAGAAGACCCAGGTTTGAGACCCCGAGCTCACCAGCTTGAGTGAGGGCCCATCTGGCTTGAGCAAAAGCTCGTCAGCTTGGACCCAAGGTCGCTGGCTCCAGCAAGGGGTGGCTCGGTCTGCTGAAGGCCCGCGGTCAAGGCACAGGTGAGAAAGCAATCAATGAACTATGGTGTCACAACGGCAACGAAAAACTAATGATTGATGCTTCTCACCTCTCTCTGTTCCTGTCTGTCTGTCCCTGCCTGTCCCTCTCTCTGACTCTCTGTGTCCTTGTTAAAAAAAAAAAGGAAGCAACAAGAAACCTTAAATACTCAAAACTGAAAGATCATGCAAACTCTAATAGCAATACCTTTGCAGTCGTTCCAGGGATCACTACCTGTATGCAGCACTATTACTAAGATCGACAGTTGAGCTGTCTAGACCGAAAGCCTCAACTTACCAGGGTCAGTTACACAGCTTAGGGTGAAGAAAACCAGGTTTACAATCAGCAGCAGGTAGGGCAGAAGAAGGTAACACAGAGAGAAGTCCAGCTCTCGACAGTAGCCAAGTATTTCCCAGGTGTATTCTGTATAAACCATTGCTTGCAAGATGAGGTGCAGGATGACGAAGGCGTAGTTTCTGAAAGGAAACAGGCACGCGGCTTGTTCCTGCGGCTTCTTGGTGAAGAAATTATATGGTGCTGAGGCAAGTTGAACCAAGGGCCAACACTTCCTTTGGCCTTGAGATGACAGCAAGAATTACATAAGAAATAATGCGAAACACTGGGCATAGTGCCTAGCACATAGCAAGTGCTCAATAAATGTCACCCATTACCATTATCATCTGTATTGGGAACTGAGAGCTCAGCATCAGAATATATTCCTTTTTACAGAAGTTCTTATCAATATTTTCCCACTCTTTAAATACTTCTATTTAAAAGCAAACACGTCGCATGACCTGTGGTGGCACAGTGGATGAAGCGTCGACCTGGAATGCTGAGGTCGCTGGTTTGAAACACAGGGATTGCCTGGTCAAGGCACATATAAGAAGCAACTACTACAAGTTGCTGCTTCTCGGTTTCTCCCCACCCCCTCCTTTCTATAAAATCAATTTAAAACAACAACAACAACAACCATGGGATAAAAGTAAACATGTCAACTCTTAGAAAAGGCAGATTATCTGTAAGTAAAGGTTTGGAATCCAGGGTTCCCAATCCTTTCTAACATCCTTCTCGATGCCACGCTAGAAACCACAAAGAGCTTCCTGACACAACAGGATAGCAACAATTATCAAAACAGAAAGGAAGATACCTTTTACACCCAAATATAAATACCGTGTATGAAAGAGGTAATGAAGCAATCCTAGCATGGCTCTCTGAAGGCATCCTGGAATCATACAGGAAAATGCCTGAAACAAAAGAAAAGAGAAACTTCCAATTTCATTTCCATTCTCCTCCCTGCCACCCAAATTAGCTGCTTCATGTTCAGCGGGCATTACTGGTGATACTGTGTATATGGGCAGAGGATTTACCAGAGAATGAATAAGGAGGGTGGCTTCCCCCCTTTGGGCGTTTCTTTTTCTTTTTTTTTACAGAGACAGAAAGAGGGATAGATAGGGACAGACAGACAGGAACAGAGAGAGATGAGAAGCATCAATCATCAATTTTTCGTTGCAACACCTTAGTTGTTCATTGATTGCTTTCTCACATGTGCCTTGACCGCGGGCCTTCAGCAGACCGAGCAACCCCTTGCTCGAGCCAGCGACCTTGGGCCCAAGCTGGCGAGCTTTGCTCAAGCCAGATGGGCCCACACTCAAGCTGGCAACCTCGGGGTCTCGAACCCGGGTCTCCCACATCCCAGTCTGATGCTCTATCCACTGCACCACCGCCTGGTCAGGCCCCAGTGGGCCTTCCTTTGAAAGCCAGCTCCTCCATTTTCCACCCCGACTCCAGAGAAGGTTCCATGTCAGGGAGGTGAGCAGAGCGGATGGATCGGGTAATGCTAAGTGTAACTGCCGCTCCCTTCCCTGCCTTGGGTTCCACCCTGCACTCCAAAGCCCACCTCCAGATTCCTGGCCATTATCCCAGGTCCTTCCCAAGAGAAGGTGAACCCTTCCCAACGGCTGCTCACCCCAATTTTGCTCCCTGAAAGAGTGTCGGCAGCCCAATGATCAGTGTTCAGCTCCTATATTCCCCCCCACACCCCCAGTTTCATTGTCAGGTACTTCCAGGAAGCACTGCTGCCAATTCTAGGCGTCAAATCCAGAGAGAAAGAGCCAGCCTTAAAAACGGTACCTTGTTGGCCCTGGCCAGTTAGCTCAGTGGTAGACCGTTGGCCCGTTGTGTGGAAGTCCCACGCTTGATTCCCAGTCAGGGCACACAGAAGTGCACATCTGCTTCTCTATCCTTCCCCCTCTCCTTTCTCTCTGTCTCTCTCTTCCCCTCCCGCAGCCAAGGCTCCATTGGAGCAAAGTTGGCCTGGGCGCTGAGGACGGCTCCATGGACTCTGCCTCAGGTGCTAGAATGGCTCCAGTGGCAGCAGAGCATCGCCCCCTGGTGGGCATGCCAGGTGGATCCCAGTAGGGTGCATGCGGGAGTCTAACTGTCTTCCTGCTTCTAACTTCGAAAAAATACAAAAAAAATAATGTACCTTGTCTCAAAGCATCAATACAAAAAATTACTTTCAACAAGAAGAAAACACACACACACACACACACACACTTTGGAATATACTACAATTGCCATAAATGAAAGAACAGGTGAATAGATGAATAAAAATGGCATCTTTTTTTCATTCTGTCAGTAAACTGATGAGCCTTTCAGACTGGTGATAGTCAAAATCCAGTGGTCTCCAAGCATCATTGTCACCTGTGCGCCTCCCCTGACCAGGCCTTTCAGGTACTGGGTTTTCGAGCAGATGCAGGTCATCACACCACCGATCAGCACCAAAGCCACGTAGAACAAGAAGAGAACCAGAAAGTCCATCCTGGGGCTACAAGGAAACAGAAAGAGTGTGACTATACTGAGGGAGTCATCCCATGGCTCATATTCCCAGACATCAATATCCTAAATGACTCTCCCCCCCAAAATTCATCGGTTCATAAACACACGCTACCTCTTCAGTCAGGCCTCCCAGAAGGCCCTGAGCTCTCTCTCTCCTTCAAAAGTTCTCTAGTCAAACCACTGTGGTTTACTGTGGGGCATTTCCTATCTGCAAATTTAAAAATAAAGTGGGGAAGAATATGCAAAACGCATCCACCTTTCTCGCCCCCCTCAGCAACAAATCGTTCTTTCACTTGCTTAAATACAAATATGCACACAGATATTGACACAGATAAGTAGTCAAACGGATCTGTTGACAATGCAATTGGAACAAGCATCCCCTCGAGACCATCAAGGGTCCGGATCAGGCATCCCGTCTATGAAGGGATCTGTGGATATAGGCCTGTATGAAGAAGCCAGAGACGGTTACTTTCGGCCTTAGTCTATATGATTCTGGGCCAGGTTTCTAACTGAGATAACCAAACTAGAAACTCTTCATGAGATCAGACAAAGTAAACAAAGAACAGCAATTCTCACGAGGTGATTCAGGGTCCCTAGCCTACATATTCCTCTTGTTTAGGTAATTCTCAGCAGGCAGCTCTGGCATTCCTCCTTCCAACATTCACAGAGAATTCAGACGGCATCTCCTCTCTCCTCTCGTGCAGAGGCCTGCGCCTGGAACAAGAGACGACACCCAACGATGGGAGAGGTGTGGTTCCTCCGGGAGGCAAAATCTGGCTGCAGAGACACATCAACCCTCACAGAAGACGACTCACGTAACAGGAGTCAGGGGGAGGAATACACTATGGGAAAGAATTTGGAAGTCAGAGGGTGTTGAGATCCCACAGGGTGAACTAGCTTATAATTATAAGGCTTCAGGTCACAGTGGTTCTTAACCTTTTTTTTTTTTTTTAATGCCCGGGTTTTTTTTTTAATTTTTATTTATTTTTTTATTTTATTCATTTTAGAGAGGAGACACAGAGTGAGAGAGAGAGAGAGAGAGAAAGAGAGAGAGAAAGAGAGAAAGGGGGAAGGAGCTGGAAGCATCAACTCCCATATGTGCCTTGACCAGACCAGTGCAGGTTTTGAACTGGCGACCTCAGTGTTCCAGGTCGATGCTTTATCCACTGCGCCACCACAGGTGAGGTGTTCTTAGCCTTTTCTGAGGTACCGAACCCACCAGTTTCATATGCGCATTCACCGAACCCTTCTTTAGTGATAAATAAAATATGATTTTTTTTCCAAATTCAAGACATAGGTCTATGTTTTTTTACTGGTGCACAAAATGAGCCGTGCATGGACATCACCTTGCTCAAAGAACAAAACCAACAAAGTGCATGAACTCACAATAAATTACGGTATTACTTTATTCTGGCCTCCGCGGCAGAGGCTTCTCCAAACCCCTGAGACCGACTCATCGAACCCCTAGGGTTCGATAGAACCCAGGTGAAGAACCACTGTTTCAGGGAAGCAATAAGCTGGGAGGCTTAGATACCTATTCCTGAGGTGCCCATGCTGGGGGACCAGACAGAAGGGTCTCCCCGAAGCTACTCTCTATCCTAGGGTAAGGTGACCAGATGTCCTGCTTTTGGCGGGACAGTCCCGATTTTTAACAATTTGTCCCGCGTCCCACAGAGTTTTTAAAAAGTCCCGATTTTTGGAAAGAATGCACGAAAAGCTAGGGAACGGCAGGAGAACGGGAAGGGGATATACGGTTTTCCACGGGGAGACCCCAACTCCAGCTGGAAGCGCCCGCACTGCCGCAAGAGCTGGCTGCCCCGTGCGGGGCCCCGAAACAAAACTTCAGAGGGGATGTACCTGCTGGGGCGGCCGCTGTCAAGTCCCCTAACTACCCATAGGCCCGCATCCTGGAAGCTGGCGTGTGGCTCCGGACTCCACAATGCACCTTCGGTTTACCCGATCCCTCTGACTCACTCAAAATTTCCCATATGGTAATATTTCCGAAAATGATCTTTTTAATGAGGTATCATTATTTAAAAAATAGATTGATAAGGAAAAGGTTAAATCTTGGGCATCAGCAAAAATCACAATAGAGAACAAATGGTTACAAATATTTCAGCATTTTGAAACAAACCATGCTCCATACAATAATGCACTAAACACTGTGGAATACGCGCTGTCTTTACCAGCAACTAATGCTGCAACTGAACACGTTTTTTCTACGGTAAATAAAGTGTGGACATCAGAAAAATCACAATTAAGTGTTGAGACTTTGAAAGCCATTTTATGTGTGAAATATAATTTAACAAGTTTTTGTGAAAAATTTCATGACCTTTTTAAACAACGACAGCAATCTACTAAAAATATTCACTCAAATGAGAAATATGCCAAAGAATAAAATAATACTATACATAATTTTAATGTATTATATTTGTAAATTGTATTTATGTTGAAATTTAAAAACATATATTACAATACTACTTTTGCATTCTATGAAAACTTTTTTTGCTCTATATACACCAAATATTTAATCAAGAACCCCACCCCCTGTCCCATCAACGGTATCCCACTTTACCAATTTTAAAATCTGGTCACCTTATCCTAGGGTCAGGGGGAGGGGGCGTGAGGGGGGAGCGTGGGGGGGATGGGGCCTCCTCTGGAGCTTTCCCCGGGGCGGAACTAGGGTGGGGGGCAGGGTGCAGAAGGCTGGAAGGGAACACTGTGAGTGCCCGGGGAGCTGGGCGGGATGGAAGTGGGCTGCGGCCCCCCACATACACAAGTGGGAAGGGCGGTCAGAGAGACGGACAACCCCCACACAGCTCCAGCATCAGAGCGCCCAGGGGAGGACGCCTTACCTCCAAGGGCGACCAACCCCCCAAGATCCCCCTCACCGGCGCCTCCAGGGTCCGCCCCCTAACTTCCGTCGGACACGTGACGTCACACGCGACGCTGGTGGCCAGCCGGACTTCCGGCGGAAGTGGGGGCACCCGCCACGGCCTGTATAGAATGCGGTGGGTGTGTAGGGCTGTCGGTAGTCGTGCGGTTCGGCGCCTGCGGACGGTAGGCGAGTCTGACCGCTGGTAAATCGGATTTGAGAGTGCTGTTGCCAGATATTTTGCAAGAAGACCGTCCTGGGCCTGGTGCGAGCGTGGACGCCGGTGTTCTGAAGCGGACCGAACCGCCCAGAGAGGGCTCGGCTTCCAAGCCGAGCAGCGGCTCCGGGCAGCCCAGGGCAGGCACACTTAGGGGTTCATACACTGTGTCTTCGTGCTGGACAGTTGGCTTTGCTTTCTGCTAGCCACACCGTTGGGATCTTTGCCCCTGCTGTTTCGGAACAGCTCTGAACATTCAGCCCCTGGGAGCAGTGACAATTGCTTGACAACAAACCTGGAGAATAAGACGGAAAGCTGTTTAATGACAGTTTAACCTGGGGTGAGAAGAGCTGCTTCCAAACATAGCACTGAGAAGGCCCCTGTGGGGTGTTCTTTGCTCTGAACGCCTCTGAACCGGCCGAGACCAATCTATTCTTGATACATCTGAAAACCTGTCTAACTGAGCGAGACCTATCTCTTTGAGGGAAGATGTCTGATCTTCATACACTGGCTTTAAACTCTTTTACTTTTTCTAGCTGGCTTTGCTGCCTACCCTAAAAGAAAAAGCTCTTTCCTTTTGAAAAAGTTTTATGGAGCTGGGAACCTTCTGATACATTGTATGCCAGGGCTTTATGAACTTGTAGACACGGAATTGAAAAATAAAATCAGAAGATGGAGAAGACTGTGGTTATGGATGAAGCCTCATCACATCCGGAGTGGGCTGGATCATCAGTGCCTCCAGCTCACTGGTCACCCTGCTGGTTAATTCTGAGCTGGAGGTTAAATATTTTGAGTTAGCTTTTTTGGCTCATAAATGCAGAACTTTATTTTTATCCCCATTCATTTGTTTCTGGATGACTTCAGTTGAGACTAACTGAATCTTGGTTTGGTCACCTATGTGCTGAGTTGCCTTTTATTATTTTTTTAATTTGTGAAAGCAGTACAATATTATGTTGTTGTAAAAGAATCAAAAACAACAATCTCCCCTTGTCTACTATCTCTCCCAAATCCCAGTTCCTCTGACAGAATCACTTATGTAGTGTGTGTCCTCCAAAGTCTAGTGCAGTTATTCATAAATGTTTATTCAACAAGAATGTATTGACAGTGGATAGAGCATCAGACCGGGATGTGAAGGACCCACGTTGGAAACACTGAGGTTGCCGACTTGAGCGTGGGCTCATGCGGCTTGAGCACGGGGTCACCAGCTTGAGTGTGGGATCATAGACCTGACCCCATGGTTGCTGGCTTGAAGCCCAAGGTCACTGGCTTGAGCAAGGGGTCATTTACTTTGCTGTAGCCCCCAGATCAAAGCACATATGAGGAAGCAATCAATGCACAACTAAGGTGCCATATCAAAGAATTGATGCTTCTCATCTCTCTTTCATCTGTCTGTACCTATCCCTCTCTCTGACTCTCTCTGCCTCTGTCAAAAAACAAATGTATTGAGTTCCCAATATATGGCAGGCACTGTGCTAGGCACTAGGAACATAGCAGTAAAACATAAAAATCCCTGAACTTTATAGTGTGTATATATACTAATATATTATTTGTTGTTTATAGAAATTGCATCATCTTATAAGTAAGAGTTCTCTATCTGGTTTTTTCTTTCTTCACTCAACAGTATGTGTATGATCTTTCCACGCTACAACATGTATATCTACTCCACTGTATTTACCTCACTATATGCATTTCATTACCTAGCTGACCTGTACTCCTCTGCCAGGGTCCCAAACTCCAGTGCTGACAAGGGCAATGCAGGTAATGACAAATCAGTAAAGTGACAAAGTGAAGCAGGTATGTTTTGTTCCAAGCAAACGTTGCTATTTAGCCTGACCAGGCGGTGGCGCAGTGGATAGATCGTCAGAGTGGGACGTGGAGGACCTAGGTTCGAGACTCCAAAGTTGCCAGCTTGACTCATCTGGTTTGAGCAAGGCTCACCAGCTTGGACCCAAGGTCGCTGGCTTGAGCAAGGGGTTACTCGGTCTGCTGAAGGGCCACGGTCAAGGTACATATGAGAAGGCAATCAATGAACAACTAGGGTGTCGCAACGAAGAACTGATAATTGATGCTTCTCACCTCTCTCTGTTCCTGTCTGTGTGTCCCTATCTATCCCTCTCTCTGACTCTCTCTCTCTGTCTCTGTAAAAAAAAAAAAAAAAAAAAAAAAGTTGCTATTTACACTGACCAAAAGGATTGTTAACTTGAATTCCAGTGCTATAAGAGTGTTTAAAATGCAGATTTTAAAATAAATCCTCTAATTTTTTAGTGTTGGAAATTAAGAATTTTAAAACACTGTTCAGGCTGAGCACAACACACCTGCAAAATAAATTCTGCTCAATGGCTATCAGTTTGCAACCTCGAATACAAACCATTCTATTAGGAACTAAACATTTAGGTTCATTTCAGTTGTTCCCGTTCCATCAATGCTGCCACAGACATGAGCCTCATTACACAAATAGATGTATTTTTCTAGGTAGAATTTCTGGGCCAAAAGAACATGTAGGCATTTTTAATTTTAATAAATACTACTAAATTGATCTGAAGCTACAAATGTCTGTGAGAGCCTGTTTCTCCAAATCCTTGTCAACATTTAAATAGATCGATTCCTTTAATATTTACCATTCCGATGGATGAAATGGCTTTAAAAAAATTTATTTACTTAACCAACACTTATAGCACTTACTGTGTTTTAGGGTATGTTCTAAACACTTTAATCTTGCATCCCTTATTTTGAATAAAGTTCATAAGAAGGAAGCCTGTAGCCTCACTGCCCTTATGTTGGGACTATGAGGGAAGCCAGCAAGAGGTTGACACCTGCACCCTGGGGAACGGGGTTGGACACAAGAGACACAGAGAAGAAATCACAGCCCTGCATGAACAGTGTCTGAAGCCTGCACACCTCTACACTTCAGAGTGGGATGAGCCAGAAGTCCTCATATATTTTCAAGCCCATATGAGTTACATTTTCTATAACTTGCAACTGCAAACACCCTAGCCCTGATGGAAACACGTGGTCACACAGCTCTTCTTCCTCCACCTCGTATTTTTTAACTCATTTAAATCCTATAGAAATATATATAACTAATAGCAAAGAAAAAGACTACATTTTACTCTGTTAACTTGCTATTTTGTCTATTCACATAAACATGAAAAATATGAACTTTATTGATTTATCTATTTATTTATTTATCTTGAGTGAGAGAGAGAGACAGATAGGAAGAGAGAGGGGAGAGAGATGAGCAGCATCAATTCTTCATGGTGGCACCTTCGCTGTGCATTGATTTCTTTCTCATATGTACCTTGACCAGGGGGCTACAGCAGAGTGAGTGACCCTTTGCTCAAGCCAGCTACCTTGGGCTCAAGCCAGTGAACATGAGGTCATGTCTATGATCCCACGCTCAAGCCGGTGACCCCACATTCAAGCTGATGATCCTGTGCTCAAGCTGGTGAGCCACGCTCAAGCCAGCGACCTTGGAGTTTCAGACCTGGGTCCTCAGCATCCCAGGATGATGCTCTATCCGCTGTGCCACTGCCTGGTCAGGCTATATTCAATTTAAAAGTTTACATAGCCTGACCTGTGGTGGCACAGCGGATAGAATGTCAACCTGGAACACTGACATTGCCATTTCGAAACCCTGGGCTTGTCCGGTCTAGGTACATTGCCAAGTAATCAAGGAACAATTAAGTGAAGCAACTATGATCTCTCTCTCAAATCAATAAAATAAAAGGTTTACATAGCTGTATTCAGACAATCTAGACAATATTTTAATTTTGCTTCTTTTATTTAGTTTATCCTAAGTTCTTTTCCTCTAAATAGTTTTAATTATTATTCAGGGATACTATATAATGAACTTAATATTATCTTGTTGTTGGACATTTGCATAATTTTCTACTTTTAATTTTATAAATAGTTTTGCAAGTAACATACTCATAACTTTTATTTTTTTCAGTTGAGATATTTTCTCAGGATAAATCAGTGATCAATCGGTTCCTGAACTCATGTGTTTCTGGTATTTTATATTTTTCCCTTTGTTCTTCAAAATGTCTGAGTATGAACCTTGACACTTGTGTTTTATAAATCGCATAGGCAAAAAACACACTATTAAGCCTAAAATCAAAAATTGAATTCAAGCTTGCCAGACAGGATTGTGTCACCTGTAAAACATGTAGCAAAGAATTTCTCTTTGGAGCATTCCTAAGCGCACCTGTTGGCCCCTGAAACTGAACCTGTGGTATCAGTTTTTTTACCAGCTCCAAGATCAGTTGACAGGATTAACCACCTTTTCATACCACGATCTCTTTTCCCCAAGGGAATGACTGAAGCAATACTTCAGAAATGGGATACAGGACTTCATATCTCTCTTTGCAACAACCAAATAGCACATGATGCTTGTTTTAAATTAGTGATTTTTTTTTTTTGGAATCAAGAGTAATTCTACAATGGAGAAAAATCTAAAGTAACAGAAAAGTATTTTTGTTGGTGGGCATGAATTTTGTCTGTGTTTTTTACTATTTTATCAGTAGCAACTACATTAGTGACTAGCTCATAGTAGATGCTCAATAAAAATATGTTGAATGAATGGAAGAAAAAGGATGAATTATACCCCAAAGAGTTCTATATATCCTGATATCACCAAAACAAAAATCCCTCTTGCCAGTAGGTGGGGCCACAGTGTGGGACATAATGCAGGTGTGGCCAACTTGCACTTCTGAATTTATACTTGGCCTTTATTACCCTGATTTCTGTTTTTTAAAGCAACTGTGTTCAGCTATCAGGTCAAAGGGAAATTATCAGGGCAAGCTCTCCGTTTTCTGATCAATTGTCAACTAGTCTTAACTGGTGTTTCTGTTGTTTTGACAGAGACAGCAGGAGAGTCAGAGAGAGGGGCAGGTAGGGACTGACAGGAAGGGAGAGAGATAAGAATCATCAATTCTTCATTGCGGCTCCTTAGTTGTTCATTGATTGCTTTCTCATATGTGCCTTGACTGGGGGGTTACAGTAGAGCAAGTGACCCCTTGCTCAGGCCAGTGACCTTGGGCTTCAAGCCAGCGGCCTTGAGGCTCAAGCCAGTGACCATGGAGTCATGTCTATGATCCCACACTCAAGCCAGCACTCCCATGCTCAAGCTGGTGAACCTGCACTCATGGTGGATGAGCCCATGCATGAGCCGGCGACCTCGGGGATTCGAACCTGGGCCCTCTGTGTCCCTGTACAACACTCTATTCACTGCTCCATGGCCTGGTCAAACTGGTCTTAACTGTTTAGCTCTCTTCACCCCAAATGCACTGTTACTCTGGTCACCAACACTGCAGTTCACCACTGCCAGTGGTATCTTTCAAATGAGCATATAAGTATACTATATTTAGAAATGGTCTTTTGTCTGTCTGAAGTTTAAATTTCCCTGCGTATCACGTATTTTTATTTGCTAAATATGGAGATCCTATTTCCAGCCACCATCATAATGCCTCTCATCAGAGAGTCTAGTTTTCTACCCTAATTGGAACCAGAAATTAGTCTTGCAGTTAGAATTGGTCATCCCTCGGCTAGCAATGCGGACAAAAAGGAGCCTCCAGCCCTGGACCCTGAGTTAGGGCTGAGCTGTCTCAGGAGGGCTTCTGAGATATCTTCAGAAGAGAAGCCACCTGACAACCTGGAGAAAAGGCAGACGAGCTAGAGGGTACAGGCTGACGGGTGGAGGATTGTCTATCCTTGCACATAAAGAACACCATTTGTGCTCTGCTTGCTTTATTTGTACATTACTCAGGAAGATGCTAAAGAAAGACAGGGGACGATATTGTGAATGCTGTCTCAGAATGGTGAGGACAAAAGGGACAACTTGGTTAGTGTCCTAGAGTCATTCTTTTCTTATTAACACTCTCGACACAAGGCAACCAGGACTGGTGCTGGGCTCTGTGCAGAGCAGACATGAATGATAATTCCAGGAAGAAATTCAGAACAAGCATCTTGGATGGGAAGCCATTTAAAGGTTGAGAGTATGAGCTCAAGGATCAGGCTTCCGCCTGACCAGGCAGGCAGTGGTGCAGTGGGTAGAGCATCAAACTGAGATGCGGAGGACCCAGGTTCGAGACCCCGAGGTCGCCAGCTTGAGTGTGGGCTCATCTGGTTTGAGCAAAATCTCACCAGCTTGGACCCAAGGTCACTGGCTCGAGCAAGGGGTTGCTCGGTCTGCTGAAGGCCCGTGGTCAAGGCACATGTGAGAAAGCAATCAATGAACAACTATGGTGTCGCAATGGCAACAAAGAACTGATGATCGATGCTTCTCATCTCTCTCTGTTCCTGTCTGTCCCTGTCTATCCCTCTCTCTGACAATCTCTCTCTGTCTCTGTAAAAAAAAAAAAAAAAAATCAGGCTTCCTGGGTTCCAGTCTGGGATCTATCTCATCCTTAACCCTGCTGAGTCTTGGTTTCCTCATCTGTAAAGTAAGACTGGAAGAATCCGCCTCAAGGGATGTGGTAAGGATTCAATGTACTAATGCATGTAAATCACCATCAATCAATGTTGGCCACTGATGTCAGAGATGCAATTCTCAGCAGTAACAAATGTGATCAATGCAGAGGAACATGTTGCAAGTAATCGTAAGCCCAACTCAAACTGGATTAAACAACAAAGGAGGCTCCTTGGCTTCTGCCACTGGGATGCCCAGCAATGGGAAGGCTTCAGTGGCTCAATGACCTCACCAAACATGGATGTTGTCTCAGTCCCTCATACGCCACTCCCAGAATCAGCTTTGTCTCCAGACCAGCTTTCCTCCTGGTGATGGGATGGCTGCCAACCACACTTGGGGCTTCAAGCTTCCACATTCACTGAACGTGAGGGGATAGTGGGAAGTTGTGCCCTGGTATTCTAAGTGGGAGTGCTGAGGGAGTCAAAGGTTTACCCCTGAACCAATGACGTAGCCAAGAAAAATGGAATGTGCCATTTCCTGAGTAAAACGAGTCCCCCTACTGCAGCTGCAAGGGGGAATCAATTTCTACAGTTTCTGTCACATACGCTGCTGCTCAGGGCAGGGCAGACTCCAGATGGAGACCTGGGTAATACTAGAAAGGGGCATGGATGTTGGGTAGGTGCTTCTATGTTGTAATATCTGGAATGATGGGAGAAATATGTCAAAATTGTCCCTCAATGTTAAGAGGAAGCCCAGGATAAATGAGGGTGCAACAGTGAAAACGTGGGGTCCTTGGGACGTGACAGGAGCTGTGGTGGATGTCCTTCGCTTCTCAGACTGAAAGGCAAATCTATTAATAAAATTCCTTCCTGGCAGCCGCCTCCTGGTGTAGGTTCAAGGAAATGAACATTCAAAGGAAGGAGAAGAAATTTTAGCCACAAAGCTACGGTAGCACAGTTCTGCAAGGTCACCCAGAACAGATGCAGTTCCTTAAGAGGAGCAAGAAGGTGTAAAGAGAGAAGAGGCAGAGGCTGTCCAATGTCACGGGGCCAGCAGATAAAAAGAGGAGTTGTCAAAGGAGACCAAATGAGGATGGTCCACCTAATTCAAGAACCAAAAAAGAAAGCCACCAGGGAAGCCAAAAAGAGGGCTTTTGCTAATCTCTCCAGGGAGGACTGAAACAGGGGAGCCAATGGGAGTGGCCTGGACTGAGTGTCCCACAGAATCCATGAAATGTCCCTATGGTAGTACGGAGCCCCATCCTGGCTCAGTACTGACAATGGACCACCTCATCAGGTTCTGATGGCCTCCCTGGACCAGCAAATCATCAGGGCCACTCCTCTTCAGAGCCTACTACAGATGGCACAAAGCTGCCTACGGAGCTCTCTCCCCCATCCAGGAAAGCCACTCAACCCACACCAGACTGTGATGTACGTCTGTGGTTTTCAACCTTTTTACACTTGGGCACCAGTGAAAATAGGAGAATTATTTCCAGGACCGCTAAGGCAGAAATCACCCTAAGTATAAACGAATTCAACTAAGATCATTGGGTCAGCTATAATCTTCATACAACATCGGGGTGGTTAACTCTTTCCCAGACCGGCAGGAAGTTTCTGGCAGACTGGTCTGCAGACCGAGAGTTGAAAAGCACTGCTGTAGGTGTTAAATGAAACTTGGAGGTCATTTGTCATAGCCGTTAGTATTAACCACCCTGAAAGGCACAGCATGGCCCCATCCCAGTCATCAAACCCGCCCTGAAAATGTCATTATGTCATTGATTAACTTCAGCTCCCTTGTCATGGGGATGGACAATGACAACCCCCCCCCCAAGCAGGTGGTCTTTACGTCACACTAGTATATACTCAGAGGCTCTGGGTAGGAGTACATGATCTGACCACAAGGTAGCATTGCCCAGTTTGGACTCTTGGCAGTCCAGAGTGACGGGGTGTGTCCAATAGACCTGGCACGGAGAGAGGAAGACGCCAGCCAAGTTTACCCCAATGTCTGGGTTTTCCCAGTTCATTCTGGTCTGCCCACATTTGCTCCCACAACATCCTCTTGGCAGAGTGCCATGGTTGGGCTGGATGTTTTCCAGAGTGTGCTAAGAAGAAATAAAATTAGGAAAATCATCTATACAACTTTGTATTTGCTGGTGAGTTTCTAGATACAACACCAAAAGGCATATACCCCCCCCACGTTGAACAAACTGAACTTTATTAAAATTAAAGACTTTGCTCTGTGAATAATACTGCTAAGAGATGAAAATACAAGTTACACCCTGGGAGAAAGGATTTGTAAGTCATACATCAGATTGAGAATTTGTATCCAAAGTATACAAAAAAAAACAAACTGTTAAAATTCAAGAATTACAAAAAAAAAAAGTGTTTAATGGTCAAACTATCTAAACAGACACCTCTCACCACAGAGGATGCGCAGATGTCAAGATAATCATATGAAAAGATGCTCACCACCGTGTAACATTAGGAAAAAGCGAATTAAAATGTCAACCACATACGTACTAGTGCTAAAGTCCAAAGCAGCCTTTACGATACCACTTGCCTGCAGGCATGTGCAGCGATAGGAACTCTCACTTATTGCTGGTGGGAGTGCGGAACGAGACACTTGGGACAGGCTGACAGTTTAACAAATCTAAACTCTGTCTTACCATCTAAGACAGCAATCATATTCCTAGATATTTACCCAACTGACGGAGAGTTATGTCTACACAAAAACCTACTGGAGATGTATTTACATAGATTTATTCATAAGCCTCCCCCCCCCCCAAAAAAAAACTGGAAACAACCGAGATGTCCTCCAATAGATGAATGGATAGCCTGACCAGGCGGTGGCGCAGTGGATAGAGCGTCAGACTGGGATGCAGAAGACCCAGGTTCGAGACCCCGAGCTCGCCAGCTTAAGCGCGGGGCCCATCTGGCTTGAGTAAAAGCTCATCAGCTTGGACCCAAGGTCGCTGGCTCCAGCAAGGGGTGGCTCGGTCTGCTGAAGGCCCGCGGTCAAGGCACATGTGAGAAAGCAATCAATGAACAACTAAGGTGTTGCGACGGCAACGAAAAACTAATGATTGATGCTTCTCACCTCTCTCCGTTCCTGTCTGTCTGTCCCTATCTCTCTCTCTCTCTGTTCCCGTTAAATAAATAAATAAATAAATAAATAAATAAATAAATAAATAAAATAGATGAATGGATAAAGAAACTGTGATACAGACAGTGGAATGATATACAAAAATAAAAGAGGCCCTGGCCTGTTGCCTCAGTGGTAGAGCGTCAGCCCGACATGTGGAAGTCCTGGGTTCGATTCCCAGCCAGGGCACACAGGAGAAGCTCCCATCTGCTTCTCCACCCTTCCCCCTCTCCTTTCTCTCTGTCTCTCTGTTCCCCTCCTGCAGCGAAGGCTCCACTGGAGCAGAGTTGGCCCAGGCACTGAGGATGAATCCATGGCCTCTGCCTCAGGTGCTAGAATGGCTCCAATTGCAACAGAACAATGGCTCCAGATGGGCAGAGCATGGCCCCCTGGTGGGCATGCCGGGGTGCATTCCAGTGGAGTGCATTCGGGAGTCTGTTTCTCTGCCTCCCCAATTCTCTGCCTCCCCAGTCCTCACCAATCCTCACTTCAGAAAAATAAAAAATAAAAATGAGCTAAAATAAAAAAACATGGGTGAATTTTAAATGCGTATTTGCTAAGTGACAAAAGCCAGTCTGAAAAGGTGACGTACTGTATGATTCCATTTATATGACAATCTGAAACAGGCAAAACTATAGACACGGTAAAGAGATGAGTGGTGGTCACAGGGCTGGGGAAGCAGAGGCAGAATGAGGAAACACAGAGGATATTTTCTGTGGAGAAATTCTCCTGTATGATGTAGCCATTGCTGGACACGTGATGTCTCATTTGTCAGAATCCACAGGAAGAAACAGCACACAGTGTGAACCCTGATGTATGCAAACTTAAAAAAATCATTGGGGAAGTTACAGCATCTCAAGGTGAAAGACAGAATGTGATCCCTTCCAAAATCTAACCGTATGACATCACTTCAGTAAAAGAGTCAAGGGTGGAAAGATTCTGACCTAACTACATTTGGAAATGAATGCAGACTGTATGACTAAAAGGCTTGCTCTGTCAGCTGAAAGGGGCCCAGAGGCAAAGACACCCCCAGTAGCAATGAGCACATCCAGTGCCCAAAGCTTAGCTTCTAATATTCTGCGATAAAAGAAACCAGAGCTCCTTGCAGAGATGGTTGTTTCTAGGGCTGGGAAGAGTTCGAACCACCTCGTAGTGCCAGAAAATAAGGCAGAGGGGTGACACGATGTGACTTTGGTTTTAATAGGTTGTTTAACAGGCTGTTATGCTGACAATGGGCTGCAAGAGCCAAGGGAAGACCAACGGGGAGGCTGAGGAAGCAGTCCGGGAGAGGAATGGTGGCCTCCGTGGAACTGGAGAGAAGCAGGTGAGTTCTGGTTATAATTTGAAAATAAAAGTCACAGTCCATTGGATTTACTGGTGTCGGGAGTTGGGAATGTAAAATAGAGAAGTCAAGGATGCCAGCCCTTCTGAGTGGGACCTGTCCGAGAGTCCCCAGGGGTTCTTTATTTCCATACCTGCAGACTCCTCCCTGTCCCCAGGAAAACCCCAGGAAGCCCCAGGAAACCTGGGCCTCCTCCCTCCACCTGCTGCTATCCCCGGGGGGCCTGGCTGGCTTGACCTTCTGAGACTGGAGTGGGAAATGCCCAGGACACATTTCGAGCCCCCTGGGGTGGCCTTCGAGATGGAAGGAGCGTGGAGGAAGGATCCGCGAGCTGCAGAGATGCGGATTCTGTGGTCAGTTCTGGAGTCCTGACCTTAGAGTCCTCCCCCTGAGGGCTCAGAGAGGGAGGGGAACAGAGATGGACAGACACCACCTCAGGCACTCCTGAACGTAGATGACCCTGGACAAGCCCCACTGTCTCTCTGAAACTGTTTTCTCCTCTCTAAATCAGGGCTAACAATTCTGAATTTGTCCGAAGATTGTGACAACCCAACCACAGCCAGCAGACGCGGGATCAGGTCTGGCTCTGGAAACACCCCCTTCCCCATCACCCTTAAATTAAAGGAGTGCACCCCTCAAGCAATTCAAGTTTTGTTTTTGTTTTTTTAATTTATTTATTACAGGGACAGAGAGAGAGTCAGACAGAGGGATAGATAGGGGATAGATAGGGACAGACAGACAGGAACGAAGAGAGGTGAGAAGCATCAATCATTAGTTTTTCGTTGCCATCGCAACACCTTAGTTGTTCATTGATTGCTTTCTCACATGTGCCTTGACCGCGGGACTTCAGCAGACCAAGCCACCCCTTGCTGGAGCCAGCGACCTTGGGTCCAAGCTGGTGAGCTTTTGCTCAAGCCAGATGGGCCCGCGCTCAAGCTGGCGACCTCGGGGTCTCGAACCTGGGTCTTCTGCATCCCAGTCCGACGCTCTATCCACTGCGCCACCGCCTGGTCAGGCTCAAGCAATTCAAGTTTTTTAAAAACAACTCCATTGAGGCATCATGTACTCACAATAAAGTGCATACTCTCGAGGTGTCCGTTGCAATTCACTGCGACATGCGCATCCCTGCGAAATTAGCACCACAATCAAAATACAGACAGTTTCCATCAGCCCCAGAAGTTTTCTCATGCCCCTCTGCAGTTCACCCCTCCCTCAGCCTGGGTCCGAGGAATCACTGATCTGCTTCCTGACATGACAGGTAATGGTTGCATGTTATGGATTCTAACATAAACGGAATCGTGACCACTTGCTACTACTGGCTTCCTTCACTCAGCTCAATGCTTCTGAGGCTCACCCACGTTGTTGCATGTATCGGTAGTTCATTTCTTTTTATTACCGATCAGCGTTCCATTTGTATAAGGTGTTTATCCATTCGCCAATAGACGGATATCTGGGTTGTTTCCAGTTTGGGGCTACTGAAAACAGCGCTGTTGTAACATTCATGTCCGAGTCTTTGTGTGCACCTAGATGCTTTCATTTCTCTTGGGGAAATAAATACCTATATGTGGGGTGGGGGTCATATGATAAGTGTATATTCAGCCTTTTAAGAAACTGCCATAGCCTGACCAGGCGGTGGCGCAGTGGATAGAGCACCGGACTGGGATGCAGAAGACCCAGGTTCCAGACCCAGGTTCGAGACCCCGAGGTTGCCAGCTATTGCTCACCAGCTTGGACCCAAGGTCGCTGGCTCCAGCAAGTGGTGGCTCAGCTTGCTGAAGGCCCACGGTCAAGGCACGTGTGAGAAGGCAATCAATGAACAACTATGGTGTCGCAACGGCAACGAAAAACTAATGATTGATGCTTCTCATTTCTCTCTGTTCCTGTCTGTCTGTCCCTATCTATCCCTCTCTCTGACTCTCTCTCTGTCCCTGTAAAAAATAAATAAAACAGAAAAAAAAAAGAAACTGCCACAGTGTTCCATCATGATTGCACCTTTTTAAGTTCCCATCAGTAGTGTCGGGTAACTCCATTTCTTACCATCTAGAGAAACATCAGTTTGTTAATGCGAGAAGACAAAAGGGTCAGCCAGGAGCCACCCACACGACCATGGCAGTTTGTGTCTAATTACCACGCAGCACAACAGTGCTGCAGCCCGGTAAGTGCTTGGTTTTGTGCTCGAAGACATATTCTGTTACATCAGGGACTGCTCTCCCAAGCTCTGGGGACACTCATTCACTCATGATTCTCTTATATTTTATTTTTTTAATATGAAAATGCACTGTAAGCTCCCCAGCAGTATTTATAATGTGCATGAGACTAGAGAACACCTATGGACACATCTCTCTCTCATACACACACACACACACACACACACACACACATGCGCGCACACTAACTTGGAGAGCACCTCTGAGTAAAGCAAACTCTGGAAAGCATCCAACTCAATCATGGTGACCTATTAAAAACATCTTCTGGTCTATTTGGTCCTTAGTTCCCCCACATCCTAAGAAGAGGGTTTAAAAATAAACTTTTAATTTTAGAATAGCTTTAGATTTGCAGACGAGTCATGAGGATAGTGCAGAGCGCTCTCCCTTATCACACACCCAATGTCCCCCCACTGTTGACATCTGACATTAATTACTAGGGCACGTTTGCCACAACTAAGGAACCGATATCGATCCATTATTATTATGGATCGACGCAAATTTCTTTAGTTCTTTGCCCCAACTTCTCTCTGTGTCCCCAGGGTCCCATGCGGGGTCCCCGCATTGCATTTAGTGATTAGGTCTCCTTAGGCTCCTTTGAATCTGTGGCAGCCCCTCAGACTCTCCTCATTGTTTGATGACCTTGACGGTTTCCACGAGTCGAGTCGGGTATTTCCAGCATGCTCTCAGTTTGGGAGGGCACGGTGTTGCCCTCATAGTTAGATTGGTTAAGGGTTACTGGGAGGAAGACCACGGAAGTGAAGTGTCATTCTCCTCGCACCAGATAAACGGTACCCGTCATCCACCTGATCCATCCCTGCTGATGCTGAGCCTGGTCATCCGACTGAGGTCCCGTCTGTCTGGTCTGTCCGCTGTAAAGTTACTCTCTCCCACCCCTTCATGCTGTCCCCTTTGGAAGGACGTCACCATGTGCGGCCCATGCTTGGGGGGAGGGAGATGCTCTACCTCCTCTAGCTGTGTACATTATTTGGAATTCTTCTATACAGAGGTTTTTGTCTCTTTTCCTATTTATATAACCAGTTGTCTGTTTGTATCAGCATGCACTGGTGGATATCTATTTTATGCTTTGGGTTATAATCTGATACTATGTTATTTTGTTGCTCTAAGTAGTGCAACATTGGCCACTGGAAGCATTTTCAGTTCACTGAGGTGTCTCTTTGATTCTGTGTGTGTGTGTGTGTGTGCACAAGCGTGCACGCACATTTAGCACTTCCTTACTCTCTGGCCCTAGAAGATGCTCCAGGCTCATCTTGTGTATTACTTGCTCAAGCCCCCAAATCAGTATTTCTCCAGCTTTCACTGAGGAACGCCGTGGAAATGAAGATGTGGCGCTGGATGTGCCCATTGCTGCCTGGATGTCCTTGATTCTAGGCCCTTGCTGCTGACAGAACAAGCAAACATGTATGTTCAGATACCAACACACACACACACACACACACACACACCTGTCTATAAATATCTCTGCATGTATCCATCTGCAGCTGTAGGAAGCTAATCCAGGGCCACCTGCATCATTCTAGCTTTCCCGTCTGCTTGTCTGTAATCCCCTGCTCCAACAAAGAGAAACATGGCTCCCATGATCCACTTACGTGATCGTCCAATTCCAGCATGTGCATGTGGTGTGATTTCAGAGTCGTTAACCTGTTTCCCAGGGAAATAACTAACAGCCAGAGTGAGTACTCTGTGCAGTTCCTTTTGCGTTTTGTTTTACAGACTCCATTTTCAAAATGACTTATATCAGTAAAAAAAAAAAAAGATTTATATCAGTATCGTTTCTTCTACCCAGACCTTTTTATCCTGGCCTGGCTCTCCCCTTTCCTCTGCCAATAAAACCTAGTTTGTGGGCTCCAATCGTGGTGTTCTCCGTGGGGACTGAATCACCACGCCTTATTGAATCTCATCAGTCCCCTCCTGCTGCCCCACGTTAGACCTGGTGACAATCCTTACCCCAAAAGGACCCGGTTGAATCTTCTCAATCCACCTGCCCAAGCTCTATGACCTCTTGGGTGGACCTGGCGCCAGGCCTGGCTCTAGAAACTTTATTCCTGCCTGAGGATCATTGTTCATCCCCCCAGGACCACACAGCAGGGACAGGCTACTCTGGGCCCTGGCCAAGCTGTCCAGCCATCCTGCTGGTCTACCTGGTAACTGGGGCCTTCTCAGGTTACTCAGGGGATCACTTTGCCTTAGAAACTCCAGCTGTCACTGCGGGTGCATCAGTAACTGATGCCAAGGCCCTGAGCAGCAGAGGGCCAGCAACAAGCAAGTGTCCCTGGCTGTTTCACAAGCACTGTGTTCTGTTACTGTGGCCACTGCAGTCAGCAGTCAGGAAGGTGAGCAAACCTGGGGGGGGGAGGTGCGGCATTCAGTATTCTGGGGTGGGGAACCCTGGGATGCTTCCTTCTAGTGCCCTGAGGTAGCCGGGTCAGCCCCATCAGGAGCCTGCATTCCTGTTTCCAGGGAAGGTGAGGGGAATGAGAGAGGGACCCTGTGTTCAGGGCTGGGGACACATTGGACAGCTCGACATGGTTAAAGCCAGGGGTGTCTTAGTGCTGGTAGCCTCTTTGGCCCTGCGGGCTGGATGTGGAGGTGTTAGGACTTGCCGGCTCTGGCCTTTGACAGCTGGCCCTGAGGCGGGTGTGCTGGCCAGAACACGGGAGCCCCTGGAGGGGGAGCGTCTGCCCCGGGCCCCAAATCCAGAGTGTCTAGCTAGCTCTTCCCTGATTGTGGAGGAGCTGACCGCTTCTCTTGTGGTACAAGTTCCTCTAGGAGGTGTGATGCCCAGTGGACCTAGGGGTCTGGTGCTTTCACCAAGCAAGAGGAAATGTCCCTGAGGCACCTGGCAGAGGAAGACAAGGGTCCCTTGGGTGTGAGGGCCTCCATCCCAACCGGTGTGAGGAGTTCTTACATTGTGCTCTCTGGTGGTCCGGTGACACAGATTCTCACTGGATGCCACTCAAGGATATTTTCTTTTAGTGCACGATGCTGTTTTGGAACCCTGGGTCTCCTCCCTGCCAGCAAGTCTCCAGCTTCCAATAAGCGTTTCCCAGGCATGGGAGGCGGGGGGGGGGGGGGGGGGGGGGGGGGGGGGGACTCCTGGGAGAAGGAACCAAAAGGCCCCAGACAAGGCCACAAGAAATCCCAAGTGTCTTCTCTCTCTAGGCGCACAGAACCCGCTGCCATGCCAACCACCAACCAGGGCTGGCCTGAGGTCTTCGGCTTCCGGCTGGGCGGCTCCGGCCCCTGCTTCGTCCTGGAGGTGACCGAAGGGAGCAGCGCGCACGCGGGGGGCCTGAGGCCTGGGGACCAGATCCTGGAGGTGGAGGGACTGGCGGTGGGCGGCCTAAGCCGCGAGCGCCTCGTGCGCCTGGCCCGGCGCTGCCCGCGCGTGCCGCCCAGCCTGGGCGTGCTCCCGGGCCCCGACGGCGGCGCCGGCGCAGGCTCTGGCTCTGCGCCCCCGACCGCAGCCCTGCGGCCTCCGCGACCCGGCCGCGGCCTCTCCCTGGGCCGTGAGCTGCTGCTCCTGGCGGGCCGCAGGCGCCCCGACGCGGTGCACCGGGAACGCAGGCGCAAGGCCCAGGAGTTCAGCCGCAAGGTAAGGGATGCGGGGGTTCGGCTCGTGTGAGTGGGGCACGTCGGGGCCCCGCAGCCCTGCTAGAGCCTAGAATGGACCTAGCCCTTGAGGCTCTCACGACCTGGGGTTCAGACATCTTTTAGGGACAGATTTACGGGGAATAGAATGACGCTCAAGCCTCAAGGTCCTGTACCTTTTTTTGTAATTGTGCTCGCCTGATAGGTGAGGTTGCTTTTCTTTTCTCTTTTTATTGAGAGATATAGACAGGTGATTTAGGTATACAGGAAAGTGCATTGAGTGTACAGCTCAATAATTTTTAAAGTTTTTTATTTTATTTTATTTTTATTTTATTCATTTTAGAGAGGAGACACAGAGAGAGAGAGAGAGAGAGAGAGAGAGAGAGAGAGAGAGAAAGGGGGGAGGAGCTGGAAGCATCAACTCCCATGTGTGCCTTGACCGGACCAGTGCAGGGTTTTGAACTGGCGACCTCAGTGTTCCCAGGTCCACGCTTTCTCCATTGCGCCACCGCAGATCAGGCCTCAATAATTTTTATATGTGAATACGTCTTTGGAACCAGCACCCTGATAAAAAAATATATAGACTAATAGAATACAGATAATAGAAGGTAGGCTATAGAATGATTCTTTCACCCCAGAAGATTCCTATGCACCCCTTTCCTTGTCTCTCCGCCCAATCAAGAGGTAGCTGGTATTCTGATGTCCATCACTCCAGACGACTTTGCATCTGTGAACCTCCTATAAGTGGAATTATGCAGTACATACTCTTTGGTGCTGGGCTTCTTATGCTCAACATTATATCTGCGACTTTAATCCCCGTGTGTAGTAATCATTCTCCCTATTGTCTGCATGACTAACGTAGTGTCTTAGGCCACTTGGGTTGCTGTAACAAAATACCAAAGACCAGGTGGCTTATAAACAACAGGAATTTAGTCCTGAAGGACAGAAGTCAGAGATCAGGGTGCCAACACGGTAGAGTTAGTTCCCTTTTCTGGGTTCTCTTTCATAAAGGCACTAATCCCATTCATGAAGGCCCCACCCTCAGGACCTAATCACCTCCCAAAGACCCTACCTCCTAACAACATCATCACATTGGATATTAGGTTTTCTTTTTTAAAAAGAATTATTATTTTTTAGAGACACACACACACATCATTTTTTTGTTTGTTTCACTTATTTATGCATTCATTGGCTAATGTTTGAATGTGCCCAAATCAGGACATGAATCTGCAACCTTGACATATTGGGACAATGCTCTAACCAACTGACCTACGTGGCCAGGGCAGGTTTTTCAAAATACGAATTTTTTTGGTGAGGGGGGAACACAAACATTTAGACCGTAGTGACTAGTCATGTCAGCTCTCATCCTAGATGGCCTGCTATAGACCCAAAGACCTGTCCTAGACTCCATCCAATCCTAGAAAGTCAGAAAGGGATATGATTAAAGCCTCCCAGATGAGCAGGCAAACATGCAGACATGGCCCGGAAGCCGGGCTTGGGTGGCCGCCAGCAGAAGGGGGAGTCTGACTGGCTGCCCGAGCCAGCTGCATTGTGTTTTCCGGCAAGGGAGGCGCAGAAAGTGGTGGAATCTGGTTAGAGCTCACCAAACACCTCCAAAAGATGAGAACCAATCCCCCCCCTCCAAAAAATAGACCTCCTTAAGAAGATCGGGGCATCTGCAGAGCCCCCCACGGGTTTTCAACATTTGGCTCTTGGGTTACCGCCGGCTCTCTGCCTGTCCCAGATATTTTCTCCTTGAAGACTCTGCTGTTTAATAGGAAATCCATCGGCCTCCCGTGATGGCGTTTCATGCTTAGATGTAGGTTGAGAGCGTCTGGATAATAACTGACACCAAAAACTGCACTGTGGCACAGGCCCCAGGAGGGAGGAACTATTTTTTCCTCTTTCTTACATAAAACACCTTTCCAGCCAGCCATGTTCTCCTTTGAATTGAGGCTGCAGCCGACTTTGACTTCAAAACCACCCATGTTCCTCAGTGTGGTGGGTGCACACGGAGGGGCTGTCTGGTGCCGCAGCCTGCCCGGCTTACCGTGAGGGAAACTGAGGTCAGCAGGAGGACTGCAGGGAATGCAACAGCAGGATGGCCTGCCACTTACAGATCTTCGATGTGGTTCCATACACATTCCCGGAGTGCCTACTCTGTGCCAGGCCCTGTGCTTGGGGCTGGGCAGGCGTTAAGAACTCAGGTCTGGGTCCTAGGCCATCAGATCTGGAGGAGGAGACAGATGGTAAAGCAGGCTTAGGGTGTGCATGCGCTAGATAGGATGTGGGCACACCCAAAAATGGCCCCTGACTAATGGCCTTGAACCCCCCACCCCACCCACCCCCGCTTCCATGGTGTCATCACCTCTAGAAAGTCCTCCTCAATGTCCTTGGGTCCCTTGTAGGAAGCAGTTGGATATTCAGCCCTGAGGTTGAGAGGAAAGCTCTGGACTGATGTTATGATGTAGGAGGCACCATGGGGGTGGGATCCTCGGCCAGAGCAAGGTCAGGGCGTGGCAAGTGGGGCGGACTGCGGTGGGGGAGGGGCAGCTGAGTGGAAAGGGCAGATGTGGGCACCGCCAGGCCAGGAAAATAAAAGGATGACTAGATTGTGCAGAAAGGGGGACTTTATTACCTTATTTATTTATACGCTGGGAGAGACTTGAGCATTTGTAGAAGATGAAGGGAAGGAAGCCATAGAGACACGTAGGCCCATGCATGTAGCGATTATTGATTATGGACCGTGATGCAGAAGGACCAGGGGAACAGCTGTGAACAGGAGGGGCAGGGAGCTTGCTCTCATGCCTCCGCATTACTGTGGGCAAAGAGACAAGGAGGAAGTAGACACATCAAAAAACAAGCTATTACAGGTCATGATCAATGAACTGAAGAAGTAAATGGGGGGGGGGATAAGACAGTGATGGTGGCCACTTGGATAGCGTGGTCAGAAAAGGCTCCTTGAAGAGTGACTTTTTCTTCATCTGCTTGAGGGTGGAGAGTGGAAGGGAAGGATGTGGTGTCTGTCCTGAAGTTTGGAGGTGGATGGAAGGCGGATGAGCTGGTACTAGGCAGCCCTGGTCTGGCTGAAGATGCATCCCTGAGAGAGAGAGATGCATGGCAAACGAACATGCTGACTCAGCCACCCAGCCTCCCACCTCTGCTTCTGGGGCAGCTCAGGATGTCAGTGCCCAGAGGCACCCCTAGACCCTTAGCTAACAAGGAAGGTCTCTCACAGAGTATGGACAGACAGACAAAGGTTAACTGCTACATTAAACAAGTAAAAGCTCCAGACAAAGCTCTCATGTTGTGTGAGTTCATTGGCTGTCTCCAGTCTAGGCACATCCATAGAGACAGTAAGATAGATTAGTGGTTTGCAGGGGCCTGGGGAGAAAGGAATAGGGCACAACTGCTCCATGGGTTTTCATTTGGGGGATGAGAAGTTCTGGGACCACATAGTGGTCATGGTTACACAACAGTGAATGCACTTGATGCCACTGGATTATACACATTAAAATGACTACAATAATACATTTTATTTTGTAAGATTTTTTTTTTAAACAGGGACAGTGAGAGAGTCAGAGAGAGGGATAGATAGGGACAGACAGACAGGAACGGAGAGAGATGAGAAGCATCAATCATTAGTTTTTTGTTGCTATTGCGACACCATAGTTGTTCATTGATTGCTTTCTCACATGTGCCTTGACCGCGGGCCTTCAGCAGACCCAGCAACCCCTTGCTGGAGCCAGCGACCTTGGGTCCAAGCTGGCGAGCTTTTGCTCAAACCAGATGGACCCGCGCTCAAGTTGGCGACCTTGGGGTCTCGAACCTGGGTCTTCCGCATCCCAGTCCGATGCTCTATCCACTGCGCCACCGCCTGGTCAGGCTGTAAGAATTTTTTTAATTGAGAGGAAGGAAGATAGAAAGACAGACTCCTGCAAGCGCCCTAACTGGGATGCAGCCAGCAACCCTCATCTAGGACCAATGCTGGATCAACCGAACCAATTTTAGCACCTGAGACTGATGTGCTTGGACAAACCGAGCCATCATCCAGGGTCAGTGCTAAAACCAATTGAGCCATTGGCTGCGGGAGGAGAAGTGGAAGAGAAGGGGGACGGAAGCGGATGATCGCCTCTCCTGTGTGTCCTGACTGGGAATCAAACCTGGGACACCCATATATCAGACTGACACTCTAGCCACTGAGCCAACTGGCCAGGCCTATAAGAATTTTTAACACAATAAGAAAAGGAACAATGATAACGTGTATTCTACTCAATTATTTAAAAAAATCCAGCCTGACCTGTGGTGGCGCAGTGGATAAAGCGTCAACCTGGAACGCAGAGGTTGCTGGTTCAAAACCCTGGGCTTACCTGGTCAAGGCACATATGGGAGTTGATGCTTCCTGCTCCTCCTTCTCTCTCTCTCTAACTCTCTCTCCTCTCTAAAATGAATAAATAAAAATCTAAAAAAAAAAACCTAAAATTAAAAAAAAATCCAAATCACTATATATTTGCTATACACAAACATATGTATAATTATATACAATAAAAATGCAATGCTGTGTGTTCCATTTGATAACCTGCCTTTTTTCACTTGCTCATTTATCACACTTTTTCCATATCTTCTATAACAGCTTTACTGGGATATAATACACATCCCATACAATTTACTCTTCTAAAGTGTACAATTCAATGGTTTTCAGTATAGTCACAGAGTTGTGCCACTGTCACCACAGTCAATTTTAGAACATTTTAATCAGCCCCCAAAGAAACCCTGCACCTCTTAGCTGTCACTGCCCGTTTCGTGGTTTTAAATAAAGACTGATAGCAGCATTCTCACTGGCCAACTAATACCACATTGCATCAAATCAAAACACCATCAATTGCAAGATGCACCATTGTTTTATTTTCTGCTAAGAAAGAACAATCCCTGACAATTAACCCATGACACACACATCCTTATCACTTTCTTCTCACTTAAGATAGTAGTTATTGAAAGAGGACTTTTAGTCTTATTTGGACATATTTCTCTTTTTTTTGCGAGAGGGACAGACAAGAGAGGAAAGGAGAGAGATGAGAAGCATCAATTCTTCGTTGCTGCACCTTAATTGTTCATTGATTGCTTTCTCATATGTTCTTTAACTGGGGAGCTCAAGGCGAGCCAGTGAACCCTCGCTCAAGCAAGAAACTTTGGGCTCTGGTCAGTGACCTTGGGCTTCAAGCCAGCAGCCTTTGGGCGCAAGCCAGTGACCATGGGGTCATGTCTACGATCCCATGCTCAAGCCAGCGATCCTGTGTTCAAGCTGGCAAACCTGTGCTCAAGTTGGCAACCTCAGGGTTTTGAATCTGGGTCCTCTGCATCCCAGGCCAATGCTTTATCCACTATATCACCGCCTGGTCAGGCTGGACATATTTCTTACCAGCAATGCATATAAATAACTCAGTGGATGTAATAGCATGAACACCCGTGACCAAATTCACACATGCACAGGAATGACAGTTACCCATAAGACATATCCTGATCTCAAGGATCTTAAGGCATAAAAAATATACTTATCCTGGAGCCAATGATGTCCAATAGGGTAGAGTATGGAGGGAACTTGGCTACAAAACAATGGAAATTAATTCCAATAACGTAAGCAGGGAAGCAATTGTGGAAAGGACAGTTCACTGAATCAGTGCTGGAGACCTAGGCTTAGACCCGGAACAGATTGACAACAGAGCGCCACTGTCCTAATGCATCCTTCAGGAAGAGTCTGCTCAGGGGGTCTGCTGCCCTGAACAAGCTCTGCTGTTCCCACATCTCTGCATCAGTCCCTTCCAGAGCCAAAGCCCTGGGAAAGAACTCCCTAAGGGCCAAAGCTACAACCTCACCCCCAGGGTCTTGCCTTCAACCTAACTGAAGGGGTTTTCTCCCTTCCTTCTCGGCTGAGCAGCCATAAAACTACAGATACCTCCCAAATGGATGTCTGCATGCCCATTTCCATCAGCCACACAGTTTCCTCTGAGTAGATGGGCGCCAGCTGGTTTGTACACAAAGATGAAGAAAATAAAAGTCTAGAGACAGTATCAAAAGGGTCAAAATTCAGAGCTAAGCACGCACTCCAGGGCCTTTATGTGCAGCCGGAATGTTCTCTGTGGGGTCTCAGCCAACCGTGTAGTAGAAGTATAGAAGTGGCATAATAATAGTAACCAGCAATTGTGGAGCACCTGGCACACATGTACGCTCTGATAGCGATTCCTTCGGTCCTTACAGTATTCAGTAGGAAGTCTGCCTCTGGGCTTGAGTCCTGATCTCGTGACTTTGGGTGAGTTCCCTTTGCCTCTACCCACCTCAGTTTCCTTAAGTATAACAGAAAATCCTAGCCATGTCCATGCCTTAGGGCTGTCGAGGTTTCAAATGTAGTGATTTGGGCAAAGAGCTCATAGGCGAGCTCTTGTTAGCTCTCCTGCGGAGGTAACTAAGGGAGGAAGGGAGGGGTGTGTGATTCTCCGGTGTTCTACCCTGGGTCCCTCGTGATCACTTGCAGGACCCCTCCTTGCAGGTGGATGAAATCCTGGGGGACCAGCCGACTGCCAAGGAGCAAGTGTTTGCTGCACTGAAGCAGTTCGCAGCTGAGCAGCGGGTGGAGGACCTGGTGTGGGCACTCACCCTGGCCCTGCCCCATGAGGCCCGAGGACCCCTCTTGGACAACCTCAGGTACCTCAGTGTGGGGCGGGATGGGCAGGCAGGGTGTGTCAGGCTCAGGGGTGTCCACTGTCCCACTGCCACACTCCAGGCATGCCCACTGCTGTGTGGCCTGCTCCTGAACCGGACCCCAATACCCCTTCAGCCCCAGAACAAAGGTGGGCAGTGACCCTGAGAAGGGTGCCTGTTGGATGCCAGGGCGTCACTTTGGGAAAGAAAGAAAGGGCTGCTAACTGATGGGCGAGGACAGGCACAGAAGGGCCTCACCTCCTGATCTGAAGTCATAGCTTGCCCTGCTCTATCCCCAAACCCAGATCACAGAAATCAACAGGATACCGAGACAGTCTTAGTCTGGTATGGAGACAGAGCAGTGGCACAGTGTGAACTCCAGGGTTGTGTGTGCCCTATGGATTCCTGTCACCCGGGTCCTAGAGTATGCACTCTCTTCTGCCCTTTGATGATGCTAGCTGTGTGTCAGGTCCTCACCAGGATCCTAGAGGAACACTCTCTGGCTGAATCCCCCAGCGCTATTATTATTCCCATTTCACAGAGGCAGACTGAGGCTCAGAGAGGTTAAGAGACTGGTCCAAAGTCACACAGCAAGTGAGTGGCAGGCACAGGAATGTGAACTTGGTCAGCTTGTGCACTTCTGTTGTTCTGCTCAGCTTTGAACCCTCTGAGTTTATTCTTCAGAAAAATACAATAAAATCCCCCTGGTGGGTCCACACCTGGAGTGGCCAGGGAATCTCCTGTGCCCCCTCTGGGGCACCACTGCCCTGAACTGCCCTGCACTGCCCAGCTTTGAGCAGGCCCCCGGGGCCTGAGTGCTGCGCTCCCCAACGAAATCCTGCGGGACTTTCTCTTCCCACCCTGCCTCCGGAGCCTGCGACTGCTCCCCTATCCTCACCCCTCCCCCTTCTCGGACTCAACCCGCCCCCCTCCCCTTACTGCCATTCACCCCGCAGCCTGCCCCTCCCTCTGGGCCTGGCCAATGTCAGGGAAGGGGTTGGACACACACACACCCAAGACCGGGCGGGCGCAGCATCTCGGCTCTGCAGCGGAGCACGGAAGGCCACCGAAAGAGGCCACCATGAGCTGCCTGGGGTGAGTTAGGGGCCTGCCTGCCCCTTGCTGAGAAAAATTCCGAGAGAGGGAAAAAAAAGTTATTTCTGGAGCCGAATATTCAGTGGAGACGTTGTGCGCGCGCTGAGGGCTCCCTGGAGAAGTGATAGATAGGCAGACCCCAACCCCTCCCGTCTCCACCGGGGTTGGGCCAAGGGTGAGGGCGAGCGGCTGTCCCCTGGGAAGTTGGTGCGCGGCTCAGGACTGCTAGCAGCCAGACTCCGCCAGAGGCCCTCTCCGGAGCCCCTCATCTCCCTTTGGTGCTGCCCCAGCTTCTGTCCCTGCTGCCTCTGCCAGGACAGCCCCCACGCCTGCCTTTCCCACCCGCAGCTGGCCCCCAAGCCACCCGCAGCGGGCAGCGGGTCAGGACGAGCGGAGTGGGGAGGCGCCCCCTGGGACGCGCCGGATTTAGAGCCCGGGCAGCGGGTCAGGACGAGCGGGAGTGAGGAGGCGCCCCCTGGGGCGCGCCGGATTTAGAGCCCGGGCAGCGGGAACCCTGGACCCTTGGGGATGCCCGTTCCCGCAGCAAAGCCCCGGGGCGCTGCTGGGGAGGATGAAACAGCAGCCTCTGTTGTCAGCGCGAGTCAAGTACGACAGGAAAATTGGGGAGGCTGCTGGAAGAGGGGGCGGGCCCCAGCTGGGCTCCGCTGGGAGAGGGGTACCCTGACAGTGTGGTTCAGCCACCTCCACTCCACCTCTCCAGCCCCCCATCTCCAGGCCCTGGTGGCCCAGGGATGCAGCGCAGCACGTTCCCAAAAGAGTTCAGGGGGGCATGAAGAAGTCACAGGCACAGTTATCTGTGATTCCGAGGCCTGAGTGCCAGCAGAGCCAGCTGAGGGCTGAATCGTCAGGGGGCAATCAGGGCAGGCTTCTCTGAGGAGGCAGCTGGTGCCAGTCTGGGGCTCAGGGGGTGGGGTCTGGCAGTGTGTCCTGTGGAGGTGGAAAGACAGTCCCCAAGAGGTGTTAGGGCCAGGCATCTTGCCACAGGAGTGGACCCCTGAGCACCAAAGTAAGGGCAGTGCCACACAGGCCTACAGGTACCAAACTCAGTGTGCCCAACAGTGCCTGGCTGTGAACCAACCTCCATGGGATGAAGGGCCATGAAGAACTAGAGGGTGGTCCTGGGGACCTTCCCTCCCCCATCAATGAGAGACAAGGTTTAAATGAGAGGTTGAGCAACAAAGGATAGTTGTAAAGAGAGAGAGTGTGTGTGTGTGTGTGTGTGTGTGTGTGCACAAATGCACGTGCATGGGTGCTCAAAAGAGACTGGAACCCACCCAAATCACTCCAAGGCCTCCAAGTGTGGTCCCAGTGGCCAAAACAGAAGGCTTGGGGAGAAGGGAGAAAGAGCAGTAGCCACTAGCCCCGTGTCACTATTTAAAATTAAATTGAGTGAGTATTAGATTACGTGTTAAATTCAGTTTCCTAGTCTCACTAACCACAGTTCCAGTGCTCAATACCCACACATGGCTGCTGGCGAGGATAGAGACTGGGCATAAGCACATCACCACAGGACGTCCTTCGGGCCAGCACTGCTGAGAGGGGGGTATTCAGGTCAGTGGCAGCAACGTCAGCAAAGGGTCTCATCTTCCTTTACAACTGCCTGCTAATCCCGTGGCTTCAAAACCTAATTTGGTTCTGTCCCCGAAGGAATTTCTGTTTGATGAAGTGATGAAACAGCGTTCTAATTAGGACAGGACAGGCAGTTTGGAAAGTGTGACACGTGGTTAGGAGGGAACAGGAAAGGCTGAGTCCGCTTTGTAGTCAAAGTAGTGTTTCAGAAAATAGGGAAGGAGAGAAGGGGCAGCCATGGGGGGGCAGGGGGAGCAATGGAAGTGGTGGGGGAAGCTGGAATTTGAAATTCTGACAGACCTACCTTGAACCCCAAGTCCACTCACTGCCTGTGCGACCTTGAGCCGGTTCATTGACCTCTACTGTCTATCTGTAAAAGAGGGTTGGTAATGCCTACAGGTCCCCAGCAGGGTTCTTAGTAGGAAATCACATAAATGAACTCTGCCACTTGCAAGCAGAAAAAAGATTACTAAATTTATTGGAATGCTACATTTATTGGTTAATAAAATTATATAGGTTTCAAAAAAAAAATTATATAGGTTTCAAGCGTACAATTCTATGCTACATCATCTATATACTGCAGTGATTTTTCAACCAGCGTGCTGCGAGAAATTTTAAAACATGCAATTCCTGACTATTTAGTCAGGGGCACTGACCTCTTTTCCCTTAGACTATCAAATTAAAAAATGACAACAGCCAACACAACAATAGCCATCTGGTGTGAATGAATCAAAATTATACCAAAAAATTTTTTTATGTCAGATCAGCAAAAAATATACTTTTGTGTGTGCCACAGAATGTTAGTGATTATGTGTCCTGAGATGAAAAAGGTTGAAAACCGCTAGTCTGTTGCCTTGTGTGTTTACCACCCAAGCAGAAAAGAGGTTAGTGGAGAATCTGGGGGTGGCGTGTGAGGGGACACCTGCATCTCCTTTACCCTCTTCTGCTGTAACAAGTGTCAGGGACACGGCGATACAGAGTTATTGGGAGAATTCCATGAAACTGTGTAACTGGAACTGCCAGGCGTACATACTCAATCGGTGCGGCTTCTCCCAAGGATGGTCTCTTTCTCTCCATAGCAGTGTCTCAACCATGGCATTCCTGACATTTTGGGCCCAAAGATTCTCTGTTGTGGGAGGATGTTCTGGTAGCTTAGTTTCCTCCCAGTGCCAGTGTCAGCGGCTGTGCCAAACTTCCCCCAGGGGGCAACATTGCCCCCAGTTGAGAACTACTACCCTAGGGCGACCTTTCTCTGGTAGGGTGCTCTCACAGGGGCAGGCACTTCAGGGAAGGCCAGCTGTTGCCTGACCCCTGGTCGCCCCATGCTGCCCTGAGTCATTTGACCAGATGTAGCAGCTGCTGACCCCTTCTGTCCCTTCTTCACTGGCCCCAAGACAGTGTGTGCCCTGCGGCTGTGTCTGGATTTGAGCATGCACATTTGCTTTGTGCTGGCCTCTCCTTTATCCACGGCAAGATGGACAGTGTTTCTAGGCTCCAGGCAGGCCTGGTTCTAGATGCTGGAGCATTGCAGCTCCTACGGATCTGTCAGAAATGGCCCCATCATAACGGGACAGCTGTGGCCCTGTGGGCGTCAGGGAGTCGCGCTCACAGTGGGGGTGTTTAGACATTTCTCTCCCTGGCAGGACTAAGGACAGGGCTTGCGGAGGACAAGGCTCTGGCTTCCTGCCCCTACAGAGGAGAAATGCAGCCTGAGAGGTCACCACAGGTGGTGGCCTGCCTTGCTCGGGGTCCGCAGTGTGGGGCCGAGGGGTGTTGGGCAGAGGACCAGAGAGAGACTGATTGTTGGGTCTGCAAGGTCCTCCCTGAGACGGGCTGCAGGACCCCACAGGCAGTGTGCCCCTAGTGACTGGGATAGGGGTAGAGTCCTCGGCAGTTCCAGCCTGTTTGGGTTCCAGACTGTTTGCCTCCAGGTGAGGAGAGAGCCTTGTGCCGATGTCCCCTGTTGAGTATGCACCCCAAGAAACCCCTCTCCAGGATGCCCGGGGCTGGCTCCGGGACAACTACTAATCCTTCCTGGCCTGCAATCAGGACTCTGACTCGTGAGAAAGGACTATGCCTGGCGTCTGCTCCTGCTCTGACTTCCAGGGAGCGGCAGGCCCAGAGCCAGAGGAACAGCCCAGACCTCCCCTCCTGTCCTGTCATCTCTCTCCTCCCTGGACCATTTCTCCCCTCCTCTCTCCCAGTAGGACACACTCACCTCAGTGAGGTCCTCTTCGCCCTTCACCCACTCACCTGGGAGCTGCTGGCCTGGTGGCCTCCTTCTCACTGCACTCACCCCCGAGGGCTCATACACTCTCCTTCCTCTGCCTTTAGAATCTAAGCATTTGTCCCATCCCAACACCCTTCCCTGTCCGCCTCCCAACATGACATCACCCCTCCCTGGTGCACCAGCACCTCCGGTACACCTCTCCTTTAATCCTTAGGCCCTCCTGTGGCTCCCACCGGTCTGAGTGCCTTCTCAGCCGCTGACACTGGCACTCAGGGACCCCCTCTCTGGCCTCTTCTCTTTTGGAGCTTGTCCCCGGGATAGGTGGGAGGAGGCTTCCTCTTGCTGGCCTCGACTCCTGCTGAGCCCCTGAGGCCCAGCGCAGTGGTCACCCCCTCCGGAAAGCCTTCCCATGCTCTTACAAAAAACAGTCAGGACTTCTTCGGAAATGTCGGGTACCTTCTCACTGCAGTGGGTGTTGGGGACTCGCTACTATGTGGGAAACCCATGCGTCACAGCCCGAGATCGGAGGCGAGGCGCCCGGGAGGAATTAATTGAGGGGGCCGAGAGGAAACAGCGTGACAGCTCCGAACCGCCCCAGATCCCGGGGAGCTAGCTGAAGGGTACCCCCGAAGGGACGGAGTGGGGCGGGGCGGGGCGGGGCTACCGAGAAGGGGCGGACGCGGGGCAGCGGGCTCCGCTGTTCCGGGAGGGGCGGTGTGCGCTGGCCAGCCAGAGGCTGGAGGAGTAGCGGCGCCCTCTCTCTGCTCGCTGGCTCCTCTACCCTCTGCCGTCGGCATCTGTTTCGTCGCCGTCGCCGGCTCCAGATGGGGAAGGACCAGGGCTTTTCCCGGCACTTTCGGTAGTTTCCCCATCGCGACCCCGCCCCCGGGAACCGTGCGCCCTGGGCGCCAAGGACTCGCCTCTGGTCAACCTCAGAGGGGGTTGGGCTGGGGCACTGAAGGGCTTCCCTGCCCTTGGTGGGCACCCGCCGTGCCTGGCTGCTGCCCGGGAGCTGGGGAGGGTGGACAGGGGCGAGTTCCCCGCGCTGGGCCCGGGGAACGCGCGCGCGCGCTCGCGGCCCTAGGGGCTAGGATTGGGATCCGAAACTAAGGGCTGGGATTGAATAGCCCCCACTTTGCTTCCTATGACTGCGCTGGTCTAGGAAACTGAACAGAGCCCAGGCGGGGACTGTGGTGGAGAGAGAAGACCCTAGGCGAGGGCAGCCCCTGGGAGGAACCTGGGCATGCCTTTAGCCAGGCTGAGAGAACAGAACTGACCCTGACTGCAGCTCATTGAGTGGCCCGGGAAGAGTCCTGTGGCCTCAGAGAAGCCCGTTGGCATAGCAAGGACCTGAGAGCCCTGGGGCAACCATAGCCAGGGTATCAGGATCAGAGGGGCAGTGATGGGCCACAGTGGGCCATGAGTCCCCACTGGGCATGGCTCTGCTGTGAGAGTCTATTCAAAGCAGACCCAGCACTGGGATGCCAGGGCTGCACTGAGCCACGTGGAGGGCCCACACAGCTGGGAAGGGCATCTAGCTCACTTGGCCTGCAGCTCAGTCCCAAGGACACCAATCAGGGAAAGGGCTACCTGACCTCCCCCACCTGTGCACTTGACGATCCATCCTGGTTCCCATCTGGGGGGCAGGCAGGGTCTTTTCTAATTGTTGCTGGAGGGTAGAACTGGGATGGTCATCTGGCCCCTGCCCAGGTTGGACCCCAGGCTGATGCCTTCTGGAGTCCATAGTCTGAGGTGGATCGATTCTGACTTGTCCTCTCTCCTTTGTCTGAGCACGAGGCATGTGGGGGGTGCGGGAGAGTGTGGAGAATGCACAGGCCAAGCAGATGGAGGTGTCAGGCTCCAGAGACCTTGAGTGACCGTCTGGGGAATGAGATCAAGGCTCTACATTTTTGGGGAATTGTTGTGGGTAGCAAGGATGAGCGGATCAAGCAAGGATGCTTCTGGCAGAGTTGAATAGACCATTCATTCTGGCCCCCCAGTCTCCTGGGCCATCCAGGAGCAGAGTTTGGGGGGGGGTCCTGAAGCACCTCCCTCCTGAGGGTCCACACCCATTCCCTCCCAGCAGGCAGCTATTCTGCCCACCTGGCCTTATTAATCCTACCCCCTAAAGTCTAGGGAAGTAAGTGGGGGGCCCCTGGGTGATTTCCAAGGAGTCGTATTTCACCTGGCTGCAGGGCCACCAGCCCCTCCCCACCGTGCCCTTGGTACTGGCTCCTGGTACAAAGGACAGGGAAGGAGACTGGGATGCAGCCAGGGAGGCCTTGCTAACAACCAGATCTTCAGGGGCCCTTGGAAGTGCCCTGGCACAGTGCTGAGGCCCAGAGGCTGGGCTTCCTTCCCAGCTGTGCCAAGGGCTAGCTGCGTTAACCCTGGGAAGTTACAGACCCTCAGAAACCTCTGCCATGGACCAAGGAAGCCACCTGGATGGGAACTGCTGCCATCACTCAGAGGTGTGGCTGGACTGCTGGTGGCAGTGGCACCCATGTTTTCTGAGTCACTGAGTCCCTCCCATGTGTTGAACCTGGCTGGTCATTGTGGTTCAAAGCCGAGTTGCCAACCCAGCCCTCAGAGAGTTTGGTCACCAAGGAGCCATTCCCTGGTATGGATCCGCACATGGGGGACCATGAGAGCCTCCCCTACCCCCGCTTCTCACCACTTCCAGATGACTTTTCTGAGAGCAGGAGCCACAGTGGCTTCAGTTTTGGACCCAGTGCCTGGCTGGCCCAGATCACAGGGACGTACTCCAACATGGAGGGTTAAATGGAAGGAAGCCAATGTTGGGTGTTGAAGAGCAGATCAGTTTTGCTAAGGGAGCAGAGCGTGTACCTAGCAGGGGCAACAGCATGGGGAAAGTGAGAGGCAGGACTGGAGGCGGTGACCCGGTGACCCTGGCACATTCTGAGTAAGCAGCCAGAGAGCCTGCTGGCCAGAGAAACACACAGGAAAGCTGGGGGTGTGATGAAGGCCTGTGATGAAGGCCTGGTGGGAGCCTGACCAGGCCGGGTTGTGCCTTCAGTTTTCTCCAGCCGAGGTGCTTGGAGTCAGGCAGGACGAAGGCAGGTGGTGGGGGTCTCTGGCTGGGGCTTGGCCTCGCAGGACAAGGGCATAATACAAGAGATAGGGGAGAGGCCAGAGAAAATAGAAGCAGGAGAATGGGACCGTGGCTTTCGGGGAGACGTCAGCGTCCCCCGGAGACCTTAGGAATAATGGGGATGGTCTGAGACTGGGGTGTCGGCTGCTGAGTCCCCCGCTACCCTGAGAAGAAGGCGGAGAGCTGAGGGTGATGCCGACCAGGAGGCGCCTTAGGGCCACAGTTTGCGGCGATCGGGACAGGGTCTGCGAGCGCGCCCCGACTTAACTGGCCTCCCGGCAGGATCTTCATCCCCAAGAAGCACCGGGCGCGATTCGACGAGGTGGTGTCGCAGGGCTTGCTGGGCAAACTGTGCCGCGCTCGCCGGGCGCAGAGCGCGCAGCGGCTGCGCCGGAGCCGCAGCGAGGAGCGGCCCGAGCGCCTCCTGGTGTCCACGCGCGCCAGCGCCGCCCCGCGCCGCCCGGACGAGCCACCTCCACGCAAGGCCGCCTCGCTGCTGGGCGGCCACGCGGGTTCGGGGGGCGCGCGCAGGTATCCAGGGCGGGGGCACGGGCTCGGGATGAGACTTGGGCAGAGGGGTGGGGGGTGGGGATGGAGGGGTGGACACCTGGCGGCGGGGGTGGGGGTGGGTGGCTGGGTTGAGGAGGTTAAAGCGAACAGGACATTTCTGTCCCTGTGCAGCCCAGCCTCCTCGCCCCTGAGCAGAGCACGCCACCCACCCCCACCCCGTGCCTTCTTTATCCCCAGGACTGTACGAGTCTACAAGGGCAACAAGAGCTTCGGCTTCACGCTGCGCGGACACGGGCCGGTCTGGATCGAGTCTGTCCTGCCTGGTGAGGGGTGGGCGGGTTGCCCAGGATGGGGGGGAAGGACTTCATGAAGCCGCTGCTCAGCGGTCCCCCTCCCCCTCTGCAAACCTCATGTCGCTGGTGTCCTCTGAGTGTCCCAGAGCAGCATATCCAAATCATCCATCTGCCAAGCTGGGGCAAACACCGTCCAACTTCAGGGTCACCCCTGAGCCAAGTGAACCAAGTTCTCCACCGGGACCTTTCCTGTGTCCACAGGGAGGGCTGGGCCACTTCCAGGGACAGGCAGCCAGAAGAGAGCTGCTGTCTGCCTGGCGGGGCCCCAAACAGCACTCCCTGTGCGCTGGGCGCCTACCTGCAGGCGGGAGCAGAGAGGCAGCTGGGCTCAGGGCCTCTGCGGGTTACCTAGTCCCCTCAGTCTGGACCCTCTCCTCCTCCCACCCAGCCCGCCCCTTCTTGCTCCTGGAAAGGTCTCATCTTGAAGAGGGCAGAGTAGGAATTCCTCTACTTGTCCTTCTAATGTGTGTGCGGGGGGGCCTCCTGTCTTGCTGAGGCAGCCCATTCCAACGTGGAAGGTCTTGGGGGACAGAACTGTCTCCTGACGCTGAATTGGACTTTCCCTCCTTATGACCCCCCGCAGGGCTGTGTCAGCTGCCTCTTCTCCAGATGTTAGATTCTTGAGTTAGGTCTGACCCTCAGGGACATCGAGGCAGAGTGAGAAATAGCTGCTCCCTTGCGTTTGAAAGGCAGATTTTAATCATTCAGGTAGGGTGGGGCCAACAGACCAGGAGCCGGTGACCATTGAAAAGGTAGTTTGTTACACACAGTTTCCAAGAGGAGGGAGGCTTAGACCAGGCCATGCAGGGCCACTCAGGGAAGCACACGGTGGGTCAGGACAGGAAGTGGAGGGAGCCAGGGGAAGAGGTGGACAAGAGCCCCTGTTGGGGTTTCTGTGGGAAGAAGTGGGCGAGGCAGGGTGAACAGGCTTAGGACTAGCGAGTGTGAATAACTACTGTGGGCACAGGGTCTTCCCTAGCTGTCTGGTACCTGGCCCTGGGTGGCGAGGGCAAGTGCTCAGTGGCTCAGAGTCTGAGAGCCCGGAGAGGAGGAGCTCAGTGGGCGTGGGCTCAGGATTGGGACGTTTGCAAGTGAAAGGCCAGTCATTGGCTCTCTCTAGGAACTGACAAGCCCGGGGAGGGTCAGTAAGTCCTTCCAGTGTCAGCAAGGCCCCAGATGTCAAAGCCTAAAACGATGTGATGAATATACCATGTTTGCCAGCCTGAAAGGCTGCCTCTCTCTGGGCAGATTTGTTTCATCCAGATGACAGGGGCACAGAGGACTGACTCTATTACGTGGACCTTCAGATGAGGGCCTGAGAACAGCGTCTAGAGTGGCCCCCCCCCACCCCAGGGGTGCAAAAGCTGTGAAATGCTCCTTTGTTTCAGCTCTTCTCCAACAGCTCAGGGCTGACCTGCGGTCCACACTGCCCTCGCATTCCTACTGGGCCCCGGAACCACTCCCTGCTTAGAGCAGCTGAGAGCCGAGAGGCACTGGGTCTCCTGTGGGCACCGCTGGCCTATTGTGGCTCTCTTCTGCCACCATCCCGTTCCCACCTGTGGAACAGGAGTGGGCCCCGCCCCGCTGACCAGCATTCCCTCTCTTCTCACCTCCAGGGAGCCCGGCTGACAATGCTTCCCTCAGGTCGGGTGACCGGATCCTCTTCCTCAATGGGCTGGACATGAGGTCAGAGGCTGTTGGGGACCCCAGAGCTTGGTGGTGGGCTGTCCCCCAAGACTGCTTCCTCTTGGAACCTCCAGGCTATGGTCCTGATTTCCTCTGACCAGTTGGACCCCAGGGTCTGTCCCTCATCCTCTGGGAACTTTTGAATCTACTCTCCCGCCTTAGCTACGATGTCAGTTCATTCTTCCAACCAGAAAACACCCCAGTTCCATGCAGAGTTCAAAGTCTTGCCCTTCAGGGGAGCCCTGCCTGGGGCTGACATGGGTGTGAGCCCTTCTGTGCCCAGAAGTGTCCAGCAGGCCCTGGGCCGAGACCTTCTTCTGCAGAGATTAATGAGCAGGAGAGGCAGTGCCCTGGCTTCTGCTGGTGGCACAGCTGGGGACTTGTTGTGTGGCCTCTGCGGGCGGGACAGGGAGGTCTGGTAGGTGGCTGTGGACAGGACTCATCCCAGCTAGGCCCCCCGGGGTCATCTCTGCTTGGCAGGAACTGCTCCCACGACAAGGTGGTGTCCATGCTGCAGGGCAGCGGTGCGATGCCCACGCTGGTGGTAGAAGAGGGGCTCGTCCCGTTTGCTAGCGGTGAGACCTCCCACTGCCACAGAGACCCCGAGGGGTCCTTCTGCTCTGTCCCCAGACCCACAGCATCCCTCCCCCAGGTGGTGCTGTGGGACCCAGTGGGACCACCTCAGGGACCCCACGCAGGCTGTCCCTCTAACCCCATCCCCAGCTGCGGGCTCAGACGTGCCTCCCAATGCGTGGTGCCGTGCAACCACCCCCCAGCTCAGGAGGCCCCCTGGCCTGGGGATACTGGGTCACCTGTGCCTCTCCTGCCTGTGACCCTGCAGATTCTGATTCTTTGGATTCCCCCAACCCATCGTCAGCGCTCACCTCCCTGCAGTGGGTGGCGGACATCCTGCCCTCCAGTATCCGCGTGCAGGGGAAGACTTTCAGCCAGCAGCTGGAGCACCTGCTCATGCCTCCTGAACGCTATGGAGTCTGCCGGGCTCTTGAGAGCTTCTTCCAGCACAGGTGACCTGGCCAGAGGGGTGCTGGGGACCTACTCTGGGTGGACCCCAAATCCGGCCCAGACTCACCATCAGGTCTCCCTGACTGAGCCTCCCCATCCCCCTTCTCCTGGGAGAGGTTTGGGGAAAAAATGTAGCAGATCTACCAGGGGCCCCAAGGTAGGGACTGTTGAGCTGCCCCAGAAAAAACCCTGCCTCTGAAACCTCCTAGCCACGTGACCCCAGGCAAGTCACAGCCTTTACTGTAAAGTGAAGCAGACTGTGATCACCTGTAGCGTTTGATGTAGCGGGACCATCACAGGGACAGGAGTTCGAGTGTCAGCAAAGCCCCAAGATGCCAAATGCCTGAGGGCACAGTCTACCGGCCAGGCCCCTGGGGGGTTCGTTTGACATCTTTTTGCACCTCGGGCCGCAGGCTGGGTTCATCACATTCCTAAGTCCCTAGGGTTCATTGTCCTGGTCCGGGCAACGTTCCTCACTTGTTCATCCTTTTTTCTCCTTTTGTGTAAGAAGTTTCATTAAGACATAGTCCCCGTGCCATGCAGTTCACCCACTGGAGTGTGAATTCGATGCACTGCTTTTTAGTACGTTCACAAATATGCGCAGCTATCACCCCACTGAGATGTAGAACATTCTGCCACCTCAGAAGACATCCTGTCACCATCAGCCCCTCCCTCTTCCCTGCTCCTCCCCACCTTAAGGAACCACTCATCTACTTTATGTCTTTATAATTTTCCTGTTCTGGACGTTTCAACACGAACAGAACCGCACAATGTGTGAATTTGGTGTCTACTTCTTTTACTGAGAATGTTTTCAGCCTTCCTCCAAGTTATAATATGGACCTCATTTCTTTTTTTTTTTTTTTTAACTTTTTTTTTTTCAGGGACAAAGAGAGAGTCAGAGAGAGGGACAGATAGGGACAGACAGACAGGAATGGAGAGAGGTGAGAAGCATCAATCATTAGTTTTTCTTTGCCTTTGTGACACCATAGCTGCTCATTGATTGCTTTCTCACATGTGTCTTGACCACGGACCTTCAGCAGGCTGAGCAACCCCTTGCTGGAGCCAGCGACCTTGGGTCCAAGCTGGCGAGCTTTTGCTCAAGCCAGATGGGCCCGTGCTCAAGCTGGCGAGCTCGGGGTCTCGAACCTGGGTCTTCCGCATCCCAGTCCGACACTCTATCCACTGCGCCACCGCCTGGTCAGGCCCGACTTCATTTCTTTTTATGGCCAAAGAATACTCCGTTGTAGGGATAGAACACGCTCTGTCCATCCGTCCGTCCAATCGACAGTTAGGTGTTTCCACCTTTCATTCCCTTTGGCCCCACTTCCCTCTCTGTGTCCCCCGCTCCCACCACCTCTGATGAGGTGAATGGGCACTCCTCTGTCTGGAGACGTTGGAAAGTGGGCGTGGCTGTTCCCTGCTACGTCTCTGTATTCCCCGTCACCGTTGTGCTGTGATACTGCGTTCTGCGTCTGGCTTCTTTTATTTATTTATTTTCCCCACGCAGTGCTCTGCATCTGGGTCTGTCCGCGTTGGTCTGCGTACATTTAATACACCGGGTGTAGCTGCAGCCACCCTCTCATCGGTTTCCTTTGCCCGTGACAGACACAGGGTTGCCTCCCCTCTCTCTTCCATCACAATAACATCTGTGAGGAACTCCATCTCTGTGCTCATTGCCCCATGGAGCTGTGCACAATTTATTGGAAATCTAGATCTAAGAGCAGAATTGCTGGATGTGCGGGTAGTTGTTTACTTAATTTGATGAGGCTGGGTCAAACCCCTTCTCAGAGCACCGTTTCCCCCTCACCCGCGGTGCACACGGGCTCACGCATCGCCGGGCATCATCCAGCTTTCTGTGTTAGCTAGTCTTTTGGGCCATAAAGTGACATCTTGGTTTGTTTGGTTTTTTTTTTTTTTTAATTATTAATTATTTTAAACATCCTCTAATATCCTTGTCAACTTTCTTTTTTTTTCATTTCCTTTGTTCCCTATACATTATTTTTGTTTTGTTGGGGTTTTTTTTTTTTGTTCTTGTTGATTTGCAGAAGTTCTTGGTTGATTTTTAACATTGTCACTATAACCTCCCACTGGTCATTTCTGTCTTACTGCTGTGATATCTAACGCTAATATGCCCACGTTGTGCTTCTTTGAACGAATATTCTTGGTTTTGTGTAGTCAAATCCACGCGCATGGGGTTTCACGGCGTTGGCTTTGAATTTCCGTTTGAGTTCTTGCAGAATTCTTTTCTGCCTCTCGTAGCTCAAAAAAATATTTTCCTGCGATTCTCTTCTATTAATGTTATAATTTTATCTTTCACACTTCGGTCTTTCATCCACCTGGCGTTCATCTTTAAGCATAGTGTGAGGTGAGGATTCGGGTTTCTTTTCCCATATAATGCAGAACCAGCCAACTATCTCTATAAAGGGCTGGATAGTGAGTACTTTCAGCATTTGGGTCCAGACAGTCTCCGCCAAAGCAATTCGACTCTGCTGTTGTAGCTTCCGAGCAGCCGCAGACGAACGTAAAACAGGCATGGCCACATCCCGGTAAAACTTTCTTTCTTTTTTTAATAATTTCTTGTCCCTTATTTTTTTTTTAACTTTTATTTTATTCATTTTAGAGAGGAGACACAGAGTGAGAGAGAGAGAGAAAGAGAGAAAGGGGGGAGGAGCTGGAAACATCAACTCCCATATGTGCCTTGACCAGACCAGTGCAGGGTTTTGAACCGGCGACCTCAATGTTCCCAGGTCGACGCTTTATCCACAGCGCCACCACAGGTCAGGCCCGGTAAAACTTTCTTTACGAAAAGAGGTGGTGGGCCCGATTTTGGCCTACAGGCCATCCCTTGCTTGTCCCTGACACAGTGACTCCACTTTCCCAACACAAACACACTCTCCATATGTTTCAGTCTTCACAACAGCTCTGTGCGGTAGATGTCCTCTTTTTCCCTATTTTATAGGTTGAGGAGACTGAGGCCCAGGGAAGTTAAGTAACTTGAGAAAGGTCACCTGGCTGGTAAGCAGCAGAGGCAGGGTTTGAATTTGGGCAGACTGTCCCGAGCACCTGCCGTCCTGCCCACCTCTCTGTCTGGGTGTGAGCCCGAAGTCTGTGGCCTAGAAGGGCTCCCCTTACTCGTCCCCACCCCACCCAATGAGGTAAGCCCCTGAGTCACAGACCCCTTGCTCCCGCCCCCTCCCTCAGGAACATTGACACCCTCATCGTTGACGTCTACCCTGTGCTGGACACACCTGTCAAGCAGGTGCTTTGGCAGTTCATCTACCAGCTTCTGACTTACGAGGAACAGGAGCTTTGTCAGGAGAAGATCGCGTGCTTCCTGGGCTACACGGCCATGACAGGTGAGCATCCCCCCCTTCCTGCCCAGCCCGCCAGGGGAAGAGCCAGACACCTGTTCTCCCCTGCTGGGTATTCCAGCAAACCCGGGCCCCTCTCACACACGCTGTGTCCACAGGCCACACAGATACATGTCCATCACACCCAGCTGGTCCCACACGAGACCCCACAGATGTGCCTTCCCTGCTTTAAGGAGCAAATGCAGCGTAACCTTAGACACCCCATCTAACTAACTGGGGTCTCAGGTTTCTCACCCACAAAACGTGGTGGCTGTGCTTTGCACCCCAGGAAGTATGGCACCGATTGAGAAGTTCGTGTAGCCGCTGCCTGCAGACCGGCATCGTGAGCGTGCGGCTGGGTCACATCTGGCTGGGCACAGACACACACAGGGCCTGCCAGGCTTTCCCACTGCTGCCACCTGTGACAGTGCCCGTGTGCCCATGAAGCCACGCACTTCATCATTTAGGCCACAGGAATCGAAACCCTGCGCATTTATTCTAGGCACGCTGCACCTGCTAGTCACAGCCTGTGGATCTACATGCTGGCCCTTGTGTGCCCACTGTCCCTAGTCTCAGGGACACACAGTTAGTAAGGGGCACCAGGATTTCAGCAAGAAACTCAGGGTACAGGTGTCTCACACATCTGCCTAGACCTGGAATCTTTGTCTTCATCCCAGAAGTCCCTCTAGGCAGCGGTGACTAGGGGTTGAGAACTGGGACCATGGGGCCCAGGGCTCTTGTTCTGAGAAGAGGCCCCATGGCCACCGCCTTCAGCCTCCATCTCCGGCTAACTTCACCACCCTTGCTCCTGTTTCTGGCCCTGGTTTCTCACCCAAGGCTTTCCCTTGACAGCTGTCCTAGAGCCGAGCAGGGTCAGGGTCACAGATTGGCATCGCTGGCTGCTGCCCTCCCCCTACCTATGTTTGGTGGCTCCACTTTGTGTCCCACGACAGAGCCAGAACCCTCGCTGGACCTAGAGCCAGAGCTGGAGCCGGAGCCGGTGCCTGAGCCCCCGTCGCGAAGCTCCCTGAGGGCCTCGTCCATGTGCCGCCGCAGCCTGCGGTCCCAGGGCCTGGAGGCCAGCCACGGCTGTGGTAAGGCCCCCGACCGAGAGGCAGGAGAGGGTACGAGGAAGTGACCAGGGCCTGTTTTTTTTTCCCCACCTGCGCAATGAGAAATCCCTGGAAACAGGCTGAGTGGTGGTCCTCCTGGGGCCGTAGGGCTAGCAGGTTCTTACTCCGTGGCCTCTGGCTGGGTCTGGGAAGCAGTCATTGGACCCCTCATAGCTGACTCTGCCCTCCCTGACTCCCTGCCAGGTCCCAGCGACTGCCCTGAGATGCCTCTTCCTCTGATCCCAGGAGAGCGCCAGGCGGGTGATGGCACCTCCCTCCCTGAGACCCCCAACCCCAAGATGGTAAGACCTCTCCGTCTTCCCAGTGATGTCAGTGGAGGGCTGGGGCAGATCCCTACCTCCCAGACCACCCAGGGCTGGCCTCTGAGGCCATGTTAGGGCCCCATTGGGGAAGGTGGGGGCGGCTAGACTCTCCCCGCCTCCTCTGCCTGCAGATGTCGGCTGTCTATGCAGAGCTGGAGTCCAGACTGAACAGCAGCTTCAAAGGGAAGATCGGGACCACGTCCAGATCCCGTGCATCCCCACCAGCACCCAGCTTAGTGGGCACAGCAGGTAGGGGCTTGGCCAGCCCAGTTCCTGAGGGCGACACAGGCCTCCGTTCACTCAATCAGGTGGCTGGGTGTTGCCCCACCTCTGGGCACAATCCTGGAGTCTCTCTTTGCTCCATATCCTTGGGAATGAGTTATGGGGGGACCCCAGCAGCCTCCATGGTGAGGGGCCATCAAGGGTTGTCCTTGTCTCTCTGTGTCCCTTCTGAGCCTCACCCCTGCTGTAGATCTAGAAAAGCAGAGGCTGCCCTCAAAGGAGTCCCCCAAGTTAGTATGTGACTGTTGGATAAACGTTCGAGTGCGTGCCTTGCTCTGTGAATGGTGCAGCTGGAAAGATGGCTACTCGCAGGACACCTATGGGACTCCTCTGAAGTTCAGAAGGCAGGATGGCAATGGTCCTGGGAGCCAAGGACCTGCTGGGTGTAGGAGGTGCCTCATGACCCTTGGTCTGGGGACCGCAGAAGGCCTCTTGGCCCTCTGAGTTGGGATCTGGACTGTCATGGGCTTAAGCAGTGCACCCACCTCTAATCTTTGATCACCCTCAGGGAAGAGTATGGGGAGTGGGGTCACCCTGACTTTCTTGCACTGTGTCCAGAGAGGGAAAAGAAGGTGCCCAAGGATACAGAACCAACCTACCATGGGCCCCTCCCCTCCAGCCTGCACCTGGAACTGTGCAGGTACTGACTAAAGAGGGGATCCTCATGAACCCTCCCCTACCCCAGGGCCCAGGACCCTGTCCAGCGTCTCCTGGCCCAGCGAGAGGCATCTGCCTTCCCCCTGCTACTACCCGCTGTGTTCAGGGGGCCCGGCCTCGCCCAGCAGCTCCGAGTCCCACCCCTATGCCAGCCTGGACAGCAGCAGGGCGCCCTCCCCACAGCCAGGCCCCGGACCCATCCACTCTGACAGCCCCCCCAGCCCGGACCTGGCATGCCAGCCCGGCCGCGGGAAGCTCTTCACGTTCTCCCGGCCAGTGCGAAGCCGAGATACTGACCGCTTCCTGGATGTCCTGAGTGAGCAACTGGGTCCTCGGGTCACTGTCGTGGATGATTTCCTGAGCCCTGAGAATGACTATGAGGAGGTAGGTGAGCAAGCAAGCAGATGTGGAGGGCCGCCGGGGGAAGGTGTGATATGGGGATCTTTAAGGGGAACAGTGTCCCTGAGTTCCTGCAAGAGGCCTGCTGCCTGGGGACTTGTCCCAGGCTACCTTTCTTCCTGGCTTGAGCTATCCTACCCTTTGACTCAAGTTATTACACCCCTTACCCAAGGCTACGCCATAAAGCCTGTCCCAGGTTACCCCATTCCTTGTTCTTGGCTAACCCACATACTCTCAAGCCGCTCTTCCCCCACAGCCTCAGCCTGTCCTCCCCAGACTGTCCTATCCTTGTCCCCAGGTCATCCCCCTTCCCTGCCCCAGGCTATCCCACTTTTCCTCACATGGCTCCACGCTCTACTGCTCCTGGGCCCGGCTTGGTCCTCCCCTCCCCCTGTCCTGTCCTGTCCCCCCATCAGATGAGCTTCCACGATGACGACCAGGGCAGCTTCGTAACCAACGAGCGGAGCAGCGCCAGTGAATGCATCAGCAGCAGCGAGGAAGGCAGCTCCCTCACCTACTCCTCCCTCTCCGACCATATCCCCCCGCCCCCGCTCAGCCCCCCACCACCGCCCCCCTTGCCCTTCCATGACCCCAAGCCCTGCTCCCGTACCCCTGAAGGTCCCTGGGGCCCCCCTCAGACTCTGGCCAAACCCCTAACCCAACTCAGCCATCCTGTCCCTCCACCGCCCCCACCACCCCTGCCCCCACCTGTGCCCTGCGCACCCCCCATGCTGTCCCGGGGCCTGGGCCACCGCCGCAGCGAGACCAGCCACATGAGCGTCAAGCGCCTACGGTGGGAGCAGGTGGAGAACTCGGAAGGCACCATCTGGGGTCAGGTAAGGTGACCTGGGGCTCCAGGCTGCCCTGCACCAGGGGAAGGTGGTCCTGGAAAGCAGTACTGAGAGTAAAACACTGCCCAGCTTCTAGCCCCTGGCATTTCCCTGATTCAGTTCCCCTGGCATCGGGAACCCGGGGCAGCTCTGGTGAACTCATTCCCCGTGAAGGACTCTTCAAAACAGGGTCAGACCCCTCCGCCAACTCAAAGCCTCCTTGGTGGCTCCAGCCCAGGGGGAGTCAACCTGTTTATAACCACCGCCCACTTTTGTATCTCTGTTAGTAGTAACATTTTCTAACCGCCCACTGGTTCCACAGCAATGGTGATTTATAAAGTAGGGAAGTCACTTTATAAAATTTATAAAGCAGAGTTACAGCAAGTGAAAGCATATAATAATAATTACTTACCAAGTGCTTTATGTCAGATTTTCTCTAAGTTTGGCAGAATAAATCTTTATAAAACAACTTACTATAGTTAAATCTATCTTTTTATTTATACTTTGGTTGTTTCGTTATCGCCCACGATGAAAGCTGGAACGCCCACTAGGGGGCGGTAGGGACCAGGTTGACCACCACTGCAAAGTTCAGCCCCTTTGCAGTCCCTTGACCCTCTGCCCCAGCACAAGTGCTGGCTTCTGTGTGGACGGTGTTCCGAGTGTGAGTGTTACCCACCTTCGGAGGAACCAGCTCACCGCCTGATAACTTAGATGATTTAGCTCCTCCCGCAGTCTTCTGTCCCTGGGTGTAGCCCGGGGCCTGATGGGGGCTCTCCCTCGGGGACAGCCGTCCAGCTGCCAGGGTTCAACCTTACTCGGAGCCTGCTCCTCCCTTGCAGCTTGGGGAAGACTCTGACTATGATAAGCTGAGTGACATGGTGAAATACCTCGATCTGGAGCTCCACTTCGGCACCCAGAAACCAGCTAGTGAGTGGCCTGAGGGCTCTAGGGGACCCCACTACCAGGGACTCTGTGGCAACCCACTTGCTGCTTTCTGTGCCATCCCAAGGCTTAGAGCCCCCGAGGTCCGCACTGACTTCCGCTCACTGCACCACGTTCACTTCTTAGAGCCTCGGTCTTTCCACCTCAAAATGGAGACACTAACAGTTGGCCCTTGTCACATGCTTACCCAAGGCCAGACACCCTCACCGTCATTTCCAAATGAATCCTGTGACACTGACTACTTCCTGATGAGAAAACACAGGGAGGCTAGGTAATCTGCTCTGTCACCCAGCCAGAATAAGGTGGACTGGAGGCACCCACCCACATACCCCCCCTTCTGGTCCCTCTCTCCCCCCTCACCTCTCTCTGAGCATCTTCCTACAGTGTTGGGTGGGGCTCCAGGCAACCGGGGGTAGTGTGTGTGGAAAGTGGTGCCGAGATGGAAGGGAAAGGCCCTTGTCCGTCCAGGAAGCATCTGCAAGGTCCAGAGGTGGTTGGTTTCCCCGTACACGGCCAGCTCAGTTGCACCCGCCCAGGGCAGAGAGGACGGAGGAGGAACGTGCACCTTGCATGATGCGTGTGTTCGACTGGGCCCCAGAGTCCATGAGTGGGGACTGTGGACTCCCCGAGTTCATTCAGTCAAGGCTGTGGTCGGGGGCTGTCCTGGCTGTTGGGGGTGGCCCCTCTCGGGCCCTCTCACAGCAGCCTCAGCCCAGCCTCCCCTCATTAAACCATCAGTTTCCCTTCCAGAGCCAGTGCCCGGGCCAGAGCCCTTCAGGAAGAAGGAGGTGGTGGAGATCCTGTCCCACAAGAAGGCCTACAACACCTGTGAGGGGCCAGGGAGTCCCAGGGGTTGTGGGGGGCAGGAGGCGGCCCTCCCCTCTGGGGCACAGAGCCGCGGATTCGCCCCGAGGGATGACAGAGATTAGGCTGTAAGGCTCCCCTCGACCCCCCTCTTACACTCTCCCCTCCACGCACACACACCCTATCCGGCCTCACAGCGGAGAGAAGGTCCTCTTCCCAGTTCCCACATCCAACCGGAGGCCCCTGGGGTCGGTGCAGGGGGCGGGGGGCTTGGGCCCACCCCTTATGTCCCGCCCTTTTGTGGGCGCCCAGTCTGGCCCCGCTTCCAGGCCTTTCCCTAGTTATTTTGGCCCCACTCAGTTCTCAGCCTATCCCCTGGAGAACGCCGGCCTCGCGCTTTAACCGGCCGCAGGAAGGACCTTCTCCGTCTCCCGGGCCGCTCCTGCCCCGCCCTGGCTCCGCCCCCACCACCTCTAGGCTCTTCCCAATAGGCCAGGCGCATCGCGGGGCCCCGGCCACTCGCCACCGGGGCCCCGCCCGGGCTCACCTGAGCGGCTCCGCCCGCAGCCATCCTGCTGGCGCACCTGAAGCTAAGCCCTGCGGAGCTGCGGCAGGTGCTCATGAGCATGGAGCCCCGGCGCCTGGAGCCCGCGCACCTGGCGCAGCTGCTGCTCTTCGCGCCCGACGCCGACGAGGAGCTGCGCTATCAGGCCTTCCGCGAGGCGCCCGGCCGGCTCAGCGAGCCCGACCAGTTCGTCCTGCAGGTGCGGCGGTCGTGACCCTCCGCCCAGGGGCAGGGGCTGCTGCTGCCCAGAGGCCTCGGCCGCCACCATCCGGGATCTCGCTATGCCCGAGGGCGGCGTCGGTCCCGCTCCGCTTGCGCTCCCACGTTCACACCTCTGAGTCCCTGTTTACCCCCTTGAATGACCAGGTCCCCTTGGGGTCTAAGGTAGACGGGATGAGGGTGCCCCCTAGAGGTTGTGCTTATTTATCCTAAGGTAACACCAGGCCTAGACGGCCAGCGGACCCCCCACCCCGGGCTGTGATGGGGCAGTGGGTCTCCTGGTCTGAGGGATGAACCCTGGGCCTGCCTTCGTGCCAGATGTTATCGGTACCGGAGTACAAAACCCGCCTGCGCAGCCTCCACTTCCAGGCTACCCTGCAGGAGAAGACAGAAGAGATCAGGGGCAGCCTGGAGTGCTTACGCCAGGCATCCTTCGAGCTAAAGAACAGCCGGAAGCTCGCCAAGATCCTGGAGGTCAGGGCATATCCTCCTACCCCCCGGGTCACTCTACCTGCCCTTCTGCCCCTGGGGCTTCCAGCCTGCAGTCCATCCTGATGGATTAGGGGGTGAGGGGTGGCGTAAGTCCCTGCCTGTATCCCTTCCTCTCCACAGTTTGTGTTGGCCATGGGCAACTATCTCAATGATGGACAGCCCAAAACCAATAAGACCACGGGCTTCAAAATCAACTTCCTGACGGAGGTGAGGAGCCTCATCTTGCTCTGACATGGAGGTTGGGGAAGGGAGGCCAGGCCTAACAAGCAAGTTGGGGCAGAGCAGAAGAGGGATCATCAGGGACCAACGAGGGCCCTTCCCACAAGAGGAGGAGCTGGCTGCCTGCAGCAGAGGGTGGAGTCCGGGTGGGGGGTGCTCCTCTGAGCCAAACCTCGGGATGTGGAGTTAGGGAGAGCGGCGGGGTAGGGAGGAGGAGCTCCAGGAGAAGGGGGAGAACCCATCTGGTACCCGCAGTAGCAGCACACTACTCAGTTTAGTCACACACACACCCAAGATGTAGGATCAGAAAAAAAGACAGGTCAAATACCGGGTCTTCCCCCAGGGCTTCTGGGACTTTTCCCTAGGGTGCCTTTTGTTATTTTTTAAAAAAGAGGAAAGGCTATAGCCAGTTAGTTGGCTCAGCGGTAGAGCGTTGGCTCTGTGTGTGAAAATCCCAGGTTCGATTCCCAGTCAGGGCATACAGGAGAAGCACCCATCTGCTTCTCCACCCTTCCCCCTCTCCTTCCTCTCTGTCTCTCTCTTCCCCTCCCGCAGCCAAGGCTCCATTGGAGCAAAGTTGGCCCCCGGCACTGAGGATGGCTCCATGGCCTCCACCTCAGGTGCTAGAATGGCTCCAGTTGCAGCAGAGCAACGCCCCAGATGGGCAGAGCACGCCCCCTGGTGGGCATGCCAGATGGATCTCGGGCACATGCGGGAGTCTGTCTCTCTGCCTCCCCACTTCTCACCTCATAAAAATACAAAAAAAAAAAAAAAGAAAGAAATAAAAGGTAAAAAAAATGAAGAAAAACTCCAAATTTAGATATAACTAGTTTAGGATGTCTGAGTCTTAGATAGGCCACAGATGCTTCTGGAAAACCACAAGAAAGGTCTATGAGTGATGTTCCTCATTCCCTTGGAGTCAGAGAATCTTGGACTCTGTCTGCTGACAAAGTCAAACTCACAAGGACAGAAAAACCTAGGACCCACCCCCTAGCTGGGGGCTGGGAGCCTGGTTCCAGGGGACCTCAAAGTTCTGGGCCAGCAGCCTCAGCCCAGCCTCCCAGCCCTCCCTCTAAACTCCTAGGAAGACCCATGGCATCCCAGCAGGTAAGCCCTCAGAGTAAGGAACACTAGCAATCGGTTTATGAGCTTTGGAGTTAGTGAGCGTTGAGGGCCAGGAATGGAAGCTGCAGTCTGGGGGAAGCAGGGCTGAGAGTGCCTGGTCCCATGTGATGAGGAATCTGATGGGATCCTTGAGGAGGATATATGTTGGGGGTCACTTGCAGCTGAACTCCACCAAGACAGTTGACGGGAAGTCCACCTTCCTGCACATCCTTGCCAAATCGCTGAGCCAGCACTTCCCTGAACTCCTGGGCTTTGCTCAGGACCTGCCCACTGTGCCCCTGGCTGCCAAAGGTAGGCTGGATGGATGGATGGGGAGGCAGAGGCACTGCCGTCCTGGGATGGAAGTGTGGCCCCATGAGACCCTGTTCCCTTCCCTACAGTAAACCAACGGGCCCTGACCGGTGACCTGGATGACCTCCACGGCATCATCAGCGAGATACAGGCCACCTGCCAGAGCATGACCCCCTCCAGCGAGGACAAATTTGCTGTGGTTATGACAGTATCCTTTGAGCAGCCTGTCCCAGTGCCACAGTGGACCCTGGGGTGGTCAGTTACAACTGGCTATGACTCCAGTGACTACTGCAGACCCTGTCTCCCAGCAGAGATTCTGGGCAGAGGCTGCCATGTGTCCAGGGGTGCTGGAAGAGGGTCCATCCTCGATCATTTAGAATCCAAGCCCTGCCTGACCAGGCGGTGGCGCAGTGGATAGAGCGTCGGACTGGGATGCGGAGGACCCCGGTTCGAGACCCCGAGCTCGCCAGCTTCAGCGCGGGCCCAAATGGCTTGAGCGAAGACTCGCCAGCTTGGACCCAAGGTCGCTGGCTCCAGCAAGGGGTTGCTTTGGTCCGCTGAAGGCACTCAGTCAAGGCACATGTGAGAAAGCAATCAATGAACAACTAAGGTGTCGCAATGGCAACGAAAAACTAATGATTGATGCTTCTCACCTCTCTCCATTCCTGTCTGTCTGTCCCTATCTGTCCCTCTCTCTGACTCTCTCTCTCTGACCCTGTTAAAAAATAAATAAATAAATAAATAATGGAATCCAAGCCCTTATGCCAAGTCTGTGTGTAACCGGAAGGAGCATTTTCGACTGTGCTAACGCTGCCAACTTGCCCCATCATCCTGGTCCACGGGAGAGCCCAGACTTGTCACAAGATACAAAAAGAGACTTGTCAGGCCCTGGCCAGCCAGAGGCAGTCAGAAGAGAAGAGCATTCCCACTGAGCACAGAAAACATCACGTGCTACAGAAAAAGAGAGGGTTAGGCCTGGAGAGGGACTGAAAGGTTGGGGAAGAGGGGGTGGCGGCCTCTGGGCAGAGCCAGGAGGAAAGAGTGGTCCTGCCGGGCAGAGCAAGTGAAACCCTGGGGCTGGACTGGGTGTGGCGGGCTTCAGGATGAGCTTGTGGGAACTAGGACTGGAACCCCAGAACAGGGTACAGTCCTCAGCTGAACCCTCAGTCTGAGGCAGCTCAGCTGCCGTCTGGGGTCACTGCCCAGGAACCTGGGGACACCCAGCCGGTTAGCTGTTTCCTTGACAGAGGCCCATCAGTCATTCCTGGAGACGGCCCAGCCAGTGTTGCGGGCACTGGACGGGCTGCAGCGAGAGGCCATGGAGGAGCTGGGCAAGGCACTGGCCTTCTTCGGGGAGGATTCCAAAGCCACCACCTCCGAGGCCTTCTTCGGCATCTTCGCAGAGTTCATCAGCAAGTTCGAGGTGAGCCGCGGTGGAAGGCGTAAGGGGCCCGTCAGGAGAGGTCAGGAGCAGAAGTCAAAAGAGAGGAGTCTTTCTATGAATCAGGGGGTTGGGAAAGCACCCCCAGGAAGTGACATAACCCCCAGCCAGGGAGGGGAAGTCTCTTCTCTGGCCCTGGAGTGGTGAGATGAGGCAGGGTAAGTGTTGGGGAGTTGCTCTTAGAACCCCTGACCAAACCCTTCCCGCCTGCTGTTTCCTCCCCAGCGGGCCCTCAGCGACCTGCAGGCCGGGGAGGGTTCTCGAAACTCAGGGATGGCTTCGCCCCTGGCCTGGTGACGGCGGTGGCCCCGCGCCCCCTTCAGCTCAGGCGTGGAGAGGGACACCAGAGGCTGGAACCAAAAGGGCAGCCTGGATGCCACCAACGTCCGGGTCACGCCTGCCCCGGTGCACGCCTCGTGCCTGGAACCTCGGGCGGCTCTGCCCACTGGGCTCGCGTCTCCAGCTACCTCAGCCGTAGAACTTCGGCCACCTGGAATGCGCGGGGTTCGGCAGAACCCCCATCTCCTGGCCAAGCTCTGGCCATAAGCGCTGCTGGGTGTGTGGGACAGGACCAGACATGGACTCCCAGGGAAAGTGAGCCACCACTGCCCATGGGCACTGGTGTGTTATCTCCAGGAGGACCCTCCTCAGCTCCCGGGCATGGCTGTGCCATGTTCCTCTGGCTTCCTGCCCCTCGCCTGCCTGGCTCCCAGGCATACAGGCAAGAGCTGTCTGCACGAGCCCTCAGGCCACAGGGGACCCAGGACGGGGTGAGGGCAGCAACCAGCAGGTGAATTGCTCTCCTGTTTGCTCCTCCATGACTCATCCAGAGCACACCAGGTTCAGAGGAAGGACATCTGAAACTTGCTTAGCCCTCTCTGAGTGGGCCGGGGCACGCTATCGTAGAGCACAGACCTCGTGGACCCCAAGCCCTGGAGAAGGAGGCGGAAGCCCCTGAACACGCCACACCATGGGGCATTATGAGGTCTGGAGGTCCTTCAGCTTGCCAGGGCTTTCTAGTGCTACTCAGAAGAAGGCAGGCAGGCAGGGAGGACAGCCCCCCGCCTGCAGCCAGCCTGGGTCTTGGAAGTGGGAAGAAACTGCAGTTGGTTGCTGCCCTGCAGGGGGTCAGGTCAGGTGGAGGTGGAGGAAAGCAGGGGAGAGAAATAGACAGGACTGGATTAGGAAAACCCTTCTGTTAGACTGCAGAATGGAGGGTTTCATCCAGTGGACTCGCTCAAAGCAGTTTAGCAGTGGTCGCCTTGAAGTGGACAGTCTGGGAGTGGGGACATCATCAGAGTAGGGGGAGCAAGCACGGAGAGATGTTTAGGTGGTGAATGCACGGGATTCGGTGGCTCATTGGAGACGTGATGGTCTCTGGACCAGGTCCTGTGAGTAAAGCAGGCTTGGGGGTGGGGAGTGGGGAAGGACACAATCTAGGACATATTTTGGATCCCAGCTGCTGTTCTACCCCGGCGGGGACTGGGGACTGAAGAGAGAGCTGTCTGGATCCTGGGTGCAGTGGGCAGGGAGGGCATGTTGACGACTTTCATTCTTTCCAGGCTCCCATGGGCAACTCCTGACACCAAGCAGCTCCCTGTCACCTCTTTCCCTACCTTTCTTCCAGGGAAGTCTGAACTGGGCTCTACACCCCTCTCTTGGATTCTTTCCCTCCCACTGGGCTGGAACAGCCCACGTTGCTCCCAGGGGACCCATTTTGTTCTTGCCAGTCCCCTCCCACAAGCCCCTCTTTGAGACCATGTACGTTTTTGTTGGTGTTGTTTCCCTGCACATAGCTACCTTACAGAAATGTGTAAAACAACGTGTACAATTCAAGGGTGGGGAGGCAACACCCCCATGTGACGCGTGGCATACCTTTCTCCCCAGCTGCTCACGCTGGGTAGTTTCCATACATTTCCAAAGCTGTGTCTCTGAGAAACAGGCAGGAAGGCAATTAATCCCCCTTCGAGATCTGCAGTGATGACAGACTTCACCACGAACGGGTGTGATCCCACACAGTCCAGGTAGCCTGTAGGGCACTTTCCTGCCGGTTAGAAACCCACGGTCGATCCAGCCCTGTGCCAGGGAGCACAGGTTGGCAAGCTGATCACTAGTTAGGTTTCCTACCTGACATCGTTTATATTGGTTATCTCTTTGCTACATAATGCCAGGTGACAAACTGTCCCAAAGCTCAGTTGCTTACCACGGCAGCCACTTACTGCTCATGAGTCTGTGGGTCACCTCGGCAGTTCCGCTCTGAGTGGGCTCAGTGGACTCACTCACGTATCTAGACTCATCAGCCACCAACCATACAGGGCCCTGTCCCATGCCTGGGGCGTTGGCTCGGGCGTGTTGGGGTGGTCTCATGTGGCCTCTCATCCTCCAGCCAAATTGCCAGGATGATTCACGTGGTGGAGGCAGGGGTCCAAGAGAAAAAACAAAGGCAGAGGAGACACCTTTGTGGCCGAAGCTCAGAACTGGCATATCATCCCTTCCAGCACAGTCTATTGTCAAAGCAAGTGACAACCCAGCCCCGGGATCTTAAAGAAGAGAAATGCATCCCACTTTTGAGCAGAGAGGTGGTAAAATCACATGGCAGAGGATTCCGGGGTGGGTGAGAATCAGGCCGTTTTTGCAATCACTGTACCACATGGTCTCTTGGACAGGCACCTGGTGCAGAACCTAGCCTCCTTAAAATCTCCAGTGCCCCTGGTCCTGCCTGGACCCAGCATGGCTCTGGTGACCTGTCTTCATGTGTCCTCCAGGTGGGATGCTTCTCACTCTCTCTAGTTACTCATGAGTGACCTAACTCCTCTCCAGATACATTCAGTCCGGTGGGCAGCAGTGGTCTGTGCCTGCCTGGGAACCAGCGTTCCTTGTCCCTGCTGGGGAAAGTGCCCTGGTTTTCCTTTGGGAACGTACCCCTCCCCTACTTCCACGCCCTGGAGCAGTGCTGATTGGGTAAGGATGGTCTTAATGACTCTGGCCTAGTGGTTCAGGGTCAGTTCAAGATTCAAGTTAGAACTGTTTGGAAAGGGAGGTGTCCTTTCTTCTGGATGAATTGCTGGCTGTATGGAGGGTGGACGCCTAGAGGGAGCTGCCAAGACCACCCCCTGGAGATGACCTGCCTGGGCATGGAGCCAAGACAGGAGAGCAGAAGAGAGATCACTCCATACATCTCTTTGGCCCTGGATCCAACCATGCCTGAAGCAGGAAATCTGGACTTGTCAGTTTCCAAACCAACAAATTCCTTCCTCATTTGTAAATTTTTAATTTTTATTTGAATTTTTGGCGTAGGCTGGTTTGGATGGATTTCTGTCCCTTGCAACACGAAGGGGGTTGACTAATACATCCATCAACAGATGCTTAGAGATGTTCAGTCGATTTTAACATTCTCAGTTAACTAAACTCTCTTCGTTCGTAAATGCATTTGCCAATATCTTTTGACTGCCTCCGAGGTGCCAGGATGAATGCTGTATGCAAACATCTTGTGGTTCCGCGTGTCTGAGTCTGTTTTCCTAGGGTTGTGTTCCCTGGTGGTTCTACACCGAGTCAGGACAAAGCCCTATATGGGAGCCAATATGTGCACCGTGTCCCCCTAACCACTCCTCACCAAATGACAAGGTGTGAACGCAAGCACCTTGGCCCCAGGACTTTCTCTCTCAATAATACTAACAAATAACATAGTCTAATTGCACACTGCCTTTCCTAATAACATCACTCAATAGTTACTAGGTAGTGTGCTCAGTGTTTTTACAGATTTTATTTCACTTTACTTTGACAATGACCCTCTGAAGTGGGTTTTGTTCCTTTTTTACAAATAAAAAAGTCTGAAACTCAGGAAGGTTATGTGACTTGCTGGATCAAAAACTTGAGGTTTGTCTAAATCCAAAGCCTGTCCTCTGAGTGAAAATACCTTCTTTGTTTTGCTTAACATCATTTTTATGGCTTATTTAATTTTAATATTAATGTTCTAAGGACCACAGATGCTGGTGACTTCAACATAAAGCCACTTCCTCATTTCTTACTACTTCCTGTTCCAGCTCGGACGACCATAACAAAATACCACAGACTGACTGAAAAAACAGGAATCTAATGGAAGGAAAGAAGGAAGGAGGGAGGGAGGGAGGGAGAAAAGAGGAAGGAAGGAAGGAAGGAAGGAAGGAAGGAAGGAAGGAAGGAAGGAAGGAAGGAAGGAAAAAACAAGACTCTAGACCCTGGCCAGGTTGCTCCGTGGATAGAGCATTATCCTGATATGCCAAGGCTGCAGGTTTGATACCCAGTCAGGGGCACACATGATAAACAATTAGTGAGTACACAACTAAATGGAACAAGTTGATGCTTCTCTCTCTCTCAAATCAATGGGGAAAAACCCCTACAAGAGTCTATTTTCTCATTGTTCTAGCCTGGAAGTCCAAGGTGAAGGTAGAGGCCGGCTTGGTTCTTGCTGAGGCTGTCCTCCTGGGCTTGCAGACAGCCACTTTTCTCACTGTGCTCTCACATGGCCTTTTCTCTGTGTGTGCATTCCTGTGTCCCTTCCTGTTCTTATAAGGACACCAATCCTATTGGATTAAGGCCTCACCCAATCTTATTTGCCATCTGAAAGACCCTATCTCCAAAAGCCGTCGCATTCTGGGGTATTGAGGGTTAAGACGTCAACATATAAATTTGGGGAGGGGTCACAGTTCAGCCCTTCCTACTCCCTTATCAGCTGGGAAGGGGATAAGAGTCCTGGTTTCAAGGAGGCCTCAAAGATCACTGGATTGAGCTGATGCTTTCAGGAGAAAGGATTCCATCAAGCAGGATTTTCTCACCTCTACCTGCAAATTTCTGTGTACTTGCTCTTATCTTCATCCTGGGCCGTTCAGGCCTTGCCCGCCCTTTACTGCCAGTCAGAGCTAATTTCCTGTCTTTGCTATATTCCTGCCCACCCCCAGCTCCCGGGTGGGCGGGCGTCCCAATGCACCAGTGACCACAATTTACTCCCCACTAACTCTCCTTCCCCTGTAAACATCCTTCCTCCCACCACTGCCTTCTAAGAACAGTCTAGCCCCTGGTCAGCAAACAGTGGCTCGCGAGCCACAGGCGGCTCTTTGGCCCCTTGAGTGTGGCTCTTCCACAAAACACCACGCACGGGCGCGCTACCTCGATAAGGAAGGTACCTGCCTACATAGTTTAAGTTTAAAAAGTTTGGCTCTCAAAAGAAGTTTCAGTTGTATACTGTTGATATTTGGATCTGTTGACTAATGAGTTTGCCGAACACTGGTCTAGACCCCAGTGTCTGGTACCCCTTAGAGCCAAATTGTTCAGGCTGTTGTCTACACTGGCTGCCTCTGCATCCTCACCATGCAGTCACTGCTCAGCACGTGGCAGTCTGGCTTTCTCTCTCATCACCCCCCTGAACCTGCCATCACCTCTGACAAGAAGCTACGGGGAGGGGTCCTTATCTTAACTGCCCTTTATTCAAGCAGCACTGGGCACTGTTTACCCTCCCTTGGCAAATTCTCACACACCCAGGCTTCAGTTACCAGGTGTCTCCTCCCAGATAAAACCCTGCCATCAACTTGATTTCCCATTGGCCCAGGTGTTTAGAGGCTTTGCACACAGTCAGTGCTCAATAATTTCCCATTAAATCAAACAAAATAACATCAAGGTAGGCGGTTCCCAAGCGGCTCAAGAATATTACTGCTGCCTGACCTGTGGTGGCGCAGTGGATAAAGCGTCGACCTGGGAACACTGAGGTCGCCAGTTCAAAATCCTGCACTGGTCTGGTCAAGGCACATATGGGAGTTGATGCTTCCAGCTCCTCCCCCCTTTCTCTCTCTCTCTCTTTCTCTCTCTCTCTCTCTCTCTCACTCTGTGTCTCCTCTCTAAAATGAATAAAATAAAAAGAAGTTTTTTTAAAAAAAGAATATTACTGCCTTCTTTCTGTAAAATCCGTTTGGACACCTGTCTCCAGACCCCTAAAACCAGGGTGGAAAAGTAAAAGTCTGCCGAGGCCAGTCAAGTAAGGCAAGCATGGTGTGGGCGGGAGTGAACAAACAATGGCATCAGGACAGGGATGACAGGGAACTGACACAGGGACAGGGGAGAGGCACTAGGGAGGGCTGAGCACCGAGGAGCCGGAGGTGGAGGAGACCCTGTCTGCGCGAAGCGGGGGGGGGGGGGGGGGGGGGGCCTCCCATCCCTCCTGCCATGGACTTCCATGTGCGAAAGCACCGCTTGTCCTGCCTGATCTTCGGGCCTCTCAGAGAAAGCCAGAAACTCAGATTTTTATTTAAAAGGTCCTGATGAAATATTGGCAACCAATTAAATAAATTTTAGAAAAGGTGATCAATTCTGAACCAAAGGAAACATTTCTGTGAGCCGGGTGGAGCCGAGCTGTGAGTTTGTGACTTCTGAAATAAAACATCGACGTCACTTGATACATTCCTAGTACCCTGGGGTACGGGGATCCCTATAAAAAGAGACTCCATTTGTTTTAAATGTTAGCAAGGGAGCTGTTCTGGGGGCTAGATGGGTGGTCTGGATGGAACGATACCAATGACTGTATTTTGAAGATGCCCTTTCTGTTGGGAAGTTCACCCGGATGGTCCATTTAGCCACAGGAAGGCAGGACACACACAGTGTTCTGAGGGGCGGGGGGAGACTGCAAAGTCATCGTGCAATCAATTGCTGTTCCACAGACCAAGGGGTTCAGAGTCTGTTTTCTTGTGCAGATAAACTAGTCTTTACCTTGATATTGCCCCGGAAGGTATAGAAAATATTTTCTCTAGAGAGATTGACGGGACTCCTGATGGCATCAGCATTGAATGAACACAGTGATTGTGTGATCTTGGACCATGTGGGTTTGGTGTGGGGGTTTCCACAGAAGGAAGTGGATGTGTCCAGTGTCCAGTGTCCAGAGGCAGGAAGGACTGCAGTGTACGGAAGGGGACTGCCCACCAGCGGAGGCAATCTGGGTCGTGCTTCCTAGGAGCTACAGGAAGAGAGGCCCAGCCACAGGATGAGCGGCACCTCACCCCTGAGTGTCGAGCAGTCACCACGACGTGGTCTTAGTTGCATTGGAAGGAGTTGTCCACGTACGAAGTGCACTGATTCAGGGAATGCAAACAGTTTGAGCAGACGTGGTGGCTCTGACCACAGAAGCTGGCCAAAGTGTCAAGCACATGGCCACATCCCTAAGGGGGATCCCCCAGAAACTCCTTGAAGAGGGGAACCCCAGGAGAAAGACCAGACTTGGAATTTCACCCCACAGAAATAGTCAGAAATGCAAAGAGAAATCGAGGCACGTGGTTGTTCCTTGTGGAGTTAGTCAGAAGCATGCGGGATGTCCAAAACTCAGGAATCAGTGAAATGAATTCTGCAACAGTCATATGTTAGAACGTAATAGAGTGAGTGAGTAGAATGTTGAGGCATTGTTAAGGTCATGGGAGAATGCTGATGATGTAATAAGTAGAAAAGAAAAATACAGGCCTGATCTGTGGTGGCACAGACCTGGAACGCTGAGTTTCCCGGTTCGAAACCCTGCACTTTTCTGGTCAAGGCACATATGGGAGTTGATGCTTCCTGCTCCTCCCCCCTATCTCTCTCTCTCTCTCTCTCTCTCTCTCTGTCTCTCTCTCTCTCATACACACACACACACACACACACACACACACACACACACTCTCACTCCTCTAAAAAAATAAATAAATAAAAAATAAAAGTACAAAATTGCATGTGACAAGATAACCTTGGGTGAAACGAGACTCTCTGAACCTTTCCTAAGTGGAACAGGGCTGATTGGAGCAACCCAACTTGGACCGGAATGTTGATGTCCACATGCACCGTCATGCAAAACTAAATCATGTAGACTCTGGGGAGCACACGGATGCTAACATCTGCGGTTATCTTTGTGCATACTTTCTCCTGATGGAAACACAAATCGTACTAACAGACATCCTGGAAGCCAGTGAGGCTCAGCGCCTGAAAATAAGGAACCAGAGAGCAAGCCTTAGGCTGGACTGAAGATGACTATGCTTTCTGACCCGAATTCTGAAGCCAGAGGTTCCTGAAAATGTCCTAGTGCTGTGAGTGGGAGTGACTGGGGCCACATGGAATATGGTGGACAGACAGCCGTCTCATGGTCAGTGCTGGCCCTGCCCATTGTCTATCCTCCAGTAAACCCAATGGACCCTGGGCTGCCATTTTCCATGATGTGGCTTTGCCTAGTTGGCTAGTTTGTTGGACTTTGAGCGGATCCCTGGCCTAAGCTGGTACAGGCAGAATACGGCCCCAGGGGATTTTCAATAATACTTAGAGATTCCAGCCTCACTGTGACTGCTTTCTGGAACAAAAAAGACGTGAACTTGCCAGGTGGGCCAAAGGAGCAAAGAAATAGCCCACACTCTGAGACACTCCTGGTTCCAGTTTTCAATGGTTTTATTTCTTCTAAGGATGAAGAAAGTGAACATGGTGATCAAGTGTATTTTGATAAGATGCATGAAAAAATGGTTGTAGAATCTGAAGGGTCTTCTTCTGATGCCAAGCAGTCATTAACCCCTCAGCAGTTTAGCCAACTCAAATTGAATGACTTAGTAAGAGATTTGGGCCTATCAAAGAAAGCAGCTGAGTTATTAGCCTCCAGGCTTCAAGAAAAGAATGTACTTCACCAGTCAGCTAAAGTATCCCATTTCAGGAAGCGTGAACAAATTTTTGTGGACTTTTTTTCCGAAGACAAACACTTTGTTTACTGTCATGATATCAGTAGTCTTCTCAGCCAGATAGGTGTTACCACTTACAGTCCAACAGAATGGTGGCTATTTCTTGACAGCTCTAAACAGAGTCTGAAATGTGTTCTCCTACACAACGGTAATGTTTATGCAGCGGTTCCAATTGGTTATTCAACTCATCTGCAAGAAGATTATAATGACATAAAAATTGTCCTTGACTTTCTGAAGTATGAGGAGCATAACTGGATCATTTGTGTGGATCTTAAAATGGTCAATTTCCTGCTAGGACAGTGATGGGCAATCTTTTGAGCTTGGTGTGTCAAAATTCGCCAAAAAACCAAGCATAACTCGGGTGATGTGTCACTTTGAGAAAAATGGCCTAACCAGAAGTCCCAGAACTGGACGCTCTGTGCCGGAGTTCTGTTGTTTTGGCTCACAGACCTCCGGCACAGAGTGTCCACACTACAGCAAATGTTTTATCCTCGGCTCCTGCACCTGGCCGTGCAGGAGCCGAGGATGAAACGTCCTTCTCGGCATGCGGCCCCATACTTCTCTGGTATGCGGCCACATGTCATTGAAAATGGCTACACGTGTCAGTGATGACACATGTCAGGTTTGCTAGGACAACAGAGAGGTTTCACAAAGTATCCTTGCTTTCTGTGTTTGTGGGACAGCCGAACTCAGGAGAAACACTGGACACAGAAAGAGTGACCAAAACATGAAGCTCTGGAAGTAGGGATGCAAAATATTGTGAATGAACCTGTAGTTAATCGAGACAGGATCATTTTTCCCCCACTTCACATCAAATTTGGCTTAATGAAGCAGTTTGTTCAGGCTTTGAATAGAGAAAGTGAATGCTTTCAACATATTATTTCTGCTTTTCCTGCCTTGTCTTTCAAGAAGATAAAAGCAGGTGTATTCGATGAACCTCAAATTTGAACCCTCATACGTGATGAAGAATTTGCCAGGAAGATGAATAAAGAGGAGAAAGCAGCATGGCAGTCTTTTGTGGCAGTTACAGAGAACTTCCTTGGCAACAAAAAAGCAAAAAACCATGAACTTCTGGTTCAAAGGATGCTGTTGGCTTTCCACGACATTGGATGTAACATGAGCGTTAAAATTCACTTCCTGAACAGTCACCTTGATAAGTTTCCCGAAAATCTTGGAGCTGTTAGTGATGAGCAGACTACTGCTGGAGCATCAAACGAGATTGTCCTCAACAAGTACACAAACGCAAGAGCTACAAACGCACATTTTTGCCTGAATAGAATTTAAATACGTTTTTCACAAATTTTATGATTAAAATAGGTGTTTTAATATGTTGTATTTCGAAATTGTAGATAAATTCTGATGCAATCATATCTTTTAGTGTATTAGTGTATTTATTGCATTATATAAATTATTATATTTTCACAAAGATGATGCCCAAGAAGACATTATACTTCATTTTGTTAAACTAAATGTTGAGCCTGACCAGGCGGTGGCACAGTGGATAGAGCGTTGGACTGGGATGCGGAAGACCCAGGGTCGAGACCCAGGGTCGAGACCTGAGCTCGCCAACTTGAACGCGGGCCCATCTGGCTTGAGCAAAAACTCGCCAGCTTGGACCCAAGGTCGCTGGCTCCAGCAAGTGGATGCTCGGTCTGCTGAAGGCCCGCGGTCAAGGCACGTGAGAAAGCAATCAATGAACAACTATGGTGTCGCAACGATAACAAAAAACTGATGATTGATGCTTCTCACCTCTCTCCGTTCCTGTCTGTCTGTCCCTATCTATCCCTCTCTCTGACTATGTCCCTGTAAAAAAAAAAAAATGTTGAAAATTTTACAATAAGATGAAAACCTAAATATTGAATTGTGAAAAAACTGTAGCTTACAGAGAAAAAGTAATGTCAGATTTGAGATCAGCACACTCGAATTAGGTAAGAACAAGTGTTTTTGTGGATGAAACAAAAATTTTGTTCCCCAGTGTTATCAGCCATCCAATCTACTTCATAAGAAAAGCATCCTCAGATTGCCAAGGGTCTTTCAGTTATCATTAATTTAATCCTGGTTAGTGAAGGAATCTGCAAAAAGTAGTTCTCTTCAGGGGATGTTATATTGTTCAAAACCATGTGTGCACACACGCGTGTGTATGTTGAGGCATATATACATACATACACATGTATGCACACAGAAATAATTCATGGTCCTTCTGAAGGTATGATGGACTCAGACACATGTGGGAGAAATAAATCTCAGCTATAATTCACACATTCAAAGATTGATATTTTCACAGAAAACTTAAATGAAAAAAGAAACAAGAAATCAAAGTACAATTTATTATATATATATATATATTTGAAAAAGGCAGGGAGAGGAAGATACAGGAACATTGAGCTTCTCCTGTATGTGCCCTGACCAGGGAATCGAACCAGCAACCTCTGTGCTCCAGGATGACACTCCAACCAACCTAACTATCTGGCCAAGGCCTGATTTTATTGAGACAGAGGGAAAGAGAGAGAGGGGAGGGGAAGGAAAGCCTTTGTTGTTCCACTCAGTTGTGCATTTTTTTGGTTGCTTCCCATGTGTACCCTGACCAGGGAACAAACCGGCAACCTCTGTGCTTTGGGACGACACTCCAACCAACCTAGCTATCCAGCAAGAAATGAGAAAGCAAAGTACAGTGTTCTATCAGTACATTTCACAGCAAACTGAAAGGCCTGCCAAAGGTTTTGACAGTGCTCACTTAAGACTTTATCTCATCAGCTGTAGAAAAGAGTGAAAAGAAATTACAGGCTCTGGCCAGGTAGCACCATCCTGACATGTTGAGGTTGCAGGTTTGATCCCTGGTCAGGGCACATACAAGAATTAACCAATGATGACATGAGTGAGTGGAACAACACATTAGTGTCTCTTTACTTCTCTCTCTTTCTCAAAATCAAATTAAAAAAATAAGAAATTACAAATCTCTTAGGCGAGCCAATATGCTATAATTTTTTTTTTTTTTTTACCAAAAAGAATAGCTCAGCCTGCCCTGACTGGATAGCTCAGTTGGTTGGAGCATCATGCTGAAGTATGGAGGTTGCCAGTTCAATCCCTGGTCAGGGCACATGCAGGAGCAGATCAATGTTCCTGTCTTTCTCTTTCCTTCTCTCCCTTCCTCTCTCTCTCTCTCTCTCTCTCTAAAATTAATACAATAAACATTAAAAAGAAATAGATCAGCCTGACCTGTGGTGGTGCAGTGGATTAAGTGTCAACCTGAAATGCTCAAGTTGCCGGTTCGAAACCCTGGGTTTGCCTGGTCATGTTCCATACGGGAAGCAACTACTCCAAGTTAATGCTTTCCAATTCCCCCAGCCCCACTCCCCTTCTCTCTTTTCTATCTATAAATTAATAAATAGCTCAAAAAGTCTATTCTATACCAAAAAAAGTTAAATACATATTATACCCTAAATGGAGGAGGAGATGAAGAAGACAGCTCTTTCAAAGTATTTGGATACATTCAAGTGCTTAACTTTGTATTGTCCTGATAGAAGAATGTCCTATGCATCCATATAATTCCCAAGAATGAAAAGTGGTATGTGCTCTGAATCTTTTTCATATGGGGGGGAAAAAGAAAGAAAGAACAGTGACAAGACCCCAGTCCCATTACTGAAACACAAAGGTAGGCTGTATGTAAATATCTAAACCATCAGGCAACATCTCACTACACAAATCAGTTTGTTTGGCAATGCTTGGCATTGAGCGCCCAAATCCGATGTAACCAGGATGCCCAAACACCAGTGAAATGAATTATGCTGCCTACGAGCGACCCAAAATATTAAGTGTAGTCTCAAATTTTTATGTTTTCCAGTTGGTAGAAGTATTTGAAACATACAATACTTGCAAAAAACACAATAGGTAGTTACTAAAAACTAAAGGTCCCCCCAAACAAATGAGATTTACACCTGTAGTGATAGAAAAGAACCACTTTTCACTTGCTCAAGAAATTCATCTCCAGCCTGACCAGGCTGTGGCGCAGTGGATACAGTGCCGGACTGGGCCCCGGGGGACCGAGGGTCGCCAGCTTGAGTGCGGGCTCATCTGGTTTGAGCAAGGCTCACCAGCTTGAGCCCAAGGTCACTGGCAAGAGCAAGGGGTCACTCAATCTGCTGTAGCACACCCCCCGCCCCCCGGTCAAGGCACATATGAGAAAGGAATCAATGAACAACTAAGGTGCAACAACTACAAATTGATGCTTCTCATCTCTCTCCCTTCCTGTCTGTCCCTCTTTCTCTCTCAAAAAACAAAACAAAACAAAAAACACAAAGACATGAAAAAACTTACAATGTTTTGAACTATTAAAGTTGTTAATCCCAGTACACAGACACAAAAATTAGTGTCATATGGAGAGGTGACCAAAGAGTGAGAAGTAAAAGAAATGTAGAAAAAAACGGTTTTTATTAGGTGTGTGAGGTAGTTAATAAAGAAAGTATTGTGTTATTTTTTGGTTTCTGTGCTATTTGTGGTGTCTGTCAGCAGGTCTGGTTTCATGGTGAGTGACCAGTTTCACAGGGTCAGAGGACCCCACATTCAAGGCTTCATGCTCTGTAGTCACCGTCTTTAAATTCTAAGTAATTTTATCCTTGAATTTGTGCTTTTGTATGTGAAGTCCAACGAGACAATAGACTAGAGAATGCCACAGACGTGCGGTCCCGCTATCACCGCTTCCTTGGCTCTTCAGGATAGGTTCTCAGCCGTCTGCTGTCCTGTGCCCCTGGCAGTCTGGCCTCCTCCTACCTGCTGCTGCTGCCCAGTGACCACAGCCACCTTCCACTGGGTATGGGTGCAGGTGCGGAGTGGGTCTGGTTGAACTTGGGTGTCCTCTGGCCTCTCTGTGTAGGGCACAGCAGTAGCCAGCCCAACGTCTGGCGGTCAACTCAGCAGGGACAAGCCTCTTACCCATCCCTGATCCAGGGATGTCCTGGCTAATACCTTTGAGGGTAGCCTCTGCCAGGAGTTGAGGTGGTAGCATGGGAAGAGGAGATGCTTGGCTGTACCTCCATGCCCCAGCAAGGCCAGCTGGAGGGACCCTAACCCTAACCAGTGGGACCCCTCTTACTCTTTCCAACCTTCCTGGGTCTGGGCTGTATTAACCTCTTCTAGCCAGCCCCAGGCACCCACCGTGAACAAGACAGGAGATAAGAATCTTTCCGCGATTCTGCATCCGTGATAAATGCTCTCATATTTGCATTCAAAACTGGCATTGCCCGATAGAGACAAACGGTAAAATCCATAATCATAATTTAAACTTTTTTCTTTACTTAGAATGACAGTAAGTAGCAAACAGGAAACACCCCTAAGTCGAGAGCGAGACTGCAAAAGACAGGGAAATGCTTTATATTTTAGTACCATTAACAGCATTTCCGCCTCCCACCACCCCACCACATACCGCTTTTGAACGTGGGAACCGCATATGTCTTCACTGTGCACTGATCCCCACAAATTATGCAGAGGATTCTGTCGGCTTCATTCCGTTGGAAATTTCTTGTGCTTTATTCTTTTACCCTACAGAATTGTTCACTTTTCTACCTAATTTTGCACTCTTTCTCAAAGGAAGTTCCCAGAATGAATAAAATCTTCAGATCCCTTCATAAGCCGCCTCTTCCCGACATCCCCATATCGACGTTATTTTGAGTGATGCCATCACGGATTAACTTTTATTTTTCTCTTACACTTTTCATACAGTAAACCTGTAGAGCTCTTAAGATTACAGGAGGGGGGGGGAATCTCTCACAAGGGAATGTCATTTCAAAATTTAAAGGAAATCGCTGGCAGTCGAGGAGAAGCCGGAAACCCAGCATGGAGGAGGTGGGCGAGTCGGGGGTCCTCGGGAAGGAGCCCCGAAGCCGGAGCAGCCGGCCCAGCGTGCGTTCCGGAGCGTCCCCTTTAAGGGCCGGGTACGGGGCGGGGCCTGCCGGCGGCCAGCTTTCCCAGGCTACCCCGCGCGCGCGCGCGCCGGCAGTTTGGCCACGTCCCTGGCCACGTCGCGCTCGCTCTCGCCATCTTCGTCGCTTCCTCTCTGGGGCCGCCTGAGCCGCCGCTGAGCCGCCGAGCTCCGGGGCCGCCGCCGCCGCCTCCGCCATGAACATCTTCCGGCTCACCGGGGACTTATCCCACCTGGCGGCCATCGTCATCCTGCTGCTGAAGATTTGGAAGACGCGCTCCTGCGCCGGTGAGCGGCGGGCGAGGCCCGGAGAGACTCGGGCGCGGGGCCCGGTCGTTCGGAGAGGACCCACCGACCTCGGCCTCCCCGCGGGCCGGACACGCCCCCTCGACCCGCCGGGCGGGCAGGCGGCGGGACCCTGGAGGGCCTGCGACCCCCCTCGTGGTGGGCGCCCGGGCCGGGGCGGGCGGTCGCGGCCCTGGGCCTCGCGCCGCACTTGGTCCGCTCCCGAACTTGAGCCGTCGGGGCGGAGGAGGTGCCGACCTGGTTCTGCCTGAAAAGTTCGGATAGCGGGGCGAAGGGGGGAGAGTCAGGCAGGCGCCCCGTCCCCCGTTCCCCCGTCCCTGGCCTTACCGGGCGCCTCTCCGCCCGCGGGCCCGAGTGGCACCCCGTGAATCAATGGGACGGGTGGAAGGAGGGCGGGAGGGACCGCGGCCGGCTCGGCCTGACGTGGCAGCCGGGCCAGCGCGGTCGGTACGTATAGGTGGCGCGGGCGTGGGGAGAGGTCACCTGGCCCCGCGCCCTGCCCCTTGGAGGACTGGCCTTTAAGGTTAGTTAACAAGGTGTCGGGTCAGCCCTGTCCTTAGAGAGAGGTCTGCGGGCTTTATACCCCACCTCCCGGGTCCTGGATCGCGCCCGCCGCGGGAGTCAGCGTGCGGAGGTCCCTAACGACTTTTCTTGGGGACAGTGAAGGCTGCTTTTAGAAACTCCCGAGTGCCTCCGGCTAATAACGGGTTTTGTTAAACCTGCGGGAGCCTCCTGTGGCCTCGGGCAAGCCCTCGCTCCACGTCACCAGTGAGTTGGCGACTCCCTGTTTGGGGGTACACATTTCATGCCTGCAGTGGCATGAGGCAGGGAGACAAACCTGATCGCGGTGCTGTACCTTCTATTAATAACCCGCAAAACTTCAGGATGTCGACGTTTTAAGTGATTTCCTTATTTGTGGTACCATGGTCTCCGTGAGATAACTTTTGACCAATTCAGGAACTTAATTTCTGCAGAGACAGTAAAAGACGGAGTCCTACAAGAGTTGGGTGGCAGCGATTCCACTTACCTGATTGATTTCTAAAATTTTCCACCTCTAAAGTCACGCAGCATCTTTGATTGCTGTCTTCAGGCCTCACCTCTCTCCCCACAGCATAGCTGAGATCCAGGAAGTAAGCAAAAAACAAAAAAGACCTTTGAGCGATCAAAATGGATGTTACAAAGTCCATGGTAGGAAACCAGTGTGTCAGGCAGGGTTGGAGGTGATCTCTCAATTTACACGTAGTTCAGAGGGGTTCAGTTCTGTGATTTCCAACGACAGCAAAGTAATCCCAGTGGTTGTGATAGCTGACATGGAAGCACTTGCATGTAGTGAACAAAGTGCCTTAAAATAACCTTATCAGGCCTGATCTGTGGTGGCGCAGTGGATAAAGTGTCGACCTGGAACGCTGGGGTCACTGGTTCTGGGCCCTGATCAAGGCACATATGGGAGTAGATGCTTCCTGCTCCTCCCCCCCTTCTTTCTCTCTCTCTCTCTAAAAATGAATAAATCACATTAAAAAAAATAAATAACCTTATCAGGTGGGTGCTGTTGTTCCCATTCTGTGGAGGAGGGAACTGAGTCCTAACGGAGGTGAGAGATTAGTGGTAGAGCCAGGATTGGAACAGGCAGTCTGTAACTCGCACTTAGTCTTTGGATGGGTCTCTTCACAAGTTTCTCAGAATACCTTGCGTCTGTGAAGTCATGGAGTTGATGTCTCCTTGACATATACCTAAACTAAGATGTTGGGGAGAGGTTAGTGCAACTTCAGATAGAAAACAGTATTAAGGGAACCTTGTGTGTAATAAGGGAAAAGTGAGAGAGTTTGCTATTTAGTTTGTTTTTTTTTAATATTCACTCTTTTCATTTGGGAGATTTAGGGGCATTTAGGAACATAAAAAATACTTCAGCCAAAATGATTAGGAAGATAAATAGGTGAGTGAAGTTCGGTGTGTTTGTCAGGTGTTCCTTCAGTGAGCCTGTACTTACAGAGCATTATTGAGCTGTTCTCATACGTACAGTCACTTTAGTTCCTATACTTGAGATTTCTTGGCCTTTTAAAAATTAAAATCACCAAGATTATATATTCAGAATTAAATGCTAAATTTGACTAGCTGCTTTGTTTTCCCATTCTAAATTATAAAAGTTGTGTAGAGACCTTTGAAAGAGTAAGAATTTGATATGAGTTTCTCAAATAACTGGAATAGGAGACATGTACATCCAGGTTGTGTTTCTGACTTTGAAAATACTGGTATTGGGGTTCACTTTAGGATTTTGGCACCTGTTGTGTAGCCTGCAGCTACAGAAGCGTACGCTTTTCCCGTAGGGTAAGGCATGAGGCTGGCTAGTGAGGAAGCTGGAAACCGGTTTCCTGGCAGTTTAATCTGAGAATGGCAGACTTAAAGGACCTGTTTTAAAGTAGGGGCAGAGGAGTTGATCTTGGTTTAGCTCCGTTTGAATTGGCATTGTTCTGTGTCTGCCACTGTCATTACAGAGGGGTGCCCAAATGAAATGTGAGTTTCTCATATTCCTGAACAGTCATTGCAACTGGATTCACAGTGTGCTCAGGCTATCACTTTATTCTTGTCCTAACCACGGACCTGCATAGCCTCGAGAGAACACGCCTGAGTTTGTAGATGAACTTCTAGCTATATTTTCCTGTAGGCTGATAGTTATTAATCGTGCTGTGTCTGTTATGCTTACATTACTGATGGAATCCTTCTGAGATCCCTGTGTTCCAGCCATCCTCCCCTAGACTTGCCCTCAATTGCTTTGACTATTGTGTAGGTTGTAGACTTTAGTCCTCCCAAACATGCCAGGAATGTAGCGTCCCTGCCTTTCTCATTATTGGACAGTTTATATTTTTGAAGTAAATAAAAAGTACCTCATCTTTTATTGTTACTGAGTGCTTCAAGAAGCTTTTGAGTCACATTTCCAGCTTCCCTCTTTGTAGCAGCTGTCACCTCTGGTTTTTTGAGTGCCAGTCTCTTGAGTATTCATTGCTTTCAAACATTTATTGACCACCCGCTATGTGCAAGGCACTGGGACACAACTTAGAGCCGCAGCTTGTAGCTATCAAAGTTTCTGCTCTCAAGAAAGCTGCAATCTAGTTGAAATAATAAACCATATATAAAAACGTAAAAATGTAGGATATTAAACCACATAGACAGTCAATCCTGGAATATGAAGTGGTGGGAAGGATCCCCGGGAAGGCTCCCTGACTTTCCGACTAGCAGTTTATAGGCCTCTGTGAAGAAAGGTATAAGACTTTGCTGATGGACACAGAAGATGACCTGAATGTACATTCAGACTCGGGATAGGACCAGGCAGGCTGGTGAGGAAGCAAGATGATGCGTCTCCCCAAATTAACTTCTTCAGAATGTCATCAAAGTTAGTTAACTGAGAGAAATGACCTGTAAGAGATCTAAGTGACAAAGGGTTCATACTGGTAATAAGATACCCCTACAAATTTAAAAAAGAAAACACCTGCTAGATAAATGGACAAAGTTTGCAGAAGAATAACAGAAGGCCAGTTAAGTGTGAGAGAATGCCCAGCATTACTAGTAGTTAGGAACTAGGATGTTAAAACGGCAACACACGCCATCATTTACCCACTGGGTGGGGAAAAGTAAGGTTTACAACATCTAATGTAGGCAGGGTGTGCAATAAAGGGTATTCTCATCTGGTGTTAATGAATATGTAAATTACACAGCCTTTCTAGGGGAGGTCTGACAGTGTATCAGACATTTTATCCCAGCACTTCTAGGGAATCTGAAGGACAGGAATTGTACCTAATAAGTACAAAACATTGTTTATAGGTATAAAGATGTTCATGCAGTGTTGTTTAGAACGAAAACTAAGAGCAACCCAAATGTCCATTAATAGAGTGGTCGCACAAATGTTGGTACATTCACACTATGGAACACCATGCAACAATTAGAAAGGATGAACTAGAAAAGGCATAAAAAAGGCCTGGGAATTTGAACTTAAAGTAGAGGTGAGAGGGGTGTTAAAAAGGTCCATTTGCCTTTTAGTTCATATATTTTAGCCCTTTTGGAATTTTTAATAAAATAGCATGGATTTCTTTGAAAACAAGAAAAATGGCAAAATGTACATAGTAAGTAAGAGCTGTCATTTGTCCAGCATTCACAATGTGGCAGGGTAGTACTGTATAAGGTACTTTTTCTATTTCCAACAGTCCCACAAAATTGGCGTAATTTGTCCCCATTTGAGGGGCTGAGCTTGAACCCAGACCCTCTGGCTCCAAAGCCTCTTTCCCTAAGTCACAAGAACCTTGTAATGAGTCAGTTCCTAACCGTTGGGCTGCTGGTTCCAGGGAAAGTTAATGGCCTTTAGGAGAGTATCCAGATCTTGTGAGATGGGTCAGAGCACAGTACCCAAGACCCTTGTTAAATGCTGCTGTCCGAATTATCCCGGTGGTCTGACCCAGCTGTCAACAGGGCAAAAATAATTTGTGGAAAGCTTTTCTGTTTGTTGAACGGCTCTTTTCTATAAATCAATGAGAATATAAGAAGTGTGACTTTAACCTGCAGCATAATTTTAAGGTAACATACACTGGAACATGTTTTGGGATTTGTTTGTTTGTTTTTTAAATTATTCAGTGAGAGTATGGAGAGGCAGAGAGACCGACTCCCACAGGCGCCCCACCAGGACCCGCCCGGCAAGCCCACCAGGGGGCGATGCCCCATTGAACTGAGCCATTTTTTAGCTCAGGAGGAGGAGGCCACGGAGCCATCCTTAGCTCCCAGGGCCAACTTGCTCCAGTCAAGCCTTGACTGCAGGAGGAGAGAACAAAGAGAGAAGCGAGAGAGGGAGAGGTGGAGAAGCAGATGGGCACCTCTCCTGTGTGCCCTGACAGGGAATCGAACCTGGGACATCCATACCCTGGGCTGATGCTCTACCACTGAGCCAAACGGCCAGGACCTGTTGTGGGTTTTTATTGAGCTTAACTTGGCCCTGTGGGAAAGACAAAAATGTGTTTTGGACGGTTGATTTCCATTTTATATTTTACAAGTTATACTCCTTACTGTGGACTTTTGGTGCGTTTGGTATTGGAATGGTCAGTATAGAAACGGTTAGAGTGAGTGTTGAGCGCTGATAGCCTTCACATGCTTTGGTTTCAGAATAAGGAGAAACTTAACATTGGAGCCCCTGTGGCTTACGAGCAGGTATTCTCCCTGCGAGGAGATTCCTGTCCCTACCCGTCTGTCTTCAGCTGGGATCCCAGCCTTCCTGTGAAGACAGAACAGTTTTTCTTTCAAGGGAAAAAGCTGCTACTTGCTAATCAGGATCCCAGACGAGGAAGAATAAGTAGGATTGTGTAAGTGTCCTCAGATTCTGGCATGGTTGTTCCTGGGTGAATTCTGTACCCTGAGACAAGATCCAGACCACATGCTGAGTGTCCCTCTCCTCTGCCCCATGCTCTGCTCCGGGGCTGTCCCACCCTCTGGCTGGCAGTAAGTTAGGGCAGAGCCCACAGCACATTGTCTGTTTACAGTCACAGAGACACAGTGTATGACTTAGAAACTCTTTGGAAGTATTACCCAAAATACTACAAAATGAGAATTTACCCCATGACATGAAAATAAAATGAATTCCATTTTCTTTTGTCCATTTGTTCATTCAGCAAATATTTCCTTAGCCCTGCTGTGTGTTAGACCCGGTGCTTAGCACATAAAATACCAAATGTCCCTGGCCTTGGGAAATCTCTGTTATTGGGGATTGGGGGAGAGGGGCGCAGGCGATCAGGCAATCACCATGTATTTATAAGTACTGTGATAGGAGTGGGGCAGCAGCTGGCACGCACGGTTCCCCTTATGTAATAAACAGCACTGCGGGAGGGTCTAACGATGACTTCCCAGAGGAGCTGCTACACGAGCTGGTTCTCAAAGGGGGGCAGTAAAAGCAACACGATAGTCCCTGATCCATACAGGAATGCTGACAGTGAGGATACAATTTCAAATCTAATGGAGTTTCAAAGTTCCATTAGAATAAACCCTTTGCAACAAAATTTGCCTGTATCCTATAACTTTTTTAATTTAAAATACTGGAAAGAACCATTGCCTGACCAGGAAGTGGCACAGTGATAGAGTGTCAGCTTAGGACGCTGAGGGCCCAGGTTCAAAACGCCAAGGTCACTGGCTTGAGTGCGGGATCATGGACATGACCCCAAGGTTGCTGGCTTGAGCAAGGGGTCACTGACTCAGCTGTACCCCCCCCCCCCCGTTAAGGCACACATGAGAAAGCAATCAATGAACAACTACGAATTGATGCTTCTCTCTCTTCCTGTTTGTCTGTATCCATCTTTCACACACACACACACACACACACACACACACACACACACAAAAGTAGATACATAGATATATGTGAAAGAACCATCCAGGAAATTCACTGAAAATGTCTCTCTCAAGGCTCCCACAAACATTAAATGTGAACCACAAACCTCCTGTTTTCCCTCCCATCCTGTCTTCTCTGATGTTCTCTGTGTCAGCGGCAGACTCGTGGCTTCTCCTTTGGAACATTGGTCTTGGTAGGAAAATAAAGTTCTTCGTTTCTGGGTGAAAAAACTAAAAAGAGCAGATTTACTGTCTGTATCTCCAGCCTTAGCCCATGAGATTGGTTACTGTTGATGGATCCGGGTTCAGTTTCTACTTAGGTGTCTTTGTGAGTAGGCTAGAAGGCATTTAGTTCCAACAAACTGCAAGTTTGTTCTGTACAATATATTTTAAATGTTGTTCTTAAATTCTGTAGGTATATTGCTAATACTATGGGTGCATCTGCATGTCTGCTAAGTACCTGCTTAAATCAGTCTCATGGTGTAAGGTTGCAGCGTAGGTGCGGGGGTGTGGGTTCTGCGTCTAGAAGGCTCAGTTTCCTTAATGAATTCACTCAGCCTGCAGCATCTGAAACCCTAGGCATGTCCTTTGTCACAAATATTTGGCCAAATATAGATACCAGAAAAGCCCAGTGCATGCTGTGTGACCTTCTAGACTTCCCCAGCTTATTCCAGACATGCCACATCAGTGCTCTGGAGGTGGGTTGGTGATTGGAGGTGTGAATAGTTTCAAAGACCTGCTTTTGAAGACTGGCTGTGTGAGAATGAGGTCGGCTGTGTGGTAAATCTAAGAGTTGGAATTTTCTTTTTTTGTTTTGTTTTATTTATTTTTTTACAGGGTCAGAGAGAGAGTCAGAGAGAGGGATAGATAGGGACAGACAGACAGGAACGGAGAGAAATGAGAAGCATCAATCATCAGTTTTTCGTTGCTCCTGCGACACCATAGTTGTTCATTGATTGCCCTCTCACACGTGCCTTGACCGTGGGCCTTCAGCAGACTGAGCCACCACTTGCTGGAGCCAGCGACCTTGGGTCCAAGCTGGCGAGCTTTTGCTCAAGCCGGATGGGCCCGTGCTCAAGCTGGCGAGCTCGGGGTCTCGAACCTGGGTCTTCCGCATCCCAGTCCGACGCTCTATCCACTGTGCCACCGCCTGGTCAGGCTAAGAGTTGGAATTTTTAAAAATCTTAACATAGCCAAGTAAATGCTGCCCTCACAAGAGAAGTCAGCTGGGAGGCCACAGCAGGGGCTGATGCTCAGAGTCACCTGAAACAGTGTTCCTCATCTACTCAACCAAAGTCCAGCTCCATCCTCAAAAGATTTATTGCCATGAGATGTTTCCTAATGGAAAGAAAGGTGCTGAAAGTGACAGACAAGTTACAACACTAAATAATAGCAGAATTTAGAACAATGTTTTATTTCTTGATGTTAGAAGGGAAAGGGAGAGAGAGCTAGAGAAACCTCAATTTGTTGTTCCACTTACACATTCATTAATTCATTATTAGATTATATTTTAATTTGTTGCTTTTGGGGTGGGGGAGAAAGGGAGAGAAGCATTCGTTTGCTGTTCACTGGTTGCTTTTCATATGTGCCCTGACCGGGGTTTGAACCCACGGCTTTGCTGGTCTGAGGGATGCTCTAACCCACTCAGCTAATTGGCCAGAGCCCATTGTTCATTTGCTTGATTCTTTTATGTGTCGTAACTGAGGATCAAACCTGCAACCTTGGCATTTTGGGATGACAGTCGAGCTAACTGAGCTACCTGAACAAGGCAATAGCAGAATTTTTGAAATAAATGTATTCCTGCCTCAAGTCACATATCTGAGAAATGGTCATTTGAACACTAGACATCCTGGTATATTGGCTCTGCCATAATTAAGTCACTTTCCTATAGTCACCCCACCATAGTAAGACAAAACTTGTTAAAACCTCCCCAGAGGAGCATGTCCAAGAATGTTAAGGGAAAGAAAAACTGAAAACATCCCAGACATCAGCCTTTGACCCACTTCCCACTTTCCAGTACTGCACTTCCTGTACAGTGTTATCTACAGGAATCAAAGCTCTTCCAGACTCCTCTAATACTTTCTTTTGTTTCTGTAGGTATTTCTGGAAAAAGCCAGCTTCTCTTTGCACTGGTCTTCACAACACGTTACCTGGATCTTTTTACTTCATTCATTTCATTATATAACACATCTATGAAGGTAGGTATGGGAGCCAATGGGATGGATTTCGTCCATAATTCACAGACCTATGGAAACTTATCACTTAGCATATTTTTTGTTTTTTCATTTCAGAGAAGTAATTAAATGCTTGGTACTTAGAAATTTTTAAATCTTAAGTTCCTTGAGTATGATACACTTCTAATGCTCTTGATAACTCTATAAGAAGGAGGGGTTAACTGTTATGTTTCCAAGCAGTGGAAAATTACAGACTCCCCTGGAAACCCAGCAAGTCAGTTGAGAATGAGGACTGAAAGCCAGGGCTCTCACTGCATGCCTGTTTCTGCTGCTAAAGGACTGTGTTAGGCATTGGCTCTCCCCAGGTTCATGTCTCTTAAACTGCTGTGTATGCCATCTTTATTACTTTTGCCAAAATTAAATAACATCTCTACTGTAACTTACCAAATAGGTTTTTTAAACCTTTTAATTTGTTCTCAACATTAGTTGTTGTGGTTCCTTTGGTGTCCGTGTATTTCCTAAGCCACATCAGAGCGGATGTGTAACTGTTACACTACAAAGTGTTTGCATACATGTAACGTCCCGTGAGCACCACCGTGCACACTGTGCACTCGGAGAAGCCTCAGTTCTGTCACACAGAGTTAACTCATCCTAACTGAGCACGCATGGGCTCAGGCCCCCGGCACTGCGGACAGGGCGGAAGACAAGCAGAAGTCGTGGCCTGGCGGGGAGAGCAGCCCAGTTATCCCAGGTGCTAAGTGAGTGACTGTGTGGTTTGTAGTATGTGCCATGAAGGAAAAGTAGGGCGCTCTTAGGATGCATGCATGAGTCATTTCTTTCATTCATTCATTCTTCAGATGCTTAGTGAGCACCTGTGTGCTGGGTATTGTGTAGGTACTTGGTTATGGGCATACCCAAGGAAGTAATGTTTAAGCTGAATCCCATTGGCGTGTTATTTAAAACAACTCTCAACACTTTGTGTCCAAAAGCATTTTCATTAGCACAGGTCGAAGTAGAGCAATGTTTGAGTCTGTCATCTTTGCTGAAAAGCAAAATTGAGCTGTCTGTAATCATTTTGTTCTTCATTACCAAGTGATGGGAGCCTAGTAATCAGGAAGTTGGCTTACTTGAAATCCGTGTCCCTGCTTGTCCAGGCAATAAAAACTGCAGGTATTAGAAGTGTATGAGCGAGAATCCTCCATCCCCTCGGGATAACTAGCTTTCAGAGGAGTCTTTCTGCTTGGGTCTAGTTTCCAAGCACATCCTAAGAATCAGAGGAGTGCAGCTTAAATTTTATGTCCTCCTAGCTTTTTACTGTAAATGCCAAGCACTGATGAGGGGAGAAGGGTGGCTGCTAAGCCTTTATGCCGTTATGGACAAAACCGGGCAAGTCATAGACAGGGTGCTGGGAGGGGAACCCCAGCTGGCTGCCGTGTCCCTCAGCCAGGTGTTCTGCAGGTGAGGACTCTGTGTGTATCAATTTTGTTTATACATTTAGGTTATATGTTGTTTTATTTTATGCATATAATGTATACATATATTTATCTGTGGAGAGAAATCTAAAAATATATTAATTTTCATTGATTTTTTTTTTTTTTGGTAGTTCTTTGTATGGATGGGTATGACCAACAATTTGAGTACCTTATTTATTTGCAAATATAACGTTATGATGAGGTGCCAGGGACAGTTTAGTGTCTTTGTTCTGTTTTGAAGAGTATGACGGCTGGATGATTGCTTTCATTGTCCTGTTAAGTTGTTTGCCCAAATGCTGCCCCTAATTAAGTTTTACAAGGTGGTTTTCCTAAGAAGTAGCACCAGGCGGTGCCGCTACTGCCCTACTTGTCTTTATTCATAAACTACCTGGTCCTTGGTGCCTGGGCCTAAAATTCTGCAGGCTGGAAATTGGTGTAATTTCAATATGTCAAACTTTTTGGTGTTTGACCTTTTGAATGTGCAAGAACATGTCGCCGTAAGCCCTTGAGCAGGTGTACTGCTCTACTGCCGCTGAAATTGCTCCCCGTTGGAGGCAGCAATGTTTTACAGATTATCACTTACCTTCAGTTTTCTTCTGCTACATTACCAGACAACATTTCATAGCAGTAATCTGAATGTTTAGTGTTAAAGCAACACAATTTAAGTAAAAACCGTCATTGTAAAATTTAACATGAATTACATTGTTTATTTTTTTATTTTTATTTATTGATTATGAGAGAGAGAGTGAAACACTGATTTGCTGCTCCACCTATCGATGCCGTCATTGGTTGATTCTTGTATGTGCCCTAACCAGGGATTGAACTCACAGCCTCGGCATGCTGGGATGACGCTCTAACCAACTGAGCTACCTAGTTGAATGAATAGGGGGAACAACAAATCGATGTTAGTTCTCTCTCTCTCTTCCTTCCTCTATAAAGTCGATAAAGTATTTTTAAAAATACATTCTTTGGCCTGACCAGGCGGTGGCACAGTGGATAGAACGTTGGACTGGGATGCGGAAGACCCAGGTTTGAGACCCCGAGGTTACCAGCTTGAGCGCGGGCCCATCTGGCTTGAGCAAAAGCTCGTCAGCTTGGACCCAAGGTCGCTGGCTCCAGGAAGGGGTTGCTCAGTCTGCTGAAGGCCCGCGGTCAAGGCACATGTGAGAAAGCATTCAATGAACAACTAAGGTGTCACAACGGCAACAAAAAACTAATGATTGATGTTTCTCACCTCTCTCCGTTCCTGTCTGTCCGTCCCTATCTGTCCCTCTCTCTGACTCTCTCTCTGTCCCTGTAAAAAAAAGAAAATACATTCTTTGGCAGTTCTTACAAAGTTAAACTTACACTTTAGATATGATCCAACAATCTCACTCCTAGATGTATACAGTGTGTTCGTAAAGCCATGGTGCACTTCTGACCGGTCAAAAGTCAAAAGTGCACCATGACTTTACAGATACACTATACATGAGTTGAAAAATCACACAAAAGCCTGTACCCAAATTATAGCAACTCTTATCCCCAGCCTGGAACAGTCCGCCATGCTTACCTGGTGAGTAGATGAACAAGCTGTGGTGACCTGTACGGTGGGCTGCTGCCACTGCTCCACAGTAAAGGGGGTCGCTCGTTTTATTAACGCACCAGCCATGTGGTCGGACCTCAGTGCACACTGTTACTTGGAAGAAGTTGGTCTTACGGTGGACACATCGTATGATTCCATTCATGCAGCCTTCTGAGAAAGTCAGAACTACAGAGGCCAAGGACAGAGCAGAGATTGCCAGAGGTCAGGCCCGGTGGGACGCTGGACCACAGAGGGGCAACATGGGGTGGCCATCCTGATCTGGTTCTTGATTGTGGTGGTGGTGATATGGCTCAAAAAAACGTGAATGTTACTATATTTGAATTTTAAATTAGGAAAAGCTATATGGATGATGTAGAAAGCCAAGGGAGTTCGTTGGAAGCATTGTAAGATATTGACGACCTGGTGTTTTCTTTTGTTGGTAGCTTATCTACATCGCCTGCTCCTATGCCACCGTGTACCTGATCTACATGAAATTTAAGGCTACTTACGACGGAAACCACGATACCTTCCGAGTGGAGTTTCTGGTGGTCCCTGTGGGCGGCCTATCCTTTCTAGTCAATCATGATTTCTCTCCTCTCGAGGTTAGTTATGAGGTTATTTATTGGACATATCAGGTTCCCTTAGGAGATAGACCTGTTTGGAGGTAACATGGGGTTGCTTTGGTTTAGTTTTTGGTTTGGCAAACTTCTGGTGCAGCATAGATTACGTATTTGGTATAAATAAACCATGAACAGGAATTAAGTCCCCAGGTATTTGGATGTCTGCTGACAGGTTGTTGCCTGACTCTTCCAGACTATAAACTTGGCGTCTGTGGTACCAGACGTGGTGCCCTGCCTGCCTACGTGTCTAATGAACACGATCTTCTCCACACTGCAGCCCAACTTTGTTTCTTCATGTATGGGTGTCAGCATTGAGACTATGTCTGTGACTCCCCTAAGTAGTGCTGCTGCTGTGCTCAACTGTAAGAAAAGTGGTTTTGCGTGACCAGGCGATGGCGCAGTGGATAGAGTGTCAGACTGGGATGCGGAGGACCTAGGTTCGAGACCCCAAGGTCGCCAGCTTGAGCTCAGGCTCATCTGGTTTGAGCTAGGCTCACCAGCTTGGACCCAAGGTCGCTGGCTCGAGCAAGGGGTCACTCGATCTGCTGAAGCCCCCCGGTCAAGGCACGTATGAGAAAGCAATCAATGAACTAAGGTGTCGCAACAAAAAACTGATGATTGATGCTTCTCATCTCTCTTTGTTTCTGTCTGTCTGTCCCTATCTATCCCTCTCTCTGACTCTCTCTCTGTCTCTGTAAAAAAAAGAAAAATGGTTTGGGAGTGCCCTGCCATTGTGCGGGGCAGTGCTGCTCCTTGTCACCCTGGGACTAAGTTTTCACACTGCTCTTGGTCCTCTGATAGGTGCTGGGGGTGCCAGCTTGTGTGTCCCTCTGTCGTCAGTGTGAATAAAGTACCATGTTGAGCAGAGTGCATAATTACAACTCTGATTTCTTACCCCTTTGATTTAACGCCTCTAAAAAAGTCTAAAGAATAAGAAAACTAGACTATTGGGTAGTCCGGGAAGGAAAGCCATTGGTGAGGAAAGTTAGGGGTGAGGGAGAAAAGGAGCCTGGCTTTCAGTGTAGCCCCCCCCCCTCCCCGGGGGCTGACCCGGGGCACTGGACTCAGACTGGGCCAGGCTTATCCAGGAGAGACATGGTATCTACATTCACAGAGACCTGTACAGGGGAAAACATAACACTGAGAGGTGAAGTAATGAGCATTCAGAGAGGTATATGTGTCCAGGTGACCTGGTTGGTCATTGGGAGTGTCGGCACTTCTTAAATGCAGCTTAAGTTTCTGTGACTCATGAAGTTGCTCAGCTACTCTGTTCTGGGCTCAGATGCCGACTCCCATCCCACTTCTGTGCTGCTCCACAGGACAACAAGAGCATTGCCTGTGGCCCTGGCTGGATAGCTCGGTTGGTTAGAACATCGTCCCGAGGTGCAGAGGTTGCCAGTTAGAACCCTGGTCAGGGCACATACAGGAGCAGATGTTCCTGTCTCTCCTGCTCTCTCCCTTCCTCTCTAAAATCAACACTAAAAGAAAAGTGTTTGCAGTGATCCCAGGGCGGGCTGTAGACGCTGACCTGCACCTGTGGTTTCCCTTGCAGATTCTGTGGACCTTCTCTATCTACCTTGAGTCAGTGGCCATCCTCCCGCAGCTCTTCATGATCAGCAAGACCGGGGAGGCGGAGACCATCACCACGCACTACCTGTTCTTTCTGGGCCTCTACCGTGCGCTCTATCTCGTCAACTGGATCTGGCGCTTCTACTTTGAGGGCTTCTTTGACCTCATTGCTGTGGTGGCCGGCGTTGTCCAGACCATCCTCTACTGCGACTTCTTCTACTTGTACATCACAAAAGGTACGCGGGCTGCCCCTGCCTGCTGTGTCCCTGCAGCTCAGGCTCCTTTGCTCCCTAGGCCGGCACACTTCCGCCCGGCACCGGCTTTGTGAAGCTGACTGGCTGCAGAGAGACATTGAAATGACTGTCAGATTCATTCTGGATCAGGTTTTCAGTCTCTTTTCTTTTGCTGTAGCTGTATGGTTTTTTTATAATGGCGTGTTTTCATTGTAAAAAGTTCAGTAAGAACTAATAATTCTGAAAACAGTCGCCTGAAATCCTGCCACTCAGATCATTATCAATGTTTCAGTAACTATAATTCCATATTTCTGTGTGCATACACAGATACATGATTAAACTACACAGGGCTAGTCCATAATCTGCTTTTTTTTCCACTCACAGTTTTTCATGTCAGTAAATAGAAATCCACGTGGTTTTCAGTAGCCATACTATTTCATTATGTGTATGACCATAACCTGCTTACTCACCCCTGTTCATGGCTACTCAGGCTACTACTGCTATTTTGCTGCTACTAAAATTCAGTGCTGCCTGACCAGGCGGTGGCGCAGTGGATAGAGCGTCGGACTGGGATGCGGAAGACCCAGGTTCAATACCCTGAGCTCGCCAGCTTGAGTGCAGACCCATCTGGCTTGAGCAAAAGCTCACCAGCTTGGACCCAAGGTCGCTGGCTCCAGCAAGGGGGCGCTCGGTCTGCTGAAGGCCCGGGGTCAAGGCACGTGTGAGAAAGCAGTCAGTGAACAACTAAGGTGTCACAACAGCAATGAAAAACTGATGATTGATGCTTCTCACCTCTCTCCGTTTCTGTCTGTCTGTCCCTATCTATCCCTCTCTTTGACTCTCTCTGTCCCTGTAAAAAAAAAAAAAAAATTCAGTGCTTAAGTCAGCATCCTTCTATATGTACAGTTTTGCACTTATGTGAATGGAGAACATGTGAATTTCACAAAACTGGTGGGAGTTTTTGTCCTTGCTCAGGAAAAAATTCATACTTATGCATGTAGTTTTAGGGGACTCAGGAACCCTTGAACCCAGCTATAGACCCCAGGCTAAGAACCGTTGCTGCATGTCCCATCTTTCCTAACGGGGGAATTGCTGGCACCAGGGGTATGTGTCTTCCCTCCTCCTTAGCATCCAAAGTTTATGGACCTCCTAGGTAGTGAAGGTTACATTTTAACATATGTTGACTAAGGAAGAAAGTCAATCATAACAAAAAGTTGCTATGAATTTAGCAACAATTTCAATCAAGTTTATTTTCCTTAACTACAATTGCTATGGCATCCAGGTACATGAAAATTACAGTGTACACGTGCATGGCGTTTTCATAGTTGAAAGGGCTTTGTTTAGTGACACCAGAATCCAGTGAGTGTGGGTAGCCAAAACCTTATTTCCTTAACCTTATTACTATGTGGAGTCTGGAGTGTGACAGACCTCAGGGGATGGGAGAAGGGAAACTCAGTTGTCAACGCCAGTGACCTTCTGTTTTCTCTCTCTCTCATATTCTAGTACTCAAAGGAAAGAAGCTCAGTCTGCCAGCGTAACTGCCAAAGACCATCGCCAGCCTCTGTCCTTCAGGGTGTTCGGACAGAATTCCTACCACAGCGAAGGCACAAGATGCTCGATGCGGAGAGTCAGAAACGATACTCTTTCGCTGCAGATAGTCATCAGTGGCTCTGTGAGACCCAGAGGCAAAGAACCAGAAGGTTTCTGTTTAATGCATCTTGCCTTATCTTTTTTTATTACTATGTACAAAGATTTTTTTACACAAAGAAACTTAATGCTGTATTAATAAATTCAGTGTTTAGCTAGAATTGGGATAGTTCCAAAAGTGAAGATTTTTGTGAGAAATAGTGCAAACCTTTTTTTAATTCTTTGAAATAGTCGATTCTTTGTGTCTGCAATGAAAATGTATTCCTTGACAGTTGGTAGATTAATATATTCTTCCATCTATCAAACTTGCATTCCACTATATTTATTTAATTTTTTTTTGCCAAAAGATGAGTCGTACTTGTTTAAAATCTGAAACACTATGTTTGGTGTGTCTGTTCAAATTTCTTCCCACCAGATGTGGAAATCCTCCCTTGGACCTCACAACACTACATTTAAGGCTGGTAAAGATGACGTGCAAAGTCTACGGTTTTCATTACCAAAAATTTTAAGATTCTGAATGTAGATGGAGTCTCATTTGAGAGTCACCAAAGGTGCCTGCCCTCCTCCCCTGCTAAGAAACGTCAGTTTGAGACTGTCCCAAGGGGTGTCAAAAGACTTGGTAGGCAGGGGTGCTGGGCTGCTTGCCACCTGAGTGGGACGCCAGGGATGTTCATGATGATTCTGGATGTAGAACTCTGCTTTGAGGACGAGAACACAGGTGGTACCTGTCACTTCAGTTCACGGTTCCAAAAGATTACTACAACCATGGCCATGCTCAGATTCAAATGGGTTTTCAAATTAATCTTGGGGAGTATAAAACGATTTACATATTTTTAAATTGGCAGCACCAATTACCATTTCTTATATTCTTTTTTTGTTTTGTTTTTACAGAGCTCTTGCATGATCTATCTTGTGTTACCACCTTAATAAACATTTTATTAAACATAGACTTAAATGGTCTCTTTTTCATGAATTAGGCTTTTGGAACATCCTGTGACAGGATGATTGTTTTGTTTTGTTTTGTTTTTGCTTTTTCTTCATTTGGCAACCAAAGCTCTATATAGGGTTGCAAACATTTATTATCCACTTAACCTAAAACTGTGTTTTGTGGAAAAAATTAGAATTTTTCCTCCTGATTTTGCCATTATATTGAATTGCTTTTTTTTTTTTTTTTACAGGGACAGAGAGAGAGTCAGAGAGAGGGATAGATAGGGACAAACAGACAGGAACGGAGAGAGGTGAGAAGCATCAATCATCAGTTTTTTGTTGCCGTCGCAACACCTTAGTTGTTCATTGATTGCTTTCTCACATGTGCCTTGACCGCAGGCCTTCAGCAGACCGAGCAACCCCTTGCTGGAGCCAGCGACCTTGGGTCCAAGCTGGCGAGCTTCTTGCTCAAGCCCCGAGGCCTGCGCTCAAGCTGGAGAGCTCGGGGTCTCAAACCTGGGTCTTCCGTATCCCAGTCCGACGCTCTATCCACTGCACCACCGCCTGGTCAAGCCGAATTACTATTTTTTTATTTACGCAAAAGCATACGAATGCACTGTAACTGTTAAGGTGTTGAATGCCCAGTGCTTACTGCAAGAGCAGCATAATAGGTCTGCCTGCTGCGTTAACATAATTTGTAGGGGGGAAGTGGGTGGGTTTTAGTTTTGTCCAGTGTGTCTCTTAACATTTTTCTCAGTTGGCTGTGTGACCACACAGTTTTACTGCCTTTTTTTTTTTAATTGATTTTTAAAGAGAGAGGAAGGGAGAGAGAGAGAGAAACATTGATTTGTTCCACCTATCCATGCCAGCATTGGTTGATTCCTGTATGTCCCCTGCCTGACTGGGATCAAACCTGCAACCTCGGCATGTTGGGATGGCACTCTGACCAGCTGAGCTGCCCAGTCAGGGCCTAGGCTCCTGTCTTCATCTCTCTCGTATTGCTCTCCCCTTGCCTCATGGTTTTGCTTTTGTGTATCAGTATCTCTTTCCAGCATCCTTGTCTGGTTTTAGTTTCTATGTTCATCCTCCACGGAAGATTCTGAGAGTGTGGAGGGAAGGGAAGAAATCCCGTCTTAAGTGGAACAGACTGCTTGCTGCCCAGACTGGGGACTGGGTGGAGGGCTCTCAAGTTTTCATGCATGTAAATCAGACACCAGCAGGGGCAGTCACAGGACAGCAGAGTGCAGAGAAATTGGATCTGGGACCTCAGCATTGTCGCCTGCTCTATGAAGTATCTGCCTTCTCTGATCACTCTGCCCAAGTGAAAATAAAATTGTCTTGAGATATGACCACCATGTTGTGCCCAATCAGGATGACGTCTTAATAAAAAGGCTGCCTGAGTGGCAGTGTGGGACTCTGGACTCTGGCAGCATCCTCATACATGTTGGGAACAAAAGCCCGTATGACACGCCCGAGGGAGCACTGTGTCCAAATAACTCTCACTTTCTGAATAAAGATTGTCAGGTAATTAACATATTTTACCAAGCTGTTTTACTCGTGTGGACTATTTAAAATGTTAGCACAAAGAGAAATAAAGCGAAGTTAATACATTGCCCACTAAGTGAAAATGGAAAAGCTGCTGACTGCCAGCTGCTCCCAGTGGTCCGTTCCCTGCCCAGTGCAGTCAGCTTTAGAATAACACTTCCTGCTTCAGTACAGTCCGGTCAAACGAGAAGGTAGAGAAAGTTGGGGTCCCCCCAAAAAAAAGTGCAGGTGGGAGGCCTTTCAAGAATGTCCAGCCTTTCCTGGCCAGGCGGCGCAGTGGATAAAGCGTCGGACTGTGATGTGGAGGACCCAGGTTCGAGACCCCGAGCTCGCCAGCTTGAGCACGGGCCCATCTGACTTGAGCATAAAGCCCGCCAGCTTGGACCCAAGTTCGCTGGCTCGAGCAAGGGGTGGCTCGGTCTGCTGACGGCCCGCGGTCAAGGCACATGTGAGAAAGCAATCAATGAACAACTAAGGTGTCGCATTGAAAAACTGATGATTGATGCTTCTCATCACTGTTCGTTCCTGTCTGTCCCTATCTATCCCTCTCTCTGACTCTCTGTCCCTGTAAAAAAAAAAAAAAAGGTCCAGCCTTTCCAAAGATGGCACTAGGTTAGACGACTTCCTGGAAAGGTCAAGCAATGATTTTGTTTCAATCGAAAGTGATTTGTGGGAACCCTGAGTAAAAAAAGCACAAGCTGAGGGGTCAACCTTGTGTTGAGTCGGCCCCCCACACTGCAGCTCTCTGACCTTGGATTTTTTCATTTAATTTGTCTTGATATAGAAAAGGGAAAAAGGAAAACATGGATTTGTTCCATTCATTGGATGATTCTTGTATGTGCCCTGACAGGGGAGGGAACTGCAACCTTGGCGATGCCCTCACCAGTTGAACTACTGGTCCAGGGCCATTGTGACCCTGGATTTAACATGTGCCTTGCCCCCTACTCAGATGTGGAGGCTACTGCCCCAGGGTGTCTGTGAAGTATAAATGAACCCCCATGAGTGAAGCTCTATAGCACTGCTTGGAGCACAGGAAGTGCTCAGCACTGAGGCGACCCCAACCCCTTCCTTCTGTGCTTAGCTTGGGACAGCAGCCTCAAAAGCTGGCGGGAACCAGTTCTGGCAGCAGTCCCTCTGGCTCCCTTGAGGACATTGGTCACCTTTGCCCTTGTTGGGAGAGCAATGCATCTAGATCAGGGGTCCCCAAACTGCGGCCCCCTGAGGCCATTTATCCGGCCCCGCCACACTTCCAGAAGGGGCACCTCTTTGGTGATCAGTGAAAGGAGCACAGGATGCATCCGCCCCCATAGTTCCCATTGAAATACTGGTCAGTTTGGCCTGACCGGGCGGTGGAGCAGTGGATAGAGCATTGGACTAGGATGCGAAAGACTCAGGTTCGAGACCCCGAGCTCGCCAGCTTGAGCGCGGGCCCATCTGGCTTGAGCAAAAGCTCACCAGCTTGGACCCAAGGTCGCTGGCTCCAGGAAGGGGTTGCTCGGTCTGCTGAAGGCCCGCGGTCAAGGCACATGTGAGAAAGCAATCAATGAACAACTAATGTGTTGCGATGGCAACGAAAAACTAATGATTGATGCTTCTCACCTCTCTCCGTTCCTGTCTGTCTGTCCCTATCTATCCCTCTCTCTGACTCTCTCTCTGTCCCTGTAAAAAAAAAAAAGAAATACTGGTCAGTTTGTTGATTTAAATCAGTGGTTCTTAACCTTTTTTGAGCATCGAACCCACCAGTTTCATATGCGCATTCACTGAACCCTTCTTTAGTGATAAAATATGATTTTCTTCCAAATTCAAGACATAGGTATATGCTTTTTACTGGTGCACAAAATGAGCCGTGCATGAACATCACCTTGCTCAAAGAACAAAACCAACAAAGTGCATGAACTCACAACAAATGACGGTATTACTTTATTCTGGCCTCCGCGGCAGAGGTTTCTCCGAACCCCTGAGACCGACTCATCGAACCCCTAGGGTTCGATAGAACCCAGGTTAAGAACCACTGATTTAAATTTACTTGTTCTTTATTTTAAGTATTGTATTTGTTCCCCCTTTTTTTTTACTTTAAAATATGTGCAGTGTGCATAAGCATTTGTTCATAGGTTTTTTTATAGTCTGGCCCTCCAACGGTCTGAGGGACAGTGATCTGGCCCCCTGTGTTTGGGGACCCCTGATCTAGAGAAACCTACTCCTAGGTACCTTCCCAAACCACCCATCCCAGTGAGTTCAGATGAGAACTGATTGCACTGGGGCTCCAGGTGGGGTTTTCTTCGCCCTCTGGTGGCTAAGTGTGGAGTTTCCAAGGAACCTGCGCTCTGCTCAATGGTGCCACAGCGCCCCCTCCTCACCCCACACACACCTGATCTGGTTTAGCCTTTGCGGTGTGGTCTTCGCAGGTCCTGTGGGTATTTCTGCTGCAGTTTTGAAATTTTCCCTCTAATCCCTGTAATTTAAAGGCAAATTGAATCTCAATATAACACTGCACCTTTTCGGATGTCACTTTAAAATCTTCTGGACTGACTATATTACCTAACCTCTCATTATCTAATCAAGTTCCCAGCAAACTTAATTTATGAATGAATAGCTGTTGTCTTTGAAAACTTCATAACTTCTCTATTTACAATTCTTTGTATCATTTTGACAACCATCGATATGATTTCCATGTTATTCTTGGGAAATCTTGACATTTGATGAGTTTATTCACTCACCAAGTATTTAATGCGCTCCATTATGTGCATAGCAGGGGACAAGACGGACAGGGTTGCCTAAGCTCATACCGCTTACACTGGCAGGTGGGAGTAGAGAGGTAATAAACATAAATGCGTGGGAGTGATGAAGTGCTATGAAGAAAATGAAAGCAGGGTAAGGTAATGGGAACCGATGGGTGTGCTGTTTTAGATAAGGTGGCCAGGGAAGACCTGTTTGAGGCAGTGACACTTGAGCTGCGGCCTAAATAAAGTGAGCTACAAGGAAATACCTGTGGGAGGAGCCCCTGGCAGAGGAAACAGAACATAAAAAGCCCTGGGGCAAGAATGAGTTTCAGGGAGGAATAAACGGTGGCAGGCAATAGGCTGATGGAGGGAGAGTAGTAACCCTAAATCGGGGAGACGTATAAACATTTGACTTGCGAGGTGTGTCTTCCAGGGAAAGGCCTCCGCGGGGGGTTATAGCCTATTCTTTACACGGAGTGCAACCTTGCAAGATCCAAGCAACGTATGCGCTGGGTCTGACTGTGTAACAACGTAACCCTGGCTGCTGTGGGGGAATGCACTGCAGGGGTAGGCAGAGAAGAAAGTGCAGTGGGGAGACGGCCAGGCATGAGGGCTTGGACCAGGGAGGAGGAGAGTGGAGGTGCTGAGATGTGGTCGGCACCTAAGGCACTGAGCGAAGGCCTACTCGGGAGGGACGAGGCCAGCTCAGGCCGTTCCCCACGCTCCTGGCCCAAGCTGCTAAGTCGTTTCAGGCCCTGAACTCGAGAAGCGTCTCCCGTTCCCTTCTCCGGACCGCGGGATGCACAGCGGGCGCACCTGGCTTGAGTCCCAGATCCGCACTAACAGCTGGCCAATCCCTCCGGGCCAGGTGAGCCCTTATTTAGGAAATGAAAAATAGTAGCAGAATAATGGACTTCACACTCGAGCACACCTGCGATCACGCCGACCAGCGTCTTCCGGGTCAGCGGGTCAGCGTACCTGTCCGGACGCAGAGGGTCCGGCCGCGTGCGCCAGGCTGGGCCGAGGCGGCGTGCGCATGCGCGCGGCCCGGTTCTCACGTGCGCCTGCGCCGGGTCGCGGCTAGTTTAGTTGTGGGAGCCGGGAGGGCGCGGGACGCCGAGTGTCGACGGGCGCTCAGCGGGCGGGCCGAGGACGGGCGGCGGGGCCTTCGCCATGCCGGGGATGGTGCTCTTCGGCCGGCGCTGGGCCATCGCCAGCGACGACCTGGTCTTCCCGGGGTTGTTCGAGCTGTTCCTGCGAGTGCTGTGGTGAGGGCTTTGGGCTCCGGCGGGTGGGCGTCCCGGGCCCCGGGTGGGGAGCGCGCGCGCGGCGGGGCGGGGGCGGGTGGCCAGCCGTCCGAGAGCGGTGACAGTGACAGGTGACTGCCGTGACCCGAGTTTGCCCTGCTGGAGTTTCTCTTAGCTGGTCCTCTCCACAGTCCGGGGAGGTGGGTGCAGACGGGCACACGGAGGCCCAGAGCCGGTGGGCGTGCCCGGGGTCACCCCGGTGGCCCTGGAGCCGCAGGGACTTCCATGCCTCCCGAAAGCCATGGCCTGGGGACCTGCTTCCTCGAGCCAGAAGCAGCCACCCGCATCCTATTGCACCTGGCGCGGGAACGCCCAGCGCCTGGCACCTGCCTAGTGCAAGACCGGCGAGAGCGCGGTGCAGGGCCGGCCTGGGGCCGGGTCCCGGAGAAGCAGGCGAGATGGGCAGAGACGCGCTTGCCTTTCAAGGTGTGGAGTGGGTAGGGAGTGGAATCGGGGCCCTGAGGTCTGACCTCAGAGGTTCTGAGCGAAGAGAATGCTGTTGTTATTTAAAAATAAAAATAGACTCTTAGTCCCGGCTGAATGGTCAGGGCACATACAGAAGCAGATTAGTGTACCTGTCTCTCTCTCTCCCTCCCTCTCTCTCTCCCTTTCTTCCTTCCTCTCTCCCTCTCTCCCTTCCTCTCTCCCTCTCTCCCTCTCTCCTTTCCCTCTTTCCCTCCTTTTCCTCTCTCCCTCTCTCCTTTCCCTCTTCCTCTCTCCCACCCTCTGTCCTTCTCTCCTTCTTTCCCTCTCTCCTTTTCTCTCTTTCTCTCTCTAAAATCAATAAAATAAACATTTTTTAAAAAGCAGACTCTTGAGGGGAAAGAAATAACAAAACATTAGGAGCTGCCACTCAATACTTTCATACTTTTCAGAGATAAGTCTCTGCGAAATCACTTCCCATTATTTCTAGACACAGGGTCATGACATCACAGAACTGACAAAAGCGTAAGAAGTTATCTAGTGCATTTCCACTTGGACTAGAATCCTTGGCCTGGGCTTGAGTTTTGGTGGGGGTGGAGGTGAGGGTAGGGCGTAGGGAGGGATTGAATCCTTATTAATACCATGTTCTTGCCAGGCAGGCTGTGCCCTCTGCTGAAATACCTCCAGTAGCAAGCCCATTACTTTGGCATTGCTTGGTGCTGGCTTTCATTATAATGCGCGGGATTACAAACATATTCATGGGTCCACAATACTTGTCTTTTCACGTTTATCAGTGCTCACCACGGAACATGTTTGCGCAACTTGCTTCCCACGCCCTTGTTTTTTTGTTATATAGCTGATTACTACGTGTGTGTGTATGTATCAATTTCTTGTTAATCCACAGAAGTAAAAAGTCTCTTGTTAACAGTTTAGCAAACATACAGTTTGTTGGTTTACCAGCTGTGTATTTCTGCACCGTGAGAGGGCGAAGGGGCTTTTTTCCAGCGGCTCAGATTATATTTTCATCCTTAAGGCTGCGAATGCCTTTTGGGTATTACAGCAGGCCCGAGCATAAAAACAACGAAGGACACATTAGCAGCATAAAACACGCATTTCAAAAAGTCATACTCTTCGCTGACTTTGTCGATCTTTTACTGATGAGAATTATATTTCAAAGAGAACCTCACCCTGTTTTGGAGACTGTGGGCTCCTTTTCTTTCTTTCTGTCATGTTATACAAAGCAGCTCCTTGGATTGCATTTCTGAGCACCCGCCCCCCATTTCTCAACAGGTGGATTGGCATTCTGACACTGTACCTCCGGCACAGAGCGGAGCTGAGCTGCGCTGGCGGGGCCCTGCTCGGCGCTTACTTGGTCGTCCTCATTGTCCTCCTGGCGGTTATCATCTGTACGGTGTCAGCCATCGTGTACGTCAGCATGAAAGGTAAAAAGGACAGCCGTTTCCCTTTTGACACCTGGTGTACGGGTCACTGCTTGAGCGAGCTTTAATTCGCACACTACCCAACTCACCCGTGTCGAGTGTGCACTTCCGTGAGTTCTCGTGTAGCCACAGAGTTGTGCAGCGTCACCAGTCAGTTCTTTACAAAGTTTCTATCCCCAGGAGGAAATGCCGTGCCCAGTAGCAGTCCCTCCTCGTTCCTCCCCAGCCTGATGCACCCGCTAACGCACATTCTGTCTCTGCGCATTGCCTGTTCTGGACCTCAGCGAGGTCGGAGCCTCCAGGACGTGGCCTTTTGGTGTGGCTTCTTAACGTCACGTGTGTTTGAGGTTCATCCGTGTTGAAGCGTGTGCCAGTACTTCTGTCCTTTTCGTGGCCCAGTAATGTCCCATTGAATGGATATACCCCAGAGTTCCTTATCTGTCCCTCAGTTGGTGGACATTGGGGTGACTCCCACTTTTTGGCTATTAGAAATCATGCTGCTATGAACATTGATGTACATATTTTCGTATAGATGTGTTTTCATTTCTCGCGATAGGTACCTAGGTGTGGAATTGCTGTGGTAACTTTAACTTTCTGAGGAACTGTTCCACCACTTTTCTTTCCCACCAGCAGTTAATAAGGGTTCCAATTTCTCCACATATATATTTTTAAAGTTTTCATTGATTTGGAGGTTGGAAGGAGAGAGAGCGTGAGCAGCAACTTACTCCATTTAGTTGTGTACTCATTGATTGCTTCTTGTATGAGCCCTGACTGGGGGTCGAACCTGTTCCCTTTGGTGCACTGGACTGACGCTTTATCCATTGAGCCCCCCCACCCACCCAGCCAGGGCCAAGAGATATATCTAGCCTTAATGATGTTTTTTTCCTACACGTTACCGTTTCTGCAGACAGTCATGTAGCCGAGAATGTGGGAAAGCTTCCCTGTGAGTTGCCCCGGTGCAGAGGGTGAGCTGAGCACCCTGGTGACTAATGAAGAAAGGCATCCGTAAATAAAACGTGCGGGTCACAGACAGGGCGTGCCGCCATCCCGCGTGCCTCTTTTACCCCTGCTTGAGTCGGGGTAGAGGAGGCAAGCTTACGGATTGTAGGTGATGAGACAGGGAGAGCTGATAACAGTGGGCGGCAGAAGAGTATCTTGGCATTTTGGAATGATCGACTGAAACTTAAAAAAATAGTCGTTCACGAGGTGAGATAAAGAGGCAAAGTGTTACATGAGAAAGAAAGGAAGACCTTACTTTAGATGACCCAGAAGCATGGCATGTGCCCACTTCCTGTGGATGGCACACCACAGAAAATAGAGCTCTGTGCATTTCAGCACACCTCTGACAGCAGGGATGCTTGGAGTCTGGAACAGAGAGGTGCCTCCTTCTGTGGTCTGTGTCAGTCCCCAAGTCCAGATTGCCACTGGTGCTGCATGCTGAAGAGTGGAAAACGAGTGTGTCCGGCGTGGCTTTGGTGGCATTGTGAGGTTGTTAGTGAGTCAGGACTTGTGGAAGCTGAAGTATCGAGACTGGTCTCATTTCAGAGAGAGCATCACATCATTTATTCGCCCTTTCTGTTCAGGTCACATTCCGGTTAATACACTATGTTTACAACTGTCATAAGTGGGTTCAGATTTGAAGCAATAAGTATGAATTTATTTTTCCCATGACCTGTTTTCCTCTAGATATTTTTGGGGGTGTCAGGGCACATTCACACCCCTGTGCTGGATGGCCATATTCACCCAGGCCCCTCCGCCGAGGCACTGGCACAAGGCTTCACTATCATGATGGGGGGGAGCTGTCTACCCGGCAGCCTCCTCCCAACAGGACCAGTTTAATTTGGGACACTCCCCATCCCTCCACATACCAAGTTTGCGTGTCAGAGAAGCTGGCCCTCTGCCCAGCCTAGGAATGATGCTCATGTGTCCGTGATTGGTTCAGGAATGCCCATGTGACCCGACTGGGAGCTTACTGGGAAGTTCTGGAGAACTCCTTCTTTGCTCCCTTAGGAACGTCTTCCCCTTCCAGAGAATGTCGCGCTTGGACAAGCTGCTGACATCCTGCTACGTTCAGGCCAGCATGAGCCAACACAGAGGAGGACAGAGCCTGTGCGAGGACAGGGAGCCGTGTAGCTTGGCCTGGTCCTAAGGCTGTGTAGGTCTTTCTGGTTCGAAAGCCAGTTTGAGTTGGATTTTCTGTTACTTGTGGCTGAGAGATATCACAGCTGAACTGAAAACAGTATTTTATAAAAACATGTTAGTTTAATTGACAATTTGTTACAGATGATTAGAGACATCCTATGCCTCAGTGACACATACCATAAAGAAAGTTAAAAAAATTGGAAATGCTTGAACAGATGAAAGATTTCCTCTATACTGAGGTACAGAGCATTGCCTTAGTTCACTCCTTTTTCTTCACGGGCATGTATGCATGTTTGCACATTACATGTTTTGTTCATGTGCAGACTCTGGGAGGCTACGCAAGTCACTGGTGTACTTTTAGGGAGGTGACGGAAAGGCGGTTCAGCGATGGAGGAAGGCTAAATACAGTGTGTCCATAAAGTCATGGTGCACTTTTGTTCTGTGACTGGTCACCACGACTTCACGGACACACTGTATGTACTTCCTCTATACCTACTTGCACCATATGGATTTTTTACCCTTACATGCATCAACTTTCTTTACAAATTGTAAACTTTAGGTATGTTTTTAATAACTGTCAACCCATTGGTAAATTTTATTCTTGATGCATGGGTGAATTTCATTGCCCCCCCCTTTTTTAATTGAGTGATTTTAGAGAGGAAGGGAGGGAGGGAGAGAGAAACATCGATTTGTTGTTCCGCTCACTTATGCATTTATGCATTCATTGGTTGATTCTTGTCTGTGCCCTGACCGGGGATTGAACCTGCAATCTTGGCGTAATGAGACGACGTTCTAACCAACTGAGCTACCCGGCCAGGCCTGCCCCTTTTGTTTTATAAGTCATCTCAGTAATTAATCTGTCTTTTGAGTGGAAAGACCACATTTACTTAGTTTTGGATGATATAACTCTCTACAAGAAACAGCACAAGTTGTAGAGCACATGTGGAGTTCAGTCATTTTTATCCAAAAGACTGATGCTTGTGTACTTACCGGTCCTCTTTTTCTTGGTCATCTGTGTAGCTTACCTGGGAAGAATCTCGATACCATTGTGGTAGTTTCTAGTTTCAATTTGAGAACCTCCCTGATGAAATCCTACTGTTATTAATTATCCCGTCGGGGGTTTATTTTTATTTTTTTTAAAGATGAGAGAGAAAGTTGATTTAGAAAGTAGTGGGAGTGAGTGAGCCAGCTGAGCTGCATAGGCTCAGGAAACAAGTGACAGAAGCAGAAGAGCCTTTGGAGCTTAGGAGAGAGAAAGACAGAGGTCACGTCCCTCGAGGGTGTCCTCCGGAGAGGGTGGGCACGCACAGGGGGGAGGTTTCATTAGGGAAGGTCCACTGTCTTGACCATCCTGCGTGGACACACGAGGTCCACCCTTCACTGCGTCTGGTTTGACTGCTGGACATCCAACACCCCTTCTGCATTTGATCTCAAAAGCTCATCGCTCAGCTCAGGCCAGAAAAGATTGCTACAGTGGCTAGAGGCATTAAACCCTGCCTTTTGTAGCACTTACGTAAATGGCTGTGCCCAGAGGAGGACAATGGGGTTGCCTCACCCAGGCTGTTGTGGGCATGACATTCGGGGATTTAGCTGTCTTATTAATCATGAAGCACCGGCGTCATAACACCCACTGCAGCCACCAGGGCCGCCCACCAGCAGCGCTTTCTCTTGGAAAGAAAATAAATACCTTAAATAAGATTAAAATGTTTTTCTGGGCAGGCATAACTATGTAAAGGAGACTTTTGCAGTATCTTATTTCTTTTCTGGAACCTTAACCAGAACTCCACTTGCTGCTTCCTTATTTATACATTCATTTCGTTTATGCAGCATCAGCAGGTTGGAGTTTCAGATCCAGGGGCTGCTGGATAGAGGGTTATTTCCCTTATTTGGAGCCTCAGCCCTCCAGGAAGCAGAGGGTGTGTGCAGATATTAATTCCTGTTTCTCTCTAGTGATTGGCTGTTGGTATACAATAACAAGCTCCAAACATAGAACTGATATTTTCATGCCCGCACTTCACCGTCTCTCGGACAGAGTGCCGAATTAGTTACCGTATAAGATGTTGTCTTTGTGCCAGAAATGAGGCCTGAGAATATCTCATATTTTAAAATGTGACTATGTTAATTCATTGTAATGGAAGATTGTCTTTTAGAGCTTAGGTTTATTGCATTTGTTTTGATCATATGGTATTGTTGTGTTACTTAAGTTAGTGTTTATCCCAACGTTTTCCCAAAGGGAGAGAATAGATGTTGTACCTCAGGGTTAGAGCACACAGGCCTCTCTCTGCTGATACTTGGATTTGTTTTGCATGGACAGTGAAAGTGTGTCTAAAATGTTAGGTTTCCTTTGAGTAATTTTGAACATCAGAATTGTTCACTTCTGAAAACTGAGGACCAAGGGAGATTGCAGAGCAGAGGGCCGGGGTCACAGTTGTGGATTCTATTTTAGAAAGTGGCTACTAAGCTCTCAGAGCCTCAGGTTCCTCATTTGCAAACTTAACTATTTCACAGTCTTGTGAGAATTAAAGAATAACACTGGATAACAAAATACAATGTTATGAACATCCCTACAATATTTGTTGCATCCACAGAAACACTTGTTCTTACCTAATTCTAGTATGCTGATCTCAAATCTGACATTAGTTTTTCTCTGTAAGCTACAGTTTTATTGCAATTCAAGATTTTAGGTTTTATCTTATTGTAAAATTTTCAACATTTAGTTTAACATAATGAAGTAGAATGTCTTATTGGGCATCATTTTTGTGAAATTATAATAATTTATATAATAAAGTAAATACACAAATACACTAAAAGATATGATTGCGCCTGACCTGTGGTGGCGCAGTGGATAAAGCATCGACCTGGGAACACTGAGGTTGCCAGTTCAAAACCCTGCACTGGTCTGGTCAAGGCACATATGGGAGTTGATGCTTCCAGCTCCTCCCCCCTTTCTCTCTCTCTCTCTCTCTCTCTCTCTCTCTCTTTCTGTCTCCTCTCTAAAATGAATAAATAAAAAAAAAGAAATTAAAGATATGATTGCATCAGAATTTGTCTATAGTTTTGAAATAGAACATTTTAAAACACTTATTTTAATCATAAAATTTGCGCAGAACTTATTTAAATTCTATTCAGGCAAAACTTGTGTTTGTAGCTCTTGTGTTTGTGTACTTGTTTTTTATTTTGTTTTTTTTACAAGGACAGAGAGAGAGTAGAGAGAGGGATAGATAGGGACAGACAGACAGGGACGGAGAGAGATGAGAAGCGTCAGTCATCAGTTTCTCATTGTGACACCTTAGTTGTTCATTGATTGCTTCCTCACATGTACCTTGACCGAGTGGCACATGGTCATCGCTGTGTGTGTGCATATTACACGTGGCGTGTGGTCATGGCCGTGTGTGTGTATTACACGTGGAGCAATACACACACAAAACAGACACGCGCCACGTGTAATACGCACACAAAACACAAACGTGTGCCACGTGTAATACACACACTAAACAGACACGTGCCATGTGTAATACACACATGTGCCACGTGTAATACACACAAAAACACAGACACTTGCACGTATAATACACACATGCGCCATGTGTAATACACACACAGAACAGACACGTGCCACGTGTGATGCACACACAAAACAGACGTGTGCCACGTGTAATACACACACAAAACAGATGTGTTCCATGTGTAACACACACACAAAACACAGACACGTGTGTATTACACGTGGCATGTGTCTGTTTAGTGTGTGTATTGTGCCACGTGTGTGTATTACACGCGGCACGTGTGTCTGTTTTGTGTGTGTATTACACGTGGCACACGTCTGTGTTTTGTGTTTGTTACACGTGACACGTGTGTGTATGACACGTGGCACACGTGGCACGTGTCTGTTTTGTGTGTGTATGACACGTGGCACGTGTGTGTATTACACGTGGCACATGTCTGTTTAGTGTGTGTATTGTGCCACGTGTCTGTTTAGTGTGTTTATTACACGTGGCACGTGTGTGTTTTGTGTGTGTATTACACGTGGCACGTGTGTGTATTATACGTGGCACACATCTGTGTTTAGTGTGTGTATTACACGTGGCACCTGTCTGTTTAGTGTGTGTATTGTGCCACGTGTGTGTATTACACGTGGCACGCGTGTGTGTTTTGTGTGTGTATTACATGTGGCATGTGTCTGTGCTTTGTGTGTGTATTACATGTGGCACACGTGGCACGCGTCTGTTTTGTGTGTGTATTACACGTGGCACACGTCTGTGTTTGTGTGTGTATTATACGTGGCACACGTGTAATATGGGTGGTGGGTGTGCATGCAGCACCAGTATACGCTCCAATAGCTCTGTTTTCATAGAAGGGAAACCGTTCATCTTCAAGGAAGCAAGTGACCGGTGGCAGTATTTTCTGTTTTCAGGTACCATTTGTAACCCTGGACCACGGAAATCGATGTCCAAGCTGCTTTACCTCCGCCTGGCGCTCTTTGTGCCGGAGATGGTCTGGGCCTCCCTGGGGGCCTCGTGGATCGTGGACAGCATTCAGTGCGACAGGATCGTCGTGAACGGCATCATTGCCACCGTCGTTGTCAGGTGAGGTCTTCCATCGCCTCTCATGTTCTTGTCACAAATGCACTTGAGAGGGAGGCAAACAGACCTTCCAAGTAACTGCAGATCGCCCAACATTGTGCAGGCTTCCTAAAACAGGAAGACGTTGGACCTTTTTTGAGGAAATCATTAAAATTTAGAGGCAACTGCTTATGCATGAGAAAGAATTCATCTTACACTAAAATTTTGAAGTTGGATTATCATCGTCTCCACTGTGATTACCGTCACCATTGTCTTTGACCCGCGGGGTTGCATTTATTGATGGGGCTTTCTTTCTGACTGGTTCTCATTTTTCTGTATCCCCTCCCTTCTCATACAAGAAGGAAGGAAACCTGAAGAGCAAACCAAGGGCAACAACTATAGGAGGGAGAAAAGAAATACAGTGTCAGGAACGCTGACTGAGAACTACACCCTAGAATAAGGTTTTTGTGTTTTCCAGGCTAAAAAATAAAATTTTTTTTAAAGGTATAATTTATTGATTTCACGGAGGGGGGATTGTGAAGCAAGAAGTATCAGCTCATAGTTGCTTCACTTTAGTTGTTCAGTGATTGCTTCTCACATGTGCCTTGAGTAGGCAAGCCCAGGGCTTGGAACAGGTGACCTCATCATCCTTCCAGGTTGACACTGTATCCACTGTGCCACCACAGACCAGGACAGGCTAAAATGTTTGAAATGATCTGGTTACATCCCTTGTATTGTAAATAAGGAAATGTCATGCTGACGGTGCTTTTCCCAGTCTCACCACTGGGGGCAGTCGCTTCTCTGAGGTTTGCCCTGCGGTAGCACGTGCATTCATGACCCACGGAGCGGGAGCGGGAGCCGGAGCCGGAGCCGGAGCCGGAGCCGGAGCCGGAGCCGGAGCCGGAGCCGGAGCCGGGCGGGTGGTGGTGCACAGCCTGCAGCTGTTTAAACACCTGAATGAAAGACCTATGAAGAGTGCGTGCTCTATGAGGGCCTGGCTCACGATCCGGGCTCTAGCTCTGCCCACCCCGCAGTTCCTTTTCTCTTCTGCGATCTTCACCGTCTGGGCTCTGATCTTTGTGGGGCCTCATAAGGAAATTTCTAGAGGAAACGAGTTGGGCGTCCAGGCCAGTTGCTTGGGGAGCTGCGTCTTCCTGGGGCACTGGAGCTGCTTGTACGGACGCCAAAGCTGAAGCCTTTCTCTCGGACCTCTGGCGTGGGGCCCACGGGCACCACCCACTCCTCTCTCTGTTTTGCAGTTGGGTTATCATCATCTCCACCGTGGTTACCATCGTCATCGTCTTCGACCCGCTGGGGGGGAAAATGGCTCCGTACTCCTCCGCTGGCCCCAGTCCCCTGGATAACCACGAGTCAAGCCAGTTCCTTAGTGGCCTCCGGACAGCAGCTACGAGCGTGTGGGAGACCAGGATCAAGCTCCTGTGCTGCTGCATTGGGAAGGACGACCACACGCGAGTCGCCTTCTCGAGTACAGCCGAGCTTTTCTCAACCTACTTCTCAGTAAGCCGAAGGGCTCTGCTTTCCTCTTCTGTCTGAGTAAAGGCCTGTCGTGTTCAGATGAGTGCTCTGTCCTTTGAGCTGACCCCCAGTTCACACAAACTAGCTCTTGAGAGTTTGTAATCCGTGGGGTGGGAGTGGGGATCCGGTACTCGCCCGGAGCTGAGGACATGTGTGCTCGGGGGACGTTGGCCAGGGCCCTGCCTCTCCCGTCAGCGCCTCCTAGTGTTGGCACTGTCCAGACTTTCCATTAGTTTTAAGGAATGAATGTGTTCTTTGCTTTTTTATTTTTTTAATTTTATTTACTGATTTTAGAGGGAGGCCTGAAAGAGAGAGAGAGGTGGGGGGAAGAACAGGAAGCATCAGCTCGTGGTTGCTTCTCGCATGTGCCTTGACCAGGCAAGCCCAGGGTTTCTAACCGGCGACCTCAGCATTCCAGGTTGATGCTTTATCCACTGTGCCACCACAGGTCAGGCAGGAACTGATTCTGTTTTTAAGGAACCTGTACATTTTGGGAATAACTTTCCAGTTGTCTTTTCACATCCTCTATTGAGTTAGTACTTGTCTAAGGTACCATCAGCCCTTGGTTTCTTACTACTTTATAGCATAATAAAAATGATAGATTATTCTGCTTACAAAGGAAAGTTTGAATAGATTATTGCCATGCAGAAGGGCATACCATTCTAGAGTGTTTTTTTTTTTCAGTGACTTAGAAATATTCATTTTTCTTTTACATTTAATGTGTCTTGTCATATAATGATTTCTGATAAACAGCTGTTATGTTCAGTGTTGAGACCACGTCAGGAAGAGAGTTATCTTGACATCCACACACCTGTGGTCTTTGGGCTCTCTGTGTTGTCCACCTACAAGAGCCTCTGTGTGGGGATTAGAGAAGTACGTCCCCTTAGATCACTTTCAAGGAGTGCTTCAGCCTCGTCTTGAGACAGTGGAAAGAGGAAGAAGAGAATCTGGCTCTCCGTAGGGAATGTTGGAACACACAATCCTAGGCAGAACTCAAGGCTCAGTGCATGCATGGTCAGTAGCTGGTTCTTTCTTACGGTCCAGAGTGCCCGGAGGTGGTAGGGTCCCTGCCCGCTCACTGGCCATTCTGGACAGAAGGGGAAGGGCAGGCCTAGGAGACCTCTCTGCTGTTTTCCCAGTTTGGCTTCTCTTTGAGGTTTGTGTCCCCAGTGAGTGTGATTCAGTCTTAGAATCTCCTCCACAGGCCTTTCAACAAGACCTTCCCAGTATCTTGAGTGTAGAGAGTAAAAACTGGGGCCAGAATCGGCCATTACTACCAAAGCAGCAAATTTATCCAATTATTCTTCCAATTTATAAAAGATGAGAAGTAGATTAAAAGTAGCTCGGTCATTTGAAGGGAAATTTGAAAATGGAGACCCACAGAATTTCTGTGTTCTCTAGTGGATTTGCCTGAGGACAGGGTTATAAAACACATTAAGCTCACATGGAGTGGTTTGTGCATGCACAGGGGTGTGTGTGTGCGGTGTGAACTATATAAAACTGATTTTAAGGAACTCCTGGGCACTTCTCGCTGAGTTTTATAAGCTCTGTGGTTCCCATCCAGGACACAGACCTGGTGCCCAGTGACATCGCAGCAGGCCTCACCCTTCTCCATCAGCAGCAGGACAACATCAGGAATACCCAGGAGCCTCAGGAAGTAATCAGCCATTCCCCGGGGTCTTGCCAGGTAAGCCCATGTTTCTGTTGGGTTGTATAGTTTCAAAAGAGAACAGAACTAGTCAGCAATTTCCAGAGTTGGCTTAAAATTGTATTTGTGGTTTGTGCTCCTCTGTCACCTCTGGGCAGGGCAGATTCTTGTCACCTGGGATCAGGCAGAGGGAAGCACTTTGCCATCCAGTGTATTTTAAACATTCTCTCTTGGGAAATTGGCCGCCAGTCCACACTTCAAAAACTCCTCCTGGAGTGGGGCCTGACCGTCCCAGGGAAAAGTGCTTGCTCCCTTCTCCGGGTCTGGGGAGCAGGAACAGGTCAGCTTTGCTTGAGAGTTTACCCACCACAGATTTTTATGCTTTTGAAAGAGAAAATTCCACATGGATGCACGTGTTTCTCTGCACCTTATTCAGGCCCCTAGTGCTCAGCTGCTTTGTTGGGGTGGGGTAAAAATCTGGTTTTCTCACCTGCTCATTTCCCTGGGAGCCAGGAGAAAGCCCTGAGGGGTTTTCCTGCTGACTCCCACTGTCCTGGCTGCGTTCCTATAGGGGGAGGGTCCGTCCCCGCCAGCTTTCCCTCTGGAAGCCCCCTGAGAGTGCTAACTCGGTGACTGCAGAAAGGGGAGAGTCAGGAACTCGAGTTCAGGTTGAAGGTCTGAGTGTGTCGATCCGCTCCGGACGCGTTCCCCTAAACAAGGAGCTGCTCTTCCTCCGCAGGAAGCCGACCTGGATGCAGAATTAGAGAACTGCCACCATTACATGCATTTTGCGGCTGCTGCCTACGGGTGGCCCCTCTACATCTACAGGAACCCGTTCACGGGGCTGTGCAAGATTGGCGGGGACTGGTAGGTCGGCGGGCGGGGCCTCCGCCAGCGTCCTGGGGGTCACTGCTATGGCCCCCATATCTTATTTTCTAAAAATAATCCCATTTTCCTTAAAGAAAAGAAAACAACAACTTTCTATTTTGAAATATTTCAAAAACTGCAAAAGCAGCACTAAGAATTGCTGTGTCTCCCTTACCTGGAGTTACCAGTGGGGACTCGTTTATGTCATTTGTGCTGCATCCATCCCTCTCTCTGTACAGCTCCCCCGAACATCCCGTACCTTCATCTCTGATGACTTCAGCTTGTCCTTCCTAAGAACAAGGACATTCTTTTACGTAATTACAGCACAGTTACAAAGGTCAGGAAATGTTATCATTAATCTTAAATTAGCTAATTTACAACTTATAGTCAGGTTGTTCCAGTTGCCCCGATAATAATTTTTATTATATCAGTTTTTCCTCCTATCATTTAGTTATGTCTCCATAGTGTCCCTCAACTTGGAACAGTTTCTCAGTCACTTTTTATTTTACCTTTCATGATGCTGACATTTTGGAAAAGACACTCCAGACACATTGTGGCCTGGCCCTCAGTTTGCATTCGTCTGATGGTTCCTTCTTGATCAGAGTCAAGCTGTACGTTTTCGGCAGGAATACTCTGTGAGCAGCGTTGTGTACTTGGTGCATCCTAGTGGGAGTTTGTGCCAGTTTGTCCCATCCCTGCTGACGTCAGCGTCTCCCTTCCTCAAGGATTTAAATCAGTTTTTGAAAATGTAAAACATTCTCATCACTCCAGGAGTCAAAACTCTAGTAAGAAGTGTGTACAGAAATATATTATCTTTTAAGGGCCATTGTTTATTAGAGTAAGCCCAGAAAGTTGTAAACTCTGGTCCTCCTGTTTGCTGGGCAAACAAGACAGAGGGTTTGACATCCTTTGGAGAGTAGCTCAGGCTGTCCCTGTTTTTAGTTGTAGAAGCAGGACGACAGAATATGACTTGGTTGGAGGTGATCAGCTCAACTGTCACTTTGGCTCCATCCTGCAAACGACCGGGCTGCAGTACCGAGATTTCATTCACATTAGCTTTCACGACAAGGTAGGGCGCCACGGCACTGCCTGACGTCTTCGGGGTCTGGGAGTCCCTTGGATTCTGAGGGACATTGTCAGTCGTCCCCCCCCCCCCCAGGAAAAGTGTGCGTGGGTGGGTACACATGCCACACAGTCGACCGCAAGCTTTGCATATCATTTCAGGGACTTTTCAAGCCCCCTGAAGCCCACACAGGTTTAACGTAGGATGGAGCAGAATGTCACCAGAGGTGCTTTGCTGTGCCTTTACTGAACATCTTTTATTGAAGAATAGTGAGCACTGCTTGGGTTCATCCCACAGAGCGGTCTAGGGGTAGTGAGTCCCGGCTTCTGGGCCTGGGCGCCACCCACAGCGGTGCAGTGCGGGGCGTCTCACACTCTAGAGGGGACCAGGAGCACTGGGGAAGTTGTGACCCTACGGAAGCCTGCCGTGTCCTGCTTCTACGACCTGTGGTCGGTGTGGCTTCGCAGCTCTCCAGCTGATTCCTACGCAGCAGAGTGAAGGACCCGTGGCCTAGGGCACTGGGTCTCCAGTGTGCTGCCTCAGCATCTCCAGGGGGCTTCTAAGTCCTCTGAAGTCTAGGCCGCACCCAGGTCGCTTAAATCAGAATCCCTGGCAGTGGGAGCCCCGCCCAGGAGCCCCCAGTGATTCCAGTGTGCAGATGATCTAGGACCACGGTGGGCGTCCTGCTCTCCAGCCCAGCGGCACCCACACTCCTGCATCTCAGACTCGCCTGGGGAGCTTACAGAAACCCCGATGCCCAGGTCACACGGGGTCCCTGTGAAATCAGTGTGTCTGGGTGAGCCCAGCGGTGATGTCTTTCTAATGCCCTCCGTGGGTCTCTGCAGCCCTGCACTGGCCTCACCGGAGCAGTAAGGCCAGAAAGAACTGAGGAATTGTACAGACAGTCATTTTCCGGAGGGTTTGTGACTGTCCTGGGAGCTCTTTCCAGGAGCCCCACAGGGTGGCTGTGCTCCTCTCCCGTGGAAACCAGGGAGGTTAGGTCGGCAGTGATTTCTTTCCTGCTTGCTCCATGTCCGTCACCATTCACCATCAGCTGGTGCGGTCCTCACAGTGCCACCGTCGCCCACCCATCACTGTCCACGAGCTGGGCATTTTGTGTCTGCTCCAGCCCGCAGGGCTCAGTCCATTATACCCTTCTGGATGATGACACACACCTGGAGAACTGGGATGCTCCCGGAGTCCTTGCGGGACTGGCCCGGAAGGCAGGAGCCTGGAGTTCCAGCTTTACCTGTGCTGGGCGCTAGGTGAAAGTGTGCCTGGCCGGACCTCTTACCTGCTCGCCTGCCCGCCGAGGGGTCCTGCCTGCCCGCGGGTAACAGGGCGGTGGTAACCCGGAGTGAGTCATTGGCACACAGCACCCAGAGAGACTTCTAGTTGGTCAGCACAGAACCGGACTTACTGCTGAGGCCGGGCTGCAGCGAGGGCGGCCCAGTTAGACTGGGGCCCTGGCAGCCATGCAGCATGTGGGGGGCAGGGCGGCGGGATAGGAGAGCAGGGGGATTTTTTCACGTGAACAACGGCATGGTTCCTGAAAGTCAGAGAATCAGGGCAGTCGGCTGCCCCGTGCGGGTGAGGCGGCCACTCAGCGTCCCAGGAAGGGCTAGCCTCACTGCGACCCGTGTGTGCTCTTACTCAGGCCTCCTGCCCGCTCCTGTCTCCCGCAGGTCTACGAGCTTCCCTTCATAGTGGCTCTGGACCACAGGAAAGAGTCTGTCGTGGTGGCCGTGAGAGGGACCATGTCTCTGCAGGTGAGGAGCCCGACGTTAGGCCCGGGAACCAGGGTGCGCGAGCCAGCAAGGCGCAGGCGCCTGGAGACCTTTCCGGGTTGGAACTGGGAAAGCAGTAGTCGTCAGTTCCTGCAGCAGACGTGGGAAAACACCGGGACGGGAAAGGGGGAAGTGAATCCAGGCTTGTGAAACACTCCCTTTGCAAAACAGATGAAGTATTTCCTTCTAAGTGGGAAACGTGGCTGTCGGTGGGGCGGGCTTCCTGCAAGGGTGCCTGCTGACTCCCCGGATGCACCTGGGCGGTCCCAACGCAAGTGACCCTCCGGTCAGATTCTCTACTCCCAGCGCCAGAGAGGGCTAGAAGCGCTGCCTGTCACCCTGGCCAGATAGGTTGGTTGGTTTGAGCATCATCCCAATACAAAGATTGTGTTTGATCCCTGGTCAGAGCACATACAGGAACAGATCATAGTTTCTGTCTCTCTCCCTCCCTCCCCACCCCTCCTTCCTCCCTCCCTAAAATGAATAAAGTTACAAAAAAAAAAAACAAAACGTGCTGCCTATCTCCTTCCTGAAAGCGAGATTTTCCTTCAGGCACTGGCTCAAGTGCCACCTCCTCCAGGAAGCCTCCCCTGCAGTCAGTGTGTTTACCCCCTCAGCTCCATCTGATGGGTCTCTTACCCTCCCTTGCTTTTCAGTGAGCTGTTGACTGAGCCCCAGTACAGGGCTTACAGATGCTGTGGTGCTTAGATGTGTGCAGTGAGGGAGAACAGGTGTGTCCTCAACAGGTCCCAGGCGCCCCTCCCATTGTTCATGGCTGGCCCAGAGCCGGTCATGTCACAGGTCTCTCGGGGGTACCTAGCCGCCCGGTTTTCTCTCCTGAGTTCAGTCTGGTCCAGGAGACTGCCAGGCCTCCTGTCCCTCAGGGGGACCCACCTGCCCAGCCTCAGACGTGCCCGGCTCACCCCCGCTGACGGCCTCTTCTCCCAATGCTCTCTCATAGGACATCCTTACGGACCTGTCAGCGGAGAGCGAGCCCCTCGACTTAGAGTGGGAGCTGCAAGACTGCTTGGCACATAAGGTAGAAGCCCTGGGGCCTGGGGTCTGGAATGTTCTGTGAGGGGTCAAATCTTCCCGACTCTGAATCTCCTGCTAAGTCTGCGTCATGTGCCAGGCACACCGAGCGCTTCTGTTCTCACGACCTGACAGGTGGCGCAGGTTTCCGTACTTTTAAGAGAAAGAAGCAGGTTAGAAGCAATTGAGTGACTTCCCAGAAGCCTCAGGGTTGTTGGAATAAGTATCAGAGTTGGCATTTGAACCCGTCAGATGTTTTGTTCCCTTGTAATTAAAGGGCTGCGTTTGCACGGCAGGAAAGATAACTTCAGTCCTGAGCGCAGATGCTGACAGCGCTTCCCCACGTGCTGTAGAAGTGGCGACGCCCACGCTCCTCTGTCCCTGTCACTGTGCAGTCAGGTGGGGGACACGAGCCTCCTGAAGGAATGGCTCACAGCAGCCCGAGGAGTTGGCTTTTTCAACAGTTTCAAATGTACATAACGTATTTTTACCTGAAGTGTGCAGTTCCCTGGCATTTAATACATTCAGAATGCTGTGTATCCATCACCACTATCTATAGCCAAAAGTTGTCATCTTCCCGAGCATACTCTGTGCCATGAAACACTGTCTCCCTTCCCCAGCCCCTGGGAACTGCCATTCTGTCTCTAAGAACTTGGCTATTCTACAGAGCCCCAGTGAGAGGAATCATCCCATATGTGTCCCTTTATTATTTTTATTTTTTTGACAGAGAGAGGGACAGATAGGGACAGATAGACAGGAAGGGAGAGAGATGGGAAGCATCAGTTCTTCATTGCAGCTCCTTAGTTGTTCACTGATTGCTTTCTCAAACATGTCTTGACCATGGGGAGAGGGGGCTACGGCAGAGCGAGTGACCCCTTGCTCGAGCCAGCAACCCTGGGCTCAAGCCAGTGACCCCACGCTCAAGCTGGCAACCTCAGGGTCTCGAACCTGGGTCCTCCGCATCCCAGCCCGACACTCCATCCACTGGGCCACCGCCTGGTCAGGCCAGATGTGCCCCTTTAGGACTTGTTTATCACAGCGTCACGTTCTCGAGGTCCCATCCACATTGTAGGTGTCAGAATTCCCTTCCTTTTGAAGGCTGAATAACATCCCATGGCCCCTCTGGCTTGCCCATGTATTTGAGGATGGGTATTGAATTATGCCCACATTCCAACTACTGTGAACGATGTTGCTGTGAACGTGGGTGTACGGACATCTGTGCGAGTCGCTGCTCTCATTTCTTTTAGGTAGACTCAGGAGTGGAGATGCTGGGCATTTCTGCATTTAACTTTGTGAGGGAATGCAGTTTTCCAACAGCAGGTCCACTTTACAGTCCACCAGCGATGTGTGCGAGTTCCCGTTTCTCCACGCCCACACTTCCCGTTCTTTTAATGAAAGCCACGCTCTGGGTGTGGGCAGCGTCCTCTGTGGCCTCCGTGTGCGTCTCCCTGGTGACAAGAGGTTGCAGGGCAGGGGGTTTTAACACTTGCGGGGAAGTCCGAGATGATGTCGGTCAGGACGGCAGAGGCAGAGGGCAGTGGCTTGTGCTCTACAGAAGTCATGTGTGTTTCAGTTCAACACATGCCATGTATAGACAGCACAGGCAGGTTCTTTCACTAAAACATGTATACTTCTGTAGTCATCATTGTTTATTCTTTTTAATTTTATTTATATATTGATTTTAGAGAGGGAGGGAGAGAAACATTGGTAAGTAGTAATCATGTTTTTAAATGAAACGCTTACCTCTCTACAAGTCTGTGCGCCTGCTGGTCACTGCACCGCAGTGTCCCGCCTGGACAGTCTGCAGTGAGGAGGCGGAGTGGAGGCTTCTCCGTCACCAGATAGAAGCTTGGCCATCTAGGAATGGGATTTTCTTCCCCTCGAGCCCTTAGCTATTCTTTTATGTCTCAATTCACAAGAGTCCTGTTTAACTATTACTGGGTGGCTATGAAGTTTTTTAACAGCCAGAGTCTGCTGGGCTTGGTTGTGCTTTGGTTCCTACGGGATTGGCCCACAGGTAAAGGGTTTGTGTGGCCACCGCTGTGACCCGTAGGGACAGGCTCTGTCTATCAGCCAAGGCAGCCTCCAGTGATGTCTCATCCCAGCAGCTCTTACCCCCTGGCCAGGGGGACAGCTGCTCCTGGCAGAAGGGCATGCACTGTCCTCTGCTCTTGGCTTCGGCTGTGCCCAGCTTTGGCTCCGATACTGTCCACAGTAATCGGAGTTGAAAGCCCTGCGGCTGAAAACGGTCTTGGCATTCTGTCTGTGCGAGGCACTGCCAAGGAGACACAGGTTGTTTGGTTCTGACTGCCGAGAACCAGACATGTGATAGGTGCCCAGGACACGCTGGAAGGCAGTTGACTGTGCTGCATAGTGGTGGGGGAGTAGAGAAATGCCGTCAGATTGGACCCAAAATGGCAAACCCTTCGCACCTTCTCTTGGTTTCTCTTCTGAGGCCAGGATCAGCATCCCACTCAGAGTCGCAGAGTTATTGAGTCAGAAATCTGCAGGAGCGTCAGAGAGGGTCAGCCCGCCTCCCATCGTGCAGAGTCCCTCTTCCTTCCTCAGGCCAGGCTGTCTTGTCCTGGGGGCAGCACTCGGTTGCAGCGCCTCTCCTCTGTCAGAGGTGCTTCGCTTTCAAGGAAGCTGCATCTATTAGGAAGCTTTCGTTTTATTTTTTGAAATTAAATCAAAGCCCAACCTCCCTAAAACTCACTTTTACTAGTCTAAGTTTTGCCTGTGCAGGAACAGTGGATGCTTAATCAGTGTCATTGATTCAGAGCTTTATTTTAGCATCATTTTGAAACCTCAGTCATCTGATGAAATCTGACCAGCCATAGGAACTTGGTCGGACTAAACTGTGGCACACTCGCATGGCAACACATGGCTGTGTTTTCTGTGCATAGCTACAGAAAACACCGTGTGGAAACACTCACTGACAAGAGCGATGTTCCTCACGGCACCCACTTGTTCGCGGGACTGTCTGCCCAGACCCGCTGGCAGGCCAGTCTGCACCAGGTGCCGGGGAGGGCCACCGCTCCAGACGCTTCTCTTATTGGAAAGAAGGAGTCACCAATAAGTATGCCGTGTAACCCTGCCACCCGTGGTGACGGAACCTGCCTCCTCTGACCATCACTAGTCACTTCCTTTATCTGCGTTTTAGGGGATTTCTCAGGCTGCCAGATACGTGTACCGACGACTCGTCAGCGATGGGATCTTGAGCCAGGCCTTCAGCATCGCTCCGGTGAGATTGTCATGTTTCTTTTCCTCTCATTTCCTCTGTCATCAGCTGCTTGGTTTCTTCACCCTTTCCTCCTCCCTTTGTCCTCTAGGAGTACCGGCTGGTGATCGTGGGGCACAGCCTGGGCGCGGGGGCCGCGGCCCTGCTGGCCATCATGCTGAGACACGCCCACCCGCACGTGCGCTGCTACGCCTTCTCCCCGCCGCGGGGGCTGCTCAGGTACCGCTGTCCTCGCCGTCCCCGTTGCCGTCCCCGCGAGTTGCTGCTGGTCACTTCCGTTTCCACCTCACGGGTTTCGTTTTCAAGTACTAGTTAGCTGAAGAAAGACAGAATGAACAGTCTTCCCTAGGTCTACCTGACCATGGCTTTGATTGCCTGAAGGATATAATGCCAAGTGACACACGTTTTATTCATTTTGGGTGTACAACCTGATGATCTAGTATTTTTGTATATAGCAAAATGATCGCCATGATAGGCCTAATTAACATCTGCCACCACATAATTTTTGTGATGAGAACTTTGATTACTCTTAGCAACTTTCAAATACACAATACAGTATTTCTTTTATAACTGAATGTTTCTACCCTTTCACTTCCTTTGTCCATCTCGCCCACCAGGGGGGCAACCACCAGTCTGCTCTCTGCAGGTTTTATCCCACATATCAGTATGACCACATGGTATTTGTCTCTCTCTGCATTATTTCACTTAACACAGCGCTCTCAAGGCACAACCATATTATTTGAAGCAGCAAGATTTTTCCTTCTTTCTCTCTTTTTTTCTCTTTCCTTCTTTTCTTTTTTTGTAGAAAGTTTTTATAAGAGTTTGAGCCAAACTGATGACATATGCTGGGAAGCAAGATCTCAATGCTCCCAAGATTCCCTTATTTCTTAAGGCTGAATAATATTGCACTGTGTGTGTGTCTGCAGGGTGTCTGAAGGCGTCTGCAGAGAGACACACACACATTTTCTTATCCACTCATTCATCGATGGAACCGTAGGCTGTTTGGATTATCTTGGCTACTGTAAATAATACCACACTGAACATGTGGGTGCATATTATCAAGTTAAAGTAGAGAAATAAATTTTTTTTTTTGAAATTTCAGCAAATCCCTTTATGAATACTCTAAGCACTTCACTGTGTCACTTGTCCTGGGCAAGGATGTGATTCCCAGGTGAGTGCTGAGATTGCATCTGGGGTTGGGGTAGCTGAAAAGACTGAGCACTGAGCCTCCATTTGATTGTTAACAGGTTAAGTGTCACTAACTTGGAAGATCTGAAGAAGAGAATCTTGCGAGTGATTGCTCACTGTAACAAGCCCAAGGTAACTAGTGCCCTGCCAGACGGCCTGCGGGAGGCTGTTCCCAGGTTGACGCTTTATCCACTGCGCCACCACAGGTTAGGCTGTTCTGGCTTCTTTGCCCAAGAGACACTGAATTTAGGCCCACCGATCTCCACACTCCTAAGATCCATGACTTAGAAACAACAAGACAGCTAGACACTTGTCCAAGCTCTGAAGTTGCTGCCACTTACCACTAGCTTACAGGTCCCAGGAGGTCTGTGCGGTGACCATGAGAGCCTGAGTAACAGGAATGCTGCCTTCCTGGGTTTCGCCCTTAGTACAAGATCCTGCTGCACGGGTGCTGGTATGAGCTATTTGGAGGGAACCCGGATGACCTTCCCACAGAGCTGGACGGGGGCAACCACCAAGACCTGACCCAGCCTCTCCTTGGGGAGCTGAGTCTGCTGACACACAGGTCCCCGCCATACAGCTTCTCCAGCGACTCTCCCCTGGAGTCCCCCACCAAGTACCCCCCTCTCTACCCTCCTGGCAGAATCATCCATCTGGAGGAAGAAGGCACTTCCGGGAGGTGAGACGTGGGCGGCAGGGGCCCTGATGTGGCTTGGGCCATTCACCACCAGGAAAAGAAATGTGTGTGGAGTTAAACTCAGAACGATGCTTCACTAAATGACTTTTTTCTTTTTCAGGTTTTCCTGTTATACTGCTCAGTATACTGCAAAGTGGTCACATGAATCAGAATTCAGCAAAATACTCATTGGCCCAAAGATGCTAACAGACCACATGCCGGACATCTTGATGAGAGCCTTGGACAGTGTGGTGTCCGACAGGGCCGTCTGCATTTCCTGTCCTGCCCCACGAGGCTCTAATGTGGATGTGGTGTAACCAAAGCCCCTGGAAACTTCCACGGTGGACTTGGACTTGCACCATTGTTCTTAAAGTGACTCGACAGCCGAGTGAATCCCACGATGCCAGTGCGCCGATGGGGACTGGATAGGCACTGACCTGGACAGTGGTCTGGATGACTGAACGATCCGAGAACTAATCTCCATCACAATATTAGAGCACCAGGAGTCAGGAGAGCAGAGGTGACGGGACTGAGACCGAGCGTGGGCAAGGCCTCACAGAAACCTTTCCCCGTGACTCCTCGGCGCCCGAGAACAGCCTGCCAGGTTTAAGGCCCTCATGGGTCTGTAGACTCCTACCCCTCGTGCCACTTCTCACTAGCAGGGTCTTGGTTTGTCTCTGTTCATAGTTCCTGTAGCACACTGGATCTTCCTGGCTACGAAACCCCAGTCCTCAGCAGGGGGTGGCTCCCGTTGGCGCTGAGGGTCAGCCCTGAACTGCAACTGGGAATCAAGACAAAAGCAGGTCAGGAAAGTGAGGAGACGCGCCTGCCCTTCGGGCTGCAGCCGGTCCTTATTTACAAGGCCCACTTGTCTCAGTACTCGGTGATGCGCAGTCCTCCTGCTCTCGGAGCTGGCCGGTGGGTTCAGAGGGCGTTACAAAATAAAGCATTTACATGTGTCAGTGGTGTCTGTACGGGGATGGGCTCTTCTACTGGATGCTTCCAGCCAGGAAGGTCTCGAGTACAGGGTGCTTTTACAGCGACCATCTTTTAAGTAGATTTTTTTCTGTACATTGCAAACAAAAACGTCCTAAGTGTCCTTGGCCATGTGGTTGCAGAGTGAAGGCTGCATTCAGCCCCCCAAAGCCCAGGAATGATGATCAAGAGATTTCCTTAAAGAGCATGAGCCCATGAGGACGAGGAAGAGCTGGGACAGTGAAACGGCTCAAGGTAAACAGAAGAGCTGCTGTGCTGCCGGGCCCCCCTGCACTGGGCAGGGGAGGGCACAGGGAGACTGGCCGAGGCGAGGGTCACCCAAGAGCCGGAAGAAACCTGGCCCTCGGTTCCCCCGGGGGGGTGGGGGGGGGCTGGACACCAGCGCAGGGCAGGGCATCCTCACCTCTTCCCACTTGGCTCCTTGAACCTTCAAGGGAAAAAAATCAGCAGGGAAATGTGACCTCTAGTGCCGCCTCCCTGCGGGCCCCCCCAGGTAGCAGAGCCAGACCACCTGGAAGGCGAGGTCAGCGGTTCAAAACCCTGGGCTTGCCTGGTCCAGGCACATAGGGGAGCCGACTGCCTCCTGCTCCTCCCCCCTTCTCCCTCCCTCTCCTAAGGACAAAACAAAAACTTCGCTAGAAATGCCACAGTAATGCCCAACTGCTACAGGTTGTCTATAATTCCTGTACGTTTGAGGCACACTTTCACCAACACTGCCCTGCTGCGACTCAGCTCTGTGCTGTTTTCAGACTTCTGATGTTCTCGGCCTTGAAGCACAAGCCAAGGACTGCCAAACACTTGAGGGACAAGGGACCAAGAGAAACAGGTGTGGGAGAAGTCTCAAACTACCCAGCTACAAATGGGAACAGCAGAAAGAGCTGCACCCACAGAACTGATCTACAAGGCTGGAAGATGGCAAAAAAAAAAAAAACCCTGAAAGTTAGAAAAGCATGAGACGCTGCCATCAGCAGAAACGGACGCGAGTATGGGAGCCGTGCGTCTCCAGGTGCAAGGCTCGGAGCACAGGGTGGACCCGCCCGGGCCGCGCAAGAGAGGGGCGAGCCCTCGGACTGGGACTCAGGGCCCCACACAATGGCAATGGCCAGGGAGACAGTGGGAGGACGGCCTCCAGACCCTAAAGGAAATGTATTCCAACCGGGAATTGTGGAGCCAGCCAAGTGTATCAGGTGGAATGAGATTGTCACAGCTGTAAGGGCTCAAAATCAGAATTCCTACTTTTCAGGAACCTCTGGGAGAAGCTGTTCATTGACATGAGTCAGTAATGAAAAAACAGGAAGTGGAGCCTGACCAGTGGTGGCGCAGTGGATGGAGCGTCGACCTGGGATGCTTAGGTCCCAAGTTCAAAACCCTAAGATTGCCACCTTGAGCATGGAGTTATCAACATGATCCCGTGGTTGCTGGCTTGAGCCCAAAGGTTGCTGGTTTGGCTGGAGTCCCCCAGTCAAAGCACGTATGAGAAGCAATCTTTGAGCAACTGAAGTCACGCAACTATGAGTTGATGCTGCTTCTCATCTCTCTCCCTATCTTCTCTCTTACGCAAAAAAAAAAAAAAAAGTAGGGTACAGGCAATAAAAGACCCAACACATCAGAGAAATACGGCGCTCAGAGGATCCTGAGACTTTAGGAAAATAAGGTCTATTACTGCTCGGCTGAGAATACTCATATAGTAACACACACTCAAGAGCACCAACGATAAGCACACTGAGGGCGTGGGCCCCGAGAGCCTCCAGGTGGGTGGCCCTGGGAGAGGGCAGGAGACCCGCAGCCATTCGCCATTCTTGCCCCACGCAGGTTAAGTTCTATATAGCTACTTTTATAATAAGCCATTGATCTAGTAAATTAAAAAAAAGTGTATGATTTAAACATGTGGAGATAAGCATCAAAAATTAGAATTCAAAAGTAGTTGCTTCTGGGAGGGTGTAAGAGTGGAAGACTGCTATTTCTGTAGCAGACCTTTAGAACTATTAGGTCTTTAAACAGCACGTTTATCTTTGGTGAAAAGAGACTCAATCTTCAAAGCAATAAAAAAATTGTATTTATGAGCCTGACTATTTAAATAAAACCTAATACCCAGGGGGGGAAAAAAATTGTATTTAGTAAATATGGATTCTAGTATGAACTATTTACAGCACAATTTCAGGCTCCAGAAAGGACAGGACAGTAAAAGCCATAAGGCTGGCTTCCGCCCTGCCAAGATGCTAACTCAGGTACCAGCATCTCCTTTTCAGCCCCGAGCTCTGGCCCGAGATACATGTGTAATGTGCGTAAACACACACATGCCCCACGGCGGACACACAGGATCTCACCAACACTCCACAGGTCCCAAACCAAACACCCACCCCACCCCCGTTTGCTGATGGATCCACGTCCTCTCCTGGAGTGACCACTCCCTGTCCCCCAGCAAGGAAACATGCACTGAAAATGAATATCGACAGCACAGGACTTTAAAGAGAGGCGAATGAACACATAAACCAGAAGGCTTTCCCCAAGCTCTCAAGAATTCAAGTATTGACAGTAATATGATTCAAGGATTTATTAAGTCATACATGCAAAACATACTGCTAATTGCATTAGCAAAAGATCAATGTAAAAACACTCCACAATTCTGCAACTGTCAATTTAAAAAATGTTGTTCTAGTGGTTGAAAGGTCCGACCTTGTATTCTTGCCAGTGGGTGAGCTGTACAAACTTTGTCATTAGCACGAGCACAGGGTTTGCAGAGCCTCACACACACCCAGAGGAAGATGGCTAGACAACGGGCGTGTCCACGCAGGTGAGGCAGAGGGCCAGCATTAGTCAGGGACAGTGCTGGGGTCTGGCAAGATGGTGATGTTAAGAAAGTTCATAGTTTAAGAATATCTAAAATATTTTAAAAACCGTAACGGTGCAACACGTGATTTTTACATCTAGTTACTAGAAAACTAAGGAAGCACTTATTAGCTTTGAATAAAGGAACATGAAAACAGGAATGCACTTTTACTAATCTACAAAAAAAACTTCTAACGCATTATCAAGAAAGATTCTATAATACAAGGAGGCATATTGCTCGCTGAAAAGGGGTTCTATAAGAAAAGCACTAAGTTAGCAACTATGGGAATGGCCAGTTCAGTGATGAATTAATTAAATGCCCAATTGCAGGAAGAACTGCAGGTTTAAGAAAAAGGAAAGCGTCGGAGAACACTTACTAATACCGACTTTCTTCACCATCTACCGCACTGGACAGAAATTAACCCTCTTAAAATTTTACCCGTGACATTTTTATTCAGTTTAATTATTATGTGTACAATGTAGTGTAAATTAATCTCGATTTCATATTTTGTCAAAATACTGTCTTCACCCTTTAATCACATCAGGTACTCCACACGCTCCACCCAGTGCGCCCAGCTAGAGCAGAGTACTTCAGAGGGGACATGCGAGCAAGGGTTCTGTTCAAAATCTCAGCAAAAGCTAGTGCACTAATTCTTCTTATAAATCTCACTACGAAATCGGAAAGACCCATCCAGAGCTGAGTCGTTGCACTCACTGCGCTATGCTACGAGCACAAATGTCAGGCAATGAGCACGGGCTGATAAGTCATCAATGCACTGAATGGCAACATTTCAGAGGCGGCTGAGCTGCTTGCATGTGGAACTCGTTAGAAAGTGCCTTCCCTACTCCAGAGTACAGTGTCTCAGACATGAAGGTCTTCAAACAGCTTAGTGCGTAGTGTTCTTAGCACAACAATGCAACTTAGCTCATAAGGTATTTTGGCAACTCTTAATCTGAACAAGAGGGGTTTTTGAAAAATAAGGCTTTAAGAAAGCTTGTCATTTTAGGGCTAAATTTTAATAGAATGTGAAAGTTTGAACTCTTACACTTATTTGTTTAAACAAAACCTAAAAATTACTAAGTGGTTCAAAATGGTTTTATGGAAAAACTAATCTGTAACAAAAACTTGGCATTGAGTGCGAAGGCTCCATTGTTTTTGAGCAAAGCGTACAAAGGGTTCCTGGGGGACAGGGCAGCGGGGAGAGGGGCCCAGACATTTACAACAGGAGGCATTTTCTCTTCCTCTTCTTGACAGGAGGTGGGCAGAGAACGGCTCGAATAGCTTCATCAAACACTGTCTTGAGCCCTCGCTGCGTGAGAGCCGAGCACTCCAGGTATTTGACAGCACCTGTCGAGAAACAAAGCTCTTATAGCCACATGGCCCTGTTTCTGATCAGAGCCAGGGCAAAGCCCCCGGGTTTGTCACCACCTGCCGGCAGGCAGGGCCCAGCAGAGCAGCCCCCCAGCCCGCGGCCTCCTCCTGAACTGGACCCCACACAGGCCTTAGCCAGTTCCCCAAAAGTCAGTCAGACCCTGAGCTGGAGGAATACAACCCCCACTTCCCAGACTGGCTCCTGTCTCCCCAGGAAACGAAAAGCGTGCAAAGCAAGCGTGCAGTATGCAGTTCATACCAATCTCCTTGGCCATGGCTAAGCCCTGCGGGTAGGTGATGGGGGTCAGCTTCTTCTCCTTCAGTTTCTCAATTGTGTCTTTGTCATCCCTAAGATCAAGCTTGGTCCCCACGAGGATGATGGGGGTGTTGGGACAGTGGTGCCGCACTTCCGGGTACCACTAGATGTGGAGAAAGGGAGACGGTTACAGCACTCTGCTTTATGGGCTTCCTTCCCTAAGCTGTGTCCAGGCGCCAAAATGTCAGCCAGACCCCGGTCACTGTGTGCCTTGTCCCTACAGAGCCTTCATGCAGGAAACTAAACCTGTTCTCCAGCCTTGCTCACATTCCGTTCACACCTTCAAGGACAAGGACACGGGACTGCGTGAACCGTGGGACGGAGCGCTACAGGGGGGCCTGGACCACAGAAGTACTTACAGGTTAGCGAGCCAGGACTCCCAAGGTTAACAACCCTGCAGGGCAGGGGCTACATGTCAGTGAGAGAGGGAGGGAAGGAGAAGGGATCGTTCCTCCCCAAAAAGTTCTTGGTAAAACAAGTCAAATTCTTAGGTCATCTCAGAAACACTCCCTACACACTCAAGGATGAGGATAAACTAGGTGGACCAAGGTCTCAGCTCCACTGCCCTCACCCCACTGACCACACTGAGAAGAGGGCAGCCCACAAGCATCATTTTCACTAAGGCAGTGAGAGATGCAGCAGGAGAAAGTAAAGCTGAGGAACACAGCACTCGGAATCAGCCTGAAACCTTAGGGTGCTATACACTGAGGTTGTATACTTCGAAAACTGATTACCTACCTCAGAATCACTGAAACCAATTTAAATCACTGAAAGTTTAAAGCAGTAAATGGTCTTTTATTTCTTAATGTTTCTTCCTAACAGTGACATTATCTAAGAAAATACTTTTTCTAAAAAACACCCACTCACCTTTGCACGAACATTTTCGAATGACGCAGGACTCACAAGAGAAAAGCAAATTAAGAACACATCCTGTGAGAAGGAAACACAGGGGAGCATTTAGAAGACAGTCTTGCAACGGCGAGTGCTCTGCTGTCTGCGTGCTGCTGGGGTGAGGCATGGGCGGCAGGGACAGTGCACCAGCAGCCCGGTAACAGCCGCTCCCTGGGCACGCCCCTAGGCTGTCAGGCGGCCCCCAAACCAGAACCAGCCCATGAAGCAGCTGGTTCCTGTGAGGAGGGGAGGGAGCTGTGGGGGCCTCACATCAGACCCTTGGGAGGCCTCTTCCCACCACTCCCAATTCCCACTGGGACCCAAAGGACACAGGGGACAAAATCAAGTGTCAGATGTTTCTGTGAAACCTGGTCTGTTTCTCAAAACATTATCTGTAAATTATGTGCTCTTCGTGAAGCTCCTTATCTACTTGTTAAGTGTAAACACTAGATGATCCTAGGCTCTAATCAAGCTGCTTCTTTAAGAACTGCCAACAAGGCCCTGGCTGGCTGGCTCAGTGGTAGAGCGTCGGCCCAGCATGAGGAAGTCCTGGGTTCAGTTCCTGGTCAGGGCACACAGGAGAAGCGCCCATCTGCTTCTCCACCCTTCCCCCTCTCCTTCTCTGTCTCTCTCTTCCCCTCCCGCAGCCAAGGCTCCATTGGAGCAAAGTTGTCCCGGGCACTGAGGATGGCTCCATGGCCTCCACCTCAGGTGCTAGAATGGCTCTGGTTGCAATGGAGCAACACCCCAGATGGGCAGAGCATCGCCCCCTGGTGGGCATGCCGGGTGGATCCCGGTTGAGCTCATGTGGAAGTCTGTCTGTCTGCATTCCTGCTTCTAACTCCAGAAAAATACAAAAAAAAAGAGAGAGAGAAAAGAAAAGATAAAAGAACTGCCGACAGTCCCGCCTGGCCCAGAGCAGTCCCAGCACTTGCTAGCTGGGCACGTCCCCATGAGGGAGGCTGGTCTAGCGTGAGTGATGTTTCTTCATGCTGTCAGAGCTCCGACACCCACGCGCAGCCCCTGAAAAACCTGTGAAAAACCTGTACCGGGCAGGCCTGGCTGAAGTAGGTTCAAAGTAAAGTAAGCGCAGAACACCTGGGAGAATTTTGAGCTAAACGTGAAATATTTGGGTTTTTCTTCCTCTTCTGCTATTGTGTAAAAGGTCTTTTTCCCTAAATTTTAAGATGTCCAGGAGTTTCTAAAATGCTAATTTTAAAAACATTTTCCTAGAAAAAAAGGCAACTGTGCTACTTTGTGAAATGCCCAAGCTAGCTTTCAATCATCCAGCTGGTATCTGGCACCTGAAAGGGAAGAAACCCCACCACACAGCTCTTTAGGAACACCGTTCTCAGTGCCAGCGCATGCACAAGCTTGTCCGAGATCACCTGAGCTGTTACGACAGGATCAAGCAGGTGGGTTAGCTCACCAGCCCGCACAGCCGCCCCCACAAGCCCACGGCACCGGACACCCACAGGAGAAGGCGGCCCGGCAGCTCTGTTAGTCCTGCCTGGCTGAGCACGGGCACAGGGGGCTTCCTGGGGGAGCCCCCGCGTCTCCCTCCCCACCAGCCTGGGGAGGGGCCACTCACAAAAGCCCCTCCCCTCCACTCGTAGGGAGGGAAGACAGCAGTTCCCAAACCACTTTCATTCAAGCCAGGAGATAAACTATTACACTCTAGTAAAAGCAGGGCTCGTCAAGCAAAACCCCAGCCTTGAGTGCATTCAATACAAAACACTCAAGGCACAGGAGGAGGCCGAGTAGGAAATCCTAGGAAACTGAGTGAAACGAGAGGACAGACAGAGCTGAAACTGAAGTGGACTGAAAGGTTTACATACGGCCACCGGCTTGTCTCTGCCCCTGGAAGGTATATCCTTACCATACGTGTCTGCAACCTAGTGATGCATGAGAACCTGGTTTCAGTTTAGTAAAATAAAATTCATACAGCCCATTATTCACTCATTAACAGAAGTTTGTCTCCGCCTTCCCAAGATTTAGATCTAAAAGCAGATGATGATCCAACAGGTATATGAAGCCAAAGCGACCCGAACACTGTTAACCCCCCTGGGAAGGGGCGCGAGGGTGGGCAGACAGAGGTCAGGTGAACATGGGGGGACGGGGTGCCTCCCCCATGTGGCACCCGGAGGGCTCCTTTCCCAGCACAACTAACAGGCCTAGGAAACTTACGCTCAGTAAGGAAGTGTCAAATGAGGGTCCTTCCTGCCACTGGCATCTGTCAGCAACAGGCTTGCCTTTCGAAGGTGTCTGCCCCGGGTGTCAGACACAAGCCCCGCTGAGGCCACAGCCCCCACAGGCACCCGTCTGGGACACAGGCCCCTCGAGGCCAGGGCTGAGCTGTAAGCAGGACAGTGTCCCCCCCTCCGCCGGGCTCCTCCCCAGTGGCTGGAGGCATAGCTGCTAGACTGAGTCCTCTGGTCCCTCACTCCTTGCAGATCTGAGTGAGGCTGCCCAGAAGTGACAGCATCCAAGTGTCTGTCCCAATAACAATGGAGACTTGCTCTTCCAGTAACACGGAGCCCTGGATTCTTTTAAGAGACAGGTGGATGGGAATTAATTCCATCCCATTCAAGCTTCTCTGACTTACAATTTGAAGAAACCATTAAAGTTTCTGTAAATATTCTGGTTTAATCTGTGGACTGTTTTAAAGATTTGTCCTTCCAACCCTTGACATGATGCCAAATCTTCACTGTAATTCAGGGACTCCAGAGGATTCTGCAGTTTCAAGATATTCTTTCCCAGGTTTATTTTTACTATTTAGTTGAGAGGAGGGGAGGCAGAGACAGACTCCCACATGCGCCCGACCGGGATCCACCCGGCATGCCCACCAGGGGGCGATGCTCTGCCCATCTGGGCTGTTGCTCCATTGCAACCGAGCCATTCTAGCACCTGAGGCGGAGGCCATGGAGGGGTAGAGAGAGATAGCATGCAAATGAGAGAGAAGGGGGGGGGGGAGTGGAGAAGCAGAAGGTCGCTTCTCCTGTGTGCCCTGACTGAAGCCCTGACCGGGAATCGAACCCAGGACACATCCACACACCGGGCCAACGCTTTACTGCTGAGCCAACCAGCCAGGGCCTCCCGGTATTAAACACATCTTTCTAACAAATCAAATGCTTCCCATCCTGTGTTACCGTTGCACCAGCTGTCTGCTCCTTCCCCTGCCTCATTCTGCTTTTAAGGAATCACTTCTCATGCTTTTAATACTAATGTTCTAGAGTCAGCTGCTCAGACCATTGCTTTCTGTCCTGATGCCTCAGGGTTCACACTACTCATCCTGGCTGGGGTCCGTCCTCAGCACAGGCGCGTGTGGTGTAGCCACTCTCTCCCTTCCTCACAGGTCAGTGGGGTGCTCTAGAGCCTCCTTATCCCACCTGAGCGTTCTTGGGTCACAGGCCACCTTTCCTCTGGACTTGAGTGTTCCGGGCAGGACATCCTGACTACACCGACTCCCTGCAGGCCTTCAATGGCTTTAATCCTCCTGTACTGTAAATCCTGTCCTTACTGATCAACAGCTGTTCCTCCTGCTGCCTCCCTCCCATCAGCGGTACAATTTACAAAAACCTAAGTCTGCTCTGAGCAGAATGAGAAGTGGGCAGAACTCGGAGTGGCTGAAATCTCACTGCTCCAAAAGCACTATCCTTTCTTTCACTTTATTCTCTCCAAACGTTTTCCACCTGGTCTGTACTTTCAGGCTTGGAATACTTTTTAATACAGGCATTCTATGTACAAGAAAAAGACCCAGGCACACAAACACAGCAGAGAAAAGGAGCCCTGGCACTTGGGAGCTGGCCCGGCGCCCACAGCTCCGCCACAGTGTGTGTGGGGTAGAGCCATGTCCCACGACACCAACATCACACAGGTCACTGTGACCAGGCTGGGTCTAAGCACAAACAACTATAAGGTCACTGCAAACTACACAACACCAAATAGCTCCCGCTCACAGCCGAAGAGAGGAACCACTTCTGTGCCAAGCACAGCGTTAGCCTCATCTCATCCCCACCTTCTAAAGAAGTTACTAAACCACCCTACCACGACCTGCTCCTGCCAGTGTCTGAGCCAGAGCAAACCTCCACTTCCCTGAGCCCGTGGGCAGAGTAACAGCCCCCACTGTGCTCAATCACAGGTGTGGCCCTAGTGACCTCTGGCCAGAGGACACTAATGCAGGCAACCTAGCAAAGCTCAAAGCCTTCTGAAAATCAAAACAGCCATGCTAAACACTGGTTTCCTTTGTATCTGACGGTGCAGTAACCACGCTCAGCATTTAAAGACCCTTCTCAAGTCAGCACACCCACAGAAAGTGACACGGCCATGACACAACAGGGTCCTAGCTGACCCCAACGAAGAGGCCAGCCGGGTTCCACACACCAACCACAGCAACGCGGGTCTCAGAACAAGCACCAGGCTCAGCTTTGGTGACTAGCAAGTCCCAGCTGTTCCCACTCACACCACTGAAGGCTGGGACAGGCAGGCAAATACGCGTGAGCGGATGCCACGCGAGATGTCGGGCTTGAGCGCGTGCCAACCACCTCAATTCTGAACATACCAGCTGAAGACCAACACGCAGAACTTAGAAAATAGGTATTTCTTAGAACCTACAAGATATTTTTAAAGGAAATGTAAAAGTAATCTATTGAAGGCTAGAAAAGCCCTAAGGATTGCTTAATTTAGAAAAATGAAAGCTTGAAGGACAATTTATACTGAAAATGATCACTACTTGCTCATCACCTTTTGGAACATGCAGTAGAAAATAATGGTTTAACAAACTGAACTTAGCTACACAGAGCTACCCACTGGAGAAGGATGCCAGCAGTGAGTGACCACAGGAAGCGAACAACTCTTTTCAGGATGCTGTAGATAAGACTCTTCCACTGGCCCTTCCGGAGTGGATGTGAGCAGTCATGGATGAGCCACAGGACTAGGCGTGCGGATCAAAGAACCAACAATGGAGACCATGTTCCATCGGTACACAGTCTAGAGTTGCCGCCCCTTTGCCAGAAACCAGGGGCCAGCCTGTAAGTCCCAGGGCCCGCTCCTCCCAGTAGGATAGTGCGGCTCACAGGAAGGAGGCCTTCCCAGCAGGGCCCTGGCCCCGCGCCTGCCCTCAGCGCCAAGATGACGGCTTCTCCATCCCGGAGGAGTCCAGGCAGGCACGTCTCTCACTGCTAAATGGGCGCTCTCCCTCTTTGCCCCTAAGCAGCCCACACACGCTCTCCCAGCACGTGGTACAGTGTATTACACGGTACCTGTGACCTACTTGAGGATAAGAATCACATCCCACTCCTTCTGGCTGTTCAGGTATTTGATGTGAAAACAGCCTTTCCCCCCAGACAGGATGCAACATAAGTTTAGGACCCAGCCCTTGGAAGGACAGCACCCTCTGGGATTTGACTTCAGGCCTCACCACTTGTCAGTTACCATCTATGTGTTCTTTAGCACACAAAGCGAGAATCTTGCTAAATCGCCTCTGACATACTATGAGTGTTGCCCAGAGGAAAAGGCCACGCCCAATCCCGAGTCTCAAAGGTGCTGAGTGACTCCCCACCCTTCCAGATATATCCAGTGGGTTAGGAGACTCCCCCTCAATATGTCTGCAAATCCATATAAAAGCTGGAATTATTAAGCACCCACCAGTATAGAATAGATTCTCAAACATGAAGAATTCAAACCATTTGATGATTTGGCTGGTTTTTAATACTTCATTTTTAGCTGGAGATCAATAGATCACATGACTCAAACGCCCCATTTTAGAATGCTGTTCCGTTACTGGGCCCCAGCTAAAGAACAATCAGCAAAAACCCACACCTGTAAGGAGGTGCAGTCAGCTCTCCTCTAGCAGGAAACTCGTCAAGGACAACGGCTGTTGCATGGAAAAGGCTGTGCTCAAAGGCTTAAAACTATCATTACTAAGCAGGGACTTCATTAAAAAACCCACAAGATTTGGGTGGACAGGAATGAATTAGTTCTTTCCACCCACACTATCCACCAATAAAAAGTGATGGTTAAATAAATCACAGGAGCCAAGCCGGCCTTCTCCAGGTGTCTTCCTGACCCTGACCATCACCCTCGTGGTCCCCCCGGCTTGCTGGGAGAACAATGTACGATTTACAAGAATTTGGTTTCAACCCTGAACTGAGGTCTTCAGAACAACGTGTCTACCCAAGAAGAGCAGGAATCCTGAGGGCAGCCACCCCGGGCATCTGCGCCGTGCCTGGGCCATCCCACAGACTTACTTATGGTAGTAACTCACTGACCCCTACGAGGAAAGAGGTCACGACCACAATGAAGAAAGCTGCCCACGGCCACACAGCTAGTAAGAGAGCTGGATTGGAACCCCAGGAATTAGCTCAACTGTCTCTCTACTGTGTGTGCCACTTAGTCACTAAGCCTCCAAAATTGTTTTACGATGCAAACCACCTTGAAATTAGCTGCTGTCAAAGTTGGTCTGCAAACAAAACAGTACATATTTCATATGCTTGTCCTAGAACAACAGAGTATTCAACAACCGGCAATGCTCAAAAAAATAAACACAAACAAAACTTGGGTCTACATCCAGTGGGCTCTGCACTTCACTAATGAACTATTTGCTGTTACTAAATATACCCAAAAAATGGTAACAGAAGCAAATTCATTATGGTGTGCAATAATTAGCATTCAGGAAGTGTACATCCTAAAGAGCACATTAAAAAGCAGGAGAGCTCCTTACTGTCTGAGGGTAGGAGAGGGGGCGCAGCCTGTCGTAATCTTCTTGGCCAGCAGTATCCCATAAGCCCAGATTCACTGGTTTTCCATCTACCATAACATTGGCAGAATAGTTGTCAAAGCTGTAAAACACGGAGGAAGACGGTTAGACTCTTGCCTTGGAGCACAGAGGCCCAAGTCCAGGCCCCAAGCCGCTGTCCCAGCCGGGCCCCAGGGGAGGTGGTACCGAGAAGGCTGGGAGTGGCCTGGAGGCCAGCAGCCAGCGGATGCCCTCCTTGCAGACACGGGGGGCCGCCCGTGAGCTAGGTGGAGGGAAAACGGGGTGCAGTATGATGGAAACAATCACAACAGGAGAAAAGTGCCTGAGAAACAAAGCAAAGCTACGCAATTTAACTGAAACAGATGCTGCCAGCAGTGAAAAGGCTTTCCTTTTAAATAAGAACATTAAAGTTTTTCTCCCCAGGAAGAAATAAAGTGTGAGCCTGGTCCCTCTTTCAAATCCCACTTGTTTTTCAGACGACTGACTCGCTTTCAGCGGGACCGTGTGTGGCTGGAGCTGTGCTTCCAGACCCACCTGGGCGGCTCGGGCTGAGTCAGGTCTGCTCACCCACACCTGCAACCAGAGTGCAGAGGTCCTGAGAGCAATCGTGTACCACCGTCAACGTGAGTACCAGATTGCATGTATTTAAATAACTTTGAAGTTGCTACACAAAAATCAGTCAATCATAAGAGGTCGCCGAGAAAAACCTACACGCTAAATGGGCAAAAATAAGGTTGACAAAAAAATTACTATGAGGTTCATTAAAGAAAATCTGGTATTGCAATTCAAACCAGAACAGGTACCAAACAAAACACAGCAATGCTCAGAATTTACTTTTACATACTTTGAAGACTAAAACTTAGATCTTACTATACCGGGACAGCAAAGTCAAAGTATGAGGCAGGTGCTACTGCAATTTCTAGAAGTTAGTGACCCAGCTGTAGTGATTCTGCCACAGGAGAAAAGGACAGGTTAGTCACTAAATGGAGACTATTCCCCCCCACCCCCCGTTTGGGAAAAATAACCAGGTGCCTGTATCATACCGAAAGATACATTCTAAATGAATTAAAGATGAAACTTAGCCACAAAAACCCTAGAAAAATTACCAGTTATTTTTGCATCACTCAAGTAGAAATGGTCTTCCTCGGTAAGACATAAAACTCAGGGAAACGGGAGAGGGCAGTCACGTTAAAATGCTCCACTTGTTCAGGGCAGAAGACACCACAACGAAGTTCAAAGACAAACAAGACAGGAAGCAACACTTCTTATACAGAAAAGTTTCGTCAGTAAGAAAAGAATTTCAGTAGAAAAATAAGCAAACAAACTTCAACAGGCAATTCACAACATTATAAATGGACAGTAAGCATTAATATCAAAAGATATTAACCTCAGTAATGATCAGAAATGCAAATGAGGTAACTTTTTCAACTCATGTGGACCACAACATGTATGACGGGTCTGTTTCCACCATGGATAACCTATCACATGTGTACAAACACACATGCAACGATGTTTAAAAAAAGGAGAGGGGACCTAAACGACCAGTTTTAGATCAGCTGCAGGAGTTAGCTCTGCCTGCATGTGTAGACAAGGACAGTCCTCACCATAAATGATGAGCAGTAAGACCCCACTTACGTGAAGATAAGCACTAGACACGTCAGGGAGCAGCTCCCTGTGAGTGTGAGGCTTGAGGAGGTGGTGCTGGCGCATGGGGGCTGTGAGGACAGAGCCCACCGTGGCCACAGGGCAGCGCTGAGGCTGGGCTGCCGAGATGGGGCTCCTGAGTAACCCCACCATCAGAAAAGCACTGCTGTACCTCCACCCACTTCTGCTGCCAAGAGGGAGCAGGCAGCTGCGAGCCAATCCATACACTCCCCCAAACACACCCTGGGTTAAACTCCAAAGCCCGTAACTCCACAGTGACATGTAACCAGCGGGCTCCTCGCCAGCAGAGGCCAATAAAAACCTAATGGCGTGGTTCATGTCCCAGTTCCTTGTTCGCTCAGAGCCCAGAGAGCCAATTTATCTCAAACTTACACTGCCCAGCCTCTACACTTCAACAGTGTAAGTTTCTTTTGTTTCCAAAGTGTCTAAAAATCAATTAGGGGAGCTGTGTGCTTCATCACTGCGTGGGAACTTGACATGACGTAAGTGTTTTTAAGAGCCCAGCACTTGGACCTCGGTGAATGTCTGCGAGGTAAGCATGCCCGTGCACAGAAGGGTTGAGGGTGACTCTACGGCACAACATAGGGCGAAGGTGCGCAGCACCAGCAGGGGAGCCGGCTCCCAGCGCAGCTCGGGCACTTACACGGTGGGGATGTACTCTCCGGGGAACGCGTTGGTTGTGTAGCTGATCAGCAGGCACGTCTTCCCTACAGCCCTGAGGAGAGGCAGGAAAAGGTGTGAGTTGTTCAGTTAGCATGAATGCAATCCTAGTTTTCCTTATTCTGTTAAAATAATTTACAGAAAAGTCAGGAAGTATACACCAAGTACTTAGCATTAAAGAGAAGCATTTCTATAACCTCTTATTTAACATTAAATACATATTTTTATCCTGAAATTCAAAGTAAACAAACTAGAATTTTTCAGAAAGGCAGAGTGAGGAGCCTTCATATTCTGTTTAGCTATGTGTATTAGCACTCCTAGTCAAGAAATAGCTATTAAGCCTGACCAGGCGGTTGCACAGTGGATGGAGCATCGGCCTAGGAGGCTGAGGACCCAGGTTCAAAACCCCGAGGTCACTGGCTTGAGCATTGAATCACAGATGTGACCCCATAGGTTGCTGGCTTGGCTGGAGCCCCCTGGTCAAGGCACATGTGAGAAAGCAATCAATGAACAACTAAAGTGCCACTATTATGAGTTGATGCTTCTCATCTCCCCCGCCCCCTCTGTCTTATGCTTAAAAAAAAAAAAAAAAAAAAAGCTATTAAATAAGCATAAGATTCAAGAGGAACAATATATATATTCACAAATTTATTGTATTGATTTTAGAGAAGGAGGAAAGGTGAGAAATATAGGAACATCAATCTGCTCCTGTATGTGCCCTGACTGGGGATCAAACTGGCAACCTCTGTGCTTTGGGACGATGCTCTAACCAACTGACTTACCCGGCCAGGGCAATATATTATATATATTATTTAGACAATTAAATTTAGCAGGGTGACACTGGTCAACCAGAGCACACAGACTTAGAGGAAACATCTCCACATCCTTTGGACAGTCGATTATGCTGTATACCCGTCACCCTACAATATTTTTAAATGGAAAATATTTTTGTGACCATCTACAGAAGTCTTTCAACCAAAAATCTTCACTTTTGTCCTGACAATAATACTGCCATGCAAACACAGCTTACTTCTGCAGCTCCCACTTTGTTGCTTCTGAGTGACAGCTCAAATTTCACCACCTTCCTGAGCCATCCCTCTGACAATCAGTAATGACTGTTCTCTTAACAGACTTGCTTAGTCATAACCACCACACAGAACTGTTCTCACTTTAACTCATCTGTCTTCACTTACCACCTCCGCCCGCCATCCTCACATCACCACAAGCTTTTAGAGCGGCTAACACAATATAATCCAGACATATTAATTAACACTCAGGGATGCTGGAGTCAACTTCCCAAGCAGCTGCGAGGAGGAGGAAGTAAGAGAACCACACAGAACAACTGCAGAGACAGGAGGGCCTCCTGCACAGACGGTACCGTGTACCATCAGGCAGGGGTCTGCATGGGGCTGGAAGTCTTCCAACCACCTCAAAAATATTCTTGCTCTGGCTGGTTGGCTCAGTGGTAGAGCACTGGCCCAGCATCTGGATGTCCCAGGTTCAACTCCCAGTCAGGGCACACGGGAGAAGCACCCATCTGCTTCTCTAGGACCCCTCTCATTTTTCTCCTCCTACCCCTTTCCTGCAGCCACGGCTCCACTCGAGCAAGCTGGCCCCAGGCGCCGAGGACGGCTCCGTGTCCTCTGCCTCAGGCGCTAATAGCTCAGTTGCTGAGCAACGGAGCAACGCCCCAGATGGGGAGGCACCGCCCCCTAGTGGGCTTGCTGAGTGGGTCCCGGTCAGGGCACATGTGGGAGTCTGTCTCTCTGCCTCCCCTGCTCTCACTGAATAAAAGAAATTTTTTTTAATTCTTTTTCAAGAAAACATCACCTAAAATTTAAGGTTACTGCACAATTAGCAAAATAAATAAACAAGTAAATAAATAAAACCTCTAAACTTGACAACATTCAGAGGGTGACTGACCTCCTCACCGTTTACCAAAGGCTCTCCTGTCAGCCCGTGTCCCTGCTGTCCTTGGTTTACCAAGGCTCTGAGGACACATGGACTTCAAACTGTAAGACTGTTTGTTGTTCAACGTCAACTAGTCCAAATTAGGTTCACCATAAAGAACTTTCTTACAGTGCTTGTCTGTTAACCCTGCACTTAGTTTAAGGCAAAACCTGTCATCCAGAGCGGACTGCAGGCCCGTCCAGTCTTGCCAATACTTGTTTCACTGTTAACATTAGTAAGGACTTAACAAAAGTTGGAACTCCTCACCATAACGACCTCAGAGTCAATAGTTGTATCATCAGGAGGCTCTCTAAACAGAGATGACTCATTGACCATACATTTTGTTAAAAGCTTAGAATGTCAAAATAAACCTGTAGGAACAGGAGCCTAAGATCTGAAGTCATTACCCTGGATTTGAGACCCACGCAAGCCAACTCTATCCCTTACTGGCTGGAATTTTGGGGTAAGTTTCAACTTCTTTACACCTCCGGTTTTCTCAACTGTAAAACAGATGCATAACTACCGACTCCATCACAAAACCACTGTGAGCATTAATTCATTTTCAATGTATCCCAACAAAGTGTGTGCTGTGCCATGAAGCGTACCAGATACTGTGATAAACCAGGTCTCATGGAATTCATGCAGTTACTTAATTCAAAAATGAAGAAGGGAGCCATGACAGTAAATTATAGATAAGGCATAAAATATAGATATAAATATTATCAAAGATGCTCTCAAAACATACGCAGAGTTCTAGCATAGTTGTGGGGGCAAAGCAGGCTATAGTGCAGGGGTCCCCAAACTTTTTGCACAGGAGACCAGTTCACTGTCCCTCAGACCGCTGGAGGGCCGGACTATAAAAAAACTATGAACAAATTCCTATGCACACTGCACATATCTTATTTTAAAGTAAAAAAACAAAACGGGAACAAATACAATATTTAAAATAAAGAACAAGTCAATTTAAATCAACAAACTGACCAGTATTTCAATGGGAACTATGGGTGTGGATGCATCCTGTGCTCCTCTCACTGACCACCAATGAACGAGGTGCCCCTTCCTGAAGTGCAGTGGGGCTGGATGAATGGCCTCAGGGGGCCGCATGTGGCAGGCCACAGGCCATAGTTTGGGGACCCCTGCTATAGTGCATGCTGAGACTTACGAGGAGGGACACCATAGAAAGGAATATTCTAGACAAAAGCAACAGCATATGGGGATGCTGAGAACTAAAAGAAGCCCAGAATAACTGAAGAACAAAGAAATAAGGAGCAAGTGGCAGAGGAAAATGTGAACAGGTTGTCACCTGTTCTTGCTAAGGACATGGGGCTTGTTCTACTTGGGAAGTCACAGGTTTTTAGTTGCCAAGAACCCATTAGATTTGCATGTTAAGAAGAAGCACAGAGAGAAGACAGAGGAAGATAGCACTGGAGCAGGAAAAGAAGGAAGCAGCAGGGCAGCAGTCTGGGAAACCCCCCTGGTGGTCTGAGCCAACCGGGGCTTCTCCCTGAAACAGGGGCTTTCAGGGAGAAGGGAAGGGGGCTGTCTGAAGAGCTTTGCAGACTTGAGGCACAACACGGCTCAGCCACAGGCTGAATATGCTAGCTGAGGAAAAGAGCAGAGGCTAAGGCCATAAGTGACCCTCTTTTCAAAGTTACACATGTTGTGCAAAAATGTTCAAAGCTTTCGCCACTTAATGTTCAGGATAAACAGCGATAAAGACTTAAGCTGATGTGGCCAAGTTGGTCGAGGCTTCGTCCCAATGCACCAGGGTTGAGGTTTCTATCCCGGGTGGAGGCACATGCAAGAAGCAGCCAATGACTGCATGGACAGGTGGAATGACAAATCGATGTTTCTTTCAAATCAATGGGGGGGGGGAGAATTTAAAGGAAAAATAAAAGGATTCTAACTTTCCTGTTAATAAGCACTTCCTTAAAGATCCTGGCCTAAGTCTCTCCTGTATATACAGGAACGAAACCGTTACTATAAATACAACCATCTGTTGTATTATATTTATATGCTGTAAAACTTCTTTTCCTGAAACTCTGTCTCCAACTGAGGCATTATTTATTTTATTTTTTTTAACAAGGATAGAGAGTCAGAGAGAGGGATAGATAGAGACAGACAGACAGACAGAAACGGAGAGAGGTGAGAAGCATCAATCAGTTTTTCATTGCCGTTGCGACACCTTAGTTGTTCATTGATTGCTTTCTCACATGTGCCTTGACCGCGGGCCTTCAGCAGACCGAGCCACCCCTTGCTGGAGCCAGCGACCTTGGGTTCAAGCCGGCGAGCTTTTTTTTGCTCAAGCCAGATGGGCCCGCGCTCAAGCTGGCGAGCTCGGGGTCTCGAACCTGGGTCTTTCGCATCCCAGTCCGATGCTCTACCCACTGCGCCACCGCCTGGTCAGGCTGAGGCATTATTTTTTAAAAGGTTGAACTGTAAAGTAAATCAAGATAAAGACATAACCTCATTTTGACTAAAATTTTATTACCAATCATTTGCCACAAATAGAATTCTGTAAAAAAAAATTATTAAATTATAAAATTAAAACTTTTTAAATAAGTACATGTCCAACCTTTGATTTAAATATTTACTTGCCTGACCAGTGGTAGTGCAGCGGATAGAGCATCAACCTGGGACGCTGAGGTCCCATGTTTGAAGTCTAAGGTCCCTGGCTTGAGCTCGGGGTCACTGGCTCGGCCTGAGAACCCCCCTACCCCCCTGCCAAGGCACAAATGAGGCAACTGAGAGCTGACTGGCTCCAGGCAAAGCCACAGCTTTCCCCACAGGAAGAATGGAGCCCTATTTGGTCACAGCCTGGACTGAAGCTGCTGCAGAATTTCTGGAAGTTATTATTATTTGCTTTGGAATTTCCAATTTTATATATTTAACTGCTCAGTTCAACCTCTTTTTAATTTCTGAAAGATGCTTAACTCTGGAAAATGAATGTGAGTTTACTGGGAGTTCACATGGCCCCTTTTCTTTACACTTCCAGTGCTTTGGCCTCATCTTGTAGAAATAACCAAGACTGAAGCCAGTAACTTCTGTTCCTATTATCTTCATTTTTCCATGAGAAGAATTTTAAGGAAATGTTTAACTTACAACATTTTGGGTAAATTTCAGTGTTAATTCCTGAAGTATATAAATCAAAACTTTTTTATAAAACAGTCAATAAACCTAGAAGCATCAGCAATTTCTTCACGTTAGAAAGAGTTAAGGGTGGCCCTGGCCGGTTGGCTCAGTTGGTTAGAACACCATCCCGATATACCAATGTTGTGGTTCCATCCCTGGTCAAGGCACACAGATGGGAAGTGACCGATGAATGCACAAGTAGAACAACAAATAAATGCTTCTCTCTCTCTCAAATCAATCAATTTAGCTCTACCAGAGAGCTAGGTTGGTTAGAGCATCATCCCAAAGCATAGAGTATGCCAGTTCGATACCCGGTCAGGGCACATACAGGAACAGATTGATGTTCCTGTCTCTCTCTCCCCCACCCCTCACTAAAATCAATTTTTAAAAAGATCAATCCATTAAAAAGGTTTTTTGAAACACCTTGAATGAAAGCCTTCAGTTTACACTGGGAAATGGAAACAGGGGCTCTAACAGGAAGCCTTCAGTGAGCACATAACTATGCAGGGAACACGTTCAGAAAATTATGAACAGAGTAGTTTCATGCTATAAATATACAAAACCTAAACGGAATTTCTGATGTTCTGCTACTAACAGAGGACATTGCAACCAACTTACAGAAAGCCACCCACTATCACCATTGGAGGCTGCAGAAAATTCAGGTTCTGCCCGGGCTGGAGCATCATCCCAATATACAGAGGTTGTGGGTCTGCCTGATCTGTGGGGGCGCAGTGGATAGAGCATCAACCTGGAACACTGAGGTCACTGGTTCGAAACCCTGGACTTTCCCGGTCAAGGCACATATGGGAGTTGATGCCTCCCGCTCCCCCCCTTCTCTCTCTCCTTTCTAAAATGAATAATAAAATCTTAAAAACAACAACAAAGGTTATGAGTTTGTTGGGGCACATACAAGAACAGACTGATGTTTCTGTCTAAAATAAATAATTTATTTAAGTTCAGATTCTGTGTATCTTCTAGAACACTGAAAGCTGGAGATACTGCCCATAGAGAGTTCAAGTCTGAAGCAGCCTTTAGTACAGACCGCCCTTCGAGAACCCCCCAGGGTTAGTTGATATTTGAGTTAGTTGAAGATGGTGTAAAAAAAATAAAGGCACTTATATGTAACTGCCTGTCACCCTTGGTCTCTTTCAAAATCAAGTTTTCCATTAAACCCTCTTAAAATACTACCTCCACTAATGGGAGGACACCTTATAAAGCAGACGGATCAACATGATTATTACAGAATCTAAGTCATAGGAATACGTGTGTTCACTGGACAATTCTTTCAACTTTTCTAGTTTAAAATGTTTTCCTTTCCTTCTTTTTTTCAGTTAATTGATTTTAGAGAGGGGAGGGGAGAGAGAGAGAAAAAGGAACAACGATCGGTTTCTTTCTGTGCCCTGACCAGGGATCAAATCTGCAACGTCTGCACTTTGGGATAACGCTCTAACCCACCCAGCTATCCCGCCAAGTTTAAAATATTTCATATTAAGATGGGGGGAGGGGGGGCAAAGGGGAAGTAACTGGGATGGAAAGAGCCTTTGCACGGGGCATGGGGAGCACGATGTGGTGTTTAGAGGGTGTTATGCTGAGTGGGACACTTGAATCCATGCTGCCACAATAAATTAAAAATAAAAATAAAAGAAATTAAAAATAAAAATAAAAGACAAAAAGATGTTGGAGGAACAATATTCCTTCTGATGACATCTGGTAACGGCCAATCAGGAATTAGTAGTGGGATTCCTGATAAAACATCTCCTTTCTAGGAAGACCGCAATTTTTTTTTTAATTAAGTGAGAAAGTGAGAGGTTAGGAGGCAGAAAGACAGACCCCCACACACTCCCCAACCCGGATCCACTGAGCAGGCAAGCCACCTACAGGGTGATGCTCTGGCCCCCTGGGGCCGTTACTCTGCTGCTTGGCAACAGAGATATTTTAGTGCCTGAGGCAAAGCCATGGAGCCATCCTCAGCACCGGGGTAACTTGCTCAAACCATTTGAGCCATGGTTGTGGGATGAAAAGAGAGGGAGGGAGGAAGAGAGGGAAAGAACAAGGGGGAGAGAGGGAGTGAGGGAAGGAGGGAGAGAAAGAAAGAGGGAGGACAGGAAGGGATAGAGATGCAGATGGTCGCTTATTCTGCATGTTCTGACCAGAAATCAAACCTGGGACTTCCACACACTGGACCAACACTCTACTACTGAGCAAACCGGCCAGGGCTAGAAGACCAGAATTTTAAGACAGAGGTACCTGGTGATGCAGAGGTGAAAAAGCAGTAAGTACTGAAACACTAGATGACTAGTGCAAACACAGAACATCATAAAAGATGATTTAAGGTTTCTTTCTTTTTTTTTTTTTTTTTTTTTACAGAGACAGAAAAAGAGTCAGAGAGAGGGATAGATAGGGACAGACAGACAGGAACGGAGAGAGGTGAGAAGCATCAATCATTAGTTTTTCGTTGCCGTAGTAACACCTTAGTTGTTCATTGATTGCTTTCTCACATGTGCCTTGACCGCGGACCTCCAGCAGACCGAGCCACCCCTTGCTGGAGCCAGCGACCTTGGGTCCAAGCTGGTGAGCTTTTTGCTCAAGCCAGATGGGCCCGCGCTCAAACTGGCGACCTTGGGGTCTAGAACCTGGGTCTTCCACATCCCAGTCCAACACTCTATCCACTGCGCCACTGCCTGGTCAGGCAATTTAAGGTTTCTAATATTGGATTCTGATCATCCTCCACTAAACCAAATCTCAAATTGTTACTGAGATTATCACTTGAAACAGCTGTCAAAATGAAAAAGATGAAAGGATTAAGCAAAAAAACCCACAATAAAACACAAAAATACCCAGGTTCTGGGTGGTTGGCTCAGTGGATAGAGTGCTTCCTGGAGCATGGATGTCCCAGTTCGATCCCAGGTCAGGGCACACAGGAGAAGTGACCGTCTGCTTCTCTCCCTCCCTTTTCCCCTTCTCTCCCACTTCCCCTCCTGCAGCCAGTAGCTCGGTTGGTTTGAGTGTGGCCCAGCACTGAGAATAGCTCAGTTGGTCCCAGGGCATCAGCCTCAGGCACTAAAAATAGCTGGGTTGATTGGAGCATCTGCCCTAAAAGGAATTGCCAGGTGGATCCCAGTCAGGGCGCTTATAGTAATCTATCTCCCCTCTTCTCACTTAAAACAAACAAACAACCAAACCTCACAGACAAGGGGGGGAGGGGAGGAGGTAGAAAAGAGGGATAAATGGTAAGAGGAGACTTGGCTTGGGGTGGTGATGCATTATAGAATTGTACACCCGAAACCTATATGATTTTGTTAACAAATGTCACCCCAATAAATTTTATAGTTTACAGCCCTGGCATAAAGCATTATCCCAAAGGAATGAGGTCATGAACAATCCCCAGTCAGGGCAAGTATGAGAAGCAATCAGTGAGTTCACAACTAAGTGGAAAAACAAGTCGATGCTTCTCTCTGTCTCCCTCCTTATTCCCCCCCACCAAATCAATGGGGGAAAAAATAGTTCACACACACACACAAAGTAAATCACATACGACCTAACTATCCAATAGAATGACTGAATAAGCTATGGCTATAATTAACAATGACACATTAGCAAAAAAAAAGCATTATGTGTCATTTTACCAACCAAGATCAGAATCAAATATTAAACCTAACAGGAAGCCAAAGAGGAATTCAGACATCTTTACAACAGGTCAAACATTGTTTCCTATACCTCAAGAAGAAATACATAAAGATAATTCATGAAACTTAAAAAAAATTCATGTACCATAAAGCATTGAATGTTCAATAGAAGTAGAAAGTAATTGATGGGAATACATTCCTATAAAGATGACCTCATGGAAGGCATTTTTCATGCTCAACTAACAAAATTCCTGGCCAGCAATATCTAAACTAGACACTGGGGTGAAGAGCCCACTAGCCCAATCTGGACACCGGTTTGTATGAGTGCAATGAGGGCTTCCAGTCATTCACTCCTCCCCTACTAGTAAACCAAAGGCAAACAACACTATTAAAAATGGTTGTTTATAAATATCTGAATGTGAGATGCTCTCTTACCTAAGTAAAGCTGAGAGAAAATCTTGGGGCAGATGTCCCCCATATAAAAATGATGGACCCTGTGTTCAGGATGCACTGCCTTAGAATTTAAAAAGTATAAAATTTTATCTCATATTTTAGAGTCAATGCCAATTAAATCACAATACAGGACATAACCCATTAGAAGAATGTAAGTTAATTGATCCTAGTTATAACATGGTTAGGACATGGCTTTTAACCATAATTCCCAAGAATATGTTTAAAATGAGGAAGCTTGCAATTTGTGGAACCTGTTTGCCTTCATTGCTTCAACTGCCCTTAACTGCCCAAAATCCTACACATTAAAGTAACACTTTAGCCCCACGAAATTGAGACCCACACCGACAGCTTTAACCATTCTTGGATAAAAAAGAACGTTCCAACTTTATCACCAGGAATATGTTTTATCTGGGTAAAAGCAGGAAACTATTTTCGGCATGGAATATCAGGTATACGCCGGACGTTTTGTACTGAAGTGACGTTTACTACATGACGACCTGTTATGTGAGACAGCTTGAAATGTTTAGTCAACGTTCATTTCACTTCTAGTATCACTTAGCTGTGGTCAACATCAATGTCAATAGTGATAGAAAATGAAAAACTCAAGGCTAGGAACTGTGTTTTAGGCATAGGGCTCCCTTCACAGAGCCTTCCCGAGCCTGGGAGTCACAGAACAGCAATAACACTGTGTCAGCTGGCTTACTAGGCACTCAACGGGACGGGACGGGACACCTATGAGGCACTTAGGTAATTCCCGGCATTTTGCTTAACTCTCCCGATTTCCCCTGGAGGCACCTCTCTTGGGGGGAATGAGGGAGTGATCGCTCAGCGTTTCCTCATAAGTGGTGGGGCCAGGGTCTGAAGGAAGCATCAGATCCACAGTAGACATTCAGCAAGCGCTCGCTCGGACTGATCAAGCCAATACAAACAGCAGCAGTCCATCGCCTCTAAGTATTAAGTAAACCATATATATCTGTTGGGCTTAATTTAAGTTTTAGTTTTAAACATTTTTAAAGAAAACTATTACAGACCGTGGGTAGATCAGTAATTTGCCCCTTTTTTTTTCTTTTAACTTACAGAAACAATTTCAAGTGTCTAATAATGACCAAAATATGCTGAAATTCATAAACTCATGGAGAGGCATAAAAACATCAGCCCTAATGAAAACTGGTAGCAATTCTTCGCTTAACTACTGGAGCAGTGCTGAGACGCACAATTTTGCTCGCATTACACTGAGATTCTTGTTTCTATGGGAGGAAAAAAAAACCTGCATAAGACAAGTCTTGTCTTCCTCTAAAGCCTGGAACCACCGCAGACAGTAATGAAAAGAAATGCCTTGAGCCTAGGGGCTGGGGGGCTACACCCCAGACCTAACGTCAAAAGCAGAGGCCAATTTCCATTTTCCTCTCTCTCTCTCTCTCTCTCTCTTTTAATGACCACACCACGCTCAGGAGGAAAAAAAAAAAACGTCTTAAATCACACCCAGTTCCTCGCAACTAGAATCTTAAAAGTTTTTCCACGGAAGGAGCAAATATATTCACTTGAAACGTCCTAAAGCCGGCCCAAGAACCAGCGGAGGGCACCCCTGGTAAGTCAGTAGAGGGTCCCCAAACCAGCGCAAGGCGCACGCTGGCCAGTTCGGACCGACGGACAGCACGGACGCTCTCCCTCCACAGGACTCGAGGTGCCCACAAAAGCCAAGCACGGGTCCTTTCTTTTTTTAGGAAAAGCAAACTCGCGAAGCCCACGGAACGCACGGCCAGCGAGCGCGGCGGCCGAGGACGTCCGAGGGCGGCCGGGTGAGTCCGGCCGGGCGGTCAGCGGGCGCGGGGTAACAGCGAAGGGTGGAGTTCCCTCTTCCCTCCGGCCGCGGTCGGCGATCCCTCCCCCCACCGGGGAGAGAGGAAAGGGCCGGAACCAGGCCCGCGCCGCGGGGTCCCGGGGAGGGGAGGCGGCCCGCGCCCCGGAGAGGCCAGAGCCCAGGCCGCAGGCCGCACGCCCGCAGAACCCGGCCCGGCCCGGCCCGCGCACTCACCCGTCTCCCACCACCACACACTTGATGGCCTGCATCTGGGCCGCTCCGTGGGCCGCGGCGGCCGGGCGTTCAGACGAGAAGCGGCGGGCTCGGGGCGCAGCGGGTGGGCGCGCGGCTGCGGGCGGCGGAGCGCGGGGTGCCGGGGCCGCTGTCCACGCCGCCTCGCCCTCGGCCAACGGGAAGCGCAAGCCCGGCAGCGGCCACCACCCAAAGCGGGGTAAAACTGCAGAGAAACAGGAAATGGCCGCTCCACTCACATCCGGCTGTCCCTCCCCCGCGCGCCGGCGCCGGCGCTCCCAGGCTTGGGGCGGGGCGTTCCCGGCCGCGCGCTCCCAGGGCTCCTCCTCTCGGCTTCGGACACGCTCGGGGACGTTCGGGAGCGCTCGGGAGCTCCCGGGGACGCTCGGATACGCTCGGGAGAGCTCGACTCTGGCCCGGCGCGCGCGGTCCCGCGGCGGAAGGCCCAGATTCCCACCGAAAGATCATCCCTGCCTGGGTCCCAGACCTCCAGCCCCAGGTGCCCGCGACCAAGTCCTGTCCGAGGGCGGCAAAAGGGCGTCGATCTGTTTTTGTTTTTTTTTTAAGATGGTCTTCCTGGCCACAACAGGGCATTCTAGACCATTCTTGTCTTTTTTTTTTTTTTTTTTCATTTTAGAGAGGAGACACAGAGAGGGAGAGAGAGAGAGAGAGAGAGAGAGAAAGGGGGGAGGAGCTGAAAGCATCAACTCCCATATGTGCCTTGACCAGACCAGTGCAGGGTTTTGAACTGGCGACCTCAGTGTTCCCAGGTCGACGCTTTATCCACTGCGCCACCACAGGTCAGGCGATGTGTTTTTTTGTGTGTAATTACCTTAACTTATTGAATGACAAGGCCTTTCTAGACATTCGGAACCCAAAACTAGAGAGAAAAGACCGTACACCGCACCATTATTCAGACAGAACCAAAAACGTTCATTCATCCAAAAACGTGCAGAGCCTGGCCAGGTGGTGGCACAGTGGATAGAGCGTCGGACTGGGATGGGGAGGACCCAGGTTCGAGACTCCAAGCTCGCCAGCTTGAGCGTGGGCCTATGTGGTTTCAGCAAAAGCTGGCCAGCTTGGACCCAAGGTCGCTGGCTCCAGCAAGGGATTGCTCGGTCTGCTGAAGGCCCTTGGTCAAGGCACATGTGAGAAAGCAATCAATGAACAACTAAGGTGTTGCGACGGCAATGAAAAACTAATGATTGATGCTTCTCACTTCTCTCCGTTCCTGTCTGTCTGTCCCTATCTATCCCTCTCTCTGACTCTCTCTCTCTGTCCTTTTAAAAAAACAAACAAGCAAAAGAAAAAAAAAACCGTGTAGAACTTTCTTCCCTGGTGTATACGTTTCCTGTTCTTTTAAATGCGTTGGGCACTTACTATGTACTATGTATTTGTTGAGCAGAAATTTTAACTTACACGACCGAATGTCTTTTTAAAAGAACGAGCTTGTTGGGCCATTTCTAAATGGAAAAGAAGACCAGGGCCTGGGGCGTCGAGTCCAAACCACCTGCAGCAGCGCCCAGTGGAAAACGTCGGCGTCCTGCAGAGTCCGGCTCTGTTACACAAACAGTTTGGGGAAGAACGATGTAAGTTGTGAAAGAATTTACACTGACTACAGGTCAGCGGGCGGGAGAAGGTGAGGCAGGGATGGCTGTGGGACAGGCGCAAAGTCCCTGAGGAACAAGGGTTTGGATTGCTTCTGAGGATGGACAGCGTAGGCAACACAGTCTAGAAAGTTCACAAGGAAGTAAGTGGAAGCTCCTGGGGTTTGATGGCTCCTGGCTATCCTTGCTTAGGTAATGGGGGAGCCACCTGGAAGTCTATTCAGAATTCCAGCGTGCCCTCAGGAATGCGAGCAGTCTTGTTAGCTGGCCCCCAGGTGTTAACAGGCTAACTATCTAGTCCCTTTCACTCGCCAGCCCTCTGTAATTTAATTCAGAACATCTCAGGTTTCCTTTTTTCCTGTCACTTTGTACCAAGTCCTGGAGATAAAGTGCTGTTAGGAGACCTCTCAAGTACCAATATTTTGGTAGATTCTGGCTCAGGTATTATTTTATATACATGATGAACGAGTTTTAAACAAAATTGTAAAGCCACACTGAATCATAATTAGAACAAAGCTTTAAAAACATCCTCCCCAGATAATGCTTCAACCTGGAACGCTGAGGTCGCCGGTTTGAAACCCCGGGCTTGCCTGGTCAAGGCACATATGGGAGTTGATGCTTCCTGCTCCTCCCACCTTCTCTGTCTCTCTCTCTCTCTGTCTCTCCTCTCTGAAATGAATAAATAAAATAAAAATTTTAAAACATCCTCCCCCATTAACCCAGGAATTCCATTTTGGGGAAAGTAGTATAAAGAAACAAACTTAGAAAGATTCTTGCACATGTTCATCCCAGCATTGTTTATCAAATAGGGACAACTCAACTGTCTGCTACTAGAGGAATGGTTACATGAACATGCAGATGCATAATGGAATCAATCGTAAGCAGCCATTAGCTATGGGAAAAACCCGTCAACGCCACTTCTACACCAGAGAATCAGTGAATGGCTGGGGACCGGGAGCACCTGGCACCTGTGGAACTGGGGAGGAAGGAAGGAGGGATAAGGAAGCCAGGAGGAAAGCTGAGACACAGCGGCAGGCAGTGCACATGGCTTCCTATCGAGTACAAGGCAGGGTGGCTGCCTTCCCGTGCCCCTACAAAACCCGGCGGGTTCCTCTCTACACAGCGTAAACCAGAGAGCATCTAGCAGCCTAGGCCGACTCTGGAACCTCTCTAACCCCCTCCTTTATGGCTCTCTCTAATAGTTTTCTTCAAAGTAGCAGGGTGGAGAGTGGAGGGCTCCCCCCAGGAACAGATAGCAATCTGGGAAGTGTCTCCAGGACCCTCCTGACTCCTGCAGAGCTTCCCATTAACTCCTAGTTTCCCACCTCTGATCAGCAACAGACAACCATGAGTTAAAGGATATACGAGCAAGACTTCCAGAAGGGAAGCTAGAAATCAAAATTCACAAAATAAGTAAATCTGAGAAAAACAAAAACGGCAGGAAGAAGGAATGTTTTTTTGTAAAGGCTGTTGATACCTTCATCGATATTCATCCATGAATAAGAAGGGAGTACTATTAAGAGAAAAAAGATTCAGATGATTTAAAACTGAAGAACTCAGAAATTAAAGTCAAGCTAGCAGGCCCTGACCAGTGGGCTCAGTTGGTTAGAGTGTCATCCCCATACACCAAGGTTGCAGGTTTGATCCCAGGTCAGGGCTCATACAAGAATCAACCGATGGGAAAAAAAAAAAAAAAGAATCAACTAATGAATGCATAAATAGGTGCACAAACAAACCACCCTTCTCTCTCCCTCTCTTTCTTTCTCTCCCCCTTTCCTCTCTCTAAAATCAAAAAATAAAAAATAAATAAAAGCCAGGCTGGCAGGAAAACCAACATAAAGGTTGAAACATCAAGTTGAGGAAATCTCTCAGAAGACCTGAGAGACACAGAAAGAAGGAAAATGGGAAACTGTGAGAATACCAGGCAGCCGGCCCAGGAGACCCAACCATCCTAACAGTACCCTATAACAGAAAAGAAAGAACAAAGATATAAAGCAAAGGAGGAAATTTCCCAGGCCTGAAGGACAGGAGTCTCCAGAGGGAAAAGTGCCTGCCCAGTGAAGGAAATACACCCAGTCCCGAGTCCATCATTGTGTAACTGCAGAACAACGGGAACAGATAAGATCCTACAAGCTCCGGGAGAGAAAACACAGGTCATAAGGAAACAGAAAGTAGAATGGCTTCAGGTTTCCCAGCAGTCACACTGGTACAGCCACACCTTCAAGATCCTGAAGCAAAATGATTGTCAACCAGGAATTCCACCCACAGCCAAGTTATTGATCAAGGGGGTGGGTAAAATAAGAACATTTTCAGCCAAGTAAGTTCTCAAATGTGTTTTACTTCCCACACACCATAATCCAGGAAGCTACTGGGACATGAGTTTCTCCAGTAGGAGGAAATTAACCAAAAGAGGCAGAAACTGGAGGTCTAACATGGCAGAGGGGAGAACAATCCTCCCCACCCCCTCACATGGTGACTATTGTAGGACCAGCCCACCTTGGAACAGGGACACTTTGTAGCCATAAACCATACATGGTCTATATTCCCAGTCACTTAACCCAAGGTGATCAGCTGGGGACAGTAAGAGACAAACCAACACTCTTATTGACCAACTCAGCTCTGATCGTAGGGCAAGAAGGTGGTAATAGTGAGAAGGTCACACTGAGACAACAGAGAGTTCTTTTCCCTTTCCTCCTTCCATTTTATTTTATTTATTATTATTATTTTTTGTATTTTTCTGAAGTGAGAAGTGGGGAGGCAGACAGACTCCCACGTGCGCCCGACTGGGATCTACCCGGCATGCCCACCAGGGGGCGATGCTCTGCCCATCTGGGGCACTGTTCTGTTGCAGCCGGAGCCTTTCTAGCACCTGAGACAGAGACCATGGAGCCATCCTCAGTGCCCCGGACAACTTTGCTCCAATGGAGCCTTGGCTGTGGGAGGGGAAGAGAGAGACGGAGAGGAAGGAGAGGGGGAAGGGTGGAGAAGCAGATGAGTGCTTCTGTGTGCCCGGGCTGGGAATCGAACCCAGGACTTTCACATGCCAGGCCGACACTCTACCACTGATCCAACCGGCCAGGGCCCCTTCTTTCATTTTAAAGAATCCAAATGTATTTCCAAATTTAAGTTCTGAAAAAGTAAAACAAAACCTTTTGAATCAAAGACTCAAAGACCTAAGAGATGCCCTACAAAAATAAAAAGCACATTTAGAATGAGATGGTAGAGAAAGTACTTTCAAGCTGTTCCTGAGAAGTACTTCTTGATGTAAATGGTTACACTCCCAACTAAATGGCTTTTTCCTTCCCTACATTTTATTATAAAAACGTTCAAATACACAGGAAACTTGAAAGGAATGTATGGTGAACATCCATATGTCCATCTAAATTCTACAATTAACATTTTGCTCTATTGCTTATCTGTCCATTTGTCCACTCAACAATCCATCTGATTTTTTGATGCAATTCAGAAGAAGTTACAGAAATCAGTACATTTCACTCTTAAACACTTCAGCATGCATATAATTAACTATACCTGCTTATAGTTCAATTTCTTAGGTTAAAACTTACCATGAAATGCGCAAATCTTAAATTTACTCTTCACTGAGTGTGACACACCTGTGTAATGCAAAACCCATCAAGACCTTGCGCTTTGCACTCTCTGCGTCCACAGTTCCAGCAAGGGTCACAAACATGAGGAGCCACAAGCCTTATCAGCCACTTACTACTTTGTTACTGGAATTTCTTGCAAATAAAGGAATAAAAACACACGTTCACATTGCTAAAACAGCGGCTCAGCTCGGACAGCAGAGCTTATATTAAAGATCAGCTCCTGGCTGGGTGGCTCAGTGGTAGAGCATCAGCTGGGCATGTGGAAGTCACAGGTTCAATTCCTGGCGCAGGCACACTGCTTCTCCACTCTTCCCCCTCTCCTTCCTCTCTGTCTCTCTCTTCCCCTCCCACAGCCAAGGTGGCTCCACTGAAGCAAAGTTGGCCTGGGCGCTGAGGACGGCTCCATGGCCTCCACCTCAGGTGCTAGAATGGCTCCTGCTGCAAGGGAACAACACCCCAGATGGGCAGAGCATCGCCCCCTGGTGGGCATGCTGGGTGGATCCCAGTCGGCGCATGTGGGAATCTGACTGCCTCCCCACTTCTAACTTCGGAAAAATACAAAAAGAAAAAAATATATCAGGTGCCCTGCCCAATCTCTCCTTGGGTCTCCCACCCTCAAGTCTGTCCCCAAGGGACAGCTTTTTTTTTTTTTTAACAGACATTGTAAAATATATAACAAATGAAAGAGAATTAAACCTAAGCATACAGTTTAGGCATTACCATTTTTAATCGTATCAGTATTTTTGTGTGTGGTGATTTTTCTCTGTATTTCCAAATAACAAGCTGATACCGCTCTGTCTGGTTTGATCAACTGTTAGCATTCTCTCTTGGCTTTTTGCCGTGATGAATGAAGATTGTGTTCACTGTGACCTCCATTCTCCCTTCATCATATATGTCACTATTTCAGTTCTTCCCTTGGTTACGTTGAAACTTGAAATAGCATCCTGTTCCTATCTTCTTTGCTCTAGCGGCTCTCTCAGTCCTCCTAGGTAAGATGAGGGTCACACCACAGGTTCACTAGGGCTGGCTGACCTGGGCCGGGGCAGTCAGAGTGCTCAAGGCACCATCAGCCTGTGAGCCTGACCAGAGGACAGGCTGTTTGCTTGGGCCCTATCCTGCGGATTCATCCGTTTTGTCCCTGAGGCCTGGGCGGCTAGAGTCCTGCCCTGGACTCAGGTGGGGAGAGATGTCAGGTTTATCTCACAGCCCTCCAGACCCAAAGCCAGCTGCTGCTAGCTTGATTGCTCCTTTGTTTGCTAAGATTCCTGGGTGTGGTGGGTCACACCAGGAAACATCCAATGGAAATACAGTGTGTCCGTAAAGTCATGGTGCACTTTTGACCGGTCACAGGAAAGCAAGTACACCATGACTTTACGGACACACTGTATAATGCAAGCTGCCCCGGCCGGTTAGTTCAGTTGGTTGGAGTGTCATCCCCACATGCCAAAGTTGTGGGTTCACCCTACGGTCAGGGTGCCTACAGAATCAACCAGTGAATCAAATGCATAAATAAGCAGAACAACAAATCAGTGTTTCTCTCTGTGTCTCTCCTTCCTCTCTTTCTAAAATCAATAAAAAATAAAATAAAAATCTTAAAGTATTTCAATTTTTTTTTTTTACAGGGACAGAGAGAGGGATAGATAAGAACAGACAGACAGGAACGGAGAGAGATGAGAAGCATCAATGATTAGTTTTTCGTTGCCGTTGCAACACCTTAGTTGTTCATTGATTGCTTTCTCACATGTGCCTTGACCGCGGGCCTTCAGTAGACCGAGCCACCCCTTGCTGGAGCCAGTGACCTTGGGTCCAAGCTGGCGAGCTTTTGCTCAAGCCAGATGGGCCCGCGCTCAAGCTGGCGAGCTCGGGGTCTCGAACCTGGGTCTTCCGCATCCCAGTCCGATGCTCTATCCACTGCGCCACCGCCTGGTCAGGCAAAAAAATTTTAAAGTATTTAAAAAAAAGAAACATAGTGCAAGCTATACAGGAATGTCCCAGTAATAGCATTAGAAAAAGCAAAAGGAGCCTGGCCTGTGGTGGCGCTGTGGATAAAGTGTTAACCTGGAACGCTGAGGTCGCTGGTTCGAAACCCCGGGCCTGCCCACTTGCCCGGTCAAGGCACCTGTGAAAGGCAGCTACCATAACTTGATGCTTCCTGTTCCTTCCCCCTCTTTCTCTCTCCTCTCTCTAAGATCAATAAGTAAAATCTTTAAAGAAAAAGAAAACAAATGCAACTAATTTTTAAAAACCAATTGATGGAAGTGTGATTGACATACAAAAAGCTGTGCATATTATGTATACAACTTGATGAGTTTGGAATAATGCGATTAATTCTGATCATATGTTTTATGTAACTCAGTATAGCTTAATATTATCATTTCAATATGTAATCAACAAAAATTGAGATATTTTAAACTCTTCTTTTGGTTAAGTCTTTGACATCTGGTTTGTATTTTGTACTGATACCGCATTTCAATTCATTTGCTAAATGTTCACTGGGGGAAAAACAAATTTTTTTTAAGAGAGAGAGGAAGGGAGAGGAAGAGAGACAGGAACAATGAGCTGTTCGTTCCCTTATGTGCCCTGACCGGGGATCAAACCAGCAACCTTGTGCTTTGGGACAATGCTCTAAACAACCAAGCTATCCAGCCAGGGCAAAAGAAATCATTCTGGGTTTAGAAGATCCGGGTGAGGGCAAGGGGATGGCTCAGACAAGTCGGCAGAAGGACGTGGACTTCAGCCTGGATCCAAAGGACAGGTACGTTTGGGTTTCCATAGTTGTGGCAAACTGTATTTTCCAAGTTGGCCACAAGATCTCCAATCCTACATGCCCTTCCTGCAAAGTGGCATTGGCACTGCTCCCATTGGGAAATGTGATTTATGTTTCTTTCCCTTGAAGCTGGGCAGGACTATGTCTAGGGCAGAAGTGACGCCCGGGGGTCTGCCTGGGATCTCCTAGAAGCTTGCTCTTGGAACCTCGTCACCAAATGATGACGAAGTCCAGGCCACGTGGAAAGACCAGGTACAGGTCTGAATGCCAGCCGTAGCTGCTGGCCCAGCCGATAGCCAGCTGGCGTCAACAGCCAGGTTCTTGAGTGAGGAAGTGTGGTATAATAAAAAATACATTTGGTCTTTGTCCCCAATTCCTGGCACAGAACTCCTAATACTCTTGGAATTTCCTGAGTGATAGGAGTGTCTTTTATGACTCACGAGAAGAAGAACGTTTCAACCATACCTGAATTTATGTTATTAAGGTGACTCAAAGTTGGTCCCTAGATAGCTTCAGGGTAGGGGTTGTGAGCCAGGCGCACCAACCCTGTGTGAGAGGGTGGAACCTTCAGCCCCACTCCCCAGCCCCCAGAGAGGAGAGAGGGACTGGAGATTGAGCTCAGTCAAGTGACCGATGATGTAATCAATCGCGCGCGCGCGTGTGTGTGTGTGTGTGTGTGTGTGTGTGTGTGTGTGTGTGTGTGTGGTAAACCCCACAGGAAAATTCAGAAACAATGAGGCTGGAGGGACTTCCTTGTTGGTGAACATATTATGCCCGGGAAAGGTGGTGTGCCCATAAGGACCGGGCATGGAAGCCCTTGGATCTTTTCCTAGTCAACCTTTATTTTTTAAAACCACTTTATTGAAGTATGATTGACATACAAAAAGCTAAATACGTTGCACGTATACAGGATGAGTTCGGAGATAAGTATACACTTGTGAAGCTATCGTCACATTCTATGTCATAAACACTTCATCATCTCCAAAGCTTTCCTCCGAACTCCTTTACATTTTTTGTGTGTGTGAGTTTGAATATTTTGTGGTTTAAAAACATTTTTTTTCAGTTTTTAAAACAAATTTTCAACTACAGTTTACATTCAACATCATTTTGTATTTGTTTCAGGGGGACATCAGATTGGTTAGACAATCATAAACTTTACAAAGGATTCTCCCTGGTGTTTCTAGTACCCGCCTGGCACCATACATAGTTCTTACAGTGTTTTTGATTGTATTAAGCATGCCATAGTGGACATCCCCATGGCTGTCTCGTAACCCCAGTCTGTCCTTCTCAATCCCTTCACCTCTTTCACCCCGTCCCCCAAATCCCCTCCCCTCTGGCAACCATCAGTCTGTGCTCTGTAACTGTGTCTGTTTCTGCCTTTTTTATTTATTATTTTTTTATAAGAACACTTAACACAAGACCTGCCCTCTTAACACGTTCTTTTTTTTTTTAATTTTTTTATTTATTCGTTTTAGAGAAAGGGGGAGAGAGAGAGAGAAGGTGGGGAGGAGCAGGAAGCATCAACTCCCATATGTGCCTTGACCAGGTAAGCCCAGGACTTTGAACCTCCAACCTCAGCATTCGAGGGCAACACTTTATCCACTGCGCCACCACAGGTCAGGCTTAACACGTTCTTTTTATATATTTTCTTTTATTTGTTCATTTTAGAAAAGAGAGAGAGAGAAGGGCGGAGAAGCAGGAAGCATCAACTCCCATATGTGCCTTCACCGGGCAAGCCCAGGGTTTTGAACCTGCGACATGGACTTCAGCCTGGATCCAAAGGACAGGTACGTTTGGGTTTCCATAGTTGTGGCAAACTGTATTTCAGGGTTCCAGGTCAATGCTTGATCCACAGTGCCACCACAGGTCAGGCAACACATACTTTTTTTTTTTTTTTACAGAGACAGAGAGAGAGGGACAGACAGGAATGCAGAGAGATGAGAAGCATCAATCATCAGTTTTTCGTTGCGACACCATAGTTGTTCATTGACTGCTTTCTCACATGTGCCTTGACTGTGGGTCTTCAGCAGGCTGAGCCACCCCTTGCTGCAGCCAGCGACCTTGGGTCCAAGCTGGTGAGCTTTGCTCAAGCTGGTGACCTCGGGGTCTTGAACCTGGGTCCTCCGCATCCCAGTCCGACCTGAAGAACTTTGTACCCTTTGACTAGGACCTCCCATTCCATTTCCCCGCCCCCTGCCCCAGCCCTGGGCAAACACCATGCCTCTCTCTGCTTTTATGGGTTCGACTATTTGAGACTCCTCATAAAAGCGGCATCGTGGAGCAACCGCCCTTCAGCTTATTTCACCTAGCACACGGTCCTCCGGGGTGATCTGTGCACCCCAACTGGGGGCATCTCCTTCTTTCTTGAGGCTGAATAAACATTCCACATATCTTATTGGGCTCTTCATCTGGCTGTTCGCTTACAACCAACCAGGACTCGTAAGTATAGTGGTTTCCTAAATTCTGTGAGTCATTCTGGTGAATTATCAAAGCTAAACAGGCGTGGTGGGAACCCTTGAAGTTACAGCCAGCCTGTCAGAATTATGAGTGGCCCCAGGACTAGTGGCTAGCCTCTGAAGAGGGGGTCATCCTGTGGGACTGAGCCCTTGAACCTGTGGGGTCTGATGGTAACTCCAGGTAGTCAGTGCCCCAACTGAGTTGAGCTGTTGGGCACCCAGCGTGCAGCAAGGAGTTGCTGCGTTGGGAAATGCAGGAAGCCTGCAAGGTAACAGTGGCCACCATCTGATTGCAAAGACACGCACCTCCAAGTGAGATGCCCTTCATCCAAGCCCACGGAACCTTCAAGTGGTAGAGGGAACAAAAATGATTGTCATTGTATGACATTTATACGTTTCCTTGGTTGTGGGGCGATTTGGTATGGAGCCAGGGTGACTAAGGAGTATCAGGGACTCCACGGGGGGACACTGGCAAAAGCCAGAGGTGAAAGAATGGCAAAGGGCATGGTGGGAACACCCTCAACTGTGCTTCTTGGGTTGATGGGGACAGAAAGTTCCTCCGGATTAAGGGAAAAAAGGGAGATGAATAAAAAAAACACTGGTGACTCACAGAACAAAGGAAAAGTTGAGTGATCAGGACTCAGAAATGACAGGATCCAGAGCCATGTTGGGGCCCACAGTGATCTTCTTTTTGGGGACAATGATGCCCACAATAACTTAGACCCAACTGCCTGAGGGTGTCACTGCTCTCAGGTTTCCCTTCCTGGCAAAGGGGCTGGGGGAATTCTGGTTGGTATGATTTGGTTACCTGCCCATCCTGTTGGGGGAGAAAACAGAGGGACCCACTGACTCACATGGCCCACTGGAACCACAAGGAATGGGGTAGAGGAAGTCCCCCCAAAAGAATGGGAAGTTGTGGCAGGCAGGCGAAACCAAACGATAGCTGCTGTATTTGGTAGGATTAGGCTCAGTGCAAATGACATAGAGCTAAAGGGACAACAGCTTAAACGAGGTCAGTTTATTTCTCTTGTGTGTAAAAATCCAGAGGTGACCCCTGAAAATAGCAAATAAAATTGTGTATTTATGAAAAAAAAAAATCCAGAGGTGAGTACTGTATTTTCCCATGTCTCAGATGCTCCCATGTATAAGATGCACCTTAATTTGGGAGCCCAACATTTGAAAAAAAAAATTACATGAAGTTATTGAACTCAAGTTTCATTCATCATAAAATTCATACAACTCATCTGTGCAAAAAAGCGGGAAATGCAAGTAAAAAATACCTACAACCACTATATAAGACGCACCCAGTTTTTAGACCCCAAGGTTTTCGAAAAAGGGTACATCTTATAGGTTAGGAAATACAGTAATCCAGACCAGTATTGTTCGTATCCGTGGAGTCTCAGGGGTCAGCTCCTTCCTCAGGCACCAAGATGGAGCTCCAGCAGCACATTTAAGTCCCAAGCATGGGACAGAGAAACAGAGACAAAAGGCGACAAAGAGTGTGTACCCACGAGTCTTTCCAGGACGATTCTGGAAGATGCCATCTCGCACCCCATTGGCCAGAACTTAGTCACAGGCCCCCAAAGCTACAGTGCTGGTTGAGAAATAGAGCCCCTGCTGAAAATTCTGTGACCCCTAAGGAAGAGAAGAGTGGACCCTAGTGGACAACAGGACAATGGTCAGGTCCTGCCACACCCACCAGGTGACATCTGGCTGCTTGGTACTCACATGCACATATTTCCACGCATTTCATGTTTTTTCTTTTTGTTTGTGTGTGTGTGTGTGTGTGTGTGTGTGTGTGTGTGTGTATTGGGATTCCTCTAAGTCTTTTTTATTTTTAATGAAATTTTTTTTAGAGTTGTGTTAAGCTAATCTTTATTTATTTTTTTAAATTTCTTTTTATTTTATTCATTTTAGAGAGGAGACACAGAGTGAGAAAGAGAGAGAGAGAGAGAGAAAGAGAGAAAGGGGGGAGGAGCTGGAAGCATCAACTCCCATATGCGCCTTGACCAGGCCAGTGCAGGGTTTTGAACTGGCGAGCTCAGTGTTCCCAGGTCGACGCTTTTATCCACTGCGCCACCTCAGGTCAGGCGCATTTAATGTTTTTAAATGTCCCCACCTGTCATAATGGCAATCATCTTAACCTCACACTCATCCAAGAACACACACAGCCGTCCTCAGGAGAGAAACGCAGGCCAGGTACTGCCATGCTCCAAGCCCAGGGTTTCTTCCTTCAGACCCATCTCAATGTTTGCAGCCTGGGGACCAACCAGAAGTTTAACCAGCACCAACTCACCTTCTATCCCATCTCATAATGAGGAAAATGAGACAAAAAGAGCCGTATAAGACTTTAAATAACAGCAATATGCTATAGCAAGCAAGGAGATGCAGGTGGATACTACAGACACTCCCCCTTTCCACACACAGTCACAAGCCCGTGGCTGACTCGCTCACTTCCCCTTTCACTACCCTTTCCAACAGCCCCTTGCTTCGGGCCAGCAGCAGAGGCGGTTAGGTACTTTGCCCAAAACCTCAATCTCTGTTGGCTGCATCCTCGTGGGTGTTCAATAGGCTCCCCTGGTAATTAGCTCTAGAGGCCTGATAGATCCTGGTTCAATGTTTCCCCCCAATTATATTTCATCAGGAGTTACACGCCTTTGCTTTTTGTGATGTCAACAGTCATCTGTGATCATTGCTTAGATTCATTAATCCATCAGGGCTGCAAAATGGTGATGTTCTAAGTTGAGTATCCCTGTTTACTTGTTAGCTGGAGCTCGACTGCAAAGAGAAATGTATCCTTATCCACTACTTGCTCATCTGAAGTTCAATGCGTATAGGTCAAGGCGGATAAATGTTTCATTCTTTCTCTTCACTTACTTGTTTACAGAGTTGAATTTGTCTCCAAGCATTTCCAACGGTGACCGGTGAGATTGTTGTTGTTGTTGTTTGGTTTAGTGAATGAGTTCTGTACTGGGTTGAACGGTGTTCCAAAAGAGTTCATTTCCATTTGGAACCTCGGAATGTGACTGTGTTTGGATATAATTGGTTAGGATGAGGCCATGGTGGGAGTAGGGTGGGCCCTGAATCCCATGACGAGTGGGTGTCCGTATAGGAAGAGAAGAGGGCGCACAGGTACACACCCTGACAAGGTGGCCATGTAAAGACAGAGGCGGATTGGAGTGATGCAGCTGCAAACCCAGGCATGCCAGAGAGCGCTGGCAGCTGCTAGATGCTGGAAGGGCAAGGAAGGCTTCCCCCCAGCGCCTTCGGATTGGACACGGCCTTGCCAACTCCTTGAACTGGACTTGGAGCCTCCAGAGGTTGAGAGAATACATTTCTCTTGTTTTAAGCTGGTTTGTGTTCATTTATTATGGCAGCCTTAGGAAACTATGTAATACAAACAGTATAATGAACAGTGGCATTCGGTGCATAGTTTTGTCCCCTTATTTTTTTTTTCTTTTTTAAATAATTTATTTTTATTTTATTCATTTTAGAGAGGAGACACAGAGTGAGAGAGAGAGAAAGAGAGAAAGGAGGGAGGAGCTGGAAGCATCAACTCCCATATGTGCCTTGACCAGACCAGTGCAGGGTTTTGAACTGGCGACCTCCGTGTTCCCAGGTCGATGCTTTATCCACTGCGCCACCACAGGTCAGGCTGTCCCCTTATTTTTTTCACTGAAGAACAACTCCATTGTAGTAAATGTCTCAGCGGCTCACACTAACCTTGATCTGTTGAAATAATGTGTCAGGTGCCTGGAAAGAGCCCTTGACTGGAAGACTGGAAACTTGTGTTTTCTCAAAATGGCAACTGAGCTCACGTGTTTAAATCCACCCGATTCTACCCTTCCAAGTCTCCACGGGAATGAGCAAAGGAATATAAATAATTTTTGACCAACCAATTTGGATCACTTGTGTCCATGCTCTCTTACAGCAGCATGACTGAGCTGTCTCATTCTTTGGGTTGCTTCTGGTCCCTAGGTAAACATTATTAATTATAATGGTTCTTCATGGATCCACTGAACTTGCATTCTAAGGACTCGAGGGCTCTGAGCAGGGCAATAGCGACCACTTTCTGGGGACCCTGTATCCACCTAGAACTGTGCTGGATGCTATGCACAGCTGCTCTCATTGATTTCTCGCAAAACCCCTGCACGATGGGTCCTTATCCTCATTTTACAGATATGGGTTGCAGGTGCTGAGAAGGTGCTGACCCTGGAACCTGGCTTTGCTGTGTGTGCTTTTCTTACCAGCTTACCCTGAAAAAAAAATACTTTAGCCTGACCTGTGGTGGCACAGTGGGTAAAAGCATCAACCTGGAGCACTGAGGTTGCCGGTTCGAGACCCTGAGCTTCCCTGGTCAAGGCATATATGGGAGTTGATGCTTTCTGCTCCTCCCTCCCTTCTCTCTCTCTCTCTTACTCTCTCTGTGTCTCCTCTCTCTAAAATGAATAAATAAAATATTTAAAAAAATACTTTACTTTTTATTTATTTATTTATCATTTTGTTTTTTACAGAGACAGAGTCAGAGAGGGATAGATAGGGACAGACAGGAAGGAAGAGAGAGAGGTGAGAAGCATCAATCATCAGTTTTTCGTTGCGACACATTACTTGTCCATTCATTGATTTCTCATATGTGCCTTGACCGTGGGGCTACAGCAGACCGAGCCACCCCTTGCTGGAGCCAGCGACCTTGGGTCCAAGCTGGCGAGCTTTTGCTCAAACCAGATGGGCCCACGCTCAAGCTGGCGAGCTCGGGGTCTTGAACCTGGGTCTTCCGCATCCCAGTCCGATGCTCTATCCACTGCGCCACCGTCTGGTCAGGCAGGACTTTACTTTTTATTTATGTTTTGCTGCTCTGACAGTCAGAAGGACGACCGTAGGCAAGTCCATCACTGGGTAATAAATGTCCTTATCTGCCACAGCTCTTTTCTCCTCCTGCTCTTAAAACGCTTTGTGCCACTACGGAAAATACTTTCCACACAGACTTATAATGAGCTCTGTTGGTTTCTCAAATTATAATTAGTAGAATGTCTTCCCAGAGATTTCAGAAAATTGGGGCTGGGTTCAATGTGAAATCAGGAGGCTAGACTGATTCACCAGCATGCTCTATCATTGGAACTAGGTAACCTTGACAGGTATTAAGCCTCAAATCTTTTCTTTGCATTCTCTTTGACCTCTCCTTGTATCTAATTACAATGGGTTTTTTACCTTGCTCAGTTTACTTTTTGTGGTCATTTTGTTTGCCCTGGTTGATGGCACTTCAATGGCTTGTTTAAACTGCATCATGTCCTCAATGATATTTGGAGGCAAAGAAATGAGTAGCCAGGGAAGATACACACACACTCACATCACACACACATCCCGTATTGCCACAACCCATCTGGTCTTTCAGCATAATTCCAATAAACAGGACTGCCAGTTCTCCACCAGCTAAAATGTTCACAGGCCTAAGAATAAATTTAGCTGATCTCCAAACCTGTTCACACATTGTTAGATTGAATTGGGAAAATTTTCCCTTGAAGATGCTAGCTTTTAAAATGTTTCAATTATTTTCCTAAAAAATAGTGTATAAAGAAGTGTCCATTTTGCTTTTTTGGGAAGGGTAACTTGTAAAAAAACCAGTAAAGAATTTCGCGGCATGTGTTCTGCAGTCCTTAAAGACTGCATCCACTGTGCACTGAAAGGCAAAAATAGCTCAGAAATCAGGGAAGTGAGCTTCTCAATGTCAACTCCACAGAACGCTGGAAAATAAGGGAACCTAAAGCTTTGTGCAAATACTTTGAAAAATATTACTTTAATAATCATCATAAAACTAGCCCAAGGCTAAAAACCCTGAGATACTTATTTAAAATGGTCTTGGCCTGAAACACAGTGGATAGTAAATACAATACAGGATGACTGAGCAACAAAAAGCATGACTCCTACACAACAAACATTCAAAGAAAACCAATAGCGCTAAGTCCTAGCGACAATACCAGAAATGTCCTCTGTGATTTATATAATTTTTGGATTATAGCTGAATAGAATAAAGAATTAAAAAAAATTATTTTGAATGTGAATTCATTTCATGGTAGAGGATTTAAAAATGACTTTTAAAAATTATTTTTGCAAACCTGTTTTGGGGCAAAGGAGTTTTACATTTAAATCTGTTCTCACACTGTTGCTTTCTACTCTTGCTTTCTGAAAGGACTTAAAAACTTTCTTTTCATTTCATCAGAGAAACTCTTGTCCCACTGGTACCACATTCCCAGACTTCCTCATTGGTAAGCAGAAGTAAAAACATGAAATACTTCCTCTGAAAAGAGAAGGAAGGCATCCACCTTCTCACCGTGCAAATCCTTTATAGAAACCAACCTACATGCTTAATTAGGGATGTAAAAATTCACTGTGGAAACCGTTCCAAAAAACCGAGAACACCAGAATTTTTGGAAGTTTCAGTGTATTTACTTTTCACATCAGGAACTTTTCTTTCTTTCTTTCTTTCTTTTTTTTTTTTAAAAGAAAACACTTCTTTTTGCCTGACCTGTGGTGGCGCAGTGGATAAAGCGTCGACCTGGGAACACTGAGGTCGCCAGTTCAAAACCCTGCACTGGTCTGGTCAAGGCACATATGGGAGTTGATGCTTCCAGCTCCTCCCCCCTTTCTCTCTTTCTCTCTCTCTCTCACTTTAGAGGAGTCATTCATTTTAGAGGAGTCTCTAAAATGAATAAATAAAAAAAATTTTTTTTAAAAGATTAAAAACACTTCTTATTTTATTCATTTTAGAGAGGAGACACAGAGCGAGCGAGAGAGTGAGAGAGAGAGAGAGAGAGAAAGGGGGGAGGAGCTGGAAGCTCAACTTCCATATGTGCCTTGACCACACCAGTACTGGGTTTTGAACTGGCGACCTCAGTGTTCCCAGGTTGACGCTTTATCCACTGCGCCACCACAGGTCAGGCAGGAACTTTTCTTTTTATTTTTGTGCTGTTGTTGTTTTTTTTGTTTTCTTTTTATTTTATTTTATTTTATTTTATTCATTTTAGAGAGGAGACACAGAGTGAGAGAGAAAGAGAGAAAGGGGGGAGGAGCTGGAAGCTCAACTGCCATATGTGCCTTGACCAGACCAGTGCAGGGTTTTGAACTGGCGACCTCAGTGTTCCCAGGTCGCCGCTTTATCCACTGCGCCACCACAGGTCAGGCTGTTGTTGTTTTTTTAATTTTTTATTTTATTCATTTTTAGAGAAGAAACAGAGAGACAAAGAGAGAAAGGGGGGAGGAGCTGGAAGCTCAACTTCCATATGTGCCTTGACCACACCAGTACTGGGTTTTGAACTGGCGACCTCAGTGTTCCCAGGTCGACGCTTTATCCACTGCGCCACCACAGGTCAGGCCAGGAACTTTTCTTATTTAAATTTTTATTTATTGATTTTAGAGACAGGAGAGCGAGGGGTGTAGGAGCGGGAAGCATCAATTTTTAGTAGTTGCTTGTCTTATGTCCTTTGATCCGGCAAGCCTGAGGTTTCGAACTGGCAACCTCAGCATTCCAGGTGGACGCTTTATGCATTGTGCCACCACAGGCCAAGTTTACATCAGGGACTTTAATTAATATCATAATTATTAATAATTCAACTTTTCGTAAGTGGGCCCTTAACAAGAATGGCTGGGACCACAAGCAATCTACGGGGGGCGAGTGCTCTGCCGCTTGGCCCCAAGAAACTTCTCTTTGTTTGCTTTTTATAATTGTGGTAAGACATTCATAACACAAAATGTACTTATTCTAATAATCTTTTAAGCGTACGTGGCATTCAGTGTCTTCAGAGCTGTCCGACCCACTCTCCGTCGCCTCCCTTTGTATTTATCTTCCTTCTCACCATTAGGGGGCTCCCGCAGACAGCACATCCGCGGCTCTTCCCCAGCCACCGCCCACGCATGCGCTCCTCACCTGCGGGGAGGTAGCCGGGGGCGGTAGGGGCGGGCCCTGGGCGCGCAGGCGCGGCGCGCGCATTGTGACGTCGGGCCGGGCGGCGGGTCCGGGAGCGGATGGTGTCTCCCGGAGGCGCTTCCCACGGCGTGACGTGCGGACTCCCCTCCCCGCGGCCCGCCCTCCCGCCGGCCTGGCCGCCGCCTCCCTCGCTCCCTCAGCGCGCCGAGCGCGGGCCAGCGGCCGGGGCGGAGGCCCGGGGTGACGCGGGGCCGATCCGGGACGGCTGGCGGCTCGGGTCCGCGGCCGGGCGCGGCGGGCGGGCGCGGGTCTATATGGCGGCGGCTCTGTCGGGCCTGGCTGTCCGGCTCTCGCGCTCGGCCGCCGCGCGCTCCTATGGGGTCTTCTGCAAGGGGCTGACCCGCACGCTGCTCATCTTCTTCGACCTGGCCTGGCGGCTGCGCATCAACTTCCCCTACCTCTACATCGTGGCTTCCATGATGCTCAACGTCCGCCTGCAGGTGGGTGGGCCGCGCCCGCCCGGCCCCTCGGCCCCGACCCTCCCCACCGCACCCCGCGCGGGGCGACCCGGAGGCTGGCACGAGCTGCCCCGCGGGATGCCGAGTGTTTGCCGGGCGCCGCGCGTTTCTCCTGCAGCCCCACGGGAGAAAAACCCCGCTGGGGTTATTGTTATCCCGGTTCTGCAGACAAGGCCCGGGGTGGGGGGGAGCAGCTGGCTCTGGCTGCGGACCTGCTGCTGGGGCGCCAGTCCGCGTAGAGACGGGGCGTGGGCGCTGGGGGAGGCCGCCGGCCGGGGCTGGAAAGGCCCCCCACCCATCCCTCGCTCGGCCCTGCAGAGGAAATGTTTCCCAGAAGATTAACAAATTGGGCTTGGGGCTAGGGGGTAGCCTTATGGTCAGCTTTTCGAGGATCCAAAGTCGACGAAGCTTCGAAAAAGATTACCCTTGGAATTTCACAGTTGGTTAGTGAATATTAGCTAATATTCTCATAGCTGTAGCTTAATTATCCTGGCTGCGGTTGAAGTGGGGCGGGGGCGAGGATGCGGGGAAATGAGGTGGATGGAAGAGGTAGAGACGCAAAAGGTTAAGAGGATAGTTTGTCAGATGTGAAATAGTAGACACACACACACCCAGAGCCCTGGAGATCACCTTTGTTATAAGTGCCTGACATTTCTCCATCCCTTGGATTACATCCCTTTTACTAGTAGAATGGCGAGTCGTCAGATTGAGAATTACTCCTTTCCGAGTGTGTTACGCATAACCAAGTGCCAACCCCCTCTTGGATTCGGTTGACATATCTTGGAGTGCCCGCTGGGTTGCTGGGCACAGGCTCTGTGATGAAAGGGGGACAGACAGGTCCCTGTCCTGCTAGAGTTTACAGGCCAACAGTACCTGATTGCTCCTGGATGTGCAAAATGAGGACACCTGAGCAGCAGGACCAGGCAGTGTTGAGACCTGGCGGTGGTTCTTTTTTTCCTACTGGTTTGGTTGTATCAGAATGGAATGGTCCCTGTGCCTCCCTGGACGTTCAGGTTTTGGGTGCCTGTCACTCGTGCTGACAGGCCACATAAAACTTAAAACCAGCTGTTGGTCAAAATTTTGTACTAAGGTGAAGTGAGATGGACCTGCCTCTCTGTTTCAGGGTCCAGTTTGAGCTACATACAGTACTTTTATGTGAGCAAGGGCTTGTCGCATCCTTAAGTGGTAACACACTAGAAGAGGAGAAAATTCAAATACCTTTCCTTCAGGTGTTACGAATGAGATGCGCTGGGTGTGGGGACCAGGGAACTAGAAAGCCTGTGCTATAGCCATTTTTGCCACTAGCCAACTGTTACTTGTTAGATCAAGTGATTTTTGAAGAGAAATTGGAAATCCAAGTTTTTATTTGTTTTATATTTATTTATTTGTTTGTTTATTTATTTATTGTGGCAGAGACAGAGAGTCAGAGAGAGGGATAGATAGGGACTGACAGGAAGGGAGAGAGATGAGAAACATCAATTCTTCATTGCGGCTCCTTAGTTGTTCATCGATTTGATTTCTCACATGTGCCTTGACCAGGGGGCTACAGCTGACCGAGTGACCCCTTGCTCGAGCCAGCTACCTTGGGCTCAAGCTGGCGACCTCGGGGTCTCGAACCTGGGTTCTCCACATCCCAGTCTAGCGCTCTATCCACTGCGCCATTGCCTGGTCAGGTGAAAATCTGGGTTTTTAGATATCAAATTAACAAATTTTTGACATCTGGAAACGACAAGGTTGTGGGTTCGATCTCTGGTCATGGCAGGCATGGAAAGCAACCAATGAGTACATGACTAAGTGGAACAAATGAGTGCTTCCCTTCTTACTCCCCCCTCTCTCTCTTCCTCTCTGTCTCTCTCAGTAAATTTAAAAAAAAAAAAGAAAAAAATTAAGCCCTGGCCGGATAGCTTGTTTGGTTGAAGCATCGTCCTGAAGCACAGAGGTTGCTGGTTCGATTCCCTGGTCAAGACACATACAGGAGCAGCTCAATGTTCCTCTCTCTCCCTGCCTTCCTCAAAAAACAAAAACAAACAAACAGGTTAAATCTGACCCCCAAACTCCCAGTTTTGAAACTGTTGTTCTAGAGTTAGAAATAATTTGCGATCATTTATAAAATTGCACTGATGACTGTAAAAGAAAACTTAGTGTACATAATGTTGAAAATGAGTGTTGTACCTTTCTCATATGTCCACTTATATTTATGACCACCTCCCTAGTCCTGGCTACTATAATTACTCACCTGGATGATTGCACTAGCCTCCCATCTGTTTTCCACCTTGCGGAAGATCACGTCACTCTGCACAGAAAAACAAAAACAGAACTTCCCATTGCACACAGAATGCAGTTCACATGTTTCACACTGTAGATTGGACTTCTGTTCATCTTTTTAGACTCTTACCCAGCTTGTTTCTTGCTCACTATTTTTTCTGTTTTTTATGTACTGTCTGCATGCTTCAAGCCCCTTCCTGCCTCTGGACATTTGCATATGCATACCCCCCACTGCCCACCCACCTTGAATGCTTGTTCTTCCCTGGCTTTTTTATTTTATTTTTTTACAGGGACAGAGAGAGGGATAGACAGGAACGGAGAGAGGTGAGAAGCATCAATCATTAGTTTTTCGTTGCCGTCGCAACACCTTAGTTGTTCATTGATTGCTTTCTCACATGTGCCTTGACCGCGGGCCTTCAGTAGACCGAGCCACCCCTTGCTGGAGCCAGCGACCTTGGGTCCAAGCTGGTGAGCTTTTGCTCAAGCCAGATGGGCCCGCGCTCAAGCTGGCGAGCTCGGGGTCTCGAACCTGAGTCTTCCTCATCCCAGTCCACCGTTCTATCCACTGTGCCACCGCCCGGTCAGGCTGGCTTCCCTGGCATTTTGAAGGCTGGTGCATTCTTTCACCTCAGGTCTCATCTCAGAGAGGACCTCTGTGATCACGTATCTGTGTCATCTTGCACTTGCTCTTCATTTCAGGAGCGCTGAAGGCTGTTTGTTTCATACGCAACAAGAAATAAAGAGTTCCAAATGTCCCATTGTTTGTAGAGCAGTGAGGTGATCTCTGCAAAGGTTATTCAAATACAAATTTCATAACTAGGAATCTACTCCGTAACAATTGAGGTTGAGGGAAATTGGCTCTGTAACAGTGGCGTGGGCAGTCAGGAGAGCTAGGTGACCCAGTCCCCAAAGCCTGTCATAGATGACTTGGTGGGCTTGGTGCCACGTACTAGTCCAGGTGCAGGACAGCTCTGGGGACTCCTGGGAGCTGAATGCTCTAGCGGGGGTTGAACGTGGGTCATCGTAGTCTAGTCGGGTGAGTGGGGGTCGGGGCACAGACGGGGGATCACCAAGGACCTGGAGGAAGAGCTGAGAACGGCATGGGGACTTGGGCTTGATCAGGTGCAGCAGCCGCCATTTCACAGAATCAGGGAGACGGAGGAAATGGCATGTCTCTTTTTTACTGTAATACGTACATCTGCTGCTACAAACCCCTGAAGGTTAGAGTTTCTGTTCATTTGTGGGAAATCACTAAGGTACCCAGTTTTGTCTTTTTCATCAATTCTTCATTGCAGCACCTTAGTTGTTTATTGATTGCTTTCTCATATGTGCCTTGACCTGGGGACTACAGCAGACTGAGTGCCCCTTGCTCAAGCCAGCCACCTTGGGGTTTTGAACTGGGGTCCTCTGCATCCCAGTCTGACGCTCTACCCACTGCACCACCACCTGGTCAGGCAAGGTACCCAATGAGGGTTTAATTATTCCTGGCCCCTGGTGAAGGGGAGTGCAGCAGAAAATAGAATCTGAGTAAAGGGGGGATGGCCCCCGCTCCACGCCTCCCATTACTTAAAACACTCTACCCACCCTCTCCATTGCCGGGGGCTGGAGCGTGTGCCGTGTGCAATAAGGAATAAAGGACTCCATTTCCCCCTTGTTTACTGAGAACCCCAAGTCATTTGTAGGGCAGAAAGGCACTTAAGGAAGTTGATATCTCTTTAATGTGACAGATAGTTAAATGGGACAAGAGATGCAAAGGATTTTGTGCACTGAGAAGGGTTACGAATTTTAAATACTGTTTGTAAGTGAGCCTTAATCTTGAGGCTTTAGCATTCTACTTGTTTACAGAATCTGAAATACACGGCAGTAAAAAAACAACTATGAGAATCCATACCAACTACTAAATGCATTAGAAGCGAGGTAGAAGATTGTACTGAGAATCTATTGCGATTTAACAAGTCCTGCCTCTACTGTGGGAAGAATCAAGTGTCCTCGCCCCAGCTCACCCAGATTCTTGGGAGGAGGACTAAAAAGAACAGTTGGAAAAAGAAGGCTTTGTGCAGGTTGATGATAGCTGTCAAACTGAGTTGTCAAGTGTCCTTGCCTTCCTGTAATGTCACCGTCAGCCACACGGCCCTGGGGGGGGCAGGCTTGAGAGAACCTTTCTTGGGCTGCTCCCTGCCCTTGTTCTGTGTTGAACTGCTCTTTCGTAGTCCTCTTTCTCCGGATGACATCCTGAGTTCATAGCTCCATATGTTTCAGCGTTTCCATATCGATTGAGAACAGCATTCATTCATTTCAGTCAGGTGAAGAGGTCAGGAGGGCAGGTGAGGGTAGGGAAGCTGGTTGCCTACTGAGTAGTCAGGATGGGCCTCGTTGATGAGATGACATTTGAGCAGAATCGCGAAGGCGGTGAGGGCTTTAGCCTCAGAGATTTCTGGGTTGGAAGAGGATGTCTGCGCAAAGAAGGCCCTGGAGGCCAGCCTTGTATGTCCCGGGGCTGGAGGAAGCTGGTCACTGAGGAAGAAGGTGGCAGGAGAGTCAGACTGAAGTCTAGGGGAAGTTCATGTGGTGTCTGTCTTACAGGTACTGGGTGGAAGGGCTTTGGCGTTGACTCTGATGAACCGATCTTACCTAGGTCTGAACAGCTTCCGGAGGGAGCCTGGGGGTGTCTGAAATGGTCTGTGGACAGGGACCTGCTTCTTTCCCTCCATAGACTGGCTAGCTTATAGACAGACACCTATTTTTTTACAGTTCTGGAGACAAGTCCAAGAGCAAGGTGGTGGCAGAGTCAAGGTTTCCTGAGGTGGTGGAGGGGCCTGGGATTTCTGTGGGGTTTCTTTTACTTTTTATTTTTGTGTGTGTGTATTTTTCTGAAGTGAGAAGCAGGGAGGCAGACAGACTCCCGCATGCGCCCAACCAGGATCCACCCGGCATGCCCACCAGGGGCGATGCTCTGCCCATCTGGGCCGTTGCTCCATTGCAGCTGAAGCCATTCTAGCACCTGAGGTGGAGGCCATGGAGCCGTCCTCAGTGCCCGGGCCAACTTTGCTCCAATGGAGCCTTGGCTGTGGGAGGGGAAGAGAGAGACAGAGAGAAAGGAGAGGGGGAAGGGTGGAGAAGCAGATGGGTGCTTCTCCTGTGTGCCCTGGCCAGGAATTGAACCCGGGACTTCCACACACTGGACCGACGCTCTACCACTGAACCAACCAGTGAGGACTGTTTTACATTTTTTAAAATTGATTTTAGAGAGAGGAAGTGAGAGAGAAAAACAGATTTGTGTTTTATTTATTGGTTGATTCTTGAATGTGTCCTGACCAGGGGTTGAACCTACAACCTTGGCATATTGGGACAGCAGTATAATCAACTGAGTTACCCAGCCAGGGCTTCTGTGGAGTCTTTTTAATAAGAACATTAAAGGGGAAAGAAACAGGTCCCTGTCCACAGACCATTTCAGACACACCCCCAGGCTCCCTCCGGAAGCTGTTCAGACCTAGGTAAGATCGGTTCATCAGAGTCAACGCTGAAGCCCTTCCATGCATGAGGGCTCTACCCTCCTAATGTAAGCACCTTCCAGAGGCCTCACCTAATACTGTCATCTTTGGGGGTTGGGGTTTCAGCATATGAATTTTGGGGAGAACACAAACATTTAGACCATGACATCTCTTGATAGCTACAGATGAATTGCTTTCACATGCAAAAGAGTGAAGGTGGACCCCAACCTCACACCATATACAAAAACTAATTCCAAATGGGTCAGAGACCTAAACATGAGAACAAAACTCTATATAAAACTCTCAGAGAAAAGAACATAGGGAGAAATCATGATAATTGAATTTGGCAGTGATTTCTTGCCAAAAGCACAGACAGCAAAGAAAAAGTCGATAGACTAGACTTCATCAAAATGAAAAATGTTTGTGCATCCGGGGACACTATCAAGAGTGATGAGAACTCGCAGAATGGGAGCAAGTATTTGCAAATCATGTATCCGATAAGGACTAATATCTACGACATAGAAAGAGCTCTTACAGCTCAGTAATGATTAAAAATAACCTAATCTAAAAATTGGCAAAGGACTTGAGAAGACATTTCTCCAAAGGAGCTATACAAATAGCTCGGTTGGCTTCAAGTATCATCCTGGAACACCAAGGTTGCAGGTTTGATCCTGGGTCAGGGCACATAGGGAAGCAGCCAATCACTGCACAACTAAGACCAACAGATGAATGCCCCTCCTTTTTCCCTTTCTCTCTTTGTCTTTCTAAAATCAGTCGATTAAAAAAAAAGATATACAAATGGCCAGTAAACCAATGAAAAGACAGCACTTCCATGTTACCACCCATTGGTCACCTCTCTGTCCTTTTCTTTACAGGACTCCTCAGCAGCATTTTGTCATTCATCCCCTAAAATACTCTTGATGATGATAGCTGCAGTTTTTAGATGCCGACAGGATGCTGGTCAGAAAGACCGGAAGATGCTAGGTGCTTCCATACAGGGAGTCCTCAACATTTCGAGGAAACCCAGTTGCCCCAAATCCCCAGCTGGCCCTATGCACAGAAATGTGTGAGCAAGTGCACCTTTGGCACCCAGATGACAAGTAGGAAACTGGGTGGTGGCCAGTGAGGGCTGCACAACTAGCTCTTGAATGGCAGGTATGGGGACACACTGAATGACTCGTAGCATGAACTCAGCACCTGGTGGTGTTTTCCTGTGGTTATGATTCAGCTTACAGTAGACAGGACTGAGTCCTTCCGGCTTCTCCCGTAAGCTGGGCAGCAGTTTGAGGAATTAGTTTCAGCCTCTTTCTTGGTCTGATCACTTGAGCCACGAGCCCAAGGGTGTGAAGGTGTATAATCACGTCTAAAAGCTGGAGGAGGCCAGTACAGTCTTGCAGCGTGTGTGAGCCATCAGAAGGCAGGACCCTGCTCCAAGCCATTGTCATCGACCTGGCTGGGCAGCCCCTGCTCACGTGGCTGGGTCTCCTCCCAGTCTCCTTTGGAAACAGTCTTAACAGCTGGCTTTCCAAAGCATGGAGGCCAGGATATTTTTAGTTTATAGAGCAGTGGTATCCAGACCATCAAGTCCCTGAGGCCATTAATAGCTCAGGTTAGGGAAGGTAAGGTGACAATAGTCCAACAGGGTAGCACCTGCCTAATTGGGTCAGGCCTATTGTCATGCAGCAGGTCAGCTGCCTCTAGTAGGCAGGGGTTTTTGTGGGAAGTGACTTGTCATGCCTGCACTGAGGATCCTGGACACACCCAGACCGTCTTGTTTTCTGTGCATAGCAACCCCTCTGGCCTCTGTGGTTCCATTTTCAGCCTTGGTCATATTTGGGAGGATAGGGGGGACTAGTTCAGGAATATATTCCCAGTTCTGCACTTTATTTTTCCTGAGTCACACTGTCTTGAACTTCAAAATGGACTCCTTCCTTCATTCCAGTGGTCTCGGTTTGGGTGGACAAATGTGCGCCATAATTTATGCTGCTTGTTATTAAGTGCATAGTTATAACTGAGTTTACTGAAGAACTAGAAAACCTTTAGTAAAAACTTTGTTCTGTCATCATTAAATACATGACTACTTTATTGGTTCCATTAATAGTGCCTGATTTAAAATATTTTAGCACAACTCTGGGAATACTTCACCTTTCTGAACAGTGTTAAGTCCTTGTGCGAGGACAAAATGAAAGTGGTTAGGAACTAATTTTCCTGAGAGTTGGTCCATATTCAGTGACCTGTTTTTCTTTAGAATGTTTTTTAAACCTATTTTAATATGTATTAAAAGTATATTTGGCCTGACCTGTGGTGGCGCAGTGGATAAAGCGTCGACCTGGGAACACTGAGGTCGCCAGTTCAAAACCCTGCACTGGTCTGGTCAAGGCACATATGGGAGTTGATGCTTCCAGCTCCTCCCCCCTTTCTCTCTCTCTCTCTCTCTTTCACTCTGTGTCTCCTCTCTAAAATGAATAAAATAAAAAAATTTAAAAAAAACAAAGTATATTTGGCAATGCTTCCATTTCAGGAAAATTTTCATTCTTATCTTAGTACATTTCTAATTAACAAGATAAAGGTCCTACATACTGTGGTTTGGAAAGTTAATTTGAGAGAGGTAGAGAGACTCGGGAGAAGTTAATTATATATTTGACTTGGTGGACTTTGTAAGTATTGTTTTGCTTTATAGCCAGAATTCACGCTTATGAGAATTGCACCTCCTAAAAGTTCTCATCACAAGAAAAAGAAATTGTCACTATGTGTGGCGATGTATGTTGACTTGTGATCATTTTGAAATATACACAGATACTGAATTTTGTATACCTGAAACTAATATAATGTAATGACACTTATATTTCAATTAAAAAAGATTGTGCCTTATGTTTGTATGCTGCTTTGTATTGTTCAGTTACATTTTCCAGTTGTAATGTAGTGATGGTCCCACTCCTAACAGGTTTTGAGCCCACCCCGCAAATACATCTATATGTTTATGTATAAACTCTATAGCGTGCGGTACCGGAGCACGGTATATATCACAAAACACAGGAGAAGTTAAAGGGGGGTCAGATAGAAACGGTCTGAGCAAAGACGCACTGACCTTCCCCCGCTCCTAGCAGTGGGGTCACCCCATCTGACGACTGCCGGGCAGAAGACTGAGTCTAGTTCTCAAGGTTTACTTGGAGCTAACTAGGCTGTTTGTGCAGGAAACACGGCGAGTCCCCTCTTTTTGAAACACTCAGTGCTGTTGGCGTCTTCCTCCCTGGTGGCCCTAGTGGGCCCTTCGCCTCCAGTCTTTTTTTTTTCCCAGGGACAGAGAGAGTCAGAGAGAGGGATAGATAGGGACAGACAGACAGGAATGGAGAGAGGTGAGAAGCATCAGTCATTAGTTTTTTGTTGCCATTGCGACACCTTAGTTGTTCATTGATTGCTTTCTCACATGTGCCTTGACCGCGGGCCTTCAGCAGACCGATTAACCCCTTGCTGGAGCCAGCGACTTTGGGTCCAAGCTGACAAGCTTTTTTTGCTCAAGCCAGATGGGCCTGCGCTCAAGCTGGCGACCTTGGGGTCTTGAACCTGGGTCTTCCGCATCCCAGTCCGACGCTCTATCCGCTGTGCCACCGCCTGGTCAGGCTCGCCTCCAGTCTTTAGGTCTCAGAGATGCTGGCCTTGGGCTTCCCAATATGTCTGTGTTCTCACCACACGTCATAGCTGGACCGTCACTGTATCTGTTTCCCAAAGCTGGCCACTTCTGAGCCTAAGCCTTCAGCTCTGACATCTCGAGATGAAGTCTTTATTAACCCAGCTGCTTGCGCGAGTCCCACAGCCAAGCTCTGTGTACCCCGATCTGAACTCCTCCCTATTTTCAGTTAATGACACCTTCACTACCCAGGCTTGACAGTCAGAAGAAATCTCTGGGTCGTCCTACCTTCTTCTCTATCTGTTCAGTCACTACCTTTATTAAAAGGTATATATTTCCTCCTGTTTGTGCTCATAGCCTTGCTGTTCTCCTGCAGTACTGGAATAGCCTCCTGATCAACCTGGTGCGACTCTCTTCAAGTCTGACCACCACCTGGCAGCTGGAGTAGTCCATCTGAAGTGCGACCTAGCAGCACCTGCTGGCTGGGGGCGCCTGGGTCTCTATCCTCGGCCAAAGCAAGGCCGGACTCCTGGTGCTAGTGCCAGCTGCAGTGCCGGATCAGCCCCTCATTGGCTGCTCGTCCTCTTCCCTTGGGCCATCTACTCCGGCCTCCAGTGGGACTTGTCTGCTTTGGTTTCTTATCAGGGTGCAGAGAGCCTGAGGGAGGCCTTCACACTTTTTAGGAAATAGCTCTGTGTGGGACTCTCCCAGACCCTTCACCATAACACTTGAATCTGATTCTCTTTTCCAGGTTCACATTGAGATCCATTGAAGACCTTCCACCGACTGACCCAGCTGTGTCCTCGGCTCACCGCATCAGAGGACGCAGCATGAGGAACAGAAGAGGGACTCTCGGCCTCGGCCTGGCAAAAGTGCAGGGAGAGGACTTGGACAAGCTGCTCTGGAGCCTTCGAACACAGGAAGGCCCTCGCCCGTCAGGTGCCCCTTCCTGGGTGAATAAGGCTGCATTTGATGTACATAGGAATTCACAAGATGAGACGTTATCACTGGAAATGAAACGTGATCTGAGTGACGCCAACCTCTTGCTTCACAACGGCATCAAAGTGCTTTTATATTTGAAAGAATCAGTAAAAAGAAATTCCGCTTCCACGGTGACTCAGAGCAAGACTGTGGATCTGTTCTTTGCTCCTGCGTTCGAGTATTTTGCTGGGTTGTCCTGTGGTGTCCAGGAGGCTCTGTTGAGGGACTGGCCAGGTGGAGGGCCCAGTGCCACTGATAGCCGCAAAGGACAGCCCCGCACAGGAGAGCCTTGGGGGTCAGGGCTGCCGTGCTACCGGAAGCAGTCAGAAGTGGGAGTTTCGGAGGATGAACCAAGTGCTTGTCTTGAGGCGAGAAGCTCTGAGGTAGAACGGTCTCTCCTGTGTTCTGTCCCGTCCACACTGCTGCACGTGCGGCCTGGAGCGTTCCTGAGTGATAAAACAGTGTGTGTTTCCCATGGCCGTTCAGAACCCACGCTCTCAGAGCAAACAGCAGAATACAGGAAAACGCCTCCAAGTGTGAAAAGTACCTCAAATCATCTGCAGATAACGCTGGGATTTCCATCTGTGCAAGCTTTTAAAATAGCAGCGCCATTATGCCATAGTTAGGTACAGGCCGAACAATAAACATAGTGAGATTAATTTTAAAAGTTGTCTTAGAATGGTTTCTTCCCATTGAGTCTAAAGCAAACAGTGCAGCCGTGAAGTTCCTGCTTTGGCTTCTTTGTCCAGATAGACGTCAAGCAGAGGTTCTGCTGGCTGATGTGGAAGGAAGTATTTGAGCATGTTTTAAATCGTGCTTGAAAGCCATTCAGGATTGGGAGACCATTTCCAGGAGCATGTGAACATGTCCTACATAAATATGAGATTAGACCATTGAGATTTAACATGGAATCCTTTATATACCTTCAATACCCAGCGGCTGTCCAGGCTGTCTGATCACCTGGCGGAAGTGGGTATCGGTAAATGTCTGCCCGCTGTACTTGCTGTACGCCCTGCTGAGTGGGTGGTGAGCTGCTACCATTTCATTTTGTAAAATACTTTTGGTCTGCAGCAAAATTTGATTTCTTTCCTCACTTTTTTTTCCTTCCGCCCGAAATGCAATTTTATTGGAGGCCTTGCGGTGAAAGTTGCAATATTTAAACTTACCTTTAGAACAAACCTTTCTCGAATGGAGAAAGAACCCCAGCAGTATTTTGTGAAGCAGAAGGGAGCGTGAGACTCCGTCATAGCGAGCCACGTCCAGTTTACGCCCTGTAGAAAGCTTCCAGTTCCTAGGGGTTGAGATTCTCTCTTAGACTAAGGTTTTTCTGAGATAACTCCTTTTTTTAATTTGCTGAAAATTTTGATAAAGGTCACTTAAGAGTGTAAGTTTTTGAAAACAAAGCAAGACAACCATTTTGGGGGGGATTATGAATCGCATACATTGGTTTATTCTGTGTGCTAGATTACTGTGCCGTGTGCTATTTTAGTGTTTTGGGGAAATGAAAAAGAAAACCTGTTCTTCAGCATAATAAAGGTCTTATTTTACGTGTACAGCCTTGGTGCACCTTGTCTCTTTATTAACGCTGCGTTCCCACTGCTGCACATCTCGGCGCCGGCGGCTGCTGATTAGGAGACGTGAAACGGCATGGTACACAAAACTGTAAAGCTGGGTCGGAACTCGGCTCCCACCTTCCTCCTGGGACATGATGGTGAAACCGTGTGTTGTGCCGTCCTTCTGGGCGGTGCTCGGAAGTCCCGCAGAGGGAAGCCGGGCGGTAAAGGTGATGGTCCGCCAGTCTGAAAGGACACCATCTTGATCGAGCTACTAAAGCCCTGGTTAGTGGACAGACACTCCACTGGGGGTCCCTGGTGGACTGGGATTGTGAAGTGAGGTGAGGGCACATTTCAGTGTTTCAAGTGGGAACTGGTTTCTTGTCCAGGTTTCCTCCCCCCACCCCTGCACTTTACCCCATTTTTTGTTTTAAATGAAGCCTGCTTCTTGGGGAGAGAACTTTCCGTGACTCATGAACGGTTTTATTTCCTTTGTTTTATAAATTGCGAGTAGATACACTTTTTTTTTTTTTTGCAAGTAGATACACTTTTTAACTCACTGCAGAGAAAAAACCCAGGACTATTTGTTTGAGCTGGGAGGGCGTGTCACCAGGTATGAGGTCATCTTTAGAGCACATGCCTGGTGGTCTGAGGGGTCCTCGAATCCTATGCTCTCTTCTAGAAAACAGACCGGTTATTCCGGGGAGTGAGAGTGGTCATTGCCACACTTGTGCTCTGGTTGTATTCTGAGCAGCTCTTTACAGTTTATTTTTAAAACTCTTTCGGTACGTAACAAGGTAAGGACTTTGACTAGGTGAGCTGTGCCTTGCCAAGGTACTCACAGCGAGAAATTCTCCAAGAAACTGTTGAATGCCTTGTTTATTTTTAAGGCAGTGGATTTAACCCTCCCCCAGTTGCCCTACCAAGGGCTCTGGGTCTGCTATCAGGAAATGAATGAGTAATTTGAAGATTGGCAAATAGGCTATTTTCTAACTCTTGGTATGTCTACAAGTACTTCATGCTGCTGTTTATTTAAGATGACTTGGCGAAAGTGGCATGTCTCTGTTGTTTTTTGGCTTACATTGCTATATTAGGGTTTTCCAGAGAAAAAGGATATCTATATCTATCTATATAGATATATAGATAGATTAGATAGATGTGGATGTGAAATGTATTATAGGATTTGGCTCACACAATATGGAGACAGAGAACTCCCACATTTTACCATTAGCAAGCTGGTGACCCAGGAAAATTGGTGGTGACCCAGGACTGCCAATGTCCAAGGGCAGGAGAAGAGGGATATCCCAATTCAAACAAAGAGTGAGCTCCATGGCCTCCGCCTCAGGCGCTAAGAAGAGCTCAGTTGCTGAACAATAGAGCAATGTCCCAGATAGGTGGAATGTCGACCCCTGGTGGGTTTTCCTGGTGGATCCCAGTTGGGGTGCATGTGGGAGTCTGACTCTGCCTCTCCTGCTGTCACTGAATTAAAAACAAAAAGAGTAAATTGTCTCTTTTCTATTCAGACCATCATCGGGCTGGATGATGCCCACCCACTTTGCTGAGGGCCACCATCTTTCCTCAGTCTGCTGATTCAAGTACGGATCTCCTTCTGGAAACACGGACACACCCAGGAATGGTTGTGTGCCGGGTGCCCTTAGCTCAGTCAGGTTGACAATTTGCCATCCCAGTTGCATAGTTGCCTCTTTCCAGCTGTGTTTTCAGGTGCTTTGAAAAGTCACTAGGACATCTAAAGGGATGGCATGACTAGGACACAGCACTGTTTTCTTGTCACTACCCCTCGCTTCAAGACCCACACCTGTTCAGGAAGACCCTATTGCACGAGGGTGATCTGAGCAAAGAAGGGAGCTGGTTTATTTTCAATGCAGGTACTTAGTTTCGACTGTGGCAAGTCCAGAAATCCACGGCTGAGTTCACTTAGAAACTGAGACCCCAGCCTGGAGGGAGAGCTCACTCATTTCCCATCCTGTGCCTGCGGGAGGGAGGATTCTGCTCGTGCCATCCGGGTGAACGGCCGGCCGGCAGGGTTCCCTGTCAAACCAAGGCTCACATTTCCTACGCCCCTGTGGAAGATCAAGGTTTGGTAACCTGTGACTTTAAGTTTCTTTTTATTTATTCATTTTAGAGAGGAGACACAGAGTGAGAGAGAGAGAGAGAGAGAGAGAGAGAGAGAGAGAGAGAGAGAGAGAGAAAGGGGGGAGGAGCTGGAAGCATCAACTCCCATATGTGCCTTGACCGGACCAGTGCAGGGTTTGAACTGGCAACCTCAGTGTTCCCAGGTCGACGCTTTATCTACTGCGCCATCACAGGTCAGGCCTCACCTGTGACTTTAAACACATTTAAACGTTTGGAGTTGCTGTTAGAGGCGATGTCTCCTTTTCCCCTCTGTATTAGGGATTCTTGAACCGAATTATGAACCAGACTCTTCCCTTTGGTTCCGGGTGAATACTGTGTCTAGTTGGACCCCAACCTGGGGCGCTTCACCTACGACATTTCAACTTCACAAGGGTATTAAAGCAGTATTCATTTCATTTGGTAGAAGCTGTACTTCAAATTTGGGATTTTGGATTTTTTCCGGAGCTAGCGGTACATGGTAGGACACGCTCTCCTGATGCTGGACAGCGGCAGTGGGGGGGGGGGCAAGGTCAGCCCCTTCCTCGCAATTCAACAACCATCACTGCAGCCTTGTATTAAATGCATTTTCGACTTAAAATATTTTCAAAGGGGCTTATCCAGAGGTAACCCCATTGTAAGTCTAGGGCCACCTGTTTGGGGTGAACATATTCTCTATACTCCTTATTCCCCACATTTGTCACAGTTTAAAAAGGGTCTTGGCCCTGGCCAAGTAGCTCAGTGGGTTACAGCGCTGCCCCTTCCCCCCCACCTCCATACGCCAATGTAGCAGGTTCAGTCCAGCTCAGGGCACATACAAGAGTCGACCGATGAATGCATAAGTAAGTGGAACAACAAATAAATTTCTCTAAAATCAATAAATCTGTCTAATCAATAAAATATTTTAAATAAATGTTCTTTTTTTTTTATTTTTTTATTTTATTCATTTTAGATGAGGAGACACAGAGTGAGAGAGAGAGAGAGAGAGAGAGAGAGAGAGAGAGAAAGGGAGGTGCTGGAAGCATCAACTTCCATATGTGCCTTGACCAGACCAGTGCAGGGTTTTGAACTGGCGACCTCACTGTTCCCAGGTGGACGCTTTATCCACTGCGCCACCACAGGTCAGGCTAAATGTTCTTTTTTTTAAAAAAAAAAAAAAGGGAGTCCTGGAAGATCAGGGTCAGCCACTTTGGTTTTGTTTGTTTGTTTTTTATTTTACAGGGACAGAGAGAGATTCAGAGAGAGGAATAAATAGGGACAGACAGGAACGGAGAGAGGGGAGAAGCATCCATCATCAGTTTTTCGTTGCCATTGCGACACCTTAGTTGTTCATTGATTGCTTTCTCACATGTGCCTTGACCGCGGGCCTTCAGCAGACCGAGCACCCCCTTGCTGGAGCCAGCGACCTTGGGTCCAAGCTGGTGAGCTTTTTTGCTCAAGCTAGATGGGCCCACACTCAAGCTGGCGACCTCGGGGTATTGAACCTGGGTCCTCTGCATCCCAGTCCGAAGCTCTATCCACTGTGCACCGCCTGGTCAGGCCCACTTTGGTTTTTAACATTTGCATCATTTAATGCAGTGCCAGGTATACCAAAAAAAATGGCTTTATTTTTCTGTCTGCTTCCTTGAAGCGGCAACAAGTCTGTCTCTGGACCCCAAAACTGGTCAAATACTCGGACTCAGCTTTCAGACACGACAGGTGTGAGCTTTCCCCTTTGCCACTCGGACGCATACCAGATGGTGGCTTTGGTTCGAGTTTGTGGGGAGGAGGAAGCAGGAACCTGGAAAAGAGCATAAAAAATGCCTCATTTGTTCTAGAGACTAGAATCATTCAGGCCAAGAGACCTGTCCAGGTGAGTGAGCGACTGTTGGGCTTCCACCCGGTAGAGGTTCCTTCTTTCTCAGTACAAAGAGCTCACTTCCTTGTTTGTAGGTCTCGCGCTCGGAAGTGGCTATTAGCGTGGCGGAACAAACCCAGTTTTTCTTTTAAAATTGGTTCATCGGTACATGCAAGGCTTTATTTGAAGGACAGGCTTAGTTCTGAAACTACGGGAGATCATGCGTGTTGTGTTTTAAGTTGGCAGATGAGGTGAAAAGTACTTGTGAGAAGGTCGAGTTTATTAAATGGCCTTTATTAATCTGGGCAGTTTTTTTTTTTTTTTTTACATTTTATTTATTCATTTTTAGAGAGAGGAGACAGAGAGAGAGAGAGAGAGACAGACAGAGAGAGAAGGGAGGGAGGAGCAATAAGCATCAACTCCCATATGTGCCTTGACCAGGGAAGCCAGGGTTTTGAACTGGTGACCTCAGTGTTCCAGGTTGATGCTTTTACCCACTGTGCCACCGCAGGTCAGGCAATCTGGGCAGTTTTTGAATTAACCTGGGCAACTTTCAGTGGAGCATCCTCGCCTCCCTCAGAAGGTGGGCGGCTAAAGCAAACCCCAGTGGATGGGATGCTACTGCCCCAACGGTGTGTCTGTAGTCACTTGACTAATTCAGGGTCATTTTAGTGTCCCTGCTTAATTTGGGGGGAATAGGTGGATTGTGCATGCGAGGCTTGCCTTGGCCACAAGAGGGAGCCACGTATTCACTTAGGGAGTGTCTTGTTTCAGGGACGGTGTTTTTCTAGTTACTTTGTTTATCCAAATTCTTTTTTTGTGTGTGTGTGTTTATCCAAATTCTTAACCAACTTCTTTTTCTTTTTTATTTTTATTTTATTTTTTTGATAGAGACAGAGAGTCAGAGAGAGGGACAGATAGGGACAGACAGACAGGAAAGAAGAGAGAGGAGAAGCATCAATTATTCATTGCGACCTTAGTTGTTCATTGATTGCTTTCTCATATGTGCCTTGAAGGGGGAGGGCACAGCAGAGCGAGTGACCCCTTGCTCGAGCCAGCGACCTTGGGCTTCAAGCCGGCGACCCTATCCTCAAGCTGGTGAGCCTGCGCTCAGGCAGGGTGAGCCTGTGCTCAAGCCAGCGACCTCAGGGTTTCGAACCTGGGTCCTCTGTGTCCCAGTCAGATGCTTTATCCATTGTGCCACCACCTAGTCAGGCCCAACTTCTTAACCTTAAAAATTAACAAAAATGCTGGAATTTGTTCAGTGTGGTTTCTTGAGCCTAGTAAGTGTGATGTATGAAGTCAAAGCATAACAAATTCAGTACCTATAGCAGGCGCTTTAATGCAAGAAGAATTGTTAGAAAAAGTAATTTGGTGGGTTGTCTTTTATTTTGGAGAGTGACTTTCAGTATGAAAGGACATTTTCCTACTGTTTCAATAGGATACGGTGGTTTTATTCTGCACAGCCTCGGGGAGCTGAGCCATAAGGGGCCCTGCAGAAGGGTGTATGTAGGTCCACGCTGACTCAGTTTGGGCCATGGGGGGCTCATTCTGAGCCTGCTCCATGTGTGAGAACTTCTCGAAGACCCTTGCAGGGAAATTTACCACACAAATGAGTCAATTTTTCACTACAGGAATCACAACTTTAGATTTCTTTGGTGGGTTATCGTGAAGTGTACTTAAAACATTGGAATCTTAAAATACTGGAAACTGCTATTGTTCTGTAATGTTAATGAATTATTGCTCTTTCCGGTACCTTTTTGCAAAAGATCTGTCGGGGAATATTTTCTTTTTTTAAAATGATAAATTGTGATAATAAGGTATCTATAAATAGCTCCCAAGTTATTGAATTTCTTGGAAATGTTCTGAGTGCCACTTAGGACTTATTAAAATAAAGCAGTATGTTAGTATAAACTGCAGGCTTCCTCTTTGTTAAACATTTCCATTTCAGTCTCTTGGGGACCAGTTGTGAGGCTGTCACTCCATCTCTCCTGCCTGACAAGAAATGTCCGAAGCTCCTCAGATACGTTCAAAACCTAGCATGAGCTTCTTCTTAGACTCCTGTCTTTATGTTCTAAAGGTCATATCTTTACACACATGGCTCCCCTCCACCACATATTTATTGTTCTTTTCTGATGTTTTAGAATGAGGATGCACCATTAAACAAGAAACTAACAATAACGTCCTAACTCCTAAGAACATTTCAATTGTCATCAGGCAGTTGACCATTTTGACAGCTAAGAGGTGCCATTCCTGGAACTGTGCCCCCTCCGGTGTGACAGCGACTCTGCCGGGTGGAACCCTATTCATCTTCAGAATAGTCCTGAAAAACAGTCGTGCCCGTTGTTAGTGCCAGGGACACGGGGGAGGTGAGATTGCGTAGCTAGTAACCGACAGGGCCACGATCTGCAGTGTGTTCAACAAAATTTGTTCTTCGAGCCATGTGTTTTCTTTTTATTTTGTATTCACTCTTTAAAGATTTTATTTATTGATTTTACAGAGAGAGAGGAGAGAAAGAAACAGGGAGCAAGAAATATCAACTCATAGTTGCTTCATGTCAGTTGTTCACTGATTGCTTGTTGTATGTACCTTGACCGGGCAAGCCCGGCATTTCAAACCTGCGACCTCAGCCTTCCCGGTCGATGCTTTCTCTGTTGTGCCACCACAGGCCAGGCAGAAATAGAAAAACTTACTGGAAAGAGAAATAAATGTAGCTGATAAAATAAAATGTGATAGATTAAAATTTTGAAAAGTAAAATAAAATGAGAAGTGTCACCTCAAAGAAAGTTTTGTCTAGAGAGGATGAGACTGTTAACTTTTGGGGATGGATGAGATCTTCAAAGACAAAAGGCAGACGGCCCTTCCACTTCATATCTGAGCCTCCTCCAACCTCGGGCTCTATCCGCCACTCGGACCCCCGATGTTTCCGCCCATGGTCCAAGACTTACAACTTAAGAAAACAGAATGTGCCTGACCAGACGGTGGCGCAGTGGATAGAGCGTCGGACTGGGATGCGGAAGACCCAGGTTCGAGACCCCGAGCTCACCAGCTTGAGCATGGGCCCATCTGGCTTGAGCAAAAGCTCACCAGCTTGGACCCAAGGTCGCTGGCTCCAGCAAGGGGTTGCTGGGTCTGCTGAAGGCCCGAGGTCAAGGCACATGTGAGAAAGCAATCAATGAACAACTAAGGTGTCCCAACGAAAAACTAATGATTGATGCTTCTCACCTCTCTCTCTGTTCCTGTCTGTCTGTCCCTATCTATCCCTCTCTCTGACTCTCTGTCCCTGTAAAAAAAAAAAGAAAAGAAAAGAAAAGAAAACAGAATGTAAAGTCATGAAAATTGTGCCTGCTCTCGCCAGTACAGTAGCTGCTAACCTCATGTGCCTGCTTATATTTTAAATTTTCTGTATTGATTTTTAGAGGGCGAGGGAGAAAAACATTGATTTTGTTGTTCTGCTCAACTCACGCCGTCATTGGCTGCTTCTTATATTTCAACCCCAGTTGACATATAGTTTCAGGTGCACATTAATGTGTCTCATGTTCTCCATTAGAAAGTCATGCCCTGGCCGGGGATGGAACCTGCAACCTCAGCATGTCGGGGATGACTCTCTATCCAACTGACCTACCTGGCTTGGCCCTTACTTACATTTTAATTGAAACAAATAAAATGTACAATTTAGTTCCTCCCTCACCTTTCCAGTGCTCAGCAACTCTGAGCAGCGAGATCAAGATCTGGAGAGCCTGACCTGTGGTGGCGCAGTGGATAAAGAGTCGACCCGGGAACACTGAGGTCGCCAGTTCAAAACCCTGCACTGGTCTGGTCAAGGCACATATGGGAGTTGATGCTTCCAGCTCCTTCTCTCTTTCTCTCTCTCTCACTCTGTGTCTCCTCTCTAAAATTAATAAAATTAAAAAAAAAAAAAGAACTGGAGAAAATCCTATTGGACAGCCTGTTAGACTTGTGACAATGTAGCCTCTGCAGGATTTGAGGATCTTTATTATATCAAGAATGTGCGATACTTTTACTCTTAACCCATACCGCCCCCCCATCAATATAAGACAAAACGCCATTCTCTTGAAGTGGGGAAAACGGATCACGGGTTTGCACATGACGCCCTGCAAGCTTTTGCTCAACAAAAAGGGATTGTTTTGGCCTCACTTTTTATCTTCCTCATGAGTGTATCAGTCAGGGTTCTCCAGAGAAGCAGAACTGATGGAGTCTGCAGAGATAAACAAGAAGGACTTACTATGGAAACCGGCCTGGGCAGTGGTGAGGTGGCGATATGCCAGGGTACCCCGTCCCCAAGCCGAGAGCCCGCAGAGCCGAGGTGGGTGTGACACTCCGAGACCAGGACCCAGAAACAGCAGAAACAGGCGCTCGATGTCCGTGGGCAGGAGAAGATGGGTGCCCCCCACCCCCGCTCGGGGAGAGAATTAGCTCTTCATCCACCTATTTGTCCTATGCAAGCCCCTGTTAAGGAGATGATGCCCACTCCCTGTGGATTGGGCAAACCCTTCCTCAGTCTGCTCACTGACCTGCTGTCTCTTCCCGAGACAGCCTCCCTGCCCTGACACACCCAGAAATAGCAGTGGTTGCCCGCCAGCTGGGCCCCCTTAGCCCAGGCAGATCGACAGGTAAAATTAACCCATCACAAATGAGGCAGTCCCTAGTTCTCGGAAAGATGTGAAGGCTTAGCATAAGGCCAGGCACGTGGAAGGCCTTCCGTGAGAGAGACACGCCCTCTTGTTGCCTTTACTTTATATGATCTTGTATATTTTAAAATACAGTTTTTATTATTTAAAAAACGTATTAAAAAATGTAAATAGAGCCTGGCCGGGCGGTGGCGCAGTGGATGGAGCGCCAGACTGGGATGCAGAAGACCCAGGTTCGAGACCCGGAGGTCGCCAGCTTGAGCGCGGGTCCATCTGGCTTGAGCAAAAGCTCACCAGCTTGGACCCAAGGTCGCTGGCTCCAGCAAGGGGTTGCTTGGTCTGCTGAAGGCCCACAGTCAGGGCACGTGTGGGAGAGCAGTCGATGAACAACTAAGGTGTTGCAACGAAAAACTGATGATTGATGCTTCTCATTTCTCTCTGTTCCTGTCTTTCTGTCCCTATCTATATCTCTCTCTGTCCCTGTGAAAAATAAATAAAACATTAAAAAAAAAATGTAGATAGAACCCTTGAACTTTCTTAGTTAAATTCCAAGTGTATCATTGTCCAGGAGCAATTGGTTTTAAAGTCTTTTAATCTTGCACCTCTTGAAAATCTCACCTTTTGCCTGACCTGTGGTGGCACAGTGGATAGAGCATTGACCTGGAATGCTGAGGTCGCCGGTTCAAAACCCCAGGTTTGTCTGGTCAAGGCACATAAGGGGAATTGACGCTTCCTGCTTCCTCCCCCCCTTTTTCTCTCTCCCTCTCTCAAATGAATAAATAAAATTTTAAGAAAGGAATACGCACTTACAAGAAAGAAAAGAAAATCTCATCTTTTGTTAGGCGGTCGCCCATGCCCATGATTTTAGGAGAGGAGGGTGTGCTACAATTTAGCTCACTCCAGAGGAAATACATACTCAGGTTTAAAGGTTGACCTTGGCTCATTGGACTTGAGATGATTCATGAGAACATCCTATTCTGACCCCCTGTAGAGAGTCCCTTGGGGACTCAGAAGATGAGAGGGGACAGCTTGAGGAATCGAGGCAGGTTTTGGAAGTGGCTGTCGCCCCCCCGCGCCCCCCAGATCTGCGGGCTTACCAGGGAACCCTTGAGATCCATCCAGCTGGAGGCTGGACTTGGCCTTCCCCCTTGTCTCCTCCAAAAATAGGATTTGGAACTTATTCCCCATGTGACATAATGCATGTCACAGTCCCTGGCAGGAAGTGAATGCCTTCCTGCTAAGGCCTGCTGTGACCTGGGGTGGTGAGCCGGAAGGACATTCCTTCTCGGTCCTGTTTCACAATAGAATGTCAGCGCACTGATTTTCAGATTACCTTCATTCATCAGAAACCACGGCAAGCTCGTCAAAACTAACAAAGCAAGAGAGGTTAGGCTGGCCAGGTTTGGGTGGCCATAATAAACAAAGCCAATGCGCGTGACGGTCCCTCCCCCGCCTGACTGCGCCTGGGCTCTGCCGCCGGCTCATGAGAGCAGCGAGGTCCTCTCATTAGGGAAACACACCCGTATCCTTCAAAGGACCAGGGCAGACCACAGGGATTTGGCTCCAGGGTTGCACCCTGTGATTGCACGTTGTACACAGCAGACCAGAAAAGGCAGGCCGCGGCTCGAAAGCTCTGACAGTAGTGATTTTGGTTTTCCAGGGTCCGCGGGAAGAAGCAAATGTCTTGGATCCACCGCCGCGTGCCGGGCTTGAGGGATAAACAGGTGAGCCAGGCAGGAGTTGATCTTGAGCACCCACAGGGTGGGGAGGCACGGGGCCCTCCACCAGTCATTCACATGAGACTGACTGTGAGAGCTGCACTATGTCTCGGTTGCTGCGAAACAACCCCAGGGAATACGGGCAGTGGCTCTCAGACACTTGTCCACTCCACGTCCTGCTCCACACATAGAGGCTTCTCTCACAGGAGCCTCCCCACTGCCCCAGCCCACTGGCTCACGACAATTTGCTGAGCGCCTGCGGTGTGCCAGCCAGGCGGGCACCCGGAACTGGGGTCTGTTTGTACAAGCCTGAGATCCAGGTCCTGGATGGCAGGAACGTGCCCACTGGGGGCGTCAACTTGAGGACCCATCCGCTCCTTGTCCCTCCGACTTATAAGATCGGATCCCCTCCTCCCACCCCCAGCCTCAGAGGAATCCAACCTCTCAGTCTCTGCCCTGTAAAAGCAGATAGACTGAAAGTCTGGCCCCCCGCCGTGTACCCTGACCTGTGCCCTCACTGCAGTGTCCGGGAACAAGCCCTCCCCTCTGCGACCGACAGCCACCTCCGGCCAGAGCCCCTACCTTAGGACTGGCAATGGCCTTTTTCCTCCTCTGTTCTTGCTCCAAAAGAGAAGACCCTTGTCACGATGACCCAATTCTTTTAAAACAAACAAAATGTGAAAACAAAGAGAAAAAGAAATTAAGAGTCAGATCTTGCTTTGCTGCTTGAAGTAATTTATCATTAAGTTCTAAGGTAAGCAAAACGCCCCGTTACTTAAACATGACAGACAGGTAGCGGGGAGACCACATTCACAGGGTTTGCTATTAAAGTGGGTGTGTGGCTACCAAACTGGACAGCAGATGATTAGGAACCCTGAGAGTGAAAAATGAGTATGTCCTAGACGGTGGTGACAGGGACCGGCCAACACTTCTGTAGGCTATGCGCTGAGCACCTTCCTGTGTCCATGGTGGCCGTCCGTATGTCTTCTTTGGAAAACTTGTCTATTCAGTTCCCCTTCCCATTTTTGATCAGATATTTTGTTTGTTTGTCTTCTATTGTTTGACTTCTTTATAACTCTTTTGGATATTAACCCCTTATCAAGATAGTATGATCTGTAAATATTTTTCTCCCATGGGGTGGGTTGTATTTTTTCTTCATTTTGTTGATGGTCCTTTTGCTGTGCAGACGCTTAATCATCTGATGGGGTCCCACTTGTTGATTGTAGCTCTTGCGGCCTTCGCCTTTGGTGCCCGCGCCCCCCATCAGCGTTCGACCCCGGTACCAGATCCAATGAAGCCAAGAGCCGGTCTGTCCTTTAACCCAGAGGTTCATCACTTCTGCAAGGATCGCTCGTTCCGGGCTCCTTCCATGGGGACTTGCGCGGATTTTATTTGTTTCAAGGTTATTTTTAGGGAGCTGGCCCAGTGTGGAAGGGGGGAATCGTTTGGGTACTCAGGCAGCATTATTATTTTATTTTTTTGTTTTAAACTGATCTTGACTTTTTTTTCAACTGAAATTTCCAAGGCAGAAACATTTCCATTTTAAGGCGCTGTTTCTCTGGCAGTTCTAAAGACTAATCCAAAAAGATTAGCAAAAATAGCTGCTTGTTAAATAGCTTCAATCTGGGAAAGGCAGGCGCCACTTCTGTTCGGTGAACCTCTTTGGGCGAGAGAAGAAGAGAGAAGTAACTTGGGATGGCTGTGGGCGTCTTACTGGGACCAATACTTTTCTTCTCTTTCTTTTTTTTTAAGACTTTATTTAATTTTCATCACTAGAAGTCCAATGCTCTATCCATTGAGCCACAGAGCCCACAATTTATTCAATTTTCAGAGAAGAGAGAGAGAGAGAGAGAAGGAGGGAGGAGCAGGAAGCATCAACTCTCATATGTGCCTCGACCAGGCAAGCCCAGGGTTTTGAACCTGCGACCTCAGTGTTCCAGGTCGATGCTTTATCTCACTGTGCCACTGCAGGTCAAGCAATACTTTTCTTTTTTAACCGGAAAACTTATCTTCATCAATGATAAACAGCATTGGGTCACCCATGTAGATCTGTTGGTGTGGCTCAGTGGGATTGATCTGTTTTTATGTTGAAGGTCATGGGCAACTTATAAAATGGGCCTGAAAAGCTCTACTGTATTTATTTGGACAGTAGCTTTGAGGCCTTCTGGGAGACCCAAACACTACATAACATGGAGCTTGTGTGCTTGGCCAAGGGATTGGTATCCATGCTTTCGGCTTGCTAGAGTTCAAGTGCCTCAGAGTTATTGAATTGACCAGCTACCTTGGCATAAAGAACTGCACTTTAATCAATGATCAGTTTGGTCAATCTGTCACTGTATCCATTGTACATTTCCATAAAACTAGAAGAAGTTGGAAGAAATTATTTTCTTAACATTTTTACTTATTATTGCCTGACCAGGCGGTGGTGCAGTGAATAGAGCGTCAGACTGGGACACAGAGGACCCAGGTTCGAAACCCTGAGGTCACCAGCTTGAGCAGGGGGCTGCTGGCTTGAGTGTGGGATCATAGACATGACCCCATGGTCACTGGCTTGAGTGCAAAGGTCGCTAGCTTGAAGCCCAAGGTTGCTTGCTTGAGCAAGGGGTCACTCGCTCTGCTGTAGACCCCCCCCCATCAAGGCACATATGAGAAAGCAATCACTGAACAACTAAGGTGTCACAATGAAGAATTGATGCTTCTCATCTGTCTCCCTTCCTGTCTGTCTGTTCATCCATCCCTAACTGTCCCTCTCTCTGACTCTCTCAAAAATTTTTTTTTTACTTATTGATTTCAGTGACAGAGGAAGAAGGGGAGGAGAGAGACAGGAACATTGAGCTGTTCCTGCATGTGCCCCGATCAGGGGTTGAACTGACAACCTCTGTGCTTCAGGATGATGCTTTAACCAACTGAACTATCCCACCAGGACAGAAGAAATTATTTAAAACTGAGCTTTAATGTCTGTGTTGGGCAAGAGGCATGTGTTTTGTTTCAGTTTGGGAAGATCAAGAGGCAAGCTTCCGCTTTCTTTGAACAAATTCCTTTTTGCTCACAAAACATCATTTTAAGGATTTTATTTTATTTTATTTTTTATTTATTTTACAGGGACAGAGAGAGAGTCAGAGAGAGGGATAGGTAGGGACAGACAGACAGGAGTGGAGAGAGGTGAGAAGCATCAATCATTAGTTTTTCGTTGCCGTTGCAACACCTTAGTTGTTCATTGATTGCTTTCTCACATGTGCCTTGACCGCGGGCCTTCAGCAGACCGAGCAACCGCTTGCTGGAGCCAGCGACCTTGGGTCCAAGCTGACGAGCTTTTGCTCAAGCCAGATGGGCCTGCACTCAAACTGGCGACTTCGGAGTCTCAAACCTGGGTCCTCCGCATCCCAGTCCGACGCTCTATCCACTGCGCCACCACCTGGTCAGGCCAAAACATCACTTTAATTGACCGAGGTACACAGATAAATTTGCTTGCCAAGTTTTTTCCCTTATGTTATTGTTTAAATTTTTTCTTATTGAGGTGAAATGTACATAAACTGGATTAACTATTTTAGTATATGTGCTGCCGGAGCGAGCACTGGATTAACTATTTTAAAGTAAACAACTCAGTGGCATTTAGAACATTCACAGTGATGTGCAAACACCACATCTGCCTAGTTCCAAAACATTTCCATCATCCCCAAAGGAAACTTGTGCCCTTTAAACAGATACTCTGCCTACCCCCCACCCCAGGCTGGCTGCCATCCATCAGTCTTCATTGTTTTTCTGCGTGGATTTACTTATTCTGGGTATTTCCTGTAAGTGGAATCCTATACTATGGATACTTCTGGGATTGTCTTCTTCCACTTAGCATAGTGCTTTCTAGGTTCATCCATACTGTAATGTGAGTCAAGACTTTGTTCTTTTTTTATGGCTGGATGCTATTCCATTGTATGGATGTCACAGTTGGTTTATCCATTCATCTGTTGGTGCACATTTGGGCTGTGTCTGGCCAGCCGGATTGGCCCTTGTGACCAGGTTGTCACCATCTTTCCACATTTTCTTCTTTATGTGCCAGAAAGTTACAGTACATCAGATTCAGGGAATGAAAATGATTTTTCCTAGATCTGGAGTTTGTAATTATTATTCTTTGGGGACTTTTATTCGCCTAGTATTCTTTTTTGTATTTGACATTTGGAAGACTTTGTGCTTTTCTTTTTCTAATCTCTCTCTCTTTTATTTTTTTTTCTTTGAGAGAGATAGAAACACACAGGAAGGGAGAGCAATGAGAAGCATCAACTCGTAGTTACATCTCTTTAGTTACTTACTGGTTGCTTCTCATACGTGCCCTGACCTGGGGGCTCAAGCTGAGCCAGTGACCTTGGCTTCAAGCCAGCAACCTTGGGCTCATGTTGATGATCCTGTGCTCAAATTGGCGACCTCGGGGTTTTGATCATAGGACCTAAGTGTCCCAGGTCGGCGCTCTATCCATTGTGCCACTACTGGTCGGGATGTATTTTGTTTTGTTTTGTTTTTTTAACATTTTATTTATTGATTTTAGAGAAAGGTGAGAGAAAGGCTGGGGGGAGGAGCAGGAAGCATCAACCTACAGTTGCTTCCCATATGTGCCTTGACAGGGCAAGCCCGGGGTTTCAAACCAGCAACCTCAGTGTTCCAGGTCAACGCTTTATCCACTGTGCCACCACAGGTCAGGCGGGCTGTGTGTTCTTTTTAACATCAGAAAATTACATATATTCATTGTCACTTTGGTCAATTCCCTAGTATTTTATTCTAAACCATGCAAAATATTTGTTTGCTCTGAAGCTTCTCCTAACTGCATTTGCATAAACTGTGTCAGTCCTTCTCAACCTGGACTGGTCGTAAGAATCCCTGGCAATACTTCATGGAAGGACAGATGGCCAGGTCCTTCCTTAGTTCTGTAAGAAACCACCCGACTATTATCCAGAGGGCTGTACCATTTCGTATGCCCACCAACCAGCCATGTCTGTGTGATCCGTTTCTCCACATCCTCGCCAGCACTTGGCATTGTTGCTACTTTTAATTTTAGCCATTCTGATCAATATATGGTGATATCCCATTGTGATCTTAACTTGCGCTATGTCCCTAACAACTAATTGACTTAAGCATTTTTCACGTACTTATTTGCCACATGTGTATATTTTTGGTGAAATATGTGTGCATGCTTTTTCCCCATTTTAAAATTAGGCTTGTTTCGTTTTTTTTATTATGTGGATTTTTTTTGGTTTTTTTTTACTGTTGAATTTTGAGAGATATTATATATTCTAGATATGTCATTAAAAAAATCTTTATTGGCTCTGGCTTTATTGGATAGCTCAGCTGGTTAGAGTGTCACCCCGATATGCAAAGGTCGCAGGTTTGATCCCCCGTCAGGGCACGTACAGGAACAGATCAATGTTTCTGTCTGTTTGTCTCTCTCTATCCCTTCCTCTCTTTTGCAAATCAAGAAATAAAAAGTTTTACAATCTTTATTGGCTTTTCTGATTACAATGATAATACATGTTCATTATTTCAATATTCCAGTAACTTCCAAAATGCATAATACAGAATGGGAAGTCCTCTGTTGGAAACTTAGTAGATCTGACCTTATCAGCTGATCAGGTTTTCCTGGTGGGCTATCACCCTCCTCCCCTCCCGCCTGCGCCCAGGGGCCATCCATCCCGGTGTGATGGAAGCCTCAGGGAAAAACAGCTCCGGGTGTCAAGCGACCATCAGCCCTGGGAACATAAGTAGCTTCAGGATGTTTTTCTTCCATGCTTTTTGGAAATCTATCTGATATTTGGCACAGAAGCCCCTGCCTCTCCTGGTGACTCAGATTAAAAATTCTGTGTCAAGCCTGACCTGTGGTGGCGCAGTGGATAAAGCGTCGACCTGGGAACACTGAGGTCGCCAGTTCAAAACCCTGCACTGGTTCGGTCAAGGCACATATGGGAGTTGATGCTTCCAGTTCCTCCCCCCTTTCTCTCTTTCTCTCTCTCTCTCTGTGTGTCTCCTCTCTAAAATGAATAAAATAAAAATAAAATAAATTAAAAAAAAATTCTGAGTCAGAACTCCACTTCCCAGGCCGTCTGTCATCCATGCCCTGTTTTTTCTGACCTCCTGTCCTGTCTCAGTGACTCCAGCCCTGTCAGCCTCTTGCCCTTCCCAGAGGCCGGGTTCCCCGCAGGCTGCGGGCTCCTCTCTACCACAGGCCTTCACCCTGTGCTCCTCTGAGCCGTGCCCCTCCCTGCCCCCTGCCCTGTGGCTTACTCCTTCACCCCTCAAGTCTTGCTCCTGGTCACCTTTTAAAACAAACAAACAAACAAACAGCTCAGACCTTCCTTTTTTGGTGATCTTGGAGCCTTGGAAGGCTTACTGGGAGCAGGACTTCTACGACAAATATGCCTGGAAGGCTGTGGTCCAAGGCCATTCTGGGTGGCGACTCACGGGGGTCTCCAGACAGAGAGGGAGCACACCGCTCTGCTTACGCTGAAGAAGGTGTTTATGCTAACGACGAAACTGGATTCTGTCTAGGCGAGAGATGTGCTTATGTGGACAAAGCAAAGAACGGGCAGGGGCTCCTAGTAGCCAAGCGAGCAAAACCAGAGTCACCCGGGGAAAGGCAGCCCATGCTCACGGAAACAGTGGCAGGGTTGGTGCTACATTCCAGAGCAGCCTCCCTGCTTAGGCCGCGATGGGGACACAGCGTCCGTCCTTGTCACGCCGTACCCCTCAAGGACTTAAACTTACTTGAAGAGTAAATAACTAAAATGGATTTGTTCTCTTGTAAAAAATAATAATGATAATTAGATACTTAAGTGTAGTGTATTTGTTAAGGTAGGTCAGTGGTACAACTTCCCAGTTTATACATATTCCCACCAGAAAAGTTTGAGGGAAATGGTTTGGCAATGGACAGCTTAGCTCTTGAAAGTCTAGAATGCTCAGGTCTCTCCTTATTGTGGATAACAGAAGGATAGAATTTATATGATCTTCTTTGCACAAACACCCCCCCATATACACACACACACACACACTGATAATTTATATATAACATGATTCCGTCTCTAAGGAGCAGCTCCAATTCCTCTTATCCAGTGAGTATGCATAGATATGTGACCAGCAGTCTGACTGCTCTCATTAAGATGGTAACCCTCAGCCTGACCTGGGGTGGCGCAGTGGATAAGGCATCGACCTGGGAACACTGAGGTCGCCAGTTCAAAACCCTGCATGGGTCTGGTCAAGGCACATATGGGAGTTGATGCTTCCAGCTCCTCCCCCCTTTCTCTCTCTCTCTCTCACTCTGTGTCTCCTCTCTAAAATAAATAAATAAAAAGAAATAATTAAAAAATAAAATAAAAATCTTAAAAAAAAAAAAAAAGATGGTAACCCTCACTCTCAAGTATCCTTGACCCACAGCCTTGTTATTGTTTCCCATTGTGGTAAAAGACAACTTGATGGAGGAAGAAGTATTTATTAGTAGCTGGTGAAGCATATGGGACTATGTTGGTCAAATAAGTTTGTAAATATGATATATATGTTTGCTTGCTTATAGTTTGCATTGTGTGTGGGTGGGGAGGACAGGCTATAAGCAGGCAGGGTCATTATAGCCTAAGGCTTAGTTTTAAGACTAAACCTTTCCCACCCTAAGTGACTTTGTATCAGAGACTTCCTTGTTTGTAGATTGGATTAAAGGTTTTAATTTCTACACTATAAAATGGGGCAGACCAGGAGCTTGCTCTCTCTCAGTTCCTGAGGTTAGCATTAGAGAGGAGAGCAGAGAAAGGCCACGTGGAGGAGAGGAGAAGCAGCCAAGATGGCAGAGTGCTGAAGGAGAAGCCAGTTTGTGCAGAGTTTGTGCAGAGAGAAGGAGATGGGGAACAGAGGTGAATAAGGCTGGTGAGGTAGATACCTTTGATTCTAGGAAAGTCGGATAAGTCAGTGGCTTTGGGAGCCCTGAATGGAAAGGAAAATGTTTTCCCATTGTGTGTATTTATTGCCCGCCGGGTGCAAGCTAGGATTAAAGCTAATGGCCCACCAGTTCTTGGCTCTGTTGTTTCATTACCATCTGTCCGAATCAAATGTGAACCTGCATGGGCCAGGCGGCTGTGATAGTGGCCATGGTTACTGGCTTTACATTTGGCATAGTCTGTGGCAGGATTCGATATAGATTGGCATGGAGCCACCACCACCTTTGAACAGTGGAGTAGAGGACTGGCTGCTGTTATGGTTCCCCATGACTGTCCTTTTGGGGGCCGTAGGCTGGCTGACTTTTACAGCCATGCATGAGGAAACCAAGAGCTCCGTGGAAGAGGCTGCCCAGGACCCGCAAACCGAGCAGCGAAAGGAGCTGGAGCAAACGTGGTGAAAGAGATGCCGACCCTGGGGCTGGAGCAAGCACCGGAGGAGGCCAACCGGGTTTGTGAGATTTGCTTGGAAATGGAGCAGCCGCTGGAGAAGGAATCACAGGTTCATGAGTTGCAGATTGCCCTGGACATTGTGGAGAGCCAACAGCGGTGGGCAGCCGGGCCTGAGGCTGGGCCTGGGGCTGCCAGGCCATAGCAGGAGCTGATATTTTCAGTTCCTCTTTAAAGGATGAGGAGAACTGGTCTGGAGTTGTGATCCACAGTCTCCAGAAGGTGAGAGCCCAGCAGCAAGGAGCACCTACTACATCCCTGGTGGGTCTGCAATTTTGGGACATAGGGGTGGATGCCATCATGCTCTCCAGAGAAGAGGTGGAAATGCTGACTGCCATCACCACGTGCTCCTCCTTGGGACAGTATAAGACCTGCCAGAATGGCAGGAATGAGAAGGGTGGCTGAGACCCATGTGCTTGAACTGATTCCTGGACTACAACCGGAGTGGACACTGGCTCCTTTGTTGGATGGACTTACAGATTTTGGACAATGTGAAATACCCTGATGAGGACGGGGGGTGGCTTTTCTGGAGACCCTTCCACTGTCCCAGGAAGCTTTTCCCATGGCTAGAAAGAAGTCAGAAAGCATTTTGCGCTTTTGGCAAAGTGCTCAGAGACTGGTGAAATGTACCTTTGTAATTGTGAAAATTGTATGATTTGTCATGTTGTTGTAATTTGTGTAATGTGCCTAATTTCCTTGTGCAGGAATACCTGTGCTTTAGATTGTAAAGTGAGCAAAAGGGGTTGAATATTGGTCAAATAAGTTTGTAAATATGATATATATGTTTGCTTGCTTATAGTTTGCATTGTGTGTGGAGGACAGGCTGTATACAAGCAGGGTCGTTATAGCCTAAGGCTTAGGTTTTTTGTTTTTTTTAAAAAATTTTATTTATTCATTTTAGAGGAGAGAGAGAAAGAGAGAAGGGGGGAGGAAGCATCAACTCCCATATGTGCCTTGACCTGGCAAGCACAGGGCTTTGAACCAGCAACCTCAGCATTCCAGGTTGACGCCTTATCCACTACGCCACCACAGGTCAGGCCTAAGGCTTAGTTTTAAGACTAAACCTTTCCCACCCTAAGTGACTTTGTATCAGAGACTTCCTTGTTTGTATATTAAAGGTTTTGATTTTCACACTATAAAATGGGGCAGACCAGGAGCTTGCTCTCTCTCTGGGTTCCTGAGATGAGCATTAGAGAGGAGAGCAGAGAAAGGCCACGTGGAGGAGAGAAGAAGCAGCCAAGATGGCAGAGTGCTGAGAAATAAGCCAGTTTGTGCAGAGTTTGTGCTGGAGAAGGAGATGGGGAACAGAGGTGAATAAGGCTGGTGAGCTAGAAACCTTTGATTCTAGGAAAGTCAGATAAGTCAGTGGCTTTGGGAGCCCTGAATGGAAAGGGAAATGTTTTCCCACTGTGTATATTTATTGCCCGCCGGGTGCAAGCTAGGATTAAAGCTAACGGCCCACCAGTCCTTGGCTTCGTCGTTTCATTGCCCTCTCTCCGAATCAAATGTGAACCTGCATGGGCCAGGTGGCTGTGATGGTGGCCGCAGCTACTGGCTTTACCCATAACATTAACCATTTCCACCCTTTTAAGTGTGTAGTTCAGTTTTCATTGAGCGCATTCACCCTGTGTGTTACCATCACCGCGGTCTCCGGATCTTTCTCGCCTTCCCCCAGATAGAGACTCTGTCCCCATTAAATAACAGCTCCCCATCTTCCAGCCCCTTACACCACCCTCCTACTCTGTGTCTCGATGAATCTGACTCCTCTGGGAACCTCATAGAAGGGGAATCTTACAGCATGTCTCTTTTTGGGGACTGGTCTATTTCACTTAAGGTAATGTCCTTAAGTTTTATTCATGTTGTGACATGTGTCAGAGGGTCCTTCCTTTTTAAGGCCGAATAACATTCCATGGTATGGATAGACCCATTTCATTTATCTATTCATTCATGACCGCCACTTGGGTCGCCTCCACTTTTTGGCTATTGTCAATAATGCCTTACTGTCTTTTAACATAAAACTTTGACCCGTGAGGGTAAAGGGTATTATTGTCTGTTTTGATCATTGACCCATTGCGTATGCTTGAAACAGCGCCTGGTCTATCATAGGAACTCAACGAATATTCGCCAAATGAAGAAATGTCCTGTTGTCGTCTGAGGTGAGGCTGTCGGGGGCTGTCGATAGGCTCCTCAGCCCTCATGCTTCAGACACCGGACACATGGTGAACAAAACCAGGCCCTGCCTCTACTTTTCTGGGCTTTCCTCGGGGACACCCAGACATCCGTCAGATAAGCACACGGACATCTTGCCAGAAGAGAGCCACGGAAAGGCCTTTCTCCCCGGTTCCCTTCCCTCTGGGCAGCCTCGATACCATTAAGTTTTGAAAGCTCTTTATACGGTCTGGATTCAAGTCTTCCGTTGGCCGTGCGATCTGCAAATGATTTCTCCGTGTTGTGGTTTGTCCTTTCATCCTCTTATCAGAGTCTTCCGCAGAGCAAATGTGTTTCATCTTCGCACGTTCCAATTCGTGAGTATTTATTTCCTCCATAGCAGAATACAGATGACCGCACTTCCCGTTGGGCACTGTGTACACACACAAGGTTGTGCAACCGTCACGACTGCCCCGTTCCAGGACGTGTTCATCAGCCCCGAAGGGAACCCTGTCCCCACGCCCGCCTCCCCACGGCGCCTGCTTTCCGTCTCTGTGGCCCTGCTGACTCTGGACGTTTCATAGATAAATGGAGTCGTACAGTATGTGGCCTTCTGTGTCTGGCTTCCCTCACTCAGCATGCGGTTTTCAGAGGATAGGTTTCTCGGTCAGACCAGAGGATCCCCAGGGACGGGGCGCATTGCTGTTGGGTCCCCCGTCAGCCCGCCTCTAAAATCTCAGGGCTGTCCAGCCCCTGCCTTTCTTTCTAACGCCATCGGTGGTCTATTGTAGCCCAGGGCCCCTCATGTCACCCCTCGAGCCGAGCCGTCTGCACCCCAGTGCTCAACTGCTTCCTCTCCCTCTCCCTCCTCCTCTCCTCCCCGTTCTCCTCCCTTCCCCTCCTCTCTCCTCCCCCACCCCTCTTCTCCCCCCCCCCTCTCTGCTGGGCCCGTGGCTCCCATCCAGGCTCCGGACATGCAGACATGCGGCTCTTGCGAGCCCTCTCTCCAGGGCTCTGACACCAGGCTCACCTGTTGCCTCCTCTTATCATCCTGTGTGCCGCCCTCAACCTTTTTTCCCACCGTCAACCCTCAGCAATCCCTGAGAACCGGCGAGCGGATAAGGAAAACAGACGTCAGAGCCGCACCATCTGGGTTTGGGTCTTTTATTCCTCCGCCCGACACACGCGGGCAGGTCAGCCCCGTCTCTGTGAAGGGCGCTGGTGATGCCTGCCCCGTGGTCATGGCGAGGACTACACGAGCAGGGCGGAGATGTTGAGCCTGATGACTGCAACGGAGAAAATGGCTATGATATTTGACAGATTGTCTTTAATTACTCTGGATGTCGCCGTGGCTGTTGTCCCGCATTCTCTTTCCGAACTCTGTTGTCACCCCATCAAGAACCCACCCCCCCGCGTTAAGTCTGAGCAGACTGATGACTCACGGGTAACGAACGAATGGAACCTGACCTAAAGGACACTATGTGACCTCCGTGGCTGGGTCAAGAAAGGCTGGGCAGCTCTTGTCTTGCTCGCTGGAACACTTGGGCTCGGAGGCCCGAGTGTCGCACTCAGGTCACAGGCCTTCCTCGAGGCCACCATTCTGTGAGCAAGCCCAGACCGTGGCGGGGGCGGGGTGGGTGGGGTCAGCTACCTGCGAGTGTTCTGGCTGAAGCCCTAGCTGAGGTCCCAGCTAAAACCCAGCCTCCAGCGGCAAACGTGCGAGTGAAGATGCCTGCACATGGTTTTAGCCCCCAGCCGTCACATTACACGTTACTCCCCCCACCCCACCCCCCAGCCCTCCCGGCCTTTGAGCCTTCCCAGCTGGGACAGGACGGAGCAGGGACACGCCTTCCTGGCCGTGCTCGGTGTTAGCTCCTCGTCTGCAGGACCCGTCGACAGAACAGGATAGGGTGGTTGTGTTCTGCCTCCGGGTGCTGGGGCTGGTTTTTCCCACAGGACCAATAAGGAGAACACTGATAAGGACGCGTCGTGCCAGGTCTAGCCCCTCTATCTGTCTGTATCTGCGCCGCTCCTCCCCCCTGTCCACGTCCACCGGGTCCTTATCCTTCACCTGCATCAAAATCCCAGACTTGTTTTTCTGCTTCCTGTCTTGACCTTCCGAACCTTCCTGCCCCCATATGATCTCTCTAAAGTATAAACACAGCGCAACCCCCTTACCTGACCCTTATGCAAGAAATGACTCTCCGTCCCCTGTAATTAAAGTCTGGAGAGATTAATCACATGACAAGATTCATGATTAAGGGAACGTAGCTCCCAGGGTGGGGGCCCCTTACCTTACATTTACCCCAGCCCACTCAACCCTGTCTGGGGAAACGGAAGATAAAGAACGTGTTAGGCTCAGAGCATTTGATATTTTGGAAAATTAAGAGTAGGTTGATTACTTGGGAACGTAAATACCTACCTGTGAAAAGTCACATTAAAACCCTTTCAGGTCCATGCCTGACCAGGTGGTGGCGCAGTGGATAGAGCGTCGGACTGAGATGCGGAAGACCCAGGTTCGAGACCCTGAGCTCCTCAGCTTGAGGTTGGACCCAGGGTCGCTGGCTCCAGCAAGGGGTGGCTCGGTCTGCTGAAGGCCCGCGGTCAAGGCACATGTGAAAAAGCAATCAATGAACAACTAAGGTGTTGCGACGGCAACGAAAAACTAATGATTGATGCTTCTCATCTCTCTTCGTTCCTGACTGTCTGTCCCTATCTATCCCTCTCTCTGACTCTCTCTCTGTCCCTGTAAAAAAAAATAAAATAAAAAAACAAAAAAAACTTTCAGGTCCTGAGAAGTCCAGATGTAATTAATGCTAAAACATGATAAATTTTTTTGCCTGACCTGTGGTGGCGCAGTAGATAAAGTGTCAGCCTGGAACACTGAGATCTCCGGTTCGAAACCCTAGGCTTGCCTGGTCAAGGCACATATGGGAGTTGATGCTTCCTGCCCCTTCTCTCTCTCTCTCCTCTCTAAAATGAATAAATAAAAAATAATTTAAAGAAAATGATAAATGTTTGAGTTAGTAATTGAATTGCATACGGAAATGTTAAATATAATTTAATCCTACATTGCACTGGGGCCCTTAGGTGAGTCAACAACACAGACCAAGGCCTGGGCCCCGGTTGCTGCGACAGTGAAGCCTGGTGAGCAGACCCAGGCATTCAGGGTCCTTCATAACAAATGTCTGCTCATGGGACTTGCCAACCCAACATTTCCCCAGAATTTGTCTTGTAAGTGTCAGCAAATAGAACAGGTAAAACTTGAGTCCTGGCTGGGTGTCTCAGTGGATAGAGTGACATCCCACTGTGCTGCCACTGTGCCGAGCGAGGTTGCAGGTTTAATTCCCGGTCAGGGGCATGTGTGAAAAGCAATCAATGAGTGCACAACTAAAAAAAAATGAAACAGCTAAGTGGAACAATATGGCAAAAAAAAAAAAAAAAAAAGGAAGTGGATGCTTCTCTCTCTCTCTCTCTCTCTCTCTCTCTCTCTCTTCCTTCCTTTCTCTCTTTCTCCCCTACATCATTAAAAAACAAAAAAGCTTGGAACTTGAGACAGGATGCTTGCTTTTCGGCAAATACATTTTAAAGGCTTTTTGTCTTTAGAAGTGGTTTTTAACTGATCCTTTGGAATAGGAGGGGTCTGCTCAGTGCCACATCAGGTTGTAACTATTTCAGAATTCGAACACCGTACGTGGTCAAGATCACTTTGGATAATGTAGTAAAATTTCATAATAAACTGAGCAAATGAAAAAAAAAAAAAGCCCTTTTCAAAGTGGGAAAAGGGAAATCATAACATAAAAATACCTTTTGTCTTCCCACTGTGAAGTTTTGACCTGAGCTCGGCTCCTTGCCACTGTCCTTGCTGAGAGCGGAGGTCTCTTGTATAAAAGCCTAAAATTCTTATGTTGAACGGCAAGGCACTTCCTTCTGTTATTTTATCACTTTCCTGGTTTTGTCTAATCTCACCCAGAGTACAGTCGTATTTCTTGGCCTTTTTAAGGTGCACATTAAAGTTTCAGACACAGAGTCTCTGTTCTGCCGTCTTGACTTCTCGTGCACTGAGACACATTTTGGGACTCTTACAAAGAAGAATATTTTGCTCTGTATAAGCTGATGTCTTTAACCTACTCTGTCTTGTTCTACTTCTAAAATGTTCCTGCGTTCTGATGAGGTAGTCTATTTAGAGAATATTTTGTTTTAATTAAGCCCATCTTAAGAGATGTGGTTTTTGGTTTTTTTGCCAAGAATGTGCTTTCTCCCCTTACAAATCAGTTATATTTATAGCGCTCACCAGCTAAGTTACTAAGCAAAGGAAAAGATTTAGCCACACTGTGGCTGTGTCTTCTAAGTTCATGGGGAATGAAAGAGAACAGTGGGCTCAACGCGGCGACAGATGGAGACGCAGGAATGCACGTGGACTTTGTTTTCAATAATCCTCTTTTCGGAAATGCTGGGTTTTAAAATCGTTCCCTAGAACCGGTTGCTTGTCCCTGAAAAGAAGGGAGAGGTTACGTTGCTGGGTTTGTGAGCATTTCTGATTTGTCCTTGAGTGTGTGCCTGCTCTCTCGCTCCTGAGAAAAGCTCCTGAGAAAACGCCAATTCTTCCTCCGTGTTTTGGGTGCATTTAAAAAAATGCAAGTTTAGCTTGACCTGTGGTGGCACAGTGGATAAAGCATCGACCTGGGAACACTGAGGTCGCCAGTTCAAAACCCTGCACTGGTCCGGTCAAGGCACATATGGGAGTTGATGCTTCCAGCTCCTCCCCCCTTTCTCTCTCTCTCTCTTTCACTCTGTGTCTCCTCTCTAAAATGAATAAAATAAAAAAATAATAAAATAAATTAAAAAGAAAAAGAATTAAAAAATGCAAGTTTAGGCCTGACCTGTGGTAGCTCAGTGGATAAAGCGTTGACCTGGACAGCTGAGGTCGCCGGTTCAAAACCCTGGGCTTGCCCGGTCAAGGAACATATGGGAGTTGATGCTTCCTGATCCTCCCCCCTTGTGTCTCCCTTCTCTCTCTCTCTCTCTCTCTCTCAAATGAAATAATAAGATCTTTTAAAAAAATTAAAAATAAATAAATAACAATGCAAGCTTATCTTTTCTTGAGTCCTGCGATATACAACCACATAACAGACTATATAAAAAATACAGAAAAATAGAGACAGGAAAATTGAAGTCATCTATACATCTCTTATCAAAAGGCCATCATGGTTACTATTTTGGTCTGTTTTGTTGGTAATATTTTACATATGACTTTTTTCTTCTTATGTGGTGAGGGTCATCTCGTAGATTTAATTTTTTTTTTTTTATCCTACTTTGTTATTGTGGTAACGTATACAGGACTTTAACCACAATGCTTATCATTTTAACCATTTTCAGGCGTCCAGGTCAGGGGCATTCAGCACGTTCACACTGTGGGGCAGCCAACACCACCATCTCCTGAACTTTCTCATCTTCCCAAACGGAGACTCTGTCCCCATTAAACACACGCTCCCTGTCCCCCTCTCCCGGGCCCTGATACTCTCTAGTCTACTTCCTGTCTCTATGAACTCGTTATCCTGCTTCTTACGCAACATTATTTCACGGGTTCTTTTCCATATTCTTAAGATCGTTTGACGGCTGCGCATTATTCCATCGTGTGGACGTGTGTCTCGATTTGCTGTACAGTCCCCGCAACGATCAGATCTTTTGGCTTTTTCTACTTTTCTGCTACAGGTGATGCTTTGATTAGCATTTGGGACATAAAACATGATCTGTACTTCTGTAGGTTTTAGGATACATTCCTAGAAGGGAAATTACCGGGTGAAAGGGTGTGAATGTTTTAAAGGCTTTTAATTTTTTGTTTGTTTGTTTTGTTTTGTTTTACAATTTCTTTTTATTGTATTCATTTTAGAGAGGAGACACAGAGTGAGAGAAAGAAAGAGAGAAAGGGGGAGGAACTGGAAGCATCAACTCCCATACGTGCCTTGACCAGACCAGTGCAGGGTTTTGAACTGGCGACCTCAGTGTTCCCAGGTCAATGCTTTATCCACTGCGCCCCCACAGGTCAGGCTGTTTTGTTTTGTTCTAAAGGCTTTTAAAAATATATTGTCAATTCACTCTTCCACTCGCACTCCTGGCATTTGTGCACGCAACTCTCTTCTTCCGACCTACCCCAGCCCAGGTAAATTCCTCTCTCTCTCTCTCTCTCTCTCTCTTTCCCCTTTTCCTTTTTCGCTGATTAAATTGCTAGTGAGGTTGAACTCATTATTTATTTTTAATCATTTATCATCTCTTGTGAATGGCCCGTGTGCATTCAGTATATTACTTTGGGGACAAAAATACACGTGAAGATGTATCTGATCATACAGATAATTTCACAGGTGCCCTGACTTTCGGGGGCACGTTGTCGAGTTTCCACGGTGCGTATTACAAGCCCTTCACATCTCATTGCAAAGCTCATGCAGGGTTTTCTGTTTTCTAACACATGCCTGAGCCTGCTTCCTTGGACCTTGGTAACATAGAAACGGATCTCCCAAAGGAGCTAGGTCATGGACCCTGCGCCGTCCCATGGTGGACAGCTAGCCACCTCTCTGGGCCACCCACCCCGAAGGCTCACGGCTCACCTAGTTCTAAAGCCCACAGGGATAATAACATGCACGTAAAGTCTCAAGGATCACCTGAGCGCTGCTCATGGGCGCGGTTAGCATCCAGAAGACACACAGTCAAGGCTAAGTCCCAGCCCAGGGGTGGTTCCATTTTTTTTAATTTTAATTTTATTTTTTACACAGGGACAGAGAGAGAGTCAGAGAGAGGGATAGATAGGGACAGACAGACAGGAATGGAGAGAGGTGAGAAGCATCAATCATTAGTTTTTCGTTGCCGTCGCAACACCTTAGTTGTTCATTGATTGCTTTCTCATATGTGCCTTGACCGTGGGCCTTCAGTAGACTGAGCCACCCCTTGCTGGAGCCAGCGACCTTGGGTCCAAGCTGGCGAGCTTTTTGCTCAAGCCAGATGGGCCCGTGCTCAAACTGGCGAGCTCGGGGTCTCGAACCTGGGTCTTCCGCATCCCAGTCCGACGCTCTATCTACTGCGCCACCGCCTGGTCAGGCGGGGGGGTTCCATTTTTTATAGTAGTGTAAGAATTTAATAAGATAGTAGAATTTGTTCCTCTCCCCTATAAATTGACCCTTAAGAGGGAAACAGTATATTCTTACAACTAGACCAGCGATATTATTGATTTGAGAATGTCAGTGAGGTCCCTGTTCTGCAATTGAGCACTAATATGCTCAGAGCAGGGTGCTTTGAGGAATTGCAAGACAGACAGACACAGCTCAATTTTTCTTTTCCTTTCTTTCTTTCTTTTTCTGAGGGAGGAAGGGAGAGAGAGACAGATAGGAACATGAACTGCTCCTGTATGTGCCCTGACCAGGGATCAAACCGGCAACCTCTGTGCTCCGGGACAACGCTCCAACCAGCCGAGCTATCTGGCCAGGGCTGTTTGTTTTCATAATAGTACGTGCCAGGCATATAATGGAAGTGATCTACAATCCTAAGGACAACTCTGAAAGGCAGGTATTACTGTCTCCCATTAATCAGCTCAGAAGGCAGAGGCTCAGAGAGATCAATCACCTTGCCCCCAGTCACATAGCAGGGGAGCTACCATGACCTTTCCTCATTCTTTGCTTAGATTGGGGACCATTCGAATATTTTTGGTTGAGGTGAAATTCACCTCACATGAAATTAATCATTTTCAAACGACAACTTGGTGGCACCTAGTATGTTCATAGTGTCGTGTCACCACTACCACTGTCCAGTTCCAAAACATTTTCATCACCCCAAAAGGGAAGCCCTGTACCCCTTGAACAGCCCCTCCTCACTCCTCCCTCCTTCTTGCATCTGGCAGCCGACCACCTGCACCTGCTTCTGTAGATTTGCCCATTCTAGACATTTCATCTGAAAAGAATCAGACAATGCATGACCTTTTGTGCCTGTCTGGTTTCTTTCACTTAGTATAATGGTTTCAAGGTTCATGCATGTTGCATGTCTCAGTACTTCATTACTTTTGATGGCCGAAAAATAGTCCATTATATATTAACACATGCAACATATGTAATACACACATAATTATGCATCTAATATATAATAACATAGTACCTAGACATACCACAGTTTATTCATTCATCAATGAACAACTAGACTGTTTCCATCTTTTTGATACTATAAATAATGCTGCTATGCACCCCTGTATACAAGTTTTTCAGTTCTTTGGGGTTTCACAAACACCTAGGAGTGAATGAACTTTCTGAGGAAGGCTCACACTGTTTTCCACAGCAGCCGCACCGTTTTAAATTCCCACCAACAGGGCCCATTCCCCACATCACCACGCGGGGACCACATCCTGAGTCCGGGAGGCCCTCGTGCACCCTCCCTAGGTCACAGCGGCTCGTCCATCCTGCATTCGGTTAACCTCTGCTGCTAACTCACAGAATGGAATGTTGGCTGAAGAACAGCGATTGTGATCTGATAATGACCTTCAATTCTTAAGAACCGGAAGGGACTTTGGAAGCAATATCATTCAGCTATAACTTCTCTTATCTCTGCCCGACTGCTTCCTGTGACAGGGTGCTCACACCACCGTGGGGGTGAGGGGAAGGGACAGTTACATCATTAGACAACGGTCTCCTTTCTCTCTAGGAGAAATCCATATTTTAAAAGAAATGGAGGTTCACAGAAGGCTCCCTGGAGGACGGGAGGGCTGAGCAGCGCTTTGAGGATATCGAGTTGACCAGGGAAAGAAACAGGGGAGGTCTGTTCCCGGCCAGGGAAAAGCCACAGCAATACTTTCCAACTTGGTCCTGTGCGTGAAGGTGCCCAGCACGCAGGGGCCTCGCCGGGGGTCCTTGACTCACTGGGTGGACAGCCCTGGAAGAGGTTCAGCACCCTGCGCGGCCTCTCCTGCCGATCCATCTCTTGGCCTGCGCGTCCGAACCCCTTCCTCGCTCCTTATCTTCGGTTTTCTAGGAGACGCCTCTCAGTCCTCTAGGACAGGCAAATGCAAGGTCGGAAACTGAACGCTTTGTCTGCTGTTGAACCCCACCCCTACATGGATAATTCTTGTTGAAGCGCATGGCGTGCGACACGGGGAAGCAAAACACGCCGCAGAATTCACAGCAAGCCCGACCGGCCTGGTGGGACGGAAATGGAAAAACCCTCTTGTGTGACCCAGCTAATGGTGGTGTCCTCGCCACGGAACTTCTCCTCGAGTCCTCACCCACTACCCCCTGCTTCCAAGGAAGAGTCACCTTGGATTTACACCGAGAAAGAAGTCAGCTCTTAGTTGTCCGGGTCACCTGAGGACAAGGGGCGAGAGATGGGTAAAGAAACCCGTAGCGTTCACATGGCTGTTTCTGCTACGAACGTTTTCATTTCTTAATCTCCACTGAGTTTTCTTTTAAGTAGCAACGCAGGACTATTTGGAAGCGGGTTCTTTTTTTTGTTCTTATTTCTGTCTTCCATCCTGTGAATGATCCAAGGGCTGAGCATTTATTGCCCAAGTGAGAAGCAGCTGGAAATGTCGGCCAGTGAGAGCTTATACGGGGAAAGTGGCCAGGAGTTGAGTAGAATGTGTCCCGGTGCCGTCCTCAGGAAAACTCAAGTTCAGTTTGCTTTCATGGCCGGGTACCCCCTGCCTTAGACCCCCGGGTCTGGGACTGCTCGCCAGGAGGCAGGCTTAGGCAGATTCATCTTCAGAATTAACAACCAGCCCTCCCACCCCCACCCCCACCCCCGTGACTCCAGGTCAGCTTCCCTGGCTTTTCCTGCTCTGGGGACTCAGGTGAGGGCCAGGGAACAGAGAGCTTTCTGGGAGACCGTCTTTTCTGTCTGTCTCTCCTCTCTCTCCCTCTTCTGGTTATGCATAATTAATTTTTCCTTTTAATCCCCAGCCCGCTGGCTGGTTTTTTTTTTTTGGACCAGGCCAAAGCAGACGTTGATTTTTGATATTTCCTTCTATTCTGAGCACAAAGATCCTGCCAGGCTGAAGATGCTCCTTCTCAGAAACCTGGCAATTAGAAGAGGGAGCCAGCCTCTTACTAACACTTCATTTAGAGCCCCGTCATAAATAATTAACCCAGCATTACGCTCAGCAAACAAACAAACAAACGCGGTGCAACGGGTGAATTGTGTGGGAGCTTTCTCTCCTGGGTTTTTAGCCCATTCACAAAATCCAGGAAGCGGATAAAGGCCTTTCCCACTAGCAGGAATGAGCTGTCCCTTCTCGAACACTTAGAGAAAACCACAACCGAGCCACTTTTCCCATGCACTTAAACTTGAGATATGTTCATGAAGCCCTTGGTCTGAGGCCCAGGACAGGATTTTCTCCCACCAGCATCTCACAGCCCACCCTGAGGCGGCAGCCAGCCTCCCACAGGGTTTACTTTGACCTTCTGCCAACCAAGCCTCATCCTTTGGGGTGACAGTAGAGGGTGAAGGGTGTGGGGCTGTGGTCACCTCAGCTCAGATTCGGTGCTTGGCTAAAACAGTCAGGGTGAAGAGGTGGCTGGGATGGTTTCTCTTCTCTTTCCTTCCTTCCTTCCTTCCATCCTTCCTTCCTTCCTTCCTTTCTTCCTTCCTCTTTCTGTGCTTCCACTGAAGTGAAAATGCATATAACATAAAACTAACCAGTTTAGTCACAGAAGGACAGATTATTGTACGATTCACTTAGAAGAGGTACTCACAGGGTCACATTCATAAGAGACAGAAGATAGGAGGTGGCTGCCAGGGTCTGGGCAAGTTGGAGGGGAGGTCAGTGTTTAATAGGGACAGAGTTTCTGTTTGGGAAAATACCCTGACCTATATATACACTGAAAGGTGCTTGAGATGGTAAATTTAAAACTATGTGTATGTGACCACAAAAATATGTATCAAATTAAAGAATACTAGCCATGTGAAAGTGCACAGCTCATTGGCAATCAGTGCATTCACAATGACGTGCACCTACCACCTCGAAGTAGCTCCAAACATTTTCACTACCTCCAAGAGAACTTCATGCCCAGTGAGCATCCACTCCTCTGTCCACCACACCTCAGCCCCAGCCCCTGGCAACCACCAACCTGCCTTCTGTCTCTGTGAATTTACTTATTCTAGAGCAGTGGTTTTTAACCCGGGTTCTATCGAACCCTAGGGGTTCGATGAGTCGGTCTCAGGGGTTCAGAGAAGCCTCTGCCGCGGAGGCCAGAATAAAGTAATACCGTGATTTGTTGTGAGTTCATGCACTTTGTTGGTTTTATTCTTTGAGCAAGGTGATGTTCATGCACGGCTCATTTTGTGCACCAGTAAAAAAAAACATATACCTATGTCTTGAATTTGGGAAAAAAATCATATTTTATTTATCACTAAAGAAGGGTTCGGTGAATGCGCCTATGAAACTGGTGGGTTCGGTACCTCAGAAAAGGTTAAGAACCACTAGTCTAGATTATTTATATAAAGGGGGTCATGCAATACGCGGGCATTTGTGTCTGGCTTCTTTCAGGGCGTAATGATAGGGGAAGTTCATCCACCTTGTAAGCACATGTCTCCGCTTCATTCCTTTTCGGGGGTGAGTAATATTCTGTTGGAGGAGACTACCACTATTTCTTTATCGACTCGTTTGCTGACGGACTCTGGGATGTTTCCATCGTTGGCTAGTGTGAGTTGTGCTGCAGTGGACGTAACGTGTGCTACACGGACTGGCTGGGACGTTTGGGCTGCTTTTTGCTGTTTCTTTTTTCACTTGTCCAGAAGGCTTGAAGCTGCCCCTCCTCACCTGGGGCCAGGTTGGTCCGCCACCGGTGTGACCTGAGCTTGTGGGACAAGCAGCACTTCTTGGAGAACCTGCCGGGTGACATATCTCAGAAGGTCACAGCAGTTGGTGGCCACCCAGCAATTAAGAAGCTGCCTTGTCATGCTCCTTGGGAAGGGTGCTCAGGGGTGTGGGAAGGCAGTTCCATCTGTCCCTGGTTTTCTAGAAGTGCCACAGAAGGGGAAGTCACAGCCACAGAGGGACAGGGATGCTGAGAATACGTCTCCCCGAGTCACCTTTCAGCGAGCCTTACTTTAAGTTTCTGGACATCCTGTTTCACCTCAACTTTAGTGTGGACAGACGTGTCAGACGTGAGGACACCAAGACAGGAGGGGAGGATGGCGTGGCTGAAATTCTGCGCCAGCACGGCGCCCCAGCGGACCCGCGCCCTCATGGGGGGGTCTTGGGGTTGCCTGCACTCGTCTGATGAGTGTGGTTTCAGCAAAGGAACAGGCATGGTGGGCTGCCAGGCTGAGATGGCATCACAGGCGATTAGCCATAGGGTTCCTCTGTTGTGAGATCCCCAAACCTTTTTCATCTATTCAGGCGGGATTCGCAGCACATAAAGCGAACCGTGTTAATGTGTGCAGCTCAGTGGCGTTTGGTGTGTTCACAGTGCTGTGCCACCACAACCCCTGACTAGTTTCAAAGCCTTTGCGTCACGCCAGAAGGAGGCCCTCACTCCCGTTTCTCAGTCACACCCCAGCCCAAGTCCTTTGACCAGGGTTATTTGAAAACCCAGTCCTTAGTGTGAAGTTGGCCCCTGATCAGCAGGTAGGCCACATCGTGGTAGAGGATTCAACAAAGATGAGACAGACGATATGAAAAGAAAGGGGGGCGGGGTGGACAGAGGAGGACATTTGGGTGTGTCCAAGTGTAGGCCGGGGCCTCCCAGGGCGTGTGCCATCCCAGGAGTAACTGTAATGTTTTCCATGTTTTGATTCAGAGGCTGAATAGTGTCAAAAGCAGGACAGTGGAGGCCGAAGTGGCTGGTTCCTCCAGCTTGTCTGTGTGGGTGGCCCCAGGCAAGTTAATTTCTGTCTGAGCCTCAGCCTCCTCCTCTCTAAGGGAGGCAGACATTACTTGCTGGATCGGGTGCTGCCAGGGCTCCAGGGCAGGTATGAGGGCAGCTAGTCCTGAGGCTGGCACACAGCAGGTGCTTCAAGGCAGTTACTCTACATTGTCCTTATTCTAGGATGCCAGTGGCGATGGCGGTGAGGAAGGAGGATGCTGGTGTTGATGGAGGTGCTGGGCTGCCTCTTCTTATCCCAAATCCAGGAGAGAAAAGTAGACAGAAAAAATAAAGAACGAGGGAGAGATGTTTGGAGGACCCTGCCTCCACACTCAGGAGGAGCCCGAGAGCTCGAAAGCCTTGTAAGAAATCCAGAGGCTGTCCCCTCCCCCCCCCCGACTCACCTGTTCCGCTGGGCATCTGAGCCCCGTTGCTTCTCTCCTTTGACCTTGTGGGCCATGGAGAAGGGTTTGGGAGGCCGTGAGTGACCGGGGCTCCCAGCTGGCAGGCCTGCAGCCTCTGCTGAGCCGGTAGGCGGCTTGGGTGGGAACGGGCCCCGGCCGTGGAGTTGATACGACCCTACAGGAATGTGATTTTGGGTTTTGCTGGTTTCCCAGCTCCTGTACGCACAGAAAAAGACGGCATGCATGTTTGTGTAGAAGACAGTTCTGTGTTCCCTGCACGGAAGACAGTTCTTCAGCAACCAAGTCGAAGCTGGAATCCGTTCGGCTTGTGAGGGAGCCACTCTGAGCGCCCGGGGATGGCGGAGGCTTCCCTTCCTCCCCAGCGTCCTGAGCCAGAGACTCTACTTGATAGACTCTGAGCCCAATCTGTCCGTTTTCTAGAGCTGCAGAGAGAGCACGGGGAAGTGGGTGGCTGAGAGACAATGACATTTATTCTCTTCCAGTCCCGGAGGCCACTAGTCTGAAATCAAGGTGTCAGTAGGGCCGCACTGAGCCCCCTCCCAGGCAGCACTAACCCGCCCCCAGGTAGCCACTGTGCAGTTAGATGTACAAGGGGTTCTTTGGGGGCAGTGTTGCGAGGGAGCCCCCAAAAGTAGGGACCTTCAGTGATCAGGTCAGACGTCTGGGAAGGGACAAGAGAAGGCCCACTCCACGGGGAGCCCCTGCAAGAGGACGCCAGGAGGTCCCTGGCCCAGGTGGGGTGGGAGTTCGTGTTCTTCACTTGGCCTCTGTGGACATCCTGGGTTGGGGGAAGGGCCCCTTATTATTGCTAAGCGGAGGTGGTAGTTCAGGCTCCCTGAGGCCTCTGCTGTTACCACCTTGGCTGGGAGGGGCTGGGGTGCTTCATTACAGCTCCCCCCCATGGCCTCCTCGGAGACCACAGGAGGTAGGTAGCCCTGACCCTGCTGGGGGTCGTCAGAGTCCTCTCCCTTGACCTCCTCCGATGTCATCCCAATGGGGTGAGAGAGGGGACCCTGTTCCCGTCCGTCCGGCTGGAATGCAAGTCTGACTTCCCGGGTTGGCTTCCTCTGACACCGTCCTGGGGGAGGAAGCATCGCTTTGGGAAGCCTCCCTGCGGCCTGGGGAGGGTGCAGGTCCAGGCTCCACACTCTCACCCTTTTGCTGACATTGGTGGGCGCCGGGCTGGCTGGAGTAGAGGCTGATTGTCTCAAAGGGTTCTGTCTTGCTAGGCTGTGCTCTCCTGACCCTTTGGCTAGAGAGAGCAGCTTTTTGTTGGCGGGGGAGGGGGTTCTCACCAGTTGGTGTTTCTGGGTTTCTGGTTTCTCCAGCATCAAATCCGGCATCTCTGTGGCAAAGAGAATAACCCAGGGAACTTAGCACCGTCTTGTGCCTTGGGTCCCCAGGTCCCTGTCCTTCCTGTCTGCCCTCTCCTTGCAGAATCTGATCTGTGTTCGCCTCGTATATCATGTCCACGGATTTTAGTTGTACTTAGCCGGAAGAACAGAGAACAAGTACATCTACTCCATCTTTCTGTAATCAAAAGTCTGTCTAAACAACATTATTTTTTTATTTTATTCATTTTAGAGAGGAGACTCAGAGTGAGAGAGAGAGAGAGAAAGAGAGAAAGGGGGGAGGAGCTGGAAGCATCAACTCCCATGTGTGCCCCAACCAGACCAGTGCAGGGTTTTGAACTGGCGACCTCAGTGTTCCCAGGTCGACGCTTTATCCACTGTGCCACCACACAGGTCAGGCCTAAACAACATTATTTTTAACAGCAAAAGTTATTGGGAAAGTTGGGAATTAGCCCTCTCTGTAGTTAACAGAGGGGAAGAGAGATTGAACCCGTGGTTCAAAATGTTAACAACGTTACACTGTCAAGGAAGAGAGACTGGGCCCTGTGATTGGACGAGGTACAATCGTTTCATGTTTTTATTCCAGTGAATTATGGTTCTCAGTGGTGCGTTTACATATTTGAAACCTCGGTGATAAACTTAAATAATGTTTATTCGATGCTGAGAAATGTATTGGCCAAACAGCAGGTCTCTAAAAATTAAATGTATACGATTAATCTATATTAAGGGAGAAGCATTTGAGCAGGGTGTACACACCTGACCTTTCCCTTCCCCCTTTTTTCCAGAGGGGGTGGTGGTGATGAAGGATTCCCAGGCTTGTTACCGTCACTCTGGGTGCTGAGGTCTGGCCTGTCCATCACAAAACATCATTGATCGCTGACTGCTGGTGGCTCTCTAGGGCCAGCATAGTGGGCGTGCTGAGAAATAGGTTGCTGAATGAATAAAAGTAACATCAAAGAAGGCACCCAGAGTCCCCTGGTTCCCTTCTGGAAATGCACATGTATGTGACCATAACCCTAAGAACCCAGTTCTTGAGAAGACGGATTATGGATAAAATGTAAGGATTATTCTTAATTAAGCAGAGGGCATGGAGCAGGGAATGTTCCAGAAGGCCTGGAGGGAAAGACAGCAGCTAGAAGGTGGCAGTGGCGGGGGGGTGGGGGGACCCCTCACCGAGATTTCGTTTTGCCTCCCAGTCTGCGTACTTGGGTGCCTAACAATGGTGCTTGCTGACCCAGCACTTCCTGTGTGCCACACACTGTGCATGGACATTACCATCTCATTCTAGCTCTCAGGGTAAGCGCAAGGTGGCTGGGTGGTGGGTGGGGGGGTGTTGTTGGTTCCACTTCAGATGCAGAAACTAGGGCACAGAGAGGTGAAGCAACTTGCCCAAGGTCACGTCACACAGTCAGACATGGAAGTGCCTGCGTTATGCAGTTACTGGAGGCGGCGGGCTGTGATGAGTCAGGGTTGGGACCTAATGACTGGTGTTAGGTGGCCTCTTTACAAAGGCAACGGATGACCTGAACTCCTGGCTGTCTTTGACCATCCTTCAAGTCGAATTACAGAATCACCTTTGCTTGGACACAGCTGGACCCTCTGGGTCACACAGCACTCCGTGACAGAAGCTATTCTGTTGCTTGGTGGCTGACTGGGAGCATACTTTCTATTCAGAGGACCACGATCACAGACAGATGTTCCCTGTCCCCATGTTTGTCATTTTCACCCTTTTTCTTTTTAATTGCCTGTCCGATAGTACACTCTGCGTCCCCTGATGGGTTTTCCTGATGACTTCAAGCTGCACACTGCAGACGCAGGTCAAGTTCTGAAGGGGATGTTTTCAAATGGGACGAAAATTTTTGTTTGTTTTTGCTTTCAGTAGGCCGGAGACATATAATAAAAATGAAGAACTAGATAAAAATAACACAGCTTTTTATTACTATAGAAGACACCTTGCATGTAATAACTTATTACTGATGCTGCTTTAATTGGGTATAATGCTTTTTCTTCTGACGGCAAATAGCTCAACATGGTGGCCAAATTATTATTATTATTATTATTGTTATTTATTTATTTTTTTTGCCAAATTTGCCACTGGTGAGAAATCTGACTGCCTTTGTTCTTGCAAGAATGCAAGTTACTAATCAATCTAAAATGAATTAAGCCGCCTGATCAGGTGGTAGTGCAGTGGATAGAGCATCGGACTGGGATGTGGAAGACCCAGGTTCGAGACCCCGAGCTCGCCAGCTTGAGCGCGGGCCCATCTGGCTTGAGCAAAAGCTCACCAGCTTGGACCCAAGGTCGCTGGCTCCAGCAAGGGGTGGCTCGGTCTGCTGAAGGCCCACAGTCAAGGCACTTATGAGAAAGCAATCAGTGAACAACTAAGTTGTCGCAACGACAATGAAAAACTAATGATTGATGCTTCTCATCTCTCTCCATTCCTGTCTGTCTGTCCCTATCTATCCCTCTCTCTGATTCTCTCTCTGTCCCTGTAAAAAATAAATAAAAGGAATTAAGCCGTCCTTGGTAACGTGAGGCCAGAGAACTGATGTCAATCGTGTGAACTCCAGAGAGGGGAACTGCATCAAACATTTGGAAAGGCAGACGGGGTGCCGGGAAGGACACGATGTCTGGGCTTTTGAAAATTTAATGGGGATGTGATTTGACACGTGGACCCTTGCTGTTTGCCTGGGCAAAATGGAGAATGCTGACCTGCACAAGATCCTCTCTATTCCAATGAGATGTTTTCTGTCCTAGATCAAATTAGATTTCAGGAAACGTTGTTTTCCTTTCGTGGCCGTCAGCCGACCATGAGCTGCCGTGAGCTGGCTGCTGTGGGCGCCTTCCCCGGACTAGATTAGACCCAGGAGCAGATGTAACGGATTAGTCAAGGCTCCCATCTGCTAGCGGTCCCTGCTGTGTCTGCATTTCATGACCAGTGTCAGAGGAGATGGGATCTGCTGTGTGCAGGGTCTGGAAGCGGCCGGAGCTCGGACAGCCTGGGCGGTTTCTTGCTGGTCGAGCGTGAAGAAAGCAGACACGGCAGGGTTTTAACTGTTGTGACCTTAGAATTGGGAAAGGACACTTCTCTTTGATTTCACACTTCCACTTGGAAGATGGAGATGAAGGTACAAAGAAGTCCTCTGAAGTTCCTGGAAATGGAACGTGCACATTGTTGATAAAAAAAAAAAAAAAAAAAAAAAAAGATTGATTGATTGATTTGAGAGAGAGAGAGAGGAAAGAGGAGAGAGAAACATTGATTTGTTGTTCCACTCATTTATGCATTGCTTGGTTGACTCTTGTATGTGCCCTGACAAGAGATTGAACCCTCAACCTTGGCCTATCAGGGCAATAATGCTCTAACCAACTGAACTACCAGCCGGGGCACATTCTTGATTTTTAAAAACTATTTCTGCAATGGTCAAAGGATTGCTACATGGGTCTCAAAATGTTTTCAAGATGGCTCCTGCTTTTGATTGCCCTGTTCATCCGGCATTGGCAACAAATACTGCTGCTTTTTCCCTACATGGCTTGTGGAGAGAGGGTACACATAGGCTGCAGACTTGGTCCGAAGGAGTGTCACGGCTGCAAAGACAATACCTGGGAAACAGCAAACACTCTGAGAAAATCTAAAAGGAGAGTCGAATCTCAACGTTTTAATTAAATCATTATTTGTGTAATTATTTGCTTAACGGCTGTATGTCTTTGAGGCCAGAGATCCCTTCCTGAGAGAGACTTCATATTATCTTTTTCATCATCGTTGTCTCAGCACCTGGGACAGGTGCCAAAATAGTTTTCTCTGAGTGTTTGCGACAAGGATTTAACCCTTGTTATCCTGGGGTGATGTCTCCGGCATGAATTGTTTTTCCTTAAAAACTTACTTATAAAGCCTTTGCCTGACCTGTGGCAGCGCAGTGGAGAAAACCGTTGACCTGGAATGCTGAGGTCACCGGTTTGAAACCCTGGGTTTGCCCTGTCAAGGCACATACAGGAAGCAACAATGCTTCCAGCTCTTTCCCCCAGCCCTGCCTTTCTCTCTCTCTCTCTCCTTTATTTAAAATGAGTAAAGAAAATCTTAAATTTTTTTTTTTACTTATAAAGCTTTCAACATGTAAGTCTACGACCCATAAGCTGGACAGAAGGCAAGTTCCGATCTTCGTAGAGAACTAGGATTCTCGATGTTCCTGTATGTAAGAGCAACCTGCATGTGAGCAGACTAGGTAACTGTCTTGGTGAGATTTAAGAGATATTAGAGCCCTGGCTGGGTAGCTCAGTTGGTGAGAGCTTTGTTCCCAAGTGCTGGGGTTGCTGATTGGATCCTGGGTCAGGGCACATATAGGAACAGATTGATGTTCCAGTCTCTCTCTCTCTTCCTTTCTCTCTCTCTCTTTTTTTCCTTTCTCTCTCTTAAAAAGAAAAAAAAGATACTGGAAAACAGTTCTTCTTTAAAAAAATCTAATCTTTTCAGTAGATATTAATTTGAGTAGTAAAGAGCTTTTTTAAACTTTTTAAATTTACTTTAGTTCTTAAAAATATGTTTTCATTGATTGGGGGTAGGGAGAGAGAGAAAGCATCTACTGGTTCTTCCACTTAGTTATGCACTCAATGATTACTTCTTGTATGTGCCCTGACTGGGGGTGTGTGTCAAACCCCTGACCTTGTTGTGCCTGGACAACGCCTTATACATTGAGCCACCCAGCTAGGGCCTATTGATTGATCTGAGGGGGCGTGGCACTCATTTGTTGTAGGTGAGTAGAGGTTTGAAGTCTTCCAATTTCTCCATTCAAGCACAGAGATGCCACCCTTAGCCCTTTTCTGCCATCATTTTTTCAGGCTTTGTGGAAACGGAGGCTCAGGGTAAGCTGTGGGGATAATATAATATTCTGTCTGCAAATAACTGGGCTATGCTGAATTATCTCCTGTGCTGTATTCTGATGGAAATCAGCTTCAATGGAGATCAGAGAAGCAGTTTTCAGATTCAGACTTGAAGAGAAGCACCTATGGATCACGTTCTAAGAAACCTAAAGAAGTAGGAATTGACATTTAAAAGCATTTATAACTGATAGCATCAAAGCTCCACATATCACATTATCAAGTTCCAAGTATGCTGTCATTTTTCTCAGTCGCTACAGTGTGATCTGCAAGATAACCAAGCGTCCGGGAACCAGACCAGGAAGCCAAATCTCAAACCAGCATCTCCTGACGCCCAGACCCATTTTCAGTTTTATCTTTTGTCACATAAGCTGCCAACCATTTCATCAACGCTCAGAAGTGTCTCTGGTGGCTGGAGAAGCACCAGAATGCTGTGTGTTCAGTTCTTGAGAATATTGAGGTTGAATTCTTTGAAATCATCCCCAAAACATTGAACGAAAAGGTGAACACCGTCCATGTTGATAAATGATGGCAGAAGGATCCTTCCACTCAGTGGGCCCCGTGTCAATATGAAACCGTTGCTGGAAAATGATATCCAACGTGCATTGTCTCCTCCATTACAATGTTTCATTTACTTTAATGCGATTTAGTTCAAGCAAAAAGAGCAGAAAGGCTCGGGAGGGAGGGGCCACATTCATGCTCTGAAGGAGTTACTGGAAGCAAGCTGTGTGGAGCAAGAAAAGTGATTCACAGAAGACCTGGAACAGGGGCAAGCTGAGGCCTTCTGCCCAGGAGGCCCGCGCCAAGGACCCTGGCTGTGCCACGGGAAATTGAATTCAGAGCTCCTTCTGCATCCTAAATCCAGGGCAGCTGGCAGCTTCCCAAGGGAGCCAGGAGCGAGGCTGCAAGGGCATCTGAGGCCACCCCGGCCAGTGCCTGCCGAGCCCGCAGTGGGTGGGCCCAGGTGTGGCAGATCGGGACCTCACGCTGACGCCGCTTTATAAGCATTACACTTTGTTCATTTTAAAATGCACTCGTTGTCAGGAAAGGAGCGTCTCCATTACACATCAGACATCTGAAAGGCTTGAATCTGAAATATCTCGGGGCCGGGGTGGGGAGTGGGGCGTGGGGGGAAGGGCTGACTTTGGAAGACTGTGCGTGTCTGGATCGCTTTTCCCGAGTGCACGTGCGAGGCGGTCCCCTCGCCGCCGGGTTTTGTAAAGTGGGCATCGCCGTGTCCCGACCCCACGGTCGTCCGTCCCCAGGCTGCTCCAAGGCGGCGGGGGCCGGGCAGGTGTCCACGCGCGGTTTGCGCCCGAGGGTCGCTCCGCAGGGCGGTAGCTCTCGGACCGCCGGGTCAGGGCGGGGCAGCACGGCTCGGGCCCCGCCCATAGCGACGGGGGCGGGGCCTGGGCGTCACGTGACGGCGCCGCCGAGCGCGAGCGCCCCGCCCCGCGGGAGGAGGCCCGGGCCGCGACCCGGCCCGCGCGAGCTGCCCGAGCTGCCCGCGCCTGTGCTCCCGCGGCGCCCCCCGCCCACGGTCCCTCGCCCGCCGGCCCCGGGCTCGCCGGCAGCGGGAGCGGCCTCAAGATGGACGAAGGCGGCGGCGGTGAGGGCGGCGGCGGTGAGTGTCGGAGGTGTGGCCCGCCGGGCTGGCGGCCTGGGGCGGGGCTCCGGGGCGCGGCGGACGGGAGCGGGGTCGGGGGGTCCCGGGCCGCCGGAGCGGGAGACGGGCTCCCGGCAGCGCTGGTGCCGGCCGGCGGACGCCGAGGCCCGCGGCGCGCGGAGCCCGGCGACCCAGGCGGGGCTCCGGGGGCTCCGGAGGATGGCGGGCGGGGTCGCCGCCGAGCCGGCTGGGACCCCGGGAGTCCGGGGTCGGGGCTCGGGGTCCCTCTCCGGGGATGGGGCACCTTGGGGGCGACCTTCCCCGCCTCCTGTCACCAAGGGCGTCCACGCCCTCCGGAGCCCAGCGGGAGGGGGACCCGCAGCGCCTTTCTCAGGTGTTGGGAAGTGGGGGAGTCCGCGGAGATGGGGAGGGAAAGTTTTGAATTGGGGATCCCCCGGGTCCACGAGGGGCCGGTGCGGGGAGGCGGCTGGAGATCGTGACAGCTCCCTCGGCGTGGGGTCTGAAGGGCTCCGCGCGGTGGCCCCAACGAGGGGGGCCCGCTGGAGCGCTCGCATTTGATGAAACCGGGAATGTGACCCCGAGTTCGCGACAAATAAGTCCAGAGCCGAGACCCCACGACCCGCCGCCGGCCCGACGTTGGGTTCCCTGTCGCTGCAAGAGTGACATTTGTTGTAAATCATTTAGTGGAATACAGATGACTCTTGTGTCGTTGCTGCGCATTACGCCTTTGAGCCGAATAACTTGCCTGTGGCGGGGACTCGGGGTGGTGGGTTCGGGGAGCCAAGGGGTGACCCCCTTGAATGTTACAGGAAGACCCCAAGTGCTTTGACCGCAAGACCTCCTTTCTTGCCGACACATCGAATCATCAGAACCCCTGGTTCTAAGGGAGCGTTTTGGGAAAGGGGAAGGAAAAAAAACACAAAAACCTTAGTGACAGGCCGCGGGAGCGGCTTCCTGTGCGAGTGAGCAGCAAAGCCTGGAAGGCTTCGGGGAAGAACCGCCCGCAACTTCAGGGCTGCTCAGGCGGGCGCATGCGGGGCCTGGGCGAGCGAGGCGGCCGCGACGGGAGGAAGTTGGCAGCAGCGATGGCATTTGGCGAGCTCGGTTGTCACAGTGAGAGCTGGGGACCGCACGGTGGCACCGAGTGGGCGTGTTGTTTGTGAAAGAAAGTGCTGTGGAAACGGAGCCCAGTTGCAAACGCTCCTCCAGCCAGGCCGAGCCTGTCTGTAGACTTGAGGCTTGGGCTCTGGAAAGACGTGCTTCCTGCCTCTCGCGATTTGGGGGGCGCAACCCACAGAACAGTGGCTCTTTTTCTTTAAAGAAAAGAAAGACAAACGACAGTAATATTTAAGCGTCGGACATTTGAGTCAAAGTAACCAGTTGGGTGGCGATTTTTTTGGGGGGGTTGGGGGTTCCATTTAGTTGATTTTCTTTTTCTTTTTAGTTTTGTGATGTCTGACAAACAGCTTTAAAAATGTTATTTTTCAGTTACAGTTGACGTTCAATTTTTTTTTGTATTAATTTCAGGCGTACAGCATAGCGGTTAGACAATTCTATAATTTACGAAGTGATCCCCTGATAATTCTGGTACCCACCTGGCACCCTACATAGGTTAGGACAATATTATAGACTGTATTCCCTACTGGCAATTTTGTTTGGGAGGTGTTCTGACTGAATAAAGGAATGTAGAAGGCTTGAAGGTAAAAGTAGGTTTCAAGATAAAAAAAAAAAAAACAAACAAAAAACGGAAGCCATTGCCCCCTAGCAGTTTCTAGATCTTGAGGACTATAACCAAGTGTGGAATTAAGTATTAAAAGTAGGTGATTAGCCCAGTGGTTCTTAACCTTTTTTGAGGTACCGAACCCACCAGTTTCATATGCGCATTCACCGAACCCTTCCTTAGTGATAAATAAAATATGATTTTTTCCCCCAAATTCAAGACATAGGTCTATGTTTTTTTACTGGTGCACAAAATGAGCCGTGCATGAACATCACCTTGCTCAAAGAACAAAACCAACAAAGTGCATGAACTCACAACAAATGACGGTATTACTTTATTCTGGCCTCCGTGGCAGAGGCTTCTCCGAACCCCTGAGACCGACTCATCGAACCCCTGGGGTTCCATAGAACCAAGGTTAAGAACCACAGGATTAGCCTGACCAGGCGGTGGCGCAGTGGATAGAGTGTCGGACTGGGATGCGGAAGACCCAGGTTTGAGACCGAGCTCACCAGCTTGAGCATGTACCCATCTGGCTTGAGCAAAAGCTCACCAGCTTGGACCCAAGGTCGCTGGCTCCAGCAAGGGGTTACTCGGTCTGCTGAAGGCCCGGGGTCAAGGCACATGTGAGAAAGCAATCAATGAACAACTAAGGTGTTGCAACGGCAACGAAAAACTAATGATTGATGCCTCTCACCTCTCTCTGTTCCTGTCTGTCTGTCCCTATCTATCTCTCTCTCTCCTCTCTCTCTCTGTCTCTGTAAAAAAAAAAAAAAAAAAAAAAAAAAGTATGTGACTAATATCTCTTCGGGGAGAACAATTTTGAAGTTTAAAAAAAGACTGTGAGGATGTGCATTACACTATAATAGTAGGAAATTAGAAACAGCAGTGCCTAACAGGAGACTGGTGAGGGTATACTATGGGAAGATTGTTGGCTGAATTGTTTTACAACCATTAAAAATAAGCATTTTTATACAGCATGGTCTAAACAATTTAAAAACTAGTGGTACTATATTTTCTTAGTTTTTTGTATTTTCCAAGTTTCTGGATTGATGTGTATTACTTTCAAATGTGAACAACAACAAAAACTTATAAAAAATTTACCCTGCAGTAGGAAAAGGGTATGGTTATTTTAACGTATGATTTAATTCACCTCACTGGAACAGTCAATAATAAATAGATATTTATTGATTGTCTACTAAGACATCAGGCAGCATGTGAGGTGCAGGAAAACAACATTTAACCTTTATATGGTTTACTTAGATCTTTCTTCCTTGCATTATGGGAGACACTTAAAAGTATGTTTGGCAACCTTAGAATAAGCATATATATACATAATTTTTTTTTTTTTACAGCGACAGAGAGTCAGAGAGAGGGATAGACAGGGACAGACAGACAGGAACGGAGAGAGATGAGAAGCATCAATCATTAGTTTTTCATTGCTGTTGCGACACCTTAGTTGTTCATTGATTGCTTTCTCACATGTGCCTTGACCGCGGGCCTTCAGCAGACCGAGCCACCCCTTGCTGGAGCCAGCAACCTTGGGTCCAAGCTGGTGAGCTTTTGCTCAAGCCAGATGGGCCCGCGCTCAAGCTGGCGACCTCAGGGTCTCGAACCTGGGTCCTCTGCATCCCAGTCCGACGCTCTATCCACTGCGTCACCGCCTGGTCAGGCATAAGCATGTTTTTGTAGAAGTGAAAATCTTTAAGAGTTTTGAAATGTCATTAGATAGTAATTATTGTATAAATTTGGTGTGCTTATATTTAACTCTTAATTGCTGGAGGTTTTGAAGTTAAACTACCTGTTTATTATTTCTTTCTTTCATTAGTTACTACCATTAATATTTCTAAAAAAATTCTTTGCTTTAAAATTCATGTTTTTAAAATATAATGTTCGGCCCTTAGAAAGACCACAGAGTCATTTGCCAGCCCATTTTAAAACATAATAACACTAAGGCCTGACCTGTGGTGGCGCAGTGGATAAAGCGTTGACCTGGACAGCTTAGGTCGCCAGTTCAAAACCCTGGGTTTGCCCGGTCAAGGCACATATGGGAGTTGAAGCTTCCTGCTCTTACCCCCTCTTCTCTCTCTCTCTCTTTCTATCTCTCTCTCTCCTTTTCCTCTAAAATGAATAAATAAATAAAAATAATTAAAAGAAAACATAACACTTTTGGAGTTCTATTCCAGAGTATAGTGTATAGGACGAAACTGAACTGGATTCGGGGAAGTCAGTTTCAGCTGTTTACAAGACAGGGTAAATAATCTATTCCAACAGGTCCGGCAGGGGCGAAAGATAATTTAAAAGCTTTCTGCTCGTGTGCTGGTTGGGTTAAAAGACTTTAAAAAAAATGATTCTTGCTGTTTATATAATTTAAATTTTGTCCAGGGTATTATTATTTGTTCTTTCAATGCCAGATAAGGGAGAGGATGGTGGTATGAATGGCTGGAAGGCAATGCCGAGGAGGAAGTGGGGGTGTGAGACTGCCGGGATGCATTGTTAGTTACAATGTGTGCAGCGTGCAGTCAAAATATGGGTCATTCCTTTGGGGCTCTGTTGCCATTCAGTTTTTCTAAAACAGTTCTTGAGATGTGTGTCTACTTGGCAGGTGACTGGTTAGTTTGGCTTCTTGCCACCATCTTAACGCTCAGTTTGGGAATCTGTCTGATTGATGTTCCTGAATGGACCATCTGGGCAGATGAGGTGAATAACTTGACTGGCTTTCCCTCATTTCTCTCTCCCGGTCTCCCCAACCCAGCTAGTGTAGAGGAGGAGGGTTAAGTCCTTGTGTCACGTGAAAAGATGCCCAGCCTTACTGAATAAAATAAGTATAAATTACTGCAACATCGAGATACCGGGTTTCACCTGTCAGGCAACCAATCACCCCCCTGTTTGAAACCATCTGTTGGCGATGGGAGTGTCAATTAGTTACAGCTCTTAGGGAGGCACGGTCTGCCTGTGTCCTGCTGGCTCAGATCCACTGCTTGCCCTTCCCCTGCGGATGAGCTCACCCTGCGAGCAACATTTCCCAGACCTCTGGGTCTGCTGGCTTGGGCGAGGTTTGGCCACTGGGAACTGGTGGTGGGAGGCCGGCTGGCAGGAGAAAGGGAGAAGCCAGGCTCTCTCGCCTCTCGTTCTCCCTCAGTGTCTGGCAGTTGCCTGGTCTCCTTTTTGGCTCTAATTCTGTGTGCCCATTGACCCAGCTCCGGGCTTCGGGAACACCGTTGACCCTCCAACTTAAAGGTTGATAGCATTGTCTAGCTCTTGCTAATGTGCGGGTTGTCTTACCATTTCCTGTATAACTTAGTTTTTCCATTATGCGTGCAACCAATTCCTTGTATGAAATTCCCTCTGCTTCAGCTCCTAGAGGAATTCTCTTTCTCAGGGAGGATCCCATAGATGTAGGGGCATTAGGCAGCAGCTTCAAAAATTTGGTTAGACCATCGTCCGGAAGCGTAGAGGTTGCAGGTTCGATCCCTGGTCCAGGCACAGACAGGAGCAGATCGATGTTACTTACTGTGTGTTTCTCTCTCTTTCTCTTCCTTCCTCTCTCTCTCAAATCAATAAAATAAACATTAAAAAAAACTTTTTAAGTGTGTACATTTTTTGACCCAGCAATACCAGTTCAAGGAATTGAACCCGCGGGCATATTTATACAATTGTGAGGTAGCATACATGTGAGAGATTATTCACTGCATTGTTTGTAATAGTAAAAGATGGACAATGACCTGAGTGTTCCTCAGCAGGGGACTAATTTTACTACCCCAGATGGTGGATGAAGTTGTGAGGTTGTAGAAAGGAACCAGGAGGCTCTTTATGGATCAGTAGAGAAATATCTCCAAAATATTCTACTAAGTTACAGAAACAAAGTGTAGGAAAATGTTCATTGTATGCTACCATTTGTTTTGTTTTTTTAAACAAAATAAAGAAGTACTTGCATATGCTTGAAAATTCTCAGGAAGACTCAACAAGGAACTAATAACAAAGATGACCTGTTTGCGAGGGTGATGGGAACTGGGCAGATGGGGAACGTAGACGCAGAGAAAACTTTGCTATATGTATTTTTTTGAAATTAAAAAAAAAATTTCAAGTCTGGCTTTACTTTTTTCAAAACAAGAAAACAGTTTCACAAAACAGAATATGCTTGCTGGTAAGAACACTATGTATTTTTTACTGTATTCAAAATATAGTATTTTTTTTTACTATATTCAAAATTTTTACTATATTCAAAAAAATAATGTAATGAGTATAAAATGAAAGTTATAAAATACATTGCCTAGTTTTTCAGTCTATGCATAGGAAATGAACCACCATTCTTTTGAATGTTTGAAAATGACATGGTAGGTGCTTTTAGAGGATGCTTAGTGGATTCCTTTCTGGAATATTCAACAAGTGTTGCTAGCGTCCCTCCAAGAGGCCAGGTCCTGTGCTTGGCACAGGGGTGGATTGTGAAGAAGGCAGGGGAATTTCCTGCGTTCACTGGAGCTTCTGTTTAGATGGCAGACAAACAAAAAAGGAAAACGGATATGTAAAATAATTGCAAATCATGCAAAGTGTATTGAAAGAAGTCTGTGAGGGGCTGGGGTGGGGGGAGCAGATGGGTGGGGCATGAGGCTGAAGAGTGAGTCAAGCCAGGCAGGTGGCCAGGGGAGGCCTCCTGGAGGAAGAGTCTTTCAGATGCAACTGAAGGGGTATAGTGGACAGGCCAGAGGGGTGCCCCTGGGGCTGGAAGGAGGCTTTGTGTGGCTTGAGCAGAGAGTGGCCAGGGGCCATGTCAGGCAGTTTTGGTGAGGGATTCACATTTTGTTCTGAGGAAGGGAGGATCTTAAATAGAGGAATGACATTTGATTTACCTTTTAACAATTTAGCTAATATTTACATACTGCTCTCTGTGTTGTATTCTATTCTGTATGCTTTACATAGTTTAACCTGTTTACTTTTCAAAGTGACCCTATTAAGTACTTAATATTTTTTTCACCATTTACAGATGAAGATGGAGAATGGAGACACAAGGAAACTAAGTAACTTGGCTCAAATTTCACAGCTAGCGGATAGTGGAGCTGAGATTTGAACCCAGGCCCTTGGGGCATTCTTCATATGACCCCCGAAGAATATGGCTTCAGAGGCTGTATTCCTTGCTGAGCGGATAATGGTTTGAGGAGGGGAACATGGGGACACCAATTAGGAAGCTGTTGCTGGGGTTCAGGTGAGAGTTATAGACCCTGTTTATTGTAACTGCTGTAACTTTAAAAAAAGTATTTATTGAATTTAGAGAAGGGAGAGAGAGAGGCAGGGGGAGAGGAGCAGGAAGCATCAAGTTATATTTGCCTCTCTTGTGTGCCTTGACCGGCAAGCCCGGAGCTTTAAACCGGGGACCTCAGCATCCCAGGTTGTTGCTTTAGCCACTGGAATACCACAGGTGAGGTTAACTGCTGTAGCATTTTATTTACCTTGTTCTGTGTGGGACTTTTGTGTTGATTATACAGTGTTGTTAGAAACAGTAAGGCGAAGTCCTTAGGTTTTTTTTCTTTTACAGACCTGTGGAAGTTTTTCTCTAGAATCACAGTTGTGGGCTAGATAGGTTTGCTTTCAGTTTTCCTCCATACTGACAGGTTGCTTTCTCAGCATCGTAATCAACTCCTGGCATTTGTCTCCTGGGTAAGAAAAGGTGTGCTGTTTTCCGTTTGCATTTCTTTACACGTGACCAGATGTATTTTTGGAGAAGCAAACAGACCCAGTAAATTGGGGGTTAGAGGTGAAGGAGCTGTAGGCATCAACAGTGACTTCTAGGTTTCTGACTGCGCTGCTTAGTGACTGAGAAGCGGGGCGAGGCAAAAAACAGTTGGAGCGATCCTTTTTTTTTTTGTCAAAAATGTCATTATTTTGCCCTCACTTTTTTTTTTTTTTTTACAGGGACAGAGAGAGAGTCAGAGAGAGGGATAGATAGGGACAGACAGACAGGAATGGAGAGAGGTGAGAAGCATCAATCATTCGTTTTTCGTTGCTGTTGCGACACCTTAGTTGTTCACTGATTGCTTTCTCACATGTGCCTTGACTGTGGGCCTTCAGCAGACCGAGCCACCCCTTGCTGGAGCCAGCGACCTTGGGTCCAAGCTGGTGAGCTTTTGCTCAAGCCAGATGGGCCCACGCTCAAGCTGGCGAGCTCGGGGTCTCGAACCTGGGTCTTCCGCATCTCATTCCGACGTTCTATCCACTGCGCCACCACCTGGTCAGACTTGCCCTCACTTTTGAAGGATATTTTTAATGGGAGTACAATCGTAGGTGACCAAATTAATTTCTTGTGGTGCTTTAATATGTCTTTTCTTTGCCTTCTGGCTTCCATTGTTTCTGTTGAGAAATCAGCTGTATGTCTTGTTCTTTTGAAGGTATTATGTCTTTGACGTCCTTTAAGTTTTTTCTTTGCTTTTGGTTTTCAGTTGTGTTTTGTGAGATGTCCAGGTATGGTTTTCTTTGAGTCTGCCTTGCTTGGTGGTGGTAGTTCTTTTTGGTAGTGCCATGACAAGACTTCATCTTACATGAACTTGGAGCATTCTTGGTTATTACCTCTTCATTTGTTACTTTGACCACAATCCATCCATCTTTCTTCTCTGACTCTACCTTTTCATTATGTCCTAAATGGCTCTCAGACTCCTTTCTGTCTTCATCTCTCCCTTCTCTCTGTATTTTCTTCTGACCTGGATTTCAGTGTATTAATTCTTTCTTCAGCTTTATCTAATCTTTTACCAATTGAGTTCTTAATTTAGAGTTACTGCCTGACCAGGTGGTGGTGCAGTGGATAGAGTGTCGGACTGGAATGCGGAAGAACCCAAGTTCGAGACCCCGAGGTCACCAGCTTGAGTGCAGGCTCATCTGGTTTGAGCACAAGTTCACCAGCTTGGACCCAAGGTCGCTGGCTTCAGCAAGAGGTTACTTGGTCTGCTGAAGGCCCGTGGTCAAGGCACATGTAAGAAAGCAATCAATGAACAACTAATGTCACAACGGCAACAAAAAAACTGATGATTGATGCTTCTCACCTCTCTCCGTTCCTGTCTATCTGATTCTCTCTCTGTCTCTGTAAAAAAAAAACAAAAAAAAAAGAGTTACTGTTCTTTGTTTTCATTTTCTTGATCCTTTTATTTTTTAGATTCTAAGTTTCTGACAATTTTCATCTTGTCAACTAATTTATTATATTAATCATAGTTATTATAAAGTCTGTGCCTGATATTTGGCTAGGCTATGATTATATTCTTTCTCTCTTTTTTTTTTAGCGAAAGAGAGAGAGAGGGAAAGATAGACAGAAAGGGAGAGAGATGAGAAGCATCAACTCATAGTTGTGGTGCTTTAGTTGTTCATTGATTGCTTCTCATATATGTGCCTGGACCTGGGGGCTCCGGCTGAGCCACTGACCCCTTGCTTAAGGCACCGATCCTGGGCTTCAAGCCAGCGATCATGGGGTCGTATCTATGATTCCATGCTCAAGCTAGTGACCCCACACTCAAGCTGCTGAGCCTGCGTGCAAGCCTGTGACCTTGGAGTTTCGAACATGGGTCCTCAGTGTCCCAGATTGACGCTTTATCCACTATGCCACCACTTGGTCAGGCGAGAATATTCCACTATTTTACCCTTGGTTTCCAGTTTTGCTATCTTGACTCTAGATTGACTGTCAAGCTTTAATTAAATTGTACAGAATGTGTGTGAAAAATTGTAGAGAGAATTTGAGAGTCTGGCTGTCTTCCTGAAGAGAGGCTCTCGCAGGCAGTTAAAGTAGGGAAGGATCATTTTAAAATTGTGAGGACTGGTTTACTTCTGATTTACCCTTCTAGAGAGTCCCTCTTAGGTGGCCCTTGCTCGAAGGCATGATGTTACCAGCGCCCCTCCTACTTGGCAGCCCCGCAACTCTGATTTTTGTCCCACTAGCCCCTGAGACCGTGCCATTCTGCTGGTCGCCTCAAATTCGCGACCACTTGTTTCTGCGTAGCTGTTTGCACTCAGCTTCTGCTGTGCATTGGCAAACATACCACGGGGAAAAGCGGCTCCGGTGATGAGACTTGCCTCTGGAATCTTGGCCTCCTACGTTCTCTACGCATTGGTAGCTCCCTTACACCTTCAGTCGGTTGTTGCTTATGGTTTGGTCAGCTGTTTTAGCTGTTCTTGGCAGAAGGACTGGTCTGCAACAAACTAGTCAGATTTTACTAGAAGTAGAATCTCAGGAGTTCAGTTTTGGTATTTAAAATTGGACTTGTTTGGCCTGACCAGGCAGCAGTGCAGTGGATAGAGCATCGGCCTGGGACACAGAGGACCCAGGTTTGAAACCCTGAGGTCCCTAGTTTGAGCGTGGGCTCATCCAGCTTGAGCGTGGGATCATAGACATGACCCCATGGTCGCTGGCTTGAGCAAGGGGTCACTGGCTTGGCGAGATTCCTCGGTCAAGGCACATAAGAGAAAGCAATCGGTGCACAGCTAAAGTGCCACAACTATGAGGAACTTGTTCCTTGCTGAATGAAAGCATGTGGCATGGTCCTTAATGGGAAATTTATTATGAGAGTGGAGGTAAAGAAAGCCAGACAGGTGCAGACTTGGTGGGGAAAGCTAATTAAACATTTCTCAGTAAGTCATTTTGATAGAGGACCAACAATACTTTATATCAGGGGGAGTTAGAATAGTAACATTGTCTGCACATATACTCAGTATAGATAACTTCAGGAGAGAGAGTAGTTTTAAGAAGTTATTGGCAGAGCCTTTATGAAGCAGGTTTATAAATTTTTAAAAATTTTTTTTAAATTTCTTTTTATTTATTTATTTTAGAGAGGAGACAGAAAGAGAGAGAGAGAGAGAGAGAGAGAGAGAGAGAAAGGGGGGAGGAGCTGGAAGCATCAACTCCCCTATGTGCCTTGACCAGACCAGTGCAGGGTTTTGAACTGGCGACCTCAGTGTTCCCAGGTCGACGCTTTATCCACTGCGCCACCACAGGTCAGGCTCCACCCTCATTTTTGAAGTTTGACTTACAAACTTTTTTAGTTAATGTCAGTATCCCAATCGACAGAATAGAATGGATGTGAGGTTCCGTAATGTCTTATGATTTGTCTGAAGACAGTTCAGCAAGCATTTTGGGGGGAATAAATATCTTTCAGCATTATGTAAATATTAGAAAAAGCTCATCTGAGTCCATTTAGTTGGCTAAGAAGATTTTGTAATTTGCTTTCTCAGAGCAAATTTACCTTGCGCTTAGTTTTCAGTAAGTCCCCAGGAGCACCATTCAAACAGGAGAGAATATAAGTTCTTATGTGAAGCTCTCAGCAGAGTTATTTTTAATTACTGTCCTCCCCTTTTTGAAAAACTTATTCCTATAATTAATGCATAAAAACAGCAGTTTGCTATAAAACTGGACATTTTAATGATGATTGAGAAGTATTTCCCAATATCTTGGTAATTAGCAATTTCTTTTTCAGTTTTCATCCAGATGTTTGGCAACGCATAGACTCAGCCTCACTGCACTTTTCAAATCCACTTTCATGGGAACATATAATATTCTCCGTTTATTTTGGACGGCAGAGTTTCCTTTTCTGTGTGGACAGATACATAAGAAACACATGCTCTTCGAGTGGAGCTTGTGGTCCTCTGAGAATTCCCTGAAGGAGGAAATGGGTTGACCTATTTGGTTGCTATGAAGTAAAAACAATCTTGTTTTCATTTTTTAGTGAACATCTGGGTTGCATTTATTATTTTACATTCTGGAGATTCTTTAAAGCCACAATTTGATAATGTAGGGGCTCATTAAAGCACTCACTATTTAGCTATTTCTGTAATTGAATTATGTGCTAGGGTGGCTGATAAATTTTTTTAAATAGTATTTTTTTTATAAACTGTAACTTTTATATAACAACCCTTCACTTTAAACCATAAAATGGGATCTAGATATTTTCAGGGAAAGGATTGATCAACCGGCTTATTTCCCTGTTGCCCATGGCAATGCAGTTTGTGGCCGTCCTCACAGCTGTATTTAACTGGAACAGAGACTGTTGGTCCCCCACGCAAATCCATCCGCCCTTTCTTCCTTGTAAAGACCCTGATTTGATCAGATGTCTACTCATGGGAAAGAGGACCCTATCCTATCACCAAGAGGAGTGAATCTTAAATTCTGTAAACCAGGCAAGGTTACCCCTTTTTCTTTATCCCCGATTGGAGGAAGTGTGCTGTGAAGGGCAGTTTGGAAGGGTACTTCTGGGAAAGGTGTCTTCCTTAGAAAAATAAACATGGGAACCCCTGGCCAGCTGGCTCAGTGGTAGAGCGTTGGCCTGGTGTGTGGACGTCCCAGGTTTGACTCCTGGCCAGGGCACACAGGAGAAGCGCCCATCTGTTTCTCCAACCTTCCCCCTCTCCTTCCTCTCTGTCTCTCTCTTCCCCTCCCGCAGCCAAGGCTCCATTGGAGCAAAGTTGTCCCAGGTGCTGAGATGGTTCCATGGCCTCAGGTGCTAGAATGGCTCCAGTTACAAAGGAACAACACCTCAGAGGGGCAGAGCATTGCCCCCTGGTGGGCATGCCGGGTGGATCCCGGTCGGGCACATGCGGGAGTCTGTCTCTCTGCCTCCCCACTTCTCACTTCAGAAAAAAAAACACAAACACACAAAGGAAAGGAAAAATAAATATGGGAAACAGTTCCTTTTCTTTTTTAAAGAAAATGTATTGATTTTTAGGGAGAGAGACAGAGAGAGAGAGAAACATTGATTGGTTGTTCCAGGTATCCCTGCCGTCACTGGTTGATTCTTGTCTGTGCCCTGACTGGGAACTGAACCTGTTACCTCGACATGTGCAGGTGGCGCTGTAAGCACCCGAGGTACTCGGCCAGGGTGCTTCCTTTTCTTCTGATGGACTTTGTCTGGCCTAGTTGGGTAGCTAACTTGCATTCATAATGTCCCTTAGATTTTTCCAGTTCCAAGCTTGCAGGCTGAGGACGACCAGCTGGATCCTTGACCATGTGGTTGAATTGCTGAATTTCATCCACCCAGGAGCCTCCCTGTCTCCACACTTCCTGTCGTGCCGGACAGTAAACACCTTGTTTACTTGGCTGGGAAGAGGCTCACTGTCACTCGGAGCCAGTCGTCTTGCCTGATCCTTGCTGGAGCAACAACAGGTTTCATTCTGATTCCCTCACTAAGGATCTCATCGCTGTGCTGCACAGAGAAAATCTCTTTTCTCCTCCCTAAATACTCACTAAATGTACGCGGCTGGGCAAAAGGGGGTTCCCAGTTGTTCGTTTGGAAACAGGAGTGCGGGTTATGATGATTACAGTAGCTTTATTAACTCGAAAGAATGTCACCATGGCGCAGTGCACTTCGGAACAATCTTGTAAGTGCTCACATTGTAACAAATGCTTTTTAAAATGTAGTAATTGAAAGTGGTTGACACTGGCCTTTTGATATTCTGTTGGAAGACAGGACTTCCTTTCAGTTTTTAGCAGAGAGGAAATAAAACGATCAAGAATGGTTTTTTTTTCCTCCCAAGTTTCATTAATTAGATTAAAAGTTTTTGAATGGAGACAGAAATGAATTCATTTTTGTTTGTTCTAGAGTATGGGAACACTGGCCGATGCTAGTGACTTTCAGATGTGCAGCCTGTTCACACGCTGAGGCCGCGTCTCCCAACTGTGGGAGGGCAGTGATTGCAGACTGCCTCGGCTCTGACCGCACTCCTGAGAGCATAAAACATCCCGAGAATAAAAGGATGCCTTTCGTTGGCTTATTTATGCCAAAAGAATCCTTATGCTGGATGAGTGTTCTAAAATGTTGCATTTTCTTGGGAATCACAGTGTCTGCTGTGGATTCCCCAAAGAAAGCAATGTGTTTCTAAAACTTGATTTTTTTAAAAATTCAGGGTAGTGGTTCAGCTGTAGACTAGTCAGATGGTTTTACCATGATGTTTTTATTTTTTACAAAAGAAACTCAGATACCTTCTTTCCTCCTTCCTGTGGTCAGTCTGGTCCTGACTCAGAATCTTGCTGGGCAGACCTGGGGCAGCAGACGGGGAGAAGAGTCCCAGTGAGTGCGTCCCACGCTCGATTATCGCTCTCGTAGTCCGGCCTCACAGAGGTCCAGCTGTTTTAGCTGGACATTCAGAACATGACTAATTTTTTCTTTAATCTGGAAAGAACATATAAACAGATATTTCCACCAGGTTCTGCTCCTATCCGTGCTTAGACATTTTGGTTTTAGGATTTAAAGCTGTTCCTTTCCTCACTGCCTCCACGTTTTCCCCTCCACCGTAGCGGAGTGTGGGGCCTGCCTCTTTGCCTGTCTTCTGGTCCAGTATGGCCCTCGCAAAGAGTGGGCGGTTTTGCACGGAGAGGTAATAAAGACTATTTCAGAAGTGTCCTGGCTCATCCGATGTTCGAAATTTTATTGCCCTTTTTTCACTTATTTGTGAAGATTTGAGGTAGGGCAAAAACAAAACAAAGAAAGACTTCGACTCTGGAGAGAAAAGTCTGGATTCTAGCTTTTCTGGCCACTTTGAGATTGGGTGCAGGTTGGCCCACGAGTGCTGAGATCGGAGCCTGCCCTTGGCCCATTCCTGAGCCAGGGGTGGGTTGCTGGTCATTGCTGTCTCCCTTTGGGGAGAAAGAACATCTAGAAGTTTTCTAATCACTTTAGCTTGGTTTTAGCAAGCAAGAAACATAGTGAGATTGGTGACTGAGAACTTTAGGGACAGATTTGACAGGAGAGCCATTTCCTTAATTCAAGTTGAAAAGTTACTGTCAGTCAGGGCCATTTCAGCTTTCACTGGTTTAAAAAAGATTAAAAGGCCAGTCTTGGGGTGGTAATCCTAATCCAGACATCTTCCCAAATGCTAGTTAGAGTCTGTGAGTGTGTCTTTTAGTACAAGTCATTAATTTTACGAGATTACCGTAATTCTGCCTGTTCCATTGCCGCTCCTTTTTTCTAATGTTCCTAAGAACGGCTTCCCCCCCTCCTTCCCCTCCTCCCCCACTCTCTCTGGAGACTGTCACTTTCATTCATTCCTTGGAATCTGGAATAGGAATCCTCACAGCCCTGGTGGGCTGCCTTTCTTGTTCTGGGCCAGTGCTGCTTCAGGGCTGACTCTGTTGGGATGAGTCACGCCAGAGATAACAAGGCAGCCATTCCTTCCCAAATCATCTTCGTCCTGTGGAACTGGAGAGGCCCCTCGCCCCCTGTGGTCTATGGGAATAAAAAGTTCTGGATTTTTGCTTGTTTGCTGTGTCAGCTCAGGCACTGAAGGCTACTTCAGATAATTCCCCCAGTTCAAGGCAGAAAACAGTCAACTGTAATGTGAATGGTTTCTTCTGAGGATTTGTGTCTCTACTTTCTGTATACTTAAGTTTGTTTAAACATCTGAACTGACTGTTATTTGTTGTTGACATACTTTTAAGTAAATATATGCAACTCTGGGCATTTCTAGCCTGGAGTCATTGTCTGAGTTATGGGATCTCCTTAAGTGTTGATCTCCTGTATGTAAAATGGACATTAAACCCAAGTGAAATTACTTAATGGAGAATTTATTAAAAATCCCAAACAATAAGTAGGCATTTAAAACTGCCATCAACATGTTAAGCCCCTTGCCCGCGGTTTGCGGTTTTATACTAATCGGAATGCTTTAGAAGAGCTGCTGTGTTTGGCTCTGGGAACACTACCTGACGACTGGCAATGTGGTTCTTTTATCTTTCCTTCCCCAGCTTTGCATTTTGATTTTTCCAGTCTACAGAAAAGTTGACAGGATAGTACAATGAATACCTATATATCTTTGGCCTGAATTCATGATTGCTTACATTTTTGTCACATTTGCTTCACCTCTCTCTAATACATACTACTAGTTTATTTTGCTGAACCACTCGAAAGTAAGTGATACATATATATATATATATATATATATATATATATATATATATATATATATATCTCGTAACATTTTATCGGTCAGTACTCAAAATTAATCTCCTAAGGACATTGTCTTACTCATCCGCAACCGTTATCGTACTTCAGCTAACAGGAATTCCACAATATCATTTCACATATAGTCTGGATTCTGCTTTCCCCAATTGTTCTCAGAATGTCTTTTATCACTGTTTTCTTACCCATCTAGTCTCTCATCAGGGTTTATGCCTTGTATTTAGTTACATCTCCTCAGTCTTAAAAATAATAAGTCCCTTTGTTGTGACAGTAACTTTTTCAAGAGTCATCCGTGCTAATCACCTAACATGGTTTTCCTCCTGTAGTCTAGATTACACGTGAAGGCAGGAGAACTGCTTTGTTTACGTAATGTCACTTTTAATTTTTATAAATATATTAAGATCGTCTATTTGATTCAAGGTCAAAGTCACATTCATTCTTCTTGTTCTTCGGTAAACGTGGATTAGATTGGTGACCAAAAGGAGTTACTGGATGGCTCACATGTCAGTGGAATTTGTGCGTGGGTGAACTTGGAACAGATACACACAGTGGTTTGTCAGTCCTACCCCCATATGGAGGTGATTAGTTATCTGGCTTAATGTAGTCTGAGGATTTTATTTTAATACTTGGCCCTGGTTTTATAAAGAAATGAACTTTAGAATTGGAAAATGCCAGAAGACAAACTATATTTACATAACACAAAAGAGTTGCTTTTGCTGCCAGATCCTTGGATGAAGAACAAACCTTAAGTCTTTCAGGAACGAGTCTTTCTTTTTCTTCCCTCACTCAGCACTTTCCTGTTGGCCTTAAACATTTTTAAACTTGAGCTGCAGCTGAGTCTAATACAGGATCCAGCTGTAGCTTTTTTGTTGTTGCTAGTATATCCGGTGAGGGTCACACAAACTCATTGTATGAAAGTTCAGTAAAGGAAAGGGCAGGGTGGGAAAAAACCCGACACCCTATAAAAGTATTCAAGAAACAGCAGCGGGATCTAGGAGTCTCCCTTTCAGACCAGGGATTTAGATCCCGCCCTGAAGCACTCATTTTGTCTGTGATTAGTTTCGTGGGCGTTTTGGTTTTTCCCTTTTAATCATACTGTGTATATAACCATGTAACCAGAGAATATATGTGAGGCTGACGTATTGTTTTCAGTGGGAAGCAGAAAAGAGTAACTGTGAAAACCCAGAGGACCGAACCCTCCTAGCTCAGGACTGGTCCAGATTCGCTGGTGCCAGCATGGAGGAGGCAGCGACCTGGGAAAGGTGGCCGGGTTTTTGTAGATCTTTCTGTTCAGTAGTGCTCATCTTTATGTGTTTACCAAGCAGCCAGTATGAACAGAATCAGCCGCTCAGTCAAATTAAATTTCAGATTTGCAGTCTGCTCCGATAAGCTTTGTATCTTTAATCAGTTCTGTCTCATGAGGACCAAGTACACATCATCAGCCTATAGACGAATTATGTGCTTCAAAATAGTTTTCGCAATACACGTAATTATCATAAGCCCAGTGATTTTCACATACTTGTGTGTCTCGAACATTTTGTTTTTCGTTTTTTCTGCTGAGGAGGTCAGCTTTCTCAGATTTCTGCTAATTGCAGCCAGACATCCTGTTTGGGGGCTGTTTGAGACCAGCGCTGCTTGTGAAGAAGTCACGCAGCTCTGCAGCAGCCCTCCGAATCATTCTTAGGCTGCGTTTTACAGACCGGATCCCTTAAAATTCCACACTCTATTTTTAGATGATCTCTTTACATTTCTGTGTTTTGGGGCAGCAGTAATAACTACACTGGTTCAGCACAAAAATATTGCTCGGTACAATGGGGCTGTTTAAACTTTATAGGAAAAATAAACCAGAGCCACTTGCGTGGGGAGAATACATGCGTGCCATGGACCAAACGGAAGAGAGCTGTGTCCTGTCTCACAGGTCACACTACTCAGTCTGTACGGCGTGAATGGTGGCTGGGAGGATCCGTGCCTATTTGACACTAGGCCGGTTCGTCTCCTAGGCTCTCACGAGCTGCTGTTGTCACCTCCCACTGGAGGAAACGTTTTTGTAACCCTTCAGGAAACTTCTTACGTGTCTGTTCTAACTCTCTCCTGCCCCATTTTTACTCATAGATATTTTAAGAAGATGTTGTTTATTGATTTTAGGAGAGAGAGAGAGAGAGAGGCAGGGGGGTGGGAAGAGGGATATGCACCAACTTGTAGTTTCCCATATGTGCCTCGACTGGGTTTCGAACTGGCGACCTCAGCATTCCAGGGCGACGCCTTATTCACTGTGCCACCACAGGTCAGGCTATAGTTGTTGGCTTTTTGGGGCGGTTTTTGGAGAGGGAGAATATGAGAAGCATCAACTCATAATTGTGGCACTTGAGTTGTTCATTGATTGCTTCTCTTATGTGGCTTGAGTGGGGATCTCCTGTGCAGCCAGCGACCCCTTGCTCAGGCTGGTGAGCCCGCACTCAAGCCGGATGAGCCTGTGCTCAGGTGGCGACCTTGAGATTACAAACCTGGGTCCTCAATGTCCCAGGTCAAAGCTTTATCCCCTGTGCCATCACTGGTCAGGCCATAGATTTGTTTTTTTTATTTAACTTAAAAATAGTCTGGTAGCCTCTCAGATGTGTAGGATTGGCGTGCTGCTCTGCGTAGGATCAGAGACCCTTCTGTCTTGAAGAAGTGTTTGATCTGTGCTGTTACAGGACTGGGGGATTGTGGGCCTTGATCTGATTTCCTAATAAAGCACCTATTTTCTTTTTTAAAAATTGAATTATAATTCACAGAACATAACAGTCACCCCTTGAAAAGTATACAACTCAGTGGTTTCTAGTACGTTCATGTGGTTAAGCAATAATCACCACTACCTAGTTGTAGAACATTTTTATCACCTAAAAACAACCTGTGCCCATTAGCACTCATTCTTCCAGCCCCTGGCAACCACTAATGTCCTTTCTATCTCTGTGACTTCGCCTATTCTGAGCACTTCATTTAAATGCAATCATTTGAATGTGTCTGATTTCTTTTCCTTCCATTCAAGAGGAAAATCTAGTGAGAAAGGCACCCTGTACCACACCAGGGGAATCTAGTGAGAAAGGCACCTTGTACCACAAAGAAAGAGAGTTCAGAAGATAGAAGAACACTAGTAAAAAAAAATGATCATTGGAGACTTAAGAGCACAGGTGTGCCTTACGCACTAGCATTTACTCCCTACCCCTCCTCCTTCCTTGAATCATCACACCTAATGGAAATGATTGCGGAAATTAAGGTGACAAACTGAATCACGAGTGACGGGGTGAAGAAAGCCCAGGACTGACTCATCAGTTTCCTGAGAACTCGGCGCAGGGTTGGACATGTACAGGAACGAGCCATTGGCTCCAATGATCTGGGGGAGAAGAGGGTGAGTGAGGCTTGGTGATACCGAGTAACCACAGGGTGTGCGGGGTGGGTTTGCCCCATGCTTCGGCAGTGTCCAGGAGCGGCTGACGTGGGGGGTGCAGAGGACACGTGTGTCCCAGCACGCTTGAAACGGGAGGGCTCCCTGCCGGGCGGCTGGCTTCCCTGGGGCAGCGGGCAGTACCCCATCTGTCTGGAGCAGAAGCCATCCTGGACAGAATTTTGTACAGAAATCGGATCACAGAACTACTATGTAGGGTAGGTTCATACAGAGAAGCCAACTTGCAGAGATGACCCCCCCTGAAGTTGGACCACCCATGATTGGGTAATGCTGTTTATAGGTGCATCAGACATCCTGTACACAAATTTAGCATCCTAAGGAGAAACAGGCACTCCGTTTTTTTGGGGAGGAAATAGTTGAAAAACTAAATTGTGAGCGATGGCATCAGGGTGAAGAAGTCCCAAGGGCTGGGATACCCATGTGCAATAACAAGTAACAATAAAAGGTTTACGTGTCACAATAAAGTAAGGGATGGGGGTGTACTTTTGAGGCAGATGGAAAGTATAATTTTGGAAAAGATTATAGGAACTAGAAGTAAATTTCATATTGAATCTGCCTTGTGCTGTTTATAACTAAGCCCATGAAAGACTGATATGAGGGAGTGAAAGATGAGGTGAGACAACAGGCCAAACTGAAACCTAGTTGGTGGAGAGAGATCAAGTGAAATGAATGGGCTGAGAGGAAGAAGCTCTAATGATGCTAATTGCATGTGCAGAATTGTATACTCCATTAGGATCCGGGAAGAGCAGAAGTTACAGTGTGGAAAGCTAAGTTAGTGCTGTGATCTAAGTGTTATTCCTGAAGAAGCTTCCAAGACAAGTATCAGTAGAATGGAAACAGTAACAAAGAGGGAAAGTAGTTGAGCTGAAACAAACAACAGCCAAACCTACCCACCCTCTCTGCAGGCTGAAAGGGCTCATTCCGCGTTAGATGGGCTTGGTGGGAAGAACAACTGTAGGTTGTTGAGATTTTTAAATTTAAGGATAAAGAAAGGACCCTGCAAACAGCAGGGGCGGGGGCAGGCTGCTTACAAAGAGGGAGAAAGGTGGCGTAGATTGTTCTGCATTACCAGAAGATAGAGCTGAGGCTGAGAGGTTTTAGGGGTGAAAGGTTTTAACCACTAATTAAATGATTGTACTAACTTCTTCTGTGAAGGCAACAGAAAGATGTTCTTTAGAGGTGCAGAGGTGCACTGCCTTCGGGGGGCACTCCTCCTACCTGTACACTCAGCAATTCTGTGAGCCATTGTGATTCCTTAGTCTTTAAGGCTGTTTGCCTCCCCCCACCCTGCAATTTGTACCCAAAATATTCCTGAAATACCATCTGTGAATTTTTCTTGAAAAGAAAACTTCTTCGAAGATATATTTCAATCCACTAAAAGATGAATTGAAACAACTCAGGAAGTAGAAGGTTGATATATAACTTACATTAAATTGAAATCATTTAAAAATAAATTTAAGTCTAAACAATTATAAATTTGGTTACACATAGCAACTCAGACGCTGTGAATAATTCCTGAAAGAGAAGATATGTAATGAAAAGAACAAACTCATTACTCTGTAACAGAACCAGCAGCAGCAGTAGCTGTGGGTCTGAGCTGTCCTAACAGAAGCTATGAGATAGTTGGAGGGGGTGGGAGGAGGTCGGGACGGGGAAGGCCCTGCCTTCTGCTGACGAAGGGGGTCTCTGCTGTCTTATTTTTGACATTGATAATCAGAACAATATCAGTACCAGTTTGGTTTAAAAAAAGTTTGGAGGTAGCCACTTGAAAATGTAAAGTAGGGCGCAGAGATGGAAAGTGGGGGAGCCTGCGTGGCTGTGGGTCTCTCTCATCCAGGTCTTTTTTGGTTCTTTTCTCACCGGAGCACGGTCCCCTGCAGCAGCCGGGGGTTGGTGGTCCTGGGCCCATGTGGAATCACAGCCCAGGGGCTGCCTGGGAGCAGCAGGGGTGTGGGGAGTGTGGGGCAGAGTGGGAGGCCTTGGGTAGCGTGGCGTTCGTTGATTCTGCGTGGCTGAGAATTTCTCTTAGTCGTGGCTCCTGCTCTGCTGTTGAGCAGTGGCTTTGTTGGTGTGGAGGAAAGCAACTCTGCTGTGCCCCCCCCCCCCAAGCACACACACCAGCCTCTTCTCCTCTGGCCTGTGTCTTGGAAGTAATCATTTTCATTGGCTTCTTGTTTAGCCTTAACAGTGTTTACATGTGCAGTTATAGTCAAAAGATAAATTCTTATCACTGCTCTCTTTTATACTTTGCCTTTTCTCATTATTTCCTGGGAGTCATTCCATATTGCTACGTAGAGTGTTTTCTCACTTTTTTTTTTAACAGCTACATAGTAGTCCATTGTGTGGACGTACCAGTTTATTTAACCAGCCCCTTACGGTAAACACTTTGGTTGTCTCTGGTCTTTTGATACTATGTTGCAATGAATAATAGCCTTATGTGAGAGAAAAAAAAATTTCAGAACTAAGATACCAGAGGTGAAAGGAGAAGGGATTTGAGACGTTGGTAGACGGTAGACCTACCTCCACACCCGATTCACCGGGGTTTACTCCCACTGGCAGTGTGCGAGACTGCCTGCCTTACCCACAGCCCATCCTGTCCGCACGGACTTTTCAAAATCTCTTTCAACAGTGCTTGATTTGTATCTACTGGTCTGTCCTGATTTTCCTTAATCATTTTTTGTAATGGGAGACACTGTTTTGGTCGTGTGGGGTTGTGGAGAGGACACCAGGACTTGGAGCTCCTCCCTCAGCTAGCTTTCTAACGTCCTTGATTTCCTGAGATGATGAAAGTATATAAATTAGCTTCAAGAAACGCTCCGTCTATTGTATGACTCGACTGACATGTGGCGTTTCATTCTCCGTTTCAGAGCAGTGGCAGTTGAATGACTGCCGTGTCTAAGAAAGAACGCGGGGACGGTTTCCGAGAACCACAGAGTTACACAGGATGTAACGTGGAGCACAGAGCGCGTGCTCGGTGGGGATGCAGGCTACACTGCGGGAGTCCTTGGCGAGAGACGGTTCTGACCGCAGCGACCAGGGCAGCATCATGGGGAAGCGGTCGTGGGCCGTCCGGTGGGGAAGGGAGGGTCAGCCTGCCCTGAGGAGGCAGTCCACGGGCAGTGTGCGGGGCGGCACGGTGACTCCGGCCGAGCGTGCCGGTGGGCCCGCGGCTCCGGTGGGAGATGCGGTGGGAACCGTCTCCGAGGACCAGATAGGAGGCACTTAAGTGAAGCGTCTGAACCTGCCGTTCTTTAGCTGAGTAGGTGGGGAAGAACCACTCAGGCTGTAACGACCAGCTTGGGCCCCATCCCTCTTCAACTCATCACTCAGTCTGTCTCATCGTGAATCATTAGGAAGTCCACAGTCTCTTCCAGGAATTTTTGACCTGGGAATTGTCCTGTAGAACTCCAAAGGAGTAATTAGTTCTAAGGGGGTTAGTCCAGCCCTGCGCTGAGACAGCTGGAGGGTCCAGAGTTGCAGCTCTCTTGGTTTGCACTCACATACCCCCCAAGCACAGCTGCTTGGCCAGGTCACTGGTCCCCGGGGACGCCCAGTCTTAAGGACAAGCTGTGCTGAAACTAGCCCTTTCCATGAGCATCCAGGCTGGGATGGTAAACCTGAGTCACCCTCTTGGATGACATCCTCTTTGGGGCTTTTCGTGTCCTTGCTTGCTGGCAGACCTCTGTTAGGGACATCCAGTGTGTCAGGTTCCCTTGGAACTTCTAACATAAAGGAATCGGGGCCTTTCTCCTTTTCCTCTGAGAGGCTCCTTGGTCCAGATGCAAATTAGATCAGTGCACACTGAACTATTGGCGAGGCAAGCCATGCCCGAACCCAGAAGATAAGCCGGTTCCTTTTCCAAGGCAGCGTCGCCTGCTTGCCAGTATTTACATACTTGAGAGCCAGCCGGCTCCCAGAACTCTCGTTGTTGAGAAAGATCTCCAGGAGGCCTACCTCCCCAGGCCCTTGCTGTGCGTGACCAAGGGAACTGAAGAGGGCTCTGTGGGATAGGACGGAGCGTGTAGAGGACAAGATGATAAGTAAGCACCTTGTGGACCCAGTGATACAGCTACAGGACATCCTGGCGAAGCTGGCATGCAACCACATATACTGGACGGACCAGCACCTGGCTGATAGTTGATGCGAGATGACCGAGGGGAGTGGACGCTGGGGAAGAGAGGTGACTGAGGAGTGGTGCTTAGGGAGCAGCGAGATATAAGGAACTTGGGAAGAAGGAGGAATCCTGGCACACCGGAGACTGAGACAGGCTGGGCTGGAGATATAGAGCTGACGGGGTGGGTTTCGAGGGACTGAAGGAGCCACCCAGAGCTGCCACGATGGGGGTGAAGCGTCAGGAGCGCCGACACCGTCGCTGATGGCAGACACCTGCCACACCAGTCACAGTTTCTGGTCGCAAATCACAGACCGTGACTCGGGCTGATTTGGTATATAGGGAAGTCACTGGGAAGGGGGAGTCAAGCATGCACCTACGGGAAGTCTAGACAGCCACGCCCAGAAAATGGGCAGAAGCCAGAGGAAGTTGGGCAGCCGCGGCCACAGCCACAGCCGCAGCCTGGCCACAGGACCGGTCTGTGGTAGATTGCCTGTGGCTGCCGCTGTGGTTGTCACCACTGGGCCCTGGTGTTGCTGGCCCTAGCAACATGATTTCTGAAGTGCCCACATCTTTGTCACACTTTTCTGACCAGAGCCCTGAGTGGCACGTCTCATTGAACAGGCTGATGACAGGAGGGTTAAGGAGAGCAGGCTCAGGCTCTCACACTTCCTGGTGGACCGTGTTTCCTACGGGAGACCGTGAGGTGGGGAGTCCCTGCGCCCCCGTGGTCTCAGCACGGGCAGGGGAGCAGCGTCGGAAGGAGAGTAAGTGGAGGGTGAGAAGCAGGAAGAGACTGGGTAGAGATCCCTGGCCATCCTCTTGTGGGGACACCTGACGCTGTGTCCCCAAGCCCAGCAGTGAGAATCGGGGCATGCTTAATCCCTGGGTGCTCCAGGCTTCTGCAGCCATGACTCCAGGGCCTTCCTGAGTCTGGGTGCTATCCTCCCAAAGGCGGGCCGACTTGCCCCCTGGTTTGTTTTAATAATCGGAACCGTGCTCCTGTCTGGGTGGGATTAAAGGGTTGAGTGTGGCAGTGGGCCTGTTGGGATGACCGGAAGGCAGGGAAACCATTGGGAAGGTGCCTCTTGGGTTGTTGAGGAAGGCAGGGAAGCCTTGAGGGTGTGGGGAGACCAGGAGTTGAGGCCAGTTTCAGCACTGGGAGGTGGGGTCAGGAAAGCAGAATAAGCCGGCTCCAGGCTGTGGTCAGAGGAGAATTTTGAGATGAGAGAATTTGGAAGAGGGCCTTGTTCTGAGGCTTTTCAGGAGTGCGGTGGAGTACCCTCCGAGTCTGTGGATGGGGGAAGCTGATTGCCATCTCAGGGACAGAGACTGCAAAACCAGCGCAGTCCCCTCGAGAGGAGATGGACGGCCGCTCGTCCATCAGACAGAGACAAGGACGGAATGTGTCCACGTAGGAGGGCATCTGAAGGGATTGGCTCGAGGCAGGGACGGAGCTGGGCCTTGGGCCTCCGAGAAGTGAAGATGCACACAGCAAGCATTAGCTGTGAGCCCAGGGCTTTGCGTGGCCTCCCTGTGGAGGGGGTGGGGATCGATGCCCTAACCACCCTTTGAACTCCCCCCTGCTGGTTTGTTTGTGTGCCCACGCAGCAATTTTCTTCTATGAATGGGCCCCCCCTTGGGAGATAAGTGGTGATCACGATCATGTTAATTCCTAGTCTTCTGTTACTGGGGTAGACCTGTCTTTCTCCCTGCAGTGTTAACAGCACAGAGACTCCAGTGTGTGTGTTCAAGGGGTCGCATTTATGTGGCAGTTGTATTGTAAACAGATAGATGGCCAGGCTGATTTGAAATATACATTTCTTGGGTGTAAAAGGATTCTGGACCCACAGAGGCCGTCAGGTGCTGAGCGCCCCTGGGTGAGGCCCCTCGGCAGACACACTGGCTCCCTCTCCCCGGGAGACACTGCTGTGATGTCACATGGGCTGTGAGCCAGTTCCTCACTTCCTGCTCAGCCTCTGGGTCACTGTGTGTCACTTCCTTAGCCTTCCCCAAGCCTCAATCTAAGTTTTCTGTTACTCCCCCTTGCCCCTCGTAGGATCTACCAGCGTTCTGTAATAGCAAGGAGGGTGCACGGGAACGCGGTCTTGCCCTATTGGGCAGAGGTGTAGCTGTCGTGGTTTCTGTCACCATGAACCTCCCTCCTGCTGGGCCAGGTGTTCAGCAGTATTGGATACATAAATGGAAGTCCCGGCTGTCGCTGGTACAGTTGAGAGGGGAAAGGCCAAGAGGAGGGACCCCAGAGCTCTGTAGGGGAAGGGGAGACCCCGCTGGGAGCGTAGAGGGAGGCTGGTCGTGGAGCCATAGCGTGCATGTTACCTGCTCAGCCTCAGAGCAATTTCTTATTTTAAGATGCAGTAGCATTAGTGGCGTTTTTGACAAAAGTACAAGGTCCTGAAATTTTTCAGAAAATTACAAAGAGGAGAATAAAAACCACCTATTATTCTAGCATTATCACCATTTTGGTTTGTGTAACTTCATTTTTCTGTGAGTGAATATAGATATTTTTCAAAACATGAACAGAATGCTACGTACTTATGATTTCTTCTCCCACCCTTTCCGTGTTGTTACCTCATAGACACCCTTCCGCGGCAGATCTGCTCCATCGGCGAGCGGTGGCCGGGGGTGCTGCCCTTTGAGAGCACGCCTTGTCTCCTGCTGTGAGCACGGAGCCTCACCGGGGCTTTTGCCATGTCAATTGCATGGTTATGAACATTCTTCAGATTGTAATTCTAGTCCAAATCACAAATACACTCCTGAAGTCTGCTGAGTAATAGACCAATCCAAATATTGGATTTCAAGTTTTTATTTTTGACTTCTTTCTGTTTGGGGTTTGTATTAGTCATTTGATGCTTTCCACAGATTAAAAAAAAAAAAGCCAAAAAACTCCCCCAAAAGTTCTTTTCTCCCTAGTAAAATGGGAATAGGTATTTTTTATTATTCACTTATTTTTAATTTACTTATTGATTTTACAGAGAGAATAAAGCAGAGAGAGAGACAGAGACAGACAGAAGGAAACATCAGTCTGTTCCTATATGTGCCCTGTCTAGTGATTGAACCCTCAACCTTTGTGCATTGGGGTGATACTCTAACCAACTGAGCTATGTGGTCAGAGCTAGATATTTTTATTTTATTTTTCATTTTTTGGGGGGAATAGGTATTTTTACCTTTGAGTGCCTGAGTCTTTACTTGAAGGAGAAAAACTCCTGTAAGTTTCTAGGTAAAGGTTGTTAAAAGTAACTGATACTGTAATAACAATAACTATAGCAACAATACACGCAGTTACCATTTATCACCCACCGTGTGCCAGAGGTTGTACTTTGCATTTGGCGCGGTAGCTGACTTGTAATTCTCACAACAATCCTTGAGCTAAGTACTGTATGCTCCATTGTACAGAGGAGAAAACTGAGGTGTAACTAGATCAAATAATTTACGCAAGGCTTATAAGGGTGGAGTGGAGGTGTGGACCCAGAGTTGCATTTTCCTGGGGTCTGCTTGTCAAGACTGTGTTTTTAAAAGTAGAAGCAGAAGCGTTTTACCATTTGGGGGGCGTATTTAAAATTCAGACGTAGTAGCTTTGACATCTGAACCGTCAGTCAGGGTAGTCTGGCGACCTGGCCAACTTTCCCTCAATGACCTCACATTTCCTCCTTGGATTTCCTGCTCCACTTTCTTTGGCTGATTCAGGTTTTATCTTCTGCTCCTCTGTTTTCTCCTGCTGCCGGACAGCTGTTCAACATCTGTGACTGCTCCGAGGACATACACACAGCAGCTCTCTGTGTTCCGTGTGTGTGTGCGTGCGTGCTCCAGAGCCTTCGGCACAAAGGGTCCCGGCCAGGCGGCACGGAGTCTCATGCCTTCCTGTCCCTGCATCCTCAGTGACACACCGGTTCCCAAGAACAGTGTCAAACAAATGAGGTGCTTTTCCCCCCTCGCTGGAATAAAGGAAAAGAAGAGAAGACAGAGTGGAAGGGGGAAAATCTATAAACACGGGCGGTTTTACGTTCTTAAAAGCGGAGTGTGAGGTAATCCCGTGGCTCTGGCCAGTGGGAGGAGTGGATAGAGGGACAGAGAGTGGGACCACACTTCTCCAAGGGCAGCGGCTGGATTTCCAGAAGCTAAATGTTAAAGTTGAGCATGGTCTGGATATGGATAAGAAGTCCTTTGCCTTCTCTACTCGCTTTAACATGGCTCAGTTTTTATTTTTAAGGTCATGTGGGGGGAGTCTCTTTACTGCCCGCCCAGCCCTTTCAGTGTGGCCTGACCCCGAATCCCACTCTCCCACCCGGCTTGGGAGCCCAGTTCTTCCCTCACAAAGACTTCTTTCCAGCCCTGCCCCTCCCCCCAAACACTCCCCGTCAGAGGCAAGGATTTTGAGCTGAGCCTGGACAAGGGCATGTTAAGTGTGTCCTTCTGTCCCATGGACACAGAAAAGGATGAGCTCTGAAGCAAATGTATGTGAGGCAGGGACACCCCGCTTCCTTTCCAGATGTGCTGGGGGATCTATCTGTTCTGTCCCCTGCCTCCGCAGCTGGACAGAGGTGATGGGCAGCAGCAGGGGCTCGAGCTGACCAAAGGGAGCGGGGAGCCAAGACAGCTGTTTCTCAGACGGCTCTTCTGGGCTTGGCAGAGTTAAACACTTTAAAGAAGGACATAAAATAAGCAGAGAGTGTCACATTTTCACACCCACACCCATTGTTAACAACTACTTTTCTAAGTCAGAGAGTCTGAGTCCAGGTGAACCTGAGGGGTCTGCTTGTTGAAATCTCGTCCACCTACCACATTTTCATGATTAAAAGCAACAGACCTGACTTCTAGATCAGAGGCTCTTAACGTCCATATGTGTTCTGCAAAGAAGCGACCGCTTTTAGGCCCTCCTTCCACACAGGTCCCGGAAGGTTGCTTGTTCACCTCTGTGGTTCAGTTTCCTGCTTGAAGAACCATAATGACATTTTCAGTAAGGTTTATGAGATACTGTTGGCTTGGAAGAGACACAAAGAATTCAGCAGCCGTTTGGGTGGAGATATACAAATGTGCTAATTATGGAAAACTTGGTTGATGCAAATGCTTCCCTTGGGTTCCCCAGCCGGCGCCCCAGCCTGGGAGAGGCTGCCAGGCCTTCTGTGTGGAGCAGCCCAGCCGCATCCGTAGCCATTGTGGCTGTGTCACCCTCGTTTGTTCCCAGTCTGACGTTTGTGGTCGGTTTCTGTCACAGATCTTTCACTAGGTTAAGAAATCTATTCTTAGTTCATTTCATGGTTGTTTTTTCGTTTGTTTGTTTTAATTAGGAAGGGCTGTTAAATTGTATCAAATGCTGTTTTCCGTCTTTGGAGCTGGTCATATGTTTCTCATTATAAGCCTGTCTGTGCTACTTGACTCTCTTCTTGAACGTTCGCCTATCCACTGACTGGAGACTTAAAACTCCTTTGCCATTCGAGCTCCGCAGCTGTGTTACTGCTCCAGTTTTCCCTTGAATTTGATTTCTCCTTCAATCTGTTCCTATCCGCTTTCTTTCTTTCTTTTTTTGTAGCGGGTTCAGCATTTCTAGGCTGTTAGTGATTTCTCCCTAGTTTAAAACCTGTCGTTTCCTGGGCTTAGAGGTGAGGACGAGCACAACCATGTGCCAGCTCTGCCCTCTTCCTTGACCCATCTAGGGGACTGTGTACAGTGCCAGCCTACTTGCCTTGCCCACCTTATGCCCTTAAGGAACTGTCAAGTTCTCGTGACCTCTGACACGTCCTCTTGTTTTACTTTGAGACCCTGACTGCGTGTCCCCTGAGTTTGGAATTGCACAGTGCCAACCCTGACAAGCTGGGCGGAAACGTCAGGAGACAACGGAAAGGTGGCTAGGACCCTGGCCGGCCGAGGCTCGCTCTGGCCGGGGTTTTCCGCCCAGACCGACGGCCTGCATTCCTTCCTGGACGGGGAGATTTAAACCACGTGGATTTTCCCGGGTTTGCCTGTTATGCCCCAAAATAGCACTCGCTCCTCCCCAGGCCTCACCTGCGCTTCACATGAAATTCCTCGGCCTCCCACCTTGTAGACGTCTGGGAAGCGCGGTGTCAGATGTGGCACAGCCGGGCCTCCTCTGAAGGTGGGAGTCTGACGCGGGCTCCCCGCAGGACCCGGCAAGTGTGTGCGCCGCTTCTGGGGGTGTCATGGGTGTGGCCCTGTGGCAGGTATGGGGGACACGCTGAGCCGGGTTCCATTCGTCCAGCTGCAAGCGCAAGCCGGGTGCAGGCACGTGTGTTCCGGTACCGCCTCTCAGCCTGTGGTCCCATCTGTCAGGCTGGGGACGCGGGGTGATGTTCTGGGCCACCTCCTGATGCACATTTCAAATCACCTTTTCTTTGTCTAGAGACAAAATTACCTTTTTTTCTTTTAAAAAAATTTTCAGCATAGGATTTCTCCACTTGTAATTTTTGCAAGTTACATAGTAAGATAAGCCCTATTTATGCCTGACCAGGCGGTGGCGCAGTGGATAGAGTGTAGGACTGGGATGCGGAAGACCCAGGTTTGAGGCCCCATCTGGCTTGAGCAAAAGCTCGTCAGCTTGGACCCAAGGTCGCTGGCTCCAGCAAGGGGTGGCTCGGTCTGCTGAAGGCCCGAGGTCAAGGCACATGTGAGAAAGCAATCAATGAACAACTAAGGTGTCGCAACGGGAACGAGAAACTAATGATTGATGCTTCTCACCTCTCTCCATTCCTGTCTGTCTGTCACTATCTATCCCTCTTTCTGATTCTTTCTCTGTCCCTGTAAAAAGAAAAACAAACAAACAAAATTTGACAGGCTAATCATGGGATTAGAATTTGTTTGGGGCCCACCAATGTGTGTTGTGTGCTGGTCTAGTTATTTTTATTTCTGCTGGAAAACGCAGGAAGTGAACATGAAGACCAGGCACGCGACGCAGGGTGGGGACTGAGGGTTCTGGATGCTGGGACTCCAGAATGGGAAGACTGGCCCAAACGCTTGATTTCCTGCCCGCTTTATGGAGGTACAGTTCATACACCCACTTACACTATACAACTCAGTGACTTCCAGTGCGTTTACTCGTGCAAACGTCACGCGCTCAGTTTTAGAGCGTTTTCATCACTCTGACTAGACCCCTCAGCCTGTTCCGTCGATTCTTCTGCCAGCCCAGCCACGACTAATTGCTTTGTCTCTGTAGATTTGCCTTCTCTGGGCATTTAACGTAAGTGGAATCATACAGTGTGGTCTCTTGCACCTGGCTTCCTCCTCTTAGCATGAATTTAGGGTTCGTCTATGTTGTAGCAGGTGTCAGTAATTCTTCCTTTTCTCTTTTTTCCAATAATACTCCCTTGTATAGATACACCACACTCGTTCTCTCATTCTTCTGTTGGTGAACATCTGGGTTGTTTCCACCTCTTCTGACTATTGTAAATAGTGCCCCTGTGAACACTCAGGGACAGTATTTGTTTAAATACCTGTTTTAAGTATTGCTGGGTCATATAGTAATTCTGTTTGGAAATTTTTTAGCTAAAATGTTTTCCAGAGTTATTGAATCAGTTTGCATTCCCACTAGCAAAGTACGAAGGTCCCAATTTCTCCACATCCTTGCCAACAAATTAATGTTATTTTAAAAATATTATAGGCATTCCAGTAGGTATGAAGTGCAATCTCATTGTGGTTTTGATTTGCATTTCCTAGTGACATTGAGCATCTTTTCAATGTGCTTATTGGGTATTTCTATATGTTTAGAGAAATGTCTATTCACATCCTTTGAATTTTTAATTAAAAAGGTTTTTATTTATTGATTTCATAGAGAGAGGAAAGGAGAGAAACATCTGTCTGTTGTAATTCTGTGCATTCATTGGTTGATTCTTGTGTGTGACTGGGGACCGAACCCTCAGCCCTGGCATGTTGGAACAGTGCTACAAACAACTGACCTACCTGGCCAGGGTCCTTTGACTTAAAATTGGGTTGTCATTGAGTTGAGAGAGTTTATATATTTTTTTATTGATTTTTTTTCTTTTTAGAGAGAAAGGAAAGGAGAGAGACACAGAGGGAGAAACATCAACTTGTTCCACTCACTCATGCCGTCATTGGTTGGTTCTTGTATGTGCCCTGACTGGCAACCTCAGCATGTCGGGGTGGCGCTCTAACCAACTGAGCTGCCCGGCCAGGGCTTTGTGTATTCTTTATGTATTCTAATCAGATAGGATTTGCAAATATTTTCGTCCATTCTGTAGGTTATCTTTTTGCTTTTTTGAGGTAGTATCCGTTGAGGCACAAAAGTTTTTAATTTTGAAGTCAGATTTATTTTTTTCTTCTGTTGCTTGTGCTTTTGGCGTCTTGGCTAAGAGGACATTGCCAGATCCAGGTCATGAGATCTGCCCCTTTTTCTTCTAGGAGTTTTATGGTTTTAGCTTTTGTATTTAGTCCTTTGATCCACTTTGAGTTAATTTTTGGATATGGTACGAGGTAGGGGTTCATCCTCACTCTTTTACATGGGGATACTCAGTTGTCCAAGCACCATTTATTTATTTATTTACTTATTTTTTTTACGGAGACAGAGAGAGAGTCAGAGAGAGGGATAGATAGGGACAGACAGACAGGAATGGAGAGAGATGAGAGGCATCAATCATCAGTTTTTTTTTGTTGTTGTTTTATTATTATTAATTTTAATGGGGTGACACCAATAAATCAGGGTACATATGTACAATGAAAACATCTCCAGGTTATCTTATCATTCAATTAGGTTGCATACCCGTCACCCAAAGTCAAATTGTCCTCTGTCACCTTCTGTCTGGTTTTCCCTGTGCCCCTCCCCTCCTCCCTAATCATCAGTTTTTCATTGCTGTTGCAACACCTTAGTTCTTCATTGATTGCTTTCTCACATGTGCCTTGACCGCGGGCCTTCAGCAGACCGAGTGACCCCTTGCTGGAGCCAGCAACCTTGGGTCCAAGCTGATGAGCTTTTGCTCAAACCAGTTGAGCCTGTGCTCAAGCTGGCGACCTCGGGGTCTCGAACCTGGGTCTTCTGCATCCGAGTCTGACGCTCTATCCACTGCGCCACCGCCTGGTCAGGCCTAGCACCATTTATTGAAGAGACTATTCTCTGAAATATTTTTAATACATGATTCTGTTTTAAGGCTCTAATCTGTTCCATTGGTCTTTCTACCTGTTTTTGTACTAGCACCATGTTGTTAGAGTTTCAATGCATTTCATTATATACTTCCTGACGCGGGCTTATTAATGATATTTACATAATCTGCCTTTGTGTAGGAAGCAGTGCGCAAGTGCAGATACTCTAATGGTTTATATGAGGAGGAAAGAGATTGTGCGATAATGCTGAAGGAATGTGGGTTCAGCAGGGATGGGGTGGGAGAGATCTGAGTGTGTTTATGTTTATAGTTGATGGAAAAAAGCTAACAGGAAGAGAAAAATTAAAGATAAAAGAGAGGGTGTGGCTTAAGGAATGAAGTTTTGGAGAAGGAAGGGAATTAAAAACAAGGACCTAGGCCCTTGTACTGAAAGCCGTAGGCCTTTCCCTGATTCCATACTGACTGCTGACTCCTGTGAAAGCTAACATTACAGTATTGTAAAACAACATTAACACACTCTGGCTTTTTGTAAACTAAGTTTGGAGGGCTTGAAAATCACTTACAATGTAGGCATTTCAAGTTAAGCAGATGCATGAAAGCTAGTCATTCTTTCTCTGTTAGATCTTCCTATTTAGATTAATATTTACTTTAACAAGTACAGTCAGTCATTTCCCTTTAGGAATGAGTTTTTATTTAAAATAAACAAGGACTGAGATTAAATTGTGACCCAAGAAACTTAAGTTTTCATATTAGACATGTCTTAGCCTTATGAGATTTTTATTTTGTTTTTATCGATTACCATACCTTTACAGAGTTGTCTTAAAAGCGTAGAATGGTATTGTATGAAGTGCCAGTTTGTGTGGTCAGGAGGAGACGCGACCAGTGAGCTGCTAATTATGAGAAAGCAGTGGCAGTAGAAACGCACCACGCCATCCGCATGCCGCCTGGACACACACTGCCCGCACCATCAGTGTGTCGTTAGTGTCCGGCAAACGTGGGACACTAACGTGTCTGTGTGTGTGTGTGCGCGTTGGTATTCTTCTGGAGGGGTGGACCTTGAAATGTTAACTGTGATGATCTCTGTGGTGGGGTCATAGCTGCTTTTTTTTCTGCTTCTCATTGGCTTTTTCTGTATGAGCATGCATTTTTTTGCTTTGTGTGCAATAGGAAATTTCCAAGAATGAGTGAAAAGGGCAGAGCTGTGAATCGGTGGGAATTATGTATGTGGAAATCGAAAAGACAGTGTTAGCCTCGTGCTCGGGTTTTGATGATTTTGACTGCTGTAGTTACACATGATCTGTTCTTGCAATTCTGGGGAGTTCATCTGTGTGTCAGTATCTGATGTCCAAATGGAAATATTTTTTACTTTTGCTTCCTTCAGATAATGGAGAAGATTACTTGCTATCAGTAAAAGCTGCCAACAAGTGTTTTTAGTTCGGTTAAGTTTATTAATTGACTCATTGACTGTTATGAGCCAGGAAGCCAGAGTGTTGTGTGGTTCTACTTTTACAAAGTTCTTCTGTCGTATTAGCTGTGCTGTCAGATAGCAATTAGCCATCACCCAAAAATGTAGAACATTCCTTTGTTAGAGTGAATTATAATAGCCTATCCTGAAGTGAGTGGTTCAGTTTGAGTCAGCACGGCATAGTAACATTTACCTGGCTGCTTCTTCCATCGATGTTCAAAGGTCCCTAGGTGACTGGGTCCTCCACGCCAGTGGGTGTCATCACAGTGACAGGGATGCAGGGGATGAAGGCAAGGCCCTTCCCTTATGAGCACAGAGATAATGGTTAGGCGTCCCCTGCTCCTTCCCATTCAGTGTCACGTTTTTAGAAGGTGCAAGCCCTGATGGTCACTCAGTGAAGATGGACCTTGACAGTTCTGTCTTTGAAAGTCTGCCTGGTGTTTCATTAGCACTCTGACGGGTCCCATCCCATCAGTCGCTGTGATAAGCTTCCTGTCGGGAGAGACCACAGTCAGCTCTTGAGCCACGTTTTCTTGGGAGCGGCTCGCGGGCCTCGTGCAGCTGGAGATCAGGGCTGTACCACTTCTTCTGCCCTGTCACCGCGGTATAGAAAACACCTGGTTTTTCCCCTTAGGTGATGTAAAGAAAATATTTAACTTTATATTTTGAGTTCATTTGCAGCAAGTCATAGAGAGGTTTCACCTGCCCATCACCCATTTTCTCTCCTTGGTTACATCTCATGTAACTGTAATACGTTATCAAAGTCAGGTAATTGACATCAGTACAGTATGTATGTATAGGTCTTTTATCTTATTACTGTGTCATCTTAACAACTACTGTAATCTAGACACAGTGCTATTCTGTCACCACAAAGATCCCTATCTCCCTCCTGCTACCCTGTAGAGTCACACCTGCTGTTCCCTTCCCTGCCATCCTTAAACCCCAGCATTAACTAATCTGCTGTTCTTCTCTGTGATACTGTCATTTTGAAATGTTATATGAATGAATCATATAGGGCAGTGGCTCTTAACCTTTTTTGAGGTACCGAACCCACCAGTTTCATAGGCGCATTCACCGAACCCTTCTTTAGTGATAAATAAAATATGATTTTTTTTTCCAAATTCAAGACATAGGTATATGTTTTTTTTACTGGTGCACAAAATGAGCCGTGCATGAACATCCCCTTGCTCAAAGAACAAAACCAACAAAGTGCATGAACTCACAACAAATGACGGTATTACTTTATTCTGGCCTCCGTGGCAGAGGCTTCTCCGAACCCCTGAGACCAACTCATCGAACCCCTAGAGTTCGATAGAACCCAGGTGAAGAACCACTGATATAGTGTGTGACCTTTAGAGACTGGCTTTTCCCCCCACTCCGCATAATGCCTTCACAGTCCATCCACGTTGTTGCACGTGTCAGCATTTCACCCATTTTTACGGTTAAGTAATATTCCATGGTATGGATGTACTGCAGTTATTTATCCCCCACACACTGTAGGAAACTTTGGTTGTTTCTATTGCTGTGAACATTTGTGTATAGGTTTTTTTGTGTGTAGACATAACTTTCTTGCTTCGGGATAAGCGTCCAGGAGTAGAGTGATATTGTTGGGTTGTGTGATAAGTATATCTATGTTTACTTTGGTAAGAAACTGCCAAGCTTTTCCAGAGGGCTGTACCATTTTACGTTCCCACCACCAGTGTAGTAGAGATTCAGATTCTTCACATCTCCACTGGCCTTTGGTATTATTGCTATATTTTATTTTAGCTGTTTTAATTGATGTGAGTAACATCTCACAGTGGTCTTGATTTGCCTTTTTTTGACTAGTCATGTTGAACATCTTTCTATGTGCTTATTTGCCGTCTGTACAGCCTCACTGACGAAATGTGCTTTGCCTGTTTCCTAATTAGGTTGTGTGCTTTTTTTTTTTACGGGGACAGAGAGAGAGTCAGAGAGAGGGATAGATAGGGACAGACAGACAGGAACGGAGAGAGGTGAGAAGCATCAATCATTAGTTTCTCGTTGCCATTGCGACACCTTAGTTGTTCATTGATTGCTCTCTCACATGTGCCTTGACTGCGGGCCTTCAGCAGACCGAGCCACCCCTTGCTGGAGCCAGTGACCTTGGGTCCAAGCTGGCGAGCTTTTGCTCAAGCCAGATGGGCCCGCGCTCAAGCTGGCGAGTTCGGGATCTCAAACCTGGGTCCTTCCGCATCCCAGTCCAATACTCTATCCACTGTGCCACCGCCTGGTCAGGCAGGTTGTTTGCTTTTTAACTGTTTTTTTTTTTCTTCAGTGAAAGGAGGGGAGGCAGAGACAGATACCCTCATCACCCCCTAGTGGGATCAACTCTGCAAGCCCACTAGGGGGTGCTGCCCATCTGGGATGTTGCTCCATAACTTCATTGCTTGGCAACGGAGTTCTTATTGCCTGAGGTGGAGGTCTTGGAGCCATCCTCAGTGCCTGGGGCCAACTTGCTGTAATCAAGCCAGGGCTGCAAGGGGTGGGGAAAGAAAGGAGAGGGGGAAGGGTGAATGGAGAAGCAGATGGTTGCTTCTCCTGTGTGCCCTGGCCAGGAATCGAACCCGGACATCCGCACGCCGGGCTGAAGCTCTACCACTGAGCCAACCGGCCAGGGCTGGGAATTAAATTAATTAATTAAATTTTCTTTAAGGGACTTTTAAATTATAGGCTTAATTTTCTTAAATGTTCTAGGCTCGCCTGACCTGTGGTGGCGCAGTGGATAAAGCGTCGACCTGGGAACACTGAGGTCGCCAGTTCAAAACCCTGCACTGGTCTGGTCAAGGCACATATGGGAGTTGATGCTTCCAGCTCCTCCCCCCTTTCTCTCCCTCTCTCTTTCTCTCTCTCTCTCTCACTCTGTGTCTCCTCTCTAAAAATGAATAAAATAAAAAGAAATGAAATGTTCTAGGCTCTTCACACGATCCGTTCGTTTAGGGTGAGTGTCAGTGCTTTTGCTGTTTAAGGAACGGGCGCGTTTCATCTTGGTGTATTTCCTTATTTTTTCTTGCTTTAGGTTTATTTTGCTCCTCTTTCATTTTTGGGGGGATGAAACTTGCTGATTTAATACTTTCCCCAGTGTGTGTCAGTGCTGTGCGGCCTTTGAGATGCCTCGCAGGGTATTTGATGTGCTGTATTTTCGTTCTCAGTCAGCTTCACGTGTGTTTTCATTTGCCGTGAGCCTTGCTGCTTACCCCATGGGTTCGTGTAGAAGTGTGTGCAGCTCCCCAGGGTCTGGAGACTTGACCCCTTCCTTCTGGGTGTTGACTTCTGGCTGGATTTCATTGTGGTCAGAGCACATGCAGCATATGTGGCTTCTGTTCTTTTAAGTTTATTAAGGTTTGTTTTATGCATCAGGTAGTACGTGTCTTAGTGTCTGTTTGTGTTAGTTTAATTTGTTTTAGATTAGGTCCTGCATATATCTTTGGGGAGTCCTTATTTCACCAAAAGATTCATGTCCCCGCTTGCAACGTACATTTATCCCATTCCAGCATCCTGAAAAGTTTCAACCCATTACAGCATCACGTCAAAGTAAAAAAAATCTCATCTAAATTCATCAGCTCAGAAGTCCCAAATTTTATCATCTCGACCAGATTTGGATGAGTGAGTCTCTGGGTATGAACCATCCTGAGGCTAAATTCCTCTCCATCTCTTGAGAGAGATCTGGAAAGTTAGAAAATGGGTCGTCTGTTCTCCGATACAGCGGTGGGACAGCTGTGGAACAGCAGTTACATTTCCATTCCAAAAATGAGAAAAACGAAAGGAGGGAGCAGTGTGTCACTGGTCCCAAGCAATTTCAGAATGTGACCAAGCACGCTTTATCTGGCTTCAAGGCCTTGGAGCAATGCTCTGTGGCATGGGACTGTACCCTGTAGGCCCAAGGCTATGTCCTCAAAGTCATCTTCCCTTGTTCTTGATCATGTGTGTGCAGTTGAGTAGTTTTATCAGCTTCTTTCCTGTCTGTAGAGTATTAAGTCTGACAGCTTTCTTTTATTTTGTCCCCTCTCTTTTTCATTCCAAGCTAGCCATGTGCCTGCCGGCATGACAGGCTCAGAAGCCTGTGGGTCTCCTGCGTATTCCCTCCGTACGTCTGCCCTGTATGCTGAGTTCTGCTGAGGTGGTTGAAGGTAGTCATGAGTGACTGGCTTAGTTTCTTCAAAGAGCCCTCTGTGAGAAGGAATACTGCCTTTTTATTTCTTCCAAAGCATTATTAGCAAGACACTGGGCAGCCACCCCTTTGGCTTTCTCTTTAGAGCACACTTTCCTGACGGCGAACCTCCTTGCTTTATTCTCTTCTGCAGTCTGGATAGGAGGCAAATTTGCCATGTTTCTAAGACCTACTTCCCTTTGCATAGCCGTTTTTCTCTCGGTACATCTCTTTCCTCTTGGCATTTTACCGAAAGCAGCAACAGAAAACCAGGCTGTACACGCTAACGGCGCCCTATCCTTGGAAATGGCCTCGGTGAACTAGTTCTTTTCTACCATTCAATTCAGATGTCACTGTCACATTGTTAGGTATTGGTTACAGCAACACCCTACTTCCAGGTACCAAAATTTGTACTTATTTCCTGTGGCTGCTCTAACAAATGGCCACAAACTTGTTGGTCCCAGATGGGGAGGTGTCGGCTGGGCTGGGCTCCCTCTGGCTGGGCTCTTAGGAAGAAGCATGTCCTTGTCCTTTGTCACTCAGTACCCTGCCCCTTCCTCCCCCCGGGTCAACCACGATTCTGATTTCTGTCACCACAGATTTGTTCTTTCTGTTCTTGGCCTGTTCTGGACGTTTCCTGTAAATGGAATCACACAGTATGTGGTCTTTTTTGCTGCCTTTGTTCACGTAGTATACTGTTATCAGTGCTTGGTGACTTTTTATGGCTGAATAATTTCCATTGTAGGGCTAGCCGGCCCTTTGTCCACGCATCCACCATGGCCGTGTGGGTGGTTTCCAGCCTTGGGCTCGTGTGAGTGTGGCTGTGAGCCTTCAGGTACCAGTTCTCACGTGGTCTCCATCCCTGGGGCGTATTACGGAGAAGAGGAAGCACAGGGCCGTGCACGAACCCTGTGGTCCGCCTTTGGAGGGACTGCCCACCGTCTGCCGGAGTCGCTGCATTTTAGAAATGAATTCGTTTCTGTATTCTCCTTTGGGTTTAAACTTACTTAATGAAATTTTAAAGGTGAATGCTTAGCTTAATACAGTGTGTCAGTAAAGTCATGATGCACTTTTGACCCGTCACAGGAAATCAACAAAAGACGATAGAAATGTGAAATCTGCACCAAATAAAAGGAAAACACTCCCAGTTTCATACCTATTCAGTGCAGTTCGATGTGGGCTCCATTTGTTGCCCTACACACATCCAAACGATAGTGAAGTTCTTGCCACACACGGGTAAGGATGTCTGGTGTAACAGAGTGAATAACGTCTGTGATTCTCGGTTTTAAGTGATTAATGTCGTTGATACATTCAATGTACACATGTTGCTTCACATAACCCCAAAAGTAAAAGTCTAAGGGTGTCAGATCTGGGGATCGTGGTGGCCAAGGTTTGACAGAACCCCTGCCTATCCACCGCCGGAGGAATGTTCTATCCAGAAACTCATGAACAATGGTGGCGTAGTGTGGAGGAGCGCCGTCCTGTTGAAAGATGACACCTTCTGGAAATTGTGGCACTGCGTACAGTTCCAACATATCAAGATAGGTGTTTGCCGTCACAGAATGCTCCGCGAAAAGGAATGGGCCTATCACCTTATCATGCATCAGGCCACACCACACGTTCACTTTAGGGGTGTTACGTTCGTACTCAGCGTAGGCATGAGGATGTTCAGCAGCCCATATTCGGACGTTATGGGGATGAACATGTCCACAGATATGGAAGGTTGCCTCATCGCTAACCACAATCTTCTGCAAAAATCTTGCATCATTGTTGATCTCATGAAGCATATCTGTAGCAAACGTGCGTCGTGTGGGTCTATTCGCCGGTTTGATAGCATGCAACAGCCGCAGTTTGTACCCCGTAAAACAGAGACGTTTCTTTAACACCTTATGGACTGTAGTCTTGCTTAGGTGTAACTGTCGAGCACACGCACGCACAGATGTTTTAGGGCTCCTTAGGTAGCTATCCCGTATAGCCTCTATAGACTCGTCACTGACTGATGGCCTACCAGCACGCGGTTTCTCCACCAAACTGCCTGTTTCCTTCACTGCTTATCCCACCGAGTAATGTTATTCCTATGTGGTGGCGCTTCGTTATAAACACGCTGATATTCACGTTGCACTTTGGTCACAGATTCGAATTTAGCGAGCTACAGAACACACTGAACTTTCCTCTGTACATCCCGACTGGCATGGCCGTGGGCTGCTCCGTTGTACACACGGTGTTACGTCATCATCTGCACATGCGCACATGCTGCCACATCATCCTACAGAAACTGGGAGCGTTTTCCTTTTATTTGGTGCAGATTTCACATTTCTATTGTCTTTTGTTGCTTTCCTGTGACTGGTCAAAAGTGCACCATGACTTTACGGACACACTGTATTTTCAATTTAGTAATTGTCTAAAATAAGCATTTTCCGTTGCGAATTTCTAGATACTGCTTTAGCTATAGAATACAAGGAGTGATACATAGTATTTTCATCATCATTCTCAGTACTTTCTGATTCACTTTGTATCTTCTTTGAGCAGTGCATTCTTTAGAATTGTGTTCCTTAATTTCCAAACAAATGGGTTTTCCTAGTCATTGTGTTAGCACTGATTTCCAGCTTACTTGCTCTCTGGTCAGAGAGTGTGGTCTTTATGATGCCATTTGTTTCACTGAAGTGTTCCACTCCAGAAGAGTAAAGCAATCCGAGCATTGGGAGCAGGCAGGAGGCTGCGGTAGAGAATTGTGTGCTCCCGGTAGCCCCGGAGGAGCCAAAGGAGAGGGCTCTCGCTTGGTCCTCAGAATTGAGTCGCTAAACGAATCCTGCCAGGCGATCCTGGGCTCGTTGGGTACCATGTGTGCCCACGACTGGGGTGGGGTCCGCAGCCCGAATCGAGAATCCTCAGTTCCCGTGAAGCAACCTTTATGAACAGGCAGGAGAAGGATCTCTGCCTCGCTTCCACCGGGGGTCCTGCGCAGTGGGGCCCGTGCGTACCGATTCATCGTAAGAAGCCCGACTGTAAAAGAGCTTTCTAGGCTCTGCTTTACAGTGACGCCCCCACGGGTGGTGAGCAGAGCCAGTTCACTGTGTGCATCCACCACACCACTCCTGAGCGGTTTACTGAGGTTCTTTTCTTACTGGACCAGGATGCGTAAACGTTCCTCGTGCCCCGGGAAGGGTGTGTGCGTTGCACAGCTGTTGGGTACAGTGATCTGATCGCGTCCGTGTCCATCAATCAGAAGATGCATTAGGTTTTATGTCCCACTGAGAAGAAAAAAGCTGCCAAAAAATTAGACAGTTTCTTCTCCCTTAGAATTTTTACTTATACTGATTGAAAGAGCCCTGTAAATGTATTTCACCACTGACTTTTATGAAACCTTACTATTGTGTGTATCTATAAAAAGCAAAATAAGTTGGTCACGGTAAAACTTCCCAGACAGGGCCCCCTCCTCGGAGTTTCTCTTCTCTGGGGTTAGTATCTGTATTTTTCTGCACAATATTGTCCCCTGTGCCACCAAAGGCATGGACGACACAGTATTTCTTTAAAAGAAAGCTCCTTTCTTGTTTCTGGGGTTTTTCAGATTCTGCAGGTTCTTACGCTGAGACTTTCATGATCTTAGCAGGTGTCAGCGGAGGTTTGAAGCATGAACCAAGCAGGCTCTTACTGTTTCATCGGGTGGTTGGTTCTCAGACTGTGTTTTTGACAGAAACATCGAGGAGGAGCAGTTCTGTTTTTCTCAGGCAATTACAAGCATATCCACAGATATGGAGGCAGTGACCTGGGTCTGTCACATTGATTTCAGAGATGTTTTAAATGTGCATCTTTAAACTGATGGAGCATATTATGTCCATTAGTTCAAGCTGGTTAATTGTATTAGTCAAATCTGTATCTCCCCCCATCACTTTTTTGCCTTTAATAGAAAAATTATATTTTTACATGTACATCTGCCGATTTTTGTTTTATATATTTGGGGGGCATTTTGTTAGATGAAAATAAATTCAGACTTGTTAGTTCTGTGATTAATTGAATAATATGCCATTATTTAGTGAATTTTTATCTTAATCTGTTTTGCCTATATTAATTGAACAGGACCGACTTTTAGTAAGTTTTGTCTGATATATCACTCTACCCTTTTATCTTCAATTGTTAGGTATTCTTATGTTTTAAATATGCTTCTTGTAATTTTTTGTTGTTGTTTGTTTCTTTTTGTCCAGGTTTTAAACCTTGGTCTGTTTTCCATCTATGTTCATTGTAAATGTATGTTATTTATGACCGCACAACAAAGTATTCCAAAGCGATTGGCTTAAAACAACACTAGGTTATCGTCTGGGTTCTTTATTATTTTTTTTTAAAGAATTTCTTTATTTCTTTTTATTTTATTCATTTTAGAGAGGAGACACACACACACACAGAGAGAGAAAGAGAGAGAGAGAGAGAGAGAGAAAGATAGAAAGGGGGGAGGAGCTGGAGTCATCAACTCCCATATGTGCCTTGACCAGACCAGTGCAGGGTCTTGAACTGGCGACCTCAGTGTTCCCAGGTCGACGCTTTATCCCCTGCGCCACCACAGGCCAGGCTTGTCTGGGTCCTATGTGTTGGCTGCGTTCAAGGGCTTGCTCTTGTCTGGGTCCTCTCGTGTGGACGCAGGCAGCTGGCAGGTTGGGGGCCGCTGAGCTCCTTCCTCCCAGCTGGCCTCACTCCCCTCCCTGTCTGGGGCCTTGGCCGAGGTGGCTGGAAGCGCTGGGATGTCTGGGACTCTGCATGTGGCTCCTGTCCCCAGCAGCTTTCCTTCTCACGTTTGCTGCCCGGGCTTCTCCAGAACACAGAGGCTCAGGGTTGCAGGGTAGTAGCCGTTCTGCACCCTGCACAGCGTCACTTGGGCACAGTGTCTTGATCAAAGGAAGTCCCAAAGCCAGTCCGGGTTCACCAGTGGAAAAAGGACTCCCCTATCCGTAAGCACCGCATGGCTAGTCATAGAAAAGAGAAACAGACGTAGCAGGAACGGAAAGTGCTGACGAGGTTAATCGGTAAGAGGCTCTTAGGGACAACTCCGTGGGAATAAAAGAACCCAGCAAATACTCAGGCCCCGCACTGGAGCACCCACGGCCTCTGGGACGTGGGCCCGCCCACCCCGCGCTGGAGCTCGCGCTGCCTCTGGGACGTGGGCCCGCCCACCCCGCACTGGAGTGCCCGCCCACCCTGCACTGGAGCGCCCGCGGCCTCTGGGACGTGGGCCCGCCCATCCCACACTGGAGCGCCCGCGGCCTCTGGGACGTGGGCCCGCCCACCCCGCACTGGAGCGCCCGCGGCCTCTGGGACGTGGGCCCGCCCACCCCCGCCTTGCAGAAGGACCCGCCATCCAGAAGTTGATGTTTATCCTTCCTGTGCGTTCCACGCCGTGCTGTAACGTTACACACATTTCCACACACGGTTCCCGAGCGAGCGGCGTGCCCGGCTTTCTGCCCTCCGTGACAGGTGTCACCTGCAGCAGAGTCCGAAGCCTGCTCCTGTCAGCTTCATTTTTATTTGTGAGGCTCATCTGTGTCGATCTTCTCAGTTCAGCCTTTTAATTCTTTTCCTAATTGTGTGGGATTCTGTTTTATAAATACTGTCATTTGTCCATTTCTCACTAGTGGGACTGAGGTGGCTTTTCTGTTCTAAGCAGTGCTGCGTGCCGTGCCCGGCTCCTCTGGGGTGAGGACCTGCGTGCCTTGTTCACGGCCCGGCTTCAGCCTCCGGGGTCTCGCCAAGGTGCTCTCCGCGGTAGTCCTTCCGTTGTTCAATTTGATTCTTCTTTTTCTTTCAGTGCCTGAAGACCTCTCCTTAGAAGAGAGGGAAGAACTTTTAGACATTCGCCGAAGAAAAAAGGAACTTATTGATGACATCGAGGTAAAACCGTCTCTTTTAGTTTTTGCTTTTAGGTAAAAGGAGTAAATGAAGTAGCTTCATGAAAATGTAAGAACTGGGTATGTAGTCTCTGTCCGAGCCACGTGGAGACAGGGAGCCTGGCAGGGCAGGCTCTAAGGAAAAGATCGAGGCACCACAGACCTGGCTAGGGCTAGCAGTAAGTGACATGTGACAGCAGAGTCACACTTTAAAACAGCAGCTGCAGCCTGCCCTGTGGTGGCGCAGTGGATAAAGCGTCAACCTGGAATGCTGAGGTTGCCGGTTCAAAACCCTGCACTGGTCTGGTCAAGGCACATATGGGAGTTGATGCTTCCAGCTCCTCTCCCCTTTCTCTCTTTCTCTCTCTCTCTCTCTCTCTCTCTCTCTCTCTCTCTCTCTCTCCTCTCTAAAATGAATAAATAAAAATGTTTAAAAAAAATGAGCAGCTGCAGCAATCCGCAGACGGCAGTGTTGCCCAGTTTTGTTTAGCAATGCCCCCGGCACCTAGGACGGTGTCTGTCACGCTTTGGGCACGCAGGCCCTTCTGAGGAAGTGACTGCACCTCTACAGGCTGTGTGCCAGCTGGTGCAAGCCACGTGACGAAAACACAGCAGACAGACACTGTGCCCCCCGCGTGGCGTGCTCAGGGCTGGGTAGGGGGCCTCAGGCTCTGGGGGAGCGGCTGCAGTTGGGGCAGACATTCCTCGTGAGAGCAGGCCTCACTGCTCCCTCGGGGCTTCCTTGGGGGATCAGTCAGTGAGACGTGTGGCTCTCCTTTGACAAGCTGCCAGTGTGGGCATGCCAAAGTCAGCGCGGCCTCCCAGGCCGCCGGCGGCTCGAGCGAGCCCCATACACAGCAGCGCCTTTCCAGGGGCTCATGGTCTGAGTCTGAGGTTTCTTGGCACACGAAGTAAAGGGTTCCTAATAAAAACTGTTTTGTAGTTCAGTGATAATTTGTGGAACCTTTTCTTCTGTGGTTACCCTTTGTGCTTGGGAAAAATCCGCAAGCAGAATAGGTGGTGTGGTCGAAGACTAAGAGCGTATTTCAAGGTTACTGGTCTGTTTGGACGTTCACAGCAGTGCTGCCTGTGGAGTCTGGGGGGCTCTCACGACCTCAGTTGTGAGTGGAGGATGCTGAGAGGTTAAGGGGTTGACAGAGGTCCCCCAGCTAGGAAGTGGTGGAGCCACATGGAGGGACAGGGAAGTCTGTCCCTTCTGTTGTTCTTGGAATGTCCGAGGACTACAGGTAAGTTCTCCTGTCACCCCTGAGCTCTGTCCGTGTTGCTCGAGTTGGGCAGGCAGATGGAATAGTGCTGAGCGGGTGGGGACAGGACCTGCCTGGGGACTGTGCACTCCCCTCCTCCCGGTCTCCCCCAGACGGAGACCGCAGGCACTGTGAAGGAGGTGGCAGGTGGGTGTGGGCATTGGTGTACGTGGGTGCTGGTGTGCCTGGCTGCAGGGAGGCTTGGCCCCCCTGCTCCCCTCCTATGGCTTACACCTGTGACATCCGCCCCCACATCCCTACTTGACTTTACACACAAATACTGTGCTCCGGAACCCGCCTGGTGGACACCTCTGATCTGATGAAGGGTGGACAGGGGTTTCCTTCTACCACATTGGGGCAGCTCTAAGAGACTGTCAGTAACTTTTGGGTTGTCCTTTGTCCGCGCCTGTGATGTCCAGGTGAGCCCCCAGGGCAGCAGCACCTGGAAGGCTCATGTCTCTCTGCACCTAGGAGGAGGGGTCTAGGAGGAGGGGTCTAGGAGGAGGAGGGGTAGTGCCCCCACCCCACCTCAGCCCTCTCTTGACAGAGACTGAAGTATGAGATTGCCGAAGTGATGACGGAGATCGACAACCTGACTTCCGTGGAGGAGAGGTGAGTGCCACCATGACAGGGCGTGGGGCTCCGTGGGGAGCCAGGTGTGTCTCCTGGCCTCCTCGGGTCCATCTAAGCACAGCACCTCAGGACTGACCCCCACAGGAGTGACTTCTGTGTGGCGGGGAGGTGTGCTTTTCTCACGTCACTGCCTCTCGTCATTAGCTTTTTCTGAAGCAGTGATCAGCTGTGAGAAGGAGCCATGGCAGCCTGGCCAGGCGGTGGCACAGTGGATAGAGCATTGGACTGGGACACAGAGGACCCAGGTTCGAGACCCCAAGGTTGCTGGCTTGAGCACAGGCTGGTCTGGTTTGAGCAAAAAGCTCACCAGCATGAGCCCAAAGTCACTGGCTTGAGCAAGGGGTCACTTGCTCTGCTGCCCCCCCCAAGGCACATATGAGGAATCAATCAATGAATACAGGTGCCACAACGAAGAATTGAGCTTCTCATCTCTCTTCCTTTCTGTCTGTCTCGATCTGTCCTTCTCTCTGTCTGTCACAAAAAAAAAAAAAAAAAGGAGCCGTGGCAGCCCCACGTGGGCAGCTTCCGCGGGGGTGGGGGGATGGGGGAGTGCGGCTCTGGGAGCGTGTGCTTTTCCCTTCGGGGACTCACATGAGGGCCATGGCGAAAGCGCTGTGTGCGGACATCCAGTAACAGTGTCCTAATTATTTCAATGCATAGCAAAACCTCTCAGAGGAACAAGCACATAGCTATGGGAAGGAAGAAGTTCAACATGGACCCCAAAAAGGTGAGAGAACCTTTTCAGTTTCTGGCTTGTGACTGATCGATTTAACGGCCTTTTCCATAAGGGTGGTCATACCGCCTCTTAAAAACACGCAGAGTTGGTGTAAATTTTTATCAGGAAAAGGCCTGCTAATGAATGGGTGAAGCCAAAGCGCCTCTTGAACTGGTTTCCGGCCGAAAGGCTGTTCTTCCCGTGGGAGGTTCTGCGTGAGGATGGGTCTCCCAGGAGCCCTCCCCCCGGGGAAGCCGGGCTGATCGCTCTCCATCCGCTCGGGCTAGTGCCCGTGGCCAGGGCTCGCATGGCTCCTGGGGGCCGAGGCGGCGGCAGGCGGGCACTTCGCAGACTTTAGGTGGGTTAAATGGCTCCTGTAAGAGGGTGTTTCTTTCATCCCCTTAAGATGTGTGGAAGACCAAGTTTCTGTCTAGACTTAACCCAGTATCTTGGTCTTTCCCCTAATTAGATTTTCTAGAAAAACACCCCACCCCAAAATAATGAACAACACATAGCTGCTTGTTTTTGAGCTTGAGCTGCGGCCCGGGCGGACCCGCGAGGCCTCGAACAGGCGGCTCAGGGAGAGCGGGCTAGGCCACCCTTCAGAGGCAGGGGCCCTCGGGTGACGTCAGACTGCGGAGCGTTAGCCACGCCCCCGCCGCTCTTCACTGCGCACATGTTTAACACCTTTCCTGGGTCTCTCTTTCGTTTTGCTTTTTGTCTCGGCATTGAGCCTCTGTACTAATCAGCTAGTTATTTGTTCGTTCAGCAAAGGGCACATTTAGTCTGCAGATTTGCTTTTGCTGCGAAAAATGACCAGAATTCTCTGGTTTGGTAGACTTGGCGAGAGAGCAGCCGTGTTGGTCAGCGAGGGCTGCCGTACCGGAACACCACAGACTGGGGGGCGTACCCAGCAGAAGTTAATGTTCTCACAGTCCTGGGGCGGAGGTCAGTCAGGGTGCCAGCGCAGTGAGGCTCTGGTGAGGACTTCCTGGCTGCAGGGGCGGTCTTCCTGCTGTGTCCTCACATGGCTGAGCCAGCTTGCTTTTCCTGTCTCTCCTTACAGGGGCAGTGACCCTGTCAGACCACGTCCTGCCCCCAGGGCTCACCTGACCCAAACCACCTTCCAAAGGCCCCACCTCCTATACTGGCAAAGTAGGGGGTAAGGGGAAGGCGAGGGGGACCCAGACAGCCAGTCCCTAACAGCAGATGATCTCACATCCTTCAGAGACAGCTCAAAATTATGTCCGCCCTCCCGTCCCATGCCCATGCACCCAGTAAGCCCTGTGACACTGTGAAACACCAGGCTCTTGGCCGAGTAAATACTTTGTTTCAGGCTAGTGGAAAGTTACTTAGGTCCCAGAGGCAACATTTTGAGCAAGGAGCTTGGTTTCTTTGGGAACAGTAGATACCCAGAAGTCACACTGGGTTCGAGAAGAAGAGGAAAGACTGATTAGAACAAGGAAGCTGAAAACAGTCCGGAGCCTCTCCTTTGTATTCCGACTTCCTCGGAATGCCTTTGAAGATACCTAGATCTGTAACAGCCCAGATTCTTGGTCAAGGATTCCGCATGCTCAGAGGCAGCAGCTGTGGGGCATAGGACTGGAGGAGGGCCATTGAGGCTATGTCCCCCTTTGCTGAGCTGACATGGAGCAGCAGTGTGCCCCTAGGTGGGGGAAGCAGAGGGATGCTTAGCCCATGAGGACAGGCTGTGCGCTCTGGGCCGAATCTCTAAGGGGGACAAGGAGAAACACCCCCTGTAGAGGCCAGCCACTGAGCACCCACCTGTCTGCGCCTCCTGCCCCTGTGCTGGATCCCTGGAGGCAGCTACAGAAACCAGACACACGGCAGTAGGTCGGAGTGCCCAGGAATCTTCAGTACAGAGATGACCATCCCACAGGGGGATCACCAGGTAGGGGCGGAAACAGACCCCCCAGAGACACGAAACTCCCAAAGGGGATGAACACGGGAGGAAGTATTAAAAGCAGGATAGTTTGATATTTTATCATGATCACCAAAGACATGTGATAGGATATTCCTTATCCATGATACAAAAACAGGAAGTTGTAAAAAAAAAGATCCTAGGGAGTGGAACAGATGCAGTCCCTTTCCCTCCAAAGCTGCCCGCTTTGCCTCTGGCATTGGCTCCATTTTTCTTCCAGTCCCTGGCTGGCCTCACCCCGGGGCCGCCTTTTCCACGACCCGGGGCTGCGCTTGGGGCTTCCTCTGCCTTCTGAATATAACCGTTAAGCACAGAAGACATGACCCTGTTTGAGCCTGTTTTCTTCTCTCAAATTCTTGGAGGTTGCTTCATAACAGTCTCCAAAAGCTCTCTGGTGTTTTGGGAGCTTAGGGTTGTAAAACAGGTCACGAGTATCCAGAGGAACTCACGAAAGCCGCTTCCCTTAGCCCCCTGGTGGGCAAACCGCGGCTCGCGAGCCACAGGCGGCTCTTTGGCCCCTTGAGTGTGGCTCTTCCACAAAACACCACGAGCGGGCGTCACCTCGATAAGGAATATACCTGCCTATATAGTTTAAGTTTAAAAAATTTGGCTCTCAAAAGAAATTTCAATCGTTATACTGTTGGTATTTGGCTCTGTTGACTAATGAGTTTGCCGACCACTGCTAGCCCATTTAGTTCTGGGGGGGTGTGGGCTGATGGCGTCCCAGGGCCTGTGACTGCAGACATGGCTGATGGCCCTGTAGACAGCTGAGGGGTGGCAGGAGCAGGGCAGGACAGATGCACGACCCTCTCAAAGCCACGGCCCCACCAAGTGTGCACGGCCGTCCCCCAGGACAAGACACACTTGGGAGAGGGCGTCACAGGGCATCCTGGCGTCTCCTTCACAGATCAGTGTTGCCTCTGTGAAACTTGACGTTAAAATAGACGGAGCCCTTTTACTGCTGCTGGTCGTGCCTGTCGGGTTCCGATGTTACCGAGTGTTTATTCCGTCTCTGCTGTGTGGTCTCTATCGTATGGATGTACCAGAACGTACCTGTCTGTTCTCTTGCTCACTGTTGGCTTGTAGACCCCTCAGGTGGGTCGTGGGGGGTGGGGACTTCTGGTTTCAGGCACCGAGTTTCAGTTGGAGCTTGTCTCCGAATTTGCAGCAGCCTCTGGGCAATGGAGGAGCGCACCCCGTTCCCGCCCAGGCTTTGCCAGCACGCATCTTGCAACCAGCTTGGTAGCTATGTCAGGTACACGTTGGCTACTATTCGGACTTGTCCTGAGACAGAGCCCAGCCAGCGGCGTCAGGGCAGCTCTGGGCAACCTTCCGTGTGGAACTTCTGTCTGCACTCTGTGGGTCCTTCACGTGGGCCTGGGTTTGGCCTGTGTTCAGCTGAGGGGTACAGCAGTCAGGAGACATGTGCAGCCCCAGGCGACAGGACATCCCACGAAGGTATCTTCCACAAGGGACTGTCTCCTCACATGGCAGAGGGGGGTGGGCAGTGTCCCGGGCTCTAGTCATCACACCGGTGTCCGCAGCAGCAAGAGGCAGTGTCCGCTCATGGGTCCCTGGTACTGGAAGACCAGCAGCTCTCTTGGTCCTCCCTGCAGACTGCCAGAACTGTGACGGGGTCGTTTCTGGTTCCACGGGAGGCGGGGAGAGGAACTGGAGGGAAGGGGGCTCGGGAACAGGGGTTGGGGTGGCCCACCATGGGTGACACATCTCCTCTGTCACCAAACACTGTTCTCCTGACTGTGGGAAATTGGGTAATGTTACTTTATAATCCTGATGACCACTTACAAGGGTTTTTTCAGTGACCTCTTATCTCTTGGGCTGTTAAGTCCCCTAACTGCCCAGGAAGAATGTGTGTGCTCCTGTTTGGCGGGTCCGTGTGCTGTGTGCCGAGACTCAGGGCCGTGTAACAGGTTGTGTTATTTGCTGTGTCCAAGCCAGCGAGGTCGTGCGGTGTTTGGAAGTGAGTCCGGGTGGTTGTCCTAAGCAGTGCTCCCTTGTTTATGTCCCCCTCAGGGAATTCAGTTTCTCATAGAGAATGACCTGCTTCAGAGCGCCCCGGAAGATGTCGCCCAGTTCCTGTACAAAGGAGAAGGCCTGAACAAGACGGTCATCGGGGACTACCTGGGGGAGAGGTGAGCCAGGGAGAGTGTGCCTCCGGCCGGGCCGGGCCGGGCCGCCTCCGCTCCAGGGGTGTCAGCCCAGCGCGAGCTTCCTCTCTGAGCATCAGAATCCCCCTGACCTGACCTCATGTGACCCGGGAGTTCAGGGAGCGCCAGCTTCCGGGGGGAGGGAGGTGTTGTAAAGATGGAGGGGAGCCATGCTCTCGGGGTGGCACCTTCCGGCCGGGCACACGTTTGAGGTCTCCTCACCCTCACTCTTGGCATTTGTGATGTGGCGTCCCCTGCCGCTCGGGAAAGGTCGCCACCCTGATGTATGAAGATTGTGGAGTCCGTCATCACTGGCCTACAGAGGCCCCTTGGCACAATGCCTAAAGACGGAGGTCCAGGGCAAGTCGCACAAAAGGAAGCCACAGGACTGGGCGTTAGGAAATGATTGGCGTCGCCTGCAGCGGGCAGTGAGACACCCTCTCCTTCCAGGGACGAATTTAACATCAAAGTCCTGCAGGCTTTCGTGGAACTCCATGAGTTTGCCGATCTCAACCTGGTGCAGGCCTTGCGGTGAGTGCCCTGCGGGAGGCGGCGAGGGCAGGGACGGCGCCCCAGGGCATCCAGATGGCCTCCGCCTGCCTCGGAGCACTCGCAGCTCGCAGCCCGCAGCTCGCAGCCCGGGAGGCGCGAAGACCCGAGCTCGGGGCAACTAGCGCCAGCCTCTGCGGCCGCTGGCTGTGCATTCAGTCCCAGCTCCTTTGCTGCCTTCTTGTTCAGTGGGGTTTGGCAGCCACGTGTGGACTTTTCTCCCGCTGGTGCCCCGGCTGTCTGCTGCGCCCCGTGCTCAGCAGCTGGCCCGGGCTGCGCACAGCGCTGCAGGTCTGGGTGCTGCAGCCGGAGTCGCGGTCAGAGTGGCAGACCTCACAGGGAGGGGCAGGCTGGGGGCAGTCCTGGCAGCCCGGATGCCGTTTCTGTCGGGTGCTCAGCCTCTGGCCAGAGCCACAGGGCCTTTACTCGCTCCTGCAGGTGTCCATGGGTGACTGAGGGCAGGGAGCTGCCTGCCCTCCTTGCACGTGGGTCCTCGGGCTCTGCCTGTCACCCCTCTGCCACCTGTCCTGTCCCATGGCCCAGCGGGTGGAGCGCCGTGGGGCCGGGGGTGTCTAGACAGCTGAGGCCCTGAGTGGAGGGGGCTTCCCTCACCTGCACTGACGTCACCGCTGCTCCATGCACCTGGCACCCTTCCCGGGCGCGGGAGTCAGCCAGGACCCGGAGACCGACGGTCGCTCCTGGTTCTGTTCTCCAGGCAGTTCCTGTGGAGCTTTCGGCTCCCAGGGGAGGCCCAGAAAATCGACCGCATGATGGAGGCCTTCGCTTCCCGCTACTGCCTGTGCAACCCGGGCGTCTTCCAGTCCACAGGTCAGTGACGGCGTGGCCTCTGCCCGTCGCGCCAGGCCCCCGCTCCTGCTAACCGCCGCCTCTGACGTAGAAACCAGCTAGCCTCTCGGCCCGGCGCTGAGCTCCCTGTGCCCTCTGCCCTCTAGACACGTGCTACGTGCTGTCCTTCGCCATCATCATGCTCAACACCAGCCTGCACAACCACAACGTGCGGGACAAGCCCACGGCCGAGCGCTTTGTCTCCATGAACCGGGGCATCAACGAGGGCGGGGACCTGCCCGAGGAGCTGCTCCGGGTGAGCAGCTGGGGCCCCCCAGGAGGGCTTGTCTGCCGTGAGCGTGGCCAGGGCCCGGTCACCAAGGTTAACCCGTCCTTAGCGCATCCCTGGCTGCGCTGGGTCCGAGCACGGCTCCGACTGAGTCTGTCCCCGGCAGGCGGGTGGGCTGGGCAGGACCGGGACCCCCCCGCTGAGCCAGGCGAGCTCTTGCTGTCTTCACAGAACCTGTACGAGAGCATCAAGAACGAGCCGTTCAAGATCCCGGAGGACGATGGCAATGACCTGACCCACACGTTCTTCAACCCCGACCGCGAGGGCTGGCTCCTGAAGCTGGGTGAGTGGCGCCGGGGGCGGGCGGGCGGGCGGGCGGTGCTCCAGGCCCCTCTGCCCCCGCGGCCGCCCCGTCCGAGCGGGCTGCCCTCCGAGTTCCTCTAGCGAGGCCCCGAGCAAAGGGGAAACCTTAAAGAGAAGGCTGTTAGGCAAAGTCCACGCTCAGTAGCTGGCCACCACCCCAGACTCGGCGGCCGCTGCTTTGACTCACACCCCGTCCGAAGGAGGCCGTGTGTCAGCGTCCGCAGCAGAGCACAATGGCCGCGCTGCACGATTGTCCCCGAAAACCGCTCACTCAGTGTCCAGACAGACCCCAGCTCTGTGCGAGCAGCAGGCGCCTCTCCTGCGAGAACCGCGTGCTCCCCGAGGTTCCGACGCTGGTTTAAATGTGCCTTCTTGTTTCCTCCTGTGGCTCCCACCTTTCTGTTCTGTGACGGGCTGTCCCTGCTTGTTCTGCGTTAGGAGGTACGTACCCAGTGGCTTCCCGCCCCTCCCCAGCCTCCTTCCTCTCGGGCTCTCATCCTGTCGGTGTGTGTGAAGCTCCGACCTGTGGCTGCCATTCATCTGACCCTTGTGGCTTTGGACTTGCCGGTGAATGCGACCGCCACACCCCGGGCTGGGCAGGAGCGGCCAGAGCTCCCGCCTTTCTGCGCCCGGCCCGTCTGAGGCGCGTGGGAGTGCCGTGTGTGAGCAGGGTGCCCTCCCCCCGGGGCCCAGGGCCGGGCGGCAGCAGGGGCTCCGGCAGCTCCGTCCCCGCGTCCCCGCCGTCACGCCGCCTCATACTAACCCGCGCCGTGCATGTTTGTACCACGTAGAGGGTCCCGGACGTCTGAGAGCTCCCTACCCCCCGACAAAGGAGGAGACTCGTTTTTATATTTCCTGGGCCGTCTTAGGGATTGGTAGGGTTTTTGACTAGGGCGACGGTTTGTGGAGCCTGGGAGATGTGACAGCCGTGTGTCACCCAGGCGCTCTGAGGACAGCTGGTGAGGTGCCGAGGCTGAGGAGAGTCCTGGCGCTTTTGTTTCAGTCAGAGGAGAAGATCCAGGCGTGGGCAGTGTGGCAGGCCATGGGTCACCATGCTCACTAGAGGCTCGCTCTGACTTTTCTCAGGCTGGGTCAAGGTTTGGAGAGTTCTGGGTCTTTGCCTTACAAACCAGAGCCACAGCCTTGTACCGAGGGCCCGAGCCTCAAGGACCATCAGGCCTTGGATCCCAGCAGACCTGTGGTCCTGGGCTGGGCAGCAGCGGGCTATGCCCACAGCAGCAGCGGTTGCCCTTGGGCCCTGCCTGTCAGCTAGTGTGGCCTGGTGCCATCAGGGTGTGTTGTCTCTAAAAACAACGAAATGAGGAAGACAAAGGCCCATTAGGGTTTGCTTTCCAACCAGTTTCCTCATCAAGCAGGTAAGTGGCCAGGTGCAGAACAGGGGGCCCGAGGGGCCTGATGCAGTGCCTGGATGTGGCCTCGCACAGGTGACAGCCAGGGGCCCGGGGCCTGCTCCTTCATGCTCCTGCAACCAGCTGCATGTGTCTGTGTGGTTCCTGTTAGAAATCCCAGAGTCGGTGATGGTGGCGCTGTGCAAACCTTGAGCCCTCGGTTGGGTGACAACCAGCTGCCCATCCCGAGAGCCCCAGCAGGCTCTGTGCCACTCTCCTCCCGGAGCTGTTACCGTCCAGAGAGCGGGCACCCCAGCATTGGCCGGCGGTCTCCCCAAAGCTCCTGCCCTATCCGGCTGCACCGGCCCAATGGCCGGAGGCACATCTGCCCGCAGGCCTCCTTTCGACCATTGGGACTCTGGCCTGGCCTCCACAGACAGCTGCTAGGTTCAGTCTCTAAGGGCGGAGGGGCAGCCAGTCAGCTGGAAGCCAGACATGAGGACAAATCAGGCCTGGCCGGCCCTGCCCGACACCCGTGGCCGGCACATGGCCAGAGTTGGAGTGCTGTGTTCTCTTCACAGGCGCTCGGGTCGGAACTTTGCATAGTGGTTTCTCTTTCTAAGTTTAGCCTCAGAGAAGGTGGCCTCCCGAAGGCCTGCTGGACATAGCAGCATCCGAGAGTTGATTCCCGGCTGTCAGCTCAGTGCCTACAGCCACCTAGTTTTGAGAACAACTTAGTTATTAGAAACACAGGAGTGTGAGTCCGAGTTTACCTGTCATACAGAAAAAGGCGCACTTGCCTGATGACGGCTACGGAAAGAGCAGGACACCTGCAGGGACAGCAGAGAGGCCAGGCCCCTCTTTGTGAGTGTGAGTAGTGTGTGTCCATCTCCTGTAGATTAGGCAGAAACGTGCGTGAGCAGAGCCCTCCGTCTGCTTGTAGCCAGTCCACGGGCGTGACCAGCCCCTGTGCACCTGCCTGCATGGCTGAGGGCTGCCTGGCACCTGAGCCCAGCCCAGATGACACACCTCAGCCTATATGTCCGCAGCCAAGAACTGGGCCAGGGCTGGGGCCCCTGACATGCACTGAGCTTGGGAGCAGTGGGCCAGAGCCCAGGTGTGGGGACCTGAGAGGCCCTCCTGGCAACCCTGCTTCCCTCGGCAGCTGGTGACACAGGGTTGGTGACGGGCCCGGTGCCTTGGCGTGAGCAGAACACAGGATAGCCACAAAGGACCCAGTGACGGGCAGAGAGGACAGGCACAGGATGGACAGGTGCCAGACAGACAGACAGGCAGTCGGGTTCCTGGGATGGCTCTCTTCAGAACTTGCTGGGGGGCTCCCTGCGGCCCCGCCAGCCTGCCTGTGGGAGGGGGGCCTCGCAGGCCTCTGAGGGGTGGGCTTCAGGCATTGAGAGGGGGTCAGGTTAGTGTTTTCAAAAGGCGCCTCCGGCTGTTGTCTGCAGGACAGTGTTGGGGGGCGCAGGGACAGGAGAGACGCCTCTGGCTGTTGTCTGGAGGACAGTGTTGGGGCACAGGGACAGGAGAGACGCCTCCGGCTGTTGTCTGGAGGACAGTGTTGGGGGGGCGCAGGGACAGGAGAGATGCCTCCGGCTGTTGTCTGGAGGACAGTGTTGGGGGGGCGCAGGGACAGGAGAGACGCCTCCGGCTGTTGTCTGGAGGACAGTGTTGGGGGGGGCGCAGGGACAGGAGAGATGCCTCCGGCTGTTGTCTGGAGGACAGTGTTGGGGGGGCGCAGGGACAGGAGAGACGCCTCTGGCTGTTGTCTGGAAGACAGTGTTGGGGGGGGTGCAGGGACAGGAGAGTGGAGGCCTGGCCAGGCCAGTACAGCTGGGGAACGGCCTCACAGCAGTCTTGGGATCGGGGACGCACCTGGAGAGGATTAGTGGTGTCCCCTGTCACTGCAGGATGCTGGGTCTAGGCAGACCTGCTCCAAAGGTCTCTTGGGATCCCTTGATGTGAACTTTGACAACAGAGGTGGGAAAACTAAGCTGGAGCTGAGACCAGGGTCACTGATGCCCTGTGGGCTACAGGTACCCAGGATCTGCTACTTCTGCTCTTAAAAGGGATGAGTGAAGGGCTGTAACTTCCCAGGGAAGTGGAGGAGTCTAGTGGGGGCTGAGAGTGGCCTGATGAGACTGCTGGCAAGGGTGTGGGGAGCAAGAGCCCAGCCCAGGCTCAGAGAGATGTTGGGGGAGGGTATGTGGCTCTAGCCTGAGGGGCAGCTTGAGCAAAGGTCCTGGGGCACGAATGCCTGAGCTGGGGCTTGGGCTTGAGGCCTGAGGTCGTTGGAGGGTGTGGCAGGAATCTTGGGACGTATGTAGTCAGGTCCTTGGACAGGGACCGGGAGTGAGGAGGGAGGGTTCTATCAGGGAGAAGGGGAGACGCAGCCAGACCTCCCTTCACAGTCCCGGCTAGGCTCCCTCCCTGGTTTCCTGCATGCCTGGCCTCTCACGAGGACAGCGGTCTGCTCAGTGAGCCCAAAGCTGGCTGTCCCTCCCTGGACTTCTGCAAACATCAGGACTTTGGAGCCCTCATGCCTCAGCCCTGGGATGACCTGTGGGCTGGCAAGTGTCTCCTCATGTCCCCCAGGACCTGCTTGGCCTCTGCGGGGATCGTGTCTGTGACCCCGGCCCTGATGGCTCTCACGTGCTTACATGTATGTTGTAGAGAGAGGTGGGCCAGCTCACGCCCGAATGTCACCATGGTTACCTTAGTGACAGGCAGGAACAGCCACTTCCTCCCCGTGCCCACGCATCACTGTGGTCAGTTACCATTCACATGTTTTTCTCTTGTTTTCTAAGCTTTGTCAGAATTGAGCTAGGATTTGACGCCAGTTTGTCTCTGCTGAATATTTAAGGGTCAAAAAGATTTTCTCTTCTGTAGTGAAAGACACAGATGAGCTGTGTATGTCTACATGGGTGTCCCAGATCTTGCTCAAGGATTAATTCAGTCTGATAATTCCCAGGGCCCAGGAGTAATTGATTCTGATAGATCCCAGGTCTGCCCAGAGCACTCAGTAATGTGATCAGGGCCCTGCTGGAACAGGATTAAGTCCTGGACAGACGGGGGCAGCCCTGACTTCATCCGGTCGTCATTCCCATGTGGGGAAATTAAGCCCATTCATCACAACTAACTTTTCCAGGAGGCTTATTTGGAAAGCGATTGAGTTGTTTGGGTGCCCCCCTGAGAGGGTGAGGTGCAGGCCTGCAATGGGGGTGCATGCGGGGCCCTAGCAGAACACGGCGCATGTGCCTGCTTGTCGCCAGGTGGGCAGACAAGGCCCGAATGGCCCAGGCCAAACAGCTTGTCCAGGAGTTGGCTAAGTGTTGGACGGACAGTTGAGCATTTTCACGAGGAAGGGAACTTCAAGCCAAGCTTGGCTCCTGGTGGCCTTTCTGAAAAGACAGTCATTTGGGGGTCTGGGTCCCCCCCTAGGGACCCCAGGCTCCCCGGCTGTACCAGCTGACTCACCACGTCCTTCTGCTCTTAGGGGGGCGCGTGAAGACCTGGAAGCGACGGTGGTTCATCCTGACCGACAACTGCCTCTACTACTTCGAGTACACAACGGTGAGTGAGGGTGGGCTGCCTGGTCCCCCTGCGTCAAGGGACCTTTGGTCTGTGACCGGCGTGAGGCGGGCAGTGCCCTCTTCTCTCGTAGGACAAGGAGCCCAGAGGCATCATCCCACTGGAGAACCTCAGCATCCGGGAGGTGGAGGACCCACGGAAGCCCGTAAGCTACCTTTCTCCTGCCAACGTGCATCCTCCGCCCGCTCGGGCAGGGAGCGTGGGCGTGGTGTGAGAGCCTCCCTGGCCCGCTGACAGCCCGCTCTGTCCTCACAGAACTGCTTCGAGCTTTATAACCCAAGCCACAAAGGGCAGGTCATCAAGGCCTGTAAGACGGAGGCTGATGGCCGCGTGGTGGAGGGCAACCACGTGGTGTACCGGATCTCGGCGCCCAGCCCTGAGGAGAAGGACGAGTGGATGAAGTCCATCAGGTGAGGGTGCTGCTGGGAGCCCCGTACCGGCCGCAGCTAAGATAATCAGTGGGGTCACTGAGAAGGGTCTTAGGGTACTTACTAGGATCGCAAGACACTTTCCAGCAGTAGCCAGCAGAAAACTATGAAAAGATGCAGTTTTATTTATCTTAAAAAAACAGCCAAACTAGGGCCACACAGCCAGTGGGCAGCGGTGCGGGGGTGCAGTGCTCATGGACCTGGGTGTGGTTTTTATTGGGGTCGAGGGTGGGAGCCCAGGGTTTTGAGGGCTCACTTTTTATTGGTGAATTTAAAATTATTAAAAGAAGGGGAATTGAAAGTGCAGGAAGAGAAAACAAGGAAGATTCTAGAACCGAGGCGCGCAGCGGGGCAGCCTGGCTCCGCCTGGTCCCATGTGGGCACACGCTGGCCAGGGCAGCTGTCCCGGGCGACGAGTGTGCAGTCACAGGGCCAGGGACGGTGCCGCTGAGTGCGCACGCGTGTCTGCGGCACACGACCAACCTGTCTGCTCCCGCAGCTCACACCCGTCCCCCGCTCGGAGGCCTGCGGGTGCTGGGGGCCACCTGACCAAGTCGTTTCCCCTCTGTCCCCAGAGCGAGCATCAGCAGGGACCCTTTCTATGATATGCTGGCCACACGGAAAAGGAGGATTGCCAATAAAAAATAGCTTTCCTGAACAGGTAAAAGTAAAAACCAAAACCCCTCAGCAGAAAGTGACTGGGCAGCCTCCCTGTGGCAACCGGCCCCCCGACCAGCTTCTCCAGTGGGCTCCCAGGAAGCGGCGCTTCAGTGCAGGGCTCGGGGCCCCGCCGCGGCCTCCAGAGCCTCCGTGCGCGGTGTCTGGTGAGCGACGCCCTGCGTCCCCCTCCTGCCGACCCTCCCGGCCTCCACAGCCCACAGCCCGCGTCCACACGCGTCCTCGGCCCAGTTCCACGTGGCAGCGGCGTCGGGGAGCTCGGGGTGGCGGTCCGCAGCGGACACGGGTTCGGGGGCTGTCCACGGAACCTCGCTCGCACTGGTTGCCACACACGCTCCGCGTGGCGGCACTCAGCTCCAGAAGCCTCTGTTTTATATCAAAACAGGAAGGGCAAAGCTACCACTTTTTTATTCTGATTCTCAGATATATAGGATTATAGCTTTTATATGCCTTTTTATATTCTGAAATTATAAATGGAAGATATTACTTTCTAATAGTATTTTTAGAATTGGCAGCTATGAGTTTAACTCCTGACACAAGTATATACTGTGCACTGAGAACAGACGCTGGGTGTGCAGCGGCCGCGGCACACCACAAACGTCTAGATGCCACACGTGCAGAAGCCATGGGGGCGGGGGGGCTGTGTGGGAACACGCCTGCTCCTTGGGGTCCTCACCCCTCCAGGGACAGAGAAGTGACCCCGGCCCTTGAGAACCATGGACAACGGGCAGGGCTTTCGGCGTCCAGTTCCCCTGGGACCTCTCTTCTCAGATTGGGTGGCCCCACAGAGACTTTCTATAAGGCCAGTCATTTATGGTTTGGGGTGTTGGTCCCATATCTCCGCAACCCCAGCAGAGGTCTGTGTGTAGAACTATATGAAACCACCCCGTCCCCACAAGCTGCAGTTGCATATAGTTCAACTGACCCTGGCGTCCAGGCCAGCCTGTGGCCACTGTCTGCACTCTTCTGAACCTATAGGCTAAATGGATTCTTAGATCACTGGTCTGATAATTGACCAGAGTCCTTAATATAAAGAGTAGGTATAGAAGTAACTAGAAGTAATCTTACTCCATGTTCTCAGAGATTTGATCTCCCGTTTTGAGGAGGAAAAGAGCAAGCGCTGGGCTGATAGGTGGCACTTAGGGCTTTCTGTAAATAGTTGAAACCCAAATACACACTGGTGGTGGAGCTTGTGAAGGCCACAGCCAGGCAATTAGGGTGCCCGGCAGTAAGTGTGTGGGGCCCCAGCACATCCCGGACTGGGGGCGCCCGTGTGGGCGTGCTGCAGGACGCCTCAGGTCCTTCGGGTCAGGGCTGGTGACACATGCCTTTCTTTCTGTTGGGAGCTTTATTTCCATTGCCAGGGCCGCCTTCGCAGCTGGGCTGTCCTGCTGGTGGGTCTCCTCCCCAACAGAAGCCCCCCCATCTGTATATGCACACCCGGAATTTGTACCCTCTAGAGGTTGGAATTCCTGTGTGCAATTCCTGTGTGGAGTCAGAGCCCAAGAAAGCCAGCCTCAGACTGACCTGTGCGCTTAGGAAGACTCGGACGGCAGAAGGAGCTGTTCCTGTGCGTGGGCTTGCCCAGGCTGCCTGGCTCTGCCCCTCGGCCTTGGCGCAGCTGAGCTTGATGTAGCTTTAAGTCACACTCGACTGCAGAGGGTCTGAGCCTTGGACTCCGACCTACATCAGACTGGTTTTTCTGGCTTATTCCTAAGCACTTAGGCTTGGTTGCTGTACTGATACCTCAGATTTGAAACTTGCGTTTTGAGAAAGGCAAGTTATCATTCCTGGATCGCCCGATACGTGCGCAGCTCTGGCCTTCTGTCGTCCAGGCAAACACGCTGCCTGGACCGGCCAGCCAAGCGCTGCTGAAGACGGGCCCAACAGCGCGGCCACTCGGGCTGGCCCCCATCCGGACTGCCTCGGCGCCGACCAACCAGATTGGTATTTCAGCCGGGGACATTCCCTGTCCTCTGTCTGACCCAGGTAGGCCCCTCGGGGTGCAGGACTCTGTCTTTTGGGGTAGGCCTGAGTGAAGGTTGGGAAAGTGAACATAAGGAAACACCCTGGAAACGTTTCTCTGCTCGTCGGTGAAGGGGACTGACTTGATGGCCGTCTCCCCAGGAGCAGTGCAGAAAGCGTGGTGCTTAGAGTCTCTACCTTGCCATCAGTGTTCCATGGAGTCACCGAATTCCAGGTGGCCTGGTGACAGTATTAACTACCCGGCATCCAGCCGGCAGCCCTGTGAAACCCGCAGGCAGGCCGGCACCTGAACTCGGCGTGACCACGTTCATCCCTTTCCCTGCCCCGGTCTGTGCTCAGTGCTGAATTCTCTTCCCAACTGTGGCCAAAGACATGGTCTCCCCACAGACAGAGAGGCGGGTGCTGGGTGGACACAGCCCCTGGGCCTTGTTTAGCTAGCGGAATGAGCCTGGACCCAGGAAAGCAAGTGTTTCCAGGATAACGGAATGTTTTTGAACAGTTTAACGTGGCACCAAATGGAGTCTTAAGTGGAAGCTGCTTACGGATGAAGCAGCTTTTAATGCTTCCCAGGCAGCAATGCCTGTTTGAGTCACAGGATGCACAGACCTACATAAATGTGCTTTGCTGGAAAGTCACGTCTGTTGTAAACCCAAAGTCACGCGTGATCTCTCGTTCTGTTGTTTTCTTTGAAGACATTTCTACTTACAGTAAATAATAGTTAATGTGTAAATAATGTACATATATATTGATTTCTGGAGTGTTTAACTCAATGTATATAATATAATCTCACAACTTGCATGAAAAACATCCTACATCAGTATTTTGTTGTAAAGTAAATAGTAGAATTGGAGGGTGTGTGGGTGTCCATGCTCACTAAATAAAAATCAAACGCATTGGTCAACTAGACTGTCTGAGACTCGGTTCTTTAAAATAGGTTGCTGGGTCCAGTGACCCCTCCCCGTGCCGGCCTGCACCTCCACACCAGGACCTGCGGCCGGACAGAGGTCATGAGACATGTCTGCAAGCAAGTGAGGCAAGCTGCAGTAGAAAATAAGACACAAAATGCTCAGTTGGCTGCCATTTATGTACTATATAAATTTACATGCTGTATATTTACAGTGGGGCAAGTGCTTTTTTAATCTTTAAAAAAACAAAGATCAAACTTGAGACATTCTCTGAACAACACAAACTGTATAAACCATACAGATTATTCAGATACAAACTGTATTAAATACAGTTTTCCCCACTCCATCTCCTGATGCAGGACCAGTGAATTATAAGTGTATCACAGTTTGATAACATATCCATATTAAAAATAAAATCACAGTATGATTTTTGTCTGTAACTAGAAACCTTTAAGGGACCAAGCTGACCACTCAGACTCCAGTATCATAGTCAAGACAAGAGACACTGTATAAAAAAGTGTTATGTAATAAAAAACGTACTGTAGGCTTTACAAACAATGTTTGGGTTATACATTCATAATGTAAATGCTCATCATAACTGGTAAGTTGATTGGAATAGCTCCACAAAGTTCAAAAACAGAACTTGTCTATAAAATACACCTTCAAATCTTGAATACAACTAAAATATGAAGCAAATTAGTTTCTAGTATCAGACATTACAGAAAACAGACTGCTCTCAAAAAATTAGTTGAGAGCTTGTGAATCTTTAAATAAGTCTTTAAATTAAATATACATACTGTCAGTTTGTACTTCTAACAATTCCATGGTTTCCCGGTTGGCCTTGCACCGGCGGTCTGACTTGGAGAAGCATTACATGGAATACAGTGATCAACCTGAGTCTGTGATTAAGCAGCATTTGAGATGTTCTAGTCCAGGGCGTTATTTTCAATGTGGTTTCTATACACGGTATTTTACAATGCTCAGCAGTTTGTAGAAAGTGTTCGTCCATTTGGAATAAGGGTAATTAAGAAAAGGTAAAAACTAAAAAAAAAGTTCTCCATGGTAAAATCTGTACAGTATTTACTAAAGAAGCACCACGCAGATTTGAACAAAGTTATTTTCTATATTTATAATTTAAGCTGGGTTGGGGATGGCTTCTGTCGAATACGTTGAATCTGAAAAACAAGAGGCGGGAAGTTGGAACAAAGGGCCCAGTGAGGCCAGGCGGGGCCTCTCCTTTTCGTCACACCAATAACTTGCTCATAGATAGACTCCCATCAGCTGGTTTCCCACGTCTGTGGGGAAGCCCTGCTTTGGGCAGTTCCGGGCCATTGTGCAGGGGCAGGAGCCTGAGCTGGCAGAGGGCGCCACCTGCTGGGCGGGGACAGGGCCCACCGAGCCCTAACTGGCTAATCCATCTCAATCCTTCAATTCTCTTTAGAGGGAAGAATTCCTTAATTAGGCTTAGATCTTTCCCTTGAGGACACGTTGATACGGCATGTTAGTTAACTGAAAATTAATTTTCTGTAGATACTTTACTTTGAAATTTGTTTTTAAATCCCTCCTGCTGACAGGAAGTTACACATTTGGACAAAATCCCCTTCACGGGCAAAATGGCTCCCTCTCCCGTCTCCCTCAGCAAGGGCAGGGCACAAAGCATGAATTGTCTCTCCAGGGCCATGGAAGAACTAGCAGTCCATTGCAAGGCACTGTCAAGGTTCTGGTCTGCTATAAAACACAATCTCATTCAAATCAAGCCACGCCCTTTCTGTCCGAAAGGGGGCAGGCAGGGGCGGTGCCTCCTTTGTGGGTGCTGCGGCCTGGGCGCCGAGCTGGCAGCTGTGCGTGTGCAGCGAGCGTGCGGGCGCTGGCCCCAGGGCTCCTCTCAGGCTGCTCGGCAGAGCTGGGTTGAGGAGACTGGGTTCCCCATCTTCAAATGTTTGCCCAACGACTGTTACTCTGATGGTTGATGTTCTCCTTTCTTACAGTGAGGAGAGGAGAGGAAAGTGCCAAGTTTAGGGACTTAAGTGTCCCTTAGCCACTTAAAGGAAGGAGGGTAAGCATGGCACCAGCCCGGAGGAAGAAGGATCAGCTGCCCTTGCTGGGGGAGCCTCCCACCCCCACGACCTGTGTTCCAGAACTCCTTCCTGCCCCCACAGTGCCTCTACAAATAATTCTGAAGTAGACACGGAAACAGCTTACCATAACTAGTGAATTCTTTGTTTTGAGGCCAAGTTTTCAATCACCTAGAATGCAAGCAAATGTTAAACAGTTTAATGGTCTCACAAATGTCTGGTGCCTGTACTGTGTGTGCGTTACACGATTACACTTAGAGTCAGTTCTTGGCAGTTGAATGTTTTGCCTGAAGTCAATCCTGCACAAGGCTGAGCAAGGTTATGCCGACAGGTAGCACTGTTCCGCGCGCGGTACTGGAAACGAGTCATGGAAGCAGCAGTGAAAGCCATGCCTCAATGGAGACGGTCCCGTCAGCCTGTCGAGCTGACCCACATTTTATCGTCAGGAGAGAACAGACCTCAGCCAGAGAAAGCGAGCATTTAATAGAGCCATAGAGCAGGAGTTTGAAAGACACGAAGGTGGTCGTGGCACCAGGACAGGGCGTGTGTCAAAGGGATCTGTCCTCAGCCACTTGACAGGGGCGCTGTCATGAAAGGCCAAGTGACTGGTGCTTCTTGGGAGAGACGAGATGGGACAGGTGCCCAGGCTCCTCAGTCTGCTCAGAGTGGAAGTGCTGGGTTGGGGACAAGACCACAGGGCCACCATGGGACACAAAGCCTTAAGGCAGGCCCTGGAGACAGAACAGAGCTACTAGTGAGGTTCACACTCAGCCTACTTTCCCTCCAGAGCTGTCTACAGGCAGGCTCCAACCACACGTGCCCATGACCTCTGCTGGGTCTTCACGAGAGGCCCGGGCCGGGCGGGGAGGACCCCGGCCACACTGCAGAATGCCCTGGGACCCGTGCACAACAGCCCCTCACTACTGCAGCCCAGCACTAGGCATAGGGGAGAAGGGACTCAATTTCACCAAGCCCCTTACCCAAATCGCTGACATATTCATGGGGAACCAATCTGAAATACACATTAATTTCGTAAAAACATAGCAAACGCTTTAGGTCTGCGTTGTTGCTCAGTGCCGTGCTTCACGCTCAAGCGCACGCGCCCTCCCAACGGACGCTCCCCGCGTCACAATGTCTGGCTCTCTCCCAGCCAACGCTGGGGCCCACGTGCCCCTCACTCAACAACCACAGACTGATCACCCCAGCATGACAGCTCAGATGAGGCCAGAACACAGCCAGAACCCAAAAGGCTGCTGGGCAACCAAGGTGACAATCACCCCAGCACACCTTGGGTATCTAGGGCAGAGGTCACAAACTTTTTCCACAAAAGGCCATAAAAGCTGGGCTGTGGCCGCTGCAACACTGGACACTGAAATTTTAATTTCATAGTTTTCATGGGACATGAAATCTTTGGGCTCTTCCAACCACTTGTAATGTTGAAAGCTTTCCTAACTGGCAGGCCATGCGAAGGCAGGCCCATGGCGGCCGACCCCTGCCCTGGCTGCCGCCCCTACCTCGCACCTCTCACAAGCTCAGTGCTGCTCTCCAGGGCTGAGGGCCCCGGAGCAGGTTAGACGGGGAAAGGGGCAGCTTTCAGTGCAGCTACAGAGTGGAAGGGACTACACAGTTCATTACAGGGGACAGAGTGTGAAGAGCGATCAAGAACCAGGAAACCCAGAGGGATTCGGCTCGTCGGAGGTCAGAGCCGCACCAGACGGACGCTTCGAGGCTGACAGCTGACATCCCTAACGACCCAAGTCATCAAACTGGGACTTGTAGGTTATACACAATGCTAGAGGCTTAAGGATTCAGGAGAGAAAGAATATCAAAAATGGTTTAAAAACAAAAGTTCTGGTCCTTCACAAGGCAAATACTCAAGACACCTGGAGCCCTAAATTCCAGAGGTGTGAGTCCAGATGTTCTGTTGTCCAGGTCCGTGTAACTCGGCTGTCCATCAGTGCTAAGGGTCAGTGCTAAGTAAGCGCACCGGCCACAGGGTATGCTCCCCGCGGGGAGCCGGGGTGGAGGGGGCGGGCGGAGTGGCCCCCACTGAGTCGCGCCCTCTCGGGCCACAGGCTTTCTTCCCATGTGTTAATCACCCTGGCCAAAAAAGACCAGTTTCTACATTTTAAATTCCAAGTATCTCCTCTTACCCTGGCCACACTCAGAGAGATGACACCTGTCATCCCTGATTTCCATCCTTAAATGTTTTGTTTTCTCACGGAAAGGTCCAGCACCTTCCAGAGGCAGGCCGCCGGCAGCTCTCCGGAAACGGTCAACAGTCTCGGAGCTGGCGGCCCTCGGAAAGTGCAGCTGTGAGTCTTTCCCAAAGTCCTCTGATTTTCTTGAGTGTCTCTTCTTTTTCTTCTTCTTCTTTTTGTGTCTGTGGAGGTCAGCATCTGAGTAGGCCACCGAGAGGTCTGAGTCTTGCTGATGCCTGCAGAAGAATAAGCCAGAACTGAAACCCCCGGGAAAACAGCTGCATCTCAGGGAGAGCTGGCCCTCGGGTTTTATGCCCACACTGGACACTCACACTGCAATCACAGGTAAAACTCTTGTCTAGTCTAAAACACACTGTAATACCTTTTTTTCAGTTCAAAGTCACAGGTTCATCCATTTCAACCCCACCCCACCACTGCCTTCAGCTTTGCTCGGGAGCTAAGGTGGTCAGCTAAAAACCACCAGGGCAGGGACTGGGCGACTTGTCCTGAAACCAGTGGCTGAGGGGAATGTGTTTTCAGGTGTCTCAGCCACGCGGGCAGGGGGACCACTGTGCCAGTGGTTTATGGGACCGCTGCTGAGGTTTCGAGCGTAGGAGATGTCAGATGGACACAGTGTTGGGCGAGGGCGCAGCTCTGTCTGTGCTCACCTGTCTCATCGCAGGTAAGTCATTTTCAAGGCAAATGCTGATCAATTTAGCTTTTTAAAAATACAAAGACGTATCTCCCAATTAGATTTCAAATTGAAAAATGGAGACAAAAATGTAGAGAAAGATGAAGGCCACAAATGATGTGTCTAGATCCCCGGTCAGGGCAGGCAGGCGTCAATGGGGTGGGGGCTGGCCTCCCGTTTTCTGCTCACCTGGCATCATCGAGTATGAAGAGAACACTAACAGCTACGACGACATAAGTACACAGGACCATTAATGAGCACCGACTGTAAAGTCAGACCCCGAGTTTTCAGGTGCAGAACACCTCATGTTTACTTACTGCTAGAGGTACAGAGCATTAATCAACATGGTAATATTTTGAAAAATGATATTTTTAGGCATTTTCTGATACTATGAAGTAAGATATAGCTTGAAAGCAGAGCTAAATTTTAGAAATCTAGAAAAACAATGGAGTCTCAACACCCACACAGAGCTGGGGAATACAGACCAAACCCATGAAGATCCCAGCACTCCACTCGTTACCAGGTGGGTCTGCGGGGAAGACGGAGCGATCGCCACAGGCCCCCACTGCGCACGCACGCAGGCCACGCCCTCACCTGGAGTCTCGCTCTCGGTGTTTGTCTTTGGATTTCTTTTTCTTCTTTGATTTTTTGTGCTTCTTCGCTTTAGGTTCTTCTAAAGGGTCCCTTTGTAAGCTTCTCCAGGCTTTCTTTTCTACATACGTGTCACTACGTTCTAGACTATCGTACCTCCGTTTTCGTGACTTGACGTTCTCGTGTTCATGAAACCGGTCAGTGAGGTGACAACCGCTGCCTTCCGGGACAAGTGCGACCTTCTCGTGCGGGAACTTCTCCGGGTGGGCTGGGCCGGCGCGGGGGCGGCTCACGTGGCGCCGCTCCCTCGCTGTGGCCGCCAGCTCGTAGCCCTTTCTGCTTCTGTAGTAGTCCCTGTACGGCCGGCCGCCGTGCGGGCCCGCTCGGTCGTAGTCTCGGTCGCCTTGCCAAGGCCTCCACTCCCACGCCTCCCGTGCCGTGTACGGGGCGTACCTGTCATGGTGATACCTGCATCTGTCCCACCGGGCTCTGTCTAGATAGTACTTCTCCCGGTCCCAGGAGTGCTCTCTCTCCAGGTGGTGGTACCTGCCCCAGTCCTGGCCAGCCCCGGCCCTGCTCCGGGAGTGGTGGCGGCGGTGCCTGGCCAGGTCCCGGTGGTGGCAGGGAGCGTGCGGGCCCCCGCTGCAGTGCGCTGGCCCGTGGCGGTCCTGCGGGGCCCGCTCTCGCGTGTAGGAGTGCCGCCTCCTGGGAGCGCGGTCCTCCGTCCTGCTCCCGCTGGAGGAGCGGTCCCTGCGGCTGCGGTAATGCCCTCGGTCCACCTTTCGGAGGCTGCTGATCTTCTCCATAGCGGGACACTGATCCTGGACGGCTGGCCCGGTCTTCTCCTCACATGGCTCCCCGGGACTCTGTTCGGGAAGCCCTGCCCCCTCTGAATGGTTCTCGGTAACCGTGTCCACCTGGGAGGGCAGCTCGTCTCTAGGCAGCCCCGGGCTTTTAGACTCCTCCTCCGCATCCGAGCCCTTATCTCGGCTGCTGTAAACTGAGGGTTCCTGCTCATTGTCACCCTCCGGGCGTGCCAAGGAGCTCGGGCTTAACCTCCCGGTGGCTTCCACTGCTGCTGAGTCCTGGGGACTCTCTGTTGGTGTCTCTGTCACATCCTGCGGTGCTTTGCTCTGATCACCTCTTAAATTCCCAGGGTCACACAATTTGGAAAGGTGATCGTCCCCAGTGGCATCCCTGTTGGTGTTACAAAGATGGCCACTACTGGGCGAAGACTCCTCAGGGTTTGCTGATGTGTTTTCAGAGACTTCTTCTTTGGTAGGTTTGACGCTGGGGTCCGCAGGCGGTAGAGCCTTCTGTAGTTTGCTGCCCGGGCTCGTGTCGGTCTCCAGCTTTTCCCAGGAGCCGGGAGAGGGGCTGTGGGGCCCCCGCGCTGGCTCGGGGCGCCCTGCCAGGCTTCCCTCCGCTCCGGTTGCACTGCAGCCCAAAGAAAACGGAGAAACAACTGCGTCATTCACCAGATTGCTTTCTCAAAGGGACAGTGAGTTCAAAACACCCATTTGCTAAGTATTTTATGCCTTTCACATAGCTGGTTCAAACCCACTATGAGTCCCTGATACATTCTGTTTTTACTTTTCTAAAAGGCAAATGAACAAATGCTATACAGCTCATCCCAGGGTTCAGAGGTTGATGCTGAGACTCAGGCAGAGTTAAGCGGTGTGATTCCCGTGAGTTCGGTTACCTTGTTTCACCTGTCCCGCCTGTCCCCTTGTTGCTGAGTTTGAAGGTTTCTAAGATTTTGTCTTCTGGGAGAGGTGGCAAAGGAGCAGGCATCAGCTATAATGAAAAACAAAGATGCTTCAACTCTAGCGGCCTGAGACCTAGCCATGTGACCCGCCCTGAACGAGTCTATGCACTCCCTGCCCCCCCCCCAACACCCCTCACCTTTCCAGGAAGACCATTCGCCTTGGGAAAGGGATTCTCTGAGTGTAGAGCAGGCTGGACTTGGCAACTGGCACCGTCAAATGACAGACCATTTTCTCTCGGGTCGCCGTCTGTACTCCTGTTAGCACCATTCAGAGTAACAGGCTCTCGAAGCTCGCGCTGAGAGGCCTGGTCATCCTCAGCATCCTGAGCAGAGGAATTCAAGCTCTCAGCTGTACCCAGACCATTTTCTCTGCCCAGACCCCTCGCCTCCTCGTCAGACTCTTCCGATGACTCGGCGCCGTAGGGGACCAGGACGCTTGAGTTCAGCTTGGACTTGCCGTTCATCACTGGTTTGGAGCAGGACTCGCTCGGGGCCATCTGCTTTGTGACCTTACTGGAAACTGACGTGGTAGGGGCACTCGAGGTAGACTGTATTGCAGAAGAATTGGTAATGGTAGAGGAGGGAACGGGCTTGATAGGGTTCTCCAAAGAATTGCTGTGAAGGTTAGGCTGAGACTGACCTTGGCGAACAGGTGACTTGTTGTGAATACTGATTGTGATTTTTTGTTTCTTGGGATGTTCCGGAATGACTGAGGACCTGTTAACTGACCAGTTCTGAACAGATGTCGAAGCATTAACAGGCCCCGCCCTGTTGACATTGGAATTTCCATTTGGACTTGACATGGAACTGCTCGGCGTCTCTTTCAGTGGTCCGGTCCCATTCAAGTGAGGCGGGTTCTGGAAGTAAGACCACACACAGCCCACTGGTGAGAGTTCCGGAAACAGTCACAGACACAGAATCCATGCTGGCTCCGGACCCCTCCTTTCCTTCTATCAATAACAAGTTTCACATACCTAGAGACACTGCCCCTCCTCATCCATACCTGCCTGCCATAAAGCTTTCACAGGTCACTTTCTGGTAATTAACCAACAAACACAACTATTTTTGCCGGAGAACAACATCCAGACCAAAGTCTTTCTGCTCCAATTGGACAGAAATGAACAGTCCCCTTTGGGTATGGAGTCACATATGTTCTCCTTGGTTGGGTTTCTTGGGAGCCAGTGCTGGACCGGCAGGAGGAAGTGCCAGCCGGGGGCAGCTAGGGGAAGGTCACGTGAGCATGCGCAGAAGAGCTGCTCAACGCACCACTCACGAGGCCGCCCCTCACCCACGACATCTCTGAATTACTCAGGCAGTGACCTGGCTCCAGGCTCTAGCTCCTGCCGCTGCCCGCTAGAGGCTACAAACTGGAGGTCAGGCATGAAGTCTGTCGCATAGATGAGTTCTGTTTGGCCTCTACAATGTTTTATTAAATATCTGAATTAGTGCTTATCTTAACATTGGGACGTTTGGCGGGGGGGTGGAGACCCTGGGGAAATCAACAGCAGTCACCCCTCAACAGAGAGGGGTGTGCTCTCCAGCTGGGCAATGTCCTGATATCACACTCTTCTGAAAAATCCAATTCAGGAGCCCACGGCTCCCAGAGGCCTTGGGTTTGTGACCCCTAAGGTGCCCCAAACACTGATGTCCTTAAGAAACAGCACACCACTGGGGAGTCTGCTAATTCACAACAAAACAAACCCGAACTGAAAGGCTAGTAAAGCACTACAGCACAGATGGCAGGGATTGTTCCTCCGTGTGGATGGGCTGTCCAGCAGCACACCTCGACGTCTGCCGGAAGCCAGGCCTCTGTTCTGCGGAGCCTGGCAGCACTGCGAGACCCGGGCATCTCGTCGGCTCTCTCCAAGAAGCCACCTGGAAGTGTGGTCAGACCCAGCGGGCAGCAGACGGAGAATGCCACACTCCCAAAAGGGCCAACCAGACATGATGGACATGTTCTGTCTGTACAGGGTCACCTTCCTGGGGCCCAGCGTTAATGAGGGACGCCAGGATATTTAATCTGTTAAGTGAGTGGAAGTCCAGGGTGGAAACTAAACTCTCCTGCATTCAAATACACTTACACCCAACCCTGGCCGATAGCTCGGTGGGTTAGAGCATCATCCTGATATGGAAAAGTTGAGGATTCAATCCCCAGTCAGGGCACATACAGGAAAAGATATGTTTTTGTCTCTCTAAAGTCAATAATTTTTTTTTTTTTTTTTAAATTACAGGGACAGAGAGAGAGTCAGAGAGAGGAATAGATAGGGACAGACAGACAGGAATGGAGAGAAAAGTAAATGAATATTTAAAAACTTATACCCAGACCTTCTTCTTGACCATTATATCCATACTCTGAGATGAGCTGTGCATTTGAGATATTTTATAATAAATGGATTGAATATACATTTTTTATAAGGAACTCATTTGTATATGAGGCCATGGCAACTACTGCAATGCTAGCCTGAGGAGCTGAATGACACATTTTTAGAAATAACATCAAGGTTACGTGCTACCTATGGAATGGTACCTTTATCACGTGAGAAGGAAGCTGTGGCCCGATAAACCCTGACGGCGCCTGTTTGCTGTTGACAACACGCTGACTGAGCACTGGTCGAGGGGAGGACTGGCCGGGGCTGAGAGTGGAATGAGGGAGTTCACCTCCATTTTTCACATCGTGGGACCTGGGGACAGAGTGATATTGTTTAGGGTTACACAGGACATCTCTGTAGAAGAGAGTCATTTATAGCCCCTCAGGTAACAACACCTGGTCTTCTGCAGTGACACATGGCTCTCCGTAAGGTCAAGATTAATGGCAGTCAGGTGCTCAGACTAAGAAACCACAAGGGTGATTGCACAAATGGTACTTTTAACCGCGCATTCTGAGGGTGCCACTATCTGAAAGCTACTTTGCTTTTCAGTTTAATTATGCTTTTCTAATTATAAATACATACACACCATTATAGAAAATCTGTGACATCCTAAAAAGTTAGAAACACAACCAGGGGCCTCACCTCACCCTGGAAAGGCACTTGCTGTTCAGACTGAGGGGTCTTCTCCACACTTTCTCCTACTCGGGTTTCTTCAATAACTGTGTGTAAAATTTTAAACTGCTTTTTCTCTATATATATTGAGTGCTTTCTCATGTCATTAAAAGAAAAAACTTTTTAGCTTGACTAGGCAGTGGTGCAGTGGATACAGTATCAGACTGGAATGCAGAGGACCCAGGTTCAAAACCCCAACGTTACCAGCTTGAGCACGGGGTCGCTGGCTTGAGCATGGGATCATAGACATGACCCCATGGTCAATGGCTTGAAGCCCAAAGGTAGCTGGCTTGAGCCCAAAGGTCACTGGCTTAAAGCCCAAGGTCACTGGCTTGAGCAAGGGGTCACTTGTTCTGCTGGAGACCCCTGGTCACGGCACACATGAGAAAGCCATCAATGAACAACTAAGAGCTGCAACAAAGAATTGATGCTTCTCTTCTCTCTCCCCTCCTGTCTGCCTGACCCTCAGTCTCACCATCTCTGTCACAAAAAAGTGAAAAAGAAAAAAAAGTTTTAAAAAACAATTTTAACAGTTGTCTAATATTTCAATATATGGCTATGCTACAATTTATATGATCATCTGTTACTGTTGGAAATTTTGGAACATTTATTTTCAGCCATTACAAATCAATACCTTGCAGCACACCTTGGCACTTTTCCAAGGACACACATTTCCAGAAACGGAATTAGGGAGTCGGAGTCTGCAGCAGCAACAGGAGAAAGACGGGGGCCAGTGCTGGCCCAGGCCTGAGCCCAGAACGCACTGGCTGCCTGTGTGCGGAGGCTGAGGGGGACCACCCCAGGCGCCTGGAGTCCCCTCCCGGCCCCCAGACCTTCAGGCCCACCCGGTCTGTGGCCAGCAGCAGAAGCCTGCCCCGTAAGCTCTAGGCTTTCCCGTCCTCTGACTGTGCTCATGGTTAACCTGCCAAAGAGCTAGAAGCCAAAGCAAACTCAGGACCACACTCAAAAGCGACATTCCGTCCTCTCCCCAGCCTCAGAGCCGTTTTCAAATACCCAGTACTAAAATTAAATGTGCTGATGAGACGCACAGAAATGACGTAATGGAACACTTGAAATCTGTTTTCCTGACAATACCTGATGTAAAAGAGAACATACGCTTGCTGACTGAGCACCGATCTGATATCACTGGTAGATACGACGGAGTCATTCATCTGATACCAGAAGCCATTGCTAGCCTGGCGAGAGAGCCAATGAAGAAGACAGTCAGTATGATTAGGGCGTTCAGGAACACCAACCTAGAGAAGTTTCATGGTGTAACACAGTGCCCACACGGCGTACCTTTATGTAGCAGAAGTAGTGGCCGGCGTGGCAGTTGAAGCCAGTGTGCACCAGCACTGCATACAAAACGTAAATAACCGGCTCTCCGTTTGGTTGAGACATGTACGGTCGGATGTCGAGATACTCAGGGTATTTCACATCCTACACAGACATGGGCAGAGGAGAGAGGCACATCATTTCTGAAGGCACAGATGGTTGGGCGTGTTTAGGTATGAGGTGCCTAGGGGGTCTGGGGGGCAGCACACCTGCAGAACACTAGACCCTATGATATTCTAGCACAAACCACATTTCAAAAGACATGATCAGCCTGACCAGGCGGTGGCACAGTGGATAGAGCGTCGGACTGGGATGCGGAGGACCCAGGTTCGAGACCCTGAGGTCGCCAGCTTGAGCATGGGCCCATCTGGCTTGAGCAAAAGCTCGCCAGCTTGGACCCAAGGTCGCTGGCTCCAGCAAGGGGTGGCTCGGTCTGCTGAAGGCCCGCGGTCAAGGCACGTGTGAGAAAGCAATCAATGAACAACTAAGGTGTCGCAACGGCAACGAGAAACTAATGATTGATGCTTCTCACCTCTCTCCGTTCCTGTCTGTCTGTCCCTATCTATCCCTCTCTCTGATTCTCTCTGTCCCTGTTAAAAAAAAAAAGACATGATCAACCTGGAACATATCTGAATCTAAGTATATTGAAGCAATTCCACCACTGTATTTTTTTTTCTTTGAAAAAATAAGGATCCACATCAACTGAATTCTTCAAATCCATCAAAGGCGACAGAAGCAGAATGACATCTCTGGGCTTCAGTCATCATAATTTTAATTTTTAATAATTCAGAAATGAATTATTTTTCTTCCATGTTACCTTTTGACTACTTTCAATCTTGAGAAAGTGGAAAGGAGATGGGGAAAATCAGTGCACTACCAATCAGAAAACAAACCACCAAGAAGACAAAGCTGGACGGAAGTGGCAAGATGCAGCGGGAGTTCTCCGTGGGTTTCAAACGATACAGTCTCTGCATCCGCTCATTACTGCCCTGACTGTGAGGTCCAAATTCGGGTTACAGTGACCAATTTTATTATTAGAAAACCTAACCAGGATATAGAAAAAACACCACACTCATACTACTAGCTCAATGTTTCAACGTTTTTGCCACTACTGAGTGCTGGAAAGACTTAGAAAATCAGGTACAAAACTATTCAATGAGATTGTTGATAGCCCTTAACAGTACTGACATTTAGCCTTGAAAGGCTCAACATAAAAGGTTTCTATTATCTGCATACCTTAGCAATTTTTCCACCAGTAAAATTTGCAAAGCGTTTCAGAGAAAGTGTAAGAACATTGGAGGATCTGTGTATGGTGAATCTCTTTGAAGCTGGGACCATCTTTTTACACCTTAAAATAAACAGAAACAAAGAATTAAAAAAATTAAGGTTTTTTTCCAGTATTTATTATTTCTCTGAAAACTTTTAAATTAAGTTTCCATAAGGGTACCAGAAAGAAACACAACCCATTTCAAACAATAGTGAAAATATCAAGTTATAACATACAGGAGCAGCTACTTAATGAGTGTGAAAGGGAAAGGCGGCTAGGATAATTGAGGTGCAGAGCCACACAGGCCACTGATACCGTTAAAGTAGATTCATACAAGTTTCTGCCGATTCAAAAAAACTGAAAAACAAGTCGGTTTTCAGGCTGGTATAATTCTGTGAAAGCAAAGTCCTATTTATTTATTTATTTATTTATTTTTATAGGGACAGAGAGAGAGTCAGAGAGAAGGACAGATAGGGACAGACAGAAAGGAACGGAGAGAGATGAGAAACATCAATTCTTCATTGCAGCACCTTAGTTGTTCATTGATTGCTTTCTCACATATGCCTTGACCACGGGCCTTCAGCAGACCGAGCCACCCCTTGCTGGAGCCAGCGACCTTGGGTCCAAGCTGGCGAGCTTTTGCTCAAGCCAGATGGGCCCGCGCTCAAGCTGGCAAGATCGGGGTCTCGAACCTGGGTCTTCGGCATCCCAGTCCGACACTCTATCCACTGCGCCACCGCCTGGTCAGGCACAAAGTCCTATTTAGATACAAAAGTTAGAAAAGTAATGGTCAGAATGTCCCTGGAGGTTAACACCAAGAGAAATCCCCATGGCTTGGATGGAAGGGAGCCTTTTTTCCACAAAGTGATTATTTGATAAGAACGACTGACTACCTGTATTACCCGACTCTAAAATAAAATTCTATGGCCTGACCAGGCGGTGGCACAGTGAATAGAGAGTTGGACTGGGATGTGGAGAACCCTGGTTCGAGACCCCGAGGTCACCAGCTTGAGCACGGGCCCATCTGGCTTGAGCAAAAGGCTCACCAGTTTGGACCCAAGGTTGCTGGCTCGAGCAAGGGGTCACTCGGTCTGCTGAAGGCCTGTGGTCAAGGCACATGTGAGAAAGCAATCAATGAACAACTAAGGTCACAACGAAAAACTGATGATTGATGCTTCTCATCTGTCTCCGTTCCTGTCTGTTTGTCCCTATCTGTCCTTCTCTCTGACTCTCTCTCTCTGACCCTATAAAAAATTTTAAATTAAAAAATAAAATAAAATAAAATTCTATGTAAACTATACACAACAGGACATTATGAAGACAGGCTTCCTGACTTCATGGGAAAACATATGAAGGAATGATAAAAATGAGAGGTCTCTAGCAGACACCACCACCAAGCCAGGGTAGAAACCAGAGAGGATGTCCCCAAACTGCTTTGGGGACAAGTGGCACACTCCAGCGCCCTACAGTACTGCGGGGATGGACACGCTGCTGTGGGCACAGACATGCCACTCAGGCGGCCCTGCCCTGGGCAGCGGAGGGCCTACCCTGCCCACCCTGAAGCCCTCTCAGCGGGGCAGCCTGCGTCTCCCATCTCTGCAGAGGGAACGTGCAGCTGCTGTGCGCCCCGGCCCAGAGGACAGATGCGCAGGGTCTCCTGGGGGCACCGGCAGCTAAGGGACCTTCCGGGCCCGGGCAGCACCCGTCATACTTGCTGCACTTGTAGGAGTTTTCTCCGTCCAGCTGCTCGGGCTTCACAAACTGCTCCAGCGCCTTGTTCACACTCTGAGCGGCCTGGGAAGAGAAGGGACCACAGGTGACCTCTCACTGCTGCGTGTCAAAGGACTCAATGAAGAATTTTATGTGAAAAGAAAATTTTCTCTTACTATGATGTTCATTTTTATACATGGACACAAGTTATTTCCTTTCCCATTAAAAATGAGCAGATTAAAGTGAACAAAAATCTGTAAGGAGGTTGTTCGCTGAAACATTATATAAAATAGTATAAAAATGAAGCCCTGGCCAGACAGCTCGTTGGACAGGGTGTCGTCCAGCAGTGCAGACGTTACTAGTTCCATCCCTGGTCAGGGCACCTACAGGAACAGATGACGTTCCTGTCTCTATTTCTCTCACTTCCCCTCCCTCTCTCAGTAAAATCAATAAATAAAAATAAAATAAAATAACTTTAAAATGGAAACAAGCCAGATATCTACTAGCAAGGAGTCAGGCACGTAAACTGTGGCCCATCCACTTACTGGACCACCGCACAAATGACAAAACACACACGGAGGTCCCTAAGCAGGACGAAATGAAAACAGCAAGTGCCCCCACAAACTTCATGTGTAGTCCCATCTTTACCAACAGTAACTACCATACTCTGGAACAGTTTATATCAAGGTGATGGGAAGAGTTCATTCTGTGGGGTCATATATAGATAAATGCACACACACATACACATATTCACAGTGTTTTTCAGTTTTATCATAAGCACTTATTAGATTCGAAATTGGAAAAACAAAAAAGAGTTTAGAACATGTAGGAAGCAAAACAATTCCTAAATAATAACCACCATCTATTGTGGCTAACAGAGACATCAGAACCTGGTGTAACTAAGTGAATGAGAAGTAATCAATGAAAAACTGAAGTGACGCAACCAGGAATTGGTGCTTCTCATCTCTGCCTCTTCTCTCTCAAAAAGAAAAGTTTACTAAGTGAAACATCAAATGGTAATAAAAAGATTAAGTGTTACAAATTTTTATGATGACTACCACAAAAGCTTAATCACTTAAATAATCACTTAGCATATTAAATTTTAAAATATTCTCCAACAAATTTGTCTTAATTATAAAGGAACTACAAATACATAGTTATGTAAAGTATAACTGATTTTTAAAATTTAATTGTTAAAATAATGATCAACATACCTTTATCTCCAAGGTTATATCCAGATATGGATCAAAAGTGTCTGAAACGCCTTTGCAATTTAAACATTTGACTGAAATAAAAACAAAATACAAGGATAAGTAAAGTGCATAGAGATCATTATGGCAATCCTAACTATTAAAATACTATTTCAAAATAGAAAATTAAGATAAAAGACAATTTTCTCAAATTGGGCAAAAAACTTGAACACTGCACAGTATAAATTCAAGTGTCACGAGTCTGCTGCTGGAATGTGAACTGGTGCGGCCTCTTGGGAGAACAGCACGGCCGTGTGATACGCTATGCACTCACTTTCTGAGGCAGAAACCCCGCTGCTAAGAGCTTACCCTACATACACACTTCCCAATGGAAATAAAGGCATGTGCGCAACGATGCTCAATGAAGCACTGATAATGAAAAATTAGAAATGACCTGAGTATCATTTAGTATCCCTTGGCAGGAGACTAAACTAAACAGAGTAGCACAGAGCTGTGGAAGGCTGTATAGACCTATGTGTGCTTTGTAGCGGCTTCTGACGTCAGGAGGAAAATAAAAGGACACACCCGCTAGGCCCCCAGTCCGCTCCCGCACAGGAAGCCCCTGGACGGGGGCTAGAAACTGGGGTAGAGGTCCTCTTTGAGAAGGGGACGAGGTCTGGGCAGGATGGAGGACATCCTTTCCATTCCTAACCTTTTCTCCTTTGCGCTTTTTAACCACATGCATGTATCACTTTAACTTGTAAATAAAAGTTTACCTACCTCTAGATCTTAGGTATCCTCCAAATATCTGACAAACGAGCGTGGTAGCCTGTGTGTGTCTGTCTAATCTGAAAAACAGTCAAGCGGAGATTTGAGAGAGGAGTTCTACAGAAATTACAGATGCTCTGGCCAGATCACAGAAGCGTGTGCATCTATAAAAGGACAAGCACTCTGGCAGGAGAGCCATAAAGGACACGTCCGTAAGTGTAGCAGACAGAGGACAGTCTTGTCTGATCCAGGCACAGGGAGGAGGGGAGGGCAGGACAAGAAGCAGGACTGGATGGAGGGGCTGTGCATCGTGGCAGCACTGTGGCCCTGGGGCAAGGGGAGGGACACAGCCTCAGCAGAACTGTGCCACTAGGTGCGAGGCCTGGTGGGTGAGGGCAGGGGACTTGGGCATCTTCCTGTTCCATCCCCACCCCCATCCCCACCGCGAGGCTGGGAGCCGGGCCGAGGCGGCATGGGAGGCAGTGGGAATGGCATGGAGGTTTACCAGGTGTGTTTGGCAATAGCAGGTGGGTTAGGACTTGTCTAATTCAGCGTTTTTCATCCATGGGTCCATGGACTGGCTTTTTCATTTCATGCCATCCATGAAAGAGCTAAGCATCCTGATGTATGAAGATCACAGACCCAATGATCTTAGTAGAATCTGCTTATGCTCACGGTAATTTCTGCCTTAGCAGACCCTGAAATAATTCTATTTTCACTGGTCCCCAAGTGTACAAAGCTTGAAAAACCACTAGTCTAATTGCTTCTGCAAGCTCCGCTGAGTCTGCATTCAGACTTTAAGGAAGAAGCTGCAGGAACTGGGAACAGGAGGGAAAGGAACAGAGAACAAGTATAGGTTCCAAAGGCTGGAGGCCAGCAGAGAGAAAGTGGGGCGCCGGGAGACACGAGGAAGGGTTAGCGGGGATCTGCGGGGGGGTGCTGATGCTCCGAGATCAAACATCTATAATAAACACACCCTAATTGTTTTAGGAAGCACACCTTTTCACATTATCACCATTTTAAGACAATGCACAGTACTTGCAGAAAAAGCAGTGCAGAGTCAGGAGAAGCAAACACAGCCCTGCACCTTCATCATAAAAGGCAAAAGGAGCTGGAGCACGTGACGCACGGGGAGCACCAGGGCGGGGTACTTACTTATTGCTGCCGTTCAAGCACGCTTTCTGCATAGCATCAACAGTGTATTGAAGGAATTCGTGGGCATCTTCTTGGTTTCCGAAACGAAAGTGCCGAGCTATCCCTATAAAGTTTAAGACAAGCTTTACCATCACAGGACAGGGCCAGGCCGTAACCCCCCAAAGCCGTACCTTACAGGATGTTAGAAAATGCTTGTTAGTTTCACCAGGGAACAGGACTACGTAAGCTGCCCTGAGAGATTAGACCTTGCCCGTCTGACCATTAAAAGCCCACATGGGCCAGAGTTTCTGAGAGCCCAGAGAGTTGTAGAGATGATATCTACGGCTTCAGCAAGTGAGTAACACTATACTGAAATAAATTCAACTTTGGTTGTATTATCTCCACAATTTGTCCACAATGTTATATTAGTTCACACTTTTTTTTTTTTTTACAAAGTCAGAGAGAGAGTCAGAGAGAGGGATAGATAGGGACAGACAGACAGGAACGGAAAGAGATGAGAAGCATCAATCATTAGTTTTTCGTTGCCGTTGCGACACCATAGTTGTTCATTGATTGCTTTCTCACATGTGCCTTGACCGCGGGCCTTCAGCAGGCCGAGCAACCCCTTGCTGGAGCCAGCGACCTTGGGTCCAAGCTGACGAGCTTTTTGCTCAAGCCAGATGGACCCCGTGCTCAAGCTGGCAACCTTGGGGTCTCGAACCTGGGTCTTCCTCATCCCAGTCTGACAATCTATCCACTGCGCCACCGCCTGGTCAGGCTAGTTCACACTTTTAAAATTTTTTATTATTATTGATTTTAGAGAAGAAGGGGGAAAGAGGGTGAGACAGGAACATCCATCATTTCCAGTATATGCCCCAAGCAGGGATTGAACCAGCAACCTCTGTGCTTTGGGATGAAGCTCTAACCAACTAAGCCATCTGGCCAGAGCTAGTGAACACATTTTAAATTTGGTGCTAATCTCCCTAAGAAAATCCATGCAGAACATCAATGTCCAAACCTATCTACATTCTATCCTGATTACCTAGATGTTATATAGTCAGTAACATTTCAGTCCTATTTCTAATAGAACAGTTACAAGACAAAATTAAATAAAAAACATCTAACATATAAATAGAAAAACATCATATATAGAATTTTATGTGTATGAATATAAACATATTAGCTTACGTCATGAATTACTGATATTCTAGCAGCTCTGACCTACAAAAATGGCAATTTCAGAATTCATATGTCATCTAGACATATGTCTGTATGGGGGCATGTGTGTGTGTGTGTGTGTGTGTGTGTATGTTCAGGGATGAATGTACATTCAAACACACAACAATGACATTTTCTTCAAGAGTAGGTTTAAAAATATTAATCATGCCTCTGTGTGTGTGTGTGTGTGTGTGTGTGTGTGTGTGTAATTAAACAAACAAACAAAAATCATCCTTGGCTAAATTTCTGCCAGGATCCAATGATTTTTTAAAAAATGTTTGTATTGTCTGCTCTGGCCTACTAATAATACCAAGGGACAATACCTCTTAATTCTTCAGCAGCTTTATAAGCAAAAGGATTATAGTTTGTAAATGTACAATTATCCACCCCTGTAATTACCTAGCTAGATATCAAATTAAGAATTTGGTTTTTAAAAATATTTACATACATATTTTTGTTCCAACTCAGTTAATTAAGATGATGTAAAATTTTATTGCACCTGACCAGTAGGTGGCACAGTGGATACAGCGTCGGCCTGGGACACTGAGGACCCAGGTTTGAAACCCCACAGTTACCAGCTAGAGTGCAGGCTCATCTGGCTTGAGCTCCAGCTCACCAGTTTGAGTGTGCGGTTGCTGGCTTAAGTGTGCAATCATAGACATGACCTATGGTCACTGGCTTGAGCTCAAGGTCGCTGGCTTTAGCACGGGGTCACTGGCTCTGCTATAGCCCCCTGGTCAAGGCACATATGAGAAAGCAATCAATGAACAACTAAGGTGCCACAACAAAGAATCGATGCTTCTCATTCATCTCTCTCCCTTCCTATCTGTCTGTCCCCATGTCCCTCACTTAAAAAAAAAACTTTATTGCAAACATACACATACAAAGTGCTTAAGAAAATTTCATGCAAGCTGCATCATTGCAAGAAAAAAATTTTAAAGTCACTTAAAAATTAAACAGAATAAAAGTAAAATTTATCCACACATTTGCTAAACTATGAGTACAAATTTTTCTTTAAAAGTATAGTTAACTTTATTTTGGCAATTACTGTCACTGTGTATAGTGTAACATTTATTAACTGAATTAAAACTAATTTAAAACAGTGACGGCCCATCGTGTAGAAGTCCCGGGTTCGAATCCTGGCCAGGGCACATAGGAGGGAGCCCATCTGCTTCTCCATCCTTCCCCCTCTCCTTTCTTTCTGTCTCTCTGTTCCCCTCCTGCAGCCAAGGCTCCACTGGAGCAAAGTTGTCCCGGGCACTGAGGATGGCTCCATGGCCTCCGCCTCAGGTGCTAGAGTGGCTCCAGTTGCAGCAGAGCAACGGCCCAGATGGTAGAGCATCGCCCCCTGGTGGGCATGCCGGGTGGATCCCAGTCAGGTGCATGTGGGAGTCTGTCTGCCTCCCTGCTTCTCACTTCAGAAAAATACAATAAATAGCCCCAAAACGAATTCAAAACAATTAAAGGAAACTTAAGGGACAATATTAGAGTATTAGTATACAAATCCAAATATGGGGGGGAAGGTGGGAGTTAAAAATTTTTTAATTTGCTTTTATTAAACACTTTATTTTATAAACATATATATATATATATATATTTTTTTATCACTTTTTAAATTCAGTTTAGTGAGGGGAGAGAGAGAGAGAGAGAGAAAGAGAGAGAGAAAGGGGGAGGAGCAGGAAGCAACAACTCCCATATGTGCCTTGACTGGGCAAGTCCGGGGTTTTGAACTGGCGACCTCAGCATTCCAGGTTGATGCTTTATCCCCTGCGCCACCACAGACCAGGCTTGAACATTGTCTTTTTATATTGTCACCTTTTGCTTTAAAGTTTCAAAATGTGTTTAAGTAGTAAATGCTTTATGAAAAATTTATTAATTAAAGGCATCTTTATGTATGATAAAATGTTTTTGTAATACACAAGGGCTCATCTTTTTGCAGTTAGGCTATTGAGATCAGTTAGTTCATAAATAATAATATAAACAACTATAAATGATACTTACGCCGCATCTCATTAATGACAAACATCGGTTTAATAACATCCCCAGGATTACTGAGTGCCTGGGTAATGTGTGCCTGCATTGTACACATCATACAAAATCCTTCTGCATGACCTGAAAGATAAGATAATAATCCTCCAAATCAGTAAAACATGACTCTATACACATCAAGAGATATTATACCTAAGGGGCACACTCATAATGAAATAACAGGTACAGCTACCACATATAATACATTAAACCATATACTTTAGTTCATTTTCCTTTAATTCTCCCCAAACCTAAGTGATAAATATATACTGGCTCCACTTTACAAAAGGGGAAACTGAAGTTCTGAGTTAAAACTCTGCCCCATGTCAGTTAATAACTTACGGACAAATAATAATCAAATCATACTCTAATTTCAAAGCCTGTGTTCTTAACTACTCAGTATACTGGAAAAATATTGTTTTCTCTCGCTACTGCTTGTCTCAGACAGTACAAGAATGTCCCCCATACTGGGGGTGGGGAATCTCTCTGCAAAGAGTTGGCTTTGTTGGCCACATATGGTGGTCTCTGTTGCTGCTGCTTCTGCTTTTTTGTTTTTACAACTTTCTTAAGCTTGAAAACTATTCCTGACTCAGGACTGTGTGGTGCTACTTTGCATCTAGTGGGTAGAGGCCTCATGCTGCTATACATCCAAGAAGCACAGGGCAGCAGAGAACTGCCTGCTCCTAAACATCAATAGCACTGAGGTTGAGAAACACTTTCTTACACTAAAGGCTGCTCAGAACCTGCAGAGCAAGCCATGGCTCAACCAGACTGAGTTGGCCCCGGGCACTGAGGAGGGCTCCATGGCCTCACCTTAGGCACTAAGAAGAGCTTAGTTGCCAAGCAGTGGAGCAATGGCCCTAGGTGGGCAGAGCATTGCCCCCTAGGAGGCTTGCCAGATGGATTCTGGTCGGGGTGCATGCAGACGTCTGTCTCTCTGCTTCACCTCCTCTCACTTAATAAAAATTTAAAAAGTAAATTTCCCAAATTCAGCAAAAGATATACTTCTCTAGATTCAAGAAGCTGAGCAATCCCCAAACAGAATAAATAAATAAATAAATAAATCTATGCCAAGACACATCACAATTAAACTTCTGAAAACTAAAGACAAAAATCACCATCTTACCTATAGAAGATAAATCATTTGTGGCTTACACATCAAAGACCATGGAAGCCAGAGGAAGTGGTACAATAACTTCCAAGTGTTGAAAGAAAAGGACTGTTAACCCAGAATTCTATACCCAGTGAAAATGTTCTTTAGGAATGAAGGTAAAATCAACATTCTCAAATGAAGCAAAGCTAAGAGAATTTGTCACCAGCAGACTTACCATAAAAGAAGGACTAAAGTTAAATTCTGTATACAAAAAAATCCAATAATCTTTAAAAAAGAAATGAAACATGAAGAAGGAAGAAAAATCATGGTTATCAAAAATAATTTGCTCACAAGCTGTAAGTTTTTGTTTCTTCTGGGATCTTTTTCTTCTGTGAAAGTTCCTCTTCTAGTTTAGAGACAATCGGCTCTTTTTTTTTTTTTGGTAAAAATGACCTCATGTGGCAGGGAGAGCTGATGAATGAGTTAGTCCGCCCATGAGCTCCAGTTCTGCTCCCTGCTGGGAGTCCTGTGCACCTGGATGTGCCAGTGACCAGAGAAGCTATATCTAACCCAAGTTCAGCATTACTCTTTACATTTTTAAGCAAATGCAGCAAAAATTCAGTACTTTCCGGGGGGCCAGAAACCCAGCTTCCAGCCTACTGCTTGGTCCAGGTGCACCTACCATCTACACCACTGTGATGATGAAATGGCACACACTGCTTCCGTCAAGTGACATCTTTCAGATACTTGGTAGTTTTTCAGATATGCATACCCTTCCTGATCTGGGCAGTTTCACACGTGCTCTTAAAATGAACACAGAGATTGGAACCTCTTGATTTGCATGGTTTTGTGGGGTTTCCTGGGTCAAGTGAATAGTGAACCCTTTTCAGAGGTCATCTCAGACCACTTACAGGAAGAAGAAACAGGCTTCTTTTCCCTGGAGCTTTCTAAATTATGTGACAGTTGAAACAGAAACTACAACACTGTTTGATATGGTTCTAAGTGTATGTAGGAAAAACATTTAATCACACAATAACTAGGGAAGAGTAAAGGGAGGTGGAAGGTAAGGTTGCTACACTTCCCTTGAGTTAGTAAAGTAGCAACACCAGTAGACTGCAATACTGTATAGATATTGCAGACCTACGGCAACCACAAAAAAATTAAAGAGATATACTCAAAAACATTACAAATAAATCAAATGGGAATATATATATTTTTTGACAGAGACAGAGAATCAGAGAGAGAGACAGACAGACAGACAGACAGACAGGAAGGGAGAGAGATGAGAATCATCAATTCTTTGTTGTGGCACCTTTGTTGTTCATTGATTGCTTTCTCATATGTGCCTTGACTGGGGGGGCTATAGCAGAGTGAGTGACCCCTTGCTCAAGCCAGCAACCTTGGGCTCAAGCCAGCGATCCCGTGCTTGAGGCAGATGAGCCCACACTCAAGCTGGTGATTCAGGGTTTTGAGCCTGGGTCCTTGGCGTCCCAGTCCAGTGCTCTATCCACTGCACCACCACCTACCTGGTCAGGCCAAATGGGAATTCTTAAAAACATTCAAGTAACCCACAGGAACTAAGGGATAAGGAAACAACCAAAAAACAAAGAACACAAAGCAAAATATCAAGTGGCAGAATTAGGTCCTAATAAATCAGTAATCATTTTAAGTGTAATGTTCTAAGTATGCCCAAAAGACCCAGATCAAGAAAACCGATATAGGACCTGGCCAGGTTGCTCAGTGGATAGAGCATCATGTGGCGCTTGGAGAACGTGGGTTCAATCCGCAGTCAGGGCACACATAAGAAGCAGCCGATGGCCTGACCTGTGGTGGCGCAGTGGATAAAGTGTCGACCTGGAAACACTGAGGTCGCCAGTTCAAAACCCTGCACTGGTCTGGTCAAGGCACATAGGGGAGTTGATGCTTCTAGCTCCTCCCCCCTTTCTCTCTCTCTCTCTCTCTGTCTCTCTGTCTCCTCTCTAAAAATAAATAAATAAAAAGATTAAAAAAAAAAAAAAAAAAAAAGAAGCAGCCGATGAGTGCATAACTAAATGGGACAACCAAGTGGAGTGAGTTGACGGTTCTTTCTCCCTTCCCTTTTTCTCTCTCAAATCAGTGGAAAAAAAATTTTTTTTAATGTAGATTTAAAAACATGACTCAGGCCCTGGCTGGTTAACTTAGTCATTTAAGAACATCATCCTGAAACAAAAAGGTTGCAGGTTCGATCCCTGGTCAAGGCACACAGGGAAGCAACCAAAAAATGTATGACTGAGTAGAAAAAAAATGCTTCCCTTTACCCTCTCTCTCTCTCTTCCTGAAGCAAAACAGAACAGAAAGGAGAAACAGATGTACAAATATATTTTATTTCAACATCCCTCTCTCAAAACTTCATAGAACAAGTAGACAGAAAAGCACTAAGGACATAGAAGATCACATCAACCACATTACCAACTATCTAAACAGAATTGGCATTTACAGAAACACCAACATACTTAAAAGAATACACATCTTTATTAAGTACACATGGAACATTTAGCAAGCTAGACTGTGTTCTGGTACATAAAACAAACCTCAAGATTAAAAGGAAAACAAACCTCAAGATTAAAAGGATTCAAACAATAAAAAATAGCCTGACCAGGCGGTGGCGCAGTGGATAAAGCGTCGGACTGGGATGTGGAAGACCCATGTTCGAGACCCCAAGCTCGCCAGCTTGAGCATGGGCCCATCTGGCTTGAGCAAAAAGCTCGCCAGCTTGGACCCAAGGTCGCTGGCTCCAGCAAGGGGTGGCTCGGTCTGCTGAAGGCCCGCGGTCAAGGCATGTGTGAGAAAGCAATCAATGAACAACTAGGGTGTTGCAACGGCAACGAAAAGCTGATGATTGATGCTTCTCATCTCTCTCCATTCCTTTCTGTCTGTCCCTATCTATCCCTCTCTCTGTCCCTGTAAAAAATTAAAAAATAAAAAAAACAATAAAAAATATACAGTGGTACCTTGAGATACAAGCAGAATTTTTTAAGATATGAGCTGCGACTTGGTCTGTATTTTTGTTTGAGACCCAAGTGAAATTCCAAGATATGAGCCGTGATTCGGGAAGCTGCCGCTAGGTGGCGCGCTGGCGCACGGGTCCAGTATCAGCAGTGTGATACACGAGTCGACTGACTTACGAGCTCGGTTACAGAACGAATTAAATTCATATCTCAAGGTACCACTGTAGTCTCTGACCACAATGGAATTAAACTCAAAATCAATAACAGGGTAATTTCTGGAAAATCTCCAAACATTTGGCAACTAAATATGCCTCTAAATAATCCCAAGGGCAATGAGAAAGTATTCTGAACTGACTGAAAATCAATGTACAACATGTCAAAATGTTTGGAATGCAACTAAAGCAGTATTTAAAGGAAAATTTATAGCGTTAAATACTTATATTGGAAAGATGAAAAAAATCTCAAGTCAAATGACCTAGCAGCCATGCCTATGGTAGCGCGGTGAATGGAGTGCTGACCTGAAATGCTGAGGTCGCTGGTGTGAAGCCCTGAGCTTGCCCAGTCAAGGCACCTATGGCAAGCAATCAATGAACAACTAAAGTGAAGCAGCTATTAGCTGATACTTCTTGCTCCCCTGTTCCAGCCCCTCTCTAAAATCAATACCTGAAATCTTAAAAAAAAAGAAAAAAAAAACTAGAACAGAACACATTAAATCCAAAGCAAGCAGGAGAAAGTGAATAATAAAAATAGTAACAGCCTGACCTGTGGTGGTGCAGTGGATAGTGCTGACCTGGAACGCTGAGGTCGCCGGTTTGAAACCCTGGGTTTGCCTGGTCGAGGCACATATGACAAGTAACCAGTGAACAACTAAAGTGAAGCAACTATGAGTTGATACTTCTCATTCCCCACCCTTCCCCATAAAATCAATAAATAAAATACTTAAAAATACTAAAAAACGTCAATGAAACAGAAAACAAAACAGTGAAACCAAGAACTAGTTCTTTGGGAAGATCAGTTAAAATGAATAGAGCCCTAGTCAGACCAGGAAGAAAAAAGAGAAGGCACAAATTACCAGGAGAGAAAATCACTACAGAGCCTAACAACATCAGGAGGATAGTAAGAAACATGAACAATTTTATGCCAATACAGCCAGCAACTAAGACAAGTCACTCTAAAGACACAGACTACCAAAGTCCCTGATGAAAAAACGGACTTGAAAATGCCTATATCTAGTTAGAAACCTACCCAGGAGAAAACTCCCAGGTCCAGATTACTTCATTGATGAAAACATTTGGGGAAGAAATAGTACCAATTCTATAGGAAACGGAAGAGAATAAAACCCATCCATGATGCCAAAACCAGACAAAGGCACCATAGTAAAGAAACTATAAAATTGTAGCAACTCCAATGACACGTGGATAATGTATCATGACCAAGTGGGCTCATCTCAGGAATACAAGTTTGGCTTGACAATCAAACAGACTCTGAACGTGGTAAAGGCATCTACAAAATAACAATTGCTGACATCATACTTAAAGGTGAAAGACTAGCTGCTGGTCTCTGAAGCTCAGGAAGAGGCGCAGATGTTTAACCCTTACCACACCCACTTAACCCTGAAATGGAGGTCCTGGCCAGTGCACTACAGCAAGAAAAAATAAATAGCACACAGGCTAGAAATTAAAGAACTACAATTTTCCTTATTCACAGAACAAATGACTGTCTCTATATAAAATCTTAAGGACTCCTTTTTAAATAACACTACTGGAAGTAATAGGTGAGTTTAACAAGGCCACAGGATATAAGATTATCCTGCAAAAATCAATTTTTCTATATTTTAGCAATAAACAATCAGAAATTGAAATTCAAAAATATTACCATTTATAGTAGCTTTTCAAAAACAAAAATAAACACCTTAAGGAGAAATCTGATTTAAAATGTGTACATTATGCCTGACCTGTGGTGGCGCAGTGGATAAAGCATTGACCTGGAATGCAGAGGTCGCCGGTTCAAAACCCTGGGCTTGCCTTGTCAAGGCACATATGGGAGTTGATGCATCCTGCTCCTACCCCCACCTCTTTCTTTCTCTCTCTCCCCTCTCTAAAATGAATAAATAAAATATTTTTTAAAGTATTTTAAAAATGCACATTATATCTGTATACTGAAAACTACACAACATTGCTAAGAAAATAAAAGATCACCTAAATAAATGGAGAGGTATACCTTACTTGTGGGTAAGCATATTCTTTAGATATCAATTTATCCCAAGTTGATTTACAGATTCAACACAACCCCAATCAAAACTCCACATAGAAACTGACAAATTGGTTCCAAGATTCATTAGAAATGCAAAGGACCAAGAACGGCCAAAACAACTTTGAAAAAGAACAAAGTTGAAGAACTTAACTGATTTCAAAACCTAAATATATAGTAATCAAGACACTGTTAAGGTGTCAAAATAAACAATGGATCACTGTACCAATAGAGTCCAGAAATAGAGCCATATGTATATGGCCAAGTGATTTTTGACAAAAAGGAAAAGGCAATAAAGTAGAGAAAGGACTATCTTTTGAATAAATAGTGCTGGAAAAACTGGACATCCATATTGAGAACTATGAACTTCGATCCATTCATTCTTCACACCATAAACAAAAATTAACTCAAAATGGGTAATACTTAAATATAAAAGGTAAACTATAAAACTTCTAGAAGAAAATTAAGAGAAAATCTTTGTGACCTCTGGTTAGGCAGATTTCTTAATACAACACCTATAGCACAACTGATACAGAGAAAAAAAAATAAAGTGGAATTCTTCAAAACTAAAAATGTGATTTTCAAAAGGCAGTGTGAAAAGAATATTTCCTCCAGACTGGGAGATAATAGTGTATTTTGGCAACTTACGTGTCTAATAAAGGACTTCTCTCCAGATAATATAAAGAACTCTCAAAACTGAACAATTAGAAAATGAACCAATTTTTGCCTGACTGGTGGTGGCACAGTGGATAGAGCGATGAGCTGGGATGCAGAGGACCCAGGTTCGAAACCCCATGGTTACAGGATTGAGCTCAGGCTCATCTGGCTTGAGTGCAGGTGCACCAGCTTGAGAGTGGATCACTGACGTGATCCCATAGTCTCTGGCTTGAGTCCAAAGATCATCAGCTCAAGCAAGGGGGGCACTGGCTCTGCTTGAGCTCCCCTCCCCCAGTCAAGGCACATATAAGAAGCAATCAATAAACAACTAAAGTGATGCAGCTATGGCCTGACCTGTGGTGGCGCAGTGGGTAAAGTGTCGACCTGGAATGCTGAGGTTGCCGGTTCAAAACCCTGGGCTTGCCTGGTCAAGGCACATATGGGAGTTGATGCTTCCTGCTCCTTTCCCCTTCTCTCTCTGCCTCTCTCTCTCTCTCTCTCTAAAACTGAATCAATAAATAAAAAAATTTATAAAAATAAAAAGATTAAAAAAAATAAAGTGATGCAGCTATGAGTCGATGCTTCTTGACATCTCTCTCCCAGTCTGTGTCTCTCTCTTTCTCTCAATCTGTCTTTCTCTTTCTAAAAAAAAGGAAAGAAAATGAACCAATTTAAATCAGGCAAAAGACATAAATAGGTGCTTCTGCAAAGCAAATCTATGGATGGCAAATAACCATATAGAAAGAGGTTCAACATTATTCATTCAAGAAGTACAAATTAAAGCTACAGTAAGGTATCACAACATAACTACTGTACTAAAATGGCAAAAACTGGGAAGACTGACCACACCAAGTATTAGGTGAGATACAGAGCAAATGAAATTTTCATTCACTGCTGGTGGGAATGTCAAATACCACAATCCCTTTGGGAAACAGTTTGAAAGTATCTTAAAGTTAAGCACACACATACCATACGGCCAAGCCATTCCATTCCTAGATATTTACCCAAGAGAAATGAAAACATGTCCTTGCTAAGACTTGTTTACAGATGTTCACAGCAGCTTAATTTGTAACAGCCCCAAATGGGAAACGACACAAATGTCCATCAAGAGGGGAACGGAGAAGCAAACTAGTACATCCACACAATGTATTACTGCTCAGCAATAACAACTAACTATTGATCCATGCAACAACATGGAGTAATGTTGAAATAACTGTGCTGAGTCAAAAAAGTCAGGCATATAAGAATATATACTGTAGGTAATTCCACTTATATGGCATTCTAGAAAATACAACCTAAATCTCCTGTAGACAGAAGGCTTATCAGTGGTTGCCTGGGGTGGGGGGTTAGGGGGAGGACAGAGTAGACAGGAGTGAGTCACAGAACTGGGAAACTTTAGGGGGTGATGAACAGATTAATCATCTTAATTGTGGTGATAGTTTCCTGGGAGTACACAAATGTCAAAATGCAACAAACTGTGTATTTTAAATATGTGTACTTTACTGTATAACAATTACACAATAAAGCTGGGAAAACAGAGAGGCAAGAGAGAACTATCAATAGCATAAAAAGACAGGCACCTAATTCTGAACACCGGATCTTCCTCTCTCTTGCTGTCCAGGTGCCAGTGCTGGCTTCTCGTCCACACCCTACGTTCATTAAGCACAAAAGTGACAGCAAAGCGTCTGTGGGGAATGAATTATGGACTAAGAAAGGGAGAAAACAGGGCAAATAGAACGTTCATTCTATAATTTAAAACCCTTTGGCAAAATAAACAACTGTAGCAGTGAGACTCTTGGTGATTTTCCTTTGGTTTCTTTAAATTTTTCTGTACTTTCCAAATTCTTTACAAGCATTATTTTGCTGTTTGGGAGGAAAAATGTTTTAAAAGAACCCGTTTAAATTCTCCATTAAGTAAAGAAGTATTCAAAAAGAAACCAAGGGGCTTTTTTTTAACCCTGATAATTAATAAATATCCACTTGAACATATACATGCAAATCTGAGGCCTAACTTAGATCAAAGAACAGGAAGATTTCATTTGCAAAGAATGAAGGATATTTACAAAATGTATACAAAGTCAAAACCTCAAGAAAGGGGTATGCTCTAAATTCTGAATGTCACAGGTCAACCACTAAGCTGGCTTTCACCTAATTAAGGACTCTACATGCTTTCACTGATTTCCTGACCTTTAGGTTGAAAACGAGCTCTCACACGAAGGGAAAGTCCTGCATGAATTTCCAGGAGGCTGGGGGCAGTAATAAGAAGTTCTTCTCCACTAAGGCTTATGAACCGGTAAGTGAATCAAGCCTCATAACACGGGTATGATGGGTACCAGAAGAGGCAGGATGGATTGACTGACTGATTGGTTGATTTCAGAGAGAAAGGAAGGCAGACAGAGACATCAGTGTGTTTCTGTCTGTGCCCTGACAAGGGATCAAACTGGCAACCTTTGTATAACGAGATAATGCTCAACCAAACAATCTCTGCCAAGGCAAAAGGCAGGACTTTTTCTTTAATATTTTATTTATTGATTTTAGAGAGAGAGAGAGGAAGAGGAAGGAGCGGGAAGCATCAACTTGTAACAGTTGCTTCTTGTATGTGCCTTGCCCAGGCTAGCCTGGGGTTTTGAACCAGTGACCTCAGCATTCCAGGTCAACAGTTCTCCACTGCGCCACCACAGGCCAGGCAAGAGGCAGGATTTATAATCCTGCTTGTCCCAAACTGTTGGTGGCAGACATTTATACCACCTTTTTTAGCAAGTACCGAAAGCCTGCACAGGATTCAGAAGTGCCACATGCTGATAAAATGTTTCCGTTTAAATAACTTCACAGGTCAAATTAGGTGTAAAATGCTTCTGATACAACCTCAGTACAAATCTTAAGAGTCTTCCTAAAAAACAAACGATTAAACCAAAAAAAAGTCTTCCTGAATAATTTCTAAAAGAATAAACCAAGTTCTTAACAGTCATGGAATTCTTGGCTTAATTCCTCCTTTTCCTTTCAGAGGAAAAAAAGTGAAAGTAGTTAGTATAGCACAGGGGTAGCACGGACTATGACACAGACACGTACATGTCTTGGAGTGCTCGTGCGACAGCATGTAATTGGCGAGAGGCGGCGTGTACGTTAAGCACTGCAGGGCTGCGTTGGCAAAACAGGTATTGCCCAAGTTCTGGAGCCCAGCTCCAGCTCTGTGAGTCTGCTGCCACTTAAGGCAAATCTTCTCCGACGGGAAAAGCACTTTCTGTGGGGGAGCAATGCCATCGCCGAGGGCTAGAAAAATAAAGAACAAAGATTTTAAGAACAAATCTGAAATAAATAGGAACATAGCAAACGGGAACGTGATCAACGTGATCCCGACTCTAAGTCTTACCGCCAGCTCACCAGAAATACGGGGGAGAAAGGGCAGAATTCAGAATGAGGGAAACGCTAAATGATTTGGTTTCTTCAGTAAATTGCAACAGTGTGGGACGGGGTTACAAATTAAACTTAAGTTTTGTTACTACAGATGAATTTAACTGAAAAAAACAAAAACAAAACGAAACAAAAAACCCCAGTATTTTTAAAAACATCTTTTAATTTCTAAAAGACAGAAGAAGCCTGCTTAAAAAAAAAAAAAAAAGGCAGAAGCCTGCTTAGGGAACTACAGTTAATTGACAAGTTAACGAAATTCTTGCTCATCTCAATTCTCACCAAGATAAAGTTTATCCTTCAACAAATTAAAAATGAAAGAAACTACCAACACCAGTAACAAAAAAAACAATCTACCTTGTTATTATAACATGTTAACCCCCAAGAAGCAGCAGAGGAAAATGAAGCCCGTCACAATGTAACCGGGCTGGCCACTCAGGTGGCAAGTATCTTGCAAACCAAGCCTCCCTCTGAACTTACCAACCCATTGAAAACATTTATACAAGAACTTCTTGGGAGTGATTCTATCTTTTAAAAAATACCTTGATCCTTTTGCGGTGATGGTTTTGATTTATCAGGTACAGATGAACTTGAATAAACTACAGCACCAGGTACTGGTCCTAAGGAAAGCGTGTGATTTGCAACATCATTTAATGAAGATACAGCGCCCCAGCTGGCAGAGCCTGCATCCATGTCTCCAGGGGAGACCGCCTCGGAACTGCCAGGCTGATTTTGATAGGTTGATGGGTCTGAAGATTCAGCTTTGTCAACTATGGTCATTGTTCAACTCTGCAAAAGACAGGAAAGCATAGATTTGTTTCATAACACTAGAAAAGTGATCTATTTATTCTACCATTAGATCTTGTAAAGTTATTCTAGCTATTTTTAGTGACTTTCCAACAAATCATCCAAATAGAAAACCAACAGTATTTTTTCAGTTTGTGATTATTTCCTTGGGACATTCAGTATGCATTCACCAAGTATCTATATTTTTTTCTCCATATTGCTTAAAACTAGAATGTGAAATGCACTAACACATGCAGCTCAATTTTTAATCCATATATAATTCCTCGGGAAAGTTTCAGGTACACAAAGAGAAAATCTAGATTTAATTTTGGGAATAAGGTCCAAAAGACATTGTTTGAAATACACTGCATTTTTTTAACATATAGAAAGTCTCATCTTTGAAGCACATTTTTCTGAAGAGAAATTTTCTCATTTATTTGGCACAAATGAGTTTCAGTGAAGCCCATTACCATTTACTGATACCAAGCTTGAACACAAATACGTATTAGAAAACTACTTCATTATAATTTTTCTGAGTCCTATCTTAAATATTAGGGCTATCACTAATTGAGCACCTTCTATGTGCTGGGCATTGTGTTAATTGCCAAACATACATTAACTTATTAAATTTCATAATGGACCTGTAAGAGACTGAACGGAACGCACAGTCTATAAACCCCACCAACTATAATCCAAACTAGTCAGCAACTGGGACTAAACACCAGGTCCAACATTCCCGACGGGGGTTCCTCCTGGCTGTAACAAGCTGGTCAGTGGACAACTTTTAGGAACGTTTCCAAGACTGCCCAGCAGCAGCCAGACCTGGTACGCCATTGCTCTGCAGATAACCTTTCAGGTATGCCCTAAGCCTCAGCACACCCCTCGCCTCACCACTGCCTGACCTAGGAACCCTGCGAACACTCCCATGCTCCGTTCCCACCTATTCTGTCTGAGCCCTGCACACGCTGTTCCTTTTTACCCCTTTTCCACCCTTTTGCTGCTGCCACCAGCCAGTTAACACTTCCACTGCTCAGTTCAGAATTCATTTCCTCTGGGATGCTCTCCTTGACAACCTCCTCCCCCAAGACTGGGTTACCTCTCCTACGGCTGCCCAGCAGCCCTGTCCTGATTTACAGGGCACAGCAGGTCCACGGTGCTGCTCTTCATCGTGTTCTTACTGGTGCCCCTACCTGGCACACAGAGAGCTTTCTACACATGCTGAATGAATGAGTTCTGGAGATTGGAAGTAACCAGTGTTTGCTAAGCAACAGCAGTAGCGCCCATTTGTGCTGAGTGGTTTATACATAGTATCTCATTTAATCCTTTAAAAACTGAAGCAGGAAGAACCTTTAAAACTTGTTTTAAAAATATTCAATACAGCGAAAGGATAATAAATACCCATGTACTTGCTACCTCAGTGAATATTATAATATACTATCTGCTCACAATAAGGTTTTTATCTAAAGCCTCTATAATTTTAAATTAAGGCATGATTATCTTTCCCCCAAAACTATAACCTTAAAAAACTTTTTGTACTCTTACAAGAAAGCAGAAGAGCAGAAGTTATTTAGATCTTCATAAAATAAGAACTGGACTGAAATTTAAAATCAATCTAAAATACTGGACCTTTACTCAGGAAGAAAACTTGAACTCTATTATCCAAATAAATTGTACACTTTCCTCATCAAAGAGCCAAAAGAAATTATGGAACAGTGTGGAGACAAGAAAACAAAAGAGGAGGTGGAAGGTAAAGAGGGGGAAAAGGATGAAAGCCAAAACAGTAATAATGATGTTAAATAGCAAAAACTTGATTTTCCCAGATAACCCTTCAGGACAATCATTCACAAATGACCAAATAAAACCACTTTTCTGGCTAAACTACCTTTTTTGATGGGAAGGAAGGGCTCTTATATGAAAAAAAAATTAAGGAATGTGTACAGCTCAGTCATCAATAACTATGCAGCATTATAATTTGGGGGGGGGGGCAAACCAAAACCATGTATTCATCTTCATTTGTGCATTCAGCCAAAGAATTCTTAGCCTAAAACCATGAGGCATCAACCTAAATTCCATCTGCTACAAAGGGAAAACCTTTCTAGAAGCCAACAATGTTGTGCATGACCTAGACGCTTGCCCTTACATGTTACTTTCAACAAATCTTTGCAACATCACTGTTATAAATCTCAGTTACTTTTAAGTAACTATTTCAGTGGAAAGTTAAAATCTCTCTCAATGGCGTTCTGGTAATATACAAGTTACAAAAGCATGTTTGAAAACAACCAAGTACTACATACATCAGGCTGGATGTGTGCAGAGGAATGGGACAAACTGACACCCGTGTTTCCTCTGCTTTTAGTCAGAAGTCTGAATTAAAATTCTCAGTCTCTTATATGGTAATTCTCCCTTAGTACTTCTACCAAACGCCAGAATGCATTATTCTTTTTCATTTTTAAGTATATGCAGTTCAAACAGTGGTGCACTCCACGTGCATGGAGGTAGTATTCATACATGTAAAAAGAAACTGTTACATTTCGCTTCTTCATACACAGTGTAATTCAAGCTCCTTTAATAGCTTTAGAAAGACACAACCTTGATTTTAGTTATTTCTAAGACAACAAAACAGCTGAGCCTTAAACCTTTACAAACCAAACAGAGCAAACTTGATTCAATGACATAGAAAAGAAAGTGAAACTGACCTTAAATAAAAACAAATAAGTGAAACTGATTCTTCAGATCCCGTAATGCACTTTGAATGAACAAGACAAGTCAAAAAAGAGTAGAATTCTGTTTAAAACTTACAACTCTTAATGATATTTCGGAGCCTCCACAAGAATGTATGAGAACGGATAATACTGCTGTTACCTCGAAAAAGAGGCGTTACCTAGTTTTTCACCCAGTTTCACTGTTACTTGAGTGTATTCGCTTTAAAATAACCAACGTGCTTTCCTATAAACAAGTAAACCCCTAAGGCCTTCCAGAATATACAAGAACTATTCAACAAAAGTCATCCCGACTGCATGTATCATAACGAGGTTCAAGTCCTACACTGTAAAAACTTCAGTCTCTTCAAATTTTCATTTCAAATACCTGAAGCGGATCCCTTCACCCCGACCCCTTGCAGGTAAGTTGGCTTTCTGTCCCTAAGATAAAGCACACACGCCCAAGACACAGACGCTTTAGGGGCGCACCGCCGGGGCCCGCCGGCCGGCCCCACCTCTCACCCGGAGGGCGCCCGCTCAGCCCGGCGGCGGGCGTGGGGAGCTCGGACACCCGGCGGAGGAGCCCGGTGGCCGGCCCCGCGCGGCCAGCGGCCTACCGAGGGGCGCCGGGGGGGAAAGTTTGCCTCTGCGGGGTGGGAGGGGGGCGGGGAGGCGAGTCCGGGCTCGGAGGGGCGCTCGGCGGCGGCCACGCGGGAGGCGGCGAGCGGCCAGGGGACGCGCGGCTCCGCAGCCGGCACACGCCCACCCCGGGTGCCGCGGGAACGACGAGGCCGCCCCGGGGACACCCGCCCGGCCGAGGGGGCGGACCGGGGCCGGGTGGGGGTGGGAGGGGAGTGTCCATGGCAACCAGAGGGTCCGGCCTCCCCACGCAGCCCGGCTCCCGGGGCGCCCGGCCGCCGGGGCCGCCGCCCCCTCCCGAGCGGCCTGGCCCGGCCGGCGGCGGAGTCGCTGCCCCCGGCGCGGCGGGGTCCCCGGCGGCCCGCGGCGGCGGGCGAGGGGCCGCGCCAGCCCCCGGCGGCCCGCGCCGGCAGAGGGGCGGCCGGCCAGCCACGGCCAGGGCGAGCGGAGCGCTCCGCGGGCCCCACGCCGGCCGGCAGCGGGCGGGGAGGAGGCGGGAGCTTACCTGACCCGGCTCGGCGCTCGCTCCATCCCCCTCGGCCGCCGCCGCCGCCGCACACAGCCCAGCCGCCCGGCGGGGGACAATGACGTGCCTCCATCCGGGCACCGCCGCCGCCGCCTCCGGGTCAGCGCCGCGCCCGCAGCGCCCCGCCAGACCGCCAGGGGGCGCGCCGAGGCTGCGTCCGCACGCGCCGCCGCCCAGGGGCCGTCGCGCTGGAGGAGCGGCGCGCAGTTAACGGGCCGGGCGGGCGCGGGAGGGCGGGGCCGCCGCCGGAGCGCCGCGGGCGCAGGCTGGCGCGCGTCACTGGAGGCGCCGGGGCACCGCGGAGGAGCGCGCTTATTGGCGGGGCCCGGGCCCGGGTGAGCTCCTTCCCCCCAGCGGTCGGCGGCTGCCGCGGGGCCTTAGGGCAGGCCCAAGAGGACCCCTCGGTGTCCGCGCCGGGGCCCGGCCCGCACGGGTGCCCCCTGCGCGTTGGCTCCCTGCGCCCCCCACACAGACGCGGCTCCGGGGAAACCTTCCTGGTGCGACTTCCCGCTCCGGCTGCCGCGCTCGCCCGTCGGCCCCCGCGGCCGTGGGACGCGACAAACGGCGCCGCAGGAAGTACTGGATACAGGACACCTGAATCCAATGCCGTCACGAGCTCGTCTCGGATCCGAGCATTCCACCGTCTTTGAGGGCAACTACACCAGCGCTCGCTCCCGAGTGGCAGGTCCGTACTTCCAGCTGCTCCTCCCTTCTGGGTTCTTTGCTCTGATTAAGGACTGTAGCATCGTCCTGCACTAACCTGAGTCTCTCTCTCTCTCTCTCTCCTCACATCCCTAACTAACCCTTAACTCCAAGTCCCATCCACTCAACCTGCCCAGGGGGCTAATGACCCTGACCCTCCTCCCTTTCTCCTCTCTCCTTTCTGGCGCTACCCTTCCAGTCTCTCCACTCCCTGTTGACTCTAAGTGCCCCACCTCCCAACCTGGGTAGTTAATATGATCAAAGAGGAGAAGGTTTCACAGAGGGATAAATGATATTTTCTGAGGACCCCCCAGGCACTTAAGAAGCCTGTAGTCGCCTGACCTGTGGTGGCGCAGTGGATATAAGCGACGACCTGGGAACACTGAGGTCGCCAGTTCAAAACCCTGCACTGGTCTGGTCAAGGCACATATGGGAGTTGATGCTTCCAGCTCCTCCCCCCTTTCTCTCTTTCTCTCTCTGTGTGTCTCTCTCACTCTGTGTCTCCTCTCTAAAATGAATAAAATAAAAATAAAAAAATAAATAAAAGAAGCCTGTAGTCGATTGCTGGTGAAGCCCTACCCACATCCCCTCATTGGCTGACACGCCCTTCCCCCTCCCAGCTGGTCTGAGTGTTAGCGGATAAAAACTCACAGCCATCTGTCCTCTTCTCCTGATACTCGTTCTTGGCCAAAGGGGAGCTGCTTCATGGGAAGGTTAACCATGCCTACTTTCCCCCTTACAGACTATACCAATGGCTCACTGACACAGGTTGAGAATGGCCATGCCCTCAGTTGTGACCAGTTTTGTGCAGCGTACGCTCCAGAGCACCGAACACCGGCAGGATCATAAGGGAGCCCCTCTTACTGGGGCTACAACCTTGCTTAACTCCTTTCCCTGCCTTCTGCCTTCATTCTCTTTCTCCCCAGAGAGTGCCCTTGATGCATCACAGGCACGTGAATTCGGCCTCAAACCCTGTTTCTGAGGTAGCCTGGCTGAAGAAGCAGAGCACCTGTCAGGTGATACAGGTGGGCCATGGAGAGCTGTGTGAGGGTGTAAGACTCCCACCTGGGGGGGGGACCGGGATGGGAGATGGTAGAGGGAACGCATTGTCTTTTTCAGTCTCTGGTGTTTGAGGACATGGGGAAAGAAGCAACTAAAAGAACTTTGAGCTCTGGCAGGATAGCTCGGCTGGTTAGAGCGTCTTCCGAAAGCACAGAGGTTGCTGGTTCAATCTCCAGTCAGGGCACGTACAGGAATGGATTGATGTTCCTCTCTCACTCTGTCTCTGTCTCTGTTTCTTCCTCGCTCTCTAAAATCAATGAATAATAATAAATGAAAAGGACTTTGGAATCAGGTGGCCACAGATGCTTTAGAGGGAAAATAACAGTCCTCAGGCGATCAGTCACTGATATGAAGCAAAGCACACAAGGCCAAGAGCCTCCTGGGCGGCAGCCTGTAGTAACTATCACCTGCATCTGAGGACAGGCTCAGGTTCATTTAAAAGGAACAAAACTTGGCCTGACCAGTGGTGGCACAATGAAGAGTGTGGACCTGGGACACTAAGGTCCCAGGTTCATACCCCCAAGGTTGCCAGCTTGAGTATGGGCTCGCTAGCTTGAGCGTGGGTTTATCAAGTTGTCCTAAAGTTGCTGGCTTGAGCAAGGGGTCACTGGCTCGGTTAGAGCCCCACAGTAAAGGCACATATGAGCCTGACCAGGCGGTGGCGCAGTGGATAGAGCGTCGGACTGGGATGCGGAAGACCCAGGTTCAAGACCCCGAGCTCACCAGCTTGAGCGCGGGGCCCATCTGGCTTGAGCAAAAGCTCACCAGCTTGGACCCAAGGTCGCTGGCTCCAGCAAGGGGTGGCTCGGTCTGCTGAAGGCCCGCGGTCAAGGCACATGTGAGAAAGCAATCAATGAACAACTAAGGTGTCGCAACGGCAACAAAAAGTAATGATTGATGCTTCTCACCTCTCTCCATTCCTGTGTGTCTGTCCCTATCTCTGACTCTCTCTGTCCCTGTAAAAAACAAACAAAAACCACATATGAGAAGCAATCAATGAACAACTAAAGTGCTGCAACTACAAGCTGATGCTTCTCATCTCTCCCTTCCTGTCTCTCTCAAAAAATAAAATAAAAGGATTAGAACTTGAGAAATGGTTGACTCCTCTCATTCTGTCACCTCCACCAGGGCTCTGATAAAGAAGAGGTGAGAGCCTGACCTGTGGTGGCGCAGTGGATAAAGTGTCGACCTGGGAACACTGAGGTCGCCAGTTCAAAACCCTGCACTGGTCTGGTCAAGGCACATTTGGGAGTTGATGCTTCCAGCTCCTCCCCCCTTTCTCTTTCTCTCTCTCTCTCTCTCTCTCTCTCTCTCTCTCTCCTCTGTAAAAATGAATAAAATTAAAAGAAATTAAAAAAAAAAAAAGAAATGGTGAGAGGCCCTGGCCAAGTAGCTCAGTTGGTTAGAGTGTCTTCCTGACATGCTGAGTTTACACAAAGTTTGTCCCTGGTCAGGAAACATACAGGGTCAGAATGGCAGAGGGGCCCCTTACTTTCATGATCCATGGAGATGGCTAACCGAACACGGTGCAGTCAACAAAGTCATTATGTATATAACTAAATATTTTTGTATACATATAAAATCTGAATGTGCAGAAGACTGAGGTCAGCTGTCCCAATAGGAAATCACAATCTCCTATCCAGTTTTCTTATTTTAGACCAGTGGTTCTTAACTTGGGTTCTATCAAACCCTAGGGGTTCGATGACTCGGTCTCAGGGGTTCGGAGAAGCCTCTGCCGCGGAGGCCAGAATAAAGTAATACCGTCATTTGTTGTGAGTTCATGCACTTTGTTGGTTTTGTTCTTTGAGCAAGGTGATGTTCATGCACGGCTCATTTTGTGCACCAGTAAAAAAAACATATACCTATGTCTTGAATTGGGGGAAAAAAATCATATTTTATTTATCACTAAAGAAGGATTTGGTGAATGCGCATATGAAACTGGTGGGTTCGGTACCTCAGAAAAGGTTAAGAACCACTGTTTCAGACAGTCCTCCTCAGATCCAAAACATTCATTCAGTAAAAGAGAAGCCAGACTCATGGCAAGTGTATACAGTAGTCATTCTCCAAATCCTTCCTCAGACACCTATGGCCATTTAATCTACTCTGGTAGCCACATACTAGGAAAGAGAAATAGTCGGATAGTTCCAAGTTTTTGGATGCAAAGTCCAAGTTAATGCAGATGGATGGGGAGCTACAGCACTCGCGGGGCTCCCTCTTTGCTAAGGAAGTATGAACACAGGGTCAAGTAATACATTGGGTCCCCCAGTGGGCCCATTGGAGCCATGCTGGTCCTTTCTCTGGTTCCCAAATACAATATCCCAGTGGTCTTACTCAGCAGTTGGCAGAAACCTCACATTGACTTGCAGAATACAAACTATTTATTGTATAGAAAGCCATATGGAAGGGTTGATACTGCCCTCTCTGGACAAGAGAGTAACTCAGAGAATGGGGCAGAACCGTGCCATGCCCATCGATGTAGAGGGCTGTGGTCTCGGTCACGAGCCCATTTAATTCACCAGTCTGATCACCGCAAAAAGTGGCTGGATCCCGGCAGTAGACTACTGCAAACTTAATGATCAAGAACTCATCTAGTACTAGCTAATCCCACCAGTGCCCACGCCATCCTTCGGGGTTCTACGCCCATAAAAGAATGTAACAGTAATTAGAATATTTTAGTCAGTGCTTGCTCTGAGCCCCTCTGGGCAAACGTAAACCAAACCCCTTACCTCTTACAGATTTTACACGCACACAAGATCACACAAACTAAAGGGGCAGAATCCACGTTTTTCATGCTCCCAGCCAGTGCTGTCCAGTAGCACTTTGTGCCAGTCATGATAACGTCCTGTGATGTCTAACATGGTAACCCCAGCCACCTATTGCAACTGTGCGCTTGAAAACCTGCAGCACTAGTTCTTTGCAGGGTGGCCCTGCGTTGGGGCATTTCTTCCACACTTTGCCAGGCTGTTCACAACTCTGCCTTAGCCTGCCTTCCCTTTCTGCTTGTGCAGAACCTCAAGGCCAGCCGCGGTGCAAGCTTATGGTCTTACCAGGTCTTTCCGGAGTGTACTCTATCCCTGTGCACGTGACTTTCTAGACTCCTCAGTCTATGTGGGCAGTTGCCCAAAGTCCCTTTTCTTCAGAGTATCTCACTTCCCCAGCTTTAGGTATGTCTGTTGCTTGTGTCAACTATTTTTTTTTCCCCAGGGACAAAGAGAGAGTTAGAGGGATAGATAGGGACAGACAGACAGGAACGGAGAGAGGCGAGAAGCATCAATCATTAGTTTTTCATTGCCGTTGCGACACCTTAGTTGTTCATGGATTGCTTTCTCACATGTGCCTTGACCGCGGGCCTTCAGCAGACCGAGCCACCGCTTGCTGGAGCCAGCGACCTTGGGTCCAAGCTGGGGAAGTGAGATACTCTGAAGAAAAGGGACTTTGGGCCTCTGCCTCAGGCACTAGAATGGCTCCCGACACAATGGAGCAACACCCCAGATGGGCAGAGCATCGCCCCCTGGTGGACATGCCAGGTGGATCCTAGTCGGGCGCATGCGAGAGTCTGTCTCTCTGCCTCCCTGCTTCTCACTTCAGAAAAAAATACAAAAATAAAAAATAAAAAGATGTATGTAAAGTCAACTCATCGCCATATATGAAATAACAACTTAGAAAATATTATAATCAATGACTTACATCACAGTAGCTGGAAGAAAATAGAAAGTAATAAGTAATAAAAGGAAATAATTTGTAGAACTTAAATGAAGAACATGATCAAACGTGACCGAGGGAGACTTGCTGAATAGGGAGGCATAGCTCAGTGTTGAATAGGTGTCATTCGTCCCCAAATTAGATCGCTACTGTGATGAAATTGATTCCAAAGGGACTCTAATAAACTGTTTACAGTACATATGTAATGTCTTTTAATTAATTTACAAGTGTAATGTAATGAATCCCAAGAGAATTCCTTCTGGAAATTAATAAAAATGTTGTAAGTGCTCTCCAGGCAATAAACACATTAAGTTACGAGGACAGCTATGCACACTGGCCATCTTGCCCCACAAACAGTTCACTCATTCATTCATCAATTTCCCATTGAGTGTCCTCTGAGCACAAGAGAGTGTGATACAGAAAAAAATAATGAGTAAGAGACATACAGTACTAGTCCTGCTGGGATGTCTACTATGATTCTGTTGGGAGGGGGATATGGAGGGAGGAAAAGGAACTGGCTTTCCGAAAGGTAACATCTTCCTGACCTGTGGTGGTGCAATGGATAAAGCATTGACCTGGAACGCTGAGGTCACCAGTTTAGGGCACTGGGCTTGCCCAGTCAAGGTACATGTGAGAAGCAACTATAATGATGCTTCCTGTTCCTCACCCCTGAATCTACCTCTCTCTCTCTCTCCTTTCTCTAAAACTCAATTTAAAAAAGTAAAATCTTTAATAAAAAAAAAAAAAGTAACATCTACAATAAAGTGTGCTAAATGCTATGGGGTGGCAGTGGATACAGTGGGAGGCACTAACATAGCAGCCTGAAAGTAAAGCTGTGAAGAGTGTTCTGGTTGAATTGTGTCCGCTCAAAAAGATATGTTGGGATCCTAACCCCACTACCTGAACATGTGACTTTATTTGGAGACAGGGTCTTTATGGAGGTAATCAAGTTAAAACGAGGTTCTTAAAATGGACCTCAATCCAATGATAGGTGTCCATATAAAAAGGGGGAAGGCCTGACCGGGCGGTGGCGCAGTGGATAGAGCGTTGGACTGGGATGCGGAAGACCCAGGTTCGAGACCCTGAGCTCGCCAGCTTGAGCGCAGGCCCATCTGGCTTGAGCATAAGCTCGCCAGCTTGGACCCAAGGTCGCTGGCTCCAGCAAGGGGTTTCTCAGTCTGCTGAAGGCCCGCGGTCAAGGCACATGTGAGAAAGCTATCAATGAACAACTAAGGTGTTGCAACGAAAAACTGATGATTGATGCTTCTCATCTCTCTCCATTCCTGTCTGTCTGTCCCTCTCTCTGACTCTCTCTCTGTCCTTGTAAAAAAAATTAAAAAGGGGGAAGGAAGTTAGCCCTGGCTGGATAGCTCAGTTGGTTGAAGCATTGTTCTGAAGCACAGAGGTTGCCGGTTCGATCCCCGGTCAGGACACATACAGGAACAGATGTTCCTTTCTCTTTCCTGCTTTCTCCTTTCCCCTCTCTAAAATCAATAAAATAAACATTAAAAAGGGGACGGGGTATTTGGCCACAGACACACACAGAGAATGCTATGTGAAAATTTAAGCCAGAAACTTGGGTGACCCTTCTACAAGTCACAGAATACCAGAGATTGACAACAAAATACCAGAAGCTAGGAGGGAGGCCTAGAATAAATTCTTCCTCAGGGCCCCAGAAGGAACCCACCCTACTAATTTCCAGCCTCCAAAACTGGGAGAAAATTCATTAAGTCTGCAGTACCTTGTTGCAGTAGCTCTAGCAAACTAATAAAGGCAGGGAGGTACTATGTTACCCGTAAATGCAAAACTTCGAGTTCATCGCGGTTGGTAGAGAAAAATAACAGTAAGTCAGGTGAAGTGGGGGCAGGGGCAGGGGCAGGGGAGCGTTCTGGGCAAAAGGAACCAGATCATTATATAGTTAAGGTTTTTTTGGTTGTTGTTGTTTTTATTTTTTGTATTTTTCTGGAGTAAGAAGCGGGGAGGTAGAGAGACACACTCCTGCATGCGCCCAACTGGGATCCACCCGGCATGCCCAGTAGGGGGCGATGCTCTGCCCATCTGGACTGTGGCTTCATTGCAACCAGAGTCATTCTAGCATCTGAGGCAGAGGCCATGGAGCCGTCCTCAGCGCCCGGGCTAACTTTGCTTCAATGGAACCTTGGCTGCAGGAGGAGAAGAGAGAGAGAGAGAGAAAGAAGAAGGGGAAGGGTGGAGAAGCAGATGGGTGCTTCTCTTGTGTGCAGTGACCGGAAATCAAACCCAGGACTTCCACACACCAGGCCGATGGTCTACCACTGCATGTTTGTTTTTTGTGTATTTATTTTAAATTTTCTGTATTTTATGAGGTTTTAACATCTTAAGAAGTTTGCTGGCCACTAGAGACTGTCCTGTGCAGGGCTAGCCAATTCTTAGATAGCAAAACAATGTAAAGAACCAGTCCCAAGTCTACAGGACCAGCCACTTTCTTATCTAACTCTCTGCCCTAAATCACACCAGGGCCAGGTATCAGTCTCTAGTTAGAGACTGCTCCTACAGCCCAAAGCCTGTTAGAACTATTCCAACAAGCCAATCCTAAATTGCTTACTCTGCCAATCCTTGCCTTTTCTTTTCTTTAAATTTTAAATGTTTATTTTATTGATTTTAGAGATTGAAAGAGAGAGAGAGAGACAGGAACATCTATCTGCTCCTGTCTGTGCCCTTTCCGGGGATTGAACAAGCAACCTCTGTGCTTCAGGATGATGCTCTAACCAACTGAGCCATTCGGCCAGGGCCAATCCTTTCCTTTTCCATGGAAACTCCAATATAGGCTCTGGCTCAGGCTTGTCCCTCACTCCCATCTTTTGCCACGTGACAAAATCTTGGTGCTTCACCTGTGACCCTGCATGGCATGTGGTGCCCCTCTTTTCTGAGACCACTGAGTAGAATAAACTTCTTCTTTCCAAATCTCCTTGTTTCCTCCTGTGGCCACACCAATTTTATCACACCATATCCAACATTAACGTTCTTAGGACACTGCAGGTTTCAAGGAGAGGAGAAGAGGGGAGAACTGGAGGGAAGGGAGGCGAAACGTATAGCTAACCTGAATAAGCAAGGGAGATACAAAATTACATACTTTCAGAAGAACTCCTCCTGGCAAAATACTAACAAGGACTAAAAGTTACTGGAAGAGGCCTGACCTGTGGTGGCGCAGTGGGTAAAGCGTCGACCTGGGAACACTGAGGTCGCCAGTTCAAAACCCTGCACTGGTCTGGTCAAGGCACATATGGGAGTTGATGCTTCTAGCTCCTCCCCCCTTTCTCTCTCTCTCTCTCTCTCTCTCTCTCTCTCTCTCTGTCTCCTCTCTAAGATAAATAAATTAAAAAAAAAAGAAATTAAAAGTTACTGGAAGATTCAATGGCCCAAGTACCTCTTCTATGTGGTTTATCTAACTTAACTCACAGACAACCTACAACCTGCTTGGGAGTGCTATTAATTTAATTTTACAGTTAGGAAGATGAGGCAGGTGGTTAAGTACAATGTTATCCATAAATACAAATCCACCCTTGCCAGAGATCTTAAAATATTTTCTATTGGTGCCTAACCTCTCTTCCAACTCAATCAGTTCTAAGTAAGCTGACTGAGAGACGCCATGAAGCAAACTGAAAGAAATTAAGAGGGATGCACTTACTTTAAGGTGGGTAGCTCTCAAAGAGAGAGCAACAGAAGTTAGTTGAACATTACGTAAAATAGTATACTCCAAGGCAAAAACAGACGCCCCTAATAATATGTATCATCTGTAGAGATCCCTATAAGCAAATATATAAAGTACATATGTACAGATATATGTATATTTATGTAGAAATGTTTATTGGATTTGTGTGTATGATTGTATGCATATATGCTATATAAGTATGCACAGATTCATGTATTTATATGTATGTATATATGAATGTATATTATATCTAAGTATATATGGTATATTTTATATATTTACATATAGATGTATATATTTATGGATGTACACGACATCCCCACAGAAAATACATGTCTTGGAGCTTGTGTTTTTGTTGTCTTAAGGTATAATATTTTACATATTGATCTGCAAGTTACTTATACATACATTTGCGTGTCAATACAAAAATCAGGAGCGTCTGATGGATGGTGGTACGGTGAATAGAGCATCCGCCTGGGACACTGAGGACCCAGGTTCAAAATCTCCAAGTCCCTGGCCTGAGCATGAGATCATTGACAAGACTCCATGGTGGCTGGCATGAACCCAAGGGTCACTGGCTTGAGTCCAAGGTCACTGGCTTGATTGAGCAAGGGGTCACTGGCTCAGCTTGAGCCCGTGGATCAAGGCACATATGCGAAGCAATCAGTGAACAACTAAAGTGAGGCAACTACGAGATGAGCTTCTCCTTTCATGTTTCTCTCTCTCTCTCTCTCTCTCTCTCTCAAAAAATGACACTCAACAGATAATCTGCTTACTTCTGGGGAAAGGAGAAAGACCGAGATTGGATATAATGGCCAGCGGGGACCTTTGGCCTTCTGGAGGATAGCCAACAGAAGAGCAAGAGGCTCCGGGACGGCCGAGGTCCACCAGAACTTAGCACTGACCCAACCCTCCCCACCCAGAGGGGTGCGGTCGTGCGGGACCAGCCCTGCCCCGCCTCCAGGAAGGGGCGGAACCCTAGGCTGGGCCCGCCCCCTTGTAGCGGCGAGCGGCAGGCTGAGGGCGGGATTTCCGCTTTCCTAGGAGCTACTTCCGGGTTTGGTGGCGATCACATCGGGAGCTGAAGTGGCGTTGACCTGGCGGACCCACTGGACTGCGACCCGATTGTGGCCGGCGATGCTGGGGGACGGCTGTGGTGGGCAGGGCTGTGCCAGCGCCGCTTGCCGCCGAATTCCCGGCCGAGGGCTTGAACTGGAGGCGGGAAGGCGAGGGTCCGGCTTGGGTACCTGGGCGGAGGGGGCTACTTGTGGACCAAGAGCAGGGCGTTGAAGAATGTGTGGCAAGCTCACCTAGTGAACCGTTAAAAGAAAAGCCACAGCCGTCAGAATGTCCTCGCTTTAAGGCAGGAGAATAAGTGACGTCCGGGGAAGACACTCCCACCAGGCCCCGAGCTACTAGGCTCTGGAAGAAGCCGCTTAGCGCTCAGCAGATAGAATCAAGTCTCCCAGCCGCCAAGACCCAGGGATCAGAGCTAACCAAAGAAAAGAACGGTGCTGGGAACAGTTACAAAGAGCTGGTCAAGCATATGCCAGTTCATTTAGTTCTCACTGCAGCCTTGTAAGGCTTGGTGGTAGTACAACCCTCTTGACCAGTGAATCACAGGTGTCTTTTATTTGTTTAAAATCAGTAGTGGCATAGTTCCCAGTAAACAAGTGGATACAGGTGTAATTTTTCGAGTTGTTTGTAATATTGACACATTGAAAGACACCTAATTCCCCTTCAGCTGGGGGAATTGTTCATGGACTATCGAGCTGGGGGAATAGCTAAGGAATATCCAGTTACGAAATAACAATTTTTATACTAATTGGAAAGTCCCCCAGGGTGTGTTTTGGAGTGGAGAACAAAATGCACATTGCAGAACAATATGTACTTAGTCATTCTTTTACAATCAACTCCCTCAAAACAAGTGATTTTTACTGTGTTAGAACTTGTCTAAATGAATAGAAAAGGCTAGACTAATATACACTAAATTGACAATGGTGAATAGGGGGAATTGGGAGGGGTCAGCCATTGCAGGAGTTATGGTAAAACAACTTTATCCTTACTTGGGTTTTTTTTTTTTTCTATGTGTGTGTGTATGTGGTCAGAAAATTGTATATATATTCTTTCCTTCCAATTATATAAAGCATTGTTTTTATTAAATTTTTTTTTTACTTAATTGATTTTAGAGAAGGGGGAGAGAGAAACATTGATTTGTTTTTCCACTTATGCATACGTTCATTGGTTGATTCTGCTATGTGGCTTAAACAGGGATGGAACCCACAACCTTGGTGTATCAGGATGATGCTCTGACCAACTGAGCTACCTGGCCAGGGCATAAAGTTTTTATTAAAAGAAATTACTATGATTTGATTGAATGAGTTAATATTCATAAAAGTACTTAGAACAGAGTGAGGGAGTGGGTCTGACTCAATGCTCAGTAAACATTAGCTATGATTATTTATTATTATTATAAAGCCTTCTGCAACTTGTTTTCAATGTCCATGATAAGACGTGGATCTAGTTGATTCATTCTAACTGTTCTAGAATATTTGTTTGCATATAGAATACATTTTAAAATTTCCCTATTGATGGATATTGGGCCATTTCCAAATTTACCATCACAATGTTGCAAGAAATACCCTTATATACATATTTGTGTGCGCATTATAGGGGTGTTTGGAGGGAACATAGAGGGTCATTGATTACTGGCTGTCGGCTATGCATCATTCGACTTGACTCACTATCACTAAACAGCTCCTTAGCAATGTATGATAGTTCCTATTTCTCCGTATTCTTATCAACACTTGGTATAAAAACTTTAATTTTTGCAAATACCATAGTTTATTTTGTGTTTTATTTTTTTAGTGAGAGAGAGAGAGAGGGAGATAAGCATCAACTGATAGTTGAGGTGCTTTAGTTCACTGATTAGATTGCTTTCTCATATGTGCCTTGACTGGGGGTCTTCAGCCAAGCAAGTGAGCCCTTGCTCAAGCCAGGAACCTTGGGCTCAGGCCAGCGATCTTTGGGCTCAACCCAGCAACCATGGGGTCATGTAAATGATCCCATGCTAAAGCTGCCGACCCTGCGCTCAAGCTGGCAAGACTGCTTTCGAGCTGGAAGCCAGTGACCTCGGGGTTTTGAACCTGGGACCTCAGTGTCCAAGGCTGACTGACATTCTATCCACTGTGCCACCATCAGTCAGGCACAAATATCATAGTTTAAAAGGATATTTCATTGTTTAATTTGCATTTACCTGTAACTAGTGAAATTTGAACATCTTTTTACATTTATTGGTTATTTGGGGTTCCTTTTCAGTTAACTATGTTTTTTTAAATTTTATTCATTTTAGAGAGGAGACACAGAGTGAGAGAGAGAAAGAGAGAAACAGGGGAGGAGCTGGAAGCATCAACTCCCATATGTGCCTTGACCAGACCAGTGCAGGGTTTTGAACTGGCGACCTCAGTGTTCCCAGGTCGACGCTTTATCCTCTGCGCCACCACAGATGAGGCTATGTTTTTTTTTTATTTTTTTTATTTTTTATTTTTATTCATTTTAGAGAGTAGACACAGAGTGAGAGAGAGAGAGAAAGAGAGAAAGGGGGGAGGAGCTGGAAGCATCAACTCCCATATGTGCCTTGACCGAACCAGTGCATGGTTTTGAACTGGCGTCCTCAGTGTTCCCAGGTCGACGCTTTATCCACTGCGCCACCACAGGTCAGGCGAGGCTATGTTTTAATTTTTACTTATTTTAATTTTTTTTAAATAATCTGAATTTATTTTTTATTTTATTTTATTTTTTACAGGGACAGAGAGAGAGTCAGAGATAGGGATAGACAGACAGGAAGGGAGAGAGATGAGAAGCATCAGTCATCAGTTTTTCGTTGTGACACCTTAGTTGTTCATTGATTGCTTTCTCACATGTGCCTTGACCGCGTGCCTTCAGCAGACTGAGCAACCCCTTGCTGGAGCCAGCGACCTTGGGTCCGAGCTGGTGAGCTTTTGCTCAAGCCAGATGGGCCCGCGCTCAAGCTGGCGAGCTCGGGGTCTCGAACCTGGGTCCTCTGCATCCCAGTCTGATGCTCTATCCACTGTGCCACTGCCTGGTTAGGCTACTTATTTTAATTTTTAAAATTTATTGATATGAGAGAGAGAGAGGAAAGGAGAGAGAAAGAAATGGATTTATTTCACTTATTTATGCATTCATTGGTTGATTATTGTATGTGTTCTGACTGGGGATGGAACCCACAACCTTGATGTATGGGAACAATGCTGTAACCCAGTGTCTGGCAAACTCATTAGTCAACAGAGCCAAATATCAACAGTACAACAATTGAAATTTTTTTTGAGAGCCAAGTTTTTTAAACTTAAACTATATAGGTAAGTACATTGTTGTTAACTTAATTAGGGTACTCCTAAGCTGGCCAAAGAGCTGCATGTGGCTTGAGGGCGCAGTTTGCCAACCACTGCTCTAACCAACTGAACTACCTGGCCAGGGCCCCTTATTTTTATTTATTGATTTGAGAGAAAGGGAGAGAGAGAGAGAGAAACATCGATTTGGTGTTTCATCCACTTATACATTCATTGGTTGATTCTTGCATGTGTCCCAACCAGGGGTCAAACTTGCATTTGGGTATTGGGATGATGCTTTAACCAACAAAGCCAACCAGCCAGGGTAGTTAACTGTATGTTTAATATATATGTTTAGCCTGACCAGGCGGTGGCGCAGTGGACAGACGTTGGACTGGGACACGGAGGATCCAGTTTCGAAACACCAAGATTGCTAGCTTGAGCATGGGCTCATCTGGTTTGAGTAAGGCTCACCAACTTTAGCCCAAGGTTGCTGGCTTGAGCAAGGGGTCACTCGATCTGCTGTAGTCACCCAGTCAAGGCACATATGAGAAAGCAATCAATGAACAACTAAGGTGCTGCAACAAAGAATTGATGCGCCTGACCTGTGGTGGCGCAGTGGATAAAGCGTCGACCTGGGAACACTGAGGTCACCAGTTCAAAACCCTGCACTGGTCTGGTCAAGGCACATATGGGAGTTGATGCTTCCAGCTCCTCCCCCCTTTCTCTCTTTCTTTCTCTTTCTCTCTCTCTCACTCTGTGTCTCCTCTCTAAAAATGAATAAATAAAAAGAAATTTAAAAAGAAAAAAGAATTGATGCTTCTCATCTCTCTCCCTTCCTGTCTGTCTGTCCCTATCTGTCCCTCTCTCTGTCTCTGTCTCTGTCACACACACATACACAAATATATATTTATAAAAAATAAACATATTTATTCATATCTATATGTATATATATGTTTATATGCTTTATCATGCTTCTAGTTTTTAAAGTAATTTGTAAGCAGCCTAGATTACTCTGGATATAGAATAAAGTTGACTCTCATGTTTCATGTTTTAGGCTCAGACAAGTGGGTTTATTATAGCTGTGGGAACTATATAAATTCATGAAGAGGCTAATAGAAAACAAATTTTAAGGGAAATATCAAGAGGTTACTTTCAGACAAATTTGAGATGCTTCTGAGTCACCCAAGAGAACAAGTATGTGCCACAGAGATACATTTGGGAGCGGTCAGCTTATGGATGGTGTGTAAACTGATAGCAATGCATGTGGTTATCTCCTCACAGAATTTGGAGTGACACAAGAGCCATACAGAATCTTACATTTGGTAAAGGAGGATCCAGAAAGGGATGCTGAGATGTAGGAAGAGTAAAGTCGGGAGAAATTAACATTGTGTGAGGAACATGCTCCTTTGTTTTCTTCAAATTTTTAAATGGCTGCATCAGGTTTTATTGTGTGGATGTACCCTAACTGCTGTTTTATTTGGAATTTGGATTTATTTCAGTACTTGCCTATTATAAGCTACACTTTCATGAACATTCTATAGATTCATCTTTATTTTTGTCACTGATTATTTTCTTTGGATATACTCCTATAGTTAGGTTAAAGAGTATGCCTATTTAAAAGTTTTTACTGTAAGTTTCACATGTCTACTACAAAGGTGGTCTTCATTTATATTCCAACCAGAAAAGTTTACTTTTTTGTCCATCCTGGGCATGGTGGATTAGTGGTGAAAACTACATAATGAATATGAACATTAAAATTTTTTAAAAATTAATTTTAGGGCCCTGGCTGGTTGACTCACTGGTAGAGCATGTGGGCGTCCCAGGTTCTATTTCTGATCAGGGCACACTGGAGAAGCACCCATCTGCTTCTCTACCCCCCCCCCTTCTCGCTTCTCTCTCTCTTCTCCTCCTGCAGCCATGGCTCGATTGAAGAGAGTTAGCCCTGGGTGCTGAGAATGACTCCATGGCCTCTGCCTTAGACACTAAGAAGAGCTCTGTTGCTGAGCGGTAAAGCAACGTCCCAGATGGGCAGAGCATTGCCTCCCTAGTGGGCTTGCTGGGTGGGTCCTTGTCAGGATGCATGCTGGAGTCTGTCTCGATCTCCCCATTCTCTCACTGAAGAAAAAATAAATAAATTTTAGAGAGCGGAAGAAAGAAGAGAAATGTCAATCAATTTGTTCCACTAATTAGTGCATTCCTTGGTTGACTCTTTTATGTGCCCTGACCAGGAATCAAATCTGCAATCTTGGAGCATTGGGATGATGTTCCAACTAACCAAACTACCCGCCCGTCCAGGGCCACATAGCAACATTTTTAATGTTTATAAAGTGTTCTGTTGTGTGGAATTTCATAATTTATTTGGCAATTATATTGTCTTCTTGTTTTTGGTATTGCAACGAGTATTGTAATTACTGTAATAATTTTTTAACCTTAATCGTTTTTCTCATTCTTAACCTTCCTTAGAATAATTTCCTGAAAGTGGAAATGATGAGTCAAAAGTATTTGCATTTTTGAAGCTGTGAAAACATATAGATAAATTGCCCTTCCGAAAGTCTGCCTTTCCAATCAGCCAGGCATCCCTATCTTTGGGAGTTATCTGGAGTATAGTTTTAATTGTTTTTGTCAAGCTAAATGCATCCAGTATGATTTTATATGAAAATAATGCACAAATAAAATTCTTTTTTTAAAAAAACGATTTTATTTTATTGATTTTACAGAGAGAGAAAAGAGAGGGGAGCAAGAAGTATCAACTCATAGTTGCTTCACTTTAGTTGATTACTGCTTGCTTATTGTATGTACCTTGCCTGGGCAAGTCCCCGGTTTCGAACTGGTGACCTCAACATTCTAGGTGGAGGCACTATCCACAGCACCACCACAGGCTAGGCGTTAATTTTTTTTTTTTTTTTTTTTTACAGGGACAGAGAGAGAGTCAGAGAGAGGGATAGATAGGGACAGACAGGTACGGAGACAGGTGAGAAGCATCAATCATTAGTTTTTCGTTGCCGTTGCAACATCTTAGTTGTTCATTGATTGCTTTCTCACATGTGCCTTGACCACAGGCCTTCAGCAGACCCAGTCACCCCTTACTGGAGCCAGCGACCTTGGGTCCAAGCTGGCGAACCTTTGCTCAAGCCAGATGGCCCCCACACTCAAGCTGGCGAGCTCGGGGTCTCCTACCTGGGTCTTCCGCATCCCAGACCGACGCTCTATCCACTGCGCCACCACCTGATCAGGCTAAAATTCTTTAATAATACAATTTTTGGCTCTGGCTGGGGTCGCTCAGTTGGTTAGAGCATCATCTGGACAGTCTAAGGTTGCCAGTTCTAAGGTTCCCTGGTCAGGACACATACAAGAAGCAACTAAGTGGAAGAACAGTTTCTCTCTCGAATCAAGAAGTAAAATTTAAAAAGTGCTGTTTTTGCACTTTGCGCTTCTGATTTTGAGACCTCAAATCTGAAAAGCTTGTATGGTATTCAAGTTAAACTGATCTGCGCTCTAAGAATTATTTCCAAGAGCATTGTGTTGGAGACTAAGTCATCAGCGACATCTCCACAGGTAAAAGAGGGAGGAAATTTGAAGATAAGGGCTTCAAAAATTAATCTAGTGTGGCCGTGGAGTCACTTGGAAAAGGCTGTCTGTCTCAGGTTTAAAATTTCAGTTGAAAGCTTGGCCTCAAAACAAGGGAATTTTTGTTGTATTTCCTTTTGGAATCTGATTGTCATTTCCCGTTTTGTGTGGTTTAACGGTTGACCAAAATAGGTTCAGTTCTCGTTGACACGGGTCTTGTGGATGCTTTTGATTTTTTCCCCCCTCTTTATAAAACCAATGACAGAGTCCCTGTTGTGTCTGCAAAAAGTAAACATTTGGGTTACAACCTTTGCAGACACCGGATTCTTAACAGCGTTGTACCCAAGTCTTGGCGTGAGATGTGGGCGCTCTGACTCAACAACTGAGGGTGCTCACGTCTCGAGGACACCGAGCCGGGGCTCACTCGGGTGTCGGGGGCACCCAGCATGCTGCCCGAGAACTAGCTCACCCAGGACGCCTGCGCCAGGGGGGCGTCCTTGGGAGAGCAGTGCGTCCTTCAGGAGAAGGCGGCGCCCGCGGCGAGCTCTGCCCCTTTACAGAGGCGCCCGGGGAGGCTGGGCGGGACTTCCGCTCCGCCGGGGGCCACTTCCGGGTTTGGTGGCGATCGCGGCTGCGGGAGCGGAGTGAGCGGCTCTAGGCTGGTGGGCGGGCTGGGCTGCGGCCCACGCGGGGCCCGCGATGCTGGGGGGCAGCTCGGACGCACCGGAGCACGAGGCAGAGGAGGACGGGGCGAGGGCTGTCGCTGCGCCGCCTGCCATCGATTTCCCGACGGAGTGCTCGGACCCCAAGTATGACGGTGAGGGACCCGAAAGGCCGCGGCGGCCCTCCCTTTACCCGGCCTCCACCTGAGTCCCCGGATGCAGCGAGGGTCGCTCCGGGGCCTCGGCAGAGTGGGCGGGAGTCCGGCGATGCTGTACGGAGGGCGGCGGGCGGGCCGGGCCCTTGGGGCAGTGGAAACATAGATTGCAGTGAGTGTGGGAGACCCGCTCGATCGTTCACGTTTCCGTTCTCGGTCTCCCCCGCGGAGTCGGGGCGTCCGCTGGCCTTTCCAGCTCCCAGGCCCGGTGGTTTGTTTGGTCGGGCGGTGAGCAGGAGCCTTGTCTGCTCCGAGGTTGGGACTTTGCAGACAGAGCGCGCAGAAACCTGTTTGGGTTAAGCTTTGATTTGTTGCGTGTCTTGTCTTGCTTCACAGCTATAAAGACTTCTCTTCAGCTAAACAAGAAAAATGCCCGTTTTCTGGAGGTTTTGGGTTACTGGGACATACGGTGTAAATCCATCAAGTTCTTCGACAACATAAAGGGAGAAGTGCTTAAAATATTGACAATCATTCCAAAGTATCCAGTATTTTAGTGAAAGTGTTATAGGCTCTTTAATTGCTACCAGTTTTTACAGAAATTTACTTTTATTGAAAATGTTTTATTTATTGACTTTTGAGAGAAAGGAAAAGAGACACTGGTCCGTTGTTCCACCCATCCATACATTCTCTGGTTGATTCCTGCATGTGCCACACCGGTGATCCCTGGCACATCCAAGGTGACGTTCTCACCAACTGAGCTCTCGGGACAGGGCTGTTTTGGCAGTTTTGAAAATTAAATTTTGCTATCAAGAAGGAATGCATTGATACAGGGAGGTTTTTACTATATGGTACTTCGAATAGGATGATTTCAGAAAATACGTAGTTGAAGCACATAACAACTGTTTATGTGTTCAAACTGATTTAAAGGTGCAAATTGAGTTGAAAGGTTTTAATCTTAAATTCTTTTATTTTTACCCTTTATACCACCTGTAATTCTTGATTCCCAAGGAAGACATAAACAGACTGGTGGCCATTAACAGAGGAGAGTTGTAAGATAACTATTTTTCAGTGGACAAACTGATTTTTTCCATAGGCAAGGTGGTATATTAGAGCAGCTCCATGACACATACATAGGGTTATGTCATAGGAAAAGTCCAGGCTTTAAACACGCAAGTCTGTCATTTCTGTAGCATTGTGATAAGGTCTTCTGCAAACTGAAGATTATTCTTGAAGGGTGTGATCTTAGATTACCTTCTAAAGTTTTCCTACTCCTAGGTTACTAATAGTACTGTTGTATTTACACATTGCCTTTTCTTCCAAAGAGGCCCAGAATATCCAGACATAATTTATCTTTTCATGGGAAAAGTAAGGTCTGTGAAAAATTTAGTTTAATGTGTAGTAGACATAAAAACGGCGTACTTACATGGTTTCTCAAGGGCTTCTGTCTGATGTGAGGAGATCACCCCGCCAGTTAATGGTGGAGTCAGCTGTAACTCTAAAACCTGTGCTCTGCAGGAGGCTATTGTGTAGGGATTCTGCTAGGGCATCAGCCTTTCATCAAAGTTACTGTCCTTGGTCCCCACCCCTCTTTATTAGAAGGAAGGCCAACAGTAAGCCCATTGTCAGACTCATTAATTTTTCTTAAAGCTGTCATTTTCTTGATATATGAGGTTCATTTGACTCGATGGACCAGCTAATTTTCTTTTTTCTTTTTTAATTAAAAAGTAGAATTTTCTCGTTATAGAAACAGAAAAGTACGAGTATAAGGACGCATGAAACCCTCCTAATCTTGGGTTTTTTTTCGTTTTTTTTTTAACAGAGAGTCAGAGACAACAGACAGGAATGGAGAGAGATGAGTAGCATCAATCATTAGTTTTTCGTTGTGACACCTTAGTTCAGGGGTCCCCAAATTAGGGCATGCGGGCCCCCTGAGGCCATTTATCCGGCCCCAGGCGCACTTCCGGAAGGGGCACCTCTTTCATTAGTGGTCAGTGAGAGGAGCACAGGACGCATCCGCACCCATAGTTCCCATTAAAATACTGGTCAGTTTGTTGATTTAAATTTACTTGTTCTTTATTTTAAATATTGTATTTGTTCCTGTTTTGTTTTTTTACTTTAAAATAAGATATGTGCAGTGTGCATAGGGATTTGTTCATAGTTTGTTTTATAGTCCGGCCCTCCAACGGTCTGAGGGACAGTGAACTGGCCCCCTGTGTAAAAAGTTTGGGGACTCCTTCCTTAGTTGTTCATTGATTGCTTTCTCACATGTCCCTTGACTGCAGGCCTTCAGCAGACCGAGTAACCCCTTGCTCGAGCCAGCGACCTTGGGTCCAAGCTGGTTAGCTTTGCTCAAACCAGATGAGCCCGTGCTCAAGCTGGCGGCCTTGGGGTCTTGAACCCAGGTCCTTAGGTCCTTCCACATCCCAGTCCGATGCTCTGTCCACTGCACCACCGCCTGGTCAGGCAAAACCCTGCTAATCTTTTTTTTAATTTTTTTTTATTTTATTCATTTTTAGAGAGGAGACACAGAGAGAGAGTGAGAGAGAGAGAGAGAGAGAGAGAAAGGGGGGAGGAGCTGGAAGCATCAACTCCCATACGTGCCTTGACCAGACCAGTGCAGGGTTTTGAACTGGCAACCTCAGTGTTCCTAGGTCGATGCTTGTGCCACCACAGGCCAGGCCAAAATCCTCCTAATCTTAATCTTACCTTTTTAAACAATTTTGTATATATGTGTGCATGTATATATATACGTGTTTTTTATTTGCTGTGCCACTGCCTGGTTATACATGTTGTTTAAATACAAGTGAATATGTATTTTAACTTAAAAAGAGTTGTTGTTTTTTTTTTACAGGGACAGAGAGAGTCAGAGAGAGGGATAGATAGGGATAGACAGACAGGAACAGAGAGAGGTGAGAAGCATCAATCATTAGTTTTTTGTTGCCGTTGCGACACCTTAGTTGTTCATTGATTGCTTTCTCACACGTGCCTTGACCGCAGGCCTTCAGCAGACTGAGCCACCCCTTGCTGGAGCCAGCGACCTTGGGTCCAAGCTGGCGAGCTCGGGGTATCGAACCTGGGTCTTCCGCATCCCAGTCCAACACTCTACACTGTGCTACCGCCTGGTCAGGCTAAAAAAAATTTTTTTAAAGATATTGTTTATTTATTTGAGAGAAGAGTAAGCATCAACTCATAGTTGCTTTTTTATGTGCTTTGACCGAGTAAGCCCGGGGTTTTGAACTGGTGACCTCAGCATTCCAGGTGAACACTTTACCCACTGCCCCACCACAGGTCAGGCAGACTTAAAAAAACTTTTAGTTTATTGAGTTTTAGAGAGAGAGAGAGGAAGGGAGACAGAAAGAGAAACATCAGTTTGTTGTTTCACTCATTCATGCTGTCATTGGTTGATTCTTGTGTGTGCCCGGACCAGGGATCAAATCCACAACCTTGAGGTGTCTGGATGACGCCCTAACCAAGTGAACAACTCAGCAAGGGCCTAGGCTGTCCTCTGAACAGAAGGAAGCCATCCAAACAGGAGGCATTCCCTTTTGTTTGCTTGAATATTCATTCACTCGTTCACTTTTCTGCCTTTGTGCACATGATTACTACCAAAACTTGCTCCCTTCCCCTAGTGGCATCTTTCTGCTAGTCTTCTAGCTTTCAGAACTCAACTCAAAATTCAATTCCAGAAAGTCTGTCTTGATTAACCCCACTCAGCTCAACTTTTCTGTTTTGTGCTGTTTTGTCATTCTGAGAATGTTTGCCATTTATTACAATTGTCTTCCTTTTCTAATTTTTAGAATCTGATGTTCCAGCGGAACTCCAGGTGTTAAAAGGACCCCAGCAGCAGCCGACCTTCCCTTTTGCAGTTGCCAACCAACTACTGCTCGTTTCTCTGCTGGAACACTTGAGCCATGTGCATGAACCAAACCCACTCCGTTCAAAACAGGTGTTTAAATGTTAGTAAGGATAAATTTATCTTGCTCATTAAAACGTGGAAAAGTACTATGTTATTTAATGCTGTGAGGCTGAGAAGGAATGGTATATAACAATTTTTTTTGTGTGTGTGTGTATTTTTCCAAAGTGAAAAGTGCCCGACCAGGATCCACTCGGCATGCCCACCAGGGGGCGATGCCCTGCCCATCTGGGCCATTGCTCTGTTGCCATCAGAGCCATTCTAGCACCTGAGCTGGAGGCCATGGAGCCATCCTCAGCGCCCGGGCCAACGTTGCTCCAGTGGAGCCTTGACTGTGGGAGGGAAAGAGAGAGACAGAGAGGAAGGAGAGGGGGAAGGGTGGAGAAGCAGATGGGCTCTTCTCCAGTGTGCCCTGGCCGGGAATCAAACCCAGGACTTCTGCACGCTGGGCCAACACTCTACCACTGAGCCAACCAGCCAGGGCCTATAACAATTTTTAAGAAATATTAATAGTTTACATTTCTTAAATTAATTTTATATTTTTGCTTTGGGTAATTGCTTATGATTATAATTTCTGGGGCCCCCAAAAGATTAATAACCATACAAGTGTGCATATTGAAAGAAGTAAAAGATAGTCTCTTTTGTATCTATAACATGGTGATTCATATAATTTGTGAGGCTCTCTTATGGTATTCATTCTGAACCAGTTCTTTTTTTTTTTTTTTTTTTTTTATAGGGACAGAGAGAGAGTCAGAGAAAGGGATAGATAGGGACAGACAGACAGGAACGGAGAGAGGTGAGAAGCATCAATCAGTTTTTCGTTGCAACACCTTAGTTCATTGATTGCTTTCTCATATGTACCTTGACCACGGGCCTTCAGTAGACCGAGTAACCCCTCGTTCGAGCCAGCGACCTAGGGTCCAAGCTGGCGAGCTTTTTTTGCTCAAGCCAGATGAGCCCGCGCTCAAGCTGGCGACCTTGGGGTCTTGAACTTGGGTCCTCTGCATCCCAGTCTAATGCTCCATCCACTGTACCACCGCCTGGTCAGGCTTTTTTTTTTTTACAGGGACAGAGAGAGAGAGAGAGAGAGAGAGGGATAGATAGGGACAGACAGACAGGAACGGAGAGAGATGGCTACAGGTTTATTATATAGTAAAGGATTTGAAAACGGATACAGATGAACAGCTAGATAAAGAGGCACAGGAGGTGAGGTTTGGGAGGGTCCCAAGTGCAGGACCTTTAGTTCTTGTGGAGGTGGGGGTGCACCATTCTGCTGGCACTTGGATGTGTGTACCCTGAAGCTCTCTGAACCCTGTATTTTATTTTATTTTATTTTATTTTTTTAATTATTTTTATTTATTTATTCATTTTAGAGGAAAGGGAGAGAGAGAGAGAGAGAGAGAGAGAAGGGGGGGAGGAGCAAGAAGCTTCAACTCCCATATGTGCCTTGACCAGGCAAGCCCAGGGGTTTGAACCGGCAACCTCAGCATTCCAGGTCAACGCTTTATCCACTGCGCCACCACAGGTCAGGCCTGAACCCTGTATTTTAAAAGAAGCCTTATCATGTTGGCATGATCAATTATGAACTCAGTCTCCAGCTCTCTCCCTCTCCAGGGAATGGGGTCTGGAGCTGAAAGTTCTAATCTTCTAATCACGGCTTGGTCTTTCTGGCGACCAGCTCTCATTTTGAAGCTCTTTAGGGGACCTAGCCACATTTGAGCATTGCAAAAGACATCCATCACTGTGGAGATTGCAAGGGTCTTCCTAGCTCTGGTGTGAGGAACTGGATCAAAGGCCAAATACTAGAAGAAAAGCTGCTTCAAGCACCCTGAGCACTTAGGAATTTTAAGAGTTTTAGCAGCTGTGTGCGAAGAACCAGAGACTAAGACCAAGTCTACTTACTAAACCACAGTTGTTGAAAATGTTTGTTTTTATTCCTGCCATAGTTCTATGAGAGATATAAGCACAGAAGTGAGCAGAATTATTGTGTTGTATGTTGTTCACCTTATTGACTGAGATCAATGTGGCCCTCTAATAACTCCAACCACAGAGTCTTTAAGGATCTTTTCTACCAAAAAACTCTTTCCAAGTCTTATTTGGTGTTACAAATCCTCAAATTAATAGATACCTTTGCATGATCTTAGAATGCAGTGTTTTACTTAAAGGCACATTATCATTTCCATGATCTTATGGCACATGAAAAGTGGTGAATATATATGTACATCATCTAATATGTGGTGGGGAGGTGGGTTTTATAGAAGAGGGTGTTTTGTAGGAGCTGAAGCATCTATAGCTGGAAATTATTATATTGGTCTCACAGTATAGAAAAGGAGATTATAAAAGAAGAAGAAAAGCAGATTATAAAGATTTTAATATAGCCTGACCAGGCGGTGGCACAGTGCATAGAGAGTCGGACTGGAATGTGGAAGACCCAGGTTCCAGACCCAGAGCTTGCCAGCTTGAGCGAGGGCCCATCTGGCTTGAGCAAAAGCTCGCCAGCTTGGACCCAAGGTCGCTGGCTCCAGCAAGGGGTGGCTCGGTCTGCTGAAGGCCCGCGGTCAAGTCACATGTGAGAAAGCAATCAGTGAACAACTAAGGTGTCACAACGGCAACGAAAAACTAATGACTGATGCTTCTCACCTCTCTCTGTTCCTGTCTGTCTGTCCCTGTCTATCCCTCTCTCTGACTCTCTCTTTGTTCTTGTCTGTCTGTCCCTGTCTATTCCTCTCTCTGACTCTCTCTCTGTCCCTGTACAAGAAAATAATAATAATAAAAATAAAAATATAAAGATTTTAATATAGATATCTTGGTCCTAATGAAAGCAAATTTGCAAATCTTACTGATTTTAAGATTTTTTTTTTGGAGGGGCGAGAAAGAGAAGCATCAACTTGTTTCACGTAATTGTGTACCCATTGATTGCTTCTCATATGTGCCCTGACAGGGCTTGAACTGGTGGTGCCCTAAGGGTTGAGCTGGTGAGCCTGGAATTGAGCTGGGGATCCTGGGCTCAAGCCGGCAATCCCAGGATTGGACTAGTGACCTTGGTGCTCCAGGACAGCACTCTGTCCATTGCACCACCAGCAGGCTTTGAAATATTTTTAAATTTGTTTTTAAACAGTTTATTTAACTAGATGTTTTTGATGTGATTCAGTTAGTCGATAATCTAAATACAGAGTTTTCCACATAGAAAGATATCCTCTGTGGCTCTGGATTCCTTGAATGAGTTAGACAAGCACTTCTGTAGGAGCTTCTGCAGAAGTCCCGTGTTGTGACTTCAGACCTGACTTTCCCCACTAGTTCTGTACCTACACCGCATAAGTGCTTTCCCTGTGCTGGGAAAAGATACTCCATAATAGACAGCAGTAGCCAACGCTCACTTTTGTTTTCAGTTCTAATCATTTGTTCCCACTCCTGCCTTTGTTCTTATCTCAGTGCCTCTCTGCAACGTGTAATGTGTTTGCATGTCAGAAGACTACTTTGATTACATTTCTCTTTTTAAAAAGGTGGTGCTTAGTATTCTACTGACCAATCAGGAATGGTAAACAAATGGCTGTTGAGTATCAGCGAAGTAATCCCAGATGTGTTCCTGACCGATGAGTGTACCAATTGATTCTTCACTTTTACAGGATTAATCCCCAAATCATAATGCATGTCTAAACATAACATTTTTCTCTTTTATCAAATTGAAGAACATTTTTTTACTGATTGATTTTAGAGAGAGAGAGAGAGGGAAGGGGAGAGAGAGAATAAGAGAGAGAGAAGCATTCACTTGTTGTTCCACTTAATCGTGCACTCATTGGTCACTTCCTGTACGTGCCCTGACCAGGGATCAACCTTGTAACCTTGGTGTTTTGGGACAGCCCTCTAGCAGACTGAGCTAACCAGCCAGGGCAATGTAACATTTTTCTCATAGAGGTTACTACTATTACCCTGTATACTCTGTGTAACTTGAAAATAGCCCATTTTATTGATGGCCTAACTATTTTTTGTGTTCTTTCTCTAGTACTTTGTCAGACCTTTATCAAGATGGGGCTGCTGTCTTCTTTCAGCTGTAGTGATGAGTTCAGCTCGTTGAGACTGCACCACAACCGAGCCATCACTCACTTAATGAGGTCCGCCAAAGAGAAAGTTCGGCAGGTAAGCCCTAGAACAGCTGCTTTGTATGCGACAGAAACATTTTCATTTCAAGAGGACTGTATTTTAAAGCCTTTTGAGATCCTACTCATAATGCAGGTTGATAAAAATGTTAGCTTGAATTTGTTTATTGAACAATGATTCATGAATGACTACTATGTGTTTGGCTCTTCTGTATGTGTTGGGGTGTGAGCAGTGAGCAGAATTTTCCAGATCCAAGCCCTCATAGTGTTCCTGTTGTGAAGAGGCCTGGAAACAACGGAAAAATAAAAAGATGTAAAAATAAGTGGGGGCTTAGATGGTGGTCAGTGTTAAGGAGAAACGTGAAGCAGGGAAGGGACTCAGAGAACGTGTGAGTGTTACAGAGGGTGGCCCGGGAGGCCTCCCTGAGACTCGTGGAAGTCACTGAGAGAAGGAGCCAGGCGGGTAACCTGGAGGAAGAGCACCCTAGTGGGGGCACAGGGAGTCCCCAGCCAGCGCTGACGGGCAGCCACATGGCTGGATCCATCAAGAGGAGCACGAGGGGTGCGACAGGAGGGTGGCGAGAGGGCTGGGGTCGATTCCGGGTGGTGAGACCATCGTCATGTCTTTGGTTTTCACTCAGTAAACAGGGAGCATTGGTGGCTTTTGAGCGGACGAGTGACATCATCTGACTTATGTTTTAATAGGGTCAACCAGTTGCTGTGTTGAGAATAGACTGGGAGCCAAGGGCAGAAGTAGAGGGACAGGCAAGAAGAGATGGTGGCTAGAAATAGGTGGTAGCAGTAGAGATGTGAGAAATCAATTTCTGCATATATTATGAAGGTAAAAATCAACATTACTTGCTGCTGGAGCTCCTTGGTACAGTCTCAGCTTTGTCAGTGGATAGCAAGAATATATAGTAGATGTTTTAGCAGTAATCTGCTGGTTAAGAGAAGTGTTTTCAACTGTAAACTTTTAGGTAATGCAGAAAAAGCCATGAGTCTTTTTTTTTTTTAAATATCATGTAAGCATTTGGGACTATTAATATGACATTGAAGTTTGATGGGTTCTTTATTCCATGAAATTTTCAGAATGCTTTTAAAAATAATTTTTTGATTTTAGGATCCTTGTGAGGATAACTCTCATATCCAGAAGATCAGGTATGTATTAAATACTTTTTTGGTTATATAAAGATTGAATTATCCTAAAGAAGTCATGATTAAGAATTAACACCAAGTTGCCTGACCAGGCGGTGCCGCAGTGGATAGAGCATCAGACTAGGATGCGGAAGACCCAGGTTCCAGACCCCGAGCTCGCCAGCTTGAGCGCAGGCGCATCTGGCCTGAGCAAAAGCTTGCCAGCTTGGACCCAAGGTTGCTGGCTCCAGCAAGGGGTTGCTCAGTCTGCTGAAGGCCCACGGTCAGGGCACATGTGAGAAAGCAATCAATGAACAACTAAGGTGTTGCGACAGCAATAAAAAACTAATGATTGATGCTTCTCACCTCTCTCCGTTCCTATCTGTCCCTATCTATCCCTTTCTCTGACTCTCTCTGTCCCTGTAAAAAAAAGAATTAACACCAAGTCAATCAGAAATAGTTAGGGTTATGAAAGGCTGTAGCGAGTATAGTTTATGAAAATTAAAAATTTGTTCTGACCAAATTAAATTGCTGCCCCAGGATTTGCTTTACTTCTCATTTCCCTCCTTTAAATTATTTTAATCCTTTTTTTAAAATACATTATTTCTCCTTTATTAAGTTTTTTTTTTTTTTTTTTTTTTTTTTAACATGGACAGAGAGTGAGTCAGAGAGAGGGACAGATAGGGACAGACAGACAGGAACGGAGAGAAGTGAGAAGCACCAATCATTAATTTTTCGTTGCCATTGAGACACCCTAGTTGTTCATTGATTGCTTTCTCACGTGTGCCTTGACCGCGGGCCTTCAGCAGACCGAGCCACCCCTTGCTGGAGTCAGCGACCTTGGGTCTAAGCTGGCGAGCTTTTGCTCAAGCCAGATGGGCCCGCGCTCAAGCTGGCGAGCTCGGGGTCTCGAACCTGGGTCCTCCACATCCCAGTCCGACGCTCCATCCACTGCGCCACCGCCTGGTCAGGCTTCTTTTTGCTTCTTAAAAAGTTTTTTTAAGCTTTTTTAATTTGTCCTCCTTTTTGATCCCCTGTCCCCCTCATTCTTTGTGGATTCCATTCTGCCCCCCCTTAATTCAGGGTACTGGTAGCCAGTCTCTTAGGGGAAAATCAGTGAATTTCAGCTATATTTAGGAAAGATTAGTTTAGAATCTGTAACGTGTCTGGATCGTTAGGAAATGTAAGTGACTTTATTACTGAGCTCCTCTGAACACCTTCTTGTTAGTGACCACTAGTCACTGGCAATTTAGATTAACGACCTCTTGCTATGTTCACTGCTCTGTAGGTTTGCTTTGCGAATGTTTTCTTCATAGACAGCGAGAGACTTCCTTTTCCTCACCCTCTGCCAGTCGCCACATGTGGTGATGAGCCAGGCTGGCAGGGCCGTCAGCAGGAATAGCGAACGGGAATCACGCTCACGCTCTGTAGTTGTTGTTGACTTTGATGCTCTCAAGTTTTACTGCTGACTGGCTTTAACTTTCAGATCAAGGGAGGAAGTAGCCTTGGAAGCACAAACTTCACGTTACTTAAATGAATTCGAAGAGCTCGCCATCTTAGGAAAAGGCGGATATGGACGAGTGTACAAGGTTGTTTTCCACGTGTTTTTTACCGACTGCTCTAAATAAGTGTACTTTTGAGACAATGTCATTATTTAAAGTATGCGAAGGAAAATTCCTAGAAGTCATATATATATTTACTTTTTTCATTGAGATTTGTCATTTATGGGGAAGTGGGCAAATTTTCATTTTTTCCCTAACCACATTGGGCAGGGCTGTAGGTGGGTTTGGGAAATTTTTAGTTTTGTGCTCTAGTTAATTTTTACTTAAAATGAACTGTTCTCCTCTGATTTGGGTTTGATAGCCCTTTCGCCTGCACTCCCATTCTTCAGACCTGGAGCTTCTGGGAGGAGGGCTTTTAGGGCCACTTGAGAAGCTTCTAGTCTAGCTGACCCCCGCCCACTTCCCTGAACATTAGAGGGCACGTGTGTTTGGCTGCATTTTATCCCTTTGGCCAGCTTGTATTATCTAAGTTCGGGTGAAGGAACTTGGTTCAGCTGACATTTAGTGACACAATGTATTGTGTCTTTCCCTCTACTTTATAGGTCAGGAATAAGTTAGATGGTCAGTATTACGCAATTAAAAAAATCCTGATCAAGGGTGCGACTAAGATGGATTGTATGAAGGTAAGATTTTCAGAATTTATGTATTTTGAATAATTGAGTATTTAAGTTTGTTTTGAAAGCGTTTTGAGAGGGGAGAGAGAGTGTATGTGTTTGTATATGTGTGTATTTGGCAGGTATCAGCTGGGTTATAGTAATGGGTTATATAGTAACATAAACAGCAAGACTAAATTTTTATTTGACTTAATTTTTAAGAAAAATATTATTTTATTGATTTGAGAGAGAGCGAGAGAAACACCGACTTGTTGTTCCACTTAGTTGTGCATTCATTGATTGCTTCATGTATGTGCCCTGACGGGGGATCGAACCCGCAAATAACCTTGGCGTATTAGGACAATGCTCTAATGAACTGAGCTACTTGGCTAGGGCCTTGACTTAATTTTTTATAGACATTTCTGACCACATTTCAGGGTCATTGAGGGGGGCACTTTTTAACTAAATTATTCATATACAGCACAACTCATTTTTAAAAAGCAGAGCTGAGTCCGGGTCCCAGTCTTCTGACAATTGGTGTGGTCCTGGGCAAATGCCCTCGTCCTCTAAGCTACTTCTGTCTTCTGTCTTTGAAATAGTTGTGACAGTGTGGTTTTATTTACCTTGTGGACTGGACTTGTGAAAGGAGAATGTTTATAAATGAAGTGTGCAGAATATAAAGTGCTGCACATGTAAGTTCATTGCTCTCAGAAAGGCGTTCCCATTGCTTTAGTAGTTGAGGTTGTGTGTACAGGGGACTTCTCCTGCCTGCTCTGGCACCAGGTGGGCGTTGACACCGTGATCTGAGTCTGTGTCTCCTCTAGGTGCTCCGGGAGGTGAAGGTGCTGGCGGGCCTGCAGCACCCCAACATCGTGGGCTATCACACTGCTTGGATAGAGCATGTTCATTTGCTCCGGACGCAAGGTAACCGGCTCAGTGTGAGGTGAAGGCTGGCAAAGCCCAGCCCATGGGCCGCATCTGGCCTGCTGCTGTGTTTGTGCACCCCGTAAGCCGAGAGCCTGAGAGCCCCTTTATTCCCTCACAGTTGTAAAAATATTAAAAGGCATCAAAAGAAAAATATTTTGTGGAAATTATATGAATTCTACTCTTTTTTTTTTGTTTGGCAGATAGAATCTCTGTTCAGTTGCCTTCTCTGAAAGTGATCTCTAGCCAGGAGGATGACAGGTATGTGGACTGGTGGTGGCCTTTATGGGTTAGCGATATCTCGTCACCTGCATTGGGTTGCCTTTGTCTTTGTTATTAGGGGCTCAGAAGCGTTTTAGACTTTTTATTTTTTGCTTATTTCCATTATGAAATATTAAATTATTTCCTCTCCTCAGTTATTTCCTGTCAGTATTTTACATTTTTTTGAGAGAGAGAGAGAGAGATAAAGGGGCGGGGAAGGGAGGGAGAAAGAGGGAGAGAAGCATCAACGTTTTGTTCCACTTAGTTGTGCTATTGATTGCTTCTCCTATGTGTCCTGAGCCAGGCTCGAACCTGTGACCTCGGAGGTTGAGCTGGCGCTCTCTAGAATAGGCTGGTGACCCCTGGATTGGTGACTGGGCTTGAGCCAGTGCTCCAGGAGAAGGCTCTATCCACTGCTCCACCAGCCGGGGAGCCTGTCGGTTTTTTACATGAAGGTGGCTGCTCAGTAGATTTGATGCCTGTTTTGGGGGGAGGGTTTATCAGGAAGGTTCATATAGACTTGAAGGAACAGTTGAATTACTCTTTTTTTTTTTAATTGGGTTACCCTTGATCTTTTTTTACATTGATTATTATCTTTACTGGTTTTTTTTCCTCCAGAGATCAACATGATGTTAAAAACAATGAAAGTAACAGCTCATCCATTATTTTTGCCGAGTCTACCTCAGAAAAAGAAGAATCCTTAGGAGAACCTGGCATTGAAAATCAGGAAAACAGATTGGTGAACTACACAACCAATTTAGTCATAAGAGACGACAGTGAATTAGAATCATCCATTGAGCTCCAAGGAAATGGCTTGGCTGAGTTGTCTTCCAGATCAGCTGTTGAGAAACAGCAGCCGCTTAGGCTTAATTCAGACGTAGGGAATCTCACATCCACAGGGGAATCTTCTGAAGAAAACTTGAACTTGGTGGGACAGACAGAGGTAGAATCCTTTCCCAGAACCTTCCAATTTCATGTTGGGATTGGATATGGCCTCCCCTCTTCCTCAGCTGACTTCCTGCTGGGCACGCCTCCCTCTCTCTGCACAAGCCCTCTCACCCTGAGCGGTCTCTTCTCGGCGTGGTCCCCCGTATTTGGTCTCCCCTCTCTCGTGTACTTAACTCATTTTGTTCTGGGTCATTCCGTCCTCTAGATCCTCTCATATACACGCCCCGGAGTGGGAGGTGCCGTGCACTCTGTTTCTGTTGTGTTAGCATCACGCTGTAAATACTTATTTATGTGGAAAGATATTCTACTTTTGGAGCGTAGCTTTAGAGAGTCCAAGTAGGATTACCAGGTTGGTTTTCAGGAGACTTTTGTTGATGGTTACACAGACCTGCTGGTGGGACTCCCATGTACTCTCGCCAACTATCCAGTAGTTGTGTTAAACATTGAACATTAACTGGGTCTTCGTATAACTGGTCAGGTTTGGTTACAAAACTGTGTACACATGCAGAATTAACTCCTGTCATGAATATGTGGCCATGTACATGTGTTTCTTTTCTTTTTTTTATGTTTTTTTTTTTTTTATTGATTTGAGAGAGAGAGAAAGTCACTTAGTTGTGCTATTGATTGCTTATCCTATGTGTCCTGAGCCAGGCTTGAACTTGCAACCTTGGGGGTTGAGTTGGCACCCTTGGGATTGAGCTGGTGCCCTCTGGAACAGGCTGGTGACTCTGGGATTGGTGACTGGGCTCGAGCCAGTGCACTTATAGTGGAATCATTGCTTATACACGTGTGTGTTCATACACACATCCCTATGGGGGGAGGAGTAGGAAGCATCAGTTCATAGTTGCTTGTTACATGTGCCTTGACCAGGCAAGCCTGGGGTTTGAACTGGTGACCTCAGCATTCCAGGTTGATGCTTTATCCACAGAGCCAACACAGGTCAGGCACGTGTGTTGTTTTTGTGTTTGTTTTTTATGAAACATTAAACTTGGAATAGGTTCAGTTGGATACAGAGGAGTCAGGTTTGAGGGACTTTTAGTCAGAATAGCTTTCTTTCTCTGTAATAAGCGTGGAACATTTTCCTGATGCCTAAACCAATGGGCTGAATTGTTGCTTATAGGCTGCATTGTTGCTTACCTTTTCCTGGGACAAGTTATTGCTTGTGTACAATCTGAAGCCATCCAAAGTGCGCCTATACTTTGTGATTATACACAGAGTATCCGAATACCGTACAGCCATTCTTTGACGCTTGATCTTAGCTTTCAGAGCTGTTTTATGTAGTGAGCAGACCAGACAGTTTCAGTGCCTGTGTCACATGGGAGAGCTTCTGCCTTTTGACGCATGCCTGACCCCAGCACCCGTGTCCCTGCCACTTGGATTATGACACACAGTGTTAAATATTGCTTTCCTTCACATCTTTCACTAGACTTGGGGCCTCTTGGGCAGGCCTGTGTCTGTCACCTCTGTCCTCGTTACTGAGGCCAGCACTTGGCCCAGAGTAGGCAAGTGAGTCCTCGTTGGTTAACTGAATGCAGAGTGTTGGGCGAGCAGAGATGGGAGCCAGTGTCATGTCGCCCCCTAGGTGCAGTACCACCTGATGCTGCACATCCAGATGCAGCTGTGTGAGCTCTCCCTGTGGGACTGGATCGTGGAGAGAAACCGGAGGGGCCGGGAGTGTGTGGACGAGTCTGCCTGTAAGTACCCTGGGGTCTGTAAGGTGGGGCTGGTCTGTGTAAGTACCCTGGGGTCTGTAAGTGTGGACTGGGCCTCCAGAGGCTTTAGATGGGGGTCGGGGGTGTCACCTTTTTTAAACCAAGGAAACGAAACAATTATGGCAACATTTTTCAAAAACAAATAAGGAAGTGGAAGTCAATTTTCTCTGTGATACAGTTTGTTGGCGTTGAAGCAGTAATGTGCTAGAATTTAGGTAAATGATTTTTGGTAGAAAAGACGTTTTTAAATTTTTAAAGGAAATAATTGTTTTATTGTTTTTTTTAACCTGAAAATGTGGTGCTCTTACAAAAAGAAGCCTTTAAAGAAGCTTTTCTAGGAAGACATGTGGTCAGAGCTTGTCTCCCTCGAGGCCCCAGTCATCTTCCCCCCTGCGGTTGCATTTCCTCTTGAAATGTTGTCCGGTTAATATTTTCAAAATATTGTAAAAGTGGTTATCAGCTTGGGCTGCATATTGGAATCACTTGGGGAATTTTAAAAAAGATGTTGTCAGAAAACTTTACAGTAAAGAAAGCTGACAAATCGCACCTCAGTGATCAAGGCCAACGTCAGCAGTGATAACTTAGGCCAGGGGGCCCACACCTTTTCAGCTTGCGAGCTACTTATAAGATGACCAAGTCAAGCCTGACCTGTGGTGGCGCAGTGGATAAAGCGTCGACCTGGGAACACTGAGGTCGCCAGTTCAAAACCCTGCACTGGTCTGGTCAAGGCACATATGGGAGTTGATGCTTCCAGCTCCTCCCTTCTTTCTCTCTCTCTCTCTCCTTCTCTCTCTCTCTCTCTCTCTCTCACTCTGTGTCTCCTTTCTAAAATGAATAAAAAATAAATAAATAAATAAATAAAAATTAAAAAAAAAAAAGATGACCAAGTCAAAATGATCTACCTACAATAAAAATGCAAAACATAAGTTTCTTCTATATTATCATTATTTAAGTTACTGTTATTACTATTTAATATTGTGTATTCTTCTTTCCCCTTTCTCCTTCTCAGCTCTCTTTTTGGAGGAAAGTCAATGTCATCGTTTTTATGAACAGTCCGAAAAAGCCGCTCCACATTTCCCTTCTTTGGAATAGCAATGGCACACAGACAGATGAGGCAAACGCACTTAGAATATGACATAGTGAAAAAAATCCCCTCCCGTTCTGTATGAAAGTGGTAGGTTTTAGGGTTCTTACTCGGACCAGCTACGGCACTCATTTTTATACCCTATGTTGTATTTAGTTTAAATAAATTGAAGGCTAACTACGCAGCAGTGTAACTGAACAAGTTAGTGTGGTTTAACGCGCATGCGTAGGGTGTCAAAAGTTCAAACGTCAGATTGGCTACAAATGTCTTGTTAATGTCATGTGATCTACCCACACTTCCTTCGCGATCAGCCAGTAGATCGCGATCGACGTATTGAACACCCATGACTTAGGCTGATAGTTTTTCCCCCTGATAAGATGTGACGAGAGGACACTGTATCTCTGGTCTTTCTCCCCAAACCAGTTGCCCCAGTCAAATCATGAGAAAAATGTCAGACAAATCCCAACCGAGGGGTATTCTACAAAATGCCCTGCTAGTACTTCTCAGAAGTGTCAAGGTTAGAATAAGCATGAGCATTCTGAGAGACTGTCACAGACCACAGGAGCCTCAGGAGACACAACAACTAGATGTAGTATGGTGTCCAGGTTAGGACCCTGGAACAGAAATAGGACATCAGGTAAAAAGCATGGAAATCTGAATAAACTGTGGACTTGTATCAATATTGATGTGTTAATTATACCATATTGAAAAGCCCTTCTTAAATTTCTACCCAAGCAGGAGGTTTGTGACTTCAGTGTGAGGGGAGTCGTAGGAGAGGCACTTAGAGTGGAATTATTGCTTATACACGTGTGTTCATACACACATCCCTCTGTTGTATTCTAGATAGTGTAAATGAAAGTTTTATTAATATGCAGTGTTCTTTTCTTAAAGGTCAGTAATAGGTTGGTGTTTTGTTTTTTAGGTGAGGAGGGGAGATAGTGAGACAGACTCTTACATTCGCCCCAACTTGGATCCACTGGGCAATCTCTGTCTGGTGCCAGTGCTCAAATCAGCTGAGCTATTTTAAGTGCCTGAGGCTGATGTGCTTGGACCAACCAGGCTATCCTCAGCGCCTGGGGATACCAGTTGAGCCACAGGCTGCAAGATGAAGAGGGACAAAAGGGAGAGCGGGAAGGGGAGAGTAGCAGATGGATGCTTCTCCTGTGTGCCCTGACTGGGAACAAACCTGGGATGTCCATATACCAGCCTGATGCTCTATCCACTGAGCAAACCAGCCAGGACCTAGGATGATGTTTTAAAATGACTGAATGCGGAAGAGCTAGTGAGTCTTGCTATATTATTAAGCTTGGCTAGAAAACCTCAGGATTTTATCTTTCTCAATTTTTATTTGATTTTAGTCCTATAAATCTGTGCACCTTCTAAATTCACATACTCTGTCCTCCTATTAACAGGTGATTTCTTCATTTTTCTTTTTTTCCATATACTTCATTTGTTGTTCCTTTTTTTTAAAGATTTTATTGATTGATTTTAGAGGGAAGAGAGGTGTGGGGTAGAAGAGCAGGAAGCATAGTTGCTTCTCATATGTGCCCGACCAGGCAAGCCTGGGGCCTTCAACTGGCGACCTTAGCATTCCAGGTTGATGTCCTATCCACTGTGCCACCACAGGCCAGGCTTGGTCATTTTTGGAAATGTGTATTTCATCTTCCAGATAATGAAGCTTACCCCTTGGGCTAACTTAATTTCTCTTTCTTTCTCCTCCATTATTTGTAATAGAATCTTCAATCCACAATGGACCAGGATACCATTTATTAGCATCAAACCCCAGTATGTCAGGGGTCAGGGGACTTAAATGTGATTTAATCTAGCCAACTGGTGACCGAGAACTGTTTGTTAGGTAATTACAGCAGGGGCTCTGAGGGAAACAAGATGACTCTTTTTCGTGACGGGTCCATGATGGTTGGTGCTAGTCTGCAACGGCTTCTTCACTAGCCAAGGAGCCTCCCTGTTCACTTCTAGGCTTAAACTATTTGTGGAGTGTTGGTGTTGTTGAAAATCTAAATGTTGTGCAGGTGTCAGAGTTAACGTATTTAGAACTATAGTATTTAGTTGCCTGACCTGTGTGGCCCAGTGGATCAAGTATTGACCTCGAATGCTGAGGTCATAGGTTCAAAACCCCAGGCTTGCCTGGTCAAGGCACATACGAGTTGATGCTTTCCTCTCCTCCCCCCACCCCCTTCTTTCTCTCTCTTCTCTTTCTAAAATCAATAAATAAAATCTTAATAAAAAAACTACAGTTAACATTTAGATGTTAATGAGTCTGACCAGGCGGTGGCGCAGTGGATAGAGCCTCGGACTGGGATGCAGAAGACCCAGGTTCGAGACCCCGAGGTTGCCAGCTTGAGCACAGGCCCATCTGGCTTGAGCAAAAGCTAGCTCCAGCAAGGGGTTACTCAGTCTGCTGAAGGCTCGCAATCAAGGCACATGTGAGAAAGCAGTCAATGAACAACTAAGGTGTTGCGACGGCAACGAAAAACTAATGATTGATGCTTCTAATAATCTCTCTCCGTTCCTGTCTGTCTGTCCCTGTAAAAAAAAAAAAAAATGTTAATGAGTGAAAAAAGAAGAAATAAAACCTTTTTTTATTTTAGGTCCTTATGTTATGGCCAGTGTTGCAACAAAAATTTTTCAAGAACTGGTGGAAGGTGTATTTTACATACATAGCATGGGGATCGTGCACAGAGACCTGAAGGTAAGTGGAGAAGAGGAAGCTGTTGAAAGCTGCTTATCAGGGGTGACTTGGTGTCAGTTCCTTGAATTAAATGCAGTTAGGTCCCTACTGCATTTACTTAGAAGGGTTTTCATTACTTTTCTTTTCTTTTTTTTTTTTTTTTACAGAGACAGAGAATCAGAGAGAGGGATAGATAGGGACAGACAGACAGGAACGGAGAGAGATGAGAAGCATCAATCATTAGTTTTTCATTGCTGTTGCGACACCTTAGTTGTTCATTGATTGCTTTCTCACATGTGCCTTGATCGCGGGCCTTCAGCAGACCGAGTAACCCCTTGCTGGAGCCAGCGACTTTGGGTCCAAGCTGGCGAGCTTTTGCTCAAACCAGATGGGCCCGCGCTCAAGCTGGCGACCTTGGGGTCTGGAACCTGGGTCTTCTGCATCCCAGTCTGATGCTCTATCCACTGCGCCACCACCTGGTCAGGTTCATTACTTTCATGTAAATCATTGTTTTATAGGTCCAGAACAGGGGTCCCCAAACTTTTTACACAAGGGGCCAGTTCACTGTCCCTCAGACCATTGGAGGGCCGGACTATAAAAAAAATTACGAACAAATCTCTATGCACACTGCACATATCTTATTTTAAAGTACAAAAACAAAACGGGAACAAAATACAATATTTAAAGTAAAGAACAAGTAAATTTAAATCAACAAACTGACCAGTATGTCAATGAGAACTATGGGTGCGGATGCATCCTGTGCTCCTCTCACTGACCACCAATGAAAGAGGTGCCCTTTCCGGAAGTGCGGCGGGGCAGATAAATGGCCTCAGGGGGCCGCATGCGGCCCGCGGGCTGTAGTTTGGGGACCCCTGGTCCAGAATGTGAAAACTTCAGATTGAATTTAAAAGCAGTAAACTTTGAAAATTCGAATATTTTGTTTTTTCTTTAGGTAGTAAATGTGCTCTGAGTACTACTGTAATTGATGGTAGTGTATTTAATGCTGACATATATTCATCTATTATTTCAAACCGAGGTGAAAATTTGTTTCTATAATTATCTTAATGGAAATATAACAGGAAATATTTTGTTTTGCTGTTTCCAAAATCTATAGTGACTTCATATTTTTATCCATAAAACTCTATCAAGAAAGAGAAAAAATATATTTATTTCTTTGGCTGAGTGTTTTAAATTAACTTGCTTACCTTTTGGGCAAAAAGTAAATCATGGAAAAGGCATTTAAAAGATTATTTAGTTAACATGCAAATGATTTTATTTTTTGAAAAGTTTAAGAACCAGTAGTTTGTACGTTAAGGATTTTCTGGGTATTTCTAGCCAGAAACATGATTGGAGTTACTGAAACGGGTAGCGCTGTGACACTGGGAGGTCTAATTTCAAGAGGCGAGCCAGGTCACAATGCCCGTATACAGAACTGCACATCCTCCCCGGGAGAAGGCTTTTCACGTGTTGCTTGTACCTCTCACCGTAAATGTTTCTGATGTTTCTTTTACAGATGTCTTCTAGGGACAGGGGGGTTTGAGACAGCTTTATTAGGGATTCCCTTAAGAGATGGAATTCTGGTAGCATGATTGCTTCAGGTAGAATTCCCTGGTTGTTGGTCAGCCTCAGAGGGTAAGAGCGGCAGAGCAGCTTGGCAAGAAGCGCCGTGTCTCTTATGTTAGAACTTCGCTGGAGGTACATGTGAATGGGAGACTCCCCGTTTCTTGTCAAGATGTTAATGTTGGCTTCAAATTCGAGCAGGAGATTGATGACTGTCTCTCTGCCTGCAAAACACGCCTCGTGGATAGCTGTGTGGCCTTTGTGGTCCTGGGCATTGACTTGGGCTCCGTGACTCAGCAGCAGGTGGATGCAGCTGAGCCCTGCTGCCAGCACTCGGCCCGCTTTGCTGGAAGCAGTGCCCACCGCCAGCTTCAGGGCCGTGGTCCCCGTGGAAGGGATAGCGCAGTTGACATTTGCTCCACAGGCGATGAGTGTCTCCATCATCTCCTCGTTCAGTATTTTTGCAGCCATGTGCAGGGGCGTCATGCTGGATTCATTCATTGCATTGACCTGGGCACCGTTTTCGGCTAAAATGGAGAGGGCTGGGTAGGTCCCGTATCTTATGGCCAGGTGAAGGGGTAGATGCTGGTGTCTGTCGCCCACCTTGGCGTTCACTTGAGCTCCGTGCTCACACAGAATGCGGAGACATGTCAGGGCGCTGTTCTGAATGTCTGTCAGGAGCATCTGGATGCTTGTGAGGTTCCCTGGCTTTGCCAGCACAGCGGAGATGATTGGCCAGTGCAGTAGTACCAGGTGCAGCGTGGTAAGGCCCAGTGTGTCCCTGGAATAGGGAGTGGGCACTGGTTACACCAAGGTCACAGGAATAGCTACGTGGAGAATTAGTGCTGAATGAGGCAACATTTATTGTAAGTAACCCCCCTTAATTAGTTTGAAGAAGTATTTCTAAACCTGCATTGCTGTTGAATTTCTCAGGACGTCACAGTGTTTTGGGGGGTGCGGGGCGATGTGTGTCAGGCACGGAGGGCTCGGCTGCCTCTGGCAGCTTGTTTTTACTGTTACTCCTGCGAGCGCTGTGGCCTCGCTCAGGCTGTGTCTGTTATTCCATACCCCAGCTCCTCACAGTGCTGCCCTGAGCTAGCCAGTCAGTAAATTCCATTGTCTTTCCTTGTTTCTTTCTTTTTTAACTGGGACAGAGAGAGAGAGAGAGAGTCAGAGAGAGGGATAGACAGGGACAGACAGACAGGAACGGAGAGAGGTGAGAAGCATCCATCATCAGTTTTTCGTTGTGACACCTTAGTTGTCCATTGATTGCTTTCTCACATGTGCCTTGACTGCGGGCCTTCAGCAGACCGAGCCACCTCTTGCTGGAGCCAGCGACCTTGGGTCCAAGCTGGCAAGCTTTTGCTCAAACCAGATGGGCCCACGCTCAAGCTGGCAACCTCGGGGTCTTGAACCTGGGTCTTCCGCATCCCAGTCCGACTCTCTATCCACTGCGCCACCACCTGGTCAGGCTCGTGTGTGTGTGTGTGTGTGTGTGTGTGTGTGTGTGTGTGTGTGTGTGTGTGTGTGTGTGAAAAAAAGAGGAAGGGAGAAAAACTCATTCTCTTGGCATCTTAGGTGTTCAGTGACTGTTTTCTCATATGTGCCTTGAGTAGGAGGCTGCAGCCGAGCCAGTGACCCCTTGCTCAAGCCAGCCTCCATAGGGTCATTTTGATGATCCCACATTCAAGCCAGTGATGCTGCGCTTAAGACAGAGGAGCCTGTGCTCAAGCTGGCGACCTCGGGGTTTTGAACCTGGGTCCTAAGCGTCCCAGGTCATCACTCAACCCACTGTGCCACCAGCGGGTCAGGCCATTCAGTAAATTACATGGACCTGAGTGTGATGGGGGGTTGCCATAGAAGTGTGCCACAGAGGGCCAGAGCTCCCGTGGACTCAGTGGCTCTGCGCCTGCTCCTGTACCGCACACTCTTCCTCGTGTGTGTAGGTGGGGTAGGTGATGGGGTGACTCTGGGGACCCACAGTCAGTCTGGTTAGCGAAGCCTGTCCATCTTCATTCCTGATTCCGCCCAGGTGGAATGTGTGTTTTACAACCTGGCCCTCGTCGACTTGTTTCCTGAAATCTCTCAGGGTTCCCTCCAAGATTCTTTTGTTCTGTCTGAGAAAAGGGGAAGGATTATTATGCACATGGGACTGCTCACTGCACTCAGTGATTTTCAGTTCACGTATATTGATTCATTGGGAGGCCCTGGGCGAGGGCTGTAGTGAAACAGCAGGCAGTCCCACCCTCGCAGGCCTCATGATGTAGCGTGGAAGACAAACCTAGATAAATGTGCAGGTGGCCAGAGTGCTAGAGGGCCTGGTCCTGGGACAGCCTGTGGCTGAGAGGTGGGAAAGCGTGGGACCCCCTGAGGAGAATGGGTGAATCTGTGGTGCTCTGGCCAGTCCTCGAAAGACAGAGACCTGCCAGGCTGGGTGGGCTGCTCAGTGGAGGGTCAGGTCAGGGAGGCTCTACTGGAGTACGGTAAGGATTTGTGGTTATCTTTAACGTGGGGGGAAGAAGTTCTGTTATTTCTGTACCATGTGTTCTTCCATTCATTCAGATGGTATTTATTGGGCACTTACTAAAGTGTCAGGCATTGGTATAGGTGGTGAATATATATTGATGAGCAAGAGAAACCTCTCTTTCATGAAGTGGATCTTCTAGTGGAGGGTGATAAAGGTGATAAAGAAGAAAATCAGTTTTCTGTTTACATTTTCCGTATCTGACAGGTTTTTAAACTCCTCGAGGGCTGGGGACTTAAAGCCGCTCCCACAGCACCGCTGTTGGGTGCTCAGTGCTCAGTACAGGCTGGTTGTGCTCTCACTTTTCCCACTTTTTCAGAGTATCTCACCTAATCAGTAAAGAAGTCGGTTCATTTAAACCAGTGGTTCTTAACCTTTTTTGAGGTACCGAACCCACCAGTTTCATATGCAAATTCACCGAACCCTTCTTTAGTGATAAGTAAAATACGATTTTTTTCCAAATTCAAGACATAGGTATATGTTTTTTTGCTGGTGCACAAAATGAGCTGTGCATGAACATCACCTTGCTCAAAGAACAAAACCAACAAAGTGCATGAACTCACAACAAATTATGGTATTACTTTATTCTGGCCTCTGCGGCAGAGGATTCTCCGAACTCCTGAGACCGACTCATCGAACCCCTGGGGTTCGACAGAGCCCAGGTTAAGAACCACTGATTTAAAACCTAACTCCTAGTTCACAGCCCTGAAGAATGCATGAGTCCAGACATGATTGGGAAAAGTAACATCTAAATCACACATATTTTTTCTTTTTCTTTTGCACCATTTAAAAAAAAACATTTATTAGAAAGAGAGAGAGAGAACGAGAGCGAACGAGAGAGAAGGGAGAGGAGCAGGAAGCATCTCCCCTATGTGCCTTGACCAGGCAAGCCCAGGGTTTCGAACTGGTGACCTCAAGTGTTCAAGGTCAGTGCTCTATGCACTGCACCACCACGCGTCAGGCACATATATTCATATATAGAAGTGGTCGCCTGTTGAGTTACTTACCTTATTTCTGGGTCAGCGCCATGCTCTAACAAACACTGCAAACTTTCTGCCCTTTGGTATTCAGCTGCCAGGTGAATGGGGATGATGAACTGTGTCTGTTTCGGAGGGAAATAGCAAAGTACATTACAAGTAGCCTTGTGTTGTTGGAAATGCCAGCGGCGGTGTCTGCTCACCGTTCCAGAGGAAGTACAAGTGGTCTGTCTACATGTTTCGGTTCAGTCTTTTTCTGGTATGTGCACTGAAATTGTCCTTTTTTCTGCCTGTTCCAAATGACCCAGAGCCAGTGAATTTCATATTAAAAATTTGTGTTTTAAATAAAAGCAAATTCACCAAGGCAACAGAAACAACCCAAAGGTTTTTTTTCTTTTTTAATTTTCTCATTGATTTGAAAGAGGAAGGAGAGGAAGGGAGTGAGAGTGAGATAGAGAGAAAAGCATCAACTCGTTCCACTTAGTTGTGCACTCATTGATTACTTTTATTTTAAATTTCTTTTTTATTTATTCGTTTTAGAGAGGAGACACAGAGTGTGAGAGAGAGAGAGAGAGAGAGAGAGAGAGAGAGAGAGAGAGAGAGAAAGGGGGGAGGAGCTGGAAGCATCAACTCCCATATGTGCCTTGACCAGACCAGTGCAGGGTTTTGAACTGGCGACCTCAGTGTTCCCAGGTCGACGCTTTATCCACTGCGCCACCACAGGTCAGGCTCATCGATTACTTTTTGTATGTGCTCTGACCAGGATTGAAGCTGTGACTTTGGTGTGCAGGATGATGTTCTGTCCATGGTGGCACCTGGCCTAGGCAAAAAGGTTGATTTTCTTTTTATTATTATTATTAATTCTAATGGGGTGACACCAATAAATCAGGGTACATATGTACAATGAAAACATCTCCAGGTTATCTTATCATTCAATTGTGTTGCATACCCGTCACCAAAAGTCAAATTGTCCTCTGTCACCTTCTATCTGGTTTTCCCTGTGCCCCTCCCCTCCTCCCTATCTCACCCTCCCCTCCCTCCCCCCACCCCGTAACCACCACTCTCTTGTCCATGTCTCATAGTCTCACTTTTATGTTCCACCTATGTATGAAATCATGCTGTTCTCAGTTTTTTTTTTCTGATTTACTTATTTCACTCCGTATAATGTTATCAAGGTACATCCATTTTGTTATAAATGATCCGATGTCATCATTTCTTATGGCTGAGTAGTATTCCATAGTATATATGTACCATAGCTTTTTAATCCACTCGTCTTCTGATGGAAAAAGGTTGATTTTTTAAAAGATTTTATTGTCCTGGCTGGATAGCTCAGTTGATTAGATCATCATCTTGAAACACAGAGTTTGCCGCTTGATCCCCGGTCAGGGCACATACAAGAAAAACTTGATATTACCATCTCTCTCGCTCTCTTCCTTCCTCTCTCTAAAATCAATAAAATACACATTTAAAAAATGAAAAAGAATTTATGTACTCTCCTGGCCAGGCAGTTCCGCAGTGGATAGAGCATTGGCTTGGGACACTGAGGACCCAGGTTCGAAACCTTGAGGTTGCCAGCTTGAGCGCAGCCTCATACAACTTGAGCGTGGGATCATACACATGACCTCATGGTCGTTGGTTTGAAGCCCAATGTTGGGCTTCAAGCACTGGCTCTGCTGGAAGCTCCTCCTCCCCCATCAAGGCACATAAAAGAAAACAATCAATGAACAACTAAGGTGCCACAATGACGAATTGATGCTTCTCATCTCCCTTCCTATCTGTCCTTGTGTGTCTGTCTGTCTGTCTCTCTAATAAAATAATTTTATTTACTGATTTTATGGTGGTGGGGAGCAAGAAGTGTCAACTCATAGTTGCTTCACTTTACAGAGACAGAGAGAGAGTCAGAGAGAGGGATAGATAGGGACAGACAGATAAGAACGGAGAGAGATGAGAAGAATCAATCATCAGTTTTTTGCTGCCGTTGCGACATCTTAGTTGTTCATTGATTGCTTTCTCATATGTGCCTTGACCGCGGGCCTTCAGCAGACCGAGCAACCCCTTGCTGGAGCCAGCGACCTTGGGTCCAAGCTGGTGACCTTTTTGCTCAAACCAGATGAGCCCGCGCTCAAGCTGGCGAGCTCGGGGTCTCGAACCTGGGTCTTCTGCATCCCAGTCTGACGCTTTATCTACTGTGCCACCGCCTGGTCAGGCATAGTTACTTCACTTTAGTTGTTCATTGGTTGGTTGTTGTTGTATGTGCCTTGACCTGGCAGGCTCAGGATTTTGAACAGGTGACCTTAGCATTCCAGGTTGACCATTTATCTCCTGTGCTACCACAGGCCAGGTGAATGTTGATTCTTACAAAGAGCTCATAGTGTAAAATTAACAGCAATTGCTATTAAGCCACTTAGTCTTTATATTAACCCACAGAGTGATTGACAAGTAGGTTTTTTCTTTTTAATCAATTGATTTTAGAAAGATAGAGAGGAAGTGTGGGGTGAGAGAAAGAAGCATTTATTTGTTGTTTAGTATGTGCTTTGACTGGGGATCGAACCTATGTCCTTAGTGTTTCGGGACTATACTCTCAGTGACTGAGCTAACTGGCCAGGGCCAGTTTTTTGTTTAGTTTTGCCAAAGTCATAGTATTGATAGTAAAACCCTACTTGCAGGGTTTCAGAGATAATGCAGCACATGTTCTATGACTAGCAGTGCTGGTTGTGCCAGCTCTTCAAATATATATATTTAAGTAGTGGTTTTACCACACGACTACAAGATAAGAGGGCAGCGTACAGGAGAGGGTCACTTTTGAAAAAAGATTAATTATGAATGAAATAATCGCCCTGGCCAGATGGCTCAGTTGGTTGGAGCATCATCCTGAAGCGCAGAGGTTGCTGGTTCAGTCCCCCGTCAGGGCACGTACAGGAGCAGATCTATGTTCCTGTCTCTTCCCCCCTTCCTTTCTCACTAAAATCAGTAAGTAAAAATTCTAAAAGAACGTAAAATTACTGTATAAATATTTAGAGAATGGGAAGAAGTAATTCCGTTACACAGACATCTAGTCGTTGGTGTGTTTGAGAGGATGACGTAATGTCCCTCTGCGCAGGCACGCTCTGGGGGTGTCACGCTACTGGGATGTGCGGTCCTGCCTCCGGCACGGTGAGGGTCGCCAGGAGGGTCAGTGAGTTCACAAGAACTCCGAGGTGTTCCTTCGGAAGCATCACCTGAGTCTTTTTTTCTAAAAAGGGTGGAGCAGAGAAGAGGGTACCTGGGTCAGAGGCAGCCCTAGATTGGTGGAGGTGCGTCGGATCTTCAGGGGCTGATTGACGGGGTGGCGGCGTAGCAGTGCCCGGATGGTCGTGCGGTCCTCTCTCATTATGGCCTTGTAGAGCTTGCTGTGGAGCTCCACAGACGAGCCCGAGCCCTCGTCCTCGTCCGCTGATGTGGCCCCGTCAGGGCCTGGCTCTCCTCTGCTTCTCTTGACGGTGTTTCCCATGAGAAACTCTAAGAGCGAGGACTTCAGAGGTCAGGAAAACTTGTTACGGAATTGGTCAGTGTCAGTGTCTTTATGATTCCTTCAGTTCTGTTCTAGAACTATTCTAGAATTGTTGAGAACCATATCCGTGAACACGATGTATTTTTTATTAGAGCCAAACGTTTTCAAAATTTGTTCCTATACCATATGGTGTCAAATATAAGCACTGTTTTAGGACTTGACTTGGTCACAGAAACATCCAAATTGTCATCTCACATGTAAGAGTCCATTTTCTCTTTCCATTCAGCTGTGGATAATAAGGAAGACTAATAAAGCTAAAACAGAGACTTACACTTTCAAATAAAACTTGGCTTTTAACCTAAACATTTAATTTTAGTGCCCTGCCTCACACAGGTGCAGCGTGTCACTGGTCACAGGTGCGGGGTAGTTCCATGGGGGATGTTTCGGGTCCTTGTCTGGTGGTTTCTTAAATAGAGCTAAGGGGGTGTTGTGTCTTCATAGTGGGACATAGTCGTTTCCAACCCTGGTTAACAGGGTTACCTGGGAGCTTTAAAAAATAAAAGTTTTTCATGAAAGAAAATTGAAGTTTGACTTGGACAATTGTTAAAAGCTTCTCGGATGATTCTGGTGTCCAGTTAAGTTTGGGGAGCTTGTGTTCAAGCGTGCTCTACATTAGTGGTTCTCAAACTTGGAGTGCCCCAGAAATTTTGATTTTATTGGTTTGGAGAATGACATGGACATTGAGGTTTTTTGTTTTGTTTTTTTAAAGCTCCCTGGTAACTCTGTAATGTACAGACAGTTTTAAGGACCACTGCTCTGATTTTTAAAAATTAATTAATTTAGGATTTGAGAGAGAGGGGAAGAGAAAAACGTCTATTTGTTCTTCCACTTATTTATGCATTCATTGGTTGATTCTTGTTTGTGCCCTGACTGGGGATCAAACCTGTAACCTTGGCGTGTTGGGGCGACATTCTTACCAACTGAGTTACCTAGCCAGGGCCCACTGTTCTGATTTTTTAAGTTTTGAGGGGCCACTTGGTCTTGAGCTGAAAACTCTTTAACATCAACATATTTCTATGATTTGTTTTTGAAACATCAAGGAGCTAACTTGTTTTGTTTGTTTATAGCCCAGAAATATTTTTCTTCATGGCCCTGATCAGCAAGTGAAAATCGGAGACTTCGGTCTGGCTTGCACAGACATCATACACAAGAACACAGACTGGACTAGCAGGAACGGAAAGAGTGAGTGTGTGGGGGCTGTTCTTTATTTCCTTTTTTGCATTAAAATGAAATAACAATTATGAAGACTTAATAGCAAAGGTGAGAGATACAGACAAAAGTACCCGTCGTTCCCTTGGGAGCTATAGCGCCCTACTCAGAGCTGGTGTTCTTTAATGTGTTCATACTGTAGTGTTTAATGTATGGCTTTTCAAATTATAGGAACACCAGCACATACTTCCAGAGTGGGGACTTGTCTGTATGCGTCACCCGAACAGCTGGAAGGATCTGAGTATGACGCCAAGGTAGTGTTTCCTGCTTCTTCCCCTTTCACTGGACTTAGAGTCATAAATCCCAACGCAGAGGTGTTTTTGGAGGTAACAGTCTGTAGATTATTAGGTCAGATGGCCAAAATAGGGACTCACTTTGCCTGTGAGCATGACTGCATTGCTTTTTAAGCTTGACTGTTTCTAAACCCGTGGGTATAAGAAACTGTTTTGGAAATGAGCTTTCCCCTTAGAATGAATGAGCCCATTCACCTCAGGTGCTAGAATTCACAGAAGCCTGTTTTCAGTCTCTCAGTCTTCTGTTTCAGGCTTAAATAATTGCTAAGTAATGCCCCAGGAAGGCGTGCACTCGAGTCCCTTTAATCTGCCTTGTTTCTGGGAGGCACGCTAAATAAATTCTTTTCTCAAAATAAAAGCCTAGGAAATTTTCTTCCTTTTGAAGAATGTTAGCTTTTCTGTGCCTGGAGAAGAGCTGCAGGAGTCCGACAGGACTGCGCCCAGAGCCCTCTGTACTCAAGGCCTCCCAAAGGAGAGCAGCGCAGGGTGTATGCCGAGTCCGTAGACGCAACTGAGACCGCGTACTTAGAGCGCAGGGGGGTGGGCCTGGAGGAGGCCCAGGACTCGTGTGGCCCGCTGGGGCTGGCCCCGGGCAGGGGCTCACGTGCGCCCGTCTCAGACCCCTGTGCCAGGCCCAGGTCTTCAAGGCATGGAGCTGGGTGTGTGGCAGAGACTGCTGTGGCAAGGGCATCATCCTTGGCCCTCCCCTGGCCATCAAGCCTTCGTGCCAGGAGCCCCCTTTTGGCATTAAAAGGATGGGGTTTGTGACAGTACCTGTCACCTTGTTCTTGGGGCAGTTCTGCGGCTGATGGGTAACGGCCTGCGGAGATGAGCCCGCTCTGCTCATTCACCGGAGAGACCAGCGTCTTCCTTCCGCAGAAACCCTCGTGCGCGACACAGGTCTGCCGTGCTCGCCTTGTGTCTCATCACTGAATTCCCTCCCCTTCCAGTCCGACATGTACAGCGTGGGGGTGATCCTGCTGGAGCTCTTCCAGCCGTTTGGAACAGAGATGGAGCGGGCCCAGGTTCTAACAGGTCTGAGAGCTGGTCAGACCCCCGAGTCCCTGGGGAAAAAGTATCCCCTGCAAGCCAAGTGCGTCCAGCAGTTGACCAGACGGAACGCGATCCAGAGGCCGTCTGCGGCGCAGCTGCTGCGGAGCGAACTGTTCCGAAACTCCGCAAGTGTATGTACAGCCTCATGGGTTTCCTAGTGCTGGGGACGGGTGCCTTAGAATCGGTTTAAATTGTGAACCCTATCTCATGAAGAACAGTAGAGCTTAGAATAAGATTTGTGGAAATAAGATATTTGAACCCATTCTAAATGCCGGCTCTACAAGCTGCAACGAAAGGCCCCAGTTTCTAGCCTCATCTTGCTTGGCCGAAAGGTTAGTTTTCCTTTCCAACTACGGTGCATGTTTCAGAAATGATTGTGACGTGCCTGCTAGCGGAAAGGGATACACAGCAAAGGTACAGGACAAAAGACAGCAAGGGTTTCTCAGGGAGCAGGGCAGGGTGGCAGAGGCCACCGGAGCCAGCTTGCTGTGGTGTGGTGTTGCCCCAGGGCAGCCTGTTTCCTTCCTGCTTCCTGACGAGTGCCACGCACAGTCTCCAGTCTGCAGATACCAGCAGCGTGACTCATCCGTTCCGTTCCTTGAGGGACTTCTAAGAGTTAAAAGCTTGACTGAAAGATTTGTCCACAGATCCTGTAGCCGCACTTTGCTACTCATTGTGCGGTCCTCAGACCAGCAGCATCAGCATTTTCTGGGGACTTACTAGAAATGCAGGATCTGGCCCTGGCTGGTGGTTCAGTGGATAGAGGGTCGGCCCAGCGTATGGATGTCGTGGGTTCAATTCCCAGTCAGGGCACACAGGAGAAGTGACCATCTGCTTCTCTCCCCCTCCTTATTCCTCTTCTCTCCCCCTCCTCCCCCCTCTTCCCGCAGCCAGTGGCTCGATTGGTCCGAGTGTGGCTCAGGTGCTATTTATAGTGGGTACTCTAGCGAGCACCGGCCCCAGGCAGCATTGCCGGGGCAATTCCAGTTGGGGCACATGCAGGAGTCTGCCTATCTCCCCACCTCCCCCCTTTCAAAAAAAAGCTGGATCTTAGGCTCCACCGAGACCTAATTCAAAATATGCCTTTAACAAGACAGCAAGTGATTAACGTACAGCCCGACACTGCGGTGGTTCTCAGACTCTCTCCAGACTGGAACCTGATAGAATTCTCCCTGTTAAATCGGGGGTGGGGGTGGGGAGGTAGAGGGCTGTTATCTGAGCTTCATCAGGCCCTTGAAGTGATGCCAGGGCCCAGTTAATTGCAGAACCTCTTGCAGTGACTGTTAATTTATCTCTTCTATTTAAGGGTTATTAATTTTCAAGTGTAACAGTTTACTAGGTAGGTGGAGTGCTCTTCTGAGTCTAAAACAATGGCAGATGTGGTTATTAAATGATCTCAGATGGAAGGCATTCTCTAACTCCCAGTTAAGGGTAGCTATTAGAGACCAGTTATTTGGTATTTATGGTGTGGATTTCTGTCTCGCAGATTTTTTAAAAAATAAAATAACCTCTAATACCTGTGTGCGTAAAGGCTCTGCACAGTCGAGTAAGACCGTAAAAACGACCATACAGAGGGGACGTAATTATCAGTGGGGAAAGCTGATTATCCCATGACCTTAAAAATATTTATCAGGCTCTGGCTGGGTGGCTCCGTTGTTTGGAGCATTGTCATGATAAACAAAGGTTGTGGGTTTGATCCCCAGTCAGGGAAAATACAGGAACCGATTGATATTTCTATCTCCCCCTCTCTTTCTCTCTAAAATCAATAAGCAAAAATTTTTAAATTGTTTTATTTATTAAAGCATTAAAACTCTTGTCAATTACAGATGAGCATGGAAATGGGAGGAAAAAAGAAAACAATTAATATTGCTCTTGCCAGATGACTCAGTTAGTTAGAGCTTTGTTTGTAAAGTGCAGAGGGAGCTGGTACAATCCCTGGACAGGTCACTTATGGGAGCAGATGGGTGTTCCTGGCTCTCTCCTTTCTTCTCTCGAAAATCAATAAAGAACCCCCCCCCCAAAACCCTGAAACTAAACTAATATTTAGTGCAGTATAATTGAGAAAGTGTTTCCAGAGTAGTTTGAACAGTGCCTGCCTTCACCTTGTTCTGTAACTTAGGGTGGGGTAAGCATTTCTTCAACGCCCTGATGAATTAAGCTCCTCGCTAAGTCAGCTTCCAGCACCTTCTCTCTCGCACTTTCAGTGCTGTGAAGTATCTCCGAGAATTCTTTCAGTATGAAGTTTCTGCTGTTGTCACTATCCGGGACAGCTCCACTGTTCTCCTCCTTTTGTTGACAAGTCTCTTGACTTGTTCCCATGGCTGCGGCTGCCTACCCCGTCTGTCTAGCAGGATCAGCTGTTTCTTCTGTGACACCTTCAGGTCTATTGGTTTCTCATTCCCAGCATTATTTATTTATATTCTTTGTATTTTTCTGAAGTGGGGAGGCAGACTCCCACATGCACCTGACCGGGAAGCACCCGGCATGCCCACCAGGGGGCGATGCTCTGCCCATCTGGGCTGTTGCTCCATTGCAACCAGAGCCATTCTAGTGCCTGAGGCGGAGGCCATGGAGCCGTCCTCAGTGCCCGGGACAACTTTGCTCCAATGGAGCCTTGGCTGAGGGACAGGAAGAGAGAGACAGAGAAGGAGAGGGGCAAGGGTGGAAAAGCAGAAGGGCGCTTCTCCTGTGTGCTTTGGCCGGAATTTGAACCTGGGACTTCCACACGCTGGGCCGACCAGCTTCAGCCTCCCAACATTACTTTTCATGAGGTTGCTGCACTTCCATCTTTGCCGTTTCCTCTTTCAGTTGTCCTTTTTTTAACACGTTACTTGGGTCTATTACTGGAGATGGAGGCAGCACGGCTACACTACACACATGGCCTGTGTGTGAACTAACAGATGCAGTGGGACTGACCAACCAACTTCTAGTGATGATTGATCCAGACCAGGATGTATATCCATTTAAAAATATATATATACTGATTTCAGAGAAACATAGATTTGTTGTTCCACTTATGTATTGTTTTTTTGTTTTTTTTTTTAATTTGTCCTTTTTTTTTTACAGGGACAGAGAGAGAGGGATAGATAGGGACAGACAGACAGGAATGGAGAGCGATGAGAAGCATCAATCATTAGTTTTTCATTGCTGTAGCGACACCATAGTTGTTCATTGATTGCTTTCTCACATGTGCCTTGACCGCAGACCTTCAGCAGACCGAGCCACCCCTTGCTGGAGCCAGCGACCTTGGGTCCAAGCTGGCGAGCTTTTGCTCAAGCCAGATGGGCCCGTGCTCAAGCTGGTGAACTCAGGGTCTCGGACCTGGGTCTTCTGCATCCCAGTCCGACGCTCTATCCACTGTGCCACCGCCTGGTCAGGCTCATTTGTTAATTCTTGTATGTGCTCTGACTGGGGATTGAACCCACAACCTTGGCATATCAGTGGGGTGCTCTAACCGAATGCGCTGTCCGACCAGGACGGTTCTTCAGTGTTTTGTATGGCATCGCAGTAACTGGCAAGTGTACCACACTGCTGGTGACTGGCCTCATCCCACTAGACTGATTACTGGGACCCATGTGTATTGGCGCTGAGCAAAGTGAGGCGCTTCGTATTTTAAAGGAAATAAATAAAAGCCATTTTAATGGAGCTTAAATTTTCTTATTTCAGGTTAATCTCCCCCTGCAGATGAAGATAGTAGAGCAAGAGAAAGAAATTGAAGAACTAAAGCAGCAGCTGAGACTCCTTTCTCAGGACAAAAGGGCTAAGGATGACATGAAAAGTGGGGCTGTTCCCGTCTAGCTTGCTTACTTAGGCTCCAGAAATGTGGACGTGAGCTTTACCTTTAAGCAAGTCAACTGGAATGAGTAGTTTTGATCTTTGTTAGGGTATAGATGGCGTAATACGTAGTTGTAGTCAGTAAGCTTGTACATGATTTACTGAGGTTGGGAAAATATCCCCAGCTGCTTTTCCTCAAGTAGCTCTTTCCTGATCTAGCATTTTGAGTTTGATGCTCTAAACTATTGTGATCTCCCTGCATCTCTTAAGATGACTGTCTCGTCTCTCAGACTAAGTTTAGACATTGTCCTGGATTCTTTTGAATTCCGCCTGTTGACCACCGAATCTCCTGCAGACAGGCTGGACTGGTGGTAGCTTTGATAGCTGCCACTTTTTCTGACCCTTGAACGGGCTTCCAGGTAACTGCCAGGAGCTGCTGCTGCCTCAGTTCACGCCCTGGCTTAAAAGCCTGTGCTGCGTCCAAGATAAAATTTCAACTTCTTAGCAGTGTTCCTTGTCTGGCCCACTTCTGTTCTCATTGCCTTCCCCTTGACATCGTGTTGCCCTTTCAAAGCTCTGGACCTCTTGCCCTGAAATGATCTCAAAGCAGCTCCAATGCCAGTGTCCCTGCACTGTCCCTCCTACATTCCTCAGGGGCAATATATGTTCACCTTTGAACCCGAAAGGAGCCTGCCTCCTAGCTGGCAGCTATCATGGTATACTGCACATGATGTTGCCCTCAATTTTAAATAAAGTGAAAACCACAAATTATATGGTGCTTTTATTGATACTTGGCAGCTGGCTTAAAGACTGGTTTTTAGTGCAGTCCCTTTACCAAGAACAGGCATGAAACAGCACCGTTCTTACACTCTAAACCCTCTAAAACCAGTTCCCAAGATTCACTTGAGCAGAGTGAGAGCAGTGCTGAAAGGGGCCAGGTTCTCACAAGCCCTCAGCCACTTCTGAACGTTGGCCGGAATGGGCACACTGCCGCCGCCTCCCAACTGCTGGATCACAGACCAGAGCACGACGTCAGCCACGGTGAGTTCGTTCCCCACAAGCCAGGGGCTCTTCCCAAGGGCAGAGTTCATGGAGCAGAACACGGCAGCTTTTTCTTTATTGCTTCCCTCTTTTAACTGAAACATAGCTGTGTCTACCCAGCGATCTATGAGGGTTAGATTGACTGCATTATGCTTCTGGCCAAACAGAGAGAACAAGAAACGTGCAATGTTCCCCTCTCCTTCAATGGGACACATCCTCTGGACACTGAACTTCATCTGAGTCTTTGGCACTGAAAAAAAAAAATACTCCATGTGACGTCAGCAGGAGCAGCACCTGGAGGAAGTACTTGAGGATGCGGGGAGGGGATTCACTCACCGTGAACTGGTGGCAGGGGAAAGTGTTTTGAAAAAGAAAGTCACATTTTTAGGTGTAATATCCAAGAAAGTTTATGTTTAAAGAATGCATACTATATGTTAAGAAAGTAACCATGTCTGGTCCTTGATTATGACAGTTTTCAAGCTAGAAGGGACCTCAGACTGAACATCTACTCCAACCCGTGTCTATGGATTTGCAGGATGAGGACTGGAAACCGGGAGTCCCCTCTCCCCGGCCAGAGACTGTACCCTCCCAGTCTGTTCATGAGTAGCTGAGGGGTGAATGACATTAACTCACTTCCCTCTGTGTAAAGGTAACCAGGGGAGGCATTCTTCAGTGGGCTAATGGAAAAATGATACTCTGTCCCTTTTATGGCCATTTGAAAAGATGATGTGTTTTGGAATGTGAGGCAAGGTGGCTATGACAGCTGCTACCCCCTGCTCTGGCTAGTTAGGGTCTCCCCTATAACTGTGCTGTCCCTCAGAGACCCGGAGCCTCCCGGAGGACGAAGGACTTTTTTTTGTGTGGCAAAGACAGAGAGAGGGACAGATAGGGACTGACAGACAGGAAGGGAGAGATGAGAAACATCAATTCTTCGTTGCGGTTCCTTAGTTCATTGATTGCTTTCTCACATGTGCCTTGACCGGGGGCTATAGCAGAGTGAGTGATCCCTTGCTCGAGCCAGCGACCTTGGGCTCAAGCTGGTGAGCCTTGCTCAAACCAGATGAACCTGCGCTCAAGCTGGCGACCTCGGGGTCTGGAACCTGGGTCCTCCACATCCCAGTCCGACGCTCTATCCACTGTGTCACCACCTGGTCAGTGAAGGACGTTTTTGGGTCAGGATTCATCTGTGCTCTTACAGTCTGAGCCAACAGCACGAGGCGGAGGAGTCTGTACAGCTGAAGAACGTCGCTGTCCTATTCCCTGCTGCCTCTTACTAAAGTCATGGTGCACATTTCATTCCATAGGAAGGGAGTCGAACCCGGTCCCCTCTACTTACCATTTTTCCAAATTAGAGTAAAACCCAACTGGTATTCGTGACGGGGCTGATTTTTAGTCTGCTCGCCAAAGCACCGGAGAAGGTTTTCAGGCACGTTCTTGACTGCTGAGTGCACGTGAACGGTGGACAGGACCTTGTAGTGGTCGCAGAGCAGCTGGTGCAGCACAAGCAGGGAGAGGGGAGGCGAGGCAGGGTCTGCGTTGATCACAATGTCCTTCAGAGCCCCGTAATCCTGGGAGAAAACCCAAATGCAGCCAGTGGTAGTAACAGCTATCTGAGTGTGTGTACTTGTGCCAGGAGCTATTCTTAGAAACTACAGCCCACAAAGAACGTGCTACCATTATCCCACCTCACAGCTGAAAATATGGGTCCTGGGACATGAGTGACTTATCCAGGGTCACTCAGCTCCGTGAGAAGTGGAGCTGGGCTGAGCTGATGCCAACCTCTCTGCCCCTACACTGCTGGCTCCTGACAAAAAGGTGACTTTACTCTCAAATTAGTAAAACTGTGTTAGGAGTGACACTTCTGTTTGTCTCTAAATTAAAGAAAACAAATCACATGCAGTCAGTTGGCCTTCTGTGTCCGTGGGTTTTGCACCTGTAGATTCAACCAACTGGGGCTTGAAAACTATTTTTGATCTGTGGTTAGGAATCTGCAGATGTGGAGGGCCCACTATATGCCTTGTTTTATATCTTTATTAAAGGACTTGAGCATTCATCAATTTTGGAATCCATGGAGGATCGTGAAATAAGTACCCCACGGATGTCGAAGGATGACTATATACTCCATTTACTCAATCTTTCTAACACATGACCATCTGACAGTATCTAGTTTCTACATCAAGTTGTGTTTGTGTTCTATGTCAATAAGGACTCTTGAAAAAATACGCAGGCTCAAAATACTATTGATGGGAGGTGGGGAGTCAAAACAACTAGGTGTTAAAGTGTGAAAACATCCTGCCTTTTTAGATGCAGGCTTTATTTTTACACTCACTGTAATTAGGAATGAACTCATAGAATACATGAAGGCCAAACTCCCTGGCTCTCTGGACATAGCCTACCACAAATCTGGCCTCTGGTCTTGTGCTCCTGACTGACACCCTTCACTTGAGTTACGATAAATGCTTTATGGCCCTCTGTCACTTGATGCTGTGCATTCTGAGGCATGTGCTCTGGGGAGCCTTCCCAGCACCCCGAGATCAGCACAGCTGTGCATGGTCACTGACTCATCAGCTAGACTGGCTCCCTGCAGGCCCGGCTGGGTCTCACTGGGGCCTCAGTGCACGCAAGTTTTAAAGGGACATGTGCGTGGAGGTACCAAGGTTACCAAAAACTGAGCCTTGGGCCAGACACCGTAATACCGCCTCCATTATTCAGACCTATTTCTATCACCAATTCTAGAGGAGGGTATTGCCAGAGATTTTTTGCACCCTCCAACAAATAATGCTTGCAATAAGACATTCTGGCTTTGCCTGTTAGAGAATATCCTAAATTAGCTGAAGACTGTAGATTGATCAATGAAAGTGGCTGATACGAGTCAATTTAAGCAAATACACTTGGAATACAAGACCATGACTGGTTCTTTCAACAGGACTGGTGGGGTTTCTGTGCCAGGGCAGCCAGAGCCCTGAAATCCAGGCTATTCCTGGGAAGCCCTAAACATGGTGTAGGATCTGTTTCTCCAAAACCCAGGCTGCCGGAATGCGGCCTGCGATGGGGAGGAGCATTACCTTGCCTCCCTTCTCTGCCTGGGAGTCTCTGCTCTTCTGCACTGGGTCTGAGAAGCCAGCAAGCGGCTTTAGACTTGGCTTCGCCTTCACTCCTAGTTCATGAACCTGCCCGTGCAAAGGCACTATCACACAGAGAAAAAGAACGTGTTCTTTGTGCCACCTCAGACTAGCAAGTCAAGGCTTCATTCACATGAGCACAATCTTCTGGCACTAACAACCTCGCATGCTGATGTTCTGCAGCTTTACATGCACTCACCTTTCCAAGTACTGAATTTAAGTCCAGGGCACTGGTGGATAATGCAGTGGGCTCCTGGGCTCGGATTATATTGGATATGTCCAAGTCCGCATCTGGAGTCTGAATCATCTTGGAGAGGCCATCGACTGCAGCTTTCAGTTCATACAGACGTTTTAAAATATTATCCTGGCGGGACTCAAGAGCTCGAAGAGACGGGTCCGACTCTCCCTAAGCAAACCAACACCAGCATGGTCATTTCCCCTAACAGCAAAGCAGTCTGCTTCATGTCATCACTTGTCTTCTCCTGAGTTCCACAAACTCATCCAGCCTCCCACCTTTTAAAAGGCATAAAAACAAAGTAGCACAGTCATCTCATTACACTTGACTGAAAGCCACTTCGAAATTTTATGACTTTAATTTCTGGTAATTTAGTCTAAGAACAGGATACAAAGAGAATACAAATTGTTCTTCATTCTTCATATCCAAACACTGCTTAAATAGGAAAAGGTGGTGGTGGGAGTGAAAATGTAACTCAATTTATACTGATAGAATGAAATAGGGAGCACACATAGGTTAAAAAAAGTGTCCTTTGGCTTGGAGGTCAATCAATTCCCCTAATCATTTATTCCCTGGGCAGTCTTGGCACTCTCATGTTAGAATCATCTAGAACTTTTCACTGCTGATATGTAGCACTTTACAAATGTAGAATGCTTACATTTTTCACTCATTGAATCTGCATTTTTCTTGCCATTAAGCTAGCAATGTATATAATAGATCTCAAGTCAATATAGATCTACCTTATAAAATAATATCAAGAAATCTCCCGATACAGTCACATCATACAGCCTATTTCCAGATTCATGAGACTTCATAATCAACAATCCAACTATGAGTTGAGAAAATACAACACGAACAAAACGCTGATGATTAGGACAGTCAAGACTACAGTGATGACCGTGAGCTTGTTTCAAACATGTGCTCCTGACACGGGAGAGGAGGAGTACTAGCTCACATATACAGTATGTGCTAAACTTAATGTTCTTGGAACAGGTTTTCCACTCCTAACAATGCCCTTTCCTGCTGGTCCAGTTCATCACTGGGTGATGTCAATTTTCTGGAATTTACTTGCTTCTCTACACATGTCTGCCTCCACTGTCGCCGCCCAATTCCAAGACGCTGTTTTCACCTGGCCTGCTTCCACTGATCACCTTGCACCCATTCTGGCCTGCCCCTCTAATCCATCTGTAGATGGCAGCAAGAGAGATGTCACCTCCTTGGTGCTAACCTCCTAGGCTTAAACAAATCCCTTAACTGGGTTTGTTCAATAGCTTATATATGATTTGTCCTTTGGCTGCCTCCTCTCAAGTAATTCTCCCCTGCTCTGCTTCTAGCCACAGTCCTTCACATTCCTAAAACGCACCATGCCACCAGTGACCGCAGGACTTTTAATCATCCTGTTCCCTCCATCTGCACCTTTCCCCATCTTCTCGTTTGCTTAACTCCTTTACCTTAGAGCTGAATCAGCACCTTACAACCTCTCCTTGCCTGCTGCTCTTGTTTAATATAAAACAGCAAAATAGAAGATGACTGACTTTTGGGTGAAACAAAGGACAGTAAAGAGTTCACTGTGCCATTTAAACAGGTGCTGACCAGAAATAAGTACAGATACACGGTGAGTGGTACTACGTGTGTAACAGCCTCATGTTATTCAAAGACGGTCTTCCGGAGTAGTATTTCCCATCTCTTAACCAGCCTGTATCTGTGCATTGCTTACTCACAATCTTATTCATTTCAGCTAATGTCAGGGTGAAGAAGCACCCATGCCATTCAAAAGCCATCAAGGCATTTAAACACTCAAATGAGGAACCGGGCCTGTGATTGAGAGCGCCAGCTCAGCTGGATCTAACACCTTGATCTGAGGAATGAGGAAATGCTCAAATCTGCTTTACCTATCAGCCTTTTAATGTTGGTCTGTTTTTTCCTTTGTTCAGACGACTGTGACTTGGCATATTGTGTTTACTCATTTGTTTTCATTTGTTTCATGTATATTTAGAAGTTTATTCTCTGTTGCTCTCATCATGCTGAATTTCTAATGATCTGTCTGTCTATCCACACTGCCATCATCTGCTACAGAAGGGGAGCTGTGTGAGTTCTAAGTTAGAGGCATTTGGATACATTGCTGATGAGAGTATACATCAACATAACCACTTTGGAAAGCAATTTATCTAGTACTTAAGAGTTGAAGACAGGCCTGCCCACTGAGTTAGCAATTCCATCCCTAGTAAATACCCTATGCCTGCTCGTTTACAAAAACATTCGCTACAGAATGAAGCAGCTCACAACGGAAAACCAGCCGACATCCGTGAGCAGTGGGATGGGCAAACTGGGGTTCCAGTCCTCTGTTGGGACAGCAGACTCCAGAGAGGACGAATACTTCCATCATTTCATGCAGCAAGGCGAGTCCCGAAATATCTGAAGCGGCAGCCAAATACAAGACACAGACTACATGCTTCCATCACAGCAAGACTACATTGTTTAGGGATGCATCCTTAGGTAACACAGGAAGAGAGAAACGTAAGACATGATCAAGAAAGTCGGGTCATTTGGGGGTAGTTTAGGCGGAGCACTGACAACGTGTGTTAACCTGGGTGGTGGTGACACTAGAGTTCGCATTATTCCTAAAACGGGCATGTACGTGCTATTCCTTTTTCTGTGGATACAATTTCCGAATAAAGAAGTTTAGCCATAAAAGGAAAATGAAAAGAGACACACGACCGCAGCCCTACCCACCAACCACGCGGGCCAGGCCTCGGCGCCCGTGTATTGGGCGGGAGGGAGGCCTTGGCGCCTGCGCACTCTTACCTGCACGTGATTCGCGTTCGGCGTCGGGCTGCTGGTCCTGCCGTGCACGTTGGGGAGCCGGTACATGCAGGTGGGAAGCTCTACACGGAGAGGGGCAGCGCCCCCGTGATAGGGCTTTACCTGGTACATCGGCATCGTGAGGACCACGGGAGGGAAGGTGGCGGGTGAGGGACACGAACGCCCCCAAACCGTCCAAGACCGCCACGAATGACAGCCACTCCTTTCCGACCCGGCGGCTGGCGTTCGGGGAAGCGCATGCAATTCCTGTGCTCTAGTTGGCCGCAGGGGCAGTGACGTCACGACCCGACCTTTGAGACCACCAATCAGCGAGAAGGAGATGGGAGCATCGGTTTCCGCTCCCTGAGGAAAGGGCGGGTCACAGTTTCGGAAGCAGCTGATGGGCGGCCCGGAAGTCGGGCGTCCGTGGGAGCGGCGGCGAGAACTGTCGCGAGAACTGTCCCGAGTCTGGAGGCGGCTGAGGCTCTTCATCCATGGAGCGGGACGAAGGGCTGAGGTGAGCGGGGCATGCGGTCTCCCCTCGGGGTCTCCTTCTCTAAGGCGTCAGGCGGACCTGCGGCACGCTGTCTCCGGCACGGGCTCCTCCGGGCTCCGCCCGCCGCCCGCCACCGCTTTGGGAGCAATGCGGTCGGGTTGGTGGAGGATCGGCCGGCTCCCCGGCAGGGCGAGCCGAGACGCTGCCACACGTCCGAGCGCCTGACGCCGAGCGTGAAATCCCAGTCGGCTGCATTCTTTTTTTTTTTTTTTTACCTGGTTTCTCTCTTTTTAGAAAAACAAAACCAAAGCAGGTTATTCGGGGAGGCTTCAAGGCACGTGCTAATTTGCATTGCCGCGGTTTTAAAAATGCACAACTTCTCCATCTCCTTGAGATGGCGATTACTGGCTGGTGAGCTGCTCCGAATCCGGGGTCGCTGATCCTCCGTCGGCTGGTTCTGTGCGTTCGGGGTTAGATTCCTGAGCCCCGATCCGCCGTGTGGACGTGTTTTATCCCCACAAGCAATAGATAGCAGAAACGGACCAGTGGGGCCTGCGGCTCCAGTGGTCTATTACAGCCAAGTTATCCAGCCGTGTAGTACTGGCAATCGCTAAGTTGACGGATACACCTGGGCTGCCTTCGTGGGGTGAGCAGGGGTTTGCCCGACAGGAAGAGGGAGAGGGGAGCGGTGTAGACGGAGAGACCAAAGAGACAAGGAGTGGTGTCTAAAAGAGGTCGTGATCGTCAGGAGACAGTTTGCTGTGACTACAGTGTTAGGGGAATTGTGGAAGGGAGGAACTGGAGAGAATGAGAATATAAAGTAGACTGGGTCCGGTTTGGACGAGGTTTTGTTTTGTTTTTTGGCAGAGACAGGGACAGATAGGGACAGACAGGCAGGAAGGGGGAGAGATGAGAAGCATTAATTCTTCGTTGGGGCACCTTAGTTGTTCACTGACTGCTTTCTCATATGTGCCTTGACTGTGGGGCTACAGCAGACCTAGTGACCCCTTGCTTGAGCCAGCGATGTTGGGCTCAAGCTGGTGAGCCTTGCTCAAACCAGATGAGCCTCCCGCTCAAGCTGGTGACCTCAGGGTCTCGAACCTGGGTCCTCCACATCCCACTCCGACGCTCTATGCACTGCGCCATCGCCTGGTCAGGCTGGACCAGATTTTTTTAAACTTCATATAGCAGACAGGTTTTCAGCAGAAAAATTATTTGACAGATTGGTGCTTTCTAGGGTAACTGGTGGTAGGTAGTAGCATAGAGGATGGATTGGCATAGGGAGGAAGTGGAGAAAAACTGGTTGGAAAACTCTTTTTTAAAAAAAAAAAAAATTTTAATTTATTCATTTTAGAGAGGAGAGAGAGAAGGGGGGAGGAGCAGGAAGCATCAACTCCCATATGTGCCTTGACCAGACAAGCCCAGGGCTTCGAATCAGCAACCTCAGCATTACAGGTTGACACTTTATCCACTGTGCCACCACACTACAGGTCAGGCAGGAACTCTTAAAGCAGGTACAGCCAGAACTTTGAGAGCCTTTGCTTATGCAGCGATTGGCATCCTGGATTTGGAGAAGGGATTTTAAGGCTATTCTGGGAATAGTTTTAAAAACTGGCACCCAGTATCTGAGGTGGTTTTGACATGAACCCTGTGTATTTCCCACCCTACTCTTGGTTTTTCTAATTGTGTGAAAATTGTTGCTTTTACTTTTTAAGAAAGAAGGTACCGTTGTTGCAAGATTAGTGTCTCATAGCTTGATGGATACATGTGTCTCCTGTGTGTGTAGATCTCAGAATAATTAGACTTTTTAAAATATGTCATTCGAAGTATCTAGTCAGAAGATTTTTTGGACAAATGTTTAAGAATATTTAATATCAATGAATATAATAAATGAACACATTAGGCCCATTGACTATTAACAGATGAATCACTTCCTACAGTGAATGGAAAAATATATAAATGCATACTTGCTTTGTTTCTTGTAACTGGTTTCTTCAGTACAGAACTTGCTAAGGCCATCAAACCCATTGATCAGAGGTCGGTCCATCAGATTTGTTCCGGGCAGGTGGTACTGAGTCTAAGCTCTGCTGTGAAGGAGTTGGTAGAAAATAGTGTGGATGCCAGCGCCAGTAATATTGGTAAGTTTGGGATTCATAAACCACAAGAAATAGTTCAATGCTATTTTATACAAGCAATATTTGTTTCTGTAATAAGACACTCAAGTTTGATATTCTGAGAAATTATTATTTTTTAACTTAAATTTATATCTCTGACCTGTTGCCTCAGTGGATAGAGCATTGACCTGGTGTATGGAAATCCTGGGTTTGATTCCTGGTCAGGGCACACAGGAGAAGTGACCATCGGTTTCTCTCCCCTCCCTCTCCCCCTTTTCTCCCTCTTCCTCTCCTGCAGGCAGTGGCTTGATTGGTTTGAGCGTTGGCCCCATGCACTGAGGATAGCTCAGTTGGTCCAAGTGTCCACCTTAGGCACTAAAAATAGCTCGGTTGATTTGAGCATTGGCCCCAGGCAGGGGTTGCCGGATGAATCCCAGTCAGGCCGCATGTGGCAGTCTGCCTCACTATCTCCTCACTTCCAACCTAAAAAACAAAACAAAACAAAACTGCCTGACCAGGTGGCGACGCAGTGGATAGAGCGTCGGACTGGGATGCGGAAGACCCAGGTTCGAGACCCTAAGGTTGCCAGCTTGAGCACGGGCCCATCAGGCTTGAGCAAAAGCTCACCAGCTTGGACCCAAGGTCGCTGGCTCCAGCAAGGGGTTGCTCGGTCTGCTGAAGGCCTGCAGTCAAGGCACGTGTGAGAAAGCAATCAATGAACAACTATGGTGTCGCAATGGCAACGAAGAACTGATGATTGATGCTTCTCATTTCTCTCTGTTCCTGTCTGTCTTTAAAAATAAATAAACAAAACATTAAAAAAAGAAACAAACTTGCCTCCCTTTTAAAAAAAAACAAAACAAAACTTAAATTTAGTTATTAAACTTACTTAATAAATGACTGTGTGCCTAGTTCTTAGCTAGGTGGTAGTAATAATCATTAACTTTATAGTGTTCTTACTATGTGCTAGGCAGACATTGTGCTACAACTGTGGGTGGTCTACCTTATTTAATCTGCAGAATATCCTTATGAGGTAGGAATTGCTACTATTGTTGTTATGATCTTTATTTTACAAATTAGGAAATTAAGGCACAAGGAATTAACTTTTTTTGCAGTTATACAGCTCCTAAAATACATATAACCCCAGGAAGTCTGATTCCATAGCCTATTCTCTTTAATGGGTATGTTAAAATTATCCTTTTTAAAGAAAGAAAGAGAGAATGGAAGGAAATAAAAATAGAACTATTTTAGTAGGCTGGTAAGGAGCCAAGAAGGACTTCAAAAGCTAAAACCTATGAAATGACAATAATGCATTTAAATAAACACAGTTATGACTCAAATTTGCATTATGTAAGTTATAAATACTGTCAATATAAAGGCTTTTCACATGGATCAATTCTTTGCAAAATAAATATTTTAACCTTTTTAGATCTGAGGCTTAAAGACTATGGGGTGGAGCTCATTGAAGTTTCAGACAATGGATGTGGGGTAGAAGAAGAAAACTTTGAAGGCTTAAGTAAGTTGAATTTTTCTAACCTTGCTCTAAAGTATTTGGCCAAACTATTTCACATTTTTGAGCCAACTCAAAAACAGCCTCCCAAACCCAGTTACGTGTATGTATGTGTATTGCTATAGCACTTGAGATACCCTGAACCTGACTTTGCACCTCTCTTTCAGCGCTGAAGCACCACACCTCTAAGATTCAAGAGTTTGCTGACCTAACTCAGGTTGAAACTTTCGGCTTTCGGGGCGAAGCGCTGAGCTCCCTTTGTGCACTGAGGTGATGCAATGTTTTTATCCTCTAACTTGACTCCTTTAAAAAAAATAAAAACCTCTAAAAATTGAGAAGTATGATTAGAATCATGATTGTTTACACCTTTCCATCGGGATGTCCCAACTTTTCATTTCTGCATTCTGTTTTATCTTAACTACCAATCTAAGTGGCAGTGCCTCTGAACTGTATGTAAGCAATGAACGAATGAGTAAAACGAAGTGAATAGTATCGTAAAAAGAATTGTTACCCTTATTAAAGCAGTGACTTCTCCATTTTAAACTAAAGTAGAGATGATAAGTTATAGATGCCATTGGTTTTAATTTATTTCAATTTTTAGGGGAAAAATTTTTTTTTAAAGACTTTATTTAGCCTGACTGGGCGGTGGCACAGTGGATAGAGCGTCGGACTGGGATGTGGAATACCCAGGTTCGAGACCCCGAGGTCGCTAGCTTGAGCGCCGGCCCATCATGCTGGAGCAAAAGCTCACCAGCTTGGACCCAAGGTCGCTGGCTCCAGCAAGGGGTTGCTTGGTCCACTGAAGGCCCGCGGTCAAGGCACATGTGAGAAAGCAATCAATGTACAACTATGGTGTCGCAACGGCAACGAAAAACTAATGATTGTTGCTTCTCATGTCTCTCCGTTCCTGTCTGTCTGTCCCTATCTATCCAACTCTCTGTCCCCCTAAAAAAAAAAAAAAAAAAAAAAAAAGGATTTATTTTTAAAGAGAGAGAAGGGGGGAGGAGCAGGAAACCTCAACTCCCATATGTGCCTTGACCAGGCAAGCCCTGGGTTTTGAACTGGCGACCTCAGTTTTCGAGGTCAATACTGTGTTAGGGAAATGATTTAACACGCATTTATTTAATTATACAACAGGTTCTAAGTTTTTGTAAATCATTATTTATACATTTGACTAATATCTTTTGGATCCTTTTAAAATTTTATTAGAACATTGGTAACAAAACAAATTTCTATTTGTGAATAGAGAAGTTTTGAGATCTTTTACTGTTCTGCAGGTCAACCAAAAGAAAAAAATGCCAAAGCTTTTGTAAAAACAAAGCATTTGCAGAACTCTGTCTCACTGTTAGGTACCGAACCTTAGGTTGGATGATGATGCCTCACGCATTGAAACTCGTGATTATCTCAGCGGGGGTCTTAATCTCTTATGAGAATCTTGAGGGAACAGAACTGAGAAAGCGAGGGTGTGAGGTCCAGCACCCACGAGTCTTGGCTGACAGTGCTGTGCCTGCGTTCTCTTCCAGTGATGTCACCATTTCTACCTGCCACTCCTCTGCCCACGTCGGGACTCGGCTGGTGTTTGATCACAACGGGAAAATCATCCAGAAAACCCCATACCCACGGCCCAGAGGGACAACAGTCAGCGTCCAGCAGCTGTTCTACACGCTGCCTGTGCGCCACAAGGAGTTTCAAAGGAATATTAAAAAGGTGAGGTCAGTTTCGGATCCCAGCTTCCAGAAGCATCGAGACTTAGCGCGCACCCACAGCAAAGACCTGCTCAAGTGCTGTAGTCTTCGCTTGTTCTCTGGTTCAGTCTTACGCCTGTGCTTTCTAAGCAGGAGTTTGCCAGGATGGTCCATGTCCTCCATGCGTACTGCATCATTCCCTTGGGCACCCGCATAAGCTGCACCAACCAGGTGGGACAAGGAAAACGACAGCCTGTGGTGGGCACAGATGGAAGCTGCAGCGTCAGGGACAACATCGGATCTGTGTTTGGGCAGAAGCAGGTAGTGGCGCCAGTTTATGTAAGAACCTCTTGCTCGTTCCAGTGGAATGGAGAATAAAATCCAAGAATTGATTTTTTTATTAGGTACCTATCAAGAAATTAATGTTGAGTTCTGGGAGTTTTTGTTTTACTCTTATAGAGAATAAAATACTACTTGGACTTGTATTTGTAGGAATAAGTACAAAGTACTGTGGGCAGTAGATTGATTACGGGTAAGTAGGAGCTACTTATCTTTCTCCGTTTCATCTTCCTAGAGAGAAATCAAAACTATTCTAGTGCTGCAAAAGCAGCTGTTGAGATTCTTGGTGCTCGTAAGTGTGGTTAGCTGACGAGAGAAAACGCGAACGCCCTCACGTCTCCTTTCTGAAGTCAGGGCCGCTCTGCTGGGAACTAACTGGGGGTCTTGGTTTCTCTCAGCTGCAGAGCCTCGCCCCCTTTGTTCAGCTGCCCCCTGGGGATGCGGTCTGTGAAGAGTTCGGGCTGAGCTGCTCTGACTCTCTGCATAATCTCTTTGGGTGAGTAGACTGCCACCAGGGAAAGGACAGTTTTTTCTTGAGTTTTTTGTTTTTAAAGATAGCGATTTATAGGCTTTTAGTTTAGCTATGTTTATTTGTTTTTGCCATTATAAACCTCTAAGCAGTATTACTCCTGAGAAAGAATTTATATAAAGGAGTCAGTTACTTAATTCAAACAATATTCTGGGTAACTGGTACGTCTCAGGGAGTATTCTATTGAATTAGTCTTTGGAGCAAAGGTTGTGTTTAGTGAACAATTAGAAAAACTTTTATAAGTTATTTTATGTATAAAGTCTCACTTTATTGGAACTTGGCAGGGAGCAGTAGAGGCTGTTTCCTTTCATTCTTGCCTCACTGGAGTCCAGTCCAGCATGATTGCTTTTGGTGTAAGAAAAATAGACATTTTCTTTTTTTAAGGGAGATAGACAGACTCCTGCATGTGCGCCTACCGGGATCCACCTAGCAACCCATGTCTGGGGCCAATGCTAGAGTCAACTGAGCTATTCTCGGCGCCTGAGGCTAACGCTTGACCAACTGAGCTATTAGTGCCTAGGGCCAATGCTTGAACCAATTGAGCCACTGGCTATGCGAGTGGAAGAGAGAGAGAAGGTGGAGAAGGAGGGGAAGAGAAGCAGGTGGTCATTTCTCATGTGTGCCTTGACCTGGGATCAAACCCGGGACGTCTACACGCTGGTCTGGTGCTCTATCCACTTAGCCAACTGGCCAGGGCCTAAGAAATCATTCTTATGGAAATGCAGATGTCCCAGAGGTATATCTCAGGCGGAATGAACACCTTACCAGCTCCTCAGTAGATAGAAGTGTGCTGACAGAACAGATTTTAATGTCTATTTTATGGATTTTTTTAAAGAGAGAGGAAGTGGGAGAGAGAGACAGGAACGTTGATCTGCTCCTGTATGTGCCCCGACTGGGGATCTCTGCACTTTAGAACGATGCTCTAACCAACTTAGTTATCCAGCCAGGGCCTGAACAGATTTCTGAAGGGCAGGGAATGTGGGGAGAGATCCTGTAGTCGACAAGTAGTCGAATTCCTTGGACCAATGGTGGGGACAGCACAAAGGTTCCAGAATGTGAGTTTGTGGTGAGACCCACTCCTTGGGTCCAGGACCCAATAGGGAAGGTCAGAGGAGGGCTGAAGGAAGTGGTGTTGAACCCACGGCATTTCCTGCAGTAGGCTTGCTCTGTGAGAGCGTTAGAGCCTCTCTCAGATCTGTGGTCTTTTTGTGATTCACCAGAGTGGTACCAGATTCATATTCACTGAAATGTTAGTACTTAGCAGGCCACCAGGTATTATGTTTTTTATTTCTTTTTTTACTTTAAGAATTTGCCATATCATACGTGTTTCTAATCCTTTTCACTCTGGACTCCTGCCCTTGTTCACACTGCATAGCATCTCCGGTTTCATTTCCCACTGTAGTCATGGTGTTGGACGGAGTTCAACGGACAGACAATTTTTTTATATCAACTGGCGGCCTTGTGACCTAGCAAAGGTATTTAAAATTTTTTTGTGTAACTTTTTTTTTTAAGTCATATTCATTTCTATGTACATTTGAATGTGTTTTGTGAGTATTTCAACTGTATCTGTGTTGTTTGGTGTGTCTTCAAGAGTGTTTCTAGATTGGAAAAAAGTCAGTCTTAGGAATCTGTAATGGAAGGAACACAAGGAATAATTTTTGGGTGATGGATGTATTCATTATCTTGATTATAAACTTACTAAATTGTATACTTTGTGTGTAATTTATTGAGGGCCAGTTATACCCTATGAAAGCTGTTAAAAATGTATTCCTTTAGTGATTGGTTGGAATAGCATTTGTTAACAACTTTGGGGGAAGGTAACACTTTTTCCTTATCTTTGTTTTGTTTGTAGGTTTCCAGACTTGTGAATGAGGTCTATCACATGTATAATAGACATCAGTACCCATTTGTTGTACTTAACATTTCTGTTGATTCAGGTAAGTGCCACCAACATTTCAGTAAAATCTGCAACTTACTCCTAAAGAATACAGTGTAACTATGAAGCTCTGATATGACAGGAAACAGACTCTTATAGTAATAATTAATGGCCATGCATTTTATTTTTTTACAGGCTTTTGATTTTACTTTATAGACTTGTATTTATATATATATATATATATAAGTATATATACATTTTTCTTTCTACTTGAGACTATGTTAAATGTATTAGAAAAGTGTGACTTATTTTATCTCAACCAAGGGAGAATGTGGACTAGATGTTCCATCTGATTTTAATAATTCATTTCATATTTTTCTTCTGATTGGTAAAGTTTCGGCTTATTGTTTTCTGGCATTTTTTCTCAGTACTTAGAAATATATGTGTCCACTTTAAAAAATATGTAATGATCTATATAGATCTGCCCATGTCCTTTGGGGTGAGAAAACAGTTTTGGGTAGCTCTCATTATTTTTAGATATGAACATTTTCCTTTCCATGTCATTAAAATTATTCAGACACATTATTTTAATAGTTACATTTATTATATTCCAATGGATAAATATTTCCTAATTAAAAATTTTTTTAATTGTTATGTATTAATTGAGAGAGAGACACACAGAGAAACATCGATTTGTTGTTTCTCTTATTTATGCATTCATTGGTTGATTCTTGTATGTGTCCTGACCGGGGATCAAAGCCGCAACTGTGTGTTTCAGGATGATACTCTAACCAACTAGCTACATGCCCAGGGCAAGGATATATCTTTTTTCTTTTTTTCTTTTTTTTTTTTAGACAGAGGTAGGAACAGACAGGAAGGGCGAGAGATGAGAAGCATCAACTATTCATTGCAATACCTTAGTTGTTTATTGATTGCTTTCTCGTATGTGCCTTGACCAGGTGCTACAGCAGAGCATGTGACCTTGGGCTTCAAGCCAGTGACCTTTGGGCTCAAGCCAGCGACCATGGGTCGTGTCTATGATCCCACACTCAAACCAGCGACCCTCCACTCAAGCTGGGGAGCCCATGCTCAAGCTGGTGACCTTGGGGTTTCAAACCTGGGTCCTCTATGTCCCAGTCCAATATTCTATCCACTGTACCACCATCTGTTTAGACAGGATATATCTTAATTCTAAACTTTTTTTTTTTATTTCAATTTTTGCAAATTTAAATACTGTCCCTATAATTAAACTACTTATATACTGATTATTTCTTTAAGGTAAATTCTTAGAATTAGGATCACTGCATTAGTGGATATGACTGTGATGTACCAATTTCTACATCTACCAACATGTACTAGGCATTATAATTTTTAATGAAATTCTATAGGTGTTAAAATGACATCTTACTTGAGTTCAAATCCTTACATACTTTGTCTATTTAAAAATTTGTTCTTGGTCCTGGCTGGTTGGCTCAGTGATAGAGCGTCAGCCTGGTGTGTGGAAGTCCCAGGTTCTATTCCCAATCAGGGCACACAGGAAAAGTGCCCATCTGCTTCTCCACCCCTCCCCCTCTCCTTTCTCTCTATCTCTCTCTTCCCCTCCTGCAGCCAAGGCCCCATTGGAGCAAAGTTGGCCCAGGTACTGAGGACGGCTCCATGGCCTCCGCCTCAGGCACTAGAATTGCTCCAGTTGCAATGGAGCAATGCCCCAGATGGGCAGAGCATCGCCCCCTGGTGGGCATGCCGGGTGGATTCTGTCTGCCTCCCGGCTTCTCACTTCAGAAAAATACCAAAAAAAAAAAATAAAATTGTTCTTCTTTTCCTTGTTTATTTGAAGTAGTGAATTATAGTTTATGATGAGTAGTCTAGACACCATCATGTTTTTAATAGTATTTTTGGTCTGTAGAAGCGAATAAAATAATAGATGGGGAAATCTCTATTGTTAAAGTGAATTTAAACACACTAAGTGTCCTTTCTTTTTTGCTTTAGGATGTGTTGATATCAATGTTACCCCGGATAAAAGACAGATTTTACTACAAGAGGAGAAACTTCTGTTGGCAGTTTTAAAGACATCTCTAATAGCAATGTTCGATGGTGATGTTAACAAACTGAATGTCCGTCAGCAACCACTGCTGGATGTCGAGGGTAAAAGAAGCTACAAGTATCAGCTTCTAAGACACAGTTGTTGTGATATTTTCCTTAGTATTTTTAGACACAAAATAAACTCTCCTCTTCAAGAGAGAAAGAATGTATCTCAGAAGTAATCTGTTTACAAAGAACACAAGCACCACATTTAGTTCACAGGGATGTGTTCTTAACCAGGATTCAGCTGATTGCTGCAAGCCTGTTAGTTTGCAGAGTTCTGAGAAAGTTGATTTTGACAATATTTGCCCATTTTCTCATTCCTTTTAGGAAGGAGGGGGTTTTTGGAGGCCCTTACTCTGCCGGGTTCCCTCACATCCCAGAACTGATCTGATATCTGTAATAATGTGCATAATTATTATCTTCCTCCCTGATCAGAATTTATTAGCCACTTCTTTTTTGTGTGTGTGTGGCAGAGAGAATCAGAGAGAGGGACAGGTAGGGACAGACAGACAGGAAGGGAGAGAGACGAGAAACATCAGTTCTTTGTTGCGGCACCTTAGTTGGTCTTTGATTGATTTCTCATATGTGCCTTGACCAGGGGGCTGCAGCAGACTGAGTGACCCCTTGCTCAAGCCAGCGACGTTGGGCTTAAGATGGTGAGCCTTGCTCAAACCAGATGAGCCCGCACTCAAGCCGGCGACTTCAGGGTCTTAAACCTGGGTCTTCCGCGTCCTAGTCCGACGTTCTGTCCACTGCGCCACTTCCTGGTCAGGCTATCAGCCATTTCTTGAAGCAGTTTCATTCTTATTCATACAAACCAAGGACATCTGGGAGAGGGGCTGGAGTTGAGCCCCTGCTGCCTCTGTGGGTGGAGGGAACAGTTGGCCATCCCCCACTCTGATGGCCAGCTCCACTCCTTGGGGTGGATGCTGTCTTTAAGCCAGCTGCCCATACTCTCCATGTCTCTGTGTGTAAAGATGGAGGCAGTGCGTACCCATCCCTCTGTCTTCAGAGGGCAAAGGACCAGAGCAAGCTGATGTGAGGGTCCCCTGGAAAGCTGAGGTGACAGATGAGCACTGCTCCCAGTGAGAGGGAGTTGTGGGGTGCGCCTCTGCAAACGGGCCAGCAGGAGCCATGGCAGGGCTGAGCAGAGGGGCGGGCACAGCTGCTCTGTCCTGTCGTTTCCCAGCCCCCAGGGCAGGGAACAGGTCTGTTCGGGAGATGCGGGGGTTGGCTCTCCTGGGTTGGTTGACGGGAGGTTTTGATAATCAGAGGGTATGTAGAGGTATACGGCTCCTGAGGGGTGTGGTCGGAGAGGCACCCAGAAACGCTGATGTTAGTGGCAGAGCTGTAGACTTGTGCCTGGTGGGTCCCACACGGTGGGTCCCACATCTTCCCCGGCCCTGATCTGCATGGGTATTGTGGGCGTGTATATGAAGGAGGGGAGATAGCACATGTCTGTGTGAAGTCTGCCAGTGGTGGCCTCTCGGAGCTCCCTCGTAGACACTGCCAGAGAGGCCACCCCTTAAAGAGAAGCCGCTCAGCTTCTCTGTGACCTTCAATTAGCTGCTTTCCTGAACAACAGCGTTCCCGCAGAGACAGACATGAGAATTGGCTGGCTTACAAGTGTATCAGCCCCGAGGTCAAGAAATAGCACCCACAGAACCACCGCACAGTCCCTTTTGTTCAGTGACCCCCAGTGGTAGCCATTTTCCTGACTTGTACCACCATGGATTCGTTTGACCGTTTTTTATTTGAAAACATCCAGTAAGTTCAATTTAGGGTGATTTCTTTCTTTCTCTCAATATTTTGCTTGTTAGAGATTCAGACAACAGTGTGGTGGTGACCAGAGGGGACGGGGTATGGGGGGAGGTATAAGCGGTGATTGAGGGAGACCTGACCTGGGGGGCGGAACACACCATACAGTCTACAGAAGATGTATTAGAGAACCATACGCCTGAAATCTGTATCATCTTATTAACCGATGTCACCCCAATAAATTCAATTAAAAAGAAAATAATTAAAAATATTTTGGTGAGCCTAGGCATACATCTGTGGCAGGAGAGGCCATGCTGGGCCACAGTCCCATGCGTTTAGATTTAGAGGGTACTCCCAGGGAGTTGACCAAAGCCGTGTGCCAGTCTCACTGTCACCAGCTGTGTTGAAGCATTCCGTCTGATCCTCGTCCTTCTGAGCATTTGTTCTTTAAATTCTAACCCTTCTGCTGAGCATTTGGCGGCATCATTTGAGATTTTAATTTGTATTTTTATGATTAACGTAGAACAGTTTTCCTATGTTTTGTCAGTTTGGATCTTTTTGTCACATAAAAGTATCCTCTTACCCACGTCAGGGCAACCCTGACGCTCCCCTCTGTCACGTCTGCCTAGGTCACTTAATAAAAGCACACCCGGCAGAGGTGGAGGAGCCTCCGCCAGGAAACCAGGGGACTCCTGCTGCGTCCCGGACACGAGAAGAGAGAAGGGCAGTGACCGTGTCCAGGCTGAGGGAGGCCTTTTCTCTTCGTCGCACAGCAGAGGGCAAGCCGCAGGGCCCGCCGTCAGCGGGACCAAAACAGAAGAGGAGTGTGTTGTCATCCAGGCCTTCATACTCCCTCCACCCCCCAATGGCCAGCTCGGGCACGGGTGACAGAGTGGAGGCCGAGAGGGACTCGGAGCATGGCGGCACCTCGGACGGCTCAGAGGAGGGGTTCAGCACCCCAGACATGGGCAGTCACTCCAGCAGTGACCAAGCAGCCAGCTCCCCTGAAGACAGGCTTCCACAAGAAAAGATGGAGTCGTGCGAGAAGTTACCTGAAACTGAACATTGTACTTTAGACATGGAAGGCCGTTTAGACCAGGAAGGTAATGGCTATACGTTTAGAGTGTCGCCTCAGCCAACCAGTCTCTCAAACACCAAGCGTTTTAAAAAAGAAGGAATTACGTTTGATTCTGACACCCTTCCAGCGCTGGTTAATACGCAGAACAGGCCAGTGGCTCAGGCTGACGTAGCTGTTAAAATTAGTAAGAGCGTCGTGCGTCTTGACTTTTCCATGCGTTCTTTAGCTGAGCGCGTAAAGCAGTTCCGTCACCAGGAGCAGCAGAGAGAAGGTGAACACAGTTATAGGAAGTTCAGGGCGAAGATTTGTCCTGGAGAAAATCAAGCAGCAGAAGATGAACTAAGGAAAGAGATACGGTAAGGATTTTTCTTAGGAGTATTTTTGCTCGTTTTGGAAGAGACTGCGGTGTGCGAACTGAAGGCGGGTCCTTCCAGGGTCTGCTTTTGCTTCTCTGGGTGTGTGTACCCTGCTCTGGTGGCATCTTCTGGGTCAGGGCTGGGGCTGGGGCTCTGCCTTGGCACCAGCACCGTCCTTTGGCTCCTGCTACCTGTCAGGGTGGTCGTGCCTGGGGTCTCCCCTGAACCATAGACTTGTATCTGAAAATGTCAGAATGTTGAATTTTCCTGCAATTCTTTTCTTTTAAAGGTTTGTTAGTCTTTTTTTCTTTTTTAATGTTTATTTTAATGATTTTAGATAAAGAAAGAAAGAGGAAGGGGAGAGAGAGAGAGACAGGAGCATTGATTTGTTCCTGTATGTGCCCTACCCAGGTATCAAACCGGCAACCTCTGCACTTAAGGATGATAGTCTAACCGGCCGAGCAGTTAGGCCAGGACTTCCTGGAATTCTTAACTTTTATCTTTTTCAACTTTGTCTCACCATTTGCTGAAATGTGCCATCCATGCTCAGTGTAGCTCGGTAATTACTTTGAACTTACAACACTTTGAGTCTGGACCATACAGGCTTTGCCCAATTTAGATGATAAATTCTTCAACAATGAGTTTTTATATCGTGTAATTCCTCTGATACTCATAGTGCCTAGCTTACATTGAGAAAGATCTTCAGGAAATACTTCCTTTAAAAAGTGTGTAGCTCCTGAAGGTGAACTTGGGGACCATGAAGTCAGCTGCAAGTGGGGAGAGCCGGTTCCTTCAGACACATGGATACATTCACACCGAATGCTCCAGGATAAAGCCGCCTGGCCATGGCCTTTGCATTCAGTTAGCCCTCCAAAAGCAAAGTTAACTGTGATTTTAAAATTGGAGACTTGACCTAATTCAGCAAGCAAGCATTTATTGATGGTCTCTTAGCATGGTTCTTGAGTTTTTGTCATCAGAAAAATCATCCTTTAAAATGCCTTACAATGAACATTTTCTCCATGCAGTAAAACAATGTTTGCGGAAATGGAAATCATTGGTCAGTTCAACTTGGGATTTATCATCACCAAACTGGGTGCGGACATCTTCATCGTGGACCAGCACGCCACTGATGAGAAGTACAACTTCGAGATGCTGCAGCAGCACACTGTGCTCCAGGGTCAGAGGCTGATCATGTGGGTTCATTTCAGCGCTCAGAGTTTTCAGTGTTGTTTCACCTCCTATGTTTAAGCTCTGATAGCTTGTGTGTGTCCATCTACGTATATATTTTTTTGCCATAAGCATTTCTACAGAAGATTTTTATGCTTTATTTTTTTATAATAGTCATCCTTGCCATTTACTGGGTGCTTATTACGTGCCAGGCACGGCTGAAGCAGATTACATTCTTTAATTCATTTAGTTCTCACAGACCTATGTGGTAGTTCTTATTACCATCAACATTTCCCTGGTGAGAAAACTGAGGCACACAGAGAGGCTAAACAACTTGCTCGGGGTCACACAGTGACCTTGCTCGCTATCAATTATGCCGATCGCTGCAGTTGATATTTATGAAAGCACACCGAGTTTATATGTTCAGAAGGGACAGTACTGCCTGTGTGTCTGTCCTCAGCTATGGTAGATCATTCCAGTGACTACATAGTCCCCGCCGATTCTCTCAGTTCTCCTTCCCCAGAGTGGATATTGGCAGCTTACCGCATGGTGGTGTGATGGTGTGCCGTGTAAACCAGAAGTCTTCCCTTCGGCGAAGTTATTGGGATTTTCATTTAGGAAAGTAAACTGCGTAGAGAAATAAACTGACCCTGGCATTCAGACACATACCACAAAACAGTCCCTCAGCTGGGAAAATACACCTGGTTTTCAGCGTAGTCTGTTTCCTCTGGAATGCACTAATTGTGTTTATTTTCAGTGGAAGTAAAGGGTAATAGTCAAGACCTTTCATAAGCTACTGTGTAAGAATTCACTAGAGAAACCTTCCCGGACCCCCTCTCGCTCCAGGCCGAGACTCACTTGCTCTCTGCTCTTAGGCCTTGCCGTCTCTTCTTCCTGATTCTCAGTGTGGTGTTACTGTCATTTCTTTGCCTGTTGGATTCCACGAGGGCAGAGACTGGGGCTGTGTTTTCCTACCCTCCTGTCTTACCGAGCGCTGGGTAAATCCGGGAGGAGGAGACAGCACGGGCAGAGCAAGGGGCCGGCTGCAGAACCAGTGCCTCTTACTCTGTTTTCAAGTGCCCGTGATGCCCAGCCCAGCTTCTCTGGCTTCATTCTGAGAGCGGGAACGCAGCGTTTTTTATGTTGTATTTAAGAAGGGGGCTCAAAAATAAAAAAGACGAGGTCATTCGGGTCGGATGGCAGAGTGAGGAAAAGCCAAACTACTTTTGCACTTTAACTTCTGAAACGAACTTTAAAGAAAGGAAAATCGAAAGGCAGTTCTCAGAGTTGTGTGGCAGGGAAGGCTCAGTAAATGTTGTTAGGTTCATTTTCTTTTTATGTGAATTCAAGGACTCATGGTATTGTTTTAATTTAGTTTCTGCTGTATAGCTAGATGTTTGACTTCAAGATAGGGTTTGACTCTCCTTTGTTATTTAGACCCCAGACTCTCCACCTAACTGCTGTCAATGAAGCCATCCTGATAGAAAACCTGGAAATATTCAGAAAGAACGGCTTTGATTTTGTGATTGATAAAAGTGGTAAGTTCTGCCTGACTAGGGGGTGGCGCAGTGGATAGAGCGTCGGACTGGGATGCGGAGGACCCCGGTTCAAGACCCCAAGGTCGCCAGCTTGAGCGAAGGCTCGCCAGCTTGGACCCAAGGTCGCTGGCTCCAGCAAGGGGTTGCTTTGGTCTGCTGAAGGCCCGCGGTCAAGGCACATGTGAGAAAGCAATCAATGAACAACTAAGGTGTAGCAATGGAAACAAAAAACTAATGATTGATGCTTCTCACCTCTCTCCATTCCAGTCTGTCTGTCCCTATCTGTCCCTCTCTCTGACTCTCTCTCTGTCCCTGGTAAAAAAAATAAAATAAATAAATAAAAAAGAACCTATTAAAAAAAAAAAGGTAAGTTCTTCTAGCTGTGGCAAACATGTCCTTTCAGAGCTGGGAACAATCTTTGGGGTCACGTCGATACATGAATTTTACCAGAGATAAAGATGGTGGCCGTCTCCTTCAAACGTTTATTACCAGTAGCACTCAAACAAAACACATTTTTCAAATAATGACATTTTCTCCCAAATTTTGATTCTTTTAGCTGCGGTCACTGAAAGGGCTAAATTGATTTCCTTGCCAACTAGTAAAAACTGGACCTTCGGCCCCCAGGACATAGAAGAACTGATCTTCATGCTGAGTGACAGCCCCGGGGTCATGTGCCGGCCCTCCCGGGTCCGGCAGATGTTCGCCTCCAGAGCCTGCCGGAAGTCGGTAAGGAAAGAGAACTCGTCTGTCAGGGTCCGGGGGCTCTGCTGGAGCTCCCAGTCCCCAGAAGCCCTCAGTTCAGCCGCTGACCAGTCAGTGTTGATCTTGTGGCTGTCACTGCCATGGGTCATTTTACATATAGAGCCTCATCGCTGTCTGTCCGCATAACGTGCTGGCTCCACATGTCCATGTTACCTTTGATCTCTAGCCCGTCGTTACTGCTTTTTCTCCATTTTCTGCAAGCGTAATCTTTCTGAGTTTCATGGATCCCAGCACAGGGAGCTGTCCGTGCACATCGTTGCCTGTGCGCCTTAAGGGAATTAACAACATTAATAGAGATTCGCTGCTCCCCGCCTTAGCGACACTGCGCAGTCACGCCAAGTCCTTGGGTCAGCAGGCGTTTCCCAGGGTGCCCGTGAAGCATTGCACATTCATTCCCTGCTCAGACTGGGACTGGAAAGCGGTAGCAGTGGTTGACAGCCTGATGTCCCGGTGAAGTAAGTGAATCTGCCAGCTGACTCATCGGGAAGGCCAGGATGCCATTCCTTCGCTCATTCAACCAGTAGTCCTTGAGCCCCTGTTGTGAGATGGGCTTTCCTCGGCTGCCCCGGGGGCCGGGCTCCAGCTGTCTTGCCCTTCCGGCCCCCGCTGCAAACTAGTCACTCGAGTCTCCTTCCCACCTGAAGCCCTTTAAGCTTGTCCGTCCCTCTTCCTGGACTCCCCGCCTCACATCCCTTTGTCACATCCCTGGCTCTTGCCTGTCCCCAGGGCCTGAGCACCCGACTGAAGTAGGCTCACTCAGGCACTCGGGCACAGCACCCCTGGGTGACATTTGTCTTGTTTCTGTTAACTTGTCTGTCTTCTGTCTTCCTCCAGCTGGCAGAACCCTGCCCTATATCCTGCCTCTGAGACTGTGCTGGTGGCTTGTCACCTCTCTCCACCAGTCCTTGTTTCTCAGGGCCTCAGTTTCTCTGTGCTTATGGTGGCGTCTGCTCGTCTCCCTGTATCTGTAAAGTAGTGATACATGCCGTGGGTCAGAAGTAGGGTGAGGGCTACAGAGGGATAGACAGGGAGAGCTGTTTCATTGAGAGGAGGCAGGGACGTTAGAGCAGAAGCTGGAAAGGAGAGGGGAAGTGAGGCGTACAGACATTGAAGGAGGTTCTTCCTGTAGAGGACATAGCCAGTACCAAGGTCCTGAGGCAGGTACTTGCTTCATGTGCTCATACAGCAGAAGAGGTGCCAGTGTGGCTGGCATGGGGGGAGGGAGGGCTGTGTGCTGGCAGGTGTGGGCGTGAAGACCAGTGAGGGCCAAATCAGATGATACACTTGAGCTTTTATTCACGTGAGGGGGAGGGTCGTGTAGAGGAGCCCCGAGGTCAGGGGCTGCTGAGTGGAGAACGGTGGGTGGTGGACGAGGTGAAGGAGGAAGCAGGGAGGCCATTAGGAGGTCGCTGCAGTGTCAGGTGCGGGCGGTCGGCACAGAGGTCTTGCTAGTGCTGTCGAGACTGGTTGGATTCTGGACAGGTGTGGGCATCTCAAGCGAAGGTGAAGAAGGGGCTGGATTTCACAGAAAGGTAGAGGCTGAGATATGAGAAGGAAGGGTTTTTGGGGGGAGATTTTTGAGGGAATGTTGTTCTTGAGTTATAATCTTGTCTAGCCTCGTTTCAGAGAAGAATATGGCTGTAGAGTTGTTGTGCTAACCAAAGCCCAGTAAAACTTGGAACCATTGTGTCTCATGTTCAGGTGATGATTGGAACTGCTCTTAATACAAGTGAGATGAAGAAGCTCATCACCCACATGGGTGAGATGGACCACCCCTGGAACTGTCCCCACGGCAGGCCAACCATGAGACACATCGCTAATCTGGATGTCATTTCTCCAAACTGACATTTCTGACTTTACAGAACTAGACAGTTTCTTGCAGATTTTCCTGTTTTGAAAGGCAGGTTTTTGTTTTGTTTATGTTTCAAAATTATGATGCTGCTTTAAAGAAGAGTACCAAAGCCACTTAGAAATAATGCTGAGAACCTCGCGGAGCACCGCTGCAGTGTTTGTGTCCTGGGTGTGTGTGTGTCTGTGTTGTGCACGTGTGTACACAGGCAAGAGCATGTTTTCTTCAAAAACAGAAAGAAGAGCACTTGTGAAGTTACCCAGGCCTCTGCGCTGGCCCAGTGTATTTTAAGCTGCAACTTGAAGCCCTTCATGATGATTAAATTTTTAATGGTTTAATTTCATGAATTTAAAATTACAGTCCTTTTGCGTTAGTGGTTCTCTACCCTGATGCATATTAAAATTTTAAAAAAAGGAGTAATCTCACCTGATCAGGTAGGTGGTGGTGTAGTGGACAGAGTGTCAACCTGGGGTGCTGAGGAACCAGACTTCGAAAACCCAAGTTTGCCAGCTTGACCGCGGAATCTTCATCCTGAGTGGAATCATAAACATGAACCCATGGCCTCTGGCTTGAGCCCAAGGTTGCTGGCTCAGCTGGGGTCCCCCAGTCTAGGCAAGAATGAGAAAGCAATCAATGAACAATTGAAGTGCTGTAGCTGCTGAGTTGATGCTTCTCATCTCTCTCTTCCTGTCTGTCTGCTCTCTGTCTCTTAAAAAAAAAACAAAAACAAAACCTGGAATTCTCTGCCCAGCTAGAAAAATAACCCAGATGGGGCTGGGGTCACAAGTTTTAAATGTCCCCCTGTGCAGGCAGGGCGGTAAGGCACTGTGGTAGGCAAGGGGAAATACAAGGTTTGGATTTGTGCATAATTTAATGCTGTGATGTGGTTTCCTCCGGGTGTGAGCGGCCAGATACCTAGTGACAGGCTCTGCTTGGTACTGCAGAGAGAAGCCCTGTGTTTCGTCAAATAGTTTTTCAAAGAATCTCATCCCATTTGAACTCTGCCAAAAATGCAAGTAAAAATGTGGTCCGTGGAGTTGGTGTAGCAGCTCCACTGTATGTAGGTTGGCATTCAGTGAGGAGTGGAGGTCACCCTCCCTGCCCAGACCACAGGCCTCCTGGGAGACACGGCTGCCATTTGCAAACTTAGGATTCCTTAGCTGTAATGATCCAGCCAAGAAATAATTATTACCATTTACCGTGTCAAGCACTATGCTGTTGTGCTTGTCTACAGGGTCTCATGTATTCTCCTGAACTCTGCAAATCGGGGTTTCCAATAGGCAGGCCCCCAGTGATGGCCGTGTCCTAATCCTAGAACCCTTGAACATGGGCTCTGCAGATGTGATTAAGGAATAGGCTGAGAAATGGGGGGTATATCCTGGCTTGACCCAGGGGGCCCGCTCTATCCCATAAAACTTAAATGTGGGGAACCTCTCCCGGCTGCCAGAGAAATGCAAACGTGCTACCTTCAGGATGCCAGAAGGCAGCCTCCAGAAGCTGGAAAAGACAAGAAAACAGATTCTCCCCTGGAGCCACCAGGATGAACGGGCCCTGTTGGACTCCTAACTTACAGAACCAGAAGATGTTAGTTTGTGTTCCTTAAAGCCACTAAGCAAGTTTGTTTACAGCGCAGAGAAAAACTAATGCCTGAATTAATTATTCCTCTGTTACAGTGAAAAGAAAGGGTGGGAGAGGCCAAGCGGCTCTTAGCAGAACTGGGAATACCCAGGTCAGGTGCACGCAGCTCTAGCTTTTCACCTGGCCTTGGGGAGCAGAAGGCCAGAGAACAGGAACGCTCTGTGGCTTCTTGGACACCCGGCCCCTTTAAGGGTGGGGAGGGGCGGGGCTCACGGTTGCCTGGAGACCCCGTGGAGTTTGGACACAGCCTGCAAAGCATCACCTCGGTTGGCCCGGTCCGGGATCCCAGCACGCCAGGCCGTTGCGGGAACAGACTTGGCCGCCAAGTGGACTGGCCTCCGAGGAGCTGAGCAGGTGTGTGACGGGTGAGGAGGGGTAGAAAGTGCGGGGACCCCAGCTCAGAACTCGCGCTCCTTTTGTGCTGCCTCGGGAAAGAACAGGTACGAGAACATGGTGTCAAGCCAGGGAGAGGTGAAACGAAAATTAATGGGAAAAACGCCACAAGAGGCGGAATCTGCGTTGTAGCTCAGACTTCCCTGATACAGGACCAGACGAACTATGGGAAAGGGCCGCCCGAGCTCGGGACTGAGAGCGGCTTGCTTCCTGAGGACACAGTAATGGGGTGGGGTGGGGGTGGGGGCTGAGGCTGGAAGGAACGGGGGTTTTGAAGGAGGGGAGAAGCAGGACAATGTAATTGGGAAGCCTAGAGGCGGGGTGGAGCTGGTGGGCGGGGTGTCCAGAGGCGGCCCCCACGCAGTAGAGGCATGGGCGCCCTCTGTGGCCTCTGGGCACAGGAGCTAGGACGCTGCCTAGTAATCCAGAACTCATCTGTTCTCCACCTCCCTTTTTATTTAAATTTTTTTTCTTTTACATGGTAGTGGGGAGGTTGGGGTAGATAAAGCGAAACATCAGTTTGCTGTTCCACCCATTTATGTACTCATTGGCAGTTCCTGGTATGTGTCCTGACCAGGAATCACGCCCACAATCTTGGTGCATTGGGTCAGTGTTGTAACCAGTTGAGCTACCTGGCCAGGGCTGTGCTCCTGCTTGATGGACTGGGATGCTGTCAGTGGGGCCATGGACACTATGGCTTTGGACCCTGCCCCTCAGCTTGGACCTGGCTACCCTGTTTTATGTCTGGCATTAGGGGCCACTCGGTCAATGGTAGAGCTGTCCTAGGGAGTAGGCAGCCAAGGATTTCAAGTTCTGAAACAGGAAAGTGACAAAATAATTACTGTATTATTGATTGTGTGCCCTTTCTCATACTTTAGAAATGTGTGCATCAAGTTATTTAATCCATACGAGGAAACAGGTACTGCTGTTCCTATTTGGTGTCTGAAGCAGAAGGACATTAACTTGCTCAGGAACACACAGCTGGTCAGGAGAACGGGGGAGCCTGAGTCCAGCTCTGAGCATTTTACTGTGCTGACATATCAGGAGACAGGCTTTTAAAGTATGGACTGAGCCTTGGCCAGGTAGTTCAGGGGATGAAGCTTCATCCCAGTGTATCCAAGGTCATGGGTTTGATCCCCAGTCAGGGCACGTACAAGATGCAATCGATGAGCACACAACTAAAGGAAACAACTAAGTGGAACATGAGTTGATCCTTTTCTCTCTTCCTTTCTCTCTCTCTCTCTCAATGGGAAATCTTTCTTTTAATTTAAAACATTTGTTCATAAAAGTAAATAAAAAAGAAAGTATGGACTGACAGCATGCAAGGACTGAGAGGTTACTTAACCTTAGAGGTTCAGCAGCCAGTTTTCATTGACAGGGTTACCCTTCTTACTGGAACACTATTTGAAAACAAATGGTAGACGCATGGTTCCAGTTTTAAAAAATTTAGGAACAACCAGAGCAATATTGAGGCTGTCTGACTTTTATAAACTGGGGATACGTATTGTAACTTTTCAGGCTTCAGGAGAATGATAGACATTGGAGTTGTAAAGCAGATTTTTTTATTTTATTTTTTACAGAGACAGAGAGAGTCAGAGGGACAGACAGGGACAGACAGACAGGAACGGAGAGAGATGAGAAGCGTCAATCATCAGTTTTTCATTGCGACACCTTAGTTGTTCATTGATTGCTTTCTCACATGTGCCTTGACCGTGGGCCTTCAGCAGACTGAGCAACCCCTTGCTGGAGCCAGTGACCTTGGGTCCAAGCTGGCGAGCTTTTGGTCAAACCAGATGAGCCCGCGCTCAAGCTAGCGACCTTGGGGTCTTGAACCTGGGTCCTCCGCATCCCAGTTTGACACTCTATCCGCCGCGTCACCGCCGCGTAAAGCGTAAATTTTAATTGCAAGTGAAACCCTCAAGTTTTTAGAGACATAATTTTTATTTTTCAGGTAAAACTCATCGGTGTTTTGAAACAAACAGATCTCAACCAAAGAAACCATTTGATACTTAAATAGATACAGTCCACTTTAGGTCTTCTGAAGGCAATGGAGAAAGAAAAGAAGAAAACAGACAAAAAGGTGGATAAATCGGCCCGCTCGCCCTCATCTCTCTCTGATAATCCAGAGTTTGCCAAGCAAGATGGCAGTTCTGCTAGACAGGAAACGTCCCTAAGCATCGTCCCCACGTTGGAAGCGCAGCCCAACGAACCAGGATTCAAAAGGGAGTCCAGAGTCAATCATCAGCAGAACGAAGATGCCACTCAGTACGAAGAGCCCGTGCTGAACAACCTCATCGTGGAAAGGTTGGGTCTGAATGGGTGGGGCCCTCCTCGCTCCCTTTTCTACCACGTTGATGCCCTCTGTCCTCTCTTCCTGTAGCTTCCCTGACCACCCCCATGCCCTGTAGATGACTGAGAACCGATGTGGTTAGCACTGTCCCCTCTCCTAGACCTTGAGGTGCGTATGTCTAGCTCCCTACTCACTGGACGTTGTCCACTGGACTTCACACTCCCTGTGTCCAAAAGCGAAGCCTGCGGGACGTGAAGTACGGTGAGCTGGATTTGGGTCAGCTGTAGGACCGAACCCCATCACTGAATCTTTCTGAGCCTCAGGACCTTAATGGGAGACAGAGAATACATACTTCAGAAGGTTCCTCTGAATGTGTCTGTTTCTCCTCTGGACGTTGGCTTCTCCTCTGGTCTCCGTTTCTGTAAGGGCACCACCGTTTTCTTGTGTTTCTAGGTTTGAGATTGGAGAACTGTCCTCCTCCTCCTCCCCTGGACCTTTCATATTTCTTCTTTATTTCCTTCCTCTCTCATTAGTCTCTTTCCCTATGCAGACTCATTACCTCTTGACTGAGCTATTGGACTCACTTCCTGAAGATTTCTCTCCTCATCTCTCTTCCCAAGCCTCCTGTATAGATTTACCTTCCTGTTTACATGATTCCCTGTATTATCTATCTCTGTAACAGAACACCCCAGAACGTGACAGGAAGTATCGCCTCATACAGTTTATGGGGGATCGGGAGCCTGGGAGTGTTTGTGGAGTGAATGAGTGTGAGATGTGCTTTATTACCTTAACCCACTGGCACTGAGGTTTACTATACGATTCGTGACCTAGAATTTTATTTCTCTGTAGCTATCAAGGGGAAAAAGTCCGTGGGCTCTATGAGGGAGAAGGCTCTGCGGTGTTCCAAGGAGGTTGTACCTACCGTGTGAGTTATATACATTTGGGGAGTGGGTGGGAGGACGGTATGGGGTGGGAGTTTATAGGTTTGCATCTTCAGACAAATCCATTGATTCTTCAAAAGAACTTGGAAGTACTTACTGCTGATTTTATTTTGAACCCTGATGACATATTTTAAACATGGCTCAGTACAACTGAAGTAATCATTTTATTTTTCTCTTTCTGATTATTATTCGTTGTACGAACAACATTAGGATCACTACAGTAATGAACGAAGCGTAAAATCATCAGTAATATCATCCCTTTGCCGTGAACGTTTTTAATTTGCTATGTTCTTTTCATTCCTTGAGTGGATAAATGTATCAGCGTTTTTACCTAGGCATGTTCATTTTATAGGAAACGTTTTGGATCTTTTGTCACTTACGAATTCTTTGTATTGCTACATGGCTTCCTAACTTAAGTTTTTGTGTTGTGGAAAATACATACGACATAAAATTTATCGTTTCGACCATTTGTAAGTGTCCAGTTCAGTGGCACTGTTGTCCAGCCTTGACCTCTGTCCAATTCCAGAACTTTCTCATCATCCCAAACAAACCCTGTAGCTGTTAAACACGAACTCCCCGTTCCCTCCTTCATAACAATTGTTTTCAGCACCGCATAGTGTTCTAATTCACTATTCACAGCCATCCTATAGTTCTTGGATACTTTTGGGGTGTTTTCATTTTTTTTGTCTTTATTACTAAGCCTCAAATGAAGGTATTCATTCATTCATTGAAATGATCAGAAATAATGTGATTGTTATAGGAGCACAAATTTTTGTGGCTGAAGCCATACGCGTGGGCTTTCGTACCTTGATTTGTTTTGTTTTTCTCCTTAACATACAACATGTTTAACTTCCTGTGTCACAACCACTCTCTACGACGCAGACGCAGGCTGAATTCGGGCTCATGGTTAACCACGGCGCAGGAACGGGACTGCCTGGTGTCAGTTAGTTGTAGGGCACTCCTCCTCAGGTCCGTTTTGGAACAGGACGAGTGCCAGGGCCATGCCAGCTCGAAGACGGGCCCAGGGGCCGTTGCTGAACCCGTGGACAGCCACATCCGTGTGTGTGTGCGTGTGAGCGGGGAGGAGAGACTGACGCTGTGGGCAGCAGCTGTCATGTGAAATCCGCGACTGGTCCCAAGAGTGTGTCGTTGTTCTGTTTTGAAGGGTATGTTTTCAGAAGGACTCTTGCATGGACAAGGCACTTACATTTGGGCCAATGGATTGAAATATGAGGTAAAGCATATAACACGTTATAGTTCTCCCCTGTAATTATGAGATTGAAGGGTCAGGTTCCCACAATTAAACATACTATTTTCCTAAAAGTGATTCAGCACATGGGTTAAAGAAATGCAGGGAACCAAAGAGAGGTAATTCGTTATGGCCCGGGACCCTCTGATATTACTGTTAGCGCTGTCATAGGTACGTTCTGGAGGGTTCTGTGTTCTGTGCACGGTACAGCACACCTGCACGTACTGGGCCTCTCCTACTTTTTACAAATAGCTTATTATACACTCTTCTCTGTGCCTGCATTTTGTAGCGATCAAACCATAGCCATTCATGCAGCTCGGCCTGTTTTTACTGGCTGCTGTGTTCTGCTATGTGGACTTCACTTAAACTGTCTTGCTGGGTTGAGGGAATATGTATTTTTAAATAGATTGCTAGAAATGAACTGCCCCCCTGAGAGAGGACATAGACTTCACCTTCCACTCAGAGCCTCCTTTGGGGTGGGTACCAAGAAGTCCAAGTTCCCAAGGCCAGGATGTCACCAGCTTGCTGCTCGGAGCACAGTCTGCACACAGCCTACCAGATATTTCTTTTCTACCTGGGCTTCTCACCGGTGGAGGGATCCGGTGAGGGGGGAGGGGGGTATGCAGAGAAGGAAGGAGGAGGGTGAGAGCTGGCGGGGGGTCTTCAGGGGGTCCACGGGAGGAGAGACAGGCATAGTATCGGTAGTCAAGAACACATCTCCTACGTCCCGCAGGCTAGGGCCCTCTCCACTGCCTTCCTCTGTCACTGTTGTGGCCGTTTTGCCTCAGGGGGAGTTTGTGAAGAACGTCCCCATGAACTATGGCGTGTACACGTGGCCAGACGGCAGCACCTACGAAGGAGAAGTGTTCAACGGCATGAGGAACGGTGTTGGTATTTTCAAGTCCAGCACCCAGCCCGTGTCCTACGTCGGCCACTGGTGTTGCGGCACGAGACATGGGAAGGTGGGTGCGGCCACCACATGCCAGTCGCCGGTGCATTGACTGTTCCAACATGGAGGGCGGGAAGTGGGGGCTGTGAAGATCCAGCCACTTTTGGTTTATTTGTATTTATTTATGTAAGTGAAAGGAGTGGAGATAGTGAGACAGCCTCCTGCATGATCCCTGACTGGGATCCACTGGCAGCCCCCATCTGGGGCTGATGTCCTACCCATCAGGGGCCATGCTTGCAGCCAAGCTATTTTTAGTGCCTGAGGCTGATGTAGTCAGACCAACCAAGCTATCCTTAGTGCCTGGGGCCATGCTCTAACCAATTGAGCCACTAGCTGTGGGAGGGAGAGAAGGGGGAGATTGGGGGGTGGGGGAGAAGCAGATGATAACTTCTCCTGTATGCCCTGACCAGAGCTGAACCCAAGACGTCCATATGCCAGGCTACCGCTCTATCCTTTGAGCCAACCGGCCAGGACCACTTCTTGTTTATTGAGGTGAAATTCACATCACATGAAATTCACCATTTTAGAGTGAGCACTCAGTGGCATTTGGTGCATTCTCAATGTTGTACAAACACAACCTCTATCTTGTCCCAAAACATTTCATCACTCCAAGATAAACCCCATATCTATTAAGTAGTTACTCCATAAACACCACCCCCACCCCCACCCCACTCAACAACTTGCCTTCTGTCTCCTATGGGTTTACCTGTTCCGGGCATTTCATATGAAATAGAATCATACAATATGTGACCTTTCACTTAGCATCATGTTTTTGAAGTTCATCCATATTGCAGGTAGTTCATTCCTTTTTACGGGTGAATAATATCCCACGGTGTGGCCATACCGCATTCTGTTTACCTGTTCTCCCACTGCTGCACATTTGGGCTATTTCCATCTTTTTGGCTACTGTGAAAAGCGCTGCTGTGAATGTGTGCAAGGATTCGTTTGAGGACTTGTTTTCAGACCTTTTGAATATATGTCTAGGCGTGGAATCACTAGGTCGCACGGTAAGTCGATGCTTAATATTTTGAAGAACCACCCAAATGTCCCCCCACTGTGGCTTTGCCATCTCCATGTGCACCACTGGGCAAGTTGTATTCACTTTTAAGCAAGGTGGTTGTTTTTGGCAGCGTTGTGTGCTTCTGTACGGGATGATACTATACTGTGTCAGCGTTTTTAGAAGGGGTCACAAGAGCCCTGACCGAATAGCTCAGCTGCTTTCATTGTCCCCATATAACTGAAGGTCGTTCATTATATTTGTAGCTATCTGTTTAATAGTTACAAATACACTGAACCTAACGAATGCAGTTGCTAATCCACGCCCTCGTCAGGCACTTTGTCGTTAAGGAGTAACTGATGTGTGCTATTATCTCTTCCTCCCTCGTTGTATGCTTTACCATGTTCTTGCTCCGCAAACTAGAAAAACAACATGGGTGATACATCTTGCCTAAGTGCGATGTTTGACTTCCGCACAGTTGAGGCCTCTGAAATTCATATAATATAATTTTAGCTTTACCTTTTAAAAAAAAACACGTTTGTTTTACGTGCTTTGATATTTTTTGATGATATTTTTATTTCAGGGTGCCATATATTACAATCAAGAGGGAACCTCTTGGTACGAGGGAAACTGGTTTCACAACACCAGGAAGGGCTGGGGGATAAGACGGTAGGTATCGCCACTTCTCATTTCAGGTGTTGGGGCTCAAACGGTGTTCACGTCGGCGACTTGAAGATGAGGTGTAGAAATCACAGAGAACCCATTTTCTGTATCAGCAGGGTGGAATATTTAAATTAACCCCAATATAACCTCCATGGTGATGAAAGTATGCTTCAGAAAATTTAGGAAACCACCACATTAAATGTCTAATCATACTATTTTTACTTTATGATATGTGGAAACTGTCTTTGTTCTTATTCATCATGGATCGTCATGGTTTTTCATTTTCTAAAGAACCTTGACACATATGATTGATTTTTAGATTGAGCTGATAGAATTAAAATACTTGGGGGGCAGACCCTCGCTACGTAGATCAGTTAGAGCATCATCCCCACATGCTGAGGGGGTTGATTTGACCCCCGGTCAGGTCACATACAAGAATCAACCAATGAATGCATAACTAAATAGAATACCAAATGAATGCTTCCCTCTCTCTCTGCCTCTGTCTCTCTCTCTCTCTCTCCCTTCCCCTCTCGATAAAAATAAAATTTAAAGAGTACTTATTAAAATATATGGGGTCAAAATATTAACTGTTTATAATACTACAGGGAATTATTTTTAAAAATTTAAAATCCTGCCTGACCTGTGGTGGTGCAATGGGTATAGCATCTACCTAGAATGTTGAGGTCTCCAGTTCAAAACCCTAGGCTTGCTGGGAAGCAACTATGAGTTGATCCTTCCTGCTCCACCCCCTACCTTTCTCTCTCTCTCTCTCCCTCTCTCCCTTACCTTTCTCTAAAATCAATAAATAAAATATATTTTTTTTAAAAATCGAAGCCTGACCAGGCGGTGGCACAGTGGATAGAGCGCCGGACTGGGATGCAGAGGACACAGGTTCGAGACCCCGAGGTCGCCAGCTTGAGTGCGGGATCATCTGGTTTGAGCAAAAAAGCTCACCAGCTTGGACCCAAGGTCGCTGGCTCAAGCAAGGGGTCACTCGGTCTGCTGAAGGCCCGCGGTCAAGGCACATATGAGAAAGCGATCAATGAACAACTAAGGTGTCGCAACGAAAAACTGATGATTGATTGCTTCTCATCTCTCTCCCTTCTTTTTCTGTCCCTATCTATCCCTCTCTCTGACTTTCTCTGTCCCTGTTAAAAAAAAAAAAAAAAACTTGAAAAATAAAAAATAAAAATAAATCAAAGATTTAAAATCCCTGCTCTTATCTACTTTGTCGCCTTATTAAATGATCAGAAAGTTTAATAAAGTGACTAAGACAATGGTTTTTACCAGCCACCTACTTATCCATTGGATTTAAATACAGGGAAGATTGTATGGGCAAGAGAGTTGGGTTGCTTCGTGAGAGTTCAGGGAGAACATCTAACATTCTTAGAGGTTCACGTATATGAGATGAACTGGCTGTCGTGTTTGTTTGTTTGTTTTTGGTCCTAGTTACCCATCTGGAAATATGTATGAAGGTCAGTGGGAAGGCAACATGCGGCACGGGGAAGGCACAATGACATGGCTGACAAGGAACGAGGAGTACAGTGGTCGGTGGGACAGGGGCGTACAGGTACCGGCTAGCTGGCCATAGCGGCGTGTTCCCAGAGGCGGGCCCTGTGCAGATCCACAGCGCGTGGCACTTGATACGGTGTCATGTGGTCATCTGACATTCAAGCTTTGCTGAATCTGGATACTCAACTTACGATTTACTGGTCTAAACCGGACTTTTTTTTTTTTTTTTTTTAGTGCTGTTTTATTACTTACTTTTCTCTAAAGTCTTCCACACAAGCTAGGTTCTGCCGTTGACAAATCCACCATGCCTATGTTGTCTGTAAGGACAGAGACCATTATTTACGCATTAGAAGCTTGTACTGCCTGCACACGAAAGAAAAGCTGTATGTGGTTATAATTTTATATAGTTTATATAGCTAGGATTTCTGTATTTATTTTTAAATTTTATTTATTCATTTTTAGAGAGAAAGAGAGAGAAGGATGAAGGAGTGGGAAGCATCAGCTCTCATATATGCCTTGACCAGGCAAGCCCAGGGCTTCAAAGTGGTGACCTCAGCGTTCCCGGATTGACGCTTTATCTACTGCGCCCCCACAGGCAGGCTATATAGCTAGGATTTCCTGATGGTATCTTCTATATAGTAACCAGGTAACCAGGGACCTTCCTAAACTCATATAATAGTTCTAGTCATGTTTTTGTAGGTTCCTCGGGATTTTATTTTATCTACACATCATATTGTCTATAAATAGTCAACCTTGTATCTTTCTCTTTAAGCCGCGTGCCATTTATTTTTCCTCAAACCGCCAGTGTGATACTGAGTAGGAGCGGAGAGAGAGCCATCCCAGTATCGTTCCTGATCGTGGTGGGCAAGAATTGTCTTCTGTCAAGTGTGAGGTTAGCTGTGAGTTTCCCATAGATGCCTTTATCAGGTTGAGGGACCTCTTTAATTTTTTAATTTGCTTACAGTTTGGTTTTTTTTTTTAACACAAATGGATGTTGAATGTTGTCTAATGCTTTTTCTGCCTCTAGTCAGATGATCATGTGGATTTTCTTCCCTAGCCCTCTGATATGTTGAATAACATTCGTTGATTTTCAAATGTTGAACCAACCTTGCATTCCTGGGATAAACCAGCTTGGTCATGATGATATTATTCTTTTTTGTCTTCTGGATGTCCATTTCATATAACTTGTTGAATTTATTGTCATAAAGTTATTCATAATAGTTACTTATTATTTTAACATATGTAGGATCTATAGGGGTGTTCCCTCTTCTGATATTAGTAAATTGTGCTTTCTTTTTTCTTCATTAGTCTATCTAATTTTAATATATTATATTTTAAATTTTGTTCTGTTCAAAATATTTTCTAATTTCCCCATGACTTTCTCTTTAACCTATAAATTATTTGGAAGTATGTTGTTTAATTTTCAAATATTTCGTTTTATTTTTCCAGATATCTTTCGATCGTTGATTTTATGGTTTAATTCCACTGTGCTCCAACAGCATACTTTGTTTGGCTGCGTTTCTTTTAAATACGTCAAGGTTCATTGTGTGGCCCAGAATATGGTCTGACTTGGTGAACGTTAGATGTATTTCCGCTTTTGCTGAGTGGAATGCTTTATAAATGTCAGCTATAGATGAATTTGGTTGTTCAGGCCTTCTATATCATTACTCATTTTCTGTCTACTTTTTTGTATCCATTTCTAAGGGTGTCGAAGGGTCCGAATTGTAGATTTGTCTATTTCTCCTTTCCAACCTTTCAGTTTTTTTTTCATATATTTTGAAGCTCTGCCGTTTTAGGTGCATAAATGTTTGGAACTTAGTAGATGTTACCTCTGGGAAGTGGGATTCAGGAAGACCCCCCCCCTTTTTTTTTTTTATCAATCTGTACATTATAAACAAGTAAAATGTAAAATAATAGTTAAAATAATCTGTATCATGCCAAGCACCTTATAGGCACTGTCTTCAATCTTTATACCCAAACTTCAGGGTAAATGTTATTTCCATTTTCCAGGTGAAAGACAGAGAGAGAGGGCCGGAATAACATGCCCTCGGTCAGAAGGCTGCTTAGGCCTGACCAGGTGGTGGCACAGTGGATGAAGTGTCAGACTGGGATGCGGAGGACCCGGGTTTGGGACCCTGAGGTTGCCAGCTTGAGCACGGGCCCATCTGGCTTGAGCAAAAGCTCGCCAGCTTGGACCCAGGGTCGCTGGTTCCAGCAAGGGGTTGCTTGGTCTGCTGACGGCCTGAGGTCGGGGCACATATGAGAAAGCAATCAATGAACAACTAAGGTGTTGCAGCGAAAGTCTGATGATCGATACTTCTCATCTCTCTCTGTTCCTGTCTGTCTGTCCCTCTCTCTGACTCTCTCTCTGTCCCTGTAGTAAAGAAAAAAAAGAAGGCTGCTTAGTTGGGATCCGAGCTGGGACACACCCCGATTCTGTGTGGCGCTGCGGGCCGTGCTCACCTTCAAACGAGCCATTGTGTTTTATCTGCGCCTCATGGTCAATAGGTCCAAGTAAACAGAGGACCTGTCTGAACATATCTCATGGAAGTTCTCTTTCTTTCCAGAACGGCATAGGAACTCACACATGGTTTCTAAAGAGAGTCCCCAACTCCCAGTATCCTCGAAGAAATGAATATAGAGGGAACTTTGTAAACGGGCGTCGTCAGGGCTATGGAAAGTATTACTACGCCAGTGGGGCCACATACGAGGGAGAATGGGTTGACAATAAAAAACATGGCATGGTGAGTACAGGCCTGTGACAATGACATTGTCCAGATTATGAAGGCACTTGGAAGATGGATAAGGCGTGCTGTTCTCTAGCTAGTCAAGGGCATTATCTGTTTTGCATGGATCACTTCCTGTTTTTTTTTTTTTAGTTTATTCATTTTAGAGAGGAGACACAGAGTGAGAGAGTGAGAGAGAGAGAGAGAGAGAAAGAGAAAGGGGGGAGGAGCTGGAAGCATCAACTCCCATGTGTGCCTTGACCAGACCAGTGCAGGGTTTTTGAACTGGCGACCTCAGTGTTCCCAGGTCGACGCTTTACCACTGCGCCACCACAGGTCAGGCATCACTTCCTGTTTTGTTAAGACAAGTACATGAATTTTATAAATAACTACCAACATATCATCAACTTCCTGTACATTGAGAAATGATATAATACGTTTGTGTCACGCGTGTATGTCTGTTTGAGGGTGATTTTAGTGGCAAGTAAAAGAAAATCTAGCTTAATCCTCTGGGAATTATAAAAAAAAAATGTAGGCCTTTGTGTTGGTGTGACTCAGCAACTTTGTGATGTCAGGAATCCCCCCCATCCATCCAGATGTCTCCTGCTGTGTCAGCCCCACCCTTACACTGCCCTCCCCTCATCATGGCCAGATGGCCACTAAGGTGCCTGACTTCACGTTCACGGTCCACACTGAGTAGGAAAGCAGAAACTCTTTTTCAAGAAGCTTTCCACAGATGTCTTGAGTTTAACTGAGCTGAACTGGATTGTTGGCCCATCTCTGAGTCAGACTGATTATGGACCCGGATCTGACAGACAGATATCAAGATTGGGTCCGACAGTCCTGGCCAGTTAGCTCAGCGGTAGAGCATCGGCCTGGTGTGTGGAAGTTCCCGGTTCGATTTCCAGTCAGGGCACATAGGAAAAGCGTCCATCTGCTTCTCCACCCTTCCTCCTCTCCTTTCTTTCTATCTCTCTCTTCCCCTCCTGCAGCCAAGGCTCCATGGGGCAAAGTTGGCCCCGGGGCACTGAGGATGGCTCTATGTCCTCTACCTCATGTGCTAGAATGGCTCCGGCTGCAACGGAGCAACACCCCAGATGGGCAGAGCATCGCCCCCTGGTGGGCATGCCGGGTGGATCCCAGTCAGGTGCACGTGAGAGTCTGTCTCTGCCTCCCTGCTTCTCACTTTGGAAAAATACAAAAAAAGAAAGAAAGAAAAAAAGGATTTAAAGCCAAAAAAGAAAAAATTGATTGGGTCCCTGTTCTGCGGTGAGTGCTCTGCTGGTCGTTAGCACAGTTTTATCAGACACATTCTGTGACCTAAAGTGCTTAAAGCTGGGGCGAGGGCGCCAGGCAGGTGTAGCCAGAGGAGAGGAGAGGGGAAGCAGAGGAGAGACAGGAGGCCCAGGAGGGAGGAGGAGAGTGGAGGAGGGCTCACACAGTGACTTGAGAGTCGAGGACCCTGATGATGTGTGTGTGGACTAAGCGCCTCTCTTAAAAACAGGCAAGCAAACAAACAAAAAACACTCAAAACTCTTGAGAAAGATCGTAGTGCACATTTACCCATGTTTTTCTAAGACAATGTTTCCTAAACTGCAAAGGTCACCTTTCTGTCTGCAGGGCCGATACACTTTCAAGAGTGGGCGTGTGTATACTGGCCCGTTTTCCAATGACCGCATGGTGGAGTTTCCGGATCTTGAAGAGGAGCTGGTCAGTGGCACAGACGTGGCCTCGGAACCCACCCCCAGGAGCCCATACAGTAGTGCTGGTAGGGAGCGCTCGCCTGTCGGTTGAAAGTTCAGTAATGTATGTTATCCGTGGTATCCATTCGTCAAAATATATATCCGACTTCAGAAAACAGACGTTTGCTGAGCAACTGTTTTCTTCGTAGGTTTTTAACAGTACTCTTGTATCGCACCTATGTGGAAAACTATTTTGGCATAACGTAGAGAAATTTTAGCATTGCTTTCCACAGCGACGCCCTGTGTTTGCCTTCATTTGCTAGAAATGATCAGGAGGAAGCTTGACGCCAGTGACAGCGGGTCCGCGTTAGCACTGGGCATCGAGCTGGACCTGCGTCCGTTGCTAAGCGTGTTCCCCGAGAAAGACCAGCAAGAGGAAAAGAGGCAGGTAAAAACCTGTGCTGTTGTACATTTGCGCTTTAGGCTTTTAAAGATGATTTACTTCTCGCCTGACCTGTTGGCGGCGCAGTGGATAAAGCGTCGACCTGGGAACACTGAGGTCGCCAGTTCAAAACCCTGCACTGGTCTGGTCAAGGCACATATGGGAGTTGATGCTTCCAGCTCCTCCCCCCTTTCTCTCTTTCTCTCTATCACTCTGTGTCTCCTCTCTAAAAATAAATAAATAAAAAGAAATTAAAGATGATTTACTTCTCAGTTACAGTGGACGTGCGATAGTACATTCGTTTCAGGTGTACAACCCCGTGGCTGCACATTATTCTATCACTCACTACGTGATCGCGCCGATAAATCTTGCCCCCCACGTGACGCCGTACGTGGGGACGTTAGGAGTACTGACTGTTCCGTACCCCTGGGCGTTACGTCCTGTGACTGTTCCGTAACCACCAAGTTGTACTTCTCAACCCCTCCCCTTTTATACCTTTCCCCTAATCTCCCCCCACCCCACCCCCCACCTCCGCCAGCCTGGCAGTGTTCTCTGTAGCTAGGAGTCTGTTTCTGTTCTGCTGGTTCGTCTGTTAGGTTACGCGTGGAAGTGAAGCCATTGGGCATTTGTCTTTGTCTGTCTGACTTACTTCACTCAGCACACTACCCTCTAGATCCATTCACGTTGTTGCGGATGGCAAGATTCCGTTCCTTTTGAAGTGGTACCACTTTTTCTTCATCTGCTCAGCTATGGACGGACACTTAGGCTGGTTCCGTATCTTGGCTATTATAAATAACGCTGCAATGCACATAGAGACATACATGTCTTTGATTAGTGTTTTGAGATTCTTTGGATAAATATCCTGAAGGGGAACTGCGGAGGCCCTCTTTGTTTCTTGTCATAGGCTTAAATAACTAATCAGGGTTTCCACAGTCCTAGGAAAATACAGTTGGTGATTGCTGTCTTTTATGCGAGGGTCTTTTTATATGCCCGATGGAAGGTAGCTGTGAGCGAGCAGGCATTATGAGGAAACAGAAGCCAGATGTAGGGACTCAGTGAATTATTAATAACCCAGAGATCCTCAGCTCAAAGGGCCGAGTCACCCTGACACCCAGACTGGTCTGAAGGCGTAGGCTGTGGCCACCCCGCTCAGCAGGACATTAATTCTACTGTACATTGTTACGGGTTACTGTGATTCAAAGAACCTGAAACGCTTTGAAATCATCAGAATCTAGAAATCCTTAGAGATGGAGAAAACTGTGTGTACCAGGACCTCATGCAATTAGCATCTGGCAATCCTGCTCTGGTGTCTCTATGTGTCTTCTGTGAAACTGCCGTTGAAGATGTTGCTTGTGACAAGAGAGCCATTGGTACCTCGAAACTGCAAGGCATCTTTGCCCCTTGTCCCTTCCTCATTGCTGCCTCTTCTGGCGCCCAGGTCTTCGGGCCTCGGAAGGGATGCCCCCCACTCCACCCCCCTCTCCGGGTCAACACTGTGCTCCAGGCTCCTGCATCACTCACTCCATCTGTCAAGATTCCCATTAAAAATAGGAACCTTTATTACTTTCTCTGGCTACACAAGTCACACATGATACTTGTAGAAAATTTAGAGAATACTGATAAGAATGTGTAGCACAGAAAAGCCTTGAGGAACCCAGACAAAATCTTGTTGCCATTTTCCAATTATATTTTCCTGTGCAAATCCATCTAGTCGCAGGTCATTCTGTTTATGTCATCTCTCTTTGCAGGCTGCATTTAATGGTAGCTCTTCAGTGCTATTAAAGGATATTCTCTCTCAATATTCAGATAAACAAATATATATATATTGATTTACCAAAACAAGAAGGGATCGCATTGTTTTACCTTATATACAGTTTTGTTTCACATACATATTATTTTGTACTCTGGAGTTCTATGTTGAAACATGGGTCTTTCAAAAACTATGTACCGTATTTTTCACTCCATAAGACATACTTTTTCCCAAAAAAAGAGGAGGGGAAAATGCCCGTGCGTCTTATGGAGCAAAAAATACGGTATTTTATTAAATATTTTAACACACCATTTGGTTCAGAATATTTTTTTCTCTTATTTTCCTCTTTAAAATCCTCGGTGCGCCTGACCTGTGGTGGCGCAGTGGATGGGGCGTTGACCTGGGAACACTGAGGTCGCCAGTTCAAAACCCTGCACTGGTCTGGTCAAGGCACATATGGGAGTTGATGCTTCCAGCTCCTCCCCCCTTTCTCTCTTTCTCTCTCTCACTCTGTGTCTCCTCTCTAAAATGAATAAAATAAAAATAAAAATTTAAATTATAAAACCCTTGGTGCATCTTACTTACGGTCAGGTGCATCTTGTGGAGCAAAAAATTTGGTATTTGAAAAAAATACCTCGACTGTTTTATAATTACAAAAGTAACACATGCTCTTACAAAATTCCAAACAGAAATCTGTGACGTAGAAAGTGAAAGAATTCTGTAATTCCACACTTGAGGAATACCTTTAAAATATTTAATTATTAAAATCTTTAATGGTAATATTTCATAACATGGACATGTTACAATGTAGTTAGCAAAATCTACTTACTTTTTACTTATTTATTTTACTTTTTATGTGAGATGATTTCAGACTTACAGAAGAGTTGGAAAAAGTAATACTGTACCCATATTTCTCCCACCAAACCTCTCCTGATGTTGCCTGTGTCATCATAGCACCCTAATCCAAACCAAGAAGTTAATGTGGTTACAGCACTAGAACTCAACTACGGACTTGGTGGTCCCCCAGTGTGTCTCCTGTGTCCCAGGATTGCTCCCCCCACCAGGCTCCCACACTGCATTTCAGCCTCACGCCTATTTCACCTCCCCCAGTCTGTCCTGGCTCTTCTGTCCCTCGCGACCTTCAGGCTATTGAAGAGCACTGGTCAGTTATTCAGAAGAATGTCCCTCAACCTGAGTTAAGCTGATTTTTTCCCCCACATGATTATATAATTTTTATGATCTGTTATTAGAATCATTTTGTCCAAAGGTAGGTGTCTTCTCTTGAGCAGGCTTCTGGATCATTCTCTCTTCAGCTGGAACAAGCGGAAGCCTCCCAGCTGTGTCCTTTCTGGTCCATGGCTGCCTTTATTGTCAGTCAGTTCAGTGTCACTGGTTAGTCGGGGCTTCTAGGTCTGACAGGATGGAAGTTCTTCCTTCCAGCCTGCCTCTGTCAGCTCCCCTCGCCTTGCCATGCAGACATATTTTTTGAGCTATATCCCTAGATTCAATTTGCTAAGGTTTAGTTGAGGATTTTTACATTGTGTTCATGTGGGATATTTTTACGTAAGAGAATTTTATTGCTGCCATTCAGGTAGGATGGCATCACATAGAAGCAAGAAAGTAATTCCATTGTCCTGATAACAGCCTGTTTTTCTTTACTGTTATTCAGAAATTGCATTTTATTGACCTGGGGATGGGTGGGTGGGTGGGTGGGGGAAATAACATTTATTGAGCTCTCACAATGACAAGAGGTAAATATTATTTGTATGCGTTATTTAAATTAGAAAGCAGGTGTTTCTTCTGCTTTTGTTCTTGGGTAAGATTCAGATGTGCATGGTCTTCTCTTTCCAGATAGAATTTGCTATCTTAAGAAACATTACAGAATTAAGAAGAATCTATAACTTCTACAGCAGCTTAGGATGTGAGCGCCTCATGGACAACACCTTTCTGATGACAAAGCTTCACTTCTGGAGGTTTCTAAAGGATTGCAAATTTCATCACCATAAAATAACTCTTGCTGATATGGATAGGGTATTAAGTGGTGAGTATTCCAGGTCCTTCACACCTTGATACCAGCTAGGAAATGTTGAGGAGTGAAGGCAGAGGTTGGGACTGGTGTTGTAGAAATTGACACATGGGCTTCTTTCTTCACAAGGTGATTAAAATGTTATTGAAGAGGCAATCTCGTATTCTTATAGTAACAGCAAAACCATTTACAGCACAGGTCAGCAAAACTGGGGTCCACCCTGCCAGTTCTTGTAAATAAAGATTTACTGGGCTTGGCCAGTGGTGGCGCAATGGATAGAGTGTCAACCTGGAATGCTGAGGTCCCAGGTTTGAAACCCCGAGGTCACCCGCTTGAGTGAGGGCTCAGCTGGCTTTAGCGTGCGCTCACCAGCTCAAGTGCAGAATTATTGACATGACCCCTTGGTCTCTGGCTTGAGCCCAGAAGTCGCTAGCTTGAGCCCAGATGTCACTGGCTTGAGCTGAAGGTTGCTGGTGTGAGCCCTAGGTTGATGGCTTGACCAAGGGGTCACTGGCTCAACTGGAGTTCCCCGGTCAAGGCACATATGAGAAGCAATCAATGAACAACTAAGGTGCCACAACTACAAGCTGATGTTTCTCATCCCTCTTCCTTTCCTGTCTCTCATTCTTCCTTAAAAAAAAAAAAAGAAATTATTATTATTTTTTTAACACAGCCATGCCCAGTTGTTTACATAATGTCTATGGCTTCTTCTGCCCTAAAACACCAGAACTCAGTGGTTATGACAGAGGCTGGCCCACAAAGCTTAAAATACATATTTACTGTCCGGACCTTTGCAGAGACATTGCCTACCTCTGATCTATAGTGAAAACATGCTAAATTGTCAGGTCAGAAGTAGAGAGGGTCAGGGAGGGCTTGAAACAGCTTAGCAAAGGCTCTATCAGACATCTTCAAACTTTTTATAAAAACCGGCCCACTTTTGTAGTGCTGGTCACGTTGGTCTGCACCTCCCACTAGTAGGCATTCCAGCTTTCATGATGGGCAGGAGTGGAGCAACCAAATGGCACTGTGATTGGCCCACCATGAAAGCTGGAACGCCCACTACTGAGCTGTAGGAACCAGGTAGACCAGCACTGCAAAAGTGGGCCGGTTTTTATAAAAAGTTTGAAGACGTCTGCCTAGGTTATCTTGGGCTTGAGCTTGATTTCAAATTAGAAAGTCCATGCAGTAAACTTAAGTACTTTGAAGGTTTTAAACCTTTCAGCTGAGTTTTGGGAGGCAGTTTCAAGTTATCTACATGAAAGATAAAAGAACATTATAATACCTCTCTACTTCAAATCAGAGTTTGAAGTAGACATAAAATTCATTTAGAATTACCCTCATTAATCAAACTGTGGCTCAGAAGACTTTGTAAAACACTGGGACATGGACTCTTAAGTTTCTTATAAAGTGACCAAAGATCTTTTGAGTGAGACTTCATTTTTAGGCAGAAGTGGATCTGCAGGCCAGAGCAGTCTCTGGGGAGAAAGAGGACTCAGTTCTTGGAACTGGGTACTGGCATTCAGATCCTTGAATTGTGTATCAGAAGCAAGTAAGGTAGAAGGTTCTAGAAAACACCAGGCATCCTCTCTAATTTTTCTTATTTTAGCCAGTAATGACATCCCAGTTGAAGAAATTCATTTTCCATTTACAAAAATACTACTGAGGACATTTCTGAATTACCTCCTGCAGTTGGCCTACCACATTCATCACAAAGAGTACCAGTAAGTACTTCTCCTGGGCCCTGTGCAAGGAGGGGGTCGCAGCGTCCGGCCCCTTGCTTTGGGCGCTCGTCGCTGTCTTCACAGCCCATAGACCTGCAGGACCAGGACAGAAACGTTAGCCGCAAAACCCCCAGATGCCAGCTGTCACTCACCAGGTTTACTACTGCAGATAGCCCTCCGGGTTTCGTTCTCAGTGGTCACAACCAGCTTTTCCTTAGGCCACAATTTCCTGTCTGTCTCAGAGCAAAACTGATACATGGACCCTCTGCCCCTTCCCCGAACAACATCCGACTGACCAAGGTACACTGACGCAAATTGAGGGGCTCATATGGCTGTGACACCATGAAGTGAATTACAGACGATGTATGGATTTTCCAAGTTTTCCCGCTGACGTTCCTTTTCTATTCCCGGATCTAAGCCAGGATCCCACATTGTGTGAAGTGGTCATGTTTCAGCCCCTACTACCCATGACAGTCTCTCAGACTCTGCCTTTTATGCCCTTGACACTTTTGAAGAATATTTGTCAGTTATTCTGTAAAATGTCGCTCGAGTTCTGTCTGCTGATGTTTTCTCCTTATTACACCGAGCTTCTGGTTTTTGTGTTTTTGGTGTTTTGTTTTTTTTTTCTATAAGTGAGAAGCGGGGAGGCAGACAGACAGACTCCCGCATGCACCAGACCAGGATTCACCCGGCATGCCCACCAGGGGGCGATGCTCTGCCCATCTGGGGTGTTGCTCCGTTGCAACTGGAGCCATTCTAGTGCCTGAGGCAGAGGCCATGGAGCCATTCTCAGTGCCAGGGACAACTTTGCTCCCATGGAGCCTTGGCTGCGGGAGGGGAAGAGAGAGATAGAGAGAAAGGAGAGGGGGAAGGGTGGAGAAGCAGATGGGCATTTCTCCTGTGAGCCCTGGGCAGAAATCTAACCCAGGACTTTCACACGCTGGACTGATACTCTACCACTGAGCCAACTGGCCAGGGCCAAACTGATGGGCTTTGGGGGAAGAGTGCCCAGGAGGAGAGCTGCTGTCCCCGTCACCTCCAGTCCGGCTCTCATATCACTGTGAAGTTAACCCTGACCGCCTGCTCACAGCGGTGTGAGCAGGACTGCCTTCTGTACACGTCCTCTTTTCCCCTTTCTCTGTTGGTAGAAGCCAGTCACTGAGCCCACCTCCCACTCTGGGTGGGGCGTTGCGGCCCACTTCCTGCAGGGAGGAGTGACGACGGTGTCTTTTTACATCGCAGACACAGAAGCCCCTCGCTCTCCTTGTGTTTTACAAAGCTGATGAATGAGAACATTCGTCCCAATGCCTGCTGCGTAAAAGGTGACCGCAGATCCAGACCGTTCCACTGAGCACTGTTTCTCCGAAACATAATTTTGTGATCTTTTTTTTTTTCAAATGTTTCTTTCCGTGGTACTTCCAGGCAATTTATTCAGCGAGAGACAGCTGACGCTCTACTTCCTGAATTACAGTGACATGTGCTGGCAGGTGTACACGGCGTACTGCCGGCCGAACGTGGAGCCACCCCACGAGCTCACCATGAAGATGAGACACTTCCTCTGGATGCTCAGAGTGAGCGCTCACCATGGATGCTAGCCTTCTTTTCACAGGCGTTTTGATTTCAATTAAGGGTAAAAGACGCTAGCTATGTTATGCGAATAATGAGGCGAAGACCCGGGATGAGTTTTCATAGCCATCAAATGTTTCCTGGGTCTCCTGAGGCAGAAAAGAGAAATCCCACTGGCCTGTGGTAGTGGGTGGCTGGAAACAGGGAGAGCCCGCCACTGCGCTTCCCACGGAGGGGAGGGGATGGTGCAGCCGGGCCTCTGATTCTTCACTAACGCAGACCTTGCCATTAAAGGAAGGTGGGATGGATATCATTTAAGAAATTCATCAAAAACGTAATTCTAGGCCCTGGCTGGTTGCTCAGTGGATGGAGTGTCAGCCTGGTGTATGGACATCCTGGGTTTGATTGCCAGTCAGGACACACAGGAGAAGCAACCATCTCCTTCTTTACCCCTCTCTTTCCCCCTTCTCCTTCGCCTCCTGCAGCCAGTGGTTTGACTGGTTTGAGCATCAGCCCTGGGCACTAAAAATAGCTCAGTTGATTCGAGCATCGGCCCCAGACAGGATTGCCAGTTGGATCCTGGTTGGGGCACATGTGGAAGAGTCTGTCTCACTATCTCCCCTCCTCTCATATAAAAAAAAGAGAAATAATTTTAAAAAGTTACCAGTTTAGAAAATAGAACATCAAATTTATCAATATTCTCATACTATGGATAGTTTTTGTTTCGTAATACTTTTGATTTATCTTGTGGGAAGAATAATGCTAAAACTAAAAGCAAGGAATACCAACAGGAGATAGACTACTTTGAGAAATTTAAGTGTTGTCTATATATATGAGAAACTGATAACCTAGTGTCTATAGGAAAAAATTTTGGGGGTTTCTAAAGTATGTGATTTTACACAGTGGATAGAGTGTTGGCCTGGGACGCTGAGGACCCATGTTTGAAACCCTGGGGTTGCCGGCTTGAGTGTGGGATCATAGACACGACCCCATGGATGCTGGCTTGAGCCCAGAGGTCGCATGCTCAAGCCAGGGGTCACTGGCTTGGCTGGAGCTCCCTGGTCAAGGCACGCGTGAGAAGGCAATCAATGAACAACTAAGGAGCTGCAACTATGAACTGATGACTTTCATCTATCCCTGTCTGTTTTTCTTGCAAAAATAAAACAAAAAAGTATGTGATATTTATTTTTGGGTGGAATATTATATAGCTGTTGATTTGTTCACTTTCCCCTGTTCTTCACTGTCCTTTATAATTGAAGAAAAGAGGTCGTGTGTGCCTGCAGATTGGTCAGACGGTTGGGGCTGGCTGCAGCCTCTGAGTTGATGAACATGATTCTCCTTTCCCCCATTTCTGTGAAAATGGAAGTTAGTTAGAAGCTTGGTTGGATACAGGCGTTTTCCCCTGACAAGGCCACAGCGCTTCTGCGCACTACCTGTTGCATCACACCCAGTGCTCCCTCTCAGGGCCGCTGAGACAGCCCAGTGGGTTATACGGTGTCAGCACGATCCTTCCACCAGCTCTGCCCCGTAAGCCTTTCTCTCGTGGCTGAGCAGCGCCTGGTGGTCACCGCTAACATCCACACTGCATGAAGCGTCCCCCCGATGGTAACTTTCTAATTCTGTCATTCCACCTGCTTTGGTTAGCTGTGAATCCTATGTAAAGTCGAGAAGGTGACCTCATCAGCTATTGGATTACTCCGAAATCCAGCCCATCCGGGAAGGAGGGAGAGATGCTCTATTTCCCCCTTTTATTAATTTTCAGTGTAACGGTCTGTGTCCTAGTAATTCTTCAGAGGTGACTGGTAAACCCTTCATTAACTCTTGGATTCGCCCATATTGCTCGTATTTTCAAGCCATTGCCATCATTTCTGATGGTCAAAGAGCCTCTTCAAGTCAGGACCTGTGACGGTGAATCTATTGACGCTGTGTATCAGTTTTGAAATTTTCCCCAATGTTACTACTTGAATCATTGCTTCTGAACCGTTTCTCTCTCTGGGACTCTAGCTAAAGTATCTTACACTGTATAACACTGTAGCCTCTACCTCTTTTCTCATATCCCATTCTTTTTTTCTCTTTGTAGCTTACTCAGAACTTTTTTTTTTTTTTTAAGGATTTACTGATTTTTACAGAGAGGGGAGGAAGGAGGAGTGAGAAGGATTGATTCATTGTTGCTTTACTTGAGTTGTTCACTGCTTGCTTGTCGTCTGCGCCTTGACCCTGGGCGAGCCCACGGTTTCGAACCAGCAACCTCAGCGTTCCAGGTCAAGGCTCTGTCCACTGCGCCACCACAGGCCAGGGATCAGCATAATTATTTTGAGATTCATCCAGGTTGTACTGATAGCTCTTTTTCATTGCTGATTGCATCCCACTTGATGGCTGCAGTACGGAGACTTGTTTATGCCTCACCGATGGCATCGGAGTTGTTTACGGTATGTGGCTGTAATGAGTAAAGACACTATGAACCATTGTGGCTGTAATGAGTAAAGACACTATGGACCATTGTGTACAGGTTTTTCTGTGGACAGTTTTCATTTCTCTGGGGTAAGTGCCCAAGATTTTAGTTGTTAGGTTGTGTAATAAATATTTAATTTCTTTTTAAAACTGCTGTTTTATCTTTGAACCCTCCTATCACGTGTCTCATTTCTGCTGGTTATATTCTTAATTTCCCAAAGCTCTCTTCATTCTTTATCCCTTTTTTCAAGCACTGTTATTTTTTTATTTTTACTTTTTTACAGGACAGAGAGAGAGTCAGAGAGAGGGATAGGTAGGGACAGACAGACAGGAACAGAGAGAGATGAGAAGCATCAATCATCAGTTTTTCGTTGTGACACCTTAGTTGTTCATTGATTGCTTTCTCACATGTGCCTTGACTGTGGGGCTACAGCAGACCGAGTGACCCCTTGCTCAAGCCAGCGACCTCGGGTCCAAGCTGGTGAGCTTTTGCTCAAGCCAGATGGGCCTGCTCTCAAGCTAGTGAACCTGGGTCTTCCGCATCCCAGTCCGACGCTCTATCCACTGCGCCACTGCCTGGTCAGGCACAAGCACTATTATTTTTTAAACCTGAATAGAATATCATTGTTCTTTTATGCCTCTGAACAAATGAATGATTTGGGGGAGGGCCCTAAATGGAATGTCTTTTTCTGCACTTTGCCTCTGTGCCCTCCAAGTCCTGTTCCCCTGCCCCCATCTTGATTTTGTCCTCTGGCTCTTCTGTGAAGGCTTTCGCTTTAATGTGTGGTGAACCTTGTCTGGCCAGCCTTACATAGGACTGGGGCACGATACGCTGCCTGGGGGCTCTTTGTGGATGAGGGCACTTGTCACATATTAGGTTAGATTCGTGGAGCAGCCAGGTCACTCTGTCCTCCCCCTGCCAACGCTCCAGACACCACTCTCTTCTCTCGGAATTTCCAGGAGAGGATTTCTCCTAACTCACTCCTGAGGGACATTAACCTGGTTTCCAGTTCTTAGAACAGAGTGTAGGGGGAGGGTCTGTGGGGAGGGAGGGCACTTCTACCTAATCCTTGGTTCAGCAGCACTGTGACTTTATAGAGGACCGAGTGGTTTCCAGGCCAAATGCTTTCTGCTTCAGTTTCACAGAGAGCAAACCTGCCTTCTGCTCGAATGTGGAAAGGGTCTTCACCTAGACTGTCACCTGGTCTCCCTGTGTTCAGCCCTACCTGCGGTGGGACTTCCAGACGTGCCTCTCCTCCCTGAGTTCCTACGGCATCCGCTGACTGGCCTCACTCTCTGTTCCTCTGCTCTGTTGAGTCCAACACGCTCCCACTGGCAGAACTGTGCTGATACCTCATGTCCAGATTACCTACGTTCCCAGTTCCCGTTCTGTCTGTCCTGTGTTTATGCCTCTAAAAGAATCTTCACTGTTATTTTCTTAAAGGATTTTAGGTTAGGAAAAAAGAGGCAACTACCAATGTTAATCCAGGATGCTTTACAAAATTACCAGGTTGTTTATTTTTGTTGGGTTTTTTTTTGTATTTTTCCAAAGTTAGAAGCCAGGAAGCAGTCAGACAGACTCCCACATGCACCCAACCTGGATGCACCCAGCATGCCCACCAAGGGGCGATGCTCTGCCCATCTGAGGTGTTGCTCCAGAGTGGCTGGAGCCATTCTAGCACCTGAGGCGGAGGCCATGGAGCCATCCTCAGTGCCCAGGCCAACTTTGCTCCAATGGAGCCTTGGCTGCAGGAGGGGAAGAGAGAGACAGAGAAGGGTGGAGAAGCAGATGGGCGCTTCTCCTGTGTGCCCTGACCAGGAATCGACCCCGGGACTTCCACACATCAGGCTGATGCTCTACCGCTGAGCCAACCAGCCAGGGCTCCAAATTACCAGTTTTTAATATAATTCATTTCTGGTACATTTTCTTAAAAGTGTATTGATATAAGCTGACATTAAAAAAATATAGCTGTGTGTAATTATAGGCCACGAGGGTCTGATTGGCTGTGTTTCTTTTACAGGACTTTAAAATGATAAATAAAGAATTAACAGCAACCAGATTTGTGGAGGTCATAGCAGAGGACAGCCCTTTTGTGTACGATGGCATTGACTACAACTGTGAACTTGAGGTCTGTAAGGAGGTGACACAAATGGTAACGATCTAAATCGGGAAGTTTGTTTTACCTGGAATACCAAGAACCAAGATTTGATTGAAAAGAATTCTAACTCAAATACATAAAATTGTGTGTGTGTGTGTGGGTGTGTGTGTGTGTGTCTCCTTGATTATATTAGAAACCTACAGATTAACATTAAAAATATTTCTGCTGTCAGGACATGATGAACAAAGTCAAAAGAATATAAAGGTACCATGTTACTTCATGGATAATTTACTGAGCAATTTAATACATGTGCATGTCTTGTGCTTTACATGTCATATACTCCAAGAGGCTAATTGATCTCCAGTGAATTAGGGATAAGGGTCTTGGCTTGTTAGCAGTTCTTTTTTTTACCTGGGTCTTCCGCATCCCAGTCCGACGCTCTATCCACTGCGCCACCGCCTGGTCAGGCTTGTTAGCAGTTCTTGCAGCAGGCAGATGTCCCCTTGTGCCAGTGAGACCCGCCCTTGGGCAGGTCTCAGCCCCTGTCAGACCAGGGACCCTGGTACTGATGGGATGCTGAGCAGACCCCCTAGGAGAACCAAGTTTTGGGTCTTCACTGGAAGTGATGTTCTTGTCCCTGAAAGCAGGCAGAGCTCAGGACCAACAGACATAAGAGGTAGACGATGCCAGTCCATGCTGGCTGTCCCCACACATGCGTCTTCCACAGGCCCACGTGCTGGGGCCACAGAGTGTGGAGGGGGGGCCGCGGCTGCCGAGTGGGTAACACTTGCATGTCACGGTTGGTGACCAGGTGCCACTGTGCTAATTTTCAAGAAAAAACCAATTGCTTTGGAAAACGACGGTTTTCAATTAGCTGCTATATTACAAAATGTTTCCATCAAAGTAGAAAAATGACATACAAATTTAATGCTAAAGCATATATCATAATAGGTTGTTATTTTATTTTTAGTGAGAGGAAGAGAGAGAGAGAGCAGCATCAAACCGTAGTTGCGTCACTTTAGTTGTTCATTGATTGCTTCTCATACGTGCCTTGACCTAGGGGCTCAAGCCAAGCCAGTGACCCCTTGCTCAAGCTGGCAACCTTGGGCTTCAAGCCACGACAATGGGATCATATTTATGATCCCATGCTTAAGCTGGCAAGCCTGCACTCAAGCTGGGTGAGCCCGTGCTCAAACCACCTTGGGGTTCTGAACCTGGGACCTCAGGTCGACACCTTATCCACTGCGCCACCACCGGTCAGGCCATAAGAGGTCTTTTAAATGATGTAGGTTTGATTGCAAACTGGTATACCGATGATCCTTCAGCACTGAAGAGGTGTTTTCTCTGGAGTGTAGGACTCCGGGGTGAGGTGCTACTGAGCACAAGGTCAGGATGAATATACCATTTTCCTCTGTTTCAGCTGGTTTTCTTGGAATTCTTTGAAGCTCTCTTAAGCTTTGCCTTCATCTCTGTTACTGACCGAATGACTAAGTCCTCTATAAGTTTTCCAAATGATGACTTCCCTGGAAACAAACCTGGAAGAAGTTCTAGGACAGAGAATAAGGTAATGAGCAATATCTTAGCATGCAGAGCAAGAAATGGTTTTATTCTGGAATGGTTAAACCATCCACAAAACTGTCCTCAGCTTTTGTAACCCTTCAAGAAATAATTTAAGACTTCTTCTCTTCACATTTTGTTTTTCTTTTTTAAGTTAGAGAAAATGTATTTCCTGGCCACAACCCAGGAAGCAGACTCCTAGCCACCAAAAAAAAAAAAAAAAAAAAAAAAAAATCATAAGGTCAGAGTGCTTATAAACACGCTGGGCAGGCTGTGAGTCTTAGAATGCCTGAGAAGTACTGTTCTGAGATGTTTTGTTACACGATGCAGCGTGTGCGAGGGCGTGAGCCTGCCCAGGGTGAAGTGCCGAGGGACAGCTCCTGAGTGTGCCAGATGGGTCCCTGGGGTCGGGGGTCTCCTCACGGGGCTGGGCCCTGGTCTTCCCTGAGAGACTGTGGGGGAGTGAGGGCAGGGGCAGTAATTTACTGAAGGCCAGATCTGGTGCTGGGGCACCCTGAGACAAAGCAGTTTTGGGTGGGAGTTTCAGGTCGGTGGGCTTAAAGGATTTCTGATTTTTGAGCCATGTATTTGGAGCCACAAGGGAGTCTTGGGGGCCGGGGAGCCCCACAGCTGCGAAATTCTTCAGAGCTGCTCATGCAGGAGCCCTCTCACTGTGGTTGGTCCAAGGACAGATGCCTGCCATGAATCCTGGGCTGGGCCTCGGGCCCCTCATATGCTGGAAGCTTCCTGTTCAACTTGAGTGGCTCAGGGTTCAGCCCTGCAGCCAGATACGCCTCCAGTGGGCTGAAGACATGACTGGAGTTCAGCTCTCGGCTCTGAGGGAAGTGCATGTCCACCTTCAGTCCAACCGTGATCCTATGGATGGCATCACCACGGCCTCCGGTCACCGACTGTGAACACTCTGGTCCAGGGATCGTCCTTGGACATCACTGGACCTGCTTTACTTCCAGGTGGCGGTGTGGTGTTTCAAAATAAACAAACACTTACATTCATACGGGGGAGTGTAAGTCAGTGATGAAATGACTCATGACACACACAACACCACGCATGAATCAGAATGAGTATGCTGGCTGAAAGAAGCCAGACCAAAAGGGTATATGCTGCTGTGATGATACAAAATTATATAAAATTTTAGAAAGCGCACAGTAACCTGTGGTGATGGAGAAAGCACATTAGTGGTGCCTGAGGGTGGGGACCGAGGAGTTTAGCAAGGGGCACAGGAAACTTTCGGGGGTGACGGATATGTTCACTGTTTTGACTGAGGTGATGGTTTCATCCGTTAGGACACTATATGTAGTTTATTGTAAATAGCACTTCATTAAAATCACGTGGCTCTGGCTGGTTGGCTCAGTGGTAGAGCATCGGCCCGGCGTGTGTAAGTCCCAGGTTCGATTCCTGGCCAGCACACACAGGAGAAGCGCCCATCTGTTTCTCCACCCTTCCCCCTCTCCTTTCTATCTCTCTTTTCCCCTCCTGCAGCCAAGGCTCCATTGGAGCAAAGTTGGCCCGAGCGCTGAGGACGGCTCCATGGCCTCCGCCTCAGGTGCTAGAATGGCTCTGGTTGCAATGGAGCAACAGCCCAGATGGGCAGAGCATCGCCCCCTGGTGGGCGTGCGGGGTGGATCCCGGTCGGGCGCATGCGGGAGTCTGTCTGCCTCCCTGCTTCTCACTTCAGAAAAAAACAAAACAAAACAAAAACATGTAAAATCGTGTGTACCTGTTTGTCTCCACGGAAACCAGAAATTCTCTCACGGGTTTGTCCTTGCTTCGCACCCCCAGAACAGGAGCCTGGCCACAGTCACAAGCGAGGACTCTGATGCCACCGGCGGAGGCACCACGTCCTCTTCCAGCAAGATGGGGCTCCTGTTTGATTTCAGCAAACTCAAGCTACCGGAGGTTTGTATTTACAGCGAACCAGAGAGAGCGCACGTGGTTGCGGCTTCAGCCGCTGCTGTGCGCCTGCTGTGAGGGCGCTCTTCTCTGCTAGGGAATTGCGCCGTGCACAAAAGCCTGTCCTCCCGTGGGCTGGACCTTCTAGTGAGGAGACGGTGACAGGTGACCACAGGAACAGCTAACACCCGTGGGAGCTTACCAGGTGCCAGGCACTTCCCGGGCATCAGTCCCTGTAATGCCCCCGCCACGCAGCTGTTCGGGGCTGTTACCTGTTACCCTCGTAGGTGGGAAGGGGGCACAGAAAGGTTAAGTGACGTGCCCAGGAAACTGCGGAGCTGGGGACCGTGCACGGAGGTCTGGCTTCAGCCCTGCTGGTGAGCACGGCCTCACCGTACTTTACTCTTAGGGAGCAGAAGCGGCAGGAAGGGGCAGGCTGTGGGTCTGCGTGGCAGCGGGGCAGGTAGGGAGGTCTTCTGATGAAGTGACCTTCCAGCACTCCTCAAGGAAAGGAGGTACCCCTGTGTACCCAGGCGAGTTGTAGACGGAACCGGTAGCAGCCAAAGGAGCCACGCGGCACAGCTCAGGAAGGTGCACGTGGGGCGGTGGAGGGCCGGCCCAGGGCAGCATCTGGCTGTGGTGGAGGAGATGAAGCCCCCACCCCCCAAGGGGCTCCTTGTGGCTTTGCTGCTGCCCCACCAGTCAGGGAGCCCTCGGAATCATCTGCAGGCATTTTGAAAGCCATGGAGTCTGAGAGGGAAAGACAGGCAAAGATGATTGATTCCAAGACTTCCGGCCTGAACGACTGGAAGTGTACAGTCACCATTGACCGTGGAGGGGGCAGATGAGATTGGGGCAAAATGAAGCCCCGGGTTGGTTCTGGACATACTAAGACATATGTCATCCAAGTGGTGACAGCAAGGGGCACGGGCGGGTACACAGGTGTGGAACTGGAGGGTGAGATCTAGCTGGAGACAGAAGTGTGGGTGTAAACTGCATGCCTATGGCAAATAAAGCCATTGTCATAGGAACGTAAGTAGGGTTAACTGTGTACAGTGCTTTCTCAAATCTTTGGTTTCTTAGGGGGAGGCTTAAGTAGGTACAAGAACTGTTACTCATTTCCTCAGTAGTATAAATATCACTATTTTACATAGGTTAAAAATAGTCAAGGTAGTACCTGACCTGTGGTGGTGCAGTGGAGAAAGCGTCGACCTGGGAACACTGAGGTCGCCAGTTCAAAACCCTGCACTGGTCTGGTCAAGGCACATATGGGAGTTGATGCTTCCAGCTCCTCCCCCCTTTCTCCCTTTCTCTCTCTCTCTCACTCTGTGTCTCCTCTCTAAAATGAATAAAATAAATTTTAAAAAAAAGTTAAGGTAGCTTAAAGAGAACGGCCTCATGAACAATTTTCTAAATTACTTACAATGTAGAAAATTAGTTTTAGTCCATAATGATGCAGAAATAATATTTTGCTTTGTGATTTTTAATATAAAAGCCCAAGTTCGGGAGGTCTCTAAGTGATGACAGAATTTCCAAGATGAATTTCAAATGTCTAGGAAAAGGGCTAACCTCTCCTTTATCTCAAAATGGTGAGTATTTGAATTGTAGAACTTTAATTTTGACAAAACTGTTGCTTATAAATGATTTAGTTTATAAAAAAAATGTATGACTCTTATAAAACAAACACCATTTTATAAATGTATATAAAGTTAGTCTGGTACTGCTGCTTCCAATTCTGCCTCCTGCTTGACTGAGTTCGCTTTGAAGGTATGATCTTATGAAGGTTGTTGTTTTTTCTTTTTTTATATATTTTTCAGTTTTATGGAGGTATAATTGACTTACATTGCTGTATAAGTGTAAGGTGTTCAACATAGTGATCTGACACACCTTATTTCTTGCTCCATGAGACGCACCTGACCATAAGACACACCTCGGGTTTTTAAGGAGGAAAATAAGAAAAAAATACATTCTGAACCAAATGGTGTGTTAAAATATTTAATAAAATACCGTATTTTTTGCTCCATAAGACACACGGGCATTTTCCCCTCCGCTTTTAGGGGGGGGGAAAAGTGCGTCTTACGGATGAAAAAATACGGTATATATTATGAAATGATTATCACAATGTTTGATTAATAGCCATCATGTCATAGAGATACCAAAAAAAAGAAATGTTTTTCTTGTGACGAGGACTCTTACGATTCCCACTCTTAGCTCTAGTCTTCATGTTGTACATTATCTATCTTACAATTGGAAGTCTGTTACTTTTTGACTGCTATCTGTTTCCCGTAACCTCAAATCTGATCTCCTTTTCTACGAACTTTTTAAGTGGTGGTGTTACCATTACGTATAAGTGAGACTGTGTTTGTCTCTCTTTGCCTGGCTTCCCTCACTTAGCGTAATACCCTCAAGCCCATCCCTGTTGTTGCAAAAGGCGGGATTTCCTCCTCTTTTAGGGCCGAATAGAACTCCGTCGTCTATATGGACCGCAACTTCTTTATCCGCTCTTCTGTTGAGTACTTGGAGTGTGCGGATATTGGGAGTCCCGCTGCTACCAACAAGGGGCATAGATATGTCGCTGACGTTGTGTTCTCCGTTTCCTTTGTCTAAACACCCAGACGTGGGATTGCGGGATCATCGGGTCGTTCTGTTTTTAACATTCTGAGGAACTGCCAGGCTGTTCTCTGTAGTGGTCGCACCTGTTTACATCCCTCCTGTATGCAAGGGCTCCCTTTCCCACACCCTCACCAACGTGTCGTTTCTTGTCTGTTTGATGACGGCCATTCTCATAGGCCTGAGGTACTATCCCAGGTGGTTTGGATCCGCATTTCCCTGTCGATTAGTGACATGTGGAGCTGTTTTTCATGTTCCCGCTGGCCATCTGGATGTCTTTGGAAAAAAAGTCTACTCGGGTCCTCTGCTCGTTCTTAAATTAGACTGCATTTTGTTATCGGGTTGTGTGAGGTCTTTAGGTATTTTGGACATTAACCCCTCCTCGGATATATGACCTGCAAACATTTCCTTCCATTCTGTATGTTTCCATTTTGCTGATGGTTCCTTTGCTGTGCAGAAGCTTCTTAGGGCCCCTCAAGCTTCTGTATATCTGAAGGTCAGAGGTGCCTGAACGGCAGTGCTGACTGCCAGGAGAGGGAACCAGCAAGTGACACTGAGGGGTCTCATTCGCTTTGGTTTTTAAAGATGCTCAAGTTAGGTCCTGGCTGGTTGGCTCACTATATAGAGCATGGGCCAGGTGTGCGGAAGTCCTGGGTCCCATCCCTGGTCAGGGCACACAGAAGTGACCATCTGCTTCTCTTCCCCTCCCTCTCCCCCTTCTCTCCCTCTTCTTCTCTCACAGTCAGTGACTGTTCGTTCCAGCATTGGCCCTGGGTGCTGAGCTTGGTTGATCGGAGCGTCGGCCCCGGATGGGAGTTGCTGGGTGGGTCCTGGTTGGGGCTTATGCAGGAGTCTGTCTCTCTATCTCCTCTCGTCTCACTTCAAAAAAAAAAAAAAAAGCAGCTCAAGTTAAAAAGAACAAATAAAACCCTTATTCAGTCTCTCAAATTCCTCTTAATCTTTTTTCCTAGTCAAGTCTGAGAATACTCAGAAAATTGAAATAACTTAAACACTACCCAGAAGGCATGGTCAAAACCATAAAGCAAATCTATAGAATTAAATGTTCGCTATCAAACAAGAAAACATGGTAACCTACACATGCAGCCCAGAACGAGGAGGGCAAGGAGAAAAGCATTAACAAAATAAACTCACAAATGATACGTAAGAAAACAAAATATTAATGTTCATCATATCTCCCGGAGCACTCTCTGCGCAGAATCAACTATTTTACACCCGTTCCGAAGCGGGTCTCTGCGGCCTTTGTGGGTGGCGGAGCGCCCTCCTAAGCGAGTCTGCGCTATTACTTACCTTCCTGTTCGGCTCGGAGTTCAAGGCCGCCCATTATTTTCATAGTGGGCACTTGGACACTGCCTTTAGAGACGAGGTACACAAATGCCAAGGATCCCCCCTGCTCCGAAACAGGGAAAGTGGTGTACATTTTCTAAAGCTGCACTTTTAGGAAACAACAAAAAAGCAAGCTATTTAGAAAATAAAACACAGGTACCAGGAGACTCTAAGGAAATGCCGACAGTCACAGCTACGGCGGGCCTGGTGACACGGTGTCGTCCCAGGTCGTCCGAGTAGCTAGCTACTTCGGCCCGCGGAGGCCTGAGGACAGCATCCCGGCCCCCGTCCTCCAGGGGACGGGGGACCCGCCACAGCGAGGGGCAGAGGGTGGACACTGGCGCCGAGGCCACTGCAGAACTGCACGGATGTTCACGGAAAACCCCCCTTCTTCCAGAGCAGAAGGAACCCCCCGAGGCCGAACAGAACCACAGCCCGGCCCCGTGCGTCACCAGCGTGCGCGTCTTCCTCGTGCACGTCCTCTTCCAAGCACACAGGCACGAGGAAGCGCTCTGGGAGACGGCGAGGGAGAGGGGGCTCTGGCACACGGTGCCCGCCACGCAGTGGGCGGCGGAGGACGGCGAGCTGGAGGCCAGGTAAGTGGCGCGCCGCCGCACACTGCCCCTGCCCTCAGGGGGTCCCGACAGCCTGTGGCCCCCTGTTCTCTCTCCTGGTTGTCCGAGATGGAAGTGACATCTGTGTCCCCAGGCTCACACGAAGAGGCAAGGCGATGCGGTGGCTGAGAGACCACAGAGCTAGACTGCCTGGGTTCAAATCCCAGGTGGCTCGGGGCAAGGTCCGCCACTGTGTGCCTCAGTTTCCTCATCTGTAAGCCGGAGATGATACCCCATAGGACCGTGGGGAGTATTCAGCGAGCTAAGGTTTGGGAGGCGTCTAAACAGTGGCACCCGGGGAGAGCCCAGGAACACTGCACACCCACCTTTTTAGAACCGCTGTCCGGGCACAGCTCCAGGCAGGCACGGTGGCCCGAGTACAGACCACTGCTTTCAGGGCAGCAGTGCATCTCAAGCCTGCGGTCTGTTGAAGGCATTCAACTATTACTTAAGGAAAAAGACGAAGAAATATAGTATTTTCAAAGGCTGTTTCCCAGCTGCTGGTTGTTGCAGAGAATGGTTCACACGTCGCTGTAAATATTTTCTAGGGATGGTTATCACTTCGTTTCAGGCAAAACGGTAACTTAGTTTTGTTGACAAAACTATTGACATCAAAGTAGGGACTTCGTTACACCCCATATACCCCTAACACTGGTTTTGAAATTACAAAGGAAAAAACCACACCCTTCTGTTTGCTTCTGGTGTTAGGCTGAACAGCTTGCGCCGCGAGGAAGAAGCCAGAAGACAAGAGTTTGAGGTGGACATCGTCGTGATCAAGGAGCCGGTGGAGGCCCCGTCCTCACACATCACACTGAGCCCCCCGAAAGAGGACACAGTGGTGGTCCAATCCAAATCCGTCATAAGTAAGAGAAGGAAAAAGTAGAGGTCCCTGGGCTAGTGAATGAGCCACAAGAATAAACAGATGTAGAAGGAGTTTAGAACCAACGCACCATTACAAAGTTCCTGACCAGTAAAATTGTTTGACTTCCGGTCTCGGTGTGTCTGAAGCTCCACCCCCGGGCCCACTGCGGTTTAGCTCTTTTCAAAGGCGGGGTCACTGAAATGCCTGCATTGGACAACTGAGCTGAATGCAAATACATGTATGTGGGTAGTAAATGAGTGTATATTCAGTATGATTTTTATTCAGTATGGCCCGGGATCAAGCTTAGAATCTGATAAAACCCAACAGATCCCAGCGGGGAATAGATGCAGTTCGCCAAACATTTCTTCAGGCTCCCTTCCCCAAAACATCTCATTTGCCCCTGGTCACCGCCCTGTGTCCACGTCCTACCTGGCCTTCACATGCTGCCTCGGATGCGGCTCCTTTCCTGCCCCTTGCCCACAAGTCACAGCACGGCAAGCAACAAGCAACATGGCGTGGGCAGAGGCCGAGTGACAGGACAAGGGGCAGGTGTGCTGTTGGGGTTAAATGAGTAAGTACTTGGTCTCTGCTAGGAAAATGTGACAGCTAATAGTTTCTTTTAAATTTTATGAACCACCACCAAAAGAATAAAACACAATCTATAGCTTCTAGACTAGCAGAAGGAAAGAAACCACCATCCAACACAAACCTGGGAAAAGGAAAAACAAGAAAGAAGAAAGATGGAAACAGAAAACAGAAGATGGTGGGAGAAGTCCAGAGACACCAGGAATCACCTGGTGAAATAGGCTCAACCCACCTCGTCCCCAGAGATAGACTGGATTAAAAAATCAAAATTCACTTCACTGTTACTCTTTACAAGGGAAACATCTTCCACAAAGCCATATAGAGGCCCTGGCTGGGTAGATCAGTCAGTCGGTTAGAACATCGCCCATAAGGCAAGGCTGTGGGTTCAATCCTTGAGCAGGGCACATACAAGAACCATCCAGTGAATGCATGGATGAGTGGAACAACAAAGTGATGTTTCTTGCTAAAATTAAAATTTTAAAACTATATATTCCTGACCAAGCGGTGGCGCAGTGGATAGAGTGTCGGACTGGGATGCGGAAGACCCAGGTTCGAGACCCCAAGCTTGCCAGCTTGAGCGCAGGCTCATCCGGTTTGAGCAAAGCTCTCCAGCTTGGACCCAAGGTCGCTGGCTAGAGCAAGGGGGTTGCTCGGTCTGCTGAAGGCCCGTGGTCAAGGCACATGTGAGAGCAATCGATGAACAACTAAGGTGTCGCAACGGCAACGAAAAACTAATGATTGATGCTTCTCATCTCTCTCCATTCCTGTCTGTCTGTCCCTACCTATCCCTCTCTCTATCAGCACTCAAGAGGAAAGCCAAGTCTAGCAATTTCTTTGGGCAGATGCCTTAGTTCACCACTTGTGGACTAGTGACCAGGGAAGGGACCCAAATCTGAGAAGCTCTCGCTGCTACAGTCCCCCACCTTCAGGACACACCAGGGACCCGCTGGCCACTGTGGTCAGTGAACAGGCTACAGGAGAGAGACTTGGTGCAGAACCAGAGTTTTAAAAACTTTAACAATTTATTAGTCTTATTTCCCAATAAAATAGTCACATAATGTCACAAAAGAATGGAATGATAGAGATGCAGCCGACTACCTGTAACCAATTCCACATGAATATTTAAAATCTAAAAACTGGAGGGGTCATCAGACTGAGTAGAAATTTGATTTCTTCAGAGCAAGTATTGCTTTACTATTGTCATTAATCCAGTCAATAAAATGACCAATAACCTGCAGTGGTCAACAAAACGCTTGCTGAGTTGCTTTTTAAAAAGATGCTTTGGTGAGCTGTGATGGGTCAATCCAAGAAGAAGATGTTATTGAACTGCGTAGCGCAAAGTTTCTTTACTTCCTCTGTGAAAAGAACAGAAAACAGTGAGCAAGAGGTTTTCACTTAAAGCTTATGTATAATACATTAGTTCCTTAAATTCTTCTGGAACCAAGTTGGGAATAAGGAAATGCCTGCATTAATTTGGACCTCATTTCTAAGAAGCTTACGTAGAAACGAGGCCAAGCCGAGAGAAGAGAAAGCCTCACGTGTCCGTGAGACCTCAGGGTGAGAGCGCAGCTTCTGCAACCCCGAGAGCTGCTGCACACACAGCACCCGGTGTCTGAGACACAGCACAGCGCCCCAGCTGCAGCCTCAGCCCTGCCCTGAGCCGTGTCCCCGAGGTCCCTGCTGCACACGACTACTAGTCTAACTGTCAATAAGAGAAAATTTAATATGCCCTACAAGTCATGCAGAAGGAAACCTCACAGCTAACCTTCCTCACAGGTGGTACTTGGGGTGCATCCCCCCAACTGTCCACTCCATGCTCAGGGTCTCCTGCAGAGCCACAGAGGACCGGGGCCGCTGCTTGGGCTTAGATGGAAGGACGCGTCCGCAGTGTCACCTGCTCTGCACACAGAGGCAGGTGGCTATAAACTGCTACGGGGACCTGGCAGCTTGGCAACAAAACGTGTCTTCTTATCACAGGAAATAAAAATGACCCGTTTAGTCCGACCAGGTGGTGGTGCAGTGGATAAAGTGTTAGCCTGGGATGCTGAGGACCCAGGTTCGAAACCCTGAGGTCTCTCGCCTGAGCGTGGGATCACAGACATGACCCCATGGCCGCTGGCTTGAGCCCAAGGTCACTGGATTGAGCAAGGGGTCAGTGGCTCAGCTGGAGCCCGCTAGCCAAGGCACATATGAGAAGCCATCAACGAACAATTAAAATGCTGCAACTATGAGTTGATGCTTCTCATCTCTCTCCCTTCCTGTCTCTTTCTCGCTTAAAAATAAATAAATAAATAAAAAGACCTGATTAGACACAGTAGATAAAGCCAAGGGATTTTCTTTTTTTCCTTTAGCACAGTGGTTCTTAACCTTTTTTGAGGTACCGAACCCACCAGTTTCATAGGCGCATTCACCTAACCCTTCTTTAGTGATAAATAAAATATGATTTTTTCCCCCAAATTCAAGACACAGGTATATGTTTTTTTACTGGTGCACAAAATGAGCCGTGCATGAACATCACCTTGCTCAAAGAACAAAACCAACAAAGTGCATGAACTCACAACAAATTATGGTATTACTTTATTCTGGCCTCTGCGGCAGAGGCTTCTCCGAACCCCTGAGACCGACTCATCGAACCCCTAGGGGTTCCATAGAACCCAGGTTAAGAACCACTGCTTTAGCATTATAAAAAATAATTTTCTTTTGGCCAATGTCATGTTTCCCGTGACACAGGAAAGTTTCTCACATACTGTTTCGAGGAACTAAGCTACAGAAAGCAGAATGCATTCAGTGGTTTCCTTTAAGCAAAAGGGAATCTGCTTAAAACCTCACAAGTCGTGATATTCTGTCTGGCATGTTTCTCAGTACAGTGAAAAGACAGCTGTTTTTAAATATCAGAAGCATTAAAATTCTGCTCAAACACCACATCCTACTTACCATTTACTTCGATCAGGTTTGCATTTTTTTGATTCAAAATAACATAGAGCTCCCGCTGATCAGACTTTTTCCCAACAACCCAATAATCGCTCATGGCTTTCACAATGATCTCCTCGTCCTCGTCCACCCTGCAAGACAGCGTTGTCAGAATGCCATCGTTTATTACAAATATAGCCAGACTGTAAAAAACAAAAAAATCTGAAATAAGAAACAGGACACTTGAGTCACATGCAAGGGACCAGCGACGTCCGAGTGTAACGGTCAGTCCGGAAGTGGCGCCCGGAAATGTGGTCAAGCAGGAGCCCCTTCAAGGGGCTCTGGGTTATTGGATTTTGAAGATGATTCCTTTCGTGTCTCGGGTCTTATTATAAAGGGGACACCTTGTTTAAGAAGTGGTTAGTGGTACCTCGTAAAGTCACTGTTGATGTCCCCCAGAATCTTCATTAAATCAGGATGAACAGACGTCAGTGACACGCTGGGCGTTTTCCTCATGTGAATTGTACTTTTCTCTGCTAAATTCATGTGGTTGAAGTAGATAAACTTAAACTGGGGCTCTTTTTCAGACCTGTGAAAACAGATCAGTAAAATGGTAACATTCTGAAAGGATTATCCAGACTATATGACCACATCGTTAAAACCTGAAGTCGTGTGGCTAAGCTCCGCATTTTCAACGGCTGTGTCTTCAAGTCAAGAATCTCAGTTAAGACGTAATAGGCTCCTCATTCGTTAGTAACTTACTTGATATCATGAGGTATTTAATACGATGGAGTTTTCCAGAGAGCTGAAGTATACTTTTTACAAAAACACCTATTTAAATCATTTTATGATTTTCTCAATAAAGGTAAAATGTTTTATAAATGGCAGCCACTTGGCTATTCCCTCACTGTGCCCTCACTTAAATCAGTCTGGGTCTGGGTGCGAGCCTGGGAGGCCCTGCCCCCGGGGGGCTCACAGCCTTCTTTGCTTATGTCAGGGCTAGCAGCCATGTTCCAGAGGGCTGCGGGTGCTGGAAATCCGACCTCCAGATAAGAAGGGCTACTACTGCAATACTTTACATCTAGGTGAAGAAAGAATGTGGATGATTTAGTTTCCAGGAAAATGAAAAGGGAGTTCTTATAAAAGCAGATGCTTTTTTTAAGTGAGAGGAGGGGAGAGAGAGACAGACTCCCACATGCGCCCTAACCAGGATCCACACAGCAACACCTGTCTGGGGCCAATGCTGGAATCAGTCAATTTATCCCCAGAGCCTGGGGCTGATGCTCATACCAGCTGAGCCACTGGCTGCAGGAGGGGAAGAGGGAAAGAACGGGGACGGGGAGGAGGAGAGAAGCAGACGGTCGCTTCTCCTGTGTGCCCTGACCGGGAATCGAACCCGGGACATCCAAATGCTGGATTGATTCTCTATCCACTGAGCCAACCAGCCAGGGCCTAAAAACAAAACTTTTTAGTAGACCCCCTGAAACTAAGAAAAGAATACTTACAAGAAAAACTGGAAAGACAAAAAATTTAAAAGGTGTTTGGAAAGAGTTGGAAATTTAGTTGTCTGGTAGACAAACGTCCACCCAAGCTCAACTGGACTTAAAAGTTACAGCTGTTCCGTATCACCCCAAACACGCTGTCTGGCTTTGCTCTGTCCCTCATGTATAGTATGTAAGGTACTCCTCTAAGAAGACTGACATGATTCCTTTTTCTGATTTAGGTAGTTAAGACAGGCAGAAGCAGCCTCTTTCCACTCCCCCTTCCACAAAAGATTATTACTATATTTAAAAACACATAGAAAATAGCGACTTGCAGTGTACTGTTAATAATAAAAAAAAAAAGATCTCACATTAAAAATAACAAGGATCATTTTCATCCCACAAGCGTATTAGTTATCAAAATTAACACCTAACAGCATATTAGTTTGAATTAGCAAGCAGCCACATTTATCTGCTATGTTTTCCAAAGAGATAAAACTATTCCTTTTAAACACAAAAGCATTTTTTCCAAACATGAGATGACACACTGTCTTGCCTTTTTCCCGTGAGTGAACAGCACCAATTTTATAGAAATATGAGATTTACATGTGTGAGGCCCAGGTATGTGAAAACCTTCCTGAACTGCAAAAGCATGCCAGGAGTGGGTTCTTTCAGATTTCTTCAAAACGACTGATAAAAAAGCATTGTAAAGAAATTGCTCACATGACAGACGTTCCTTTTCTCATAACTTCCTATGTACTCCTCACACCTTCTCAAATTTAGTATTAGAACTGGCTAGTGTATGTGACGGAAACAGAAACTAAAGACTCGCACTTATAAAAAGCACTGATGTGTTCGAGAATTTCCATAATACTGTAAAATGCTGGAGAGGAAAACTGCTTTCCAACTGTCGGAGAATCACTATCCAAGGCCCTCCTCTCTTCTTAGCAATCCTAAGGAGAATTCATCTTATTTGCAAAATAGGAGGTGCGTGCGTGAGAGCCACCTGATCTGTGGGTGTGTGCTGATGAGTGACCTGAGATCCACCCATCCACCAGAAGCCCACACACAGAACGGTCAACCTGTCCAGCCGACTCCGGGGAGCTGGGGAGGAAGGTAGCTGCACTTGATCCCTCCTGGCTTAGACTGTGCATAACCCAAAGTCGATTTAACCCACTTACGCCTCCTCTAAAATAAAACATCTGGCAGTGTCATGTCTTAGAACCAAGATGAGTTTGACCTTGGGTCCCCGGGTGCTCGGAGAGCGCCTTTTGGGACTGCGAGCCTCAGCACCAGCGCCCAGCTGGCTTCCAGCACAGGCAGCTGCACCCTATGTTTCTGGACAGTAAGGCAGAGGGCTTTCAGCCTCTGTGCAGAGCCCGACCCTGCTGGTGACTGCCGCCAGCGTCAATGCCACAGCCGAGGCTGGTCAAGTGGCATGTTGGATGGCCCTCACGAGGCCAAGTTCACAGGCCTGGCTAGCACACCTCGACCCCACGTTCATGCCGCAGTCAGGGGAGAACCAGCCCCAGTCGTCATGAGGCAGAAGATTCAGGAGCACTTCCCCACAGCTCTGCAGACAGCACCAAGCAGTGCACTGCTGTTCTCTGGATACAGAGAGGATGTGAATGTTAACACCGTCCACATTCTTACGGAAAAACACCCTGATGCTTCCAAGCCCGGGTAAATGCTTGAAAATAAACACAAAGCAAAGTACAAACCCAGACACTCTTTTGTTGATGTGAAATTGCTCACAAATGTCAGATGCCAGCACTGTGAGCTGGGGCCCCACAATGCTGTCCAGTCTTCGGCAAAAATCCAACGTAGGCTGTACAGAGGCTAACAACAACAACAAAATGCCGGTAAGTGTTACCATACTTTGTGTTAAAATGGTCAATATTCATTTTATTGTCTAAAGAACAACTCTGCCATCTTTCCTGAATTAACAATTCAAGCTAAACTTTTACTGGATCTGGGAAATAAAACAATTAAATGATCGGGTCTCCCTGTCCACTCCCCTCCTCCAAATATAAGAGAAAACGGAAGAATAAAAATTATATTTAAGATTAAAAATAAAAGAATCAAAGACCTATCCCCCTGGGCGTGTTGACTTCAGCGCGTCCTATGGGGCGTGAAGGGGCTGTCTGCCCCAAGCAGAACTAAGAAGGTCAAATATTTAACAAACATTGCACAGCACTCACGGGCCACATTTAGTGCTTTTCAAATATTACGGCATTTGACCTTCAGAACCCCTTTTGAGACGGGTGCTACTGTGACCGTTCCTGGCCAGGGAGGCGGAGGAAGGTGCCCAGGACTTCCTGCTGACAAGTGGGGGAACCAGGGCTTGCACAGGTCCCCGGTGGGGCACAGGCCTAGTACAGCCTGCCTGGTTCTGATTTAGGAATACAGCATAGCAAACTGTAAGGTGGAAAGCTTTATCGGAGGCTGAAATCAGATACAGTGTGTACCTACCGTCAATCATAAAGCACACGGCAGCACTCATGGCCTGGGGGGGCGGGGAGGGAAACAAACAGGGATTACAATGCGGCGCAGAAAGGGTCATAACCACATGCTGTCTGTCACCTTGTGTGACTCCTGGTTTGAACAGATCAACTTGATAAAGATACTGTTTAGTCAACTAGACTAGAGAGATCTGGAACATTAGATGATATTAAGGAAGAAATGCTTGTTTCGTCAGGCGTGGCAACAGTACACTCAAGTATTTGGACGGAAGAACAGTCATTACCTTATAAACGATTAAATGAAGCGCCTCGTAAGTGTCATCTGTATTTACAAAGATTTTGGGGAATCTGCACTTTGCTTCTGGATCATTGAGGTTCAAGGGTCCAGTCAGAAATCTGAGAAGTGAGCAGAGAGGTGACTCAATTCAAGCAGGTGAATTATAAACAGGAATTTACAAAAGTAGGCTTACAGCTGTGACCACAGGAAACAGTTACTGTTATAGTATTTATTAATGACTGTACTGCTTCCCACAGGGACAACTGGGAAACCTACTTTTGCCCCACCCTGTATAAATGGGGTACGTTCCTACAGAACACACAGCCATTTTCTTGGAAGGCAGACACTGCTTGTAAAGTGCCAAATCAGAATATAAAAAAAGCAATAGTATTAATTCACTGGAAACAAGAGAATTCCTTTGTTGACACTGTCAACAGAAACAGCAGAAAGGCAATTCAGGGTTCACGATTTTATCTTTACCAAGAAAAGATAATAAAACCCAAAGCTGTGTATCAAAGAACAGAAGTCCTACCTTCCGTAGTGCTGAAGATTTCCCGGCATTTCTGTCCTTATGGGAGAATCCCTTCCTGCCAACTGTAAACACATGCGATGCTGAGAAATGACTTATCAGACTGTCTACTTCCAAAGCTTTGAACAACAGCGAGCTGGCTCCATGCCACTTGTTTGCTGCATCAATTTCCCATAGTCCTCCCCACCAGAAAAGGGAGGATTTACAGAGAACTCATTTCAACCAGAACGATCTTAACACAACTTCGCTCCTCTACTCGGTGAACTGCTCGGTGCTTCTGCCACTGCACGTAACAAGACGAAGAAGAGCTGACACAGCGGGCTTCCGTGTTTCAGTGATACAGCCCTGAACAGACCTCGCTGAACATCACCCTGGTGACGTAAGCCAGGGAGCACTGCTCTGCCGTGACCCCCCCCAGCCCCATGCGAGGCGCACACGCCTTCGGCTCCGTGACAGCCGTGTTAGCACCCGGTCGTACCTCAGGCTCGATGTGCCGTGGAAACAGAGAGGTGGTGAGGTACTTGTATAAAATTCTCATGTCGTCCTGCTCCAACCCACTCCTGAAACATCAGAGAAACACCGTATCAGAAGCGTGGAACTGGTCTGGTCCTCCCACTGCTCCACGATCAAGCTCATCTTTTCCCCTTTACATCATGTCAAGCAGCCCTTTCCTTGACTAGGGAGGTCCACGAGGGAATGAATCCCACTTGAGTCCGGCACTAGAACCCGGGCTAAAGCCACTGCTGCGTAGTCTTGTGTTTTCTGCGCCATTTAAAGTAAAGTGTCACAAGACTTGATTCTCTGGTTGGATTCCACAAGGGACTCTTCAGGGAGCGTTAAGAACCACAACGCTCCACTTCAGGTCCGAGATCTCTCTTGGCTTTCTGGGTCGCAGGGCAATGCCACGTCCTTTCTCTCGGCCTCCCGGGAAGTACCGGACGCCGAGGGCCAGGACTGATGCTCTCTCTCAGAAATGGAGCGGGTTTAAATTCCCTGGAGCTCAGTGCAGGCGAAGGGGAAGTGGAAGAAGCCGACCCCAGGCACCCATCTAATCTGAAAGGAGGCAAGGAAGAGCAGCGCGTGGGAAGACTACTGTGAAACAAGCAGGCATTCGGCTCAATTTGAGGTTTTGGGTTTTTTTTTTAGGTAGGAATATAAACAGCCGACGGGCCGGGGTTTTGTTCTTCTTTTCTGTTCAAGATAATTCTAAAACTCGTGTGAGGAAAGCTACCTTCATATGAATCAAGCCTTCATCCCGTACGCGGCTGTCCCTTCTTTTCCCGCTAAACCCACGTTAGAAGTGGTCTGTCCTGTCAAGCGAGTGCTTCCCACCTCCCTGGCCCCCCGCTTTCTCTCAGTCTCTCCCCCCACCACCTCGCTCCTTTCTGGGTCCGACCCCCACGTCCGGGCCACAGCTGACACCAGGAGCCCCGCCCGGTCAGCCAGGTCTGTTCCGGTTCCTGCCCGGGACAGGAGGGGTTCCGGAGGGGTTCCGGGCCCAGAGGGGAAACGGGAAGAGAAGCCGTGGCGGGGACCTCGGGAGGCTTGTCGTGCTTGCGACGGCAGCTCTGAAGGTGTCTCACAGCCAACCAGGCAGACGGGATTTCCAAGTCAAACACATGGAAAGCTCACCCACTGTCTTTCTTTTTGCAGAAATAACTGAGAGATGAGGTGGGAAGGCGAGAAAAGCGAAAACAGCTTCTCAACTGTCTTTTTCCTGTTAAGACCTAACTAAGTGTCAGGGGGGCGGGGCTCTTGACGATCAGCTGACGACAGCACAGGAAGGACCGGAACGCAGCTGGTGGAACGAGGGGGAGGGTTAGCGCGAGCACAGCGCGTTATGGACGAGCGTGCGTTATATTCTCACTGGACGGCGCTGTTCTAGACCAGCGCACACTGAGCAGACAGCGTTCCTTAACTGCTTACCACGCGCACTGCGGGCAGCGCTGGGCTCGGGACCGCCCTGAACACGTAAGGCTAGGCAGGAAACACTTTGCTGCTGGTTTCTGGGTAGGTTTTTTAAGAGAAGAAGACAAAGCGACTACACCGCAGCCGGCTGTTAGGAGCACAGAGCACCGGCAGGCGATTCCCACTCTGCCCACCCAGAGGCGTGCCCGGTGGTGGGGTCTCCACTAGCTCTGATCACAGCAACGCTCTCCCAGTGTCTGCCACCCCGTCCCTACCCCTGCTCCCCTACAGGAGCAAATGACGTCATGTTCTGTGATAGCTATGCAAGATGTTACATCTGGGAAAAGTTACTATAACTGCATGGCAATCTTCAACAATCTCAAATTAAAAAAAAAAAAAAATCAAACAAGTTCTTTCTTTAGAACAAACAGGCAAACACACACGTGAAGCCAACAAAGCCCTGCAATGACAGGCCCAGTAATTTAGGACCCGTCAGTGGCTCGCCTCGGACAGGACACAGCCCTCTCCTGCTCAGAAGCTCACGTGTTCTCAAGCCTGAGGGTGTACCTACCAGATGAGCTGATCGTTATAGAGAAAGGCAGTGTATTTGACTATGCTCAGGCTTTCCTCCATCCTATTAATAAAGGACTGGATTTTCAAATAAGTCATTTTATCCAACGGGAAGAAGCTGATTCCACCAAAAATGTCAAGAAGATCACATGACTGCAGATGCAAGGTTTGCAAATACTGTAGAAAAAATAAGGCATGGCATATTTACTAATAAGTACACCGGATGTGGTCCTCTTTGACAACGGGAAATAACTAGCCCTGATCTACAGCACAGTGCAATGACACGCTAGCAAACAACACGCTCAGGAGTCAGCAAGCAGCCTTAGGGTACCGGTGTCTGAAGTCAGTGCCGTTCTCAAAATAAAAAGTTCAGGCACAACTGGTTCATGTTTACTCAGTGCTGCGGTTTTCTCTCTGAAGTGTTTAATTCCTTGTATTAGCGCTCCTCAAACTAGGTGAGCCTCATCAGGGATGCACCCAGATGTATAATGGACACCATTTAGGGCCTTCTTACACGTGGTCACAGAAGGGCAACAAACCCAACAACGGGAATCAGGAGATAGCACGAGAGTGAATAATTAGTCACTAAAGTGAAAAAACAAGGAAAGTAACTCAAAAAAATAATTTAAAAATTAGTATCAAAGGAAGAAAGAAAATTGAGAACGAGACAAGCTGACTTTGAACAGAGGCTGGGTGAGCCGTGCAAAATTCAACTTCTAGTGAAAGAGAGGGGCTCCCACTAGGGGACATTCATGCATCACCCTGGAAAAACCACACAAATAACTGCTAATGCAGTGGTTCTTAACCCGGGTTCTATCGAGCCCTACGGGCTCAATGAGTCGGTCTCAGGGGTTCGGAGAAGCCTCTGCCGCGGAGGCCAGAATAAAGTAATACCGTCATTTGTTGTGAGTTCATGCACTTTGTTGGTTTTGTTCTTTGAGCAAGGTGATGTTCATGCACGGCTCATTTTGTGCACCAGTAAAAAAACATATACCTATGTCTTGAATTTGGGGAAAAAATTATATTTTATCACTAAAGAAGGGTTCGGTGAATGCGCCTATGAAACTGGTGGGTTTGGTACCTCAAAAAAGGTTAAGAACCACTGTGCTAATGTGATCAAGTCTGTGTCACAGCCAAAAACTTTTACCTTGAGTCAACACTGCTCAGTGGACAGAATCAATCGATAAGAACGTGCAACTCAGTGAAGAGTTTAAATTTTGCCGACTAACCAGCGCACCACACAGTAAGTTCAACTCATGAGTCAGCTCCCTCTGACCCCGCAAGGGAAACTGATGAAGCTGAAAAATGTCCCCAGGAGCCACGCACCAATGCTGCCGGGCTCTGGTCCTACCCCAGGTTGGGACAGTGAGTCTCCTCACGGGGCAAGTTCTGCCACAGTTAGGCTCTTGGCCACTTTCAAGTTCTGGGGTATTTTTTGTATAGAAGAAAGAAACTTGTCTGTATAGTTCTTTTAAAGGTTTGTCTCAACACTACCAAGGTTATAAATAAAATTCAAAATACTTACCCGGTGGAAGAATTTCTCTAATCTTTCTTTTAGGAGCTTGACACCTCCGTCTTCCATGGCTCTCAGAAATGTACCATTAAAAAGCTAAAGGTATAAAAGATTTTTAAAAGTCAGTTTTCTATGCCCTTCAAGTACCCAGAATGACAAGTTCTTGTACTTTTAGATGAATTAATTTGACTCACTTAATCCCCGTTTCTTTTCAATATAGACTATATTCACACAAGAAAGCAAGGGTTATGTCACCAAAAACTTAACACAGTTAAGTACTACAATTTTTACAAAATCATCTAATCATTTTAATCTCAACTCATACCTAAGTTTAACTTTTTAAAATTTTTTTACAGAGACAGAGAAAGAAACAGATAAGGACAGAAAGACAGGAAGGGAGAGAGATGAGAAGCATCAGTTCTTTGTTGCGGCACCTTAGTTGTTCACTGATTGCTTTCCTTTTTTTTTTCTTACAGGGACAGAGAGAGAGAGAGTCAGAGAGAGAGGGATAGATAGGGACAGACAGACAGGTACGGAGAGATATGAGAAGCATCAATCATTAGTTTTTCGTTGCTGTTGTGACATCTTAGTTGTTCATTGATTGCTTTCTCACATGTGCCTTGACCGCGGGCCTTCAGCAGACCGAGCCACCCCTTGCTGGAGCCAGCGACCTTGGGTCCAAGCTGGCGAGCTTTTTGCTCAAGCCAGATGAGCCCGCGTTCAAGCTGGCAACCTCAGGGTCTTGAACCTGGGTCCTCTGCATCCCAGTCCGACACTCTATCCACTATGCCATTGCCTGGTCAGGCTGATTGCTTTCTCATATGTGCCTTGAGCAGGGGGCTACGGCAGAGTGAGTGACCCCTTGCTCAAGCCAGCGACCATGAGGTCATGTCTATGATCCCATGCTCAGGCCATCAACCCTGCACTGAAGCCAGATGAACCTGCACTCAAGCTGGTGACCTCAGGGCTTTGAACCTGGGTCCTCCGCATCCCAGTCCGAGACTCTATGCACTGCGCCACCACCTAGTCAGACCCTAAGTTTAACTTTATAAATAATATCACCAGACTTCTTAAACCATACAGTGTGTATTTTCCTCAAGAACCTGGACTCTCTTGTTTACTACCGGGGATACGATTTGTAGTATAAAGCCAGGAAGAGAGAACAGAAGAGCTCTGGCCTCAGTGACAAGTGTCCATACAAACTCAATACTGTTCCAAAGGTTCTCATTTCCCTCCCTACCAACAGATACTCCGGCACCTTTGTCATCTAAATTAATAATTATGTTTCAGCCAGCCCTGTAAACAGGGGTGGCAGGCTAGTGTCCGTGCAGAAGGCAGCCCCGCTTACCTTGTACATGCTGTAGCACTGCTGGAGCACCGAGCTATAGACCTTGTCCTACAAACGACAGAGATGGAGCACAAATCTCAAGTTGAAAGGGAAAACAAATTCTATGACAAAGCAGAGGGACAGCGGCGCTTGGCAAAGCAATACAATGCTTGTAAACTTGCTCCCACGACAGCTGTGTGCTGAAAACAGCAGTATTTAAACTCAATTATAAACCTGTAAGCCTAATTTTAGGAGGGAGTCAAACATAGATAACGAGTAGAAGGCATCAGTGAGACACGGTACATGCACACTTTCATAAGATTGTACTAGTGTCAACAATTGACAGAAAAACTTCACTTTGTGGAAACCCTGAGAAACTTCTGCAAGGCAGCACAGCTTTCAAATTGACCAAGTCAGTCAAAGTTTTGTAATACTTTTTTCTAAAAACATGAAATAAAAAAAAAATATTACCAACAACTCTTCCTCTTGGTATTCAATAACTGGTTTTCCATCTTTGCTTTGCTTTTCAATTATAGGATTCCGAACAACCTATAAAATTCCGTAAACTGAAATTATACAATGAATCAATTATATGTGTTACATTTCCCCCCAAAATTTAAATATTTGAGCATGCCACAACACCAAAAACACACTTCTTAAAATTGTCCCAGAACAAGTACACCAAATGTGAATTTGACTTCAAAATTGCAACCAATTTTATTGTAATTCTACTTCGATGCATTAGCCACAGACTTTTCTAAATTCCTAACAGTAACAGATCACCCATACCTTTGCTATACAAATTCAAAAAGATATACTGTGTATGCAAGTACCATGACCATCCAGAAATTTTCTTCTGGTTCATTGAAGAACTGTCTATTCTTCTGTGTATGCAAAGATTTTGCAGGTTTTGATGGGCTAAAGGTCCTAAAAGAGTTAAAAGAGTATGTTGGGGAGAATTCTCCACTGTAAGTGGTAAGAACTCACTAAGCTATGCAGAAGCACTTTCAGAGACGTTACCTTGTAAACTGTACAATAGCTTCACATAATCCAACATTCCTAATTTTTTCATTCTTCTCTACTTCATTTGGATAATAAAACAAAATTTTATTTTCTTCCTAAAGTACAAAGAAACATAATCACAACATTAAACATTTTTTCATCTTAGCTGTTAAAAATGCTATTTAATGTCAACCTCTCATGTCATATATGCTATAGGCAAAACAAACAGAAAAGAACTCTCAAAGCAAAATACCCTTTTTTTAAAAAAAGAATGAGCTTGCCTGATCAGGCAGTGGCACAGTGGATAGAGCGCTGGCCTGGGATGCAGAGGACCCAGGTTCATAACCCTAAGGTCCCGGGCTTGAGCATGGGCTCACCAGCTTGAGTGTGGGATTGCTGGCTTGAGAGTGGGATCATAAACATGACCCCCTGGTCGCTGGCTTGAACAAGAAAGAGATCACTGACTTGGCTGTAGAACCCATCCTACACACACACACACACACACACACACATACACACACACACACCACCCCCACATATGAGAAAGCAATCAATGAACAACGAAGGTGCCACAAGAAAGAAATGATGCTTTTCATGTCTCTCCCTTTCTGTCTGTCCCTATCTGTCCCTCTCTCTGTCTCTAAAAAAAAATAATGATCTCACTGTGTAAAACTTATCAGACTGAAAGACAATTATGATACATTAAGTTACATGTCATCTGAAGCAGCACTAGACAACTATTTAGAGTTCTTTCCTCGTGCTAATTTGTAAAAAATACACCAACGTCTGTAAGAAATAAGCGATAGGCTAATACCGCCCCCTCCCCCTGCAAAATTAAGCCCAACAGGTTTTACGGACACTTAGCCAGTCTTTTAAAGGACTGACTAGCTGCCAACAAAACCTAGCTCCGGATATCCTTTGAGGAAGTCACCGTCGCCAGCTAAAACATCAACAAAGAACTCCTGCCACTTATTTATTTATGTAGGACTACATCGGAAATCTTCCCGAGGGTCTTCCACGCTTCTAGTCGGGGACTTCCCGTAATAAAGACACGAGCTCATTCTGAATCACTCCAGGATGAGCACAAAGAGAAAAAAGGCTCAACCCGCGTGGAAGGATTCGTCGGAAGACCCTCTATCCCAGACCCAGGCGCTGACCCGGGACCTGAAAGGGATCCCGCCGCAGGCATCCTCACAGCCCGGCGCCCACCCGGCGCTCAGCAGTGTCGCTAATGCGGCTGGAGGAGGGCACAGTGGCAGGTGCTCCGCGGCAGTGGGCGGGCCAGGGCCGCCTCCGGGGTACGTGCACCCCGCGGCTCCCCAGCCGGACGCCGGCTGCCCGCCCTGCGGCCCCACTCCGCCTACCTCTCCCTCGCGCGGCCCGAAACGCGGGTTGTAGATAAAGAAGCTCAGCAAGGCCGGCGGGAACTGCTTCTCTTGGGCGGTCCCGACCCCAGCCGCCGCTGCCGCCATCCCGACCCGCCCCCGCCCCCCGCCTCGGGAGCCTCTCTGCCGATCGGGAGACAGCCGTCGCTGGGAAACCGCACTTCCGCCTCGCTAGCGGTCGCCCCGGAAGTAGTCGCCACCGGCCCGGAAATAAAACCCCGCAGCCCAGTGTCGCTTTCTGGCTCGCTCATCTGGGTTTCTTCCTGGGTAGGCGTATCTTATGTTAGCGGTAAGGTAAAGGTGAAATTTATTTGCTGTTGTTGTTTGCGCCCAGATTTGTGTCCTGCATAAAAGGGGAGGCCGCTTGCTTAAGGAAAAACGGATGGAGCAAAGCTTTCTGTAGAAGGCAGCGTGGAAGCCCAGAAGAAGCCCCTGTGTTCATTGAGCGGGAGATGTGCCCTTCATCTACGCGTCCCGCCGAGCATTGAAGAGTTTTTTGTTTTTGTTTAAATCCCAGTTTGAGAAGCCTCAGATGACCATGAATGAAACCAAACCTACAGGACTTTGCACTTTTCCTCAACTCCTCTGGCTCCGGGCAGAAGAAAAACTGCCCCAGACCTGCAGGCGCCGCCCTGGGGAGGCGCAGAGCGTGTGCCTGGCGGGAGCAGAGCGTGGCTTCCTCCGGAGTGCCAGTTCCCTGGGTTCGGGACAGGGGGCGTTTCCCTTTGCAGCTTTTGGGAGTCCCTTGCTTTTGAGTCCTGTGGATTGTGACACAGTTGGAATGGCTTGTTGCTTCTGGTATTTGGAGTTCAAGCTCCTACAGCCCACTGCTTGGCCAAATTCAAGAAGACCTTGGTTTTAGGCTGTCTCACGTCAAGCCACTGTTGTCGGTGTCAGTTCAACCAAGGAGTCCCCAATTTTGGGTACAGTGAAGGGGGAGGTTATTTGGTACAAATATCTCGACTGTGATACCTCACAGCTGTGGAACAGCAGGGCTGTGGTCAGAGGTGGATTAAGGCAGGTTGAGGCCCTGGGCGCAGAAGAAAACATTGGGCCCCTGTCATTAGAAAAAAGTGTCAAGTTGGGGTTTCGCGGGACCCTTCAGAAGTCAGTGCTCATGCGGGCGCAAGCCCGGTGCACCCGCCCATTACATCTGCCCCTGGCTGTGGGACAGTTCAGGTGTGAGGCAACCCAGTGTTGTATTGATAGCTTGGCCCCTCTCTGGCAAGGTAGCTCCGGCTCCACAACCCTCCACTCCAGCGACACGCCGCTGCTCAGGTACTCTCTGGTCTGGTCCAGCAAGACGACTTAGTGCAGTGATGGGCAATCTTTTGAGCTTGGTGTGTCAAAATTTGCCAAAAAACCAAGCATAACTCCGGTGGTGTGTCACTTCGGGGGAAAAACAGCCTAACCGGAAGTCCCAGAACTAGACGCTCTGTGCTGGAGTTCTGTTGTTTTGGCCTACAGACCTCCAGCACAGAGTGTCTACACTACAGCAAATGTTTTATCCTCGGCTACTGCTCCTGGCCGTGCAGGAGCGGAGGATGAGACGTCCTTTTCTGCATGCAGCCCCATACTTCTCTGGTATGCGGCTGCGTGTCATCTAAAATAGCTACACCTGTCAGTGCTGACACGCGCGGGTCATAGGTTCACCATCACGGACTTAGGCAGTAGTGCAGCCTCAGCAGGAAAATACAACCTCAGAGAGTGCATTCCCCAAAGTCAGAGGGAAGCTGACTTATATAGAGAGAATCCTCCCCTTCCTGATTGGGCTATTCTCATGCAAATAAGGACTCCTAAACCTATTCTCATGCAAACGAAGGCTCCTAAACCTCAGTTGGATTGGTCCAAAAAGTATCGTCCGAATTGGTCCTGATGGAAGCATCCTGATTGGTCAGTGAAAATGGTAATAAGAATATAGCTGTGTAGTTCTAGGAAGGGTTGGCTCAGATGACAGGCAGACAGTTCAGTGCAGGCTTTTCCCTGAGGTGTGCCTTGTTCCAGAGGCTGCTATGTAGCAATGGTTACTAGGCCTTGGCTGGTGACTCAGTGGATAGAGCCTCGCCAGTGTATGGACATCCCAGGATCCAGTCCCCGTCAGGGCACACAGGAGAAGTGACCATCTCCTGCACCCCTCCCTTTTCCTCTCCAGGAACCAGTGGCTTGATTGGTTCCAGCATGGCCCCAGGCACTGAGGATAGCGTGGTTGGTCAGAGTGCATCAGGGTCAGGTGCTATTAGCACCATACTCAAGCATCGGCTCCAGAAAGGGCTTGCTAGGTGGATCTTGGTCTGGGCGCGTGCTGGAGTCTGCCTTACTATCTCCCCTCCTCTCACCTATTAAAAAAAAAAAGTTGGCCCAATTAGCTACCAAGAGCTCTTCTTGGTATTTTCTTACAGTCAACAGTTGTCTGTCACAGATGAAGTTTAAAAACGGCATCTTGTCCAGCCTGGCAGAATAGATCTGCACATTAAGTAAGGGAGGCGATGTTGGTAATTGGACCTGAGACAGATCTGGGTTCTTATCCTAGATCTATCACTCACTAGGTGTGAGACCTCTGACTGACTACCTAACCTTTCTCCAGTCTGTATCTCATTTGTAAAATGACTAATAATAAATGCTTTTCTTGAAGAAATTTCACTGTAAGGATTAAATGAGAGTATGAATTGGACATGTAGTGCCCAGCATGTAATCGTTATTCAGAAAATGATTACTATCATTACTTGCTCTTGAAAGACTCAACATTTGCAAATCAATATATGTGATACACCGCATTAACAAAAGAAGGGTAAAAATCATATCAGCCTAATAAATGTCATATATGATAAGCCCACAGCTAACATCATGTTCAATGGTGAAAGGTTGAAAGTTTTTTCTCTAAGATCAGGAACACGACAAGCCATTTGCCTGACCAGGTAGTGGAACAGTGGATAGAGCGTTGGACTGGGATGCGGAAGACCCAAGTTCAAGACCCCAAGGTCGCCAGCTTGAGCGTGAGCTCATCTGGTTTGAGCAAAGCTCATCAGCTTGGACCCAAGGTCACTGGCTCCAGCAAGGGATTGCTCAGTCTGCTGAAGGCCCGCGGTCAAGGCACATGTGAGAAAGCAATCAATGAACAACTATGGTGTTGCAATGGAAAACTGATTATTGATGCTTCTCATCTCTCTCTCTGTTCCTGTCTGTCTATCCCTATCTATCCCTCTCTCCGACTCTCTGTCTCTAAAAAAAAAAAAAACTATCAGAGAAATAAAACTATTTACATTAACATCCAAAAGAATACTTAAGAATAAATTTAACCAAGGAGGTGAAAGGTCTGTGCACTGAAAACTATTAAAACTGATGAATGAGAAGAAGACACAAATAAATGGAAAGATATTCTGTGTTCAAGTATTGTAAGAATTAATATTGCTAAAACATGCATACTACCTAAAGTGATCTACAGATACAAAATTCCAGTGGTGATTTTTATAGAGACAGAAAACCAATCCTAAAATTTGTGTGGCATTACAAAGACCTTGAGTAGCCAAAGAAATATTGAGAATGAAGAACAAAACTGGAAGCATCGTGGTCCCTGATTTCAAAGTATATTGCAAAGCTGTAGTAATCAAAACAGTATGGTATTGTCATAAAAACACAAAATCATTGGAACAGAATAGAGAACCCAGAAATAAACCCACGCACATATGGTCAATTTGTTTCTGACAAAGGAAGCAAAAATATACCACGGAGAGAGGATAGTCTCTTCAATAAATGGTGTTGGGAAAACTGGATAGCGACGTCCAAAAGAATGAAACTGGATCTCTATTTTGCACAGATGTAAAAATCAAAATGGATTAAAGAGCCTGACCAGGCGGTGGCGCAGTGGATAGAGCATCGAACTGGGATGCTGAAGACCCAGGTTTGGGACCCCGAGCTCGCCAGCTTGAGCGTGGGCTCATCTGGTTTGAGTGAAGCTCACCAGCTTGAACCCAAGGTCGCTGGCTCGAGCAAGTGGTCACTCGGTCTGCTGAAGGCCCGCGGTCAAGGCACATGTGAGAAAGCAATCAATGAACAACTAAAGTGCCAAAACAAAAGGCTGATGATTGATGCTTCTCATCTCTCTTTGTTCCTGTCTGTCTGTCCCTATCTATCCCTCTCTCTGACGCTCTCTCTGTCTCAGTAAAAAAAAAAGGATTAAGGACTTGAACATAAAAGCTGATACCATAAAACTAGAGGACAGGCAAGCTCCTTGACATTGGTCTTGGCAATGATTTTTTTGGATTTGAATCAAAAAGTGAATGAAGCAAAATAAAAAATAAATTACCAAGCTTCTGCACAGCAAAGGAAACCATCAACAAAATAAAAATTCAATCTATAGAGTAAGAGAAAATATTTCCAAACCACACATCTGGTAAAGGGTTACTCTCCAATATATCAAGGAACTCATACAAACAATAGAAAAAAAAAAACCTCCTCAAATAACCCATTTTAAAAATGGGCAAAGCACCTGAGTAGACAGTTTCCAAAGAAGATGTACAGATGACCAACAGGTACCTGAAAAGATGCTCAACATCATGAATAATAAGCAAAATGCAAATCAAAACCACAATGAGATAGCACCTCACATCTGTTAGGTCTATCTTCAGAAAGACAAGAGATAACAAACTCTGGCCAGGATGTGCAGAAAGGGGGACCCTTGGGCACTGTTAGTGGGAATGTAAATTGCAGCCATATGGAAAACAGTACAGAGGTTCCTCAAAATAATAAAAAGTAGAATTACCTTATGACCCAGCAATCTCACATCTGGTTATATAGTCAAAGGAAATAAAATCATTATCTAGATGAGATATCTGTGCTGCTCTGTTCATTGTAGCATGAGTCACAATAGCCAAGGTATTTAAACAAACTTAAGTATCCATTGCCAGATGAATGAATAAACAAAGTGTGGTACATTTGTATACAATAAGATATTATTCAGCCGTGAGAAAGAAGAAAATCCCACTGTTTGTGACAACATGATTGACCTTGGAGGGCATTATGCATAGTGAAATTAGCCAGCCAAGGAAAGACAAATGCTTCATGGTATCACTTATATGTGGAATCTCAAAGAAAGAAAAGGAAAAGTCAAAGAAACGGTAGGATAGTGGTTGCCATGGGCTGGAGAGAGGGGAATAGGGAGAGACAAGTAACGGGGTACAAACTTTCAGTGATAAAGTCAAAGGATCAACGTACAACATGGTAACTGTAGTTGATAACACTGTGCTGTATAATTGAAATTTGCTAAGAGAATAGAATTAGGTTTTCAAGCCCTGCCTCCCCCCCCCCACACACACACAGGTAAATATGTGAGGTAAGGAATGTGTTTCTTAGCTCAGTGGTGGAAATCCTTTCACAAGGCGTACATACATGAAAGTATCATGTTGTACATTTTAAATACATTACCGTGTTACATGTCTATACTTCAATAAAGCTGAAAAAAGAATTTGTGGACTGCAGTTCTGAAGGAATGGGAGGTAGGACAAGCATGTTTTTTGGAGGGAGGGGGTAGAAGGGAGTACAGTTCCAGGTAGAAAGTCATAGTTCCTGGGTGGGAGGCTCTGGATACATTCTAACCCATATCTGTCTCCTTGCTAACAAGAACACTGAGCATATATGTGATCGGGGGTTAAGAACAGGGTGGGTGGAGACATGGACTTTCCTCCTTCCGAGTTCTGCCCGCTGCAGGGCGTGCCAACAGCACCCAGTGTCTGGTAGACCTCACACGCCAGTGCTCTCTCTCCTCCCTATACTCCACTTAGTACTGAGCTCCGAGAGGAGGCTGCCGGGCGGAGGGCTGGGTGTGACAGACTCCTCCGAGGACATCCGTACAAAGGGCCACTTCATCCCACTCTGTCGGTCGAAATAACAGACATGTGTGTCAAGGAGCCACCCTGTACTCTGTCGAGACTGTCATTCTGAGGTGACTGTCACCTTGAGGGTGCACCTCTCCTCTGCCGTGAAAACCGTTGTCCGTCTTCAAACGTGCGTGATTCTTTTTATTAAACGAGGAAAAATCTGAAGCAAATTCTGTTAGTCTGTGTTCAATTGGAGAACAGGACTCACTAGAAAAAAAATATACCATTCATCTCTATGTATATTCTATTATCATGTAATTTTTAGATATTTATTGCAGGTATTATGCTATGATGTAGCCGTGGAATATATAGTCACAGGCAGGGGTGAGCAAAAGTAGGTTAAATGACCAGCCCTCATTGCCTAAAAGATAAACCATAAGGACACTAATAAGAAGAAGACAAATAATACAAATAGATAATTCAATAATGAAGAAAGAAGAACACAAGGATAAACTTTGTGTTTCACGTACTCACAGCTGAAAACCCACTTTTGCCCGGCCCTGTATGCATCTTTTTATCTTCCAGGTACGGACTTGTTGAGCTAGAGAGCTAGCTCAACAGCCTCGGCGAGGCCGTTGCCTTCATCCACTGCTGAGGCTCTAAGCCAGGCAGTCAGGAAAGGATGTCGGCCATGAATGGGGGAGACCGAGGACAAGCCTGAACCCATGACTGTGGATTCGAATTCATGTCAGTCTCGCATTGCCGCCAACTCTGATTATAGTGTTCCTCCAGGAAAAGCTGGTGTCCTTTGTCACAGAAGAAAACACACACTTAGAACTGGACCCCACACCAGGGAAGGGATCCTGAAGGTAAGTGACCACCCCACACCTATGCAAGGTAAACACTTTGGCTGCTACTTCAAACCCACCCTCCAAATCTCAAGCAAAATGGCTCTTGTGGTCCACCCTAACTGGGTACCTAACCTACAGCCTTAGCTGGTGGACATATTACTAAGCCACCAGACAGTTCGTTCATGCCAGGATTTGATGAAGTGAGGTGGCACCCGGGTGTTGATTTCGCTGCATAGTCTCAGCTGAATGCCTGAAAAACTCTGCAATTTAAAAATTATTTAAGATGTGCTTTCATGTATTCATTGTAGAAGTCCTATGAAAATGATGTCAAAATTCATTCCCTGCCAAAAATAAAAAGTTACTTTTTTAAACCAGTTAAAACATTATGTAAATGAATAGCCTTTACAGTGAATAAATTAACAGGCCTGGTGGAAACCATCCCGGTGATTCCAATTTCATCTGTCGTCTTAAGTGTTTGCAAGGTAATACCATACCTTAATATTAGCAGAGGAGATAGAAGATAGGTTTTTGCTTGAAATTGGATTCCTGAGTACTCATTACACAAAATTAAACTGCAGCTGTTACGCAGAATTAACTATGGAACTTGTGCACCTGAACAAATAGGCAGCTATTTCAGAAATCTTTCCTGATGTGCTATACTTTTTATTTGAGCCAGAAAGAACCGTGAATGCCTGTACATGTTTTAAAAAGAATCATATGACTATTATATAATGTGCTGTGTTGAAGCAAGATACCAAGTCACGTTTGAAGTATTTTAATCATCCTTATTAGCCTCAACAATTAAAACACATTCATGAAGCTGGCACTGAGATCATATTCCATTAAATTATAAAGTACCCTGCCTGACCAGACGGTGGCGCAGTGGATAGAGCGTCGGACTGGGATGTGGAGGACGCAGGTTTGAAACCCCAATGTGATAGGCTTAAGTGCAAACTCATCTGGTTTGAGCAAGGCTCACCAGCTTGAGCCCAAGGTCGCTGGCTCCAGCAAGGGGTCACTCAGTCTGCTCAAGGCCCACGGTCAAGGCACATGTGAGAAAGCAATTAATGAACAACTAAGGAGCCGCAACGAAGAATTGATGTTTCTCATCTCTCTCCCTTCCTGTCTGTCTGTCCCTACCTGTCCCTCTCTCTGTCTCTGCCAAAAAAAAAAGCCCCAAAAACTATAAAGTACCCTACCAAACTATAAGCCAAAATGATAAGGAAATAAAAATCCTCCAGATTAAAGTCACTGTGGCTTCCCTATTTTATAAGCAATCAGGAAAGATAAGAGATACGAGGTTTTTCAGCTCTGTAAACTGTGATGCCATCAAGACCCTCATTTTAGAGCAGTGGTTCTTAACCTGGGTTCTATCGAACCCTAGGGTTTCGATGAGTCCGTGTCAGGGGTTCGGAGAAGCCTCTGCCGCGGAGGCCGGAATAAAGTAATACCGTAATTTGTTGTGAGTTCATGCACTTTGTTGGTTTTGTTCTTTGAGCAAGGTGATGTTCACGCACGGCTCATTTTGTGCACCAGTAAAGAAAACATATACCTATGTCTTAAATTTGGGGAAAAAAATCATATTTTATTTATCACTAAAGAAGGGTTCGGTGAATGCGCATATGAAACTGGTGGGTTCAGTACCTCAAAAAAGGTTTAGAACCACTGTTCTAGAGTCAAACTACATAATTTTACTGCTGAGAACACGCTATCCTGACGCAGGTCAGTGATCATCTGTAAACAAGGAAAAGAGAAAACAATCATGAAAATCAGGTTGTTAGATGTTTGTCAGTTCCTTTCCTGGATTGTTGGAAATTTTATTTAGGGTTTTTCCAATTTGGACTTACTTTGGATGTGTTACATTTAAGATTTTGCCTGGCCTGAGGTGGTGCAAGGGATTGAGCATCAACCTGAAGTGCTGAGGTGGCTGATTCAAAGCCCTGGCTTTGCCCGGTCAAGGCACATGGAGAAGTTGATGCTTCCTGCTCCTCCGCCCTTCTCTCTCTCTCTCTCCTCTCTCTAAAATGAATAAGAAATTTAAAATCTTAAAAAATATTTCTGTGGTACATAAAATTACAGTTGAGTCTAAAAAAAATGAGTAGAAAGTTTAGGCACACAATAAGTATACAAGGCTTTCATTATTTTGAGTGTGGGGTGAAATTTTTTTAAAAATCGTAATGTATTGTCACTTGGGCTTCATGACAATTATTGGATACATTCTCCACTTTGAGTTTACATCTCTGTAATTACTCAGCTCTGCTTCTAGAAGGGCTTCACTCTTACCGTTCCGTAACCCTACCAGCGGAGATAATGCTGTTAACATTCTGCTCGGTGTCCTTTCCTTCCTTCTCTGTGAGTGAGGTGCACATTGAACAGGACCCATTTAAAAATTAATTGCTTCGTATGAAATTTACATAATAACTAAACTTGGGTGGTTATTGAAAACATTTTTTTGTTTTCAAATCATACTTCACCGAAGATTTGGAACTGTTATGTTTCTGCAATATTTAAACCTAGAAAAATAACAACAACAACAAAAAGGTGCTAATGAACCAATAAAATCAAATGCCCAGAGCTGTTATTACCTGCCTTCAGAGGTGGAATACTCACCCCCACACCCCAAAACACCCAAATCCAAACAATATAATTAAAAATTGATGCCGGTAAAGAGATGATTGCTTCTTTTAAGCATACCACCCGACACTGTATGGGTGTCGGATACAGAGAGATGTCGCCTTGGATTGCTACTTCTTGTCGGTTGGCGGAGACTCTAAAATCAATTTCTTAAAACTGGGCTGGAGGAATGGAAAATGACTATCTTTGAAATGGGCAAAAATAATTTGAATTATACTTTTGGAACAGTAGACGGAACATAATTCATGAATAACTGACCGTCAGTCTGTCTATGGAATATTTGTGGCAGTTTATCGTCTTGTATACATCTGTCCTCTAAGCGTGTTCCCCGAGACAGTGAGAACATCAGTGTGACCCAGTGACACAGCGTCCTGCGGGTGATCCAAATAACCCTGTAGTCCTCGTTGCCTATACAGATGACCTTGTGAGCGCCAGAAAAGAAATAAGAGAAACCCACGATCTTCACCTCAGGTGGGAGGCAAGGTGGCCTTTGCTGGTCCAGAGGGTGTCGGGTGGCTTTCAATGGACTAATTAAAAGCTCACAAGCATCATCTTTAGACGAGATCGGGCGCGTTCAGGGTGGTATGGCCGTAGACACCTACAGCCATCATTTTTAAAGCACCGCCATTCACATTGTTTCTTGGAAGCCCGCGGTGGCCAGGACCCTGTGGACAAAGGGCAGCAGGATGGCTCTAAGTTCCTCAGAGGACCTCCCCCTTGCCGAGCAAAGCGAATGGAGTGAATCCAAAGTAAGGGAAGGACCTGCGTGTCCAGGTGTGGCGTGGAGGTAGGGCCACCTGGGGTCTGTTTTCAGAATCATGGCTCTTAGGTCATCAGCAGCAGCCAGGAAGACCCTCTTGCTGTCTCCATGTGAAGGGGTTCGCAGGCGCATCTGGGAGGCATTTGGGGAGGAGCTGGAGGTGTGTGGGGGGAAAGCAGCCTGCTTCCTGCCAGGAAGGCTGGGGGGGGGGGAAGGGCGGGGAGCAGAGACGTGTGCAGGGAGAGGCCACAATCAAGGGGTTGACCACGAAATGACAGAGCCGTCCTTTGCCCCCATGCCCCCGCAAAGAGTTCTTCATTTTCAAGCTGCGTTTCCCCAGTTTGACGGATTTGAAAACCACCTTCATGATTTTGTCCCTCCGGATGCCCTCTCTATTACTACTCTTTCTTCCTCAAGTTGCTGTTCTCCCCGCTGTCTAACACTCCCTGTAGCCTCGCTTTAAAGTACTGAACCCATGTGTGTGTGTGGTATTTTTCTGATGCGCAGTAAAATAAGCACATGGCTGTTGAAATAAGAAGTGCTGACCCTGTCCCCTTGAAGTCATCCTGAGGTGCCCCAGTAGTCCCTGTCCCCTCACTTGGACAAGCGGCTCTCCAAAATGCAGGGGTTCAAAGTCACTGAGCGATGTGGTGTGATGGAAGAGCTGAGGGCCCTGTGAGCTTGGGGATTGGGGGGGGGAACTGAATTTTTAAAGGAGCACCCAGGTAAATGCTTCCATTCTGCCCAGGAGTCCTCAACCCCCCCGGGTCAGCCGGAGGGAGCAGCTTCAACCTGCCACCTGGAAATCAGCCTAATGAGAATTTCCTGGCTTGAGATCACCCCACCCTAGTGAAAACCCTGTAACAGGACCGCCGAGGCTGGCCTCCAATGTTAGGGTGTACCTGCTACAGGTGGTATCAAATACGAGCCAGGAAAATAGTGTCTGAGAAAGGGGGGGGGGAGGCAGCAGGAGGGTGGGTCAGAGCAGGCAAGTCTTGTTTTCTCTAAGAAAAAAACAGAAAGTTTCACGGAGGGTCTGTCTGTGCTCAACTAGCCTCGCAGGCCTCCTTAGCTTTACTGCCCACTGCAGCCTCACATTTTTTTTCTGTCTTCCTTACATCTTTCTTCTGGGAAATCTAACACCCAGTAGCAGAAAACACGTTAGCAAGAGTGGTTTTAAGCTGGCTCAAATGTCTTCCCCTTAATTTCCGACTGGGATAAATTGCTGAGAAAATCCTAGCTTGACAATGCCACTTAATTGTGAATTTGCTCTTCAACCCGTTTTCCCTGTTTGCTCATGCCCAGCCACAGCACAAACATTGTTTGCTCAAGGCTCGGTACAACCAGGCTTCTTAAGTCCCCAGGTTGCTTCCATCCATCTCCCTTCCTGAGAAAAGAACAACACACCCACACGTCAGCAGATGATGAGAAACACGTCTTTATTGGACGATTTTTAAAAGGCATTGTCTGCTGAGGGCCTTACCGGAGTCACCGGGGGCGTACCCACCACCAAAAAAGTCATGAGTGATTGTCTATTACCTCACTAAGACACCAAGCAAGTCGCAGATGCATTTCAGGGGACATTAATAAATAAATCAGGGGGGAGATGTGGGGGGTTTCCCATTTTCCTGGGGGTTTGGAGGCCTTCCAGCTGAGTATGTCTATCTCCATAGTCTGGGATCTTTAAGAATGTACCATTTCCTGGAATTCTAGAACAGAAGAGGTGAGAAGAGGGTCAGTGGAGATGGTTCGGTACTTTCCGGACATGCTATGGCCGGTGGGAGTTCTGAAGGGGAAAGTCAGCTGAGCAAATTGTCCAGCCTCTGTTGGGCAATGTCCCACCGGGGCTCCCGAGGAAGAAAACGTGTGTCACCACGTGCAGGTCCAGGTAGCCTCAGTGTTTGTTCTTCCTGCCTAGTCCAATTGTAACAAACTTCACTACCTTTGCAATAGGGCCCCTTGGATCAGAACTTGTCGACCCAGTCACCCCTCTCTGGTAAGGAGTGAATTGGGTACAACGGCCAGTCACAACCTGTGATCTTTTAACTTTTTGTCGAGTCAGTTTAAAACATAAATGGGGGTTTTTCTTCTGTTCTATAGCTACATTATGCATTTTTAAGAAACATTCAATAGAGTGGGACTTTGAACTAACTTTTTTCTCTTTGAACCCTAACTGTGCCCCCAAAAGTTTATATTACTAAAGGGTAACTAATGATGGTGATGATGTTGATGATGTGTGGATACTACAGGTAAGAATTGGAAACTTCCTACTTATTAGTAGGCTTTGCCTATTTGCTTCTTTCTAGTTAGGTTGAAACAAATCAAGGCTTCCTTACCTAAACCATTTTTCTGAGTTATCATAGAAGCTACGTTAACTCCCATGTGGTAAGTTATAGTGGCGTTGCTTTGATTGGGTTTTTCAAATAAGGATCTAAAGCAGCAGTTTTAACTTTCAAATTAATACCACCCCTAAGGTCCACACAGAAGTTCTGAGTTCGCATATGCACAGAGTAAGTAGCTAAAGAGCACATCGGCAGCGCGACAAAATCAGGTGAAAATAGTTCTACAGCCACGAAAATTATGCTAAATTGACTATCGGGATCTGCACACAGAGGATGCTATTAGTGGTGTTTGAATTGGTTTATGTGTTCTCCCTCTGATATTGTCCAGTTGGTGGGCTAATATCCAATAAAATACATTTGTTTAAACCCTTGAAAGCTTCAGAGGCTTTCCTATTCTAGGCAATAGACCCTTGAATATGAAACACTTTTGAGAATGTTAATTCTTCCCTTATTCAGAGGGGCTGAAAAGCCTCGGGTGGAAATTCCTTGTGCTATTTTCAAGGTATATGAGCTGTCTTGCAAATAATTTGCCAGGCCACGGGCTTGTTCCCCCAGTCAGGCGGAGGGTATTTTCTGGCTCATAGACAGCGACCAGCAGGACCAGCTTCCTGTGGTCCACCCCCGGGCATTATGCCCGAGTCTTTCCTTACATCATTTGCATGCTCACTTCAGTCCCATTTTACAGATGAGAATACTGAGGCTCAGCAAGGTAAAGAAAGGGGGCTTTTAACCTACATCCCTCTGATCTCACAGCCCAAGCTCCTGGATGCTCCCTGAGCTAGTCCTTTGTGCTGTGCGCAAGAGTGGACATACCATCAGCCCCGATTTTTCCATCTCCATCATTATCTGCAGCCGCCATCAGGGACTTGGTTTCTGACTCGGTCAGTTCTCTAGCACCGCTCTCAAACTTCTGGAGGAAAAACCTACAGGATAACAGAGAGCCAGGGGAATTTCCGGAAGGACCACGCCTTCCTCCGCTTACCCTCCTTTCTCTTTCTCTTGAAGGAAACAAACCCTCTGTTCTCAGCAACTGTGGTCATCAGTCAAGGTCTTCCAAGCAAAGGTTTCCTTCATTGTAGGAAGTTTTGAGGGGCATTTTGTTTCTGAAAATTGTTTTCAGTGTTTCACTGATAAGTCCATTTGCCAAAGAAAACCCCTAAGACTGGTGAATCTTGGCACCTCCGGTCTTAAGAAGGTACCCGTGTTTAGCTGTGTGGCCAACTGGCTCTCCTCCTTCCCTTTCTGGAGGCCCTGCCGTATGACAGGCGCCAAGGCCACCGGAGAAATACTGAGCAGACCGGCCTCCACGGCACCCCATCCCCGCCAGTGACACCGGGCGCCACACAGGCTTAGGACAAAGCTTACTTCAGCTCTTCTTCATCCAGGTACCCACTCTGGTCGTTGTCTATGAACTGGAAAACATCCTTCACCTGGCTGGCTGACATCTTTGCCAGGCCTGATGTCTGGAAGAATTTTTGGGGTTCAAAAGTATCTGGGTCTGAAGAACAGAGAATGGGTTATTCTGGTGCTGCTCATGGGATCACATCCTGTGTTTGGGCGGATGTGTTGAACTTTTAATAACATGGGTTATTAAAAGTGCTTTTCATAATATCATTGAGCTACAAGGATGCTCTACTCAAAAAACAAAACAAAAAACTTTTATTTTAAGACAAAGAGGGCTGTGACCGGTTCAAGATTTTTAAGCAGCCAGGACTGGATGGCTTTGGGTGTCATTCTGCCCCCACCCCCAGCATTCCCTCTCCACCCAATTTGTCCTTCTCTATTCCTCTCCCTGCCCATTCTATGGGCTGTGTCTTCAAGACTCCCGCATCCCTGATCTAACAATCCGTGAGGGGAGAGGAAATGATTGGCGTCAACCAGGCCACCTGGCAGCCACTGACCTCTTTTTCCAGGTTTAGCCTCTCTCGCCTTACAGAAATGTCATCTTAGGCTCAGATCTCATCTCCTTATAACTTTAGTGAATTAAAAAAACAGTTTTATTCTCTGACCCCATGAATTTCTGACAAAGTTCCCCTTTAAAAATTTGTGTGGCTTTGCCGAAAGGGCGAATACGTGGAAAGACCCCTCAGGGGCCGGTTACCTTGGCACTCCTGCAGGGCCGCCGCAATGTCGTCCGCGCTGAGGATGTCTGTGATGCTCATGGTCCCACCTGTTCACGCGGAATAAACAACAACATCTGGTGAACGGCGAGCAGGAACATGCACATCTGGGAGGCGGGGAGCCCACCCTCTTCCGCCCACTGAAACCGCACATTTGTTGAGAATTTTTTCAACAACAACAAAAGAATTGGTGAGCCTGGCACTGAGTGTTGGGGCTGACATTCCAAGCAAAACTCAGCTACTGAGTAGACACCAGCGCCCTTTGTCTCGGAGCCCACCCCTGAATATGCCCCAAACAGGAAATGGAAAGTACCATCTAGAGACCGATTTGATTTCATTTTCTTATAAAAAATTATATGTACATAATTGATCACTTGCTGTCCTATATGTGCTACCCCGAAGCGAGCACGACTTGATCACTTATATAAGCATCTACCAACCATTCAGAAGTAAACCACGTCACAACCGCAAATAGCCTTTTCCTGCACCAGCCAGAGAAATGCAATGCCGCAAATCCCACCTGGGAAAGACCAGAGCGTGGGCTGCCTGCAGCCCTTCTGTGGAAGAGACGCCATTTCTCCTGAAGGGTGGGAAGCCGCGACAGGAAAAGCCCATCCTCCCAGGGATCAGAAATCCTCCCAGCCCTCGACACCATAGGAAAAGAGAAATCTGAGCACAGCATGCACCAGCCTACTATGAATTCACGTAGGAAAGAAGAGTCTGGGGTCTGGTAGGTCCACCAGCTACTCACCGTTTGGATTTTTCCTTAAGAAGAATCAGAAAAAAATAGTTGGAGGAGCTGCTAAAAAAAAAAAAAAACAGACGCGCTTTTGCCGTCTTTCTGACCTACCTTATATAGGGATTGAAAAAGTGATAGTAAGAACCTCTTAGATTTCCTTGTCAAGGATCAAGTGGACATAGCTCGAATGTCTTGCCTTGCTAATTAAACCTCTTTTTTTTTTTTTTTTCTATTTATATCTCAAGGAAATGTGGGTGGGAACAGCCAATTTTTAAAAAAAACCTCCACACACCTTAACTAAGGTTTCGGTTCTGCAGACGACCCGCTCTGGTGAAGCGCGGAGCAGACACGCGAGAGGCCCGGTAAAGCGGGGGCGGTGGCTGGAGTGAGACAGACACGTGTGGGGTGCTCTATAAACCGCAAAGGGCACCCCAGATGTTGTTAGTAGCTGCCACCTGAGGAACGTCCATTGCCCACCTCTGAAACTGCGGCTCTGACGCAGGCCTCAGTCCAGAGGGGCGATTCCAAGTCACTGTGTCAGATGGACGCACAGGATTTGTCCAGCAGATGGGTGGCACTTGGATAGATGACTTTCCAAAAACGTCTTGACTTTGATATCCCCCAGCGATGTCTTAAGTCGCTCACACTGAAAGGGCAACAAGAGGAGGAACGCCCACTACTCCCAACCCCGTAACTGAAATTTTCAGAAAAAATACGAGGCCAAGACTTGAGACTATAGGATGATTTGTTTTTTGTTTGTTTGGTTTTTTTTTAAAGCTTTTATTTAAAATTTCTTTTTATTTTATTCATTTTAGAGAGGAGACAGAGAGAGAGAGAGAGAAAGGGGGGAGGAGCTGGAAGCATCAACTCCCATATGTGCCTTGACCAGACCAGTGCAGAGTTTCGAACTGGTAACCTCAGTGTTCCCAGGTCGATGCTTTATCCACTGCGCCACCACAGGTCAGGCCCAGGATGATTTGTTTTTAAAAAATTATGTATTGATTTTAGAGAGAGAAAAGGATAGAGAGACAAGACAGAAACTTCGATCTGTTCCTGTAATGTACCCTGACTGGGATTGAACCAGCAACCTTTGAGCATCTAACCAACTGAGCTATCTGGCCAGGGCTACAAGATGAGTTTTGCTTTGAGCAAACTATTAATTGAGTTCCTTCTATGTCCAGGACTGTGCTAGACTCTTTTTTTTTTTTTTATTAAATTGTGGTGAAGAACATTGAACATGTAATTTACAACCTTAATCGTGTTACGTGTAGCTATAGTGCGGTAGCATTAACTCTGTGCACGTGGCTGGACGGCGGAGTCTAGGTTTTCATCTTGCAAAACTGAGCTCTGGACCCACTGAGCAAGAACTCCCCGTTGCCCCTGGCAACCACCGTTCTACTTTCTGTCTCCAGGGGTTTGACTACGTTCGATATGTCTATAAATGGAACCCTGGTGTGTTTGTCTCTGTGGCTGGCTTATTTCCCGTAGCGTAATGTCCTCAAGGTTCACCCGTGTGGTAGCACGTGTCAGAATTTCCTTCTTTTTTAAAGGCTGAATCCAAGTTTTTTTTTTAAAACTAGAAGACAAACCCCGTGCTGAAATCAGAACTATTCAGTGGCCTACACAATTCAGGAGCTCAGGAGAGAGGCCTCAGACTGACTCTTCTCTGTGTAATACACCCTGGACCGTCATCTTCAATTTGCCCCAAATATGTTCCCCGGCCCCCTTCCAGGCATTGTGCTTTAGCTAGTATCCTTAATGAAAAATTTCTCTCAGGAGCACCTGCAACATTTCTCCAGTTACCAAGCCACAGGCCAGCACCATGTCTGTCCTGCCCCCGTTAGGTGCTCGGATGCTCACCAGCACAGCACCTGACCCAGTCAGGCGCTCAGTAAGTATTTGATGAACAGATACAGAAAAACAGCAAAAGGAACCTGAAAAACAGGATTACCAGCCAACATCAACTTGCCCAACTCTTAAAAAACAGTTTCTGGAAATAGGTCTGTATGTACCCTGAGTTAGGTTTCTGACATTAAGTTGCTATAGAAACTCCCTGAGTCCCTTTTCTTCCACAGAAGGGTTGACGCTTGTCTCTAGAGATTTAGAAAGCATTTCAAAAAATCTGCTCACTTAAATGAAATAGCATATGGGTTAAACTAAGACACTCCAGATTGCCATGTTGTTTTTCTGATAGAAAATAAAGATAGCAGAGACCCAGGGAACACGTCGTTGGAATCAGCTTAAATTCCATGTGTGCAATCTGGTGTAAAAATGTGGATCCGCACAGGACAGGTCCTGGATGGTTCCGCGAATAGGAGGCACCTGGAATAGACGAGTTCACAGAGATAGAAAGGAGAAGGGTGGGTGGCAGAGGCTGGGCGTGGGCATGGTGAGGCCTGTCTGATGGGTGCTGAGTTTCAGTTTGGGAAGATGCACAAATTCTGTGGATAGATGGTGGTGAGGGTTGCACAACATGAAAAGCCACAGACACTTAAAAATGGTATATTTGATGTTCTGTCTATTCTATCACAATAAAAATTAAAAAAAAGCTGATCCAAATGCTGATCCAATAGTCTTCATTATGTTGCCCACCAACTCCCAACTGCTTCCAGGAAAGCGTAGCAGGAAGATTTGGAAGTAGGTTTTCATTGGGGCCCAGCTCTGTCCTTTACCAGTCATGGGGCTCTGGGCCTCCGTTTCCTCTTGAAAACAAGAGTAATGCAAACACCTTCTTGTCAACTTCCCGGGGTTCTTTTGAGGATCAAGGGACCAAGTGCAGGCAGATCTGCACACGTCTGGAGAAGTTTCAGAGTCCCCTGTGGAATCCCACCCCTGTCCTGGGATGGCAGGAGAGTTCCGTCTGTATCCATTCTGCTCGGCCGGCCAAGTGGAAGGGGTGGGTGCAGGGATCGGCTAGCAGTGTCTGCAGTGGGGAAGACAGACAGTGTATTTGAGCTTTGCCAATGGCCCTGGACTCTCAGATCACATTTCTGTCTCAGATAGTTGATGTGGTTCTAGTCAATCACCTATCCAAATCCCCAATGTGCTTCCTAATCCCCAGACTTCCTCCACCCAGAGCCTTCACATTGATCTCCTGCTTCCTGCTTATTGTGCAGCCCTGTGCTGTCTCTCCAGCCACGCTGGCCCGACCCACTGGCTGACCCCCTGCCCTGTGCTAGGTACCCTCGCAGCCTGTGCCCACGTTGTTGCTGGCAAATCTCTTGAACGTGTCTGAGGCCCACTTTTCCATGTGTTTGCCACTTCCGTGCCCTCTCAATGGGTGTCACCTCCTAAACATGCCTCAGCTTCATCTTCTTTCAGTACCTCACTGTCACCCCCCGAGCCCACGGCACCATCATCTCTTTTGGGGACAACTGTGGTATATTTCCAACTGGCCAACCCTCATCCACTTGGACTCCCCTCCGACCTAGCTGGGTGGATCATTTTAAAGCCCAAGTGAGTTAGTTTCTTTTTCTTTTTTTCTTACAGAGACAGAGAGAGAGTCAGAGAGAGGGATAGAGAGGGACAGACAGGAACGGAGAGAGATGAGAAGCATCAGTCATTAGTTTTTTGTTGCGACACCTTAGTTGTTCATTGATTGCTTTCTCACATGTGCCTTGACTGTGGGGCCTTCAGCAGACCGAGCCACCCCTTGCTGGAGCCAGTGGCCTTGGGTCCAAGCTGGTGAGCTCTTTGCTCAAGCCAGATGGGCCCGCGCTCAAGCTGGCGACCTCGGGGTCTTGAACCCGGGTCTTCCGCATCCCAGTCCAGTGCTCTATCCACTGCGCCACCGCCTGGTCAGGCGTGAGTTAGTAGTTTCTTAAGGCTGCCATAACAAAGTACCGTAGACTGAGTGGCTGAGAACAAGAGCAATCTATTGTCTTAGGGTCTGGGATCCGGAGTCCGACATCAAGGTGTTTCAAGGCTCCCTCTGAAGGTCTAGGGGAGGATCCTTTCTTGCCCTTTCCAGCTTCTGGTGTTTGCTGGCAGTGCTCGGAGTCCCTTGACTTGAAGCTGTATCACTCCAAACTCTGTTGTCACATGGCCAACTTCTCCCTTTGTGTCTGTCGTCTTCTTACAAGGACACCAGGAAATTCAAAGGGATTTAGGAGATCCATATCAGGAACCAGAGTCAAAGACAAAATGTTAGAATGAAAGGTCTCCCTAGTGCTAGTGCTTTTACCACTTAGGGAATTACAAGGGTTTTGTGTAAGGAACTGGGAGGCGCGTGCACACACACACACACATACATGTACATTCTATTATCTTACATCTACATGATGAGATCTCAAGGGCTCTGTGATATAGATATATATATATATATATATATACTCATTTTATATTTATTATTTCTACACCAGCAATATTTATTCAATTAACCAATCATTTAAACTAATAACTTTTATTCCTCATGCCAGGCACACATAATAAGCACCCCGTAATCATTTATTGAATAAATGAATATAAAAACTGATATTCTAAGAGCTTGGGCAAACTCCCCAAGGCCAGACAGCTGGAAAGGTCAGAGCAATGGGGGGAGGCTCCCACGTTTCTGGCTGTCTTATTCAAGGCCATGTCCAGATAAGAGCATGAGGCTTTAGAACAAACTCCTAGATTTGGACCTGGCTCTGACATCTGAGGTCTCCAGAGTTTTTGGGTGACAGTACCTCTTCCAGAATTTTTGGGTGACAGTACAATAAGTTTGTCTTATTGGATAGCTTTCCCTGAGGTCTGATTCTCCGGGGGGATGTCTACCCAAGTCAAGGATCCCCCCAGTACCTATAATCGCTGGGAAAAGCAGACGGAGAAGAGGGGCCCCGGAGCACGAGCGGTAGCCCTCTCTCATCATGTTGGGTTTAGTTGCAATTTCTCCTTAATTAACTCGCTTAGTGTCCATTAAATGTTACCTCCAGCCCAGCCGTAAGCTGAGACGGCGATGCTCACATTTCTTGTTCATGAAAAAATCAGCCTTCTGAAGCATTTTGTTTCTTTTCTCCTCTGACATTTCATACATGCCTGAGCAGTTTGGGGCTCTCCTGATATTTTCGCCCTTGGTCAAAAATCAATGAATCAATAAGATAAACCACAAAGTCAGCCCGATGGCAAAAAACTCCAAGAAGCGATTTTTAGTAAAGGGTAAAAAAAAAAAAAAAAAAAAAAAGTGTTAAGAAGCTTCTTGCCAAGAAGCCCTTGAGCGCGGAAGCCCTGGACAGCTCCAGGCCGCTGCCACAGCAGGGGCTGCCCCAGGGGCTGGTGGCTGCAGGGGTGGCTGTTTGTAACGGGATGGGGTGGGAGGGTGTGCTCAGGAATCCCGGTGGCCCAGTGGAGGAAGCTGCAGCGCCATGGCCGGATCCTGTGGTCGTTGTAACATTGTAAGACTGTGCCAACCTGGTTACAAAGAAGAGTAAATTCGGGAGGGAAAACCCGTTGAAAAGTAAGCCATTGAAGAGCCTGTGAGAACTGCTCGGCACTTTGGAAGCACATGCCTGTTCCCTCAGAGGCCGCGAGTTCAGCGGTGAATGAGAGTTCCAGTTCTTCCATAGCCTCACCAGTGCCTGACACGGTCAGTCTTCTTAGCCTGGGACATTTTCATTGGTGCACCGATGGCCTCTTGTTCAAATCCGCATTTCCCTAATGACAGTGATATTGAGTATCTTTGCACGTGCTTGTGCTGTAGACTAAATGTTTGTGTCTCCCGCAGCCCCAGTTCATGTGTTGAAATCTGCTGTTGATGGTATTTGGAATTGGGGGCCTTTGGTAGGTGATTAAGTCATGAGGATGGAGCCCTCATAAATGGGATTAGTGCCCTTATCAAAGAGACCCCACAGAGCACCCTCACCAACTTCTGCCATGTAAGGAAATGACAAGAAGTTGATTGTCTGTGAACCAGAAAGCAGGCACTCACCAGACATCAAATCTGTCTTTTCCTTGATATCAGACTTTCTGTCCTCCAGAACTGTAAGAGACAAATGTCTGGTTTTATTTTCTGGTTTTTTTTTTTTTTTTGTGTGTGTGTGTGTTTGTATGTTTTGTATTTTTCTGAAGTGAGAAGTGGGGAGACAGACAGACTCCCACATGTGCCTGATTGGGATCCACCCGGCATGCCCACCAGGGGGCGATGCTCTGCCCATCTGGGGTGTTGCTCCATTGCAGCTGGAGCCATTCTAGCACCTGAGGCGGAGGCCATGGAACCATCCTCAGTGCCCAGGCCAACTTTGCTCCAATGGAGCCTTGGCTGCAGGAGGGGAAGAGAGAGAGAGAGAGAGAAAGGAGAGGGGGAAGGGTGGAGAAGCAGATGGGCGCTTCCTGTGTGCCCTGACCGGGAATCAAACCCGGAACTTCCACACGCCGGGCCGATGATCTACTGCTGAGCCAACTGGCCAGGGCCAAAATGTCTGTTGTTTTCAAGGCCCCCAGCCTGTGGTGTTCTGTTATGGCAGCCTATAGGAATTTTGACTGTTCCTTTGGCATCCATATTGTGAATTAATTTTAAAGATAGGATCAATGAAACCATGTTTACATGCTGATGAGGAAGACGTATTAGGCAATGAAACATTGATGATGAAGAAGAGGGAGCTGAGAGTAAGCAGAGTGATGTTCTTGAGAGACTGAGAGGGAATGGGGTCCAGTGACACATGAGGGCGGGTTGGCACAGCTAGGTCATGACCAGTTCGTCTTATAGCAGAGGCAAGAAGGCAGAGTATGTGGGTTGCAGATGCTGGCGACGGGCCAATGGGATCTGGGGGCAAACGGCTCTCTTCTGATGGTTTCTGTCTGCTCAGTGAAGGAGGGAGCCAGGCCACCTGCTGAGAACGAGGACGGGTTGGGCTTTGAGGAGTGAATGAGTGATGGAAGGCGAGAGAGAGAAAGAGCTAGGGATGCAGAGTATGATTTCCTGGCAGCAGTTTTACTTGCCGGAGACGCCGCAGACTTCAACAACCTGCAAAACGTGACGGGCGCTGTCAGTAGTTTGATACCACTGGACATGACCTGGGATTCCCATTAACCAAATTTGGTGTGATCATGCTCCAGTCACCTGATCTAGTCACCTTGAGCCTCTTTGTAAGTGCTCAAGGTGTTTTTTGGCCAGTGTCAGCACAACTGAGCAGTATGGTTCGCAAATGCCTGAATTATTCATGTTTTTGACCTATTCTAATGAGAACTTTGCCCAAAAGGCTAAATTATTAAGCACCTGAGTGCGATCTTGGAGGCCGCTGTCTAGAAAAACCAGGACATGGTGAATTTTCTTGCTGACGTTGCTTCTTAAGGGAGTTGAGCCCTTGCTCACGATTCACAACTGTTCCCCAAACAAACGTGCTGATGCCAAGTGCCGTTAACATGACAGGACACAGAGGAGGCGAGGGAACCCTGACTCGTTAGACAGGAGCGAGCACCAGTCCTTAGCTGGCCCGAAAGCCAGAGCCCTTCAGCACATCACGGGTATTGTCGACAGCGGCCACGCCATTCTCTTTCCTCCTCGGGCTGAGACAATTTCTTTAATAAACATAAATCCCTTCTGGCAACAGAAGAACATGAAGTTCAGAAAATAAAACGCATTTCACAGTGCCCAGGAGGTCATGAGAACTGTTCAGCACTTGGAGGACACACATCCGACGCGTTTAGAGAAAGTGGGTTTGGCTCTACATTTAAACAAACAGATGACAACAGTACTGAAATCCTCCGTCCTTTTATTCACTGTTGGATAACAAGGAAGGCACCCATCTAGACGTGAGGTAAATATGCCAGTCTTTTATTAAATGTGTAGCTGTCTGTTTCTTGTTTTCCACTTGGATAAAGATTATGATTGCTTCAGTCTTATATCTGCAGGGCAACTTGAAGCCTATTCATAAATACAGTGTTATATATATCTGTACACAATTTTCTATATCGGAACACTAGGCTTTTCCTTGTTTGCATTTGGGAATTTCTAAGGATGTTGGGTATTATTAAAAGAACACATCATGTGCCTGACCAGACGATGACGCAGTGAATACAGGGTTGGACCGGGACGTGAAGGACCCAGGTTCAAAACCCTGAGGTCGCTGGCTTGAGTGCAGGCTCATCCAGTTTGAGCACAGGGTCTCTAGCTTGAGCCCAAAGGTCACTGACTTGAAGCCCAACATCGCTGGTTTGAGCCCAAACTCACTGGCTTGAGCAAGGGGTCACTCAGTCTGCTGTAGTCCCCCCCCCCCATCAAGGCACATATGAGAAAGCAATCAATGAACAACTAAGGTGCTGCAATGAAGAATTGATGCTTCTTACCTCTCTCCCTGTCTCAGTCCCTCTCTCTGTCTCTTTGTCTCTGTCACATACACACACAAAAAACACATCTGTGCCTATTGAAGCATTCGCAGGTGACGTGACATTCTATCTAGGATTTGCTTTATTATCCATCATAAAAAATAGGGGGGGGGCTTCTGGGAATAGATGGAACATGGTTACAAACTGTTTATGGCGATAGGTGCATAACAGTTAGTTACACTGTTCTCTCCACTTTTGCATATGTTTGGACATTTACAAAATCAAGTTTAAAAACACACCGTAAGATCCTCTTCTAAACTGAATTTAGCTATAAGCAGGTTTTACTTTCTGAACTAAAATGAAACTTGCATGCATTTCCTGTCTCTCTGACTTCAGTTCCTGACTGACCCAAACCGAGATGAAGCAAGGGCTGGAGGAGGTGTTTGCACACCCACGTTCCTGGCGGTTTATTCACCATTCCTGAAACAGGGACGCAGCCCAAGCGTCCACTGACAGAGGAGCAGAGAAGCAAAGCGTGGCCTGCACATAAAGGGTGAACCTTGAGGACATTATGCTGGGTGAGATAGGCCAGTCACAACAGGACGGACACCACACAAGTCCACCTGTGTGAGACACGGAGAGCAGTCAGAATCGGATAACCAGAAAGCAGAACGCTGGCTACCCCAGCTGGGGATGTGGAGCAGGGCTGAGATTCTCCGTGCGGGCAGTCGGCGGCGGCGTGTATGCACCACCATCTGTGAATCGTAAAGGGCTTGTGAAATGCTACGTGTAGCGTCGAATATGAATAGTTCAGTGCTCTGGGTGGTGGCAATTAACCACACAAATAGTACACAAACATGTTTCTGGAAACGGAAGCTTCAGCAGAGTCCCCCTGAGTCTCAAAGAAGCCTCCGGGAGTGGAAATGTCTCAGAGAGAGATAGGGGACCATGGGGGGGTCGTTGATGACCTGACTTACCAACCAAGGCCGTTTAGAACCTGATTCGTGGAAAGTCCTACTTGTATGTTCTGTGGTTGGAGCCTCAAGAATTATAAGACATGGTTCCTGCCCTCGGGCTGCTGGAAATATAAGGGCTTTAGTAACTAATAATAATAATAATAATAATAATAATCTACAAAGAAAATGTGACTCACCAGCTCTAACAGGCAAGTGCAAATGGTGTTGGTGAAGGCAGAGGAAGGTGTCAGTAATCTAGATTATTTATTAGTATTTATCTTCCTCCTCCTCTTCCTTACTGTCATCATATAGCAAACATGCCACGGAATAAGTCCTAACCCCTCGTACCTCGGAGTGTCCCCTTATTTGAAAATAGGGTTTATTTTTCAGAGGTAATCAAATCAAACTGAGGTCAGTAGGTGGGCTCTAATCCAGTCTGGCTGGTGTCCTGATAAAAGGGAAATCTGGACGCAGGCACAAACACAGTTGGAATGCCCCGTAAAGATGAAGACAGAGATTGGGGCGATGCGGTCACAAGCCAGGAAGTGCCAAAGACACCCAGGAGACTCCCAGAGGCTAGGGGGAGAGGCCAGGAGCAGACCCCCCGCTCACAGCCCTCAGAAGGAACCAGCACCCTGCTGCCATCTTGATTTTGAACTTCTGACTTCCAGAACTGTGAGACCCTACATTTCTGTCGTTCACGCCACCCGAGCGTGTGGTACTTTGTTCCTGCCGCTCCTGTAAACTAATACACCAAGTCCTAGTGACAGGGACTGTCTCAAATGCTTTATGTGTATTAGCTCATTTACTGTATTTTCCCATGTATAACACATACCTTTTTATTTTTTGAAAAATTTGGGGTCTAAAAACTGGCTGCGTCTTACACAGTGGTTGTAGGTTTTTGTATACTTGCATTTCCCGCTTTCTCCCGTTTGTTTTTGCACTCATTGTTGAAAACAGTGATTCATTATCGGACGAGAAGAGGACAGGCTAATGGTTGGGAGTTTTGACAGTGACGAGGAGTTGTATGAATTTTATAATGAATAAAACTTGAGTTCAATAACTTTATGTAAGACATTTTAAAAAAATTTTGGGCCCCCAAATTAAGGTGCGTTTTAGACATGGGAGTGTCTGACACATGGAGAACTATGTTCGTCATCGTAGCAACCCTGTGAGGGTTGCACCCCCTTTACCAGGGCAGGGCAGGGCAGGGCAGTAGGCTCAGTGAGGTCACTTGGGCCATGGGAGAGGGGGCTGCCCATAGGCATTCCAGGGGAGCAATGGGGGGCTGGAAGGGGAGGCATCTGCTGTGGGCCCCCAGGAGGCAGCAATGAGGAGAGCGCCTTTCGGGGTTAGTACAGTTGGATGTCATTTCATCTGGGGTGAGGTCCAGTCCCGCTGCCCAGGGGCCACCATGTTCGGCCTTGGATGTCACTGCTATCGCTCTGACCACTGTAGCATCCACCCAGAGAACAGTTTCTCCCCCACTCTCTCCCTCGCCCTTCAGGTGGGCTCGGAAGGCCACCCCGTGGAAAGCCATGGGCAGTGGTCAATACCTTAACCACAGTCATGGTTGGAAAGCCTCCTACCTTAGATAACATCTAGAGTGTCCTCTCAATGCAGGCCCCAAGCGGCCAGGGGACTTGCTGGAAGTCTCCCGCAATGGACTGGTGCTCCATGAAAGAGCTAATTTTATTGGAGCACTCATGGTGACACTCGAATGCCTGTGACAAGGGCGTGGCAGGAAAAGCTGAGGTATAGGAGAGTGTCTTCATCCTGGAATCCACTTATTTATTTATTTATTTATTTATTGTGACAGGGACAGAAAGAGACAGAGAGAGGGACAGAAAGGAAGACAGAGAAGCATTAATTCTTTTTTTTTTAATTTTATTTTTTTACATTGTAGCACCTTAGTTGTTCATTGATTGCTTTCTCATATGTGCCTTGAACAGAGGGCTACAGCAAAGCCAGTGATTCCTTGTTCAAGCCAGCGACCTTGGGTTCAAGCTGGTGTGCCTTGCTCAAAGCAGGTGAGCCCACGCTCAAGCCCAAGATCTCGGGGTCTTGAACCTGGGTCTTCCGCATCTCAGTCCAACGCTCTATCCACTGCGCCACCACCTGGTCAGGCCAGATAGTTCCATTTAAATGGGTGCTTTCTCCGTGCACTCGTCTACCCAGAGGGCCTGCCATGTCTGAACGGCAGAGCAAGTAAATCTGTGGGAAATTTTACCCTAAGCTGAACTCTGAGGGAAGAGAGATTATGTTACAGTCCGTGATACATCTTTTATCTTCATTCCTAGCTTCATTTTGTGCCCTAACCTCTGTTTTCCTGTTTTCTTTCCCACTTCCAATTTAAGTTGTAGGCTGTAAGACACTGTGAATCCATTTCTGAACACACTTGAGTCATAAATAAGTAAATAATTAAGCAAATCTATAGCATACTGCATGGAGGCAGAACGGGCACTAGAATGCAACACCGACTCTCTCCACCTGCCAGGCCACTGAATAATCCCACTTTAAGGACCCTAACCCTAAGGCCCAGTGCGCATTCATTGTTTCCAATGATAATAACGACAGCTAACTTTAACCGGCTGTTTGTGTGTGTGTGTGTGTGTGTGTGTGTGTGTGTGTGTGTGTGTGCATTTTATGTAAGACCAACACTTTTAATTTCTTTTTTTTTATTTTATTCATTTTAGAGAGGAGACACAGAGTGAAAGAGAGAGAGAGAGAGAGAAAGAGAGAAGGGGGGAGGAGCTGGAAGCGTCAACTCCCATATGTGCCTTGACCAGACCAATGCAGGGTTTTGAGCTGGCGACCTCAGTGTTCCCAGGTCTACGCTTTATCCACTGCGCCACCACAGATCAGGCCCAGTTGTTTCCTATACTACCTGTTCTGAGTGCTTTAGGTGCATTGACCTTGTAGTCCCCCACAGAGGGAGGAGTTGGCATTATCCTTGCTTTTCAAATGAGGAAACTGAAGTATGTCATTTAGCAGGAAGTACTAGAGCTGGGATTAGAGTCAAAGAAATCTGGCTCCAGGCCGTGGCCAGTTAGCTCATCAGTAGAGTGTTGGCCCAGCATGTGGAAGTCCAGGGTTTAATTCCCGGCCAGGGCACACAGGAGAAGCGCCCATCTGCTTCTCCACCCTTCCCCCTCTCCTTTCTCTCTGTCTCTCTCTTCCCCTCCCGCAGCCAAGGCTCCATTGGAGCAAAGTTGGCCCAGGCGCTGAAGAAAGCTCCATGGCCTCTGCCTCAGGCACTAGAGTGGCTCCGGCCACAAAGGAGCAATGCCCCAGATGGGCAGAGCATCACCCCCTGGTGGGCATGCCAGGTGGATCCCAGTTGGGTGCATGTGGGAGTCTGTCTCTCTGCCTCCCCACTTCTCACTTCAGAAAATACAAATGAGAAAGAAAAAAAAGAAGTCTGGTTCCAGTGCCCAAACTCTTAAGCCTTCCAAATGTTAACAAAGAATAGGGAGAAATGGCTGCACAGCAGCCTGACATGTGGTGGCACAGTCAAGAGAGTGTTGACCCAGAACGCTGAGGTCCCTGGTTCAAAACCCCAAGGTTGCTGGTTTGTGTGTGGCCACAGGGTCGCTGGCTTGAGCAAGGGGTCACTGGCTTGGCTTGAGCCCCCAGTCAAGGCACGTATGAGAAGCAATCAATGAACCACTAAGGTGATGCAACTATGAATTAATGCATCTCATCTCTTTTTCTTCCTGTCTCTCTCTCTCTCAAAAAAAAAAAATCAATTAAAAAAAATGTCAGCAGAACGGAGATGAGGGGACAGCATGGCCCCATCGTCCAGGCCTCTCACCCACTGTTCCTCCATCCTTTCTGGCTCATCCTTTCCTTTATTCTTTTTTTTATTTTAATAATTTCTTTTTATTTTATTCATTTTAGATGAGGAGACACAGTGTGTGTGTGTGTGTGTGTGTGTGTGTGTGAGAGAGAGAGAGAGAGAGAGAGAGAGAGAGAGAGAGAGAGATGGAAAGAGAGAAAGGGGGGAGGAGCTGGAAGCATCAACTCCCATATGTGCCTTGACCAGACCTGTGCAGGGTTTTGAACTGGCGACCTCACTGTTCCCAGGTCGACGCTTTATCCACTGCGCCGCCACAGGTCAGGCCTTTCCTTTATTCTTTTGTCTTTATTTGGGAACCCCCCCAAAGCAGACAAATGAGAAAAAAAAAAAGAAGTCTGGTTCCAAAGATAAAGATCGAGTGCAAATAGTTTAGCTGGGGGGTGACCCTAGGAACCACGGCAAAGGCGCAGAATGCATGGGCCACCCCTCCAGCCACTCAGAAATGAGGGAGGTGGGTGACAGAGGGTCCAGACGGCCAGAGCCGAGGAAGGGAGTGTGATGTCAAAGCCCCAGTCAGCAGGTGTTTGCTCGGTGACGGGAGGGGTGGCTGAGGCAGGGTATGGATCTACGATGAAGACTTGAGAGACAGAGGAGGGTGCAGGGAACGGCTGTGGGCAGGCTCGGGCCAGTTCTCTCCTCACGGGAGACTACCTTCCTCCCTGGTAGGGCCAGGGCAGGGACAGAGGCCCAGCAGAGAAGTGATCTTTTTTTTTTTTTATTTTACTTTTTAAAAATTCTGGTAAATATACATAATGTTAAATTTGCCATCTTAATTATTTTAAATGTACAGTTTTGTGGATTAAGTACATTCACATTGTTTTGCCACCATCAACACCATCATCTCCAGAACTCTCTTTTTTGTGTGTGACAGAGACAGAGACAGAGAGAGGGACAGACAGACAGGAAGGGAGAGAGATGAGAAGCATCAATTCTTCATTGCGGCGCCTTAGTGGTTCATTGATTGCTTTCTCATATGCGCCTTGACTGGAGTACAGCAGAGCGAGTGACCCCTTACTAAAGCCAGCGACCTTTGGGCTCAAGCCAGAAACCACGGGGTCATGTCTATGGTACCGCACTCAAGCTAGTGAGCCCATGCTCAAGCCGACGACTGCGGGGTTTCAAACCTGGGTCCTCTGCGTCCCAGTCCGACACTGTATCCACTGCGCCACCGCCTGGCCAGGCTCATCTCCAGAACTCTTATCAACCCAAACTGAAACTTTGTCCCCCTTAAACACCAACTCTCCCATTGCCCCCCGCCCCTGCGACCACCATTCTACTTTCTGTCTGTAAAGTAAATGACACCAGGGACCTCATATTAATGGAATCACGTATTTACCATTTATTTCTAGCTTATTTCACTTAACACAATGTCCTTAAGGTTCATCCATGTTGTACCAGGTGTCAGAATTTCCTTCCTTTTTTTAAAAAAAATTTTTATTTATTTATTCATTTTAGAGAGGAGACACAGAGTGAGAGAGAGAGAGAGAGAGAAAAAAAAAAGAGAAAGGGGGGAGGAGCTGGAAGCATCAACTCCCATATGTGCCTTGACCAGACCAGTGCAGGGTTTTGAACTGGCGACCTCAGTGTTCCCAGGTCGACGCTTTATCCACTGCGCCACCACACGTCAGGCAGAATTTCCTTCCTTTTTAAGGCTGAATAATATTCCATCATCCAGGGGTGGACTTGCTGCATCTGCTTTTGTTTTTGAAGTGGGTCAGCGAGGGTGGGGCACCAGGCTGCCTTAGCTCTAATCCTGGTGTAGATTTGGGGTGTGATAAGCCCAACCTACCAGAACCCAGTTTTCTTCAACTGTGAAAAGAGATAAGGATGATGATAATAGTGATGACAAGATTATTTTGAGAGATATTTCAAATTATACACTTTGTATACTGGACAATGTCTGGTGCCTACCCAGCTTTCCACCATTTTTGCCTTGTTTTTGATACACCACATAAACAGAATGAAGGGTAAATAAAAATCACACAATCCTATCCATTCATGCAAAAAAAAACCCCACAAAACATTTGATAAAATTCAGCAGCCATTTATGTTAGAAACTCTTAAAAATGGGAATTGGGAATACATAGCTCAACGTAATAAAGGTCATTTATGACAAACCCATATCCGACATCATACTCAATGGACATAAACGTCAAGCGTTTAAGGTCAGGAACGTCTGCTGTAAAAGTCAGAGAAAAGGGACGCGTGCGTCCACCGTCCGCCAGGGGTCGCCGCTGTCCGTGGTGCTGAATCCCGGCTGGGCGAGGCCGGCCTCCCGCCTCCACCGTCCACCGGCTCCCAATCATTTTTGCCCTCAGCAGTCAGAGAAAGACCTCCAGCTCTGTCCTCCTACCCAGTCCCTCCTTACTGTCCAGCTCCATTGGTCTTCCTGTGCCATTGCTTTAACTCAGCAACAAGAAGTTCCCGAATCATCCGGGCCAGATCATCTCATCAGATGACGTGTGCCTCTTCCCTCCGGGGGCGGGGATTCCTCCCACAGGAGTTTCAGACCATCACGTTGGCATATTAATAAGGCCCAAATGACCTCCTGCTGCAGGTAATTGCCGTGTTCTGTTTCCCTCTCGAGGGCTTTTCCAAGGGCTCAGGTGTGGTCTCAGGACTCTGCAGGGCAGAGTCTCGTAAGCCATTGGGGCTGCTGTAGTGAGTCTGAGACCCCCGCCCTGCAGGAACGTTTGCAGTTTCTGAGCAGGAATGGAGCGTGTAAGCGTCTGCCAGGCCTGAGCTGTCATGGCCGCAGGAGGGAGAGGCCCACGGTCACTGTGGCCCACTCTAAGGGTGGGGGACAGCTCCTCCTGAAGCTGAGTCCAGGACCGCTTGCCAGGTCCGAGTGGGGGCTCAGTGCGGCCAGACGCTCAGACTCTTCAAGAGACTCTGAACATTCAGATTTTTTTTTTCACACAAAATCTCCAACATTCTCAATATGGGCAGTTATGTTTTTCAAACTGTGTGCAGCAGTCAGAACTCTCCAGGCTGGTCTTGGCCTGTGGGCACTAGCTTGTAGTCTCTGATGGAGTCTTGTTACAGATACTGGTCAGTGGCCGATGGTAAATACCCTGTGGCATTGACCATGAGGAAGACCTGGGTCTTCAGCTGCCCAGGTGCTCTTTGGTGAGGGACGGCCCAGAACTCCTGACTTCTCCAATGGGGTGGGATCTTTTGTCTGTCGCCCCCAAGAAACATCAAGTGCTAGTTGCATGCTGATGGTGCGACCATCCTGAGAAAGGTCAACCTCGTGCAGTCCTTCTGAGGGGCGGGGTAGGACCTGTCCTCACAGCCCATCAACAAGAACCAGAAACCAGGCCTGGAAGGAAAGAGTGTCCCTGAGCGTTGGGTCAGAATGTCCTGATGCTCTTCACAGCCACCCAGTGTGTGTGATCACGGCTGCGGGCTCCAAAATAGATGTGCTTGGCAGAGGGCCTCGGAAGGTGCTGAAATGGGATTTCACATGCCGGGCTGATGTCTGCATGCAGGAAGGAGCCAGACACTCTGCCCCCCCCATGTGTACTAGGGGACAGGACTTCTTGTGGCAGTCCAGTTTGTCTTTGCTTCTGACCCCAAGCAGGCAGCTAGATCAAGTAGCCCTGAGGAGGTAGCCCGGTCCCTTAATTTGGGAATGTGAAATGGGGAGAGCAGCTCTCCCTGGCACATTACCCCCCCCCACACACACACACACTCACACACACCCCAGACTTAACATCCATGGGATGAACCAAGTCCAATTGTAACAAGGATGATATAGCCAAGGGCAAAATAGTGCCAATTCTCTCTCTCTGCAGCTCCCCAAAGAGCTGAAAGCACATGTGAGTGCCCGCACCAACACGCACACACGCCTTGTCACTGCGGTTGAATTTTAGAAACAGAGCTGCTCAAAACAAACGAGGTTAATCACAGCACCATTTTTCGTGATTCTGAAATTTCACATCCAGTCGAGAAAAGGGATTCCCCTTGCCAATCCCAAGAAATGAAGCTCACGACCAGTGCCCCGCCCACCTCATATCCACGGTCTCATCTAGTTGTGGGAAGAGCCCTCAGTCTTGGGGATGGGAGAAGCATAGCCCGCGTGCCACTGAAGTCTCTTTCTGCAGATACGAGGGGGGAACTTGATGGGTATTGGTTCTGGAGGGGAGCCAAGGTCATGGACACAATCATTCTATATTGTGGGGGGCCGTCCTGTGCATTGTAGGCTGTTGACCAGTATCTCCGGCCTCCGCCCACTAGATGGCCCTAGCTCCCCGTCTTCCCCAGTTGTGACAACTATACACGTGCCCAGATAGGAGCACTCTATGACTTCTCCTTGGCATAGTTGAACCGCTAGAATCACCCACCACTCCTGAGCTTTGGGTCCATTATTGAATAAAATAAGGGTTACGTGAACACAAGCACTGTTACACCATGACAGGTGATCTGATAACCAAGATGGGTGATTCACATCCCGGGCGGGATGGAGTGAGTGGGACAGTGTGAAATTTCATCACAGTACTCAGAACGGCACACTATTTAAAACTTACGAAGTGTTTATTTCTGTTACATTCCGCTTCACATGTTCGGCCGGCGGTTGACTGTGGGTAACTGAAACCGTGGATAAGCAGGACTTACTACAATCATAAAGAAGGGGCTGGGGTTGGCGGCGAGGGCGGTGCACTAGGGAGCCCGGAAGGCCTGGGCGGGCGGGGGCACACCCTCTAGGAGGAAGGGTTCCAGCCTCTCCTGGTCCAAGCCCTTCTTGCCATCTCCATCCAAGCCCCTGCCTCAGGGAAGACCTTGGCTCCTATCGGTCAGGACCCGGGTAGAGACTGGAGAGAGCTTCAGGATCAGCCTACAGGAACAGGGTACAGTGAAGGGCGCCTGACCACAGAGGGCAGGATGGAGACCCAGACAGTGCTGAGAGAGGGCTGGGAAACAAGTCACCTGACTGAGAGTCTGGGTCACGGGGAGCTGTCTTCAGATCTCTACGGGAGTCACTGCCCCAGGAACCTTTAGCTCCGGTTTATTTCCCCCCCCCCAGCCCCCCACCTCCACCCAACAGCATGTTGGAAAGATAGGTTCTTCTGCTTCGTTGGAGTGGCTCTTGTCCTGGTCTAGGATCACGAATGCACTCCTGACAAGGTCAACGTTCTTGCTGGATAAGCCCACCTGGGAGAAGGAAGAAGGCTTTGTGGTTGAAGCTGCCAAGTTCTACAAGATACAGAGATCTTTAAGGGTTATTTTTTTCCTTTTGTTTTTAACTTGAGATGTGGCCCAAACTAAAACTGGGAGCCCTGACCTCTGCCATGTCCAAGAAAGTCCTTGTAAATGGGTTATAGAGGTGTGTGTGTGTGTGTGTTTATTGGGGTAAAATTTCACCTAACATAATGTTAAACATTTTAAAGTGTACAATACTATGGCATTTAGTACATTCACAGTGTTGTGCAAGCTCTGGCTGTATCCAGTCCCAAAACATTTTTGTCCCCCCAAAAGGAAACCCCATACCAGTAAGCTGTTGTTCCCCGTTACCCCCTTCTCTCTCCCCTGACAGCCCCCAATCTACTCTCTGTATACGGACTTGCCTATTCTGACTATACGTACATAGATTTATACAATATTTGTCCTCTTGTGACCTGCTTCCTTTACTTAGCATGTTTTCTTTTAAAATTGTAATTTAATTTAATTTTTAGAGAGAAAGATAAGGGGGACAGAGACAGAGAGAAACAGTGCTTTGTGGTCCCACTCATGTATGCATTCAGTGGTTGATTCTTGTATGTGCACTGCCCGGGGATCGAACCCACAACCTTGATACATCAGCACGACGCCCTAACCAACTGAGCCAGCTGGCCAGGGCCAGCATAATAATTTCAAGGTTCTCCCGTGTCGTCGTACAAGTCAGCACTTTACTCCTTCTCGTGGCTGAATGATATTCACGGTACCTGCATACTGCCGTTGGGTTTCCATTCATCCCGGGGTGGGCATTTGAGTTCTCTCTACTTTTGAGCTCTTGTGAATAATGCTCCTCTGAACGTTTGCGTACAAGTGTTCACTTGAGAGCCGGTTTTCAATCCTTCGGGGTACATACCTAGAAGTGGAATTGCTGGTTCGTATGGTAATTCTATATTTCAGTCTTTGAGGAACTGCCAAACCATTTCCCACAGCAGCGGCTGCACCATTTTACGTTCCCACCAACACCAGCAATGCATGAAGTGAAAGTCGCATCCTCACCAACACCTGTTCCTTTCGGTTTTTAGAATTATAGCCATCCTGGTGGGCGTGAAGGGAGTCAGGGCTTTTATAGGATGTATTGGCATATAGTCATTAAGGAAATCATATCAAATATCATCTTCTAGATGAGTCAAAGTGTCTATGACTAGAAGCAGTCATCACAGATAGTCTGTAAAATTTATATGCTATCTTTAGACATGACTGGATGCTAACAGCAACCCTAAGCAAGACGTGCTACAGACCTGGCCACAGATAACAAAGGGACCTCACTTCTTTTGCCAGAATAGAAACTTTCTCTGATATACAGAGGTTGCAATTAAAGATGTCAATGTTAATAACAATAATATCTAGAATTTATTGAGTGCTTAACCACATGTCAAACAGCTATTGGGCACCTATTGTAGAAATGACTTCTATTTTTATCTCTATTTTACAAATAAACTCCTTGAAGCTAAATGGCTATTTAATGGGAGTTAAGTGGCTGTTTCGTGTCCTGGGGTTGGTGAGTGGCCAAGCAGAGACTGAACTTGAGCAGTCTGAGCCCAGGGCCTTTGCACATGACCAGGACCTGTGCTACCTCTTGATACGACGTGCTCGCTTACACCCCGGATGCTACAAGCGGAGCCACGGTCTCTGTGTAGGGAGCAGGACCTGAGAGTCTGGGAGCCTTGGTTTCCTCATCTAAAAGCAAGAGGATTGGACTGAGTGAACTAAGCTACATCTGCTCTGACACCCCAGGAACCTCCCCAACTGGGGAAAAGAATAGACTCCCTCACTTTTGCACCTGGACAGAGCAGCGTCGATGCCCTTCAGGGAGACGGTATCGCTCATCCCCGTGGCTACTAGGCTAAGAAGTAACAAGCATGAGTCCTTGTCCCAGAGTCTTCAACCCGCCCTGTGAACAACTGATACCCAAGTCAAGCCCGAGAATCTGGGGTTTGGTAATGAGAGAGGCATCTTCAGAAACAGGCAAGGGAAGGAGGGGAAGGAAGCCTCACACTTGGGGCCCTAGCTGTGCTGGCCCACCCATACATGTGGTCTGGGGACAGGAAATGCGCTCCTGGTCACCATCCCAGGGGCTGACTTGCGCCAGGACTCTGAACCCAGTCCAGCACCGAGTCTGGAATCCATCAGCTCTGGTCTGGTCGGCAGGTGCATTCTCTGTTTAATCAAGAAGAGTGGATCCCTGGACCTTGCTGCCTCCACGCTGAGCTAATGCTTTGGAAATAGCGGCAAGTCTGGCAGCCACGGCGGGGGTGGGGGGGTGGGGGGGTAAGGAAAAGCTTTTCTGCCTTGTCATTGTGACTCCCTTCACAGGAAGCCAGAAATAGCCATGCTGGGAAAGGGGGTTCTGCCTGCGAATGGCAAGAGTCCCCCCAGAGAGCAGGTCTCAACGTGGCCTTTTTGTGGAACTCGAAAGAACTTATCTCATTAACACGTTAGAGAACTTGCAAATCCCTTCGTGTGTGACCGGGGCAAAGTCCTCTTTTCTACAGTAAACTAAGGAGCATTCCTGGGGACAAAACTCTGCAGGCAGATATAAATGCGAATGGGAGAAAGGGATGAGGGAGGGGTCCTGGGGCAGTCGCTCCCCTCTCTGGGTCTGCTTCAGATAAGCCAAATGGGAGGTGCTTCACATTTATATATGGAGAAGGTATGGGGCACTAACACTGCTATTCCTTGGGCAATTGCATCTTAATTCTTAAAAGACCACTCAGTTGAAAAACATGGTTTTCCTCCTACAGGCCTCAGAGATGCCCTGATTGGCAGGTTACTGTGTTCTCCGGTTTGTTTTCTTCATCAATTAAGATAATTGAAATCATCTTAACTATTGGTTTACTTGGGGTGGGGGAGTGTTTGTCTCCACTCATTAGGAATGTAACAATAATAACATCATACAGAACTTATTTGGTGCCAGGTATCATTCTAAGTATTGTGTATGTAAATTAACTCGTTTAAACATCACCGCAGACCCCAGGAGGGACGATTGCTTTAAATACCCCATCTGATAGATGAGGAGCTCAGACCCAGAAAGATAAGATGATTTGCTCTCAAGGTCATGGCCACCAGGAGTTCAATCAGTCACTCAGCCACTTGACAAAGACAGAGAGAAGGACACATAGGGACAGACAGACAGGAAAAGAGAGAGATGAGAAGCATCAGTTCTTTGTTGCAGCTCTTTAGTTGTTCAATGATTACTTTCTCATATGTGCCTTGACCTGGGGGCTCCAACAGAGAGTGAGTGACCCCCCAGCGAACTTGGGCTCAAGCCGGTGACCTTGGGGTCTCGAACCTGGGTCCTGTGCATCCCCGTCAGACGCTCTATCCACTGCGCCACCGCCTGGTCAGGCAAGTCGCTGGTCTTAAAGACAGGACTCAGGCAGGTCTCGAGCTTAGTGATGTGGCATGGTGAGCTTGCTGACTGCCCTATAAGCACGATGCCCCCGGGAGGGAGGGAGGAAGTGTACTTATGCATGCTGTGTCTGCAGGGCTGTTTCTCCCAGCTCATCTGACGGGGAGTCCTGAGCTCGCCCAGCAACGACCCCTCGGAGGTGCTCCGGCCCACCCTGGCCCCGCCCTCCAGCTAGTCCCCGCACTCTCAGGGACTAGCCTCCAAAACCGTTTACCCCCACGTTGCTGGCATGGTAACCCGGCCTTCAGAACCCTCCTTGAGAAACACGGTGCTCCTGGGTGGGGCCCCATGCGTGTTCCAGAAGCCAGGTGCCCCGTCCTGTGGGATTTCCCATTTTTCCACAATGTAAGCCGAGTCTATATACACACCCCAGACCTGGCATCCAAATGGATCCGGCGTCAGATGGACCCCTGGATTTATAGCTTCTTGCTATTTTTATCTTGAGAGAACGCATATAATGTTTGCAAACAAAACAGGCTAAGTGGTTAAATCTGGGGAATGTGCAGAGCCAGATTGAATTTCTTATGATTTAAGCAGAAAGTTTAAACTTCTCCTCAAGCCCAGAGCCAAGGGCAAAGACAAGTGCTGGGCTGTGCCCCAGGACACAGGGCGAGCGAGCCAAGCTGCCCGGCCGGCGGCAGCGGGGAGCGCAGGGCCGGGGAGACAGGCTAACAGCCGGCGGCAGCGGGGAGCGCAGAGCGCAGGGCCGGGGAGACAGGCTAACAGCCGGCGGCAGCGGGGAGCGGAGGGCCGGCGGCAGCGGGGAGAGCAGGGCCGGGGAGACGTGCTAACAGCCGGCGGCAGCGGGGAGCGCAGGGCCGGGGAGACGTGCTAACAGCGGGCGGCAGCGGGGAGCGCAGGGCCGGGGAGACGTGCTAACGCGTTCCGGCTGCATGCAGAGGGAGCCTGGGGAAGAAACAGCCCTGCGCTGCGCGGCTCAGGCTTTGTTTCTGGGAAAATGAATGGGAACAGCGTTGACTCTGATCTTTGGAAGTGGAAAATTAAGAAAAAAAAAAACAATTAAAGGCGGGGGTTCCCTGATTTGTTCCCTCTTTGTCAGAAGAGGAGGGGGGTCCTGTCTCTCGAGGCCCCCACGAATGCCCGGCAATGTCTGCGCCTGAAGCTTCTCGCTCATCCTGGGGTTGGCGGATTGCCAGTTTCCCATTGGCTTTATGAAAGGGAATCTCGCACTTAATTTTTGTAGTTCAGAGGTTCTTTTTATTTTAATTTTTTTATTTTGAATTGTGTTCAAATACTCATACCGTAAAAGTTGCCATCTTAATCACTTTCAAAGTGCACAGTTCCGTGGTGTGAACAACGCTCACCGCCATTACCACCGTTTATCCTCAGAGCTCTAGTAGATCTGACAGTCTGCACCTACTAAACGGGAACTCCCCCACTGCCCCCACCCCCCAGCTCCAGCCCCGGGAGCTGCCAGGTTACTTCCTGTCTATGAACTTGACTAGCTCAGTGCTTCCTGTAAGCCGACTCGTCCACTATTTGTCTTTGTGACTGGCTTACTTGCTTAGCATAATGTCTTCAGCGTTCATCCATGTGTCACGATTTCCTTCCTTTTAAGGCTGAGTAATACCCCAATGTATGGTATAGGTCACATTTTGCTTATCCGTTCATTCATCCCTGAACATTTGTATTGCCTCCCCGTTTTAACTGTTGTGAATAACACGACTATGAACAGGTGTATACAAGTATCTCTCGAAGAACCTGCTTTTAATTCTTTTGAGTACATACACAGAAGAGGAGTTACTGGGTCATATGGTAATCTTAGTTTTAATCTTTTGAGGAACATACTGTTTTCCATAGCGGCTGAACCACAACGGTGCGCAGGGTTCCAGTGTCTCCACATCCTCACCAACACTTGTCATTTTCTGTTTTTGTTTTTTTCCTTTTAAATACAGTAACCAGCCTTACCAGGTGGTGGCGCAGTAGATAGAGCGTCGGACTGGGGATGTGGAGGTCCCAGGTTCGAGACCCCGAGGTCGCCAGCTTGAGCACGGGCTCATCTGGTTAGAGCAAGGCTCACCAACTTGGACCCAAGGTCGCTGGCTCCAGCAAGGGGTTACTCGGTCTGCTGAAGGCCCGCGGTCAAGGCACATGTGAGAAAGCAATCAATGAACAACTAAGGAGCCACAATGAAGAATTGATGTTTTTCATCTCTCCCTTCCTGTCTGTCCCTCTCTCTGACTCTCTCTATCTTTGCCACAAAAAAAAAAAAAAAAAAAGAGGTGATGGGATTAAGCAAAGAAAAAAAATTAAATACAGTAACCATCATAATGGGTATGAAGTGCTAGCTCAGGAGTCAGGAACCTATGGCTCATAACCCAGATGTAGCTCTTTTGATGGCTGTATCTGGCTCGCAGACAAATCTTTAATAGAAAAAATAATGTTAAAAATATAAAACATTCTCGGCTGACCTGTGGTGGCGCAGTGGATAAAGCGTCGACCTGGGAACACTGAGGTCGCCAGTTCAAAACCCTGCACTGGTCTGGTCAAGGCACATATGGGAGTTGATGCTTCCAGCTCCTCCCTCCTTTCTCTATTTCTCTCTCTCTCTCTGTCTCCTCTCTAAAATGAATAAAATAAAAAGAAATTTAAAAAAATATATAAAACATTCTCACATATTACAATCCATTCATTTTCTACCGCTCATGTTCATGGTTGTGGGTGGCTGGAGCCAATCACAGCTGTCCTCCGGGACAACACCAAATTTTTATTGGATAATGTGTAAAGTACACCTCACGTTGTGAGGTCAGGAAGTAAACTTCCCTCCTTTTAATCAAGTAGTCAGCTAGCTAATTGCAGAAACCCTTTTGACAAAGAAGATGGCTAAAAGAAAAAAAGATGAGTATCATACTTTTCAGCAGGAATGGACAGAGGAATTCACCTTTGGGGAGAGAGCAGGTTCTGCAGTGTGTCTAATATGCAATGATAAAATTGCATCGATGAAATGGTCAAATATGAAGCGGCACTTCAACACACGCCATACTACATTTGCATCAAAATATCCAGGGGGTACAGCAGGAAGAAAGCATGTCAAGAGCTACTGTGCAGAGTGCAAGCTAGTCAGCAGCAACTCCGTGTTTGGACCCAACAAGGTGATGGAATTCGGCTAGCTTTGCTGGTGCTTTAGCAATTGTGAGAAACGGAAAGCCATTCTCAGATGGGGAGTATGCCAAAACATTCATGCTTGATGTTGCCAATGAACTTTTTGACGATTTTTCGGTTAAAGACAAGATAATCAAACAAATAAAAGACGTGCCTCTGTCGGCAAGAACTGTTCACGATCGTACCATCATGATGGCAAATCAAATTGAGGCAACACAAGTGAAGGACATAAACACAACACCATTCTTTTCTCTCGCTTTGGATGAGTCAGCAGACGTAAGTCATTTATCCCAGTTCAGCGTGATAGCAAGGTATGCTGTTGGTGACACACTACGTGAGGAAAGTCTTGCTGTTTTGCCTATGAAAGAGACAACAAGATGGGAGGATTTATTCAAGTCTTTTCACTGAGTTTGCTAAAGAAAAAAAATCTACCGACAGATAAACTTATTTCGGTGTGTACTGATGGTGCTCCGTGCATGGTGGGGAAAAACAGAGGATTCATAGCACTTCTTCGTGAACATGAAAAGAGACCCATCCTAAGTTTTCACTGCATCCTACATCAGAAGGCACTTTGTGCTCAAATGTGTGGCGAACAGCTTGGTGAGTGATGTCACTGGTCATTTGGGTAGTCAACTTTATTGTTGCCCGAGCTTTAAATGATCGCCAGTTTGAAAGACTGCTGGATGAAGTTGGGAATAATTACCCTGATCTGCTTCTGCACAGCAATGTGCGTTGGTTGTCAAGAGGGAAGGTGCTCAGCCGTTTCGCGGCTTGTCTGAGCGAAATCCGGACTTTTCTTGAAATGAAAAACATCGAGCATCCTGAGTTAGCTAACACTGAGTGGCTCCTGAAGTTCTACTATCTCGTGGATGTGACTGAACATCTGAACCAGCTCAATGTGAAAAGCAAGGCATTGGAAATACAGCCTTATCTCTACAACAAGCAGTGTTTGCATTTGAAAACAAGCTGGAACTCTTCATTGCTGACATTGAAACAGATCATTTACTACACTTTGAAAAACTGGAAGAATTCCAAGATTCATGCACAGCAAGTGACCCCGCTCAACATCTTGATCTCCAGCAGCTAGTGGGCTTCACATCTAATCTCCTGCAGTCATTCAAAGTGCGCTTTGGAGAATTTTGTGAGCGCACTCATCTTTTGAAGTTCATCACCCATCCACACGGGTGTGCAGTGGGCAGCGCTGACCTGAGTTACACCCCTGGTGTCTCTGTCAGTGATTTTGAGCTACAAGCTGCTGACCTGAAGGCCTCAGACATGTGGGTGAATAAGTTCAAGTCACTTAATGAAGATTTGGAAAGACTTGCACGACAGCAAGCAGAGTTGGCGAGCAAACACAAGTGGTGAGAAATGAAAGAACTTCAACTCGCGGACCAGCTGATTGTCAAAACTTGGAAGGCGCTTCCTGTCACAAAGCACACACTGCAGCGTGTGAGAAGTGCTGTACTGACAATGTTTGGCTCTACGTATGCACATGAGCAGTCTTTCTTACTTCTGAAGAATGTTAAGACCAACCTACGATCATGTTTAACAGATGGAAGTCTCAATGCCTGCATGAAGCTTAACCTCACCACGTATCAACCAGACTACAAAGCCATCAGCAAAACCATGCAGCACCAGAAGTCGCATTAATGATAAGAAGTACTTTATTCATTATTGGTTAGCAACAGCATAACAATGTTATTAAAAAGAATTCAGAGACTTATTGTACTTTAAAAGTGTTGGTCTTACATAAAATGCACACATTTACTTGTATTTAGTGTTAAACATATTATATGGCTCTCATGGAATTACATTTTAAAATATGTGGCATTCATGGCTCTCTCAGCCAAAAAGGTCCCCAACCCCTGTGCTAGCTCATTGTGGTTTTGAATTTGCATTTCCCTAATGAGTAGCATTGAGTATTTTTCATGTGCCTATTGGTCATGTGTATATCTTCTTTGGAGAGAGGCCTATTCAAGTTTTTTGCCCATTTTTAATCAGATTGTTTTTTTGTTTTGTTTTTTGTTTTGTTATTGAATTGTAGGAGTTTTTATATATTCTGGATATTAATACCTATCATTTGCATGATTTGCAAATATTTTCCCCATTCCATGGGTTGCCTTTTCACTCTGCTGATAATGTCTTTTTTTTTTTAATGTTTTATTTATTTATTTATTTTTACAGGGACAGAGAAAGAGTCAGAAAGAGGGATAGATAGGGACAGACAGACAGGAACAGAGAGAAATGAGAAGCATCAATCATCAGTTCTTCGCTGCTTTTGCGACACCATAGTTGTTCATTGATTGCTCTCTCACACGTGCCTTGACTGTGGGCCTTCAGCAGACTGAGCCACCCCTTGCTGGAGCCAGCAACCTTGGGTTCAAGCTGGAGAGCCTTTGCTCAAACCAGATGGGCCTGCGCTGAAGCTGGCAACCTCGGGGTCCCAAACCCGGGTCTTCCACTTCCCATTCTGATGCTCTATTCACTGCGCCACTGCCTGGTCAGGCGATAACGTCTTTTAATGTACAGAAGTTTTTAATTTTGAAGTATTCCGGTGTATCCATTTATTTCCTTTGTGGCCTGTGGTTTTGCTCAACTTTTATTATTTATTTACTTATTATTATTATTATTATTATTTTTGTATTTTTCCGAAGTGAAAAGCAGGGAGGCAGACAGACAGACTCCCGCATGCGCCCGACCAGGATCCACCCGGCATGCCCACCAGGGGGCGATGTTCTGCCCATCTGGGGTGTTGTTCTGCTGCAACCAGAGCCATTCTAGTGCCTGAGGCAGAGGCCATGGAGCCGTCCGTCCTCAGTGCCCGGGACAACTTTGCTCCAGTGGAGCCTTGGCTGCGGGACAGGAAGAGAGAAACAGAGAGAAAGGAGAGGGGGAAGGGTGGAGAAGCAGATGGGCGCTTCTCCTGTGTACCCTGGTCGGGAATCGAACCCAGGAGTTCCTCACGCCGGGCCAACGCTCTACCGCTGAGCCAACCAGCCAGGGCCATGTGGTTTTGCTTAATTTTTTAAAAACCATTTTCTTCCCCTTCCTCCTGGATGCCAGCTGTAACTCCCTCACTGGTCCCCTTCTGCCACCCCTTCCCGCCTCGTCTCCCAGGCTCTGTCACACGGCAGCTCACATGGCAGCCAGATGTCCTTTTAAAAACAGAAGCCTTGGAAGGAAGTTCTGATTCATGCTACACCATGGAAACAGCATGAAAACATTCTGCTGAGCAAGAGAGGACAAACAGTGTGTGATCCCATTTATATAAAATATCTAGAATAAAGGAATTCATCCACAGAAGGAAGATAGAGGTTGCCAGGTGCTGGGATGGAGACAGGAATAGGGGAGTTATTGTTTAATGGGTGCAGTTTAATGCATCAAAATTTTGTCCTCCAATCTCAAGCCACCCTGACCACCTCCCAGATAGTCTCCCAGAGCCCCATGAGATGGAGCAGAAGCTTAAATCACTATGGTTATTTCATCTCCCTGTCAGGGGTGATGAAAAAGTTTTGGACATAGATGATTGTATGGCCAGGAGTTGTCATCATGGCCATGCACATGCAGGTTCCCATTGGATTCGGGCAGAAGGTAAAGAAACAGTGGAGAGAAAGAATGATGGGCCATTCCTTTATTAAAGTCTCGTACCCGCCGATGAGCAACAGACAGGGAAAACACTTCCCTTCTACTCAGAGCTCCCAAAGCCCCTGACGCATTCTCCGGTTCCACGGCCAGGAGAATTTTCTCTGGTTTCTCCTAGAATCAAGGCCCCACCAGTCTCAGCGGAGCTCGCAAAGCCCCTCAGCTCTGCTTCCCCACCTGCACACCTTCTCCTCTCTGCACAGACTGGCTTCTTCTTCAGCACTCTGCATTCTCTTTGTTCTCTCTCTCTCTGCAAACATGGCTTCTTTCTTCTTCTCTCCTTCTGCACTCCCTTTTCAAAACTCTCTAGCTGGAAAACTTCTCCTCCAGCAAACATTAGCAAGATGGCCCTTCCCAAGCAGGAAGGTAATTTGCAACTTCACAGACCTCACATACCTGGCGCTGCCCAGCCCCCAATGCCAACTGTAAGCAAGCAAACATAAAAATCATATTTTACGAACTTATTTGACCAACAATAATGGAGATTGTTGTAAGATATTGAATATAGTGAATGATGCTGAATTGTACACTTAAAGATAGCTAAAGTGGCAAATTTTATGTTATATATATTTTACCACTTAAAAAAAATCAATAATGCACCAAAACCCTTTGTCTTGAACAGTTTAAATGGGTGACTTGTATAGTACGTGAATTATATTTCAATAAAGCTGGTTTTAATTTTTTTTTTAATTTTATTTTATTCATTTTAGAGAGGAGACAGAGAGGGGGGGGGAGGAGCTGGAAGCATCAACCCCCATATGCGCCCTGACCAGACCAGTACAGGGTTTTGAACTGGCGACCTCAGTGTTCCCAGGTCGACGCTTTATCCACTGCACCACCACAGGTCAGGCTTAATTTTTTTTAATGGAAACTTTGCCTGATATCAACGCCCTCCTGAGCTAAACTTTTAACCCTTGGTGACCTGCCACCCATAATACCACTCTGACCCCCTCCTTCTCCTCCTCCTCCTCCTAACTTACTCATCATACCACATGGGTCACTCTGCTCTTCTTCTGGTGGACGAAGGGTACCTGAGTTCGGGGCCTTTGCACATGCCGTTTCCTCTCCTGGAGTGCTTCCGCAGGTATCTGCGTGTCCCACCGTTGCTGTATGGCTTTGTTGAGTTCTTCTGCCAAATTATTGAATTTGAAGCTGGTCAGGGGTCCTTCAATCTTGAATTTATTTTTGCAAAAGCTTGGCAGCAACTTATGTGTGGGTATCTGTGCTTTCTTCTGCCTGCCTTTTGGGGTCTACTAAGGATCCCAGACCTCCCCCAACCAGTTATTTAGGCTTCTGCTCCATCTCATGGGGCTCTGGGAGACCATCTGGGAGGTGACCAGGGTGCACCTTCCCATGCTGGCTTGAGATCTGAGGACAAGATTTTGACACATCAAAGTGCTCGGCTGGCCAGGCCACTCCTGAAAGTTGCGGAAGACTAAAAACAGGCCACACGTCCAAAAGGAGGAGAACGGCAAAGTAAACGATGGCGCATCTACCAGATGGGATGTTACGCAGCTCTCAAAAATAACAACCACGAACACTGCAGCAATATATAGCTAATGTCCACAGCATTTAAAGTGCACTAAGCAGAATCCCCAACCTGTGTCTGTGCTGACTGAACTATTAAACCCACGCCTGCAGGTGGACCAAGCGTGGACAGGATGTGGGACAGCGTAGAGCTGGTGGTGTGCACGATATTGTTGTTGTTATTGTTTTGTCCTTTGTGTAAGTGTTGCAACAGACAGACAGAGGGGGAAGTGGAGAGCCTCTCAAGGCAAGAGGCTCTGCAGGGAGGACGGCTGGGGGCTCCCCGGTTTCTACAGCACTCTACACACACGGGCTGGGTTCCCCTGGGGTGGGGGGGGATGTGTGGCTCGGGGTCAGACCTCACGCTGCCATCTGCACCTGCGTTTCCTCCGGCGTGAAACATGCCCCGCCTAAATTCGAGACCAGTGGGATATTTTTGCCATTGGTTTTGATTATGGCACCATAGACCTAACGTAAAAACTGGTTGGTTTCGCCGTTCGGTACAAGTACAGTTCCGTGGCATCAAGTGCGTTCGCATTGTTGTGCAACCATTGTCCACCTCCAGAACTTTTCCATCTTTCCCAAACTGAAACCCTGAGCCCATTAAACACTAACTCCTTCCCCAGACCCTGGCACCCACCCCATCTACTGTCTCTAAGAGCTGGACTGCTCTAGAGACCTGTATAAGCAGACTCATACATCTGCCTTGTCGTATCCACAGCAACCAGAGGCAGTCCTTGTGTGGATGGACCAGTCGTCAAGCCAGGCTCCTGGGCGCCACCTGGTGGCCCTTCTGGTGGCGTGCTCTGGGAGAGGTCCCAGGTGGGAGTTAGAGGGACCGCCTTGGCGGGAGCTCCTTACCTACCTATAAAGCCCAGCGGTTGTCCCCGGTCCCTTGTAGCTGCGCTTGCTGCCGTTATAGGGCAATGGCAATTCATTTCAGAAAATGCTTTCATTAAACTTCGGCTGCAACCATTGACCATCAACGGTTTGCTGGCGTCTCCTGATGTCCCACAACGCTCTGGGCATTTAGGGGTATATCTTCATTGGAACCCTCAGAGCTCGCAGTTACAAATCCCTTAGAAACCTCTAGAGAGGAGAGGGCTTTCATAACATGCCAGTGTGGGCTTTTATATAGCATAGGCCAATTCTTCTATATGTTTCATCAATTTGTTATACCCTGAAAGTAACATAAATTTGTAGAATCATCTCTACTCCCACATAACCAGAACTGACACTTGGGTCTTTACCTTCCCAATACATCCCCATTCTATTCATTTTTTAGGGGATACTTTCTTATAAAAAAAAAAAACCAGAGTGATTTTCTGCCAGGACCTGAGTTTGCAAACCCAACTCTTCTGCTTAATTGCCATCGTGGGCAAATGAATGAATTTCTCTACAGCTCAGTCTTCTAACTTGCAAAATGGGAATATTCACTCCGCCTACCTTATTGGGAAATTTTCAATGATCTGACGCATAGAGAAACACTTAGCCAAATTCACAGTAAGCAGTAGAACGTCAGCAAAGTGTAGCGTGGTCTAATTACGACATGCTGCAGCCCCCTTTTCTCAGTGAGCACAGCAAGAGCATAGAGGAAACCTTCCTATGCGGAGGAACACTTAGGCTTTTCTTTCACCTGGGATCTCCCTCTCCTACTCACAGAAAACAATTCACTGCTGAAACTCGGACCCCTGCATGTGTGGGGGTTCCCCGACAACAAGCAGTTCTCTGTGACACCCCCTGGGTACCCTATATTTTAACTCAATTCTAACACTATAGCGTCAAGATCCCAAGGTAAAGGGCTCAGTCCCATAAGACTCCCCCCAACCCAACACACACACACACACACACACACACTTCAGATGCCAGTCACCAGCCTGAGTGCCAAGAGCTCTGACCAACCAGCTACAAAGTCAGGGGTTACAAGAACCCCCTCCGTGGGTTCGGTTGATTTGCTAGAGTGCCTCACAGAACTCAGGGGGACACTTCCTCATGCTTCCTCATTTATGACATAATAAAGGATATAATGATGGCTACAGGCGGGCAGTCAGGTGAAGAAACCCACCTAGGGCGCTGTCTAGGAGGGTCCCAATGTAGCATTCGGTCCTTGCTGCCTTGGGGTCCATCACCCTCCTGGTGTGGATGTGTTCACCAAGCTAGAAGTTCTCCGCACGCCCTCCTATTGGGATTTCACGGCGGTTTCATCGAGTAGACCTGATCAGTCCTCACCTCCATTTCCAGCCCTTCTCCCCTCTCTGGAAGAGGGGCGTGAGGTTGGAAATTCCAAGCTTTTATTAATGGGTTGGCCTTTCTGGTGACCAGCCCCATCCAAGAGCCATCCGGGAGCCCACCCAGAATCTCCTTATTAGAGCGAAAGGTGCTCCTAGTGCCTCTTATTTCTTAGGGAATTGCAAAGGGTTCGGGAAGCCCGTGCCGGGAACCCAGAGCAGAGACCGGTAAATATTTTCCGTCATCTCTCACTCTGTTCCTAAAAACATCATTCTTAACGGTCGCATATTCCCACCGGCGGATGTGTCCAATAACTCGTCTAACCGTTTAACCTCCTTTGGATTCGAAGGGTTCCTGACTGTTCCTTTTTAGATGCAGGGAATTTCTGGGAGTTGTTTCCTTTATTGGTGATTCCTTCACTTTTATGTTCAGGAAGACCCTGCCCTCCCTGGGGTCAGATGAACACTGGTCAATGTGTCCAGTTTCTTAGGGCTCCATATTTTTAACTGAATGCTTGAATCCATTTGGATCGTATTTTGATACCACGAAGTGAGAACCGAGAAGTCTAATTTTACTCTTCTCTCACACTAGCCTAACCCATTGTCCCAGCATCCTTGATCGTTGTGTCAATCTCTCCTCAGTGACGGGCTAGACCCCCTTTGGTTGATTCTCAACCTGTCTCCGTTCTGGCTCTCCACTGGGCTCTCTCTCTGGCCCCCACGTCCACGGGCTGGATTCACTTATGACTCTGGTGGCCGTGAGGCATCCCTTTGTTGAGTTCTGTGGGAAGCTCAGCCTTACAGCCCCTGCCACGCCCGTCAAGCAGGAGTCGTCAAGCCCCGGGCTGTTTGTTCTCCAGCCTGCGCTGACTGTCTTTGCTCTCTCTTCCCAGCGGTGAACAACCCTAGATTCCCAGGAGCCCCAAACTCACGCTCCCCACGCTCAGCCACACCCCTCTGCGGTCGTGTGCATAACTGGAACCCCCTCACACGGACGTATCCAGCCTCCTCGTGCGCGGCGGACTCTGTTTCCCAAAGAGGCCTCACCGATATATGCATCCGCCCTACGTGCTCTCCCTGCAGAAATGGACTGACTTGCCTCTGCTGACGGGTGGGGTCTGTGGGCCCTCCCCATGGGTCAGGACTTTGTGGCTGCCCTGTCCAATGGCGCACAGCCAGGGTGACGCCATGTGGCTTCCGAGATGAGGCCAGGAAAAAGATACAGCTCTGCTTGGCAATCTCTCTCTCTCTCTCTCTCTCTCCATCACTCCATTACTTGCCTTTGGAGTCTTTTTCTTTTTTTTTTGTCTTCTTTTTGAGAAACCCAGGCCACATGTAGGTGTTCCGGCCCCAGCCCCAGCTAAGGTTTCAGACACTCCGGCCAGTATCTACTGGCAGACCCTTGAGTGGAAAAGATGATTTCCGCCCCCAGCCGTCCAGTCCCCAGAAGTCCAGCTGAGGACACAGACATCGACGAGCAAAGAGGACGGGGGAAAGTATTGTTCAATGAGTGCAGAGTTTCTGTTCGCGATGAGGAAAATAATCTGAAAGTAGTGGACGTGGTTGCCCAACAGTGTCAATGTGCTTACACCGGAAGTGGTTTAAAATAGGTTTTCAAATGTATAGTTTGCCGCTAAAAAAGATACTGGCTTCTCCTCCCCCTGTGTGCTCACAGGTCCTCCCCCGGTGCGTCCCTGTGTCCCAGCCGCCCCGCCTCGTAGAAGGACCGCAGTGGCGATGGGTTGGGGCCCCGCCAGCCTGACCTCATTTAACCTAATCAGTCCCAGAAACAGACCCACGCTGAGGACTGGGCGTTAGAGCTCCAACACTCAGATTTGGGTGCGGATGGGGGGGGACACCATTCGGCCTTGGCAGCCCCCTGTCCTGTTAGCTTGAGGTTCTAATTCTGAAATAAACAGAGCTGTAGGTCTGTCCTGGGACAGCGGTTCCAGCGTCTCCTGGCTCTAGGGCTGCGGGTCTGGACCCGGAGGAAACACCCCGTGGCTGAGGTGCGATCAGGAAGAACAGCCCGTCCCACCCGGGCTGCGGCCTCGCAGCGGAGGACTGGAAAGCCGTGGCCAAACCGTGCAAAGTGATGGCAGTTCAGACCGGTCCGGGCCGGCGACGCCCACCTCCACGTGCAGGCCCAGGAGAGGGGAAAAACATCTGTTGGCCAAACGGAAAGGAACAAACCTTTAATTAATGAGTCCCCGGGAACCAGAGAGGTGAGGACGGCAGGGAGATGCCCAGGCAGTGCAGTTCCCACCTGCGGTGGGCGGGGAAAGCCTCCGGGGGTGTCTTGGCAGGGGAGCCCCAGGACAGAGGACAAGAAAGATCAAACAAGCGACGTGGCTTCCAGTAATGATGGGGCCCTGAAGAAAGGGAAGCCCCGTGATGTAAGAAGGGGGTCAGGAAGGGGCCTCTCTGAAGAGGGTCGTTGGAGCTGAGGTGTGTGAGTCAGGAGGACAGAGCAGGAAAGATAGAGCAGGTATGTAGGCCTCAGCACTATGGGCCGGTCTGGCAGGATCATTCTTTGCCGGGAGGACGGTCTTGCGCCTCGTGGGGTGAGAAGCAGTCTCCGTGGCCTCTTCCTCCCTACTAGATGCCTGTAGCACCTTCCTGCGTTCCCCCAAGGTGTAATGACCAAAAATGTCTTCACTGACCAGTGGTGGCGCAGTGGATAAAGCGTCGACCTGGGAACACTGAGGTCGCCAGTTCAAAACCCGGCACTGGTCTAGTCAAGGCACATATGGGAGTTGATGCTTCCAGCTTCTCTCTCTCTCTCTCTCTCTCTCTCTCACACACACACACACACACACACACACACACTCTGTGTCTCCTCTCTAAAAATGAATAAATTAAAAAAAAATAATTTAAAAAATCTTAAAAATAAAATGTCTTCAGACATCACCAAGGTGTCCCCCGAGAGGCAAAACCACCCAGGTGGCGGATGGCGTTCCGGGAACGGGCACAACAAACGTGACGGTGCTGAGGTGGGAACATTCTGGGATCAGAAGTTTCCAGACATGGAAGTTTTCAAGAAAAGGAAGGTTTATGGGTGGAGTCCAGTGAGGGAGGAGATGAGTAGAGAGGCAGGCAGGGACCGGGTTCACGGCTGTGGCAAGCGCTGGGCTTTCTTCTGACCAGAGAGGGAAGGCCTTGGGGAGAAGGGATGGAATGTGGCCTGACCTGAAAGGTCCCTGCAGATGCTGGGGGTGAGTGAGGGTGGGCGTGGACTGGGAGATGAGAGTCCTGGGGCTGCTGGAACAAATGCCCACAGGCTGGGTGGCTCAGAACAACAGAAATGAACTCTCTACCTCTGGAAGCCAAAGCCATCTGAGGCCCCAGCGCACAAGCCTTCCCTGCTTCTTCCAGCTTCTGGTGGCCCCGGGTATGTGTGCCTTGGCTGGTGGTCCTGTCACTCTTATCTCTGCCTCCATCGTCACATGGCCTTCTCCCACGTGTCTTTCTGTGTCCTCCCCGCTTCTTATAAGGACCCACCTGAAGTCCAGGATGGCTCTGGCTCCAGATCCTTCTCTAAGGATGTCGGTGAAGACCCCATTTCCAAATAAGATCACATGGTGAGGTTCAGGGTGGAGATAACTTGGAGGGGATGCTGTTGAGGAGACAAGAATTGGTGGGGTCTGGGCCGCGGGGCACCACGCAGATGGAAAGCCGTGGGCAGGCCGGGCGGTTTACACAGCAGATGTCCCCACGTCTGCCGGGCCGTGCCGGGCCTGTGTTTGGCACACGGGCCCGGGTCTTGCCCCATGTTCGGCAGATAAAATATAATATGCTCACTTTGTTAAAGATGGTGCTGCCTACATGGAAGCCCGTCACCCAGGTGATATTATTTGCCCTTATGCTTGTGATGGCTGTGGGGGAAAAGTTGTAAGCAGGCCGGGTTGTTATAGCAGGCCGGCTTTGTTTTAAGAGGAAGCTCTTCTCCACACCCTTGACTGATTGGATGATGTAGGGTGGTGATGTAGGGAGGAATCCCATTATGCCTCAGATGGGTGGCTTTGTATCAGAGACTTTCTTGTATGTATAATTGGATTAAAGGTTTGGATTATCTATGCTATAAAGTGGGCGGACCGGCAGCTAGATCTCTCTATTGGTTCCTGAGTTCCTAAGGTTAGTAATAGAGAGTAGAGCAGATGAAGGCCACATGGAGGCCAGGAGAAGCAGCCAAGATGGCAGAGTGCTGAGGGAGAAGCCAGTTTATTAAGAGTTTGTGCAGGAGGAGATGGGAAACAGAGGTGAATAAGGCGGGTGAGCTAGAAACCTTTGATTCTAGGAAACTCAGATAAGTCAGTAGCTTTGTGAGCACTGAATGTGTGGGTTTTGGAGCCCAGTGTGTGTTTTTGCTTGCCTGCTGGGTGCAAGCTAGAATTAAAGCTGATGGCTCACCAGTTCTTGGCTCCTGTGTTTCATTACCGACTGTTCGAATCCAATGGGAACCTGCACGGGTCAGGCGGCTTTGATGGTGGCCGCGACTACTGGCTTTACACCCCACAAAACGTCCTTACTGTGGGCAGGAGTCAGCCTCCACAGGCCCCGGGAGTCAGGGCCACCCTTTACCCTCAGGGACCTGGTGCTAAGTTGGAGTACCCCTCCCTTCCCCCAGCACCCTGGGGTCTCCTGAGCTGGGAAGTTTCTGAGAAAGCACACTGTGGTCCCTAACTTCAGCCTTCCTCCTGAAGCTCTCATGAGAACCTTTTCCTTCAAGAACAGAGATTAGGAGCCTGCCTTTATCTCTGGGCCAAGAGCAGAACAGAAGAATGTCTCTGGCCTTCTTGCTGCATGCCGCCCTGGACGGACAGCACAGGGCTGGGCTGGTTTTTCAGGTTTTAGTCAATGGAAGGTTTTTGTTCTCTACAGAAACTAAACCGAGGGCCCCGGGTCCCCTGTTCTAGTGGGGCATAGTGGGGCATCGTGGGCAAATGGGCCCCTCCCCCACTCCCGGAGCCTCAGTCCTCCCGGGAGTGGGGTGTAACCTCCAGGAAGGAAGCTCCGCCAGCAGGAAGCCTCGCTCCCACCCAAGGTCCCTCTGGTGTGACAATTAGGGCCAGGAGTGGGTGGGGCCTGGGGCAAAGAGGTGGAGCTGGCAAGGAGAGGTCAGGGTGAGGGCGGAGAGGGAAGTGGGCAGGGCCGGGAGGAGGGGCGGGGGCACATTCCCCAGGGCATCCGAGAGAGAGAGGGCAGTGGTGCCACGCACCGGGAGCAGGTGGTGTTGGTTGTGATTTGGGTGGGTCACGCGTTTCCACAGAACCCCGTTCTTCGTTTGAGCTGTCTCCGTGGGGCGTAGGCTGCTTGCATCCTCACGGGAAATAGCTCTCCTCGGCAGCTCCCACCATAATGCAGGGGTGATTATGTCCACGTCACAGCTGGTCCCCAGGAGTCTCGGTTACCTGGCTGACCAGGATGTGTTGTTGTTCTGCTGGAAGGAAAAGAACACTCAAGCCCAAGTTGGGTTTAACCACGAAGATATCGATCTCACAGAACGAGAGGCCTCTGGAGGGGGGTGTGGGTGTGTCTCGTTGTCCGCCAGGGCCGGCAGGGTGGCTGGACCTCAGGAAGGCTCCTCGAGTGAGTGGTTCTGAGATGGCTGATGCCCTTTGAGTGTCACTTCCAGACGCGCACCTTTCTCAGATAGTCTATCTTTTCTCCTGAATGTCCCTTAGAAACAAGACGTCTCGTTGAGCAGGATTACACCACACGGCCATGTGTGAGCCAGTCACTGGCTGGGACACTGGAATTCTATGACTGGTGGAAACTGATCAGAATCCACCTGTGGTAGAACTGGGGCTTCCCCCACCTCCCCACCCTCTGGAATCCAGTGAATACCTAAATAAACAGTGGCGTCCGACAGGAAGGAGGGGAAAGGTGGGAACGGATGCTGGGGAGTAGCCATCACACCTGGGTTTCAGATCCTCGGTTAGAAGAAGGTGCTACTCTCCAGCCTTCCTTAAACAGGTGCCCACTGAGTGTGGACAGGGGTGCCCCTCACAAGGGTTTGCTCTCCTCCTTGGGACACTTATCACAGGGGACAGCCTCACCCAACTTCCTCACTGGGTCTGCCTTTACTTGAAAGGGAGAGTCAGGATGCAAAGTCTGGGGGGGTCCCCAGCCCAGACCATTCCCACCTCTGTTGTCAACTGCCAAGTTCAGAGGCCCCCAAGGCCGCCCTCCGTCACCATGTCTGCACATCCAGGTCTTTCCCAGGACCACCCTCACATCTGATAGTTAGCCAGAAGCGTTCACAGAACTCACTGAGAGCTGTCCTACTCGTGGTTGTGGTTTTGCTACAACAGAGGAGACAAAGTAAAGCCAGACAATGGCAGAGACTCGTGGGAGGGGTCCAGGAGGGATCCAGGAGTGGAGTTCCCATTGTCCTCTCCCAGTGGAGGCGTGGACGGTGCTGACTTCTCCCAGCCACGTGTGACAATACACAGGGAATACAGACGGTGCCCCCGTAAAGACTCTGGGCACCAACCAGCGAAGTCCCCTGAACTTGGTGTCCCGAGTCTTTACTGGGGCTCCCTCAGAAGGACGTGGCTGACTCTCTCTGTGGCTGAACTCAGCAATGTCCGGTTCCTCCAGAGGCAGAGCTAATACTGTATGGATCAAAGTCCCCACCATAAATCACAAGATTTGACTGTCCAGTGTGGGCTGCCCAAGGGCCCAGCTAAATAAAGACATTCTTATCAGGTGGGACACGTAGAGAGCACAGAGATATCTCCCAGGAGCCGAGGGCAAAGGCCAGACCTTGCTTTGGGTGAGCTCAGTCCTAACATCTGTCTTTGGAGGCCTCTGGAAACACTAAGCCAAGAAGGATCAGAGGAAAGGCAGGTCCAAAACACCCAAACTGAGTCCCCCAGAAACATGTGGAGCAGAGCTGGGGGCCACATGCATGGCTCTCTCATCACCTTAGCTTGAGCTCAGCCATCAATGACGCCCTGGGCATCTTGATTAGGGGGCCTTCCTAGACAAGAATTTTTGGTGGTTAAGTAAAAAACGAAAGTAAGACATTAAGGGGGAAAAGAGGACCCATCTCCAGACCTAAGGTTTTACAGGAGGGTGAGCGGAGACCTGAATGCTGCCACCCCTCTCTGGTTAATTGTGGGTTTTGTCCCCAAAGGGTAGATGTTCATTTTTGCTGAATTAGGTGGGAATTCTGTTGCAATCTCGTCAGTAATTGCTGTGCTGACAGCAAAAGGCAGGCCGAGTGGCCAGCCCTGGGGGAACTCCAGCCGGGTGGCCCTGCCAGCTTCCCCTGGGAGAGCGGCCCCAGCAGGGCTTAGCTCAGGTGCCTGGGGCTGGGTGCTCGGATTGAGGCTCCTTATTGCATTTAGTCCTCACAGCAGTCCAAAGAGCTGGGTCCCAATAACCCCTGTTTACAGCAGAGGAAACAGGCTGGGAGAGGCAGAGCGACACGCCCACCCGAAGTCACACAGCTAGACGTGGCAAGTCTGGGTTGGCGCTGCAGGAGTTTGGGGTTGCCGAAATTCCCCGAAACCCAGATCTCGATCGCCAGCGTGTCTCTCAAACGTCAAGGTAGAAAGAACGCTGTGCACCCAAGCGGCGGGCTCTGGAGGCCAGCCGGCCGGTTTTCCCAGGACACACGATCCACACGCTGCACTCTCCTGCTCGAAGCCGTGTTTTAAATATTAGTAAAAAAAAAAAAAGTGTGGGGTGTAGTAGCAAGGCCAGCAGAATCGGAGATGATGGCCGTGGAAAAAACAGTTTGTTATTCACAGTTCCCAAGAGGAGGGGGCACAGCATCCCATTCAGGGTCACACAGTGTCGGCCAGAAGGCAGGAGAGGGAGAACTGTGGGCGAGAGCCTTTATTATTACGGTTTCTCTGGAAGGAACAGGTGAGGCAGGGCAAGCCGGCTCGGAACAGGCTAGTTTGGATTACTTCAGGAGGCTCCGAGGCCCAGGGTCTCTCTGGGGATGCATGGTGTTCGGTCACGGGAGATGCAGGCAGGGGGACAGTGGCCCAGAGAGTAAAAGCCCTATAGACTGTGTGGGCACTGAAGCTCTGGTTGGTTTGCATTTGAAAGGCCAGCTGGCCCTTCCCAGAGTTAGCCATATCCTAAAGTGATAAAGGAACTTACCATCCTTCCCTGGGTTTTACTACAGAGCATCAGAGCATGCAGGGTGCACCCTCAGGACCGCGGGAGCCAGCTGCCTGGCTAGGATTCCCCGACCCTCACTTGCCCTGTGACTCTGGGGGGGGGGAAGTTACTTAATCCCTCTGCACTTTTGTTTCCTCATCTGCAAAATCAAGGTGTCAATCGTACCTACCTCGCTGGGTTGATGCGATGATAAAATGAGCTAAGAGGTGGGCCACCCACGGCACAGGGCTGGCTGGTGGCTTAGGGAGCGGTGCACTAGCCAGCCACAAACTCAGAGGCTGCCCCACGCGGTTTCCTGCGGCTCTGCCTTTGTACCCATGACCGCATTCTGCGGTTCCACCTCGGACCTCTTTCTGCAGCCCGCCCGTCTCTCGTCTCTCGTCGTCGTCGTCTCTGCCTGCACCCCCTTGGTCCACCATTTTCCGCCTGAATGACCTGTGCTCACCCCCCTGACACCTGTCCTTCCCCCTGTCCACATGTCTTTCTGAGGCAGCGATTTCCTTTCGTTCGGGTAAACACCCAGCCGCGTGGGGCCTGCTGGGCCGTATGGGGAATGCTAGTTTTCATTTTCTGGGGACCCTCCACACTGTTTTCCATAGCGGCCGTACCAATTTACATTCCTACACACAATGCACAAGGGCTCCCTTTTCTCCCCGTCCTCACCAACACTTATCTCTTGTCTTTCTGATAATAGGCATCCTAACAGGTGCAAGGTGATAGCTCGCCCGTGGGTTTGATTTGCATTTCCCTGGCGATTAGAGACGCCCAGCACCTTTTCATGTTCCTGTTGGCCGTTTGTATGTCTTCTTTGGGAGAGTGTCTCTTCAGTTCCTGTGCCCGCTTTTTAATTGGAATTTTGTTTTTTTTTTGCTATTGAGTTGTATGAGTTCTTTATATATTTTAAATATTCATCCCTTATCAGGTATATGACTTGCAGATACTTTCTCCCATTCCTACGTTGTCTTCCCATTTTGTTGACAGTTTCCTTTGCTGTGCAGCTTTTTAGTTTGATGTGGTTGAATGTTCTTTTGATAAAAAGCCCCCAGTATTTGCCTGCCCTCCCCCACCCCTCTCATAGGCTGGCCCAGGCTCTGGGCACCTGTCTCCCAGGCCTCTCATTCATTGGGTGTATGGGCATCCCTTCCCCCATAGGGCCTTCGTAAGCACCACCTGGTGAGCCCACTCATGCTTTTCTCCTTGTAAAGGCGCTTGTCATGTTGTAAAGTTGCGTACCTTAATTCTGCAGGTTATGTAGAGACACCGAGGCAGGATACAGAAGAATTTTTAAGAGGAGATTTATTAATAAGCCGGCTGCATATGACTTACACAGGGTATAGCTAACCCAAATCGTGTGAGAGCAAAATAGCCCTGAAGCTAGTTATATAGACTGGATCACATATAGGTTGGGGGAAAAGGAGCGGGGGGCATGTCACAATAAGCTTACGACATTTGTCTATAGGATCTATAAAAATATTCCTACATATTAAAACTTACAAGGTAACACAACAGTGATGTAGTTTTACGTATCAAAGACATTCACAGATCTTTTAGTGTCTACCTCCCATCCCTTTGTCTAGAGGTATATGTTACTCTCAGGATTCCAGGAAGGGAGGAAGAGTTAAAATCAGTGTAGGATATGCAAATATTGTCTCTTATTGAAAGGGAAAGGAAGTTCTTCAGATAACCCTTATTCTTTCAGAGAACTCTAGTTAAACTAAATGACCCAGTCACCCTTGTAAGCCAGGAAGCTCCCACATCCTTCTCCCTCCATTCTCTAAAGAAAGGAGGGGGCAAGAAGCCTGACTTTTCCTCTTCACAATGGCATTGCCAATACTGTTTTCCAGTTCTTTGGTACCTTATCACAGTCACAAGAGCAGTGTCACATGTATTGGTGTTATTTTTCTGTTGGCACCTGTATCAGGGCTCCTTCTGTAACAGAAAGACGAAAATAAGCTAACCTAAACACGTGATCCACATGCTGCACTCCTGAAAAGTTGTGAGAAGTGCACATCTTGTGTCGTTAACTGAACAAGAGGTATGGGCAGCCACGTGCTGAAGCCGCTGACGGTGCGCCCCTCTCCCAGCTCTGAGTTCAGTGAATGGGCCCTGGTGAGAGTATTTACACCCTGGAAATTGGCAGATGCTACGAACCTGGACCTTCTGCAGCGCAAAAGTAGCTGTAGACTCCACATGAACAAATAAATGGCCATGGCTGTTCCAATACAACTTTTCTTTTGGATCCCGAAATGCCACCTCTGGCATTTCCCACAGCCATTGCCAAAGCAGAATCTCCGATGGCTGTTTGCTGAACTGAGCCTCCAGTTCCTCTTTTTTTTTTTTTTTTTTTAAAATTTATTTTATTTCTATTTTATTCATTTTAGAGAGGAGACACAGAGTGAGAGAGAAGGAGAGAGAGAGAGAAAGGGGGGAGGAGCTGGAAGCATCAACTCCCATATGTGCCTTGACCAGACCAGTACAGGGTTTTGAACTGGCGACCTCAGTGTTCCCAGGTCGACGCTTTATCCACTGCGCCACCACAGGTCAGGCACCTCCAGTTCCTCTTCATGTGGAGGAAATCTCTGATGGACGGCAGCTCATCTCCAGGCCTTAACCAGCGCGGCACCTTTTAATGTGTTATGTTGCCTGGCACTTTGGATGTCAAGACTCAGTGTGGTGCCTCTTGAAATGCTCTCCCCCCCCCCCCATCCTGAGGAAAAGCAGATGCATGTAGAACCGGCTGGCCTTGGGGAGCAAGTAGTCTCTGACCCAGCAGAAAATCCCCCCTACAATACCTGCTCCAGAGTTGCAGCTTCCTGTTGCCTGATCCCCAAGAGGAACAGGTCCTAGGCTTCATGACCAGGACAGAGGAACTATCTCCTGCAAGACTTGATCTCCATGTAGACTCGGCACCCACAAAGAGAGAGCTTGGAGCTCTGTGCTTCTGAAGACCAACCGTTCCAGCTGAAACCGATGTTCTGGGGTTTGATGCTGCTGCATCTTCTGATCTTTCCGGGGTCTCTTCAAGATGCAGGTGTTGACATCAGGCTCCTAGGGAGCCGGAAGACTTTACAAGTGGCCTCATTTTCATTTTTATTAAAACCTCTGCTTGCTCAGCAATTCCACTTCTGGGTACGCACTCAGAAGAATTGAACGCAGGGACTTCGGCAGGTGTTTGCGCCCCTGTGTTCCTGGCAGCATTATTCACACTATCCAAAGGGTGGTAACAACCCGAGTGTCTACGGACAAATAAACGGGTAAGCAAGAGCGGTCTATCCGTGCAAGGGACTGTTATCCAGCTTTCAAAGGGAAAGAGATTCTGACACGTGCTCAAAGGGAAAGAGATTCTGACACGTGCTACAACCGGGACTGACTTTGAGGATGTTAAACTAAGTAAAAGCAGCCAGTCACCAAAGGATGATTATTATGTTTCCATTTGTTTGAGGTACCTAGAGAAGTCAAATTCATAGAGAATTATTATGTGGCACATTGTATATTATATATGTTATATATATATTATATATATATTAATATGTTACCATAATAATAATTTGAAAATGTCTGCTTGCTCCGAGCCCAGTGTCTTCAAAGACTTTTGGCTGGACTACGTAAGTAACGTGTCAGAACATCCCATCAGCTCACTCAGTTCACTGATAATAGTAATCAATACAGAGGGAACAACCACACAATCCTTTCCTCTGTTCTTATCTAAAAGAGCCAGCGCATGTTGATTGGCCTGGCGACCTGGATCATCAAACCTGACCTTAGGACAGGTGCTGACTCAGCTTTGATGTTCCAAAGTCACATGGCATATCTCACCCCCAAATGAGCCAGCTAATGGCCCCAGCTTCCTTCTGAACGTGGACACGCACCCCAGATTGTAACAGAGGCACACCAAATGGAGTGCCGTCTCCACGTCGCCCCGCTACCTTGCTCAGAAACAGAGCCAAAGAACAAGACCCAAAAAGCCACCAGCCATCACCAAACAGCCATAATCTTTCAAGTAACATGTAAAGAGAATACATGGACTTTAGTCAGGCATCCCCACCAGAAATAAAACACTCCACTCTCCTGAGCCGATTCAATTATCTCTCTAAAAAAGGGCTTTTTTTTTTTTAAACACCTCCCAGCAGGCAGCAGATTCAGCTGGTGATGATCACAGTGCATAAGCAGGCAGCCAGAGCCCAAGGCATGAAAAATAAAACACGAACTGGCTCTACTAGAGCGGGGGTGCCCCAGCGCCATGCTTCCCCGTGTTTAGAGATGGCTATTACCCGTTTAGTACCATCTGAAATATTGTTCGTTATGGAAAGCATATGGAAAAGAAATTCTTCGTGATTCTCTGATTGCAAAGCTATATGCTTGCTGACAACGTCTCTGTCCTTGACGTGCTATTGTTCCGAGTTGAGTCTGTGAAATCCACCACCGGTTTAAACACAGAAAAATAAGCACACGAGGAAGAAAAAGCCCTCCTTCTACCTATAAATTAATTCAGGCTCTTTATAGAAAAGTGAGAAAATACAAAAAGAAAAGAAAAGGACAAAGGAAGGCACATCTGTAGCCTACCATTCGGAGAGAGAACCACGTTAGTATTCTAACTTTTGGTGATTTCCTTCTGTTCCTTGTGAATCTGTATGAATGTGAATATGGGATCATGCTGGCCCCTTTTACTTAGCCTGGTGACATGGCCTTTTCACCTGTGACATGGTCACTCCCAGCCTGGTCGTTTGCATGACTCCCGTTCCTACCTTTCAGGGCCTCTGACCTTTGGCTGGACTCTCTCTTCTGCCTGCTGGGCACTTCCCTTTCTCATCCTGCTTATTGCCATGTGGTTTTCTACTATTTATTTACCTCTCCATTGGAGTTTCTGTGCTGGGGCCCATGCAAGGCCATTAGGCCCTTCTGGGGACCCAGGTCCCTGGCCAGGACAGCCTCTGCAGACAGCCGCCACCCGCTACCAGCTACCAGCCTCGGTTTAAGTGGCTCCTGAGGCCCCGTATCTTTTCCATGAAGTTATTTGTTTGAAGTGCGAAGGAATTTGCCGTCAGTTCTCCCTGTAAGAGTCATTAGCCCACACGGTTTCCATTCCTGAGCCATCTCAGGAAGAAAGCCACAGGGGACTGTTCTCAAAGGAATCCGGGCCGTGGTGGCGCCAGACCCGTGTACACACGGCGCCAGCAGAGGCAGACGAGGCCGTGTCCAGGGAGTCCCAGGAATGTCCCCCACACTGTGCTGTCCCCATTCTCCACGGAAGCACTGGTTGAGGTCTTTTGTCTTCTCAAGACCTGGGACAGACCTGTGTCAATCCTGATGCCCAGGTCCCCTCGGCCCCGGGTCTCCACTGCCCCATGTCCGCCACCCCACCTGGACCGGGACGAGCCTTACCTATTCCCTAGTGGCAGTTTCGGACCTTCACAAGGAGAGGGGAGCGGGTGGGACAAAGCCAACCTCCCCCACAGGCGTGGAGAGGGAAGCGCGTGGCTCAAGTGGAGTCCAACTTACAAGGTCAGCCTCCTCATGACCTTCCTGCTGCCAATCACATGCCGCCCGCACCCCATCACCCTTGGGAGAAACAAAGCTGTATCTGTACAGGGTGCCAGTGCCAGGGGTTTATCCTGGGGAGTAGTAACGCTGGGAACATGCCTGAGCGTCACCTGCGTACAGCACGCGTCTGAGCATCCTGGACACGGTCTGGAATGGTGTGTACACTCACTCTCCTAGAAGAGCTGTGGTTTGGGGCCGCCACCCAAACACATGCACGGAACAGTGAAAAAGCCCATTTCTAATAAAATTTTGTGATTAAAAAAAGCCACACCCCCCTCTGCTATAAAATAATAAATCTACTGGGCACTAGAGAAGGAACCACAGGTTCTGGCTGAGCCTGTCGGCAGATGGTGGAACCACCCTAAACAGCTCCAGGCACAAGCAGGTGGGGCACAGGGAGGTGCAGGAAGTCACCCGGGCCTCCCTGACTCGGGCCCCAGCCGCTGGGGTGCGGGTGCAGGGGTGCTGCTGGGAAGGCGCAGCTTCCTGCCAGGCACGAAGCCACAGACAGGACCAGGCACCAATCCAACAGTGACCCCTGGCTTATCGGGGTGACTGACCCCAGCTTCTGAGCGGTGGGGTCACTCAGCGTCTTTGAGGTCACACGCAGCATTTGTTTCCCTGGCATCTGGGAGCAGACGGAAAAGGACAGGCCCCCTTTCCGGTTGCCTCCATTGGGACAGCACGGACCAATCGGATCAGACAGGGTGGCATCGCGGAAGGAGGTGGAACAGCCCAGACAGGCGTTTCTGGAGTGGCCTTCCTAGGGTTCCCTCTGCTTCAGAGGTTCTAGGCCTCAGGTCCCAAGATCCCCTTCTGGCCCAGTGCCAGGAATGAGAGGCCAGAGCATGGCGCAGTGCCTGCTGATTGGTGGGGGCCAGCCCACAAGCCCCTGCCTGCCCTGCCCAGCCTCCCTGGGCCCACGTGCCAGCCCCGCCCTGGTGAGACTCCCACCTGCACAGGCAGGCTGCCTGCCCTGGCTGGCCCGCGGGGACTGACGAGGGAGGTTACCTTGGAAGCCAGCCTCGGTTTTTTTAGGCTCCGGGCAAGGGTCTCGTGACTGGCAGGGACGCTGAGCCAGGCAGGACTTTCCAAAAACAGTCTTGGCTCTCCCGGTCCCTGAATGCCACTCCCTGAGAGCAGGGACCTCATTTTCTTGTTTACCCCAGCACCTGGAACGTAGCCCCGACACATCACAGCCACCTCCTGCGTTTGCTGAAATCATCGTCAAATGCTTGGTGAGAAGCAGATGTGACTGAGACATGTATCCTGCCCTGGATGCACGCAGGTGCAGACTGCGAGGGGGGCGTTGGTCAGGCACACGGGCGTTCCGGCACTCCTTGAACCCACAGCCGCTCAGCTCACCAGCGGCTGCCTGAGACCCTGATGGTGTAGCACTTTCTATTGGTGGTGATGTGGTCACAAACTTTACAGGCAGGGTTCCCTTCCTGGGACTTCCGTTCTGCTGGAGGGGGACGGGCCAAGAGGGAACTGTGCTGAGGGATAATGCCATCAAGTAGAGGTCAGAAAGGGCTGGGGGGCTGGGAGGGCCCCTCTGAGGATATTTGGACCTAAGGGAGCCGACAAGCAGAGGTAGGGGGTGGCCTTCCAGGCCAACGTACCAGCCAGTGCAAGGGGCACTGAGGAGGGAGCTGCTGGGTGGGGTGCTTGAGGAGCTGCCAGGAGCCTAACTCCAGTGAAAGGCACGTTCAGGGAGGGAAGGAAATGACAGTCTGCAGGGAACTATCCCTGTGAAGTGTGTGGGTCTGCCCTGCAGCCAGAAAGGGAAATAAAGCTCCCCTGACCCCATTCCCAAGGGAGAAATGGGAGCAATCAGGGCCCCTCCGAGCCACCCGCCCATGTCTTCCCAAGTCCTGTGTCACCACCACACGCGGGGGGGCTGACCCTGCCACACTCCCATGTTCTCCTCCAACCCCTGTGCCATGCACCAGGCTCTTACCTTTCCCCGTTAAGACTCACCTGTCCAGGGTCCTTCCATCCGACAGCAACGGCCTCCGCTTTGAAATACCAGGGACAGAACATCAGAACCCAGGTTCCTTCCTTCATCCCTTTATTAAACTACCTCCTGTTTATCCTTGGGGTGGCTGCTTAAGCGTCACCTCCTCAGAGAAGCCTTCCTGGATCTCCAGGGCTGGTGAAGGCTACGTGGCACGCACACTCTTCACAACCTTGCACCATCACAACAGTGCACTCACAATAAGTCGTGTCATCGGCAGTGCAGTTTCTGTGCCTGGTGAGCAAAAGTGCCCGGAAGGCAAGCACGGGGCCTCTCTCGGCCAGCACAGCATCTCCGGGGCCCAGCAGCGGTTGACGCGGGAGGCCCGGTTGGGAGCAGCCCCTGCGGAGCTGGCTGGGCTCATTAGGAGTGGCCAAGGGTCTCTGCAGAAGCTTGCAGTAGCTGAGTTAGTTGTAGGCATCTTTTTCTTCTTCTTCTTTTTTTAATTGATTGATTTTTAAAGAGACAGAGAGAGGAAGGGGGAATAAGGGAGAGAGGGAAACATAGATCTGTTGTTCCACTTATTTATGCGTTCATTGATTGATTCTTGTATGTACCCTGACTGGGAATCGAACTCGCAACCTTGACATATGGGATCAACACTCTAATTGACTGAGCTCCCTGGCCAGGACTGGTTGTGGACATCTTCTGATCTTCAAGAGGCTGAGAGCAGAGCTGAGAAGTGGGTGAAGACCATGGACAGCCACAGAAGAGCTGGGCACGTGGGCTTAGGACATAAAGAACCACTGAGGGGACTGGACAGTGGGGAGGTCACCAGCCCCACCTTGGGAACTGTGTGCTAGGATGACTCAGCATCTGGCACCATTTAGGACTTAAAAGAATACCTGTGCACCCCCTGCTAGTCACCCGCCAATGGCATATCTGACCCCTAGTCTTCATAGTAGGAGGGTGACCTTCCCACTATCAAGATTCACATCCTGGGGCTTTCTCAGTATGTGAAGGGATTTAGCTGCTGGGCGGACCAAAGGGGGAAAAATGCAAGTGTTTGTTCCAGGAGATCTGTCTTTCACAATGGAAAATGTACTTGATTGAGCAACTGTTGCCTTCAGGAGAGTGTCTGTTTCTCCATCTCCACCTCTGTCTACCTCTACTCTCTATTCCCACCTCTGTCCCCGTTAGAATGCAACACCTCACAGGGTCTCTCATCTGAGGGGCGCACATGGGACATTTTGGCCCACCCTTCAAATTCACAAAATGCCTTCAATGAACGCTTTGACATTGGTCAGTTTTTCTTTTTGTATTTTTCCAAAGTGAGAAGTGGGGAGGCAGATAGACAGACTCCCACATGCGCCCAACTGGGATCCACCCAGCATGCCCACCAGGGGGCGATGCTCTCCCCCTCTGGGCCGTTGCTCCATTGCAACCAGAGCCATTCTAGCGCCTGAGGTGGAGGCCATGGAGCCATTCTCAGTGCCCGGGCCAACTTTGCTCCAATGGAGCCTTGGCTGTGGGAGGGGAAAAGAGAGACAGAGAGAGGAGAGGAGAAGCAGATGGGTTTGGTCGGGTACCAAACCCAAGACTTCCACACACTGGGCCAACGCTCTACCACTGAGCCAACTGGCCAGGGCCTGACATCAGTCAGTTTTGTTTTTTGGGGTTTTTTTATAGAGACAGAGAGAGGAATAGATAGGGACAGACAGACAGGAACGGACAAGGACTTGAGCCAGCCTGCCTGAGTTTGGGTTCTACCTGTGCCATGTGACCTTGGTCAAAGTACTTAACCTCTGTGTTTCTCAGTTTCCTCATCTGGAAAATGGGAAAAATAGCTTAAGCCAGTCATAAAAATCCACATATTGTTTAATTCCATTTATAGGAAATGTCCAGGTTAGGTCAGTTCATAGAGACCAAAATATAGATTAGTGTTTGACGAGGGCTAGGAGGAGAAGGGAAGTGGGGAGAGACCGCCGATCAGTATAGACTTTTAGGAATAAAGAAAATGTTTTATAATTAGGTAACGTTTAAAGAATTATTGCTCATAAAGTGCTTAGAGCAGTGCTTGATACATAGAAAGTGATTTTTAAGCCATTGTCAAATAAAACTCCCTTCCAAATGAAGGCATACACACAGAGAAGCTTGGGAAAGATATATTCGTAATACAATTTTAAAGCGTAATTCCATTGCAGAATCTAGATGTCTGTTGTGTACTTTTTAAAAAGTTTTAAATTTATTTTAGAGAGAGGGGAAAGCATAGAGAGAGAAAGATCGATTTGTTGTTCTACCCATTTATGTATCTATTGGTTGATTCTTGTATGTGCTCTGACTGGGGATTGAACTACAACCCTGGTGTGTGGGGAAGATGTTCTAACAAACTGAGCTAACCGATCAGGGCATGTTGTGTACATTTTATAAACCCTGCAGTTACATTGTGGACAGCATCATTATATTGCATTGTAAATTAGGTACTATATGAAAAGTATTAATTTGTTAGACTTAAACATTAGCATATATTTGAGCCTTGCTTCAGCATTTATTTCTATTCATTCATTCATTCATTCTTATTTTTACCATATTAGGTGTGCCCCCCGAAAATGAGGTGGCTCAGGGCTCTGAAAGGCAAACACACCTGGTGAGCTGCCCTTGATTCAGAGAGTTTTAGACAGAGGATCTAGAAGACAACAAAAGGTAAGGACTTCATAGAAAAGCATTTAGGAGGAGTGTCAGGATGAGGTATAAGACCTTTGTTTGATTGGTGGAGAACAAGGGAAAGACTGATGTCCAATCTGCACGGTCTTCTTATTTACCTAAGGCTGAAGTGAAGTAATGAAGCCACAGGAAGGGTTCAAGTCAGCAAGGGGCAGTCACTGAGACCCTATGCAGGGCGCCCTACAGCAAGACCACTAGTGTGCTGAACAGGCAGCTCTCTGGGAGGAAAAGAGCCCCGGTTAGTGCTGTTTGCCAATTTCCTTGGTGTAAATAATCACACTAGGGCAGTGGTTCTTAACCTGGGTTCTATCGAACCCTAGGGGTTCAATGAGTTGGTCTCAGGGGTTCGGAGAAGCCTCTGCCGCAGAGGCCAGAATAAAGTAATACCGTAATTTGTTGTGAGTTCATGTACTTTGTTGGTTTTGTTCTTTGAGCAAGGTGATGTTCATGCACGGCTCATTTTGTGCACCAATAAAAAAACATATACCTATGTCTTGAGTTTGGAAAAAGAAAATCATATTTTATTTATCACTAAAGAAGGGTTCGGTGAATGCGCATATGAAACTGGTGGGTTCGGTACCTCAAAAAACGTTAAGAACCACTGCACTAGGGTATATTTCAACCTACACACATGATATCACTGAAGTTGAAGCTGGTAAAAGGTGTGCAGAAGTACAGCATAATATAGTATTTCTACTGTAGAGCTGCAACAGATATAAATAACCCCTAAGCATAGGTAACATTAACATGTGTTACAGTACCTTGCACTGTCACTGTTTGGGATTTAATCCCAAATTTGTGCCAAACGCTGTTTTCTGATCTAGCCGAAAAACTAAACAAACAGTTTTTCACTTGCTTTACAAATTCTGGAAGTCTTCAACAGAAGCATTGGGCAAAGGTGTGAGTGGTGAGGTGGGTGGTGGGGTAAAGGTTGCCATTAGACACCCTCTGAGGAATGTGTGCCTTAACCCCTATTCTGTAAAGTGTGGGGGGGTCTGTTTTAAGAAAATTCTTTGGGGGTTGCCCAAATAATAACGAAACCTGCTTTGGGATTGTGGTCTGACTTCTTGTGCTGGTGGTGTACTTCAATTACAACGCACTGCAAACAAGCAATGACTCCTCCTGGTGCACAGCCAGAGCATTCCCTGGCTTCCTCAGACTCCAAGCTCCAGCTTCCTGATGGATGTCGAAGCACAACGGGGTGATTGTGTCTCTTTCCTAGACCTTTGCCTTCTGTTTGGTTCTCACGTAGAGATCAGCAGATAGCCATGGAAGCTGTAACTCAGCATTTCACCTTCCAGTTATTTGTTTACTTAGGTGTCTACTGGATTGCCTTAATCATTCAACAAATATTCCCTGGCAAATATTCCCTGTGTCCAGGGCTGGGTCAGCCCCACAGAAAGCTGGCATTAGGATGGACATTTGAGGAATTTGGAGAATGGAGGGGGATCCCCTGCTGCCAGTTGGTAGCGCTCCATCTGATTAGCTTCAGATCACTTCCTCTCCTGCACACACTGGGCTAGAGTGTATTTTCCAGAAAAGCCCAACATTTCCCCAACCTCCAGACCTCCCGTCATTATGTTACTTCTGTCTAAAAAGTGGTTTCTTCTCTTTTTCCACCTGTTGTTTGGGCCTTGTCTCTTGGTGGCCAGAGGTCGGCACCTGGGAGCTGCTCCGCCCTGCCACCCTGGACCAGGAGCAGGACCAGGTGCCCTTCCTCTGGAGAATCCCTACTTGGAAGCCAGCCCCTAGCGAACCGCAGCCGATACGGGCACAGTTCTTGTCCTCAGGGAGCTTACAGTCACAGGAACAATAAAATATGGTATCTGGGACAGCAGTCAACCCAGGGCGGGAGCGGGGCAACAGGAGACGTTAGTCATTTCTCCTGGGGTTGGGGAGTGGCCTTCCTAGATGACGTCATCCTCAGGTGAGTCCTGACAGATGGAAGGAAGTGGGCCAGGTGGTCAAGACAGGACAGGAAGGGGCACTGTTGGCGAAGGGAATGACCTGAGCTAAGGAGCTGAGTCAGTGGGTGTGAGGGGAGAGGGATTCTATTCTTGTTGAATTGAAATAAAAAAAACCAAAGCCCCTGGTGGCTGATAGGATGTATAAGGTCACCCTAAGGAGAAGAGCCTAAAACGGCTCTGACACGTAAAAAAGGCAGAAGACAAAACAGGTCTACTTTAAATGTTTTAAAATACCGAGCAAAAAATTTACGGTGGATTCTGGATGCTTTTTATTGTCTTCTTTACATTTCCCTGTCTTTTTGAATTTAAAATAATTGCAGGTATTACCTCCTGCCCACGCACTCCTCTGTCTGCAGGGGGCGCAGCCGCAGACACCCTCCCTCCGCCAGGTGAGTGGGCGGGGCCTCCCGGGCTCTGTGGAACTGACGATTGAGTAGCTGGGCTGTCTATCACGGCTTCCCGCCCCCTCCCACGTCACATGACGCAGCCCGTCATGGCGGCAGGATCGCGGCTGCCCGGGCCCGCGGTTCCGCAGGGCTGCTGCCGTTGCTGCTGTTGAGAGGCGGCGGCGGCGCGGGCGGGCTGGCGGGCGGGAAGGATGGTGTTTCCGTGGACTGAGCGGCGGGTGCGGACCAGAAGCCGGGCTGAGGTTTGGCCGAGGCGGCGGGCGCTCCGGAGCATTGGGCGCGGGCGCCGCTGAGGCTGTGTAGGGAGGTGGGAGCGACGGACTGAAGGCGACCCGAGAGCCGGCCCGGGGGCCGCGCGGTGGGCGAGATGCCGGGGCCACCGGCGTCGCCGCTGCCGCCGCCGCCGCTGCTGCTGCTGCTGCTGCTGCTCCTGGACGCTGGCAGTGCCCGGGCCGCGCCACTTCCGCAAACAGGTGCAGGTGAGCGGGCCCGCGGCGGGGACCGGGCGGCGGGACCGCGGCGGGGACCGAGCTGCGAGGCAGCAGGCCGGGTCCGGCCTCGGCGCCGAGGGATCGGCGGGCCTGCCGGGCCGGGCGGCCCGGGGAAGCCAGCGAGGAGGGAGGGTTCTGCCGCAGGGACCGGCTGCCTCTCTGTGGCTCAAGCGGGGGCGAGGCGAGGCGGTCGGGACCGGGACCGACCCCCGCCCCAGCTGGACTGCGGTGCTGGCTCTAGACCTGTTGCCTGGAGGTCCTCAACCCACATCCCTTTCCCGGCAGTTCTGCTTCCCTTTGCAGATGTCACCTGCCTCCTGTGAGTTTCTCACGTCTTATACTGAGAACCATTTCTCAGCTCTGATCATCCTGCAATGCACATGCTGATGGGAGAGCTCTTTCGAGTTTCCTTCGTTCCCTGCAACTTGTTCTGAAGTTATACATCGGTTTTTAGACGCTGTGCTTTTTATCCGGATTGTATCTCTGGGGATGAGAAGGAAACACCTCTATAAATATTTCTATTTTAGGAAGCCAGTGATGAGAGTAGCAGCCTTTGAATAACTATTGACAAAATGATCCAAATGGGATTGAAGTTTTTATTTTAGCTAAGTCAATATAGTCTTCTTTTCTTTCTTTGCATTGTATCAATATCGTTTGTATTTGCGGTTTATTTTTCCTAGACGCGATAAAACACCAACCCCAGAAAGCATCCCGAGATGGTCCTTTTTTATTAAAGGAAAAAAAACCAAAAAACTAGGCTTATTTGTAGTTATCATCTGCTTATTTTTGAAATGAAGAGAGACTGAAATTTCATATAGTCATAAAATTTTCAAGTTGTAACAGAAAATTTAGTTCAGTTTCTTCATTTTCAGTAGAAGACATTGAGGCTTGTGTGTGTGTGTGTGTGTGTGAGAGAGAGAGAGAGAGAAATGACCCTACTCAAGGTGACAACTGAATTGCAGGCAGTGTCATAGCTAAAACCCAGGTCTTAGATCCCCCTAGTTCTGTGATTCAAACCTTTTAACCGTTTAGGAATGCTCTTGAAGTCAAGGGTTATTTTAGGATGTTGTAAATTGGGTACAGAATGTGGCAGTTACTGTCCCCAGAAAACATATTTTTCACACACATCTGCAATGAAAACTATGTAATTATTTCTAGAGCTACACCAGGTTAGGTCGTTGAGTGCCCTTTAGTTGAGTATTAACTGTTATCATGGTACCATATAATGTAGTGCTAAATTCCTGCCACTGCCTTAGACCGAATGTTTGGAAGGTGAATTCTGTTTTCTGATCTGGTAAGAAGAGTAGTATCAGAGATGTACAGGCATCTCAGGTAAGAGTCACGGAAAGTGTCTGGGAAGTTATGAGAGACTACATATAAAGCTGTTGCTGTTGGTATTGGGAGATAGAGATGGTGAAATTGAAAACTGGCTCTGGGGTAGGATAGTGAGTAAAGAGTGGAAGGGATTCAAGAAGTTTCCAGATGGTTTTGTACTTAATCGAATATTTATATATTTTGAAAAAAAAAAACCAGATTCTATGTAGGCACCTATAGAACTATGCTTTCCTATAAACCTCTTAACTTTTTTTATTTCATTCTTTTACTATTTTATGGATATATAAATAATAAAATCTAAGTTTCTTGGAGTGCTGTAAAACAATCAGGAAAATTCGTCCATAAATAGAAATATGAACTCTTCTTTAAAGTTTTTATTTATTGATTGAGAGAGAGAGAGAGGGGGGAAAAGAAGAAAGAGAGAAACATCGATTTGTTGTTCCACTGTTTATGCATTCATTGGTTGATTCTTGTATGTGCCCTGCCTGGGGATCAAACCTGCAACTTTTGGAATATTGGGATGATTCCCTAATCCAGTGGTCGGCAAACTCAATAGTCAACAGAGCCAAATATCAACAGTACAATGATTGAAATTTCTTTTGAGAGCCAAATTTTTTAAACTTAAACAATATAGGTAGGTACGTTCCTTATTGAGGTAGCGCCCGCACGTGGTGTTTTGTGAAAGAGCCACACAAGGAGCCAAAGAGCCGCATGTGGCTAGCGAGCCTCAGTTTGCCGACCAGGGGGCTAATCAACTGAGCTACCTGGCCAGGGTGAAATATCAAATCTTGACATAAGTAAAGCATAAACAAATACTTGGTGATTTATAGCAGCTTTTTGCAGGTTTCCCTTTGTATTCTGTTACTTGGAAAGAGTATGGTTAGACATGTGGCTTATGAAAGACAGGTGAGTAGAATTAAATCCTGTGGAAAAGATGCACAGTCGCACATAGATTTGGGCATTTGTATTTCCATCTTGAAGAATTATTAATCCTGGTAGTGGAGATGGACTCTAGATCAAGGAGAGGAAAGAAACCTTTGAGTAATCCTGGCAAGTGAGCTCACTGGTCAAGAGAGAGGACCCTCCTTGAACATATATGGCAGATAAAAGAGCAGTTAAATGTGGAAAACATAGTAAAGCTCAAGCTTTTAATTATCTGGCGTTCTGTACTCCATGTGAAGGTAGGGCTGGCTATTATCAGACTAAGGGTAGATCATTACATCGCTTTTTTGGTCTCATGGGCCATACATATTCTCTCTACTTAAGGTTCAACTGGTTCATAAAATACTTGAATGTTATCCTTTGCCAGCCCATTTGCCTGGGGAAAGAAATGAGGCAGTTTACTCAAGTTCAGCATTTAAATGAAAATTCATTTATCCAGAGTTTCTTTGTCATCTAGTATCATTTCTGGATTTAGAAGTTGAAACAAGTATTTACCCATTTAATCATACTAAAGCTTTGTAAGTGTGTTAATTGCCTTTGCCCATTAGGAGCAAGAAGGCATTTCTTGGTGGCATTTTATTTTGGGAGGCACTTAACACCCTCTCTGGAAGCCTCTTTTCCCGAGGATCTGTATCTCTGCAAGGACCCTTGTGATGTTGACCGAGATCTTAGTGCCCTCTCATAGGAAGCTTCCATAGGGGGAGAAAGTCTGCTGTTTTCACACAGTTAAATTACTAAACTAAGATTACAGGTAAATACTTTTCTACAGATCATAGTTATACAGATGATTCTTCTCGTAGGAAACGTGCCTTTTAGACGAGTCTCCAGATTCACATCATGAAGAAAGATGTGGTGTGTGCGCAGGCATTCCTCTCAGTCCACAGCTTATTAATATTAGGGTAGTAGTTAGACAAGGAAACAACTTGTATTGTTCTGTGGCATATTAGGTCACAGAGTACAGAGGAAGCTTTTAGCAGTTCCAGATAAAGGACCTCACGGAAGTCTGAAGCCGGTGGGGACTCAACTCCTGATTAAACAGCCGCTTGTGAAACCGGGACTCACACTAGATTAAGCAAACAGACTTATATTTTGAAAAAGATGTCTGAAGTAAACATAGTGCTTTCTAAAGTGTGAACTTTTGTGTTTATTGTAACAGCTTCTGAGAAATAAAAGAAGTTTTTTCAATAAGCTTTCCATGCAAATTATTTCAGGATTTGTGACTATAAGGCTTGAGATTTGATTCAGGTTGGAATGTTGTAATTGCTTTCATTTGGTGATATTTTGGGGTTAACTAAATATGCTCATTTGCACATTAATAGGAAGTCTGTCCAACAGTTTTGTAGCTGATCAGCATTGAAGTTATCAAATCCCTACAGTTTTGCTGATACCAATGTGCTGTTTATGCAGCTCTTGAAAGTTAGAGTCCTTGAGCCTTCTCTGTCCTCTGTGGGCTGTGTCACTTAGATAAGAGCTGTACATATAATAAAAAGAGACTTTGTAGTGTAAATAAGGGATGGCCAGGGTTCTGAAACGGTTAAAGAAGACCTCAAAAAAGTTCTTGTAGATGACATATAAAAAGAATCTAGTTTTTCAGTCTAGTTGAGAGTAGAAGTCATGGACCAGCCATAGCAAGAGCATGTATTATAGACAGAACTTGGACTTTGGAATCGGTCCGGGTGTGAGCCCTCCAGTGCCACTTCAGTAGCTTTATGCCCTTGGGCCACTTACTTGCTTCTCAGATCTCAATTATTAAAATAGGATAACTACCTGTAAGGTTGTTGGGCAGGTGAGGTAGAGTCACAGGTAGGATACATCTGGTCTATTGCGTTGGGCAGTCAGCAGCGTGGATTTATTCTTGTGTTCTGATTTGTAAATTTGGGGATTATCATAGAATTGACTGGCGGTGGGTGGTATGGCTTCACAAAAGGAACTCAAAGTGGAACGCCTAGAATTTGCTGGATTAAAAAACTTTTGTTACTGAAATATGGTGGGTGAAGAACAGACCCTTTAAATCCAGCTTAAGAATGATATATGAACTGGTATTGTTACTTCTTTTTTTTTTTTTTAACAGGGAGAGAGAGAGTCAGAGAGAGGGATAGATAGGGACAGACAGACAGGAACGGAGAGAGGTGAGAAGTATCAATCATTAGTTTTTCGTTGCTGTTGCAACACCATAGTTGTTCATTGATTGCTTTCTCACATGTGCCCTGACCGCGGGCCTTCAGCAAACCGAGCAACCCCTTGCTGGAGCCAGCGACCTTGGGTCCAAGCTGGCGAGCTTTTGGTCAAACCAGATGGGCCCGCGCTCAAGCTGGCGAGCTCGGGGTCTCGAACCTGGGTCCTCCGCATCCTAGTCCGACGCTCTATCCACCGCACCTCCGCCTGGTCAGGCTTTTTTTTAAATTGATTTTTAGGGGGGGGGGGCAGAGAGAGAAAAGTAAGGAAGGAGAGAGTGAGAAAGAAAGAAACATTAATTTGTTGTTCCACTAATTCATACCATCATTGGTTGATACTTGTATGTGCCCTGACTGGGGATCAAACCCACAACATTGGCATATCAGGACGATGCTCTAACCACCTGAGATACCCATCCAGGGCCTGGTATTGTTACTTCTTGAAATTCATAATGTTGGAGAATTACAGTAGAAATTTTTAAGTTGGTCTGGATTAGTCTGCTTTTATGTAATAACCTGATTTTAAACATCAAGATGACTAAGGTGATTGCATGTGAGCAGTTGCTGGTTTTAATTTAATGGAACTGAGCGCAATCTAAGTTTAGTAGATTCTAAATAAAATTGTGTACTCGCATAAAGCACCCTTAAAGGCAGTTTGTCAACCCGGACCAGCCCGGGACTGAGGCTTCCCTGAGAAAATGTCATTTGGAGAGATCACTAGAAGTATCTTGCCCTCTCTTTCAAAGTCACGTGTTTTTGCAGTTTCCTAGCTGTGTTTTATTCTTTTTTAAAACGTTTCTTTGTTGCTCAGACGTAAGGAAAGGAATAATACAGAAAGAAGCTGGACAGATATTCCTGGTCTAAAACAAGCTGCCGTATCTTGGGTTATTTTTAGATTTGATTCTCAACCTTTCTGTGAATCTTCACGTGAAGATACTGCTATATGAGAAAACTGAAGAAATACGGTAAAACTGGTATGTCAGAGCAAAATATTGGAATGAAGTATTTTTAAATTATAGCAGGTGACTGATTTAGAACCCCGCCTTACCTTTACAGTTATTTGCCAAAAAGGACAGGTATATCAGAAAAATAACCTCACTATTTCAGAAAACAAAAAAAATAAATTTTTTTTGCAAAGATTAGCACAGTGCAGAGATTGCATATTTCATTTGACTTTGTTGTAACTCCTGTGGGGAAGTGAGAACTGTTGATGCCACATGTCTCGGGTGCCTGAGAGCTCTTTGTAGCCTCAGTTTCCCTAAGACCTCTCTTCTTGCCCAGTCCTGAGAGATCCTCCCCTAAGGAGCTTCTAGAGAGCTTACTTGTGGGACAAGATGTTCCTTGCGGTGTAGGATGGAAACGCTAGAACTTTATTTATTTCCATCTTTTAAAAATTTTGGCTTATGTGACTTTTTAAGGTATAGAATATTTTGGTATACCAACATTTTTATGGTCTATAAATAGGCAAATTTACATGAAATGGAAGGCATGTAAAGAGAATTGACTGATGGGTGGGCTGTGTGATCCAAAAAGGTTGGATTCACTAAAGTAGTCTACAGTTCACGTTTAGCAAATACCACTTGTTTCTTTAAGTTCTTTGCCTCTTTCTTCACCCAGGTTACAAGGACTGTGGAGAATAACATCCTTAGTATTTCTAGTGTTTTCACGGAATCTCACAGTTTGCAGATGATCAATAAAAGTTTGTGGGCGAGGATGATCAAGATGTGAGTTCACAGACCAGCCGTGTGTGTGTGTGTGTGTGTGTGTGTGTGTGTGTTTTAAAAGGAGAGGGTGTAAGTTTAGAGCCTATAATTCTTCTATGAACTTTGTTTTTCATCCAGCCACAGTCCACTGATATGTGAGGTCCTTTACAGTTGTTTTACTTTTTTCACAATAAACATTTTATTTTAGAACAATTTTAGACTTACAGAAAAGTTGCAGATGTAGGACAGAGAGTTCCTGTGTATCCTTTCCTAGACTTCCCTGTTGATAGCATGTTACTTTAGTGTGTAGTACATTTGTCTCAAGCAGGAGCCATTACTAACACGTTGTTAACTTGTCCATCCTTGATTCCGATTTCCGTAGTGTTTTCCCTGCGTCCTGTTTCTGTTCCAGGACACCACATTACATTTAGTTGTCGTGTCCCCTTAGGCTCCTCCAGTCTGTTCTTTGTTTTGATGGTCTTGACAGTTTTGAGAAGAACTGGTGGGTGTTTTGTGGAATATCCCTCTGCCAGCATTTATTTGATGCTTTCCTCATGACTAGACGAGGGCTGTATGTTCTGGGAGGAACACCACAGAGTGAAAATGCTGGTCTTGCCTGACCAGGCGGTGGCGCAGTCGGACTGGATAGAGCGTCGGACTGGGATGCGGAGGACCCAGGTTCGAGACCTCGGGGTCACCAGCTTGAGCGCGGGCCCATCTGGCTTGAGCAAAAGCTCGCCAGCTTGTACCCAAGGTCGCTGGCTCCAGCAGGGGGTGGCTCGGTCTGCTGAAGGCCCGTGGTCAAGGCACATGTGAGAAAGCAATCAATGAACAACTAAGGTGTCTCAACGGCAACGAAAAACTAATGATTGATGCTTCTCACCTCTCTCTGTTCCTGTCTGTCTGTCCCTGTCTATCCCTCTCTCTGACTCTCTCTCTGTCCCTGTAGAAGAAAAAGAAAGAAAGAAAAAGAAAATGCTGTTCTCATCACATCATATCACAGTTACATTCTTTCATCATGACTGCCATCGGACATGTTATCTGAACTTTCACCAGCTAAAGGAGGTGCTTATACTCCCTCTCAGCAATTCCCAGGCCCTCTGACTGTATTCTTTTTTTTTTTTTAATTTTTTTTTTTTCCAGGGACAGAGAGAGAGTCAGAGAGAGGGATAGATAGGGACAGACAGACAGGAACGAAGAGACGTGAGAAGCATCAATCATTAATTTTTCGTTGCCGTTGCGACACCATAGTTGTTCATTGATTGCTTTCTCACATGTGCCTTGACCATGGGCCTTCAGCAGACCGAGCCACCCCTTGCTGGAGCCAGCGACCTTGGGTCCAAGCTGACGAGCTTTTGCTCAAGCCAGATGGGCCCGCGCTCAAGCTGGTGACCTTGGGGTCTCGAACCTGGGTCTTCCGCATCCCAGTCCAACGCTCTATCCACTGTGCTACCGCCTGGTCAGGCCCTCTGACTGTATTCTTAAGCCTGAGGTTTTCCTTCATGTGATCACCAGGCAGAGGTGTGTTTGTCAGCTTTCTCCACGGTAAAGTGGAGAAAGTCCCTTCGCCAGACTGTTGTGTGCACGGCCCACACTTACGTGGTGATGGGTTATACATTCCACCTCAGTACTATGTTATTTATTTTGCTGCCTGATTTGTACCAGCGTCAGCCATTGGGAACTCCTTCAGTTGGCTCCTTTGTCCTATGTTTATTTTTGTTTTTTTCTGTACTTTCTGGTACTACAGGAAGCCATAGGATCATCTAGTATGTTCCCTGCTCCAGCCCAAGAATCAGCTACTGTTCCTTTTTGATTGTTTTATTGATTTTTAAAAGAGGAAGGGAGAGGGAGGGAGACAGGAACATTAATCTGTTCCTGTATGTGTCCTGCTGGGGACCAAACCAGCAACCTAGTTTGCCTGGTGGTGGCACTGTGGATAGAGCATTGACCTGGGGTGCTGAGGATCCAGGTTGGAAACCACAAAGTTGATGGTTTGAGCATGGGATCATCGGCATGATCCCATGGTTGCTGACTTGAGCCCAAAGGTCGCTGGCTTGAGCATGGGACCACAGGCTTGCCTGGAGCCCCCCAGTCAAGGCACGTATGAGAAGCAATCAATGAACAAGTGAAGTGCCATGACTACGAGTTGATGCTCCCTTTCTGTCTGTCTGTCTGTCTCTTTAAACAAAACAAAACAAAAAACTGGCAACCTCTGCACTTTGGGACAGTGCCGTAACCCACCGAGCTGTCGGCCACAGCCGAACTGTTCCTTTTATTGGATCGAGAAGGATGTTAGAAACCAAGGTCGGCTCACTGGATCTGCTCACTGCTACACTTACAGTAAGGGACACTTACAGTAGGGTTTAAGTCTCTGTTTCCTGTCTAATCCTAGGTGTTGTGAAGAGTGAGCGAGAGAGATTTTTGGAGGGACAAAGGACCTTTTAGAGACAGGTGACTTGTTTCCTGTCTTGTCACCTGACCCGCTATTAATCAGCTACTAACACCACCACGAATACTCCACATCCCATGTTTGAGATATAATGGTGTCGACTGGAAGTTTTCATTTTCGAGCAATGAATATTTGAAAGGTAGATTAGCTTTACTGTCTCCAAGAGTAGCCTAATCTCAAGAATATGAAGAAAACCTCTTAGATTTAAGAATTTGAAGTTATTTTAGGGGGTCTGTCAGCTTTGGAAATTGTTGAAAGGGATTGTGGGCACCTCCGTTAGTTGGTGAAAATTAAAATCAAATGTCTGATGGCAGGTCTCTTGATGAGCATGGGTGGGAGACTTGTTTTGAATTGTTTACAGAGCTTTTCTCTCTCTCTTTTATTATGAAAAGTTTCAAACATACACAAAAGCAGAGGAAGTGACAGAACGCACCCTCATGCAGCCGTCACGCAGCATCCACAGTGTCTGACCTGTGGTCAGTGCTGCAGCCCGCGCCCTTCCTGCTGGCTCAGAACCATCGCTTTCATGTAAACCCCAGCGATGTGACCAGTTCCGCTGAAAGTGTTCCGGGGACACAGGAAAGATGTTTCTATGAAACAGGGTCACTTCCTCAAGATCACCTAAGGATTTGTAGGAGTGCAGGTTTTGGAGCTCCAAACACATCAACTGGATTGGAATTCTGGAGGTTGGCCCGGAAATCTGCATTTATAATACTTTTCTGGTGATTTCTCTACCCCCACAACACAAATATTTTATCTTCTACTAGAGATTAAAGTAATAGCAATTATTTAATGCAAATCTGTTGGCTTGTGTAACTAGTGAAATTCAAGGAAGGAAGAGCAATGTAAAAATTTAAAAATTTAAATTAATGTTGCCTGACCTGTGGTGGCGCAGTGGATAAAGCGTCGACCTGGGAACATTGAGGTCGCCAGTTCAAAACCCTGCACTGGTCTGGTCAAGGCACATATGGGAGTTGATGCTTCCAGCCCCTCCCCCCTTTCTCTCTTTCTCTCTCTCACTCTGTGTCTCCTCTCTAAAATGAATAAAATAAAAATAAAATAATTTAAAAAAAAAAAAATTTAAATTAATGTTAACGCTTAAGATCTGAAGAGATGAGGTCATTGTTCCTGGCCACTGTACAGGAACATGATTCTGAAGAATCTTCCCGTGAAAAGTACCTGTTCTGTAATCACCAAGGAATTTAAATACTCCAGGGCAGAACACCCTTACAGCTCTAAATACCTTTGATTTTTTATTTTTATTTCACCCCCTTTGGAAGTCAGTATAAATAGTTTTTGGGTTTTTTTTTTACAGGGACAGAGAGAGAGGAAGAGAGAGGGATAGATAGAGATAGACAGACAGGAATGGAGAGAGGTGAGAAGCATCAATCATTAGTTTTTCGTTGCCATCGCAACACCTTAGACACCTTAGTTGTTCATTGATTGCTTTCTCACATGTGCCTTGACCGCGGGCCTTCAGCAGACCGAGCCACCCCTTGCTGGAGCCAGCGACCTTGGGTCCAAGCTGGTGAGCTTTTGCTCAAGCCAGATGGGCCCGGGCTCAAGCTGGTGACCTCGGGTTCTCGAACCTGGGTCCTCCGCATCCCAGTCTGACGCTCTATCCATTGCGCCACTGCCTGTTCAGGTCGTTATTATTTTTTTTTATTAAAGATTTGTCTGCTAGCCAGATGCAGCCATCAAAAGAGCCACATCTGGCTCCCTAGCCATAGATTCCCGACCCCTGGCCCAGGCCATATGTGTGCACATTACCATGGGTGAGCCTGGGTCTTGACTAGCTTACAAGGTTATCTTTTTCCCAGTACAATATCTTGTTCACATCTTTGGGTTGTTGTTTTGTTTTGCAAGAGAGAAGGGGACAGAGAGACAGGAAGGGAAAGAGATGAGAAGTATCAACTCATAGTTGTGGCACCTTAGTTGTTCATTTATATATATATGTTTTTTAAGTTTTTTATTTTATTTTTATTTTATTCATTTTAGAGAGGAGACACAGAGTGAGAGAGAGAGAGAGATAGAGAAAGGGGGGAGGAGCTGGAAGCATCAACTCCCATATGTGCCTTGACCGAACCAGTGCAGGGTTTTGAACTGGCGACCTCAGTGTTCCCAGGTCGACGCTTTATCCACTGCGCCACCACAGGTTAGGCTAGTTGTTCATTTATTGCTTCCTCATACGTGCCTTGACTGGGGGCTCCAGCCGAGTCAGTGACCCCTTGCTCAAGCCAGTGACCTTTGGGCTCAAGCCAGCGACAATGGGGTCATGTCTATGATCCCATGCTCAAGCCAGTGACCTCGGGGTTTCGAACCTGGGTCCTCAGTGTCCCAGGCCAGTGCTCTTTCTACAGTACCACCACCTGGTCAGGCCACATGTTGGGTTTTTAAAAGTTCATATTTTGAAGCTATCTGATTTAAGAAAAATCTAGGATTTGTAGCCTATATTATATATTTCAACTAGTACTTTTTAAAAAACTAGCAGATGTATTTTGATATGTTTGTGGTGATGTACAAAATGTTCTTATGATTAGCTAAAAAAGTAAACTGTCTCTGAAGCTGCTACATTAAAATGATTATAAAATCAGCTGGGTTTGATTGAGAACATCATAGGCTCATATACTAATACAGATAATTCAGGACTCATTTTTGGCAATACATATGCTCTGAATAGGAGAAAATAATTTAGCTAAAATCATCTAGGGTAGTAAACTTTGAGAGAGAAGTAGTTCTTATCCCAAAGTGAAACCACTATAATTTAATTTTTAAAAGCTCTTTTTTTCTCCCTCTGTTCTCCATGTTCAGAGTTCATCCTGAAAACCTCTTTTATGACCTTTTTTGCAATAGGAAACAGCAGACTTGAGTTTGATATAATTGCAACTTTAAATTTAGCAAGTTAAAGGTCTAAGACACCTTGGACTTAGAAGATAGAGGAGAATGAGATTGCAATCATTTTGCTCATTTAAAATATCTATTTTAACCAACTAGTAATTGTGACATTTCATAGTTTCAGTTTTTATTGCAAAAAGGTGTTGTTATCTATTGGCTTCCTCTCAGATAAGCCTCTAAATTTAAGTTTTACGTCTTTTTTACATTGCAAATTCTTCCTGGGAGCCCTCAGTAAAGTCAACCTGTGTTCCTTTTAAGAGGAAAAAATTATTCTCCTTGGTCCTGTACTTCTCTAGAATGGTTCTTTATTCAGTAGCAACTGTTACTTTCCAAGGATCCAGCCTGCCAGTTACAGTCTGGAGCCCCACTTGACTCTGACTTCAGACTATTATTAAAACCCAACACCCGGACACTGATTGCTAGTGAGACACTGAAAAATAGCAAACTTACCAAAATAGTTCTCTGGGAATACTCAACCAGAGGCCTGCTGCCAGGGTCTAGTCCAGAAATCTATAATTTAACTTATTCTTTTAAGAAAAAATAAACTTGAACAAAAGATCTGATTACCAGTATTAACCATATAGGCACTTGCTAGACTCATAAAATTTTGGAATTATAAATCCTTTAAGATAGAACTTGAGAGCGGAGATACCAGTTCTCAGGTGAAGGGATGGTCCAGAGAAGGGGCGTAGCAGATTCAGCCCCACCCGCCAGTCGGTGGCAGACTAACTGTAGAGTCCGGGGTCCTAACGTTCAGTCCGCCCTGTTCACCAAGCCCCACTGCCTTGCACTGTTGAGAATACTCTTATTGGTGTGATTGCCACACAGACTAATTCCAATTATATCCAGATGAATCCTGTTACTCTTTGAAACCAGTAAGATGAAATTCAAACACAGTTGTCACATGGTCGGTTCTTGAAGTATTGAAGGTAATTCCGTAGTGAAATTGAAGAAGCTGAAGCCCTGGCTCCTATGATTAGGCTACAATAAACCATTTGTTTTTTACTTTTTTTAGTCTGTAAGAGTAATTTCGTGTGCACATATGAAATGAAGATGCACTGCTTAAAGGTAGTGAAATATATTTCTGATTTTTAAAAAATTGTAATGACAAATGTGTAGACATTCACTTGTAAACATTTTTTCTTTCTAGGATGTCTTCTAGTTGAATGTTGTCTTTCTTGAAGTGAGCTCTTTTTGTTCGTTTTTATCTCCATTCTACTATGGAAAAGCCTTTATTTTTTCTGTTACATTTTATTTCGAGGCTTTCCTCCTCTCCACACACACAGACACACACAGTTTTAAAATAGCATCTTCTCATGATTATAATAACTCCTCTTATTTCTGAGGATATTACCTATAGTATTTTTTTCCTTTTTTAAAAAACATCCCTGTATTGTCTGCTTCCTTCAAGTACCTTTGGGTTAGTCACTTGTAACATTGTTAAAGAGGGGGTTTTCCCCCATATGTCAGGCGATCCTTGGAAGTCTGCTCATGTGAAAGAGTGAGAGACAGCGATGGGAGTTGTCCTTTCACGCCATACTCCATCTCACATCTGCCACAAAGTCCCGGGCACACTCTGCTCTCCCCCCTGCTGTCACTGAGTGTAGGTGTGCACCCTGAGAGCATCATGTGGGAGCCCTGTGACTGTCCCTCCACTGCTCTGTCTCCTCATCTTTAAATGGGGTTAATAGAACATACCTCAAAATGTTGGGATTGGGTGAGTTTAGAATAGAGCCGGGCACACGGTAAGCACCATTCAGGTATTAACTATTTGTATAATCACCTGGGCCAAACCACCATCATCCCTTTTTTCTTTTACTAAATAAATTTTACTTTATTGTGCAAACAATGTGAATATTTAGGAGTGTTGGTTGATGGTAAAAGAGCGTTAATTGCCCGGTAAATGTAAAGGCTGGACGAGCAGGACAAGGTGGACGGCCGTGGTGGAGCCCGCACTGAGCACGCACAGCCCTTGGAGCCGGGGCACTGGCTTGTCCGCAGAGCGGGCCGGGCTGCATGGAGCAGATAGGCATGCGGATGCCCCCGTCTGGGACAGGGCTCCGCAGCGGCGTCAGCGTCCTCCCCGGCCGCTGCGCCCACGCCTGTCGTCCACCTTCCGCTTGGGACGCCCGGGTTTGTTACCTTGCGGTGATGCTGTGCACGCGGGGCAGGCGCTGTCCCTCCCTTGTGACCAGCCGGTTCCGCAACCCCGGCAGAGGAGCATCGTGCCAGCAGACTCGCAGGCTCCCCCCTCCCCGCCATTTCTTGCGTGAAGGTTAGGTAATATCAGAAATGCGTTTTCCGATCACCCCATGTGAGATAACTAGCTCCCAACTCCTGCCTTATTTTTCCACACAGCTTATCAGCATCTGAGGCGCCATCTATTTCCTTCCTTACTGTCTCTTTCTCTGCGAGCTTGGAGCTGGTTCCCAGAGCCTGTGGTAGCGCCTGTGTCACAGAGGACGCTTAGGAAACGTTTGAGGCAGGAGGACTGCTTGGGCCGGGACTTGTTGACAGTGGGGTGAGGGCGCAGCCAGTTCAGTGAGACACACCCGCCCTGTGGCGCTTTTATTACATCTAAGTGTCTGGAAGACTTAGTTATGTTGGATTAAGTTGTCATTGGGTCTGTTTTTAAGTATAATATAAAGACACATCAGTGGAGCATCATCAGAACCCTCTAGTAAGCCTGTCACTGTGTGCTCTAGAACCTTGTCAAGGTCAGTGTTGTAAGCAGCTTCTGGCTTAGTTATGAAGACAGTACTTAAAAAAACTTGACCGTGAATTCTCTGCACACATCCCCCAGACCCAGCCGTCACTGTGGTCAGTCCAGCTGCATCCATGTGCATTGACTTTCTCTCTGAAGAGAAAACTTTTGAAAGATACATTGCCTAAGACTATATGTAGTTCAGTCATATTAGCAAGAATTTAACTTAGACCTTACTTAACCTTAGGAAGCTAGAAAGCTTCTGAGATCATAGACTATCAAGGTGGTGTAGGAAATTAAAAAGTTAGACATGTGTTTCTAGAACTTTTAGGGTCTGTCTTACCCGGGAAGTAAGGCACACTCATCTAGGTTCTCCTGGCCTTTGGCCCTGCTGTGCAGAAATTGTTTGGTGACTCCAGTTCTGCCCGATTTGCTTGCACGTTTGTACAGATTTCCATGGGACGTTACATGGACAGACAGAATGTTGTTTCCCCCAGAGACTAGCGGTGCACTGATGTGTCCAGTGTCGGGGCGGAAGCCCTGGGAACCGGCCGTGAGGTTCTCCTTCTGGGACCAGATGCTGCCTGTCCCTGACCTGGCTTCCTGGACTGCAGGAAGCTCTGATTCAAAGCTGCCACCAGCACATGAGCACAGTGTTGGGTCACTCCCTCCCCAGCGTACCTGTGCCATCAACTTCAGAGTCTAGTTCATAAAGTACTGTCCCTGCCGTCGTTTTCCCAGGGTGTGGGGCACAGTCGTCTGACAGAAGTCATCTAAACCTTGACATTCCTTCAGCCAGACCGTGCCTCTTTAGATGAGCATTTCTGTGGTAGCTTCCATCCTAGTTAGTGTTTTTAAACTTGGAATGAAGTGAACCTTTGATAACAAAGTTTAGTGGAATAGGCTGAGAGAAGTAGCAGTTGCACATGAAGTAATCTCATTCACAGTTATTTAGTCAGCACTCAAATTATGGAACCTTTCTGCAAATTGAGTTGGCTGACCTTGACAATCATTTTTGAACAAGAACACTGATTAGCACACAATGTGGTTTGGTATTCTAGGCTGTTGACACTTTCTTTGTCTTAGGGGTCTTTGTATGTAATTTCTGGTTTATCACCTAGGTCATCAGAGTACTGTTTACTGTTCTGTCTGGTTGCGTATATTTAGTGCTGTTCTTCGTTTTTTCTTTCTAATATTAGAACACATCCGGAACTGTCTAGATTTTTTAACGTAGATGTATTGGGACATTAAGAGGCTAGGAAAACATTTAGTGACTTAAGATTCTTTGTATGGGAAACCTTTATGATAGGTGGTTTTTTAATTTTGAAGTGTTAAATAGAAATGTGTGGTCTGCAGTGATTGTTTTTTTTCTCCCAAGTAGTATGATAATGATTCATTTTACTAAGTCTCTGGGTTGTAAAGCTACTTGTCAGGATGTTGGAAAGGACAATAAATACACTTTATTGGTCCTACCCTTTAAAAAAGAAGCTAAAACATTCTATTTTAGAGGTGGACTTGATGTCAAGACCAATTTGGAAGATTGCTGGTCCTTAGCTTCCTTTGTCTAGTCAGCCAGAGGCCACCCGTTTTCATTGTCAAGTAGACACACGAGTCTCATGTGCATTTCCTGAGCCAAGAGGCTAGACAAAAGAGAAGACAGAAGACTTAAGGTATCTGACTGTGGTAACAGCCCTGTAGACCTTTCCCATTCCCACACCACTGTGTCCTGGGCAGAGGGAGAGGAAGGCCGGCACCATCGAGGACGGACCCCCACCAGGGGGGATTGTGTTCCTGAAGTAGTAACACTACAGTGTGAAGGGATGCATTGGGCCCCCGCATAACCCTTCTCAGAAGGTCACTGTCTTTGGAGATGAGGCCTTTAAAGAAGTAAATATGTTAAAGTGACACCATTAGTTCCTTAGCTGCTAATCGGATATGACTTGTGTCCTTATAAGAAGAGGAAATTTGGACACACAGAGACATTAGGGATGTGCACACTTGAGAAAAGACCATCTAAGGACACAGTGAGAGGACAGCCACCTAAAAGCCAGAGGGGTCTCAGAAGGAACCAACGTTGTCAATACCTTGATCGTGGACTTCCAATCTCCAGAATTGTGAGAAAGTGGATTTCTGTTGGTTGTCACCCAGTGCGTGGCATTTTGTTATGGCAGCCCGAGCAGACTGACTCACAGTGTTCCTTTCTTTACCAGTGTCGGAGTGACGGCCTGTGGCTTTGGCCGGTCCGCAGTGGAGCCCGTCTCCACAGCCCAGCGTGTCCTGGGCTCTTAGGAGGAGAGGTGCCTTTGGGATTTTGCTTTGCCGGCACAGGGTGAATCTGCCCCACAGCTTCTGGTGGAGCGAGATGATGTGGACAGCGTGCTGTGTGAATGAACACTTGTTATCACAGGAGACCAGGAAACCCACTTATTTAAAAAAACGACAACAGTAAATATACTGTTAAACATGAATTGTAAAATGGGTAAATTAAGAATGTTTGTGGGCCTAACCAGGTGGTGACGTGGTGGCTAAAGCATCAGCCTGGGATGCTGAGGACGCAGGTTCGAAATCCTGAGGTCACCTACTTGAGCGCAGGCTCACCAGCTTGTGTACAGGGTCACTGGCGTGAGCCCAAGGGTCACTGGCTTGAAGTCCAAGGGTCGCTGGCTTGAAGCCCAAGGTCGCTGGCTTGGGCAAGGGGTCACTCGCTCTGCTGTAGCCCCCCAGTCTTGGCACATATGAAAAAGCAATCAATGAACAACTAAGGTGCCACTGTGAAGAATTGATGCTTCTCATCTCTCTCCCTTCCTGTCTCTCCCTCTTGTGCCCTTTAAAAAAAAAGAATGTTTGTGGGAATTCTCTGAGTCCTGAGGAATAAGTGATAAACTACTGCTCCCAAAAATTAGGGGATATTTTATAGCTTCATATTCACTTTGAAATGTCCCCTAATTTTTATGAGCAATGTATTAAGACTGGGAAGAGCAGAGCCACCCCAAGCAGTGTGCACTGGGTCTGATGAGTAATAGGAGGGAAATATTTGTCAGGTAAGAGCATAAAATTATCGAAGGAGAGATATGTTTACAATGTTGTTTGACCCTTGACACCCCAGGTTTGTTAGCCAGGAACTTCTCCCCTCCCCACTTGCTATCTTTCCTCCCCTGCTGGAGCTCCTTTCTTAGTCAGTGTCTCTCACTTTTTTCTTTTCCTTCCCTTCTTTTCTCCCTACTTCTGATTGGAAGCCAGGCTCTGCGCTGGGCCCCGGGAGTCACTGATTGGTGGAGTCTACAGGCCTGGTCCCCACCCTGTTTAGCTTGTGGTCTAGCGAAGACATATGAGGCATTTAAGATACCAGTGTGATAAACTCCCGATGGGGAAATACAGGGTGCATTAGGGGCCCAGAGGCAAGGAAGGAGCTCTAACCTGGGGGACCAGTTTCTAAGTTGAAATCTGAATGGTGAGGACGAATTAGTGGAGGGATGTGTCAATGGGGTAGTTTCCTAGTAGGGGAGAGTGAAAATATCTGTGACATAATGGGAAATATATATTTGGTCTTTGCCCCTCTTTCCTGGCACAGAGTTCCTAAATCCCTTGGAATTGCCTGAGTAATAAGGGTAACAAGCCCCTATCAACCATACCTGAATTTATGCTAATGACGTGACTCTCGGTGGACCCCAAATGGCTTTAGGATGGGCTGGTGGCCAGAGAAACCAACCATGTGATTAGAGGGTTCGAACTTTCAGCCTTACCCCTTATGACTTGAATCACTGGGTAACCAAAGAGTAAATATGAGGGAGTTTCTCTTTATAAAAGTAAATCAAGTAACTGACTGAAGGAATGACAAAATTAGAATATCAGCATTTTGTGATCACTAATGGATCGAGCATTGATCATTTCTTTTTTATCTCTGGACTTTAAAAATATTTTATTTAATCCAAAGATGGCTTTACAGGTGACTCTAGTTAATTACATATGTGTTCTAGTTGTAATAGAAGGGATTTATAATGGTTGGATTAATAATCAGGTGGTGCTCCTGACTCACTCTGAGTCATTACCAAGAAACTGCATGCTCCAAATTACCTGTCTGTGAAACAGGGAATAGGCATCTACCTCTTAGCGTTTCTCAGGTTTTCTGCTTATTAAATCAAGTGTTAGATATCTTTTAAAATGGTTTGAAACTGTAAAATGGCAACTCATAGAATGTGTTTTAGAGATGCCAAGGACGTTTTCCTTGGTGTCTGGGGGAAGCATACTCTGTTAGTTACCCTTGTTCCCAGTTTGCAATGGATAAAGCTGCCTGCATGTCTGGAGACGTTCCTATGGTTATGGATATTTTTCTTTAGCAGACAGTTGGTTTGACTGATGCGCTTCTGAATGGGGTGTGCCGAGAACGCTAAAGGAAAGCTGTCTTGCTTCACTGTTTCTTAACAGCTGTAGTGAGGAACCTTCCTGGGACTCGGTCGGTCGTTTGACCGCGGGAGCATGGGGATTTTAGCAGCAACTCCTCATGACTAGAGCTTACTTCCTCTCTGTGGCTTATGCAAGCCCATCTTACCTTCAGCCTATGCTAGGTTGGTTGTAGTTCCTCATTTTATGTATATAGAGGTTTTTATTTTTTTATTCAATGAGAGGAGGAAAGGCAGAGACAGATTCCCACATGCTTCCCGAGTGGGATCCCCCCTGGGAATCCCACTAGGGTGCTCCGTTGCTCAGCAACCAAGCTCTTCTTAATGCCTGAGGCAGAAGTTGTGGAGCCATCCTCAGCTCCTGGGTCCAACTCCCTCCAATTGAGCCATGTCTGCAGGAGGGGAAGAGAAAGCGAGAGAGAGAAGCGAGAGGTGGAAAGGTGGAGAAGCAGATGGGTGCTTCTCCTGTGTGCCCGGGACATCTGCATGCTGGGCCAGCACTCTACCACTGATGCAACTGGCCAGCGTGGTATATAGACTTTTTTTTTTTTTTTTTTTTAAGTACAGCGCTTTGCACTAATCAAGAAAAAAATGCAGTAAATAGTTTTTGAAAGTGGTAAAACTGTAAAAATTTCTACTTCACTCTACCTAGTAAGTTCTTTTTCAGGCAGTCATTTGTAGGATCCTTTCAGAGGGACTGGTGGACACTAAGGTGGAGTAGACCCTTGTATACATTGAGGAAATCTGAACACGGGGCAGCAGATGCCATTGTGGTATCTTAACAGATAAGCATGTAGGTAGAGCAAATAAGTAAAAGGTAGGGCAGAACTTGGCATAACCCATCATTTTTAACATGGGTATTTTTCATGCTTAATGACTCACAGGAGACAGTCTTATGAATCAGTTAATTGAGATGCCTTCAGGCAGTTCTGATCAAACTTGACAATAAATAGTGTATGATGATAAAAAAAGAATTATGGAAGGGAGGAAAAAGTAATATTTGCTATGTGGAGTTTGGAGGAGAGCCCCAGAAGTGTGAATTGTCTTAACCAATGGACTTCGGTTGGTTCAAAGTACTTAGGTTAGTTAGGCTGTTTATAAGTGTTAAAAGTTAACCTCATTGAGGCAGAACAATTTGGTGTCCTGGGAAGTGGGGGAGTTTATACCCAGTGCCCCTGAACCTGGAGTCTGGGGCCACTTTTCCACTTATCTGCCCTTCTCTGTGACGTAGAGCTGGCCACATTCCCTCACAGATGTTGTGGTGATAGAATGAAATCATACTGTGTTTTATCAAAGCTCAGACACGATCGGTTATGGCACACCTTTATCTCTGTGTCAGTAAACAAGAAGAAACTCTGCCAATGACAATGAACTTTCGAGTGTAAGATGCACATAATTCAGGGATGTTAAAATGCAGTGGACAAACTGCATTTTAAAAATAAGTAAAATACACTGTATATGAAAGTGCTTCACTATAATAAGCCTCAGGAGTCCTATTTAACTTTTATTGTATGAGCTGGCAGGAAAACAAAGAATAAATACCAGTTTGGACACACAGGCCAGAATAGCTGGGAGAACTGGGAGAAAAGAGAGAGAATGAAGTGATCTTTCTGGGTCCTCTTCACTGACAGAAAGTTGGCTCTCAGGCCTCATGTAGTTTAGTTTACAAATGTACCCAGTGTCTAGAGCAGTGGTTCTTAACCTGGGTTCTATCGAACCTTAGGGGTTCGATGAGTCGGTCTCAGGGGTTCGGAGAAGCCTCTGCCGCGGAGGCCAGAATAAAGTTATACCGTCATTTGTTGTGAGTTCATGCACTTTGTTGGTTTTGTTCTTTGAGCAAGGTGATGTTCATGCACGGCTCATTTTGTGCACCAGTAAAAAAACATATACCTATGTCTTGAATTTGGAAAAAAAAATCCTATTTTATTTATCACTAAAGAAGGGTTCGGTGAATGCGCATATGAAACTGGTGGGTTCGGTACCTCAGAAAAGGTTAAGAACTACTGGTCTAGAGTTAAGGAATTCTTTCTCTCTGAAAGTTGACATCCCTCCAGATGAATCACCAAGTCACTTTGTGTTCAGAGGATAGATTTTCCTGTTTTAGATGGTGTTGGTTCAGAACTTGCAGGTTCTTGACAACCCTTGTTAACCTCTGTTATTTGTTAGCTCAGAGTCTGAGCCCTACTTGTAACAATGCATGTTTCAACCTTGCTTTCACAAACAGACCTTTTGTTATTGAGAAGGAACTTAGTTCTGTTTGCACTTAATTTTAGACCTCTGCTCTTGACAGGTCATTTCATATTCAAGAATGTGTTTTGCTCACGTAGGAGTTTGGGTTAGTTTTTCTTTTTTTCAGGTACTACAGTTTGAAGAAAAGTGGTGGCATCACTCATTAACTTGTCTCCATGCCACCCCTCGGTGCATTTGAACACATAATTAGATGCAGATGAGGATTCTAAGGACCTTAACCGTGGGGATCACTTCATAAAGTGTCTGTGTATCAAACCACTACATCATACGCCTTAAACTGACATCATGTTATATGTCATTTATAGCTCGATACAGCTGGGCAGATGTTTACGTATTTCTTAGTAAAACATAAGTAGATAGTTTGCTCTAACAAACAAAATGCTTAAAATAGCCCTAGTTGGATAAGATGTTTTCCAGATAACTCTTCTTTGAAAGTGAAATGTAAAATGCTCTAGACAGGGACTCTATACCTTTTCTAAAAAAGGTTAGATAATAAAATATTTTAGGCTTTGTGGCCCACATGCAATGTGTTGCATATTGTTGGTTTTTTTTTAACAGTCCTTAAAAGATATAAAAATCATTCTTGGGTGCCCCGGCCCCATGCCACTGTCATGCAGAAAGAGGCCACAGGTAGGGTTTGCAGACCCCTGACCTAGTAGGAAAGCTCCCGATTATGACCAAGGCTCCTCGGAGAAGTGGCTGCTTCTAAAGCTGGAGTAAGGAGAGGACAAGAAGAGCCTGGAGCTCACTCCTGCCAGCAGTGAAGAAGTGCTGGGGAATAAAGAAAAGGACACGGAGTGTCCAGGAGGCCTGGGAGTCACCTGGAAAGAGCTCCCAGGGCTAAAGCTGGAACAATTTGAGTGATAGAATAATGATAATACTGAATTATAACCCCAAGATTGTAAAACAAATATCTGTGAATCCATAACTATGTAAGTGAGGGAGAAGGAGCAGATCTTTCTGTCAGAAGAATTGCAATTAATAAATGTAGATAGAAGGAATGAGGGAAATAGAAAATCACCATTAGAACATCATAGTATTGCCTGACCAGGCGGTGGCCCAGTGGATAGGGTGTTGGACTGGGATGTGGAAGACCCAGGTTCGAGACCCCAAGGTCACTGGCTCCAGCAAGGTGTCACTCTGTCTGCAGTAGCCACTTCTCCCCCCCACCCACCCCCCTCAAGGCACATATGAGAGAGCAATCAATGAACAACTAAGGAGCTGCAACAAAGAATTGATGTTTCTCATCTCTCTCCCTTCCTGTCTGTCTGTTTCTATCTGTTCCTCTCTTTGACTCTCTCTGTCTCTGCCACAAAAAGAAAGAAAGAAAGAGAAAGAACATTATAGTATTAATGGCTGCAAGCAAGACGCAGTGACAAATGGGAAAACTAGTGTGCAGACACCGGGTATTTGCAGTCTCAATGTGTCTCCCCCAAATGCCAATTAAATGTGATAGTTTTGACATATACAGTATCTACAAATTCTGTGATGTTTCCTTCCAGGAAGCTTACTTCCCTTCCCTGTGAGTGTGCACTGGACTTTGGGACCCACTTTTAAGGAAAAAGTGGTAACTTGACTGGTGAGACCCAGCAGAAACCACCTGGGCCAAGTGGTCAAGGTTCACATGCCCAGAACAAGTCGTGCCAGCATCATGTGCCCTTGATATGACGTGACGAGAAGGGCCGGTCACCCCGTGCTAGTCTAGATTCTTCTGGCATATCCACAATTCAGTCCAATCATGAGACAACCCAAATTAAGGACTGTTCTACAAAGAAACTGATCAGAACTCTCCCAGAGTGTCAGAGTTAGGAAACACAACGACTGAGAAACGCCCGGGCCTGGAGAAGATGAAGGGGCGTGATGATGAAACGTAGCATTGGTAGCCTGGGTTGAATCTGGAAAAGCGAAAGGGAATTAATGGGAAACTGGTGAAACCGAATACAGTCTGAAGTTGAGTTAGTGGTGGTGTGCCAGCGCTACTGTCTTAGCCTTGACAAACGTGTCATGGGACTGTCGTGCTAACGCTGCTAGAAGCAGGGGTTACGGGCACTCACGTTGTCTCTGGACTCTCCTGCCAATCAAAGATGGTTTCAAAGTAAGATTTTTAAAAACCCTAGCTTCTTATCCTGGATTGGTTATCAGCTTTGTCTTGAGCATTTAAGCATTATTTTATTAAGCCTTGGTCCCATTTACACTTGGTGGAAATATATCAATTCATTTATTAAAGCCGATTTTGGAATGTTTATGATGTTAGTAGTACCAATTTCTCTTTCTAGGAGAGTTATCTGCTGCAGAAGTTTCCTCCTCTTTTGTGATCCTGTCTGTGTGCAGTTTCATTGTGTTAATCGCGTTAATTGCAAATTGTGTCTCCTGCTGTAAAGATCCAGAAATAGACTTTAAGGTGAGCACCTAAAAAGTAAAATTTTGAACCTAGAAGAATACTTCCATTTTAAGTTTCATGTTCATTATAAAAAATTTTACATTTAACTTCAAACTATCTGTTTAAAAAGTTACATAAATATGTATGACTTATTTTCATTTCTTATTTATGCTGCTATTTGGAGTTGGAGAACACAATTACATATGCTTTTTTTTTTTAAATAAGTATGAATTGAGAAAGAAATTATGGCCACATGTTCCAGATGAGTGAATAAATGTTCATATCATGGATGTTAGCCAGTGTGTTTTAGGATAGCTCTCAGACTGATCTGTATTAGATACAATATTGCTTTCTTTGATTTTAGGAATTTGAAGATAACTTTGATGATGAGATAGATTTCACACCACCAGCAGAAGATACGCCCTCCGTTCAGTCCCCAGCAGAAGTGTTCACACTTTCAGTACCGAATGTTTCGCTGCCAGCCCCATCCCAGTTCCAGCCTTCCGTAGGTATGACCTGTCCACCTGTCATGTTTTCCTGAGTCATTTCTGAGAAGTGAGGCTGCGAACTTTGCTGCTAATCATAAAGCAATCGGACTGACTGTCTCCTCTGTGGTCTCGTTTCTCTTCTGCCCCCTGTTGAGGCTGAGCGGTGGCCCCTTGCCTTCCTGCAGAAGCTGAGCCCTTTCCTTTTGGAAGCTGGACTTGCTACAAGAATGAACTGGTCTCTTCAGTTCATTCATGTGGATACTCAGGGCTCCTGCCTTTGTGTTAGGGGGCAGGCTTGTCTGCGGTCTCTGCTGGGTGACACTGCCATCTCCTGGGGTGGCCTGTGTTTGGGAGGAGAGGTGTATTTGGATTTGTTAATCAGGTGGACACTCCCTGGGGTTTCCGACTCCACCGTAAGACAGGACTAAGCGGAGGCCGCGGGGTGGTGACTAGAGGTTGCCGTAGAGTGGCTGGGTCAGAAAGAAACAGTGCAGTACTTAGGTGGCTGGGCAGAGACCGTGATCACGAGGCTGGTTTTCCCGGGCGAGGCTTGTCGTCGAGCTCCGGGTGTGCCAGCCCCTGCAACTTCCCCAAGTGTGGGAAAGTCGACTGCAGCGTGTGTGGTCGTGGGGGACTGCCTTCACGCGCTTCCCCTAGAGAAAATAAAAGAAATAATAAAACAGTGCAAGGCATTCAAGAATCAGGGCGGGATCCTCATTCAAAAATGCTGTCAGCTTTAAAACTTGCAACTGTTTTGGCATTGTTAGTTTGAAAGAGATGTTTTATGTATTCATTTCCCCTGTATAATCACAAGCACTAAATTTATGTTGGTGTTGTACTTTACAGGCTGTATTAAATTAAATATTTAATTTATTTCAGTTGAATACTTATATTTAGTTTGTGATGTTCTTTTTATTCTCCTACAGAAGGTTTGAAGTCTCAAGTTGCCCGCCACAGCCTAAACTATATACAGGAAATTGGAAGTGGCTGGTTTGGAAAGGTAAAGTGTCGTTCACTTTTATTTTTTTTCCCTTTACTTGTATGCACTGTTTAGAATTTAAAGCTGCTTAAGAATTGTGTTGTGTGACATTCCATGTTCTCTCTAGACATTATAGTCCCGATTGAATTCCTCCATTGCCCTCTGAACCTTCATGGGCATGTGGGCTTCAACATTCCTGGTTGGTAAGTTCTTCCAAGAAGGTCGTTTACTTACATGTCGGAGATTTTCCTAATTGTTGGCATAAGAGCAGTAAGAAGGGCAAAGACATAGGCATTTCAGAAGCTTTTTATCCTCCACAAGTTAAATTGTGTTTTTCCTTTCCTTTTCTCTTTATGACATTTAAACCATTTTATAAGTGCAAATGGAAAGTATTATAATTGGGACCATCTCAAAGAACTGTTTTCTGTTTCTCATAGCCTTCTGGTGACCTGTAGTAACAGCATTTTGTTGCTTTTTTTACCACAGTGTTCAGACGGAATAATTTTATTATAACAACTGTTTCCACGAAGTAGCAGTCGTTCTCTGTAACTGGTTCCCAATGGAACAGTGATTGCACCATAAAAGCAGGATGGGCAGGACGGGAAGATGCGTGTGTCCTGCACTGAAACACCTCGTGTTTCTTGTCTTTCCATGCAGGGTGTCTGTCAGGCCTGCAGCTTTCATGTCATACAAACTTTATTAGTTACCGAGTCCTCTAAGCCAGTTAGCAGAACCTTTTCCACGTCACACACACAGTGCTTGGGCTCGTGGAGGAAGCTGGGGAAAGGCCTGGCCTGTGTCGTGCTGCGAATGTGGCGCGAACAAAATAGAACCCTTGTCCTGACCAAGCTGGGTGTTGTAGTGAGGGGGTGGCAGGCAGTGATCAGCCAGGAGCAGGAGCTGGGCTGAGGGTGGCCAGCACGCCCTGGTGAGAGGAGGTGCGACCCAAGCTGGGCTGTCAGTGAGCGTGTACAGGACTAGGATGGATCCGATGTGGAGTCCAGAGAAGGGGCAGTCAGGGATGATTACTCATGGGCTGTTGATGGGAAGGATGTCGTTGTGGTCAGTCTGAAGTGGCAGAGGCTGAAGAGAAGCAGGCATGGAGCAGGGAGTCGGGAGCTTGCCTTTGGATGTGCTGGGTGTGAGATACTGTTCGGCATCCAGAGGGTACCAAGTAGGCAGTCGGAAATGCAGAGCTGGGGTTCAAGAGAGAGGCTCCACACTGGAGATACAGTGTGGAGAGCTCAGTATATAGATGGTATGTAAAGGTATGAGACTAAATGCGGTCATGGAGGATGTGAGCCTCGGACTGAGCCCTGAGGCTCTGAAGCGCAGAGAGGGACCAGAGAGGGAGGCTGAGAAGAACCAGCCAGTGAGAGGAAGAGATGCAGTCAGTGAAGGAGGAGTCCAAGGAGATGATGTCTAGTCCGGGGGGCTGAAAGACCAACTGAGGTGAATACCGGGAGAATTAGGGTCCAAGAAACGGGGTTTGTGGTGTCCTCAAGAAGAAGCATTTAGGGGACATACTCTCGCTTGGAGGGGGTTCAAGGGAGAAAGTGGAAACGGCACGTTTAGACAACTCTGTTGAGCAGGCTCACTCTGAAGGAGCAGAGACATGGAACAGGAGCTCTTTGGGAAAACCAAGATGGCAGAGGAGTGGTGTCATTAATAGATTCAAAGGACAAGCTGTACAGTGGTTGGGTTACTGTTGGCGATCAATGAGCTAGAAATCAGAGGATTGGCAGAGAAGTTAAAATTCAAGATTTGGGACATAATATAATTATTAGCAAGGTCTAGAACTATGGGAGTGTTTGCTGAGATGGAGATCATAGGAAAAGATTACAGGGTGTCCTCGGGTTACGACACAGCTCCGTTCCTACAACAGTGATGTAACCCAAGTTTTGGTGTAAGTAGAAACAAACCCTAGCTTAAGTCACTTACCCATTGTAACACAGTTGTAACCTCATGATCTAGAACATAAAAGCACAACGAAGCCCCAGAGAAAGGAGAAGGACATGAATACACTGCACTGTAGGGTACTGTAGTAACATAAAGTGAGGGTAAAAATAAATTCCTTACCTGTATTCCTGTGGCTGGCTTGCACACTGGATGGGACATGGCAAAGTGGGAGAGAGTGACCTGTTGGGAGGGGGGAGCTGGAGAGGCAGGAGAACCTGCAGAAGGTGCTGGAGATTCTGGGTCAGGTGAATCAGGACTGTCTAAGGAGCACGCAGGAGACGCTGGAGATGATTCTACTTGGACTGAGTTTTTATGGGAGTGAGCCTCGTAAACTCGAAGCGTCTGTGGAGACTGTTATAATCTGAGGACCCCTGTATTGGAAGTGTGGTCAAGAACAAAGACATCACAATGTTGAAGGACTTGTCCCTGAATCTGTGAAATACCAGGAATGGTGACTGGTGGTTGAAAGAGAAACAGTGAGCCAGGTTATTGCAATAGGGTTCTGTCATTCTTCTCCCTTTTTTGAAATTGTCATCTTTTGAGTGTTAGGCTTACTATATTAGCATAAGTTGGCTCTTTGAAATAAAAAATATGACAGTTAATTATCAGAATTTCTTGCTCTGTTCATTCTGTTTAAGATTTTACTATTTCCAGGGCATTAAAATGAATTCTAGGGCATTAAAAGATAAAAACTATTTGAGAAGGAAGCCTTTAATTTTGATTGTTCTTGAATTAAATAAAAACTTTCACTTTCTTATCATTTTAAGTTTAGAAATTGTATTTGGAATGCCTTCACATCATCCTATATCATATTTAATATTTCACTTGTAACTCGTTTTTATTTTTATTCTTGTTTTGTGTTCTGTTAATTTCAGTGTGATATTTTCCTTCCTGAGTTTTGACTAAGGTGTTAGTACAAGAAAAAGGCCTGGTATAATTGGAATGCCATGCATTTTTAGCATTATAATGCAATGATAGTTTGTTTGAACATTGGCTATTTTCAGTTTACCTTCTCATATGTGAAGAAGACAAAAGTAACAAAACTCAGTTGAAGTGTTCTTGAGAAACGTCTAAGTTATGTTTGAACTGACCTTATAATTTACTCTTTTGTAATACCACTGGTAATTTCCATGAAAGTAATACATTTTTAAGTAAATAAAAAAGAAATACACATAAATATATGGATGTTGTAAATACTTGATGAATGGTTCAAAACTGAAGTACTTCCCAAGCTTTTTGTAAGGTAGTATTTAAGATAACAGAAGGCCGTTTGCGTGTTGCTTGTTTTCCTGTATGTCATCTCCTAATAAACGAGACGCACTTCTTCACCGTTTTAGTGGAAGTGAAATGAGAAACTGTTCTTTGGTTTTAGGTCCTGCTTGGAGAGATTTACACAGGCACTAGTGTAGCAAGAGTAATAGTGAAGGAGTTGAAAGCAAGTGCAAGCCCAAAGGAACAAGACACTTTTTTGAAAAATGGAGAACCTTACTAGTAAGTAACCTTTAACATATGTTCTGTGAATGTAGTTCATGCTCTTTTGAAAATCCTACGTTTCAAAATACTTTTGTCACTGACCGAATGATTCAGTGAATAAAGTGTCGTCCCAATGCACCGAGGTCGTGGATTCGATCCCTGGTCAGATCATGTTTGAGAAGCAGTCATTGGGTACACAACTAAGTAGAACAACAAGTTAATACAGTACTTCTCTCTCTCTCTCTCTCTCTCTCTCTCTCTCTCTCTCAGTGGAAAAATTAAAAAATAATAAAAATACTTGAGAATTACATTGTAAGTATATAAATGTTCAATTGCTGTATTGTACACCTGAAACTAATACAACATTGTATGCCAACTATACTTAAATTAAAAAAAAAAAAAATCAAAGGGAGCTGTAGAACACGAGAGTTTCTGGGCCAGAAAGTGATGGCATTCTGATCCCAAAAGTTAAGAAGTAAACAAGATTGTCAAGGTTCTTGGCAACAAATTGATTTGGTGACCCTAAGGGAGAATAAAAGATTGAGTTATATCAGCAAGATACAGATACTTTTTGGCCCTGGCCGGTTGGCTCAGTGGTAGGGTGTCTGCCTAGTGTGTAGATGTCCTGGGTTCAATTCCGGTTAGAGCACAGAGGAGAAGTAATCATCTGCTTCTCCGCCCCACCCCTTGGAGCCATGGCTTGATTGATTTGAGCACATTGGTCCCAGGTGCTTAGGATGGCTTCATGGAGCCTCCACTTTAGGCACTAAAAATGGCCCTAGATGGGCATAGCATCAGCCCCAGATGGAGGTTGCCAGATGATTTCCAGTTGAGTTGCATGTGGGAGTCTGTATCTGTATCTCCCCTCTCCTCACTTAAAAAAAAAAAAAGATACCAATACTTTTTGTTCATAATTGTTTCAAAATAAACAGCTTTTAAAACAATTATTTTGACATTTTTCTTTTTAACTTTCTTTTGAACCAAATATTTTTCAGAAAGAGTTTGTATATGCTATGGAAACTTTACGGAAATAGTATATAAGCTGGATAGGCTGAGGAATAGCTGGGTTAATATATGGATTGAAATGCATATTAAGTTGTATATGTAGCTTGCTTTTTTAAAAATGATGCTTCAGCCTGACCAGGCGGTGGCGCAGTGGATAGAGCGTTGGACTGGGATGCGGAAGACCCAGGTTCGAGACCCCGAGCTCACCAGCTTGAGCGCAGGGCCCATCTGGCTTGAGCAAAAGCTCGTCAGCTTGGACCCAAGGTCGCTGGCTCCAGCAAGGGGTGGCTTGGTCTGCTGAAGGCCCATGGTCAAGGCTCATGTGAGAAAGCAATCAATGAACAACTAAGGTGTTGCGACGGCAATGACAAACTAATGATTGAGCCTGACCTGTGGTGGCGCAGTGGATAAAGCGTCGACCTGGGAACACTGAGGTCGCCAGTTCAAAACCCTGCACTGGTTCGGTCAAGGCATATATGAGAATTGATGCTTCCAGCTCCTCCCCCCTTTCTCTCTTTCTCTCTCTCTCTCACTCTGTGTCTCCTCTCTAAAATGAATAAAATAAAAATTAAAAAAAAAAAACTAATGATTGATGCTTCTCACCTCTCTTCATTCCTGTCTGTCTGTCCCTATCTATCCCTCTCTCTGTCCCTGTTAAAAAAAAAAAAAATGATGCTTCAAAGTGATAATTTATAAGTTTAAATTACTAAAATTAGAGGTTCTTCTGATAGGATTTCTGTTTTGATTTTTGAAAATGTTCACCTGATCGGCTTTGAATTATTTAATCATAAGATAACAATAAACCTGTTAAGTTAATGTATTATTTTTGGCTTGTTTATTGATTTATTTATATTAAATGAGAGGTGGGGAGGCAGAGAGACAGACTCCCGCATGCACCCTGACTGGAATCCACCGGGCAAGCCCCCTACAGGGCAATGGCTACCCATTTGGGGCCATTGCTCCATTGCTCAGCAACTGTGCTATTTCAGCACCTGAGGCAAGGCCATGGAAGCATCCTCAATGCCTGGGGCCAGATTGCTGAAACCGTTTGAGCCATGGCTGTGGGAGGGGATGAGAGACAGAGAGAGGAAAAGAGAGAAAGGGGAGAAGGAGAGGTTGAGAAGCAGATGGTTGCCTTTCCTGTGTACCCTCACCAGGAATCAAACCTAGTACTTCCACATGCTGGCCCAACGCTCTACTGCTGAGCCAACTGATCGGGGCAGCTTACATTATTTAAATCATTATGAATGTTAAAATTGGGATTACTGTTTAGACAGTTTTGCTAACAGGCTCTGTGATTAATTTTTTCCCCCAGTATTCTTCAGCATCCAAATATTCTTCAGTGTGTTGGACAGTGTGTAGAAGCAATTCCCTATCTTCTGGTGTTTGAGTTCTGTGACCTGGTAAGTGTTTAGTGGCAATTCAAGGGCAGACCTTCAAAAGGTTATGCCTAAGTATTTTTGATAGCTAGAAATGTTGGATGAGGGAGTGCTTTCACTTCTGCCCCCATTTTAAGAACTTCATGAAGTATCCATTTATTACCTTTGCTACTAGTATTAGTGTTGTTTTATATTCTATGCCTTTGCTAAGCTATTTGCATGTGTTACCACATTTAATCATAGTTCACCACGGTTTAGGTATGATTGAGATAAGACCCATGGAGATGAGGAAAAGGTATAGCAAGTACATGGCAGAGCCAGAGCTTGGACTAGGTCTGCCCTTCCCGAGGGCTTGAGGTCTTAACTCCAGCTAGGCATTTAGACCCCTTTCCCCCCCGAGGGGCTCAGGAGTCTCCCAACCTATAGAGTACCCGTGACCTGTCTCAGTCTTTGGAAATAGTGAATGTACGTAACATTTACGTTTTTAAATAATTCGATGATTTATTTTCTTAACCTAAAATTAAATAGCCTAGTTTTTTAGCATGATATAGTATTGCTTATTAATTTGTTCTGATTTACATTGGAAAGCTTATTCTTTGTGTAGTTTTTTTATGAATAATATGTGAACATTTCCTGTAAACATTTTTTAAATTTAGGTTTTGATTGATTTTTTTTTTTGCATTATCTTAGTTTTCAGAACGTTGAACTTCCTTAATCATGTGCAGAAAAGTGGGAGTACAACAAAATAAATCCCCTGTTAATTCAGAACATTTTTCAGCTGGTAAAATTGAAAGACAGCTGTAAACATTGTGAATTTTTGTTGTAATTCCTAAATATCATTTGACTGTCACTTTAAGTGGCAGGGCTGACATTGTGATAGTGGTTAATAAAATCATGTAGGTTTCAAGGGCACAGTTCTGTAATAGATCAACTGTATGTTATAGTACGTGTTCACCACCCAAAATCAAGTCTCCTTCCATCACCATTTACCCCCCTTTGCTCTCTCCTGCCTGCCCACCCCCCTTCCCTGGGCTGATCATCACGCTGTTGTCTGTGTCTGAGTTTGCTTTGCTTCTGTCTTTGCCAACCCCTTGACTGTTTCACCAGCATCCCAGCCTCCTTCCCTCTGACAGCAGTCAGTCTGTTCTCTGTATCTGTGAGTCTGTCTGTTTTGTTCATTAGATTCTACATGTAGGTGAAATCACACGGCCTTTGTCATTCTCTGACTGCTTCTTTTGCTTAGCATGATCCTCTCCACATCCAACACGCCACCGTTTCCCCCTCGTTGCTGGGCACTCGGGCTGCCTCCAGATCTCGGCTGTGTGAGAATGCTGCAGTGAGCGCAGGCGTATGCACGTTCCTCCGAACTAGGCTTCTCAGATACACTCTGAAGGGGCCTCGTGGGGTCTAAGGCAGCCCCATTAGAACTGTTTTAGAGGAGAGAGAGAGTGCGGGGGGGCGGGGGGGGGCAGGAGGCATCACTTCTAGTAGTTGCTTCTCGCATGTGCCTTGACCAGGCCGGCCTGGGGTTTCAGACTGGCGACCTCAGCGTTCCAGGCCCTGTCCACTGCGACACCACAGGGCAGGCCCACTTAAAACGTTTTGAGGAAACTCTATACCGTTTTCCGCAGTAACTGCGCCAGCCTGCATTCCCACCAGCAGTGCACGAGGGTTCCCTTTCCTCCATCCTCACCAGCACTTGTTGTTGACCCCTCATGATAGCCACTCTGACAGGTGTGAAGTAGTATCTCATTATGGTTGTAATTTGCATCTCTTTGATTATTATCGATGTGGAACATCTTTTCATATGTCTGCTGGCCATCTGTATGTTGTCTTTGGAGAAGTGTATTCAAGTCCTTTGCCCATATTTAATTTCTTTCAGAGACAGAGAGAGTCAGAGGGATAGACAGGGACAGATAGACACAGACAGGAACAGAGAGATGAGAAGCATCAATCATCAGTTTTTTGTTGCGACACCATAGTTGTTCATTGATTGCTTTCTCACATGTGCCTTGACCGCGGGCCTTCAGCAGACCGAGCCACCCCTTGCTGGAGCCAGCGACCTTGGGTCCAAGCTGGCGAGCTTTTGCTCAAGCCAGATGAGCCCGCGCTCAAGCTGGTGACCTCGGGTTCTTGAACCTGGGTCTTCCGCATCCCAGTCCGACGCTCTATCCACTGCGCCACCACCTAGTCAGGCCCTTTGCCCATTATTTTTAAATTGGATTGTTTGGGGTGGTGCTGTGGATAAAGTGTTGACCTGGGAACACTGAGGTCGCCAGTTCAAAACCCTGCACTGGTCTGGTCAAGGCACATATGGGAGTTGATGCTTCCAGCTCCTCCCCCCTTTCTCTCTCTCTCTCTCTCTCTCTCTCTTTCTCTCTCTCTCACTCTGTGTCTCCTCTCTAAAATGAATAAAATAAAATAAAAATAAATTGGATTGTTTGGGGTTTTTTGGTGTTGAGTTGTAAGAGATCTTTCTGAATTTTGGATATTAACCCTTTATCAGATGTGTCATTGGAGAATATGTCCTCCCATTCAGTGGGTGGTTCTTTCATTTTGTTGATAGTTTCCTTTGCTCTGCAAGACTTTTCTAGTTTGATATGGTCCCATTTGTGGGTTTTTTTGTTTGTTTTCCTTCCCTGAGGAGATATACCAGAAAAAAATTTGGTACAAGAAATGTCTGAGATTTTACTCTGTTTTCTTCTGGGGTTTTTATGGTTGAAACACGTATTTTATGTGACTCTCCTCAGTAATGTCGGAAGAGGCTTACTCCTGAAAGCTGAGCATTCGGAGAGGCCCTTATCCCCACCTGAAGCTTTCATTGGCAGAGTTCATGACTGTTTTCAATGAAGTTCGCCATGCAGGGGTTCATTAATCTACTATAAAACTTATAAACAGTAATTGCTTCTCAAAAAATTAAAGTAGGATTACTAGATAATCCAGCAATTTCACTTCTAGGTACATAGAATTGAAAGCAGGATCTTAAAAGAGATTTTTGCCCATGTTCACAGCAGCAGCATTCACAGTAGCCAGGAGATAGCCTCAACTCAGACGTCTGTCAAAGGGTTAATGATGAACCAAACTGGCTCTGTCCATACAGTGGGATATTATTCTCCTGTGCTAAGGGAAATAAGCCTAGTCACAAAAAGACAAATACTGTGTGACCCCACTGTGTGAGCTATCTAAAGCAGTCAAACTCAGAGACAGAAAGGGTGCTTGCCTGGTGCTGGGGGACTGGGGGGGGGTGGTATTTAATGGGGACAGTTTCAGTTTACCAAGACGAAGAGTTATGTTGGATGATGGCAGTGCTGAATGGTGCACAACAGTGTAAATGTACGTAATGCCCCTGAATTGCATACTTAGAAATGGCTACAGTTGTTTTTAAAACATTGATAATTACTTACTATTATTTAAGGTGCTGTACCAGGTATTACCTACCTTAGGAGGAGTCTAGAACTTCACAGATTTTCTTGGGAAGTCTGTCTGTCATAGCTTGGAATGGCGGGTCTCATGTCAGATATCCAGGGACCCCATCGCCGAGGGCAGCGCTGTGTTCATCAGCTCTGGGCCCTAGTCAGCGTCAGCGGGTCTGCAGCGAGGCCTGGGGCCTGGACGGGGCTCTGGCACTGAAGTCTGGGTGTCCGGCGCAGTGGGCAGAGACTGCTGTCAGGAGTGGTTGCACAGGGTCGGCCCAGTGAGCCAGAGGGACCAGCTGGCCAGAGGGGCGCCACCCAAGGCAAAAGCACCCTCTGGCGGGAGAGCCCAGAGGACAGAGCGTAAGAGCCCAGGGGGCCGGGGAGAGCGGCTGCGGCTGCAGCACACTGAAAGCAGCCACTATCTCCACGTGGTCTTAGTAGGTCAGGAGCGATTGAGTGAACATGGGCCTTTTCACCCGTCACCGGCACTGATCCTGTTCAAAGATAGCATCTGTTAAGTAGAAAGGAGAGAATATTTCTGCACTTACTTAAGTAATTCCTGGTAAGATGGAATTACCAGTCTGTTTTTCAAAAACACTTTTATCTTAGAATTTTTATGAAAGAAAATGAAAACTCTTCTGAGGGAGTCTGGCAGCTGGCCCGCAGCCAGCGACGTCCAGTGCCGGCGGTGCGTGTTCGTGCGAGGAGCCCTTTGTCGGGCTGTTGCATATAACTGTTGCCATGGGGGGTACACAGTGCTGTCACATGAGCAGAGAGGCAAGGAGATTGTTTGTCAGGTGAGGATCCCTCATTCAACAAAAACATATCAAGCACCTGTTAAGTCCAGAGCGCTGGGCAGTGCCCTGGGGAGCACAGGTGAGTCGCCCTGAGCCCTGCCTCCTCTGCCTGCAGAGCCAGGCGGGCGTTCCTGCGGGGGCTCATTCTGCCGCTTCCTTGTTTGTCAGCTGGATAGTCACCTGATCTCTTAGTTCTCCCTTTAGACATCTCTAAAGTGGGCAGAAGACTGCCTGCCCCACACACTGCTCCGACCACTAAGAAGATGATGAGCATAAATTGCTGGGCATATAGTAAGTGCCCAGGAAATAATAGCTATTCTTTTTCATTTTTAGTTAAGTTCACTCATCTGTTGCTCTTCAGCTCTTCAATGACTGTTGAGTTCAGGTTTGAGTAGCATGTATGGGAGAAATCTAACTAGAAACACTAACTAGAATCGTTGGGAAGGCTTTGTGGAGGAAGTACGTTTGATCTAGCGTGGGAGTGAGTGACTTGACTCTTAGCAGGAAAGGAGTCGGGACACATTGTGAGGCGGGCAGGGGAGCAGCAGGTGCCCCTATGAACCAGGGAGTCTGGGCGGTGGGTGGCGTGCCAGGTGAGGAGATAGGGTGGCATCTGCTGGGAAGGAGCAGTTGGGGGAGAAGCAGCCACAAACCACTTTGGAAACCAGACTTCCAGCTGAGGTGATAGAAGGATGTAGATTAAATTGTCTCCATCTTAGTGTCTCTCCTTGCCCCAGCCTGCCTCCTGCCCTGGGCCCCGGCCCTGGCTCTTTGCTAGCAGGCTGTCTTGATTGCTTGATGCCAGGCCCTTCCTGCTCTCCCTGATGACTGCTTTACTCCAGGCTGGATTTCCTGAGGCTGCTTCCCTTATGGTACTGCCCACCCGCTCTGTGTAGCAGATGCTGTGTCCTCCCTCGGGTCACGGGTCATCACTGCGGGGCACTGGAGTGCCCGCTGGGAGTTGGTGCTCAGGGTGAACACACGAGGGTTTTTATACTGCTGCTAGAAACTTTAAAACTATAGGTGTGGCTTGCGTTATATTTCTGTTGGACAGCTCTGCTCTATAGTGTGTCTCTGGAGAAACGTATTCTGAGATCCAAGTGACTGTGCTCTGAATGAATTTCAGAACAATCCACACTCCCTGTCCTTGAAGTCAAATCTTTTTCATTTCCTGCTTACAAAATACTTCAAGCATAGTCGGTTAGATTGTACTTAAAATAAAAGTCTTCCCACATTAGATGTTTTTGGCTAGCTTTAATGTGCAAAGTAATGAAATAATAAATATAAAGCCCACTAAAACTTTGAAACTACAGATTTTCTCCTAAACTCATTATTAGATGTTAAGTTGAAATAAGGTAGGACTGCTTTGGGGAAAATGGTTCTCCCAACTTTATTCAGGAAGACATCTTTTAGAACCTTTTAAGTAAATTTTTTCCCACTCATTAAATAATTACAGTTGTCCCTTGATATTCCAGGACCTTCCACAGATACCAAAATAAACAGAAGAGCCTGACCAGGCAGTGGTGCAGTGGATAGAGCGTCGGACTGGGATGCGGAAGACCCGGTTCAGGACCCCGAACTCGCCAGCTTGAGCACGGGCCCATCTGGCTTGAGCAAAAGCTCGCCAGCTTGGACCCAAGGTCGCTGGCTCCAGCAAGGGGTTGCTCGGTCTGCTGAAGGCCCGCTGTCAAGGCACGTGTGAGAAAGCAATCAGTGAACAACTAAGGTGTTGCAACGGCAACGAAAAACTAATGATCGATGCTTCTCACCTCTCTCTATTTCTGTCTGTCTGTCCCTATCTATCCCTCTCTCTGACTCTCTCTGTCCCTGTAAAAAAAAAAGAAAATTGAAACAAAATAAGCAGAAGCTCAAGACCCTTATAAATATGATGTAGTATTTGCATATAACCCATGCACATCCTCCTGTATACTTTAAATCATCTCTAGATTACTTATAATACATCACGCAACATAAATGTTGTATATGTAGTTGTTATACTGTGTGGTTTAGGGAATAATAAGAAGAAAATCTACATGCTCAGTTCATGTGCAACCATCGTGGGCCTAACTACATGGTACAGGTCAGCAATGACTTTTTCTGAACATTGTTTGATCTGTGATTGGTTAAATCTGCCGATGGGGATTTAAAGGATAGCTATTTGCCAGATCCATGCTGTGCTAGGTCCTGTAGACACAGAACCGGACTGGGTCCCAGCCACATGTACCCTTGTTCCACTGGGAAGGACAGACAGGCAAACAAATAGGCCCCGGGGGGATTTTTAAGCAGTGGCGACTCAGGGAGGAGGCAGCAAGGCCACACGGGGCTGTCGTGGTAATTTGCACGAGAGGATGGTGCCTTGGGCTCGTGTGACCGCAGTGGAGTCCGTGAAAAGGCAGCGTGGTTCTGAGTTTAGTGTGAAAATAGAACCAGGGCTTGGTGGTGAGTGAACGTTGGCATCTAGAGACAGAGCAAACTCCAGAATGGCGTCTTTGGTCTGGTCTGAGTCGCTGAGAAAGGTGCACCTCTGAGCGGCGCGGGTGGGTGGTGTCCCACAGTGCGTGATATTGGAAGTGCTTCTTAGGTTTTCCAAGAAAGGGTGTCAAGTCAGCAACTGGACAGACGAGTCTAGGGCTCAGGAGATGGAGGGCCAGGAAATGTATTTGAGGGGTTGTTTGTAACCCAAGCCACCGGTGGGTAGAGTCACCCAGGACTGGGTGTGACATGGGTGAGGACGGAGGGCTGAGCAGAGTGTGTGCCAGCACGATATAGATCAGGGAGAGGAAGACCCAGGAAAGGGGAGGCCCCGTGGGGGAGAGACGGGGGCAGTGAGCTGGGGGACGACAGGCTCACAGGGGAGAGGGAGGCCGGGAAGTGGGCCAGCCAGCACAGACAGGCGTTTGAGTAGGTTTCCTGGGAAGAGAGGAAGACGGGATGGTAGCCCGAGAGGAGGGGCCGAGAAGGCTGGCTTGGTTCTTTGTTGGATTCACCCGAGCGGCATTTTAGCGTTAGAAAGACAGGGACGGGCTCACCTAGAGATTGCGTGTAGGGAGGCAGCACTCCGGAACCACAGTGAAGGCACTGAAGGGTGGATAGCGACGGGGGCGCCTGAGTGGGGGTGAGGACAGATGTGCAGAACTGGGGGTCAGGGACAGGGTCCCCGGGGACTGCAGCTGTGCTGTGGGCGTTTCATCTCAGTGGTGCTGCGGAGCCCGCTATTTAGACTGTTTATTCATTCTTTCATTCAAACTTTTGTTTAAAAAGTGTAACTTTTCCCTCCAAATCATCCTGTTAAACAGAGAACTAAATTTTCAGTTACAATAAGCTATTTGTTTTGTTTTTACATTGTATTAAAATGAATTCATTGTTCTTAGTATCCTGCAAAAGCCTGGATAAAACTCTGATGGCAGTTTATGTTGGAATTTAAGAGGATACTTGTGACTAACCCATTTAAAGCTCTATTACTCATTGAATGACTCATTCAAAGTGATCTGTCCAACTTGCTGTTCTGTTATCTGAGTTCTTAGTATAGCATTTTGCTGCCATCTAGTGTCATAAATTTTTCTTTTTGATGTTTTTTGGGGGAGGCGGTTTTGGGGAGGATCTGAGACATTTTATTTTACTTAAAGATTTTATTTTATTAAATTTAGAGACAGGAGAGAGAGAAAGGGGGGAGGAGCAGGAAGCATCCACTGTAGTAGTTGCTTCTCGTGTGGGCCTTGACCAGGCAAGCCCGGGGTGTTGAACCGGTGATCCCAGCGTCCCAGGTCGACGCTTATCCACTGCGCCACCCCAGGTCAGGCCCTGAGACATTTTTAAAACTTAGATAATGGAAACTATTTTTCAGATTATTTTTCTGTCCTTAAGTGTTTTGTTTTATTCTTTTAAATAACAGACCAAAGCAGAAATCCCTGTCTCCTCATTAAACATCGTTAGACCATAAAACAAACCAGGTGCCTAAATGCCCCTTTGTTTCAGATAGAATGAATCAATTTTTAGCACTAATTTAATATGAACATTTTATTGTAATTAAATGTTTTAGCTGATTTTTCTTTTAAATGGAGAGCTCTCAAGGACCTTTCTAGAACATAGATTTAACCCTGCACGATCCATCCCACGTCTCCCCGTGAGCCGCAGTGCACAGCTGCTTAGTAAGTCCTGGGCTGACCCTCACCCTGGTGGGAGATGGCTCAGCCTGCACTGTGCTGGCTCCACCCCCCGCGGCGGGCTTGAGGAGAGGCGTTCTGTTTCGCCAGCTAGAAACAGTAGGCGTGTTAACATTAGAAAGCAGAATCTTCTGTGGGTTATATTTGTCTTCTCATGAAATTTGGGGAGTGGACTCAGTTGTGGAAAGAAGATCTTTTAAGAACAGAGAATGGTGATGAATACCCTTTAGATGACCTTGCAGGGTAGCTGCACCCCCTCTGCTCTTCCTCTGCCTTCATGGCCAGAGCTCTGGCGCAGTGTGTGCGTGTGCCAGCCGCTTCTGTTTGTTCTGAGAACCAGCCAGACACAGCACAGCATAATCCTGCTTCTGTGTGAGGGCGGTTTTACCTTAAATGGATATTTCTGGAACGGAATTAGACAAATGAATTTAAGTTGCCATTTCATTGGTAATGTGAATAAATTAAGCTATTTATTTTCACATTTAGTTTCCATGTGGTCTACCTTATAAAACCCATGCCCGGTAAGCCTGGAGCGTTTTGCTGGAATTTTTCTGGGTTAATTGAATTGTCATCCAAGTCTGTCTTCATTCCACCACTCCCACGCTTGATAGAGCTTAGCCTGGGTGAAGGGGGAGGGCGTGTGTTTTTAGAGGGAAGAAAGGTGTCTTTCTACCGTGGAGCAGCTTGAGGTTGCCGTGGGGACAAAAGAGGAAGCACCATGTTTAGGAAGGAATAGACGTGGTGAGCACACGTGCTGGTCCTGAGGGAGCAACTGCTTCCTGGGCAGAGAAGTTCCATGAAGTTTGGGGGAATCCTGCAGTCCCTGTGTTTAAGTCATTTACATTCATTCTTACCAAATAAATCAGTGTGATTTGCATACCGATTTAATTCACTCACCAAATAGAACTTTCTTGATAAGTTGGTCAGCTGGAAAGAAGTGCAGCCCCACCATTTATTAGTTCTGTGGCTTTGGGCAAATTTCTTAACCTCCCTAATCCTCAGTTCCACATCTGGAAAATGTGGGTAAGAATTATTTGAGGTCACAAGTGTAACAACTAGCACAGTGCTTGGCACACTGCTCACACCCCCCAGTGGTGCTGATTCATTAGTGTCAACATGATCACTCATGTAGAGATCATCAAAACTGGGAATGGAGACAACTTGATTCTTGGAGGGGACCTGGAAGCTACTTACATACATGCACTTAGTATTAAATGTGGGCAGATGTTTCTGAAGGGGTGTTGTGCTTTAAAATTTTATTCTGGAAGGAATTTGATAAATTTACCATCTTTGGGAACAGTTGTAAGAAACGTATTCTTTAATTGGTCAAGGAAACTTCCTTGGGAGTCTTTTCTTGACTCAGATATAAAGAAAATAGGAAGCTATTGGCTTGCTTTCTAACTTTTATTAACTGATTATATAAAGCTTTAATTTGGAATTGACTCACATAAATAAATATTTGATCAGATGGTAAGAGTACAGAAGATTTATTTCCTCAAAAGTGTATTCCCGCCTGACCAGGTGGTAGCACAGTGGATGGAGCGTCGGACTGGGATGCGGAAGACCCAGGTTCGAGACCCCAAGCTCGCCAGCTTGAGCAAGGGCCCATCTGGCTTGAGCAAAAGCCAGCTTGGACCCAAGGTCGCTGGTTCCAGCAAGGGGTTGCTCGGTCTGCTGAAGGCCCGCGGTCAAGGCACATGTGAAAAAGCAATCAATGAACAACTAAGGTGTCGCAAAGGCAACGAAAAACTGATGATTGATGCTTCTCATCTCTCTCCGTTCCTGTGTGTCTGTCCCTACCTATCCCTTTCTCTGACTCTCTCTCTGTCCCTGTAAAAAAAAAAAAAAAAAAAAAAAGTGTATTCCGAAAACCCACAGTCCTGAGTTAGAGTGGATTGAAGCCATGAAATAGAAGGCAGTGCCATCGGGCAGCCGTGCCAGAGGCCCTGGGAGCTGTGTCTAAGTGTGCACGTAGTGCGTGTCTGCACTGCTCTAGCCTTTGATAGGCTGCCTACCTTGGTGCGTTTTTCTGGAGGAATTGGGATGTTCTTTCTCCCAGTGGTCTCTGTGCGGCACGGGGCCCAGGGGAAGCTGGCAGACAGCCGAGGCATGCTGTCATACTTGTCCCTCCCTCCCTGTTCCTCTGTGGGTGCTGGGCAGTGGCCCTCACCGTGTGTGACGCTCTGACGTGTGTCTCTGAGAGCCCTCAGGGGCAGAGAGAGGGTACCGCTTCTTGCCCTCTCTCGTCTCTTAGTTGTCTGGAGCTTTTGTACTTCTGCACTTAGTTTAAACTGTGCATCATTGCAAAGTAAACTTTTCTTTACTGTTTTATTTTACATGTGTTTATATAACAAAGATACTCTAGTTAGTTAAAATGATCCTAAAAGGTGAATGTGTTTCCTATACCTTTGAAGTATTTGGTTGAAATATTTTGTAATTTGAAACTTGTTCAGTCTGAGGTTCTTTATTAAGCTAAATCTAAGTAATTTCTAGACTATCTTAAGAACTAAAGTCAGTTAAGGCACATGTTTTGTGGCCCATTTGTTGTCTGCTTTTTAAACCACACTGGCCTGATCTCCGCAGGGCGACCTGAAAGCCTACCTGCGCAACGAGCAGGAGCACGTGCGGGGAGACTCACAGACCATGCTGCTGCAGAGGATGGCGTGTGAGATTGCCGCGGGGCTGGCCGCCATGCACCGGCTGCACTTCCTGCACAGGTGGGTGCGTCCGCGCTGCGCCTCGCCCGTCGCCCGGGACCAGAGAGTCCATGCGGTTTGTCCGAGGGCCCCTGAGAGGCTTCCGAGCACGGGCTGCAGAGTCCACTCTCGGTCTGAAACGTAGGAGCTGTCTTATGCTACCCAGTGTCAGGATGAGGTGGAGTTGGGCTTCATTTAAACCAACAGCAGGGAACAGAATGTCCTAACACAGACTAAGGTATGGAACTGTTTCCCAAATTTCAAAGAAGATACGTAGTTGTTCATTGCTCAGCGCTGAGAGTAACAGTCCCAGTGTCTCCTGGCATCTCTCCTTGTGTCCTTTTCACGTCATCTTAGGTTCCGGTTCTAACGGCCAGATCTCACGGTGTGGCCATGCCATTTTCCTGGGAGAGGAAGAGGTCCTGAGAGCTCACGTCATCTTTTTGTATAAGGCCCCAGCATTGCTTCCTGGCCAGCGCTCCGAGAGGCCAGCCCCGCTGGGCTGTAGGGTCGGGGGTTATGCAAGCAACACAGTGACCAGTGGACACACTTCTGGTTCTACTCAAATAGCCGCAGCTCCTTGGAGCACATTGTGTTTTGTTCACTTTGGAGCACTGGTACAATTTTTGTAATTATACCAACAGAAGGCTTTGAGTCCTGCCTGAGATGATGGTCCTGTGAGCGCAGAGGGAGGTCTCTGCTTGTTCTCCTCCAGCCCTTGGAGCTCTGGTTTATGTTCACATATATTTAGTTACTTCTCGGTTCTCCCAGGAAACCAGGCAGTTTCTCTTTAGTTGAGCTTAATTAAATCATTTAACTCTTAATAATCTATAAAGACCTGAAAAGGAATACCTGTGTGTATTGACGTGAAGGAGTGTCTATGAAATAACTTTTTTAAAAGGCAGGTTGGACTGGGATATATTTATAAATGACTCTACTTTTTAAAAATAAGAAAACACTTGGTTGTATTTGTGTGAACAGATACAGAAAAGTACCTGTCAGTCAGATTCTCAACATTACTTCGTAGTAGGTAACAAGGAACGTTAACATTTTTCTTACATATCTGTATCTTGTTTGACTTGCATACTGAGATCATTCTGAAAAAGTGCTTTTTAAAAGACCCAAAAGAGCCTGACCAGGCGGTGACGCAGTGGATAGAGCGTCGGACTGGAATGCAGAAGACCCAGGTTCGAGACCCTGAGCTCGCCAGCTTGAGCGCGGGCCCATCTGGCTTGAGCAAAAGATCGTCAGCTTGGACCCAAGGTTGCTGGCTCCAGCAAGGGGTTGCTCGGTCTGCTGAAGGCCCGCGGTCAAGGCACATGTGAGAAAGCAATCAATGGACAACTAAGGTGTCGCAACAGCAATGAAAAACTAATGATTGATGCTTCTCACCTCTCTCCACTCCTGTCTGTCTGTCCCTATCTATCCCTCTCTCTGACTCTCTCTCTCTGTCCCTGTAAAAAAAAAATAAAAAAATAAAAGACCCAAAAGAATATAGATTTCTTCAAGCTCAAAGTAGAATCCTCTACATGAAACTTCAAAATATAAAGACCGACTTATTGTAATGGAGAAATCTTATGTTTTGTTTTTAATCTCGTAGGGCAGGTAATACATAGCGTATTTGTATTGTTAACCTTTTGTAAAACACAGGTGATGATTACCTAATACCTGGTTTAGGAGTGTTTAGATTTTGGAAAAACAGATCATTGAAAGGAATTACCATATTGGCCCTGGCCAGATAGCTCAGTTGGTTAGAGCATTGTCCTGATATGCAGAGGTTGCTGGTTCGATCCCTGGTCAGAGCACATACAGGAACAGATCGATGTTCCTGTCTCTCTCTCTCTCTCTCAAATCAGTAAAATAAAATTTAAAAAATAAAGAATAAATTTATTTTTTAAAAAGTATCATATCAAAATCAGCAACATAAAGTTGTCAAAGAGCTAGAAATTGTGTGTAAAGCCCAAGTACATTTTGAGTATTGTATTTTAAAAATTGGAAAAGATGTTGGAGGAAATTATTTCCCTGTGAGTTTTTTCAGGTTACAGTTTTACTTTATTTAGAATCTTGTGAACTTTAGAACAAATAAAGATGATTAAATCAATCACATGGTTTAGATTTTTTTCAGGTACAAAAATTCAAGGGAAAGATTCTTGAAATCATTGACAACTGCTTTATCTTGTTTTAAGAACGAACCATTTTTTATGTAAAATTTCCATTTGGGGCAAAATTTTGGGCTTTTAATTTTTTGTGTGTTTTTTTGGTGGTGGTGGTAACACACTGTAGAACATATTTTAAAGTTGGAATTTGGAATATTTATTGGCTGCCTCAAAGTCAGACTTTCTGTGCTGATTAAATAAAACCGTGTGAGTGTCCTACTGAAAGCTGCTGCTGCCTTGGAAAACTGCTGGCTCCCCGATTACATATACTTTTACTTGTTGTTTAAGAAGAGTCCTCTGCCTGGGACTTAGGTAGCCTGCAGTTTTGAAGTCGGGCACGTGATCTTTAGTGATAGTTCTTGCCATTTGTTACCAGGAATTCAGGTTTTTCGGGAATTTGAAAATGGCTGCAGTGACATTGAGCTGTCTGTCAGCGCAGTCCCTCTGCAGAGGGTTAAGCTCCTGTTCGAGTGGGAGTGGAGGACAGGGGTGACGCTTCCTTGGGAATCGGGGCGGCGCCTCTTTAGACCTGTGGACTCCCGACTCCTGTGTCCACCAGCCCCACTCTCGCGGCTGAGTCACGTGCAGCCACTGACAGCTGAGGCCACAGCTGGTGCTGCCGGCCCTGCCCGGGGAGCAAGCCCGTCTGAGAGGACCTTTCAGGCCCGGACTGCTGGCAGCCGCCCCAGCAGACCTGTTTTTCTACTTGGAGGAAGAATACACTGGGTATATTTGTATTTCCTGACCCAAACCAGCCATTGACGTCAAGAGTTACCTCTGCTGTTAAGCACTTACACCTTGTGTTTTTCTCATCTTCAGTTTTTGCATGTTTCAGGCTTCAGAGACTATTTATTTTTACTGATTTTGAATCAACTTATCATCATCTTGAATCTGGATAACACTCAAATATTTTGAAAACATTTTCTATGTATGTATTTTTATTTTATTCTTGTAAAAACCTTGTGAATTAGTCCTTTCAGGTACACCCCTGCTGTTTTTGTGAGGACACTGAGACTCTGATGGGCTAGGTGACTTGCCCAGAGTCGCAGTTCTTATGTGGTGAAGCTGAGACTGGTCCCAGGTCTGTCTGTGGTGACTGGCTTGCTTGGAGTGGAGGTAGGGAGCCTGCTCAGCAGCCATTCCCCCAGGCCTAGCAGTGTCTTCTTCCTGGTCACCTCTGGTTTCAGTTTCCTCTCCCGGAGACGCTTAGTGAATGGTATTCGAGTTTCATAATGCCTTTTATATGTGAGCCGAAGGCCTTGTGCATGTACCCTCCCGTCTGCTACCTGACCTGCACATTTGAAGTCTAAACAGGAGGGAGGACGCTGGGCAGTCCAGGAGGTACTTGAAGGGCCCGAGGACAAGGTGCCAGGGTCTCTGCGGGGGCTGCAGCCGGCCGAGAGGACACACACATGCCCCTAGGGGAGTGCTGGTCTTCAGAGGAGGGGTGGCCCTGGCCGGGTAGCACGGTTGCTTAGACCATTGTCCCAAAGGAGGCAGGGGTGGGGAAGGTGAGAAGGGTGTGTTTACGGAGACTAGAAGTGCTCCTTGCTGGCGCTCAGTCACAGAACCTCTGTTGGCAAAACCTACACACTGTCCAGGTGCAGCTGTCGGTCCAGTGGGCGGACTGCCCAGCCTAAAGCGCTTTCATGTTTCTGCCATCAAATGGCAGACCACTCCTGCCCCTCCGCCCCTTTTTCCCCTCATTCTGAAAAATAGGGGCTGATTGCCTTTTTGAGACCGGAACTTTCTCTGGTTCGTCACAGTGGTGTTGGGGTGGCCAGGTTTCCCCGGGGCCCGTTCTCAGGCCTGAAGGTTTCTGGATGGAGCACTGAAAGTCACCGCTTGTAGACAGAGACTGTGGGGAGGAATTGAATGTCACTAATGGGAAATTAGTTGGAAATTCAGATCGGCACTCACGTGTAGGGGAGCAGCCACAGGCCGGCAGCAGGGCTCTGACTGGGCGTGCTGTCCCTGACCGCTCCTGCTGGTGGAAGAAACCCAGTTGCCGGCCTTGTCACCCAGCACAGTTCCCCTGTCCTCTGTGCCTCCGTGTTCCCGTCACTGAGTGGGGAAGGTAACAGTCCCCACGTCACTGTGCTGTGGAGGCTGAATGAGCTAATAGCACAGCTAAAAAGCGCTTAGAGAAACTTCTTGTGTAAAGAAAGTGCTTTGTAAATATTAGCCATTGTTATATAATTGCATCTGCTCCGTTGCATTGCGTCAAGGTCATTGCTGTTATTTCAGACATGACTTTGGAAATGAAAATATTTGAAAGTAAGAATTTAAGAATTAGTTTAAGATTTTGGTCTTTTATAGTCACATAAAGACAAACATTTTAAATTTTGGACTATAGAAATTCAGTTTTTGATGACTCATATTGATTGATGACTTAAAGCTATCGATTAGGTGTCCTTTTCTATTTCAATTTAGTGGCCTTTTATAAGCAAGTTGATGGTTTTAAAAATTCTAAGGGTTAAAGTGAAAATAAAAACATTTTAAGCTGTTGTCTGTATAGGAAGTTTCTTTAAGAAAATTAATTTTTTCTTTTCAAATTATGTGTTTTTAAAAATTAGCTTGTTCTTAAATAAACTATATAAGTAAGATATTTTAAGTAACTCTTAAAAATAGGCTCTTTACCTCCTTTCTGGAGAAGTGTAGTTTGGAAGAGATGGAAGTAGTTTGAAAAGGGCCTCATTATAATGCCTGCACATCTTTGAAAAAGGAGTTAAAAACAAACATTTTTAATAATGTCAGTCGAGGGGCCTTGAAGTTATAATTTTATTAATCTTTATTAGACTCAAGTAATACAAGGTATTATAAGAAATATTCTGGCAGTTAGACAATAGCATTTTAGAATTCTTTCTTGGTCACTCTTAGAATACTAAGAGATGAGCCATCAATCTGGTATTAATGCTGGTCAAGGTACAGATATGGTCAGTGCTTAACCTTAGCAATATAGTTATTTACAAAAATGTCTGATCATCTGCATTATTTAAGTCATAAAGAATATGATCTATAGTCCTTTTTTTGTAATAAAAGAATTTTGAAACGGCATTTATTCAGCTGAGAGCTCAGATACTACTCAGAGGACTAGAGAAAGCCTTCTTCCACAGCAGTGGCCTGTTGTGTTTTCTGGGTGTAGATTGCCCTGGTTCTGGGGTTTACTCTGCTCTTTCTGTTTGCAGTGACTTAGCCTTGCGGAATTGTTTCCTTACCTCGGACTTAAATGTGAAAGTGGGTGATTATGGAATAGGATTCAGCAGGTACAAGGTAAGCCAGAGTTGTTCAAAGGTTCTCTCCTTAGTCTGATTTACTTCTTCTTAGTCCTGAGGTGGTAATATCGCAGGACAGCACTGTGTTTTTGGAAGAGGGATAAGAATCTTGGTTGTGTTGCCTTTTTGGAGAAGGGCTGGTTCCAGTTATTTTAGTGGGCGGGTTGGTTTCTGATGTGTGGTTTTCCTAAATCAGTGGCTGGTGCCCGAGGTCTGGTGACAGACAGCTTTCCAGATGCTTTAAGAGGTACAGTGAGTGTAACTGATGTGGTTTGATGTTTGTAATGTTACCATACGCATGGGCAATATATTTATTTATTACCATGTCTATAATATATGTGTCACATAAGTATTTCTCCATTTGTATGTTCAGTAAAATTTTGGCTCAAATTTAGTAAAGTTGGGATTTAGGTTTTCAAACTGTCATGAACATGGCCCCAGAGGCAACAAGAGATAGACGAGGCCCTTAGCGTGTGTGCATGTAGCCCCATGGAAGGCCACCCCGTGATGCGGGTGCAGAAGGCAGCTGTCCTGGTGGCACGCTGTCAGGAGGCCTTGGCTGAGCCACCGGACACCCTTTTCCTAAGCGGCAACACAAGGGTAATATCTGTTCTGTGTTACAGGGTTTGTGGGAAGCACCAGAGGGGCCATATTTCACAGTACTTTGTAACCAGAAAGTATTATGCAATATAAGTTGCCCTTTGTCTACATAGTAGCTCTTGTTGCTGTGTACCAAGCACTCTGAGGTACCTGCCTGCATGATCTCATTTGATCCTCAGCAGAGGTACTGTAAGGATCACAGTATTACTGTGACTTGTCTTGTATTACAAGTCGGTACTGTATTACCTCATTTTACAGATGAGGAGGTGGGCCTAGCATGATCCTGTCCAGAGTCAGGTAGCTGGTAGTGGTTGAACATGGACTTACAGCCCCATCTGTCAGATTCTGAAGCCTGCGCCCTTATTAACTGGTGCCATGCCGCTATTTGGGGCGTAATGCCCAGCTGATTCGCTCCGAGTCTGTGTCCTATGCCTCAGAAGCAGTGCACCCTCCTCTTCCAGGAAGGGTGACTGAGCGAGTGTTTGAGCCCCAGGAACCAGCTCGGGAAGCCCTGGCGGCTTCTCAGAAACTCCCATACCCACCTTCTGCCCAGAAGGCCTCTCTTCACACCCACTTTCTTTTGGATTGGGTATGTGTTTTCCGAGAATGGTCTGGAACTGTCATTGAGCTCATTAAAAAGTATAATAGAATTCAAAGTTCTTTGTGCTTTCTAACAAAACAGGAGGATTATATTGAAACAGATGATAAAAAAGTTTTCCCTCTGCGATGGACCGCTCCAGAATTAGTAACCAGCTTTCAAGACAGACTACTAACTGCAGATCAAACTAAGTATAGTAACATTTGGTATGTATTGATTTTCATTCTATTAGGCTTTTGTGTAGCAAAGTCCTAACTCTCCCGGAGTGCTTTCAGTGAGACAAGTCACCGAATAAGGTGTGGGACGCAGTGCCTGGTGGTGTGAGAAAGGCAGTGCTGACACGGCCTAGCCGCAGTGCAGTGACATCATTGACCGTTGGAGCACTGCCTCTCTCACCTATTAGACAGTAGCAGGCTCCCCAGAGCGGGGCCCACGTCCGTTTTCTGTGCCTGCAACAGGGCCTGGCGTATGATGTGTGTGCAGTGAGTGCTTACTGATGTGAGTGAGGAAGCCACGGGGCTTTGGACAGCTGTGTTACGCTGCACAGGAGGGCAGTTAAATGGAAGTTGAAAAAATGTATCTATATCTTGGACTAACAATTTCTATTACAGCTTTCTAAATTTAGATCTGTGTTTTTTTGTGTGATTGTCTTGCTTTTTAAAATTTTCTTTTTCTTCTCTTGCCTTCTTTTAACTGTTTTATTCCTCTTCGTTTGGGAGATGTAGACTGTCCCTATCCTCTTATTGGTTTTGCTAGAAATTATAACTTGTGTACTTCACTTACCTTAGTCTGGTGTTAGTTCGTGTCTTGGCCCTGTTTCTGAACAATATAAGGTTTCACAATACCAGCTTTTAGCATCAGTGTTTGTATAGGCTCCTCATTCCCCCCCTATTTTTCCCTTAAATCTCAGACTCTCCATCTGGGATCACTCCTCGTTTGCCTGAAGTATGTCCTTCAGAATTTCCTTTAGTGCAGGTCTCCTGCTAATAGACTCTCAGGTTTCTTAGGGTCTGAACATACTTTTTTGTCCTCCTTCTCTGAATATATTTTTACATGATGACAGTTATTTCCTGTCGGCATACTGAAGGCATCATCTACTGTCTTCTGGCTTCCATTGTTGCCCCTGAGAAGTCAACTGTGAGTCCACCTAAGCTCTTTGAAAGTAATGGGACTTTCTCTCTATGGCAGCTTTTAAACTCTTCATCTTTTTCCTTTTTTTATAGTTTCACTATGATGTACAGTGGTACCTTGAGATACGAATTTAATTCCTTCTGTAGCTGAGCTCGTAAGTCAGTCGACTCGTGTATCACACTGCCGGTACTGGACCCGTGCGCCAGCGCGCCAGCTAGTGGCAGCTTCCGGAATCACGACTCGTGTCTCGAAATTTCGCTCGGATCTCGAACAAAAATACGGAGCGAGTCACAGCTCATATCTTAAAAAAAAAATATTTGTATGTTGGTCTGCTCGTATCTCAAGGCACCACTGTATATGGATGTGAATTTTCTGTGCTTTTCCACTTAGACCTGTAGATTTGTTTGGGGCAAGCTGCTTTGGCACTGAGATGCTGTGTGAGCGTGTGTATGTATACATGCGTGAATGTGCGTGCATGTTGTGCGTGAGTGTAGAAGTATGTGCGTGAGGGGTAGTCCCCAAGAAACTAAGCACAGAGCCGGCCCTTGGATCTGCAGCCCAGGTTCATATCATCTGAGCAGTCCAAAATATCTCAGGCTGAGTACACAAAGCCCTGGGCTAGTGACGTGCCCTGATGTGCGGAACACCCAGGTGCCCACAGGAGGCGGCCCTCTCTGGAGGAGCGCTCTTCCATGCTAGGTTTCCAGGATCCTTACAGGGTCTTAAATTTCTTCTGTATCCACAACGCCCCTCTCCCCTAGGCCCCTAGCAGTTCTGTGCCTGGGAGAAGGTGCTTCTTATGTCCTACACTGGACTGAGAAATGTGGGTCCTTTTATTTCCTTTGATAGGAACGATCTGTTGGCGTAGACACTGAGTATGCTGATTTTTTTCACTTTTTTGTGCCATTAGCATAAGAGGATTTAATTCATGTTACATTGTATTATACAACATCAGATAATAAACTTATTCAATACAGTTTACTATTCAAACAAGTATTCTGATGGGCATTGATCAAAATCGTGTAAACTGTCAGTATCCAGACCTGGCTGGATATCAGTCAGTAGGAATCTCTTTAGAAAGTCTATATCCTGGGCCACACCGGCACGTGCCAGCTAAGAGTTCTTGGGGGTGTGTCCTAAATACCAATGTGTTTGTTTAAAGCTGCCCAGTTGACACAGATGGTCAGCCAGGTTCCGGAGCCATTGCAGGAAATGGTAGGAAAGAAACACAGAGGACCAAGTAGAGGAGATGAAGAGTACGTGTTTGTCTGACTTGAGCGACAGAGGCCATTTCCATGGGGACAGAGTACTGGGCATGGGAATGAGTGGGACCGGTAGAGAGAAGGGGCATTCCTGCCTTTGGTACCAGCTGCACACCTGGAGTCACTGAGAGGCTAGGCAGGTGGCCCCTCCTAGCACACAGATAGCTGGAAGAGTATTGGAAGGAAATCCCTTCGTAATAGCAACATGACCCAAACTACTCAAAAATAACTGCAAGAGATTTAGGGGTCCATCCTGGCCAGGTAGTTGGGTTGGTTAAAGCATTGTCTCAACATGCAGAGGTTGCTGGTTTGATTCCCTGGTCAGGGCCCATACAGAAACAGATCGATGTTTCTCTCCTCCTCCCCCTTTCTCTCCCTCCTCCCCTCCCCTTCTCTCCTCCTCCCCCTTTCTCTCCCTCTTCCCTTCCCCCTTCTCTCCTCCTCCCCCTTTCTCTCCCTCTTCCCCTCCCCCTCTCTCCTCCCCCTTTCTCTCCCTCTCCCCCTCCCCTTCTCTCCTCCTCCCCCTTTCTCTCCCTCTTCCCCTCCCCTTCTCTCCTCCTCCCCCTTTCTCTCCCTCTCCCCCTCCCCTTCTCTCCTCCTCCCCCTTTCTCTCCCTCTTCCCCTCCCCTTCTTTCCTCCTCCCCCTTTCTCTCCCTCTTCCCCTCCCCCTTCTCCTCCCCCTTTCTCTCCCTCTTCCCCTCCCCCTTCTCCTCCCCCTTTCTCTCCCTCTTCCCCTCCCCTTCTCTCCTCCTCCCCCTTTCTCTCCTTCTTCCCCTTCCCCTTCTCTCCTCCTCCCCCTTTCTCTCCCTCTTCCCCTCCCCTCCTCTCCCCCTCCCCCTTTCTCTCCCTCTTCCCCTCCCCCTTCCCTCCTCCTCCCCCTTTCTCTCCCTCTCTCTTTCTCTTCTCTTCCCCTTTTCTCTCCCCCTCTTTCCCTCTTCCTTCTCTCCCTCTCTTCTTCTCTTATTCCCTTTCTTCTTCCCTCCCTTCTCTCTCTCTGAAATTGACTTAAAAGAAAAAAAGAAAAGAAATGTAGGGGTCAAACAGGGAAGAGTTGTTTATGTAAAGATTTCTTTTAGATACATTTGGTGTTTTTCTTACCTACCATAACATTTTTTTCTACCATTAAACTCTTAAATTATTTAAATGATCTTTCAAATAATTTCTTGACTTGAAGTTGAGCATCATATTAGTTCCTCCCTGTAATTGTGCCTTTTATCTGTTTCATCCTTTTTCTTTGCATTGGCAACAGCTACAGGGTCACACCCATCAGCAGATAAGAGGGGCGTGCTTGCTCTGGTCCTCATTTCAATGAGCGCATTCTTTCAAGTCATGTTCAAGAGCGATCTTCAATGACCTTTTCAGTGCATGCCTTGTCTTTAAAGTTCCTGATGACTGTGGGTGTTAAAAAATCAACATCTAAAGGGAGAAAGAAATAACCCCTTTCTTTCTTCCACAGGTCCCTGGGTGTGACTCTCTGGGAACTTTTTGATAATGCTGCTCAACCCTATTCCAGCCTTTCCGACTTAGATGTTCTTAACCAGGTGATTCGAGAGAGAGACACAACACTCCCCAAGCCGCAGCTGGAGCAGCCGTATTCTGACAGATGGTTGGTGACTTCCTCTTTTGTTTTGCTGTCTTCAGAAGATAAGGAACTCCTGCTTCCCTGGGTTTTAGTTAGATAGTCCCTATTTTTAAATAATAATTGTTATTTAAAAAATTATCATTTGTACCTTATTCATGACTTTTTTTAGAATTAACTATTCTTTACAATTTAACGTTACTTTTGAAAAACATATAGAACAAGCAGGGATATATGTATTATGTTTAATAAAGAAAATGTGAAGTCTGAACTCAGAAATGTCAACAGTAAGGAAGTTCGCTATTGTGGAATTGTTTTTGAATGAGGCTGTTTATATAATTGATATCTACTATGAGAAAAAAGTATAGAAATGATACTATTTAAATTGGCAGTTGAAACTAGTGAGTCTTTGTACCAGTTCTTACTCCATTTCCGATTAGGAGTGGGGTCATCTTTCTTCAGTCAGCACCGCCGTGTGCCTGGCTGGGGCCCCCGCACATGGGCAGAGCTCAGCTTCCCGGGTTGCTAGAACCATTGCACCCGGAATAGCTCGACTTACGTGCTGTAAGTTTAATACTTTGACGTTGTCTTCGCCTTCCTGTGTGCGGGCGGCAGTTGGCACATTTGGCCGATCCTTGGAAGCCCCTTCTTTGGGCTTCATTCTCTCTTTTTCCCTCCACCTTCAGCTCCTTTCATGATCCAAGGACACCATGTGCTGCAGAAGATGTAGTGCTACTGTTTATGGGGTAGTTAGAGGCGACATAGCAGCGTTTGTCCGCGTGAATTCTCTAACTGAAGGGTTTATGTCAAGTGCCTCCTCTCTACACCAGATCCCTGTGGGGCTGTTCTCAGAGGGCGTCTGTTAAAACAGCTTTCTCTAGATTCAGTGGATAGTTCCACAGGAACAGGGCAAAAGAATTACAGTCGTCCTGGGAAATGTCCCAAGAACACAAGAATTAGTGGTCAGATGTATGATGTTTTCATTTTCTCCTTTACCATGCCTCGCCATGAACTGAGCACCTTCCCGGGGTCAGCGGTGATAAAGTGTAGAAACTTCCGGGGTGTTGAGTTGGCTTCGGGGTTCCTATAGAGCCTTTTCTTATTTTAAAAACCATTTATCATCAGTCTGTTAACTACCTCTCTTGTGTCACTCAGGTATGAAGTCTTACAGTTCTGCTGGTTGTCACCAGACAAGAGGCCAGCTGCAGAAGATGTGCACAGACTGCTCACCTACCTGCGCATGCAGAGCCAGAGGGACGCGGAGATTGACTTTGAACAGCAGTGGAATGCTCTTAAACCAAACACACACAGCAGAGACGCCTCCAGCAACGCTGCCTTCCCAATTCTTGACCACTTTACCAGAGATCGGCTTGGTCGTGAGATGGAGGAAGTCCTCACTGTGACAGAAACCAGCCAGGGCCTGAGCTTTGAGTACGTCTGGGAGGCGGCCAAGCACGATCACTTTGATGAACGTGGCCGGGGCCCCCCCGACGAAGCCTTGTCCTACACGAGCATCTTCTTTCCAGGAGAAGTGTTTGAGAGCTCGCTGTCAGATCCCGGGCCTGGGAAACAGGACGACAGTGGCCAGGAAGTCCCTGTCAGAGCCCCTGGAGTGGTCCCCGTGTTTGATGCCCACAACCTTTCTGTTGGAAGCGACTATTACATCCAATTAGAAGAGAAAAGTGGTAGCAACTTGGAGCTGGATTACCCACCTGCACTGCTGACAACTGAGATGGAGAATCCAGAAAGGACAAGTGAAGAGGCACCCCAGTTTCTGACACTCAGGAGTCTTGAATTTGAGGAGTCCAGTACAGAGGAGGACTTTTTCCAAAGCAATACTGACCCCAAAGATCCCAGCATCCCTGAGGACATGCACGCTGCCCGAGGCCCCGAGAGCCCTTTCAACAACATATTTAATGATCTTGACAAATCGGAGGATCTGCCCAGTCACCAAAAACTATTTGACTTAATGGAACTAAATGGAGTTGAAGCTGACTTTAAGCCAGCCACGTTCAGTTTGGAGGACCCCAAAGACTCAGTAATAACAGGCCACTTTACGAAAGAAAAGCCACGTAAGCTTTTTGACTGTGAGCCTCTTTGCTTATCAGAAAACCTTATGCACCAAGATAATCTTGATCCACTGAATGTGCAAGAACTATCAGAAAACTTTTTATTTCTTCAAGAGAAGAACTTACTAAAAGGTTCATTGTCTAGCAACGAACATATAAATGATCTTCAAACAGAACTTAAAAATGCCGGCTTTACTGAAACTATATTAGAAACTCCACGTAGAAATGCTTTAGATACCGAGCCTAAGTTTGCTGAAGATAAACCCGCCTTTTCTTTGTTGCGGGAAAACGTAAGCGCAGAGGGTCAAGATTCAGGCGTTGTGCTCGAGGAGCGCCCTTTGAGCACCTCGCTGCCATCTTCCCCAGAGGTGCAGGTGCTTCCTAACCCACTCGAAGTGGAAGGAACACCTCACACGGTGCCTCCGGAACTGTCCCTCACGCAGGGAGGACCTGTGTCCAGGCATTTGGATGTCAGTATCCATGACAACTGTTGCTGCCAAGCAACGGAGTTAGATCCTGTGACTGTCCCAACTGAAATTCCCTCTACTGATAGCAAACCCCCCGGCATTGGCCACAGGTCCCAGGACGTGACTCACCAGAGTGAGGAGGCCTCAAGACTAACCCAGAATGACTCGGTTCTTGTGGATGACATTTTTACCAGTAAAGCGAGTATGGGGAGTCGTCTTCCGGAACTGAAACAGAACCTACAGAGCTGGCCACTCTCAGAAGACCATCGCAGTAACAGTGGTCCACCAGAGAAGGACCTGGAAGCTGTGGACACTTTGAGTCAGCTGACCTGTAAAGATGCTCCAGAAGAGGGGGGCTTGGTGTCCGCCCTGTCCTCAGACTCCACCAGTCAGGACAGCCTGTTAGAAGACATCCCACCTTCAGAACAGGCTCTGGAGACCCCGGACTCTCTGGACTCGGTGGATGGCCACGAGGCCCTGCTGGGCTCCTTAGGCTCTCACACTCCTCAGAACCTCTTGCCTCCCGACAAGCCCGCAGACAGTGGGTACGAGACCGAGAACTTGGAGTCGCCTGAATGGACGCTGCCCGCTGCCCCTGATGGTGCCTCAGCCTCGGACGTGGCCACAGCAGGCGACAGCGGTCATGGCGAGTTACCTCCTACTCCTGTCATCGTCGTCTCAGATGCAGCCGATGGACACAGGGGAACCGAAGTGACCTCACAGACGTTTGCACTGGGCTCTCAGAACTCATACCGGGACTCGGCTTACTTCTCAGATAATGATTCTGAACCTGATAAGAAGTCAGAGGGGGTCCAAGGAACCTCGGTGGCAGCCTTGGCATTGGTCACAGACCAGCCCCTGCCTGAGCCGGTCATCCATGAGCCAAGTCCTGGCGCCGAGGACAGTCATCTGGAAACCAGAAATAGCCAGCCAGAACAAAGTTGTCTGTCCGCTTTGCAAAACCCCGGTCTCCTGGAATCGAGAGAAACGTCGGAACCAGCACTGGCTGATGTTTCTGAACATCCACACGCTCCTGAGGACGAGGCTGGCAGTCCCTCGAGTTTGCTGAGCTCGGAGCCGAGCAGCGGGGATGACTTGGAGGCGCAGGAAGAGCGTCCCTGCGCGATCGCGTCCACTGGGACCAACACCAACGAGCTCCATGCCTTTGCCAATTCCACCCTCCGCTGCGGCAGCCCTTCTGACCAGATGGCAGAAAAGCCCTTCTCCAGCCACCCGGAGGGCCCCAGGCTGAAGGAGCCAGACATCGAAGGGAAGTACCTGGGGAGACTCGGTGTGTCCGGGCCGCTTGACCTCTCCGAAGACGGGGTCGACGCGGACGAGGAGGACGAGAACAGTGACGACTCAGACGAGGACCTGCGGGCGTTCAACCTGCACAGCCTCAGCTCTGAGTCGGAGGATGAGACCGAGCACCCCGTGCCCGTGATCCTCAGCAGCGAGGACGGGAGGCACCTGCGGAGCCTGCTGAAAGCCCCGGCCAGCGAGGCCCTTGACCAGCTACCAGATGACTGGAAAAAGGAAAAGAAGGCAGTGACATTTTTTGATGACGTCACGGTCTATCTGTTTGACCAGGTATCTGTTACCTCTAAATTGTCATATTAGAGAATTCCAAAATGTGGTAAGAAATTGAGCACGCTCTGTTTTCCTAATTCTCATTTTAAGGCCACAGTTTGCTTTTGAATACTCAAAAAAAAAGAAAAATCTAATGTGTGGTTGGTTGCCATGACAATTCTAGAATATGCAGAAACGTAGTTTGCACAGGGAACTCCTATTAAGTTAAGGAAAGACATCCATGTGCTCTTCTTTGGTCTCCCTGCAGGGTCCTACTGAGGGTTACCCTTCCCAGACCAGATTTTTATAATCTGACAGTTGGCAGTAATACCCAGCACACAGGTACAAGCTGGAACTGCCTGGCTCCTGAGTAGCCCTGGAGACAGAGCAGAGACAGTGCCTGTGGGGCAACAGCAGGGTCTGTGGCCCTCCTGCCCGTCTCCCCGCTGTGAAGCAGGTGGCCCTCTCTGCACTACTCAGTGGGCCCAGACTTGGCCTTCTTGAAAAATGAACCAACCTATAATTGGAACATTTAAAAAAAATTTTTTGTGCCCTGGCCAGTTGGCTCAGTGGGTAGAGTGTCGGCTCAGCGATGGACGTCCCAGATTTGATTCTCTGTCAGGGCACACAGCAGAAGCAACCATCTGTTTCTCTCCCCATTCCCTCTCCCCCTTCTCTCCCTCTTCCCCTCCAGCAACCAGTGGCTCGACTGGTTCGAGCACCAGCCCTGGGTGCTGGGGATAGCTTGGTTGGTCTGAGCCCATCAGCCTCAGGTGCTAAAAATAGCTTGGTTGATTTAAGCATTGGCCCAAGATGGGGGTTGCTGGGCGCACCCTGGTCGGGGCACATGTGGGAGTCTGTTTTGCTGTCTCCCCTCCTCTCACTTATAGGACTAGTCTCTGTAGTCCTTGAATTTGCTTCTTGAATTGGCTGGATTATAAGTAAAGCTCAGCCACAGACACATCTGTGTGGGATCCCTCTATGTTCCAGAAGGTGCGGGCGTCCATGGCCCTCCCTTTGTGTTAGTCCTTCGAACGGAAACTGTCCCAGCCTCTTGTTCAGCATGTGCCTCTTGGGCTCTGTTCTGCAGGCTACTTTTGTCTTTTCAAGAACGTTTAAATGGACTCACATAACATATAACCTTTTGAGGCTGGCTTTTCCCCTCAGCGTGTAATTCCTTTGAGACCCATCCAAATTGCATGGGTCGTTGGTGCCTGCCGCTTTATTGCCGAGTGTTCCATGGTGTGGGTGTGACTCGCCGTCTCCACGTTTACCCGCTGAAGGACAACTTGGTTTTTCCACTTCGGGGTTATTACAAATAAAGGTCCCTTTTCGTCTGACCTGTGGTGGTGCAGTGGATAAAGCGTCGACCTGGGAACACTGAGGTCGCCAGTTCAAAACCCTGCACTGGTTCGGTCAAGGCACATATGGGGGTTGATGCTTCCAGCTCCTCCCCCCTTTCTCTCTTTCTCTTTCTCTCTCTCACTCTGTGTCTCCTCTCTAAAATGAATAAATAAAAATAAATTAAAAAGAAATGTTTAAAAAAATAAAAACAAAGGTCCTTTTGAACGATTGTGTGCAGGTTTTGGTGTGGACACAGATTTTCTTGGGGGGGGGTAAGCATTTAGGAGTGATTGCGAAGTTGTATGGTAAGCTTCTAGGTTAGTGTTTTAAAGGAAATAAACTGTTTCCCACAGTGGCTGTGCCATTGTACATTCCCACCAACAGTGTGGAAGAGACTGAGTTTATCCTTACCTCTGCCAGCATCGTGTGCTGTCATCCTTTTTTATTTTAGCTTTTCTAATAGGTGTGAAGTGACATACATCTCAATTGTGATCTTCAATCACATTTCCCTGTTGGTTTATTTCACGTCCTAATTTGCCATCTGTGTGTCCTCTTCAGTGAAATGTCCCATCTTTTCTCTTTTTCTAACTGGATTCTCTGTGTTTTGAGTTTTGAGAATTCTTTTATTTTCTTTTATTTTTTTACAGAGAGGGAGTCAGAGAGAGGGATAGATAGGGACAGACAGACAGGAACGGAGAGAGATGAGAAGCATCAATCATTAGTTTTTCATTGTGACACCATAGTTGTTCATTGATTGCTTTCTCACATGTGCCTTGACCGTGGGGCTATAGCAGACCGAGCCACCCCTTGCTGGAGCCAGCGACCTTGGGTCCAAGCTGGTGAGCTTTGTTCAAACCAGATGGGCCCACACTCAAGCTGGCAACCTCAGGGTCTTGAACCTGGGTCTTCCGCATCCCAGTCCAACACTCTATTCACTGTGCCACCGCCTGGTCAGGCAGTTTTGAGAATTCTTTTAAAATAAATTCTAGATATGAGTCCTTTGTCAGACAGATCGTTTGCAAATAATTCTCACAGTCTATAGGTTGTCTTTCACAGAGCAGAAGTTTTACTTTTTGATGGATCCCATTTATTACTTATTTCTTTTATGCAGCATACTGTTCTCTTTGTCTCAGCACGCTTCACCAAGCCCCGCATCCCAGTTGTTCTGGTGCCTCTGCTGAGAATACTGTCTCCCGTCTAGCTTACGGCCTCTGCACCTTTGTCTGAGATTCCGTGGCCATGTTTGTGTGGGTCTGTCTGGCCTTTTTGTTCTGCTCCGTTGCTCTGTGGCTCTACCCCTTTGCCATACCTCACTCTTGTGACCAAGTCTGAAACCACAGGGTGATTCCTCTATCAGTTTTCTTTCTTCTTTAAGTTGTTTTGGCTTTGGTAGTTTCTTTACTTTTCCACATAAATTTTAGAATCAGCTTGTCTATAACTACAAAATAAAATCCTACTGGGATTTTGATGGGAATTGTATAAAATCTAAAGATCATTTTGGGGAGAATTGACATCTTCATTATGTTGAGTCCAAATTCATGACCACGGTCCGTGTCTTCGTCTGTTTAATTCTGGGTGTTCAGTTGTTTTCAGCATACATGTCTTATACATGTTTTGTTCAATAGTTCATTTCATGAGCAGCTGTTACAAAAGGTAATTTTAAAATTTTGGTTTTCACTTTTTTCTTTTCTGTATATAGAGATGTGATTGATTTCTGTGTTGTGCTTATATCTTGTTATACTCACTAGTTCTAGGAGAGGTTTTTTGTTTTTGTGTTTGTCTTTTAAATTCCTTAATAAATTTCTACACCATCATGTTGTCTGCATTGAGGGACAGATCTACTGTTTCCTTTCCCGTCTGTATGCCTCTTACTTCTTTTTCTTACCATATCGCAGTAGCTAGGACGTCCAGTGCAATGCCGAATGGGAGTGATGGGGTCGATACATAATCAATAATTCCTCCGATCTTAGGAGGAATTATTGATTATGATATAAGGTTTTGGTCGATACTGTTTAACAAATTAGGAAGGTTCTCTTCTCATCTTAGTTTGAGAGAGTTTTTACCCTAAGTAAATGTTGAATTTTGTCAAATGCATTTTATATATCAGGTGGATAGTAACATGTGGCTCTTCTGTTACTATGTTAGTATGGTAGCTGACATTGATTATCAATTATAGAGTCAGCCTTGACTTCCTGGCATGAAGCCCACTTGATTGCAAAGTTTTATTCTTGTCAGAATAAAATCCAAAATGTTGCTGGATTTGGTTTGCTGGTTTGTTGATGAGGATATTTATGTCTGTCTCCATGACAGGCATTGGTTTGTAGTTTTTGGGGGGGGTTGTTTGCTTGTTTGGCTGGTTGAGGAGTTTTGTTTTTGTTTTTTTGGGTTGTTTTTGGTTATTGTTTTTGGCACTGTCTTTGGTTTTGGTATCATGGTGATGCTGGTCTCATAAAATAAGTTGGGGAATATTTTCTCATCGTCCCAGAGGAGATTGTGTAGATTTGTGATCTTTTTAAAGCACTGATTTTGGTTTCATGGAGTGTCTTTTTCTTCATTTTTTTCCCAGCTTTATTGATTTCTTCTTTACCTTTATCATTTCTTTCCTTCGCTTGCTTTAGATTTATTTGCTCTTCTCTTTCTGGACCTTTAAGGAAAATGCCTAGGATTTAGACTTTTTCTTTCTGATATTAGCATTTAATGTTACAAATTCCTCTCCCTGTACTACTTGAGCTCCATCCCACAAATTTTAATGTTGTATTTTCATTCAGTTCAAAGTATTTTCTAATTTTCCTCAAGGCTTCCTCTTTGACCTATAAATTATTTATAAATACACAAATTTTCACGCCTTCTGTGGGTTGGGGATTTCCCTTTCAAAGTTGTTGCGGTACTTAGTGTTTGAACTCAGTGTCGTGTGAAATGCAGAGCGGGCCTGGGTGGCTAGAGAGCCCCAGGAACTCTGGCTCTCGTTCTAGAGGGGGGGCGTCTTCTGACACACAGAGAGAGGGAAGGAATCCCTTCTCCCCCTTCTCTTTTGCTCCTAGCCCCGGGCAACCCCAGGGGGCGGAGGCTGGTGTGATCCCGTGGGGGCGGGCAGAACTCCCACTCCTCACCATCTGCTCTGGCCGTAGAGCTGCTGAATGTGTGCAGTGGAGCGGGGTGACCGCAGGCCCAGCTTTCTTGCCGGAGGATCATAAAGGGCAGGCCCAAGACATGAGGAAGTGTTAGGGACACCAGAGAGTGAGGAGCTTAGAAAAGCAACCCCAGGAAGTTGTTTCTGAGCGGGTCTGGCAGCGCTGGCCTGAAACAGCGCACTGAAGCTCTGAGCCCTGAGCTGCCGGGGCCTGCCACCCCAAGGTCCAGTCTGGCCGGTAGGTGCACACGCACAGGACAGGGTCAGGAGTCCAGGCCAACAGCTGCGGGGGTGGGGGGGTCGCCGCTCACTGCTGGTGTGGTCTTTGAGTTTCGGCCCTCTTCCCCAACCAGCCTGCGCCTTACCCCTCGGAGGCCCCAGATTGCTGCCGTATGCTCCTGTGCCGCCTCCCAGGACGAGAAGCCCCCGGCCCTTGGGATGAATGTGTCACAGCCGGACACTCAGACACGTGCGGCCTCTGCTACGTTCCTGAGTGTCGCTCTGGAGCAGGCGTTTGCTGATGGGCTGTTTGCTTGGCTTTTCAGGAGACACCGACCAAAGAGCTGGGACACGGTGCAGAAGCACGCGGCCCCGAGCGGAGCAGCCCGGCCCTGGCGTCAGGTTCCCCCTACCTGAGCAGGTGCATCAACTCCGAAAGCTCAACCGACGAAGAAGGTATTTCCCTTCACAGATGGGTTAAAAAGAAACAGAATGAGTGTATTGTGAACTGTGTAACTTTGTGAGGATATGGTACCTCCTGCTTTAGACGAGCCTGTGACACACAGGAGCCGCTCCGACACCTGTCAGGCCTGCCTCACTGTTTGCTGATCTGCAGAGTGCACCTGTCTGTTTGCTCTCTGCTCTTCATCGTGAAAAGATCAAAGGATGGGGTCCCCAAACTACGGCCCGCGGGCCAAATTGCGGCCCCCTGAGGCCGTTTATCCGCCCCCCGCCGCACTTCCGGAAGGGGCACCTCTTTCATTGGTGGTCAATGTATGGAGTACAGTATGTGGCGGCGCTCCCACGGTCTGAGGGACAGTGAACTGGCCCCCTGTGTAAAAAGTTTGGGGACCCCTGATCAAAGGAGAATGATGTCTTGTTTTGTACTTGTAGGTGGAGGCTTTGAATGGGATGACGACTTCTCCCCAGACCCTTTTATGTCCAGGACCACGAATAGCCTCCTTGGTGCGAAGCCTTCCCTGCAAACGTCGAAGTACTTCTCCCCGCCACCGCCACCCCGGGGCGTGGAGCAGAGCTGGCCGCACACGGCGCCCTGCTCCCGGTTCTCCATCTCCCCCGCCAGCATCGCCAGCTTTTCTCTCACGCACCTCACCGACTCGGACATCGAGCCAGGAGGTGAGCGGTGCTGGGGTGGGGCCGGCCTGGGGGATGCGGCCCACTCGGTCTGAATGCGTGTGAACCTGATGCTTTCCTGGCTGGGTAGAGGGTTAAAAATCCCTCCTGAAGCTCTCACCATCCCGACAGTGTGCTCTCAGGGCCACATCCCGCCCTGTAGGCCCCCGTCACTCCGTAAGCTCAGTTGTGCCTGCAGGGCTCTCTCTGCCCTGCCAGGCTGGGCGGTCTGGGCAGAGCCAGGACTTGCCCTGCGTGCGGGCCCCCCGGCCCCCTCCAGTTCTTTCTCCCCTAGGAAAGCAGCTCTTCCAGAAGCTTATGCTCTTGAGAACCCTCAGCCCTGGTTTTGGCATTGAGCCCAAATGTACCATAGTTTTATTCAGGAATGTTGATTTTGCCATTAAGCCTTGGTCTTCGTGTGATACCAGCAGGCCTAGGTGGGAAGTCACGGGCAGGGCACATTTGAAGTCGTATTACCTGAACATATGGACCCTCTTGTCCCCGTAACTAGATTGGGAGATAAATGTTAATAGGTACATTTTTTTATTTGAAGTTTACAGATCAAATATAACTAGGAAATACAAAGAGCTTTTGTTTGTGTTTGTGCTGGGCCTAATTGTGCCGATTAGATAATGCCCACGGCCTGACGTTCCGTAGAGGGACAGATGTGTGCCGCTCAGAGCCGACTTTCTCCCGTGCCCTCAGCCGTGACGCTGACCCAGCGTGGGAGCCGAGCAGATGTGTTTGTGAGCCTGGCACGGCTCGGCAGGCGGTGGCACCCACAGCGGCGCTGCCGTCCTCTCTCTGCCGTGCGGGTGTGACGCTGTCCCGGCTGTCGTTACCTGTGGTGGTCGTTCAGAAAACCCAGCTTTGCTTGCTCTCTCCTACACAGGAAGCAGCGAAGATGGAGAAAAAGATTAGCTGGATGCTGACGCACTCTCGGGCTCCAGACTGCCTCCTTGGGGCGGTTCTGCACTGCCGGCTGAGCCACGCCATCCATGTGACGTCTGCTGACATGGGACAGGGAGAAGGACTCAGGAGGCGGAGAGGGAGCCGGCCTGGTGCCCACGGCCGGAGGCCCACCTGGGCGGTGTGGTCCTGTCCGGTACAGTCTGCTGCCCTAGCAGCTGTGCTCCTGCGGCTGCCCTCAGTCCCTGAGGACACTGGGGTCTGGGTGTCTGTGGGGAGGGCGGGCCCTGCTCGGGTGCATGGGGACTGTGGGCTTCCGGTGTTCCTGGTTTCCACGTGGTGTTCTCTGCGCCCACACCTGTGCGTCCCGTCTGTGTGCAGGGGCCCAGAGGACGCGCGGCGGGACTCGGCACCAGTGAGCCATATTTATTATTGTTAAAGAAATCACTAATTGCTTTCTGTAATTGCACTGTGGATAAACGTTCTAAGAGTCCCTGATATTGTACAGAATCTTAAATTATTCAAGGAAAACAAGGCAGGTCAAGCTGGTGCTACCCACTAGTTTGATTACTTTTCTGTTTTATAGTTTGTCTGCTCTGCATGGTACTTGTGTAGCTTAAATATTTTGAATGTTACGCCGTCCTTGGAATTGCTGGAGTTGTACATACGGTACTCTTGTAAATGATAAATGATTCCGAATGTTAGTGTTCCATGTCCTTATAGGAAGTATTTTTGATGAGTCCCAAAAGATTGCTCTTTTGTTGATTGACTGAAACCAGTGTCCTTCCCTATAAAGCGGTTTCCTTGCAGCAAATGAGGATTCTTTGAGGAGCGGAGGCCTTGCAGCCTCTCTCTCTGATTCTCCCACCCTACCTCCCAATTTTTAAAACCCCTTTTAATAAAAATCAGCAGGTGTTACACCCCAGAATTCAGTGCGGGTTAGACTGTGCAGCTCCTCTGGCCCCCTGCTCCCAGGTGCCGAGTGTGGCCCCAGAGGGACTGCCCTCCAAGCCAGCAATGCGTCCCCTTGACACCTGCCTGATGTTTAGAAGCACAGACTGCTGTGGCTTCAGTGTCCTTGGAACTCCCCCCTCGGGAAGGAGGGGCTCAGAGGAGGAGCTGCTCCCCTAGGCCCTGGCAGCACCGGGCGGGGACTGATCCTGCATGGAAACGTGCAGCCTGGCTATTGAGCTTTACTAACCCCAGACCTGAACTTTCCCCTCAGAGCCGCTCCAGGCATGGCTGGTGTCTGCAGCCGAGGAGATGCCCTGCATCCTGCACTGTGAGGAGTGACCTGGGACAGCATCAGGGCCTCTGGCCGGCATGGCCTCCTGGTTGGAACCTGGGCGGCCCAGCATGGCCGCGTCTGGGGTGCACCTGCCCTGACCCTCCTGCGCGAGCACCCAAGTTCTCCCCTTGCTTGGAAAGGGGCCGACTGTATCCAGCGCAACCTCATAATGTTGGCGACTCCTTTTCCGCAGTCCTTGGGTTCTGCTCGGATTTCAGGAGTTTCCAGGGGCTAGTGCAGCCTAGCAGCACTGTGCTGAGAGGGTCCCAGCGTGTCCATCTGGAGCCAGGCCTGCAGTCCCCCCGGGTGGGCGCTCCCCCAGGGGTGCTCCCCCAGGGGTGCTCCGCTGCCGCAGCGCTCTCCGGGCTCCAGCCCAGCCCAGGCTGACTGGCCAGGCCCTGGCGGGGGCTGCATCATAGGAATCACTGACAGTCCTAGGGCGAGATGCAGGTGTGTGTGTATACTGGCTAGAGTTTCCCTAGTAAGTTGTGGGCTTGGTTACCAGTTCTGGTTCACCCCACTAACTTTTTATACTAGCAATAACTTTCCAGAGCAAGAAGATTCGGAATGGAGAAAGAGCCCCGTTTAGCCCCCCCACTTGCTGTGAACACGGAGCACCACAAGTGGGGGCGGGGGCACTGCCCCGAACTGGACCCTGTGATATGCACTTTGACAAGTTAATGGGTCACTAGAAGGTGATTTTGCCAAAATTGCCAAACTCTGAATTTCTTACTGTGGAGACTTCCTGAGCTTTCTGAATTTTTACATCTAACTTCCAACTTGATTTAGAGAGAAATGGGATGATTATACTAGTTTTTTCAAAACATATAGGTATAAGGGGTTCATAGTTAATGACTAAAATGGAGCAGATTCATAGAACAGATAGTCTTCTTACACAGCCAGCCCAGGCTGAATTTGATATTCTGGGGTTGTCCATTTTTCACTATGATTAAGGAGAATTTAACAACGCAATTCTCCTTTTAATTTATTTTAAGTCTGTATCACTCTCGTAATTAATTGCCAAAAAAATAAAGCATTTTATACATTGAGCTGGGGGTGGGGGGTTGGAGTTAGTAGATCTTAGTGTGGGGCTGCACGGGAGGGAAGATTTTATATTTATAATAAACATGTGAGTGACCATGTTCTTTGGAAATTTCAAGCAATACACAGGAAATAAATTATGTACATTCAAATTTTCAACCCAGTTTTGAAATGTCAGCATGTGCTTTGTTGTTTTTTTGTTTTTTGGGTTTTTTTTACTTGGTTAGCAGTAGTGGGATTTCAAGCAGTACTTGCTCTAAGTGAACCAATAGATTCTCCAGGTGATATGTGTGAGGCTTGAAACACCTGGCTCACAATGACAATTTCTGGCCTCCCTCGGCACCGGCACCGATAATCAGGTTTTAATTAGTCCTACTTTAATGGAGTTTAGGTATTTTAAATCCCATAATAAAAATAAATCTAACCTTCATTTCATTCCTAGCTAGATGTTCTCGGTACCAAGCGACTCTTTTTTAAATCAGAAAAAGAAATGTGGAAGTGCTCCCGGGCTCCTTGTGAAACTTGGACTGTGGTCTGGGGGGGCGGGGGGGAGTAAGCCATTCATCTTAAGGGTGAAGAAGGTCAACAACGCTGAGATGATAACAGACATTCATTCATGCTATTTTCAAATGTGCCGGAGACGGTTTCTATAGATAGGAGTTTATCTAAGACAAGTCTTTGTATGGCTTGCTGCCATAAATCATCCTTTTAAAAAACCTCTTCTAAACTTTTAGTGTTCTTTCCCATAGGGTATTAGTAGGGCTGATGACTTGCGGCATGTTGTCCTGAGAGCCGGGGTGTGAGGAAGGCGGCTCTTGGTTTTACTTGACTCAGCTGGTCATCTGAAAATTCCATACGCGAACCCCAGGTCAGGCTCCAGATGTTGGGCTTCAAGACATTATTAGCCTTATGAGAAGTATCCTTTAAAATAGGAATGGCTGTACAGGGTTCCTTCAGATCTGAATGTCAAAAACAATATTCCTAAGTTGTGGTGGGGTTGGCTCAAGTTTCAATTATTAAAAAAGACAATGTAGTGCCTGACCTGTGGTGGCACAATGGATAAAGCGTCAACCTGGGACGTTGAGGTCGCCGATTTGAAACCTCAGGTTTGCCTGGTTAAGGCACATACAGAAATTAATGCTTCCTGCCCTTCTCTCTCTCTTTCCCTTCCAAAAAAAAAAAAAAATGAATATATCTTTTAAAAAAATTAGTGTGTAAATTCTGAAGGATGTGTTGACAGTATTGAATTGCCAACAACCTGTTATTTGAATGGCTTGAACTTGTCTCAGTCAAGGCCGCACAAGCCTAGACAGATCTTAGTAATGGACCTGGGTATCCACTGTTTAATTTCGTCCGCAGAGGAGGACCCCAGGGGCAGTCACACCTGTGAGGTTGCCCTGTTACACTTTAACACAGTCGTAAGAGTTATATTCACGGCAATATAACAGTTAATGAACTCTCAGTTTAAATTGTGTACATTTTTAAATTGTAAGATTTTTACTGTATATTGATGCATAGTGTGATTCAATAAATTGCTTGTAATTTAAAAAAGTATTTAATATTCAAAATAAATATAGTTATATATTTATAAATTCTGTTGCTGTGCTTATTCTGTGTTTTTAAAGAGTATTATTTTATTTTTTTGAGAGAGGCAGGGAGAGAGAGACCAGAACATCGAGCCGGTCCTGCATGTGTTCTGACCAAGGAATGGAACCTGCCACCTCCATGCTCCAGGAGGACTCTCCAGCCAGCCAAGCTGTCCTGCCAGGACTTCATTTTTATTGATTTATAGAAAGAAAGAGAAGGGAGAGAGAGGGGAAGGGAAGCACTTGCTGTTCCACTCAGCTGTGCATGTTTTGCTTTTGTGTGCCCTGACCAGGGATTGAACCTGCAACGTCGGACGCTCTTAACCGAGTAAGCTAACCAGCCAGGGCTTAAAGATTTTATTTATAGAGAGAGGATAGAGGGAAGGGTGGGGGCGGGAAAGGTCAACTGTAGTTGTTTCTATGTGCCTTGACCTGACAAGCCCGAGGCTTCAAACTGGCAACCTCAGCATTCTGAGTTGATGCTTTATCCACTGCGCCACCACAAGTGAGGCTCTTCTGTCTTTTTAACACTGAAGGTCCAGGGTGGGTGGCCTGGCACCGCCCTGGTCTCCCGATGCCCTTTCCCATGACAAGTCTAAATCCCCAAGCTCCTGAGAACACAAAAGATTGGAGAGTCACCGGAAAACCAAAATTTTATGTAACCTTTGTGCTGCCTAGAAGTGTTATCTGTAATCCGAAAACCTCGCACTTGAGTTTCAGAAGCATTTTAATTCCTGAAGTCCACCATCAAATGAGCTCCAAGCCAAGAGGCTAATCAGCTCTAAACCAGCCTCTTCTATGCCCTGAGCGGGCCCCGTCCCCCAGAGCTCTGTCCTTGCTCTCCTCGTCGGAGCTGCCAAGAGCCTAACAGGCTCTTACCAAGACTAACCATGCCTGGCCCCAACTCAGGTTACAGGGGCTCCCTTCGATCCTCAGGGAGTCGACGGAGACCTGTGAACCCCCGCTTCAGAGATGCCCCTGGTCCTGCGGGACACAGTGACGGGAGCCCAGACGTAGGTGCCCCCGACCGCGGGGCTCACTACGCCCCAGGTGCGGCCTATCATCCCTCAGGAACCCCTGAGCCAGAGGCTTTTAACAAACACCCTTTGCTGTGCCTGGAAACGGCAGACCGCGATGAAGTCAAGCACGTAGGTGGCACAGCGGGTCTCAGCCGAAGTTGCCTGCTGCCCCGGGAAACCTAAAAGCAGTGATTTATTTCCCGGTGACTTGGACGCAGGCGGTCGCCCCGATGCACCTAGGCCCGCGCCGCGGTGCAGGGTGTGCGGGTAACCCAGAGCCCCCCGGCGCTGCCCGCTCCGCCGGAACAAGGGTTGCCGGTCCGGGACGTGGCCGCTGCCGGTTTAAGAAACAATTCTCCTTCCTGACTGGCCCCGTGTTCTGAGCCTTAACCCCGAGGTCAGGTGCGGCGCGTGGGCTTCCTCCCCACGCGGAAGGGCTCGCAGGGAGTCCCGCGTCTCCCTCGCCGCGGCTCGGGCTCCGCCCGGCGGGAGGCGCGGGACCGCTGGGAACCGGGGCGCGGCCCGACTGGGGTCCGCAGGTGCGCCCGCCCCCACGGGCGCCGGCCCCGCCCCGGCCCGGCCCCGCCCCGCGGGCTCATTTACATGTGGCCGCGGCCCCGCCTGGGGCTGCTAAAGCGACGTGTCCTTGTCCCCCGTGGGCAGCCCTGGCGCGTGCGACCACGGATCGCCAGGTAATGGGGCTGGGGTCCGGGGGAGGGGTGTACCGCAGGGCCCGGGGTCGGGACAAGGTGGGGTCAGGGGAGAAACCTGGCTGACAGGTCTGGGGCTGTTGCCCCGGATTGGGACCATCCACGGTTTAGCTTCGGGGGCTGCCGCAGGCTCTGGCCACTGTCGGCCTCTGCTGACCCATGTCCACAGCAGTTCTGTCTCAATATTGTCCCTACATGGGACGTCCAGCGGGGCGGCGGGGTCAGTGCGGTGGCCGGAATGGATGCCAGTCCATCAGGGCAAATAGGAGGCAGCTCGGCCTCAGGCAGAGGGGCTGCATCTCCGGGTGGCCTGAGCAGTGTCCAAGGCCACCGGAGCTCAGGAGGCCCTCAGTGGGGGCGGTGAGAAGCATGGAGCCAGAGAAAAGTCCCGGGGTCAGAACACCTCAGCCAGAGGGAAGGAGATGTTCTGCGGGGTCAGCATGAGATCAGACAGCGTGGGGGAGGTGTGCAGGGGGCAGCCCCGGGCTCTGTGCGTCAGTGGGAAGCACCCTGGGGTCACTGTGCACCAAGCGGTCCCCTGCCATTGGGCAGGGCGGAGGCTCCCGTGGGTAGCTGCCTTGAGTGTCCACGGGCCTGTTGAGTGACTGCGGGGTGGCCTGTGTTCTGGATTTCAGCTCCAAGGGACCCCTCAGAGCCACCACGACCTGGGATAACCAGTCCGAAATCATGAAGACCAAGAACCGGCCCTCCAGGCGCCGGGTGCCTCCACAGAACACAGAGGCCGCCCCGGGGGATCAGACCCCCGACAGGCCCCAGCCGGGCTCCGGGACCCAGCCGGCCAAAGGCCTGAGAAGCAGGACTGCGCGTGCACAGGGGACGCGGGCTGATAGTGGGCGCCGGCGGCCAGGGCTCTCCGGGCCGGCCGGCCGGCGGGAGAGCAGCGTCCAGCGGCGGCTGGAGAGCAACGAGCGCGAGCGGCAGCGCATGCACACGCTGAACAACGCCTTCCAGGCGCTGCGGGAGGTCATCCCCCATGTGCGGGCCGACAAGAAGCTCTCCAAGATCGAGACCCTCACGCTGGCCAAAAACTACATCAAGTCGCTGACGGCCACCATCCTGACCATGTCCAGCGGTCGTCTCCCGGGCTTGGAAGGGCCGGGCCCTAAGCTCTACCAGCATTACCAGCAGCAGCAGACAGCCGCGGGCAGTGCTCTGGGTGCCACCGAGGCCCAGCCCGAGGGCCACCTGCAGAAGTACTCCACACAGATCCACAGCTTCCGAGAGGGCTCCTAGCATCCGGCCCTGGTCCCACCAAGAGCCCCAGACTGGTGGTGACACCCCACGTGGACATGGCCCCAGTGGCTTCATTTTCCCTGAACACTCAGCTGCCTTTCTGGACCACATCCTGGCCCCCAAGGTACAAAACCTGGCGAGGCCATGATGGCCCTGGGCGGCCTGAGGCCCACACCTCTGTGTAGGTCCCATGACCAGGCAGGAGTTGACAAGCCTTTAGAACTAAATTCTCTTCACTCCTGACTCCCTCCTGAGGCAAGGGAGATTCCAGGAAAAGGTGTCCCTGGTAAGTTTCCCCGGTTCCTCCTAAGACCCAGGCCCAGGAAGGGACCTCCTGCAACCTGCCTCAGAGCCTCCTACTTTGGGGGTGCCCAGAGCAAGCAGAGCTCATGGCCACTCTGGGACTGTGGCTGAGCTGCGATGGTGGACGTGTCTACAGTCCAGCGTCTGGAAGATAGAAATCCTAGTCAGATGACTTCAAATGAATTCGAAAGGGACCTTTAGAGGTTCTGGGCTATTTTCCGGCTTCCTCTTGTGTTGGGGGCTCCTGACCGTGGAGGGACTGAGCTGAGTGGGTCAGAGGGCCTGCGGCCTGGTGCTGAGGAGGCTGCAGACAGACCGGGGAGAGAAGCTCCAAGGCTCTGGTTCCCCTGAGTAGCTGGGACTCTCGGCCCTGGCCTTTCTGGGAAGGCTCTGTCCCTGAGCCTCCCTTAGGTCCCACCCAGGTTTGCTGCTCACTGTCATCGCTGTCACTGACTGGATGGTCTGACAGGGCTTTAGGATGTGGGGCCTTGGTGGGAGGGCTCTTGGCCCGGAAGGGTCTAGGGTGGCAAGAGCTCCCCTCCCCCTCCCGGTGCCCTTCCACAAAGCAGGACTGGCATCTTGGCAGGTCTCCGCAACCTTGGGCCAAGCAAGCTTCCTTCTGCGGTGTTCCTGCCTCACTGGCTTCGACAGGCTCAGCGACTTTGCTCTCAACTAGCTGGCCTCTCCCTTGTTCCTCTGCCCACAGCCAATATGGGGAGGGGACAGGGCCCGTGGCAGCCTCAGGCAGAAACCATAGTGACAGGAGCTGTGGGGAGGGTAGAGTTGGCCTGGCACGTGGGGCTCGGTGCCCTGTACACACAGCTGCCCCAGAGGTCCTCCTGGGCATTGTGCATGGGCGATGACCTGGACTGGGAGTGGGGCTGTTCCTCTGTGGCCTCACCGTCTCAACCATGATAATCCCGGGCCCAGCCATTTCATGTGTGTCTGGGCCATGTGTCAGCCCTGGTGCCATCAGGACAGCAGGTGGCACCCCTTGGAACAGCAATTCGCCGCTTCAATCCTAACTTACCTGGTCTGACGCTGGTATTGCCCTCCCTGGGCCCCAGGACAGGCCCCTCTAGAAGGTGGCCTGGGAGGGCTGGTCTGGTCCCAGCCCCACCGTCCAAGCCGTCCTTCATCATGGGTAAGGTGGGGGCCCCAGGTGCTCGGGGACAACCCCTCAGGCATGGCCACTCTGGAAGGTTAGTAGTGGTCAGGACAACCCACCAATGGGAGCTGAGGTTGAGGACAACTCTGAGCTCAAGACAGATGGAGCCCATGCAACCCCTGCTTGGGTGGCCTCCTGACTGAGCATGGAAAGGTGAGGCCTGCACACCTGGTGGCTCTTGTTCTGGCTGAGCCAAGGCTGGAGCAGGGTGCAGCCATGTCCCTGAACTTGCTTAGTGAACCAACACACTGAGCAAAAAGCACAGCAGAGGCTCTGGCCAGAAGGCCATGCCTGGTGCCCAGAAGTGGCAGGAGTGCCTGGCGATCAGCACGTGGTAGGATGACAGCCGTGGGGGCTCCTTCTGTCTCAGACTTGCACCTGCACTTTCTCTGCTTTGGCCCAGATGTCCAGTAACTTTTCACCTGAGGCTGGAAGGCATCTGCATGTCCTGTGGCCACATCTCTTTCAGGATGTTAGTTATGGGGGGGGAGGGAATGTGGGGAAGATCTGGTGACAGACTGGGGAGGCCTGCTGCTGCTGAGTCTGCTCCCTTGACTCGCTTCTTGGACCCCAAGCCCAGTGGAACTCTTCTGTCCTTCAAGGAATCCTAATGTCAGAGTCCCTCAGGGGCCCTGAGCCCGGACTGCCGGGCCCCGCCTGGGGCACGGACCAGCCTGCAGACCAGATCTCCGAGGGAGCTCCCACGGTAGCAGGGATCCCATCCGGAGAGCAGAGAAACCAGAGTGGCGACTTCCGTCTGGGAAAACTTCCCTGGGACTGAACGGCCAGGGCCCCAGCTGTGATGGTGGTGAAAACGTTTCTTAAATGACCCAAATTTGCTTTTTATTTTTGCTAATGGCCCCTTTCAGAGTACTCATGAAATCAGATGCTATGTCACAAAATGAAAATAAAAGATTCCACGGCAGGCAGTTGCGACTTTTGCCCCATGCACTCTAGCAGGGGGAACCACACGTTTCAGTCACAATGTAGCAAAAAAAAAAGGTCTGGTCATCTACACTCCAGTGTAAGTTTTTATTGAACAAAGAAAGCATCTGGGGAATCGCGATGGTTCAGTGACACTGAGCAGGTGCACAGCTGGTTGGTGCTCAGCAGGGACGGGACAGTGTCCCTGGGAAAAGGTCAGGGTGAGACCAGCAACAGTCACAGCAAAGGGACAGGAGGCTGCTATAGAAGAAACCCTCCCGCCCAGGCAGAAAACCTGACGGAGGGACGAGGACACGGACCGCCAACCCCACACGGTCCGTCTGGGCCCTGGGCCCACTATCACGTCCCCTGGTCCCACCTGTACATGCAGAGAGCGCTGGCTCCCTCAGATGCCCCTTGGGAGGGCACCCCAAAGAGGAGGGGTACTGAACTCTCCTGCCAGGTGTGTGGGGAGCTCCCAGGCAGTGCCTGGTTGTAGGAAGCAAACGTCACCAAGTGGGGTATCATCGGATTTTAAAAAGCAGCCCCGAAGTTGCAGAAGAGGAGGGGGCCGCTTGAGGGGGTGCCGCCCTACCTGCCTGGCTCCCCTGCAGCATGACCAGAGGTTACAATGCCCCCACCCCCCACTACACCTGGGGAGGGGCCGGCGGAGGCACCCGTGGAGGGGGAGGGGCAGGCTCAGTTCTCCTTCCGCCCACAGGGGGCCCACGCCCACCTGGGGAACAAGACGCCCGCCAGCATTTATGTTCAACCTGCCAACTCCTTCCTTCGCTCTGGGCTTTGTACCCTATTTGCAAGTCCCGTTCTGAGAAATGCTGTCCGCATAGGCAGTGGCCTGAGCCCCACCACCACTGTTGTGTGTGGGGATTGCCTGGGTCTTAGGGGGCTCCTTCGTGAGCTCTGTGGTCCCAGGAGCCAAGGTTCTTGTCCTGGAAAGGCGGGAGGCGGAGGCGGAGGGGGCAGGGATGGGTGGGCGAGGCCAGTGGGCGGGCCCCCACTCCACCCCTGGCGTCCTCCTTGCTGACAGGGACGAGTGTGAGGCACGTCCCCAAGGCTTCACGTTTCTGGGCTGCTCCTGGAGCCTCCGAGGCCCTCAGTTCACGGCCAGCGTCCACACTGCAGCACAGAACGGCTCACTATGAAGGGAGGGCTCACGCACCAACGCTGACCCTTCCAACTGGACGCTGCACCTGCTTCCGGGTGAGGGGCGTGACCTCAGCAGCAGACAGGGCCCTCAGCTTCCTGCGCGGCACTGCCCGCACTTGGGGGCCCCCTGCGGAGGCCCTGCTCGCCTGCTGGCTCCTGGGCCGTGCTCCTGGGGGCCCTTGTGGCATTGGCCCGGATGGAGACATGATCCCAGCCTCCCTGGAAGGGGAGAGCCATGTCACTGGGGCTTCAGAGGGGGTCAAGGGGCAGAGACCATCCTTCCAGACGGCTGGAGCCCAAGCATGCGCAATGCGACCACGCAGCCCTGGGCCCAGGTGACATTCCCCGGCTGGCTTGCTCACCCCGATGCCGTAGTCCCAGCCCTGCCCCTTGGGCTCCAGGGGCTGCACGCCTATGCGGTGGCACACAGTTCCCCGGCTCAGGCTGTGGCTCCCCTGGACTTTGTTGGCGATGACCCAGACCTAGAATGCAGACCTGCTGAAGGCCTGGCCCGGCCGGGCGGGCGCCGGGGAGACCACCGCAGGGAAACCGAGCAGGAACCCCGGACCCGAGTCTCCAACCCAGCACGAGCCTCCGCCCTCTGTGCCCTGGGCACCAGACCTGGTCCAGGGGCCCCACGGACACTCGGCGCACGTTGTTGGACACGTGCTCCCAGCTGGAGCCCTGCGGGTAGCTGGGCGTGACCCCCTGGCGGTACCACAGGTTTCCTGGGGAGAGAAGGGTGCAGCTGGGGTGAGGCCAGGGCATCGGGACCCACTGCAGGGTCTGCGCAGACGGTGTTCTGACTGCCCTCCTTCTGCGTCCCCATGCTCGCTGGGGCTCTGCCGACCCGCAGCGAGAGAGAAGCCCCGAGGGGCCCGCCCCGCCTGCCCTTCCCACCTTCAATGCCACCCGCACCCCTGGGCTGGGCTGGGCTGGCATCCATGTCTGTTTTCTATGCATGAGAAACTGAGGACAAGGAATTCTTTACACAAAAAGAAAGGACAGGGCTGGAACCAGAGCCCTGGGTCCCCATCCAGTGCCTTCCCTTCCTCGCCATGCTCAGGCCTGACAACTGCCCAACAGGAAGGGAGGTGGGACAGGCCACGCCACATGGCCACCTCCGCCAGGCCCCAGTTGCCTGCAGCAGCTCCCAGGCCCTGTGCCCTGTGCCCCAGGCCTAGGCAAGGCTGACCACCTGTGGGGGGCTGGTGTGCCCTACCCGGGGAAATGTTGGGGGAGGGACCTGTTTGGAGGCTGACCCTGGCTGGGTGGCCTCTCATGGCCACTTACGAAGATCTCATGTCAGGAACCCCGGGGGGGCTGGGGAGAGTCTCATCCCATCAGGGTACTTAGGGAGCCCCAAACCTGCCCTGCTGACTACTGGGGATCGGGAACCACTTGCCGTTCTCATCCACAGCGAACACGGACGTCTGGCCCACGGACACCTGCTTTAACCTCTGCTTCGGAGGAGATGGGATGAGATACCAGCCATCACCTGCAACGGGAGGTCGGACTCAGATGAGGCGGCGGGGGGGGGGGGCACCACACCTGCAACCCCACACGCTTGGGAGCATGTGGCCTCCTCTGCAGCTCATGGGGGTGGGGGTAGGGGGGGTACCCCGACCTCTGTGGTGAACTGAGCGCCAAGCAGAGCTGACCTGTGCCCTGCCGACCTCCAACACCCAGGCGTCTCCCAAGGCACAAAAGAGGCCGTGACAGGTTACTGAGGGTGGGGCTGGAGGTGCCTATCTCATGAACAGGGACACGAAGGTGCCCAGCCTGGCACACGATGGAGAGCCAGCCCTGTGGCCACTCTGCAAACCCCAGCCCCGTGTGGCGGGCACTATGCCCCAGCAACCTCCCACTCGCCTGTCTGTCTCTGAGCGCCTGCCCCGTGCTGGACACTGTCTAGACATCCAGCCAAGAACAGGCCAGCCTGGCCTGCTCTCTGGGGAGTAGCCACAGTGGCCACCGTGAAGTTGGTCATGTGGCTTGATGGCACTGGGTGGGGGTCCTCCTGCAGGTGGCACTCACCAGCTGGCTGGGAGTGGGACACAGAGCCCCTGTAGAAGGCAGAGCCGTCCCTCGCCACTGCCCACACCTGGGAGCAGCCCCCGATGGAGACAGAGGTGAAGGGCTGGTCGGTGCCAACGTGCAGCCAAGAGGAGCCCTGGAGAATGAGTGCGGAGAAACCCTGAGGGCTGCCCAGGTCCAGCCTCGGCCACCCCCCCCCCCCAGTCCCAGGCTCCTCATGTCTGCCAATCTCATCCTCAGCTTCTTCAATTGCCCACGGAGCCCAGTGACCTCCTGGGCAGGCCCAGGGATGCCTGAGCCTGGCCCACCTCCACAGCAAGAGTCCTATTTCTGGAAGACTCTGTTGGAGCCCTGGGGTGACCACAGGGCGGGCAGGCCTGCTGGTTCCCAGAGGCAGAGCCGGGGGTGCTCACCGCAGGGTTGAGCTCGGACACACCCAGGCGGCACAACACGTCCCCCTTGTCGCTGATCGCCCAGAGGGCGATGCTTTGCTCACTCCCAGTGGCGCCCGGGCTCTCGGGGATGATGGACACGTCCCTGAGGGCGATGGGGGCCACCTCCAGCCAGGGCCCACTGGTCACCAGCTTGCATTTTCTGTGTGGTGGGGAGAGCACAGCTCTGGGCACCCAGGTGCTACTGCCAGCCTTGGGCCAGCGCCCCAGACACACGGGGCTGCAGAAGGAGGCAGTCAGGTCCCTGCTCCCCGAGGTGGCCTCGGGGGAGCCCTGGGGAAGGCCAGGACACCCTGCCCACCCTGGCCCTAGGTGCGCACCCCTTCCAGGGTGGGTGGCTCCACCCCTGCCCTGCTCCCTGCCCCCAGCCAGGCCCCCTGCCCTGCCAGTACTGCTCACAAGCAGAGGCTGCCAATGACATTTCTCTTATTTGTTCTTGAAAGCAAACTCTTCAGAAACAAGAGAGCGTTGGGAGCCCGCAGGCACTTCCTGGGCTGACATTTACTTTAATTCGTTTCTCCTCCCCTCTGCCTCCCGGTTCCTTCTACTGGGACTGAGGTCAGGGGCCAGGATGTCGTGCCTGGGAGGACCCGGGAGGGGGAGGGGGCCAGGCCACCTTGTGCTCAGTCTTTACCTGGCCCAACACCTTCTCCTGACAAAATCCCTCATGGTTTTGTACCCATGGTATGAGCTGCAAGAGGAAGAGGCTGAAATCAAGACCACTTCGTGGGAGCCTATGGAAAGTGACGCATATGCATGTTCCTTCTCCGCCTTTTGGGGCAAGGAGGCCCCGCGGGCCGCGGAGTGGGCTCCACGGGCAGCAGGTATCACGGGACGCGAGGCTCGTCCTTCAAATGCCTCTAGCCTGGCCGGGCTCTCCTGGGGCCCAGATGAGGCAGCTGCCCAGCTGGCGGGTTCCAGCTAATTAGGCTCTGAACGCTCGCCACCCCAGGCCCGACTACAACCCTTCCAGGGAACGGTCAAGCTGAGCTCCTGAGGCCTCCGACACCTGTCACCTCCCAGGGTCAGATCAGAAGCCCAGAGCTGCGTCTGGGGCCCTGGCTGGGGCTCTCCTGGCTCTGTCTCCCATTTGAATGTAGCTGCCGCCCATCGCCAGGCACCACGGCCGGGGGGAAGCCCAGCTCCACAGGCCTCCGACCGCCCAGCATGGTGCCGAGCTCACTCCATGCTGCACTTGGCTGACCCCTCACCTCCCCAACCCCCTCGTGTTGGGCCACCTGGGCTCGTCACCCAGCCCCAGCCTAAAGCTCCCCCAGCCCCTCAGCCCAGGGCACCAGGTCCTGGCTAGCCCTCCCGCAACCCTGGTCCAGCAGCGTGGGGACACAGCAGATGTCACAGGAGCCACGGTGTCCTCCCTGAGCCCAGCCACCTGAGGAGGCCGGGGCGTGCTGGCCTGAGCCCTCCTGGGCTCTTCCACACCTCTCTAGCCAGCCCTACACCCTGCTGGAGCTGAGGCCGCACACAGAGCCTGCTCTTTAGCACTCCCAGGGCTTGATGGGGGCGCAGGGGGGGGGCACCCTCTGGTCCTGCCGCTCAGGGCAGCCCCATGAGTAGCTCCTGATGCTGGGAGAGGGGGAGGGAGGGAGAGAGGGAGGGAGAGAGAAAGAGAAAGGGAGAAGGAGAGGGAGAGAGGGAGGGAAATACTTACGAAGGGAAGTCACTGGCGTACTGCCACCCCTCCTGGTCAGTGCCCCCCGGAACGCTGAAGTCCACAGACCAGTCAGACACCTGGGGAAGGGGCGGGTCAGGAGTCAGTGCAGACAGACCCCTCCCAACAGACCCCTCCCATCGCCACTAGCCCGCCGGCAGCCTGGACTCACCCAGGTCCACTGGAGGGAGGGGGGCTTCGTGCCGGCCTTGGTGCACTCCTGCAGCCCCGTGGCGTCGCTCCACATGTACCGGTCGGTGGGCAGACCCCTGTGCAGAACGAGGCGGTGTGTGCGTGTGTGCATGCGTGTGACCGACTCAGGAGAGGCACTGGCCAGTGATAGACACATGAACTGGGACCACTCACTGTATGTCTGAAGAGGTTGGCTGCTCTAGGTCTGGGGCCACACCAGGGGTGACCTGCCATCACGGGGGGCCTGACCACAACCCACCCCGGGTCACCGCAGCCGCAGCGAGGGCTGGGAGCTCACCTCTCTATCTACACTTACCCACGTGTCAATCTCTGCATGCACACACTGATATCCGCCTCACGGTACACACACTTATGTCTCGTGTGTTTCATGTATGTTAACCTCAATACATGAGGTGTTTTTTTTAATTTATTTTTTTTATTTTATTCATTTTAGAGAGGAGACACAGAGTGAAAGAGAGAGAGAGAGAGAGAGAGAGAAAGGGGGGGAGGAGCTGGAAGCATCAACTCCCATATATGCCTTGACCAGACCAGTGCAGGGTTTTGAACTGGCAACCTCAGTGTTCCCAGGTCGACGCTTTATCCACTGCGCCACCACAGGTCAGGCTCAATACATGAGTTTTTAAAACACGTGTCACACTTCAAGACTCAAGGAGAACAAGCCCCTGCAAGCAGTAAGACCCTGTGAGGTCCACGCTGGGGGTCAGACGCCAGTTCCCACGTCCCACACCGACACGGGACGGGATGTGGCTGTCCAGCTGTGTTGGGACTGTGGCCTGGGCAGGGTAGCACCCGGAGCCTCCGCAGAGGCCGGGCGCAGCGTCCACAGCGCACGCTCACCTGCTGGTGTAGCCGGTGACGGGATTCCAGCGCTGGTTCTCGTATATGTACACGCACTTCACGTCCCACTGGGTGTAGACGTCACTGGTGCCGCTGGCCAGGCCTGGCGTGGGGGGAGAGGGGGTTTCCAGGACCCGGGCTGCACCTGCCCACCGGGGACTCGGGCTGCTGTCTGAAGCAGCAAACGCCACAGAGGCAGGTGGGGGGCGTCAGCCGAGAGGGGTTCACAGCTCGTCTCACAGGGGCCGGCCAGGCTGGGGTTTCTCTGATTAATCCGGGTCTGCGAAACCTTGATGAGAAGAGCTGGCTATGCAGTAAGTCTCCCAGCCAGACCCCCCACCCTGGCTCCTCCATCTCACACCCTGTTCTGGCTACGCCTCTTCCCCCCTCGCCATCCCCCTTACCTGATATCGGGCAGGTGTGAGGCACAACCAGCTCACACCTTATTAACCCTCAGTAACCTCCACAGGCCCCAATTTTCCCGTTTGCGAGACGGGAACAGAGGTCATTCTTGCCTCACAAACCTCGAAGCTGTTATTTCTGAGCAGTGTTACGTTCCCGTGGTCTCAGTGGACCACAGCTCCACAGGATTACCCACCCTCCAAAGTGGAGCATGGGGCATGGAATGTCCCGTTTCAGGGCTTGCTTCTGCCTCCGTTTCCCAATAGGAGACCAAAGGATCCTGCCTTCCCACAGGGCTCTCATCCTCCAAGGTACAACCCACCTAATGAGGACCTAGAATTTGGGTCTGAGGCTCAGAAGGCCCAGGCCCCGGGCTGCCCCACAGAGGCCCCCTCTGAAACGACGGCTTAGACATGGCAGAGGCCTTGGTTGCTGCCTTTCTAGAGCCTTCAAGGCCGGGAAGGCACGTGGGAGGCCAGGCCCGGTGTCTGGGTTCACACGCCTGGTGGGTTGGCCCCATCCTCTGCAGAGGATGGCAGTGATGAAGGTCACCTGTCAGCCGGCTGCCAGCCGAGTGTCAGCCCCGAGACGGCGGCCCTGGCACGGGGCAGGGAAGCCAGAGGGATTAGGAACTGCTGGGAAGGCGTTGGCAGGGCAGGCAGCCGGTCCTGCCAGCCTTGTGGCACAGGCCACCCTCACCTGGGAAGCAGCCTCCGCCGTGGCTGCCCGTGTACACCCAGGCTGTGCCGTTGTAGCCGACACCCCACACCACGCCCCGGCCGCTGGCCTCCACCACCCGAAGGTGGCCTCCTATCTGCCGCCAGAACCTGGGAGGAGGGGAGAGAGGGCGGGAGAAGGGGTCCCGGCAGGGCCTCCGGCCCTCCCCTCTTGGAACCCTTGGGGCCTGGGATGGGCGCGTCCCAGCGGGGAGCAGGGTCAGCTCAGGAGCCTGTGACAACCGGCACAAACAGTGACAGCAAGGTCCTCTGGGTGGGTGGAGTGCAGGGTGCGGCTGCCATCTAGGTCAACCTGCCCTGGCCAAAGCCCTGCCACTGTCACCAGAGGGGTCTGACTGTTCCAACTGGGCGCAGGCACACAGGGCCTTCGAGAGCCGATGACCGAAGGGCAGACAGACACGGCCAGTTCCCTCTTGGGCGGGGCCTCCTGGACTCACATCTGTTCCCTGGCACTCATGGGCACTGGGTGACCTTCTGGGAGCAGCATCGGGGGCACCATGTCACCTGTAGGGCCCTCCGCTGCTTCCCCATCAAAGTGGTCGATGCCCTGGGACATTTGCCCACAGCGGGCAGCCTCACTCCACCACCTGGTTTTAAATGCCCCTGACAGAGCCATGCCCCCCTTACCCTGATACACCGCAACTGGTGGGTGGGGTCACCTGCCTTGAGCCCAGCCAGGGTTCGTCTATTTGGGGGGTCTTTGCCCAGGCCCAGAAGACTCGGGGCCCAGGAACCTCTGGCCATGCCTGTGCAAGGCCCTGTGTGGTCCTCTTGGGGCCCTTCTGGATGGAACCACAGCTCTGGCAGAGGGGGTGGGCATGGCCAGGGCCATGCTGACCGGTGGCTCAGCCACTCACATCTGGTCGCATGGCATCAGGTGCTCAGGGGCCTCCAGGTCTGGGCTGGGCTCACTCACGAAGATGTCCCCCTTGCAGGTGATGGACCAGATGGCCTGCGAGGAGGGGCGGCCGTGGACCCTCCGGCTTTCACAGCAGGACAGGTTGAGCAGGGCCAGCTGGCATGGGCAGATGTCTGGTTACCACTGGGAAGGGCTGGGCAGCAGGCCAAAGCTGGGCTGCCCCTTGGCCCCTGGCCTGTGGGGACCACTGCCCACTCACCCAGTCGTTCATGTCCTGCTCAGTGGCGGCGGCCAGACGCACCGGCCACCTCTGCCGGGTCCTCTCAGGGGTGTACAGAGCGAAGGAGTGCTTGGCCTCATTGAGCACGGGGACCAGGACTGTCACCTCATTGAGGAACACGTGCAGGTACTGTGCGAGAGGGCGGGCAGCAAGGCTGTCAGCAGGGAGGGACAGGGATGGCCTGGTCCACCCCCGGGGCCGTACAGCCAGTCCTCTGGGCCCTGGCCCGCAGGTTTCAGCGGTGGGCTCTGCAAGTTCCCGTGCGAACATCTAGCTCACGAGCAAATGCCTGGTCTCACCCTTGAAGACGACAAGGGCAGCTGACAATTGAACTGACTGGGCTCAAACCCCAGCCGCTGGAGGGGTGAGTGGCTTTAGCTCCGTGAGCCTGATTTCTCACGAAACACCAGCCTGTCAGCAACGCGGACCCAGGAGGTGGCTTTTTGGGACTGCCACACGCCTGCCTGCCACTGACGGGGACTCCGTCACCAGGGGCCAGACGCCGTCCTGGGCGGAGGACCTTGCGGCCGGTGTCCGGGGCCTGCTCCCGCTCTCCCCGCTGGGCACCCGCACCCACAGCGCCCTGCCCGCCGTGGCACCTTCTTCTCCTCGTGGACCATGTAGTAGATGAAGAGGATGCTGTCCCGGGCGCCATCGTGTCCCGTGAACTGCTCCAGGGCCACGCGGACGTCCAGCCACTTGTGGGGCTTCCCGTCACACCACCACTGCAGGCTCCCCGTCTTCACCCACACCGACTGCGGCACAGGCCCCGGAGGCCACGGGACAGTCACGGGCAGGCTGCTGCTCCCCTGACCTCGGCCCCAGCACCCAGGGCCACCCCGGCCCCAGTCCTCCCACCTGGTGCTCCCAGCTCCCCGACTTGACCCTGGTGACAGTGGATGGGGTCAGGACACACCCAATGCCACTGACGCAGAACAGCCTGTGGGGTCCACAGCTGCCCCTTGTTCTGGGTGGGCAAACTGAGGCTTGGGGAGGTTCTGTGCCTGGCCCTGGGTCCCACATTGAGTCAGTGGCAGAGCTGGGGCTCCCACCCAGCCTGCCGGTCTCGGAGGCCCCGTGCTTAGCCACCGGTGAGGCTTCCGTGCCACCAGCCAACACAGCCAGTCCCCTGAATGAGCCCAGCAGTGTGCTTCATGGAACTTCTGCCTCCCAACCTGATTGGGCCTTTGGGGGCCGGGAGACCACCCTCAACCCTGTCCTCCGTTCTCAATAAAACACGGCACCAGTGTGGCGTGTGGGGACGCCTCTGGCAGGGCAGGCTCTGTGTGGTTCCCCACCTCCTCGTACCTCCCACGGAGGTGCTGTGTGGTCTCTGGTCCCAGGGCTTACACTGCCCTGCAATGCAGTGGGGCTCAAAGAGTAAGGGAGGGACTTATTCTTTCATTCTGGAACCCGTAAGGACCTGGAAGGGGCAGCTTCCCCTCGGAGACGGGTGGACAGAGGGAGGCTGCACTCTTTTGTCTGTCTTGGCCACCTCACCTCAGGGCTGGGGTAGAGCAGGCACGCAATCAATGCCTGCTGGGAACAAGTGTGTCCAGTGACTGCCCACCTGCTCCACGGCCTGCTCATAGTGTTGAAAGTTCTCCAGCTCCCGCCTGGTCCTTTCCGTGAGCTGCTGGAAGATCTGCTTCCGCCAGGCGGCAGTCTGGGCCGGCGTGATGGACAGGGACAGTGTCTGCACGGAGGGGGCCGGGCCTGCGGGCCAGCCGGAGCCTCAGGGCCAGGTGTCCGGCCTGCCCACAGCTGGACAGCAGGTTGGAGTTCCGTTTTTGTTTTTAAATCAGCCCTTTCTTGTTAGAAAGCTATGGTCTCTATAAAATGCCCAAGAGCCTTCCCCATGCTGTTCACCCCAGTCATCTCCCTGGTCAGCCTAGAATGGCCACCACTGCTGGGACAGGGGCAGGGACGGGGAGAGGGCACTGGTCTTGGAGGCTAGACAGACTGTGGGAGCACAGGGCATGGGCCTGTTCCCCTCCCCCAGGAGAACCTTCTGGGGCGCTGGCCCCCTGATGCCCACCCTTACCCGACGGGACGGTGAACCACTTGAGCACAGCGTGAGCCTCCACAGAGCAGCCTCCTCCTGACACCCAGCCCCACAGCAGGTGGCCGTCCGCGCCGTATGGCTCCTCCAAGCCCAGTGGGAACAGTCCCAGTGAGGAGAGGCCAGTGGTCTCAGGAACGCCAGCAGCAGAGTGGCCGTCTGCCTTCTTGGACTCCTTCAGGTCGATATTGGTCCAGGGCAGCTCGGCAGGGGTGGAGGCTGTGCCAGGGTGAGGGTCGGACCCTGGGGTCTGATTGGCAGGGCCGGTGCCCTCCAAGGCATGCTCTGTAGTCTTGCCCGGACCTAGGCCTGAGGCTGAGCTGCCCCTGGGGTTCCTGGGACTGTCCAGAGACTCTGCAGGGACAGGCTGGTCAGGCCCTGGTCTCTCAGCATCCGTGTCACTCGGTGCACAGGAGTCGCCACTGCCCCTCACCTCGTCGCCAAAGAAGCAGCCAGCGCTGGGGACAGAAGAGGACAGAGCTGTGACTCCCTGGAGGGAGAAATGTGTATGTACCTGCGGCTGTCAGTAGGCCTGGCTCATCTGCTCCCCCCCCCCCCCAGAACCTGTGTGACCCCTGGGCAAGTCACAGCCTCTGTGCAACACAGGGAGCTTTGAACAGGCCCAACACCTGGGCTGGACCCATACCAATCAAATCAATATATCTGGAGGTAGAGATCTGGCAGTAATATCACTTTTTTTTTATTGTGGCAAAATATATGTAATGCAAACGTTACCATTTTAAATCACACAGTGCGGTGGCATTCAGTATATTCAAAACGTGCCACCACCACGATTACTAGTTCCATAAACTTCTCATCACCCCAAATGGGAACACTCCCCTCCCCTTGCTCAGTGTCCCCGCAACCACTCATTTGCTTTCTGTCTCTGTGGATTTGCTCATTCTGGACACCACACATAAATGGTATCACACACTGCGTGACATTCTGTGACTGGCTTCTTTCACTTAGTATGACGATGTCCAGGTTCACCCGTGTGGTGGCAGGTGCCAGTACTCCCTTTTTATAGCTGAGTAATATCTTTTAGTGCGGCAAGATCACACGTTATTGATCCATTCGTATACCGATAAGACATTCCGGGTGGTCTCTACCCTTTGGCGATGGTGAATAACGCTAGCTTCTATAAACATTCACGTACGTGTTTGTTTGAGCACCTGTTTTCAGTTCTTTCAGGTGCGTATCCAGGACTGAAACCACTCAGTCGCAGCTGACTGTATTTCCTTTTTTTTTTTTTTTTTTTTACAGGGACAGAGAGAGAGAGAGAGGGGGATAGATAGGGACAGACAGACAGGAACGAAGAAAGGTGAGAAGCATCAATCATTAGTTTCTCATTGTCATTGCGACACCATTGTTGTTCATTGATTGCTTTCTCACATGTGCCTTGACCGTGGGCCTTCAGCAGACCGAGCAACCCCTTGCTGGAGCCAGCGACCTTGGGTCCAAGCTGACGAGCTTTTGCTCAAGCCAGATGGGCTCGCGCTCAAGCTGGCGACCTCGAGGTCTCGAACCTGGGTCCTCCACATCCCAGTCCGACGCTCTATCCACTGCGCCACCGCCTGGTTAGGCGTCATTTTTTAATCTTGATTTGAAATTTCCCCAGGGACTAATGACATTGAGTATCTTTTTCTGTGCTCACTGGCCATGCACATGTCTACTTTGGAGAAACATCTATGCGAGCGAGACCTAGGCCCTTTTTAAATTGGGTTGTCTTTTTGTTGTCAAGTTGTAGGAGTTCCTTACGTGTATTCTAGATACTAAGCCCTTGTCAGATATATGATTTGCAAATACTTTCTCCCATCTTTTCACTTTCTGGTTATTTTTTTTTTTTTTTAACTTTTATTGATTGATTTGAGAGAAAGAGAGAAAAGGGTAGGGGAGTATTCATTTGCCGTTCCACTTAGTTGTGCACCCATTGGTTGCTTCTGTGTGTGCCCCGACCGGGGGCCGAAGGCATAACTTCGGTGTTTCAGGGATAATGCAATGATCTAACCGATGGAGCTAACTGGCCAGGGCCTCTTCTTACTTTCTTGTGTTCTTTGATGTACAAAACTTTTCATTTTGTTTGACTGATGGAGTCCAATCTATCTTTATTTTTGTTTCTTGTGCTTTTGGTGTCATATTTAGGAAACCATTGTCTGCTCTGGCCAGGTGGCTCAGTTGGTTGGAGCGTTGTCCCGATGGGCCCAGGGCTGCTGGTTCAGGGCACATACAAGAATTAACCAATGAATGCATAAATAAGTGGAGCAACAGATCTATGCTTCTCTCTCTCTCAAGTCAGTAAATTAAAAAAATTTTTTTTTAAAAAAGAAGCCACTGCCAACTCCAAGGTCATGCAGATGTGGGGCACTGGTAGCTTCAGTAGCGTCTCAGCTGATTCCAACGTGCTGCTCAGCTTAAGAACCAGCTGAGAAGACTGACGACTCAGGTAACCGGGAGTAAACCCTACCCGCTGGCCTCTGGCTGTCTGGGCTGGTGGTGCAACGACGTGAGGACCACCAGGAGGGGTGGGGTGGGGGGCAATGGTGCGTGGGCCAGGGTCTGGGAGGGCCCAGTTGGAGACAGGAGTGTGGTGGGCTGCGGAGCACCAGGCCGGGGCCCCATGTGCTGCACAACCAGGCAGGTAAGCACTGTGGGCACTCCCCTGGGGAGCGGAAGCGACTCCCGCGGACGCCAAGTCGCCTGCCCGCACTCTCACGGCTGGTGGGCAAAGCTGGGACTCGTGCACGCTAGACCCAAGGACCTCCACGTGCGGCCCTGCAGCAGCTGCAGCAGCAGCACACCTGGGACCTCACAAGAAACGCAAACTCGGGGCGGCCCAGGTCGGCGGAAACGGAAGCTGGGGGGCGGGGCCTGGGGAACACGAGGGAACACGCCCGCAGAGGATTCTGGGGCGCGCCCAGGTCTCAGGCTCCAGCTCCGGAGGACAGAGACCGTCCATCTTCTTCCCTGAGCATCCACCCTGCAAAGACCCTGAGACTTCAGAACCAATGGGCCAGTCCGGCTCAGGGCCAGTCCCGGGCGCCAGCACGGACGGACCTGCGGCCTTGCTCACCTGTCCCTCCCACCGCCCACCCCCGGGACAAGCTCGGACCACAGGCACAGGAAGGACAGACCCCCCGGGCTGCGGCTTTTCCGGCCTGGGACGAGGTCCAGGGCCCTGCTGAGAGGCTGGGCAGAAGCACCCTCCAGACACTGCCCACCAAGGGCACAGACGGCCCTACCCCAAGCAGACGCGTCCTTGCCCAGCTGCCCCGGGATCACCTGAGGAGACTGGAGGAGCTGCCAGAATGTGACCGGTCCCACTCGCGGCTGGCGACAATGGCCTTCCACGTCTTCCCGCTGAGCTCGCTCGGGGTGACGCCCTGACGGAAGTACACGGCCCGGTCCTCACAGCCGATGCCCCAGACCTGGAACAGAGGCGCTGCTAGGGGGGAGGTCGGTGCAGACCTGGGGGCCCCCAGCCTCGGGCGGTGCAAGTGGGGAAGGGTAGGGGGAGAGCACCCCAAGGCGGGAGGGCACATCTGAACCCGCAGTAGGACGCATGCATCCTGGCGTGTGTTAGGGCTGGAAGGTGGATGGCGTGGTCATTGGGGATGGGGGTACAGAAGTCAGATGCAGGCAGCCGAGCACAGAGGGTCGTGGGGGGAGGCCAGGGCCTGTCCGCTCCCAGCCTTAGGCAGAGCCCGACTTTAAGGCAACCGGGCGGGAGGTGGTGGTGGGTGGGTGCTGTGCTAGGATATGAAGCCCACCCATGTCCCTGTGTTGTCTCTGGTGGGGAGAGAGCTGTTCCCCAGTGAACCCAGAGGGTGGTCCTCATCTTTCTTAAGAAGCAAAACAACCTCCTTGATTCTGACCTCATTTTCCTTGGGAAGATGGCCAGGAGGCCTCCTCCCCTCTGCCTCGCCTCTGGGCACTGAGGAAGGTGTGCTGGACAGCTGACGGGCCCAGGGCAGGGGTCTGGTAATCAACCCATTCCAGCCCAGCCTTGGGAAGCCTGAAGGGCTCCAGCTGGCCCAGACACTGGTGGAGCCGTGGTGCGTGGTGGTCCTGCTGGGAGGGCTTCAGGGCCACAGTCACTTGGCCATGGCCGACTGGCAGGCCCTGAGCGCAGCAGCTGGCGCCTGTCTGGCCCCTGACCACTGTGTCACACAGCTGGGAGGAAGGCCAGCGCCACTTGGGAAAAGCTTCTGTCACAGTGCAACAGGGGGACGTGTCACCTTCACACGTTGTGTCTTAAAAACGGCCGACCTCATTATTTACCAGGAGATGGCTACGCGGCATGAGCTACTCGGGTGATGTTTGAGATGCGGTGTCTAGGACATCAGGAAGATCAGTTCCATCCTTCGCCTGGTGAGCTCATCTCCCCCAAATACTTCTCAACAAAACTCTTCCTTTCTCCGGGATGCATGTCCCTCCCCTGGATCCGTCTGCTCACTGCCACTGCTCTGGGGGGGTCTTTGGGGGTGCGGCCCAAGACAGGCGGGGGGCTTGGGGGCCCAGATGGAACCAGCCCCCTGGGTATCCTCAAAGGCTGGGAGAGAGTGGAGGCACTGGGACTCCCTGCTCTTGATGTCACTCTGAAGGGGTGGCGGGAAGCCTCAGGAGCCCCCATTCTGGGACCCACCCTAGGAAGCAGGGCTTGGAACCATGCACGCACCTGGTCGTTGAGCCCCACGTTCACCATCATCATTTCCCCGACCATCTTGATCCAGCTGGTGCCGCAGGGATTGTGCGAGTTGACCCCTCTGCGAAACCACACCTGGGAGAGGCAGAAACAAACGCCTCCCTGGGGTGCCACTGAAAGTTTGTTTGTTTGTTTTTTTAACAAAAGTAAAGGATCAGGTGAGCAACTTCATCCTCTGGTTCATGCCACACATGAGCACAACAAATCTTTCAGGAAGGAAATGACCCACAAGCCTCTTCTCCACACCTTGCCACATGTCCATCTGGGCTGAGGGTCACCTGCCCCGAGTCACGCTTGTCCTGGTGGCTTCCTGTCCCTTCTCTGGCTGAAGGCATTGAGCATTATCTCCCCAGGAGACGGGGCTGTCTGAATCTTTCTAGAACCTTTTCCCCACTGGTTCAGACACTAGTGGCATCTGCTGGTACCAGGCTGGAGCAGCAGGTGGCAGCTGTTTCCGTGCAGTGAGAGCCGGCAGGTGGGGACCGCTCATGGGTGGTTGTGGTGGCCGTGGTGGTGGCAGGCGACACATGAGGCATCTCAAATCCAGACTCTGACCTGTGAGCCTGACGGTGACGCCCTGTCCCCTGTGGACCTCTGTGTGAACCCCACCTTAGCTCATGCATAACCAAACATTTGTTTTATCACTGAGCAAACAGCTCATATTAATCATCTGCTGCTCTCAGAGGGGGGCGGTGCGTGGGGGCCCCGAGGAGACAGTCGATCTGCACTTTCTCAGGCTTTGGGCACTGGAGATGGATCTCGTGTGGGTGACCCGTCCCGCTGGGATGTTAGGGGATGCCCTTGAAGTGGGTGGGGTTGGAGAGAGAACTTGTAAGCAACCTGAAATCAGCTTATTTTGTTGGCCTTGCCTCCGATAAAATAGAAATGGCAGGCACTGGACAGGAGCAAGGGGAGGCAGTCAGCTGAGGGTTTCAGAAAATCAGCTTCCCAGTCTTGTTCTCAAGGGTTCAGATCATAAGAAAACAAAACATAAAAAACCCCAAACCCCACACCACCCTCAATGTGAAACAGATCCCTGGGGCCCAGCCCCCAGGAGCCCCGTCTTACCTTCCGGTCCTTGGTGACGGCCCAGACCACGCCCACTCCCACGGAGATGTGCATGATCCCATTTTCAGAGGTGGGAGGCTCCACTACGTACCAGGAACTTCCTACCCAGCCCCAGAAGGAAGCGTGGGGTCCCCTTCAGCGAGTGCGCGGGGGACACACTGGGCACCCCCGCCTCTCCCGGTATGGGGTGTATGGCTCCCACCTTTGGGATTGTTCCTGTTGATTCCTTCCCGAACCAAGGCCTGCCCCTCCCAGAGCGTAGCCCACAGGAGGTCGTGGGGCCCACAGCTGATCTGGACCACCTCCCCTGGGGTGTCCACGGTGGACCACGATGAACCTTCCGGGTTGGGGTGGCTAACGTCCTCTCTGTACCACACCTGGGAGGCGAGAGAAACCCACAGGCAGGGTCCAGTGGGGTCAGGCCAGGGCTCTGTGGAGGAACCAGGGCTCAAGCTTGCCTGCGTCTGCATCAGCATGCACACAGGCCGAGCGTGGGGTCTTGGGAGAACAGGGACCAGGCTGCCCTGACTGCTCTCCCTCACCCTGCCCCAACTAACTGCCTTCGGGATCCTCGGGCCGAATGAGATGACCCCTCACTGCTGTAAACAATGCGATGTCTCCCTCTCTGACATCCTAGGGCCGTGATGGCGAACCTATGACACGCGTGTCAGCACTGACACACATAGCCATTTTCCATGACACGCAGCCGCATACCAGAGAAGTATGGGGCCGCATGCCGAGAAGGACGTTTCATCCTCGGCTCCTGCACGGCCAGGTGCAGTAGCTGAGGATAAAACATTTGCTGTAGTGTAGAAACTCTGTGCCGGAGGTCTGGAGGCCAAAACCACAGAACTCCAGTACAGAGCGTCTAGTTCTGGGACTTCCAGTTAGGCTGTTTTTCTCGAATTGACACACCACCCAAGTGATGCTCGGTTTTTTGGCAAATTTTGACACACCAAACTCAAAAGATTGCCCATCACTGTCGTAGGGGCCAAACCTGCTCCCTTCCTCTGCTGTGAGAGCGGGCTCCTCACTCACCCACGTGCCCAGGGAGAACTCCGCTCCAGCTTGGGTGTCCTGCACCCCCTAGGGGTGACGGCTCTCAGAACACCTGGCCCAGAAGCTGACCTTGGTGATTTACATAAGAAAACCACTGGCCAGTCACAAATGTCTAAAATGTCCACTTCCTTTTCTCTTTAACATGAAGACAGCAAGTACAATCGAATACTTGAGACTCTGCCATCTGTTCATATTGTCCGCACTGTCTGGCTCACTGCATCTGGAGGGGCTACACATTGCTGTGTGGTCCTGGAAGGCTGGGCCCCCCTCTGGGAGCTGTCTCCATACTGGGGACCATGGACTCCCAACCCTGTCACCTCACCCCTCTGGCCCGCACTGCAGACCCAGGTCTGAACAACCTCCTGCTCCCTGCTGGTTTGGGGGCCCGTCTGTCTCCCCAGCTCCTCCTGGGGCCCAGGGTCCTGGTCACGCTTTTTATGGACCGCAGGACTGGGGCAGGACCACGCAGGCCCACAGCCGGTCACCACAGACACTGCACCTGAACCCCCGTTCTCCCTCCTCTCTGCTTCCAGGTGGCCGCAGCCCCTCGGTGGGGGCTCTGTGCCAGGCTGGCTCCTCACCATCATGCCACGTGGCTCAGAAAAAATTGTGGTTGACCTAAGCCCGGGCCCAACAGGACCCCAGAGGTAAGCCTGGTAAAAACCTGCGGTGACTGCTCAATGCCAACCAGAGAATTTTGGTCAATTTGTGCTCAAGAATATTGATTCATCACAAAGCACACACTTATCACTGCACGCGGGACCACCCACGTTGCTGCTGCTGTCAGGGGTTGGTTTTATTCCTTTTAATTTATAAATGCTCTGAAGAGGGATCTCTCCAAACGTACATCCACCCATCCATCCATCCATCCCCAGTTACCTGTGCCCATTTACCTCTCTACCCACCCACCCACAAACAATACTTCTAGACACTGCCATGGAGAGGTGCCACAAGGGAGTTGGCAGGGAACTCTGAATCTGTCTGAGACAATATGGATGGCATCCTAGCCAAGGGTGGGCACTGATCAGTGCTTTAGGGGTTCAGAGGAGAGGCAGGCTAGAACAAGACATAGGGTGGGAGGTCAGAGGCTTCTGGAAGGAGCAGGACCCAGTGGGTCAACAGGACAGAAAGCTTCACAGAAAGGGTGACTTTGGGGACCCAGGCAACATGCCCCCACTCAGGCTAACCCCAGCTGCGGGGACAGGAGGCAAGGAGGCCTCCACGTCTGGGAGGACAACGGAAGGTCAGCTTCTCTCTTTCCCCACTCCTGACTGGCCATCCCTCCTTCAGCCACCTCCCGTCCCAGACACAGTGGAGCACAGGCCTTACCTTTCCCTGGAGAGACACTGCCCACACGGACAGGTGGCCCACGGGCTCGTCTGTGACCTCCCACCCCCCGACAGAGAGGTCGTTGAAGGGTTCTTTGGGGTCATCCTTTAAAGGGATCTGAAATAAACAGGTGCGAGGCGGCAGCTGTCAGTGCCTGCGGGCGCTCGGGCCAGTAGGTGGCGCTGCTGCTCTCCCGGTGGAGACCTGCCCTGCGCCAGCGTGGGCCCTCTCCAGCCCTTGGCAACGTGCCGGCCATTCTCCAGCTCAGCGCACAACTGCCTGACTTCACAGAACAGAGGGTTCCCGCCCCTGGGTCCCCTCCACCCTCCACTCCCTCCGTCAGCCACAGGCCCGAGCTGCTGTCACGAAAGGCAGGTGCACACCCAGGGTCTTCGCTCTGTGTGCAGTGACCTGACCGCTGTGACTATCCCACACCTGGAAGGGGGGCCGATCACAGCGCGTGGCCCTGTGGTATAAGCTCTCTGTGATGTGGGCTGTCACCCTGTCCTCTGGGCTACTCCCAGCCTGAGGTGCGTGGACCCTCCGGAGAGGTCTGGTGAGGGCTCGAGGCCTTCCCCTCACTTAAGGCCACGTCGGACCCCAGTCAAAGCCTCGTGTTCCTAAGTTGGGAGGTTTGTCTGGGTCATGGAAACCATGCAAGAGTCAGCAAGGCTCATTTGGGGGTGAGGAAAGAAGTGCAGAGAATGCTCCCCATCTGGGACAGGGCAGCAGAGGAACCAGGGTCAGGACGGGTTCTGTGCTGTCCTGGGCCAGTCTGGCCATCTCCCAGGTGAAGGGACTTGCAACGCCACACTGTTCCCAGAGTGGGGGTGGCATTCCCCGTGCCTAGGTCGGAGGACAGAAGTAGGAGTTGGTGGGATCCTCCCCACAGCAGCAGCGCTGCGGTCCCTGCCCCACCCCCAGGCCCCTCGCAGGCTCGGACCTTGGCCCAGGCGTCCCGGGACTTGTATCTCCTGTACCGGATCCACCTCCGCCGCCGCACACAAGAATTCCACTTCTTGTCTCTTGTGTAGGTGGCAGGGAAGTCGACGGCGTATGTCCACCCCTGGAATGCAGGGTGGGGGGTTCTATAAGGTCCTGTGGGGAGGGAGTGATCGGCCGGGGAAGCGGGAAGCAGGTGGGAAGAGGAAGGGCACGGATCCCCACCAATCCTGTGCAGAACGTGGGGAGCAAGCGGGGCGCAGGCGGGGCTGGCTGCCAGGACACTAGGCACGGCACTGAAGGGGCGGGGCCTAAAGCGTCCCCTCCCCACGGGGGAGCCGCGCGGGAGCAGAGTTCACCTACCCCTTTCTCGGTGGGTTCCCCCGCAAAGCTCTCATCCACGTACCAGTCGCACTCCCATTCCCAGTGCGGCGAGGGCAGTGCCACCCTGTCCAGCGGCCGGTGCTGGAGCCCACTCACGTCGCTCCACGGCCAGCGGTCACTAGGCAGAAGCTTCTCACAGAAGCCACCCACAGGGTTCCAGCGCTGAGGGCGGGAGGCAGGCGTGGGCGTCAGGCCTGCAGCTGGCCTTAGGAGGCCAGGCCCCTGCCAGCTGGGCCCTCTGGCACTTCTCCACAGTGGGACATGAGCAGGGCCTGCCCAGAACTCAGATATCAGCCAGCACATCGTCCTGACCCCGGAGGGCAGGGAACCCGACACAGGACAGTGCCCCAAGGGGCAAGCAGTGGAGGGCGTGGCCTGTCCTGGGCTCCTGGAAACCCCGTGCCCTTGTGTGAACCCACCCAGCCTGCCTTGGTGAGGACACAGAGGCTCTGGTCCCCAGGACCCGGATACTGCACAACTCGGGTCTTGAGCAGAATGTGGGGACTGGCCAGCCGGGGGCGGAGGCTTTGTTTCCTAGGCAGCCAACCAACTCCGCAACCCAGACCCAGCGGCCCACCTGATTCTCAAAGGCCTCCTCCTGGCAGCGAATGGGAACTTCACCAGCGCACACATACACATAGACCTGGTTGTCGCAGGCGATGCCCCAGCAGCACTGCGTGGCCGCACTGACGCGCTTGAACTCCAGCTGGGTGTTCCCGCAGAGCTCCCAGGACTGCCCGGCCGTGGAGAGTGTGTACACCCTCCCGAAGAGATCCACTGCCCACAGCACCGAGCTGGGCATGGCTGTGGCGGCTGCAGGAGAACCACAGGTGGCGGGCGAGGGTCAGTGTCGTGTCCACAGCCAGCTCCAGGCTCCCAGCCCAGACTGTCTCCTGCCACAGGTGGCAAAACATAGTCGACAGCGGATGGGTGTGCATTCCACAAATCACAGCCAGGGCCCAGCTTCCAGTCGGGGGCCCTTTTACTTTGCCTTCCTGTCCCTCTAATTATGGGAGCTTCTTTCAAATATACAAAAAAGTGCACAGGAAAAAAGTAACCTTCCTAATTTAATGAATATTATTTGGTCATATTGCCTTCAGGTTTTTCATGTCAAAGGGACAAATGAGAAGTCATAGATTTTAGTTGAATCCCAAACATACATGTATCCTGAGACCTCCCCAGGAGGCCTCTGCCTCACGGTGGGAGGTCACCTCGCTCATGCTGGTCCCATCAGGACCTTCCTGTATGTGTCTGGTGGGGCGGCCACGAATGAGCCTCACACCCCAGCCAGATTCTCGGTGGTCCAGCAGGAGCCCGGCGGCTGTGGCAGGGGTGTGAGGGTTCCGTCTCTGCCCTCTGTGTGTGACCTCCTCCCTCGCTTTCCCATTCCTCCTCCTGCCATTCTCCATTCCTGTTCCTTTTTCTCTCGTCCCCTTTCTGCTTGGCAGGGTGTGGGCGAGGCAACCACTGCACTCTGCTGCTGGCTGCCCACACACCCCAGGCTGACTGGGGCGTAACTCCTGGAACCCAGGTTTCTGGAAGGAATGAGTCCCCCACTATGGCAGGGCCACATGACCAGACCCACGGCAGCTAAACAGCGGTGGGACAAGGGTGGCAGGGGACACAGCAGTGGGAAGCTCTTCTGCATAAGACTGAAGCCTGCCCCAGGGCCAAGGATGGAGGGAAGAGCCCGAAAGTGAGAACACAGCCAGTCTGGTTTGGGAACCAGAGCCACCAGGAGACAGAGTCTGGCACCGCGAGCCGGCACACAAGGCAACTCCAGTGGCTGGAATGTCAACACGAGATGGGCACTGTCTGAAAACAAGGGCGTCCGCCACAGGCAAATAGGCTCTTTTGGAATAAAGTGTCTTACAAACCCCAAGAAGAAAGAGAAGTGACAAGTTGCAAAAGAAGTGACAAAAGGATAAGGAACAGAAAGGGGACAGGAGCCAAACGTGGGAAACATCAGGACAGGAAGTGGAGGGAGGACCCAGGAGGGAACCTGACCGCCAGGCATAGCAAACATGCCCCAGGGGTGCTGCGGCAGAACCGCTGTCTGCCCAGGGCACCACTGCCCAGTCACACACACGGGAAGCTGAAACACCAGATTTTTGGAGCCATCTGAGAATTGACACCCGAGACCAGTGCCTAGGCTGGGACCCCTAGAAGAGCTGTGGCAATGCCCAGGTACCCCTTTACTATTCCCCCAAGGGTCCTCAATCTCCCTGCTGGCATCTACACTATGAGAGTGCCCAGAGCCACCCCGGATTCAGACTGTTGGAATTGGGGTCCTGGCTACACCTCTTTCCAGCATCATCAACAGTCCACTAACTTCTCTGTGCCTCAGTTTCCTGAGCTGTAAAGGGTAAAAAGGAACCGTGACCAATTTACATGGTTGTGAGAATTAAATTAGAATACAGGTACAGAGCGATAATAAATAGTGCTGAGTACCCAGCAGGAATTCGGTGAGTGTTCCCGATGTCATTGCCTGGCATCTGCTACCACAAATTGCCACTTATCTTCTATCTCTTCTAAACAAAACAAGTCCTTTTCTGGTCAGCCTGAGTCTTCAGCCTCTTCACTTTCTGAGCGCCTAACAGTGCTCTGCACACAGTGGGTCTGCAACTGAAGTTACAGATAATTACCGCTACCTACAGCCACCACACTGCCAACTCCCGGAGCTAAAACGGAAATACTGCTCCAGGAAAGACAAACATCACTTAAGTTTAAGTAAATAATCCTTTACTTTCTTAAGGTTAGCAGGTCATAATAGGTGGACAGGTATGTGATAAAGCAAATATAGTAAAGTATCAGTAGTAGAATCTAGGTGGTGGGCATATATAGGTGTTTATAATTCTCTCACTTTGGCTGTATGCTTGAAAATCCTCATATTGTTGGGGGAAAAAGTAAGGTGTTTTTTTTGGGGGGGGGATGTTGGTTCCTATGGTGTTATTTTAATATAAATTCACACTTGATTTTAGCCAAAAAATTGGAGAGGCTTTTTTTTTTTTTTTGTATTTTTCTGAAGTGAGAAGGGGGGAGGCAGTCAGACAGACGCCCGCATGCGCCTGATTGGGATCAACCCGGCCTGCCCACCAGGGGGCGATGCTCTGCTCATCTGGGCTGTTGCTCCGTTTCAACCGAAGCCATTCTAGCACCTGAGGCAGAGGCCAAGGAGCCAACCTCAGTGCAACGGCCAACTCTGCTCCAATGAAGCCTTGGCTGTGGGAGGGGAAGAGAGAGATAGAACAGAGAGGGGGAAGGGTGGAGAAGCAGATGAGCGCTGCTTCTTTGTGCCCTGGCCGGGAATAGAACCCAGGACTTCACACCAGTCCGACACTCTACCGCTGAGTCAGCTGGCCAGAGTAAGAAGCAATTTTAATATAAATCCAGTCTTTAAAGATATCTCTTAGCTGATGGTTTACTATATTACGTGACCATTTAGGTCAGGCTCGTTCTGCAGATTGAGCTCAGTGAGTGGTGACTTTGACTTGTACTTGATGTACTTCCCCTCAGAGATATGACTAAGTAGCGGTTGCCATACAGACATAACTGAACCTTCCGGGCACCTAATGGAAGCCGCCTGCAGAGAAAGGATGGGGTGGGGTTGTGTTTGTAAACTCCTTTCAGAGTGGAGCCTGGGCTCCAGTCCCTCCCCAGCTGAAGATGACGGTGGGGGGGGGGGACACCCTACGTAGGGTGCCACCCCAATTCCTCATAGGCCACTACCTGGATGTGAGCTGATCGGGTAGCCTGTCAGGAGGGACCCCGGGTTACTGGGTCGGAGAACTCTTGAAAGAATGGTTGGAGCATTCTGGGGTCCTGTCATTGCTTTGTTTCATAAGGGCGAAGGGATGGAGTGGACATCTTTCAAGAAAGCAACTGCGGGTTCACCGAGGACTTAGGCACAGTGACCTCCAGTGGACTTCAGTCAATTCTGTCACCGCCCTCAGATGAAGAGATCTTTTCAGAGACCAAAGGTGTCTAAGGGAGGGGTGGAGTGGGGGAGCAGGATCACTGTTCCAAAGAAGCTCCTGGAACATTTACTTCCGGGAATCTGTTTTAGGATCCACCCAGAACCGTTGCCTACTGGTTTGTTTTCCTATTAAACCCCGTCAATCCCACCCCCTGGGCAAACAAGAGTCCTGGCAGCTAAGGTCGCTTACTGCCTGCCAATTGCAGGGACTGTTGGAAGGCGACATCAGGGTCCAAAAAGGCGGGAGAAAACAGCAGGACATGCAAGGTAGTAAGAGTCCGTCCTGCGGAGCAGGGTCCGCCCAGGGCCTGGGGCAGGAGCCCCCCACCCCCGGCCCTAGTGCCGCGGGTGGGTCAGCTGGTTGCATTCCGGTTCCGTGCACTAGGGCGACAGGTGGGCACCCTGCCCGGCCACCAGCAGCACTGTCGGAGCTCCGGGCCCTGACCATCTGCCTGCGCTAATCCCACGACAAGCAGATTTGCTCCCACCACTGCCCAGAGGAGGGAAGGCAGGTTCCTCCCAGTGCGAGCCTCTGAACCCGCCAGGCTCCAGCAGCCCTCTCTTCTCACACGTCATTCCAGGGCATAGGCTGGGGTGGGGGCATCACCTGGTGCTGCGTCCCAGGGGCGGGGGCGGCGCCCGAACCCCGTGCTGGAACAAGTAAGGGCGCAGCCCGCCCTTCCGTCCCTCCGTCCCTCCCAGCCTGCGGACTGCTGCCGGGGGAGGAGGCACCACTGCCCGCGCCGCCGATCTGTCCGCAGTGGCTGGGACGCCACTGCTCCACTCACCTGGGCCAGGGCCGGCGTGCAGGGTCGCTCTGATCTTTCCTCCGCGGACGGGAGAGCCGGTGCGGAGGAAGCGGCAGCCGGGCCCACGCCTATTGGCCAGTTTCCCCGTGACGCACAGGCCGGGCGCGCGCCATTGGCTGGGGCGCGTTGCGTCACGGGCCGGCCTCGGGGTCGCGGGGTGGCGTAGAGGTCCGTGCCGGGAGGTCCGGAGAGCGAGCTCGCCTGCCCGCGTTCGGAGAAGCGAGGAGCCCTGCAGGACCCGGCTGTGCTCGCCCCGAGGTCCCCGCCAGTCCCCGCTCGGGTGCCGGCCCGCCTATCGTCAGGTCCCGATCCGCCAATCCCCGGGTCCAGGCCCTTCTCCCCCGGGGACCCGACCCGCCAACCCCCGGGGCGTGGCGGGAGCGAGCGGCCGGGGCGGAAGCCGCCGTCAGGGTGGCGTCCGGCTGCCGGGACCCACCCCTGTCCTGTGTGCGCGGAGTGGCCGCTGTGTGATCTGGACAGAGGCACCGAGTCCGGCGGGGCCCTGGTGTCCGGCGTGCTGCCCACGAACTGTCCGGTCCCCACTTCCCTAGAAGACGCCGGGCTTCCACTTCCCGTGTCTAGGAGGGTTCATTGCGTGTCCCTGGTTAGTGCTGAGGTCATTTCTTCATGAGCTTGTTATTAGTCCAGTTGCACTTCCTCTGTTTTCTTGAATGACTCTTCATTAGGTAGTTGTCCTTTCTTTTGTTTTTGTTTTTTACTGATTGCAGTTCTTTCTAAATTCTGTATCCCAGTCCTTTGTTGGTCGTGGGTGTTGCATGAAACGGTGTCCTGATAAAGAGAAGTTCTTGATTTTAAAGTACTTGAATTGTATCTTTTCCTCTTTTTTTCCTGTAGAAATTCTTCTCTCAAGGTCTTAGGGATATCATCTTCCAGAGGCCTTGGTGTTTTGTCTTTCACTCTTAGATCTGTAATTAGTGGGCGTCGTCTGGGTCCATGCCTCTGGTCCTGACGTCTCTTTAGCCAGTGTCATCTCTTCTTTACTCTCGTAAGCTTTCTCTTCCTGGAGAAAAGCGAATAGCACATCTTGGCTGGTTCTGATTCTGGCCAGGGTAGATTGCTGGCTTTTGGAGTGGCGGGTGTGGAGGAGCATAAGAGGGCAGGGCGCTGTGGCAGAGCTGGCTCTGCGTCCAGCTTGCACACCCACGGGGGAGGTGACATCCATCCTTGGTACCCCATCTCCCAGGGGAGCTGTGGTGAGCTCAGCAGAGCAGAAGCTGGGACCTGCTTCAGTGGTTCCTACCCAGGCAGATCCTTCAGTGGCAGCAGTCAGCGGAGCTCAGTTTCTGAGCTGGGCAGAGAGCTGAGGGGTGTGGGATAAGGAGCATCCCTCTGGAGTAGATGAATAATACACTTCCTGGGTGTAAATAAAAGACTGTAAAACAACGAAAGACACTTTAGGTATGATAGGTTTGTTTGGCAGGTTATATTTCTGGAGTCAAAATCTAAATTAACTAGTTATTAATTAATTGATTTTTACTGATTTCAGAGAGGGCAGGAGAGAGAGAAACATTGATTTGTTGTTCCACTTATTTATGCATTCATTGGTTGATTCTTGTATGTGCCCTGGCCGGGGATTGAACCCACAACCCCGGCATGCTGGGATAATGCTCGAACCAACAGAGCTAACCAGCCATTCCTGACCCTTGTACTTTACTACTGACATCAGTTTATCTTCCTTCACACATAATGATACAACTCAAACAAACCCAGCTGGCTTGCAGCACTGTTTTCCAACTGGCGGTCTGTGAAAGCTGTATAGAATGTCAGGGTGGTTCGCTATTTTGCAGACGGGCACTACATTTCTGGCGGACTGACGGCGGTCTGCAGACCAGTGGTGGAACACCACTGGGTTACAGTCTTCCCTGCCCTCTTATCTGTCTCCTCCAGTGAAGCTTTTCTGCTCCAGGGGTAAAGGTCTCTTGGCCAATTTGAATTCCCAGCAGTTGCTAGTGTCGAACCCAAAACACAGCAAGCACTCCTTAAGTGTTTGGTGAATGGGCTCTTGCCCCGCTGTGTTGCTGTGTTTGTGTGGCTGTGTGTAACCAGGCGGAGGCCAGGCAGCTGTTTCTCAGGCGTGGGGGACTATCATTGACTTCCTGGCTGAGCCCATTGTTTGTCTGTGTTTTAGGTTTGGGAGGTTTTTACAGTTTTTTTTTCTCTTAGAAACAAAAATACCGCTTCTTCCTGACGTTGCTGCCTGTATTTAAATATGTGGATTTGGATGCGCACATGACCTTTGTGTCTCACTTGTGTACAGTTGCTGCAAGTTGCCCGCTGCCCAAAATGGGGGAGAGGGAGGGAAACCTCACGTTTCTCGCTGCTTCATCTACCGCCTTAAGTATCACAAGGAAAAGTAAGTTCTGAAATCAGTTTAATCAGCAGGTTGTAAGGAAGGAGCTGTGTACTGTGGGGACCACCCTGGGAGCCGGTCACTCCTGGCCGAGTGGTGAGAGGGGGTCGCCCAGGCCAAGGAGCAAGGCGCACCAGGCTCACCCTTGGACATTTTGCAAACGGGTGACTGTAAGCAGATTCGAAGTAAAGAGACCACGAGGCACTTGCAGTGAGGAGCTTACGTCCAGTGAATAAGTGCTTCTACAGAAGAAGTTCAGAGTGGACAGTCGTTAGCAAAGATAGGTAGATGCCGCCGGAAGGAGGTCGGGGATGACCGCACCCCCTCCGCTGAATGCGCCTGAGCCCCTCCCTGCAAGCAGCGTGAGGAGAGGGCCGATGCGGCACACACGTCACTAGTGGAGGTGGGGGGTGGAGTGGAGACGGGGAGACGCGTGTGCAGGCCGGCCTTGCCGGTTCCTGCCCTTCCCCGTGATCTGGGGAGTTGAGCGGGGGCATATTCAGCCCGCTGACACAGGGAGGACTTGTTATGTGTTAGGCAGTCGTGAAGCCCTGGAAAAGTCACTCTCTCAGAGATCTCACAGCCAGGAAGACAGCTGAGAAAAGTTACAACACAGCATGTGAGGGGTTAGAGCGGGGAGCGTGCAGAGGCCTGGGGCTACTTGCCCTCGGTTCAGGAAGAGTCCCCTTCGGTCTGAGGCCTGATGAGAATGGACAGTGGAAGAAGGAGGGTGAGTAGGACACGTGGGGTCGTGGGAACTGGGGGGGGATGAGGTGTGGCTGTGTAGGAGCCCGTTGGAGCAGAGGGGGCCCGCAGCAGTGAGTTCCGCCGAGGCTGAAGCATAAAGGTGCAGAGGAGCCGTGGCAGAAGTGAGAGTCGCAAGGGAGGCAGAGCCGGGTGGGGAGAAGCCAGAGCTCTGTCCTGTGGCTGACCACGGAGCTCTCGGCAGCCCAGCCTGGCATCAGTCCCGCCAGTCCTCTGTCCCAAACACTGAAGATACAGACAGTAACGTCTGTCGTCCTGACAGCAGCCCTCTATCAGTCATGGAATAGTGCTGAATCCAGTGTTTCTGGAACTCTGAGCAGCAGTATACATGGCCAAGTGCCCCAAACCCAAAGAAACAGAGATCATAATAGAGATAGTAGTGATAGGTGAGAGCTCACGGGGTGCCAGGCACCACCGGCAGTGCTGTATGTACACGCACCTTCTCCCCTCATCCTCCCTTCCATCCATTTCACAGGGGAGGGCACAGGCTCAGAGGCTGAGTGACTCACGCTGTAAGCGATGGAGCTGGGCTGGGCCTCTGCCTGGCCTGGGCGAGACGTGGCGAGGTTAGAATGGGGAAGAAACAAGAAGTAAAGGCTGAAATAAAAAACAAGCAGAAATCGTCATGAGGATTATCAGTTGTGGAAAGGGCAGAAAAACACAGATCTGACAGCAATTGAAGGAAGTCAGCTCTACAGAGTCTGAAAGGGCAGGGCATTGGTGAGAGGAGGGGGAGGTATGGGAGAGGAACAGGGATCTCTTCTTCCATGACGGACCCTGAATTCAGGACAACTGGTATTGAACTCTGTCACAGCACAGGAGCAGGGCAGGGACCATGGAGAGCTCCTAATTCAATGCCTCTTTTAATGTGGAAATTGAGGCCAGAAGGGGAAAATATGAAGTATCACAGACAGAACAGAATCATCAGCTTCAAGGAATTGAGTCCTGCCCACAGCGTGCATGGGGCTGACAGCAGACTCTTTCCCACGCGCTCTTCCAGGCGAGAAAGCAGTCTGCCCTAGTCCTTTTATTTTACTTACTGATTTTAGAGAGAGGAACATCGACTTGTTGTTCCACTTATTTATGCATTCATTGGTTAATTCTTGTTATGTGCCCTGACTGGGGATCGAACCCACAACCTTGGCAATATGGAGACAATGCTCTAACTGAGCTACCTGGCCAGGGCTGGGTGGACTCCATGATTGCAGCTTTGTGAGACCCTGAGCGCAAGACCAGCTGAGTAAGCCATGCTGACGGCTGACCCATGGACATTGTGATAATAAGTGTGCATTGTTTTAATCTGCTGGATCCGCGGTAATTTGTTGTGTAGCTTAGGAAACTAATACAGTAGGAGATTGTGAACATATGGGTATGGTATGTTGTTTCCCTGGTTATAAAGTGATGCTGTGTATGTGTTTCTGTCTGTGTAAGTAAAAAGAGGTAAATGCGTGAGACCAAGAAACAAAGCCAGTGGCCCCAGAACAAGCAGGGACTGTCAGCACTGGTGGTTACTTTTAAGAACCAGAGATGCCCGCCCCAGCACTCACACACACAAGCCAGGTATTGAGCAGGCTGAGCACTGTGTTCTCAGCTCGTACACTGCCCAGATGTCCGTGAGAGGAGACATAACCATGAAATGCAATCCTTCATTTCTTGGCAACAGGTTTTTAGAGGCCCTTGCTTATTTTATGATTATTATTATTTGTTAATATTTTTTTCCTTCTTATTTTATTCATTTTAGAGAGAAGACACAGAGTGAGAGAGAGAAAGAGAGAAAGGGGGGAGGAGCTGGAAGCTCAACTCCCATGTGTGCCTTGACCAGACCAGTGCACGGTTTTGAACTGGCGACCTCAGTGTTCCCAGGTCGACGCTTTATCCACTGCGCCACCACAGGTCAGGCTTTATTATTATTTTTTAAAATTTATTGATTGAGCCTGATCAGGCGGTGGCGCAGTGGATAGAGCGTTGGACTGGGATGTGGAAGACCCAGGTTCGAGACCCCGAGCTCACCAGCTTGAGCGTGGGCCCATCTGGCTTGAGCAAAAGCTCGCCAGCTTGGACCCAAGGTCGCTGGCTCCAGCAAGGGGTGGCTCGGTCTGCTGAAGGCCCGTGGTCAAGGCACATGTGAGAAAGCAATCAATGAACAACTATGGTGTCGCAACGGCAACGAAAAACTAATGATTGATGCTTCTCACCTCTCTCCATTCCTGTCTGTCTGTCCCTATCTATCCCTCTCTCTGTCCCTGAAAAAACAAAACAAATGTATACCTTGGCTTTAAGTCCAGCTTGGCTATGTAATACTGCCAAGCTGGACTTAAATGCATCATTTTAGGGGAGACACCCAGTTGTGGAGGACAAAAACCTATGTGAAGGGTTGTAAACTTAAAACATGTTTCATCTGATCGCCTTGGAAGAGCAAACTAGACACAGCCCTAGCCAGGAATCAGCCCATCTGTTACCAGACTCAAGCTGGTTAGGGATGGTATTCTTGCTCTTTGGGGACTTCAATCTGGAAAAATTCCAAAGTACATCTATATAGGTGTAACCCCCAAAAAAGTATTTTTTAAAAAATAGAGGAAATAATGACCACGTTAGTTAAATCCATGATGTTGATATTTAGAGTAAGAAATTGGCTTTATTATCATTACATTACAGGAATTGATCGACTTAACGACCTATGCAACTTACGACCATTCGACTTTACAACCACAATCGCCAGCCACGGCTGCTCCACGTCTGGAGCATAAACCTGACAAATGTAAAAATAAGAAACAAAATGGTGTAGAGATGATACAAATGGCGTAAAATGAGCAAAGAAAATGATGATATAGAACAATAATGAAAGAAAATTATGATAAAATATGACTTAAAGATTCTTCTAACATCATTTCACAGGACTGTACATATAGCCTACTCAACTTACAACCAAATCGGGTTACCACCGGTCTGTCGGAACCAATCGTGATTGTAAGTCGAGCACTAGCTGTAGTATATACTTTCCGTGCTTTCTAAGGTGTTTGCAATGTTCAAAAGAAGCAAACATGCCATATTTATTACCGCTTTACCGCGGGTTATGTTGTTTAAGAGAGTTACTTTAACAATATACAGTGTGTCCGTAAAGTCATGGTGCACTTTTGACCTGTCACCTGTCAAAAGTGCACCATGGCTTTACGGACACACTGTACTTGCAATTGTTGTTTAGATGTGCAGAAAGACCCCACAAGGATTTGTAAAATTTGGTTCATTAGGCCCAAGAGCTTAAATTGAGCATTAAACAGAGGACAGGGAGTGTGGACATCCCCTCCGTACTAGACGCTCCTGGGACAGTTAGTAACCTAGTCAACAAAGAAGGGGGTTCCGGGATCTGAGTTGAGATCTGGCCTTCCAACAAACGGACAGACATCTTTTACATTGTAATAAGACAGAAGACAGAGATCATCAGCATCTTGGCACCTCGGTATCTGGATGGCTTTGCAAAGATTTCCAAATGAGGAAAGCAAATTGTACAACCAAACGTAGTGTGATCCCATATGGGGGAAAAGTCAGTCCTAGTAAATTGCATATACATGTAACTAATGGAAAACAGCGACGAGATCCATGCTAAACCCTTCACTGTGACCCCTGTGGAAGGGCCGGGGACTCTCAAGCTTTACTTGGTACCCACAGGCAGGAGCCACTCACTGCCCTGTTTGCCCCTGACAAAAACCCACCGGAGTAGCTGCAGTTACTACCCCGTTTTCTAGGAGAGGAGACTGCACCACAGCGCTCCTCGTCAGTAGGTCAAGGACATGGAAGACTAGAAGCCAGGCAGCCTGACCTGGAGCCTGTGCTTAATCAGAACACTGGGAGAGCCCTTCCTCCCTCTGCCTCAACACCAATGAACTAAGATTCCCGTGACAATGTGCCAAGTGAGGGCTATGGGAATTCAGAGGAGGATGGAAAGGCTGGCCTATGGGGAGCGTGCTTCTCACAGGGGCGTGGGACCTCAGCTGGTACACAAAAGCGTGTGGACTTGGTACTGTGGGCAACGGAGAGCCACTGAAGGAAGGTTCCAAGCAGGGAGTGCCGTGAAGCCTGGCTGAGCTTATGGCTCTTAAAGAGGATTCTTCAGATAGTTGGTGTGAGGGGGTTGCGGAGAGACTGGATATGACAAGAGACCAGGACCTGTAGTCACAGCTGGAAAGGAAGGCTGTATAGCCTTTAAAAGGCAGAAAGCACAATGACACCTCAATAAGGCTGTTTAAAAAATGAAAACAAAGGACAGACGACCGGTCCCGGTTCCCATACGTAGAAATACAGGAAGGGAATGTGTTTTCACTGAATCGAACGAGGACTGAAGGTTGCTGAACGGAGTCTGCTTGCCGTGAACTTGGGTGATAGCTCAGATTTGGAAGCAGATTCCTCAGGCAGTGTGTGTAGTATGTAGCCTGCAGCTCAGAGCTCTTCTGCCTTTCACACCTGTTCCGATTTTGAACCCGCAGTGGCCAGCCTGAAGCGCTGCCAGTCAGCCAACAGAAGCCCACAGAGGAGACCCCGCCAGGCTCCTCCCACAAGCCCTGGCTTCTCTGGACGTGGACACCCGCTTTACGCAGGGCGCCTGGGCACCTGGGCACCTGCTTCCTCCGGGCAGAGGTACGGAACTGAGCTTCCCTTTTTCTTAGGTGTCCTTTGGAAGTGCAGAAGGAACTTGTCCTGGAAAGTTAGGGGAATGACCCACAAAAGCAGACGCATGCATGACGGTTTCATTTGAGGGGGGCTTGGTCTCTGGAATCCAGGGGTCTTTCTTGCCAAGTCATGGATAGGGCTGCAGTCCTCACCCCACTTGTTGCTGCTGACGGTTTTTAGGGACGTAGGGGAAAGCCTGACACTGGGACTTTGTCTCTGGTGCCTGCTACATTTTGTCCTCACCTGGCTGTCCCCGCCGTCCCTACCTCTGATGGCCAGTTTTTAATCCAGGATCCCCTTGGCAGGGGTGTTAGATGGGGAATTTCCCGGAACTTTCCAGCTCCCCGAGTGAAATCCGGCAGGTGGCGCTGTGAGACTCCTCCTAGCGGTGGGACTCCGGGCTCAGAACCTGAGAATCTTCGTGGCAGGGCAGATTGTGAGACTGCATTCTGTCCCCTGGGAGGCCACCCCGCCCGAGATGGCGCCTCTCCTGTGGCTTTTTCCTCCATCACTCATTCATGTCGTTGGCCTCTGCTTGTCATCGGCTGGAGCGTAAGGGGGCTTTTCCCAGTCCAGTCCTCAGGCTCCTGCTCTCCGCCCAGGGGCAGCGCACTGAAGTCAGCCATGTCCACAGTGCAAGCAGCAGGTAGGAGCCATCCAACAGGGCCAGGGAGGGTGGGCAGCGTGGTCCTGGACAGGGGAGGGAAGGAAGGGACCTAAGAGGAGGAGAAGGGATGGGGGGGACAGGAGAAGGGTCCTTGGAGCAGAGGTGGCCTCTCTTCTTCCTGAGGATTCCTGCCTACGGCAGTTTTCTGAACCCCAGGCTCTATGAAGCACTGCCCCAGAGCCTTGGTTCCCTGCTTCACTCTGTGTCCTGCAGGAGAGCTGAGTTCTGCCTGTTGCTGCAAAACAGAACAAGGGCTGAGAGAAGGCGGGCCTGCAGGGGCCTGTAGAAATCACCGTCTGAGGGTGGTTTACCCAGGTCGCACGAGTGACCTTTCCATCTCAACCTGGCAGGGATCATTTGCTTCCCCCAACCAAAGAAGATGCCTGCTTGTCACCAAATTCAGGGCTCGGTGAATTGTAACAAGGTCACACAAGTTCACCATGGGTTCTGTCATCATAAGCAGTGGTGACAGATTTCAAAGAGAAACACCTTCTGTAAATCTGAGTAACTTACATTGACAGAGGGAAGAAAAGTTTCAGTTATAGCATTTCCCATGAGTGATACTCTGTAATCACAAAAACCACAGAGTGAGATCCCAAAGAACATGAGTCAACCTTCATGGGCATCTTCCCTATGAGCTGGGCACTCAAGATTTTTTTTAAAACTGCAAATGGCCACCTATTTTTAGCCTAAGGGGGGACACTTCACAGTCTATGGGCCAGAGCTCAATTCTGGAGGTGAGAGGAGTTTGGCTTGAGTCCTCACTTGCTAGCCCAACGATCCTGGGCAGCTAGCTAGTTACTGAGTAGCTACAGATTTCCAGGCACCGGGGATACAGAGATAAGACACTGTTCTGGCCTACAGGGGGTCACTGGGCCTGACACAGACGGGATACAGGCTCTTAACTCATCTGTAAACCCGGGGCAATGATATCTGACTGCCATGGCCTTGATAAGAGCTATACAGTGTCCAACACGCAGTAGGAGCCTGGCAGTTTCTCCCTTGAAGTTCTGTTTAGAAATGGGGACTCTGTCATTCTGGAAGGCGAAGAGGTTAAAATGCCTCCTCAGAAGAGACGCAGTTCTGAAAGGATGTTGAAATCTTGGTGTAAGAACTCTGGCTCATAGAGGAGAAGTGTCTTGCTCAGGTCACACAGTGAGTTTGTAGAACAATCCAGATGGGAACCAGGTGTTGTTCCAACCACAAGCCACCTGCTTTTTATGCCTCAGTATCCAAATTTAGCTGAGATTTGCTTGGGACTCACCCCTGCCTCCAATCACAAGGTCTTGGAAAAGCACCCTGTACTGCTGCTCTGAATATGACAGAGATAAAAGGTGTTTAAAGTAATTGTGTGTGGTTGCGGCAGACGTGTTGACTTCCATGTTTTAGCCTCTTACCAGTCTGTATGTCGTCAGTACACCTGGGAGCTCTGCAGGGCTTCTCAGGGCTTTTGTGTACAGCTGCTTGGAAACTAACTCAGCCAGGAACTTGCTATCCTCAATCTACTCTCTGTTTTTGTGAGAATTGCTAGCAAATGTTGACTTAAGGAGATGATTTCTAGGTTTTATTGCACAGGTAAGTGTGGTCTATGGGGCAGAATTATGGTGCGAACCACTTCTTAGAGAATGGAGGGTGCAGTTTTGATTTTAATGTAACATATATATGTATATATTGGAATAAGACTTACCTTGTGACTTGGCATGAAGATGTATGTCACGTAGAAATGTCTGTGCTTAACTTATAAAATATTTAGAAATATTTGCTTAGTAGAATTGTAAGGCTTACCATAGGCTTACTTATAAAACTAAAAACTCAGTGTTTATCTAAGATAAACATTTAGCAAACATTCAGCAAATATTCGGTGAGGCCCTTCTCTGAGTTGGGCACTTATAGTTGGTTACAGCCTTGGGTTTTGAAATAATATTTGCTTCCTTTTTTTTTTTTTTTTTTTGCCACAATCCCAACCATGTGAGCTGCTAGCTTATATGTGCAAGAAGCTCATGTGATGGGTTATCAGCACTTCTCGAGCCTGCCAGGAAGGGCACGCTCCTTGTTTTGGTTCCCTCTGGCTCCACTGCCCCGCCAGGTCCCCTGCTAAGTGCTCTCAGCAAAAACATGTACACGTGGCAGTTAAGGTCATACTTGCTTTGACGGAAACGGCAATACTAAAATTTCTTTTAATGGGGTCATAGTATAAAACTAGATGAATAGCAGAGTTTGAACTAACTAAAAAATATGGCCAGAGGAAGGTATGTTCCGGGTCTTCAAGAAGAATGTATTTCTCAGCCCTGGCCGGTTTGCTCAGCAGTAGAGCATTGACCCGGCGTGTGGAAGTCCCGAGTTCAATTCCTGGTCGGGGCACACAGGAGAAGCACCCATCTGCTTCTCCACCCTTCCCTCTCTCCTTCCTCTCTATCTCTCTCTTCCTCTCCCACAGCCAAGGCTCCATTGGAGCAAAGTTGTCCCGGGCACTGAGGACGGCTCCATGCCCTCTGCCTCAGGCGCTAGAATGGCTCCAGTTGCAATGGAGCAACGCCCCAGATGGGCAGAGCATCGCCCCCTGGTGGGCATCCTGGGTGGATCCTGGTCGGGCGCATGCGGGAGTCTGTCTGTCTGCCTCCCCGCTTCTAGCTTCAGAAAAATACAAAAAAAATTAAAAAAGAAAAGAAAAAAAGAATGTATTTTCGTTAAAATGGCAAATGGTGGCTGGCTTTTCCTGTGCACTTTGCATGGAGGCAGTCAGTGCACTCAGTGATTGTTAGGATCCGGCCCGTGTACTGGTGATGGGATCTGAAGAGCCACCTTCCCTGGCTGGGAGTCGTCTCTGTGCCTTGGTTTCCTTATCAAGCCATTGGGGGATGTCAATGTCTACTTCACAGCCGGCCAGGGGATGAACTGAGATATAAAGCATGCTGTAGGGGAGGTTACCCCAGTCTCCCTGTGCAGTAAGCATGGCCAACCTCAGTTAGCTCTTACACTGTGAATCCTGGCTCTGTAGCCTGGGTGAGCACCCTTTTCCTCGCTGACTTTCACACCTCCCTTCTTCTCAAACCCCAACCCTCCCTCTTCTGTTCCCAGTCTCAGCTGCTGACCTGCTTCCCATTTCATACGGAAAACAAGCCATCAGGAGAGAGCAGCCCCTCCTTTGATCTGCCTACCAGCACCAGTACCCAGTGCGGGTCCAGGGGCCGGGCTAGACCCCACCCCCTTTATGCCTCCTGCCCTCTTCCTCTTCTGGATCGGATTGTTCCGCCAGCTTATCAACAGATTGTTACCATTCCCTCCTCTTAAAACCAAACTAGCAAGCACACACAGAAGCTGGTTCCCCTGGCCTCACGGCTCCGCTCACCTCCACTTGCCCACTCTGGCACTGATGTAAATAAAAGCCCAACCAGGTGCTGGCGCAATGTATAGAGCATCAGACCGGGACACAGAGGACCCAGGTTCGAAACCCTGAGGTCTCCGGCTTGAGCACGGGCTCATCTGGATTGAGCAAGGCTCACCAGCTTGAGCCCAAGGTCGCTGGCTGGAACAAGGGGTCACTTGGTCTGTTATAGCCCGCTGGCTGGAACAAGGGGTCACTCGGTCTGTTATAGCCCCCCTCGGTCAAGGCACATATGAGAAAGCAATCAATGAACAATTGAGGTGCCACAACGAAGAGTTGATGCTTCTCATTTCTCTCCCTTCCTGCCTGTCCCTACCTGTCCCTCTCTCTGTCTCTGTCACACAAAAAAATCAAATGCCACCACACCACCTTGTCTACCTTACTCTGTTTGCCCTGGACCCTGCTTATTTTACACCTCCCCCTGGTGCCACCACTTTCCAGCACCACCCACCCCATTGAAGTGTGGGTTCCACAAGGCAGAATGTCGCCAGTTTTGTTGCATCCCAGGCAAAATATGTGCTCCAAAATATTTGTCGAGTGGGTGAACGGCTGTACGTGACTGAGACGGTCTCGGACCTTTTATCGTAGAATAATCCTTCACAGATACCTTCCTGCATTGCAGCCCTTGGGTTAGATACCACTTCCTTGCAGGTGCAAACTCAGCCTTGTCCCTTCCCCTCCAGCCTGCCTCTTCTGATCTACACCCGGCTCCCGCACCACGGTAACCTGAGCATCCCGAGTCTTGCAGTGCACCCGGGAGGTCATCAAGCCTGAATGGGTTCTTCGCCTCTTTCACACCTTTCCTCCTCTCCATCTCTGCAGCTGTCCCCTTATCCTTGACCCCACCCCCACCCCCGCCCCTTACACTGCGCCCAAAGTCACTGTTCTGATGTTTCTTCTCCCTGTTTAAACTGCAGTTCTGCTATAAGCTTTTATAGAATGCCATCCCCCCCCCTACCAGTATCTGGGCCTGCCTCCCCCATCCAGCCGCACCCTGGCCTCCTGTACATGCTCCCTGGGCTCCAGCCACGCCAAGTGACGCAGTCTTGGCAGGCCGTGGGCTGCGGGATACTCTGCAGCTGCAGTTCACTCTGCTCAGAATGCTTATCCCCTGGTCCCCCAGGCCAAGTCACTACTGGCACTCCAGGCAGGGAGGGCTTCCTCCCGGCACTCTCGGATGCCTGGGGCTCACGGGCACCTCTGACCCTCTCACTGCACCACTGTCATGCGCTTATGGTCTGATTCCCTACCAGGCTGCTACTTTTTTGTGTTCCTGGTCAGTCATCTCTCTCCCCTCCAGGCCTGTTGTGCTGGAACCAGGGATAGCAGGTGACAGTTTGCTGGATGAATGAAGGGAGCAGCCTGCTCTGTCATTTAGCAGTGTCGTCAAAGTGGTGTTGGGAAAGCCCCAAGCCTCACAGTGTCATTCACTAAGGATTTCCAGCCTGGGGGCACCTCTGGGAAGGGTGGGGAGATCAGTTTTGGGGGAGAAGGGAGCCAGAGGCTACAGATTTTGTGCAGTTTGATTGGCAAACATAAGCCTGTGAGGAAGGGAAAATTAACCATGAAATTGAAGGGACAGCTGCCAATTACATTTAGTTTGACAGGGCAGAACATCGCCGAGCTAGCCGATGCTGGTCTTTAGCAGTTTGCAAGGCAGGAAAGGACGGTGTCCACAGCTGTGCAGGTGTTAGGAGGTCTGACTCAAGCCCACTTCTCACTGGCCAATGAGGCATGGCATGGGGTTGCACCCCAGGTTTTGCTGACAGGGGCTCTCACCTTCAGCTGTTTTGACCCTGTGGTTCATGTCTCACAATTGCTCCGAGGAGGTCAGGGCCACGCCACTCCAGGCTAGGCCCATGCCTGACCCTGAAAGCCTTAGCCACTCTCAGCCGGTCTCTCTTCTTGACCTGGCTCTCTCTGGAGTGCTAGCCACACCTTTACTGGGTCCACCCCTGATTCCTCCCCCCAGGATTGACAGGATGATGGGAATGGGCTTTAAGGAGCTAACCTTGTGATAAAGAAATATGACGATGTTGACCCTGAGAAGAATATATCTGCCAGAAAGGACTCTTCATGGTTAATTGGCCTCAAATGAATAACCCAAGTCTAGCAGCCATTGTTTACAAAGGTCCGTCATGCGCCCTGCATTTCAGGGAAGAAGCTACAGACTGGTCTTCCAGGCCTCCTGCAGTACCTTCTAGCCCAGCTGGGCTGACCCTCCTAAGAGAGCACCTCCATCAAAATGGGACCAGTAGGACTGAGACTTCATCCAATCACAGCTATATCCTCATTAGCATTTTCAGCTGAGCAATCAGCAACCCATCCAACAAATCAGGACAGTGCTCTTTTGGACCAATCAAACTGAAGATCTCGGTGTCCTAATTTGCATGAAAATGGACCAATCAGGGGTGGGGTGGGTGAGTACTTCTTTCTATAAGGCATGAGCTTTCAGGCTCTACCTCAAACATTTTACACAGGGGCCAGTTCACTGTCCCTCAGACTGTTGGAGGGCCAGACTATAAAAAAAAACTGAACAAATCCCTATGCACACTGCACATATCTTATTTTAAAGTAAAAAAAACAAAACGGGAACAAGTACAATATTTAAAATAAAGAACAAGTAAATTTAAATCAACACACTGACCAGTATTTCAATGGGAACTATGGGTGCGGATGCATCCTGTGCTCCTCTCACTGACCACCAATGAAAGAGGTGTCCCTTCTGGAAGTGTGGCAGGGCTGGATAAATGGCCTCAGGGGGCCGCGTGCAGCCCACGGGCCGAAGTTTGGGGTCCCCTGCTCTAAGGTGAGGGGCCTGAAGCTTGCAGATCTTTTTTTTTTGAAGTGCTATTACAAATCCATTAAGCATTACGTGTGGCAACAAAAAGGCTTTGCCTGAGCAGGTGATGGCACAGTGGATAGAACGTTGGCCTGGGGTGCATGCAGAGGACTCAAGTGTGAAAGCCCAAGGTCCCAGGCTTGAGCACAGGGTCCCTGGTTTGAGCGTAGGATCATAGACATGACCCCATGATCATTGGCTTGAGCCCAAGGTTGCTGGCTTGAGCAAAGGGTCAATGGCTCAGCTCAAGCCCCCCCCCCCCCAGGCACATAGAAGAAAACAATCAATGAACAACTAAGGTGCCAGAACTATGAATTGATACTTCTCATTTCTCTCCCTTACTGTCTTCTGTCTCACTTTTGCTTAAAAAAAAAAAAGCTTCAGTGAGAGAGCCTAACAGTGATCTCCTGAAATGTGTTTTACCGTATTTTCCCATGTGTAAGATGCATATTTTTTGGAAAAATTTGGGGGCTAAAAACTGGGTGCGTCATACAGTTGTAGATTTTTTTACTTGCATTTCCCACCTCTTCGCACTTGTTTTTGCGCTCGTGGTTGTAGATGAATAAAACTTGAATTCAGTAACTTTATGTAATACATTATTTTTTCAAATTTCGGGCCCCCAGATTAAGGTGCATCTTATACACGGGGCAATACGGTAGGTCCTCTTCTGATCCTCAGTCTCTGGTGTGTACATTAGGAATAACTCCTGAGTTGCTGTGAAAATTAGCAAAATTGAGAAACAACAATGGGATAGTGTTTGTCACACAGTAGGAGCCCAGTACTGTATTTGGGGTTTTTGTCCTAAAAGAACGGGAGTTATTTGTAACCCGTACTGTAAACCACCTAATTTGATTTGTCAAGAAACAAATCCCGGTTGAGTGGGAGCTGGCCGGCCTTTTTCCTGCAGGAGTTTGCGCCACTGACTCTGGCCACACCCTTATTGGGATCCCGTGTGACTAAGTATGAGAAGCCCTGGTCCCTAGGCTGGGCGGTGACATTCACGGGGCGGCGGGTGAACTCGCGCAGCCAGTATCCTCCAGGCCCTCCCGGCCCCAGGCCCTGGACCCGTGGTGGGTGGGCCCAGCCCTCGCAGAGAGGTGGGCCGGCCCTCGCGCTGGGCTGAGTGCCCGCGGGCCATAAAGGTCACCATGACCCTAGGGCAGCGTCTGCGCGCGCGCCCTACATCACGGTGGGAGGTCTGGGAGTCGTGGATGCCAGGCAGGGAGACTGGGCACTAGGGTCACCGCCAACAGGTGGCCTGCGGGGAGGTCCCCGGCGGCCCCTTTAAGACGCTGTCCCGCCCCGCCCGCAGCCGTGCCACGTGACCCGGGTCTTGTGACTGGCGGGGGGAGGCGCGGAGGGAAGCCCGCCCGTCCGCCCGCACTAGGGGCCATCCCCGCCGCCGCCGCCCGCCCGGAGCGGGATCCGCTGCTGCGCCGTCCCGGCGTGCCCCCGAGTGCGCGCCCGACAGGGAGCCGGACAGGGAGCCGGGCCGGGCGCGGTGGGCGCCGCCCGCCATGGACCACAAGCCCCTGCTGCAGGAGCGGCCGCCCGCCTACAACCTGGAGGCCGGCCAGGGCGACTTCGCGTGCGGCCCGCACGGCTACGGCGCCATCCCCGCCGCGCCCCCGCCGCCGCCCTACCCCTACCTCGTCACAGGTGGGCCGGGGCCGGGGCCGGGGCCGGGGCGCCCGGGAGCCAACTCGGGGCCGAGTCCTCCCGCGACCTTTAACCCCACACCAACTTTTCTCCGGGCGCTGCCCGGGGAACGCGGAGCCCCAGGCTCGGGGAGGGCGCCCGCACCGGGCAGCCTGTTGGGCCCCTGCGTCTGGGCTCGGGCCGGGGGGCTGCACGCGGGAGGCCCGCTCTTCCCGGGAAGCCTCGCAGCCCGTTTCAGATGAACTTGATTAACGAGGCTCTGCCTGCGCGGTAGCACCTGGCAAAACCCCTGGGAAGCACTGAGTGGAAGCAGCTGTTGTCTTGATTTTGAAAAGGAGAGGGTTTTTGTGGCGGGGGAGGAAGGAAGGGCAGGAGTGCTTCTCCAACTCCCCGTACCTTCTCCCGGCCCTCTGCTGACGTGCCTTTCTGTCCGTAGGGATACCTACCCACCACCCCAGGGTCTACAGCATCCACAGTCGGAATGTCACCAGGTACCCTGCCAATTCCATCGTTGTCGTCGGAGGCTGCCCCGTCTGCAGGTATGTCTCAGGCCTGGGGGCAGGCACCCAGAAGCCTCTGAGAACGCACACAACACAGAATCCCGCAAAGGCAGAGTCATTGGGGCGCTCAGTCTGGACTTGAGACGAAGCTATGGTGGGCAAGGGTGGGCTCAGTCGTCCTGAGTCTGAGTACGCCTCACGCGGCAGCCGGGGTGGGTACCTGTCATTGCGTCTGGAGTGAACGGGGTACAGAAATGGGAACAGTTGCCCTGACAGCCTCTCATCCCTGGTTCTCTTGAAGGTGGTGGAAGGTTTCCATTTCCCAGGAAGGGGTTATTTGAAGTGTGTGGGTAGGTTCAAGGAGCCAGAGGTCCAAGAGGCCAGGAGAGGGACAGCTCTAAGCGCTGCTTGGTGCACGGCAGGACGGCCGGGCTGTAGGCTGAATCAGGATAGAAATGCATGATTCTTTCTCCTGGGCAGCAGCGATTTTTCATGTCCTGGGAGTGGAGCCTCCCCAGGCCTCTAATGACAGTTTCTGTGGGGCCTGAGATACAGCCAGCTAGATGCTTGTTCCGTGTGGGTCCTGAGGATTCAAACTGAAATAAGACGCGGTCCCTGGTCTTGGTGGATTCGAGTGCTTGGGACAGTTTAGAAAGTCAGTGCAAGGACTGTTTGTTTTCTGTCTGGGAGGAGGAAGTTCAAGTCTGAGATGGGATTGAGAAACCCTGGTTTACAGTTAGACTTAATTTCAAAAGTGTATGTAGAAGACCGAGAATGGAATCAAAGGGAAGTTCATGATGGTCGGAGTCACACGGGACAGCAGTGTGGCAGAGATGGGGGCCAGAGACTGGGCCCCCTCAGCCAACCGTGTGCCCCATGAGGGCCTGTGGGCAGGGCAGAGTCCCTGGAGCTGTGTGCCTGCCACAGGACCCCATTTGTAAGCTCAGGAAGGGTGTCTTCTGACGCAGCTGGGGAAACTTGGGCCTTTGGAGAAGGTAAAGGGGGAGGGTGGGGAGAGGAGGTATTTGGTCTCCTTCTGGATGCACCTCGCTCTGTGTGGCACTAGGGGGCATCAGAGCTGTTGGGGTTTGAAGGGACGTGGGTAGACTGGAGGGAGTGGAGGGGGCATGGACTGGCTGGGCAGGGCAAGAGTGGAGGCTTGGTCCCTTGTACAGAGCCATCTGGAATCTTGGGAAGTTGCACAGAAAGGTGGGTTCCGGGAAACCCGCTGTGTTTGGCCGAGGCTGGCCCTGGGTGCTTAGCCCCGGTGTGTTCAAGGCCCTTCTGCTGCCACTGAGTCTAGCAGGAGGGCTCCGAGGGCCTGCTGTTTGGAGGGAGGAAAGGGTGTTCAAGCAACCTCCCATTTTAAACAGGGGTGCAGGCTGGTGTTGCAGGGAGGATCAGGAAGGTGGGATTTCAGCATGCCCCCGCCATGTCTAACTGCCTCCTCGCAGCAGCGCCTCTCCGAGGAGCTGGGTACAGATCCCGGCCCCCCCGGTCACTAGCTGGGCCTGTTTCCCCATCTGGGAAGTGGGGATGTCTGAGGGGTGGTTGGTCAGTGAGGCTCTGGTTTGGCCCAAGCCTGAGTTCAGAGGCGTGGAAACCAGCAACAAGGTCCTTGTGGCTGGTGGAGGCCGAGAGCCAAGGTTGAGATGTCCCCAGGGCTGCGAAGGTTCTAGGACACAGGCTGGGCTGCCAGGGGGCGCATTTCCTGATAGCTCCCCCCCTGAGGGTGGGAGGCCTGTGACTTCTGCCCTGCGGCCCCTGTCGGTCCGAGTCAGGACCACGGTCAGGCAGTGTGTTCTCTGGGCAGGGTCTGTAGCGGGCTGAGGGCAGGGGCTGCGCTTGGGACCGGGTCCTTTTTTCTTTTTTTTTTAATTTATTTATTCTTTAGAGAGGAGACACAGAGTGTGTGTGTGTGTGTGAGAGAGAGAGAGAGAGAGAGAAAGGGGGGAGGAGCTGGAAGCATCAGAAGCATCAACTCCCATATGTGCCTTGACCAGACCAGTGCAGGGATTTGAACTGGCGACCTCAGTGTTCCCAGGGCAACGCTCTATCCACTGCGCCACCACAGGTCAGGCTCCTCTGGGTTCTTGCAGGTTTAGAGTCACCATCTTCCTGCCGCAAGTGGCAGGAGGCAGGTGGCAGGCAGTGAGGGGCTGGGTGCTCTGAGAACAAGTTTGGGGGACTGAGCGGGGAGCAAACACTGCCTGCCTCCGAGGCGTGTCCTCCTGGGGCCCTCCTGAGGGGGGAGCAGCGTGGGTGCCAGCAGCGAGGGGCCTGCCTGCACCTGGCTCCACCAGCTGTGTCCCCTGAGGCTGCACTCTGTCTCTGCAGTGGGGGCCCTGGAGCCATTCCTCTCCGGGAGAGTGGAGAGGTTTCCCCTGGGCGCTGGCCCGTGGCCACTGTCTGCCTGGCACCAGAGGGCTGGGAGATGGGCCACTTCTCAGTGACCACACTCAGTGCCTCCCTTTCCGTCCGGCCCGCCAAGCTCCATCCCTTTCCCTCCTTGGCAGCTTGGCAGGAATTCGCTGAAGTCACGTGGCTGACTTCCTCTGAGTGAGGTCTGTGTGCGAGGTGCTGCTTGTCACTCTGCCGCGTCTAGCCTTCCCTCAGGCAGCCTGACTGCATCTTCCCTTTTTAGCCAACTGCATGAGCATTCTTGTGGATTCCAAAAGATGAGTGTGTGCCTCATCTCACCCGGCCACAGGCCCTCGGCCAGCCGGGGCTGCTGCCAGGCCCCTGGGCCTCTTTGAACTGGTCCTCCCGTGGGGATGTGGCGCCCCCTAGAGGCAGGACGAGGGACAACATAGTGGGCCTGGCATCTGGGCCTGGCCAGACAGGTTCACCCTGGGCTGTCAGGAGGGGTCAGGAGCTGGGATGGAACCTGAGCAGCAGGTGCAGGGCCTGGCCTTCCTCCCCCCCCCCCCGCCCCCACTGGCTGGATGTCATTGGGTATTTGGTTTTGGGGGTGACCAGATGGGTAGGAAGGAATCTAGAAACAAGTAGGATCTTGGAAACCAAGTCAGAGGCTCAAGGAACAGCTCTCAGGGTCCAGGATGGTGGAACTGGGCGGTCAGCAAGGGCACTGTGGTGACCCTGGGAGAATTCTAAGAGCAGAGGCAGCCGCGAGCACGTGACACAGGGCATGGGCTGGCAGGGCGGACTGTGGAAGGCTGAGAGGAGGGGTCTAGGACAGAGCCGTGGGGAGCTGGCTGTGGTTGGACCAGCCAGGGAACAGGTTGCCGGGCTGTCCTGGTCTGCGGGCAGCAGCAGACGCATGAGCACCTGCTGGTCCTCCAGGTAGTGCTCAAGGTCTCTAATCTGGCTGCCCCTGGACCAAGCCTGGGTGGCCCACAGCGAGAGGCCGACCCCGCTGTCTGGTGTGCCCCCCAGGTCCCGAATCTCAGCCAGGCTCAATCCCCTTGCATGCAGAGCTGTGTCAGCACCCTCGGGGGGTCGGGTGGCAGACGACCCCGGGGCTCCTGCCCTGGCCAGGCCTGGACTCTGCTCTGAGGTTCCCTGGTCACTGGGCTTGTTCCCAGCGGCCTGGAGTGGCTGGCTGCTCTGTGGTCCTGACACAGGGGACATGGGACCCGGTTTCTGAAGGGACTGGCTTTGGGCCATCTGGAGGAAGGCCTGCCCTGGAGGCTGTCCTTGTGTGAGGTCTGCTCTGGGCTGAGAGCAGGGACGTGGCTGCTCAGGCGTAGAGGTGGGCGGCCCTGGGGGCTGGCCCAGTTCCGCTAGTGGGTGCCTGGACAGGACTGGGCCCTCCCTCCTCTGGGCTCCAGCTTCCTACCAGGGGCCCAGGGAAGGTACCTGATGGGGCTGCTGTGGCGTCTCAGGTCAGGAGGACAAGGTGCTTCCTTGGGTGCCTGGCCTTGGGGTGTCCTGGGGACACGCGGCCTGCAGGGCCGCCCCCTCTTCACCTCGGGGCCCAGCCAGGCCCACTCTGGGTGCTTGTCCGCGGAATCAAGTGGGTGCTTTCTCCAATTCTCCAGCTTCCATACCCTCCCCTGTGCCTACTTCCCCCGCACTGCTCACGTGGGGGTGGGGGCTCGGCCCCAGTGACAGCCGCCTGTGTAGTGTGTGTTCTGAGCCAGCTGACGAAGAGCTGAGACACTCATCTGGGACTGATGGGGGCTTTCCGGGGTTTGGAAAGGAAGAGTGTGGGGTTGTGAGGCTGATAGGGTGCAGCATGTCTTTCCCGGGGCAAGGATCTCCCCACCCACTATTGATCCCTCCCCCGTGGGTCCCCGTAGGTACAGGCACCAGCATGTTGCTGCATCAGGATTGGCCCAGAGACCAGACTGTTTCTCAGTTGAGTGTTTGGGAATTTAAAAAGCTGTGAATGACACCAGTACTGCTTTTGAGGTCTGGGTCAGTCAGTACTTGTAGTCGAAATATGAATATTTCTTTAGCAAGGTATGAATATTCGCATTAAGTGGGTAGGTCAGTGCAGGTCACGTGGCTGCTGGTGAGTTGGCTGGAAACTCAGGAAAACAACCTTTCAGAGCTTCTCGGTGTTTGGAACGGTGGGTGAGATGTGTAGGCTGTGGGTGTGGCAGCTGAGGACTGACCTCAGTGTAGACCAGGGTTTTGGGGTCTGGATAGAGAATGAGGGAAGAGGCAGGTGGGGCCGCCACCTTGGATGTTTGACCGGAGAGGACAGTGGCCACCAGCCGACTGGACAGTGTGTGTAGGCAGGTTTATGGGGAGACACACCTTGCCGGAGGGCAGAGGGGACACACTGGCTTCTGTCTAGGCTCTGCCTCCTAACAGCTTTGTCACGTGAGCTAACATAGCATGTCCAGTCCAGGTGAGCACTTGGCCAGGTTGTCATAGTCCTCTGGTCCTGAGGCCGGGCCAGTGTGGTATGGGCACTGATCAGCTGGGGGTCTGGACCCTTAGGGGCAGGGACAGCCACCGGGAGACCTGAGGGACAAGGGCCAGCCCTTGTAGTACTCAGAATACAAGACATAGGAACTGCCAACACACCCTCCTGAGCGGGTGGGAGGGAGGTGGGGACTGAGTGACTTCTTGCTGTTAAAAACCAGACTTTCTCTTAGCCTGATGTGTGTATGCATACACGCTGCTCACACAAATTAGGGGAGACTTGGTTGCTTTGTATTCATTCTGAAATATCCCCTAGTTTTCTGAGCAGCACACATTTCTTTTCCAGTCTGGCATAGTTTTTCTCAACTCCCGGTGGTGCAGGAAGCAAGGCCCACTCTCGTTCCTGTGGCCGGAGCCCGCTCTGTGGGGCTGGGGTGCGTGCAGGCCACACCAACCGACAGCTGTGCATGGTGGCAGCCCTCACGTTGGGCTGTGACTCTCGGGGCTGCAGCAGTCACACATTTTGAGGGGTTGAAGCCCTGTTTTGGCAATTTTCATCTTGACACTTGTTTGCTCTTCTGCTTAAACTTTCACACACAAGGTGGCACTTCCGGAGTGTTGGGGCGCAGGGAACCTCAGTGTTCGCCAGCAGTGGGCTGAGGGGTAGGGATAAGGGACTTGAGACAGATCAGGGAGGCTGGGGTGGCATGTGGGGGGGCCTGTGACACGTCCTCCCCACCTGAAGGTGTCCTTGGCGTGGTGGGTGAGGCTGGAGGTGCCCCGGTCCCCTGTGGGCTTGCTCTGGCTGCCAGGTCTGTCTGGTGGGAGTGAAGCATTTCTTTTTTTTTTTTTTGAAGCATTTCTTCTTGAAGCTGGCTGGCTATAAGGGTAGAGGTGGTGTTGAGCATACAGCTTACTTCCACTTTGGGGGCCTTTGAAAGGACCCTTAGAATCTGAGTGGCGGCTTGAGGTCGCTGACATGATTTGGGTGGTATCTCCTTAAGGTGGCTTAAGAATTATATACTGTGTACATTTAAAGTCAGTGTGACTTTTCTTCTGAACAGGAAGCTTTGAGATGAAATTTCTCAAGATGAGTGGTCTTTCAGAACTGTGTGAATGCGGCTGATTTTAGTCTTCCACTAAAACCTGCTGCCCTCCCAATAGGAAAATCAGGATCAAACAAGATTCTAACACTATCCCTGTGTTTGAAATTTCTCTGTAAGGGCTAGAAAACGTCTACACAGAAAAAATACTTAAATGATTTATACTGTTTTCAGAGATGCAAGACTTTTTATAAAACTAGTGTATGCTGCTGGTTCTCTTGTACAAGGAAATGGGGTAGATTATGTGGCGCCCGCCTGTCCCTCCCTCCCTCTTCCCCTGTTCTGGGTGGTGGCTGGTGGCTGGCAGCAGGCCTGTCCTCTGCACAGGGTAGGGGGTACGGGGCCCTAACCTGGGGGCCCTCCCCCTGTCTCTCTCTCTCTCTGCAGAGTCGGGGTGCTGGAGGACTCCTTCACCTTCCTGGGCATCTTCCTGGCCATCGTCCTGTTCCCCTTCGGCTTCATCTGCTGTTTCGCCTTGAGGAAGCGAAGATGCCCCAACTGCGGAGCAAACTTCACCTAAAGGGAGCGCTGGCTTCCCGACCCACGACCTTTTCTAATGTAAATGTCATGTACAATAGCTCTATCTGATTGTGCTCCAGGACTGTTTTGTAAGGGGAGGCGGGACAGGTTTGGCACCTGCGAGGGGGACGGAAGGAGTGTGGACACAGCGACACTGCTCCCAGGATTAACGACAACTCAATAAAGCACTGCTTTTATTTTTTTGCAGTCTTCAGTTTGAGAGAGGTGAGAAATACTGTTTTAAATAAATGAGGTTCATACCATTGCTCACCTGGTTCTGCTTGTTTAGTGCCTGCACACTGCCACTAACAGAAATAGAGACTGGAGCAACGTGAGCAACGTGCCCGTCACCTGCTGCAGCACTCAGCATTTGTAGCTCAGAAAATGTTTTTAAGCCTCTATATTTTATTATAATGAAACAATACCTTTGACATTTACAGAGATGCACCTCAGTGCGGAGGACTAAGACCCAGGAGACAGGGTGGTGGGGAGTGAGCCTGCACTATTTACATCTTACATCCAGGCCTGGCCTGGCCTGGCCTGGCCTATGCATCCATGTAACAAGTTAACACATCCCAACAAGTTGTTAATGCATCCCATCCCTATAACAAGTGTAACAAGAAGAAAGTAACAAAGTGGGGACTCTAAAACACACACAGAGAGAATTGAGACATCTCTGTCTCCGAGACAGACTAGACAGTAGACAGAGTGGGAGGAGAAGGGATGATGGAATGGATGGGGGATGGGCAGGGATAGGAAGGGAGATACGGGAGGGTGGTGGTGGGAAGGGAGATGGGGGAACAGTTAGAGAGTTGAGAAGCATCAATTCTTTATGCGGCACCTCTAGTTATGGGAATCATGTGCCTTGAATTGCCTTCTCATAGTGCTGACGGGGTCAGGGCTACAGCATACTGAGTGACCCCTATAAGCCAGCGAGCCTTACCTTAGGTCAAGCCGGCAACCTCGGGGTTTCGAACCTGGGTCCTCCACATCCCAGATCCAATGCTCTACCCACTGCGCCAGCGCCTGGTCAGGCAGCATATAGGCTTCTGTGAGCGCTCTTCTTCCTCAAGTGGTGGGAGGAGCCACTGAGTGCTCTTCTTCCCTAACTGGTGGGAGGAAGAACGTGGTTTCTTTGCTGGCTGGAGCATCTTCTCAAGACGGGTGTTGCCTGAGTCCTGGGGGAGCCTTCACACCATTGGGTCATCGGCCCTCCTTGGCAACCCAGCCAGGATGAGAACAGGACAATGACCCTAAAGTCTCACTCACACTGCTTTTACCTGTAGTTGTCTGTGGCCAATTTACAGAAAAACCGTGACATTACGGTAAGACCACAAGCCCGCTTCCCGGCCCGCACAGCAAGTGGCCTGGGTGTGACTTTTACTCAGGATTCACCAGTCCTCCCAGACGGGGCCTGATCCCTAATGGCCAGCGGTGCACTGGGCCACCTGCCCTGAGAAGCTCGGGGTCCTACGCGGGACAGCAGAGCTCAGCTCAACGCGGACCCTCCCGGCCACCAAACTCGCAGGGCACCTCCTGGCTTTAGGTACCTGCTTGTGCGTCGGTGCCTGATGGGAAGGTGTCAGGGCAGGTCAGTGACAGCAGCAGCTTTGGTCTCCTAGCTTAGCGAGAGCACCCTGGTCTCCACGCATGGGCGCCTTAGGTGCACGTGTGACCCTATGAGCCAGGCTTGTGTGTCACACGGCCTGGTGGGTTTCTACTGGTCACTCCAGTTGGTTACTCAGAACTACTAAGGCCAGCAGCTCTCAGGCATGACTCAAGTACTAGGTATTATGGGCTGTGACAGGGACAGAGACATCTCAGCACTACAGCTGAGTCTAAACCAGATGGGGTTTTTCCATCCTGGGTAGCTCTGCATTTCACTAAGCAAAAGTTAAAAATTTTTAAGTTAAAAATTAAATTTTATATAATATCCTCATAATTTATATAGCTTAAGATTATTATTTTTTATTTTTTATACAGGGACAGAGAGAGAGTCAGAGAGAGGGACAGATAGGGACAGACAGACAGGAACGGAGAGAGGTGAGAAGCATCAATCATTAGTTTTTCGTTGCCATCGCAACACCTTAGTTGTTCATTGATTGCTTTCTCACATGTGCCTTGACCGCGGGCCTTCAGCAGACCGAGCCACCCCTTGCTGGAGCCAGCGACCTTGGGTCCAAGCTGACGAGCTTTTGCTCAAGCTGGCGAGTTTGGGGTCTCGAACCTGGGTCTTCCACATCCCAGTCTGACGTTCTATCCACTGCGCCACCACCTGATCAGGCAAGATTATTCTTCAGATAAACATCATAATGATACTTAAGAGCAGATGCTTTATAACAAAACTGGCCTCATTTGCATTCAGGTATAGAAAGCCAGTCATGAAAGCAGACTATCCCTTATTCCATTTAAAAAATAATCATAGAATATTTAAAGAATGATTCAGTAAGGACTGGAACCAAATTTACGGCTTTTTGAACAGAATAGGAAGAAAATACTTTAAATGATCGAGTTGTTCACTCAATTTATCTTAAAGACAGAAATGTATAAACCCAACTATGTGAAACAGAACATTGATTGCTCAGGTAGAATACATTTAAAATCAGGCACCCTCTGGTGAAGTGTTACGACAGTTACAGCAAAAACCAGCCTATCATTTTGCAAGTGAGAACTGAACAGCAGAAGATCCAGAAGAAGTTCTTGGCCATGTTTTCATCGAATGATTGGTGCTGATCGATCATTTGTCACCGTTGGTCGAAGTTTCACAGTAGCAAAGGGGTTTTCTCCACTGGGGGAAAGAAGAAAAAATGTCTGCAGAATAGGACACGGGAGTTTGGTTTTAAAGGAGCTAAAAACTATTCTTCCTGCTCTCTAAGACTATATTCCTTATGTAAATTCAGATAGCGTTTTCTAAATAAGCCGCCTGGTAGAGAGCTGTCCAAAAGTGCAAACATTTTGGACACAGGAAAGCTTAGGTCTCCGCAGCCCCCACGGGAGAGAGTCGGGTGGGACAGCCACCTGGGCCAGGCCTGGAGTGTTAAGTTGCCAAGTGCAGCATGTGACCAGGACACCGCCCTTTGTAGACTGTGGTGGGAACAAGGTGGCCACACTCTCCTGACCCCACAGGCCTGAGCAGTTCTCAGGATCGGGCCTCCTGGGGACACTGCCAGCCTGAGCAGCAGGGGGGCAGCTGGGCAGGGTTTCCTGGGGAGAGCTGACATACCTGAGGAAGGGATGCTTTGCAGTCCCATTTGTATCATCCTGTGAGAAAGAGGAAGGTGGAGTTTATGGAAGGCTCATGAAACTGGGACATTTTACAGGGACAGAGAGAGAGTCAGACAGAGGGACAGATAGGGACAGACAGACAGGAATGGAGAGAGGTGAGAAGCATCCATCATTAGTTTTTCGTTGCCCTTGCGACACCATAGTTGTTCATTGATTGCTTTCTCACATGTGCCTTGACCGCGGGCCTTCAGCAGACCGAGCCACCCCTTGCTGGAGCCAGCGACCTTGGGTCCAAGCTGGCGAGCTTTTGCTCAAGCCAGATGGGCCCGCGCTCAAGCTGGCGACCTCGCGGTCTTGAACCTGGCTCTCCCGCATCCCTGTCCGACGCTCCATCCACTGCGCCACCGCGCCACCGCCTGGGCAGGCGAAATTGGGACATTTTAAATAAGACCTGAAGGTACAGGCATCTAGACCACTAAGGACTCTTAATTTCCGAGTGTTGAAAGGTGTCCTGGAGTCTCAGTTCATTTATCTGCATACCTAAATTCACGTGAAAGAAGTAATATCAAGAACAGAAAACATTTTACAAGATGGCGAGGGACCCTCCCACGTGTTGGGACATCTCCGACCGGGAGGGCACAGGGCCTGCTCCCCTCACCCACGGCCTTCCAGGTGCGGAACCTGTGGGGCCATCCTGGGCGAGGCCATGAAACACTAAGAAAACCTTGTGGGCTTTGGTGCCCACGGGCTGGTGCTGACTGCTACCCAGCGGTCCTGCAGGAACGTCCACAAAGTGAGGAAAAGAGGACACGAACGAGTCCACGCTGTCTCTGCCTTCAGGGGCCGCCCCCACCAGCACGGGGCCTCACCTCCCACGGGGCTAGGGGCCAGGTGTGTGTGCCTCTTGCCTTCACTCCAAACAGCTGCAAGCTTTAGGAATCCACTTCACAGCTGCTCTGGCTGTGGCAAGGGAGCGCTGGTCTGAGCCGGCAGGGCTTGCTCTGACGGCCGCCCAGGAGAGGGCAGCGAGCCGCTGTCTGACCAAGGGGCGCCAAGCGACCTGATCATCCCGAGAGCTTAGGACCCCCTGTAGTCAGGGGCCCAGACCTCTGAGCACAGACTTCACGGTGCCAGCCGGAAGCCCGAACCAGGGCTTCTTGGGAGAGTCTACTGGATTTTGGACCTACCGGCTATTAGGGCAGAGGCTTAGGGACACTGGGCCTGCTGTCCATGGGCCTCTGAGGACCTCACACCTTGACCTTGAACCCCAGGGCCAGCAAGATCATCCTGACAGGGAGCGCCAGCACCAGGAGGCGGAGTCCCGAGACTGTCCGCCTTCCTTCCTACCGGCCGGCATTCCTGGTGTAGCGTGCATAGGACGTGACGATTTAGGGAGCAAAGCACACCAGGATGCCTGTGTCACATAATCCCACTCGTGCTCACAAGTACTGCCTGGGCAAGAAGCCCAGAGCTGGCCCCTGGGGCCCAGGGGCTGGGGAGTCCCACGTGCCACGTGCAGGGTCTCAGCCGAGTCCTCTTGGCCTGGGAAGTGCACTCCCTGCCAAACTGAGTCCCCGGGCTTGGTCTCCGCACGACATACTGGGAAGCACGTCGTCTGTGGGACCATCTCCCATGGGTGTCACATCTGAGGGGGACTCTGCCCTGAACTAGCAGCCAGAAGCCCACCCTCCTGAGCCCCAAGGCAAAGCCTCGGCTTGTTCCCAGCGGCCCCACCCCCACGAAGCTTTAGAACAAGTTTAGGAGCCCTGTGTCATCCGGCTGCTTAGAGCACAGCGACGGAGAGGAACAGGTGGACAAGAAACACCAGGCTGTCTCGGAAGCAAAGTGGCAAGAAGAACAAGTGCTGAGGAGCACCAAGTAACCTACGTGGACAGCCGGAAGCCGGGCAGTGTGGGGCTGAGCACAGGGCATGGCTCACGTTCTGGTTCTCATCTGGAGCTGGTCCCAGCTCTGTGAAGTCACTGTGCACGGTCCCCAAGCCTGCCCTCCCCCTTCCCCCACGCTGGACACGACACTGCCCTCTCTGTCCACTGAGGAAAGCTCATGTTAGAGCCGGCGTGTCTTCAGACCCCCCCATACCCCCAAACCTGAGCACAGCCCATCCCACTCCCAGCTGGCACAGGGAGGCCTTGCAGGGACACAGGGCCCGTCTGTTGCCTCAGGCTTCAGTCTGAGGCCCCCCAACGTGTCCCTCAGGCCGTCAGCAGGGTTCAGGTGTCCTGGTTTCTGCACCCCCTGAGCTGATCTCCCCTTCCATTGCCTGGCAAAAGCTGCCCTGTCCAGCAGGAAGGGTTTCCACAGGCCCCTCCTGGTGCCCTGTCCATGGATCTAGCTGGCTTGGTGTGCCTCCTCCTTGTCCCTGTCCCCTCAGTACACACACCACGCAAGGCCCCCAGCACGAGCGCCGACCACACCAGTGAGCTGCTACTCAAGGCCCCGCAGCCAGCGGGCAGGAAAACCAATCCTGCGCCCGCAGTGCACGACGTCCTCGCTCGCAGGCGCCGGGCCCTCTGACTGGGCCCGCACACGCGGACGTGGGCACGGCCTGGTACACGGGTACACTGTCTGTGTCCCCACAAGGGGTCACCAGGGCACAACACCAGGTGCCGATGGAGACCAGGCATGTGGTTAGGAGAGTGGGACGAGCCACTCATGGGACAGTGAGGACAGTGAAGGCCCTGGTACCGCAGAGCGAGACCACCCACAGCCGCTGACGGTGGCCAAGCAGGGAAAGGCAGAGTGGAGGATGCCTTGTGATTTTCCCCGGCCCCACCCACTCAGCCCAAGTTGCTGACTCACATGGCATCCATTCCACCCAGGTTTCTGTGCGGGGGGCCAGCTTACAGGTCCCAGTCAGGTCAGCTCGTATGATCCAGCACAGCCCACTCCCCAGGGGCAGGCAGACACTCAGGAAGAGAGACCTCTATGGCCCCTGGTCAGGGTGAGGTGGGTCCCCACTCTGCAGAGGGCAGGGCCGGTGCTGAGACAGCCCTGAGGGCATGCTTGGCGCCTGTCCTCCCTGGACGGCTGCCCCCTCCTCCCTGCAGCCGTCATCTGCAACCCTGATGCTCGTTCTAAACATGACCGACCGCAGATGCCAGTTCCCAGCGTGGGCTGGACTCACCTCCCAGTTCACAACCTCTGACCTTCTTAAACTGGGGACAGACGCTCAGCCAGAGAAAAGCCAACTGCCCTGGCTGGGTCACAGGCTCGTTCTGAGACCCCGGTGCCCATTTCATGGGGCAGAGTAGACGCAAACAAGCTGGCTCACAGGGCCCGCACGGAGGCTGCACTCCGCCCTCATGGCTCAGCAAAGGCACGCTTTGAGACGAAGGTGGGCTTAGTTGTTCAACAGCCTTTTAAAGCCCAGCTATCTGATTATTTAAAACTGCGGGCACTCCACAGCACACGTGATTCAGCCCCTGAAGGAGAAGGCTGTCCCGCAAGTCATAAGCAGCTGGGAGCGCTGTCTAGGCTAGTGGGTTTAGTAATGTTCCATCCCACGGTGGCGGTGTTTAGTGTACTTAAGCCTAAGTGACCTGGTGTCTAACAAAACAGTGTGTGACAGAAAGTAACTGACGGTTGCTTATACGGAAAACCGACACATAGAAATACTTGTCCGGCTTCCAGGACTCCCTGCATTTGGCTGGGAGAGAGCACACTTCCCACCAACATCATCAGCTGCTTTAAACATTTCAGTTTAGGAAAGATAAACTATCAGTCCCGTTGGGTGTAAGACCTTTTGAGATACAAAATTACAGGGCTGTGTCCCCCGCCCTTGAGGGCCCCTGGGCAGGATTCAGTCCTGGTCTGTACTTCTCGGCCACCTTGCTCTGAATCAGGTTTTTAAATGGAACGCTGTTCTCGTTTGTGTGATCTATACCTAACTGCCCAGCATGGCAACCACTAGCTATATGACCAGATTACACTTAAACAAATTTAAAATGAAAAATTCCGGCCTGACCTGTGGTGGCACAGTGGATAGAACGTTGACCTGGGACGCTGAGGTCCCAGGTTCAAAACCCTGAGGTGGCTGGCTTGAGCGTGGGATCGACATGATCCCGTGGCCACTCGTTTGAGCAAGGGGTCACTGGCTCGGCAGGAGCCCCCAGTCAGGGCACGTATGAGAAGCAATCGAGGAACAACTAAAGTGATACAACTATGAGCTGAGGCTTCTCGTCACACTCCCTTCCTAAATCTCACCCCTCAGTTGCAGTACGAACCTTCCAGGGGCTCCTGTCCTGGGCGGGCAGTTCTGGGACACTTCTGTCTGACCCATAATTCTCCGATGTCACTCCCGCCCCCTGACACGCAGGAGAGGGGACCCGGAGCCTCCCGCTGTTGCTGCCCGAGGCTAATAAAGACGGGAATGTTTACCTTCCCCGAGGTTGTCTCGGAGCAGAACCCGTCCTGTCCTCCCTGCAGCAGCCTGGAACTCCCGTGCTAGCTCACGTGGAAACAGGCCGCGTTGTTAGGAGGGCCCCCGTTCCCGAGAGTCCCCCCTGTGCAGCACTCACAGATGACCCAAGACTAGCAGTAGTGGTGACAACGGGGACAGAGCTGTGCAGCACCCCCTCACGAGAAGCAGGGTGATAGCTACCACATGCCCTGCAGAGGGCCCCACAACAACCGAAACAAAACACAGTTACCACACCGACTGGACTTCCGACGGTGCCCTGGGGGTGTTTCCGGAGGAAGGCTGGCAGGCTGGGTGCGGCTGGCCACCTGCCCCCTGATCTCCGAGCTCCAGCAGAGCAGCCGCACAGGGCCAGTGCACCGCATGGGCTAGCTTCCCGTTAAATCGTGACCCCCAACTATAAACGAGCCCTTGGCCTCGGCCCCGCAAGCAGGCTCCCTTCCTTACTCTTCAGAACGCCGACCTGACCAGTGTTTGTTCTCACACTTTGTCAGCACTAACTGCCCATCCCGCACTCGCCCGCCAAGCAAAGGGGCACGGTCAGGCGGGCACCCCCAGTCTGCCCCTAGCCACCCAGCCTCCGAGCCGCCGCCTCTACTGTGTAGTGTATGTGCATCGAGAAAAGCCAGAACGGGACCCCTCAGCTCTCCTGCAACCTGCACGTGCCCTGCTCGGGGGTTAAATCTATTCCTTCTGTCTGGGAAGCTCGTCTTCTTGACCTGTTGGGGGGCTCCTTGCCATGCAGGTGTCAGCTACAGCGTCACCCTCTCAGAAGTCTTCTGCTGTAGCATGCCCCCCCACCCCCCGTTTCAGGGCTAAGGGACTGACTCCCGGCTGCAGCGGTGCTGCTGGCATGTGGCCCTCTGTTCACGACATCTGGAGCCCGCCCACACCTGGCACTCAGACACCGCTGTCAACGGAATGACGGCTGTCCCCTGACGCGCTTACAGGGCCGCTCAGGATGAGAGCTGACACACACGCGGTGTCCACACAGCACGCGGCACCCAAGCAAACACTTTCCGAACATGCAGACACGAGGTCACCACGTTTAACCTTAAACCTTCCTTCAGAGAGTAACAGGGACATTTTAGAAAGTGCAGAAAAAGGTGACTTAAGCGACGAAGGGATTGCAGCCATGAACATAAACAAGGCGAGAGTAAGACCTGATACAAGCTGGCAAACTGGGGACCTGCTGAGTGTAAATGGTGGCTGACAGTCAGACAGACGCTGGGGGACCGGAGCGGGGAGCAGCAGGGCCGTATGACAGTGAAGGCGGCCTGGGGGCAGCAGAAGACCCCGCTCCCACGCTCCGGTGGGAAGGACCTCCCCCGGTGACCTAGGTCCACAGGACATTACGCATCAACTCTACTCACAGGGGTGGTTTCGGGTCCGGACACTGGGGCTTTGCAGGTGGAAGTGGCTCTGGACACATCTGCCTTCGCCGCTGCTGTTCTTGCCGACAGGCACTCCAGGTAGTCCGGCGGCGGGATGGGGACGGCCGTGGAGCCCTTCTCGGACAAGTTCACCGTGCTCACGCTCCTCACTGGGGCGGGGCTGCCAGCCCAGACCAGAGGACAGTCAGGCCAGATCCTGCCGCCGGACAGATACCCAGCACACCTCCCGATCACAACTAGGGTAGACTAAGCACGAAAGGGTGCGGGAGATTACAGCACACACCGCGTGGGATGGTTACGATCTGGAGCGGAGCACAGAATTTAGGGGTTATCAGGCAGAGGTGCCCAGGGAAGCCCGTCCCCATGCAGTTCAAACCACGGAGCAGGCCAGACGGCCCTGGAAGTAGAGGGAGGGAAAGGACTGAGGAGGGACCCGGGGAGTGGCTGGCAGGAGTGGCCCATAAGGAGATCGAGGGGGGAGGCTGGAGAGGCAGAGGAAAACAAACAGAGGGCCAGGCCAGGAAACCCAGGCGGGAGAGCGTGTCAGCAGCGTGCCCCCCAGGGTCACAGGCTGTACGGCCACAAGGGAAAGGTGGGCCTGGAGGCCACATGGGTGGTGGGGCCTCCCGGGGGGCTGGCGGGTAGGTCTCGGGTGTGGCTTCACCATAGCCTCAGTGAAGCCCGTAGAACAGAATCTGTAGGAGCGAGAGTGGGGTGGCAGCCTCCCGCTTAGTCCCCGTGATCAGGGCTTTCCCACAGGCACAGAAAGGGTCCTGAGACCGCAGGCTGAGTTTCCTGCCGCTGAGCAACAGGAGCCAGCCGAGCCCTACCTTGGTGCAGGCGCACTGGCTGTCTCCTCTGCGTGTTCTTCCAGCGGCTTCGTGTAAGATGACGGGAACCAGCCCCTCCTACGCGCGAGGGGCGAGAAACGGACCTGGGTGTGCCATCAGCCGCGGACCAGGGAACAGCACGCACACTCCGGACAACCCAGGGGCAGACGGGTCCGTTTTCACCACGTGACACAATATGTATTTTATCAATATATATAGTGTTCATTTTACTTGGATTCCCTTTACCTTTTCCCTCTGTATTGCTCTTACTTAGTAGATGAATAATCTACACAGAAAACCAGCTTAACACACTGTGCACACAGTCCTGGTTGAACTGGTGACGCGTTTAAACTACATGCTACATCCCAAAGTACATCTGATCTGCAGAACAGCCTTGAGAAACCAGTCACCTTTATTTATTGATAAGAAGATTTAGTCACTGGTTTTAGAGAGTAAAGAGAGAAAAAGCGGGGTGGTAGTGGGAAGCATCAACTTGTAGTTGCTTATTGTACGTGCGCTAACCGGGCAAGCTTGGGATTCTGCACCGGCAACCTCAGCATTCCAGGTGGACGCTCTGTCCACTGTGGCCACCACAGGTCAGACATTCACCTTTTTTTTTTAAACAAACAAAAATCAAAATTGGCGCTGTCTGGGTTCAGGGGATAGAGCGTCAATCCAGGCTGCCGCGGTTGCGGGTTCAAGTTAAAAGAATAAAATGAAACATCAGAGGATAGTTAATGTCATTTCCGAGGCGACCTCATGATCTGATGCTGGGTCCGCGCACCAGCCTTACCTACACACACACATGCACACATGCAGGGGGCATCTGGGACAGAGGGACCCTGCGCACGGCCGCCCGAGACTCACGCTTGGGTGGTGTCGTTCTCCCCGTACAGCCAGCCGTCCTTGTCCTCGGCGATGAGCACGGTGAGGACGTCGCCCTGCGCGAAGCTCAGCAGGGTCTGGTTGGCGCCGGCCGTGTGCGGGAAGATGGTTCTCACCTTCTGCTTCTTCATCATGTTCAGCCCAGTGGCGACAGAGACTGAGCGCTGCAAGCTGGGGTCCTCCGAAGCAGCTGCGGGAAACGAGCGCGGCGCGGAGGGTTCTCTAACGAGCCACAGCCCAGCTGCGCCCGCACAGGACCCGCCGTGCTCCTCCACGGCCTACCGGTCCGGGCAGGGACCACACGGAGCACAGGGGGAGCCTGGTCCGGGGCCTCCCCCCGGGACCCTTCCACGAACGAGAGGACACGCAGGGGCTGCAAGCACCACCGGCACTCGGCCTCGCAGGGCGCTCAGGGGGCCCGAGGCTCCCCTTCCCCTGCCTCCCCTACAAACCGCAGGGGTGGGGGGCGGCCTCGGCCTTGGCTCCCACCGGATCTGTGCCACAAAGAGCAGGAGGCAGCTGGGAGCACGAGCCGCTGCACGGAGTCCCCCCTAGTGACCGGCCCACGCTCTCAAGCCTCCGCAGCCGGCACGCGGCAGAGCGGGGGACCCAGGCCGCAGGCGGCCTGGTACCCCGGCCAGTACGTGAGGCGCTCGCTCTGTTCTGTTCTGCACCGTGTGTCCTTCATTCAAATACTGCCTGCCATCTGCCACTCGCAAAGAAACTGGCACGGAGCTTTGTTCCAGTCCGATTTTGCTCACCTAGTATTTACAGCAATGGAAGATCTGCCTCTTTCCTGCAGTCTCACTGATGACAACATACACTGCTTTACCCGCACTGCTCTCTAGCTACCTGGGCGGTGCTGAATCCACCAGCGTTTTATTTCGCTCTTACCTTAAAGAAGCGTGCAACATTATCTATTTTAACTGTATATTGCAAGTAACTTGTAATTCTTCCTTCAAGGGCAAATGACTACAGATTACCTACCCAGCTGCCATTCTGCAGTCTCTCTCCCCCAACAGCTGCATGTGGGTGACCCGGGGTCTCCAGCACATACTCGGATGCCATGGCTTTCACATACAGGGCCCTGGGAGACACCCCACATGGAGGCAGGTTGGCCACCAAGGCTGTCCCCAGGGTCCCAGGTGCCAGGGACTCTGCTGTAGGCAAGGCTCAGTCTGAACAAACCCTTTGAAATGTCTACAAACAATAACTGATCTCGATGCATTCAAATATAAGCAACAGAGTTCGGAAACTTAAGCAGTGACAGCTTACGCCACCAGAAAGCAGGATGCCTACTGTCCGCGAGGGTGAAAATCACGGACTGCAACTCAAACCCAGCCTACCGGTAAGATTAATAACCGTGATTCTGTCACCTGAACTTCTACAACTTGTTATATTGAAAAAGGACGCTTTATTTACAATTGACACCAAATACGGGACATAGTGGGAGGCTCTTTGCACATTATGTTCTATTTTAAAAATAACACCTTTCAGTAGTCTGTTTCCTCCTGTAAACATCCATCAGTAGAGAGAATTAGCATGTGTCAGGAGCCCGTCAGTCACTGGCACAATGTCTCAGCCGACCTTCATCTGCTCTGGGGTCTGAGCTCGCCCACGCCAGTGCCGGACACATGCCACACATACGATGTGTGCCACACACACGTGCATTTATCTCTACCTCACGTTACATGTATCTAAAATATTTAAAAATTTTAAAAGGAATATCTTACCTGAATTCTGTGCAACTGTTGCTGGGTTATTAAACATATCAATCAAAGGACTGGTGTTCGCTCTGGCTGCCGGCGCTGGGGGCACCTTGGGTGAACATTTAGATGAAGCGTCACCATCTGTCCCAGCCCGAGCAGTCCCCGTTAGCCTAACATGAGTACGACGCAGCAGCAGCATGACAGCTTCGGGCGCTCTGCTGTACATGCTGTCACCTCCGGTTTTCCCAGGTTCTCTCAGTGACTGGAGGGCCACACCCCGTTTTGAATTATTTTAATACCACTTTTTTTTTAAGCAGTTATCTTTAAAAAGAAAACAAAAAGCAGTGACTCCCCCCACCCTCATGCCCCCTGGCAACTACCGATTGCTTTTAGGACAGTGGTTCTTAACCTGGGTTCTATCGAACCCCAGGGGTTCGATGAGTCGGTCTCAGGGGTTCGGAGAAGCCTCTGCCGCGGAGGCCAGGATAAAGTAATACCGTAATTTGTTGTGAGTTCATGCACTTTGTTGGCTTTGTTCTTTGAGCAAGGTGATGTTCATGCACGGCTCATTTTGTGCACCAGTAAAAAAAACATATACCTATGTCTTGAATTTGGAAAAAAAAAATCATATTTTATTTATCACTAAGGAAGGGTTCGGTGAATGCGCATATGAAACTGGTGGGTTTGGTACCTCAAAAAAGGTTAAGAACCACTGTTTTAGGATCTCCACCGGCTGGTAGAACGTACTAACTAACGCCCAGGTTCACAGAAGAGCAAACCGCTCAAACCCGTTACTTTGTTGACTTTTTCTTCCTGAAGTGCCTAATATGATCAGAGTTCTGCTAATCTATTCTCTGTGACACCTGTATGTCCTTCACCGAGGACAAACTTAGGAAGCTGGGATCATTATAATTCAAAACAGTAACAATAAAGTTTCTAAAACAAAAGAGGACAGATGCACACAGTACAGAGCATCTGCACAGCTCATCCCGACTGCGCTAAGTGAGTAGCGCTGGCCTGCGAATCCCGGGGCCCCGTGGCGTCCACTAACAAAGGCCGCCTTGGTCCTGCATGCCGACCGTACTGTAAACACACAACTGAAACCTCGGGTAACCGGCTCCTACCACATTGCTTCTCTCGGTCATTGGTGAAGGCTGAGGCGTCCAGGAGGCTGGCGTGGGGAGAGGGGTCTTTATTTCTTCTATCATGTTGATGATTTCCTCTGGTACTTGGGTGGCATCGCAACAAGTTTTCTGCCACCTAGGCAGTTTGGAATTGAGTAATTCTGCAGACTATAAATCCAAAGGAAACAAAACTCAAGACAAGTGCGTACTGTTTGAAGAGATGACAAAAATGACGTCACTGATCACATGTTACGGGGCTTATCACCAGAAGGACTGGAGGTAAATTCGGTGAGCAGTTTCAGCATCTATGAGTATCTGCTGTCTATCTGCTGAGAAGGATGCAGGCTTCTGTTCTAAAAGAATTTTATCCTCTTCCTCTGTGTGAACAGAGTTTACAACTAATACAAGGATAGTCAATGATTAAGAACAAGTTCAAAAACTTTAAGGGAAGGGCAGAGCAATCTGTTCTGATCACTGCTGCTTTCCCTGCGGCCCAAGGAATGCCAGCCAGCACTTGCTCCCTCCCACTCCTAGGAGAGGCGCCTCCCCGCAATGGCAGGGCAGGGGGGGACTCAGATGGCGGAGGACTGCGTGACGTGTTAGAGCAGTGACTCAGACCTGTGCTGGGACCGAGGGGACGCTCTGGTCCTCTGAGCCGGCACCGCCGGGCTCTGCAGAGGGGCTGGGCTGTGTCCCATGCCCTGGCGACAGAGGCGCTGCTTCTGGTCTCCACAGCCTGGCTCTGCTCCTCACTGCTGAGAGCTCCCCAAATGCCTGTCAGGGCACCCTGGTTTCCAGGGCAGCCATCTGGTTGGGAAAGGGAAGTAGGGGGCCTTTCCTGAAGCTGTTTCCATAGCAACCACACTGTTCTGTGTTCATCAGGTGTGGGCTGGGGGCACTGATAGAAATCTGAAGTGAGGGCAAAGTGCCTCCCTAAACCCGTTCAGTCCTGCCTGTCACCCGACACCCCCAGTGCTTGGCCACCTCCACCCAGGAGCCCCTGGAAGGGCCAGGCCGCGTGGCAGGGTGAGAGGCGGCACAGTGGGATTTTCAGACTTGAATACGGAAAGACGCAGATTTGGTTTGTGTCACTCTACAAAGTCTCACTGGGACCCAGGGCTCCATGTAAGAAAACACGGCCAACAGCTGGAGCTCTTGGGGAACCGGCCAGGCTGACTCGCCACACGGTGGGCACTCCATTGCCGACAGGGCGTCGCCAGAAGAGGAGGGCTTCAGGGCTCCTCTGACCACCCCTCGCGCCCCCCCCCCAAGCGGGTCACCTTCACCACGGAAACCAGTACACCCGCACTTCCAACAAAAGGGGTCACCTCAGACAGCAGGTCTTTCCTGTAACAAGTTTAGATCTAGGTAATGCGGTGGCAGAATATTCCTTAAAGTTGCAAAAGAATCTTGATTTATTACGTAACATAGCATACATACAAGGCCAGGGTTTTTTCTTCCCCACGGGAAAGAAGGAGGAAGCTAACTTATATTCAAGCTCTCGCACAGCGCCTGGGATCAGGGAGCACTGTCCACACACATTATGATGAATGACAGTGACTAACCAGCGTCCAGTAGGGCTACTTCTGGGTGTTTACATCAGCCTAACAGACTTATCTTTTCAAAGGGAGGAGTGGAAATTCAGCCCGTTTGATAACCGTGAATGAAGTTTGTGGCCTGGACCCAGTTTCCAGTGACACCACAGACAGGGACCCTCAAGGGGAGCAAGCACCTCAGACCTCTGGGGGGACACTCTGTGCTTCTCATGAAGACCCCGACTACAAGAGCCCGAGAAGAGCGGGCTCCCAGGGGAGAAGAGGGAAAAAGTGCCCTTTCTCAATCATTCAACGTTATTTTCTGAAAGATTTTCAATATGGATGTATTACTAAACTAATTAAATATGATAAAAGCTGCCATTTGACCATTTCTTCTACATTTCTAAAAGTTGACGTGTTCAAGCTGGCCAGACCCTGTGTGTTTGAAACCTTCCCGCTGGGGCGTATGGGGGCGGGGCCACCTCAAGGGAGCCCAGAGACAGGACCCGGACCCGGACCCGACCCGGAGCACGCGGCGCCACGCCCACCTGCACGTGGTGGCGGTGCAGCAGGCTGGCCACGCCACAGTGCTTGTCCACCAGGAAGCAGAAGCGCCTCTTCTCCTCCAGCAGCGCTTCTTTGCAGCCATCTGCAATGAATTTCTGGATCTCACTCTGGCGCGAAGTAACAGTTTCTATGTACTAGGAAAAGAGATAATAATGACACAAGTGTGACTGAGGAATCAAACAGCTACACAGCCTGACAATTATCTCCTGCCGCCTGTAAAGGTGGTTTATTTTGACAGGGGAGCCACGACTAAGAGCAGATAAACATTAGACAGAAGTAATAACAAAGGTGTAACCTGATCTGAGCAGACAGCATCCTTCCCGTTAGGAACCCTGACTCAGCGTGGGGTTTATGGGGCCGCTCTGTAACGCCAGAGGCCTTCCATCCCACTGGGCAATCTGCACAAACTACTACTTGGTCCTCGGGGTAAGATCGTGTTCTACTAGAAAGTCGTGGGCTCGGAAACCAGAAACTTCGAGTTCAAACGTCAGTTCCAAGTGTCAACGGTCTGAGTGAACTGGAGCCCCATTTCCCCAGCTGTAGCGTGGGGACACCCAGGCTTACGTCCGGAGTGAGAAAAAAATGCCTGTTTTCAGGAGGACACTGACTGGTTCTCCTTACCTCTGGGAAACTGCAGCAGCTCATAGGTCAAAATGCTTATTTCTAACTTCAGGGGCAGCCAGCCTGGCACTAAGCAGGTACAGAGGGGATGACTGAGGGGCAAGCTTCCCCATAGACTGTACAGACCATCAGCGACAAAACCAAGTTGGCGAAGAGCTCACCTCAATTTCTTTGTGTTCGTATTTGAGTGCATTGCGTCCTCCTTGACTTTTCCTTCTGATCTTCTTCAGCTCAGCTTGTGATTTCTCCAAAGAATCTAACTTATTCCTGTGCTCTATTTGGTATCTTTTCAGAGTGGCCTGCAAGTTAAATGTTGCACTCACTTTACTGCAGCAGCTAATGGAACTGCAGGCAGAGGCCTGTTACATTTCCACTGGGCGTGGCTGGCACGCGCCCCCACTCTTCACCCTCCCCCCCACCCCGTCATCTGGCGTGGTCCCTGCACCTCACCCTGCCCTCACCTGGCGCGGCCCCGGCACACCGCACCCCTCACCTGGCGCGCCCCAGCACACCACACCTTACACCCCGTCCCTTCATCTCTAAGGCGCGCTGCTCTGTCCTAAAGTTCTGGTCCCACCGGGAGCTCCTGCCCAGAGGGGCAGCTCCCAGAAGACAACGACGCCTTTTCTTCTCTTTTTCCTTGCGGCCTCAAAGGCGCTTGGACACTTGGGCGTGCGTGCTTTGGAGAATAAGCCGACAACGTCAAACCCCATCCTCCTGTTTGACGGCTTACCATTTCAAGACAGAAATGAGCACGTGCAGTCACTTCTGGGTATCTGGGTGCTGCGCGACCGTGTTTTGAAGCCTAAGAGACCTGGGTTACAGTTTGGGTTCTTCCCTGACTTCCCATGTGACCTCAGCGATCACTAATTCCCCTGAGGTCCACCTTTGCCCTCCACTCTCTGCAGGGAGGACAACACGAGCACCTCCATGACAGTTTCCGTAAGGACACAGATCTGACGGCGCGTGTCAAGTGCCTGGCATCACTGCCCGCAGCAGGGGCAGGCGGTTCTGCGTCTTCCTCCAGGTACACAACGCATGCGCAAGCGGGGCGTGGCTTACGGCCACTGGGCAGACTCCCGAGAGTAAAGGGGACCGTGGGTGGCACTCGGGGGGCTAGCAAGAGCCCTGTGTGCTGGGGCAAGGGACAGGTGGGAGGAGAAAGCCGCTGGAACTGACAGGGCCAGCGGCAGCAGGAGAACCGGCCGGAGTGGTCTCTGACAGCCAGACCCCGAGCCCCGGACGGTGTCCTCCCACGCCCCTCCCCGCCATCGTGTGCAACAGCTGCCCCAATACAGGCTCTGATGCCACCAACGTGCGTGTGTTCTCTGAGAGCAATGCTTTCCAGAAGCGCTCTGATTCCTTGCAATATTTCTTCTATGCGTTTCAATCAAGATCCCAAGTGTTAGGGAAACCAAGCTCACTCAACCCCAGGGGACCTTGTTAGCCGTGTGCATCTGTATCCACACTCAACACCAAGTTCCAGCCATATCTGCTGCTGCTGAGCACACGGCAAGGAAGGCCCCCTTGGGCTCGGCACCAGGCAAGCCCAGGCCGGTGCCGCCCCGCTGCCTGGCCCCCAGCCCCACCCGCCGAGGCGGGACAGAACCACGCACTCACGTTCATGTATTTCACATCCAGTTCTGTCTTCCTCTCCAGCTCTTGTATAATCTCTTTATGGAATGTTTTGAACTGTTAACAACAGAAGATAAAAAAACTAATACCAGAGTTGAGACTTTAAGGGAAATAAAATTTAAAAATAAATACATCTTGTAAATATAAAAAGAGTTCACATACATTTTCTTTAAAACTCTCATCAAGTTTCTGGTGGGTACTTGAAATCTCTATGAGAACATGGCCTGGAAACAAAACCAGATGTTAGGGGAAAAACCGTGAGGCTTTTGTCAAGAGAGGAAGAAAAGTAAAACAGCGAAGCCCAGCCCATCGCTGCCCTCAGAGCCTGTCAGCGTCCGTCCCTGACGCCCAGACACGTGGACTGCAGCTGATACCAAACTCACTCCACAACATCAGTCATCAAAAGAATGCCAACTTTGTAGTAAGACTCACTGTTCTATGTTCACTCATTCCCTGAGCCGACTTGACCTGGTTTAATTTTTAAAATTGCTTACAAAAGGTTCTCTTGGTCATTACAGTAATGATCTATAGGAACAAATGACTTATTTTTATCTAACCTTGAGTTATCTGGTTACCTATCGGGGATAAAGATAAAAGTGATATTTTTTCTCATATTAGTTCCTGTATTATTCTGGAGAATATTAACACCACGGGAACCACCGCAGGGACAGAGCTCTGCCTTGCACCTCCTGGGACACGCCAATTCTCAGGATATCTCACATGACAGAAGTCAATGTTCCAGGACAAAGGAGCCTTACTCCAAAAAGAGGCAAGAGGACCACTTGATCTGCAAAGCACAGCCCTGCTCCTGAGCTCTGATAAAGGTGAACGAGAGCCTCTTGCTGCCAGTTTATCCACAGAAACCGAAGAACTAGGAGAACCAGAGGACCATACGGGACAACCACCGGACCACACCAATCCACACAATGTGCCAGGCAGACCACCCCACAGTCCAGGGGACACATGAAAAGGGATTTTTCAGGTGAAACAAAGGTTGCACCTGAGGGAGAGGTAACACAACTGCAGCAGAACAAGAGGAAGGAGAGAGAATCCGACCGGATGATGACTCCAGCGATCCCCTCCGTACGGTGACTCCACCATGCCCTGTCCTCCAGACCTTTTAATTGGCCTGACTTTGAATGACTAGTCCAGTCTCTCCCTCATATTCAGTCTCAGAAATTCAACCCCTTTCTGGACACGTCCTCTTGGATAGTCTTAGAAGGCACCTCATCTAAAAGTAAACTCTCCCCCATTTCCAGTCCAAGCTCTTGGCTGCCAACCAGCCAGTCATGCTGGCTGGCGTGACACCCAATGACAAGGACTCTTTCCTTTGTTCATGTGGTGCCATTGCCTGGGCCACTTCTAGGGTGGAACCATGCCCCTTACTCATCCTGCCACCTTGGGTAACAAACGTGCCCGCCCTTCCTCACCCGGGAGAGAAGGACACGGGCAGTCTATGTTCCACGAGAGGTGGAGGAGTCTGTTTCCCCAGTCTGCATGTGTTCAACACACTGGAACCTGCCAGCCGGATCTCTAAGGAGCCCCCCCCCCTAAGCTCTTGTCATTTCTCTTGGTTCCTGGCTCATTCTGTTTGAGACTTTCTTCCTAACAGATGACAGGGATCTTTCCAAATGCAATGTAACATGTCACTCCCCCAGAACCCTCCCCGTGTGTCCCAGATAAACAACTCCTCAGCATGAAGCCCACTGTGAATAGTGCTGCTTCAAATAATCATGGCAGGCCCTAGCTAGGTTGCTCAGTGGACAGAGCGGTGTCCTGGTGAACCAAGGTCACGGGTTCGATCCCTGGTCAGGGTACATAGGAGAAGCAGTGAGTGCCTAATTAAATGGAAGAACTAAGTGGAATGAGTTGATGCTTCTTTCTCTCCCCCATCAATCCATCAATGGGAAAAAACCATGGCATAATCATGCCGGTGGGTGCAGATCTTTATATCCTCTAAAGATATACCCTTCTAAGGCTATAGGAACATAGCCTGTAACTGGAAGCATGGTGTGCTTCCGGGAACCTCTCACAGAGGAGCCTGCTGGGTAACTGAGAGGGAGGGCAGACGTATCCCCAGCACTCGGGCCCCCACGCCAAGTTATCAAAATACCCCCTCTCCATGCTCATTAATACTGACTTCAGTTATCCCATAACTAAGTTCTCGTAAAGTTCAGCACGAAACAAAGTGCTTCACAAAGGAAGCCCTCGCCTGACCAAGAACATAATTACATTAATATCGCTTTAGATCATTCAGTCATCTCAGATATTGAAATCATCCTAGTTACTTGAACATTTATTTTAGGCCCATAAAGAACTCCTGTTTGGAGAAGAGAAACAACAAAAAGCCCACTTCAATAATCTGAAAATCAAGCATTCTATTCTTGGCAAATTGGATCTACTTAAAAATTTCTGCTTAAATCCGTCAGAGTGAGTTAAGCTAGAACCAAGGCATTCCCAAGGTTTCCTTCCATCATGAACATGATCTCTACCATCTGATATAAGGTGGATCTCTCAGAAGCGTGCTGCCAAAACAGAAGCATGTGCCAGTGTGGGCACTGCTGGTGCTCTAGCCTAGAGGTTCCTCCCAGCAGGCCGCGCGGTGAAAAGCCCATTCACTCTGCAGCAGGACAGACCACCTGACGCTGGCCTTGTTATTCCTGCCCCTCACCACACCTGGAACTTAAACAACTTAAACACCAACCTCCTGGCAGCGGCCACTGAGCCCTTGGTCATAAGAAGGATGAAAAAACATCCTTACTGTGATTATGCAAGCTGCCAGAAGTGTCTCTTGATACAGAAAATGAAAACCGTCTTTCTGTTTAACCTAAAGAAATTTATTCTTCAATACCTCGTGTCACTTTATGTCTGACGCTGGTATCATGCACGTTTCATAATTTCATAATGAAAAAGCCTGTAATTTTCATAAATTACATTTAAGTAAAAAAATTTTTTTTGAAAAAGAAAGCAAGGGTGAAGTTGAGAAAGCACAATCCGGATTCTAATGAAACAGAACTAAATACACACCCAAACAGGAGTTAACGTGCTGACCCCAGAAATCACAGCGCCGTCGGTACTGAATCTACCATCTAGCTCCCTTTTCCCCTTTTGGGAAAAACATTTTGGGAAGAAACTCATAGTACGAACAGTATTATGACTCAATCTGAACATATTATATTCTTAAATAGCAATATTAAAGGAGCTTAAATATATATGTAATTTAAAATCATGAACTTGATGTAATTAAAAGTCAATTATCTGCCACCAGCTTTCCCCTAAACATCATGTAAATAATAGCTGGTTTTAGAAACTGGAGCAAATATGTCCAACATTTTTAACAATATAGTATAAAGGTATATATTTAGATAATAGGCAGGGTGGACTTCAAGTTAAATAAAAACTTAACGACTATTGGTATAAACACATAGTTTCCACCTGAGATATAGTCACTGGACAATGTCTGCCGTCCACTTCCTCGCTCGTGCACAGTATGAACGCAGAGGCACTGCGTGGAGACTACTACTCGTGCACGCCAGTAGCAACGTGCTGCACAGGGACACCCGTGTTTCTTTCCCGTGTATGAGGTCATGGATAATCAGAATGTGCTTGTTGTGTCAAGAGAACGCAGTGCAAGGACGGAGCCACAGGCTACTTCCTCATGTCACTTCAAGTCGGATCAGACACTAAAGTGACAGGGTGGGGGTCAACCTGGCCTGAGGTTACACTGTGCAGATTAGAGCAGAACTGACCCAAAGTGGTCAGAGGGTATATACGTTTTCCTGACAACTCTCCAAATGCAAATGTGATGAGTGAGAGAGAGTGGGAACAAGAGCTAACTCCACACACACGGGAGATGTTAAATACACAGGGATGTGGCCCACAGATTAGTCACCGACCTGGAATCAGTACGAAGGCGGACTATGTCACGACATATGACCCAGCTTGAAAGCCTTTGCCAGCACCTAAGAATAGCCCCCAGGGGCTATTTAAACTCAGTCCCCAGATGGAATCGGAGGTGCCCTCCGCTGCTCTGTGTTGACACTGTACCGGGAAACGACACGTGGCAGGTAGGCAGAATGCCAAGTAAGTCATAGGGGAGCACCGCAGAGCACTCCTCCAGAGGTCGGGCCTCTGACCTCACCCACTGCAGCACCAGTTCTAATTAATGCCCTGTGCTCAGACTACCGCTATGCTGCCCGGGATCCCGACGTAGCCCATTTTATGAAAACAAGCGGGACAGACAGGAGTTACACACAGAATTATGCGGTGTTCTAAGGTGGAAGCAGAGTGACACTAACGCTGACCTTGATAAGGAAGGACACACATGGAAAACCTCCAGGGTAGTATCTAAAAGAACAAACTGTGTAACTACCAAGCTAATGGGTGTGTGTGTGGGGGGCAAGAAGAGGATGAGAAGAAATGAACAAAGGACAGAGAATAGAAAGCAAAAATGTAATAAATTATACAGTCCAATTAAAAGATGAAGATTAGGATTAAAATGCAACAATACCCAACTTTATTCTGCTTTCAAGATACCTTAAATATAGACGCAGAATGGCTGAAAGGGAAAGAATGGAATAAGATATATGGCAGAGAAATCACGGACTGGGAGAAAATATTTACAACATAACCAAAAAGCACTTGTATCCAAAATACATAAAGGACTCTTAAAACTCAAACAATAAGAAAGCAAACTCAATTAAAAGAGAGCAAAATATCTGAATAGACAGCTCCCCAGAAAAGACGTCCAGATGGCAGTAAGCATGTGAAAAGACGGGTCTACATCACACGCCACTGGGGACTGGAAACGAAAACAACTAGGAAATGTCACTGCTTACCTATCAGAACGGTCAAACCCCAGAAAACAGACGACATCAAGTGCAGGTGAGGACGTGGAGCATAGGAACTCAGTTACTGCTGGCGGGAATGCGAAATGGGGCGCCCACTCTGCACGGCAGTCTGGCAGTTTCTTACAAAGGTAAACAGTCTTACCATTACCTGAGTCACTTGAAATCTTATGTCCAGCCTGGCCTGGGGTGGCGCAGTGGATAAAGCGTCGACCTGGAACGCTGAGGTCGCCAGTTCAAAACCCTGGGCTTGCGTGGTCAAGGCACATATGGGAGTTGATGCTTCCTGCTCCTCCCCCCTTTCTCTCTCTCTCTCTCTCCTGTCTCTCTAAAAATGAATAAATAAAATCTAAAAAAAAGAAAAAGAAACCTTATGTCCAGAGGAAAACATGTATGTGAGTGTTTGCAGCAGTTTTATCCATATTGCCAAAAAGTAAGCAACCGCGATGAATTGCTAAGCAAACCACGGTGCAGCCGTGGAACCGAATATTGTTCAGAGGGGTAAAAGAAATGAACTATGAAGCCACAAAAAGACATGGAGGAGCCTGACCAGGCGGAGGCGCAGTGGATAGAGCATTGGACTGGGATGCGGAAGACCCAGGTTCGAGACCCCGAGCTCACCAGCTTGAGCGCAGGCCCATCTGGCTTGAGCAAAAGCTCACCAGCTTGGACCCAAGGTCGCTGGCTCCAGCAAGGGGTGGCTGGGTCTGCTGAAGGCCCGCGGTCAAGGCACATGTGAGAAAGCAATCAACGAACAACTAAGGTGTTGTAAAGGCAACGAAAAACTGATGATTGATGCTTCTCACCTCTCTCCATTCCTGTCTGTCTGTCCCTATCTATCCCTCTCTCTGACTCTCTCTCTCTCTCTCAAAAAAAAAAAAAAAAAAAGACGTGGAGGAAACTTAAGTGCACATCGCTTAGTAAAAGAAGCCAGTCCGAAAAGGTGACATACTTACAACATGACACTCTCACAACTAGAGACAATGACATTCTCAGAACAGCTGCCAAGCATGGGGGGAGGCAGGGAGTGGATACAATGGCAGATGCATGTCACTAAACATTTGTCAATTCACAGAACACAAAGAGTAAACCCTAACGTAAAGTACGGGTGTTAGTTGATAATAATGGATTGATATTGGTTCTTCCCTTGTAACAAACGTATGACACCGGTTACCAGATACTAAGAACAGGGGAGACTGGAGGGAGAGAAGAGCATGTGGGAATTCCGGGAAGCTCTGCTCAGTTTCCTATAAACTCGGTGACTTAACAACAGCAACAAACATCCCAGCAGCCACCTGCACCTGGCAGCAATGAGGAGCCAGCGCCTTGCTCTGGGGAAAACACGCAGTGCTTGATGTTCTTGGAAGTTACCCTGGGACAAGAACTCACTCTGATTGTTATTTCCCCGTGTGCCCCAGTGCCTGTCTGGCATACGACGGGTCTTTAAAGTCTGGTCAGGAGATAAATACACTGAACAAACGAACGAAAGGGTACCTTCAGGGAACAGGAACAAGCACAGGGGCAGCAAAAGCCCGACCCTCCAAAGGTGACATTGTAGTCCTTGACTTTATTTCCACAATAAATATCGTACTTCTGTTACTGCTGTAGTAAATACGATACTTACCAGTACAAATTCCTACAGGACACATTACTTCTGTTGAACCCGAATGCCTGGTCGCCCTTCGCCAGCCTTTTCCTCCCCCACCGAAACGGCTATTTTTAGGTGAAGAGAGGCTTCTGTGAGACGGCCTTTCGCGTGTGGGCGCCCGGCATCGGTGGCGTGACCCTGGGGCCCGCCAAGCGCGCCCTCAGGCAGACCGACACCCGCATGGAGTGCTTTCCAGCCGCAGAGTCTTTGGGAACAAATTCCTGGCAGCTTGTATTTAACCAAGGTTTACTAACCCAGAGGTCCGGTCTCAGAGGATCCTGAACCACAAACAGGATAATTCAAAAAATAAAAAACAAAACTGAAACAAGTGACATTTTTGTTTACAAAAATGTTCAGTTTGCCGAACAAGAAGCTACAGGACCAGACGGTTGGGCTTAGTGCTGGAGGCTTGGCAGCCCAAGCTGCGAGGGTTAAGAGTCCGAACAAGGGAGCCAGGTCCAGAGCGGGCACACACAGACCGCCCAGTGTCCGAGTCCTTCCAGTCCCCGGTTTCCCGTGAAAAGTGGGAGAGGAGGGAGAGGAGAAGCAGAAAGGACAGAGCTGGCGCAAAGCACTTACTTCTTCAGCAAGCCTAGCAATCAAACAGACGTGACAGAAGGAAGTGGCCAGAGACAGCTACAGTGAGCTTCCTTTTTTCTTTAAGAAAGGGGATGACTTGAGGTTTGAGGGAAGAATGAAAACCGGCAAACCCTGTGTGACTGACATGTGAATTAATTCTCAATCTGTATGCAAGACATGCTTTAAAAATAAAATAGTCTGGATATTATCAAATCAAGTCTTTTCAGCCAAGTAGAGTGCAAAGGGTCGAGCAACCGAGATCTAGCCTTTCAAAACTCAAGGTGGATACCTAAGTAGTGGTGCTCTCTGGAAACTGTAACTAAACGTCAGGCCAAGGAGCCCGGGTGATGATCCTGTCATTAGTCATGACAAACTGATTCGGAGAACAAATGAAATGTTTATTACCATTTCAGTTTTGCTTACTAGTAAACGAATTTAGCCTGCCGGCTGTACGCTAGAGCCGTCAAGTTCAAGTACAGGATTCGCAATGAAGAACAACTATTTCCTAAGCAGGACTCTGATGTACTACTGTTCTTAGCTAAAAGGACAATGCCCATTTATTCAAGTTTATCAATTATATATCACACAGAAATAATTTATCAGTGTTACATTCATATAGAGATTGCGAGTGATTGTTTTATTTACATTCCGAATGTAAAATACAGCACTAAAAGATTAAGTTTTCTACAAGCTATTATACCAGGTGAGGCAGGTTAACATCAATAATTCATCTTCCTTTGTCAGTGATTAGTAGACTAAGGCTAAAATACAACCGTTTTGATACTAACAGAAATGAAAGCAGATATACTATCAATAATTAATAAGGCCGATAACTAGTTATTCCTTAGGGTATCACTAATTAACATTTCCATTCAAGCTTAAAAAAATGCTACATTTGGAATTTTAAAAAGTTCGTTATAAAAGTTAAAGAGGACCTGGTCACAAGACGCAGACAATGCACAGGGAGTGACGGTCCTAAGCGAGTTTCAGTTCAGTATTACTGAATAAACCCGCCTTACATATTTAAAAAAATGTAATGTTTATTTTATTGATTTTTGAGAGAGGAAATTAGAGAGAGACGGGAACATCAGTCTGTCCCTGTCTGTGCCCTGACCGGGCATCAAACCGGCAACCTCTAACGCTTCAGGACGATGCTCTAAGCCAGTGGTTCTTAACCTGGGTTCTATCGAACCCCAGGGGTTCGATGAGTCGGTCTCAGGGGTTCGGAGAAGCCTCTGCTGCGGAGGCCAGAATAAAGTAATACCGTAATTTGTTGTGAGTTCATGCACTTTGTTGGTTTTGTTCTTTGAGCAAGGTGATGTTCATGCACGGCTCATTTTGTGTACCAGTAAAAAAACATATACCTATGTCTTGAATTTGGAAAAAAATATATTTTATTTATCACTAAAGAAGGGTTCGGTGAATGTGCCTATGAAACTGGTGGGTTCGGTACCTCAAAAAAGGTTAAGAACCACTGGGCCAATCTAGCCATCCAGCCAGGGCCCATCTTACATATTTTAAGTGAAGAACATTTTCAACCAAACTATGGTTTCTTTTGTTGTTTTATTTAAGGCAATCCCTTCTACTTGAACAAGTTTAAAAACAAAAGAAGGCTACAGGTCCCAACTTTCAGTCAAAAGTCATTTTTTCCCTTTGATCGAAAACCATACCCTCACGTAAACGTTGGGTGGCCCTATTCTGATGTGAATTTAAGGGAGGTTCCACAAGATTTAATATCCATTTTATTACATTTCTTACTCTACACTGACAACTGACACACAGACCAAGAACAGACAGAGTAACCCTGTGCTGTCGCCCAGTTCAAACACCATCCTCGCCTCCTTCCCCCTCAGAATGGAAGGTGACAGACACCCGCATGACCCTGTGGGGTCCCGAAAGGGAGCGACAGCTGGCAGGGACCTGCTCCCCCCCCCTGTGCCCAGCACTGTGCTATCTGCCTTACGGAGATGGCCTTAGTCAGTCCTCACAGCCTAAGAGGGAGGATGCGATCTCTTCTGCGTGAGGAGAGGACTGAGGCGATTTTCCCAAGGCTACACAAGTCCGCATCGGAACCCACATCTGATTCCGAGCCTGCCCTTTTAACTACTCTGCGCCCTCACTCACACGTGCGAAGGAAAACCTTGCGGGAAAACAATCTAGCATCTCTACCTGGTACCCAAGGATGGAATAATGCCCGGTATATGTATGTGGGTTACAAGGAAGGGATACCTACTCAACATTGGCTAGAACACTTTAACTATCAGTGCTGCTTTAGAAGGGGATGGCCACCTGTGGGGGCGGTATCAGAGGCATGAGTCCACTGGCTGAGGGCGGCCCAGTCACTAAGCCATTTCAGCCCAGTGTGTTTGGGTCTGGCAGGAAATAACACCAAGGTGGTGGGACTACTCCCCAAAATACCAGACCCATGAAAACCAGCCCCTCCGCGGCCCACCTGTCACGGCCCATTGACACAGAGAGAGGAATTAATGCCAAGTCAAACAGAGTGGTCCATGGGCACCTGGCTGGGTGAACCTGACATTCTGAAACACTACAAGAAGTAAGGAGGCATCAACACACGATTAACTAGCCTTGACCTGGGGTGGCACAGGGGATCAAGTGTCAACCTGGAGTGCTGGGGTTGCTGGTTCGAAACCCAGGGCTGGCCCGGTCAAGAGACATATGAGAAGCAACTACGAGTTGATGCTTCCTGCTCCTCCTCATCCCTCTCTCTCTCTCTTTCCTCTCTCTGAAAACAATAAATAAAATATTAAAAACCATGATTACCCAGTACAGATGGCAGGGAGCCCCACTGCCTGGCATACATGTAACTCCCACTGGAGAAGGGGCTGCCTCTGACCGGCGGGCCCTGCCCCACGGGGCGGGTAAGGATGGGTGCAGGCCTCCCCACATCTGGAAGATGGTCATGTAAAGTGATAGCCCCTCATAGGACCTGGCGAGGATGAAATGAGAAGACAGAAGTGAAGCATCTGACCTGATGTGATCCTCAGTAATTGCTGGTTTGGGGCTGAGGGAAGCCACAGGGCACAGAGTGTTAAGTATCAGTGTCGCTGGACAAGCAGAGCAGGGCCCGTCTTGTTCCCAGGGATAGAGAAGTACACGTGCACACAATGGACGCCAGACTCACATTTCCAGCTGCCAAATCGACCCTTCCACTCGCTCTAAGGGGCGCCCCAAACCTAACACGTCTGAAAGCAAAGCCTGCTGACCCAACACCACTGTTCTCCACACCTGACATCAACGCCCAGCAAGCCCAGCTGTCTCCCCCTTCCCTCCCGGTCCACCATCACTCCTCCTCACCAGGACTGCAATAGCCACCTCCCAACCCGCCTCCCCGTTTCCACCAGAAGCCAGGAAGAACCTTGTAAAATGTAAGTCAAACCACAGCACTCCTGAGCTCAACCTTCAGAGGCCCCCCAACCCCAACCAGGCAACCGCCCTACCACGAGCCACAAGGCCCACCGACACCTGCCCCCACCTTGAGCCTGCTCTACCTCAAGGACTCATCTCCCCCTCTCTTCCCTTCTTAACTACATCTCAACTGGCTTCCACACTGTGACCCAAGCTGAGGGGGCCTCAGGGCCTTTGCACTGCCAGCACCCACAGGAACAGTACCCCCAGACATCGCTCCCTCCCTATTGCATGTCCCTGACCGCTCTACCCAAACTGGACCCCATCTGCACCTTATGGAGCAGAGACTTTGATGTGCTGATTTATCTGTAGTGACTAGAACAGTGATTCTCAGGTAGTAGGTGCTCATGTGAAGAAATAGCATAATTTAAATGAGGGGAAAAAAAACCACTGCAATCCTTTGACTACTGAATATTTAGTTTTACGTGCTTTTCAGAATACCATAGAATGACTTCTTTTTTTCCAGTTAAGGGGCAATTTCTCAAAAAAAGCTAAGAAGAAACAAACCCTGTATTAATTCACCCCTTCACCAGAACAGGGACTCCACCTTGGTACCAACAGAGGAAAAATTCAACGAAGTGAAATGTAGGTAGCTATCAAAAATAATAAGTAAATGAATTTAGTTATGAATTCAAAGAAATATGCACAAAAAGCTAAATTTTAAAAAGCAATGCACAAGGTTTGTATAGGCACAGGTGTTAATTATGTAACAACGTAATACATCGTATGAAACTGGTTATAAGGTTCATTAAAAAAACAAAATAAATTTTAATACTTATTACAGAATGAAAGTACAGTTCTAAACTTCATAAAGGACTATAAGCTATTTCAAAGCATTAATATGAAGTGGGGAGCTGGGCAGGGTTAGGCAGAGACTAAAAGTAGCGAAGGTGAAGATATTTCGTCACGTATCTATGCAGAGACAAGAGGGACCTCAGTGAGTCACACGTTCCCGTCGACACCGACATGGAAGCGCGTCTTGCCGGCCAGGGCCTGTGTGGTAGGTAAATACCTGCACCTCACACATCAGCTTTGCTGCACCCGATTACAGGAGCAGGCTCACTCGGGACTCTGTGAGTCCAGTTTGTAGTGGTCGAGAGCCGGCCCGGTAATCTGCCTCGGCAGTCACCGTGTAATCATTATTTCATCTGTGAACCCATGCTCCTAAAATATTAGTCAGCTTATATCTCAGAACCTTTCAGTCCTAATGATACTAATTCTTACTTGAAATGAGACATGCAAACAATCTGCAGCCTCAGCACTCAACATCACAAGGTTCCCATTTGACTCTGTACCCGTTACCTCTCACCACCCATTTCATGAGTCCTAAATCTTGGGCAGACCGAAAGGTCCTGTCCTCGTTCTGTCCCCTCCACCAGAAAAAACCCTCCTTTCAGCCTGCAATGCTGACTATCAGGAACATTAAAGCCTCCTCCGACCTCCTTCACCCTATGTGCAGGGTGGATATCTGTTCCCGTGACGCCCGGTAGCCTCTGACCTTTCCCCTTGCACGTGATCCTGTGCTAAGCCATGTATGTGTACATTTTCATAATCTCCCTCACTGTGTATGTTGCAGGTATCTTGAAGGTGGGGACCAAGTTTATTCATGCTGTAAATGACAGCCACGGTTTCAAGAGAGACTAGAGAAACCTTGTTCGGAGTTAGAATGGAAGAGCCCGATGCCCTTATCTGATATACTCATTTAGTCAATCAACAAACATTCCAAATCTGTTCCTCACATCCTTGTCTCACCAAGGCTCACTGTGTGGGGCAGGGACAGCACACCTGCTAAAGCTGCTGCCCCCCGCCCCTCCGGAGCATCCCTACAACGGACGCTGAGAAAGGATCGCACCCCCCACCCCAGAGGACCACTGTGAGAATTAAGTCAGATTCCTGAATTCTGTATTTCCAGGGATGCCAACATGTACTACGTTATTTACACCGAGTCAGGGCCAGCTAATCTTCTGCACGGGGCTGTGCTGAGGACGTAAGGTAGCATGGGTGTGACATGCTATGAAGCCCAGAGCCAAATGTGTGACCAGGAGTTCTGAGCAGCCCAGGCTCAAATTCAGGTTTTTGGATTTCTCCTGTGGTGGAGAGCAGAGGAGAAGAAGGTCAGGCTGGGATGTCGGTAACATGGCTGCTGGGCCAGTGCACGTTCTAGGGGGCGTGGAGGTGGGGAATGGGTCTCCTGAACTGTGACAATCTCTACTAATATATTCAGTGTGAATTCACTTACATACTGTGTATTGGGAACTTCTCAGACGGGGCACACTTAAGGTTTTGTGTGTGGGGGGAGGGGTGTGATAGAACACACATAACCTAATTTACCAACAGTGACATTTAGTACACGCACAATGTCGTACAACCATCACCAGTACCCAGGTCACACATGTCCACCCCCAAAAAGGACAGCCTGAGCCCTCTAAGCAGTCACTTCCCATCCTCTCCTTCCCTCAGCCCCTGGCAGCCACCAATTTGCTTCCTGTCCCTTAAGGATTTGATGATTCGGGAAATTTCATATAAATGGGAGTCATACAGTAGGTGACCTTTGAAATCTGGCTTCTCTCACTGAGTATGTTTTAGCGTGTATTATCAGTACTTCATTTTTCCAAAATGATTATGATTACTAATTTTCCCATGTGTGGATACACCACATTTCCTACCAGCTGCTGGACACAGGGGTTGTTTCCACCTTTTGGCGACTGTGACTACTGCTGCTGAGTTTGTGTGGGTGCAGCTGTCACGCCTCTTGAATAGAATCTAAGAAATGACATTGCTGGGTACGGTACGTTGGTTTAAATTCTGAGGGACTAACTGCCAGGCTCCCTTTGACATTCCTGCCAGCGAGGCCTGAGGGTTCCAATCTCTCTCTGTCTTTATAACCGCAGTCACTGTTGGGTGTGCACCGGTGTCCCGCCCTGGTTAGGATTGATTGGCACTTCCCTAGCGGCTGACGGAGTAGAGCATCTCTTCCTGTGCGCGTCCGCATCTTCACTCTCAGCAGCAATCCGGGAAGGAGGGCCAGAGGAAGTGCATTCACTCCTCCAGCTTTCAGATCTCCACTCGCACTAACAAGGAATCAACCTCGTCCCAACCAAGGCCGTCACTCTCCTCTGTGACATCACGGCGGGCTTGGGGATGTGTGCCTAGACAGGCCTCACTCCCGTCACGATTCTACCTATCCTTGTCTTTGGCGTGTCCCCCTTCCTCCACCTGTCACGGGGCCACATCCCTTTCTTGGCATGCTTTAAAGCCCCCTGCCCTCCCGTGCTTGTGCTGGAACTCAGCGGTTTTATTTCTGACACATACTTGAAGGCCTGGCACAGTGCCACACTCAAAGGAGACTGCACACTTGTAAGAGAATGAGAGTGGCTCTCATGAACACAGACGGTGGTGGTGGTGGTGAGGCCGAGCTCCTTGCGTCCCCTGAGCCACCCCCCATCTGTGACCAGCTGTTCTGTGGAATGGCTGAGAGTGTGAGAAAAAGGACTCCTACAGCGCCCCCCCCCCTCCCGTCTTGAGCTGACAGGACACTTGATATCCTTCAAGAAGAAAGACCAGCCTGACCAGGCGGTGGCGCAGTGGATAGAGCGTCGGACTGGGATGCGGAAGACCCAGGTTCGAGACCCCGAGGTCGCCAGCTTGGACCCAAGGTCGCTGGCTCCAGCAAGGGGTTGCTCGGTCTGCTGAAGGCCCAGAAATGTGGTCAAGGCACATGTGAGAAAGCAATCAATGAACAACTATGGTGTCACAACAAAAAACTGATGATTGATGCTTCTCATCTCTCTCCCTTCCTGTCTGTCTGTCCCTATCTGTCTCTCTCTGTCCCTGTAAAAAAAAAAAAAAAAAAAGACCAATTTAAATAATTGTGAAATTGGGCTTAAACAAGACCACTTGCTCTCATGCACTTCAGAGTTCCAAGCTAAGAGAAGGGGCAAGCACAAGAAACTATCAGGAAAAACAGGCAGCAGTCAGCAGGTTACACTCAGGATGTGCCCGTCCTGTAACTGGGAAGCAGCACATGGTAACCTGACTAGTGTCGATTTGGCCACTTAGCTTTTACATCCTTAGTCTTTCTTAAAACTGATTATAGTACACCATTTCCACATCTAGTCACCTCAAAGCTGAGAGAAGAAGCGCTTTTCCTTCAACAACTCCTGATTATGTCTGAAGGAAACACAAAATACAGACTGATACATGTTAAGTCAGTTCCAGACTAAATGACGGTGTGCTACTGAACACAATCTTTTATCTGCTAAGTGACAATGGGCAGGGTTACCCTGCCTGCCTCCACAGAGCATGAGAAGAAGCACATGTTCCAACAGGCAGACAATTAAACGGGCATGACAGGCCACCCGGCTGGGAGACCTCAGCAGTGACTTCCTCTCTTTGAACTCCCTTTCCTCATCTGTAAAATGGATACAATAGCAGGTGCTTCACAAGGCTGTAATGGTAAGCATAGGAGTTAATATCTGTTAGGTGCTTAGACCAGTGCCTGGCAGCTGGCAGGGGCTGTGTCAGCAAATAAAATAAATTCCCTATTGATTGTTTTCTATTTTTGCAGAATGGATTTTAATCCACTTAACGTGAGTCAAACTTGCAACTAAAACACAAATGGTTTTGGTCAATAATAACTGCTTTGGCTCAACTTAGCTCTCTCATCAACTCTGGTACGAATTCTTTTATTTTATCTAGACCTTAGGAATATATTTGTAATGTTTTTGTGACGTCTTAACACTTCTTTTGAAATATCTCAGATTTTTTTCTCTTACTTTTAAGACCTAAGGACTGTCAAGCTAAATTGTATCAACAAGGCAAAACTATAATAAATATATTTTAAAATTGCATGATCTATAAATATTCTATCAATAACAAAAGAAAACCTATGATTTCCTATGTTCCCTGGTGGTGAGGGAATAAAAATCTTTCTGTTTTGTGCCCAATTTAAGAAAATGGCCCGAGCAATTTAATAATTGATTCAAAATAATGTAATGGTTGACTAAACAGGAACAAAATAACATTCTAAATTTATGTAATGGTGAGCCGTAAGGACCTCAAAGCAAATCTGTAAACTCCCCAAAGAAAGTGTTATTATTCCTTGAGAAATAAATGAGAACAAGCTTTATTTTTCTATGCTTTAAAGATGTTAAATCGGGTTAAAAGCTTCTTTTAAATATTTTGCCAAAACATTTTCCCTGACCGTATGTTTTTCTTTTCTACCTTTTCAATATTTTTGAAGTTTATAAAAATAAATGTTGTTTTATTTGGGGACAAAATTGGAAGTTCTGCACAAATTTCAGCTTCATGTTCTCAATGAGCACAGTTCCTTGCGTTGAGCTGTGCACGTGGTAAGATTTACGTGTGTGACTACAGGCACACACCCTGACAACCTGAGTCACGTGAATTACTATCCCTATGCCGTATTATTTAACAATGAAACGCCGTGGGTTAAAATATTTTACCTGGACTACAGACCTCTGGTTTCTGTCTCTTTGTTGTTTGTTCACTGCTCCCAACAAGGCAAGATGGTTTAGTTTTTGTGTTTGTTTTTTTGTGACAGAGAGAGAGACAGAGCAAGGGACAGATAAGGACAGACAGGAAGGAAGAGAGGTGAGAAGCATCAATCATTAGTTTTTCATTGCCATTGTGACACCTTAGTTGTTCACTGATTGCTTTCTCATATGTTCCTTGATGAGGGGATCGAGTGACCCCTTGCTCAAGCCAGCGACCATGGGGTTATATATATGATCACACGGTCAAGCCAGCGACCCCACGCTCAAGCTGGATGAGCCCACGCTTAAGCTGGCGACCTCGGGGTTTCGAACCTGGGTCTTCTGCATCCCAGTCTGATGCTCTACCCACTGTACCACCGCCTGGTCAGGTAAGATGGTTTAGCTACTGATCTTCTTATATCACCGTGGTTGTTAGGATCATGCTGTTCATGTACATCACACCCAAGCACCTAGACTGCAGGTGGGAAGGAACTGCTTTGTCTTTGGAGAAAAGGGATTATCAAATCCCTCACAAGATCACTCAGTCTTCACATATTTTTGTGTGTGGCGGGGGGGCAGAGATAGAGTCAGAGAGAGGGACAGATAGGGACAGACAGACAGAAAGGGAGAGAGATGAGAAGCATCAATTCTTCATTGCGGTTCCTTAGTTGTTCATTGATTGATTTCTCATATGTACCTTGACCAGGGGGCTACAGCAGACCAAGTGACTCCTTGCTCAAGTCAGCGACCTTGGGCTCAAGCTGGTGAGTCTTGCTCAAACCAGATGAGCCCGCGCTCAAGCTGGCGAGCTCGGGGTCTCGAACCTGGGTCCTCCGCATCCCAGTCCAACACTCTATCCACTGGGCCACCGCCTGGTCAGGCTCAGTCTTCACATTTGAGATTATCGTATGACACTAACGGTGTTCCACCATCACAGTAAGGACCTGTAACGGGCCAGGTCTTTTATAGTTTAGGCCTTAGGGCCAAAATTCTGTTACAACCACTCAGCTCTGCACTGAAGTCTGAAAGCAGCCATAGACAATACATGAACAAATGGCCATGTTCTGGGCATACAATACAATTTTATATGCCGATAGGTGCTGGCCAGCCCCCTGGCTCTAGTTTGCTCACTCCTCAGTTAAAGTACAACTGATAAAAGGTAATGTAATGCTTTGCCTGACCAGGCGGTGGCGCAGTGGATAGAGTGTTGGACTGGGATGCAGATGACCCAGGTTCAAGACCCCAAGGTCACCAGCTTGAGCGCGGGCCCATCTGGCTTGAGCAAAAGCTCGCCAGCTTGGATCCAAGGTCGCTGGCTCCAGCAAGGGGTTGCTCGGTCTGCTGAAGGCCCGTGGTCAAGGCACATGTGAGAAAGCAATCAATGAACAACTAAGGTGTTGTAAGGGCAATGAAAGGCTGATGATTGGTGCTTCTCACCTCTCTCCGTTCCTGTCTGTCCCTATCTGTCCCTCTCTCTGACTCTCTCTAAAAAAAAAAAAAAAAAGGTAATGCTTTAGCAAAATAAATTTTAAAAAAAAATTTTTTTTATTTTATTCATTTTAGAGAGGAGACACAGAGAGAGAGAGAGAGAGAGAGAGAGAGAGAGAGAGAAAGGGGGGAGGAGCTAGAAGCATCAACTCCCATATGTGCCTTGACCAGATCAGTGCAGGGTTTTGAACCGGCGACCCCAGTGTTCCCAGGTCGACGCTTTATCCACTGCGCCACCACAGGCCAGGCAGCAAAATAAATTTGAAAGAGATTTCAAAATGTATGCCAATTCTTACTGTAATCTTCAGCATAAAAATGACTAGAATTTCTTATTTCTCTTGAATCATTAATATTTTCCTATCACTTTTTTAAAATATTTTCCTATCACTTTTAATTATAGTTGAAAAAAAAGCAATGATACATTTTCCCTCTATAAAATACAATGGACTATTCATAAAGAACCTTTTGTTTTTAAGAGGAAACAGTCATGAAATGACTATTTTGGGGGAAGCTTATGTATCTGGAAGGGTTACAGAAAATAAAAACCTGCCTTTATTTCTTAACTTTCAGGTAATTAGAATGACTTACAAGTTTTAGATTTTGAAAGTATTTTCCTGATGACATCGGAGCATTTACAACAACATGGATGGACCTTGATAACATTATACAGAGTGAAATAAGTAAATCAGAAAAAACTAAGAACTGCATGATTCCATACATAGGTGGGACATAAAAATGAGACTCAGAGACATGGACAAGAGTGTGGTGGTTACTGAGGGTGGGGAGGAAGGAGGAGAGGGAGGGGTGGGAGGGGAGGGAGGAGAGGGAGGGGTGGGGAAGGAGGGGTGGGGGGGAGGGAGGAGCAGGTGGGAGAGGGGGGAGGGTAAGGCTAAGGGCACAAAGAAAACCTGATAGAAGGCGACAGAAAACAATTTGACTTTGGGTGATAGGCATGCAACATAAACAAATGTCAAAATAACTTGGAGATGTGTTCTCTGAACATATGTAAAAAAAAAAAAAAAAAAGGTATTTTCCATAAAGTCTGAATCACTTCCCCTGCAAAACTTGCAGAATACTTTTGTTCATATGGAGGTGACAGAAAATAAAGGGGCCATTTCTATTGCTGTGCGAATTCTAAATAATTAACAAAATTTTTATCAAATGGCAAGCCATATGACATCAATTATTATTTTTATTTTATAAGAAGTAAACGATATTATTTAAACCGAAGAAGCCGCACCATTGCTTGGCAAGCCTCGTTGTCATTTCTTGGTAGCTTCCAATAGCAAAACTTTAAGCCCCTCCACAGATGACCCCAACACGGAAGAGAACACTAAGATGACAATGAAACCCTTACAGGAAGAATACTCCAAGAATGAGAATCGGGAGGTACAATAATAGATAGCATCATCTGAATTTCAGGACCTAAAGTCATGCAATGGAACTACTGCGTAAACCATGAACGGGATCCAACCGTAAAAGCAAAACCGTATTAAAAGTTAACTTGCAACTTCAACAATTCAAAGATAACCCAATGAAAAACCAGCAAAGGATGTGAACAGACATTTCTGCAAAGAAGACATGCAAGGGCCAGGAAGAGCGTGAGGAGAGGCTGGAGGTCATCAGTCACTAGGGAGATGGGAGACGATATTCAAATGCGGAATTACTTCGCCTCACTCGGAGGACTGATACAACAGCAAGTGATGACCAGGACGCAGAAGAACTGGGACCCTCACCCTGCCGTGGGAATGTAAAATGGTGCACTCGCTCTGGAAATGTCTGGCAGTTCCTTCAAAGGTTCCATGTAGTCACCCCATGAGCCGGCAATTCCACTCCTAAGTACAAGTGTGTCCGTAAAGTCACGGTGCACGTTCACATGGTGGCCGGTCAAGAGCGCACCATGGCTTTACGGACACACTGTATATGACCAAGAGAAAGAACAGCATGGGCACTCACAGAAGTGTCCATGAATGTTGATGGCAGCATTATTTTTAATAGCTAAGGGGCGGATAAATGGATATACCAGATGCGGTGTACACGTACAGCGGAACTCTATCCATCCCCAGCCAGAAAGGAAGCACCGACACACGCTCCAGCGTGAGTGAACCCGGAAACCATTGCACTAAGTGAAAGACACCAGTCACGGAAGACCACGCACCACACGATTCCACTTCTACGAAATGTCCGGCACACGCTAATCTAAAGGGGCAGTGAACGGCTGCCTGTGGCTGGAGTCGGGGCGAGTGGGAAGAGACTGCTAATAGCTACCGTATTTCTTCTGCGGATGATGAAAATAATCTAGAGATGATTGTGGTAGTGATTTTAAATCTTGTGAGTATAATAAAAACCACTGAACTGTGCACTTGAAATAGGAGAACTGTATCATATGTTAACTATCTCAAGAAAGCTGTTCACAAACAAACGGCCTTCTTATGTGAGTTAATGAAGACATCCTTATTGCTTAAACCACTATTAATTGGGTATTTTTGTTCCTTTTGGGCAAAAACATCTTAAATTGTTCACATATGGGGTGAGCCGATGCTGAAAGCCGGGCATCTAACGGGAAATACCCAGAACTAGAAACCGAAATGGAACTGCTGCAGCTGCCTCACCCTAGGGCAGTGACGGGCAATCTTCTGAGCTTGGTGTGTCAAAATTCGCCAAAACACCGAGCATAACTCCGGTGGTGTGTCACTTCGAGAAAAATGGCCTAACCGGAAGTCCCAGAACTAGATGCTCTGTGCTGGAGTTCTGTTGTTTTGGCCTCCAGACCTCCGGCACACAGTGTCCACACTACAGCACATGTTTTATCCTCGGCTACTGCCCCTGGCCGTGCCGGAGCCGGGGATGAAACGTCCTTCTCAGCATGCGGCCCCATACTTCTCCAGTATGTGGCTGCATGCGGCCGCATGTCATCAAAAATGGCTACGCGTGTCAGTACTGACACATGTGTCACAGGTTCGCCATCACGGCTCTAGAGGCTGAGCCACAAGACAGACAAAGTAGAAGGCCAGTCCATTTCCTCCTGCAGTGTGTAGCCACCCTGTCCAAGCAGGAGGAGACAAACACTTTGCTTGGCCGCCTTGACCAACATTCACCATGTATTTGGCTATGTTTCCCAAACTGAATCCTCTACAGATTTCTATGAAGTAAGTAAATATTTCCCTCAGAGTCTATTTTCTTCACCTTCCTCCCAAAGTACAAACATACCAGCATTCAACAGAAGTTTCATGTAAAACTCTGTATAAGAAAGGTTATGTGTTCCACAGCAACATTAAAAATATTTTAATTCACATCAAAATAAAAACAACTTTCAAAACCCAAGGTTTAGAAATGATAGGAATTCTTCAGCATCCTATTCTTCATTGAGGGTCATAGGTTTAAACAAATTTTAAGCGCTAGGGTCTTCTTGTGCAGGTAAGCAAAGTCCTTTCCAGAGACAATACTCAAGGAATGACGGTTTTGAAATGACTCATCTTCACATATGGAAGACCCCTTTCACAGCTTTATCCGATGGACTGTACATGTTTCACAAGGAAAGTCATGCATACTGACACCAGGAGTCAGTAACTCAATGAAATCTTCTTGAAGAATAAGAAAAACACAATTTACCACATGTCTACCTCTTTTTCCTATGAACTGCCCGCTCCAGTTCCACACATGGAACTTGAATGGATACAGGGTATTTCAGTCTACACTTTAATAAAAAAACAAACAACTAAGCCAATCGAAAGTTTAGACCTCTAAAGCTTACTTCCACCCCTCTGAATAAATACAACCCCCACGAAGCTGCACATTCTCCTCACTGAAACTGACATGGTAAGCCCCTGTTCTTAACAACCTAGTTGCTGTGGAAACAGCCGATCAACACTATGAACTCACAGCGGAGTACAACAGGGTGCGGAACAGAGTCTCGTTTAAACAGCGACAAGAGTCACAAGACAAAGGGAGACATGGGATGAAAGCGAGCCAGAGCACCCTACGTTTTGACACGAGGGTCACAGATCCCCCCCCCACCGTGTCCAATGCAAACTGGGTGTTTTGGGGACCCTGTCACCACCTCCACCATCCCTCACATGTCGCAGTGTGCACTGTATTAAACTGACCCCGCTGAGGCAGAGTGCCTCGAGGTTGGGCCTCACCAGAACACGTGGAAGCTGTGGAACCACCAAGACCCAGTCAGGGAGGGTTCTGAAAACGTTCTGGGTGCAACCGATTCCGTTAAATACCGCAGTACTGACTTATTCGTCCCAAAGCAACACTTCAGGCTTAAGGCTTCGTCTACAGGTTTCAAGGCTCCGGATCAATACTCTAAAGCTCAACAACACCTGTCCGAGGTGAAAGAGCATCCTGACCCACTGCACAGCCGGCAGCCTGGCCTCACACTGCCCGTGTGTCCCTTCCGCTTCCACGGGGCAGCGAAGAATGTTCCAGGCAATGCTGGAAACTCTCAAGACGCCCGACGTGGGATGGGTTGGGTGACCTGAACTTCAGGTGCGGGTTCCTATGCCCGTCCCCGGCTGGCCATGCCACCTTCGACTTGGCGACAGACCCACGTTTCTTGACACACACTTACCAACCTCTCCCTCTGGTTTTCTGAACCTTCCAAGTTAGAACATGCTGAAGCCAGAACTTTTACCCTTTGCAAAATAAAACATAAGTCAACAAGTTTAAAAACTGATGGTCATGTGTGGGGCTATTAAACAAACCAACCAACCTGGACCTTTGCCCTCTGAGGGGACGGTACGGGGAGAACTGGCTCTGTAAATAGAAACCCAGATTCTCTGGCAGCTGGCACCGCCGAGGGTGTGGCCGCCCTCCACGTGTGCACAGGAGACCAATTCATACCAGCAAGACCGGAAAAATCACAACCAAGAGCAACTGTGGAAGCCGCGAGAGCCAAGAACGGAACGCCAAGGACTCGGCCTCTGGGGTGAGTCACAGGAGACAGCCCTGCCAGAGCAGGAGGCCTGCCCGTCTCCTTCAGCTCCCAGGGCTTTGAGCTGCGGGGGGAAGGGTGGAGCCCAAGACTCAGCGCAGAAGCCCAATGCCCAGGGACCTGGGAGGCCGGGCACCATCTGTGCCCTGCGCTGCCCCCTAAGCCCCACTCACGACACACCACATGACTCAGTCGCCCTGGAAGTGAACATGCTGGAGCACTAGGTTAGCAGACGGGAGCACCGGGCGAGCTCTCCTTTCCGGCCCACTTCACACGCTCTTCTCGGCACTCCCAGGGTGAAAGGCCCTGGGAGTGCGGCTCAGGTCAGGTTTACCCGCGATGACGGTCAGCTCACCCAGCTCTGTCGACACAAGGGACCCGGTGGCGATCTCACCAATCTTGGCCACTCCATCGTAGTAGGCTTTTCCCGCCAGGATCATAGCTAGACAGGGAAGGTGACACACAGAATCATCACTCAGACAAGGAAGGGAGGAAGCCACATGGCGGTTTCTTTCAGGCTTCCCTCAGTCCCTGTGGCTGCAGCCAGGTCTGGGCTGGGACAGGTGCGGCTCTCAGAAGGCAGGGCTGGGGCATGGTAGCCGTGCCAGGGGCAGAGGCCCCTGCTCCTGGTGAACGGTGGGGTCTTCGCCTCGGACCAGCGCCGGGGAACCGCCCAGGGAAGGCCCTGCCTGCCCCTGGTGCCAGTTCCAGAAGCGTGGCGTTCCCAACCTGAACGTTACAGCCTTTGTGCTCTACGTGTGCAAGTGTGGGAGACGCCGTGTCCTCCTACACAGCGATTTCCTAAGCTTGAGGATAACCTTAAAGTGTACCCATGAAAAAGAACAATAAGTAGCATTTATGTAGACTTCCCAAGTCACAAATTAAGTTGTCCAGGGCGGACAGCTCTGACATGGGTCAGTGCATGGGTCAGTGATGCCGTCCTGTTTCACGGCGGAGGGGAGTGGAGACAGTCTGAGATATCCCCAAGGTCAGTGGCAAGTCAGAGGGAGAACACGCCCTCCTGCTGAGGAGCTGCATTTCCTCGGCTAGATTACGGTGGGTGTTCTGACTCTTTGGCCTGAGAACTGAAAGAGAGATTTCTCCACCTAAAAACAAGCTCGAAGCCAAGTACACTGTCAAGTTAATATCTGTAATATTTCAGTATGAAGATTTTAAATTGCAAGGTACTGACAAACTGAAAAACAAATCTGTGTGGGACAGGATTACACAATATTTAAACAAAATTTTTGGTTTGAGCCCACACATTGAAGTGAAATTTTTCACTATCTGTTGACTTACGTTTGAAACTATTTAACCTTCTTAGTCTAGTAAAATATCCTTGTTTTTTATGATAAAGTTGAATTAACTTTTAAAAATCATAACAACTTATCCAGAATAAATAAAATAACATATTCATAAGTTTGGCCCCCTCTGTGAACACATTAAGAGATTTTCTACCACTTATTGTTTTAAAGAAATGAAGCCTATTAGTTCTGTTTTATATTTATTTTAAAATTTGGGAATAAAATGATATAAATGACAGGCGTACAACTTTATGATATGACATCTGTCTGCCTCAATGTGTGCTCACCACCTGAAGCCTGGTCTCCTTCCAGCGCCATGTGTCACCTTGCGTCCTCCCGGGTCCCCGCCCCCACCGCTCTGCTGTTGTCTGCACTTACGAGTTTGCTTGTTGCTTTTGGTTTGTATTCCGCATGAGCAAAATCATTTGGTTCTTGCTCTTTTCCATCTGACTTATTTCACTTAGCCTAATCCACTCAAGACCCACCTATGTTATTGCAAAAGGCAGCATCTCATATTTTCTATGGCCGAATAGAACTCCGTTGCATATATGTACCACCTCTTCTTTATTCAATCACCTTCAAAAGATACTTAGGTTGTTGCTGCGTCTTGGCTATCATTAATAATGCTACAATAAACACAGTGGGACACACACAGTTTTACAAATAAGCGTTTTCAAATTTGGGGGGTAGATACCCAGAGGAGGGATTGGTGGGTCATACTGTATGTAGCTCTAGTCTTTAAGATGTGAGGTGGTGCCTGACCTGTGGTGGCGCAGTGGATAAAGCGTCGACCTGGGAACACTGAGGTCGCCAGTTCAAAACCCTGCACTGGTCTGGTCAAGGCACATATGGGAGTTGATGCTTCCAGCTCCTCCCCCCTTTCTCTCTTTCTCTCTCTCGCTCTCTCTCTCTCTCTCTCTCTCTCTCACTCTGTGTCTCCTCTCTAAAAATGAATAAAATAAAAAAAAATAGATCTTAAAAAAAAAAAAAGATGTGAGGTGGCATCTCACCGTACTTTGATTTGCATTTCCCTTGTAACTAGTAATGTTGGGCATCTCTTCCTTCCTGTATCAGTTGGCCACCTGTATGTCTTCCTTGGAAAAAGGTCTGTTTGGGTCCTCTGCTCAATTTTGATCAATTGTTTTTTGTTGTTGTTGTTGAGTTGTAGGAGTTCTTTATATATTTTAGATATTGTTTGAAAATAGCTTCTCCCATCAACTGGCTGATTTCATTTTTGTTGACCGTTTCTTTTGCTATGCAGAAGCTTTTTAGTTTGATGTAGTCCCGTTCATTTATTTTTCCCTTTACTTCCCTTGCCCTATGGAGTCACGTTCACAAAACCCCTGACGCCGAGTCCCATAATTTAGTGCCTATATGTGTCTTCTATGTATTTTATTGTCTCAGGTCCTACATTCCAGTCTTTAATCCTTTTTTGGTTAATTTTCTTTGCATAGAATCAGATAATAGTATAGTTTCATTCTTTTGTGTGTGGCTTTCCAGTTTTCCCAACACCATTTATAGAAGAGACTTCCTTTATCCCACCGGTATGTTTTTGACTCCTTTGTTGAAAATTAGTTGCCCATATTATGTGTGGGTTTATTTCTAGGCCCTCAATTCTCTTCCACTGGACTGTGTGTCTGTTCTTCTGCCAGTACCATAGCGTTTTGCTTACTGTAGCTTTGTAGTATAGTTCGAAGTCAGGGGGTGGGATACCTCCAGTTTTGTTCTTTTTCCTCAGCATTGCTTTTGCTATTCGACGTCTTTTGTGGTTCCACACAAATTTGAGTACTTTTTGTTCTATTTTTTTTTTTACAGGGACAGAGAGAGTCAGAGAGGGATAGATAGGGACAGACAGACAGGAATGGGGAGAGGTGAGAAGCATCAATCATTAGTTCTTCGTTGCCGTTGCAACACCTCAGTTGTTCATTGATTGCTTTCTCACATGTGCCTTGACCGCGGGCCTTCAGCAGACCGAGCCACCCCTTGCTGGAGCCAGCGACCTTGGGTCCAAGCTGACAAGCTTTTGCTCAAGCCAGATGGGCCCGCGCTCAATCTGGCGAGCTCGGGGTCTCGAGCCTGGGTCTTCCGCATCCCAGTCCGACACTCTATCCACTGCGCCACCGCCTGGTCAGGCCCACTACTCTACCTTTTGATTGGTGAGTTCAGTCCATTGACATTTAGGGTGATTACTGATAAGTGAGGACTTACTGCAGCCATTTTATCTTTTCATTTCTGGTTGCTATGTTTCTCCACTGTTTCCTTCCCTTGTGATTCTGTCTGCTTTATTAGCTAGGCAGTTTTCTCGTTTCCTTTTTATATGTTTCATGTCTCAACTCTGGATTTTTGTTTTGTGGTTGTGAAATATCTCATAGTCCTTTCTCTCCTGATTGCCTACATTCATTCACTGTAACTGTTCAGTCCTTCTCCTCTCCCCTTTTGTGATTTTGTCATACATTTTCCCTTTTTGTCTTGTTAATTCATTACCAAGTTGTAGTAGTTACTTTAATGTCCCTTCCCCCTTTAACCTTTACATTATAAGTGTTTAGTAACTTATTTTGAAGTAGATTTGCAGTTTTCTCCCAATGTCTGCTAACTTTTTTTTTTTTGTATTTTCCTGAAGTGAGAAGCGGGAGGCAGAGAGACAGACTCCCGCATGCACCCAACCGGGATCCACCTGGCATGCCCACCAGGGGGCGATGCTCTGCCCATCTGGGCTGTTGCTCCATTGCAACCAGAGCCATTCTAGCACCTGAGGCAGAGGCCATGGAGCCGTCCTCAGTGCCTGGGCCAACTTTGCTCCAGTGGAGCCTTGGCTGCGGGAGGGGAAGAGAGAGACAGAGAGAAAGGAGAAGGGGAAGGGTGGAGAAGCAGATGGGTGCTTCTCCTGTGTGCCCTGGCCGGGAATCGAACCCGGGACTTGCACACGCTGGGCCGATGCTCTACCGCTGAGCCACCTGGCCAGGGCCCTGTTTATTATCTTACTCAAAGTTTTTCATACATTTTTTTTCCCCAATAGAAGAGTTCCTTTTAACATTTATTGTAATGCAGGTCTTGTTGTAGCGAATTCTCTCAGCTTTTATTTGTCTGGAAAAAACTTCTTTCTCCTTCATAGCTTGAGGATAGCTTTGCTGGATATGTTATCTTTGGCTGATGGTTACTTTCTTTCAATATTTTGAATATTTCCTTCTACTCTCTCCTGTCTTGTAATGTTTCTACTGAGAAATCTGATCATAATCGAATAAAGTTTACTTTGTAGTTTAGTCCTTTTTTTCTGTGGCTGCCTTGAGAATTCTTGGTCATTAATTTTTGACAGTTTGAATAAATTGTATCTTAGAGAAGGTCTTTTTGTGTTGACATAATTAGATATTCTATTAGCTTCCTCTATTTTAAAGTACAGTTCTTTCCACAGGCTTGGGAAGTTCTCATAAATTATTTCCTTGGGAAGACTTTCTCTCTCTCTTTCTGATACACCCACTACCCTTAGGTTGCTCTTTCTAGTGTCATCAGATAGTTCTTGTTGAGTTTTTTCTTTTATTTTCTTAAACTCCTAGCTCTCTTCTTCCTCCTGAGCCCTCTCTTTAGGTTTATATCTTTGAGTTCACTAATCCTTTCTTCCACCTGGACTGCTCTATTTCCAATACTCTCTGATGCCTTCCTCATTCCATTTATTGAGTTCTCCAGCTCCAGGATTTGTTTGGTTCTTTTTTATAGTTTCAGTCTCTTTGGCGAAGTACTCCCTTTTTTTCATTATTTTTATTCCTGAGTTCAGTAAACTACTTTTCTGGGTTTTCTTGTATATTCTTGAGTTTCTTCATAATTGCAATCTTGAGTTCTTTGCCACTTAAATCACTGTCTTCCACGACTTTGAGTTGGTTTCTGGAGAGTTTCCATTTTTTTCTATGCTTCCACGTTGCCTCTGTTGCTGATGGTATTTGATGGGCTGTTTCTCTGCCTGAGCATTGAAGGTAGTGCTCTCTTGTTTAGACACTGTTTTGTTCTCAACAGTTCAGCAGGTTGACAGGTAGGGTACTTTGTTTTTCCAGTAGATGGTGCTATATTGCAAGGTTTTGTTTTCCCTTACTCGCACTATTTGTATCTCTGGGATCACGGTGTCCTCTCTGTGACCAGCTCACCTTGGTTATGGGGGCACCACCACTGCCGTGGGGAAATGGTTTTGTAAACTCCCAGAGCTACCTCCCTTCCCTGCTGTGTTTTTGGCTTCACCAGGCTCTGCCGGAGTGCGGAGGGCGGAGGAGGCAAGTGTGTGATCTCGGGGCTCTGCCCTACCCTCCCAGTCATGACTGTCGGTATCCCACCATGCTATTTACAGCTTCCTGGCCACCTCTCCCATTCCGCTGTGATGGGGAACGCAGAAGGGAGATACATTTTCAGGGAGGGAAACTCTTACACTGCTGCTCAGCTGCTGCCCAGCTGCTGTGCTAGCTGGAGCAGTGGTGGCTGGGCCTGCCTACAGATGTCCCTCCCCATGCGTGACTCCTTTAGATGTCTGTGTGTTGAATAGGGCACCCTTTGTGAACAGCTGTCTGACTTGTAAATTTAAGAGGAGAAACAATGGAGTCTTCTTACTCTGCCACAACCCTGAGGTCACTCTCATATTAGTGCTATTTTAGTGGCGGACCAACTACTTCATCAGGCTAATCTACGTATATATTTCTGCCAGGTAATTTTTCCTTAAAATAGGATTTCATTAGGCTACAGTTTTGCTCAAAAACCTTCAAGGGCCTCCTACTGCTCAAACAGTAAGCCCACACTCCACAGAGTTCATGATAGATTTTTAAATAATGGCCTTGAATGAATCACACCTCCCAGAGTTCCCAGCCTGTGTAGTCCCCTGTACATGAATGGGCAGCTTGGTCATGTGACTTCCTTTGGCCAATGGGGCACCAGCAAGTCTAACTCCCACAGGGGCTTGCACTCTTCAAGAAACCTGCTGTGTCTGCAGCGAGGAGACCGAGGGGTCCAGAGAACGGCACTGCCTTTACAGGATGTTAAGAGAACAATAAACTACTGCTGTCTTAAGCCTCCACGTTTCGGGGCAGTTTCTTATGATGCTGCACTGGAATGCATGAGCATCTAACCCTCTCCCACCACGTATCTTAGTATTCCCCAGCAGTCTCCCCATGCTCACGTGGCGTGGACACTGGCCTTTCTGCCTGCAGCACTCGCAGGCAGCCACCTGCCTGCTAGAACCTAGCATCCATCAATTAGCACAGCTCCGACGAGGCCTCCTGCCTGCTTACCTGCCACGCCCCTGGCCCCAATTCCAGTGACCCTGCTCGTCCCACGCTCTTCATCAGCTGTGCGTTGTAACCTCACTGCTGACTGCACACCTGGCATCCTTAACTGTACTACAAATTCTCACCAAGGACTTCACAGATTTATCTACATTTCTCAATAGCTTCAGCAAAACGACCAGATGGTCTACAGAAATTCTGGAAACACCTTACCAAGTGCTGAATAGTCCCCAGGGGTGTTAAAGTGACAAGCACCCTCAGGGAGAAGCCTTTTCAGCAGGAGGCTAAGTGGCAGGCTATACTCACTGAGTCACCTTGTAAAACTCTGCCCCAGAGAGGCAGCAAAGGCTAGAAAGAAAGAAAGAAAAAAATCACCGCAGGTCATGGTGATTTTCTTCCCAGGGGCATCCGAAGCCATGACTTTCCAGTCTTGTGACTAAGCCATCATCAAGGCAGTCAGCTGGCTCCTCGGAAGAGGGAGGGGCACCTGCAAATGTCCCCGAAGTCACTGATACTGCAGAAGGGCGAGGGAGAACAAATCCCAGGCCTGGTTCACTTCCTGACACTGGAAACGTCTGGCAAACAGCACAGAGATCCAGAAGTAAATAAGCAGTTTACTTTTCCAAGGACTGCAACAATAGGGCACCCGTCATCAGAAGTCAGGCCAGCACCGCCCCCCCCCCCCACCTGGGGCATGCTCTTGCGGAAGGAGAGTGAGGCCACAGGTGTATTTTCAAAATACCACGAGGGAACTCCCAAAGGCCGGGCATGGTGAGAGAGAAAAATCAGAGAGATAGAAAAGACATAAAACTTGACCTGAAGCCTTTTTCAAATCTAACCATTAGAAACCTAAGCGTTCTACTTTTGTTCCTCGGTGGTCTTCGTGAGCCAGGACCTGACTATTTTGGGGCTGATGATTGCTACCAGGGAAAACTGTTCTGACCATGTTAGAATTTGATGACTGTTAGCATCTGAAGTTTTTGAGGTGATTATGGACAACATTCACCTTTTAATAGGAAAATGCGCGTGCAGATGCATGTCAGCCTCCTCAAATGAAGCCTCTTCAAACTAGCGAACACCTCTGGTTCTCAGAGAGAGAGAACAGCCAACGTTCACGCTCATTTTAAAGAAAGCACTCATTCTAAATTGAGCATCTAAGCTCAACCCTTATTTTAGATGGTTTTCCATTCAGGCTAAAGTTCTACTGCTCATATTACTATCCAAAGTCATACACCCAAAGGCAAGAAACTCTTCCATACAAATAAAAGGAGAAGAATACTTCTTATGCTGCAGGATACTAGCATAAATATTTTAAGTATACATTTTAAATATGTTATTAGTTCATAAATATTTTGGTTGAAAAAGAAAACATGTTTATGGCAATGATATTAAAAACTGAACCATTTCAAATCAGTCAATAAAATATGATTTGATAATTAAAATACATAACTCACAGCAGCTTACTATTCAATTCACTCACTTCAAATACACTAACATCCTATTATTGCAAAGTTCTGTAGATTAAATTATTTGTAAATTATTTCCACCAATTTCAAGATAGTTTAAAAATTCAATATTGAGCATTTAAAAATAATTAAGTAAACCATTTACTGAATGGCTTTTATATGTGCTCTATATTTATAAATTTAGAAAACAGAAAGACTTACCGTTAACAGCTTTTTCATAATTTTTCCCTAGGTTTATTAAGTTTCGTAGCCGCGGATTGAATTGTTCCATAACATTCTGACAAACAAAGAAAACAAACTAATTAATAACATAAGCGAACAGCAGACCCAGTAACATTGAGATGGCTGACCAGGTAGCCTGGGATGCCTGTGCACACTTGGCTTTACAGTCTACAGGTCATGGATGCTGACCTGATAGTGAGGAGAGCTCTTCCTTCCTTCCTGGTGGATGGGGCAGGGTGCCCACCCTGGGAAGGTGTCCGTGACCCTGGGCTGTCTTCCAACTGCCCACAGGTCGCCTAGATCTGACTGTAAATGCAACAAGTAGCAGACAGGTGGTCTCTACAAAACAGACCCTGCAGGGGCGGTGAGCCCATAAGTTGGTGCCGCCTTTTGGGTTTAAGCAGGTCAATGGTTGTCATTCAGGTGGTGGGGGTTTAATTGTTTAATTACGTGGGCAATGCTTTGGCTGTCACCTAGACAGAAACTTCCCAGAGATTTCATTTTTACTGTGACAAACTACCGGGGTGGGGGGTGGGGGTGGGGGTGAGCGTGGCTGATAGCTGCAGGACACTTTAGGGGGTCACTGGCTTTTCCCCCCGTAACCACTGTGCACTAAGTCTGTGCGCAGCAGTGGATGGGAACACATGGCTTCCCCCTGACGGGTTTCATGGTGCCATAGCTCTGCAAATGTCACGTTTTTCATAAACTTAGAGACAAATGTTATGACAAGTACAAGGCAATTATTTAGAATGTTAAGTCTAAATTTAAAATATCCTACATCTGAAGCCCAGACAGGAATCATTCCTAAGGGACTCTGACTTGAGTCAAAGCAGGCAGTGACTGAATATATTTACTCCACCTACAAACCATGAGCTTCACTTCACAGTGTCAATCATTCCAGATTCCTCAAGTCTCCTCAGCCCCTCTCCCAAAATGTGGAACATTCAGTAGAGGACCAGGTGATAAAAAGAATGAAAACTAAGCAACATTCAACAGGGCAGATACTTGACACATGCCATTCGGGACAGAAAGGGTCCACTGTCAAACAGTGGTAAAGGCTCATTGCCAACGCCCCTCCCCCCCTTACCTCTCCCACCCCGAGCCTTACTCTCAACCATGCTGTTCTTCTCATATTTATGGCCTTCATTTTAAGCCGTAGTCTAACGTCTAGCTTTGTGCGGACGTGGCTCTCCACCCCACCCCACCCCACTCTCCTTTCCCCGGTCCTTCCCACACAGCTCAACGGCAATTTCCCGGTAAGTCAACAGTCAGGGTTTGGTATTACTTTGTAAATATTGGTCACTACAACAAAGCAAGGAATGTCCTGAGGATTACAGATCCTTTCCTGGTCCAGCCTTTTTGTTTCTGCTGGGAACAACCACCACCTCACCTCTTCACCCTATGCGTAGTTTTCTGTGTGTCTACCTTCAAGTTTCCCACACACTCTGTCGGGATCTAGCAGAAGCCTACCAATATTATTCTGCAAACACACAAAACTGTCAGCCAATCTGCCATTCCATCACACCCTCCCCGCCCAGAACTTCCTCCAAGGACTCTCCGTCCTCGAGCTCCGTGAGGCCTGAGTGTCCCTGCTACACTGCTGGCTTTGCATGTCCCCTTCTGGCCCCTTGGACTAGAGGTCTCATGAACTGGATTCCACATCTTCCTCTTTTCATTTATTCCTATTTGCCGGAGCTCATTCTCCAATGACCTAAGAACTGATGTGTGAGAGGTAAGTCTGAGTACCCACGTGGCTGAAATTACCTTTATCTTGACATCTGATTGACATTTTGCAGGCTAGGGTACTAGAGAGTGAAGCGATTTATTCTCAGAATTTTTAAGATACTGCTCCAGTATCCAACTTTGCTATCAAGAAGTAGGTCATCATTTCTTTTTTCTATATAATTTTTTTTTTTGGGGGGGAAGCTTATTTCTGGAAGCCTTCTCTTTATAGCTCCCTGTGTTCTGAAACCACATAATGGTCGGTCTCAGTGCAGGTACTTTTTTCATTTATTTTACTGGGCACTCAAAACACCCTAATTTATACAGAAAATTACGTCCTTCAGGTTTGAAAAATGTCCCTGTGTGGTTCCTCATCATTTCATTCTTCACGGAGCTCTGATGAGGACTTTATACCTCCTGGAATTATTCTCCAAGGATTTTTCCTTTTTTTCTCTATTTTCCACCTTTTATTCTATATCCTGACAGATACCCTCAGGTTTACATTCCAACTCACGTACTATGTTTTAAAAACGTTTGATATATTTTCAGTTTGGGCTCTGTCAAATATTTTTGATTACTCCTTTTTAAAAGCATCCTGTTCTTGTTTTATGGATGCAATATTGTCCCTTAGTTTAATAAACTGTATAGTTTGGGGGCATTTTCTTCCGGTTCCCACGCTACCTCCTTCCTCATTTATTTATTCTCGCTGCGTGGTACCCACCTGTCTTTTGTGTTGGAGGGTTTCCGCAACTGCCTGCTGACCCTGAACTGTGGGGGTTCAGGAGAAAACCCTAGAATGCCGGGTGTGGGCGCATGTGCAGGGCGGCTGCGGCCTCACAGGCTTCATGTGGAGTGACGGGCAGCAGGTCAGCTGAGGGCAAACTGGCCATGCAACAGTAACCAGAGGCCAGTGGGTCATTCCAGAGATGTTTCTAATTCCCAATCAGTGGGTGGGGGGAGGGGCAACCACCAGGAGGTCCCGCTTTCCCAGTCAGGAAGGGGGTTGGGAAATCCACAGTTTACTGAGCTGATTTTTGCTGAATTCCTGAGTTTTACTCAACTGCTGTTTCCCAGTCAGTGTATTGAGATTCAGTCTCCAGTCTGCCAGGCAGGGGACTCGGCCGGCTGGCAGCAGTGGTGGCTAGGGCAGGACAGGGGACCTGGCAGTCGGACGACCTTGTAGAACTCCTGTCACAGAGTGGAGGCTCAGTCCTCCGCTCTGTGGGCTTTCTCAGGGGAGTTACCACTCCTCTACCCATTCTCTATCGCCCCAAATTTCTCTACACCTTTTGTCAACTGGTAATTTTCTTTCTCAGGTCTCTACACTGTGGATTGACAGGGTTTTTCTTTGTTTGTTTGTTAAGTTCTTCTGCCACCATTTTAACGTATTCTTGGAAAAAAAGAGTAGAACAACACGTGGTCCTCTCCCATGCTGCACTGAAGTCCACTCGCCCTGTGTCATGGGAGCCAGCCAGCTGACGAGCCTCACTCACACCCGGCAGCCGCGAAGCCCGCAGCCAGCACCTAGCAGCCTCTCCGCACCTGAACATGGAATCTGCAGCCACGGCTGCTCGTTCTACCTTTCCTCAACTTCCTTGTTTTGAACTTTTTATTCTGAAATAGTTTAAGATTCATAAGAAGTTGTAAAAATTGCACAGAGCCTGACCAGGTGGTGGCGCAGTGGATAGAGCATCAGACTGGGATGCGGAAGACCCAGGTTCGAGACCCCGAGGTTGCCAACTTGAGCGCGGGCCCATCTGGCTTGAGCAGGGGCTTGCCAGCTTGGACCCAAGGTCGCTGGCTCCAGCAAGGGGTGGCACGGTCTGCTGAAGGCCCGCGGTCAAGGCATATGTGAGAAAGCAATCAATGAACAACTATGGTGTCACAACAGCAATGAAAAACTGATGATTGATGCTTCTCACCTCTCTCCGCTCCTGTCTGTTTGTCCCTATCTATCCTTCTCTCTGTCCCTGTAAAAAAAAAAAATTGCACAGAGAGTTCTGATGTGTGCTCCTGCCAAGGATAGCTTACACAACCATAGCACAGTATCAAAACCAGGAAGCTGACACTGGTACACTATTAACTAAACTGCAGACCTTATTTGGATTTACCAGTTTTTGTATCACTCATTTTTTTAAAAAGGAGGTAGTGTTTCTATTTATCACGTATACAGGTCTGTATAACCATGAGCACACTTACAGAGAGCCTCTCCTGCTTCCCTTCACAGCCACACCACCACCCCCCCCCCCCACCAGCCTAACCCCTGGCAACCACTGCGAAATGTTACATAAACCAGTCATGTGACCTTTTGAGGCTGGCTGAAAGCCCTTAAGTACCATCCAAGTTGTTGAGTGCATGGGTAGTTTCCTCCTTTCCTCTTTCCTGCTAGCAGTATTCCGCAGTGAGGGAGCACCACGAGTCATTCACCCGTTTACCTACTGCACATTTGGGTTGGTTTCCAGTTTCTGGCAATTTCAAATAAACCAGATATGGACAACCACACATAATGGGTTTCTGTGTGGCTGTAAGCGCTCGCAGCTCCGAGATAAACCTGAGATTTCAATTGCTGAGCCATACGGTAGGTCTATGTTTTACTTCATAAGAAAGTGCCACATGATTTTCAAGAGTGGCTGTACTTTACATTCCCGCCAGCTATGTATGAGATCTCAAACAGTTTTTAAATCTAATAATTTTGTTAGAAAATGATTACTTTATAGTAAAAAGATAAAACTGTTTTTCAAATACCTCATTTAAAAGCCTTACAATAATCTTTTTATTTTAAGTTTTATTTATTTATTTATTTTTACAAGGACAGAGAGTCAGAGAGAGAGACAGATAGGGACAGACAGGCAGGAACGGAGAGAGGTGAGAAGCATCAATCATCAGTTTTTCGTTGCCGTTGCAACACCTTAGTTGTTCATTGACTGCTTTCTCACATGTGCCTTGACCACGAGCCTTCAGCAGACCGAGCCACCCCTTGCTGGAGCCAGCGACCTTGGGTCCAAGCTGGCAAGCCCTCTCTCAAGCCAGATGGGCCTGCGCTCAAGCTGGCGACCTTGGGGTCTTGAACCGGGGTCTTCCGCATCCCAGTCCGACGCTCCATCCACTGCACCACCGTCTGGTCAGGCTAAAAGCCTTACAATAATCTTATGAGAACAAGTCTAGAGTGCAAGAATATAAATTTTAATAAAAAATAAAGCTAAACCTGACCAGGCGGTGGTGCAGTGGATAGAGCGTCGGACTGGGATGCGGAAAACCCAGGTTTGAGACCCGAGGTCACCAGCTTGAGCGCGGACTCATCTGGCTTGAGCAAAAGCTCGCCAGCTTGGACCCAAGGTCGCTGGCTCCAGCAAGGGGTGGCTCGGTCTGCTGAAGGCCTGCGGTCAAGGCACGTGTGAGAAAGCAATCAATGAACAACTAAGGCGTCCCAATGAAAAAGTGATGATTGATGCTTCTCATCTCTCTCCGTTCCTGTCTGTCTGTCCCTACCTATCCCTATCTCTGATTCTCTGTCTCTGTAAAAAAATAAATAAATAAATAAGATAAAGCTAAGTTTAAAATATTTTTTAAAAAAATCTTAAATTAATCTGAGGGAGAAAGGAAGGGAGGGAGAGGAAGGTAGAAAGAGGGAGAGGGAGAGAGAAACCATGATTTGTTATTTCGCTTATTTGTGCATTCACTGGTTGGTTCCTGTACATGCCCTGCCCGGGGACCAAACCCACCACCTCGGGATGTTGGGGCAACACTTTAACCAACCGAGCTACCTGGCTAGGGCCTCATTTAAAGTTCTTACAGTAACCCTATGAGGCTGAGTCTGGACGGCAAGAATACGAGGAGACTGACGCAGAGCTAGCCCTGTCCTCCGCACATATGGAGTCACAGGCAGCAGCCCAGGTCTGCCCTGTCCTCCGCACATACGCAGTCACAGGCAGCAGCCCAGGTCTGTCCTGTCCTCCGGCACATACGGAGTCACAGGCAGCAGCCCAGGTCTGCCCTGTCCTCCGGCACATACGCAGTCACAGGCAGCAGCCCAGGTCAGCCCTGTCCTCCGGCACATACGGAGTCACAGGCAGCAGCCCAGGTCTGCCCTGTCCTCCGGCACATACGCAGTCACAGGCAGCAGCCCAGGTCAGCCCTGTCCTCCGGCACATACGCAGTCACAGGCAGCAGCCCAGGTCAGCCCTGTCCTCCGGCACATACGCAGTCACAGGCAGCAGCCCAGGTCAGCCCTGTCTTAAGATTTCTTACTTTAGTGTATTCAAATAAGGGGAAAATATAATTTTATTTCTTTCTATAATTCTTTTTAAGCTTTAAAAATTTTTTTTTTACATTTTAGAGAGGAGAGAGATAGAAAGAGAGAAGGGGGAGGAGCAGGATGCATCAACTCCCATATGTGCCTTGACCAAGCAACCCAGGGTTTTGAACTGGCGACCTCAGCATTTCCAGGTCGACGCTTGATCCACTGCGCCACCACAGGTCAGGCTCTATAATTCTTGAAATGGTGACATATAACTTATCTAAAGAATGTCAAAAACAATGAATTAATGATAACTTTCAATGTTAACATCAAGCATAAATCACTATCTAAAAATGATTCTACTGGGGGAAAAAATGTTTAAGACTCGAGAGTACAATCAGCTTCACAGAAAATACAAGAGTTTTTTAAGCTGGAAAGTTTAACATATACGTCAATTTTTTTTTCTTATTTAAGTTTAGCTACAGAAAATTTTCCCCTGTAAAAGATCTGGCCTCTTTGAACAGTGGAAAATCCATTTCTATGCTGGCTCTTGGCCATTAATTTAGTTCTTTTAACTGAAGTACAATGTATGTTAAACCCAGAAACAAAAGAGCAGTGCTGCCTTTGTGTTCCACAACCTACGAGGTTTTATAGCAGCAGTGGGTATCTGTGAACTGAGTGGGTCCCATATTTTGGGGAGAGGACAGCAGTTGGGTCAAAGGTCAGGCTGTATCACGGCTTGTGAAGTCCTGAAATTTTTACACGAACTAACATTTAGTGACAATCACTAGTAGTAATGAACAAACCCATTTTAATTTAAACCAGGAGTAAAAGGTTTAAGATACCAAGTATAAAAAACAAAATAAATTATAAAAGGTAGTAACAGGCCAGGAAGCCCTGTTTTATTATTTTACCCAATAACAAAAGCTTAGTATGCATTCCACTTAGTTACTGCTCGGCAGGGAGGGAGGGTAATTCGCCAAACTCGTTTCAACCAGAACGGGTGTGATTTCAATTCAGAGAAGGATATGGCTAGTCTAGACTGAACTGAAGCGACTGGCAACAGAACTGGTCTACCTGCGCCAATGCTCACGGGAGGAGGGGCTGCTTCTACCGCACAATCTCACCAGCACTGGGGGCTCGGCGGGGAGTTAGTCCACACAAAATGCTGAGCAACAGGCCACTGGGACCCTACAGGCGCTATAGTCACCAGGTTTCTAGCTGGTCCCTATCTCTCATGCCTCTCCTCTACTTCTGTGGAGTGGCACACCATAATTTTAAAATGAATTATGCAATCTTATGATGGCCTTAACTGCCTCACCGCTTGTTCTTGCAGTTTTGAAAAATTATTACTTTTACCAACCTAGAGCTATAATAGACTGTGAAGCACAAACGAATACAATTGTGACTAGCTAGACAGTTAAACTGAACTAACTTTAAATTTCTAAAAATTGGTTTTCTCTGTTTTTTTTTCCAGGTTCTCCCCACAACTAAGGACAGATGATTTGATAAAATGTGGGTAATATTCACCCTGGAATAAGCTTCAAAAATGATTTAAGACTCTCTATGTAAATATTGTTTTATAACCTGATTCAGGCAGTGCATGTAACCCATGAAATTTTCCATATTATTTTGTTCTATGCAACCCCCTACAAATTAAAATTAGTTCAGCAATGTTGCAAATGCTTAAACTAATCAAGGCGTAATTTAATTGCATACGACAAGACCATCTGCTAAGAAGGATTACATATTTAAGAACATCTCTAGGTAGACTTCATTTGTAGAAAATCTCACTTCCTCCTTCCTTGTGGAGTTGAAAGCCGCTGTTCTCGACTGACATTGTCAATACTTGATTACGTCCCTGCCTTTAGGGAAAATGTTAGTGAGTAAACGTGGCAAAAAGGCAGCAGCTTGTGGGCTAACAGATGGTGAGAAGAGTCGTGTTTTTCACACCCATCTTGAGTGGGGCACACAAGCCAAGTAAAGGAATTAGACAACTGAGATGTTTTTTTGTTTGAAGAAATATTAAGTCGGGGCAGAAATACTAGGATTCAAATATATAAACACCCAAAACATGTTTCCCATCAGTCAAATGTAGAAAGGTTTTGGTTCCCCTTCAGTCTGTATGATATATTTTTGCTACTGGCTATCAATGTGCATTACAAATCAGTCTGTACTGTCTATAATGTGTAACACGCTATCCCCATAGCAATGGGCCTGGGGCTGGTGTGGGGAATAAGGAGACAGGACCCGAAAAAGAACTTTGGTCTCCAGTCCTTGGGCCAAATCACATCACCACCCCATTAAGCCTCAGTCTCTTCCCCTACAAAATGGGAACAAGCATTCCTACTTCACGAGGCGTACACAGATTCAACGAGATCATAACTAATACCTATGGAGTAACATTTACCGTGTGTTCTTCCAAGCCCTTGGCACCTAGCGCACACCATATCAGGTGCAAAAGCTCTAAAATATTAGTCGAGTGTTCACATGAATGAATGAACATCCCTATTTCCACAGATGTCTCCAGGTACCTCACCTTCTGCTCTGTAACATGCAAACGCACGATACTGGCACTTCCACTCAAAGTGTCACGTTAGGATGGATACAAAAACCGCCAGAGAAGTGCGCAGTACGTAGGACACTGAAAGTGTTATCTGCTTTATTCAGTTAAGAACATTTTATTCCTTTTTCCATCTGAGATACATTTCTGACATGTATGGGGTGCTACTATGTTTCAGGCTCTACGCCTACCCTTTCACATGAGCTGTCTCACTAGATCCTAACAACAGGATTACTGTTATCCCCATTTTACAGGTGAGACACCAAATCTTTGAGGTATTGTATCTAAAAGCCTTGCGGGAGGTCCCACAGGCAGCAGGAGCAGTGTCAGGCCCGGGGAACCTCCCTGCGCATCTTTGCACTCACCCTCAGGCCTCAGCACAAGTTCCTTCTCGTGAGCCATGCAACAGAGTGAGAGAAAGACACTTAGGACGGAGCACCATGTCAGTGTGAGAAATCATGGGAGTGTCTACAACACTTTCTTTTCAGAAGCTTTCTTGCAATCTTGCTCCTGATTTTTTTTTTTTTTGATAGCTCTAATTAACCTAACAGCATCACAATATAGGGGACCAATTCTGCCCGGGCGAACAAGGAGGGGGGAAGAGAAGAAAAAGAATATTCCAAGACTATCTATCTCACAAGAATGACGGTTACCACCGTCGTACTGATTTTCCTTTGCGGAAAAGGAATGAACACACTACAGAACCACATTACAAAACCACGAGGTTTTAACCACCTCAGCCAAGTCTCATAACCCTTTCTTTTCCTCCCCAGAAGGAACTGCTAATTAAGACGGATGTTAACTTTCTAATGTATCAAAAGTATTTTATACTTTTGTACACATATATATATTAGTCATAATTAACATGTAATTTTGCTTTGTGCAGTTAATAAAATAAACGGCATCGTGTAATAATTTCACTTTTACGTCTTACTTCTTTTATTTAACATTGTGCCTCTGAGACCTGTCCACCTCAGACCACACTGGCTGACTTTATTCCTGTCTAACTTATGTATGGTATCCCAGCAACTGCGGAACATAAAGAAGAACTCCCAAGAGAACTCAAGTGAAGTGTTTAGCGGAAACCTTTGTAGACCTCAACAAGCTCCTTAAAGTTTCAAACAGGGACGCGGACGGGAAAAGGCTTTCGCTACTGGGAATGTGCGAGGTGAACCCTCTGCTCGTAGGCAACTCCACACTGCGAGAAGGAGCCCGGCCAGCACCCAGGGCAGGTTTCTGAAGAGCGGCCCCCGCTCAGGAAGACCCTCAGTCAGGCCCCGTTAGAGGGGAGCCAGCTCCACGCAGGTCATTGCCCGTGAAGGCCTCCCACTGGGACAAGGTGTGGAGGTGGAAGACAGCGATACCGATGACCGTGACCCTGATCCTGACCCACTGTAGGTCTAGGTTACTGTGTGTGTCTTAGTTTTTCATAAAAGAACTTTAAAGTTACAAAAAATTTTAAAATAAGAATAAGGCTTTTTAGAATAAGGTTCTAAAGAAAAAATTTTTTACACAACTGTACAATATACATATTTCTGTTTTAAACTAAGTGTTCTAAGAGTCAAAAAGCTTTTTAAAATATTGAAAAGTTTATCACGTAAAAGTTACATTAAGCCCTGGCCAGGTTGCTCCGTGGACCCAGCATGCTGAGGTCATGGGTTCGATTCCAGCCAGGGAACAAATAAGAAGCAATCAATGAGCGCACAACTAAGTGGAACAACGAGAGTTGATGCTTCTCTCCCCTCACCACCCGCCAAGACAATGGGAAATAAAGTTACATTAAGCTAACATTAATTTATTATAGAATAAAATAACCCTATTAAAAATGAATTTAAATGTTTATTTTTATTTTTATTGATTTTAGAGAGTGGAAGGGAGAGAACGAGAACGAGACAGGAACATCTGTTTCTGTACCGTGACCAGCATGCAAACCAGTAACCTCTGTGCTTCTAGACAATGCTCTAACCAACCGAGCGATCCGGTCAGGGCTTAAAAAAATACATTTAGAGGAGCCCAAGTACGGTATTTATAAAGCCTACAGTCAGTAGTGTACAGTAATGTCCCAGGGCCTTCACCTTCACTGACCACTCACTCCCTGACTCACCAGGAGCAACTTCCAGCCCTGCCGCCCCCATTCGTGGTAAGTGCCTTACACACCTAAATATTTTTTTATACTGCATTTTTACCTGACCTTTTCTATGTTTAGATATGCTTAGATACACAGATATAACACTTGCCCTTGTGTTGCAAATGCCTACAGTGTGCACTACGGTGCCGTGCTGTGCGGGTCTGCAGCCTAGGTGTGTAGCAGGCTGTGTGTCACAGGCCTGGGTGACTGATGTGCACACAGTGGCAGAATTGCCCAGTGATGCCTTCCTCACGGCGGTTCCGTTGTCAAGTGATGCGTGACTGTAAAAGCTACCCTCCGCTCTCACCAGTGACTTGTCATTTTAGAGCAGTGGTTCTTCACCTGGGTTCTATGGAACCCTAGGGGTTCGATGAGTCGGTCTCAGGGGTTTGGAGAAGCCTCTGCCGCGGAGGCCAGAATAAAGTAATACCGTCATTTGTTGTGAGTTCATGCACTTTGTTGGTTTTGTTCTTTGAGCAAGGTGATGTTCATGCACGGCTCATTTTGTGCACCAGTAAAAAAACATAGACCTATGTCTTGAATTTGGGGTAAAAAAATTATATTTTATTTATCACTAAAGAAGGGTTTGGTGAATGCGCATATGAAACTGGTGGGTTCAGTACCTCAAAAAAGGTTAAGAACCACTGGTTTAAAGACAGGGTGGGTATTTTCTGCCATCAAGCAGGTTTGGGCTGTGGCCACCCGCCTCCACCCCATCACTGCTCCAGGCACAAGGGCTCCCTTCCGGGGTACTCTGGGAGCAGGCCAAACCTACCCCACACACCTGCTCTCCCACGGGAAGGCTCTTCTCCTGGGGACCCACCCAGATGGGTTTCGGCTCCAAACCTCTCACAGACACCTTCCTCCAGCCTCCCTCCTATGGGCGGTGGCAGCGCCAGCCTCCCCTCCTCTTGCAGCTCTATTCCTCTCTTTGTTTAAAAGGCTTGTCACTACCTCAGCCGGTATTACTATCTGTTTACTCTGGGTCTTTAGTGGGAACTGCCTGTAAACGAGGGCCAAGGAGGCCCGCAGCTACAGCACCCAGAACAGCGCCTGGACCATCGAATGCCCAGAGTGCGCTTATGAGCAGCAGCCGTCAGATAAGAAACGTAATGCACGTGCTCATGGATGAATCCGCAGCACGATGTGACTTCAGCTTGTCGAACACACTGCCACACACACAATCATCCAGCGGGGATGACATAATGGGGCCACCGCTTTCAGCTTCATTAGCTCACAGTTAACAGCTCCAGCCGAGGGTCACAAAAGCTGCAAGGTTCTGCCCTCTCTCTGCCTACAAAGTCATAACGGGCTTTCAACATCTGAAAACACCAGGGCTTTTCTTGTGAATTCTGCTTCCCAACCCTATGGCTTTCCCAAGCTGACATTTACATTATTTAGGTATTAGGAAGTAAAATGGCCCTTAAAAAATACCTTGTTGGGACCAACTTAAATGCCCAGCAACTGGTGGACAGATGAAGAGGCGCTGCTTGCTACATTCATCCATGGAATACAGTTCAGACACCAAAGGAACACAGAGCTCACACACACTGCCGACGCACACGAACTCCACTCGCTAAGTGAAAGAAGCCAGTCACGAAAGACCACGAATTGTATGACTCCGTTTTTACGAAATGTCTAGAAAAGTCAAATCTATAGAGATCAAAAACTGTGTTAGTGATTGCCTGGGGGCGAGAATGAGCAATGACAGCAGACAGGCACAAAGGACCTTTCTTGAGATGAAGGAAATGTTATCAAGTTGGATTGTGATGATGGTTATACAATTCTGTGAATATACTAAAAACAAGTGACTTGTACAGTTAAAACAAATGAATTTTACAGTTTTTAGATCATACCTCAATAAAGCCATTTCTTCTCGACCGGCCAGAAAAGTGCTACTGGTCTACAAAACATTTATGCCCAGGTAGCTATCACAGTACCTTCCCCGCCCATGGTGAAAATCAATGGGACCATTAGCAGAAAAAGATAACCCAGCTGTTTTGAGACAAATCTGCTGGATTAGCAGTTCCCTTTCCAGGTGTGATAGGGGAAGGAGCTTGGCCAATGTGCCTCCAGGAAATAAATAAAGTTTTGGTAATTACTGTGTCCTGCTTAAGAGACTTTCACAGGAAATCTTCAGCCCCCAGAGAAAACGCTCCATGAAAACTTTCCATGACGTAATCATTGTCCTGCCTTCATTCTTCCTTTCTTTTACCCATAATCCAGGTTTAGTTGATAAAACGTTATTTCTGTCAAAGGGGTCCTTCAGAGTGCAGAAGGCATGCATGCTAGGGTCACACGGCTCCATCCCTCACAACATGACCGAGCAGGAGAGGCCCCTGGGCCAGCGGTCAGCAAGCATAGAGCCACCTCTTTGGCTTCACCTCTCCTGGTGTGTTCTCAGAGGGTTCTGAAGACACCTATTAGATCCTGAGTTCCTTAAGAACCCACCAAGGGATCAGAACCAGTGCGATGATCCAGAAAGGTGTGTACAGCTACTAAAAGCACACCTCCATCTTACCTCACTGTTTGCTTCACTGTTTAAAGAAATAGATTGCTGTGACACATTCCGCTTCCCCCGTTCCCTCACTTAGGCGGCAAAAACTGTTCAAAAGCAAAAGTATAATTAAGCAAAACAAGGTGCCACACACTGGTGGGGAACAGCAAGAAGTGTGCCCGGGAACTGTTCAAACCTTGTGGAAGAAATTATCAAGCGAATCTAGAAAATTAAGTCCCAGAGCTCCACCGCCCAGTAAATTAGTGTAAGAATATATGTTCTCGATTGTTATTTTTTTAAAATGTTGGAGAGAGAACTAAATTGCAGGCAATCTGAGTTCATGACCGTCTGATAAAATTACCTGGAGAAAAACTAATGGTCTGAACCTCGTTTAATACTAGAAAGTTTCATTCTACTTTTCACACTAGACAAAAGTTTTACAGTTGTCTGAGGGGGGAATCGTTTGAAACTGCTTTTCCTTGTCGTTTAAGTGCAGACGATTACACTGGGCCCAAGTCCAGCTGGTCCTTTAACTGCATGCACACACACACACACACACACACACACACACACACACCACACATTTCTTGGAAGTGCCAAGAAAGCTTTGGGGCTAAATGCAGGCATTCCTAAACCTAGCAATTAGCAAGATATCAGATATTGTAACAACACCCAGTCCACACTGGCTTCCCCTGGACAGGGGATTGAGGGACCCTGTCCCAGAATTCAAGCAGTTTTTGGACCTTGACCTTCAGAATAGTGAAACTGAAGTAAAAGCACTTCTTCAGATTCCAACTCTAGTAAACCGAGCATCCATCTTTGCTGGGTACACAGAGGTGCGTGTTCTTATTGGAAAGAACGGAAACACAGTCCTTCCTACAGCCAGCTACATGTCAGGACGACTGCTGTGGGACTTTCTATCAGAATCTGAAAATGAGCCTCTTTTCTGGTATTTTCCTGTGTGTGTGTGTGTGTGTGTGTGTGTGTGTGTGAGAGAGAGAGAGAGAGAGAGAGAGAGAAGGATGGGTGGATGAGATCACAGCAAGTACTAGATAACCTGTGCATTCACATTCCACTCCACTAACTCTGTCAAGTCCTTCTCACATGTGGGCCTTTGAAACAAAATAGACTTGTTCAATCTTTATTGTCCACCTACAGCACGGGTCGGGAACCTATGGCTCATGAGCCAGATGTGGCTCTTTTGATGGCTGCATCTGGCTCGCAGACAAATCTTTAATAAAAAAAATAATGTTAAAAATATAAAACATTCTCATGTATTACAATCCATTCAGTTCCTACCGCTCATGTTCATGGTTGCAGGTGGCTGGAGCCAATCACAGCTGTCCTCCGGGACAACACCAAATTTTTATTGGATAATGTGTAAGGTACATGGGTCGTTGTGAGGTCAGGAAGTAAACTTCTCTCCTTTTAATCAAGTAGTCAGCTAGCTAATTGCAGAAACCCTTTTGACGAAGAAGATGGCTAAAAGAAAAATAAAATGAGGAGTATCGTACTTTTCAGCAGGAATGGACAGAGGAATTCGCCTTTGTGGAGAGAGTAGGTTCTGCAGTGTGTCTAATATGGAATGATAAAATTGCATCGATGAAATGGTCAAATATAAAGCGGCACTTTGACACACGCCATACTACATTTGGATTGAAATATCCAGCGGGGGACAGCAGGAAGAAAGCATGTCAAGAGCTACTGTGCAGAGTGCAAGCTAGTCAGCAGCAACTCCATGTTTGGACCCAACAAGGTGACTGGAATTCTGCTAGCTTTGCTGGTGCTTTAGCAATTGTGAGACAGGAAAGCCATTCACAAATAGGGAGTATGCCAAAACATTCTTGCTGATGTTGCCAATGAACTTTTTGACAACTTTTCGAATAAAGACAAAATAAACAAACGAACAAAAGATACGCATTTGAAAACAAGCTGGAACCTTCATCACCGTCATTGAAACAGGTCGTTTACTACACTCTGAAAAACTGAGAGAGTTTAAAGATGCATGCACAGCAAGTGACCCTGCTCAACATCTTGATCTCCAGCAGCTAGCGGGCTTCACATCTAATCTCCTGCAGTCATTCAAAGCGCGCTTTAGAGAATTTCGTGAGTGCACTCGTCTCTTTAAGTTCATCACCCATCCACACGGGTGTGCAGTGGGCAGCGCCGACCTGAGTTACATCCCCAGTGTCTCCGTCAGAGATTTTGAGCTACAAGCTGCTGACTTGAAGGCCTCAGACATGTGGGTGAATAAATTCAAGTCACTGAATGAAGATTTGGAAAGACTTGCACGACAGCAAGCAGAGTTGGCGAGCAAACACAAGTGGGGAGAAATGAAATAACTTCAACCCGCGGACCAGCTGATTGTCAAAACTTGGAATGCGCTTCCTGTCACAAAGCACACACTGCAGTGTGTGAATATTGCTGTACTGACAATGTTTGGCTCTACGTATGCATGTGAGCAGTCTTTCTCACATCTAAAGAACGTTAAGACCAACCTACGATCATGTTTAACGGATGGAAGTCTCAATGCCTGCATGAAGCTTAACCTCACCACGTATCAACCAGACTACAAAGCCATCAGCAAAACCATGCAGCACCAGAAGTTGCATTAATGATAAGAAGTACTTTATTCATCATTGGTTAGCAACAGCATAACAACGTTATTAAAAAGAATTCAGAGACTTATTGTACTTTAAAAGTGTTGGCCTCACATAAAATGCACACATTTACTTGTATTTAGTGTTAAACATATTGTATGGCTGTCACGGAATTACATTTTAAAATATGTGGCGTTCATGGCTCTCTCAGCCAGAGATTCCTGACACCTGACCTACAGTGAGCCCGAGCCCAGCCCTACACGGGATGATCCAGAAAACACAAAGATAAACTAGGACAGGGTCCAGCTCTTGAAAATAATGCATGGTCTGTTAGGGAGACAGGAGTAGAAAAAAAAAACAAAACCCACGGTAATCCAGATTAATGTGGCGAAAATAAGAAATGAAAAGACCTTTAGTATTTATTACTTTAATATCACTTAGAAATACATAACTTTATCACAGGCAAATGTCACAGGTTAAGGAAAAGAGTAACTTTAGTTACTGGGTTTTAAATAGCTATCAAAAGACACACACTTTGAAGGCTATGCAGCATACTAGACTGTTTGGCTAAGGCTTCCCGCCTGCCTAGTTGTTTTTAAAAGGTGTGTCACATAATAAAGAGCAAGCAATGAATTTAGAGGACAGAATGTCTTACATGTACTATCATTTGTTTAGAAAGCCCCCAAATACTAACAGGTAAAAGGAACTTTACTAGATCAAAGTAAGTTGCTGGTTTCGTATAGCAAGTGACACTCGTTTTCTTTTTAAAGCTCACCAGTTCTTTCCAACATCTCTAATAATAATAATACATTTAATAACTCTAGAAAAGTTCCCTCACCCAGACCCCATGAGATGGGTCCTTCTGCTTTGTATGAAAATAATAACCTTTACCATCTGAGAACTACTGTCTGAAACCCCAAAATAATTTAAAAATGGGTCCAACTTATTACTGATATTTCTCAGATACCAGCAAGGGTAATCAAAACTTCAAAATTCTCCTTTGTTGTTGTCCAACTTGCCAAATACTTTTTACAAATTGCTTTAAAAAAAAAAAAAAAGAAACAGACAAAAAAAACCCACCTCCTTTTGAATATTATCCCTTTCCTTCTTTCTTCCAATATTTCCATTACGAGACAAAATAGAGTGCAAAGAAATCTGGGAGAGAGGGTGGGGCAGGAGCAAGGACACAATGGATCGATGGCGCTGGGCAGGCCAAGGCGGAGGGGAAAGGCCGGAGATCCTAAAACTCAGCCCTGTTGTCCTGTCGTAGGGACAGCCTGGCTTTCCTCCAGGGTGGGTCCCAGTGGCGGCCACAGCGCTGGGCACAGCTGTAATGCAAAAGATGTTGAGAGAAGGAGTGCAGGTGGTATAAGCCGGGCACACCTGTAACAGGTGCTCAAAACAGGGGAGCTATCGTGGTGAGCGCTTTGTCCTGATGGCAACAGAGTAGCTGAGGGGTTTAGTTACAACTGTGTGATAAGCACAGATCTTCAGTGTTTATTCAACAAATGTTTGAGTTCTCACTGTGCAACAGCACAATGAAGGCTTACAAAAGAAAGAAAGAAAGAAAGAAAGAAAGAACCCCACCAGAACGTCTCAAGGAGTGGAGAGCTCACTGAGAGAGGAAAATCTGTGCCAGTAACTGTTCAGCACTTTTTATCTGATGCCTCCTCAGCGCCACCTGTGTGTCAGTCACCCTGGGGATGAGATACCACCCTAAACAGTAAACAGATGAAAATGAATGCTCTTGTGGTGGTTACAGTGTGGCAAACACAGGCCACCACCTGCTAACAGCTGGCACACTGCTCTAAGTGCTTTCATGTATTACCATATTTAATCTCCACAACAACCATAGGAGGTGGGGACTGTTAGCACCCTTACTTCCGTAAGAAAGTTGGGGCCCAAGGGCAAGTGCAGGAATATGACGTTCATCAGGCACGTGCGGAAACTTGGGATAATAGGAAGAATGGATCGGCTAGCCAGAAAAGTCGCTTTCTCAAAGGGCAGGAAGGAGTGTCTAATGGGAGCAATGTTCTGCACATTTCAAGTGGTTTTCACATCTTGAAATACACAGCTGGTGCCTTGTACCTCAACCAGCTCCAAGTGTACGATGAAGCCCACACTGTGATAAATGCTATTTAACCTATTAAAGCCATTAAAGTTTTATTTAAAAAAAAAGGAAAAATCACAGCTCTTAAGTATGTATAAGGAATCATCATTGTGATTTTCCTGATTTTCTTTTGCCACTTGAGTTTTTGGGGCCAGAAATGAATGGGTCTGTTAGCTCAGCTCCCAGGCATCTTGTGTATCTGATAAGCACATTAAGGTGACCAGGGCCACGTCCTGTACTTCTCTCTCCCCTCTGCTATTAGCAGGAGTTTCCTTTCTCATAACCCAGGACAGGGGAAGGCCAAAGAGTAGCACTTCGGGTGCCTGACAGGTGGCTCATCATCTGAGATCTGTTCTGACCCCTATAGCCAATCTTTCTCATGTTGACTCTAGGCTGCGTGTTCTAATCCCCTGCACTTCTATCCCTACTTAGTTCTGGCAGGCTGTTGTTACTCCTCTGCTCCTTCTCCTGTCCTTGTTATTATCGCTTTTGCACCTTTTGAGGCTATAGCGGCTTGTAACATCGGGAACAAGACGTAAAAGATAATTGTAAGAACTGGAATTTGGGTGTTTTCAGTTTAGAATTTCTTTTTCTGTTCCGGTCATAGTCTCAGGTGAGTAATTGTTAAAAACATACTCCTGGCCTGTGGAGGCACAGGGGATAAAGCATTGACCTGGAACGCTGAGGTCCATGGTTCGAAACCCCGGGCTTGCCTGGTCAAGGCAAGAACAAGAAGCAACTGCTGCAAGCTGATGCTTCGCGCTCCTTCCCGCCTCTAAAATCAATAAATAAAATCTTAAAAAAAAAAAAGTACTCCCTACAAGTCAAAATTAAGAGAAAAGGATAAGATTTTAAATTAGGCTGATATCTGAAATACTAATTTGCAAAACGGAGAAAAGAAATGGTCCGTATTAGTTTAGTTTTTAGAAGTTTGTACCCATTAAAACAGAACCTATGTATAAATAAGTGTTTTTCTAAAAGCTTACTTAAACATGAATGTCATCCACACACAGAAGAAAAGGTAGACACTGCAGAAGGTAGACTACAGGTGAGAAGTAAAGTCTCCTTTAACCCTACTCAGGACTACTATGCTTTGATAGTTCTAGTGAAGGAATTGCCATTGTTTAGGAACTTTTAAACCTGCAAAGTACCAAATAAATAAAAGCAACACACCTGAGGGTACCTTCACTGCCTGCTCTTCCCCCTAAAATACAGGTAGCTCTCGAACAGAAGGCTGTGAACCCTTGGTTAGGTATCAGTGGGGTGCTCTTTTATCTTGTCCCTGGGCTGGGAAACACACTCCGGAAATACTTTCCACTTAGTTTGGAAGGAGAGAAACCAGCAACACTTTATCTCATTTACACATCTCACTTTATCTACAAAGATTTGAGGCAGCTGTTACCAGAACACAGTTCCCAAAAAACCAATAAACTAGAAAGACACTCAAGGTCTGGAAAACATAAATAGAAAGATCAAGTCAAGGTTGAGGAAAATAACAAAAGTATCCAGGCCTGAAAGGTCAGAGAGCTGTAATTACTCTGTACTGGTTCACACATACAAAGTGTACAAAGTGTGCAAAGTGTACGGAGGGAATTATACCCAATAGTGGCAGACACAAACTATCGAGTCTTCTGGCCAATGTACATAAACTACGCTATGTTACAAGTATGCAGGCTTTACTACTGTTAAAAAGTCCTCCTGGGGATATAGAAAAGGAAGTGGTTTGAAAAGATCTACTTCACTGGTTGGGGTGTTTTCTGGAGGGTCTTTTGCATTGTGTTATGTAGCAAACATGCTTGTACCTACACTCTGACCCACACTCCCTCCTGGGGATTTAGCTTAAGGAAGACTCCGACAGATCTGTGCAAAGCGTTACCTGCAATGATGTTCCCTGCAGTGCTTTAATAGCAAAGAACCAGTAACGATACGCCGAGCAGGATCAATAAATTATGACAAAGAGTGGAGTTCTGTAGAGTCATCAGAACAAGGCACAGAATTACTGATGGACATGGAAAGATGTACTGAAAAATACTGAAAAGAGGGTCAACAAGAACAAATACTGTTATCTCTGGACTGTGGGTTTCATGACGTACTTGCAGCATAATAAATACTCAAGAGAAATTTTGGAAATTTTCTGGCATCAGAGAAAGATACAGTTTTGAGAAACAGATTAAAACTGAAACACAAACACACACAAATATGAATGTTGGAAATGCTAAGAGGGATAATTTGGGGGACCCGATCTCAAGTATGTACAATCTAAGTGGGGAGAAGACCCAAATTAAAAACATTAGAAAGTACTACTAGCCTTTAAACTTCCTGACTCAACTGCAACTCACTGAAATTCTTTTTAAAAACTAGCCGATCGTGCCTATAACAGTAAAGTAGGAACAGTTTCAAGAAAAGTCACATAAAAAACATAAAAGGAACTTTCATTAATACTCAATTAAGAAGAAAACTCAATTAACCTAACTCTGCATGCCCCCCAGCATTCCAGTTTCTTTAAATATGGCTCATCTCCGCCAACATCTCTTACACAGACCTTTTGATGTGCTCAGCTACGATAGGTGTAGAGTCTCCGAACGTCTACCGAGTACCACAAGCGTAGACCTGTCTCGGAACCCCGTTCCCAGGTCTGGGTTCCGTCCTTCTGACATTAAGAAACTCGTAGGGACACCAGGCTTCTGCGGAGGTTGCGAAAGTCCAACCAGTAAGCGGAGGGCAGACCGTTTTGTTTGTTTTGTTTTATAATTACCATTTTTCATTTGCTTCCACCCATCAGAGTGGCCAAAATGAAAAGGAAAAATATCAGCTTCTGGTGAGGATGCAGAAAGCAGCAGGAACTCGGACACACTGCTGACGGGAATGTGAACTGGTACAATCGCTTTGGAAAACTGCCCGGCAGTTTCTACCAAAGCTAAACATTCAAATACCTCATAACCCAGCAAATCCACGCCTGTATATGTATACAGCCAAGAGAAAGGAAGGTCTATGCCCAGGAGACGCGTACTAGAATGTTCATAAAATCTAGGGGAGTCTGAAAACTATCCGGATGCCTCTCAGAAGAGATAACGTGTGATTTATCCACACAGCAGAATACTATCCAGCAAAAAGAACGAACTAACTACAACTCCTCCAATAATATGGACGAATCCAACGAGCACACCAGGTGAAAGGAGGCAGACAGAACAGGCCAAACTAATTTCCATGGTTACCTTGGAAGGGGTGTTGTGACTGGAAGAAGAGATGTGAGGGGTTTCCAGGGGGATTGTCCCGGTCCGCTTCTTGATCTGGGTACTGGTTACAAAGGTGTGTTCAGTTTGTGACAATTTAGTGAGCTACACACACCAAAGTACACCTTTCTGTCCATATAGTATAGTGTAATAAAGCCCTAGAAATAAAAAAGATGTTTGTAGATGCCAACGGCAGCTAATGTTTGTGCTGCTTTTAGAACCACTTTTACTTTGGGATTGCAGAGGAAAGAGCTGTGTGGAATGCCGAGAAAAACAAAAATCCCATTTGTTGCAATTCCACAGACATCAGGACTCCCTTGCAAGTCTCCCAGGTGCTCACTGCAACAGACGTGCAAGGCAAGAATTCATACCCAAAACTGTAATAATGTCGCAAATGTCAACTTGAAAGCAACCTGACACTTGCAAATGGTATCATCTGTCCAAGTGGTCCCAGACTCCCAGGCTTCATAATAAAGGTTGCTGCTCTATCTGCTGGGCAATCATGTTATCATAGTTCTAAAACCTCTTTCTAACCAAGAAAAAAATGTTATGACAGAAAAAGACATCTATTGTTTGGCTCTGTATTTCCATCTTCCCCTGACAAAAGGCAACAACATGGGGCCGTTCAGCTTAATAGCGGTACCTGGCAGCCTTTCTACCCGTCCCTGGCACATGACTTTTGCTATCCCCCATTTTTTAATCCCCAAGGCGCCAAGAGCGAGGCAGCTGGGCTTTTGCAAATCCCGTTTTATCTTCAGCATACTTGAAGACAGTAGCATGATGGGAACAGACGAAGATGGCCAAACATCGTGTAGAGTTCCAACAATAAACCTAACAGGCAATTTTAAGCTTCAAAACCTAGACCTGTACAGCACAGGCCACACTGAAACCAACCAGGTAGGGACGGTCACTTACACATCCCCAACTAAGCCCAAGTGGAGAAAGTGGGTCAATAAACCAGAGGTTCTCACAGTGTGCGCCAGGGTGCACTGGTGCGCCCTGTGGTATGCCTGAGAAGTATGTGCCTGGTGGAGACCAGACAACCAACAGGGGTTTTGAAGTTTAGATGTTTGGGGGACAGAGGTGTGGGGAATTGGCTGTAAGCTGACAGTCTGCCCAGCCCCCTACCTCACTTGCCTGATTAGGGTGCAAAAGGCTGTTAAGCTGAGGTGCTGGATTGTTTACACTACCCCCCATGTTCCCTGGAAAGACTGGAGGCAAGTTTCTTCTATCCTTTGTTTGGTGTAAAGTTAAGATGATATGTATGGTGGGCGTTTTCTGCACTCAACACAGTTCAGAATAAAAAGAGAGGAATTCTTCAATGTATTGATGAGGAAATGAGAGTTTGCCTTTCAAATATATGTCCAAACATTGAAGAAATTGCTAGGACACATCAGGCTCATGTTTCTCATAAACACATGAATGAAAAAACTTAACACATTTGTGCCGGGACCAACCGAATTTACTAAATCTTACTAAGAATGTATCTATATATATAAAAAGATAACTTTTTGTTGCTTAAAAAATTTTTTTAATCCCTTTTTTACAAATTCTAAAAAGCATAACTCAAAAAATGTAACATAAAAATGTTTTTTAGCCTGACCTGTGGTGGTGCAGTGAGATAAACCATTGACCCGGAACGCTGAGGTCACCAGTTCAAAACCCTGGGCTTGCCTGGTCAAGGCACATATGGGAGTTGATGCTTCCTGCTCCTTCCCCTATTCTCTCTATCTCTTTCCTCTCTCTCTCTAAAAATGAATAAATAAAATCTAAAAAAAAAAAAAAAAATTAAAAAAAAATGTTTTTTAATGTCAGAATAAATCTAATTTTGTCGTATTTATTTTGTTTAATTACCATAAAATCACGCTTGGATTTTATATATTTTTCTTTAATATCTGACTTAGATATTATAACATATTTCTCAGAAATTTGTATATAGTGCACCCACAATTATTTGTAGGATTTTAAATGCAACTTCAAAAAGTTTGAGAACCACTGCATTAAACAAACAAACAATACCTAGCACACATGCCTAGATTGTTTGCTTTACCCAATGAAACAAAAGGAACTTATTTTCTTATTAAAAAAAAAAAAGAAAGAAAAAAATAAGGCCTGACCTGTGGTGGCACAATGGATCAAGTGTCAACCTGGAACGCTGAGGTCACAGGTTCAAATCCCTGGGCTTGCCACGTCAAGGGACATACAACAATCAATCAATGAACAACTAAAGTGAAGCAGCTATGACTTGCTACTTCTCACTCCCTCGCCCCTCTCTCTCCTTTCTGTAAAATTAATAAAATTAAAAAAAAAAAAAAAGTTTTGTTGAAAACATGCCAGGGATGATGAAGTACCAGAATGACAGAAAATATGGGCGACATCTGATGTCACCACATCAAGACAAGGTATTTGGTCTGTGCATTTGTTAGTCTCTAAAAACTAAATTACTAGACAAAAAGGGGAGGGGCAGAGGCTGGCATGGTAAGTGGCATGTGGGCACTGGACACTCAAATAGGCTTTGGGACTCAGTTTCTTCATGGTAAACAAACCACCCTGACAGCAGGTGCATATCTGGAATGAAACAAAACACTACAAAGCATCAAGGCAGGGTGGAAACTTGGCATAAGATAGGTGCTTACGGAAGGTCCATAAATTCAACACCCACGCACACCTACTATGTGCCAGGGTCTGCTCTAAGTGGTCAAATACAACAAAACAAAGCCCTTTCTTCTGGGAGCTCACACTCTAGTTGGCGTGGGAAGAGATCAACATCATAAATATATTATACCCCAAGGCAGTCAGAACTCCCAGGGAAGAGGTAGTCATGTAGGGTCTCAAGATGGATGGCGCTGTCAGCAATTTTAAACAGTTGTTTGGGCAGGTCTCCCCAAGAAGGTGGTATTTAAGCAAAGGGTTCTGTGTCCCTGTCCCTTCTTTCTCTTTTAATTTCCCCCTTCACTGCTGCTTTAGCAAGAGGAATGTAGGTGTGACATCCCTGGATGATGTCACACCCATCCTTCCTCCATTTCCTAAGACTGACCAGTTCTAACTTCTAGGAAGGTTGTGGTTACTCTTAATGAGGGCTTTTTTTTTTTTTTTGAACTATTTCTTCCTCATGCTACTAAAGCATATACATATAACTCATCAGAAAACCACGCAAAGTCACAAGCAAGCTACAAATTATGGGACATACTACAGACTGAAGTGTGGGAAAAGGGAGGAATCTTTGGTTTAAAATTCTTAATTAGCAACAATAACATTACTTGACATTTGGGGGCTTTATTATCATGCCATTTGTTTGTGAGGCCGTAAAACACACATCCTCCTGGGATTCAGCATGGCTCTCCAGTAATCATTTGTCTAAGTATATATTTAGAAAACTCTGCAAATGTGTAAATATTTAAAATATATTTAATACTGCATACAGAAGATCGTGCTACTTTACAATCCCCCTTTTCTCTAAAGAATTTATTTACCCTATTTCAAAGTTGGGGAAATCTGAGTATTTAACAAAACAAAACAAAACAAAACCCAAACAAGCAAGTCATAAAAATCTCATTTGCAGGTGGCTTTTGTAAACACACCCGGTTAGGTTATGGTTCAATTAGTAAAACACTGTAGATTGCTAGGTAACATAAAGGAAGTCTCTCTTTTTTAAAGACCTAGCTAGACTCATCAACACATTGCCAGTGGATTTTTACCATATTAGGCTTAAACTGTTTTCCGTTTTGGTAGTGGGGAAGCGGCCTGGGGAATAAGAACCCAAAGAGCAGGAGGTGAAAGATGGCAGGCTTTCAGTTAGGCCCAGGAATGTAGAATTTCACTGTGCGTTTCCATCACAGCCAAAGCAGGAGCCAGCAGCATTCACGTCATAGATTGTATATACACTTGTCTGGAGCTGTAAGTTCTTTCTTAATTTATTTAAAATTATTTTTTCCATCGACTTCAGAGAGGAACGGAGGGGGAGGGCGGAAGAGAAGCATCAGCTCATTGTTTCACTCAGTTGGCCCATTTAGTTGTGTACTCATTGATTGCTTCTCCTAATGTGCCCTGTTCCCTGACCGGGGGGTCAAACCTGCGACCTCTGGTGCGCTGGCTGGAAGCTTTATCCACTGAGCCACCGGCCAGAGCAAGCTGCAAAATCTTATTCCTTCATCTCAACACAAATCAAAGGATCCTAAAACATTAACAAGGAAATGGCGATTAAATCCATGAACAACCATCTGTGAGTGTTTAGCATGTTTTAAATCTCTTGGGAATGAACAGCAATGAGGGATGTACTGTTCTCTGATCTTCAGTGTGGGATAGCTTCTCAAACTATGCAAATTATTTACACTGCCTGACATCTACAAATACATGTAAAGTAGCCCAAAACCATGAACCCCACACCTTTCCCTTCCTGCCTCAGTTCCTTGGGTGATGTGACATGCCCACGTGGTTGGCATCTGAGGCACTAGTGTAATTCACTTTGGGTATAACTGAGTCATCCCTGAGAGTGAAAGTCAGAAGTAAGTGGAGGGGGAAGCAAAGCCAAGTTACCTCGGAGCACCTGACTGCTCGTCTCTGGTTGATTATCTCCTCTCAGATAGCAAAGATAATGTGCCTGATTCTTGGAGGGAGAGGGGCGGGGAGCAGAGGAATCTGTGTGCTCACTTTTTAAAGCTTTGCTGGCCCTGAATCTTGGACTCTGCCTCAAATTTGCAATGATCTGCATTCCTCAATTACTTGCAGTTTTCCCTTAACTGATAAGTCATCAGAGTAGCTGCTACTGCCCCCCCCCCCAGTCTAACTAAGACTGTTTCATTTACACCCTTGAAAAGACACCACCGCATCCTAACCCACCATCTTCAGGGAGTTAAATATTAATGACCCCAATACAAATGTAAAACTTTAAACATTCAAATTTTCGGGGTTTCTAAATCCCCTCTATTAAGGAAACAGACGAATAAGAAACAGATTTGGTCACATGACCTCACGAGCCCCACAATGCTGTGTCCGCGGTGCCTAAACAGTCACAGATTACAATTCCCAGGTTACAGCACTTCTTTCTATTCAGAAGAAGGAAATCAAATTCTTGGAACTTCTAAAGATGGATTATGAATATATTTCCATGCGCTTTTAAAATCCTTACCCGACAAAGCCAACCAACCCCTCTTCCTTCAGGAATTCATTCACACAGACCTTGCAAATCTAGAAACCACGTTTTAGGGTTACTACCACCAACAAAAAGTCTATAAAAAGGGTCACTCTGTGGGCCTCAGAAAGGACTATAAATAAATTTGGGAAACGGTGCAAAGTCCGGGGTTCCACGAGCCTAAGCCGCACGTAAAACAAAAGTAGTTTTGTGTTCTATTAATAGCAGATGATTACACACGTATCTTATTTCCATGGGAATTCATTTAGGAAGGACTTAAAACTTCCTCCTCTGGCCGCTAATCCCAAGTCTCTGTCTGTTACTGGAAAAGTCGTGTCATGAGGGCTGTTCAGGCTCGGAGAACGGCCACCACGGCGCCCCGAGAGGTCTGGTCAGCGTGACGGTGCCCTCGGGCGTCCCCCGACCCCGCGGGCTTTAGGGGGCGACCTGTGGGGAAGGCCGAGTGCAGCGGGTCGGAGGAGCGGCTTTCCGGCCTCCCCGCTCCATCCGGCCCCGGGGAAGCGCGCGCGGCGCCGGTCCCGGGGCTCCGGTGCCGCCCCGGCTGCGAGGAGTCGCTGGGAGCCGCGCGCGGCCCCGACCGGCCCGCCCTCCGCCGCCTCCCCCGAGGCCCCCGGGCGGCAAATGAGGCAGCTCCCGGCGCGGCTCCGACGGCCGCAGCGGGGGCGGGGAGGGGAGGTGCTCTCCGCGTCCCAGCCCCTCTGCACCCCGGTTCCCGCGTCCCGCGTCCCGGCCCCTCTGCACCCCGGGTCCCGCGTCCCGCGTCCCGGCTCCTCTGCACCCCGGGTCCCGCGTCCCGGCCCCTCTGCACCCCGGGTCCCGCGTCCCGGCTCCTCTGCACCCGGGGTCCCGCGTCCCGACTCCTCCGACCTCCGGCCCCGCGTCCCGGCCCCTCTGCACCCCGGGTCCCCGCGTCCCGGCCCCTCTGCACCCCGGGTCCCGCGTCCCGGCTCCTCTGCACCCGGGGTCCCGCGTCCCAACTCCTCCGACCTCCGGCCCCGCGTCCCGGCCCCTCCGACCCCCGGCCCCGCGTACCCGGTAGGTGCTCTCGGTGAGCCGGTTCACCTCCTCCGGGCCCTTCGACATGGCTGCGGCCGCCGCGCGCGCGGGCAGGACGCGGCCGGGCCTCGTGGCCGCCCGACCCGGGACGGTGGGAGCTCCGGGGCGCGTCGGAGGGGCCCTGGAGGGTCGGCCGCCGCCACAGCCGCGGGCCCGCGAGCGCCGGCACGCGTCTCCGCTGCCGAAATGTCAAAAACTCGCAGCGCCGCCGCCGCCGCCGCCGCCGCGGAAGACCCGGAGGAGCGCAGAGGCGCGGCCTGACGCCAGCTGGACAGGCGGGCCGGGCCGGGCCGGGCGTCCCACCTGAAGCGGCGGGGTGGGCGGGGCGGCACCCGGAGCGCGGCCAGGGTGGGCGGGGCGTCCCACCTGCGGCGGCGGCGGGCGGGGTCTCGGTGGGCGGGGCGTCCCACCGGCGGCGGCGGCGGCGGCGGGCGGGGCCTCGGTGGGCGGGGCGGCACGGGGGAGTGCGGCCAGGGTGGGCGGGGCGGAGGCGCGGTGGGCCACGTGGGCGGGGCGTCCCTCACCTGTGGCGCTCCGGTTGAGGGGCGGGCAGAGGGCAGAAGGAGGCGGTCAACCTGTGCCCTTTCGCTTCCGGCGGGAAGCCCCCGGGGACGCAGACGCCGTAGGTCAGGGGCTCAGTTCCGCTTGGACAGAACCTGCGCTTGGCGGTCAGGCCTCTGTGGTCCCAGAACCCTCTCGGCTCCCGCACGGATCCGGTCTCAGAGGCCCCGAGACCACGCTCTCCGCAGGCTCTCCCTCCCTACTTCCAGCCCTGCCTTTTGCGGACCGTGGGGAGAGGAGCCCACGTCCCCCGCTTGACCCTTTCTCGCCCCACCCTCTTGCTGACTCCAAAGATCTGAGGGACCCCATGACGTTTTCATGGACGAAGAAAGAGGGCCTACTACCATTTGCAGTTTGGGAAGCTCCTCATGACGTCAAACATTAACAAATGCCAAGATCTGGTTACGGGAATGGGAGTGCGTGTTTAAACTTTACGTTAGGAACGACCTTTTAACTCAGTGCAGTTTCACCATGATGTTGACAAGATTCAGAAATCCATGCCGAGCTGAGGTGTGGAGGCAACTCCTTTCAGTACTCAGAGTCTGAGCAGGTGCAGCGGCTCCTGACACTTCCTGTTCTGTCTCTACCCCGCCCCAGCCTAGCCCCAGAGGATCCAGAACAGGCGTCTCCCAGTCGGAACCACCACTTAGCCTCTGAAACTCATTCACTCAACAAACTTGGTGAAAGGTTATAGTCTCATTTTTAAAAACCCTTGTCTGGGTGAAATTGCATCTTTTATGGGCTGTTAGGATAAGAGGCATCCCAACTGCTCCGGTGATAAAGTTCACTAGGAAATGCAGACAAAGAAGGCACTGTGTGGCCCAGGTGAGAACTCCCAAAGTGTATGAGATGCTGCTGGACTTAGAACAGAAACAGACACTTGGACTCCGGGGCGATGTTATCAGATTTGCAAGCTAGAAAACATCACGCTTAGCAACTGAAAGGTTACGTGTTCTTGGATGTTGGGGGAAATCAATCTAGGTTTCGGGCAGCTGGAACAGCTGCCTCCTATCTTAACATGTTTCTAGCGTTAGGCTCATAAGATTTGCCAATTGGTTTTCCTCTGCCTTATTGAGATGTACTTGTGCCCTTATAATCACCTCCGTTATGAATTAGGGTTCTCAAAAACGTCCGTTTTCATTTAAACTTGGAAATCACCGCCTTGCCTTTGATCACCTTTTAGAACTTTAACTCTGTGCCTTCTGACGGATGGGGTCATGTGACCTCAGCTGCCAGACAGTCACCTGAGGAGCTGGGAAGAGAGCAGAGGCTTAACCTTTAACACCTCAAGGCTCGGCAGTGTGATTTAGAGCAAGAAGAGACAGATTAAGCCACCATAAAACCAGCAAGTATCTCAGATGGCCCGATTTGATTGCCAAAGTTGGAATTTGATCGATCGACCAGGTTTCATAATAGTATGCAAATCTTCAAACAGACATTTGGCCACTTAAAACTCTTATAAAGAAACAATTTACCGGTTGGGACCAATCTGCTCCTTTAGAAGTCTTCATGAAGGGTCAGTTCCTGGTTGGTACTGACCTCAAGAGTTGTGCCATTCAGCCCCCAGCTCAGTGCTGGGCACACGGATGCCTGGCAGCTGTTTATTGAACAAAAGAACAAGTGAGTGTGGATGAGCTGGTCTGTGCCCGGATCTCTGCTGGGGCCGCAGGCGAGCCGAGTGAGCGGGGCTTGACCCGAGCCCGCAATACGCGTGCGCGTGCGGGACGCAGAATGTCAGGGACACGCGATGGCAGCTGCAGCACAGGTGTCACAAGGTGGGAGCGCTCTCAAAAGGCCACTCGCATGCTGTTCTTTAAAGCAGAGGTCCCCAGACTTTTTACACAGGGGGCCAGTTCGCTGTCCCTCAGACCGTTGGAGGGCCGCCACATACAGTACTCCATACACTGACCACCAGTGAAAGAGGTGCCCCTTCCGGAAGTGCGGGGGGTGGGGCGTTGGCGGATAAATGGCCTCAGGGGGCTGCAGTTTGGCCCGAGGGCCATAGTTTGGGGGTCTCTACGTTGAAGTATGTTTGTGAGTTTCAGGGAGACATCTTTGTCCTGAGACTTCATGATGCTCAGAGTAAAGGGAAGTGAATCAATAGAACGGAATGACTCAGGAGAAGGCAAGGAGTGGCCGCTGGCTCTAACAGGTCTCCAGATCGATGTGGTGACGTCACACTCTGACCTGCCAGGCCTAAGCCGCCTCGGACTAGGGGAAAAAAACAAACAAACAAGCAAACACAAACCAGTCCTCTCTACGTGCTGAGAAATCCCTGCAGCCACTCTCCAATGGCCCAGAACGCAGGCCTGAAGAAGAGGCAATCGGTACCCCACCTTCCGGGGCCAGGCAACCAAGGTTGCCTTCCTCGGTTAGATCCTGCTTGAGATTAAATAATCAGAAGTCCTGTTTACGTTAATAAACGTTGTAAGACGCAATTGCCGGTGATAATATCAGTGAGATTTTGAAAAGCCACGCTCCAAACAGGCTCTGGTTTTTGAGGTTGATATGTCTTCTTCGGAACTTACTGTGGGGCCTGATGAGGGGCTCTCTGCCTTGATGGGCATCCTGGGATGTCCATGAGAATTCCACCGTTCTGTGACAAAGGAGGTCCCTGCTGATAACAGTAGTTTGGGCACATTCCCAGATAATATACCAAGAGAGGGGATGGGGAAGAGAGGTATGATTTCTATACACAACTAAACTATCAGGCAGGAAGGAGTGCTTTTATTATGAAAAAGCAGATGCGAATTGAACACGCGTTTACTTTCTTGTAACGTTCTTCCAACCCAGGCAGCACTAACTTCTCCAGCATGCCCAGCTCATTTCTGCTGCACAGATTTTCCCTTAGCTGTTGCCTCTGCCTGAAACATTCTAGCCCCCTCTCCGGCCCCCACAGCACAGCATTTTTTCGTCATGTGGATTTCAGCTTAGTGCAGCCTCAGCCAGGCCTGCCCTAACCACTCAGATAAAATTCTTATCAAAAGCCTGCCGGCCACAAACATGAATGTCCTTCCGTTTATTTTGGTCTTCTCACATATTTTTTAAACAATGTTTTTTAGCTTTTAGAGTATATGTTTTGCACTTTTTTGTTGTTCAATTTATCCCTAAGCATTTTTCTCATGCTATTGTTAATGAGAGTGTTTTCTTATTTGTATTTTCAGATTGTTCATTATGAGTGTATAGAAATAGAATTGATTTGTGCATATTGATCTTGTAACCAGCAACATTGCTAAACATGTTTTGTTTTCTTTTTTAGTGAGCACATAGTGAGAGAGAGAGAGAGAGAGAGGACAGGAAGGGAGAGAGATGAGAAGCATTAACTCATAGTTGTGGCACCTTAGTTGTTCACTGATTGCTTTCTCATATATGCCTTCACTGGAAGGCTCCAGCCAAGCCAGTGACCCCTTGCTCAAGCCAGCGACCATGAGATCACGTCTCTATGATCCTGTGCTCAAGCTTGTGGGTCCACGCTCAAACCGGACGAGCCCATGCTCAAGCCAGCAACCTCAGGGTTTCGGATGTGAGCCCTCAGCATCCTAGGCCAATAGTCTATCCCAGTGGTTCTTAACCTTTTTTGAACCCACCAGTTTCATATGCGCATTCACTGAACCCTTCTTTAGTGATAAATAAAATATGATTTTTTTTCCCAAATTCAAGACATAGGTATATGTTCTTTTACTGGTGCACAAAATGAGCTGTGCATGAACATCCCCTTGCTCAAAGAACAAAACCAACAAAGTGCATGAACTCATAACAAATCACGGTATTACTTTATTGTGGCCTCCGCGGCAGAGGCTTCTCCGAACCCCTGAGACCGACTCATCGAACCCCTAGGGTTCAATAGAACTCAGGTTAAGAACCACTGCTCTAGACGCTGCACCACCACCTGGTCAGGCCTAAACTTGTTTATTAGTTCTAATAGTCACCAGACTGAGGAAATTCCCTTTACACATCATCTTAGCCAAAAGGCCAAGAAACAATGGAAATTCCTTTCAATTCTTAGTTTATTGAATGTTACCATGAAAGGGTATCATATTTTGTCAAGTGCTTTTTATGTGTTTATTGAGATGGTCATATGGTTTCTGTCCTTTATTCTGTTGATTTGACATATTATTAAAATGATTGATTTTCATATGTTGAATCAACCTTCCATTTCTGGATTAAATTCCACTTAGTCACGGTATATGCGCCTCTATATTATCGCTGGATTCAGTTTGCTAATATTTTGCTGGTGACGCCTGTGTCTATATTTATAAGCAATAGTCATCAGTTATTCTCTTGTGAGTCTTTGGTTGTTTTTCTTTTTCTTTTTTTTTTTTTACAGGGACAGAGAGAATCAGAGAGAGGGATAGATAGGGACAGACAGAAACGGAGAGAGGTGAGAAGCATCAATCATTAGTTTTTCGTTGCTGTCGCAACACCTTAGTTGTTCATTGATTGCTTTCTCACATGTGCCTTGACCACAGGCCTTCAGCAGACCGAGCAACCCCTTGCTGGAGCCAGCGACCTTGGGTCCAAGCTGACAAGCTTTTGCTCAAGCCAGATGGGCCCGGCGCTCAAGCTGGCGAGCTCGGGGTCTTGAACCTGGGTCCTCAGCATTCCAGTCCGACGCTGTATCCACTGCGCCACCGCCTGGTCAGGCAAGTCTTTGGTTTTGATATTAGAGTAATACCGGCCCTATAGAAGGGGTTAAGAAGTGATCCCTTATCCTTTGTTTTTGGGAAGACTTTATGGAGAACTGGTATTTATTTTCCTTCAAGTGTTTGGTAGAATTCACCAGGGAAGCCATCTAGGTTCGAACTTTGCTTTGTGGAAAGGTTTTAAATGACTAATCCAAGTCTCTTGTTATATAGGTCTTTGTTTCTTTTTCAGAGTGTTATTTCCTTATGGTTCCTATTCCTTCATCTCTTTAATCATTTATAATATTCTTTTATAGTCTCTACCAGGTGTCTCTGTGTGGTTTCTGTTTGTTTCATCTTGTTTGGTCGTTTGTTGTGTTATTCTGCCACGGTTGTGCCCGTTGGTTCTCCATCGTGGTGGATTGCATCCTTTTTTACTTGTTACCGTGAAGTCACCTTTGGTGGTGATCCACTTCCTCTGTAAGGAGAACCCTGTGGACCTGAGTTGTAAGGTATTGCTCCAGAAAAGTTTTGCATTTGTTCCTGGCGGGCATTCCACCGGGGGAGTGTAAAATTCAGACTCTGCACCCGCCCGGTGACACAGGCTCCATGCGATAATTCATCTTAGGATGTTATTCTCGCCTATCAAACGCTTCAGTTAAGTCAAGCTCCTCTGTCCTCCCCTCCTGCCCCTCCTACTGGCTTACGTGCAGTCTTCTGAGGGCCCCCGCCTGCGTAAAGGGCCTTAGCGTCCGCCCTCCACCTTGCACAGGTCTCAAGTCCTTACACTGGTGAAACAGGTAACATTAGAAACATCCAACCGTTGGGGCCCACTTCCGGCTCCAGTCCCGCCATCAGCCGCACCCCCCGAGGTGGCCACATCATCTGTTCCAGGGCTTGGTTTTTCTCCTCTTGGTGATTTTTTGGACTGGAGATGTTTCCTTTTTTTTTTTTTTTTTTTCCTTGCAAACTCAGCTATGTGTTAAAATATTTCTGTTTCCTTTGACCCATAACTTCAAATGCTCGTTATTGGAGGAATTCTGCCCCTTCTGTCTACCCAGAAGCCTGAAAGGCCCTTTGTCAGTTCCACTCGAGACAGCACCTAGAGCGACAGGGCGGGGCTTGGAGGCGGAGGAGAATCGTGTTCCCGTTTGCCTCGACCCAGTAAGTGGGACCCGGGCAGTAGGACAGGGCGGGGCGTGTTCCACTTCTTGGCCTCAGTTTTTTTCACCTCTGAACAAGGGTAGCTGGTCTTCAAGTTAACTTTTAATTTTAACATTATCTGAAAAAAAGTTTTGTCTTTTTTACACTGTTCCCAGCAGTGAGTCTGAAGGCTGTCTACCTCCAGGTGCAGGTGGCCCTCTGGGAAGAGAGGCTATTCGCCAGAGGCCAGGATAATCCCGAACGTTCTTCACTTTTTCAAGGGCAGGAAGGGAGAGACGCTGGGTGGGCTGTTGTCTTGGAAACGCCTCGGACATTTGGCTTCATGGGGGGGAAATGGTCGATGCGTGGAAGGGGATCCAGCCAATCTTCATTGGCCTTGTCTTGATATTTCTTCCCCCAGTGGGAAAACGTCAGCAGAGAAAGTTCCAGGTTTTGTTTTCCTAAGCAGATTTGTTTTCTGTATTTAGCAAGTTCCAGACATTGACCGCATCTGCAAATTTCCTCTTGTATAGCAAGCACTTAAATCATTGCGCAGTGTACCCAATACTTTTTCTTGATCCACAGGTGCAGTACGTTCTGGGACACGTTTACCTTCAGCTGGGGCTTTTCTTGAGAGGGAAGACTTGGGAAAAGACACTGTGAATTGCTTCTACAGAAATCTGTCCCGTCTGAGGAACAATTCTCATTTTCTGTCCAATTGCCTTTCTCACAGCGGGGAAGGCTGAAACTGCATTGCCAAGCAGTTCCCTAAAGTGAACAGCAGAGGGCGGGAAGGGGTGGAAAATAGTGAAATATTCTTTTTTTCCATGCGGATGATTTGATTTCCAACACTTTCTCTTTCAGGGAAAGCAAAGGCTGGCCTCTGATGAACGTTGTTGTTGTTGTTTTTTGTTTGAACCTCCCACCTTGTCACACACCTGTGTTTGTGTCCATACACCTGCCAGGTGCCACCTCACCACTCAAGCCCTTTCAACGTCGGGCTCTGGCATTTCTAGTGCAATTTTTCCAGAAAACAGCTCAGACCTTCTGTAACCTTTCCCGGTGACTGTCGCTGTGCCTCTGCTCTCACTCTGAATTTCCGTGGATACATGAGAGCAATACACGATGAGAGAATGCGACCGTGTTTTGCTAAAAGGGGAAGTATTAGCCCCCGAGGATATTGAAATTCAGCATGAAATAAAAATTTCCATTAGACAAATGCATGGAATTATAAATAATTAAGCAAAGCCTTGAGCAGTAATTCATGTCTTTCTTTAAAAATGTCCCCAACATATTGACATTGAGCAGGGAGCCCAAGAAGGCTTAGGAATCAATGGAAAGCCTGCTGAGTGCGAAAGGCAGACTTCACCACTTAATCTGGTGGTAATGTCCCATTAGTCTCTAATCACGATAAAAACTTTTAGCGTGCATTTGGCTATGATGTCAGGTAGCACGCGGGGCCCGGGAGTGGAAATCACTACTTCATGGTGGAAATGAAGCAGGAGAGTAAGGAGCAAGGAGAATTCCTTGGCAAGTGGAATGGGGAAACTGAGGCAGACAGCTATTCAAGCTGACTCACTTGCCTCCTTCTCCCTTGCACGACCACTCTCTTAAGCATTCCGCCCTCAGGACAGTGAAGTTCTGACCCACATCAAATAACCTTAGGAACAAAGTCTCAGTCAGGTCTGTTGAGCACAGAGACAGAGTTTGGGTCAAACTAGAGCAGTGGTTCTTAACCTGGGTTCTATCGAACCCTAGGGGTTCGATGAGTCGGTCTCAGGGGTTCGGAGAAGCCTCTGCTGCGGAGGCCAGAATAAAGTAATACCGTCATTTGTTGTGAGTTCATGCACTTTGTTGGTTTTGTTCTTTGAGCAAGGGGATGTTCATGCACGGCTCATTTTGTGTACCAGTAAAAAAACATATACCTATGTCTTGAATTTGGAAAAAGAAAATCATATTTTATTTATCACTAAAGAAGGGTTCGGTGAATGCGCATATGAAACTGGTGGGTTCGGTAACTCAAAAAAGGTTAAGAACCACCGAACTAGAGATAGCATCTAGGTCTCAGTTGTGTTTCAGCTCCAGGCCCAGAGAAGCAGCAAAATCAGATGAAGCTATGTCATGGCTGACCTCAGGACCAGCTGCAATGACCACTGACCCTCGACTCCAGTGCCAGCCAGTCAGTAGACACCCTGACCCTGAACCGACACAGCTGGAAGGCTGATGAGTATTCTCTTGAAATTCTCTCCTGAAATCTCCCTTAGGGTTCTTGCCTCTAGAAAATAGATAAAAACCCTTAAGGCAAATGACCCCGTATATGCGCCCCCACCCCCTCTCTCTCTAGAGCATACGGCTGCCTTCCCACTTCTTCCTTTAGGCATGTATCTTTTGCTTTCTTTCTCCTAAAGCTCCAAGAGCCCCTCTTTTGCTTCTGTGACTTGTGTCCTGGGTCCACGCAGCCCAGCGGGCTCATTTCTATTACCTCTGGGACTTTCTAAATAAATTTTCTTTTTCACTAGAGTTCTTCGCTCTGAATTCCTTCTCAGCCGAACTCAAGGCCTGTGGTCTAACACGTCTTACTAGCAGAAAGTGCTTCACTGTTGTAATCGTCTCCAGGAGGGTGCACTGACCAATGAGAAGCATGCATTCTGTGCACTATTTGTTGTATTCAGATTGATTTGAAGTCTGTAGCTGCTACATAGCCTTTGTAAGGCGGCCAGCGGACCTATGACTGCAGATACTCCATCCCTCTTTCCTCGGGTAGGGGATAGAGAGCAGAAAAACACATAATTTTCCTGGTCTCCCTTGCAGCTGGGAGCGGCAGAATAGATAGATACAGTTCTATTCTGTGTCTAAGAGAGAAAGTAAACAAAGGTCTGACAGGCAGCCCCCTGATAACTTTCTAGGAAGCAGATGTGAGGTCTGTGTAAGAAGTAGCCACCACCTTGGCCTTGGCCGGTTGGCTCAGCAGTAGAGTGTCAGTCTGGCATGTGGAAGTCCTGGGTTCGATTCTTGGCCTGGGCACACAGGAGAAGTGACCATCTGCTTCTCCACTCTTCCCCCCTCTTCTTTCTCTCTGTCTCTCTCTTCCCCTCCCGCAGCCAAAACTCCATTGGAGTAAAGTTGACCCGGGCACTGAGGATGCTCCATGGCCTCCGCCTCAGGTGCTAGAATGGCTCCCGTTGCAACGGAGCCATGCCCCAGATGGTCAGAGCATCGCCCCCTAGTGAGCATGCCTGGAGAATCCGGTCACATGCATATGCAGGAGTCTGTCTGTCTGTCTGCCCCCCTTCTCATTTTGGAAAAATACAAAAAAAAAAAAAAAAGAAGTAGCCACCACCTTGCAAGCTCGGAAGCAGCAGCAGCAAACAAGGCTGGAATGAACAAATTAAGACTAGTAAGTGGAGAGGGAGAGGAGGGAGCCCGACAGCATCAGAGAGCACGGCGTCTTGTGTTCTTTGCAGATGAAAGCCTTCACGAGAGACATATATTGTTATTAAAATTGGGAGGAATTTGAGATTGTATTGAAGTCCACATACACAAATGGAATGAATCTCCCAATAAAAAATCTAAATGGGGAGAGATGGCTCTTTGAAATTTTAATACATTTCGATTTCTTTATTTGGGAGATAACCATATTTTGGAGATAAAACAAAAAAGACTCACGGACTGCCAAATAAGAATAAGATTATGGAGACAAAACGGGGAATATTATTACCATCGGGACACTACCAGGGGAAACCTTCGATTATCTGTGAGTTCATATCCTTAGGCTACTTTATAAAAGCACTCTTATTTTACTTTCTTTGAAGAACATAATTTTACACCCACTTTTCCAAGAAAATAAAATGTTTCTGGATCATTTATCCAACTTGGCAAATAAAACTCTCTCGTAAGGACTCATCATCCGCTTTGCTCTGGAGTCGGTTATTGTTCCCACAAAACAACAGCAGCAACAACAGTGACAATATCCCCGGGGCGCCGGGCAGGGAAGCATTGCTGCATTATTATTAGCTAAAATGATGACCCATCTCTGGGCCTGTAATTGAGTTCATAATTCTTGGAAGATTTCTCCTCACGCAGTGGTTTTCTCCCAAACACGAAAGGAGATGAGATTTTACAGCCCAGTGTCGTCCAGAACTCCAGAGGTTGGATCTTCGATACCCTGCAGACAAAACACTTGTGTATCTTGCGTTTCCTCTCATTCTGATTGAACTCGGATGCTGGGTGATTGAGTAGACTCTTGAGCGTAGACTCAGTGAATTCTTCCTCCGGGTAGAAATGGCAGCTGGGAGGAGAAAGCATTGGTGCCTTGTAACATTTCTAGGCCACGGTAAGCGTGACATTGACATCAGAGTAGCCCTATACTCCGGGGTCTGTCCCCTTTGTGCCTTGGTGACAGGGGTCTCCTCCACCACTGAGATGAGTTGGGGCCCAAGGGCTGGGTGCCTGACATAGTGGGCAGGGTGAAGGTCTTGTGAAGTTAGTTAGTTTCTCACTCAGTGAAAATGATCCCTGGGTGACTTGGATCAAGTCACATCGTGTTCCCAAGCCTCCATGTCCTGATCAATAGGAGTGTGTGTTTATGTGTGTGGGGGTGGGGTGGGGTGGTGGACAGTACCCCAGATGACTCTGAGGGCGGCGAGGGGCCTGTTCTCCCATGTGGCTCTTTTTCAGAAACACAGCCATCCAGCCAGGGTCCTCCTCAGAAGACACGGGGGTGAGGAGCAGCTGCGCAGGCTGCAGGCCGGGCAGTCACCCTGCTCCTGGGGCTGCTGGCCAGGAGGAGGCCCAGTGTGACTGGGCAGGCTCCATGGAGACGGCGGGAGGATTGTGGGTCCACTCTCCGAGGCAACAGCCTGTTCCCCGCCCCTCCCCTTTCCGAATCAGCCTTTGATCGCCAGATCACTCCATCCAGGTTTCACTGTCAACAGACTGCAGCTCACACTGGGATTGGTTGGCCGGCTCAGTCACCGCCCCCCCATCCCCCACCTTCAGGCTCCCAGCCTGGTTGGTGAAGTCCCATGGAATTCCCCCATTCCTCACAGGTTGGGCAACTACTGTGCTGATGCATTTCAAGTTATCGTCATTAACACCATTATCACCATCACTGTTTTAACACTTCTCTTTTTCTTTCTGGCTCACCTGGATCTAGCCATTCCTGAAGCCGATATTTTTTCCCCATAAGATATTTATTTCTCCTTGCCTTCCCAACCCTCCCCCTCCCCCCCATCCCCACCTTCTGGCAACCATTAGCTTATTCTCTGTAACACTTTTTTTTTTTTTAATTTCAATATTTTTTTTATTTTTCAATTACGGTAGACATACAACGTTATATCAGTTTCAGGGGTGCACCCCAGTTGTTAGACATTATATAACTCACTAAGTAATCTTTCTGATAAACCTAGCACCCACCCGACACCGCTCATAGTCATTACAGTAGTACTATGTTCCCCGCGCTGTGCTCGACACCCGTGACTGTTCTGTGACAACCAACTTGTACTTCCTAAACCCTCCACCTTTTCCACCCTTTATAATACTTGTTGATTCATTTCATTTTGGTGACCCACCCAGTCTGAATCACTGACCTGTAGCAGTTGCGATGGTAGAGAAGGGGACAGCCATAGCTGGTTCGGGCGACCAGGCCAAAAAGACACAATTCCTGGGCCACCAATGGCTCCCAGGTCACCATTTGGAGAAGGCTGCTTTGGAGAAAGCCAGGGGTATGCTGTGGAACTTGGGTCTGCTAGTTTTTTTTCCGACTTAGTTTTGCCTGCCTCTTCTTGGAATACCCCTGTCTCCTCCCTGCCTTTTACGGTCATGGCTCCTGGCCTGATGTGGTGGCCTGAGCCACCAGACAGCAAGCAAATCTTCCTGATGCTTGCTGTGCAAAAGTCTTTGGATAAGATGCTTCCCCGTACAGAGCCCTTGAGAAATGGTGATGAGATGCCATGAGATTTACACACATGCCCCCCGCCCCCCCCCCCCACCCCGACAGAAGCTGCAGTCTGGGCTTCCCTCCAACTTGGTTCTCCCGAGACTGGGTCCCTCCCGGGAGCCAGACGCATTCTCGCCTGTCTGGGTGGGTCAGGGAATGAGTCACCTTGACCAGCAGCTTGAGTCACACTGATCAGGAAGCCCCACAGAGGTGATATCATCGGTAAACATGACCAGTCACAGGTATGGAGGCCGCTCTGTTTGCCTTGGAGATAAACACCCCTGCCCGCTGCCACCCCTACCCTGCCCGGGCTGGGCTTCCGCAGGGTGGGAAAAGGACACCAAGCCCATGTGCGTTGACCTTGTGACAATGTGATGACAGGTCTGTGAAGGGATCTGGGAAGCTCAGGGACTTTGCTACAGTGATGGGGGCGGGGGTGGTGTGTTCTTGCCTGCTGCAGGGGAAGGCCGCTAGGCAGGTGACAGCTGTTCCTGAGACCCAGTTTGCTGCTTGAGGCTGGGCGCTGTCTGCCCCTGGGTGGCTGATTTTCAAAGCCCAGCCAGACAGGTCTCTGCTGCTCTGCTTCTGTCCATGTACATCTCAGCAAAGAGACAGTGGGTCCCGGAGGGCAGGGGTGGCCCCTCTCTCCGTGGGCGCCTCCTGACTGCAGTGGGAGCTTAAACCACTCTTCTCCCCTATCTACGCTGAGTCCCCACAGGGACTGGAGTTTCTTCAGGGTCACGTCATTCCTGGTTACGGCATGCTGCAGGGCTCCAGGCCCTGGCCAAGCTTGGCCACCTGGCTGGTGTGGCAGGAGTCCCTTGGTCCCACCAGGGCCAGGGTGACAAGGCATAGGATCTGTCCACCTGCCCTGGGGGCCCTATCATAACCTGGGGCCAATGGAGAGGTCGGAATACTCAGCCAGCCTTTTTAACATTTGAAATGTTCACCGTTATCTTTTTTTTGCACTAATTGGGATTTTTCCAAAATGTTACATGGAGATATGTGGGTTTATGAACCAACGTCACCCCCATAAATTGAATAATAAAAAAAAAATGTCTTGATGACCGAGTCATTTGGCACAGTACGCTCTTCAGTTTAGTGCTGAGTCCGGGGTCTCGCTCACCTCACCTGTCCAGTCTTGTTCCTTCGGAACCGGCCCCGGCCGGTCGCTATCCGAGAACCAGAGAGGCATGGAGGGACAGAGGCGGCGGTTGCCCCAGGCAGCCCAGCCCTGAAGGTCCACCTCGCCCTGCCCTGCCGGGAAGACCGGGAGACCTGTCTGACTCCCTGGTTTGCATGGACGTGGAGCCACGTGGGACTGGGAAGGGTCAGGTGTGTGTGTGCGGGCCACCCTCACTGCCCTCGGTGCTCACTAGATGGCGCGCTGGCTGCACGGGTGAGAGCGGCACACCTCCCTCAGGAGAGTCCCGCTTCTTCTGTAAGTCCCCTGCCAGCATGCGCGGCGCCTGTTCATTTGGTCCCCACAGGCAGCCCGGTTCCCAGGTGAGGAGACTGCGGCACCGACGGTCCCTCATTAATACTGACTGTGCGTTCTGGCGTGATCCCTGACACCCCCCGCCCCCACATCTTCCTCTTCATGGATCAGTCCTTGATCTGCTTTAAAGGTACCTAGGCAACCTGGGGGAACCTATAGGAGCTCTGCTTGGAAAACGTTTGAAAATAATTTCATGAGCTTCAAGAATAGCTCAGGAGCCTGACCGGGCGGTGGCGCAGTGGATAGAGCGTCGGGCTGGGGATGTGGAGGACCCAGGTTCGAGACCCCCAGGTCGCCAGCTTGAGCGCGGGCTCACCTGGTTTGAGCAAAGCTCACCAGCTTGGACCCAAGGTCGCTGGCTTGAGCAAGGGGTCACTTGGTCTGCTGTAGCCCCCCAGTCAAGGCACAATCAATGAACAACTAAGGAGCTACAACGAAGAATTGATGCTTCTCATCTCTCTTCCTTCCTGTCTGTCCCTCTCTCTGTCACACACACAAGAATAGAGATTAAGAACCTCTTTCTTACATCTTTGCTGTATGTGTGTTTGGTTAGGATTAGAGCCCAAGAAGAGATATGAGGGACACATTGAAAATATGAGTCTGGAGTTGGGAGAATATAAATTTGGGAGTCCCTGTTGGGAAGATGGTGTCAACATTTAAACATTTGAAAATGCACTTTGGTTGGTTGTAAATAGAAACTTTCAAGTGCAGCATTGCACAGAGGACTTTTAGATGAGCATTACGGAACACAGTGTGGTGTCAGGGAAGAAATCGTGTTCTCTTTGTTTTAGGAGTGTCAAGGTCATGATCCATTACATTATGCAATGCTCCCTCCGTCCTAATAAACTTCATCTTCTGCTAAGTCCCGCAAGAAAGCTCTGCTTTCCCTGAGGAACTGATGTTTCCTCTTTTCCCAAAATGGAAGTCAAGAAGAGGTGGTGTCTCTTTTCCCTTCAGCTGCCAGGGAGCTCAGAGCCGAATGCGCAACTCAGCTATAACAACACGTTAACCATTTGGGTCTGTAGAACCTGCATGTTGGCGTTTTTATTTTTCTTCACCTTGACTCCCTGCTTCTGATGCCTAGTTTTTGTTTTTTTTAATTTTTATTTTATCACATGGGTTCTTTCTGGAGTCGTCTCGAATCTACACAGAATGAGAAAGAGTATAAAATAAAGAAAAGGAATAAACATAATTGAATAAAGTTGCTTTTTAATAACAACACAACTCATTTTTTAAAGTAAAAAAAAGATATTGAAAATTTGCCTCTAAAGTAATTTTCCACACGCAGAGTCTTATCTTCCAACTGACTCTCATTATAATATTGGAAAATGTGTTCCTCGGGGACAAAGCATTCTCTTCCCAAAGCATTGTAAAAACCTCACTTTAAAATTGCAGCGAATATGTAAATTCACACATTTTAGAAAGACAAGTTATCATAAGATACTGAGAATAATAGGCAAAAGAAGCCACAAAATACTAATGCAACATAAGGACAGTTTTGTGTGTGTGTGTGTTGAGCACAAGGACTGATTGATCCATCCATCGCAAGGCTGCGTTTTCTTCCGAGGCACGCGCTCTGTGGGACTCCGCGCCCACGCGCTCCTGGAGTCCGCCGGAGCCGCGTTCCTCAGACTCCAGGCAGCCTCACAGGCCTTCGCTTTGCCACATACCTAGAGGCACCTGCTTCGGAGGTCTGTTCAAATCGGTTCTTTGAGTCAATTCTTCTTTTAAACTTCAGTTCATTTAAGGAGGGTAACCGTTTAAATACTAAGACAGTCGGTGTGATTTCAGAGGCTGGCTGTTTTCTTAATGCCCATTAAAAACAATTTGTAAGTATTAGAATGAAAAGTGATCTGGTGTGCTCCACTAGAAGCACCTCTTTTTTCTTTTTCTTTTTTTTTTTTTTTTTACAGAGACGGAGTGAGAGTCAGAGAGAGGGACAGATAGGGACAGACAGATAGGGACAGAGAGAAATGAGAAGCATCAATCATCAGTTTTTCGTTGCAACACCAGAGTTGTTCATTGATTGCTTTCTCACATGTGACTTGACCGCGGGCCTTCAGCAGACCGAGTAACCCCTTGCTAGAGCCAGCAACCTTGGGTCCAAGCTGGTGAGCTTTTGCTCAAACCAGTTGAGCCTGTGCTCAAGCTGGTGAGCTTGGGGTCTCGAACCTGGGTCCTCCACATCCCAGTCTGACGCTCTATCCACTGCGCCACTGCCTGGTCAGGCTAGAAGCACCTCTTATACCCCGTGCTGCCCATACAACAAGCGAGGGGTCCTGTCCTGGCGGGGAGCTCCAGACAGGGCTGCTCCCAGCCTTTGGAAGTAGCGAGTGGGTCTTGACAACATCTGGATACACTAGGCTGAAGGGAGGAGGGGCCCTGGCAGCAGGGAGGTGCCCATGCAAATGATTCAGCAGAGAGAGGGGAACACTCCCCCCAATTCCAGAAAAGAAATGAGGTGAAGTGGGGAGACTTCTGCCCTTCAAAGCCCTTTAGAATAACTGCTGAATGGAGACGCTGAGAAAGGGGTCTTAAGAAAGCCAGCGTGGGGCGAGGACACCCCGCTGCCCTGTGGTCACCATCTGTATCCCTTTCTCCTCCGGCTCCTACCTGTTCTGATGCTCACCCATTTTGGCCAGCTGTAGAAATGGCGTGGTCGACTTCCAACAGGAACCTTCACTCCTGGCTTTTTAACAGCTGTTCTCAAACGTGGTCCCTCAACCAGCAACATCACCCTCACCTGAGAACTTGTTAGAAATGCGGATTCCTGGGCCCTGCCCCAGAGCTGCAGCTTTCCAGGGGTTCCGACGGTGCCCACGTTTGGGAATCGCTCTCCCGGGAGCCCCGTGGTTGCACAGTAAACAAAAGGCTGTCAGCAAGGAGACCCAAGTTCTGAGACCTGTACGTAGCTCATTAGTTGTGACCTAACGCCAAATCGCTCTGAGCCTCAGTTTCCTCATCTGTGCCACGAGAAGGGCCAGTGCCTGAGTGGTTCCCAGCCCTATTGGCTCATCAGAACCACGTGGGCAGCTTCTCAAAATCAGACAGTGCTGCACCAAAGCGCCCATATTCTAAAATTCTATTTCCATTAACCTAGAACAGGCAAATATTAGTCTGTGGTGGGACAATCAGAGATGGTGGTTGCCGGGGGGGGGGGGGGAGTGAGGGGTGAGGTGCATTGACGGGCAAGGGGCAGGAAGGAAATTTCAGGGGTGATGGTGTTGTCTCTCTCGATGGGAATATGAGTTACATAGGTGTATGCATTTGTCAGAATTTATTGAATGATACATTTCAGATTTGTGCATTTTATTGCATGAATACTTACCTCCAAAGAAAAACAAGACTGTAAACAGATATTGGATTCTAGTCAATATTTGTGCTGCAGTGTTTAGGGGTGAAAGGCAGGGATGTCACAACTTATTTTGAAATGCATCAAAAAAAAAATAGATGGCTTGTGGGATGGGTAGAGGGAGGGAGAGTTAGATAGCTATGTGATAAAGTGAGTATAATAAAATGTTAATTGGAGAATGCAGGTGGTGGGTTATATGAGAATTTACTATAAAATTCTTTCAGGTTTTCATTACGATTGAAAATTTTATAATAAACGGTTGGAGGGGAATTCTGATGCCGGTACCTTGATGCCCACATTGATTAAATCAAGATCTTGCCTAAATTAAAAATTCTACCACTGGAGGGAGATACATTTCTTTCTCAAGGGTAACAGGTGTTAACGTCACTCACATGGGGAGCCAGTTGGGTTTTGTCCTGACAGTGAATTTATTGGACTCTTCCTACAGGTGACCATAATGGGGAAGGCACAGGTTGTGCCCCTGGGCTTTGTCGTCATGGCTATTGTTGTGAGGGCCGCCCCAACCCTTTCTTTGCAGGCACGTGGTGCCTTGGCTGCCCGCCGCCTGTTCTCCAGGTACAGGTTTGGAGGTGACTCTGCCGGACAGTTTCCACTTGTCTCAGCCACCACGGGGAGCTGTCACCCTAGCAGTTGCCCGAAGCTCCCGCAGTTTGAAATGATGGTGTTTCCCACCAACAGCCACGCAGGGCTATTCCCATGATGCCTTGCTCGCCCTTGTTCATTCCGCCGCCCCCAAAGGATCAAAGCCTCCAACTCATGGGTCCCCCCTTTCCAGGTTTGCACGTCCTCTAATCTGACTCAACCCACCAGCCCCCACTCCCGTCCCTTTCACCTCCTCAGACTGGAAAGATGGCATACGAGATCTATGACCTGCAAGCCCCCTCGAGCCTCGGCCTCTTCTGGGGGGTTCTGCTCCCTCGTCCCTGGCTCACCGCCTTTCCACGAGGGCTCTTTCTTTGGGGTGGCATCCTCCATACTTGTCACGGCAGCTTCTAAGACATTTTTCATGCTTTCTCATTCAAAACCAAGCCATAGTACCTGTCGTCCCACTTGGTGACTGACTGCCACCTGTTGGTCTTCTGGTCACTCACTGAAGATTTCCACGCCTGGCCCAAGGTTTCCTTTGTCCTCCCGTCTTATTTCAATGGCCCACGTGAATGGCTGTCCCTATCCCCTGGTCTCTAACTTCCTTCCTCTCCTTCAGTGATCTTCCCAACACTCTGACCAGCCACCTCTTCCTGTGGCCACACCCGGGACCCCTCCATGGTCTACACAGGAGATCCAAGCACCCTCCACCCCTATCCCCACCCTCACAGGCTCACCGCATCCAGAGTTCCCGTGATCTCTTCACTGCATGACTCCCTTCCTTATGTGCGGTCCCTTATTTAACCAAACCCCTCGCCCCTCTCTCCTGCCGTCGGGCCCCACTGTGAGCACACCCCAGCACGCTGACACACACACACACACACACACCGGCCGGCCCCTGTCTTCCCACACCCAGGTGGCTGAGCACCCATGGGGAGCATCGTGCCATCTGCTGGAGTCCCTTCACGTCAGGCTCATGCTCAGGGATGTCACATGGGTGGGCGCCCCATGCAGCCTGGCGGGCTCGCCACTCTCCCGTGGGCTCTTGTTCTCCCACTCTCTGCGACGATGACTTCATGCCGCCTCTCTCTCCTCCAGCGCCCCCCCTGTCCTCCATCTGCTGCTCGGAAGGAGGCCCTCATCTCCGCCACCACCCGGAGTGGAGGAGCCAGCGTGAGCGCTTCCGTCTGCCTCCTGCCGTCTGTCTGCACGTCTCTCTCCAACGCCATGGTCACCGTGAAAGAGTCCTTCCTGCCTTCTCTGTGATGCCCACTGTCCCCCCAGCTCTGGCTCCCACCACCCTTTCTTGCGACTTGGGCTCGTCGCTCTCACATGGACCCCTACATTCTCGTCAACGGGAAGCTTCCCCAGAGGGCAGAGAACTGGTTTTTTAGTTGGGGACCCAAATGCCACTCAGCTTTCTGTAAGGAAGAATTTTCCTAGCGGCCACCTGCCTAGGGATGCGCATGGGGCTGGGGGCTATGCTTGGTACCCAGGCTTTCAGGTGACCCTGGTCTTTTGTCCATGCCTTTCCTCCTCAGGGTGGCTTCTCGCTGTGAGTGAGTTCTGACAACCAACAGGAACCCAAAGGTCCTAAGACACTGGTGAGCAGAAACCCAGGTCGGGCATGACCTCTGTTTGCAACCTTTTGGGAGCTGAGGGAACTGCTGAGGAAGCGGAGGTTGCTGAAGGAAACAAAGAATTATTATTATCTTACCGGCAATAAACAATCACCGCGGGCAGATGACTCGTCACCAGCGTGACCGCGCTGTGGGGGCGGCAGGCCCAGGGGGGCAGTTTCTCTTCCTGTGGCCCTGGGACTGTGGCTTGCTCGGTGTGCAAGCTCCCTTTTCTTCTTTCAGACTTTCTCTCTGGTACGTGTCCAGCCTTGCCTACCTCTCGTTTCTTCCCGGGCATCACTCATTCTCCTTTCGGATTCTTGTTCATTCATATCTCACTCCCTTCCCTTCTTAAAAAATTTATTTCTCCATCCACCCACTTTGTTTCTGCTTCCTGGAATTGTTTACCAAGGCAGCAACATGTTAATATTGTATAAAACACGCCAGGAAGTGTGAGTACACAGAGAAGAACAGACCTGTCGGCCCCAGGAGCCCCAGGAGCTGTGTGTGGCTGGAGGCAGGTGGGCGGGGCTCAGGAAGACCCCGGGTGCTGGGGTTCCAGCTCCAGGCTGTGGTGGGTTTGCTCCGCTGGAGGAGAAGTCCACAGGGTAGGAATCCAGAAAGCACCCAGGTGCCCCATGGGGGACCACTAGTTAATTAACACTGGACCCCTTGCCATGGGGTTCAGGTGGGTTGAAAGGTGGGCAAACAGCACTTTGAAGAGACGTGGGTAAGAAAAGGGACATGGGAACAGAGCACAGCTGAAACCCGTGGGGAAGGCAGCCCATACCTGGGGGCATGGAGCTGTTCTGGGTGGGTGAGCTGCAGACATGGGAGAGATCTCCCTGGGTCCTTTTTCCCCTCCCACATGATAGGTTACTTGCTAGGGGTTAGGCTTGCCCTTCAAGGGAAATTCACTCATTGTTCCGAGTTTGAATCCTGCCTCCACCACTTTACAAGCTGTGTGGCTTTAGGAAAGTTACTTAAACTCTCTGGGCCTCAGTCTCCTCCACAGTAAAATGTCTTATTCATAAAGGTTAGATGAGGTCATGTTTGTAAAGCATTCGGCAGAGTACCTGGCAGATGGTAAACATGGTGTATGTGTTTGTTCAATAACAATTGTCTCTTCTAGGCGCTGGGAATACAGGAATGTTCCTGAGCCCGTTGTTACCCTGAAAATAAAAGCTCAAAGTGAGAAGCCACAAACATTTATTTGGAATCCAAAAAAGAAGAGCTATTTGGGAGGCTCTGATTCAGGCAGAAGCTCAAATAATGTTCCTATTAGAAGGCAGAGGCAGGGGTGTATATGAGAAAGGGCTGGCGACCCATTACATCAATAGAAGGAATGCAGTTCTACAGGTGCCGTGAGCTAACATCGCTATGAACGAACATTTTAAAGAATTGACTTGAGCCTGACCTGTGGTGGCGCAGTGGATAAAGCATTGACCTGGGAACACTGAGGTCGCCAGTTCAAAACCCTGCACTGGCCTGGTCAAGGTACATATGGGAGTTGATGCTTCCAGCTCCTCCCCCCTTTCTCTCTTTCTCTCTCTCTCTCTCTCTCTCTCTCTCTCTCTCTCTCACTCTATGCCTCCTCTATAAAATGAATAAAATAAAATAAAAAAAGAATTGACTTGAGAGAGAGAAACATGAATTTGTTGTTCCACTTACTTATGCATTTGTTGGTTGATTCTTGTCTATGCCCTGACTGGGGATCGAACACACAACTTTGGTATATCTGGACGATGCTCTAACCAACTGAGCTACCTGGCCAGGGCCTGAACTAATATTCTAAACCAGGGGTGCTCAATACGTCGATCGCAATCTATTCGTCGATCGCGAAGGAAGTGTTGGTAGATCGCATGACATTAAAAAGACATTTGTCTTTTGATTGGCATACAGGGTAGCCAATCTGACGTCTGAACTTTTGACATCCTACGCATGCGTGTTAAACCACGCTAACTTGTTCAGTTACACTGCTGCGTAGTTAGCCTTCAATTTATTTAAACTAAATACAACAAAGGGTATAAAAATGAGTGCCGCAGCTGGTCCAAGTAAGAAGCCTAAAACCTACCACTTTCATACAGAACGGGAGGGGATTTTTTTCACTATGTCATATTCTAAGTGCGTTTGCCTCATCTGTCTGTGTGCCATTGCTATTCCAAAGAAGGGACATGTGGAGCGGCTTTTTCGGACTGTTCATAAAAACTATGACATTGACTTTCCTCCGAAAAGAGAGCTGAGAAGGAGAAAGGTGAAAGAAGAATACACAGTATTAAATAGTAATAATAGTAACTTAAATAATGATAATATAGAAGAAATAAATTTATGTTTTGCATTTTTATTGTAGGTAGATCATTTTGACTTGGTCATCTTATAAGTAGCTCGCAAGCTGAAAAAGTGTGGGCACCCCTGCTCTAAACAATGTTTTCAGTGTTCAGCCTGGAGGTCATCAGTCCAGTAGTCATAATATCTGCTCTCTCGTTATCTTTGCAAGCAGGTGTCTGGGACACAGCATTGCCTTAGGCCCAGTGCAAAGGTCATACTGCTGTTTTAACATCCAAAGATTTAAGGCCTGTGACGGGCAAGTCAGTTTCTTGGGGATGGCACTCCAGCTCCTTTTTAAAATGGCTCCGTTTATATTACTTTTTTTTTTTTTTACACCATGGAAACTTCATGCGGGGGGTGGAGACAAACAATAAACACTGAAACAAATGAATGATGTAATTTCAGTGTTATGAAGAACATTAAACCAGCAGCACCAGGGGAGAGGGTAAGTAGCCGGTGGCGGGGGGGCGGGGGGGGGGCGGGGCAGGGGCAGAGGAGTGTTATTTTAATCAAGCTAATAACTAAGGAAGGTCTTCTGCAGAAGACCTACATGGTCACAAGGATCAGCCCTGGAAAGATCAGAGGACTGGATTCCAGGTCATGGAACAGCACGTGCAAAGGGCCGGTGTGCTGGAGCACGGGGCAGGGTGGCAGGGTGGGGGGAATGGGAGAAATTGTCTGTGAGGATGGAGAGAGAGGGCCCAGGTCCCTTGGGGTCTGGCAGGTCCCGGGAAGGACTAGTGCAGTGGTTCTTAACCTGGGCTCTATCGAACCCTAGGGGTTCGATGAGTTGGTCTCAGGGGTTCGGAGAAGCCTCTGCCGCGGAGACCAGAATAAAGTAATACCGAAATTTGTTGTGAGTTCATGCACTTCGTTGGTTTTGTTCTTTGAGCAAGGTGATGTTCATGCATGGCTCATTTTGTGTACCAGTAAAAAAACATATAGCTATGTCTTGAATTTGGAAAAAAATCGTATTTTATTTATCACTAAAGAAGGGTTCAGTGAACGCGCATATGAAACTGGTGGGTTCGGTACCTCAGAAAAGGTTAAGAACCACTGGACTAGAGGTTCTTCTGTAATTCCAATAAGAGACCGTATTAGTTTCCTAAGATTGTGGAAACCAAGGACCACAAACTGGGTGACTTAAAACAGAAAGGTACTCTTAGAGTTCTGGAGGCCAGAAGTCTAAACTCAGGGTACTGTCCGGGCCACCATCCCTCCAAAGGCTCCAGGGAGAGCTGTCCCTGCTTGCTCCTGCTTCTGGTGGCCCTGGTGCCCCCTGGTCTGTGGTTGCATCACTCCAATCTCTGTCTCCGTCTCTCCCTGGTTTCCTCTGTGTGCGTGTGTATCTGCACCCTCTTCTCTTCTCAGAAGAACTCTCATATAGCATCTTGAGAGCCTAATCACATCTCAAAGACTCTATTTCCAAATAAGGTAACACTCACAAGTGATTAGACATTTCTTTCTTGGGGGGACACAGTTCAACTCACCACAGAGGCCACTGGTAGTTCAAACAAAGGGGTGGTATGACCCGACTTCCGATTTCACAGGGGCACGCTGGCCACTGTGTGGAGAACAGACCTAAGGTGGGGACGCGAGTTGGGCGGGTTGTTGCAGGCTGCTAGGCCAGAGATGACGGGTGAGAAAGAAATAATTGTGACCTACATGGTCACAAGGATCAGCCCTGGAAAGATCAGAGAACTGGATTCCAGGTCATGGAACAGCATGTGCAAAGGGCCGGTGTGCTGGAGCATGGGGCGGGGGGGTGCGGGGGGGAAACAGGATAAATTGTCTGTGAGGATGGAGAGAGAGGGCCCGTCATAAACAATTTCACAGGCCACCAACCTCAGACAAGGCCACTCTGTGACCATGATGGATCAAGACAGCCACAAGAGCCCTTCAAAATCATTTCTGGACACAGGCAAAACCTGGACATCAATCCAAACCAGAAAATTAACCAAACATCCTCCATCCTGGCTAATGTGACTCCTTTTTTTTAAAAGAAAATCAAACCAATCACAGCTCTTGCTTTACCCTTCTCATCTCCTGGATAAGAATAGTTAAGATGCCCAATCATGGCATCACCCTTGATCCCTGACAGTGCCCTATCCAGAGCCAAGCCCTGCTTCCCTGAGCCCTCCCCAAACCATATCGCAAAATCCCCAGCCCGGTTCCGGGTCCTGACTGCGATACCTTCGGTTTCGCCATTGTGTGTGTGTGTTCACTCTCGGCAGATCACACGAACAAGCCCAGCGTGGATCTTTAGGTGTGCTCTGGGTGGTCTGTGCTGAAAGGGCGGGTGGGCTTTGTGGGTGTGCAGCCTGAGCAGTCCACAGCTCAGCATGTCGAAGGACCCTGCACTGGGTTGAAGGCCATGCTTCCGCCATATTGCAATTCTTACTACTCTTTTGAACAAGGGGCTCCCCAAACGTTCATTCTCCACCGGGCCTGCAAGTTCGGTGGCCTGTCCTACTGAAGACCATTGGTGGCGGAGGCTGCCAGAGTCCTTGTGGTCGACAGTGGGACCTGGTTGCTAGTTTGGATTTGGGAGGATGCAAGGAAGAGAGAGAGAAGTCCCGAGATTGGGGCTGGGTGCTTGTGTGTGTGTGTGGGGGGGGGGGCGTATCACAGGAGGAATACTGGGTGGTCGGTCGAGTCAGGAAGGTTTTAGAGTGGGAGGGGGGAGTCAAGTGTCTCAATTTGGTGAAAACAGACTTCCTATCCCGCGCTAGCAAAGAGACACGAGATGTTACTTTTATTTAAAAAAAAAAAAACAACAGAAGCCTGACCTGTGGTGGCGCAGTGGATAAAGTGTCAACCTGGGAACACTGAGGTCGCCAGTTCAAAACCCTGCACTGGTCTGGTCAAGGCACATATGGGAGTTGATGCTTCCAGCTCCTCCCCCCTTTCTCTCTTTCTCTCTCTCACTCACTCTGTGTCTCCTCTCTAAAATGAATAAAATAAATAAAATAAAAAAATAAATAAAATAAAAAAAATTAAAATAAAAAAAAAACCCCAAAAAACAACAGAGAGTCAATATTGTACGACTTACAGTTTTGCGAGACATTACCCGCGAGGGAGGGAGAGAGTTCAGTGAAGAGCCCATGGGATCTCTCCGTACAATCTCTCACAACGGCATGCGACTCTACAATGATATTAAAATGAAAAGTTTAATTAAAAAACGTGGTGACCCACAAAATCAAGGCGCGCGCGGAGGGATGGTCGGGGGGGGGGGGGGGGCCCTGGGAAGGTGTGGCCCACCGGTGCTGTTCACATGTAAACTCACATGACTACTGGCCAGAGGCCTCAGTAGTAAACTCACATGACTACGGGCCAGGGCCAGGCCGCGCGCACGCATGCGTGTGCGTGTGCGTGTGCCTGTGTGGCGTCCGATGTGACACCTGAGTGTCCTTCCTAGTGTTCTCGAGTTGGGGGCTGGTGGTGGGCAGGTGGGTGGGAAGCCGCTCCTCTCTGGAGGTCCTGCCAGGTGACGGGTTGAACTTGACTTGAGGAAGGAAAGTCCTTCAAGGGAAGTGACGGGGGCACTGGGCTCCTCGAGCAGTTTCAAGGTCACTTCAACAGGCGGACAGCCCCCCGGGGTGCTTGGAACGCGGGGACCGTGAACAGCGGCGGGGTCCAGAATGACTCCGGTTGGCCCCCACGTCCGTGCTTTATTAGCCAGACTCAGCTCCCGGGGCCGGGGGGTTTGGGGAGGGGCCGCTCATCTTGATTATTTGCAGATTTATTCACAGAACTCCCCACACATCTGGATGGGAAGATAGGGTTTGTCCCCTAGAGGAAATGGTTAAATGAATCGCTAACAGCACAAAATGTTCCTGTAAAATCGCTTCCATATTTTATTAGACGCAGATGAGCATGAATTATTCTTGGGAAGCCAACAGGAGGGCTTGCGAAGTCGGTGCCTGCCTTTCCCGTAAACAACTCTTCTGCGCCTGGATCCTTAGGGGAAGGCCGCCGTGAGTGTTGGCTCGTGAGGGGCACCGCCGGATAACTCGTTCATGTCGTCCGTGTGCCAGGTGATGCAGACTCCGTTGCAGCTGCAGGAGTCGTTGCACAGGTAGACTTACCTGCACGAGACCCCAGTGGACGCACGGGGTCCTTGTGAGAGAGGAGCTGATGCAGGGTTTTACTGTCAGGAGAAAGGCAGTCTCCTTTTCACATATCTCGGGGGGCCCCGGCTACGGAGACGAAGGCACAAGTCCGTACCCCTCTCCACAGCGGGAAATGCTACTTCACATTCAACTTCTCTTTCTTCAGACCTCCTGTGCGTCCAGGTGTGAAATTTCTTGGTGAGGGTGCTTTTACGTTGAATGGATATTATCGGTTGGTCATGCTCCGTGTGGCTCTGCCAGCTGATCTGAGCTGGGCATCTGAAGGGGTCTGGTGTTTGCTCAAGTGCCTCTGAATCCAGTTGGAATGCTTTTCCTCAAGAAATCTCCCTTGGGACAGAGCCCATGGCCCTCCCCCATCCCCCCGAGATGTTAGCTTGCAGTGTCCCTAATGGCCCTAGCAGCTGTGGGTCACCCTCTGTTCAGCCAGCCCCCACCGGGCCGTGTTGTTGGTGGCCATGGCTCCCATCCTCAGCTCACACCAAGCTGGCAGAGACCAGCCACCCCTCTCCCTCACCTCCTCTCTGCGGTGGCCGATGGATCATTGTCAAAGTGTCCCGATCACTGAGGCTTCCAGTGATCTCACCAGCCATTCTGGTATGCTCCGCTTCCAAATGGGGAAGGGGACATGAACGGTATTTATTCTCCCGTCCCCCAGCTCCCCCACTCCTCCAGCTGGGTGAGCTTGAGAAAGGGAGTCCCCTTTGCCCCCCCCCCATTTGTGGACAGAGAAACTGCTTGGCGAGCCCAATAACGTGCCCGAGGTCACCCACCGAGTGGCGGAGATTGGGTTTGAACTCGCTATGCCGCCCCTCCACTGTGGCTTCAGCTGTGCGTTGACCCCGTTTGAAGGCAAAAAAAAAAGTGTTGTACAAAGTGCATCGGGAGCCTGTGCAAGGAGGCACATGGGCAGGAAAGGGGGCCCTTGGCCGTGTCTGTTTTGGGGGGAGCTACGTTGTAGAGGAGAGTGACCCAGGAATGTCTGAGGACTCCGTTTATGATCAAGTCAGGAAGACAGATAGGTTCTTCTCTTCATTCCGAACAACAGGGGCCTGGCCCGTTTAGAGACTCAGAAAGCAGAGCTGGTTAGGAACAGGAATGCAATCTAATTACTCTGCCAATCCAGAGGGACCAATGGGGGGCTGGCAGGGGGTGTCTAGTTCTTACTGCCTGAGTGCTCATCAGAAGCCCCTTTGGTTTCAACTTGCAAATTCGCACGGAAAAAAAATTTTCTAGAATATCCACGTACTGGAATGGTATGGAATAAATATAGTTGCACCTTTATTAGACAAGTCGAGGGTCCATTGGTGTTTCTGGTTCAGGGTTCTACACCTGAAGCTTCTGCATCAGAAAGACCCAGGCTGGAGGTGGGCTCTGTCACCTGCTGGCTGTGTGGCTTCAGGCAGGTTACAGCTGCGTTGAGCTGCGATTTTTCCGTCTGTAACCATGGGAGACAGCAGACTTTGCTTAGTTTATGGTCATCCGAGGGCGCTGAGAAACTCAAGTTAAATGAGATGAGCTACCTTCTTACCTTGACTTTTGTATTATTTATTCATTTTTTAATGTTTATTTTATTGATCTTAAAGAGCAAAGGGGAGAGAGAGAGAGAGATAGGAACATCAATCTGTTCCTGTATGTGCCCTGACCGGGGATTGAACTGGCAACCTCTGTGCTTCGGGATGATGCTCTAACCAACTGAGCTAGCCGGCCAGGGTTTACCTTGACTTTGATATCACCATGCCAACACGAATTGCTGTAATCAACCAGACAATAGGGTGCTGGAGAAGACAGGACCAAATATCATTTTAGATCCAGGTGAGGCTTGTCTACTAGTCAGGGATCTCCAGAGAAACAGAACAGGAGACATAATAACTTATATAGATTTATTGTGAAGCCTTGGCTCGTGTAATTATGGAAACCGAGAAGTCCCATGACTGGCCATAACTACACACTAGAGGTCCAGAAAAGCTGGAGGTGCAGAAGAAGATGAGATTTTCCAGCACAAACAGTTAGGCAAGAAAAGGGTGGATCGGTGGTGGGATTCAGCTGGTTTGCACTGGTTCAGCAATACCTAATTTTTTTGTTGAGTTTGGTGAACTGGTTGTTAAGATGGCACTTGTAATCAGGGTTCTCTTTAAGGTGGGCGCCTGGGCAGCCGCCCGGTGTGGAGATCACAAATTTACATTCCTTACTCTTTTTTTAACGTTCATCTGCGCAACAGCGTATTCTACGCGCCCGTAGCCATGTGCATTCCGTCCATGGGTAAAGGGACGGGCCCCACTCCTTCAGTGAAAAGATGGTCAAGGATAAATCACACAGCCGATGACGCTCAGATGAACGTGAAGAAAATTGCAAGTGAGGACACCAAGCAAGAAGCAATGTGGAAATATCTTTTTTTATTATTATTATTTTGTGATGGAGACAGGGAGAGGGAGAGATAAGGACAGACAGACAGGAAGAGAGAGAGATGAGAAGCATCAATTCTTCGTGGTGCCTCCTTAGTTGTTCATTGATTGCTTTCTCATAGGTGCCTTGGTCAGAAGGCTCCAGCTGAGGCAGTGATCCCTTGCTAAAGCCAGTGACCTTGGGCTCAAGCCAGTGACCTTGGGTTTCAAGCCAGCGAGCTTTGGGCTCAAACCAGCGACCATGGGGTCATGTCTACGATCCTACGGACAAGCTGGAGATCCTGCGCTCAAGCTGGTGACCTCGGGGTTTTGAACCTGGGTCCTTTGCATCCCAGTTCAATGCTCTATCCACTGCACCACCACCTGGTCAAGCTGGAAATATCTTAAATAACAGTTTTATATTGCTTTATGTCAGGTATTACTTAATATTTTTATTAATATTTTAAAACTTTCTTATAACATAATCTAATTTTGTGTACCTCTTTTATTGTTCTTATTTAAGTACTAAATGCATGAAATAATAAATTACCTTTCGGTATATCATTTTCTTATACTTAAAACAGTCTTTAGGGTGAATTCCTCCTTCCTCTGCCTTTTGTTCTATTCAGTCCTCAGGGGACTAGAGGAAGCCCACCCACATTGGAGAGGGCTGTCTGATTTACTGAGCCTATGGGTTCAAATGCTAATCCCATCTGGAAATACCCACACAGATGAACCCAGAAGTGATGTTCAATCTGGCCACTCCATAGCCAGTCTGTTATTGAAATACCTCAGGATGGGAACTGGCCGCACCAGAAAGACCAACCATGTGATTAGCAGCTTGGGGCCTTGAGCGAGGTGATAGCAGCACCCTGCTATGGTCTGAATGTTTGTGTCCCCCAGCCCCCCAATGTATATGTTGAAATCCTTACCCTCAATGTGATGGTATTGGGAGGTAGGGTCTTTGGGAGGTGGTAAAGTCATGAAGGTGGAGCCCTCAGGAACAGGGTTAGTGCCCTTATAAAAGAGACCCCAGAGAGCTCCCCAATCCGCTCAGTCATGTGAGGACACAGTGAAAGGATGGCCATCTATGAACCAGGAAGCGTGCTCTCACCAGACACTCAATCGACTGGCTCCATGATCCCAGACTTCCAAGCGTCTGGAGCTATGAGGAATGAGTGTTTGTAGTTTATAAGCCCCCGGTCTATAGCATTTTGTTATAGCACCCCAAATGGACCAAGACACTGCCCAACCGTTGGGGATGAAGGAGGGGGCTGGAGACTGAGTTCAACCATGTGGCCAGTGACTTAATTAACCATGCTTACGGTGAAACCCCAATAAAAGCTCTGGATGCCGTGGCTTGGTGGACATTCCTGGTTGGTGAACACGTGGATGTGACACACCCAGGTTTCACGAGGAGAGGACACTGAAGCTGTTCATTCAGGACCCTCCCAGACTTCACCCTGCTGGACTCTTCATTAGGCTGGTTCTGGTCTGTATCCTTCATAATAAAACGGTAATAAGAAGTATAGCACATACCTGAGTTCTGTGAGGCCTTCTAGCAAATCATTGAGCCTGAGGGAGGTCATGAAACCGCTCCCCCCCCCCAGATTGTGGCCAGTTGGTCAGAGTTGCGGGTGGCCTGAGGACCCCAGAACTAGTGGCTGGTGTCATGTGGGGGATCTTGCCCTTGAACTTGTGGAATCTGTGCTAACTCCAGGTGGTGGTTAATGTTGGAACGGCGTGATAGTGACTGCAGAGCCAGGAGAACATCATCCCACATTTTATTTCTTTCAACCAAGAAATATCATTCGAGAGCGTATGTTGTGTCAGGCATGGTGGTGGGCGCCATGCTCCCCGCCCAACTGCGGAACGTCATGTGGCGGAAGGAATTCACGAAGCTTAGAGCGCCACTGTTGTCAAAGGGGCGGCGTGGTGAGAAACATACTGAGATAGATCAGCACGGCTGTTTCCAGGAGGCACAGATTTGGGGGACCAGATTTTCACATAAACTCAATAAACCAAGGGAGTCTGAAAGCTCCATGAAGTTAAGGGATGGGAAGTCATTCTTAGCCTTGTTTTGGGAGCAGTTCCATTTGTTCAGAACTCAGTGTTGTCTCTGGATGGAGAGAGGGTGCGGGTGGCAGACGCCCTCGCCTGTTCGTAAGGTCTGGCATGTGCCTGCTGTGGTGAGTTCGCTGCGGGGGGAAGTTTTGAGAGACTCAGCGCTGGGTGAACGGTTAGCAGCATGCTACTGGGGAGGTAGGGAGGGCCAGGAGTGGCATTTCTGCATGGCCTGGCCTCCTGTGCCCTGGCATTGCTTAGACCCACCCCTCAGGGGCTAGTCAACAAGCTGGGAGTGGGCAAAGTCCGGCACCTCCTTCTTCAGGTGTGGCAACAGGAAACATCCCACAGACAACAGTCCCCCAAGGGAAGCGAGTGCTAGACAGACCCTGGGGGCTGGAGGAGTGTAGACTTGAGGTTTCTGATCCCCGGGAGATGTCAGATTCCCCAGCTGCAGTGTTCTCGGACTGGACAGGTGGTGTGCCAGCCCGCTGGGTTTGACAGCGTCTCCGGAGGGGATGTGTGTGTGTGTGTGTGTGAGTGTAAGGGTGCACATGTGACTGTGTGACTGCGCGCGTGTGTGTGAATAAGGATGTGTGTGTGAGCGGATGTATGTGTGTGAGTGTGCATGTTGCATGTATGTGTGTTTAGATATGCACGTTTTAAGTTTGCATGTGTATTTGTAAGCATGTGTCTGGGTGAGTTTGAATGCGAGGAAGGAGTTGTGTGAGTGTGTATGTGAGCACACGTGTGTGCAGGTGTGAATGTGCATCAATGCAAGTGTGAGTGTGTGAGTGTGTGTGTGCCCGTGTATGAATGGTGTAAATGTGCCCAGATGTCCTGTGAGTGTGAGTGGGGACCTGTATGCCTGAGTGGGGGCACATGGTTGGGCATATGTGCATAGGGATTGGTATCCAAGTGTGTCTGAGTGTTTGTCTATGACTGTGCGTGTGAGTATGTGTACTATGTGAATGAGCGTCTGTGAGTTTATAGGTATGAGCGTGAGTGAACAGAGGAACGCGTGTGTGAATTGGCGTGTAGACATGAGAGTGAGCGTGAGTGTGCCTTTGTGAACTTGGCGTCGGTATAATAAGAGGGCGATCCTGATCCACCTTTCTCCCAGGAGGGGCTAATTCTCGGGGCAGAGGATAGTGAAAGGTCCGTGCTGGAGGAGGGTGTCAGCACAGAGACAGGGAGGACAGAGGGACAACCCAGGTGGAGGGAGAAATGACCAGTCCGGATAGAAGTTCACGAATAAGCTCCGGGTAGGAGCTATAGCAGGTGACAGGGGTGTGAGGCCTGGGGGAGACAAACAGGTGCCTGTGGGAGAAATTTCGGGAAGTTTCCACGTGAGGTTTTGTGTGTGTGAAGCCCTCGGCCCTCCCCTCCAACGAAGCCCGTTTGAAAGATCTTCTTCCATGGGCTCCGTGCCGGGACGGGTCCGGGAGGGCAGCCCGGCGTATCTGGCTTACGCCAGGGAAAGAAGGTCTGAGAAAAAACCCCAGGCAGTGCCTCCAACCACACAGGAGCGGAGCCTAAGGAGAGTCCGTAGGATTCCATCCCCAAGAAGCACTGGGCTCAGTCCCATTCATTTAACCCAAAGATTTTGAAACCACTGTCTATTTTTTTCCCCCTCCAGAGAAGGTTGAAACAGACTTGTAATCTATCACCTGGCATTCTGCACGGCGCACAGGAGGACTTTTCGGGGAGAAGGAGCCGGGGAAGTGCAGGCGGGGGCTGTCACTTGTCTGCAGGTGCGGAGAGCTGAGTCCATCATGCCTCCTAGTTCATTACTCGTCATCAGTCCCCGGAAGGCCCTCTGGTGTTTTATTTACTCCATTCCTATTTCCTTTCCCCATCTGGAGTCCCCGCTCCCAGCACCCTCCTCGGGTCGGTGCCTCGGAGCTACGTGTGTCTCTGAAAAGATCTGGTCTCGTGGATGGGCTCGTTTCAAATGCACGGGAACGGTGTGTGCTCCAGCTTGTTCTGCGTCTTTCTTAACACTGGGTTTTGAGACCCACGGGGCCTCGTTGTCCCTCTGGTCCCCTCCTCCGATGGCTGTGTGGTCTGTATTCGCTGTGTGTGATCTGTGTGTTCTCTAGGGTGGGGTGGGCGGGATGTCCTCCGTTTCCCGTCGGCCCCTCCAGGCCCACCCTGTACCCTGCCCCACCTGCTCTGGGCCCTGCTGGCTGCCGCACAGGGGCCTCAACAACGGGCTCCTTTGCTCTCTGACTTCGGATTGGGTTTGGCCAAGGAGAAATCCCAGGAGGTGCTCAGAGGGAGAGGAGAGGGAGACCGAATGGCGGGCAGGGCCTTTCTTTCTTGGGATCCTTCTGGCCGGGGTCCTGCAGGCTGGCTGGTCCCACCCCCCTAAGGCAGCCTAGTCCGCAAGATTCATTCTCTCCCTCCCTCCTCCTTTCCCTCTTTCCCTCCCTCCCTCTTCCAGGTCTGGGTAACAGCTCTGCTTCTCTGAACTCGGGGCATCTGCACTAGCTCCATTCCCCTGTACCCACATTTTTTTGTAAACCATCCCTTTGTAAGTTAACCATCTTCCAATAGTCCTAGTTTGGGGGTGCCACCTGTTTCCTTTTAGAGACCCTAGTGGATCCAGCCGGGGTTCCCTACGCCACCTGCCATCTCAAACAGGGATGTGACGGGCACCCATGTGGGTGCAGGGGGCTGATTCTGTGGCCCTTCAGGACACAGCCCAGCGCTGCATTCTGTCACGGGGCTCCCCGGAGCTGGCCCACACTGCAGCGTGGATGCTCCCACTTGCCCACGTCTCCCCCCTATTTGGTATCATCCTCATTTCTCATATTTTCTTTTTCCGGTTGTGTGGCTAGAAAGTGGTGTCTCATCCTTGCCTTAACTTTCATGTACTTGTCAGCCATCTGGGTTTTGATGTTGCCAGTTGATGCCTTTTATCTTATTTGAATTTCTTGACTGTGCAGTTCTACTGAAACATGACCTGGGGGAATATCTAGGCTGTGAAATCATCAGCTTGCCTTCTGTGTTTGATGGAATAAGATGTTAAAATGAGATGGGAGGAGCCTAATCATGAAAGAAGTCACCACAAGCCACGTGGGGGAGCAGGGTCCTGGAATTAAGTAAGGGAGCGAACAGCTGCCAGGTGCCAGGTGCCAGGTGCCGGGTCCCACTCCTTAGCTTCCAGAAGCCAGACCCACTCACGCTGCAGCCTGGACAGCTCAGGGGAAAGACGGGAGGTGGGGGAGGCTACAGGTTGCTCTCTGCTCTCCAAGGCTCTGAGCCTAGAGGCTGCCCATGGGGGGAGGCAGCCGCCCCCCCACACACACATGATGACTTGGTTCTCAGAGGAGAGGGGGTGGGCACTCTGAGGCTGAGGATACAGAATCAAGTTCTAGGGGGGAAGAACCCTTCCTGGCCGCTTCCAGCCTCTAATGGCTCCTGGCATTCCTCGCTCCCACCCCTGCCTCTGTCTTCACACGACCTTCCTCCCCGCATTTCTGTGCCCTTCCTGCCTCTTGTAGGGAGACACGCTCACTGGAGTAGGGCCCGTTGCGACTTGGTATGACCTCAACTCTACCCTTCACGACATCTGCAAACGCCCTGTTTCCAAATAAGGTCACATTCTGAGCTTCTAGGTGGACATGGATTTGAGGGGACACCATTGAACCCATTCCACCTTCTCAATGGCTATCCGTTGGTAGATGGATCGGAGGGGCCCATTGTCAGGGTTGTCACAGTGGAGCTGAGGTGGGAGTGAGGCTATAACAATGGGGAGAGAGAATATTGAACAATTCCTGACAGCTGCCCCTGAGGAAAGTGCTCCCCGAAGCCACCACCTCTTTTACTGTTGTCTATAAAAAGAGATAACAGGCCCCAAATGGAGTCCCCTGTGTTAAGGTTCCACCTCAACAGACTGAGACCGAATACCTAACCAAATCACACTTTCAACCTTTCCCAGAATGGGACCTTTAATCACTAGCGAGGCCGTCGCCAGATAAATGCCTTTCACTCCCTTTAGGAGGGAGACCTGGCCTGAAACAAAATGTTCTTTGCTACTAATTTCCTTTATTGAACGAGCTAAAAAAAAAAAAAAAACAACAAAAAACAGAAAAGAAAAGTTTGGAGGTTTTAGCTAAAAATAAATGATAAAAACTTACCCAAAGGTCTTGGCATTCACAAACTGGGAATGAACACAGCTAGGCAAAACCCCAGGCGTGTCCTCACAAAGAAAGATAAGTTAAAATGTCTTACCATAAAAAGTACATTCTTGACAGTTATCAGTCCTGCATTCTTCGTCTCAGGATCGGCCCAGGAGGGTGGTCAGTCAGATGTCAGTCTGTCCGAAGGATGGATGCCGGGTGGTCCGGATGGCCACCAGGAGGTCTGGTCCCATCCAGTGGTCCAGACAGTGGCTATCAGGTGGAAGTCCACGCAAGACCTTCCAGGGATAATCAGACGGTTATCTGGAGGGGGGTGCAGCTGTATCCACACAGGCACTGAGGCAGGTCTGGAACGTGCCATGATGTTCCCAGGCCAGCCGGAACCAGAGGGGAGTCTCTCCACAGGCCTCCACCATCCTAACGTTACTGATTTTAGGGGCTTGGTCAGAATGACACCTGTCCGTACGCATTCCCTGTCATCATCCTTTCCTCATTCTCTTTCATCCTCGTTCTGTCTCTAAAACCCTTTCCTTTCCTGCAGTCTGGGGATGGAGCTCCTTTCTGTTGCTAGTCGGGAGGCCGCTCCACTTATGCATGGTTAAATAGAGCCTTCCCATTGCTCGGGCTGAGTTTTTGTTATTTAACACTGAGGATCCTCACGCTCCTGGCGTCCTCAGCCCTCTGGGAAGAAGCCTCGTCTATTACTGAAGGTCTAAAGAGACAGTCTAAGCAAGGACTAATGAGTGAAGGCCGGGGACATGGTGACAAAAGTGTTCCCTGCCCTCTTGTTCCCAAGAAAGGTTCTGAGAAGAGCCCAGGATGCTCAGCAGGGGGGTTAGAAGAGCTCCAACCCAGCCCACCCCCTTTGGCCATCCCAGCCCCAGGCCAGGACTGGGGAAAGCACGGGCGGTGACAGACCCTAGCCAAGAGAACAAGCTGCCCTGCTCAGCAGTACGAGGGCATTGGCCCTTCAAAGCACAAGTGGGTTCCGTTTCCAGGCAGCTGGTCATTCTTCTGTTCAAACAATCCAAGCACAGGTGGATACCGGAGAGGGGAGTTAGTACCCTAAGAGTTCTGAGCCGGGAGGGACTGGGGTTCCCTATTTTTTGCCCTGCTTATGGCACCCCCACTGCAACCTGCTGCATCTAGACTCTGGCAAGGCCTGTGGGGGGTAATCTGTCGGCACTACTACACAGGCTGAGGCCCAGCGGAGGGCCTGTGTCTGTGGGCTGGCTTGGAGGATGGCTGCCACCCCCCAAGCGAGAGGCAGGAGGGACGACGGGTCCTTCTTCCCCATCCCCAAGGCCCGGGCCAGGGGTGATCAGGCAGAGGTGGTCTCTGGTTCATGGTAGAACCAGCACAGCCTTTGAGAATAACCACAGCCGTCACTTGCCCACCATGACGGGGATGGAAGAGGGAGAGCCAGGTAGACAGGCCTCACACCAGGGAGGCTGAAGCGAGAGCAGTTGTTAGTTCATGAGCCAAGGTGGGAGCAGGAGAGGGGAGCTCAGCCTCCTCTTTGGGGTGGCCAGGGATGAGCTTCCCGTGGGACCAGCAAGGTTCAGGCGCCTGCTGCATTGGGGTCTGTTAGGGGGAAAGGGGGCGTGTGGCCTTTGGTTGTCAAAGGACTCGGCTCCAATAGCAGGAGGTGATCAAGGTGGCTGTTTCCTGGCTCCGGCCCCATAAAAGACCTGAGGGACATCAGCAGTGGCCAACTGCTTCCCAAGAGGGTCCTGATATGGAGTGATGATGGTGACATTTCTGGACGCCTGAGCCGTGGATGGAAGGGGTGCAGAATGAATGGAGAGGGGGTCTGGGTGTGGGGGCAGCCCAGCCATTGAACCCCTGCATTGAAGCCCTGTCCTGTGCATTCCTAAAACCCCTCTTAAGCCTCTTGTTGGGAGGTGGGTCCGCCTTTCACTGTGGCCACTGGACACCAGGACCTTCCTTTCCCAGCAGACCTTGCAGTCTGAGCACATGACTCAAACTCGGTCAGTTAGGGGTGTCTGCTGTGACCTGAAGAAGCAAGAAGCTGGAGAGTTTCTTCTGGGGGTGGGTGCCCCAGGCGAAGAAAGGCAGCAATGGATGGCTTCCGGCCCAGTGAAAGCAAACCTGATATTTGAAGCGCCCCTCAATCCATCCCTGGGGGCTGGACTCCTGGACCTCCCTGCCCTGACTACCCAATCCGCTGTGTGACCTTGGACAACACCTTCCCTCTCTGTGCCTCTTTCCTCTTATATACTGGGGGGGGGGGGCTGGCGCAGGGGGTACAGGGGGTGCTGCTTTCTCCCCTTCTCTCTCTCTGGGTCTCTGAGTTTGGCCCAGCATGCAGGTGGCAGCTCCATGCTGTTGGTCTGTGTCCGGGAGGCAGGCTGGAGTCTATCAGTAAGGAGCGTCAGGATTCAGGCAGGCCTTGCCTCCCACCACCACCCCCGGGAAGTGAGCAGGTATGTTTTTCTTTCTCTCCTAGCTTTGTGGAAGAGAGATGGTGTGGGTGGCCCTGGACGCAGGAGGGCGGGGAGCTCAGGATGGCAGATGTTGAACCAGGGCCCCAGCTGGGGAAAAGTAGAAGGATTTGAGGGGTCATGGGACAACTTCAGGGAGTCCCCAAGGCCAGCCCAGGGCACAAAAGGGCAAGGTGGGGCTCAGGAAACATCGACCGCAGGCAGGTGTAAATAATGCAATACTGCAGCTACAGAACTCTGCTCCGTGCTTGTGGATTCTCTTTGATGTCTCCCTGCACCTGTGGAGCGTCTGCCTCGTGTGCTCCTCGCCTGCTGGAGAAGCTGAGACTCCAGGCTGGTTGGTTGCAGTTTGGCTCATGGTCAAGCAGATGGACCCGGAGGCGGCCAAACATCTTGACTTTGTCTTGGCCCCCAGTGTGTCCCAGCCGGTTGGGGATGGCTGGCAGGAAGTTGGGGAGCCCCTTGCCCACGCTGGCCACGGGAGAGCCGTCTATTAGCATTTCTAACCGACAGTGTGAGTTCGGGAGAGAGAAACCACCTGAGTATTCAAGACAGGGTGAATTTGTTGGTCGATCAGAGAGTAGAGACGTCAAAGGGTAAAATAAAGCAACTCAAGAGATTAGCAATGCAGGAGGCAGCAACCCTCCAGACCAAGGGAGGAAGTGGTTTTACTGGAACTCAGGTTCTGGGGCCTTTTGAGGGAAGGTGGAGTCATGGCAGAGGCCAGGGACCCTGTCAGGAGTTGGGACCAAGGAGAGGGGGGAGTGTCAGAGCTATGGGGGAGTAGCCATGTTAGAGACGCCACTCAGAAAAAGGTTGGGTACAGAGCCTGGCTTCTCCCTTCATCCTACCCTCCAATTAAAAAAAATTATGATAAAATACATATAAAATTTATGATCTTAAACATTTCAAGTGTACATGTCAGCAGTGTTAAGTATGTGCACATTTTCGGGCAGCCGTCACCACCAGCCATCTCCAGACTTTCCCATCTTGCACAACTAAGAAGTGTATGCCCATGAAATGACGATGGCCTCGGTCCGTCTGAACAGCACAGAGGAGCGGTGGGGTCCCGGTCTCCACCCCACGGTGGACGCCTGGTCGTTTGCTCTTCCCAGCATACTGTCCCCATCCTCCCAATGACTCAGTTTTCTCTAGGGACCCCTCTCCCACCGTTTCTTGTGGGTTAGGTTGCACTGACACCCCTCAGCCCCACGCTCATTCTGTAACCCATCTTCCTGGTCACAGTGACTGCTCTGAGACGTTAGCTGAGTTCTTGGACCCGAGAGACCATCTTCTGCTGGACTGGTGAGGCTGTGAGGACACCACATGGGTCAGGCCTGCCTGAGGAAGAAGCTAACAGAGGGGAAAGCCCAGTCGTGGGCCCCAGCGGAGAGTCTCAACAATATTGTTTCTATGCCTCCTGGTGGTGACCGCTGTGCCTGAGGACACCTCTCACCCAGGGGCGCTAATAAGTTCCCTCTTTTTTCTTTTTTTGGATTTTTCCAAAGTGAGAAGCGAGGAGGCAGACAGACAGACTCCCACATGTACCTAGCCAGGATCCACCCGGCATGGCATGCCCACCAGGGGGCGATGCTCTGCCCATCTGGGCTGTTGCTCCGTTGCAACCGGAGCCATTCTAGTACCTGAGGTGGAGGCCATGGAGCCGTCCTCAGTGCCCAGGGCCAACTTTGCTCCAGTGGAGCCTTGGCTGCGGGAGGGAAAGAGAGAGACAGAGAGGAAGGAGAGGGGAAAGGGTGGAGAAGCAGATGGGCGCTTCTCCTGTGTGCCCTGGCTGGGAATAGAACCTGGGACTTCCATATGCCGGGCCGATGCTGTACCGCTGAGCCATCCGGCCAGGGTCAATAAGTTTCCTCTTTTTGAAAGGCCCAGGGTGTTGGGATCTCAGTCACCTTCTGTTGGAAGTCATGATTAATGCATGTGCCACGGGCCCACGTCCTGACTCGGCATACCTTCCCGATCTCATGTTTCTTGGCTATCAGCTCTGTCCGTCTGCTCCCCAAGACGAACGCTCCCTGTGGTAGTTGGTTTGCACGGAGATGAGCAGATCAGAAATTGGGGGAATGCCCCCTGGGGGATTTTGAGTCAGGAGGGTGCACTTTTCCCCATCTGAGGCTTGGTGGGTGGGGAAGGTGGGACGTGCCAGGTTTTCAGGCTCTTTGTCTGCTTTGCCCGGCTTTCGGCCTCTGGTGAAGGCTGTGTGTGTGTGTGGGGGGGGGGGTTCTCCTCATCAGACGAGGATGACAGAGCCGTTTCTGTTTGTGAAGCAGCCACCCAGCTGAAAGAGCTTTTCCCAGTGACAGAGTGGAGCGCCGAGGCTCAGCTGTGGTGGGGTGGCCCAGCCCTGGCCCAGACAGGCACCTAGGAGGGCCACCACAGGGCACGGGGCGCTTTGTGCTTCAAGGACAAAGCCGGAGGGACGCCTGACCGTCAGCTCCGGCCCTTCTCTGTCCTCCCTGGGCACTTTGCAGACTCAAAAGGTATTTTTGAAGTAGCAGCACATCTGATTCTCGTTAATGCACTTTCCGGACAGCGCATCAGTGAAAGAATGTTCTCTGAACCAAAGTGCTTCCGTGGGGCCTCACGGTCCTCTCTCTCCCTCCGCGGCGGCGAGCGCACACCCGGCCAGGGCCCCCCTATGAATCATGCATTGTTTCCCCCCCGTGGTGGCTGCTCTCCGAGGTGGCAGCTCCCGCTAGGAGGGGGTCGGGGCTGTGCAGTGTGGGAGGCAGAGGGTCAGGGACTCCAGCTGGGCGTGCGGACAGGGAGCAGGAGAAAGCAGATCCTGGATGGGGAGACAGATGTGGGCTCCCGGAAGAGAAGCTGGCAGTTTCCAGAGCCCCGCCACCAGTTCACGTGGTGACGGAGCCCTGGCTACAGCCCCTTCTGCACGCGTCCATATGTGACAGACTTTATTCTAATTGGAGGATCTGGCACCTGAAACAATCCCATATGGAGCCCCGGGAGAGTGGGCTGGGGAGGGAACCGACAGAGAGGAAACAAAGCTTAGGGTGGGGGAGAAATCTTCGCAGGTGATGAGACCACAGACAACCCGGCTAATGAGAGACGCCGGACCATTTGGCAACTTCCAGATCAAAACGATCTCACAAAGCTCATTAGAACACACAAAGACAAAAATTAAGCCCTTGCGATTGCCTGCCCCTAAAAAATGTGTCAGTCACACAGACAGATGACTGAGGGGGGACGTCTGATGTGTCTGCCATTCGCAAAAAAATACATTATTTTGATTCTGAGGGGGAGGCACAGAAATTTGTGATTTAACTTTTAAAGCAGTTTTCAAAGTTTTTCCTCTTTTTAAAGCTTAAAAATGTCCCTGGGAAGGAACACAAAGACATGTGTTACTTAAAAATGAAAGTCTCTTCCCTCAGTGAAATGAAGGAAGAGCTTGGCTGCACCAGCCACGTGCATAGTCCCAACAGTGGTGGCCTCCAAGGGGACAGTGGTCATGCTGCACTGTGGGGCAGGGGTCAGATCCAAGGTCCACCACACGGAAGGTTCAGGGGCTGAAGGAATACTTCCAGGTTCTTTCTCAAATGGCTCCTGAAAACCCACCTCCTAGGCAGCGCTCCCGTGAACCCGAAAGGCATGGAGCCGCCTGTCTTGGAGGGGCACTCCGGGCCCCTGGCACCCACTGGAACGAGACTCCAGGGAAACTAGCAGGAGTGGATCCAGGGTTTGAGAGCTCAGACAATTCGAGGGATTCCCTTTGGGGAAAAGAGTACATAAAGACAACAGAAACTTAGGTGTTGTGAGCGTTTATTTAGAGCGAGAGAGGAAATCACCACCAAGGACTGGAGCCCTGGGAATGCGGGTCTCTTTCTTCCGTGATCCCGTAAGGCAGTGGTAGTCAACCTGGTCCCTACCGCCCCCTAGTGGGCGCTCCAGCTTTCATGGTGGGCGGTAGTGGAGCATCCAATGTATAAATAAAAAGATAGATTTAACTATATAGTAAGTTGTTTTATAAAGATTTATTCTACCAAACTTAGCGAAAATCCAACATAAAGTATTTGTTAAGTAATTATTATATGCTTTCACTTGCTGTAACTCTGCTTTATAAATTTTATAAAGTAAAGTGACTTCCCTACTTTATAAATCACCATGACTGTGGAACCAGTGGGCGGTTAGAAAATTTTACTACTAACAGATACAAAAGTGGGCGGTAGGTATAAAAAGGTTGACTACCCCTGGCTTAAGGCAACTGACTAGACATGTTTGCTGATTCCAACCTGCCTCCTCCCCCCCCCCCGAAAACTCTACGACTCCCAGCATCTCCCGGCTCTTGCAGGAGCCCAAGCCAACGAGGGGTCCTGATGTCGGGGCTTCCTTAGCTTTACTAAAAATCTGCCTCTGGGAGTGAGGCTGCCCAGAAAAGTCCCATGTGCGTTCTGCCTGGGATCTGCCTCTGGTGGGATTCAGGGTGTGTGAGTGAATGAGAGGCTGCAGGATCTGGAAAGACCCAGAACTCCTTTGCTCTGGTATTCGGGGGCAGCTGCCTGGAGGCAGCCTGAGGTCATTTTAGTTGATGAAATTTGACCTATCGAATCATACCCCGTCTGGAGACATCACGTGGATGGAAGGGAGCTGGTAAGCCAGGGCCCGGTGACGGTAGTATTACACCGTGGCCCTGTCTGTGTATTACATGTGCAGAGCCATCCAGCAGGGGCCAGGCTGGAAGCATCGTGGCTAAGACATTGAGGGCTGACCACTGGCATGGGAAAGGGAGCCTCAGGCCAACCAGGCCCACAGCCCCTGCTTGGGTTTATCTCACTCTGTTTGTTTTGATTCCAGGCTAACTGGGTGGATTTGGGGGCATCAGAGTCATTCTCTAGGAGGCCTACCCGACAAACAAGAAAGTGTAGTTAGCCTACAAGAAGGTCTGTCCATCGAGAGTGGGCAGCCAATGGGCACGTGGCTCGTCCGAAGGAGAGAGGCTCCTAGCCTGCCAACCTGCAGGCTCGATGTATGCATCTCACGGGGCAGATAACTCAGTTGGTGCTGCAGCTTTATTTGTCCTTTTCGTTGAACTTGGTTCATGCCAGTTCACCTCCCAAGAGAGATGGAGCCATCTCGCTGTGCCCACAAAATCAACGTCTGGTGCAGAGAGCCAGCTCAATCAACATCACCTGAATGAATGAAAATTAGATTTCTGAGCGTGCTGGGGAGGACTGAGCCCCGACAGTGACCTTTTCCCAAGAAAATGCTTGCCTTGCATGGCCGTCTTCTCCCTCTGTCTCTTCACGTGGTGTCTGTCTCCTCTGCGTCTGCGTTTTCTCCGCGGGAAGACACAGGCCGTATTGGATTGGGGCCTACAAAAATGACCTCCTCTTAACTAATTACTTCTGCAAGGGTCACATCTCCAAGTATGATCACATTCTGAGGCATGTGTGTGTGTGGGGGGGGGGAGGGATTAGGACGTTAACATAGGAAATATGGAGGGCACAATTCAACCCATAACACCCAGATATGTTGGTTCCACGCCCCCATACTCCCTACCCCCGGCGTATTCTTTCCCTTGTTACTTTTTCTGCATAGCTGAGTCCTCCTGGAAGATGTAGATAAGGTGGGGTGTCAGGGCGACCTTGGCTTGCTCTGCCCCAACCCTGCCCCATCTTTACTCCTCAGCTGTGGACCCAAGTCCCTCCCCTTGCTTCCCCTCCCACTTCTGCGGACCCCGCCCCTTCCAAGTGCCTCCCCACAGGCTCCGCCCCCATCACGTGGACCCCGCCCCTTCCGAGTGCCTCCCACAGGCTCCGCCCCCATCACGTGGACCCCTGCCCTTCCAAGTGCCTCCCCAAGGCTCCGCCCCCATCCCGTGGACCCCTGCCCTTCCAAGTGCCTCCCCACAGGCTCCGCCCCCACCCCGTGGACCCCTGCCCTTCCAAGTGCCTCCCCACAGGCTCCGCCCCCATCCCGTGGACCCCTGCCCTTCCAAGTGCCTCCCCACAGGCTCCGCCCCCATCACGTGGACCCCTGCCCTTCCAAGTGCCTCCCCACAGGCTCTGCCCCCATCACGTGGACCCCTGCCCTTCCAAGTGCCTCCCCACAGGCTCTGCCCCCATCACGTGGACCCCTGCCCTTCCAAGTGCCTCCCAGCTCCACAGGCTCCGCCTCCACCGTGTGGGCCCCGCCCCAAGCCCCGCCCCTCGCTTGCTCCACCCTCTTGTCAGTGTGGGTGCCCAGTCTGGGGTCGCTGCTCCCACGAGGTCCCTCGGATCCCTCTCTTCTGTGTCCTGTACTTGAGGTTACTATCTTCCTTTTCCCTCTGCACTGGGTTGTTTCCAGAGTTAATGAGACCAAGATGCCTTTTCAAAACTTTTGGGGGCTTCAGGGATGTTCCTTTAGGAAGGAGGTATAACCGTAGGGGAGGCTGGCGCTCCCTGAGTCCCTAAACGCTTCCTTCCAAGTCCTCGGGCTGAACCCTGAACCGGCTCCTCCCGGGAGGAGCAGGAGCGCTTCTGCTGGGACGCAGTCTGCAAACACTGAGTGTTAGAAGCTTGCCGCAGGGCAGGGGAGGGGAGGGGGAGTGTGGCTCCCTAACAGCAGAGGAGGAATGACAAGGACAATAACAGCTCACCTCTAGGCAATTTACAAAGCTGTGTTCACCACCGCCATCTGATTTGGTCCTTATCAGAAACACAAAAAAGCAAACAAACCCACAAAAGACAAACAAACAAGAAAACCCTCCTGGCATGTTTTCCTTTCCCGTAGAGGAGAAACTGAGAGGCCAGCTGAAACCAGGTCTGTCTCTTTGGATTAAGGAGATGAGCGGGAGAGGTGACCTTGAGGTGGGACAAGGAGTTGGCATGCTGGACTGGAACCTCAGGAAGGTGGGGAACGCGGAGTGAAGGGTGCTCAGCCATCTGGTCCACGCTCAGCACCTTGCCTGACGTGGGTGGGGCCCGCCGGACTGTTATCTGCTGAACAGGAGCTTCCCGTGAACCCCAGACCCCTAGCTGAACTAAGAAAGAACCCTCCACGCTCTCCAGGGGTCTTTTATTTGAAAAGGCAAGAAGGTCAATAACCCGATGATAACTGTCAGCTGACCCAGACCCAGGGAGCGGGCTGTCTTAGGGAAACGGTACACGAGATGAAGGATGCCTTTCTCCAATTTGGGTTGGCATGCTTTATGCGTGATCACTCTTATGACAACAGAAGGTATATAAAAACACTCAGTTACTGTTTCTTGGAAATAATAAAATAACTTGAAGGGACTCGTATGCCAAGGAGTCTGAAGATGAATGCCCGGCTATAAAAGAGGACTTGCTTCATATTTCATAACTCTGCGGTTCAGCTGCCTGGCGGGTGAGGAACGGAAAGAGGAGATTATGTCGGGAACTTGAGCAATGCGTCCAGGAGTGTCCAGATCAACACTCAGACTTGAAGGAAGGAAGCACACATCACAGTCTTCTCCCTTCAAATATCCTTTAGGGGGATAGCAGTTTGAGGACTGATTGAGTATAAAATGGAATGATTATCAGCTACCCTGTATACAGAGAAGATCTATGTTCAGTCCCTATAGTATGTGTTATATGCCGGGTTACTCGGAGATAACACAATTAGCTCTGTGTTACAGGTGGGGAAACCGAGACTGGGACAGGCCCAGGGGCTTGTCCGAGGTCTCAGAATAAACAAGAAGACAGAGACAGGCTGGAGGTTAAGGACTGGCTAACTTCTAAGTCTGTGCCTGGTGGGAACATCATAATATCATTGTTTAAAAACTAACTTGCTCTCTTCAAACTATTTTTTTTTTAATTTTTAAATTTTATTTTATTTTATTCATTTTATAGAGGAGACACAGTGAGAGACAGAGAGAGAGGAGGAGGAGCTGGAAGTATCAACTCCCATATGTGCCTTGACCAGACCAGTGCAGGGTTTTGAACTGGCGACCTCAGTGTTCCCAGGTTGACACTTTATCCACTGCGCCACCACAGGTCAGGCTCAAACTATTTTTTATTTTTTTAAATTTATTTATTCATTTTAGAGAAGAGAGACAGAGAGAGAGATAGAGAGAGAGAGAGAAGGGGGGGAGGAGCAGGAAGCATCAGCTCCCATATGTGCCTTGACCGGGTTTTGAACTGGCAACCTCAGCGATCCAGGTCTATGCTCGACCCACTGTGCCACCCCATGTCAGGCTCAAACTATTCTTTAAAAACATGTCATAGGAAAAGCCTCCCTTAAGAAGATTTGGAAGTAAAATCTTCTGTTACAAAAATAAAATCAAATTTTAAAAAGCCACTCATTAGGTTCTCAATAGCCACATTTCAAGTGGGGTGACCAGTGGACACCTCCCTGGACGGCGCAGCTTGAGAAACACTCCCTCATTGTAGAACATCCTATCGAACGGCATTGCCTAGGACCTATGAGTAAAGGCAGATGCCAGAGAGAAACAGAAATAAGGCAGGGGAGTGTGGGTGGAGTGAAGGGTTGGGGTCCACAGCCGAGACCCTGTAAGCATCGAGTCGGAGACATCACACGGTGGGAGCTGGGTGTGCTGGCTGTGAGGACCGCAGGAGGAATGACTGTAAAGGTAGGTCCCTTCCCAGCCTGCCTCTGGGAATGCAGAATGTTGGCCTCGTCCTCCGCCCTTGCCAGGCATTCCACAGATGTGGCAGTCAGCTGGTGGGGTCACTTATGAGGCAGGGGACACGTGTGGGGCCCTGCACCCGGCCCAGGGGAGACTGCGATGGCAGCTCCCTGAATTTCCTCTGCGGGTGTCGAGAGCACAGGTTGTTTCATTTCTTTTTGTCCTCATGTGTCCTCCCTACGTGCTAAGTGATCGGTGATACATCGAAGCCCTGATTGTTTCTGAAGGGCTCTTTTATGAGATCTCCCATAAAGTTCTAAAACGACCCTTCCCATCTGGGGAATGCTAATGCCAGAGCCTGTCAGAAGTGTGTCGGAAGAAATTCCAGCTGGGTGAGCATTTAAGGAACGAGAGGAAGTCAGCGTTCGGAGATGATGAATTCGATGGCTGGGTATGTCACTGTAATAACGATGGATAATAAATGACCGGGAAGCTGCTCTAACTCACAGACCAGGAGAGGAGACTAGCGAGAAAAATTTATGGCCTTGTCGAGCCGGGGGAAAGAGAATGTTTCAGACGGGTCTGGGTCCTTTGAAGAGAAACTTTCCTGAAGAGGCGCTCTTCCGGGGGAGAGAACAAGAAGCCTCTTGTTAAACCCGTGTTGAAGTTACCCTGAGACAAAGGACCTCTGGGGACTACAGACAGTCCCTCCACCCAGCCCCACCCTTCTCAGGGCCGGTGACCCTGGGTTCCGTGCGCCATCACCAGGGTGAGAAGGGCTACCAGCCTGAAGAGGACGTCGGGGAAGGGGCTTGAAGAGTTTCACAAGTGCAGGGAAACTGCTGTTCTCACGAGGGTCCCGGGGTCGCCTCCTCAACACCCGTTCAGAGCAACCGCTAGAAAAGACAAGAGTCAGAAATCAAACGGGCCTCAGGTCTGCGGATCGAGGTCGGTCTTTAATCCTTTATTCATGGTCTTCCGGGCATCATCGATGCCCGGCCTGTGTAGGAGGGGGCCAGAGGAGACAGCTGCAACTGCTCCCCCCTTCCCAGGCCCTTCCGGGTGAGGCTTCTCTTCCTGTCCTGCAGATGGTCCTCTTCTCACTGTATTCTCACATGGAGACAGACGGACAGACAGACGGACACACACACACACACACACACACAGATCAGGTGTCTCTTCCTATTATAATGCCATCGGTTCTATCATATTAGGGTCCCCTTTAAACTTAATTACCTCCCTAAAGACCCATCTCCACTGTCTCCAGATACGGTCGTGACTTCCAAGTATAATTTCCGAGGGGGACACGTTCGGTCTAAAGTACTGTCCCTGTCTCACTCTCACTCCCTGACGGCACTGCCTGGGTGTAAAGCCAGTAGCCAGGGTCACTATCACAGCCGCCTGGCCAATGCAGGTTCGCATTAGATTCAAACAGTCGGTAATGAAACAATGGAGCCAAGAACTGGTGAGCCATCACTTTAATTCTAGCTTGCACCTGGCGGGCAAGCAAAAACACACACTGGGCTCCAAAACCCACACATTCAGTGCTCACAAAGCTACTGACTTATCCGAGTTTCCTAGAATCAAAGCTTTCTAGCTCACCAGACTTATTCACCTCTGTTCCCCATCTCCTCCTGCACAAACTCTGCTCAAACTGCCTTCTTCCTCAGCACTCCGCCATATTGGCTGCTTCTCCTGGCCTCCATGTGGCCTTACTCTGCTCTCCTCTCTAATATCTCAGGAACCAAGAGAGAGAGCAAGCTCCTGGCCTGCCCCACTTTATAGTGTAGAATCAAAACCTTAATCCAATCTACAGACAAGGAAGTCTCTGATACAAAGCCACCCATCTGAGGCACAATGGGATTCCTCAGGAGAGTGCACCACCCCACATCATCCAATTAGTCAAGGGTGTGGAGAAGAGCTTACTCTTAAAACTAAGCCTTAGGCTATAACGACCCGGCCTGCCCACAGCCTGTTCCAGAACACACATTAATATCAACGAACTTCCATGTGGGCAGCGCCATCTTTAACAAAGTGAGCATAATATATTTTACCTGCCCAACACTGGGGTCTTGGAGTCACCTCCCAGAACCCCACTTGCCTTGAATCCCTATCTTGGGTTTGCTCTGAGACACAGAGGGACACTCCCAGTGCTTCACAGACTGTCCTCTCTAGACCGAGGGTCCCTAACCCAAGGATGGCGCCCATGTCCTGCCCCCAGCACCTGTCGTGAAGGGGATGGGCTGCTGTATGAGTCCCCAGCTCCTGTAAAGGACTCCTGGCCTGGGGTGGCCTCTGTCTTCCTGGCTCCCAGCCTCTGAGCGCCCTGCTGCATTCCTGGCCTCTGTGTTGACCCCGCTGGGGATTTGGATGGTCACAGCTGGCCTGAACCTCCCACGAGGTTCCGTCCATAGGGCCAGTCGTGAGACCTCACCTCTGGGTCCAGATGTGGACAATGGGGAGGGTGTGGGAGGCCATTCTTCTGGCCTCTACTGGCAGGCAGAGGTCTAAGCGGTGACTGGGACAAAACCTGATCTGGTGGCCCCTCTCAGGCCCTGCAGAGCCCAGCCCAGCCCCACCCCAGGCGAGAGAGGAGGGTGCTGTCCTTCTCCCTCAGGGCTCCGGCATCCTGGAGGGCAGACGCCTCTCTGAGCAGTGTGACTGCTCATTCATTATGGATGCTGCCCTGGGCTGCCCTCCTGGGCAGCTCCATCTGGATGTAAAATTCAATCTGGTTTCTGAGCTGCAGGGACCTGGTGCTGAGGATGCTTGGACAGTGGTGGATTGCAGGGGAGAGAAATGTTCCTTCCTGACACCCCCCCCCCCCCCCCGAGGACCTGGCTATTTGGATTCTGGAGCTTCAATTTACGGAGCATCGGTGGCCTGTTTGACTGCAGGTCTCTCGCCCTCCATCCCCCTTGGCCTGCCTGGTAAGGTCGCTGCGGTGAGTGTGGGTGTTGAAGACCGAGGTAAACAGTTAGCCTGTGTTTTGTGCACAGATAGGCTGAAGGTGGGGGTGCGGGGCTAGTGTTGTGTGTCCATCCACCAGCCACCGGCCACATGTGGCTATTTATATTAAAACTAAGTAGAAGTTAAAATTCATGTCCCCAGGCGCATTGGCCACAGGTGAGTCCTCAATAGCCACAGGTAACGGGTGGCTACCATACCGGGCAGCACAGATGTGGGAGATGTCCACCATCACAGGACGCTCAATTGGCCAGTGCTGGCCTAGTACATTCAGCACTGCTGGTCCAGTGGGTGAGCAGCTGGGGTTCTCGGCTTTCCCAGAACCGAAGAGCCCTCTAGGGGCTTGTTAGAAACGTAGCTTCCTGTGGGGGAGCAGTCCTGAGCCCGACTCCGAGTGGCCTCCTCCCGTCCACTCTGTCCTCACTCTGCTCCGCTCTTGACCTCATGCTGGCCCTTCCTGGGCTCCTAAGGCGAGGCTGGTCAGAGAACGGGTCTTCCAGCCGCTCACAACACTATTAGGGAAGGGGGCAGGGAGAGGAGGTGGGTGTCCCCTGTGGCCGCCCCTCCGCAGGGTCTGTGTGGAGCCAAGGGTGTTACTGTCCTGGGACTGTGCCTGAAGCAGGTCACACGTGCCCTGGGAGGACAGCCAGGGGGTCTAGAGGGAACCAGCCGATTGGACTGTTATGGGCTGACCCTGGAATGTGACTTTTTGGTGATAGCGTCTAAAAAAAATGTAGCACCCACCCTTCTGGTTTCACAGGTCTGCGGTGGGCCCAGCAATATAGTTTTAAAAACACTCAAGATAATTTTTTAAACTTTTCATTTTAAAAGCATTCTCACTACAGAAAAGCTGCACAAAGAATAGAGTTCGCACGCACCCTTCCCCTAAGTAGTTGCCAGGTTACCTAACCGTAGCCAGTGGTGAGACCCCGGAGTCAGCCTCCCAGCCCCACCACAGACCCTGTTCTCCTCACAGCCCTTCTCACACGGGTGCCCGCTTCCTGCCCTCGGATCCCGCCCAGAACGCGTGGCACTTCCGTGTTAGTTCTCTCTGTTCTTTTCCAATCTGAACTCCCCTGGTCATTCCGCTACGTTCAGGGATGTCGCCCTGGGAGACTCTCATCCATTGACTTGTCCTAGGAGACAGACAGGGAGATGCTGGGGACCCAGGACGCAGGCTGGGCAAGTGCTGGTGGAGGGGAGGAGGAACCCCGGAGAGGGGTGTGTCAGGGGAACAGGTATCCATGGTGTGCGTGCGTGTGCACGCACATGCATGTGAGGGGGTGTGTGTGTCCATGTGCACATTTGCAGGAGTGTCTGTGTGCACGAGAATGACCGTGTGTGTGTGTGTAAGGGCAGGTGTGTTAATCCAGGAGAAGCCCCCAGAGGAAACCCAAGTCTCCTTACTCCCCAATAAATATTTAGTGGAATAACAAAAAGAGTAATGTTAAAAATTTTTTTTTAAACAAGTGGAAATTAAATGTATACATCACGAAAAAGCAGTGGCGGCCAGAAGGCTGTGTCAGGTGCTTTGACACACTCCAAATCCTGATGATTCAGGGCAAACTGTCACGTTCTGGAGATGCTAAGTCATGCCAGGGTGGGTATCCATGTTGAACTGTGAGAGCAGCCGCTAAAATGCCAGCCACAGAGTGCAGAGCTCTCGGAAGAGAGGAGGGGAGGGGAGGGCACGCGGACCCAGGCTGCGTTCACCGAGACCCCACCCCACCCCCCGTTGCGGGCCCTGGAGGTCAGGGAGCAGCTGCAAGAGGACAGGGGTTCCAGGACGCCTGGCTCGGTGACCACATCTCATCATCGCCGCTTAGCGATGGAAGCAGAGGAACGCAGGGAACACAGAAACCCATCCAGGGCGCATGGTCTTCCCCACCTGAGTGACCAGCTGCCGGGAAGGGAGTGCTCAGCCGAGGTCACGGAGGAGTGAGGGTGGACGGGGTCGGGGTCGGTGTGGCCCTCCCCCAGCCATGGCCCCCAAACAGCCCCTCACCCCCAGTGGGCCAGTGTCCCTGGCAGCGGCAAAGAAGTGAAAACGGAGTGCCGTGGGTGTCTTTAATAACAGGAAAGATGAGTCACTGCAATAAAGCCAGAGACCACCCAGGACTTGCCTCACCTTAGAAATCATTGGAAGAGCAGCAGCTTCCGGATGGACAGACGGACGGACGGACGCCAGGGGCTGCACCCCGGGGAGGGGGCTCAATGTGGGGAGCAGGATTGGGAAGGCACCTGCTTTATCGCCGCTCACCCACCCGGACGGCCACTGGGCGCTCGTTGTTTTCGAGATTCGTGGACGTGGGATTGGCTTCTCTGCCGCATCAAACGAGTCTGACCCTCCCTTTGAGGGTCAGCCAGAGACAGACAGAACTGCAGAAGAGATATGTAGTGGCCTCGCAAACAGTGTGCTGCTCCCCATCCTCAATGAGACGGTTCAGGTATCTGCAGACGGGTGTTTCACTCTTTTCTGACCGCATAAGTAACGTACGTCCCTTGTAAAAAGCTTGGGAAGTGCAAAAAAGGACGAGAAGGAAATTCCAAGTCACCCATGATCTGCAGCCTGTGACAGCCAGCACTTCGGGATGTACAAACACGTTTTTAAAACATGGGAATAGGCAACATTTATTTCACATGCCGTCTGTATGATACAGGTGTTAGATGTCTTTAGGGATACATACATGCAGGGAAAACATTTTTAAAAAGGAACCACAGGATCATTAAGGGCCGTGTGCTTCACTTTGGGGGACCTGAGAGGGCTGGGATTGCGGGGGGGAGGGCACGCAAATGAACAGGCTACATTTTTATTTTAAATAAGGTGATAGGTACTTGGCTGTGTATTGTTCTCTAAACTATATATAAGGGTTCTCTACACCTTTTGGCATCTGACATAGTTGGCAATGAAAGAATTTTTGTTTTATGGCATTCGTTTGACTGTCCCCTGCTGAGTGCTTCCTATGTTCCAGGCATTGGGATCCCTTGTGATGGACACAGACAAAGACCCCACCCTGGGACCATCCGTAGGAGCAGCAGGCAGAGGGGAGAGTGATCAGGAGGCCACAGGGACCATCTGTAACTTTCACAGGACGGTCAGGGGTCCTCGTGGAGAAGGTGGAGTTGGAGAAAAGACTTGGAGGAAGTGAGGGAGGGCGCCACTTGGGGGGGGTCTAGGGAGAGACCATCCCAGGAAGAGGGGACAGCCAGTACAAAGGTCTGGGGTGCAGTGTGGGGTACTGGCTCTTTCTCAAAGTGAAATGGGCATCATGGGAGAGTCTTGAGCAGAGAGCTGGTGTGAGCTGGCTGAGGGTCTCACCGGGTCACTCTGGCTCTGCTGAGAACGGATTTTGGGGGAGCAGAAGGAGAGAGACGACTTAGAGGGCTCATTCATAACTGAAAGAGGGGATCAAGGGCTGTTCCAAGCAGGGGGCATTGAGACATGGTCGGATGCTGGGGCTTGATGGAAGATGGTGCCCACAGGACTTCCGGTTGGATTAGATGTGGGAGAGGAAGAGGAGCCGATGCCACCACCTTGCCTTAGACCTGAACAATGAGGAGGATGGGTAGAGTGAGTGGTGATGTCCTGAGGTGAGGAATTGATGGGAATGTCAGGGGAGGTAGGAGACCCCTGGAGGCCGAGGGAAGGGGCACCAAGAAAGAGGATTGTTGCCAGTGGGGCAGAGGAGACGCAGATGGAGAATCAACATGTGATTCAGCAACCTGGGGTCATGGTGACCTTAACGACCTCATGGTGAATATCATGAGTTAAAAAACGACCCGCCCGGTATATGCCCAAGTCCTTCACCCAGGTGCCTATGGACGTGACCTCCCTTGGAAACAGGGTCTTTGCACACGGAATTAAGGTTCAGATCTTGAGACGAGACCGCCCTGGACTTAGGGTGGGCCCTAAATCCAATGACGCCTATCTTTTAAGCGAGAAATGAAAGACGATGGAGACGCAAAGAGGGGAAGGCTGTGAGACCACGGAGCCAGAGACCGGGATGATGCGTCTTCAAGTCAAGGAACGCCGAGGGTTGCTGCAGCCCCCGGAGGAGAGAAGAGGGGCTTGCAGCAAGTCCTCCCCTTAGAACCCCTTGGGAGAAACCGACCCTGCCAAGACCTGGAGTTTGAACTTCCAGCCTCCGGAACGGTGAGAAACCAGATTTCTGTTGTTTTGGGCCATGCTTGTTATAGGAGCCACGGGGGCAGAGTGGGGGGTATGAGCCTGCCACGTTGAAGAGGAGGAGGAGGAGGAGAGGAAGGGGGTGACTGGGGTCAAGATGGGGTGCAGGTGAAGCTGAGGGGGCGAGGGTCCGGGGAGGCTCCACATCATAAAGCGGCCACCTTGGCTGGTCTTCTCATTTTATATATCATTTCAAAATTTTTAAATATAAACCAATGGCTTATTGAAGACCGTTCCATTATTCATCTGGCAAGATATTCTTACCTTTTGATAGCACGCGTGATTTTCCCCAGCTCCCCTGAAACGCCCGGGGGTGTCCTGGCACCACCACTAGGACGGCTGCCTCTTCCAGGAGCCGGGAGGAGCTCTCGGCCTCGTGGGCCCCATGCGCAGCGTGGATGAACAGGCGCCCGGTGCCCTGGCCCTGAACCAGCAATCGATTCCCGGGGCCGAGGGAGCCTACAGCTGTCGAGATTTCAAGCAGCCAGCTCAATCTTGCAACGTCCTCACGTAGATGATTGAAATGCCAGAATTTCATCATCACGCTTGACAGAAAAACAAGAGGGGTGGGCAGGGCATAATGAAACCTCGTGGGCCGCAGGCCCCAGCTTGAGGTGGGAGGTGCCCTTTGTTCCCGTGGCCGGGCAGCGAGGGGGTCCTGGCATCGGAGCAGATTCTCTGTGCAGCTGACACTGGGGCATCAGCCAGCGCACCGCTCCATCCCTCTGGGTGCAGCCGGGGACACGGGACTGGCCTGTGTGGGTGCAGAACCAGCCCTTCTGAGACACGACGCAAAGCTCCCCAGAGGGCCTGTGCATGCGGCCCTAGGTCCCGGCAAGGGCGACATTTGTCCTGGTTCGCTCTGGCCCATAGAAGGGTTTGGTTTCTCCAGGCAGTTTAGGCTGCACACACACAGTTTGCTGGCAACCCCAGCTCATCGCCCCGAGAAAGCCATGATGTCCTTGTGTCCGTTCATCCCCTCATTCCATCATCCGTTAGAAGCGTTAGCTCACGCCTGTCCTGCACCAGGTACCTTGCTTAGTGTCAAATAAAACAATCGATTTCCAAATAATGTGTCCGCCAAGGCCAGGTGATTGGGTAAATTGGCCGGGGGGCTCAGAGTCCCTGCGAATTAGATAGAGGTCCTTGTGCAGAGAAACAAATGTGAATGGGTTCAGCCTCGGCTGAAATAAAGCTTTCAGTGTGGCTTCTTGGAAACAACAGGGAGTCATGCATCCATTCTGCATTCCTGCAGAGCCATTTCCTGGGGGGCTGCCAGGCCTTCAAAATATTTTCCCTGCTGAACAAAAAGACTGGTGCTCCAGGGCCCCCATTCTGATCAGGGCTGCAAACATCTTATTCCTCAAAGCCAGGCAGCAGTGCCTAGCCACATAATCTTGTCATCTCTCTAGGCTTCTGTGTTTCTGACAGGGCTGCCCCGCCAACAAAAATCCAACAGGTTATAGCCCTGGCTGGTTGGCTCAGTGGTAGAGCATCAGGTCTGTGTGTGGATATCCTGGGTTCGATTTCTGGTCAGGGCACAAAGGGGAAGTGACCATCTGCTTCTCCCCCCGCCCCGCCCCCACTTCCCTCTTTCTCTCCCTCTCCCACAGCCATAGTTCGATTGGATCGAGCGCATTGGCCCCAGGTGCTGAGGATGGCTCTGTGGAGACTCTGCCCCAGGTGCTAAAAATACCTCCGTTGTGAGCATGGCCCCAGACGGGCAGAGCATCGGCCACAGACAGGGGGTTGCTGGGTAGATCCTGGTTGGGCACATGAGGGAGTCTCTCTGTATCTCCCCTCCTCTCACTTGAAAAAGAAGGGGGAAAATCACCAGGTTCAAGGTCGTGACCTTCACTGCCCTCATCGCCCGCTCCTTTCCTGGTTGGTCTTGGGAGGCACTCCTAGTCGGACACTTGCCTGCTACGTGTTTGGTACCAGCCAAGGGTTGGAGCTTCCCGGGCATCGTGGAGGGAAGATTCCCCACACATTGCAAATCTCTCTCTCTGAACTAGAGGTTGCCAAAGGGACATTGACACAACCAGTAGCTTTATCATTATGATGACAGCGTAAGTACCCGGGCTGATCATTTGATTAGGACGCTGTCACGTGGCCACAGAAACAGTTTGCAAAGAGGATCCTACGTGTCAGCAGCCAGGGCGCTGTGGAAGCTCTGTCCCTTCCCACCGCCCCACAAGTTCTCCCGGGGTTGACTACGGTGTTCGAGTCACACGGTCGGTCAGTCGGTCTGTCCACGGCGATTTCTGTATCCTACTCAAAGTTACAGCTGGTTCCTGTGGAGGGGAACCGAACGGGCGGAAGCGGCAGGAAGAATGTATTGTTTACCTTCTAATCCTTCCTTGGCTTCCAGACCTTGGCTAATTGGAGTTGGATTTCTACTGTCCCGCAATTTACCCTCATTTCAGGCTGTGAGAAGGGCTAGGATTGCAGCGACTGCCCCCCACCCCGGGGGTATCTGTGGGGAGGCTGCGGGGCAAATTCAACCACTGAAGAGAACAGGGCAGAGGGCGGCACCGTTGTTCATGAATCTATAAAGCCACGTGGCTTCCAGTCACTCTCAGCCAAACATCTGTTTTATTCATATTAAACGAAAAGCGCGTTTGGCCGTTAAGCAAACATTACGATGAAACGTATGAGCATAAGGATCACGTCCTCCGTGCAGCTGAGAAAATCTCCTGTATGAGGAGCAGACACTTCCCACACTGGCGTTTTACCCCGAGTGGGCGTGATGAGAGGCAGCGAGAGCATCCATCCACGTGGCACACAACACGAGCAAAATTTATGGCGGCGGAAATGCATCCTGCCGCCTTTTCTCTGTGAGATTCACGGGGGCTTCTTTAAAACTTTGCTGTCTCGTCATCTGACATATCACTGCCGCAGAGTCTAAAAGAGTCCATTTGTGCGCGTGCAAGAATCGATCGGGGTGGCAGATTGCTGGTGCCCGGGCACCGTTCCGCTTCCCGGCATGGAGAGGCAGGTGGGCGAGCCGCGCAGAAAGGCATTTGGTCGTTCTGCACACGTCGACCCGCCATGCACTGAGGAAGCAAGCTTTGGGGCCTGGGGTGGGGGTGGGGTGGGGGGTGGGAACAAGTAAATAGGGTGACGTGCATCTTTGTTAAGACAGGTCCGGGGAAAGCTGCCTTCGTCTGCGTGTGTGACTTCTCACGGTCGGCAAAGGGTGTGTGGATCATAAGTAACGGCACCGGGAACGCCTATTAACCAGCAGAGCTGCACATTTACGGCACAAATAGCAACTGATCCCCAGAATGATGACTCTTCAGGCGAAACCCTGGCGAGGCTTCGTGTTTATCAGAGTCGGATTGAATTATGATCTCGAGGCTTCAGTGCCAAATGCGTTTTATTGTTTTATAACTCTTAGAGAAGGGAGAGCCGAGTCAGGTATGGATATAATTCTCCATTAGCCAGGATATCTGACTGAGCCAGAAGGTCTCATCCGCCAGTCTTGTTGGGGAGCAGAGTTGACTGAAATGTGCTCGTAAAATGCGCAGGCGGCAGCCCAGCCGCGTGCCGCTTCCCTTATCGTGGTGATGGTGGGAGACGGAGAGGCCAGGCTGGGCTGCCGTGAGCCAGCCGCGGGGGCAGGGGCAGGGTATCCATGTGGCACAGGGAAGAACTTGTGGGCAGTGGTCCCTGCAGAATATGACGTGTGGAAATGTGTCTGAGCCTCAAGGGACATCCTTATCCTCAAGCCAAAATGTCTGCCCAGTGTCGAACTCTGGGCAGTTCCAATGTCCAGGGACAGGGGTATATGGGCCACAGGAAGCTTGGTGGGGAAGCCACCTGCTCAAGGTGACTCACCGGCAAAGCACCAGGGTATGATTTCAGAACCCAGCCTCCCGGAGTCAGGCTTGTCCTCACACCTTGCAGAATTCTCTCTGCCCTGGTCTCAGTGTGCCAGCAGCAATGGTCCTCTGTGTTCTGTAAACATGGCATGCTCACTCCAGCCTCAGGACCTTTGCACAGGTGGTTCTTGCTACCTGGAATGTCCGCCTCCTTGACATTTGCATGGCTAGCTCCTTTAGCCATTCCATGTGCAGTGTAGATGTCATCTTAATGTTGACTTTTCCTCTGGAGTGGGCATCAAGTCACTTTCCATGGTGTCATTTTGTTTTAGTACCCTGCTGTAAAGCCAGTAGTCGGGGTAAGGATCACAACCGCCTGACCAGTGCAGGTTCGCATTAGATTCGGACAGTCGGTAATGAAACAACGGAGCCAAGAACTGGTGAGCCATCAGCTTTAATTCTAGCACCAGGCGGGCAAGCAAAAACACACACTGGGCTCCAAAACCCACTCATTCAGTGCTCACAAAGCTACTGACTTATCCGAGTTTCCTAGAATCAAAGGTTTCTAGCTCATCAGACTTATTCACCACTGTTTCCCATCTCCTTCTCTCTACACAGACTCTGCACAAACTGGCTTATCCCTCAGCACTCTGCCATCTTGGCTGCTTCTCCTGGCCTCCATGTGGCCTTAATCTGCTCTCCTCTCTAATACTAATCCCAGGAACCGAGAGCAAGCTCCTGGCCTGCCCCACTTTATAGTGTAGAATCAAAACCTTTAATCCAATTATACAAACAAGGAAGTCTCTGATACAAAGCCACCCATCTGAGGCATAATGGGATTCCTCCCTACATCACCACCCCACATCATCCAATCAGTCAAGGGTGTGGGGAAGAGCTTACTCTTAAAACTAAGCCTTAGGCTACAACGACCCGGCCTGCCCACAGCCTGTCCCAGAACACACATTAATATCAATGAACTTCCATGTGGGCAGCGCCATCTTTAACAAAGTGAGCATATTATATTTTATCTGCCCAACACCTGCCCATGGGCCCAATATTTTCTCAGCTACTTGTTTGGCGTTTATTGTCCGTCCCTCCGTGAGGGCAGGTGGACTCCTCAGCAGTGTCTCCAATGCATAAAGCACATTATGGGGGCTTATTACAATTTGGTGAAAAGAATAAAGAAACGAGTCGTTTTGGGGTGCTGCTGGTTTGACCATACATCCCAATCATCCATCCAAACCCAGATGGAGTGGGCTGGAGCCCAGGTCTCCCCTGCGCTCCCCTGTGTGACCTCAGGAAAGTCCTCAGTAGTTTGTTTGCACAGGGACTGACGGCCGCCCCTCTAGCCTCTTCCCAGGGATGCAGTAAAGGCCGCAGGCACCAGCAGGCACAGGTAGGCTTTGTGCACGGCACAGATGCCAAGCTGTTGTTACTGGACACGAGCTCTGCCCACAAACCAATCACCAAGACCCGCTCTCTCATAGTGACGCCTGTCAAAGTGATGACAGACGTTTCTGGCTCCACATTGGTTCTCCAGGTCCAGGGGCCGATGGCTCTTCAACCAGCCAGCAACCACGGTCCTGCCTGAGTAATCCCCATGATCGTAGTCACAGATGGCAGTACTGGCGGTTTGCATTTGTTGGGCAGATAAAATATGGTATGCTCACTTTGTTAAAGATGGCGCTGCCCACATGGAAGCCCGTCACCCAGGTGATATTATTTGCCCTTATGCTTGGGATGGATATGGGGGAAAGGCTGTAATGTAAGCAGGCCAGGTCATTATAGCCTAAGGCTTAGCTTTAAGAGTAAGCTCTTCTCCACGCCCTTGATTGATTGGATGATGTAGGGTGGTGATGTAGGGAGGAATCCCATTATGCCTCAGATGGGTGACTTTGTATCAGACTTCCTTGTTTGTATAATTGGATTAAGGGTTTGGATTCTACATTATAAAGTGGGCGGACCGGTAGCCAGATCTCGCTCTCTCTCGGTTCCTCGGTTCCTGGGATTAGTATTAGAGAGGAGAGCAGAGTAAGGCCACATGGAGGAGAGGAAGCAGCCGAGATGGCAGCGTGCTGAGGAAGAAGCCAGTTTGTTAAGAGTTTGTGCAGGAGGAGATGGGAAACAGAGGTGAATAAGTCTGGTGAGCTAGAAACCTTTGATTCTAGGAAACTCGGATAAGTCAGTAGCTTTGTGAGCACTGAATGTGTGGGTTTTGGAGCCCAGTGTGTATTTTTGCTTGCCTGCCGGGTGCAAGCTAGAATTAAAGCTGATGGCTCACCAGTTTTTGGCTCCAGTGTTTTATTGCCATCTGTCCGAATCCAATGCGAACCTGCGTGGGTCAGGCGGCTGTGATCCCGGCCCTGACTACTGGCTTTACATTTGGCGTAGTCTATGGCAGGATTCGATACAGATCGGCATGGAGCCACCACCACCTTTGAGTGGTGGAGTAGAGGACTGGCTGCTGTTATGGTTTCCCATAGCTGTTTTTTGGGGGACTGTTGGATGGCTGACTTTTACAGCCATGTGTGAGGAAACCGAGAGCTCTATGGAAGAGGCTGCCCAGGACCTGCAGGCTGAGCAGCGGAAGGAGCTGGAGGAAACGTGGGAGAAACAGATGCTGACCCTGGAGCTGAAGGAAGCGCTGGAGGAGGAGGCTGACCAGGTTTGCGAGATTCACCTGGAAATGGAGCAGACACTGGAGAAGGAATCACAGGTTTGTGAGTTGGAGATTGCCCTGGATGTTGTGGAGAGCCAGCAGTGGCATGAGGCCGGGGCTCAGGCCGGGGCTGGAGCTGCAAGACCTGCTGAGCAGAAGGCAGCGGTGGCCCGGAGCTCGAGCTCAGCGGTGGGAGCTGATGTTTCCAGGTCCTCTTTGGAGGATGAGGAGAATTGGTCTGGAATTGTGATCCGGAGCCTCCAGAAGGTGAGAGCCCAGCAGCAAGGAGTAGCTACGCTGCTGGTAGGTCTGCGATTTTGGGACATAGGGGTGGATGCCATCATGCTCCCCAGAGCAGAGATGGAAATTCTGACTGCCATGGCCACGTGCTCCTTTTTGGGACAGTGTACGAGCTGCCAGGATGGCAGAGATGAGGGGGGAGGCTAGCACCCTATGTGTGTGGACGGATTTCCTGGACTATGACCGGATGGGCACAAGCTCCTTTGTTGAATGGACTTACGGATTTTGGACAATGTGAAATACCTTGATGTGGGTGGAGGGTGGCTTTGCTGGAGGCCCTCCCCCTGCCCCGGGAAGCCTTTCAAATGGCAAGAAAGAAGGCCGAGGACATTTTGCGCTTTTGGCAAAGTGCTCAGAGACTGGTGAAATGTATCTTTGTAATTGTTGAAACTGTATGATTTGGGCTATTGCTGTAATTTGTGTAATGTACTTAATTTCCTTGTACAGGGATGCCGGTGGTATAGATTGTGGGTAGTAAAGTGAGCATAAGGGTGGATTGTTGGGCAGATAAAATATGGTATGCTCACTTTGTTAAAGATGGCGCTGCCCACATGGAAGCCCGTCACCCAGGTGATATTATTTGCCCTTATGCTTGGGATGGATATGGGGGAAAGGCTGTAATGTAAGCAGGCCAGGTCATTATAGCCTAAGGCTTAGCTTTAAGAGTAAGCTCTTCTCCACGCCCTTGATTGATTGGATGATGTAGGGTGGTGATGTAGGGAGGAATCCCATTATGCCTCAGATGGGTGACTTTGTATCAGACTTCCTTGTTTGTATAATTGGATTAAGGGTTTGGATTCTACATTATAAAGTGGGCGGACCGGTAGCCAGATCTCGCTCTCTCTCGGTTCCTCGGTTCCTGGGATTAGTATTAGAGAGGAGAGCAGAGTAAGGCCACATGGAGGAGAGGAAGCAGCCGAGATGGCAGCGTGCTGAGGAAGAAGCCAGTTTGTTAAGAGTTTGTGCAGGAGGAGATGGGAAACAGAGGTGAATAAGTCTGGTGAGCTAGAAACCTTTGATTCTAGGAAACTCGGATAAGTCAGTAGCTTTGTGAGCACTGAATGTGTGGGTTTTGGAGCCCAGTGTGTATTTTTGCTTGCCTGCCGGGTGCAAGCTAGAATTAAAGCTGATGGCTCACCAGTTTTTGGCTCCAGTGTTTTATTGCCATCTGTCCGAATCCAATGCGAACCTGCGTGGGTCAGGCGGCTGTGATCCCGGCCCTGACTACTGGCTTTACAGCATTTTATGAGGAACTCTCCGTGGGCTGGAGATTGTGCTAAACATGTTGCACGCGCTGCAAGGTCCACACTTCTGTGTCGTGGCTCCGCCTCCCCTCCCCTCCCCCCATTTCATGGTTCCTCCGGGCTCCATCCACCTTATCCTCTTCCAGAAACCTGCTGAAGTTTCTTATTTGCCAATAATCCTGCCCCGAGGGTGCATTCCTTCTTCTTGTCTGCTACCCCTGACCTTGCCTCTTCAGCGGGAAAACCACATCAGCCTTTTTAACAGGTCTCGTGACACCCGGCAGAGGCCTGTGCTTGGCTGCCAGAGCTGCCTTGGCCAGACAGAGCTGGGCAAGATCTCCCCGTGATCGGCTGCCTGAGCCTTTCCGGGTTCCCTTTATAGGTGTTCCAGACAATTCCATCCACGCCGAACTTCCTCACGGCTTTAAAACAATTGTTCCACCCAGGACAACCTGGGAAGTATCCAGTCATCTGTAAAATGATGCAAGTGGACTGCCCGTTGGGTCAGACCAACCTGCGGTTCTCCCTCTCCCGCAAAGACAGACTTTGCATGCACCAGCGGCCGTCTGTGGCCAGCCTGGTCGTTCAGGGGCAACCAGTTTGGGTGAAGTCAAGCTGAGAGTTTTGAATGGCTCTGCAAGTCTCAGTGAGCGCTTCCCATCTGCGAGGCTCCTGAAAACCCCACAAGGCGGTTATTCCATTTCCCAGAGCAGAGCCGTGAATGCAGAGGGGTGCCTGACCTTGCCCCCGGCCTCCGGACTCGCCCCAAGTGTCAGTCAGAGTTGGGTTTTCAGACAGGTCCAGCTCCGTCGTCATGAGCAACTACAGATCTACTCCACCCCCCTGGAACTTTCCCCTGCACCCCACACCAGTTCATGGACGTCCTGGTCGCATCACTCATTTCCACCCATCAATCTCTGTGGATTAAATCACCCCCAAATGCTGCCAGGCCCCAGCAGCCACTGTGCCTGATAACCCACAGGCAGCATTTCCTGGCTTTGAGAATTTTACAAAGGGCAGTGCAGAAAACTGTATTATTGCTCTTTGTAAAAGTCAATTATCATAGAAAAGAAGGTGCTTGGTGTTTCAAAAAGAGAGGGGAGGGCTGTAGCCCCTTCTTGTCACCTCCCAGATGGCATCTGAGTCCCTGTTGGGCTACAGGCCTCCAGCCACCTCTAAGGGCCTCCTGGCCAGGGTCAGAGAGCCACCAGCTGGAACTGGTCCTCTGGGGCTGGCCGTAATCATCGCGGGATTGGAAAGCAGGGCTTTTGAAATGAGGCTGTTGATTGTTCCTGACGGCTTCCTCCCAGCTTTTCTGAATCACCAGGTCAAGTCTTGTGAAAGAAAAGTTTCCACCTGCCCCTGGATTGTTCTGGGGGAGCAGTTATCCCCAGTGGCCAGCAGGGAGCAGCTTGGGGAGGGCAGGGAGCAGGGGGCCGCTGCTGCAGGGATGAAGCGGTCCAGGCCAGACTCCACCCCTCCCCAGGGTCCCCCACAGCTCTCTGAACCCATAGTAACTAGAAATGAGCCCAGGGCATTCATTCTTGTGTGGCAGCACATGGAGATGAATCAACCCTTTTGGGAGAAGCCATCACACAGCTACATCAGAATGTTCTTTCTTTCTTTCTTTTTCTTTTTTTCTGGTTTTTCCCTTTTTTTTTTGGATGGTATGATGACAGCCAGCTGTTCCCCAACCTCCTGCCAGATGCTGCAGAACTTGGGAGGCTAACTGGGTCAGGGCCTCGTTGGGTTGCAAGCTGCCCGGATGTCGTCTTGGACAAAGGCACGGTGCTCTGAGATGAAATTCTTTTCCTCCACGGAGACAGACCCGTCTTTCTTGGTAAAATAGGAGTGTCTGTCAACACAGGTGCCCTCCCATCTCATCGGACCTGATCGTCAGGGCCCTGTGGCTCAGCCTGGGGGACCAGGACGAGGTGGTGGCACAAAGCAGATGGGATGAGCCCAAAAGAATGGAGAGGAGGGAGCGAAGGGATATGAGGAAGGAGGTAGGAGCCCTGGAGCCCTCCACAGTTATGAAAGAGAAGGGACGAAACCAGCCCTAAGGGCTGAGAAGTTGCCAGTGTGGGTATGGGGGTGGGGCACGGTGGTCATTTTTGACCTTGACGAGAGCACTGTGGGGGCCTCATTGTGTCCCCTCCAAGTTCAGGTGTTGAGGTCCTAACCACCAGTTCGTCAGAGTGTGACTGTATTTGGAGATAGAGCTTTGAAAGAAGTGATTCAGTTAACATAAGGCTCCATTATAATCCAGGGCTACATCAGGGCGTCCTTTTAAGCAGAGGAGGTTAGGGCACGGACACACCCACAGAGGCTCAGCCAGCCAGGTGAGGACACGGGGACAAGACACAAGGAGCGAGGCCTCGGAAGGAACCGAGCTTGTGGACACCTCAGTCCCGGACTTCTGGCCTCCAGAACTGGGGGAAGGAACTCTTGTCATTTAAGCCGCCCACTCCAGGGTGCTTTGCGGTAGCGTCTTGAGCTGTGACTCAGACAGACAGACAAGCACCTGCAGAGGAGTGGTGGGCGGTGCCCTGTTGGATGGCCTTCGGAGAGCGTGGGAAGACAGAAACAGGGACAGGAGCCTGCAGCTTACTCTTCGGAGGCTTTTACTACAAAGACGAGCCAAGACGAGGAGTCGTAATCTGGGCTTTTCTTTTCTTTCTTTCTTTAAAAAAAACACATATATATTTTTAGATGGCAGACAGAACAGCTTGTTTTTATGCTGCTGGTAACGATCCAGTAGCCGTCACAAAAGCGGTGACATCGCAGGCGAGAGAGAAAGAAAGAGAGAAAGAGAGAAAGAGAGAGAAAGAAAGAGAGAGAGAGAGAGAGGAGTGAGGTTTGCTGGTGCAAGCATCTGGGCTGGCAGGAAGGGAGAGGCCTGGGCGGGCCTGGGGCGGGGCTCCTGCAGGCTGAATTTATTGGACAAAATGTGTCAGGCCAAAACAAAAAAAGAAAAGAGGAGGATGGAGCGCCTGTCTAGCCCACACTTTATTTGGGGGGGTAGGGAAGGGCAGTAATCCCCACTTTTCATTGTCTTTGTGCCCTTTTACAATCTGCAATTTGTAGGAAATGATTCTGGGCCATCGAGTTGCAAATGAGGTGCGTCCACTGGGAAAGCAATTTGCTACCCGCCCTGGACAGACCCGTGTGCGACTTCTTGCCCATTCGTTTCAGCGTCCTTCATTGCGGGTCTCCCAATCCCCCTGGAAACCGTGGGTAGCGTCTCACTGGTTCCCCCTTTAGTTAATGAGTCAGATGCGATCCTCAGCACGGGTTCATGTTGTACTCGTGGGACAGTACTTGCTCGGACTGATAAAGAAAAATGTCCTTCCCAAGAGGCGGATAGATGGTCATTGTATTTCCTCCTCTGATGGGTTAAACTGTAGCCACCGCCCCTCACCTCTCTGAAACTGTCACCTGGGAAGTGCTGGGTGACAGCAGCAGACATAGGTCACCTCTAGGCACTCGGCAGGCGTCCCTGTGAACTGAGTTCCGCCTTCCCAAGGGGGCCAGCGCCCCGAGGCCCCGTCAGGTAGGAGGGAGCCTGTTTGTACCCGGGCTGCAGGTCGCCTGGTAACATCGTCATGTTTCAACCCCGAAGCGCCCACAGACGTGTGCTCCTCCCTTCTCTCCATTGGATCAGAAATGCCAGGTTTGGTTTATTCATTCACGTGACCGCTATCCCGATGAAGCTGGGACAATCCCAGTGGGCTGTGTGACCCCAAGGGAACAAGCTGTCCCATACACAAGACCAGCCCTGGAAGAGAAACTTCAGGGGCCCAGACTGTTCCCGGATGGAGAGATCCTGCTTCCAAATAAGGTCACATTCTAAGGTTCTGGGTGGACATGAAATTGGGGACGGGGAGGGGGGGGGACAGCACTATTCGACCACCACAGGGCCCTTCTGGGCAAAAGTTCAGCATCAACAGTATTTCCAGAGCTCTACCAAGAGCGTGCGGGTTGGGGAGGAGGACCACCTCCCATCACAGCTTCCTGGGGACCCTGAGGCTCGATGGCACTGGACGAGACCTCTGGTTCCCCGCACCCCGCAGCACTGGGCCCTTCCACAGCACAGGCCTTCATCGTCATCCTGGGCTGTCCTGTGTCTGGGTGGCCGAGCCCGCAGGGACATCTGTAGGTAGCTCTGCAGCCTCTGGGGGCGGAAGCTCGGGCTTCTGACAGATAAATAACTATAGAGTTGCAAACATAAGTTGTAAGCCCCATATCACGAACCCATTTTTATTTAAAAAGAAAATAAAAATACAACTTTTAGGATCGGGAGTCCATTTTTTTTTAAACTAAATGAGAAATATGACCCAAGTCCCAAGGGAGAGAAATAAATCCTCTAGGACCCTAAACGTGCCAGCGGAAATGGAAGCCACCGTTCAAGAATTTTATGTTAATTCAACGCCGTGGACATGACTCCGCCCAGAGAGAAGTAAGCGGAACACCGGTTCTCCGTCAGGCTGTTCAGAATGTCGTCCGTCCTGCGGGCAGGAAGTGGGGCGAGTTGGGTCTGGCTGGTTTATGTTCATTGCTGTGCGCACCTCGGCTCTGGGGCACTCAGATGGCATCCAGGATGCTGCACAGAGATCCTTCCTGGTGAACGCATAGTCAGTTCCTGGGAGCGTCCGACAAGGGGTGCAGTGTCTGGGCTTGGGGCGGCCAGGGAACCCGGGGTAGGGGGGACTCGGTTCCGAGTGCACAGTGGGGGTTGGGAAGCCTGGGATAAGAGCCCCTTGGGGACTCTGCCTTGCGCTGCCCAGCTCAGCCTCTCTGACCTTCAGCCTCCTCCTTGGTACCATGGGAACGGTGCCAGCAGCCACCTGAAAGTCTGCAGTGAGCATTAAATGACTCCTTCCACGCAAAGGGCAGAACAGGCACTGAGCGTTCCCCGAATGCCAGCCACTACTGTCCACTCGCGTTTGGTCTGTGCGTGAACGAGTCTGAAACAATCAGCGGCAAGGGGGTGGGCCTCTGTCCCCTCAGAATCAGCCCGCTGCCAGGACAGGGCGCCTTCTCCCCTGGAGAACTCCAGGGAAGCAGTTAGCAAAGGTGAACCCAGGAGGCGCTGTGTGCTCCCGCAGTCAACACGCAGAGCATAGCAACCGTAACCATGCTTCTTACTTTGGTCTGCTCTTTAAAGTAAACAACCAGTTCACACCCCGAGGACTTACAGATTGGTAGGCTAGAAATACATCAATTTGTTTTAAGCTGTTGCAGAGAAAAATGACTTTTTTTTTTTTTTTTTTTTTTTTAGCGCTGAGAAGGGCTGAGTCATGGTGTGGAGGTATGAAGCTGGGCCAACTGCTTGGAGGGTCAAGCGTAATTTTAGAGTAGAATTAGCATGATTCGTGATAGAGCTGTTACACTTACCAAAAGAAGAAGAAGAAGAAAAAAAAAATTAGTTCCAAGCAAGGATTATGGCTCTTTTTATGTAAGGTTTCCCCCAAAGTGTAAGATGTGCTTTTTTTGCAGGGAGGTGTTTTGAGTCATGAAGAGTCTGAAATGGCCTCTTTCCACCAAACACCTCTTCGTTCCAAAAGTCGAGGTCATGGTCATGTGCCCGAATGACCCCTGCGTGATGGCCGAGGCCAGGCTAAGGTGGGCTCCACGTTTCGTGTGGCCGATTCAATATGCTCCGGGTTCCGATAGAGTTCCTTCCGTTATCCCACCCGTTTCGTTCAGGGTTTAGATTGGAGGACATCCAGTCAGGACAAATGGATTTACAGGAAGTACTGACAGGGGGGTGACACCCAGGGTTAAATATCTGAAGGACTTTAAAGTCACGTGCACCTTGTAAATTATTATGGAGGAGGAATAGACGTCAAAAGTTCTTGACCTTGGTTTCCTCCTCTGTCCAATGCGACTGCCTGTCTGACAGAGGCCTTGGGTTGGGGGGTAAAACAAGGAGGCGGGGCTTTGGACACGTCCAGGTTGCCAGTCACCTTGCGGGGCCAGCTGGGTTACCTGCTGCCCTGGGATGTCTCCTGGACCCTTTCTTCTCTTTCTCTCCTGCCTCGCCATCAGAGAGATTCATTTCAGATTCTGAGGTCATGTCTACCGACAACAGTTCCTGTGAAAGTAACACCAGCTGAAACCGGGCCAGGTAACCTCTTTCTTGGCTTGTGGAGGGAGGTGGGGGGGGGCAGAAGGGAGAAAACTTGAGAATAAAGAACCAGATGCTTGAACTAGTACAACTTTATCTTTCAAAATAACCAAGACGACTGAGGCTCTCCCTTCCCCCACCCAAAGGTGAGCCCTTACTCTTCTATTTCTGGTTCTCAGCTGCCTTCCTGGTTCTCCTGTCCCAGCCTCGGTTTCCTGTGCCAGCGCCCACCTGGGGCCTTTTGTGGGGTGGGTCTTCACACCGCTGACATCATTTGCAGACGGAAGAAGATGGTGTCTGCTCCCAGACGCAGTCAGGCTGTATCTACACAAGGGGTTAGCCAGCCGCACACTATTCCTGTCTGATCTTCAAAATATCCGGCTCAGATTTATTCCACATGTGGATTTAGTTTCCTTCCTGCAGTGTTACCCGTTGGTAAGGACTTATTTTGCCAAGGTAATTTGTTCTACTTTGGCCCAAGCGAAATGCAGCAAGGGAAGACATGAAATCTTCAATTTAGGAAAGGAAAGAACATAAATTCTGAAGTGTAGCACCCTCCGGTGCGGGAAGGTCCCAGGGGAAGGCTGGGAAAGAATTCTATAAAGTTTTAATAGCTCAAGACCCAAGGTAGCAGAATTAAACGCCAGCTTGGGGACCAAGTCTCTTCTCGATTGTATAAAATGTGTGGAGATATCTCTATCAAGTGCGGCAGCTCCTTGGGTCTGGGGGCAGAGAGTGGACGCTGCAGCATGTCAACACGCTCACTGAGACGGAGCCATGTGCTGGACACGCCACAAAGAGTGTGCTCAGCCTGTAGCTGTGAAACCCGGGTGGTCGAAAACGTGACCGCGGAGTAGAAAATTCAGCTTCCCAGCAAGACCGTGCCCTCATGCGCAGACATTCGGAAAGATGGTTTTCTCTCCCTTTCCGATGCCTCGTCAAGCCATGCCATTGAGTGTTGGTGCCGTGCCCTTAGCAGTCACGTTACCACCTACCTACCTACCTATCGGCCTCTCTGTGCTTCCGCTTTTATTCAGGAAACCCATGCAATAGTGCGTTTGGAACTGGGGGCTTCTTCTCCTGAAGAGAAACAGAGCCCAGGGCCAAGGGCCATGCGGGAATGCAAGTCCTGGGCGAGCAGGGATCGGGTCTGTCTTTTTTCTGTCTCCTCTCCAGACCTGGCATGTCACCAGTATGCAGTAGGAGCTTAATAACTGCTTGACAAGATAACCTCCGTGACTGGCCTTCCCGCCCCTGTCCTCATTCATCCCTTTCACCTGCCCACTTAGCCCACCACCTGCGTCGCTGCTCAGGTAACAGGGGACTCGGAGGAGGCGGACTCCCAGCTGTTGGACCCCGCCTGGCCTGCAGGAAACCCCTCCCTGCTTACCCATGGTGACGCCCCCTTCCCTGACCCGGTCAGGCCTTCCGCGGCCCTCCTTCGCATGGACAGCACGGTGACCTCAGCCAGGAGTGCCCAAACCCTCCCCTTCTTGCAGGTCTTCCTTCTTCCTGTGTTTTCTTTTCAGCTCAGCCCCCATGGTGTCAGACACAGAACGGGGGGGGGGGGGTTGTCACTACAAAACAAAAGCATCAGCCGCCCCGTGTCCACGGGGCTGGGCCTCACACCAAGCGGTGGGGGGGGGGGCTGCTCTCTGAAAGACTTACCACGTACACAACGTGTCTCCGTTCTTTCTTTCTGTTATTGCTTGAATGGAGCTGCAGCCAGTTGGGGGGAAAAAAATCTGTTTTTCATCTAGCGGAAAAAGCAATCCAATAAGAGGGAACTCAGTCATTTGCACGTCCGGATCCTTTTACCACAAATGGCTTTGGTGCCCAGACACACAGCTGTTTTCTTCTAGATGGTCCTGGTGCCAGAGCCGAATGAGATTCCAGGAGGCGGGGACAGCTGTCTGTGGCTTCCTGGAAGCGTGCTCATCGATGGGACTGGATCTTAGCAGCCACCGCAAATGGCCAGGAACCTGCCGGTTGCTCATCAGTGCTGGACAGATGTTCATAGGACGCACCACGCCCAGCAAAGGCCAACGTGGGCACCGGGCGGACAGGAGGGCAGATGATTGACAGGAGGGAAGGACCTGACTTGGGTATTCGACAGTTCACAGGAAGTATTTGGAAACTCATCTCTCTGGCCTCGGGTCTGCCTTTTCTTGGGGTGATGTTGGGGTGGTGGTGGGCAGGTACACAGACGTCATGCTAATGAAAAGCCGTGCTAGAATTTACATCTAAAGGGTGGGAGTTGGAGCCGTAAGAACCCCGGTGGGTGGAACCCGTTTCCTTACTCACGAACTTGGGAAGAACGAGAGTCCTTTCTCTCCTCTTAGGGGTTCTGCGTCCAGGGACTGTGTCCCCCGGAGCCTGTGTCCTCGCGCCCAGCTTTTTCTTCACTGCAGTCATCTGCACCTGTTTTGTACAAAATGTGATTTTTAATTAGGTTAATAAAAATGGCAAGGCTAACCAGTGGTTGCTAATGTTCCCACAATAGATCAGAAAGAGGTGTGGCCGGAAGGATGGAAACAGAGGCGGGATTGGGCACTCCCCAAATTAAACCCCAGTAGTTGTCACTCTGGTCTTAGCGGGGTTCTTCCACCAGATAAATGACCTTGGGTGCTTTCTTGCTGTCTAGCGCCCTCGGGGACCTCGACCCTCAGAGGCTGCGGGTTTCAGAGCAGCTACAGCGCACGGTCCCCCAAGGACCCTGGGACGTCTGACTGAGCTTTCCCGTCAGGAGGGTTAACACTGTTCAGGTCCCATCGCTGAGCCCCGGTCACCTGATAGAGTCTCTATAGCACGGGGGTTGGGATCACCCCGACTGTCGTAACGGACGGACGGACGGACGGAGCTCCCTGCACGCACAGGCGGGCAGCTCACTGACGCCCCGGTTTCCCTGGAGTCTGGTCTGGCGTGTGCAGGGAAGGGGATCCCTGGGGTGGGGGTGGGGCGGCCAACAGAGCCCCAGGGGTGCTGCTGGTTTATGTTCTGTGTTCACAGGACTGAGCAAACAGTTGAGCATGCGCAGAGAAGCCGGAGAGCCTCTGGTGGGATGCATGGGCGTGCTTCCAGCCTCTCGGGGGGGAAAAGACCAGGTGAAGAGGTTCTCAGAGGATTTGGTGCCCTTGATGGTTCGTGGGGAACGTTTCTCACAAGCCCGACACCAGGGTCTCTTAGATCCTCAAATGTGTGATGTCAGGAAGGAAGCCCACACCAGGGCCTCTAATTGCCTAATTAATTCGGGGCCCTTTGGCGGGAGTGGAGGGAAGGTGGGCACAGCTGCCTGGGTGATCTTCGAGCTGAAGCATCAGGCCGGGCAGTTGTGGCCATTGGTCAGCTCACCCAGGTGGGGAGACTCGGGCACCCAGAATGTCTGGCAGGAGGCTCACCTTGGCACCCAGCCTTGTCCCACCCGGAGGACACGTCAACTCCACTTTGATCAGGCGCTGACAAAGAGAAGGCTGTTCATTAATTCAGAGCCCCAGACTGTTATACGCGTTTTTTATTTTATTTTTGTCAGTTACTACCTAGAACTGGTTCAAGTTCATCCAGGTCCTGACTCAGGGTGTACCCAGGGGTTCCTCCGGACTGCCATGTGTATTGATCTAGCTGTCCTTCTCTGAGCTGCACCTGTGTGCCAGGCCCCGATCCGGGCACGGGGGTAGAGCTGGCTGGCAGCCCCTAATGACCCGCGCTCAGGGTTGAGTGGGGCAGGGAGACCGGTCAGGGGGCTGAGTCTCAGAGCACCTAGTTGCCCCCGGGAGGAGCCTGAGACACGCTGACTGTCCCTGGAGGGGCGCGGGGGCTGAGCTCTGAGAGGGCACAGCACATGGGGGGACTGGACCTACGACGGGGGGGTCCAGGGCTGGCTCTGTGCACAGGGAGGGCTGGTGGCAGCCAGTGAGGCCGTGAGGTAGCCTGAGGCTGGACCGTCAAGGCCTTCGTAGAAACCTCGGAATGGAGTGAGACACGGGGAGCCACACCTGCAGGCAGGCTGGTGTACAGGACCAGAGGCGACTGGCGGGCAGTGACGGAAGACGCAACAGGTCAGAGAGGAGGCGGGAAGGCTGCTGAGGAACGCCGAGTGATGACAGACAGGGTTTCCCACCGGATATAGCAGGGAGCAAGAGTCAGTGTGGCTTTCAAGGTATTTCTATATGGCTTAGAAAGTCCAGTGAGATGACACAGGCGTGGGGGGATGGACTTGGGTGGGGACAAGCTGGTTCAGCATTGATGTCCTCTTGGACATCTGGGAGTGTCCCGAGGCCATAGCCCTGGCCCAGGGCGGGGACGGAGAAGCAGGAGTTGGCACACCCCCACTTTTATTTTACACATTCCCTTCCAGCATTGTCCCCAGAGAGGCACAGACCACCTGGGCTGAAGTCCAGCTCCCAAGGTCGCCAGCTATGTGACACGTCCCTCCTCTCCCCCACGAGGTTGTTGAGAACATGGCCTGAGATGATGAGCCTGGCTCAGGCCTGGCGTGTGGTGCATGAGCAGTGGCCGAGGCATCACGGACACCCCTTCACAAACCATGCTGCCCTCCCCACCCCCGGGGACAGGGGTGGCCCTTGGAAGTCCGCCTCCACAGAACCCCAGGGAAGTGATGTTCCTGCTGCTGGAGGCTCTGTGTTTTTCCAGGTGGTTCTTTCGGGGAGAGAGGTGGCCAGGCTGCTTCACATCAAGCACACGGAGAACACAGCAGTCTCATGACTACCCCTGCCCCCCCCCTTTGCTCTGGGGGCAGGCCACTGGACACAGGGTCAGGTGGTTTTCATAATGTAACTAACCACGCAGTTGGCGGGCATTCTCTGAGGCGGCACTGGGCACCGGCGCCCCGATTCATCAGGGCTTGAATGAGGGGAGCGACTGCTGCCTGACCTCGTCGTGAGCGACAGAGCAGTGTGGTGCAGATGTTGCGTTTTCTCTTTCTTGAACATCGTGTTCTGGCTTTAGACAATGAGGTGTGTACGTGGAGCCCAGGAGAACAGCTCATCCAGAGCGCCTACGCTGAAGACTCGTGGCATCATCGGTGGAAAGAACGAGCAAAGACATAGACTGAACGCTTTGCCCTCATCACGGGGCTGACGGGACTCAGGCTACAGCGGCCTCCTAGTGGGGGCAGAGGGGTCATACCTCAGGGCCCTCATGTGTCCACAGCATTAGGATCTGTTTAGCTCTAGCCTCAGCCGGACCTCAAAGGCTGTTCCTGAAAGACCGTCCAAAATGGGAGGGATAGACTGGAGGTAAGTGGTGAGGAGTGGAATCTTCCCAACGAAACATTCAGTTGTGCCCGGGTTGCTCGCTTCTGTTTCCTGCCGTTTCCCTGCTATCGCAGCAGAAGCACAGGAAATAGAGGTTTGGTTGCATACCCTTAACGATGCCAACAGAACAAGAGGAATGCATTTGAGGATCTACGAGACCCTGGCGAGCGTTAGGTCCACAGTCCATTGGGCAGTTTGTTTGTTTACCAGCGTAATTACCCTCCCGCTGTGGATGCAGAATTATGCTAACTGCTCTGAGAGCTAAATGCAGCGGGCCCCCGCATGAATGGTTGGATGGATGAGTGAATGGTGGATGGATGGATGGATGGATGGATGGATGGATGAAGAACGGGCTATACGTTCTGTTTTTGTCGTCCCACGATTCCTTACCGTTCCTTGGCATGTTGTAACTGACAGCATTTTTCAGTCCCCTGTCTCATCTGGTCCTGACTGTAAATCCTTAGGTCGAGTCACTTAACGCTGTGTGAACACGCATGTGTCCTTTCACTGACACCGGGCTGGGAAGGTTTCCCTGTGAGCGGCTCTGCTTTCCTATATTTTAGTCCAGTTGATCGAGCAGAAATGACAGGGCTCGGTGTCTGGGGACAACTTAGTGGATTTTCTGTCTCAGATAATAGCAGAAGCTTCCTTTCCATTTGGCTGATTAGACTCAGCCTTAGATAAAAGAGTGGGCTAACTCCTTCGTCCTGGAGATCTGGATCACAGGAGAGGAAAACCCCAGGACGCCACGCAGAGAAGGAAGCGCCTCTTCATAGAGCAGGGCGGGCTGGGGGCATGCTTCTTCATTCATTGCAAACAGGGAGAGCTATTTCCAGGGGCCCTTGCTGAGACAGGCTGCTGACATCAGAATGCAAATCCAGGCTGCCCAGTTAACCCTGGTTCCCGCGGCAACCCACAGGGTGAGCCCCACCTCTCCCAGGAAGGGAAGTTTCTCTACCAGTGACTTGTGGGGGGTGGGGGGGGGAGAGAAGTGCCAGGAATCAGGAGGACAAGCACGGATACCAGGACTGCAGAGATCCTTGAAGGGGGAGGGGAGGGGTCCAAACCGCATTCCTGCCATTATGATTCTGAATGTTGGGCAACGGAGACCCGGAGATCCCCAGAAGAACCCATTAGGGCAGGCCTATTCTGTTCAGCTTGGGAGGCAGAAAGGTTCAGTCCAGAGAGGAACTTGAGGTGGTAACAGTCACATCTCAATACCATTAGTTCACCTGGTCATGCTTGGAGGTCACCCCGGCTTCGAGAATGTCACAGTTCCTCGATCCTGAGTTCCAGAGGAACCACTGACTGACAGGGTGGGTGGTTTGGGTGGTACACTGTTTAAATACATGTGTACGTGTATGTAGGTGACCTAACTTTGGGGAAAGCAAAACAAAACAAAAATGTACGCCTGTTGGGGAGCCTTGGGTCCACAGCAACCAGACCTGGCTTTGTGCCATTTCTGATTCGTACTCAGAAGTCTGTGCTAATGGACATTTGTCTTTCTCACCGGCAAGGCTGCCATCCTTGTGGCATTAGGGACAACGGACCCACAACTAGTTCTGATGCTAAGCTCTAGTTCCTGTCAGGGCCGGATGCTGCAACAATCATCCTAAAAAAAATTAAAAAATATAAAAAAGTCGGAAAAGGAACTGGCTTTGTAGGCTTAACAAAATTAACAGACTAGGCCTGACCTGTGGTGGCGCAGTGGATAAAGCGTCGACCTGGGAACACTGAGGTCGCCAGTTCAAAACCCTGCACTGGTCTGGTCAAGGCACATATGGGAGTTGATGCTTCCAGCTCCTCCCCCCTTTCTCTCTCTCTCTCTCCTTCTCTCTCTCACTCTGTGTCTCCTCTCTAAAATGAATAAAATAAAAAGAAATTAAAAAAAGAATAACACCTTAAAAAAAAAATTAACAGACTAGTCTTGTGACCAGAAAGACTTTCCCTTCACGGGCCCTGGAAAGTTCTCAGGTGTCTGTCTGTATAGAGCAGTGGTTCTTAACCTGGGTTCTACGGAACCCTAGGGGTTCGATGAGTTGGTCTCAGGGGTTCGGAGAAGCCTCTGCCGCGGAGGCCAGAATAAAGTAATACCGTCATTTGTTGTGAGTTCATGCACTTTGTTGGTTTTGTTCTTTGAGCAAGGTGATGTTCGTGCACGGCTCATTTTGTGCACCAGTAAAAAAACATAGACCTATGTCTTGAATTTGGGGAAAAAAATCATATTTTATTTATCACTAAAGAAGAGTTCGGTGAATGCGCATATGAAACTGGTGGGTTCGGTACCTCAGAAAAGGTTAAGAAGCACTGGGCTAGAACAAGAGGAGCCTGGGTCTCTTTATTTCTAACTCCTTCCCCGGCACCCAAACCCTGGCTGGGTGTTAGACAAGACACCCTCGACAGCGACAAAACAACCCCCCTGACAAAGGCTGCTGAGAGCCTGGAGGACACGCTGGAAAGATGAGAAGATCTCCTTTTTCCTGATCCCATTATGGGCACCATTGGTTGGAGGAGCAATTCTTAAAGAAATGTTCCCTCTCCACGCAGCCGAAGGTTTCCCAGCGCTGCCCCCAATTACTGCAGCGCTGGCAGGATACGGAGGGATTTGGAAATAAGGAAAAATTTCGGGTGAGGTGGGGGGGGGCACTTCTCATGCCCAGATACCAAAGTGAACGGGGATGAATAAGCTGCCCGAGTGGAATAATCGGCTGTGCCCTTGGCAAGCCACCCGCTCGCGACTTCTCAGAGCCCAGGGATCCCTCCCGGCCCTGACAAGCGCGTGCCTTGGCTCCCTAGTGTCCCTTGTCACGGTTGACGTGGTTGGCTCCTCCCGGGGCGTGGCAGCATGGGTGCTGTGTGCCCCTCCGCCTCCCCCACATGGCTGTGGGTGGATGGCCACAGTCTCGGGGTCACCGCATCACCCTCCGTCCTCCTCCTAGGTGGGGACAGGCTGACTCAGGACGTGAACGGGGCCCGGGCGTCACCGCTTGTTGGCTGGTTAGCCTCGGTCAGATCCTTCCGCCTCCATCAGCCTCAGTTTTCTCATCTACGAAAATGGGCACAGCGCTGGCAACCAACATCGAGGGTGGTGAGGATTAAATAAGGTAACACATAAGAGAACAGAAGCTGTAAGATGCTCTTTAGCCTCACAACTCTGTTCCAGGCTGCTGTCTGCTCTGCCGGGTCATGGGTCTCCTTCGGAAAAGAGGAAAAAGCTGGGAGATTCCAACAGAAACAGAGTTCTTTTTCTTTTTTATTTATTTATTTTTTAAAGATTTTATTGATTTTTATTTTCCAGGGAGAGAGAGTCAGAGAGAGGGACAGATAGAGACAGAGAGAGAGGTGAGAAGCATCAATCATTAGTTTTTCGTTGCCATTGCGACACCTTAGTTGTTCATTGATTGCTTTCTCACATGTGCCTTGACTGCGGGCCTTCAGCAGACCGAGCCACCCCTTGCTGGAGCCAGCGACCTTGGGTCCAAGCTGACGAGCTTTTGCTCAAACCAGATGGGCCCCGCGCTCAGGGTCTCGAACCTGGGTCTTCCGCATCCCAGTCTGATGCTCTATCCACTGCGCCACCGTCCGGTCAGGCTCTTTTATTTTTTAAGAGAACTTTTCATCATGCTAGCAGAGATTGCTTTCAGGTGATTGAAAGAAAATATTTTTCCTTCTCTTCCGACTTCCCTTTTTTTTGTTGTTTAATTTATTGGTGTGACACGGGTCAACAGACCTTTCCAGGTTTCAGGCGCACGCTTCCACAACACACCTGTGCACCGTGTCGTGTGATGACCACCCCACGTCACGTCTGGGTCCAACACCCTGTACTCCCTTTACCCTCCTCCGCCTCCCTCCGCTCCGTCCCCACCCCCCACAACCATCAGCGGTTTCTTTAGATTTCCCCCAACCCCGTGTTCTCCCCGCGTACCCCACCCCCTCCCAGTCCCCAGAGGCCTGGGGGGTTTGACCTGAGTTAGGGTCCTCTGTGCCCCCTATGAAATAGGGAGACTAGTAGCAGAGGAAACCCCTGCTTCCTGTCAGCCTTCATCAGGTGCTCCCACGCGGGGTGGGGTGGCGGGCGGTGGAAGGGGGTACTTAGTTGTTTGTCTCCCTGTCCCTCTCACAGCCACAGACCGTGAGCAACTTGGTGGCAGGAACCAGGCAGCTCAGCCAGGGCACGGTCCCGAGGGGGCCACCTTGGCCATCTCGCTGGAGGAGCAGCATGGAGACCAACGCTGTTTCTCATTTCTGTCTGATTTCCTATCATCGTTAAATGCCCACTGATATCAAAACGCTGTGTAAAAATGCCCCAGCAGACCCCGGTAGATGCGCATTAACCTCCGGAGCAAGGAGGGACAGGAAACACACCTCGGCTGCCTGGGTCTCCCCTCCCTCTCCCGCCAGGGCTTTGGAGAGGGGAGGGCACCTTCCCCTCGCTTATTGAACGCGGAGCAGAAAAATGAGTAAGAGCTGAACAGAGAGAGAACAGTTAGCGGAGGTTCAAGTGTTCGCTTTTGAATGGCTCTCCGGCAACAGGCACAGTGGCTGCTCTCAGAGATGCGCTCTCTGCAGAGAGGAACAGGACACAGTGGCCTGGGGGTGTTGCTGATCAGAGCCACGAAGGAGTTCAAGAGCCGGAGTCACGGATGTGCGCTCAGGGAAGGTAGGGACTCACCCACGCAATTGCCTGGGGAAGGTTGGGGGGGGGGCGTGGCTGGGCTAGAATTCTGCCTGGCCCCTGAGACAGTCAGAAGAGCGTTTCTTCATTGGCCTCTTCAAGCAGATCAGCACCTTGTCAGTGGGTGTGATTCCGGTGACGTCAGCCCACCCCCCACCCCACCCCACTAATTCACACTCAGAGGCAGCATGACTCAGGGCCTTGAGTCAGCCATTGTCAGGTCTGAGGGAGGCAAGTGGGAAAGCCAATAGAAAGGGTGCTGAGCAGGGAATGTTCTGTCCTGTCCCCCACAGGAAAGGCCTCTTTGGCAGAGTCACGGCAGGGACAGTGATGTAGGGGGTGCACTGGAGAGTCTAAGGCTATCAGGCTGAGAGGCCCAGAGTGGGGAAGTGACTGGCAACTGACAGTGGGACGGACAGAACAAACATTCATTTATTCACTGTTATTGGTTCTGGCTCTCTCAGTGACAAGCACCATTCTGGGCACTGCAGACACCTTGGTGATCAAGATATCACCCTTGTCATGGACCTTCGTGGGGACGCTGACAATGAAAACAGGGTTTCCGTTTTCCTGAAGTTTCTGAAAGCCAATACGCAATCCTTAAATGGGTTGAGATAGTTGGACAAGATTTTGTCTTCATCCATTCCAGACTGCTGTAACAGAGACCTAGTGGCTTATAAACAGTGAACATTTACCGTATTCCCCATGTCGAAGACATACCCTTTTTCAAAAAAATTTGGGCTCTACATAAGAAATGATGACATCGGATCATTTATAACAAAATGGATGGACCTTGATAACATTATATGGAGTGAAATAAGTAAATCAGAAAAAAGAAAAACTGAGAACAGCATGATTTCATACATAGGTGGGACATAAAAGTGAGACTATGAGACATGGACAAGAGTGTGGTGGTTACGGGGTGGGGGGAGGGAGGGGAGGGTGAGATAGGGAGGAGGGGAGGGGCACAGGGAAAACCAGATAGAAGGTGACAGAGAACAATTTGACTTTGGGTGACGGGTATGCAACACAATTGAATGATAAGACAACCTGGAGATGTTTTCATTGTACATATGTACCCTGATTTATTGGTGTCACCCCATTAAAATTAATAATAATAAAATTAAATTAAAAAAAATTGGGGCTCTAAAAACCGAGTGCATCTTATACAGTGGTTGTAGTTTTTTTTTTTTTTACTTACATTTCCCGTGCTTGTCTTTTTTTCCAAATTTTGGGCCCCCAAATTAAGGTGCCTCTTACACATGGGAGCGTTTTATACGTGGGGAAATACGGTATTTCTTGCAGTTCTACGGTGGGAAGTCCAGAACCGTGGTACCAGCAGATTCTGTGTTTAGGGAGGGCTTCCTGGTTTATAGAGGGTGCCTTCTTGTTGTGTCCTACCATGCTGGAAGGGGCCAGGGACTCTCTGTGGGTCTCATTTATAAGGGCACTAATCCGGTTCCTGAGGGCTTCACCCTCATGACCTCATCACCTCCCCAAGGTCCCGCCTCCAAATATTATCTATCACCTTTGGTGGGAAGGATTTCCATATATGAAGGTGGGGGGTGAGGGGGCATAAGCATTCAGAGCACAGCAAATTCTAAGATGAATAACGCATGGACCCCGTCCTGGAGAAGTGGTCTTCTCGTGGGGGAGCTACCCGGAAGCGGTAGTGAGACATCCCGAAAGAACCGGGGAGACAAGAAAAGAAGTCTCACCTTGTAGAGTTGAATGATGGACTCCAGGCCTCCTGCATCACAGCCAAGTCGGCAAAGTCACCTTAGGAGAGAGTTCCCAGTCAGCAGGACTGTAATTGGATTTAATGTGTAACTTACATAAAGAAGAACTGTGTTGAGCAGAAGGAAAGTCATTGAAGAGGACCCCGCTCCCCACCTGTCCCTGCACAGCCTGGAGATTTGGCGCCCTGCTCATCCCCAGGACGAAGAACAAATGAATGAGTGAGTGAAGAACAAATGAATGAATGACTTCTGCTGAATACGGTAATTGCCGAACCTGTGGGGTTTTAAGAAAATAGAGACTTGCTTTCTCCCTTCCGTCCTGTGCGGCGTGGGCGGTTCACAGAGGGTCACTCACATGCAGCTAGGTGGGAATGGTTTCCTCCTTACACAGCTGGTTAGACGGTGGTTTTCTTTCCTTTCCTTTTGCTTGGCGGTGTTCACTTATTCTGAACTCTGTCTGAGATGGTTAGGACTCAGACAGAGCTGTTCGATAATCAAGGAGAAGCTTATTGAAAACATGTTTAAGGAGTCTGCTGGCTTAACTTTAAACTACATGTGAGTTATACCACGGGGGAATAAAAACGTTCGGCTACGTTTATTTCACAGTGACTTATGTTCCTGACAAAATATTTCAGAATTTTTCAAGTTATTTGGGACACATTAAGCAAATGAAGTCTACTCTGCAAAGCCTGGATTGGAAAAAAAAAAAGGCTATTAGAGTAGGATTTCTACTCTAGCAAAACTACATAATTAGGTGTAGAATACTTGATAAATATTTAATAGACTCAACTTCCATCCACTGACTGCCTACTGAGTATGTATAAGGCATAATGCTCAGTACAGCATGGTTGACATGGAAAGAAAAAACAGCATTTCAAGTACCATTGGCTTCTTAAGTATTTTATGTCACCATAAAGTAAAAAATATGGTGTGGTTTTTTTTTTTTTTTTAAAGAATAAGTGTATGCATTGTATCTTTAAGGACTCAGCTTCCTCTATATGGGTTTTCTATGAAACCTTTCATAAGCTGAATGGCGTAAAGCAAAGAAGCAATTGCCATTCATTTATGTGGGAAAGAGTTTAAGTGTTCCCAGGCCCCCCAAAATAACCTACCAAATCATACCAAATAACACCTAAAACCTGAGATAACCCTGGCATAGAACCTGTAGTAAAGTAGGAATGCGTGATACACATTGAGAGCCGGCAGAGACGCTCTCAGACTCAGCTCCGCGCTCTGGGGAGTCGACGCCGAGAGGCTGAGTGCGGTTTCCCAGAAGGAGCTTGGCTGGGCTGCGCTCACCGCCCCCGCAGGAGGAGGTGCGTGTGTGGGGGCGGGGGGGGGCGGGGCAGGAGGTTGCCGCTGCCTCAATAACTGCTTCGTGCAAAACAAACACTGAACTCTATCTTCACTTCCTTTTTTTTTGTAAAGGAAAAAGTCCTCTTTAGATGTCGTTCGGTTAATGAAAACAGGTATGGAGGTAGGTCTTTCCTACAAGCCGACAGGTGTAATGCAAACTTTCAGAAAGTAGGGGCTACCTGCAGGTAACTGGAATCCTACCGCAGCTCGAAGGGGTTCTGTGGGAATGACTCGTTATGAAGTCTCCACGCGGGGAATAGCCTGCAGACTGTTTGGCAGGGCATCCATAATGCTATTACAAACATGAACGTCAACAGGGTGTTCTAGCTGGGAGCTAGCACAAAGGAGGGAAATGCATTTGTGGGCTCCCTGCCAGGAGTCCGGTGCGTGGGTACTGTGGCTCCCTGATCTAATTCTCTCTTCGGCAGGGAGAAATCCACCCAGAGAGGGGAGTATTCTCTCACCTGCATGCAGAGCTCAGCCTGGATTGAGAGCGGCTGGTAACAGTGGTTCCTCTTAAAAAGGCCCTTATCACTGATGGGAATCTGTGTCACCCCCTCCCCCACCCCCACCAGAAGGCTCTATAGAAAGTCTTGCTAATCTGCTCCTTTGTGTTTCTCATTAGGGCCTGAGAGGAACCCTATTGAGCTTCCCTGACATTATCTCTGTCCACCTGATACCCGGGTGTTTTCAAATGTCATAGTGCTGCAGGGCTAATCTCAGCTCTGACTGAGTCACTAAACAGGGACATGGAATAAGTCAGTCACAAGGGACTGCAAGCAGGGAAGTCAAGGCCGTTCACACACACGCGCATGCACACACACATGCACACACACGTGCACACACACGTGCACACACGCGCACACACGCGCGCGCACACACACACACACACACTGAAGAAAACAGGACCCCTTCCTACTCTCCAGAACTTTTGGGAGCCAAACTGGTGTTGGCAAGGGGATCTGCGGGTGACCTCGGGGCATGCGACTGGCAGCCGGCTGCATCCAGTGCCCCCAGCAAGATGTGAGTTTAAGCCCCTTGTCACAAAGAGGGGGAAGCAGGCAATGAAACCTTGTCACTATGACAACCACCGACAGCAAAAGAGCATGTGGAGCTGGATCAAGGTTGACAGGAGTGTAGTCAAGGCCGACCTGCGCCCAAGGGAACAGGTCTGGGCTGCACTCAGTTTGGGGAACGCGGGCAGCCCCCGCTTCCCCGGTGTGGGTCATGGCAAGCGCTGTGTGGACCCGTTCTGTCTAGGTTTTCTTCCTTGCGGTGGGCGGGCGTCACCATTGCTCTCCTCCTGTGGGTGACAGTAGAGCGTCGCACTCCGCTCTGGCCTCCCAGGCAGCCCTCCTTGGCTCTGCGATGCGGGCAGTACTGGGCAAGGCCGGCCACGTGTTGGGATCCCGGGACCCCGGGAAAGTGCAGGGCCAGCAGGTCACTCACGGACTCTTTCCTCCCAGGGTCTCACGTCTCCTTGAATCAGGCATCCCAGGGGGAAAAGAGGTCCCACGGACATGAGCCGCAGAGAGAATTTAATCCCAAACTCGCAATCTCAAAAGCCTGTAGGGACCAGGTGCGCACACAGACGTGGGAATCACATGTCTTCGAGACCGTAAGGGTCGTGGGGCCGGTGTCTGAACGGCCATCTTTAAGGAATTCAAATTGAATACAAGACCCACCCAGCCTCTAAAAACAAACAAAGAAAACCAAACACATCTGCGGGTGTCAAGGGTGCCTCAGGTCATCAATTCGCAATTCCCGTTCTGGTCTATGCCCTCATCTTATAAATGGAAAGACTGCGTGTGTGTGTGGGGGAGTTACTGGGACAGGACTAGAACCCAGGTTTTAAGTTCCCACCGGCGGCTGGCGACCTCACAAAGCCCACCCCATTGTTGTGGGGGGCAGGCAGTGGATATCGCTAGACATCTAAGTCCCAGAACTATAGATGTGTGGATAGCGAGCCCCCCCTTACCCGGGCTTCCTGGGAACAAATAACCGAGTTGCTCATCGCGGGAGGGGCTCAAATACAGGTCAGATGGTCTCTGTGGCTTCGTTTCTCTATTTGTCCCCTAGAGGTGAAGCTTCCCCATTTGTCCACCTCGGGTCACGACAGGTCTCCCCTCCTCTGAGCTCTCTCGGCTGGAGGAGGCTGTTGTGATAAAGTGAGCTGACCAGGGACGGCCGGGGGGGGGGGACAGCACCCAACACCAGGGGAAGCGCTCATTAAACATTATTGATCAGGCCTGACCAGGCGGTGGCGCAATGGGTAGAGCGTCGGACTGGGATGCGGAAGACCCAGGTTCGAGACCCTGAGCTCGCCAGCTTGAGCGCGGGCCCATGTCGCTTGAGCAAAAGCTTGTCAGCTCGGACCCAAGGTCGCTGGCTCCAGCAAGGGGTTACTCGGTCTGCTGAAGGCCCGCGGTCAAGGCACGTGTGAGAAAGCAATCAATGAACAACTAAGGTGTCGTAATGGCAATGAAAAAACTAATGATTGATGCTTCTCACCTCTCCCCGTTCCGGTCTGTCTGTCCCTATCTATTCCTCTCTCTGACTCTCTCTCTGTCCCTGTAAAAAAAAAAAAAATATTGATCAGTGTGGTGGCGCTGCATCAGTTACTATTATCTGAGGTGGTCTAAGGCATCGTGGGTCAAATTAAAATGTTACCCAGAAGCCTAACTGATAGGGGATGACTCAAAACAAGGTTAGTACGTGATTCATACCGCACGCCAAGGAATGTCACAGGAGAGAAATTACACACCCCGGCCAGGAAAACACTACGGTGAACACCGAGCAGGAAGGCGACCGGGGGACAGCCCCCTTTCATCGGGCAGGAAGATAAGAACGAAGCCATTTGTCCTGAAGAGAAATGTGGCAGGGCGTTTTCTCTGAAAAAGAAAAAATGAACAATGGGTGTACCAAAGCCTCTTCGGGAAGAAAATGTCCTTTAGGAAACACATCCTGGTCAAGACGGGCGTGAGCCACAAACGGCCCTGTCCTCGGGTGAACGGAGAGAGAGGAGTCTGTGGGAAAGGGAAGGATTTTCCAAAGAGAACAGTGGAGTCAAGTCGTCCTAAGCGATTCAAATGGACACACACCTGCTTTAGTTATCGGAAGGCGTTTTTGCTGTAGGCTGGGTTTCTGCACGTGGGACCTTATCCAGGACTTCCGGGCCTTTGATTCCTCCTTCGGGCTCTGTGGCAGCTGTCGGGACATTCCCGCTTCACTCCACGTGCGCTGCTGTTTCCCCACGCTGCCACGGTCCATCCCGTAGCTGTTGGCACCTCCTCCATGAATGTTTGCTGGGCGCGGAGTGCAGTCCATGTAGACAGGAGAAGTGCTTCCACACCCACAGCTCCCCTTGTCCAAACGGAGGACCCCGCCCCTTGGTCCAGCACCCTGAAGACCCAGTCTGTCTGGACTCTCATCCTCAGACAGGCACCGTCACCCTTCAGAGGCCCCACACTTCCCCAGCTGAGATGTGTTATGACTTGACCCCTGATACTGGTCTGATGCCCGGAGGGGAGGCGGGTGCCTATCCTGAGAGGTGTACACATGCCCGCGAATGGTTGAGCCTTCTGCACGGTCTGCCATCTAGCCACTGCTGCAGGGTCACGGAGTTTTGAGGGATGTGGGGCTGAAAGGTTTGCAAGGGCACCCACCGGATGACCCCATGGGCAACCCTCAGGGTAGCACTCCTTCCCACCTCCGGTCCTGAGTTGGCATGTCCACCTTGCTGGGGCTGAGAATCCAGTCCGCTCTGGAGGACGGGAGCTGCTCCCAGGGCGAAGTCTCGGGCCGGACATTTCCTGCCTCTGGATGCAGGAGCTAAGAGTCCCTAGAAACCCTCTGAATCTCACCCTTGGGTTTTTTACAAAATCTTTCTCCATGGCATCAGTGACGCTCATTAAAAAAGCATCCTGTGTCATTGGCGTTATTTATTTCACTATGGTATTATCTTGGGCCCTTAATCTCTCAAAAGCTGGAGGTTGCCCTGCTAGGAACTCCCTCCTCCACCTCCCCCTGCCCCACAACCATCCCAACCTGTTGACCACCCGTGAAGGGTCCTCAGTGACTCCCCTGCAGACCCTGGGGCCATCAGAGCAGCACCTACCCCAGGAGGATGTAGAAACCTAGTAAGAGCAGGGGTGTCACCTCTCTTGTGTGTGGCCACTCCCAGCCTCTCAGACCTGAGATTGACCCGCATCAAAGGGCTACCGCTGTCCCCTGCCAAGCCTCTGAGAATGTGGCTGAGGTCTGGCTGAGGTGCAGGCCTTCTCTTCTCCCTCCAGGAGCCAGACGCTAAGCCACAAGAGACCTACACACGCCAGCGTGCTCACTCTGGTGTTTTTGTTACCCCTCGACAGCAGACGTCGGCAGCTGAATTGCTCCCACGGCATTAACCAGGTTATTTTGCTCCAGGTGTTTGTAACATTGCAATGCAGGGATAGGACCCTTTCTCTAAACCCACGCCCCCGCCCTCCTGCACCTCTCTGAATATGTAGGCCCGTGATGGACAAATCACACCTCTCGTGTGCAAACCGAAATCGTTTCCAGATTCCACGAGTACAATGTTAACGAGAAGTCGATAAGAGAAGACAAGGCTGTGTGACCTTGGAGCTGCAGACATAGTTACAGATCGAGACTTAAGAAATCTTTCCGGGCACATGGAGGGAAGTAGCTTTATTGAGATGAAATCTCCATACCCTAAAATTCACCCGTCGAAAGCATACAATTCAGTGGTTTTCAGTATATTTACAGAGCCATGCGGCCAGCACCGTAATGTAATTTCAGAACTCCTCCACCAAGTCCAACACAGACCCTCCCCACCGTCCCCCACCAGCCCTACACACCCAGCAGTCGACCTCGGGGGCCACTCTTGGGAATGATTGCTTTGAGACTCCTCTATTTTCTTTGTTTTCTCCTATGAATTAGGTCTCGGACTCGTCCCCGCCCCCCACCCCACCCCCACCCCCGGACTGATGGTTTAATTTTCTTATCTCTCTTTTCCATTCTCTCCCTTTCTCTCTTCTGTTTAAGGGCCATTTTGTTCCACTTCATTTCCAAAGCTTTTATTGAGAATTTCATTTCTCTCACCATATTTTTTTAACTTGCAAGAGCTCTTTTTCTTTTTCTTTTTTTTTTCCGGAACTCCAAGAATGTTCTTTTCTTTTTGGAACCTCGTGTTCTTTTCTCGTGGGTGTCGTGTTGTCTTTTATCTGCAGATATCAGGTATGGCATTTTTTTTTTTTTTTTTTTTTAAGATTTCTTTCACTTTGCATGATTTGTTTTTCTTGAGTTCTCCTTTTTGTTTGTTTGCTTTGATCTCTGATTTTCAGGTTAGAGCTTCTTCAAATACTTGGTGACTCGACTGTTGCCTCATACTCAGCAGTGGGGCACTCAGAAGGACTTGTGTGTGTCGGGGCGTACTGGCCGGTGACCTGCAGCCGGGGGCTCTCAGCCTGGCTGCGTGTCCTCAGCCCCTAGGAAGCTCTAACACCGATCCAAATGCCAGGACCCCACACCTGGAGTGCCTGATTTAGTTGGTTGGAACCCTATCATTTATATATTTTTAAAAGCTTCCCAGATGACTCCTGTACGGCTGGGGGGGGGCCCTCTGCAGGGGCACCTGGCCCCTCCCTGGGGTGTCCTCATGGATGAAAAGTAGGACATGACTTTTTTTTGGGCTGAGCAGATTCCTTAGAAGGGATTTTTCCATCTCTGACCTTGGGGGTGGGTGGGCATCTGGCTGCTAACATTCTGGGGCCCTCCTGGGAGAAGGGGCTGAGGGGGTCCCCAGGGTGCAAGCACTCACGCTGTCCCTGTTTGCTGCGGAGCAGATGCACCCTGGATGGGACACTGTGTGCCCGTGCCTGGACTCGGGGTAAATCTCTAGCTCAGCGGTTCTGGTCCTGTAGCGTCAGCGTCCCCTAGAAATCTGTTTGGAATGCAGATTCCCAGGCCCCAGCTTGGACCTGCAGCATCAGGAACTTCAGGGTGGGGACCTGCTGTCAGTGTCAAAACAAGCCCTACAGGGGATTCTGATGCCCACCCACAACTGAGAATGTCTTCTCTGGGGGGACGGGGTGGGGGGCGGGGAACAGGACAGGGAAGACAATCACCCGGTTGTTCAGAATGCGGAGGGGGTCGGAGGACCCAGGACCTTCTTGCGCGCATGCTCAGCCAGTCGCCCAGCGTCCAGCATCCACCTCTGTGTTCGTTTCTGAAAGTCCCTGGGCGCCCGATTCTGCAGCCCGAGGTTCCGTATGGGAAAGCAGTGGTGTGGGGGGCTATCCCCAGTGCCCGGTTTCCTTTCTCTGGCTTCCTAGGACGGGCTCCGCACCTCCGTTTGTTTCTATTCCGGCTCGGCCCTGCCATGTCCTTGTTCTCCTGCCCTTGTCTGTTCTCTCTGCCCTTGCGGCGCGTGTCCTTTCTGGTCCCTCTGCTGTCATTCGCAGTGAGGTTACAGGAGGGCATTTCATCCACCGGGTTGTCCTGAGCCCTCATGATACAGACTGAGTGACTACTGCACACGGCAGGAAGAAGGCAATAAAGAACCAAGCCACGAGAGATGTAGGAACCCGTGTGTTTGTACATGCCTCAACATGCATCTTAATGCGTGTTGGTATGGAAACCCATATTCTCAATTGCTAACGTCACCTGACACCTTGTTGGGGCGGGGGGGGGGGAGTTGTGTTTGTGATGGGAGGAGGGGACAGAAGGAGAAACACTATTATTTTTAAATTTATTTACCCCTGAATTATTTGAATTATTACAAAGTATGACTTTAATTTTTTTTTTTAAAGGTTGAAAATGGATTTGTTTTGCACAAACTGACATTTCCCCCCCTTTGATTTGTGTAGTGACCTGTGTGACTCACCCAGGCGTTGGGGGAGCCTGGATTTCGGGGACAGAAATAGGCTGAACTCCCAGACGTTGTCTCAGATTGAGGCTGGGCCTATCCAAAGCCGGCAAGTTTCAAATCTGCAAATATCTGGAGTTAGACAGTGGCCGGCTTTCTTTCCCGTGTTTGTTACTGGCTGTGAGTTAGACTTAGCTGGGGTGCTTCAGAACACCACCAGGAGCAGCAGAAACAACAGCGGAACCCCTGCCTGCCCCTACCTCGGGACTAATTACCCCCCCCCCTTCCAGGTGGTTCTAATGTACAGAAAGCGTTGAGGCTCAACTAACATGGCTACTATGATTGTTGACTTTTGTCTGTCTTTAAAGCCAGTTTAGATCAGCTCTCCGATGTCACTTAGATCCTAAAAACATGTTGCTGTACTGGCTTTTTAGAATTCTTTAACTTTCTGACCTTGCCTAGCACAATAGTGTGGAAGCTTTTTGTCTGTGTCTTAAAATATAGCCTCATGTGGGCTTTGCTGGAACTGTAGTGATCCACAGGGCGGTATATCTTAGCCTTGCCAGGCTGGATGCATTCTCATGGGCCTTGGAGGTAATGCTACTCTTCATCTTACAGATGTGGGACCTTCGCCCAGAGGTATTTCTTTACAGATTTACTGTATTGGGGGTTGGGGAAGGGAAGAGAGAAGGAGACTGGAGGAAGAGAGAGAGAGAGAGAGAGAGAGAGGAAGGATGAGGGAGGGGGAGGGAAGAAGGGAGGATGATTGAATGTTGAAAGACTTGTATTACTTTTACAAGTTTATGTAACTGGTTGAGTCTATATTATGTCAGGAACGTTCTCCAAGGATCGGTTTTACTTAACCTTAAAGAAAATAGGTCAAGGTCCAAATGAATTATTGAGAATTGCTCCTTTCTTCTGCCTTGTGGGCTCATGCTTATTCAGATCCTGGCCTTGGCCTCTTGCAGAAAACAAAGCGTAATTTGAAACAAAACTCTACGTCTTTCCCCAATGTGCTTCTCTAAGAGATGTTTTTTTTTTCTTTCCCTTCTCTGCAGCTTTGTTGAAAGCATTTTGTTTCAGAGAGAAATTGTCTTAGCTTAACCTGCAGTGTCCCAGAAAAAAAAAAATGATGTGCTGTGTGAACAAGCTATGTGTCTGAGCGCCACGGAGGGCCTGACTGGCGCCCTCCCCTTATTGAGGTCACAGTGAGTAATAAGACGAGGTGGTTCGCAGCGGGGAGACAGGTTACAAGCACGTCATGAGCCAGGACTCTTGAGTTTGGTGGGGGGAGGGTGGATGGAAATGAATGCTCATTGGATGATAATTTATCCTCGGGGTTTTTTCTCTATTCAAATCACATTACATTTCTAAGCTAGGCCGTTGCAAGGGTTGCATGTTATCTCCTAGGTATATTTACGGTTTCTCGGGTGTATCGGTTAACCTACAGGTACCATTATATTACATGCATAACATTATTTAGAGTCATGTATTCCCATATCAACATAAGTGTGACCTCATGTGTACAATCATTTATTTATTCACAGGACATCACATGTATACATGATCACTGGTAGATTGTTTTTTCTTCCCATTTTATAAAAAATTTTTTTAAAATTTATTTTATTTTTATTTTATTCATTTTAGAGAGGAGACACAAAGTGAGAGAGAGAGAGAAAGAGAGAAAGGGGGGGGAGCTGGAAGCATCAACTCCCATATGTGCCTTGACCAGACCAGTGCAGGGTTTTGAACTGGCGACCTTAGTGTTCCCAGGTCGACACTTTATCCACTGCACCACCACAGGTTAGACTTCTTCCCATTTTTCATTGAAGTATAACCGACATGAAATAAACTTCCCATAGGTGAAGTGTAAACAATTTGGTAAGTTTTTATATATGTGAACACCCGTGGAGCCCTCACCGCAATCAAGATGATGACTACAGCCATCATTCCCCCAAGTTTCCTTAGGCCTCTGCGACCCCTCTCAGCCCCTCTGTGGCCCCCTATCCCCCTGCTGATCTGCTTTAACTTTGCATTCGTAGATTCTCATATAAACGGCATCATGAGCCTTACTCTCCTTTCTCTGGCTCCATTCAATCAGCATAGTTATTTTGAAATTCGTCCATATTGTTGCACGGGTCGATCATTCATTCTGTCTCGTTGCTGAGCATTTACAACCAGGATTTGTTCATCCGTTGACTTATCGTAAATGCGTGAGCCCGTGCGCTGTCTTCACATTCTGGCTATTACAGAAAGCTGCGAGAAACACCTGTGCGCAAGTCTTTGTAAGAACACAGTTTTAATTTCTCTTTGGAACAGACCTTGGAGTAGAACAGCTGGATCATAGGTTAACCGTAAGTGTTTCATTTCTTAAGAAGTTGTCCACCTTCCCCACGGCGGTTGTACCACTTCTCTCTCCTACAGCAGTGTGTGAAGGTTCACCCGTGCCCACACGTGGTGCGGTCAGTCGGTTAGTCGTTGTTGATTTTAAACGTTCTGGTGGGCGGGTTGCGGGCGCCTGGGGGTTTAAATTTTCATTCCCTCAATGACTAATGAGGTTTCCATCTTTCCACGCGCTTATTAGCCACCCCTATATAATCTTTGGTGAAGCATCTATTTAAATCTTTTGCCATTTAGTAATGGGGCTGCTTGTTTCCTTATGATTAAGCTCTAGTTCTTTCTATATTCTGAGTACGGTGCTTGGTCAGATCTATACTTTGAAAACATTTTTCTTCCAGGTCTATGGCTTGAAAAACAAATTCTCTTACCAGTGTATTAAGAGCAAAAATTCTTAATTTTTGTGAAATCCAATGTATTGCTCTCAACAAATGGGTCTTGCTGCTGTCACCGCTGAGAGGTGTTTGCTTAATCCAAGTTCACGAAGATTCTCTCCTCTGCTCCTTCTAGAAGTTTTGTAGCTTTAGGCTTTATTTTTAGATCAATGATTCATTTTGAATTACATTTTTATATGATGTGAGGTGTGAATCAAAGTTCCCCCACCCTATTTTTTTTGCATGGGAATCTAAAATAAGTTTTAATGACATTCTTTTCTCCACTAAACTTTGTACTTTTGTCAAAAATCAATTGACTGTACAGTGGCAGAGAGGGGTGTATTTCTGGACTTTCTAGTCTGTTCCCTTGCTCTCTTTGCTTATCATTATTCTAAAACTACATTATCTTAATTACTGAGCTTCCAAATACGAGCTAAATAAGAGCAACTTTGGAGGTAAGTCCTCCAACTTTGTTCTTTTTTTTTTTTTTTGTAGTGTTTTGGCTATTCTGGGTCCTTTGAATTTCCATGTGAATTTTAGAAGTAGATTATCAACTTCTGAAAAGTAGCTTACTAGAGTTTTGATTAAGATTACTTTGAATCTGCAGGTCAATTTGAGGAGAATTAACAATGGTAAATCTTCCAATCCACAAACATGGTCTATTCTCCATTTACTTAGGTTTCTTCTCATTTTTCTCAGCAGTGTTTTGTAGTTTTTAAAGTACTAGTCCTGTACATATTTTGATATATGTATTTCTAAACATTTCATATTTTCGATGTTATCCTAAATTGTTAAATTTCAATTTCTAATAGAAATACTACATATGTATGTGTACTTATCTTTTTGTTTGTTTGTTTGTTTGTTTGTTTGAAAGGCAGGAAGGGAGAGAGATGAGAAGCATCAACTTGTAGTTGCACCATTTTAATAGTTCATTGATTGCTTCTCATATGGGCCTTGACCCCGGGAGGAGGCTCCAGCTGAGCCAGTGACCCCTTATTCAGCCAGCAACCATGGGCTCAAGCCAGTGACCGCTGGGCTCAAACCAGCAACCATGGGATCATGTGGATGTTCCCACACTCAAATCGGCGACCACGAGCTCAAGCTGGTGAGCCCGTGCTCAAATGGGTGACCTCAGGGTCTTGAACTGGTAACCTCCGTGTCCAGGTCAATGACGCTCTATGCACTGCACGATCACTGGTCAGGCTGTATATATTTCTTGAATCCTAAAATCTTCAACTCACTTACTGGTTCTAGTAGCCTTTCTGCAGATTCCACAGGGGTTTTTTTTATAGACAATCATGCAGTCTACGTCCTTATCATTCCTGGGATTCATCACTCCTTTGTACAGATCCATATTTTGACCTGGTATAAGTTTTCTCATGCCTAAAACTTTCCTTTAATATTTCTTCTAACGTGAATCTGCAGGAGATAATTTCATTTTTGGCTTTTGTGTATCTGAAAAAGTCTGTATTTTGCTTTCATTTCTGAAAGATGTTTTCATTGGGTTATAGAATTTTAGATTGACGGATTTTCTTTCAGTTGTTTAAAGACGTTCTGGATGCTTTTGATATTTTCCTGCTTTACTGCATGATCTTGTGAGGGTGTCACTCTAACAATACATTTATTCATTCTTTGATAGCAACCCAGTGATGGCTTCATATGGCACTGCAGGTGAGCTTGAGCTCATTTAAAACGAGGAGAAAAAAAAAGAGAAAAAAAGATTATTCTCTTTATCATAGGTTTTAAGAAATTTGATTATCATGTGCCTTGTTCAGCACAGTTTTATTCATGTTTATTATGCTTGGGGTTCGTTGAGCTTCTTGGATCTGTGAGTTCATAGTTTTTATCCATTTGGAAAAAATTTAGGCTATCATTTCTTTTTTTTAAGATTTTACTATTATCTATTTTAGAGAGGAGAGAGAGAGAGAGAGAGAAGGGTGGGAAGAGCAGGAAGCATCAACTCCCATATGTGCCTTGACCAGGCAAGTCCAAGGTTTTGATCTGGCAACCTTAGCATTCCAGGTCGACGGTTTATCCACAGAGTATCATTTCTTTAAATAATTTTTCTGTCCCCTTTCTCTTTCCTTTCCTTCAGGCTGTCCAGTGACCTCACAGGCTTATTTTAGATTACTGCAAAGATAAACAACAGTAGACCAAAGGTGAGACACAGAGAAAGCCTTACAATTGATCTTTGCTAGAAGACCCTTGTAGAAGAGGGAGGGATGGTCACGGAGAGATGGGGAATGTGCAGGATGAAAAGGCAGAGAAGGTTCTTGCTCAAACTGCACCCAAAATTAACGACGTGGCTTTAGGCTGGTCCCTTTATCTTTCTGAATAGTATCACTATTTTCAGCTGTGAAATCTGGGGGTAGTCTAATTGATACCCAAGATCCCTTTCAATTGATGGTTGTTTGTTGTTTTTTTTTTGGTTCTGGGTAAATTTTGGTGGAGGAGATACAGGGAAAGGATTCATCTTCTTACCTGCACCGACGTCCACGTATCTCTCTTCTTAGTGCAACTAATTTGAACAATTTGAGCTCATTAGAATTAGAGAACAAGGTTATTTGGAGAAATCCTCTCACTGAGGAAAACAACTAAACTCTGGATTAAAAAAAAAATTCTTAAAGACATCCAAGTGCCTGACAGAATAAGAAATTATTACTAGGGACATCAAGGAACTTGGAGAGACAGGCAGCAAATGAAAACCATGCTTTGCCCATCGAAGGGAACTGGTTCATTATTGGCCCAGACCCCCTAGACACAGGGGTGTTCTGGTGATTGGGAATTTTATGACATAATTTATCTTCATCAATGGAAGGGATAAAGACTTATAAGACCGAATCCATTTCCACAATGAATTCCTTATTTAATAATAGCTGTGTTCAAAGATGAGGGTATTCCGTCTGAAATAAAAACTGTCATTGTATCAGAGGGCCCACGCTGGGCTTTTAGATCGTTAAACCACCTGATATGACCTCCGAGGCAGGCCCCTCCCCCTCATTCTGCCACTTACTTCCCTGGTGGCTGTTCCTTTTGCCAAGAGCAAGGCGCACGGTGAAATTGAGTTTCAGTATCACCCTTTCCCGATCTGTCAGCTCAAATACTGATCATGAAACACGTCTGTTTGCTAGCTCCTAACAAAGCCATTTCCATTTTAGATTTGTCAATATAGCCTTCTAAAGGCATGGGCTTACAATGACAATTGACAAAACTTCAGTGGGGTGTTACTTTCTTTTTTTTAATTCAGTGAGAGGAAGGGAGACAGAGAGACAGATTGGTGCGTGTGCCCTGGACCGGGATCCACCCGGCAAGCCCACTAGGGGGTGATGCTTTGCCCATCTGAGGCGTTGCTCTGTTGCTTAGCAACCAAGCTCTTCTCACTGCCTGAGTTGGAGGCCATAGAGCCATCCTCAGTGCCCCGGTCCAACTCTATCCAATCAAGTCATGGCTACAGGAGGGGAAAGAGAGAGAAAGAAGCAAGGAGGGGAGGGTTGGAGAAGCAGATGGTCACTTCTCCTGTATGCTCTGACCGGAAACAAACCTGGGACATCCACGAGCTCGGCCGACACTGTATCACTGAGCCAACCAGCCAAGGTCAGTGGGGTTACTTTTAATTTAGGTTTGGAGAACAAACAAGCCCATTGTATCTCTTAGTTATCAATATTGGCCCATGGAGAAAGGAGGGTCATAGAAATAACTTTTATTCAACTCTGGTCAACCAAAAGATTCTCCAAATATTGTGTTCTAGAATATGGCAACCGGGACATCAGCAATGCTGGAGGTAAATGAACACTTTCATTTGCTTGGTTTGTATTTCCAAGATTCCCTTTGCAATGTCTCTGTACGTGTGTGTCTACACAGCTTGCATGGTGGCTGAGGTTTCATAAAGAGTGTTGATTGCAGTGATATATTGAGAATAGCTGAGGTTTAACTCTGTGGAAAAGCCCTTCCAGGGCTATCCTCTGTTTTCAGCTCCTTCTCCTCAAAGGATGCTCTTTTAAGGTTTTCATTCTCTGGGAGAGGTTATTCATCCCCTCTCTAATTCCCCAAGAGGTAGTCAACTTTGGGGGAAGCAGTTCTTTTTCCCTGGATTTTTGAATTTCCAATGTATAATTAAAATTTCAATGTACTAATAATGACTGAAGTTTGCAGATGCAAATTAGGCTGTCAAGTAACCTTCTGGATCAAGAAGTTAGGAGCCTTTGGCTCTGGCCAGGTAGCTCAGCTGGTGAAAGCATCATTCTGAGATGCCAAGGTTGCAGGTTCAATCCCCAGTCAGGTCACATATAAGAATCAGCCAATGAGTGCATGAATTAGTGGAACAACAATTCAATGTTTCTCTTTCTCTCAAATCAATCAATAAAAATTTAGAAAAGAAGTTAGGAGCCTTTTACTCTAATTCAACATACCACCTACTCATGGAAACAGTATGTTGTGATGTACTTAACCCTCTACACAACAACACCCCTTTTACAACAAATATTTATGGAGCACTCACAGTGTGCCAGGCGCTATGCAATAAACAAAAACATATCTGTATCCTTATCAGTTGAGAAATTTCCGGGCCAGTTTACTCTCAAAGCATACTCCTCCTCAAGATCCGAAACATCCTGAATTGCGTGTGTGTCGTAATTTGAGGAATAATGTTGGATTCAATGGCAAAGGAAACAACCCCTCCCCCGCCACACACACACACACACACTCCTCACCCCTGCCCTACCACCCCCCCAGCAAACAACACATCCTTTGTACTCCCCTGGGCTTAGGGGGTCTTCAAACCAGGACTCGTGATACTGCTTATTTGTTTAAAAAAAAAAAAGGATTAAACATCAAAACTGCCATCTCAAGTAGCACACTTTATGCATATTTATTTTGTTATCGCATTGGGAAGTCGAGAAAATTCTTTTCAGTGCCTGAGTGGCAAAAAAAACTGGGAAGTACAATAAAAAGAGTGAAGCCTAAGCTTTGACCTGAAATACCACACGTTGACTCAGATTCTTTCCGCTTTCATACGCCATGAGAGCGTTTCTTTCTTTCTCTCCTTTTGCATTAAGTTGACCTTATCTGTCAAACCCAAAGTCTCAAGGCTGCGGTACAGCATAATGCCTTTGTTCTCATCACCCTTTCACTACTTGATGTGGTTTTCAGGAAGCTGGGCTTAAAAAAAAAAAAAAAAGGACCTATTAGAGTACAGCATCTCTTTGCACAAAAGATTTCTCCTTCCTCCTCAGGGTTTTACAATATTTTCTAGTGAATCCCAACTGGAATTCCTTGGAGTTAAGGAGCGAAATGAAGATTGCTTAACTGGCTCTTGTTGAAGAGAGGAAAAAAAAAAATCTCCACAGGAGAATTTATTTATTTAGGCAGCGGATATTGAAGGGACATGTCCTCTGCCCCCTGCCACCCCGATGAGCTGTTCATTAGTGGCACTGAATCACAGAGCAGAAGAAGAAAGAGTCAGGACAGATGGACTAAGCGGCCACCGTTGTCACGAAAGCGGCGACGCACAGGAAGGGTCTCATTCACTTCACGGGGCCTCGGGCCATGTGGGGATGGCAACGGGGCCCCCGGAACACAGACAGACAGATTATCCTTGTGCAATTCCTCTTGGATCAGCAATCTAAAATATGCAGTCCCTTTGCACTTCTCATTCGGCTAAAGAGAGGTGACCCCAGGTAGGCACGCCAAGGTTCTAGGGGGGAATAAGTGATTCAGGGGAGATGAAAGAACCCATAAGCATTTTAGCTCCAAGTTCAAGTCTGCCTTGAACTTAATATGTTGAGACGAAATGTCACTGGAGAACTTGTTTTGGCTCTGACCCTCTAATTTAATTTCTCTTAGGGCTCAGAACCTTGGATAGCGCTGGGAGAGAGGTTGGTTCATTATCATTTCACCTTAACCCCCACTGCCACCACCATTTCTGTGGCACTTCCATCTGGGTCTCCAGAGGGGAGAATTTCAGAATAACTGGACTATATAGACATTTCCAACACAAATCTGCACTTTCCTTTGCTCAATTAAAAACGGGACATTGGGCCTGACCTGTGGTGGCGCAGTGGGTAAAGCGTCGACCTGGGAACACTGAGGTCGCCAGTTCAAAACCCTGCACCGGTCTGGTCAAGGCACATATGGGAGTTGATGCTTCCAGCTCCTCCCCACTTTCCCTCTTTCTCTCTTTCTCTCTCTCACTCTGTGTCTCCTCTCTAAAATGAATAAAATAAAAAGAAATTAAAAAAAAAACAGGACATTGTTACAACTCACACTTTGTTCATTCTTGCAAATAGCTATTTGGTCACCTGGTCAAAGTAATGACCCTGTCTTTCTTTATGGATGCTGAGTGAGTGATATCGACTGGAAATGAGATAAATTTATCTGAAGGTATCCTTGGAAACAGAGAACAACTCTGGAACAGAGGACTAACATCAGAGGTTACTAACCACATATTTCATTTTTCTCCACTGATTTCAACCTTCCCTTATCTCGCTTGCTTCTTAAGATACTCAAGACTCCCTGTCACACCTTCCATTATCCCTTTTGAAGCCTAATTTAATTCCCAACGTCTCTACGAAGCTGTCCCCTGCCATTCTAACACAGTGACTTTCTTCCTGCAAAATTGCAGAACAGATTGTATATTGAGCAAAAAGTCTTGTTTCCCGCCCATAGCACTAGCACAGTTATGCACCAAGGCATCCAACAAGATGTCTGGGGAAAGGAAAAAGTATGTCAGATGTAGATGCTGTCCTTCAGGAGCTCACTATCCAGCGTAGAAGAAAGTGATCATGCAGGCTGAAGGCAGGCAGGGATAGAGAACGCAGCGATAAACTACTGTCCTTTACAGTACCGCTTCAGACTGCGCAGGATCAGGGAAAACTTCATGGAAAAGGTAACGTGAGGGGTGAATGATTTGGGGGAGGGGGATTCAAGAATCAGTGGAAAGGTCATTCCAGATAGAGGAATTCCAAATCTGAAGAAGGGGAAGTGTGGAGAGCATCACATAGTTGACTTTGATTGGAGTGAAGGGCAGAGCAAGGAATATAGCAGGAAATAGGGTTGAACAGGATGCTGGGGGCAGAGGATGGAGACCAAAGAGTCCACACGTTTGCACAGAGAAATACTGAAGGCTTCTGAGCAGAGGAGTTACGCGCTTGAGAGTTGTGCTTTTGGGAAACTGACCTGGCAATAGAATGTAAGCTGTCTCAGAGATGGCAGGTTGGAGAATCCGGTTAGGAGGCAGTTGCGTAGCTTAGAACAGAAGTCGTGAGGCCGTCGCAGTGAATATAGAGTGTACATGTTGTAAAGGTATAATCAGAACTTAGAAGCCGACTAGAATTTGAAATGGGTTTGGAGTGCGGGAGAGAGGATGCCAGTAACTCCAAAGTTTTCTATTTGGATGACTTGGGAAGCAGCGATAGATGTGAGGGCGATCCGGCTGCGACATCTGTCACCCCTCTGATCCCCAGGGTTGACTCAGCCGATCTGGCTGGCTAGGCAGGTGTCCCCTTCCTCCCTCACCTCTCCATGTGCATCCCTCCCGAAGCTGCGCGCTCGGTCGAAGAGCGTGACTTTTCCCGATAGAGGAGAGGACCATTAAGGAGTAGCTGTGCCCCCCTGCTAGAACCTCCAAACAAACTCAAGGAAAGCATTACTACACCAGAAAGAGGGAACACAAGAGGAAGAAAAGAGAGATGGGGAATAGAACAATGAATTTAGTTGAGAACATACTGAGTTTGAGGTGCGGGTAGTATGCCATGTAATTGGCTTATTATGCTCTGGAGCTCCGTCCAGATCAGCAGCAGAGTCACTAACCTAGCTGCCGTAACTAAGGGCATAAAACTGCTAATGTGGAGTTTGTAGTGAGAAAAAGGAGAGAGCTGTGACAACCCAACTTTGGGCACATGTATTGAGAAAGTAGGTAATGGAAGGAGATCCAGAGAAGAAAGAAAGAAAAATGCTCCAAAAGCAAGAAAGAAAACGAAAGGAATACAATGTCATAAAAACCAACAATGGAAAGTTTTAATAAAAAAGAAAAGGACTTAGCCCATCTGTCCCACCATTGCCACCCCTGACATGAGCCCCACGTAGTTCAACAAGGGCCCTGGTACGTGATTTTGGCCAAGGTCAAGAACTGGCTCCTCTCCAAACATGACTGTCAGGAGGAGGCAGAACTCTGCAGCCGGATGAGGGACTCATGGGCCTGTCTCTCAGTCCTGACTTCCAGAAAGGTCTGAAGAACATAATTATTCTGTGCACACTCACGTGTAAGCCGCACCCAGGCTTGGTCCCAAAGCTCAGCTGCTCCATGCAAAACTAGTACCAGCCTGAAAACCTCTCCAGAGGTTTAGATCAGCTGTAGAGTCACTAACCTAGATGCCATAATTAAGGGCATAAAACTGGTTATGTGGAGTTTATAGTGAGAAAAAGGAGAGAGCTATGACGACTCAACTTCATCAAGGCCGTGGCCAGCTAGGACATGAAATCTGTGGACCTGCTCAAGGCCAATGACCTGTTTAAGAGTGGGAACAGGACACAGGCATAGGTGTCTCTTCTGGTTCTGGCAGGGAAGGCCAACACAAAGGGACTGTAGAGTGGTATGGACATCAGCATCAAGTACTCGGAGAAGCAGGAGTGGAACTTGGATGATGCCACCGTGAAGGTGGGCCAGTATGTCATTGGGCTGCAGATGGGCTCCAACCAGTGTGCCAGCCAGTCAGGCATGACAGCATATGGCACGAAAAAGCATCTGTATGACCCCAAGAACCATGTCTTCCCACTCATAGACCCCTTGACCATCAGCCTGCAAATGGGCACTAACAAGTGTGCCAGCCAGGTGGGTATGATGGCTGCTCAGACCTGGAGGCACCTCTGTGACACCAAGCGAGGGACTGACAAGTGTGACCGCTCCTCCATGTCTCTGCGGAAGGGCTACACAGGGGGCCAAGCAGAGTGGCCAAGCCTTTGGCCTGAGCCAGCAAACCCTAAGTACCTCCCCCAAGGTCCGGTAGCTGATGGGGCTCCATGGTCAGCTGGCGACTTCCCAGGCCCAGGGAAGACCTCAGAGTGCCTCCTACTACCAAAAGGAGGCAGGCCCCTGAGGCTCTCCTTGCAGGGTGTCTCCCCAAGCCATTGCCCCACCTGGGATTTTGTGTTTTTCTGTGTTTTCATCTTATTTTTCTATTGTTCAAGTGCTTCCAGCTAAGGGTCTGTGAAGACCAGATCCAGATGCGTGTAGGGTGGGGGTCTCTGCCAGGGGCACATCCAGGTAACAAGTTTCCCAACAGGGTTTGGGCCAAGCTGTGACGGGGCGGGGGAGGGGGTGGAGAAAAAACCTGTGTAGGGCGGGAAACTGACCCCAAATGGCTTCCAGTTGCTTCTGCCCCTCTTCCGTTTTCTCTGCTGATAAGTTTGTAGTTTCTGTACCTATAGAAGTTTCAGGCAATTTTAACAAAATAAAATTGGTTGTTTTTTTTTTTTCCCCAGGGGAATGGGGTGCAGAGGGTGGAGCAGGTTGCTAGGAAGAAAGTCCTCTGGGAGAGAGCCAGGCTACAGACCCCAGATATTTTAGGCATTGTGAGGGACTGGATTTCCCAAGAGCCCTCTAAGGGACCCAGTGAGGAAACTGAGGCCCAGACAGGACAATGGAGTTCAGGGTGGTTGAGGCAAAGCTAGACCCCCACCTCCATTCCATAATTGTTCTCTCTTCCCTTCTGAAGTACTACACAGGAACCCTCACCTGGAAACTCTCCCTGGGACCGGCCCCACCCAGGGGGCCCTGAGACCAAGAGATAATGTGAAACACCAACTGCAGACCAAAGGAAAAAAAAAAAACACACTAAACTCTTTAGGAAAAAAAGAACGAAAAGGACTTAGGAAACAATGCTGAGTGCTGTAGTGAATTCCAGGAGAATCGTAGGAAAATGATCATTGGAGTTGGTGTGGAAAATTACTGAGTTTCAAGAAAGCTTATTTTTGAAACAAGCCAAGCTTTTAAAAGTGTTTAATGAGTAAGTTAGTGGGTGGACAGAAACAAGAGCCCTAGAGAACCTCAGTTCCCACTTGACCCCGTCGTTAGGTGGCCAGGTGGCCTTTTAACCTTTCTGAAACAATTTCCTGTCTTCAAAATTCTATCAAGACTCTTCCACCTCTCGCGTTTAAAGATTCAAGCAAACTACCTGCGTGCCTGAACTCTACGGAGATATTAAGCTACAAGGTTTTATTAGATACAGGGCCAATCTCACTACTTGTTAACTTGTGGAAAAGTGGGGCACTTTCTAAGTTGTTTCTTAATATAGTGTTTCCTCCAGACAGACCAAGTTGATGAGGTCCCTTCTTCCAACCTCCTCTCACCTCCTAGTCTATTATCCATTACTTTAGAACAGAGCTAAGATAGCATACCTGACCAATTGCTTGAAATCAGAGGATGCCACCCAAAGTTTTCTTTGTTTGTCTATTGAAATCAGTAGGTTATATTAACAATCAGTCTCCCCAATCGTATCTTTTCAGCCACATGTGATCATATACAGTGTGTCCGTAAAGTCATGGTGCACTTTTGACCTGTCACAGGAAAGCAACAAAAGACGATAGAAATGTGAAATCTGCACCAAATAAAAGGAAAACCCTCCCAGTTTCTGTAGGATGATGTGACAGCATGTGCACATGCGCAGATGATGACGTAACACCGTGTATACAGCGGAGCAGCCCACGGCCATGCCAGTCGGGATGTGGACGGTACAGAGGAAAGTTCAGTGTGTTCCGTGGCTCGCTAAATTCGAATCCGTGACCAAAGTGCAACGTGAATATCGGCACGTTTATAACGAAGCGCCACCACATAGGAATAGCATTACTCGGTGGGATAAGCAGTTGAAGGAAACCGGCAGTTTGGTGGAAAAACCCCGTTCTGGTAGGCCATCGGTCAGTGACGAGTCTGTAGAGGCTATACGGGACAGCTACCTAAGGAGCCCTAAAACATCTGTGCGTGCTTGTGCTCGACAGTTACACCTAAGCAAGACTACAGTTCATAAGTCAAAAGTGCACCACGACTTTACGGACACACTGTATACTTGTCTAGGAACACTTTCTGAAACTCAGTGTTTCATATCCCATGCTCCCAAAATGAAACCTGAAATATTTACTCAAGAAAAACCCAAATGCACTGAAGAAAGAACATTTGCTTTATTTGGGGGTGGGGGTGGGGACTTGTATCTATTGGGATCCCATAGCAATGCAAACTCAGAATCACTGAAATGTTAAGGGCTACAAATCTTTTCGTTAGGTCTGGGTACATAGTCTAGTGATATAGTCTAAGTTAGTGTAGATGTGAAATAGTTTGACTGAGTCCTCTGATTAAAGTTAAATAAAACACAATGCTTTATCTTTTTTTTAAAGCCCACAAAGTAGGATAACTTGCTCTTGCTGAGACACCAGTTAAGTTTTCCTGAGTTTCTCATTCCTTGCCTTTCCTCCAGAGAGGTTGGCCTGTTCTTTCTCAAGAAGCTGTGCTTTAGTTAATTTCAAATGGATTTTCTAGAAAATAAAAGAAAAATGTTAACTTGTTTTTTAAAAGAACTTATATAATTTAGCTCTGAATTCAGTGAAGAAAAATGGAAGAAAGACAGGGCAATGGAGAAAGGGACACTTGACATCTATTGTATGTGCCAAACGTGTTCACATACATTTTCTCACTCAAGTCTGAAAATTATACTTTATAGCAAATTTAGCTTTGATGTTAGAGATGAGGAAACTGAGGCTCAGAGAGGAGCTACCCTCTCAAAGTCAAATGGCAAGTTATGAGACTGGGGTTGAAACAAGAACTGCCTGACTCCAATTCTCAAGCACTTTCTACTCTGCGCTGCACTTCAGTCTAGTGCAGTGGTTCTTAACCTTTTCTGAGGCACCGAACCCACCAGCTTCATATGCGCATTCACTGAATCCTTCTTTGGTGATAAATAAAATATGATTTTTTTTCCAAATTCAAGACATAGGTATATGTTTTTTTACTGGTGCACAAAATGAGCCGTGCATGAACATCACCTTGCTCAAAGAACAAAACCAACAAAGTGCATGAACTCACAACAAATGACGGTATTACTTTATTCTGGCTTCCGCGGCAGAGGCTTCTCCGAACCCCTGAGACCGACTCATCGAACCCCTAGGGTTCGATAGAACTCAGGTTAAGAACCACTGGTCTAGTGAAAAAAAAAATCCACTGTTAAAGGGCCTTAGCATCTTAGAAACAAGGAGTATTAGTTACAGTTCTCTGGAGCCTCTAGATTTTGTTTTGTATTTGCACTGAACACACACACACACACACACACACACACACACACACACACACACACACACACACACACTCTCCATCCTCCCAATTGAAATTCAGCACCGAGGACAGCTCCTGAGTCATGTTTGCAGGGAGCTGTCCTTGGTTGCTATTATGGAACTCACACCCCCATTCTTGACTTCCCAAGAGGCACTGAGAGAGAGAGGAGGAAATGTAAGAGAGTATGAGACGGGATCTGCTGACACCCCGGTGGAAATTAGCACATTTCCCAGAAGACAAAGATAAAAACGCGTGTGAGAAGAACAAGGGAACCAAACAGATGGGGCCATCACATGGAGGCGGGATGAGCTCATCAGGATTCCCAGCACACGATTTCAGTCCACATTGGGCTCTCGGCTGACCTGGGAGCCAGGAGACAAAGTGAACGAGTGGGCGGTTACTATGCCGCCGCCTCGGTTACACTAAGAGATTAGGTGGACCTGATTCACTGTTGCGAATCTGCACGACTTTTCACGTACAGGAAAATCTGTGGGCCCTGGTCTCTGCTGCTTGTATCAACATCCTCGTTGGCAGCATGAGTCAGAAATGCAGGATCCTTCAGGTGGACGAGATTGTTGCGCTGTGAGTAAATCCAGGGTGAGTTTCCATGTTGTGGAGAGCAGGTTCCAACCACAGCCACAGCATTTTCAGATGTAAAAGTTTATCTGCTATCTACGCAAACACCCTGCCTTCCCAAGCTCACCTTTGGCGACAGGTAGTTCATAACACAAGCAGAAAGTATGAAGTCCTGGAACCTTCACCACACTTAGCAGTGATTCTTGCTCCAACTACCAGCTCTTGAACATAGACAGAAGGGTCTTGGAAGAGTTCAGTCTAATCCCCTTATCTTGTACACAGAGAACTGATATCCAGAGAGGAAAAACAACTTGCTCCAAACCATTTAGACAGAGTTAGTTGACAGAGGTGGTATTAGGACTCGGTCCCTTTGTTCCTAAGCCAGCAGATTTTCCATCAGGAAGACAAAATAAAACCCTAAACAGCACACTAAGCCCGCTAATTATACTACTTTCAAAGAAAAAAAAAACACCTTAAATGCCTCAGTCTTTCCATCTGGGCTTGGGCAATGTCACTGATCACTTCTCTTATCAGGATCTCATGAGAAATTTAAGAGTAATTATTCTGGGATACATGCTTTGTTGTTTTTTGTCTACTCGTATGCTGCTTTCTTTGTTCAGGAGGAAATGAAAATTCTGGGAACATTTGATTTAATTATTAAAGGAAACCAGTCTCTCTTTCAAGTAGTTGCCAATATAAATGTATCCGTCTGTGTCAAGAAAGAACATACGGAACAATATAGGCTGGACTACTCAATGTCACATGCAGTTAAGATCCACCTCAGTCTATGGGTAACAAGAAATCAAACCTATGAGTGAAGACTGAAAGCGAAATCCTTATCTGGATAATTTCAAACATGTCTGGATTTGGTGCCTTATGGAATCCTCTAAAGTGTAACATTTGATAAAGTGCTCATTGCCTTCATTATTGTAATTTGTATATATGCGAGCTCATCTGAACCTTTGGCGTTTTCAGGGAGCTGAAGTAAGAAAGATGTAGGGGGAATGAGTCTATTCAAGGTCACGCTTACAATGTGAACCTGATGCCTGAAGGTGATGCCAACCAACAGAGATATCAGCCCAACACCCCTCTCCCCCCATGCCCACCCTATACCGTTTCTACTAATAAATGTGTTTACCAGAACCATCATCTGCTTTGGGTGTTATGTAGACCCGACTTCCTCTCTCTAATTTTTATCCAAGAAGAAATTTTCATGAATAGAACTTTTCTTGTAATTTAGCAATAGTGTCCTTGAAAATCCCACAACTATTTGCATAACAGAAGCTATTGTTTGAAGTACAAAGCAGGTCAAAATTTGGTTTCTGAAGATTAATCACTGCAGTCTGTTTTATATTATCATAATAATTTCATTTATTTTGATACAATTTGTTTCCAGAATCAACCTCAGCTTCTGTGCACAAGTGACAAATCCATTTGTTTCTGGTATAATGGATAATGTGATTAATGACCTTGCAACTGGATTTCTTTAAAGAAACATAGAGGGGGAAAAAAAATAAGGATTTCCATTTATAATGTGCATGCACTATACCAGCTCAGCCTGCAGCTGTGCATTAAAATGCTTCTGAATGTGTTTGTAAACCATAGACAAGATTTTGAAACAAAGTTGCCCGGCCTTTGGGGTTTTCTGTCCATACCTGTGTCCCCTTCAAGAACCTGAGGACCGCGTTCTCAAACTGAGAAGCAGGACGCGTGGGAACCCCACGGACAAGGGTAGGGCACTGCTTGACTCTGAGGCAGCATCACGATGACCGCGGGGAAATGAATCCCATCAAGCTCAGGCCTTTCTGAAGAAGGTCACCACGCGATGGACTGTCCCTGACACACACGGGAGAGCTCTGTGAGTGGAGTGGCCCTGTGACTCTGGCCCCCACATTCCGTGCCTCTTGTTGAACGCAATGTGTGCGGGCTCTCCCTCCTTGTAGAGAGCATTTGGGGCCCGTTTCTGGTCTCCGCACACCTGAGAATCTTTACAAGGTAGGGACAGGGACACGGACACGGAGGTTGTCCCGGGGAACCTCGTGTATATCCTTCCTCCCTTCAAGCCGAGGTGGCAGCGGGCCCACGTCGACCGCGGGTGACTCGCGACGGCAACACTGGGTTCGAGACTCTTCTGGGGCTGCTCACCTTCCTCACTCGTGAAGTGGGATCGCCCGCACCCCGAGCCAGGGGGCTGCGGCGCCCGCTAACCGGGGTCTCCCGTCGCGCCGGAAGACCAGTAGCCTGGGGCGCGGGGACACCAGGGCACCCCCAGCTTCTCAGCCCGCGACGTCCGCATCCTCGGGTGGGTCCGAGGGGCTCCTGGACACGCGGGCCAAGGCTGCCGAGGGCAGCCGGGTATATTTTTTACCTTAACATCCCTTTTCTGGGGGATTGGGGGAGGCGCGGGGCGCCGCGTTGGCGCCCGCACGGAGGGCGCGCGGTGAGCACCACCCCTCCCGCTCCCGGCGTGACGCGCACCCAGCCGGACCAATCAGAGCTCGCGGCGCCGCGCCCCACGCTCCGCCCGCCCCCCAGCTTAAGAAAGGGCGCGCGGGCCGGGCCGAGCCAGAGCGCCGCGCGGAGTGGAGCGTGCGGCTGCACCACGGTGGACTGTGCCGCGGTCCCCACTCCCGCTACCCTCGGGCGCCGCGCCCGGCCGCCCCGCGCGGAAGAGGCGCCCCAGCCGCGCGCCCCGACGGCGCCCGGCAGCCCGCGGATGCCGGAGTGAGCGCGGCGACGGCGGGATGCTGGCGCTGCTGGCTGCCGGAGTGGCGCTCGCCGTGGCCGCCGGGGCTCCGGACGTCCCGTCGCCCGGCAGCCGCTTTGTGTGCGCGGTGCTGCCCCCGGAGGCGGCGCGCGCCGGCTGCCCGGTGCCCGCGATGCCCATGCAGGGCGGCGCGCTGAGCCCCGAGGAGGAGCTGCGGGCCGCGGTGCTGCAGCTCCGCGAGACCGTCGTGCAGCAGAAGGAGACGCTGGGCGCGCAGCGCGAGGCCATCCGCGAGCTCACGGGCAAGCTGGCGCGCTGCGAGGGGCTGGCGGGCGGCAAGGCGCCGGGCCGGGCGGCCACGGGCAAGGACACCATGGGCGATCTGCCGCGGGACCCCGGCCACGTCGTGGAGCAGCTCAGCCGCTCGCTGCAGACCCTCAAGGACCGTCTGGAGAGCCTCGAGGTAGCGGGGCGTGCGGTCCTGGGGGTGCGGCCCCGTAACGCGGGGCAGAGGTGGGGTGTGGGAATGACCTGGGTTTGGGGTCGGGAGCGGGGAGTTCTAGATCCTACTCGGGAACTTACCTGCGTGACTCGCATCCCCTGCCCCTTAAGACCCCCCGTACGCCAGACTGCCTGCCCACTGTGTGGCCATTCACTTAACGAGGTCCACGCTGGCCAAGCCAGGACGACCTGCTCTCTTTTTGCAAATTTCCTGGTCTCCTGGAGCCCGACGTGCTCCCGGAGGCTGTGGCAGGTGACCTGAGGCTGCTTTAAGAGGTCAGCGGCCCCTGGCGTCGCGCGTTTCCGTTAATAAATCAGGTCGGGTGGGCGGGAGCGGGTGGAGGCCTGGGGGTGGGGTGGGGTGGGGTGACTCGGCGGGACGCGAACGCGGCGGGCTGGAGGGTCACGGGCCACACCAGGACTCGCCCCGGAGGAAGGCCGGTTAACTTCAAAGACGTCCGTCCGCGGACCGCGCGGTCCTAAGGTGTCCTTCCCGATTGCTTTTGGAGAAAGGACCTTATTCCGTCCTCCTTTGGAAGATGTATGCAGTTTGGAACTTTGAGAGAGAAATCTTCGTTTAATTTTCGTCTTTACTTTCCCCGCTGTTTTAGAAGTGTGGACGTTCCTGTTAAACACGTTTACCAAAATACTTATTAACAGAGATAGATTTCTAATACAGGTGACAATTATTGTAAAATTTATTTGAGGGTTTCCTGTGGCTTGATGGTTAAATACAGTATCTCCTTCATTCCTTATGATTAATAACAGCTAACGGTTTTTTTTTTTTTTTTGGACACTGAATATGTGCAGGGCATAGTATCTAATTTTAACTCTTGCAACAATCCTGGGAGGCAGATCCTAATTACTGCATTATACAATTTGAAACACTTAGAGGGAAGGGATACTTTGCCAAGGATTCATGGCTGGGCAGAGGCAGGCTGCCTCCAGAGCCAGCGTGGGGATGGGGGAGTAAGGCAGATCAGCAGGGAGGATTTAGAAACAGCATGAAAAGCACAGATTCCTGGAATTCAGAATAGTCACGGTTAGATCTTTCATTTTCCAGTAACATCTCTGCAAGCAACCCCTGTGCCACGCTGGGACTTGAGGGCTGTTTTCATTTCTGGATGAAAGTGCATCAGCTTTGATTGCCATTGGATGAACTCCTAAAAACAAAAACAAACAAACAAACGATCCGAGCTGTGCTTTAGTCTTTACCCGAGAATGATAGATGTTGGTTAACATTTTGGCTTTTTAGTTAGAGGGGCAAAACCGATTTCTGAGAGGGGGGAAAATGAGATTTCTAAGTTTCAAATACTGCAGCAGAGTAATTGTTGTTTGACTTTGAAATCCTTTCCATACCAAAAAGGAAAAAAAAAGCTTTGGTGAAATGGTCCCCTGTACGCCCTCGGCACGATTGATTTAATGCTCCCGTTTTGGAAGCTTCTCCCTTTGTGGTGAGACCATTAGAACCGCTTTTCACAATTTCTTTCTGAACTGACCTTAATACTTCTCCCCTGGGTCTCTTTCCCCTCCCCCGCCCCCCACCTCGAACCAAAGCACCAGCTCCGCGTGAACGTGTCCAATGGCGCGTTGCCCAGCGACTTCCGAGAGGTGCTCCAGCGGCGGCTGGGCGAGCTGGAGAGACAGCTGCTGCGCAAGGTCGCGGAGCTGGAGGATGAGAAGTCCCTCCTCCACAACGAGACCTCGGCGCACCGGCAGAAGACCGAGAGCGCCCTGAATGCGCTACTGCAGCGGGTCACCGAGCTGGAGCGAGGTGAGTGCCCAGTGCTTTGCTTGCTTCTCTGCTGCCCTCTGGCTGAGGTCCCTCCTGATGTCCCACCCCTTGTCTTGGCTTTGGCTGCGGCGACGGGAAAGCTGGGCTCAGAGCCAGGGAGAGGGGCCAGCCCCAGGGCTCTCTTCCCCATTTACAGACAGGTCACCTGGGTGAGGGAGTTGTCACTCCCGGGCCCCTGCCTGCTGACTGTCCAGTCATCCCTGAACCTACCTGACAGGTGCAGAAAGCCACCTGAGGATGATGATGATTACCATTCAAGTAGCGGTCCACCTTTCCTTCTCTCTTTGGCTCCAGGCTGCTTAGCCTTGTCTGCTGCCTGCGGCCCCTGATTTATTGGTCAGGCCTTTTAATGCCTTAATTGGTTTTAACTAAGTTTCGTCTGAACCCCTAAGCTGTTTGATACCAACAGAGGCCACCAGCTTTCGGGGAATGGGGCCCCTCCTCTGCCCCTTGCCTCTCCCAGCTCTAATTAAACCTATCTGTTGTTACCGAGCTAACAACATTACCAACACTGAGCCTTATTAAATCAGGAAGCCTGCCTACCTGCAAGGATGGAAGCGATTTCTCTTTATTAGATGATCACACCTTTATGAAGAACACGGGCATTTGCAGATTAAATTCTAGTGGCTGCATGTAGCAGATGGCTGCTCCCTCGCCGTCATTCATGAGCTGAGTGCCCTGGGGATGTCAGCTCACTCCCCTGAGCCTTAGTGCAGGGGTGCTCAATACGTGGATCTGGATCGCGATCTACTGGTCGATCGCGAAGGAAGTGTGGGTAGAACGTATGACATTAAAAAGACATTTGTCTTTTGATTGGCATACAGGGTAGCCAATCTGACGTCTGAACTTTTGACACCCTACACATGCGCGTTAAACCGCGCTAACTTGTTCAGTTCCATTGCTGCGTAGTTAGCCTTCAATTTATTTAAACTGAATACAGCAAAGGGTATAAAAATGAGTGCCGTAGCTGGTTCGAGTAAGAAGCCTAAAACCTACCACTTTCATACAGAATGGGAGGGGATTTTTTTCACTATGTCGTATTCTAAGTGCGTTTGCCTCATCTGTCTGTGTGCCATTGCTATTCCAAAGAAGGGAAATGTGGAGCGGCTTTTTCGGACTGTTCATAAAAACTATGACATTGACTTTCCTCCGAAAAGAGAGCTGAGAAGGAGAAAGGTGAAAGAAGAATACACAATATTAAATAGTAATAATAGTAACCTAAATAATGATAATATAGAAGAAATAAGTTTATGTATTGTATTTTTATTGTAGGTAGATCATTTTGACTTGGTCATCTTATAAGTAGCTCGCAAGCTGAAAAAGTGTGGGCCCCCCTGCCTTAGTGCCTCAACTGTTCACCCTGTCAAGTCAGGAGTTTATGCTTCAGCCTAATGAGGGGCCTTAGATCTGGGCCTGGCCCCACACTTGGCTCCCCCAGGTGACGAGATCTTCCCAGCCCTCCCCAGGTAGCCTGTGTTGAGGGTGCCCTGCTGTGGGAGGGCCGGCTGGATCAGGCAAGACTATACACTCAGCAGGACAGAGTAGTAAACAGTACACGTGGAGCCCAGAGTCTAGTATTTACTCTGCCTGTTGCAAAAGGTTGGGAGGGTGGTGCGGGTCCCGCTTGCTTTCCTTTGCAGAAGGTCTTCCCTGAATAGGTGTGAGCCACAGCACCGAAGAGCTTCCTTGTGGGTTACTTAGCATGACAGAAAATGAGTTGGGTGGGGTTGTGGTAGAGAAAGGTTCATCCACCCCAGCTCCTGTTCTGCTGAAGGGCTGAGGAAGGCACTGGTTTAGTCCACGAGTGACATAGTGACTTAGGTAGTTTGGTTCTGGGTTCTGAGAGCCTGCCTGTCCTTGACGGCAGTGGAGACCATCTGGCCCCTCATGGTGACCACCTGGCCACTCGTGGTGACTAATAAATACTTGTTGAAGTATTTATTTAGGCTCTTTTGCTGGCAGCATCTGGTCCCCAAATAAGAGGGAAGCTTTTTTTTTCATGACATGTCACGGAATAGGGTGGTACTCTGCACATGTTTTGAATCTGATAAGAGAGGGTCTTGCCTTCTATGTGTTTACTTTTGTTGTTCATTTTGAGCTTAAATAAAGAAAAATTTGCTTAGACCCACTTAAGAGTACCAGTTGTTATCAAAGGTTTTAGAAGCATCATATACATGGGGACAGCCATGGAGATTCTCACTAGTGTCAGGTGCGTCCTAAAGGGTCAAGGCTCTGGCCAGGTTGTTGCCCTCGGTGCGGAGGGTCCCTGCTGCATTATTCTGCCTCCTACTGGTCCCAGACTGCAGGAAGTGGGCAACAGATGCCACCCGCTCTTGGAGAGGAGAGGGCAGATCCTGCGCCGAGCCGTGAGCTCACGTCAGGGGTTTCTTGCAAAGGCCACTTCTGAGCTAAGGTGCGGCGTTCAGACCTGAGCACCTGACGCCATTGCCCTGGCCGTAGTGGCTCTTTCCTGCGAGAAGTGACGTGGGCTTCCTGGCTTGACAAGCGTCTGTCGAATTCGTGTAATGTGTTCTACATCCATATCCATCGAGTGGTTTCCTGACCCCACCCTTGCTGAAGGGGCCATAGAGTCCAAAATTTCAACAAATTAACAGAACTTGGCTGACGAAGGGTTTTCTGGCTTAATTTAACCAAAAAACTTAAGTCCAGCTTGTCTCTACCTGCTTGAAGCTAAGAGTGAGGTTGTTCCCATTTACTGCTGGAGTTTCAGCACTGCGGACAGCGGCTGTCCGGTGGCAGGTGCTTCATTGACGGAATGACCAAGTTGGGGGTCAGGGTGCGGGCGTTCAGGTGAGCCGCGGCACTGGGCCTTGCTGGAGAAGGTGGGCTAATATGCTGCTGGCCTCTCTTCTCTCCCCCGCCCCTTCCAGGCCACAGTGCGTTCAAGTCGCCTGACGCCTTCAAAGTGTCCCTCTCCCTCCGCACAAACTACCTGTACGGCAAGATCAAGAAGACGCTGCCCGAGCTGTACGCCTTCACCATCTGCCTGTGGCTGCGCTCCAGCGCCTCGCCTGGCATCGGCACTCCGTTCTCCTACGCAGTTCCTGGGCAGGCCAATGAGATCGTGCTGATCGAGTGGGGCAACAACCCCATCGAGCTGCTCATTAATGACAAGGTGAGACCCGCGCGGATGCCACCTTCCCCGTCACCGTGGCAACCGAGGTCGGGAAGTGGCGGGGCACCCGACTGGTGGCCGCGGGCTGTCCTCCTCGGGGTGGGGATGACTCTGGACTGACTCAGTCCTGCTCTGGACAGCTGACTGGGCAGGCAGGGGGCAGCCAGCTGCAGCTTGTGGGGGTCCAAGGTGTGCGTCTGGTGAGATGCCGCAGAGGGTACCGGCCAGAGGTCATGGAGGGAACAGATAAGGTGGCATGTCTGCATGCCAGCCTGAGTTGTCATTGGCCCCTGCCTAGGCCAATCAATGAGGGCTGGTGTTCAGGAGTGTGCACTGATTAGAGGAGCGTGTGTGTGTGTGTGAGTAATACTTCTCATTAGCATGCCGTTTTGGGGGTGGGTGGGTAGTTATTGAGTTATTTATAAACAGTAAAGTTTATACTTTTTACTGTGTGGGTTGACCAGTTTTGGCAAATGCAGGCAGTTGTGTGTCCACCACTCCAGTTAGAATAGGGTTTCATCACCTCCCCGATGTTCTTGTTTCCCTTTGGAGTTGGCTCCTTTTTTTAAATCTCAGCCCATGGCAACCCCTGATCTGTACCCCGGCCCTACAGTCTTGCCATTCCCCCTGCAGATGTCCCCTATTACTAGACTGGCTGGTGTTCAGGAGTGTGCTCTCCCCAAGAGTCATCTGTGGGACCCTCCGGGAACCTCACTTAGACTTCTCATTCTGAGTTCAGACTCCACGTAGCCAAAAACGCATCCTCACCTCCTCCGTGCTGGAGCTGAGCGTTTGGATGACTGCCTGAGCCCAGGAGTCCTCTCCACCCTGGCCCCTCACTGTGTTCCTCCTGAACTGCCCTGGGTGGAGTGTGCTTCTGTGGCAAACACTGTGTCATCTGCCTGCGGGGCTCCTTCCAGCAGTGACCGTGTCCCTGAGCCCCTGAGCGGAGGGCTAATTGTTCTAAACAACACCCTTGGACACTGCCCTGAGGGCCAAGAACCCGGTTTTCCTCTCCGACTAGAAGTCCTGTAAACAGCCAATTCCCGGGTGTTAGCGCGTGGGGTTGCTAGGACACCGGCAGGAACAATAGGCTGGTTGGCAGTCAAGCCCATCTGTAGAGCCCTCAGCATGCTAGTAGCTGGGTGTAGGTGGGAAGTAACCATCCTCCAGTTCTGTGTGTACCCCCCCAGTCGTGTGTAATTGAAGACCTACAGTCCTCTGCATGGTAGGACACCTACCCACAGTCCCTGGGGTGCCACAGTGGATGTTGGGACCTTGCCTACAGAGGGCAGGTGCCTGGTCTGACTGGTCCAGAGAAGTTTGCCCAGGAAGACCCTGACTACCCTCTGAGTTCTTCAGCATAGGGTGTTCGGGGACAGTGTGGGGGTCACATCTGCTTGTTTGGTACAGGATCCTGGACCCTCAGCCAAGCCAGGACCAAGAGTCCCATTGAAAGCAGGGCCACCCTGGGGTCAGGGGCTTGTGCCCAAACTTGCCCTTGCTCTTGAGTGTCTGATGGTACAGGTGTCTCTAGCCTGAGGGTCTCTCTGAGGTGGGCGGGTCTGGCATGTCACCCACAAAGCAGAGAAGGGGAGACTAGCAGGGGCCCTGTGTGAAGGGGCCAGCCGTGGGCCCAGGTCCTTCCGGCCCCCAGGTCACACTTCTGGGAAATGGAGGGTGGGACTCACCTGCACGTTACCATCCACAGGTCGCACAGCTGCCCCTGTTTGTCAGTGATGGCAAGTGGCACCATATCTGTGTCACCTGGACCACACGGGACGGCATGTGGGAGGCCTTCCAGGACGGGGAGAAGCTCGGTACCGGGGAGAACCTGGCCCCCTGGCACCCCATCAAGCCGGGGGGCGTGCTGATCCTGGGGCAGGAGCAGGTGGGTCCAGGGGGATGGAGAGATGGGGGCACGTGGGCTGGACCAGTGACCTGAGGCCGGGGCTGCAGGCCGCCCGCTTGTCCCGCCCGGCGCTCTGCCTGCCAGAGGTGACCGCTGCGGCTCGACAGCCAGCCTGGATGGGTGAGGTCCCCGCGGCTCTCCGCACACTGTCCTGTTGCCCAAGGGGCTGAGGAGTGGGGGCCAGGTTGGCGTGGTGGGTTCAGACAGTTCCCAGAACGGAGTGCAGCGCAGGTAAGCTGGGGTCACGGGTCGTGTGCCCACCCTGGTCTCTGCCAGGTACAGTGTTGACTCAGGATGCCGGGGGCGGGTGTGGTGTCTTCCGGGAGCTGCTGGTGGAGGGTCTGGGGCACTCGGGGAGCACCCGTGGGGTCTCAGCCCGTGGTGGAAGTGGGAGGAGAGAGCAGCGCCTTGGGGGCTGACCTCCAGAGTTTCGCCATGTGGGAGACTGGGAATCTGTGTCGGGCCTCTGCTCTTGGGCAGAGGAGAGTTGACATTTCAAACCTGTGCTGGAGTGTTGCTGATGGAGAGTTGGGGGAGCAGATGCCAGGTGCTGTGGGGGCTGAGTCTGGGCTCTTCCTTGGCCCATACCCTCCTCATGTTCCTGTCTCATCTGATCTGGGAGGGGCTGGAAGCCGGGAGACCTAGGCCCAGTTCTAGCTTTGGGACTTTGGGCAAGGGTCTCCCTTGGCCCCTCAGTTTCCGCTTGGTAAACTGGGTGGTTGGAGTAAAGGCATCTCCCAGGCTAGAGTTGGGGGAGTAGGAAAATGCACTGTCCCCTCCTCCGTCTCTCTCCAAGCTGTTCACATGTCGGGAGAATTGGCTTCTGGGTCTGCACTGACATGGCTCTGTGTCACCCTCTCCAGGACACCATTGGGGGCAGGTTTGATGCCACGCAGGCGTTTGTGGGGGAGCTCAGCCAGTTCAACATATGGGACCGTGTCCTTCGTGCCCAGGAAATTGTCAACTTAGCCAACTGCTCCTCAAACATGCCGGGCAACATCATCCCGTGGGTGGACAACAACGTCGACGTGTTCGGAGGGGCTTCCAAGTGGGCTGTGGAGACCTGTGAGGAACGCCTCCTTGACTTGTAGCCTCCCCTGCGCATCCAGGACGCAGGCTCTGCCCCATCCCCTGGCTAGACCTCCTGCCAGCGTGGGCCGGAACCCCCAAAGACCGAGGCTCTGAGGCAGCCTGTGTCACCGGCTTACTTGTTGGTTTTGGGGGGTTATGACCAGAATCCCTGGGGAAAAGCCCTGAGCCGCAGGTGGGCCATCATCTGACTTCTGGCTGTGGGGGGAGATAGACCTCAGGCCCTTTTCAGAACCCCTGTAAATGCTAGTGCACCCCCCGCCTGCCCGCCCCTCGGACCCTTTGTGTCTCGTGAGCGCCTTCTGTCCGTCCCCTTGGCCAGCTGTGTAGCCGTCCCCCTGAAGTGGCTGTGTCCCTTGTGTGTTGAGTACAACCTGCTGTCCACTGAGCATGTAGCACAGCGACCCCTCCTCCGCCACCGCCTGCAGTTCTTTGTCCCATGCCTCTTTTCTCCAAGGAGCCTCAACGCTTGAGGAAGAGGCCCGGCAGCCCAGACAGGGCGCAGCCTTCTCCTAGTTACAGGGGCCATCTGCAGCCGGGGAAGGGGGACTCAGGCTGGAGAAGGTCGGGGGCCGCCATCCCTTCCCCTCTGTCACCTCTCAGACCAATGCTTTGTCACTGAGGATGGCTTGGAAAGGCCTCTATTCTCCACCGGTGCAAACGTTCCGGGGCAGCTTTCCCAGGTGCGAGGAACGGTTTGGGGATCTCCCTTTTCCCAACGGAGAGGAACGGCCATTCGCTGGCTTCCCGTTTTCGACCTCTCACCTCACTGTGAGGATTTGCCAGTTTTAATTCATGTCGATTTCTGTAAGCATTTTCTGACGGTCTCAGATATTTTCCCCAGAACGTTTTTGGGAAGTAGATGGATATTGTTTGGGTGATACTTTGCTTAGTGACTCCAGGCTGCTTAATGTATTGGACAGAGGGAGTAGTAATTATTTTAAAAAATAAAGTGATTAAATGGGGAAATTTATAAAGCTGAATATTATATATTTTATTTTTAATACATGTTTGAAGTGCAAATCTGTGGAAATTCCATTTGTAGGACCAAGTTGACATGCCCATCTTGACATTGTATGCTACCAGAACTCTTCTGATGTGATGGAATTTTGATTAAAGTGCACTGAAAAAGGCCTTGGCGTCTGCTTTCTTTGTGTCTGAGTTGAGGGCAGGAAATGAGTCTCTGCACATCGCCCCCCCGCCCCCCCCCCCCCGCCAGGCTGAAAGATGGCCACTCTGGTTAGCCTGGGCCTGGCTGCAGACGGCTCACCTGGGTCCGGCATCTGGTAGACCCAGGGAGCCGAGGATGCTTGTAGGAGGGGTGGTGTCCTTCCGTCCTCACTCCAGGCTTATGCTGTGGATGCCCTACAGGCTCTTCCCGGCCTCCCTATTCCCAGCTCAACCCTGTCTGGGCCAGATAACTTCCTCTCTGCAACTGGAGAAGCTTTGAACTCAGAACAAAGGACCACAGCACTCCTGGCTGACCTGATGTAGGAAGATAAAATGACCCCTGTCTTCTATCATTGCTTCATGCTGGTCCTCTTGTTGGAGATGAGGCCTTCTTGACATAACAGTAGGAGCAAGACTCGTCCATGAAGTCTAGTAAGTTCCTTATACCTTGCACCCCCCATCTGTAGGAGGAGACCCACGGTCTCAGTTTCCTCACCTAAGACCCTACCCTTTGCCTGGAGAGTGAACTGGACACTCTAAGAAGAGTAGGGTAGATGATGTCATGGATGATGAAATGTTCTGGTTGGTTGTGGGTTTTCATGGAAACTGTAACTGGATAATCAAGGATGAATGAATTGGAACATGATAAAAACGTAGCTAAATTGAAGGCAGCCTGGAACCAAGTATCTGCTGATGGCAAAGACAGACCAGGATTCTTTCAGCCACGGGACCCTCCAGCTCTTCTTTATGTGGAATGTCTTGGTAGAGGTCTTCCTGTTGAGCACAGGCATTCCCATTCATTCTGGTCACTCAAAACAAGGATTTGGGGCACCGATAATGTGTCAGGCACTATTGTAGGCACTGGAGGTACTTGGTAAGATAGCCAACTTATTCTTTTAAATAGAGGTGAATTCCAATAGGGAGGGCGGCTAGAAGGCAATTAATATAAACCAGAAGAATATTGCTGTTATAGCAAGTAATGGGGGGGACTACTTCCTGGTCACATTTAAGCTGGGGCCGGATTGAAAGGAGGGAGTTAACCTTGGGTGGAGCCTCTCAGGCAGAGGGAACAGCTGGTGTGAAGGTGGTTCTGAGCTTGGAACATTCGAGAGAAGAAACAACCAGCGTGTCTGCACACACTGGGATGGAGTAGTAGTAGCAGAGCCAGTTTATGAAGGACCTAAGTTCAGATCCTCTTAAAAGTGAAATGGGAAGCCTGGAGGTTAGAAGCAGGGAAGTGCAGTAATTGGATGAATATTTTAAGGAGACTATATGCCTGGTAGATGGAGGATAAACTGGAAAGGGATGCAAGCAGAAGCAGGGAGACCAGTGAGGAGGCTACTCTACTAGTCCAGATAGGAAATGAAGATGTTTTGGACTCGGATGGTAGCAGAGGAGACAGAAAGAAGTGGAAGGATTTAGGGTATACATAAAAGTATCGAGTTATCAGGTCTTGCTGATATTTGGGATTTGGGACAAGGAATCGAATATGTGGTTTTAAAAAGCATAATAGCCTCCAAGTAGGATAAACTCAGAGAGATGAACACCTAGCACATCATAAACTGTCAAAAGCCAAATACAGCGACTCCTGAAAGCAACAGGTTGCCAGGGCCGCTGAGTTTTCACCAGAATCTATCGAGAGTGGAACATAGAAAGCGATGACATACTCTGGGTGCTGATGGAAAGGGAATGTCAGCCCAGAATTCTATGTCTCAAAACTAATGTTGAAAGACTGGATGCTTTCTCCCTGAGACCAGAAAGAAGACAAGAGCTTCTCTCATTACTTCTGTTCATCGTTGTACGAGAGGTTCTAGCTGAGGAAACAAAACAAGAAAATGAAATCAAATGCATCCAGGTTTGTATGTAAACAACATGCTTTTGCACATATATATATATATATATATATATATATATATATATATATATATATATATATATACACACACAAAAATGGGCAAAAGTAGGTTTACAGTTGTAATATGAATAAATAATACAATAGGTAATAAATAACACAAGAATAAAGTCTGTGTTTTTCCTGTAAGTTGTGAGGCTCCCAAGCAGGTCTGAAAATAGATTGAGAGAGCAGGAAAAGAAGACTGGCTTGAGGTTTGTTTTTTTTTACAGAAGTTAGAGGGTAGGGCCAGAGTGATGGTTCCCCCATGTTGTTTGGACTAGCATCAAAGGAGAAAGAATTTAGGCTTTCTGATTACTTGTCCAGATGGGAGGGCACAAGGGGAAGAAGGAATGAGGTTTAATATCAAGAAAAAGAAGTCAGACACATTATTAGTATAATGGCAATAGTCTCCAAATCGTTCTACAGATTTAACACCTTCCCTGTTGAAACCTCACCCAATGTTTCGGAAGAAATGAATGAGCCAACCCCCAAATTGATATGAAAATGAAGGGAGCCTGGAACAGTCAAAACCATTTTGAAAGAGAAGAGCCAGGCCCAGCTGCAAACTGAGCCAACACAACCCTCGATGGATCCTAGAGCAGCCAGTTGACCCTGCCTGGGGTTGATGTTGGAGTGGTCCTAGAGAAGCGATTTGATTGTTACTGGGGATTTCCATATGATAAGGAGCCTTGTCAAGGCCAGAACTGTGCGTGTTTGGTTATGACGTTGGCCTTGACCGGCTGCTGGCTTCCCACTGTTTTCTCAAGGAAGCACGAGGCAAATTAACCAGGTGGTTTTACTTCCCTCCGCAAAGCAGTCATGCCGTTGGTAGCTGTCAGTGCAAATATTCACGAGCACGTGTTAAAACCCCGTTCAAACAGAAATAAAACACAGGCGACTGCATCTGGTGGGTAGATTGACATTTCCTTGTCCCTCATTATCGTACACCGGAGAATGTGTCCCAGAGGAATCATGCAGTCAAGCCCTGGCTTCCTGGGCTTAAGGGAGAGGTGTCAATCTTACGGGGTCTATATCTTGGCTCAGCACTCAGGTCTTGCAAGAAATACATCTATTTTCTTTAAAGACCACTTTGTATGAGACATGTATACAACAGACTGGGTAGGATGCGTCCGTACAGTTTTAAAGTAATCATCGGTGAACATTTGTGTACCGACCACTCAGTTTTAGAAATACTTTGTGCCAGGTACTATCGCAGGGACTTTGTTGACATCAACGAACAAAAGAAAAATACTAGATTCTGCCCTTGTGGATCTAACATTCTGGGGGGGGGGGCTTGGCAATAACTACTAGAGACGTGAGTAAGAAAATGATATAATTTGTTAGAAGTTAGTAAGTGCTATGGAAAAAGGAAATGTAGAGCCCAAGATGGGGGGACAGAAGTGTGTTTTGGGGGCGAGGGTGATGGAGTGGTCTTATGAGGGAAATGACGTTTGCGCAAAGACTGGAAGGAGGTGAGAGAACTCGCCACTCAGACCTTGATTGTGTAATTAAACTCCATGGGTTCTGCCTGACCTGTGGTGGCGCAGTGGATAAAGCATCAACCTGGGAACACTGAGGTCGCCAGTTCAAAACCCTGCACTGGTTTGGTCAAGGCACATATGGGAGTTGATGCTTCCAGCTCCTCCCCCCTTTCTCTCTCTCTCTCTCTCTCTCTCTCTCTCTCTTTCTCTCTCTCTCTCTCTCTCTCTGTCACTCTGTGTTTCCTCTCTAAAAAAAAAAAAAAAAAGAATAAAATAAAATAAACTCCATGGGTTCTTCTCTGACTTGCTTTTTTCAATTTAATATTGTATTTCTGAGACTTCTCCAAGCTGATGGGTGTAACTGCGGCTTAATACTTTTCACTGCTATGTAGTCTTTTTTTTTTAAATGCACATTTATCTAACCATTTTTTTGCGGATAAACTTTTTGGATGGTGTGTCTCCACCAGTGCAATCTGTAAGAATTTTCTCTATGGCCAGTGCCTGGGATGCAATGACTGGTCTAGAAGACATGAGCATCTTCACATTTAACCAGGCATTATGGGTTGAATGGTGCCTCCCCCCCCCCCCCCGCAAGATGTTGAAGCCCTAACCCCCTAAGTATCTGTGAATGTGAACTCATCTGGAAATAGGGTCTTTGCAGATGAGGCCATTAGGGCGTGCCCTAATCCAATACGACTGGTGTTCTTATAAAAAGGGGAAATTTGGACAGAGGCAGACAAGTGTAGAGAGAAGACGATGTGAATTTATATGCAGAGAATGCCATCTATAAGCCAAGGAACACCTGGGGCTACCAGAAGCTAGGCGAAAGACCTGGAACAGGTCCTCTCCACAGTCCTCAGAAGGAATCCTAGCCTTTAGAACTGTGAACCAATAAATCCTTACTGTTGGAGCCACCCAGTTGGTGGTACTTTGTTGCAACAATGGTTGCAAACTAATACACCAAATTTTTTTCCCACAGAGGTTGTATCTATTTGTGTTCCTACCAGCAGTAGAGTCCCTATCGCTCCTCGTCTTTACCCATGCTTGATATATTCAGACTTGTACTCTTTTCTTTCTTTCTTTCTTATTTTCTTTCTTTCTTTCTTTCTTTCTTTCTTTCTTTCTTTCTTTCTTTCTTTCTTCCTTCCTTCCTTCCTTCCTTCCTTCCTTCCTTCCTTCCTTTCTTGCTTGCTTGCTTGCTTGCTTGCTTGCTTGCCAATCTGGTAGGAATAACATAATTTTTAATTTGTACTTCCCTGTTTTCTAATGCAGTGGAGCATGTTTACATATGTTTTTGGACATCTGCATTTCTTCCATGAAATAACTGTTCATGTATTTTACCTTTAGATTCTTTGCCTGTTTCTTATTGATTGGTAGGAGTTCTTTGGGTTCTAGAAACCTATTTGACCGTCATATGTGTTGCAAATATTTTCTTCTGGTTCATGGCTTGTTTCCTTGCAGTATTTGTTTTAAGAATTTTGAAGCTAGGTTACTAGAGGCATAAACATTCAAGATTGTTATGACTTCTTGGTGAACTGGTCCTTTTATCATTATGAAAAATCCTCTTTTTCTTTGGTAATATTCTTTGCTCCGAAATCTACTCTGTCTGCTCTTAATATGACCACTCCAGCATTATTGTGATCAGCATTTAATCAGTAGGTTGTTGCTCTTTCTGCAATCTGACAAACTCTGCCTTTAACCTGGGGGATTTAGACCATTTACATTTATTGTGGCTATTTTTGCGATTAGGTTTCCGTTGACCAGCCTGCTATTTGTTTTGCCTTTGTCCCATCGTTCACTCCTTTTTTCTTCTTTTTCTGTCTTCTTTTGGATTAACTATTTTGTATGATTTTGTTTTTTATCTCCTTTGTTGGCTTATTAGCTATATATTTTGCTCCATAAGATGCACCTGATCATAAGACACACCTAGGGTTTTAAGAAAGAAAATAAGAAAAAGGATATTTTGAACCAAATGGTGTGTTAAAATATTTAATAAAATACCGTATTTTTCACTCCACAAGGGCATTTTCCCCTCCACTTTTGGGGGGGAAAAGTGTGTCTTATGGAGCAAAAAATACGGTAATTATACAGCTCACAAAAATTAGGGGATCAGGGAACATGCAGATACTCCAGTACTTTCAGCCTTTTGTATAGTGCATTTTCACCAATGAAATAAAAGCTGGTTTTGCATCTCCTTTGCAACTTTATTTGACTTATCATTTGCTTTTCTGATGTTCTTGTTTAGTAAAAAAATAATCAAATGCTTCTTTTTCTTTATTGCTTCATATTCATTTTGAAATATCCCCTAGTTTTTGTGAGTCGTATATTTTGTTAAGCTAAACCACTAAAAAAGTAGCTTTAGGGTTTATAGTATACATCTTCAACTTAGTTCGTCTACTTTCAAGCAACATTATACCATTCCACCTGTGGTACAAGAATCTTAGAACATGCCTTCTACCTTTCCTTGATGTATTTTTGTTATACATTTTACTTTTATAGCTCTTACCACAGCATTATTTTTGTTTAAAATAGTGAGTGACTGAGCCGTCTGTCCAGAGCCGGACAATGGGCCTGATGGGGTGTGGGGGGAGTTTTTTGATGTTCTTCCTTTGGGCACATGCTCTATGTGGCCCTACAGGGCCTTTGCTTCTTCTGAGCTGGCAGGATGTGGCTGGGAGAACCCCGAGACAGGACCACACCCAGTACCTTCTCTGTGGGGAGCTGTCCCCCTCAGGACCAGGACCAGCTCAGTTGCTGTAGACACAGCCTTCAGAAACCCCCCGGACAGCATGTCAGCTATTTTCCAAAATGCCCATTAGAAGCCAGGGCCCCTGGCGGAGCAGAGAGAGAATGGCCGACTTTGTAACCAGAAGACTCATGTTGTCCTGGACCCAGGCAGCAGGTCTGCACTGTGAGCCATGAGCTCCAGTATTCCCTCCCTGTTGACAGTGGAGCCCTGGCTGCCTTCAGGCGCCGGGAGAAGAACCCGACGTGGGAACCTCTCCTCACAGCCCCGCCTCCTGTTCTATTCTAGGAGTTTCCAGTGCAAGAAATAGGAAACAGGATAAATAAATACGTCTGTGCTTCCAGCAGAGCGAGGTGGTCGAGGGCAGATGGCTGAGAAGACACTTTTAGAACAGGGGCTCCTGAGAACAATCAGACTCACTCTCAGCTGGGCGTGGGCAGGTGGATGCTGAGACCACCCCCCGTTTACATGTGAGGAAACCGAGGTCACAGAGTGCTAATAAAGCCAAGAGTTGACCCCAGACTTGTTAGCAGTGTATTCTGTATGCTTCCTCTATATACCTTATTCTCTTAAGAGTAGGATAGATGCCTGACCTGTGGTGGCGCAGTGGATAAAGCATCGACCTGGGAACACTGAGGTCGCCAGTTCAAAACCCTGCACTGGTTCGGTCAAGGCACATATGGGAATTGATGCTTCCAGCTCCTCCCCCCTTTCTCTCTTTCTCTCTCTCTCTCTCACTCTGTGTCTTCTCTCTAAAATGAATAAAATAAAAATAAATTTAAAAAAAAAAGAGTAGGATAGAATCTTTTTTTATTCCCAAGCATGTAATTTGAAAATAAATGCAGCCTTTGGCCTATTTACAAAACAAGGTATGCACACAGACCAATTGACCCAGACCCACGGAATATGGGGACAGACAGCAGGGAGAGCCCAGGGCCCCTTCCTTGGACTTCTGCAAGAAAACCGCGTCCTCCCAGGCAGCTCAGGGACACAGGCTCTGCTTCCTTAACCTCTCTCTCTGCTGGGACACATTAGGCAGACACTGTCCACACGCCCGGCACACCCGGGCCCTGACCCAGATTGTGGCTAAGCCCTGAGCATGTCCACAGGGAAGCACAGCACAGCCATGGTTGACAACCGCTCAGCTGGTGACAGCTGGTCAGGAAGGCCTCGTGGCCTGAGAGAACAGCAGGACTGGGTTCTGGGCCCAGCTGTACTAGCTGTGTGGCCTTGAACAAGTTGCCTCCCCTTCTGGGCCATCTGGAGTGGCCTAGAATTTTTGGCATCCCTTGTCCTGGAATCCAGCGGGGGTTCTTTACGACAGTGTCTCACGAGGATGCTCCAGGGCAGCTGGAACTCATTTAAGCCACATGATAGCTCTGAAAAGGCGGGCAAGTTTGTCATTGCCATTTCACAGATAAGGAAACTGAGGCGCAAGGAAAAGAAGGAACTTACTAGTACAGAGGAGGCCCACCCAGGATCTGGCCCTGGCCATGCTCTTTTGAGGGCATATTTCTCACAGAGACTCAGGGAATGGGGCGTGAGGTGGAGCACATGTTCCAGGTATAGACCAGGTAGAGTTATCACTCCGGAGGCATCTGAGTGGGAACCTGGGCACAGCCCTCCCCCCGCCCCCATCTGCGGGTGCTGGATGGCACAGCCTGGTTCCCACATCCTCAGGGCTCCTTCCCTCCCTCCCTGGCTTTGTCTCTCCTTCAACAAATATTTGCTGTCGCTGGGTGAGCTGCTGCCATGGTTACAGGCATCCCAGGAGCAAGGGGTCCAAGTTGAACTTTAAATCTCTTTACCATTCAAGGCCCTGAGCAAACAGCTGCTTCTTGAAACAGTTCTGCAAGTGACAGTATCTCCTCGCCTCAGGTTTCGAGCCCTGGGCTGGCTGAGGGGGTGGGGAAGATGGAGGAAGGGCTTCAGATTTCACCAGGTCCCACAGCCCTGGGCCCTGGGCTCAGGCCCCACACAGACCCCCTGGGGGGACCACCCCAAGGTTCAGTCCTTCTCTGAAGAGGCACCTGCCCTGGGCAGCAGGGGCCCGGCGCCCAGGGGACCGAGTGGTGGTCAGGCACCCTCCTCCCCAGGGGTGGGACCCTGGGAAAGTCGTGTTTCTCTGAGCCTTAGTTTGCTTATTCCTAAAATAAGAGCCATTAAGCTTTCTGGGGCTTATTCTGAGGAGGAAAGCCCTCAGCTGAGGACCTGGGTTCCGAGTAGAAAAGGGTAGTTGTAGGTGGGTGGAAAGCCCAGGGGTCTGGTTATAACAGATGCAGACGCCCAAGTTCCATTTCACCGCACAGCTTCTCTGGATGACTCGGGGCCGGTGACTTCACCAGTCCGAGCCACCGTGTCCGCCTGCGTAAGGAAAGGACCATAGCGCACAGCAGGGAGCGGCTCCCGGGGCTAAGGGCCCAGATGAGTGGACTAGTTACCTGCTGCCCTGTAACAAGTTACTCCTAAACTTAGTGGCTGAGGACAACAAACATTATCTCCCAGTTTCTGGGGGGCAGACATGCCGGAGTGGCCGGGCCGGGTTTCTCATGAAGTCGTGGCGAGGACACTGCCCAGGGTACAGTCTCCGAAGGCTGACCAGGCAGGCTGGGCCGCTTTCTCACATGGCTGTCGGGGGGAGGCCTCAGTCATGGCCACATGGGCCTCTATGCAAAGAAATGCCCACCACAAGGCGGCTGGCCTCCTGACACGTGTGTTCTGAGAGCTCGTGGGAATTTTTGTAACCTAATCTTCGAGGTGACATGCCATCACTCTGTCTTCTACAGGTCATGCCGACCAGCTCCGGTGCGGTGAGTCAGGGGTGGGGGGCTCCGTTCAAGGCTGTGCACACAGGAGGTAGGCTACCACCCAGGGAAAGGGTTACACCCAGGACAGTGCATAGCGACGCTTAGGATATGGGGTTGACACAGTGATTACGCAGGACACTAACCCAGAACTTAGACTGACTTAAGTTGGAGAAAGGCATGCAGGAGAAAGGCCAGGCCCAGCAATGGGACTCCGGACCCAGCCAAGACACACTCCCTGGGCTGCACAGAGGGACTTGACCCCTAGATCCAGTGCCAGGGGGAGAGAGGGCATGTCAATCAAAATAAGTTTGTAAATATGATGTATATGTTTGCTCGCTTATAGTTTGCATTGAGTGTGGGAGACAGGCTGTAAGTTGGCAAGGTCCTTATAGCCTAAGGCTTAGTTTTTTGGTTTTTTTGTTTGTTTGTTTGTTTTTACAGGAACAGAGAGAGAGTCAGAGAGAGGGACAGATAGGGACAGACAGACAGGAACGGAGAGAGATGAGAAGCATCAATCATCAGTTTTTCATTGCGACACCTTAGTTGTTCATTGATTGCTTTCTCACATGTGCCTTGACCCCAGGCCTTCAGTAGACCGAGCCACCCCTTGCTGGAGCCAGCGACCGTGGGTCCAAGCTGATGAGCTTTTTGCTCAAGCCAGATGGGCACACGCTCAAGCTGGCAAGCTCGGGGTCTCGAACCTGGGTCTTCCGCATCCCAGTCCAATGCTCTATCCACTGCGCCACCACCTGGTCAGGCATAAGGCTTAGTTTTAAGACTAAGTCTTTCCCACCCTTTTAATACTAAAATCTTCTCAAAACTAAGCTTTTCTCCACACCCTTGACTGTTGCATGATGTGGGGTGGTGCACTCTCATGAGGAATCCCATTTATGCCTCAGATAAGTGGCTTTGTATCAGAGACTTCCTTATTTGTATACTGGCTTAAAGGCTTTAATTTCTACCCTATAAAATAAGGGAGACCAGGGGCTTTCTCTCTCAGTTCCTAAAATTAGCATTGCAGAGGAGAAGCAGCCAAGATGGTGGAGTGCTAAAGGAGAAGCCAGTTTGTGCAGAGAGAAGGAGATGGGGAACAGAGGTGAATAAGGCTGGTGAGGTAGAAACCTTTGATTCTAGGAAACTCGGATAAGTCAGTGGCTTTGGGAGCCCTGAATGGAAAGGGAAGTGTTTTCCCACTGTGTGTATTTCTCGCCCACCGGGAGTGAGCTAGGATTAAAGGTAATGGTCCACCAGTTCTTGGCTCCGTTGTTTCATTACCATCTGTTCGAATCAAATGCAAACCTGCACTGGCCAGGCGGCTTTGATGGTGGCTGTGGCTACTGGCCTTACAGGGCAGAAGGGGATCCAGACCAGCAGGAGCCAGGTGCCAGGTAGGGCAGGGCTGCCCGGGTCAGGTGTGGCCAGGAAGCCGGGTGGACCCTCTGCCCTGCCTTTCCTGAGGGTGGTGAAATCCCAGAGGGGCTCCTTCGGAACAGGCAGGCCATTTGGAGTGGAGAGGACACCTGGGGCTTCCTTGTCCTTGGAGCCTCTCTCTGGAGCTGTCTGTCACCTTGCAGATGGTCCTGGTCCTGGGCGCACTCTGCCGCCCTCCCCGGCTCTGCTTGCTGCTTTTGGTTGGACTGTACACCCAGCCTTCCTTGTGGGTTCCCGAGCTCATTACTTGTCTGCGTCCTTACCTCACTCACCCTCCTTGGAGCACAGAAATGAATTCAGTAATCACCCAAGCGCTTGAAAGAGGCAAAGATCCTGCAATGAGATTCTCTCCACGTGTCCGCTCCCTCCCATCAGCACCCGGGGGAGTCTGCCCAGTTGACATGCACGGGCCCCAGAGAGGCCCTCTGGGACCCCAGTGTTGAGGGTTCCCCCCACCCCACCCCGCCTTTCCCTACCTTTCCCTGCTTTACCTTCCCCAGAGCACGGACTGCTCTCTGCCAGCACCTCGTGTTCCCTGACTGCTTGTTCGTTTTCTGTCTCCCGTGGGGCTGGCTTCCTCCTGCTCATCTGCATCCCGTGAGCCCAGCCCTGTGCCAGCACCCGGTTGGTTCTCACAGAAAGAAGCATCAGAAGAACCATTGAAGGAAGGAGAGGGGGAGAGACGGACACTTTCTAGGCTGGAGAGCACTTGCTGGACCCAATGGAATGGTGGTTACATTTTGAGATGCGGACAAAGCCGTGTGACCAGTGCTGCCCCTAAGGAGACCCGGGGACCCTCGGCTTTTCCAACGACAGTGTTAGAGCCAGGTTGTGTTACTTCCAAATCATAGGAGAGCTGCCTCATTTCCATCTCTGCTGGCCTGGATCACTCTAGATTCATAATCCACCCCAGACGAATGGCCCAGGGACCAGATATTTAATTCCAATTAGCTGGAAACAAAGGGAGAAAAAGAATTGACACACCACCCAGCTGGAATGTAAATCGTGTGTTCTGCATTAACACCGAGATTTGAACATCTTTTCTTTGAGCCCGGCTGTTTCTAGGCTGTTCTGTCGGGTAGAGGTGGGCGATCGATTGTAAACCTGGGGGTGGCGTGGGGAGAAGCAACTTGACTCAGCGGGAAGCATAGAGGTGCTTCAGTCTGCCCTTCTGCTCATGGGGTGTAGCTGCCCAGTTATTATCCTCGGGGAGGTTCAGGATATGACCCAAGATGCTGGCCCTGCTCAGGTTGTGGCCCCGGGGTGACGCCCTTTCTTTGCCATCTCTCTAAACTGTGCCCATCCTCAGACCCAACCCATTCCCTCTCCTCTGGGAAGTGTCCCTGACCACACCTGACTTCTCGCCTGCATTCACATTGCAGTTAATAGGTTGTGTGCTGGACACTGAGTTCCCCAACTTTCTTAACACATTCCACTCCTCCCCCGTGTCTGGTGGGGCGGACACTGAGCCCACACCCATCTCTGAGGTATGGAGGGAGCCTGGCTATTCTAAACCAATTGAGGGTAACCCCACTGTGGTGGGCTGCATTGTGTTCCCTGAATTTATGTGATAAAGCCCTAACCCCCGGTACTTCAGAATGTGACTGTATTTGGAGAGAGGGCCTTTTAAGGATAATTAAGTTAAAATGAGGCTGTTAGAGTGGGACTGGTGATTAGGACACAGGCACACAGAGGGACAACCAGGTGAGGACACAGGAAGATGGCCACATACAAGCCAAGGGGAGAATCCTCAGAAGGAACTAACCCTGCTGACACCGTGTTCTTGGATTTCCAGCCTCCAGAATTACAGGGAATACATTTCTGTTGTTAAAGTCACGGATGGTGGTGCTTTGTAAAGGCAACCCAGCCCGAGCAGACTAACGCACCCCCAGGGTTCAGTAACTGAGGCCTAAAAGACTGGCTCCACACTGAGCACGTGACCCCATTCTGGCTGAGGGGAGACGTGTAGGGGACACCTAGGAAGGACACTCCTCGGCTCTTCTGAGAGCAAAGACTCTTCTTTGGGGCCCTGCAGCGTGAGGAGGGGATCTTTCCCCCACAGGCTGAGCCATCTACAGACAGGTCCTGACCTGGTCCTAGGTGATGGCCCTGACCTGACCTCTGTGTGTCCAGTGTTTGATCTCTTGCCCCATTAAGTATCCTGGCTAAGATCTGGCTGTTATCAAAGTCCAGAACACAGCAGATGTATATAGCATCTAGCAATCTAGCACCTAACATCTCTCTCTCGCACCTATATAGCATCTATCTGTCTATTATCGATCATTTATCTTTGTGTCCATCATCTGTCATTATCTATTTATTTGTCATCTATCTATAATATACAGGGGTGGGCAACAGTAGGCTTACACTTAAATACAAATAAATAATACAGTATTTAATAAAGAATGATACAAAAATAAAGTCTGTATTTCACATACTCACAGCGGTAAGCCTACGTTTTCTACTAGAAAATATGGATTTCCTAGTAAATATCTATAGACTGTCAAGTAGTACTTGTATGAGTTGGGGTTTTCCAGAGATATAGAACTAACAGGATATACATAGGTTGAGGGAACAGCTGGTGCCAAGTCCCTGGGGTAGATGTTCTCAGAATAACACACAGAGTAGGAAGGTCCCGTGTGGCAGGAGGGGGGTGGTGATGAGACATGGAGCAGGAGAGGTCCCCAGCCCCCCCACCACACACCTTACAGGGGCATCGACATCCTGGTAAGGATTCTGGGAGACACTAGAGGGTCAAGACAACATCATCCGACTTGGGTTTGCAGGGGAGTGCCGCGGGTGCCGGGGGACAGGCTGTGGGGCCAGGGAAAAGGCGAGGAGGACCAGGGACCTGTTCTGGCCGTTAGGGAGGGAAACAGCAGCGGCTGAGCCCACGGTGGCGACCGTGAAGTGGGGAGAAGGGCCGGGCTCCGGACTGATTATGAAAGCGGAGCTGAGAGGCCTTCTCAGCAGACTGGCCGTGGGTGCGAGCAGAGGAGGGCGTGAGAGTGACTCAACCCAGGACCGGAGCCTGGGCCGAGTTGACGCCATTTGCTGAGACGGAGCCCCAGGGCACGTGGGCTTGGGGCACGTGGCACGCTTGGGTACGGGCACTGGAGCCGGAGGGGTGTGTACACATCACGGGGAGGCGTGTGCAGGGGGCAGGCAGGCGGTATCCCAGGCACAGTGGTTACATTGAAGCCGCGGCGGCCCCAGGGGGTCGGTGGAGGCGCTGGGTCCTGGGTACCCCGGGGTTAGAGGACATGCAGCAGAGGAACTAACTGAGCAGGAGCAGCCAGCCACAGGAGCAAACTGCGGAGTGTAGAGTCCCGGAAACAAGGGTCCAGCTCGTTTCGCGGAAGGAGCGGGATGCCACGCCCCCGTCAGCCCCTGACTGGACCCTATGCTGGGTTGAACAGTGTCTTCCAAACACGTGCCCACCCGGACCCTCCATAGGTAACCTTATCTAGAGGGTCTTTGCGGGTGTCATTCGTTAAGATGAGAGCATCCGGGATTAGGGCGAGCCTACATCCAGTGACTGGTGTCCTGTAAAAAGAGGAGAGGACACAGACAGAGAAGGCCAGGTGACCATGGAGGCAGAGGCTGGCGGGAAGCAGCCACTAACTAGCCAAGGAAGATCAAGGGCTGCTGGGAGCCTCTGGGAGCCTCTGGGAGCCTCCGGGAGCTGGAAGAGGCAGGAAGGGTCCTCCCCAGAGATTCAGAGGGAGCCTGGCCCAGTCAGTGCCTTGATGTTGAACTTCCGGTCTCCAGCACTGCGAGAAACTAAACCTGTTATATGCTACCCAGTTTTGTGGGGCTTTGTGCCAGCACCCGCAGGATCCTAAACAGACAGGTACCCAGAGTCCCTTTCTTCCCCTCCCCCCCCAAGCCACCCCCCCAGGGGACACCCTTAGCCAGAGGGTTGGCACCCTGACCCATTCTTGGTCACAGACTGTGTCTCCCCTGCTTCCCTGACCCCACTGCAGCTGGGACACTAGTGTTTCTCCATGCGGAGCCTGTAGATGTAACCTCTGTGCCCAGGGGACTGGGGGCCGAGTCCTGCTTCGCCCCTTTGAATAGAGTCCCTTCCGTGCTCAGAGCCCACTTCCTTACCTGCTGACTGGAAGGTGTGCTGCTCCGATTCATGCATGGGGTGGGAGGCTGCCCAGGTGGTCTAGCGCAGAGCGGGCTCTTTCAACAATAGCGACTTTCACTCCTGGCTCAGAGGCGGGACCCCAGGTGGGGACTTGATTTGTGGAATTCACCAGGGAGGAACAGAAGAGCCAAGCCGCCTGCATCAGCCATGGAGTTGCTAGAAGGAACAACTGTTAATAAGGCCATTAGAGGGTCTTGTTGCCTATGAGGCTCTTTGCTTGGGCCACCCCTGGGGGATGGGGGTGGGGCGTCTGGAGACGGCAGTCAGCTGTTGGCACCTGGGGATACTATGTCCCCTACTCTGTGGTTGACAGATAAAATATAGGATGCCAAGGGAAGTCTGACTTTCATATAAACCAGTGGTTCTTAACCTTTTTTGAGGTACCAAACCCACCAGTTTCATATGTGCATTCACCAAACCCTTCTTTAGTGATAAATAAAATATAATTATTTTTCCTAATTCAAGACATAGGTATATGTTTTTTTACTGGTGCACAAAATGAGCCATGCATGAACATCACCTTGCTCAAAGAACAAAACCAACAAAGTGCATGAACTCACAACTAATTACGGTATTACTTTATTCTGGCAGAGGCTTCTCCGAACCCCTGAGACCGACTCATCGAACCTCTAGGGTTCGATAGAACCCAAGTTAAGAACCACTGTTATAAACAGTGATCCATTTTTTAGTAAGGCATACCCCAAACACTGCATGGGATCTACTACAAAGATCTGTTGTGTTTCTGAGTTTAACTGGGCACTTTGTGTTTTTATTTGCCGAATCTGGTAACAACCCTCTCCATCCCTCAGCTTGCTTCTCGCATCTGAAATTTATGGCCAGGTCCACGAGGGCCTCATATAGAGGCCAACCGGCCACTCTGGCTAGTGGCACAGGTCGTTGAGTCACCCCCTGGCAGCCTCGGCCCCTCTCCATCCAACCCCTTGGTTCCTGGCCGCCACGTGCAGAACGCTATTCCTGTCACACCTCCATCCCCGTGTGTGAGGAATAAGTAAGAGTTCTAGGGAGAAAGTGCAGTTGTCATGTGAAAAGAAATGGAGTGGATTCGAGTTCGTTAGGCAAGTTAATCAAATGGTGCAGCCACACCTGGCGGCTCCCTGGAGCGCTCTGCCCCCCCCCCACGATGCCGTGCCCCGGGGGGGAAGCATTCAAGAGCCAAGACAGGGACGGCCTCCTTGAGGCCGGAGAGCTGAGATGCCAGGCGGGTCACAGGACAGGAGGGCCTGAGCTCTGGGAAGGTGTCTGTCGTCCCACCCCTGGGCGGGTGGGTGCACGCGGGACACCCCAGCTGTCCTCATCCTCCTTCTCCCTGGAGCTGGAGGCCCGTGAGAAAGAGGAACCGAGGCTGCCACTGGCTGAGGGGTGTCTGCTCTTCTGTCCAGGTTTCCCGGCCCCTGCTCTGTGCTGGCCTCCCCTCAGGGCCGTGGGCTAGCCAGACCAGGTCCCTGTCCTGGTGGGAGGAGCAGTCTACCTACCCAGTGGCAAGGACTTGCAGAATGACCACCCTCCTGGGCTGCAGGGAGCTTGCTGCGCAGTCTCAGTCCCCTGGCCGGGCCGATGCCCCATTTGCAGGGTGGCAGCCCTGGGTGAAGCCAGTGCGGGCAAGGAGACAGAGATGTTTGTTGTTGATCCGCTGAATGAGTCCCCGCCCCGCCCAGGACTTTCCATTCTGTGAGCTAATAAAGACCCTTCTGGTTGAGGGAACTGTGCGAGAGAGGTTTCTGTTTCTTACAACAGAGAGCTTTGACCAGTACAGTCCTTTGGGGGCCCAGTGGGTCAGTGACTCCGGGCCAGTGCTGCCCGTGAGGCCCAGCAGTCCCCGAGGACAGTCTTAGGGACGTAAACACGAGTGCCCCCCACGACCCCCACCAGGGAGGGCCTCCTCACCACCTTGCACATCCCGGGGACAAGTTCACGCTAGTCCTACTCACCACTCAGAATGGGACCTTGGAACTGACTCTCGGGCCCCTTGGAGAGGATTCCATCACTGGGTGACGTGTCCCCTGCTGCTCCACCAGGCTCCCCTGGGCCTTGGTGACAGCCTGGGCTCTCTGGTGTGAGCATGGTACCCTAGCTGTACCCAGGTCCCAAAGAGCCCTGCTTGAGCCTGGAGTCCCACACAGTCCCTTTGGGCTGCCTGAGTTGGGCTGGGAGCTGGAGGTTGGAGATGAGGGAAGAACACACCCTTAGGTCCTTTGTGGTCCCCATGGAAAAGGGCACACTGGGCTTGGGATTCTTTTTCCCAATTATTATTATCATTATTATTTTATTTATTTACTTTTTTGTATTTTTCTGAAGGTAAAAGCTGGGAAAGAGTCAGATAGACTCCCGCATGTGCCCGACTGGGATCCACCCGGCATGCCCACCAGGGGGCCATGCTCTGCCCATCTGGGCCATTGCTCCGCTGCAATCTGAGCCATTCTAGCGCCTGAGGCAGAGGCCATGGAGCCGTCCTCAGTGCCTGGGCCAGCTTTGCTCCAATGGAGCCTTGGCTGCGGGAGGGGAAGAGAGAGACAGAGGAGAGGGGGAAGGGTGGAGAAGCAGATGGGTCCTTCTCCTGTGTACCCTGACTGGGAATCAAACCTGGGACTTCCACACGCCGGGCTGATGCTCTACCACTGAGCAAACCGGCCAGGGCCCCTATTATTTTTTATTGTGGTAAAATACACCTCACACAACATCTACCATCCCCGGCACACGCTCCCTACTGATGAGCTTGGCTCTGATGCTCTCGACCCCGGTCAGAGGCCAGCAAGGGTTAATGAGAGAAGTGCACCAAATATCAGTCAGAAGGAGACTTTTTCAAAGACTTGATAAATAAATCACTGCTCATGTTTAATTCAAAGCCCCTGCTGCCTACTGAGCCCATGGAGAAGTAGAGATCTTTCAATTAAAACAGCTCTGAGGGGCTTCTCCAGCTCTCCTGGGGCCTTCCGGCCACCCCCTCTGGCTGGAGGTCCTGCAGGGAAGGCCCGTGTGGTCACTGAGCTCCCCAGACAAGCTTGGAATGATATGCAGACTCCGCACCTGGGTTGTCCAGGGTCACCCTCCCCTCAATCTCACTGTCCCAAATTGCCACTTCCTCCTGAAACCCAGTTTTCTTTTCTCCGTAGCTCAGTTATGTCAAGTTTTTACAGGTTCTCCTTGTTTCCTGACTGCCTGTCTCCCTTCTAGAATACCGTCTCCAGGGAGCTAGCTTCCCTTGTTCCCTCTATACCCCAGCACCTCAACCCAGAACAGTGCTTAGCATACAGCAGGTGCTCAATTAACACTTGTGGTCTATTTGTGCCTTTTCCCCTCTGCTGAACTCCCCGGTTCCTGGTCTATTTGTGCCTTTTCCCCTCTGCTGAACTCCCCGGTTCCTCCAGTTTCACATATGGGCCAGGAGGCTGAGCGCCAGCTGGACCCCGTGCTGTTTGTGCTCTGCGCTTCAAGTTTCCGAGGAACAAACAGCAAAAAAGGGGGAGGAGCGTGGGGACCCACGTGTGGGAGGCCCAGAGCCGCACCGAGTGCTTCGCATGGATGGACCACCTCAACCTCACCAGAGCCCACTTTTCAGATGCACACACCACGGCACACTGAGATAAAGTCCCCTTTGCCAGGTGGTGTCATTAACCCAGGTAGAGGCAGGATTGGAACCCAGGCCCCAGGCTCCTAGACCAGGCACTCTGATCATGCTCCCGGAAGGTGAGAGCTTTTATAACCTCCGGGTGCTGGGAAGTATGAGCAGCCGCTCACCGCAGGAGCCTGGCTTCCTGAAACCCCAGGTGGCCAGTGACCAAAGGCAGAGCAACATTCCTTTGCTGCAGGCTGAGTTCAAAAAAAGCTCCCGATCGACATTCTGGACTGGAAACCTGCTCTTTCGTACGTACGTAGTTGCTGAAAACACATTCTGTCCCAGGATAGCACATGCTTTCTGGAACGGGTCTAGGTGCCAGCAGTCAGCCTCCGTTAAGGTGACAATATCATATCGCAACACCACGCAATTGACGGTGTTAATCTCCATTTTCCCAATAAAAAATAAACAAACAAAAACCACCAAGACCCCAAAGGTTGAGTAACCTGGTCACCCATCTAGGAAGTGTCAGAGCCAGGAATCGAACCCCTGACCCCAGAATCATGCTCTGTCTACTGTTATCCCACAGCGACTATCCTATTAGCTGTAGTTATCATCACCAAACGTCTAGCGAACACTTACCACGTGCCGGGCCCATGTGTTTAGCATTTACAGTTATTAGCTCATTTGATCCTAATTACAACCTCAGGAGGTCTATTTTGATCCCCATTTTAAAGATGAGGCAATTCAGGTCCAGATGGTGAAGGAACAGTTTTAAAATGTAGGTGTTACTGTTCAGGCAGGGTGGGGCCACCCGAATAGGAGATTGATTGCCACAGAAAGAAGTGTGTTACTCATGGTTCCTGAGAGGGCGTGCCAGGCTACGCAGGGCACACACGGGGTAGAGGGAGGGGGGAAATGTGGACAAGAACCTTTCTTGTGGTTTCCGCGGGAAGGCAGGCTTAGGACTGTCGACCTTTTGAAGAGTTTCAGAGCACTCTATTTGTCCAGTACTTGGCTGTGAGTGCCAATGGGCAGGGGGATAGTGGCCACGTGTGATAGTCCTTAGAAGGGAGGGGGTTGGCGGTGTGGGCTGTGGATTCATTGGTTTGCATGTGAAAGACATACATCTAACTACTCACATACTCACTGACTAACCATCTCTAATTGGCTAGCCCTGGGACGGACAGTCTCCCCAGGATCAGCAAGCCTCCAAATAGCAAAGCTTCAGAAACACAGCGGCCCCAAGGTCGCTCAGAACAGGCCCTGACACCTAGATCAGCTGGCTTCCTAGCCCCCCCCGCCGCCCCCGCCCCTTCACCACTCAACACAGAGACCTCCTCTCTGCCACAAAGGCCTGGCTAGTGCAACATGGAAAGAACTCAGGGGAAGTTGTTGAAAACGCCGATGTCTGAGCGTCTGAGCGGAGTTGAGCCCGAGAGGATGGCTGCAGGTGGGGCCAGGTAGGAGCCAGGAAGGCTGTTTCCTGCCCCCCCCCACACACACACACATATAAAGAGTCCCAGAGAGGGCGGCTATCGGCTATGAGCTGGCATCCCTGGGATTAAATGTTCTTTTCAGTTTGGGAGAAAACCAGAAACTTAAATCTACCCCACCCCCTCACCAACAACTCAAATTGGCTCCAAGGGCGCCCACTGTGTGCGCGTGCGCGTGCGCGTGCGCGTGCGCGGCTGGCCACATCCTGGCTGCTCCGCCCTCCTGTATCACGTGACTCGGGAGAGAGTACACAGCCCGGACGGAGACAGCAACATCTGTTGGAACCTCCCAGGAGAAAATTTCCCCTTTCATTGCATATTAAGTCATTAAAACACAAAAAAGAAAGAGGGACATTAATTTCCCCACCATATGCAGACAATATTTTCATGCAAAGCTATCAAGGGGAATGTTCCTGCCTTCAGCTGACGGGCTGTGGGAGGAGTGTGTGTGGAGGTACTATCCGTACACCAGAGCCCGTGTATCTCCTGCAAGAAGGGTCCCAGGAGCCTGTGCTGGGTCCGCTCAGTTCCGTCTTCTGGTTTCTCTCTGCTTCCCGGGATTCAGCCTGGCTTACAGCCCTGGGACCACGCTGGGGTCTTAGACTCAGCCTAAGCCATTGTTTCTGTGTCTTATCCAAATTCCTTTTGAGGTCACGATCATGTGTCTGGTCAACTTCCTGGGTCACTGAGTAGAGACTCTCCCGCCAGCTGTCCAGGCTCTGGGGCTGGCAGTCCTGGGCTTGAAAACCTGTGCCAAAAAATCAAAACAGCCTGACCAGGCGGTGGCGCAGTGGATAGAGTGGCGGACTGGGATGCGGAGGACCCAGGTTCGAGACCCCAAGCTCGCCAGCTTGAGCGCGGGCCTATCTGGCTTGAGCAAAAAGCTCACCAGCTTGGACCCACGGTTGCTGGCTCCAGCAAGGGGTGGCTCGGTCTGCTGAAGGCCCGTGGTCAAGGCACGTGTGAGAAAGTAATCAATGAACAACTAAGGTGTTGCAACGGCAACGAAAAACTAATGATTGATGCTTTTCACCTCTCTCCGTTCCTGTCTGTCTGTCCCTATCTATCCCTCTCTCTGACTCTCTCTGTGTCCCTGTAAAAACAAAAAAACAAAACAAACAAACAAAAACAACCACTTAATGGCCATGTGACCTTGGTGGCCATGTGACCTTGGTTGGGACCTGGCATTCCTGGGCCTGAATTGTCCTCATGTGTAAAATGGATGCAGCAACATGTCATGACCTGTTGTGAGGTCTCAAGCCAGTGTTGGACACTCCCACTGCTGCAGAGCAGGGTGGTGGTGGCCCTGTTTCCCCCCTTCTGATGAATAGCTGATGCTGCCTGTCCCATACCATTTGCATGTGGCAGCAGCCTCCAAGCCAGCTGGTGAAGGAGTGTGTTACGCTGTTATGTGGCCCCTCGTTGCAGCATCTTTTGGTTCCACTGCATCTAACACCAGCCAGTGGTGCCATGAAGCCTCTGCCCCCTGCCTGGTGACAACATTGCCCCTGTTTTTCTGTTGAGGTAGGAAATTGTGTACTTTGCTCTGCCTCCCAGGCACAGGGCTCCATCTCTGCTCCGAGCATGAAACAAGGGTCTTGGGGAAGGCAGTCCGTCGATGTCATACAAAAGCCCAGATCATGTCTATCTTTCTATTCTGCCATACTTGGCATGTGGATTTGACCCCATGGCTACAAGGTGGCTGCTGCGCCTCCAAGTATCACATCTTACTCCAGACAGAATAAAAGGAGAAATTTGAGTGGAGGAATGTGCTCCAAGATTCACTGTTTGGTCCTTTTTCATTACATTTTGATGGCCCAACCTGGTCTCTTGGCCACTTTTAGCTGCAAGAAAGTCTGGCCTTGCCCCCCCCCCCCAAAAGAGAGTGTTTTAGCTTTCTATTCACTTAAGAACAGAAAGGCAAAGGAAAGAAGGTTGACAATGGCTTTGGGCATCTGATCCTTGCTATCTGCCAGAGACAGGCAGATCTGGCAGCATCACGTAGACTGTGACCTCGCACGGAGCATTTGTGTGAGCTTCTGCTTATTCATTTGGAAAACGAGGATAATAGCGGCACCTCTCTCCCAGAGCTGCCGGGCCTCGGCGGTGGTATTTAACACGTGGTAAACATCATTGTAATTATTACAATAGGGGAACAATATTTACATAAAAGGCAGGCAGCGGGCCCAGTGAATGTTATTTCTGGAAAATTACTGACCTATGGCCAATTCCACAAAAGTCTCTTTTGAAAATCCCTGCAGAGGTTGCTCAGAGTTTGACGTGAAGAGGCCGGAGGAAGGTGGAAACTGCTAACCTGTCTGTTTTCCTGCAGTGCCTGTCGGGGGGGAGCAGACAGAGAAGGAGAGAGGTGACCAGCAGGCTCCCAGGGCCACAGCTAGGAAGGAGCCTGCCCGGCCCTTGTAGAACACAAGGCCAAATGGACGAGGCCGGGAGAGTCACAGAGCTGGAATAGCCCAGATTCAGGCCTGGCTTTCTTGGTGGAGCTGGGACCCTCCCCAACCGACCCCGCTCCACCTCCTGTGATGTACTTTATTTTAAACAAGCAGAAGAGAGATGAAAGGGATGCTGGGGGCTGCTGGTCCTGCCGATGGACCGTTTCTGCTCCAAAGTTCACGTGCAGGTAGGTGCTAAGAGCAGGAAGCCGCAGTTGAACTGGCCTCCTCTTGGAGCTGGGGACTGTGACTTGGGCTGCCCCAGCTTCTGGGGTCCTGCAGGGAGTAAGATGAGCAGACAGACAGAATTCCTGCTGAGGAAAACTGGCTCTTGCTTATCTGGCCCAGGTGCCTAAAAGAGCCCCCAAGGGGCCGTGGGCCAAGCGACAGAGAGTGGGTGAGACTGATCTCTGGGCCATCCAAGGGCATTGCAATTGGAACTGGTCTCCTAGTAGTCAGTCCCTGGTCTCGCGGGAGTGACAGGGACTTATCCTGGCGTCCTGAAATTCATTAGGGCGGGGTGGGGGGATGGGGGGGGGGTGGCAGGCGCCACTCCAGGAAAACACACGCTCCTACTGAGTTGTCCCGATGCTCAGCCTGTCTCAGTCTGCTTAGCGTCCTTTGTCCTGCCTCCTCCCAGGGCTCCTGCGGTGAGACCTAGGAGGGACTGGACAGAGCGCCCGCCCACACAGCATTCACTGCGCGCTGTGCGTCTGCCCGGGGCCAGGCAGGGCTGCGGTCCGGCCGTTGGAGAATGCCCGGCGTCTGTACGCATCTCTCGGGTTTCATGAAAAGCTGCTGATTTTCACCTCCGGCACGCTTCTCTTAGAGATGACTGGGAGTTAGTCACTCGGAGAGAGACACGAAGGAGAAATTAAATTAGTAGCATTAGAGTCCTAATGGCAGATCTAACAGACACCAGGCAGCTGGCTCTCTTGGGGAATCAGCTTATCCACGTAGGGTTGGATTTGGGGGCGGGAGACAGAGGCTGTTGCTGACACGTGTGTCCTCCTTCTGAGGCCTGTAGGGTCAGCTGAGTCGGGGAATAACTGTCCGTCAGCCCCCCCCACAAGCACACACACCAGCCCCCCCCCCCCCAAGGCCTGACCTGTAATCAGATTTGACTCGTTTATGTTTTCATCCATTCCTCCACCAGGAATGTCACGGACCTGATTTCGATTTCCACGAGGCCTGGATGGAGCCCCTGCACAGTGGACTCGGGTCCCCACTCACTCAGCCCCAGGAGCCTGGTCCCAGTCCATTTTCTCCTCCGGGGTCTTACATCTCCCAAGAAGCTTACCTCCCCCTGAATCCATGCTGAGGGGTCAACACTCAAGACCTGGGGTTCCCTAGGCCTAGGGCATCCAGACTCCTTCCTTCCTTCCTTCTTCCCTGCTCGGGGCACCCTCAGCCCCCATCCCGCTGAAGGTTGAATGTTACCACCAGGATTGACAAATCCTCCTTCCCACCCCCATTCAGCAACTGCTGAAAACAGTGTCTCCCCACAACGGATGAATGTTCAAATGGAGGTAGATGCTGTGATAAATAACTTCCAAATTCTTTGAAAAATGTGCCTGAATTAATTCACAGTCGCTCGTTGTCCTCTGCTTTTGTCTCCACGGGCAAAGACTCAGAGCAACCACCACCACCCCGGGCTCCGTGGGTTTTTTCTGACGTTAAAGAGCGGGCCCTCCCACCGAGTCAGTTTAGATGACCCTGGTTCAACAAAGGCCATCAACTCAGGGCAGCAAGGCAGTGACAGCCATGGCCCGTGACAGGTCTGGGAGGGAACTGGAGGCAGGGGCGTTTTATTCTCCATCCCGCCCCTTTCCCAAGTGACACGTCTGGGCTGTTCAGAAGAGCTGACACGACTCACACATGGGGAGCTTGCTGGGGCCTGGGTTTTGTTCTGGAAAACAGAAAGCTGTGGTGGTATCCTCATCGGTTGGCAGGACCACTGCCCAGGCTTTGGTGTTGACCTTTCTGCTTTGAGGGGGTGGGATGGGGGGACTGCCAGCCTCCGAGGCCCCCAGCAGGACTGCCCTGTGCACTTGTGCACACAGCAGACACATGGTCGCAGAGGGCCCCCTGCACTGGGAGGGTTTCTTTAGAGCATCTCTGCTTTCCTGCTCTCTCTACAGGCTTATTGCTTGTTTACTGTCTCCTCCATAGCCGGGAGCCCCAAGGCCTTGTCACCCCTGGTCCCCGGCACCTAGCCGAGGGCCTTTAACACTAACACCAGAACCATCGAACAAGCCACACATGTGGTCTACATTCTCCAGGAGTCACGTCAAAGCAGCCAAACCAAACAGGAGATCAGCGTCCGTCCACACAGTACTTTTTACGTAAGCCAGGATATCCACAGTGTTTATCACCTCGATGTGTCGTTAGCTAACAGAAGGTTGGTTGATGAAATAGTTTACGTTTTGGTTCTAAATCTTGGAAATCTGGAGTGTTTGTTACTCGCTACTGTGTATCTCAACTCAGCCTCTGAATCTTCACCAGAAATGCTTGATTTTTCGTTTGGGTTTCATAAAATGTTCAGAAAAGCAGAGTCACGGGTCCCAAGTTCTTCCAAACGTCCCTACAACTTTTTCGATAGTGGCATCAAGTACCTATTCTAAAATGTAAATGTGTTGAAAACAAACAAGATTTAAAAGTGAAATCACCTCTCCAGTCCCACTAGCTATATTTCAAGTGCCCGGGAGCCCCTTGTGGCCCGTGGTGGCCATCGGACCGGACAGCACACATGGAGAAGCTTCCACCGGGGAAGGAAGTTCTGCTGGACAGAACAAGCCCGTGCCTTCATGTCCTTGGCGCAGGGGCAATTATTAATGATGAAGGAAGACCCATCAGATGCCAACTCAGACCCTCGGCTCAACCCTGAGGGGCTTTGGGTCAAGGCACACGCTCCATGTGGCCCCAAAACACCCCCATTGAAACCGGTAATACTGTTTACAAAACCCAAACAAAATCCTGCAAACAACATGGGCCGGAAAACTCAGACCTTTCCCGGCTCAGAACGAGAGGGCAGATGGATTCCACGCTCCCTCCAGACCTTTGTTTTCTCGATGGAGACGCAAAACCTACAACTTCAAATGAGCTTTTCGGAAAATTGCTTCCAAGAGCAATTTTCCGAAAAGCCAGGGACTAGCCAAGTCTGAGACAAGAACACCTTGAAGCATGATCCCAGGCAGGGCCACCTGCTTAGTGACACCTCGGGGTTGCCAGCTGACGGTTGGTCAGCCCACCAAGCTGGCGACAGCCACGTTCTGCGCCGTTCTTATTCACTTGCCCCTTTCCCGGGGCTTTGGCTGGCTAGGGCGGCTCTCCTTGCAGCCCCAAACAAATAAATAATTCATCCCCGAAGTGGTACATCTGCTGATATTGCTTAGATTCAAATCCCTAAAATATGTATTTAATTAGGATTTGGTGAGGCCATTATCGGCCTTGGCTAGCAGCGGCATTAAAATAAAAGCTGGAGATATTACACAACAGCTGGCAACCCGACTCCGGAGGTTCCCTGACACGGGGCCCTTGTCACCCTGCACTTTCCTAATGATCGGGCGGCTGGAGGCGATGGTGGCAGTGATTTTATGGCTGAGGCTGGTCTCCCTCCGAGTCCGCCTAATTACGGTTTGGAATGCAGGTAGCACCTGCTCCCTGGGCTTGCAGAGCTGAGGGAATGTGCTATGTAATATTTATGGCTCCTGTAAAATTCAGAGTAATTTGTGGTGTTTGGCAGTCGGTGGTGTTTTCAGGAGAGGCTCCCAGCCTGGGTGGAAGGCCCCCTTCTGGCCTCCACCCGGCCCCGCCCCATCAGGCCTGCCCTGGGAAGAGTGCGTGGGATGCTCCGGCTGAGGCCCCGGCCTGGATGGAATTCAGGTCCGTGGTGGGATAAGAACCTATTTGAAGGCGCTCAGAAATATTAGTCTTCCATGCATTCATTCAGAATCCTCACACTGTTCTGTGTTGACCTGTATTATGTGTCTGGTGGAAGTTGGGAGAAACCAGGGTGAGGAGAAAAGGTTAAGATAATAAAGTTGAGGGGAGAAGGTACTTCAGGAGACCCAAGTCCCTGTTATCCCCATCCCCAGTCTTTCTCCTTCCCTTCCTCCCTTCCTGCTTCTCTTCTTCCTTTCTTCTTTCCTTCCTTCCTTCCTTTCTGCCTTCCTTTCTTCGTGTAACATTTAATAAGCACCTACTATGAGGCAGCACTAATAAAGATGACAATGCCATGTGTGGTAACAGCAAAGCCACACCCCTGCCCTCAAGATGCACACCGAGAGGAGGGGAGTGCTCCTAGGAGTCACCTGGCCCGGAAGAGCACTCAAGTCCTCCCCCTGCTTCCCAAACCTCTCCAAGTCCAGGGGGGCACACGTTCTGACCCCCACCAGCCTAATGCCTGCCTGGGCGGAGAACAAGGACTTTGGACGTCAGGCATTCTGGCACTGTGACACCGAGCCGGAAATACTAAATGTCATTCATTCATCCATCCATCCATCCATCCATCCATCCATCCATCCAACTATTCATCCACCCACCAGCTGGGTGTGGCTGGCCCTGTGCTTGGTGCTGGGGAGACAGACATGGTAACTGGCACCTCTAATCTGCCCAAGAAGGTTGTGGTGATGGGGGCGAGCTGTGGAGGGCTGTGGCCTCAAGCTTGGGGAGAAGGCAGTGGGGTGGTAAGGGCTGCTCGGTGTGGGGATAATTGAGAACAAGCCAGGGTCATTGATCCAGAGCCTTCAATGGCACCGCGGCAGCCGGTCGCTTGTGTATGGCAGAGACCCGAGGGCAGGCCAGGGTTGGGGTGGGGTGGCAGTTTACAGTGAACCAGAGCGGGGCCTCAGCTGTGCCTGATGCGAGGCTGGGAGCTGGGGGAGGCCGCTGGCCGGCTCACTAGGAGCGAGGTGCCCAGTCTGATTGGTGAGAGCAGCGTAACTGCCTCTCCCTGGTTGATTGTAAGTTGGACGTGGGAACAAAGTTTAGGGAAGCTGCCCGTTGTTGGTTGAAGGCCCAGCCGTCCAGGCCGGTTGCTGCAGGCTGTGGGTCAGAGTTCTGTCTTCACAGATGGTCTGGCGTTGTTTGTGTTCCCGTCTCTCTTACCTCATCCCTGCACGCTCTGTTCCTCTGCAGACCGGGCCCTGCTTCCCATGTCATCTCTCAGCGACGCATGAGCTGAGTCTGGAAGGAAGAGGAGGGATGAGCTGTTCCTGGAAAAAGGCATTCCAGGTGGAAGAACGCCGCTTTGAAAAGGACACTGGGCCCAGGAAATTGTGAGCACGGGGCAGGGGTAGGGTACAGGTGGGGTCGGTGCGGGTACTGAAGGGCTCTGTGCTGGCCTCAGAGGGGCGGACGTGGGATGAGCACGGAGAGAGAGAGAGCCAGCCCCAGGGCTTCAGGAGTCCGGATGGGACCTGGGGGCCATGGGGAGCCCCGAAGGGTTTTAAGCAAGAGCAGGCCACCGTCTGGTGTGACTGCGAGGAGGATGAGAACGCGGCGCTGTGGGAGGCCTAGGGAGGAGGCGGGAAGGTCTGTAGTCACACTTGTCCCATCTAGACAGGATGAGCCGGGGCCTCAAGAGGGACAGTCAGGATGGATTCCATGGGGAAGGGAATCCAGGTGACATGGAGATGGTCGTGGGGTCTGCACAGCAGCCTGGGTGTTCCTAGGGACAGACAGCTCTCAAGACATGTGGGGCCATACTCTCCCGGCTTCCAACTTGCCCTGGGCAATGTTTACAACAACATGTCTCACATTTAGCTGACACTGAATTCGCAGAGCTCACCTGGCCAAATGCAAAGTGCAGCTTTGAGCCAGAAGACGGGCTAGGGTGTCTCTCATTTTGAAATGTTACTGTGTAGCACTCCTTTATCTTGCATGCATGACCAGCGAGGCTGTGGCCAATCCCTGAGAACCTCCAGTTTGGTATTATACAAATGAATGAATGAATGATATTGCAAAGCTCCTTCATCCAACCAGTGTGCTTCCTTGCAAACAGAGAAGCAAGCTTCCTTGGTGACTAGGCTATAATTTAAGTTTCTAATGAGCCCTGGAGTGTGTTTCATAATTAGGGACCTGTGGCCAATAGCTACTTAGAGAACAAACCACTTCCCTGTTGATTTGAGCTAGGACGGTGATTTACCAAAGTAAAAACTAATGGGACCGTGCAGTCACCGGGATTTCTGGGCAGCCGTATAATGCTGGTGTCATTATACGTATGCATCCATAAATTGGACACAAAGCTGAAAAACATGCTTTCTATAGCAAATGCCAAAGAATAGCAAGGCCATAAAAATTTCACCGCATCCGGCACATGCGTCCGAAAGTGGGCATGATGGGGGGACATGTTTCCACGAGCCCAGTGACCTGGGGTCCCCCTTTGTTACTCCCTACTTTTGCCCTTCCTTCTTCAGGACGGATCGTGCTCCTGTCCTGATGGCCTCCCCACGTCTCCACGGCAAATGTTGTAGCTCCAAGCTACATATCTTGTACCTCTAGTGGCTTCACGCCACACTGTTTGGTTAATCACAGAGCTTAAAATGTGATTGGACAAGATCCCACTTTAGCCTTTCTAATCTGGCAATTTTGCAGAAGGCCCACGGAATGACATTCACTGCATTAATTATAGGTTCTAGCTGTGAACAGAAGCGGTTGGGGAGGCTGGCAGGGAGACCCTGACAGGAGGCCTGCCTCCCCCGGAACCCCACTCGGACATCGGTAGACAAGGGGTTCAGTCCTGGTTCTCTCCTTGTAAGGTCACCTAAAATTCTAAAACCCGACTGTGCTCCCTAGGATGAGACTTCTCTGGCTGTCTTAGGCCTGCGTTGTCTGGCTAACCTGGGAATTTGGTGAAAAGGCTGAGAAACAGACACCCGGGACGTTTTGGTCCCTCTGAGCTCACACGGCTCAGGAAGTCGCTGTTATTCAACTGCCAAGTCAGGTCGACTTAACCTGGCACTTGAGTGGGCTCCGTGAAGCCCGGCAGAATCTGTTTTGGGGACGAGCCGGGGCGTTTGAGCAGCCATCTGTGCGCATTCCCACAGCCTCTGGAGCTGCTGCTTTCACGGGAGTAAGACCGCTCCGCCCACCCGTCCCACCTCCCACTGCCGTGAGAGTGGCCCTCTGGGGAGGTTGTGGGAGCTCTCTGAGGTCTCCCAGGGGGAGGCAGGCTGCCTGAGGGCCACCTCCCCAGCTGGGTGGGATTTGGTTGGGCAGATAGACATATGACACTCTGGGGAAGGAGAGCCGTGCGCGCGCAGGTTTGCAGGTGCGAAAGGACCAAGGACCCTTTGGCCAGGGTGTCGGGCTGGAGCAGAAGTTTCCCTTAAAGAAATAAGTCACAGCTGGGCTCTCCTAGGGTGCCCTTCCCGGCCTGGGCGTCCCCTATGGAAAGAGAAGAGAGGGGAGCAAAGTCTCCAGCGGTGACTGTCTCATGACCCTGGACCCGGTCAACCTGGACACTTTTCTAGGTATCCTTTCCCAGGAGGGCGCAGTACGGGGCCCTGAAGAGGAGCTGCCGTCCTGTCCTTGGGGCCTGGCTCCGATCCCAGGCAGGCTCTTTCTGTCCCAGAACTGAACAGCTTAGTGAACTTAGGCATCCAGGATAATTGCTCCAAGCAGTGTCCAAAGAGTACATTGGTGCAACTAGTTTAGAGAGCCGTCAGCACCTACTGAAGCCTCCCCTGCCCAGTGGCCCGACGAGCGCGCTGAAGTCCCGGAGGCCTGCGCGCCGCTTCCATAGCAGCTGTTTCGTAAATTGCTCCAACCGGAACACACTCGGGTGGGCGTCAACAGTAGAAAGAGTGACATACGCATTCATCCAATTGGAAAAGTGCTCAGCGATAACGTGGGACAGAGAACAGAGAGACGCAAAAGTCCGTATGGGTCTCAGAGGCAAGCTGGAAGTTGGGTCACAGAGAAAACTGTTCTATGGTGACGGAGGACAAGAGGGTGGCAGGATCAATTGGCGCCAACCGGGGAGGGGACGCACAAGGCCTTCCAGGCACTGAAATGCTGTGTTTTTATCTGTGTGGCAGTCACCTGGTTGTGTGTGTGCACAAAAATTCATTGAGCTGTTCTCTTAAGGGTTGTGAGCTTTACCACGGGTAGGTCACGCCTCAACAAAAATGGAAGGAAAAGATGATGGAGTGGTGTATAGTGAAGAATTGAGCCTTGTTCGAAGAGAGGTCTGGCCTTTGCCCTCAGCTGCTGGAGGTGTTCTCTAAGCCCTTGGAATGTCTTCCCTGATGAGGGTGACTTTGTTAACATAGGGGCCTTGGCCCATGCGAGAAAATCTAACAATGTCATTTGGGGGGTATAGTTTGGGTCGTGCAGGGTCAGCTCAACTCCATAAGGACTAGAGACTAAGCCAGCCACATGGGGAGTCTACCATGTCCATGATGGAGCCCCATTAGAGACTCTGGACACCAGGGCTGGGGGCTTCCCTGGTTAATGATACTCCATGCACGTTGTCACATGTCATTGCTGGGAGATGTTAGCAATGCCTCCCTACCCCCACTGGGAGGGGACAACTAGAAGCTCCATGCCTGGAACTTTCAGGGACTCTGCCCAGGAGTTTAACACGAGTGTAACAGCTCTCAGTGCGCTCAGTAGTCCTCCCAGTGAATTATCAAACCTGAGGCTGGTCCTGAAGACCATCGGCATCGGCAGTGGGCGTGGTCTTGCACACTGTTCCCCTGACCATGCAAACCATCGGCCCCACGAGGCTCACGCTGGACACCCACCTGGGAAACACAGGAGGGAGACCGGGGTGGGGGAGTCCCCTGGGGCCCTTTCCAGGGGCGTCTCCTCTGCAGAAGTCAGGTCACTGCCATCTGGGTTCCCTGTTTTGATGCCGACAACCAAGCAGACACAGTTCTGATGGGCTGAGCTATATAGACCCCTCCTCGGGACATGGCCCTTTGAGCCTCATCCTTGGGTTATGTCCCTGGGTCTCCCCCCCTAGTCACGTGTCCCAGTAGGAATAAATATTTCCGAGCAGCTTCCCACCCTCTGAATTCTTAGATCCCATCAGACATTCATCCTCTGGTACCCACAGACTCTGGAAAAGCAAATAGGGCCGGGGATAATTTATTGGGAGAACGGCAGATAGCAAACAATTATGTGTATCTTGTTGGTTTGTTTTCCACATCTGGTCACCAGGCCAAAGAAACATAATTAATTTTTTGGTTCCAAAGAGACAATTCCACCAGTGATACACATCTTTAATTAGCCTAACTCAACAATCGTGCTCCAGTACTTTATTTCAGGGAGCTTGGCGTTGACACGTTAATGGAAGATGGTGCCAGGCTCTGGGGTAAGAATAAGACGTGATTATAAAGGGCTGAAATGAAAAAGGGTGCTTCAACCAGATAAGCGCTGGGTTTTTGTTGGAGAAGTGAGCTAATAAGTTGCATATCTAAGAGAAATGCAAATGGACGGAGAGCAGAGTAGAATCGACTTGGGAAAAAAGAGAGAGAAGGTTAAGGGGTTTGGGGACAGGCTTTCGTGGATCTCTTGAGGATCTATTTTGCAGATGGTGGGAAATACAATATAAACTAGCTTGCGTCTAAGGAACCTTTGTTATAGGGTCCAGTAGCAGGCTGTCTGAGCAGGCTCTGCCCCAGTCTGATGTTCCCTGGTCTCTCCACTGCCACATGCTGGCTTCTTCCTCCCAGTGTGACCTCACTCACGATCACAACGTGGCTGCCTGGAGACCAGCGGCGGCAGGTGTCATCCTTCTCATGGTGAATAATGGAGGGAGGATGGGGAGGGTGAAGGAGAGAATAGCATCCCACAGCTATCAAAGATTCCTGCCCTCTGCTTTGACTAGACTAGACCAACCTGTATATTTCCTTTGACTTCCCTAGGAAATGTGAGGTATCTGAAAGCAGGCCCCACATACTCCTAATGCTTATTTAAAATCAGTTTTATTGAGGTGCAATTTGCATGCAGTAAAAGGCGCCCATTTGGGTTTGACGAGCTCTGACTGGATGTACACATATCACCACCACCACCATCAAGACACAGACCATTTTTATCACCACTCTAGACATTCCCTTGTTGGTCTCCTTCCCAGTCTAAACACCGTCCTCAGCCCAGGCTGCAGGCGACCATTAACCTACTTCCTATCACAATGGAGTAGATTTCTCTTCCCTAGAGTTTTATGCAGACAGAACCGTACTGTAGGCTCCCCCGTGGGACTGGCTTCTTCCCCTCACCTTCATGTCTTTAGATTTATCCCTGTGGCTGCCTCTCTTTTTAAGACGTGGATAGATCACAATCTATCATTTGTTTATCCATTCCTATGTTGATGGATATTTGAACTGTCTCTGGTTGGGGCTATTACAAATAAAGCTTTCATGAACATTCATGTACAAGTGTTTGTATGGACCTATGTTTGCATTTCTCTTGGGTAAATAGCTAGGAACAGAATCCTTGAGTTGTGTGGTAAGTGTATGTTTAACTTTTTTTTTTTTTTAAAAAAAGACTTATTTATTTTAGAGAGGAAAGAGAGAGAGAGAGAGAAAGGGGGAGGAGCAGGAAGCATCAATTCCCATATGTGCCTTGACCGGGCAATCCCAGGGTTTCGAACCTGCAACCTCGGTGTTCCAGGTTGATGCTTTTTATCCACTGCGCCACCACAGGTCAGGCAGCGTATGTTTAACTTTATAAGAGACTGCCGAACTGTTTTTCCAAAGCGAGTGTACTATTTCACATGCCTCCCAGCAACGTATAAAAGTTCTAGCTGCTTCAGATCCCTGTCAACATTTATTGTTGTCAATCTTAAATTTTAACCACTCGAGTAGATATACAGTAGCATCTCGTTGTGGTTTTCATTTGAAGTTCCCTGATGAATGGTAATGTTGACCCTCTTTTCGTGTGCTTATTGGCCATTCATGCATGGGGTCTGTTCAAATCTTTTGTCTACTCCTAATGCTTTTGAAGCCTGCCTCCCGTGTAAACCAAAAAAAAAGCCTAATAATGGTCACTTTTCAGTTTTCTTGCAACTAAGCTGGAGTCATGCAATCTAGGCTTGACCAATCAGATGGCCCCAGCCCAATCCGCATATTGGAAACTGTTGATTGGAATAAGAGGAGCCAGTAGGGTCCATTTTAGTGTTAGTAGAAATAGTATGCCATGGTGTCAGAGACAACACCCACTGACCAATGACATGTGTTAAGTGTTGACGTGAAGGCCATCCCACTGGACTTTTTTAAGGGTCCAGCATCAGGGGCCTCACCAAGCCAGGCCTGTGGCTGACCCTGAACCAGCCTCCCTAGGTCCTGCCTGTGACCCTGGGGCCACCCGTCCTTCTTTCCTGTTTACATCAGCTGCATCCTCCGAATCCGTTGGGGCACAGCCTTGAGTGCATGACGGATTGGCTGGTTGATAAGTGTCTGTGGAGAATCGAATCTGCTGAATGCCCGGTGTCCTGGGAAGAGCCAAGATTGTGACTTTCTCAAGTGAGAATGAGAACCGAGGAATTAGCATGCCATTTGTCACTGGCCGTTCAGGCTTGGCTTGCTTTCAGCTTCTTTGCCAAAGGGCTTGACAATGAAAGACACTGTTGAAAATGAAATCTTATGATCACTTTTTAAAAAGAGGGCCATATTCCAAGGCCTGGATCCCTGCCCTCATTTGCATGTGGATTCGGGGAATCAATACAGTAGTGTAAGTGTTTATTTTTAATAACCTGATAGCATGCAAATACATTTCCCATTTCCTAACTTCCTTCCCTTCGCTAACCTAGCTGTCCCTAACAGAATAAGGAGCTAACAAAGGCTTCGCAGCGGAAACACAGCGCGGGTCTCTCCACAATGTGACCTTCAGGAATTGCCAGAAGTGTCAAAGTCATAGACTGTGTACCTGACACCTTACAGGACAGCACTTCCGGGGTGGGGAGGGTCTCCGGGGGGAGAGTCCAGGTTTTGCAGGACCTGAAGCTCATCTGATATGGAAGACCCTCTTTAAGAAGAAAAACAAGCCTGACCAGGTGGTGGCGCAGTGGATAGAGTGTCACACTGGGACAAGGAAGACCCAGGTTCGAAACCCCGAGGACGCCAGCTTGAGAGCAGGCTCATCTGGCTTGAGCAAGGGGTCACTCCGTCTGCTGTAACCCCCCGCGCCCGGTCAAGGCACATATGAGAAAGCAATCAATGAACAACTAAGGAGCCTCAATGAAGAATTGATGCTTCTCATCTCTCTCCCTTCCTGTCTGTCTGTCCCTCTCTTTGACTCTCTCTGTCTCTGTCACACAATAAATAAATAAATAAATAAATAAATAAATAAATAAATAAATAAATAAATAAGAGAAAACAAAATGACCATTGAAAACTTAGGAGCGAGTGTTGATAGGGACCCTTGTGAGAGGGCTGAAGCCTGATTCCGTGGGTTCCACGGTACATCTGTTTCTGCTACCGCTGCTCTTCTTCAGATATCAGCAACAAATTCCAGAGTCTGACGAGAGGCCCCGGTTCACCTTTCTGGGAGCCATGGTGTAACTTTCTATTCCTTGCTTCTTGCAAGGTGTGGCGGGACATGCAACACTTTCTGGCTCTGTCTTCTGACCAGCTCTGTGTTTCTTGCCATCTTTTCATACATTTGACATCTGGAACAGAAGAAGCTGTTTGCTTCCTCCCTGTGTCACTGGTCTACCATTAGGCTAAAATTGCCACCAGAGCTCTAGGCTTCCTCCCTTTGACCCAATACCCAAGCAACAGGACATCCTCAAGGCTTGGTGAACAAGGGGACACAGATTTCCACGTCCTGCGCTCAGGAGCAAGGACAAGGTACGTAGCCCCACACTAGTGAACCCCCAGGGATGGCATGGTGTCGTTCCAGCCCACCTTCAGCGAAGACACCTCCATCCTGTCCTCCCCAGTGATTAATTACTCCTTCTGGTGGCAGAGGGGTCAGGCAGGCCCTCTCTTAGGCTCCCATGTTGTCACCTCCCTGTGCAGAAGGGCCCTCCAGTTGTCTCACAGGCTCAGATGGTGTCTTACCCCGCTACAATGCTTGCATTCTGCGGCGCAGGCCTGGCCTATATTCGGTGTGAGGAGGTGGGCGCCTCGCTGGGCACCTTGACAAATACCGCAGACGGCAAGCGGCTGTAAGTCTACGCTACCCCCTCACCACGGGCTCGATGCCACAGAGGGGGGACCTTCTATTTCGGGAGTGTGTGTATCCACAGATATAGTCACAGTGGAACCCGACTGTGTGTTCCAACGATGGCTGCAACATTACCTCCTATCCCACAAGCTCTTCTGCAGTGTGACCTTGCCTGTCCCCTGCCCTTGAACTTGTTCTGGCCTCGTGACTCGCTCTTAACCAATAGGATGGGGAGAGGGGAGTGATGCTGTGTGACGTTGAGACTCTTGGGACTCTTCTGCCCAGACGGTGCTTCTTGGGACCCTCCTTTGCTGCCATGCTGTCAGGAAGCCCAAGTGACGTGGAGAACCATGTTTAGCTTGCAGGCAGCAGTAGAGCCATCCCAGCCCAGACAGTAGACGGGTGAGTGGAAAAGAAGCCACCAGATAGATGATCTCATTTTGCTCCCTCCCGTGCGTGATGAGTCTTCCCAGATGAGCTCCCCGCCCCCTCCCGAGGCATGTGGAACAAAGACTGTGCCCTGCTTGGATTTCAGACCCTCAGAAACCAGGAGTTTTCTAAAACGACTGTGTCTCATGCCACTAAGCGGGGGGTGGCTTGCTATGCAGCAGCTGGTACCACGTATATAGCTGTATGTTTGCTGAAGATGACATGAGCTGAGAAGGGTGTGGACTGAGACCTACACCAGGCTGTTAACATCGGTCAGAGGTGAGGGAAGAGGAGGCAGGAAGGCATGGCAACAAGGAAAGTTTCCGTGATACAATGTGCTTGCTTACAATCCCATTTATGAGCCCGTGTGCATGCGTGTAAATGCTTAAAGAGATTCCCAAAATAATGGTCCTCAAGATGTTCATGGTGGCCCTTAGGCCATTTTTCTTTTGTATAATGTTCCATATTTCTTCAATTTTTTGACAATGAACATGTATTTTTATATGATCAGAAAGCAGAACCAAGTTAGTATATTTGTTGGAAATCATTTTAAGCAGTCCTGGCTAAGAAAAGCCCCGTACTGTAGCAAGTCAGCCATCCCAAAGCTCACGGCCTGTTGGGACCTCTTGGTAATTGGCCCTTTCCTGGACCAGGGCTCCCAGCCCGGTTTTCTGGGGCTCTGCAATGGACTCCAGAAATGTGCTCTTCTGGGGTGGCCTCTGCCCCCCCCCCACAGGCCCACCTCTCAAGGGACCCTCTGTAAGTCCCCAAGTTTGCCTCACGGGCCAGTGTCGTGTTGGATGTGGCAATGGCCGGCAATTGGATCCTTGCCTTGGTCCATGCTGGGAACACAGTGCATAGCAGCACAGAGCAAGGCCCCCCTGCACCTGGCAGCTCCCACCTGTGTCGTGCCATCTGGCACCATCTGTGTCCCTCTGCCCATGGCTGTCCTGCCAGCCAGACCCTGCTGTGACAGTGCTCATCAGTTGGATGCAGAGGGACCAGCCACCCCTCTCCGGCAGCCGCAGCGAGCAGTGTGTAAACACCAGCTCTCCCACACTGGGCTCTGGTAGCTCCAGGCTTGTGTCCCTCAGTCCTTCCCAGGGTCCCCAGCTGTCCACGGTGGAGGCTGGTTTGTCATCGCACCCATTATTGGCTGTCTTCTCATCCATTTCTTGCTCTTCTGTCGGTATTTCCTGTGCCCCCCAAATAAGCTACATTCACTTGAATCCTTGTCTCAGTCAGGGTCTGCTTCTAGGCAGAATTCAAACCAAGACACCATTATTATTATTATTTATTATTTCCACTGAATGCAGTCCCATCTCAACCTCCACCTCTTCTAGGAAGCCTCCCCTGGCTGCACCTACCATGGGCATAACCTCTCTTTTAACAAAGTCACAGCGCTTGTTGGCTTGCAGCCCTCATTTTTCTCTTCATCACGTCTGTTTTATTTTATTTCACGTTTCATCAGTTGCATATAGAAAATGCTAATTTTGTGGGCTGGCCCCCGGGGAGCTGGCAACAGGCGCTCTCTGAATCCTCGATGAAGCCGTCTTGCCTTTGATGGAGGCAGAAGATGAAACGCCGGCTGCCCCGAATCCTGGGGAGAGGGGCCGGCATGCAATATTTAAGCAGCCCTCTCATGAAAGGGAGCTCACCCAGGCTCTTAACACCGATGCTCGAGACAGTCCGACTTGATTTTCAGACTCGGACTGATGTTTGGGTGCACTCGGAAGTTTTGATACTCATTTCTATGGCCTTGATATTTTAATTCGCTTCCTTTCAAGTCTTATAAGCCCAACGTACTATCATCGGGTGCTTCTTCAAGAGGCAGGGCGCAGTAAGGAGGGGGGGGGGTCCTGGTGTTACTACCCCTAAACGGTGGGCAAAGCTGACTCCTCCCTCGTGGTGATGAGACACTTGCTGCTGTGTTTGCTCAACAGAGCTACAGAGCTGTTTGTGGAGAGGTGTTGAGTTGATGAGGGCGGGATTGCCCTTCCTCCTCCCTTCCTTCCTCCCTTTTTTTCTTTCTTACTTTGCTTCCTCCCTCCCTCCCTTCCTCCTTTCTTCTTTCCTTCCTTCCTTCCTTCCTTCCCTCCCTCCCTCTTTTCCCTTCCTTTCTTCCTTTCTCCCTCCCTTCCCCCCCCCTCCGCTCCTCCCTCCTTCCTTCTTTTCCTCCTTTCTTTTCGCTTTTTACTGACATGTAAAAGTGGATAGATCGATGTGCACAGCTCAATGACTTTTTTTATGCATGTGCCCCATGTAACCGCCACCAGGTCGAGTGCAGAACGTTCTGTCGCCCCAGAGAGACCCCCATGTTCCTTCCCATTCAGAACCTCCAGGGGTCACCACTATCCTGACCTCTATTGCCTAAGACTAGCAGTCTTCCCTGGTTTTAAACTTCATATAAGTGAAACCTACAGTATTGCCGGTGTCTTTCTCACTCAAGGTGTTTTTAGATTCATCCGCAATGTCACATGTCTCGGTAGCGTGCGCTTTTATTCGTTCGTACACGATATTCCATGGTGTGAACACAAAGCAGCTCATTCCTCTGTCCATCCCGTGTCCCATCCATCCCGCTCTGGGTGGGCGTGTCGGTTCTTTCCAGCTGAGCCGCGTTGCAGTCCGCCTGGGCAGCCGTCACAGAGCACCACACACGCGCAGGGCTTAGAAGACGAAATGTATCACATCGCAGTTCTGGAGGCTGGAAGCCCAAGATCAAAGTGTCGGCAGGGTTGATGTCCCCTGAGGCCTCTCGCCTGGGCTTGCAGATGGCCGCCTTCTCCCTGGGTCCTGGGTGTCTCTTCCTCTCCTGATGAAACAGAAGTCTCACTGGAGCAGGCAGGGTCTCACCCTTATGACCTCGTTTAGCATTAATTACCTCTGGAAGGGCCCTATTCCGATACAGTTGTGGTGAGGGTTAGAGCTTACACTTACGAAATTTCGGGGTAAACACGTTTCAGTTGACAAGAGGCTAGTGAGAAGAATGCTGGAATGAGCTTTCATGTGCCGGCCATCTCCTGAACATAGGCACTCACTTTTGTTGGGTCTACACCCGGGATTAAAGTCTCTGGGTCACACAGCAGGAATGACTTCAGTCAATACTGCCAAATATTTCCAAAGTGCTATACCCGTTGACCTTCCCACCAGTTGGGAAGGGACCCAGTTTTTCTGGGTCCTTGTTACTATTTGGTATTGTCTCTTCTTTTAATGTTAGCCATTCTAACGACGATGCAGAATAATCTCTTTTTTAGATTACCTTTTCATTTTTGAATAATTGTCGACTTCCAGAAAAGTTGCAAAGATACTACAATGATTTCCCACATCCTCTTCCCCCACCTTCCCTGAATGTTAACATCAGAAATGCCTTTAAAATTTATTTTTATCAACATGAAATCCTTGATTGTTGCCATAATTTCTCCCTGTGAATAAGATAAAATGCCTTCAATCTGTCATATACAATAACTAATTTTTTTCTCATATGCTTATACATGCTAATATTTTAAATGGTACTGATGGATAATATGTCACTTTTCTAACAGAAATATCTCAATTAGACAAGCACCTTAAAAGGAGCTTAGGCTATGTGTTTATTTCAATGATTGGAATATTTGAAATTTTGGATGTTTTGTTTCAAATAATGAAAGTCCTCATACTATACTCCTTATCATAAGCAGAGAATTAATTATTCTCTGCATATATTGAATGGACTCTCTTGAAGTCATTCTTTGTCCCATTTTCTCTCCTCCAAAATCAGAGGAGAAAAATCAAATGAAATTATAAAATTACACACAACATAACGTTACCATCTTCGCCATTTTTAAGTGTGCTGTTCAGTTGTATTGAGTCTGTTCATATTGTTGTGCAACCAAAATCCGTAGAACATTTTCATCTTGCAAAACGGAAACTCTGTGCTCCTTCAGAGCAACCTTTTAAAAGTATAAATTGGATGTTATTCTCTCACTTAGAGTCCTCGGAAGATTTCCCATTTCTCTTACGATTAAATCTAGACTCCTAATGAAAAAGCCCTGCTGAGTCATCCCGGGCTCTGGTGTTCTCCTGGCTCCGTGCCACGCCTGGCGGTCCTCACGGGTGGCTCCGTCTGTCTTCACCTCCTCACCCTCGTCTGAAGCAATCGTGGTCCATGACTGGCGTGTGGTTTACTGTCTGTCTGCCCTATTAGATGCCACCTTCATCAGAGCAAGGGCCCAGGTTGCCGTCTTGATTGCTGAGTCCCCAGGATCTAGCCCAGGGCCTGGCACACAGTAGGTGCTCAACATGGGTTTGTTGAGTGAATGTTCAAGGGAAAATGATGAGAGAGGAAAAGAAAGATGGAGAAGACGGCCTGGAGGAGCAGAGCACACAGCCTGCTGAGGACAACCTGCCTCCCCAGGCTCACCCCCAAACTCACACAGAAGCTTCTGTGGGGTGAAAGTGGGAAGAGAAAACAGGTTGCTTTCGTCAGGGCTGGAACAGAAGCAGAGCCTCTGTGAGCTATGCATACCTCGAGAGACTGACGGATTCTGACCCCTCCCAAACTCATATTTGTAGAATGTTTTTATAGTTGAAAACAGAGTCTTTAAAGAGGTGATTAAGGTTATCTGAGGTCACTGGAATGGGCTCTGGTTCAATATGATTAGTGTCCTTATAAAAAGAAGAGATTGGGACACAGACACATGCAGAGAAATGACCATGTGAGGACACAGCGGAAGACGACTGTCTATAAGCCAAGGACGAGAGCCTCCAGAGAAAAACCCAACCCTGCGGATACCTTAATCCAGAACCATAAGAGAATGCATTTCTCTGGTTTAAACCTTCCAGTCTGGGTACTGGGTCCCACGGCCCACGCTGGCTAATACAAGAGCGTTGGCCCTTATGTTACTGGGACCTGGCAGAGGCATTTCCTGCAGGCAGGACGAGTAGTGGGCACATGCCGGAGGAGCTGAGGTGGGGGTGGGCAGGATGGACTGGGCCTGCCTGCAGAGTGGGACCCACAGGGACAGCAAAGGCAGAGCCCAGCCCATGGGGGCATGTGACCAAGATGGACAGGTCGAGGGGCTGTGGCTAGAGCTGAAGGATGGTGCTCATCCCCCCCTAGTGTCCCCAAGGCTTGATCACTGGACCTGGCTGCCCACAGGCACGGACCTCATTGATCCACGGGGTGGGGGGGGTAGCACACAGCCTCCCCAAAGTACAATGGGGGGGTCCTCAGGAGACTATCAGTTTTCTGGGCTCCTACAGACAGATGCAAAGAACAGCTTGCAGGCTATGTGGTCAGTGGGTGGCTAGGTCAGGTGCCCGGTGACCCAGGCAGGCAGGTGGTGGCACGGTGGCTGCTTGGGATGCTGCTGAGTCATCGGTTTCCCGCTGAGTCATCATGGCCTTTGTTTCTTGTCTTGTGTTTGGAATTAGTTGCTCAACCGCTGCAGAGTCAATCCACGGATTCCGCTCCTGTTGCAGGCCCTGACGACATCTTAACAGGAGGAGCTATGTCGGATAGCTATTTATCAACAAAGCGGAGGGCATCTGGAAATAAAAAGAGTATGTGTCATTTCTCAGATATCACATGTTATGAATGAAACACGAAACAGGGATTTTTTTAGGACTACGCCACTCTCAACGTCAGCACTTCTTTACCAGAATAAGCTTAACACCCAGGAGGTCGACAAGCCAACCTTCCATCAAGTCCCAGTGAGTCTGAGTCTTCTGTTTTGCCGGAACGTGACGCCAGTTACAGAAAAGAACCCCACCCCTTCAGCACTGAGCTCCTTTTTCAAACGTATTTTAAAAATCTCCAGCAGAATTGTTACATTAAGTAGGACAAGACTAATTTTCACATAATTTGGGGACCATCCCTCTCGGCGGCTCACGACGGGCACTTATTAGCCTTTCCATCATAAACCAGAGTCGGAGTCTCTCCCATGAAGCATTGTGAATAAAAGGAAATGGGCTGATTTCCTTTCAAAAGAAGTCTCCTTATGCCCACACCAAAAAGTTACAGAAATTACCGGGAGCGTGAGAAAGATCGTCAAAGGGTCGAAGAGCCTCTACGCGTCATGATTTGCCAATGGAGCAAAATACTTTTCCAGACTTGTGCCCTGGACCCCCTGCCGCCGACCCTTCTACACGGGAAAGAAAGATTTCTTGTCAGGGAAGCTTCGGGGCGATTTCACTGAGTGAGGAATGATTTCTCTCTCCCATGACCCTCGGTTATTAACAGCTGGGATGTGTGTTTCCTATAAAGGCAGGAGACTAAATGACAGGGCTTCCTGGAAAGAAATACTTCATGTGGTCCCCTTGATTTCACACAGGGAAATGTAGTTAAGCGTTTGAATTAAATAAACGGATCCCTGTCGCAGCAATGGCCGAGGAACGATTTTGTCACACGGCACAGAGAGTGCATTAAAAAATATGAGCAGCTGTTTCTCCAATTTCCCAGTGTTTTAAAATTCAGGAGAGGACGCCTGTGGTCTGGTTAGATTCACATCTGTGAAACTGACCGAACCAGACCATCGTAAAGGTTTTCAAATTGTAAAGACGTTTGGATATGTTCACCAAAAAGCCTAACATTTGGGCAAAAGGATCAAGTTCTGTGTAATGCAGTGAAAGCAGGTTTCTTGTGAGAGTGATGTACTAATAGCAGGGTGGTGATCATTCTCCATTACGAAGATGTCATTTACATGCCACACATCCAAGCGCATGGTGTGTGTGTGTGTGTGTGTGTGTGTGTGTGTGTGTGTGGCAGTTGAAAGAAGAACCAAAAATGGCTGCATTTACCGTAACAGGGTAATCATAGTACAATAGATGACCATGACGAACCCAGAGCTGATTGTCTCACGGCTCCGGAGGCCCAAAGTGAGGAATCGGTGTCCCTGGGACAAAATCAAGGTATGTGGAGGCAGGACAGTGCTCTGTCCAGAGGCTATACATTTTTATTAACCAATGGCACCCCCAATAATTCAATACAAGGTTTAAAAAAAAAAACAAAAAACCCTTTTTTCTTGTAAGGTGACCTGTTCCAGGGAGTCAGACCTGTTACCGTTGGGTGGTCATTGCTTCATAAAATAGGAGCAAGAGGCCTTTGAATTAGTACAGGTAAAGTGCCAGCACTAAGAAAGCTGCAGTGACCAGCACCTATTGTCCCCACTGTCCCAAGACACCTGGGGATTGGAATGTGATACCCAAGCTTGAGACCCAGCACCTGCTCCCACGCGCTCGTGTCTTCCCATGCTCATCCTTGGGGGCCGGAAGGGCCATCTCACCGGCACACGGTGGGCCTGCCCTGCGGCCTGCAGCCCCGCACAGCTTGTCGACCGGACTGGCCGGCGTCTGTTGGAGTCAACCTTTTCTGACGCAGTGAAGCTTGCCCTTGGAAAGGCCTGCGTGCGGAGCCCTCTCGTGGAAATGTCTCTGGGAGGTATTACGGATTGCCTGCCAGTGTCTCGGGTCTGTGGCTCAGCGTTTTGCAGCCGAACCTGGGATGGTGACCACGTGATTCCTGGATGGTGACCACGTGATTCCTGCGGAGCACACCTGTTGTTGGACCAGCCAGAGAGGCAGCAGGGTGGCGAGGGGTCGGCTCTATAATGAAAGAGCCGGACGCATGTGACTCAGAGATTCTGATTTTGAATTTTCCTGTCTCCTCCCTCCTGCTAAGGTGGCCGTTGTTTTCATCTGTAGGTGACCCTCCTGCGGGCAGACACCCCATCTCCTTGCCTTCTCCCCTCCCTCATTTTATCCTATTTTGTCTTCCTCCACCCCATAGCTGTAGGCTGGGAATCCTGATAACGGAGACTTGTTAGTGCTTTCTGCAAAAAAAAAAAAAAAAAAAAAAGAGTCCATGGTCTCGAGGTAAGAGTCTGAAGACAAATATCTTTATTATTATTTGCTTTAGCCGCCTTCCTCCAGCAGCACAAAGGACTTAAAATACTGTGTACCCTCTCACACATTTTTAATTGACATCTAAAAATGTTTCATAAACTTAAATGGTTACAGAGGTAAACATTTGTTGTACATTGTAAACATTGACATTAACAAAAAAATAAAACTGTCACATCACCCTTTCGAAAGTTACCCAAGGAAATCTAAATGCCACAGCGCCCTGGTGCCCATCAGGGCTCATTTGGGAGATCTCTGAACCGGCTTTATAACAGCCGGAAACTTAGTTAATGTGTGCGTCCGTCCTTGGACTTGTATTTCCGTTCCATTTCCCCGCGGAATTGTGTTCTCCTACAATATCTTTTGTACTGGAAAGTATTTTATTAATCACCCTATCCTAATTCTCTCAACAAAAAGTATAACTTAAATTACATTTTTTAATTACCTGTGACCATACAGCTCTGGAATTAAATAACCTTTTTTATTTTTTGGTTTGGGCTAACAGTATAATTATGAGTATCCAATTTATCAAAACCAATTCCTTGTACCTTTTCATAAGTAGTTATTGAGCTTGAAAATAAAACTTGTTAGAATTGCATCTCTCTTGAATCATATGGAACAGTCTGCAGTCGGTCCATGCGCCCGCAGCTGAGTGTTAACTCTTGCCGCAATGAGCCGTAGCCCAGCACCAATTTTTCTCCCACTTTTCTTTTCTTTCTTTTTTTATTCAGTGAGAGGAGGGAAGGCAGAGAGACAGACTCCTGCATGCATTCCTGATGGGGATCCACCCGGCATGCCCACTAGGGGGCGATGCTCTGTTCATCTGGGGCATTGCTCTGTTGCTCAGCAACCAAGTTCTTCTTAGCACCTGAGGTGGAGGCCATGGAGCCATCCTCAGTGCCCCGGGCCAACTTGCTCCAATTGAGCCATGGCTGCAGGAGGTGAAGAGAGAGAGAGAGAGAAGCAGGTGGGGGGGGGGGGGTGGAGAAGCAGATGGGCGCTTCTCCTGTGTGCCCTGACTGGAAATCGAACCCCGGATGTCCACAAGCCAGGATGCTCTACTGCTGAGCCAACTGGCCAGTGCCTCTCCCATTTTTCAATGTAAGCTTAAAAATATGTACTGGTTCATAAAATAAGAGGATGGGAAGCGAAGGGGTTTCATTGTAGCGGCCCCTCCTCAGTGATTTGAACTTCAGAGTCGTGTGCCAAAATTCACATAATGATCCATCATCAAAAAAACTTCCATCAGGTGACAACTTTGGTCAGTCTCCCAGCGGGGCAGAAAGCTCAGTGCCAGAAACACTGTCATCTGCACACGCTGTTGGAATTGCACAGTAGGGTTCCAGTGAGAGGCAGGGAAACCTTTATTATTATTATTATTATTTCTCTGTAAAATGAGAAAAAGAGAGTCTTGGCAAGACAAGGCTGGAAGGGAAATCTTGATTACAGCTGTCTTCTCCGGCTCAGAACAATCTGGGAAATGGATTCCCTTCCAGCCCTAGTGTGTGGATGTCGACCCTGGGATGGACCGAGGGCTGCCTCCTTGTCCCCAGGGCATGTCCACGTAGGACCGAGGACGCTAACGTGACGCTGAGTGATGGTGGGTCCGTCCCTGCGCTATGAAGCCCGCACCGGCCGCACCACCCACGCGACGCCCACATGGATGATCAAAAGCGGGAGAGGCCGTTTGGGTGTGGACCATCGGTGCGGACCATCGTGTGCGGTGTGCCCGAGTGTCCCCGGCGTGTCCGAGAAAGCAAACGGGAGATTGTCATCAGTAGTGCTGAAGCCCGTTTCGTTTGCTCATGAACTCGTTTTCATGTTCATTTCCTCACTCAGCAAGTGGGTAGAGATTGGAGCGTTCACTGAGTTCCCACCTCCTGTGCACTCCCCCCTACTAAGCATCAGCGGGTAGGTAGGTACCCAGGCTCTCCCGTCCTCAGTCCTCAGGAGCCTCCCCACGGGGAGGGAGATGCAGGCAGGTAAACAACAACCCTCACCCCTCCCTCTGGAGTTGAACCCCAAGCCGGGGCTTGGCAGGAGGGAAAGAGATTTGGGGTCTGCTAGGCCTTTTGGCTTAGGCCTTTATCGCTATTATTCTGGACAAGCACCCCCGTGTTTTCTCATCTGAATAGGGGGGCAGGGGAGGGACTCAGACCCCAGAATCTGACATTCAGCTTCCAGAACTGTGCCTCCTTGATGCACGATGCTAGGAAAGTTTTCTTGGGGGTGAATGGGGGGCGACTCAAAGTATTTTTGATGGACACTCCTCTCCCCCAGCTCTCCACCCTAAACAGGATCCTAATGCTGGGTTTTGTCTGGTCACTGGACTTGTCCAACTGTCCCTGTCTTCTGGTCCCTCTGTCTTTTAGAACAGTGATGATGTACAAAGCGTCAGTTTGTTGACTGTCACCTGGGCACTGGACGATGTCATTTTCAATCTTCCCCCTTTCCCTTCTTCCTTCTCTCGTTTTTTAAATTTATTTATTTATTTATTTTTCTGAGGGGTAATTTAAACATGCAGTAAAGTTCACTCCTCTTCTTGGAGAGTCGATCTTGTGCGTTATTATGAGTTTTGACAACCGCCTGCCGTGCATAACTGCCACAGTCAGGATGTAGCACATTTCCATTGTACTAAAAAATTCCTGGGTGCCTCTTAGGAATCGGTCCCCCTCCTCCATCCCGGTAACTGCAGATGGACATGTTCTCCCAAAGAAAGAGCTTTGCCCTTTCCAGACTGTTACATAAATTGGATCATACGGTACGTTGCCTTTTGCATCTGGCTTCTTCCGCTCAGCATAGTATACGTGCAACTTTAGGTACGGCAGCACGGTGTCCCCATCCCTCAGTGGAGGGATGTGCGGGTCATTTCTGGTTTGAGGCAGTGACATGAGAGCTGCCCCAGAGATCCGAGTACGGGTCCGTGTATGCTCTGTTTCCATGTCTGTTGGGTAAGTGCCCAGGAATGGGTTGACTGGGTTGGACGCTGAGTGCCTTTCACTGAGTGGTTCTCAACACAGGGTGATCGTGACGCTCTGGGGGCATTTATCGATGCTAGGGTCAACCTTTGGTTGTCCCACCTGGGGGTGGGGTGGGAGGGCTGCGCCACTATACATCTTACAGAGCACACGACAGAGTTTACCACTGAGAACTCAGGCCCACACTCAGCAGCGCGGAGGGCGAGAGAGCCTGGCGTTCACGTTTTGAGAAACTGCCGACCTGTCTCCCGAGGTGGCCAGACCAAATGTTCGGTGTTGTCAATCTCTCTCTCTCTCTCTCTCTCTCTCTCTCTTTCTCTGTAATGGTACCTTCTTGTGTTGGAGTGTGCAGTTCTCTCGTGGCTGGTGATGGGAAGCATCTACTCCTGTGTTCTCGGCCATCCATGTATATACCTCGGTGAAGTGTCTGTTCAAATCTTCTACCCGTTTGTGAGCGAATGGCTTGTTTTCTGATTTCGGTCCTGTGCTCAGCCCTGTTACAGTCCTGTAAGGTAGTCTTGACCGTTCACATTTTATGCATGAGCAAACTGAGACTCTGAGATGTCAGAGGATGCGTGGCGGATGTCCGGGGTCTCTGGTTCCCTGTTCCCCCTCCAGCCCAGACCTGTGTGACGGCAGAACGTCAGAGCCCTTACTCGAGTCCTGATGGAGCAATTCAACAGCTTCTCCCCCCCGCCCTCCTTCCCTCCCTGTCTTCCTCCCTTCTCTCCTGCCTTCCTTTTTCCTCCTCTGTCCCTCATTCTGCCTTTTCTTTCCTCCTGGGGCAGACAGGCTCTCTCTCTGAATGGGCAAGAGGGAGGGAAGCCAGTTGCTTTAAGGAAACAAATTCTGTGTCCCTCCTGATGAATGCTGGCCTACTTAGCTCAGGGGAAGAATTTAAGAGCAGAAATTTTCTGGCTTTTCCTGGCCAGAACTCATGCTGAGAAGTGGGGGTGTTTATATTATTATTTTGACAGAGCCAAGAATTATTTGGATGAAAAATGGATCCCCACTTGAGCGGGAATGCGATCGTATGGCAAGATGGAGGACCGGTGTTACGGAGGGCCTTGATGTACCAGACTCCAAATTAATAGCCTAGCTCTAGCTTTCTTGCAGACTGGAGGGATTGGCTGTGTTTCTCTGGCTGTGACTTAATAATTGCAACCTGTGTTCCAAGGAGGGCTCCGTTCTTTTCTAAATGAGCAACATAAAAAGCCCGTTCCCATATGCAGTGTGAGACAGTCTATAGAGTTAGCAGCAGAATCCCATCAGCAACGAAAGAAAAAGGGTAACACGTGGTCCCCCTGTGTGGCAGGGCGGCTGCCAGTTTCATCGATTCAACGCATCCCCCAAACGAAGCCTCAGGGTCCCTAACTCTTCCCTCCATGATCCATGACACCACGTCACTCAGTGCCAAAGGCCCCCCCCCCCGGCCCCCTCCTTGGAAGAACCAGGAAGGTGCAGATGGGAGGGGCCGGGAGCTGAGAGGGGTGGGTCAGGAGAGTCAGTCGGTCCACAATTTCATAGATCCAGTGACCATGGAAACAACCCAACTTTGCTCCAGGGCCCCCCCCCCAATTGCCGCTGACCCCAGGGAAGAGACCAAGCCTGAGAAGCCAAGGCAGAGGGGCAAATATGAGCCCTGCCCACTCAGAGGCCAACCTACACCACGCCCTGGGGCTCTCAGTGTTCACAGTTGTCCCTCCCTTGAGCCTCCGCCAGACCCATGGCCAGCTGGCTGAAGGCTTGGAGGCTTGTAGCCCACTCCCCAAGCCATCACACGAACCCCGGCAGAGGCCGAAGGCCCCGCTGTTGTCCCGCCAGCCCCTTGGGGAAGCAGGTGGAACGGGGGTCTCTGGGAGTCATCACCAAGGCTGCTCCAAGCCCCCAACCCACCAGGTTTCTGGGAAACTGGAGCCTGCGGATACCGTGACTCATTAGCTATTATTTTTAGCTTTATGCCATGGAAGACGTGCAATAGCAAGATCAGCTGAAATGTCTCGCTATAAAAAGGATGGTGGGGGGTGGGTGGGAAAAGAGAACACTGGAGAGACAGAGACCAGGAGGAAGAAGAGAAAAAAGACTCCAAGATGTACCAGAATCACACAGAAAGGATTTTCAAAAAGCAGAGTCCTAGGCCCTAGGCCGCAGGAAACCACCCCCCCTCCCCAAGATTCTGACTCATCAGCCCAAGGGCAGGGCCCAGAATCAGAATTTTTAAAAGGAGATTTAAGGGCCACACTTTGAGAAGAGGAAATCCATATGTTGGCTAGAGTCAACTCTAGTAGGCTATCTCACTAGGTGCTTAATTAGTGTTTGTTGAATGAATAAATGAACGGATGAATGAATGAGTGAATTTGAAGACATGTTAACGCTCCTCCAGCCTCCTCCTGCCTTAAGGCAATGGCTCCTCTCGGCAACAACCCTTTGGGGTTCCTCTGGGGCCTGGGAAACTTGTTATTTCAACAGGTTATTTTAAAAGTCTTTGCTAACTTAGGCCTCGGGAGATCATTCTTCTGGCCTGACCTTCCCCGGCATTCTCTATAAGCACAGGGTCTGAGTTAGAGCATTAATCTCTGAGAAAAACAGGCTGCTATAAAGCCCTCCATTGGTCACTTGTGTGTTATTCAGCTCAGACCGCCATAAAGAATGCCACAGACCGGGAGGCTTAAACAACGGCAATTGATTTTTGCACAGGTCTGGAGTCTGGAAGTCTGAGATCAGGGTGCTGGCGGGGTTAGATTCTCCCGAGACCTCTCTCTTTGGATTGTAGACAGCCGTCTTCACCCTGTGTCTTCATGTCATCTTCCCTCCGTCCGTGTCTGGGTCCTAATCTCCCCTCCTTGTAAGGACACCGGTGATATTGGATGAGGACCCACTTTCATGACCTCATTTTAACTTACTCTCTCACAACCCCAGCCCACTCTGGGCTGCTGGCGTTTAGGACTTCAACATATGCGTGTGAAGAAAAGGAGCACAGCTCAGCCCGTGACAAATCTGCAGTCAGAAATTTCTGATTTCCAGAGAATTGTGGGCCCCATCAGTGGTGGCATTCAAATAATCAAACAACAGGGTCTCTGCCCTAATGACCATTTTAAGTATATATAAAAAAAAAGTTATACCGAGACGTAGTTTATTATTTCATGTACTTAATACTTGAGTGAGAACAATAAAAGAGATACACAAAACAAGATTATGTTATAAGGAAGAGTTTTAAAATATTAATGAAAAAATATTAAATAATACCTGACAGAAAATAGTAACACTGTTGTTTAAGGTGTTGCCATATTGCTTTTTGATTGGCATCCTCCCATGCCATTTCTTTCACCCGTGGACAGAATGGCACGTAGAATACGGTGTTGCGCGGATGAACGTTACAAAAAAAGAGTAAAGAACGCAAATATGTCATTTCCACATGGGGCGGCTGCCCGGGCACCCACGTGAGAGAGAACCCCGATTGCAAGTGCCATCTTAACAAGCGGTTTGCCGAACTCAACAGAAATTTAGGTATCAGTTCTGCTGAACCCGTGCGAACCAGCGGAATCCCACCACTGGCCCCATTCATTGGAATGGAGCCTACACCCCAAAAACAACAGCAGTCAGAGATGCTGTGGGCCCCTGAAACTCACCAGAAAGTGAAGCAAGGTCGTTACCGTGAGCTCTGCAAATAGTGCCGTTGTGACAGGTGGAGGTGCGTCTGTGGTCTAAGCAGATGGCAAGTGGGGTCAGTCCCTGAGTCTCCGCGCAGAGAAGGCCCCGTCCTGCCTGTTCCCCTGCCCCCCCTGGGACCTTCCCCAACAAGAGTGCCCCCCCACCGCCCCTCCCTGACCTTTCTCACTCTCTTCCTCCACTTGGGTGTGGGGAGGTTGAGTGGCTCTGAAGGAGCTTGACAAAATGGCACACGAAACCGGTTTTATTTTAATAATCAAAGACACCAGATGCTTCCCCAGCGAGACTCCTCGCTCGAGTTACAGTAAACGCAGACACTGGAAAGTCACTTTATTAAAGCCACGGACGTTGGCCACAAATCACAACTAAATCAGCCCTTGGCAGACGCTGCACAGAAGTCCAGCCCGCTGCCTGCTTTAGCTCCATGAGGGAGGGACTGGAAAGCACGCACTTTGAACCCTGTCTCATTAGGCTTTAAGACTCCCTGATGCCATTCTATCCTGCTGGTTTGGTGTGTGCTTGGTATTAGTGCACACACGCACCAGGCCTCGTACCTCAGTCCCCATCACCTGGCCCCATCCCCACCTGGCCGACCGGTCCCGCTGATGGAGAGGAGAGTCAGCCAATCACAGGACCAGCTACACCAGGGTGCTCAGACCCTTCTACCCCTTAGCACCTGCATCTGAGCAATGGCTATGAAAAGACCCGTTCCCACAGTGTTCTTGAGACTCCTTCTCTCCTGGACTCAGTTTCTTTCGCTGTAAAATGGAGGAGATGGAGTAAACGAGTGGATTTCAAACAGTGCCCAATGGAACCGTAGGGAGGCACCGCAGAGACCCCTGTGGTGGCCCAGAGGGGTTGGAATGGGTGGGTTGTAATCTCCCCATCTTCACTTCTACCCAAACAATTCCACCATCACCTGTTTTATATGTTGTGTTCCCAGAGGAGGTACTTTTTTTTAAAAAGGGATTTCTGAAACCACAACTGCTTGAACTAGACATTTTTCCCCCTGAAGTGAGAAGCAGGGAGGAGGCAGACAGACTCCCGCATGCACCCAACCGGGATCCACCCGGCATGCCCATCAAGGGGCGATGCTCTGCCCATCTCAGACGTTGCTCCATTGCTGTCGGAGCCATTCTAGCACCTAAGGCGGAGGCCATGGAGCCATTCTCAGCACTCGGGCCAACTTTGCTCCAATGGAGCCTTGGCTGCAGGAGAGGAAGAGAGAGACAGAGAGGAAGGAGAGGGGGAAGGGTGGAGAAGCAGATGGGTGCTTCTCTTGTGTGCCCTGGCTGGGAATCGAACCCAAGACTTCCACACACCAGGCCAATGCTCTACCGCTGAGCGAACCGGTCAGGTCCCGCTTGAACTATACTTAATCGCCTCCAGAAGGTTTCTGGTTCTCCAGTTCATGAGTGTGTGACTTTGGGACCTTTTGGGACCAGAAGAATGGGGAAGGTTTGTTCCTTCTTGAGCTTCTTCTTAGCGGGTAGGTGGTCCCTCCACACCTGTCGGGTGACAGGATCTTGTGACTCTACCTTGCATCATAATTAACCTGGTGCTTGTTGCTTGTGACCACATCTGATTGCTCTTGTGTCCCCTGCAGAGCCTGGCTATGGTAAAGGCACATCTGTGTCACCAGTCCTCATTCCTTTGCCCATGGCAGACATCACCAATCAGTCACCATGCTCTCCCTCTGAGCCCGGATTGGGGCTTGGCATTATTTTCATCCCATTGTTCCAGAGAGCCATCACCAACTGATATGCAAAAGCATGCAAGACACAATCTCTTTGCCATGGTTTCTCCCTTCTCTTCTTGGTAGAAAACCCCCTGACAATGTGGAGTTTGCTGTGGCTTGTCCATGATGATCTTCAAAGCATTTCCTTTCCTGCTCAGAGAGAGCATGGGGAGACCTTCTGCATCTGCAGCGGCTCCTGTCCAAGATGGTGCAAGTGGTTCTCGCCACGTGATAGTCACATCCTGGTGTGGTCTGCTGTCACACCGAACAAAACAAACTGGGTAACCAGTAGGATATTGGGAACTAGCAGCATAACAGACATTAGATTATAAAAAAGCATTGTGCTCTCTCCTTGCTCTGCCTTAGGTCACTCACTCTGAGAGGGGAAACCGGTCACCATGCTACCAGGTCAATCAAGCTCCCCTGTGGGGAGGTTCACACGGTGAGGGCTGGAGGCCGCCACCTTCCGCCAGCACTTACTTGTGAGGGAGCCCCCTTCCCCCCCAGAGCAGACCCTCCAGCCCTGGTTAAGTCTTCAAATGGTTGCAGCACTAAAAGGTATCTTCTTTTTTTTTTTTGTACAGGGACAGAGAGTCAGAGAGAGGGATAGATAGGGACAGACAGACAGGAACGGAGAGAGGTGAGAAGCATCAATCATTAGTTTTTCGTTGCCGTTGCAACACTTTAGTTGTTCATTGATTGCTTTCTCACATGTGCCTTGACCACGGGCCTTCAGCAGACCGAGCCACCCCTTGCTGGAGCCAGCGACCTTGGGTCCAAGCTGGCAAGCTTTTGCTCAAGCCAGATGGGTCCCACGCTCAAGCTGGCGAGCTCGGGGTTTCAAACCTGGGTCTTCCGCATCCCAGTCCGACGCTATATCCACAGCGCCACCGCCTGGTCAGGCCTAAAAGGTATCTTAACTGAACCTCATGGAAGTCCCCTGAGCCCAAATCAGCCAGCTAAGCCCCGCTCCAGCTTTTGGCCTGCAGAAATTCTGTGAGAGGATGAGTGTGTCTTATTCCAAGCTGCTAAACTTGGGTAATTTGTTACGCAGCCAGAGGTAACTAATTATAGTATCCACACCTGTTAGAAGAGTCGCTGGCACAAAGAGAGCCACCGTGGTGACACCAGGGCTAGTCACGTGGCCCAAACAGGTGGGATTTTAGTAAGGAAAAGAAATGGGAGTACTATTTTTTTTTAATTGGCTCATACTCATCTGGTGATTCCTGATTCGGGCATTTATTTTTTGTCTACCTCTGCCCATGCAAGCTCGTCTCTGACTGTACTTATTTAGTTTTGTTTATTTTTTTTAATTTTATGGATTTTTAGAGAGAGAGAGAGAGAGTGGCAGAGAGAGAAACATCGATTTATTGCTCCGCATTTATGCATTCATTGGTTGATTCTTGTATGTGCCCTGACTGGGGATCGAACCTGCAACTTTGGCGTATCAGGATGAGGCTCTAATCCAACTGAGCTAGCCCCCCAGGGACTGTATTTATCATTCAAACCCAGAAACCTTGGAACTCTCTCACCCCAAGAACTAATCATCCAAAGTCACCACGAGGAGCTCCAGAGAAAGAGAAAAGACTGAATAAAAGGCAGGAGAGCAAACACTTCGGTTCTTCACCCTTTTCATTAAGATGCTTGTCCATCACGATCATGAATCTCAACCGCTAAGGAGCCACCAGCGTTGCTGTTGTTTATTACTTTGGCGCCAGATCCTTTCCTCATTTGTTCGGGCTGGAGCTCAGGCGCAGATATACTGCTTCGCCCGTGACTGCGCTTAAAATGCTTGATTTAAACTGTCAGAATGCAAATCACCCCCAGATAGCCTCATAACTGGAGACGCCTGGGAGGACTTCATGGTTGAAAAGAAAACAGCAAGTAAGAAATGATGCTAATAACAGTACGATGGCCTCTGAATTTACAAAATATAAATAAATAAATAAATAAATAAATAAATAAATAAATAGGCTGGAAGATGGAGAAGATGGGAAATGGTCACAGCTAAAAGCTTGATAATTTAATTTTTAAAATCTTCCGCTCAGCCACTTCTTAAAACTCTTTGTTGTCCGAGAGGTTTTAAGTCCCATCTTTCTGGCCTGTCTCTGGGATGTCTTCCTCAGATGACCCACAGGTGGTCCTGCTTGGAGAGAGGGGACCCCCGAGACCTCACAGCGAGGCCAGTCAATGAATTCTCTGCGGGGCATGGGCGGTTCTCATCACTCCGCCCCCGCACTCCGCCCCCAGCTCGGAGCCTGGTCCGTAGCCGTAGCCCCGGCTCAGCAAATGTGTGCCGCCTGTACGAGAGAAGGGAAGATGGGGTCCTGCACATTTTACCAACGTTTTCGTCAACATGATGATCTCGGAGACCGTCCTGAGCCCGGCGAGAGAGATGCTAGGATCCTCACTTGACAGATGAGGTTTACTGGGGTCCAGAGAGTTTCCGGTAAATTTCCCATTATCCCAGGGCTAGTAATTAAGGCTCAAAACCAGGTGTCCTGCCTGACCTGTGGTGGCGCAGTGGATAAAGCGTCGAACTGGGAACACTGAGGTCGCCAGTTCAAAACCCTGCACTGGTCTGGTCAAGGCACATATGGGAGTTGATGCTTCCGGCTCCTCCCCCCTTTCTCTCTCTCTCTCTCTCTCTCTCTCTCTCTCTCTCACTCTGTGTCTCCTCTCTAAAATGAATAAAATAAAAAGAAATTAAAAAAAAAAAAGCAGGTGTCCTCACGCAAGTCCAGGGCCGTTCGTCTACCTCACAAGGAAGCCAGAAGAGGAAGGATGAACTTGAGACCAAGGTAGGGTTAAAGTTCAGGAGGTCGTGGTGAGGAAGAGACGTGGGCTAGTCAACCTGCCACTGGTCCCGACACCCCGGAACAACTGACGTCCTACAGAGATGCCTTCCCAGCACCGTGCTGCACCTTCCGGACATCGGCGGTGACTCAGGGACACTCTGTTGGCAGCCTCTGACAGCGGCCTCTTTGATATTGGACGCCGGGGAGTCAGGGAGAAGGCAGAGGACCACCCCAGCAGCCTCACTGCTTCCTGCCTGGAAGTCCCACCAGCTTCCCACCGACACCCCTATGGAGTTGACTTCAACCTGGCTGCACGCTGGACTTACTTGGGCAGCTTTAAAAGATACTGATGCCCAGGCCTCACTCCAGAGAGTCTGTGACCTAAATACACAGCAGGATTGAGAACAAGAGAGATGGTCACTCCAGGAAGAGCGTTCCCGCTTTGTCACCCCCGGGAAACCCCCCCGCCACCCTGGCGCAGAAGGAGGAGGATGGTGGAGAGAGCATCCCCTTGGTGTTTGGTTCTGGAAGGTGGGCCTCCAACCACCTGGGGTACCATCTGACGTGACGGGTTCATCCGCAGGTTCTGATGCAGGTGCGCAGGGAGGTCTGGGAGGCGGTGGCTTCGTTTAGACAAACGTGGCTGTGAAGTTTCGGGAACTGGGCTGAGTTCCGACGGGAGGGGAGACCCTGTCCTGCTTCCTTCAGCTGTGTCCCTTCTCACCGCGAAGGAGAGTGAGCGCTAATGACTGCTACTTAGAAGTAAATGGTGCCTAATCAGTTGAAGGCGGCCATTACTCTCTGTTAGGGGGAAGGGCCCCCAGGGAGCTACGGGGCTCATGATTAGGGCCATGATTAGGGATGTGCCCCTCTGAGCCAGGTCTGTCATTGCCGTGGACGTGCGGGCCTGACTGACACCTAGGCTCTTCCAGGACTGCCCCTGTGGGTGCATCTAGATATGTGCTCAACCCCACTGTGCCCAGGCACTGTGCTGGGCCAGAGAGACAACAATACGGGACCCTGGTGCCATCTGAGGGATGGGCACCGACGTGGTCAGGGAGGAGAGAATGAGGTTTGGGGAGCAGGGGGGAGGAGCTTCAAGGAAGAGGCAGGTGGGTCCAAGACTCCTCAGGGGGACACAAGTGTCACACAGATGGGACAGAGCATCCGAGGTTGAGTCGACAGCCCTCAAGCCTCAGAAGTTGGAAGGACCTAGACAGCGTGTGACAGGGTAAGACAGGCAGGGCCCTGATCCCAGCGGTCCTTGAAGCCAGGGCAGGGGGGTGGGGTGGGCCATGATCCTAAGAGCAGCAGGGAGTCTGTGAACTGATAAAATGGGACAAAAAGCAAAAGACAAACAAACAAAACCCAGGTGGGTGTTTCAGAAGAGGGGCTGGCAGGAGGGGCCTTCATCTTAGCCCCTGTACAGGGCTCAGTTCCTGGCCCTGTCACTTCCTGGGGTGGCACCTTGGCTAGTGTCCTACTTCAGTAGGTGTCAGCCCCCCCCCCCGTTGTAAAATAGAAGTGAGGCTGGTTCCTGCCGCATGCCATGGGGCGAACATTAAGTCTCCTCATGCGTGGGACACATTCAGCACAATGTCCGTCCCAGGGCCAGCTCCCAATCACCGTTAGCTCTTATTGTCATCCTCATCATTATTATTCCCCCTTCACCTCCTAGCCCAGTCTCTAACATCTCCTGATGTTGAGTATATGAATGAATGAAGGAATGAATGAATGAATGAATGAATTTAATTAAGGCTCATTTCATAAGCATAGGACCGATGAGGCTTGGGTCAAACAAGATGGCGCAGGGCAACACAGGTTCCAGGAGAGGGATTTCAGATCTATATTTCTATATTAACCATTAAGAGCCAAAATAATAACCCCGAGCCTTCCAAGAGACTGCAGTGCCTTATCAAACCGGTCTCAGCAGAGACACAAATAAACTGAAGATCCAAATGGGTGTTCTCTCTGAGTTTTACCTTATTTCAATTATTTTAAAAATTTGTGTAATGGTCAGTATAAGAGGGGCTTTGTGCATAAACAAAATAACTCTTAACTCAATGACTTAACCCAACCCAGATTTCTTTCTAGTTCTCATGTCGGTAGGTCCCAGGGTAGATAGATAGATATGTGCTTCTCCACAAGGTCACTCGGGGATCCAGGCTGACGGGGTCCTTCTCAAGCACTGAGGCAGGGGAAGAAGAAAGACCGGGGAATTGTGCCTTTTCAGTGCCACAACTTGGAAAGTGACACACTCTACTTCTTGTATACCATGGGCCAGACCTGGTCACCCAGCCTGGCCTCACGGCAAGAGCGCAGCTTCCATGAGCTGGGAAGGAGAGAATGGGAGATGGGAGAACCTTTGTGATGTCCACCTGGCTTCTTGACCCCCTTTTCTTTTCTAGGTGGATTATGGAGCTAACCAGAGTACCTCATTCCAAGTATCTGCTGGGGGGGGGGTAGGGGGGCAGCTTTGCAGAGAGCCAGTGAAACTTGCTATTCCTCCTCTTTTCTTCAAGAGGAGGGGGACTGATTTTCACCCCAAAGACATCTCTATTTCTGTCATGTATAGACTTGCTGGCCAGATGACTCTACTATGCGCCTTAGGCTTTGACTTCCTGTCCACACTCATGCTCGTTATAAGGCTGTTATTTCCTTGTTTAACCAATTTTACAGCTATGCATACAAGTTTGGATGGGGACGGAGGGAGTTAATCTGAGGACAGTAGCTTTGCTTGCTATGACAGTGGGGCGCTCGTCCCATCCGCTGGGCTAATTTAACAGAATTTATAACGTCTTCAGCAGTTGATGGCTTGAGCCTAATTGAACACAAATTTATAATGCCATCCAGTCTGGTAATTAAAATGTGGTAAAATTAGCCCATCAAATATTATATACACACACACACACACACACTTTCTCAAAGCTATCAACAGTCTTTGTTTTGTCTATGGTCAATTACGTTTTCAAAGTGGAATCCTCAGAAGAATCCATCATCCGAATCGAAATGAAAGGAAACCAGCCGAGGACGTAAGCCTGTTCCAAATTGACAAGGAAACACTTGGAAAATTGTTTTCAAACAATGAGGAATTAATTTTCTGAGATGGTGATTTTGGGGGGTATGGTTCACCTGCCGTGTTATTGGCGCGACTGCTGGGTTACGGGAACCCGGAGGTGGCTCGGATGCATTAAAAGGGCATTGTCCATGTGTCTCTGTTCACACACAGTCAAGGCCATTCTGGCAAGAGAAAGTGGGACATCCCTCTCCCCTAAACCAATTCCTGGATGACCTAATGTAGGGATAGATCATGGTAGGGATAGCGCATGGGCTTCATGCTCTCCGATTGATCTTTGCAGCGTGGTGCCTTATTCTACAGTGAGGGCAGCTTCAGGTTCAAAGTTACGTTGGGTGTCTAGAAACACTCCTTCCATAAATATTGTAAAAGAATTACGAGTGACCCCTTGTTCGAGCCAGAGACCTTGGGCTCAAGCTGGTGACCTCGGGGTCTCGAACACCCAGTGCCTTACTGGGTCTTCCACATCCCAGTCTGACGCTCTATCCAATGTGCCACCACCTGGTCAGGCAATGTGAATATAGTGTGTTCGTAAAGTCATGGTGCACTTTTGACCGGTCACAGGAAAGTAACAAAAGACGATAGAAATGTGAAATCTGCACCAAATAAAAGGAAAACGCTCCCAGTTTCATACCTATTCAGTACAGTTCGATGTGGACTCCATTTGTTGCCCGACACACATCCAAACGATAGTGAAGTTCTTGCCACACATGGGTAAGGACGTCTGGTGTAACAGAGTGAATAATGTCTGTGATTCTCTGTTTTCAGTGATTAATGTTGGTGATACATTCAATGTACACCTGTTGCTTCACATAACCCCAAAAGTAAAAGTCTAAGGGTGTCAGATCCGGGGATCGTGGTGGCCTTGGCTTGACAGAACTCCTGCCTATCCACCGCCGGGGGAATGTTCTATCCAGAAACTCACAAACAATGGTGGCGTAGTGTGGAGGAGCGTCGTCCTGTTGAAAGATGACACCTTCTGGAAATTGTGGCACTGCGTACAATTCCAACATATCAAGATAGGTGTTTGCCGTCACAGACTGCTCCGCGAAAAGGAATGGGCCTCTCACCTTATCATGCATCAGGCCACACCACACGTTCACTTTAGGGGTGTTACGTTCGTACTCAGCGTAGGCATGAGGATGCTCAGCAGCCCATATTCGGACATTATGGCGATGAACATGTCCACAGATATGGAAGGTCACCTCATCGCTAAACACAATCTTCTGCAAAAATCTTGCATCATTGTCGATCTCATGAAGCATATCTGTAGCAAATGCGCATCGTGTGGGTCTGCCCGCCGGTCTGATAGCGTGCAACAGCCGCAGTTTGTACCCCGTAAAACATGGACATTTCTTTAACACCTTATGAACTGTAGTCTTGCTTAGGTGTAACTGTCGAGCACACGCACGCACAGATGTTTTAGGGCTCCTTAGGTAGCTGTCCCGTATAGCCTCTACAGACTCGTCACTGACCGATGGCCTACCAGAACGGGGTTTCTCCACCAAACTGCTGGTTTCCTTCAGCTGCTTATCCCACCGAGTAATGCTATTCCTATGTGGTGGCGCTTCGTTATAAATGCGCTGATATTCACGTTGCACTTTGGTCATGGATTCAAATTTAGCGAGCCACAGAACACACCGAACTTTCCTCTGTACCGTCCACATCCCGACTGGCATGGCCGTGGGCTGCTCCGCTGTATACACGGTGTTACGTCATCATCTGCACATGTGCACATGCTGCCACATCATCCTACAGAAACTGGGAGGGTTTTCCTTTTATTTGGTGCAGATTTCACATTTCTATTGTCTTTTGTTGTTTTCCTGTGACTGGTCAAAAGTGCACCATGACTTTACGGACACACTGTACTTAATGCTACTGATCTATACACTTAAGAATGGCTAAAATCTTCAAAAAAAAATAAAAAGAATGGCTAAAATGGCAAATTTTATGTTATGTGTATTTTACCACAATTTAAAGAATAAATTAAAAAAGGAGAATGGGGAAAACAAAATAATTAAAGAGGTGGAAGGGAACAGTGCTGATGACAGGGGAAGCCATCCTCACCACCGGGAGCTCGTGTGTGTGTGTGTGTGTGTGTGTGTGTGTGTGTGTGTGTGTGTTTATTAGCCTTCTGCTGTGGTAGAGGGGAGGGGCTCTCTCTTCAACTCAGAAAAAGCAGCAGAAGGGAGGAGCTCATAAGGAGATGTCTTGGTTGTTGTTCCCTCTTATTTGGGGAGTGAAGATAGAGTTGTCCCAGGAGGGGGCTCCTCCTCCTGAACCAACCCTACTCCCTCCCCTCTACCCCCAGGGAGTGTTGGGTTGAACCTGGAGTTAGCCAAACTCAAGAGTCAGACGGCAGGCAAACTTTCAGCTGAGATTAAAGGGGTGATATAAAGCCACCATCATAGCCGCCTGGCCCGTGCAGGGTCGCATTAGATTCGGACAGTCGGTAATGAAACAACGGAGCCAAGAACTGGTGAGCCATCAGCTTTAATCCTAGCTTGCACCCGGCGGGCAAGTAAAAACACACACTGAGCTCCAAAACCCACTCATTCAGTGCTCAGAAAGCTACTGACTTATCCGAGTTTTCTAGAATCAAAGGTTTCTAGCTCATCAGACTTATTCACCTCTGTTGAGCAGATAATATATATTATGCTCACTTTGTTAAAGATGGCGCTGCCCACATGGAAGTTTGTTGATATTAATGTGTGTTCTGGAACAGGCTGTGGGTAGGCCGGGTCGGTATAGCCTAAGGCTTAGTTTAAGAGTAAGCTTTTCCCCACACCCTTGACTGATTGGATGATGTAGGGTGGTGCACTCTCCTGAGGAATCCCATTATGCCTCAGATGGGTGGCTTTGTATCAGAGACTTTCTTGTCTGTAGATTGGATTAAGGGTTTGGATTTTCTATGCTATAAACTGGGGCAGTCCGGGAGCTCTCTCTCTCTCTCTCTCTTGGTTCCTGAGTTCCTGAGATTAGTATTAGAGAGGAGAGCAGAGTAAGGCCACATGGAGGAGAGGAAGCAGCCAAGATGGCAGAGTGCTGAGGAAGAGTTTGTGCAGGAGGAGATGGGAAACAGAGGTGAATAAGTCTGGTGAGCTAGAAACCTTTGATTCTAGGAAACTCGGATAAGTCAGTAGCTTTGTGAGCACTGAATGTGTGGGTTTTGGAGCCCAGTGTGTGTTTTTGCTTGCCCGCCGGGTGCAAGCTAGAATTAAAGCTGATGGCTCACCAGTTCTTGGCTCCTGTGTTTCATTACCGACTGTTCGAATCCAATGCGAACCTGCACAGGTCAGGCGGCTGTGATAGTGGCCGCGACTACTGGCTTTACAACCTCTGTTTCCCATTTCCTTCTCTCTCTGCACAAACTGGCTTCTTCCTCAGCACTTCACCATCTTGGCTGCTTCTCCTCTCCTCCATGTGGCCTTAATCTGCTCTCCTCTCTAATACTAACCTCAGGAACTGAGAGAGAGCAAACTCCTGGTCTGCCCAACTTTATAGTGTAGAAATCCAAACCTTTAATCCAATCTACAAACAAGGAAGTCTCTGATACAAAGTCACTTATCTGAGGCATAATGGGAGGATTCCTCATGAGAGTGCACCACCCCACATCATCCAATCAATCAAGGGTGTGGGGAAAAGCTGACTCTCAAAACTAAGCCTTGGGCTATAATGACCCTGCCTGCTTACAGCCTGTCCCCCACACGCAATAATATAATTACGCCCATCCCAAGCATAAGGGCAACCAATATCACCTGGGTGACGGGCTTCCATGTGGGCAGCGCCACCTTTAACAAAGTGAGCATAATATATTCCATCTGCCCAACAGGCGATCTCCAGTTTGATCATTCACTGGAACAACTCAGAGGACTCCGAAAGCACTGTACTTAGGATAGTTTTATCAGCGCAGAAGGGCGCAATTCCGAACCGGCCAAAGGAAGGAAAGCTTTGGCTTTTGCACAAGGAGAAGTCTGGATAGGGTCCAAATGTGAAACTTCTGTCATCCTCTGCCCATGGAGTACTGAATGGTATTATTACCCTTCCTGCCTGGGACATGTGACAATACTCAGAGTATATTGCCAACCAGGGAAGCTCATTTGGACTTCACTGTCCATAGTTTTTATCGGGGTTTCATTCTGAGGGTATGATTGATTGCATTCCTGGCCATGTGGTTGAACTCAACCTCTAAAGCCCCTGTCCTCCTCGGAGGCCAGGCTGATACCACATGGTTCAAAGCCACAAATCTCTAATCACATTGTGTATCTTTCTGGTGTGTCCAAGCTGTACCCTGAGTCACTCCTTGACTTAAGCTACCTAGGGGTCTATATCATGAGTCACCTTGTTAGCCTAAACAATCAGGTGTGGTCTGAGTGACCTTCAGGAATAACAAGGACCTTCCTATCATTTGGGTTTAGCGGTTACCTCCCAGGAGCCAGGACAAGGCCAGACCTCTCTTCAGGGAAGGCCACGTTCCTTACTGCACACGATGCCATTTCTTCCCCAGAGAAAGGACGCACTTGCCTCATCTGTTGGGCTGATCCCAGAAGATATGCCCGGAGAGACCAAACCCATCTCCTGAGGACCCCAGATAGGTCCACATGCTTGCCAGCTAGAACGTGTTCCGTGTCTAGGAACAAAGAGGAGACACCCCCCAATTCTGCCCTGGGGGGCTCCCAGGCTGTAGGCACCCACACCCGAGAGCACCGCTCCCTGGAGGACTGGCAGCCTCATGTTTGCACTGGGACTTTTCTGTGCAGCCAGGCAGGGCATTGGGGTCAATGCCCACACAGCAGGCCCCCTTAAGCATATGTGGGTATCACTGTGGTGTGGGATCACCCATCACTTTTGGGGTTGCTACAGTGTCCACACCTCCACGGTAAGGGTGACTGCACCAACCAGGAACCCCACCAGGAGCTCTTCATAACGAGGAGCTGCAGCGCGGGTCCCTGGGGGGGCTCTTCTACTGTGGGGGAGGGCACACCCCCTCTGGGCTGGCTGACTCGGGGCCTGGCTTTCACAGGGGAAGCAGCTACTCTCATCCCAGAAACAGGTTCTTGATGACTTTAATCTTTCCATCAGCGTCTTACAGCTTTTATTTTATATAAGCAAGTCGGCTCCCCTCACTGCAGCTGGGGCGCGGGGGAGGTCTGACAGGAGGGACTGTCCCCCACCTCCGCAGCAGGGGAGGGAGGATGGAGAGGGCCCATCAGGCTAGCTGTGGTGTGACTCATACCCTCCCAGCATCTCACTCATTTTCTCACCACGCGCACGGCGTGTGTCCATTTGCTGGGGCTGCCGTCGCAAATGACCACAGACTGTGGGCCTTCGACAACAGAAATTTATTTTCTTGCGGTCCTGGGGGCCGGAAGTCCAAATTCAATGGTTGGTTTCCTAGGGCTGTGGGGGAAGGGCCTGTTCCAGGCCTCTCACCTTGCTTCTGGAGGTTCCTGGCTTGTGGCATTGTGTGTGTGTGTGTGTGTGTGTGTGTGTGTGTGTGTGTGTGTGTGTGTGTGTTCGCGTGTGCACGCGCCTGTGCATCTGTGTCAAAATTTCCCCCTTTTTTGGAGTGCAGCAGTCATATTGTATGAGAGCCTACTCTAATGACCTCCATTTCACTCTAAATTAGGTCACCTTCTGAGTACGAGGTGTTGGGCAGATAAAATATAATATGCTCACTTTGTTAAAGATGGCGCTGCCCACGTGGAAGCCCGTCGCCCAGGTGATAATATTACTTGCCCTTCTTGCTTGGGATGGGTGTGATTCTATTAATGTGTGTTGTGGGCGAGCTGTGGGCAGGCAGGATCCTGTAGCCTGGGGCTTAGTCCTAAAACTAAGCCTTTCCCACCCTTTTTGATGTGGGGTGGTGCACTCTCATGAGGAATCCTCCCATTATGCCTCAGGTAAGTGACTTTGTATCAGAGACTTTCTTATTTGTAGATTGGATTAAAGGTTTTGATTTCTATACTATAAAGTGGGGCAGACTGTAAGTTTGTTCTCTCTCAGTTCCTGAGATTAGCATTAGAAAGGAGAGCAGAGAAAGGCCACATGGAGGAGGTCAGGAGAAGCAGCCAAGATGGTGGAGTGCTGAGGGAGAAGCCAGTTTGTGCAGAGAGAAGGAAATGGGGAACAGAGGTGAATAAGGCTGGTGAGCTAGAAACTTGGATAAGTCAGTAGCTTTGTGAGCACTGAATGAGTGGGTTTTGGAGCCCAGTGTGTGTTTTTACTTGCCCGCCGGGCGCAAGCTAGGATTAAAGCTGATGGCTTACCAGTTCTTGGCTCCGTTGTTTCATTACCATCTGTCCAAATCTAATGCGAACCTGCAGGAGCCAGGCGGCTGTGATGGTGGCCATGGCTACTGGCTTTACATGGGGGTTTTGGACTCCAGCATGGTAAATCGAGGGAACCTACAATTGAACCCAGATCCCAGCAGTATCCAGCCTGCATCACACTTCCCCAGTGGCAGCCAGAGTCCTTCTATGGTGGCATCGTCTCTCCTCCGAGACCCCCCGTGCTCCCTCAAAGCGTTCCCACCCCAGTCCATCAGCCGCCGGGCTTTTATCCAGGGCATCGTTGCAGATGGTGCTTCTAAAAGCTGTGCTTTAATACCTTCTCCCAGCCAGACCTCTCACGTAATCAGGGGTCCCACCAGCTGCCGGCAGATGGGAAAGGGGTGTCTATAATCTGAGCTGCTGGGAGTGGGGGCTCTTATTTGAGGAGGGGGGCACGTGGGCACAGCAGGGGAGGCGTCAGGTGGCCAGCCTGCATCTGGAGACACAGCAGCTAAGAGTCGTGATTCAACCAGATATCAGGTCCTTGCTCTCAGAGGTGTGGTTATTCCCTTCCCCTATCACTTCCTCTCTCCCCCTGACCTGGCCAGCGGGGTGATTTAGAGGCTTCTGGTGGGTGTGTCCTGTGGGCACATCCCATGGGTGGGTTCGGCTTCTATTCCCTCTCAGTATGCAAACCATCCACCCAGCTGACCCTCCCTTCCGCAGGGGGCAGCTTGGAATGGCCAGGAATCGCTCGCTGTCTGTGCACGATGCTGACTTGAGCATTAGTAGTTCTTCTGACGGCCACACCCGTTCCCCTCTTGACACACTGTGGGCTCCCATCTGCATTAAGGTAAACCAGACACCTCGTTCTCCCCCAACAGCTGGACGTGCGCCCCTCCTGCCTTTGAGTCAGGCTTCTTGGGCGCATCCGGAAAGGCTCTGACGGTCGTGAGTCCGGAGGGCTTGCTGTGGACGAGACAGCAAGGCACACAGCGTGTCCTTCCAGTCTGACGGAGATACAGCTACCCAGAGGTACGGGTATCAGGCTGAAAAACAATCTGTCACTCAGAAGAAAGAACAAACTGGCAGCTGCCAGGGCTGGTCAAGGGCAGTCTTGGGCCGGGAGGGACAGGGGAGAGGGATGGGGTTGTAAGCAGCCCAGCAGCTGTTCTGCATTTGAATGGGGTGGGGGGAGAACCCACAATGAGAGAACAAGGACCCAGAGGGGCCCCATAGTTAAATCATTCACTGTGGCTGTCATTCGTTGAGGGCTTAACCAGGTTGGGCATTCTATACCATCATCTCCTTTACTTGGCTCCAAACCCCTGCTTAGGTATCTGCTATTACCTCCATCTCAGAGGCGAGGAAACAGAGGCTCAGGAAGTGAAGTCACCTGTATACGGTCAAGGTCAAAGATCAGATAAAAACTGCAATTCACACTCCCCGCCTGGGCTCCATCTAACGGTGGGTTCACAGCCCCCCCGCCTGGGCTCCATCTAACGGTGGGTTCACAGCCCCCGCCTGGGCTGCATCTAAGGATGGATTCACACCCCCCGCCTGGGCTGCATCTAAGGATGGGTTCACAGCCCCCGCCTGGGCTCCATCTAACGGTGGGTTCACAGCCCCCGCCTGGGCTGCATCTAACGGTGGGTTCACACCCCCCGCCTGGGCTGCATCTAAGGATGGGTTCACACCCCCCGCCTGGGCTCCATCTAACGGTGAGTTCACACCCCCCGCCTGGGCTCCATCTAACGGTGGGTTCACAGCCCCCGCCTGGGCTGCATCTAAGGATGGGTTCACAGCCCCCGCCTGGGCTCCATCTAACGGTGGGTTCACACCCCCCGCCTGGGCTGCAGTTAGGTCTGAGCTGTGACCCTGAACCCATCTCAGCGGCAGCACCCTTTGATGTCTCCCTTCTGCCTGTGCTGTGCTCTGCTCTCCCCGCACCCCCGGGAGCCTGGAGCGGCACCCCACATTGGCCCTTGCTCGTGTGGTTCTTCCACCAGGGGTGCCCTTCCCACTGAGCCCAAATTGTCTTTGTGGAACTCCCCAGGATGGCGGTGGGTGAATTCCATGAGGTTGTGGGTTGCATGTGTCTAAATTACCAACTGTCCATCCAGGGAGAAATGATCTTTGACCTTGACCGTATGCAATGGACTCATGTGGGCAGGACCACCTCTGCCTTGACCATTAGCCACAGCCCGGGGACATGGAGCAATCTTCTCCTGGAGGTCCCCTGGGATCTTGTCCCCTCTTGATGGACCGAATCTCCCTAGGGATCCAGGAATGTATGCGAGAGGTCCTGCCCCTCATCCCATTTGCCTTGGGACACCGCCTGACCCCTCCCGGTGGCCTATCCGGCATCTTATTTGATGAGGCTCAGTCCCAAGTCCTCCTTGCCGGTCCCCAAACACACGAGAGCGTGTCCATCTCAGCTGCATGACTCGGGATGCTTCCCAGGCAGCCCTGGGGTCAGCCCATTGCTTCCGGTGGGTCTTTATTCAAAGGGGAACTTCTCACCTAACAATTCTAGAAGTTCCAAGATCAAAGTGTCCACAGGGTCGGTCCCTTCTGAGGCCTCTCTCCATAACTTGTAGATGGCCGTCCTCTCCGTGGGTCTTCGCATGGTTGTCCCTCTGTGTGTGTCTGTGTCCTAATCTCCTCTTATTATAAGGACCCCAGTGATATTGGATTGGGGCTCACCCATGGGGCCTCATTTTAACTTAATTACCTCTTTCAAGACCTCCATCTCCAAGATACAACCACGTTCTGAGGTCCTGGGGGTTAGAACCTCAATATATGAATGTGAGGGGACACAATTCAGTCTGTAACTGTCCCTCCTCAGAAGGGCGCTCCCTGACCACCCCTCCTTCTCTGCCACGTGGCCCAGGGTGACCCTCAGCAAGCAGCGCCTGACACGCCGGCCGCGTGCTCTCTGTGTCCTGACCACAGAGCTGGAGGTCCCGGGGGACCAGGACTGTCCTGTTTTTCTCTCTGCTGTTGACAGCACCTAGAGACAGCTCCAGGCACACAGTTAGCTCTCAGTGTTTGTTGAATGACAGGATACTTCCAGGGCAGGTCTAGCCCTGGGGTTATAGTCTGTCTGCTGGGGTAGCCCCGCAGAGTGCAGGGGGTGGGGTGGGGGGACCGCCGGGAGGCATGGCAACGGTGTGAGGAAGTGGTCAGGGCTTCCACAGAGGGCAAAGGGGTGGGACCGAGCAGGGGTCCTGGACTGGGGGACACGTGGGGACAGAGGCTCCATGGGGGAGCCAGCTGAGGCATGTCTGGGCCTGCAGCATCCAGGCTCAGGGCAGGGGGTAGCTGGGTCAGGTGCTGGTTGCTGCATGGGCCGGCTTTGCCCCATTTAACCGATTGGCACGGGCCCTTCTGGTCCAGGGAAGGACACAGGCTGCTCAGGAGCCTTCTCCTCCTCCCGCCTGTGGGTCACAGGGGAGAGACGCTGCCCTAGCATTTCTGGGGACAGAATTTAATGGGGCAAAATGTCAGCCCAAGCTCTGCAGAGCCTGCCTGCAGCCTGGCGGGCACTGCCAAGCCCTTTCCCCCTCCACCCCACAGGCGCAGGGGCTGGCACATCAGGGGAGCTGCCCATGCCCCCACCCCTGCACCCGGGGCCCCAGCCCCCCTCACAGGCTGGCAGCACGCCAAGACCTCTGCTCCAAGGGGCCAGGCTTCCCAAACCAGCTTCTTAATTAATTTCCTCTCAGCAGCCCTGATGTGCCCTAACAACCATGCAGGAGACCCTTTCTGTGCTGGATGTCACGCAGTTCCCCAGCACGTTCCGGTCTAGGAGCCGAGCCGGCACTCCTTAATTAAGTGAGTTAATTACTTGCCAAGCTGCGGGCCTGGTGAGGCCTCTCCGGCTCCTGCTCTGGAGGCTCGCAGCCCTGGGGCCTCCCTGACTCCGCTGACAACCCACCTGGGGTTCTCGGCACACACACACACACACACACACACACCAGCCGCAGACTCAGGGACAGAATAAGCTCTGGTCTGGACCCCAAGGCACAGGGAGGGGGAAGCGTGTTCTGGAAGGTTTTTAGCAACAACACGCCTCGTTTGGGGAAATGGCCTTTCGCGTTTGCTCTGTGCCTACTGCGTGCAGCCTGAGATTGTGTGACTTGCCAGATAACAGCACGGGCACTTGCTGACCTGTCATGTGTCCCAGGTGGCATGGAATATGCTGAATGATTGAGCTTAGGCACATGCTTACCCTGCGACATGGCACACACTGATTGGCTGAGCGTACATCACACACTCACCCCAGCTCCTGGGGGTAGGATGGGGGGAATACAGCACGGAACAGACAAACAAAAGCCCCTGGCTTCGTGGAGCTTACGTTCTAATGGGGGAAAGAGATAACTAATATTAAACAATTATTAGATAAGTTGTGTGGTAAATTAGAAGAGTGTAAATGCTAGAGGGGTATAGAATACAGGGGGTGGGGGTTAAATCTTAAGTGGGGTAGTCAGAGCAGGTCTCAGTGACAAGGTAACATATTAGCAAAGACTTGAAGGAGGTGAGGGAACGAGTCATGTGGGTGTCTTGGAGACTAGTGTTTGGCAGAGAGAAGAGTCAGTGCAAAGGCCCTGAGGTTGAACATGCCTCATGTGTTCAAACAAGGAGACCAGTCACAGGAAAAGTGTCCTGAGCATAGAGGAGAGAGGTCAGAAGAGGGGTCCTGCTGGCCCTTGTAAAGACTTTGCTCTGTGACAGGAGCCTTCAGAGGGTTTTGAACAGAAAAGGAGGAGGGACATGCCACACCTTATGCTTTCCCCCTGGCTGCCCCGCTGACATTAGGTTGGAGGGACAGAGGTGGACACAGGAAAGACTGTCCCTGTAGACGTTGGTGACTTAGGGGAGGGTGGGGCAGAGGAGGTTGAATCCTGCATATGTCCTGAAGGGGGAGCAAGTGAGACTTGCAGATGGATTTGGGAGAAATGGGAGGGGAAGCAGGACACCAAGGAGGTTGCCAAGCACTGGGCCCGAGCCAGGGAAACTGGAGTTGCTATGAACTTGATGGAGAGGTCCTTCCGGAGGAAGCGGGGTAGAAGGAGAAGGTCTGCGGAGTTCAGTTTGGGGGCAGGGGGTGGTAAGTTTCAGAAGTCTAAGTAGATATCCGAGTGAAGAAGTCAAAAAGGGAATCGGATGTGTGAGTCTGCAGTTTATGGGGAGGTCTGGCCCCGAGGGACACATTCTGGGGTCACTGATGAATGGATGCTTCCCAGGCCCAGCCAGGGAGGGGCTGTCCTCAGAGGAAGAGCCCAAGGCCTGGAGCCCAGTTCAGTTCGGAGGTTGGTGAGGGAGGAGCAGGTGGAGAGAGAAGCCAGCCTCCCAGGCAGGAGGTGAGCAGGAGCTACGGGTCCAGGAAACCCAGGGAAGGATGCCCCCCACCCCCCACCCCCCCACCCCGAGGCTGGGATGCAGCTTTGCAGTGGATTGGGCCAGGGCTGAGAACCGGCTGTGGGATTTAGCAGCAGGGAGGTCATGAGTGTCAAGAGCTGGGATGTGTGGACAAAACCTACTTGTAACAGGTTTAAGAGAGGAAGAGAGGGTGGAGTTGGAGTGTGTGTGGGGGAGGTTGTGTTGCAGAGGGGAGCTGGGAGTGGGGTTGAGGAGTGCTCTCAGATGGAGGAAAACCTCTCCCTTCGAATCCCAGGCTCTGGAGCCAAAGAGAGCAGGCGTGTTCCTGACGCAAAGTCGAGTTACGCATCCTGGGGTTTTGTGTGTGTGTGGTTTTTTGTGTTTTTTTTTTTACCAAATGCAGAAGGAATCCAGGCATCCCACAAGCTACCAATGGCCAGGCCACCCCCAGACAGATGTCCCCGCTTTGCTGCCCATGACTCTTTCAGGTTGATGCAGGGCCTGGCAACCCGTTCCTGCCCCCCCCCCCCCCGCCCTGCCCCTCCCCCGCTGATGATTTAGGTGCTATTCTAAGTTGAAACCAAATACAGCAATTGAGAGTGACTAATTCCTGGTGAGATCTATGTTCCCCAAATGTCCTGCCGGTAGCTATGCCGAGAGCCATTTATCCCCCTTCATCTCAGCCAGGTGGCTTCTGGAGGAGTGTTCCCAGGCAAAGGTGGCCTTGTTTCCAGCAGCCCAGGGAGCCGGGCCTCCCTGCCGGCTTCCTCGTAGCCCAGGGCGGGTCTGGGTGCAGGAGGGCCAGCCGGGCCTCCCTGCCAGCTTCCTCCCAGCCCGGGGCGGGGCTGGGTGCAGGAGGGCCAGCCGGGCCTGCCTGCCGTGGACAGGAGCCGGCTTGCAGGAGACAGCATCACCCATGTGGCTCAAGTTTCCACCTTGAAGGGACGATTCTCCCATCCTCAGCGTTCAGCGGGGCCTCCGAGCCTCTTTCCTTCTTCCTGCTGTCAGATTTTCCAGGATAAATCCGAGGCACCAGATTTATGGCGTTCAAAGCCAACTGTTTCAATCATCCCGGCAACGTCTCTGATTTTACAGCCAGCGCGCTGCTTTAAACACGTTCCAGATGATAAAAATCAGTCCTGCAAGTTCACCTCCGGAGGCTCCGTGACAGAGGAGGAAGAGCGGCAGGGAGATCAGGTGCCGCCCTGAGAGACAGAGTGATGGATGGAGACCCGGCGTGTAAATGGAGTGCGACGCGCCAGGAAAAGTTGGGGAGCCGTAAATCCAAAGTGGCAATCTGCAATCTGTGTGCCGTGTACCAGGATCCGTCACTTTTATTATTCTTTGTTCAGGAGTTGTAGGTGGGTCATTACTACAAAACAAAGCAACACGCAATAAAGCTTAGAAATGAAAGCTTCTTGTGCGTGAGGATACAGGCTACACCCTTAAATCCCGATCACGGAGCGATCACAGAGCGTTCCCTGATGGAGGTTTGTTTCTTCCGGTCCCGTCCAGGAAACGTTCCAAACCTAGACAACGTGGGCGGATCCCGGGCCAGGCCCAGGAAGGCGGGTCAAGGGAGTGTCCACAGCTCCCAAGTGGCAGGGCCACACCCCTATCCACCCACCCCGCCCACATGGCACCCTCCTCAATCACAATGACAGTGGCTGGAGGGCCTGAGGTGTCTTATTCAAGGGGCTTCTGAGAGCAAAAGTGGCTGGAACCCAGGGCCTGCTGGCTATTCATTCCCTGGGGAGGTCCCTGATGAGACCAGCAGAAGACCCATCCAGCTGAGCCCAGCCCAGATAACAGAATAAATAAATGGTTGTTGTTTTAACCCACCAGGTGGTGGGGTGGGGTGTTACGCAGTGTGGTGGATAAAAATGTGTCCCTAAACTTTTCAATATTCTCTTTAAAAAATAAAAAGCAGAACCTGATTCTACACCACTTGTGTGTGGTGTGGGCTGGACTTTGTGACTCACTTCTAATGCACAGCCTGAGGCGAAAACAATGGTGTGTAACTTCTGAGACTAGGTCACAAGTCCCAGTTCATTCTTCAGAAGACGGCTGGCCCCACCAACATCTTGAGGGCAACCTTGCAGGAGTCACTGCGCCAAAACCACCCAGCTACGCTACTCCCAGATTCCTGGCCCTCAGAAACTGTGTGAGATAAGCTGGTAAGTATAGGGGTAATTTGTTATGCGGCAGTCGGTGACTAATACAGGCAACAACAGATAACTGAAATAGCTGGTGTGCTCTGGTGCCACTCCATTGGTTGTCAATACACTGGAACATGACATGGTAAATGGCCTTTGCTCCAAGCTCCCTGAGTGTCTCCTTGATGCTCTGGCCAACCCACTTGGGATCCCCAAACCTTCTCTTTTTATTTTATTTTATTTTATTTTATTTGTGACAGAGACAGAGAGAGAGACAGATAGGGACAGACAGACTGGAAGAGAGAGAGATGAGAAGAATCAATTCTTCGTTGCGGCACCTTAGTTGTTCATTGATTGCTTTCTCATATGTGCCTTGACCAGGGGGGCTACAGCAGACCGAGTGACCCCTTGCTCAAGCCAGCAACCTTGGGCTCAAGCTGGTGAGCCCATGCTCAAGCTGGAGACCTTGAGGTTTTGAACCTGGGTCTTCTACATCCCAGTCCAATATCTATCCACTGCGCCACCACCTGGTCAGGCCCCCAAACCTTCTCTTGATCCCTCAGTTACAAGGGGGTCATTCCAGGCCTGGTAGGGACCCTGGACCCTGCTCTGGCACATAGCCATGTCCACCCAGAGGCCAAAGCCCAAGTCATGATGACGTCAACTATTCTGACACTGGCCTGCCTCGCTCATTCTCAGAGGGGCCTTATGGCTGTCCTCATGAGGGAGACCGTGGCCTCTCCCTCCCACCTCTGCTCTCGGAGGGGACAGCAGACAAGGTGGCGCGGGGGAAGGTGTTGCCAGGATGTCTCTCTAAGGAGCAGGTTCTCTTGAGCAGGGAATTAGAGGTCTCCTCGCAACCCATATTTTCTGACGCTCCCTCACCCACCCCCACCCAAACACATGCATGAAACATATTGCGGACAAATGCATGTATGTCCACCCGTCTGCTCCCCATCCTTGCCACCGATGGATTTCCCTGTGGGTAGAGGAATGTCATCCGGGCATCACAGAACGAGGTCTATGCTGATCTGTCGGGTAGGATCCACTCCCTCCCCCCCCCAAAAAAATCAGGCATTTTCACACATTGCTGGTGGGAGGGGAAATAAATAGAGCAACCCTCTCCTGGAGGGAAATATGATCAGAGCTAAGAAAACTTCATGAATCTTGCGCTAGCCTGGCAATCCCGTTTCCAGGAATCCAGCCTGAAGACACACCCCTGACAGCCCCGCGCGTGGGTACACACCGGTGAGGGATGGTGGTGTTATCTGTAATAAGCGCTTCCACACCCGCGGGCAGCGAAAAGCCCACGGTGCGTTCGCATGACGGATGCTGTGCAGTTGTTTTAAAAAATGGAGGTCTCTGTGTCCTCCTATGGAGCGATTTCCAGGATGTATGGTTAAGTGGAAAAAGCAAGGCATGAAAAAGCATCCACCATGGGGTTCTTTTTCTGTGTAAGGAAGAAAGGACTGCAGCTGCACAGACACATAGATCTGCTGAGTTGAGCAGACAGGAGCACTGAAAGGTAACCTCTACATGAATAAACTGGCCAGCCGTAGTGGGGGCAGCTGCACGGGGCACTTCTCCTAGTACACCTTTTTGTTTCATTGTTTTGTATAGTTTTCACGTTTGTATGAAAAATTAATTCAGAAAGGTGGGGGGGAAGAAGGGCTTAAAAATGATTAAGAACATAAATAAGGGAACTATACAATATATATCGATAATGTAACCGTAGAGAAGAGAATTTTTAAAAATAGTTAACCTAAGTTATTTTTTTTAATTCCCTCAAACTTCTACAATTGGCAAACCTGGCCCATTGTAGGCATTCAATAAATGCTTTTAGGAAGGAAGGGAGGAAGGAAGGAAGGAAGGAAGGAAGGAAGGAAGGAAGGAAGGAAGGAAGGAAGAAAGAAAGGGAGGGAGGGAGGGAGGGAGGGTAGGTCAGGGAGGAAGGGAGGGTCAGGGAGGGAGGGAAAGAGGGAGGAAAGGGAGAAGGGAGGGAGGAAGGAAGGAAGGAAGAAAAGAAGAAAGGAGGAAGGAAGGAAGGAAGGGACTCAAACACAAAGGCAGGAAGCTGAGAGTCCCACTCTTCCCTCAGCCCAGGGTCATAATTTATATAATTTATTGTCTGTTAAGATCAGCTTCATATCACAGACTTCGTCTCACAAAAGTGAGCCACAGGTTGTTTCTAGGTACCCCTTCCCCCACAAACAAGATCCTCAGCTCCCACCCTGGCTGGCTTTTTCCCGTTCCCTGCCCGGCCTCTCCCGTTTCCTGACCAGCCTCTCGTGGGAGACCTTCCTTAGTAAAACACGCTGCTGTCACCAAGTACCATGGTCTGGACAGCTGAGCAGAAATTTATCATTTTCCAGCTCCGGAGGCTGGAAGTCAGAGATCAAGGCGTCAGCCAGGCTGGTTCTTCCTGTGAGCCCTCTCTTTGGCTTGTCAATGGCCCTCTTCTCCCTGCTGTCACGTGGTTTTTCCTCTGGCCTTGCCTCTGCGTTCAAATTTCCCTCTTTTTATAAGGACACTGGTCCCCTTGGTTCAGGGCACATTCTAATGACCTCCTCTTAACCTGATCATCCGCAAAGACTCTCTTTCCAAATAAGATCACATTCACAGGCACTGGGTTACGACCTCAGCGTCTTTTGGAGGGACACAGTTGAACTCATAAAACTCGCATATGACCCTGGCTCAGACAAGGGCACTGCTGGCAACCGCAGGACTGTTGTGAGGATTAATTATTAATACATATGAAGCATTAACCACAGGGCTGGGGACATAGTGAGGAGGTGACAGTTATTTTTATCATTATTATACACTAAGGCATGGCCTCCGTGCTCATGAATACCTCATTGCTCACCACTGAGCTGATGCCATCCCCACGGGGCACCTACCTGTCACTTTCCACCCTACCCTCAATCTTGCCTGCTTGCCAGGTCACCAGGTCCATGGCCCAAAAGTGACAGATCCGGTTCTGTGTCTTCAAGCTTGGAAACAGCCCAAACCACTTAACAGAAAATGTGAAGCCATGGGAGAAAACTCCCAACACCACGAGGACAAAGGTTCTCTCCGCATTAGAATGCCAGTGGCCTCGGACTCTGTCGTAGACGTCATCACAAGAGTCTCAACCCTCCAGAGCCTCCTCACAGTATTTACAACTGTACACAGGATTTTGCATCAAGAAATGCCCAAGGAGCCTGACCAGGTGGTGGTGCAGTGGATAGAGCATCGGACTGGGACACAGAGGTCCCAGGTTCGAAACTCCGAGGTCACCGACTTGAGTGTGGGCTCACCAACTTGAGTGTGGGGTTGTTGGCTTGAGCGTGGGATCATAGACATGACCTCATGGTCGCTGGCTTGAGCCCAAAGGTTGCTGGATTGGAGCCCAAGGTCACTGGCTTGAAGCCCAAGGTTGCTGGCTTGAGTAAGGGGTCACTGGCTCTGCTATAGTGCCCCCCTCCGGGTCAAGACACATATGAGAAAGCAATCAACGAACAACTAAAGTGCCACAACAAAAAAATGATGCTTCTCATCTCCCTTCCTGTCTGTCCCTATATGTCCCTCTCTCTGTCTCTCTCTGTCTCTGTCACACACACACACACACACACACACACACTCAATGCCCAAGGAACCCTGGCCAGTGGTGCAGTTGGTAGAGTGCCATCCGAAGTGTCAAGGTCGCGGGTTCAATCCCAGAGTTGTTGGCTCGAGCCCCAATGAGGGCACATGTGAGAAGCAATAATGACACAACTAAGTGGAACAATGAATTGATACTTCTCTCTCTCTCTCTCTTTCTCTTTCAAAGAAATAAAAGAGAAAGAAAGGAAGGAAAGGAGGGAGGGAGAGAGGGAGGAAATGAAGGAAGGGAGGGAGGAAGGAAAGGAGGGAGGGAGGGAGGGAAGGAGGGAAGGAAGGAAGGGAGGGAGGGAGGGAGGAAGGAAGGAAAGAAGGAAGGGAGGGAGGGAAGGGGGAGGGAGGGAGGGAGAGGAGAAGGAGGGAGGGAGGAAGGAAGGAAGGAAGAGAGGGAGGAAGGGAGGAGGGAGGGAGGGAAGGAAGGAGGGAAGGAGGGAAGGAAGGGAGGGAGGGAGGGAGGGAGGAAGGAAGGGAGGGAAGGGAGGGAAGGAGGGAAGGAAGGGAGGGAGGGAGGGAGGGAGGAAGTCAGTCCAAGGAGCAGGTGAGCACACTGAGCCACAGATATCAGGGTCTGCCTGGGACATGCCAGGAGAAGGGACAGAGAGCGCAGGTCTCCTCTATGGGTGGCAGCACACAGACCCATGGCTACTTTTCCAGGGAACATGGGCTGGCGCCTGTCCAGCTCACCCAGAAGGTGAGTGTCTTGGCCCCACAGTTCATCTGGGGTTTCAAGACCTTGGCCACCCTCCTCTTCCCTTTATCGGACAGTAAGGACAGTAAGCAGTCGTTTCCAGGGAGACGCGGAAACAGGAGGCCGTGGGGTGCGTGGTAGGCAGGGCCCCAGCTCCCCGCCGCGTTCAGGATAGAGAGGTTCCACTCGCCACCACAGGGAGCGACGCTTCCGGGCATGAAAAGAGACGCCCGCCCGCCGTGGACAACGCATATCCCGCTCTTGACTTTGGTGATGCTTGACATTTCTGGGAAATGAATTTAGCACGCAAACCAACAATTCAAAAACCTTGTGCCAAACAACCGATGCGAATAGAACCTGTGGGCGAAGAAACGACGTGAAGATGAAGCACGTCCTAAAATAGGCACCGTTTGCTGCTGTGTCCACGCACGCGGAGGGAAGCAAGTCGTCAGGGGGATTTTAACAAAGCAGAGAAAGAGGTAGGAGGGAGGGCCTGGCTCCTCACGGGAGAGCATGGGTGTGTGGGCGGTGGGGGGGAGGGGCTGTTGTTCTGTTCTACTCAGATTCTTGGTCTACAGGCTCCCTGCAAACGGTCCAAATCCTTCTTCGGTCTCCTCAGGGCCCTCTCGCCCTCGGCCACCGCCCACGCTGTGGCTATGGTGGCCCAAGGCCCATCCCACAAGCCCCCTCTCCGCAAGTACGTCCAACATGGATCTGGTCTCTCACTGACTCCCTCAACACACCCAAAACTCACTCCTTCCCTGGTGTTCTCCATCTCAGGGAGGGCTGGTCTCCCCCTCTCCTGCACCCCTATCCAACCTGCTCCCTCCACATCCTCCATATACAGGCAGCTTTGGGTTGTAAGGATGGGTACAGACCACCGGGGTTCTGGGTTCAAATCCCAACTCTCCCACTTCCTGTGTGACCTTGAACGCGTTCCTGGCTCTGAGCCTCAGTGTCCTTGTCTACGAAGTGGGCGTGGGAACAGCAGGACCGGCTTCCTGTGGCAGGTGGGAGAATCCAGTGATTCATAACAGCTTAGAGCTGCACCTGTTACACACTGAATACTCAAAAAACGTTGACTAATATTATCGCTGTTGGAATCAGTACTCTGGGACTCTCACATATGCCGTTTCTCTGTCTCCACCGTCCCTTCCTGCACAACTGCTTAGGTCACCTCCCTGCTTTGTTCTTCTCCCCACCTCCCCGTCCCCTCCCCTCCGGGCAGCCAGCAGTGCCATGGTCAGCCAGGCAGGAGCTGGCTCCTGGTCAGGGCCATCCCAACTCCCCATCTCGGACTTCCAAGGGGCTGCCCCTCCATTCCCCTTAAGACCACTGCAGGCCTTCCTGTCCCCAGACACTCTGACCTTAGCAGTTGTAGTCTGCTGAGTAAGTCGTTCCCCAAAATTCATGTCCACCCAGCACCTCCAACTGGGACCTTATTCGGAAATAGGGTCTTTGCCAATGTCATCCAGTTGGGTTCACACTAGACTAGGGTGGGCCCTACGTCCTGTGACGGGGGTCCTTACAAGAAGAGGAGAGGACCCAGGAGATACACTCAGAGAAGGTGGACAGGTGAAGGCAGAGGCGGAGGTCAGAGAGATGCCGCCACCAGGAACACCGAGGCTGGTCCGGCCACCACCAGAGGCTGAAAGAGGCAGGAAGGATCCTTCCCTGGAGCCTTTGGAGGGAGCGCAGCCCCACCGACACCTGGGGTTTGGACTTCTGGCCACCACAACTGTGAGAGAATACATTTCTGTCGTTTTAAGCCACCCGACGCATGGTCATTTGTCAGGGCAGCCCCAGGACACCGATACAGAGCCCCTTCCACCTCGCCCAGCACCTCCAAGCGCCCCCGTGTCCCTCGTCAAATACCATTTACAGCCAACAAGGTAGGAGTCAAACCATGTCCCTGCTGACAAGCAGTCATAATGTGACATTTTGTAGATGTTTAATTAAACTTGTATTGATTATGATTTTGTAATATTTTTTTTTTCATATCTCACAGGCAAACGTGACTTTTTCCAGGTTTCAAATGTTATCTCTGCCCTTGAAAAGCCAACGGCCTCATGACCCTGTCCTCTGACACCTGGTAGATGGAGCGCCCCCGGCACCCTCCATGGCCCCCTCTCCTGGCTTAGTGTCACCCCTAAGGACCATGCAGACTCTGCCCAGGAGGCCGCACGCTGTCCTTGGCCAGAGCAAAGCTGGTCCACTTCGAAACCAATGCAGGTAGTGTGGCTGCCCACACCCCACTTCCTGATGCAGCGGAGGGACCTCGACGTCCCCCCGAGGGGTCTGAAAGCTGCAGCACACCAGGGGACCGTTGACACATGCTTAAGCAGAACCAAGGAGCACACGCTGGGTCGGAAACAGGATGGTATGCCGGCACAAGGGGATAAGCCCAGCACAGGCTGTGTGTGCTTCTTGTCTCCTGTTGTGAAAGTGTCCCCAGCCACGACCCACGTGCATGTGGCCAAGCAGGGACCAAATGACTGCCTTCCCCAGCAGTGCTCGATAAACAGCACCTTGAGCGACCGTTATTTTACTCCAAACTTTCTCCTCTTTCCTCCTTCTGTGTCTGTCACCTTACTCACCATTGTTTCACGGCCTGTGCATCCTGGACATGCTCTGTCCACCCATACAATAAGGGGGCGGGGTGTCCTGCCAGAGTGCAAGCAGTGAGTAGGACCTTGACGCCCTGGAGGATGAGCCCCCACCACCGAGAGGGCCACCTGGGTTGCCTTGCCACCTCTGATGGCTCTTCTTTCCCCGTGTCCTGATCAGTTCTCATGTCCCTTAGCCCTCATACTTCTTTGTGCATCAAATCTGCCTTCCCCGTGGGCCCTGGAGCCTTCCCCACCACTCCCAAGGGACAGGGCTCAGGAGACCTGAGTAAAAGAGCGCAGCATAAGGCAGGACTCTGGGCTGGTGCTCACAAACTGTGTTGCCAAGGATACGGCATCCAGATCTCTGGATGTGAATGAAAGAGACTGGTTTCCAGGTTTTGTGTGTGTGCGCGCATTTCATAATTTAGAATGTGTTTGGTTTTCATTTGCAACCCTTTCGGCCAGCCCATCCTCCCCACAGCTCTGCAGAGCGCACCGGTAATGAACACGAATAAATCAAAGCTTCTCTGCTCCAGCTGTTGCATGGGGAGGACCCTGGTGGAAGGGGAGGAGCAGGGGGCTCTCCTGGTTGGAGGTTCTCAAGACTCAGCCTGGGAGTGTCCCCCAGGAGACTTTTACAAAGTGCCAGACCCTGGTCCTGCTCACTAGGTGAGGCCTGGGGGGATTATTCAGGAGTTCTTCTGGTGGTTCTAGGGGCACCCATTGCTTAAGAACCTGTTCAAGTCCAACTCCCTCACTTCCGGTGAGTCAGCTGAGGCCCAGGGCAGGAGAGGAAGGTCTCCAGGAGCAGACAGTCATGGGGGGCAGCCCCAGGACTAGCACCCCTGGCAATGAAGATAGGAGCAGAGGGCCCGTTCTTGGCTCCACCCCCTGCTAGCTGTGTGACCTGGGGAAGGTTGCTTGACCTCTCTGTGGTATGATGGGGACAGTACAGCTTTCCCCCTGGTTGGGTTGGGTTGAGCCTACAGGTAATTACACTTACACATACCCGCACTTACTGGGATCCCAGCAGTATGTCCAGTATGATTACCTTCAGGACGTGTCTGCTGGTCCAGCATCAGGATGAAGGAAGCTGGGCCTTGCAGGCCCTGCTCCCGCAGTTGCCAGGGCCTTCCTGCCTCGGCTGGCCACTCTGGATGTTTCCAAGGACAGCCATTTCCTGGCCCCACCTAGCCCGGTGTGACCTCCAGGGAGCAGTGAGCCATGCAGATTGCCCAGAGGGCCCTGCCCTGCCAGCTGCTGCCCCTGGACTTCCAGCTGTGTCAGAGCAAGAGGAACTGGACGCCCAGGCCACCCTACCTGCTGATTCTGAGTTTGGCTCCCCCACCTGGCAGGGTGGGAGACAGGGCTCTCGGCCCAACAGAGCCTCCCTTGGACTTCATGTCTTCCAGCACACTCCACCCAACCTCCTCTTCCACCCTCTCGCCTTCCCTGGGAGTCCACCTTGCACCATGGGCTTGTGGCCCCCAGCCCTTCCTGACCTCCCTCCCCATCTATCTCACGGATGTGTCTCCTAATAAACTCTAACACAGTCTTAGCATCCACTTCTCAGTGGGTGCAAAGGAAGTCCTATCTGCATTTGAGGGGACCTGTAGGGATGAGTTCCCAATGGTCACTCTCCTGGGGAGTGAAGACTGGAGACGGGGGGCTCTGGCCCGTGACGGGCTGGTAACCAGGCCTCCTGGGTTAGGGGCGCTGAAGAGGGAGAAGCTTGCAGAATCAGGGCATTTTCCATTGCAATTACCAGCTTTCCAACTCAAACCACCAGAGTAAACCCGGAAAGGCTTGTGCGGTAATTAAAAAGTCCAGGGAGGCCTCACTCCCAGCTCAGGCAGGTCTGGGACTCGAGCCTGCCCCGGGAGAATCCACTCTCCCCAGGGCAGGACGTGGTCAGAGAGGCTCACCCCTTCAGCAGCAAGAGGGCGGCTTCCCCCTCAGCAGCTCTGCAGAGAAGCCCAGGTGGCCGCACTATGTTTGCGATTGGCCTGGCTTGAGTCATCATTCACCCAGGCCAGGGTAATCGAGTGTTCTGATTGGCCAGGCCTGGATCACGTGCCCACTCTTGGGCTGGGGTTAACCTGGACCGAGAATGGAGGGAGGTTCCGTTCCCTGCGGGAGAACCTGGGTGCTGTCACTAAGAGAGTGACCCCCGCCACCGGCAGCGCTGCCAGTCCTGCTCGCTGCTGAGCCCAAGGCCCGGGGGCCACCCATTACACAGAGGCGGGGCTCAGACAGGGAACAGGGCCTGAGACATCCCTGTGCATTCCAGAACTTTCCAGAACCTCATCCACCGTATCTCCCCAGGTGAGCGGGAGAACTGTGAACGGGAGCAGGGTCGGGGAGACAGAGACGCAGAGATGGGCTTGTTCTTGAGGAAACAGGGGACGGATGTTTGGGGTCACAGCTTGAAGAAGGCAAAGGGGCTGGTTCTGGGGCGGGGACAGGAAGGGCGTGAGTGGGCGTGGGGCCTGGCCAAACCCTGGACCCAAGAATCCCAGAGTGGATCGTTTATACACAAATATCCACTAAAAAGAAGACCCTGGGGAGGAGGTACGTATCTAAGGAGCCGGAGTCTAGCCAAGCCAGGTTAATCTTGATAAAGGGGTCTGTCTACATCCGCGGCCCCTCCGCGCTCAGAACCCGCAATCACAAGCTGGGCCCCAATAGTTCCTGGTTCGGGACAACAGGGCATTTGGATTTTTTTTTTGAATGGCAGAATCTAGAAGCTAATTAGGCCATTACTCTTCAAGGATTTAATTTGCTTTGATGGGCTAATCTATAATCATATTTCTAAACAGCTTCTATTTAATTACTGCACAAAATGAATGAGGTCCTCGAGCAAATGCTGTCTGATAAGCTCACCTCCTGTTTGGGTTCCTGAGACAAACACGCAGGGAGAGGAAGACAGATGGCGAGGGGGTGGGGGTGGGAGCTGACACCTCAGGTGACAGCTGTCCCCCCCCTTCCCCCAGGAGAAGTGTTGTGGGGATCAGATCACTGAGCCCAGAAACCACAGCAGGAAGGAGCCAGGGGAGAGAAGAGGCCCGCTTCCCTCTGGAAGGGACCAAAGGGTGTCCTGGGGGGGGGGTGTTATCACAAGAATGAAAGCCCCCAGAGGGCAGAGGTGCTGTGTCTTCTTTGAGCTGTAGGTGCTCAGTGTGACACCTACAGCTGAGCAGGGTAGGCTCAGCTAGAGTCTGCGTCCTTACAGCGCAGGAGCGAGGTTCATGCAGGAGAAGCAAGTCGTTAATTTGCACAGCGGCCCCCAGCCACCTGATCGCCTAGCGAGTCCCCCTCGAAGCCACCAGGCAACTGTGGTTGAACTGCCCAGCGCTCATTCTCCCTCCGTCTGGGGATGACGCCGCCATTTGTTTTGAGGGGCTGCCTTGCCCCTCGGGTTCTGTCTCCGTGGATGTTAGGGGTTGGAGTGTGTCTCCTCCCCAACCCCCCGAAGTCCTATGTTGAACTCCTAACGCCAGTGCTTCAGCAGCGTGTGACCTTACTTGGAAGTAGGGTCCCTGCCGATGGCCTCAGTTCAGATGAGCATGACGGAGTAGTCTGAGCCCCTGATCCAATACGAGTAACGTCCCTATGAAAAGGGGAACTTCGGGCGCACACACACACACACGATGCCACGTGAGGGCTGGGGTGAGGCTGCCACATGCCCAGGAACCACCTGTAGCTGAGAGAGAAGCCTGGAGTGGATCCTGCCCTCCAGCCCTGCCGGCACCTTGACCTTGGACTTCTAGCCTCTGGAACTGTGAGACAGTACAGTTCTGGTATTTAAGCTGCTTGGTTTGTGGTATTTTTAGTGGCCGCCCTGGGAAACGAATACAGGGGCAGCGTCCGTCACAATGCCCTCACCTGGCCGGGATGCCACTCTGTGGCCCCCTTCCTGAAATTTAAAAGCGACGGCTGTCAGTGAGCCGTGCCATACCCCCACTTCCTGTGGGAACCTTCCTAGAAAGGAGGAGGTCTTACCTCCTAACGTGGGTGGGGGGGCATTACTCCATCAGAATTTGTTTTTTCTGTTGCTGGCAATCAAACCTTCCTAAATGCCAGGACCACTGAGCTGCCCCTTGTGAGGTAGGCCTCCAGGCGGGGGCGGGGGGGGGGGGCGTGGAACCTCACTGTGCATCAGGGTTGCTTCGTGTGGAATGCGAGGTCATCCTCCCGCTGGCCCCAACCACGCACGTTATTGGGCTAACCTAGGTCGTGTGCTCGGGGCAGAGTCGCACAGTGAGTAAAGCAGCAGTAGGAGAGATGATGAAGTAAGCAATCTCGGTACAGCGGGGTGGGCCGTAGGACCGGTAGTACCCGCCCTGTGGAAGCACAGGGGAGGGGCCTCTGACCCAGTGGGCGGGAGGTGGGCGGTAATGAGGAGGAGGGGTCAGGACTGGCAAGGTGGGAAGAGGGCGGACCGAGGGTGACCAGCTGTCCAGGTTTGCCTGTCCTGTCCTGGGACGCTCCACAGTGCCGGGCACCCTGGATAGTCGGATCCCCGAGAAGGGGCGCCCAAGGGATTTGTCTGTGGCTAGAGAGGAGCATGCAGAGCGAAGGGTGCGGGGAAACAGAGGGGCGGGATGACCAGGGGTCTTGCTGCCGGTGGAGGAAGGGGAAGCTTGGGAGAGTCCTGGGCAGCCGGGGGGTGTGATGAGATCTGTGACTGTTCTCAGGGTCCCTGTGTTGGCTATGGAGGATGGAGTATTGGGGCAGGACGGAGCAGAGAGGTCGCCCACATGGAGACCCTGAGGGTGAGGTCTCAGCATGAGGGTCTGCAGAAGATTCCGGCAGCGATTCTGAGCTTTTTAGGGTAGGGCAGGGTGGTGACACACCCACTCTCAGCCGGAGGAGAGCTATGCACCCCCCCCCCAGAGGTGCCCACGACTGTGACACACCCACTCTCAGCCGAGGAAAGCTATGCACCCGCCCCAGAGGTGCCCACTGCTGTGACACACCCACTCTCAGCCGGAGGAGAGCTATGCACCCCCCCAGAGGTGCCCACGGCTGTGACACACCCACTCTCAGCCGGAGGAGAGCTATGCACCCCCCCCCAGAGGTGCCCACGACTGTGACACACCCACTCTCAGCCGGAGGAGAGCTATGCACCCCCCCAGAGGTGCCCACGGCTGTGACACACCCACTCTCAGCCGGAGGAGAGCTATGCACCCCCCCAGAGGTGCCCACGACTGTGACACACCCACTCTCAGCCGGAGGAGAGCTATGCACCCCCCCAGAGGTGCCCACGACTGTGACACACCCACTCTCAGCCGGAGGAGAGCTATGCACCCCCCCCAGAGGTGCCCACGGCTATACACACGAACACTTAGGTACACATGCTGTTGCAGGCAGTCTCAGGGGGGTTGCAGACCCCTGGAACCCATCCTGGACCTGGGATTCTGAGCCCCAGGCGGCCACGGACTGTGCTGGCATCTGCCATTTCTTTGGCAATCCAGTATCACCCTTCCCTGTCTGCCTCCCACCCTGGGGGCCACAGGGACCGGGCCCTCCCTCTCTCCTTCCTCCCGGGGGTCCGCAGGGCAGCCGCTGACTGGGCTCATCCATCAAACAGATTCTCAAGTCTCCTCAACAAGGCCTCGGGCTGAGGGGACAGTTCCTTCTCTCCGGCAGCACGGTGACCAGCCCTGTGTCATGGCCATCGCTGTCACTTTGAGTCCAGACAGTTTGCCGGGCATTTTACAGGGGTGCTGCCCCCCCCCCCCCGGTAGGGCCCATGGTTCTCCCCGCGCGCGTCAGAGACCGTGCCGTGGTGCCGTCATCAGCATTCGTTCGCTGCGCACAGAACTGGGCTCTTGCCCTGACTCAGCCCCCTAGTAGAACAATGCCATTATTTTTTCCACCTCTGTCCTGCCTGGCAGATCGCAGTAGCTGCACACCATTTGGGGGTAAAGCGTCAGGGCCTGAATTGTACAGAATGGAGCAAAGGCAACCCCCCGCCACCCCCTGTCCTGCCCCAAACCCTGAGATTTCTCCAGAGGAGTCTTTGCGTCATGTTGCCTTCCCATCAAAGCTCTTTCTCTTCTTTCCCTTGGAAAGCTGGGGAGATCAAAGTGTCAGCTCCCTCCCGCACCGCCTAGAGGAAGCGAGGAGGCGGGCTGACCTCGCCCCACCCCACCCCCTCTTCCAGCTAGCTCACGCCCACTGACGCCTTTTGGAGGAAATGCCAGCCTTTCCCCTGCGTGCACCTGGCTCTCCTGCGGCTTCTTAAGTGGTGATGCATGTCAGAAGGGGACGAATTCTTAAAAACATAAAAAATAGAACTACTGTATGATCCAGTAATCCCAATTCTGGATTATACCCAAAATAACCCAAAGCAGGTCTCTAGACAGGTATTTGAATGTGCGCGTCCACAGCAGCTTTATTCCCGAGAGCCAACAAGTGAAAGCAGACCACACGTCCAACTACTGATGAATGGACAACGTGCGGTCGAGCCAACCCATGGGATGTCATTCAGCCCTAAAAGGAGGATAGAAATCCTGTCCCATGCCACAAATATATACTGCTCACAAAAATTAGGGGATATTTCAAAAATGAATATGAAGCTATAAAATGTCCCCTACTTTTTGTGAGCAGTATAGATGAACCTTGGGGACATTATGCTGTAGGATTCCACTTATGTGAGGTCCCCAGGGGAGAAAGATTCACAGAGACAGAAAATAGAATGGGGGTCCCAGGGGCTAGGGGTGGGGGTGGAGAGTTAGTGTTTAATGGGGACAGAGTTTCATTTTGAGAAGACGAGAAAGTTCTGGAGATGGGTGGTGAGGATGGTTACACAACAGGGTGTATGTACTTCATGTCACTGAGACACCACTGAAATGGTTAAGATGGTCAGCTTGATGTTTGTTCAGTAAAAATGAGTAAGTAAAACTAAGGCCGCTCAGAAGCGATTAGGAGGCTTTGCTCCAACCTGGGCTGGGCCAAGTGGCTCAGTGGACACCTTCTCTGTTTCTGGGCAAACACAAACTGCTATCCCAGGTGTCCTGGGGCCGGGGCAGCCACCCTGGGCTCTGGTGGGAGACCCTCTTTGTCTCAGTAAGCCACCTAATGAGGCGTCTGGGCCGAGGCCACAAAGCAAGGCCACGCTGCTGGGGCCTGTCTTTGTCTTCAGCTGTGTCGGAGGCCAGGCCAGAGGTCCGCTGTGTGGAGAGCGTGAGCAGTGCAGACCCGTCCCTGCACACGTGGGGACAAAGACGGGCAGGGCCGGGGACACTGGGTCTGGGCAGAAGACTTGGAGGACCAGAAGTGTCTATAGGAAAGGCCAGGGCAGCTTTGTGTCCATGGAGCCATTTTAAGCTGTGGCTCAGAGTGACCTTAAGCCTGTTCCTCCCAATCCCCAAGCCTCACCTTCCTTCTCTGTAAAATGAGGGTGGACAGTCATGCAGACCATTTGCAGTTCTGTTTGGAGAATGACCGTGTCCTAAAGGCGTGGCACATCCGAGCTGGAGGGGTGTAGGAGACACCCGGGCTGTCACCTGGCCAGTGTTTCCAAATGTCCTCGAGAGTGCTTCAAATTAGAAGCCCCTCCCCCTCCCCCAACCAGGGTCTGCAATGGGCAGTGGGGGGGGTCTTCATGATAGGCCCTGTTCCTGGTTTTGCTAAAAGACCCTTTTTAATGGTGACTGGGCTACACCCCCCCCCCCCCGTGCTGCTGAGCCCGGGGCAGCCCCAGCACCGACTTCACAGAGGAACCCCAAGGACGATGCGTCCAGCGCCAGGAAAGGCTTTCTGTAAACGGGTCACCTGGAGGAGGCAGGTCTTGGGATCCCGCTAGACAAGGCCAAGCAGGAGGTGGGGGTGGGGAGCCATCGCCATCCTCTGTAGCATCTTCGTCACCATGACAACACTAGCCATGCTCTGTCGGATGGGATGCGTTTCAGGCGCTGATGCTCTGCATTTGATTTCTAAGGGGATCATCTTCCCAGGTAGTTGTTGTTGCCCCCACTTTCTGGATGAGAAAACCGAAGTCCAGAGACTGGGTCAGGGTTGCCAGGCAGGGAAGAGGCGTGGCCAGGATTTGAACCTGCATCAATTTCTTCACATCAGGTATCCCTTGAGGTCCAAGCTGAGGTAATGCCCTGGACCTGGTAGGTGACTGAAGCTGAGGAGCCCCCAGGGGTTGTGCCAGGGTCCCTCTGGGCAGATTCTCATTCGCTGGGCTCAGCATGCCCTGCTGGTTTGAAAGCCTGGGAGGTGCCCCTGCCACAGAAGCAGCCTACAGTGGAACACAACCACCGGCATTTAACCTCTCAGAGCTGCGCTGTTCAGCCACATGGTCAGCAGGTCAGCACATTGCCAGCGAGGGTGCCAGCTCCCACCGGGCACATCCTCTCCCAGGGAGAGTAGTGGGTATATTCCCTCCACTACCCCTGTATGCCCCGCTCCCCGTGTCCCTGTACTGGTGGTCTGTCCTCCCCTGGGGCTGCTCAGGTATGCCCACAAGTCTCTGCCCACTTTCCAAACCTCTCAGGATGCACTGCAGGTTCTCAGGGCGCCCAGGCTCGGTTTGAATTAGGTTGCTGCTGCTGTTATGATTTGAGGGGAGATGTTTATTTTCAGCCCCCAGACTATGCAAACAGAACAGGGCTTATCTCCTAAACTAGATGCTGACTGACTCCCGGGAGGGGAGAGGAGGGGGGGTTCCAGCCTGGCTGGGGACCTCTGAGGGCTCCAGCCTGTGGGCTGGGCTGCTAGGGGCTATATCAGGGGCTCAGGGAGGGGAGCCGGACAGGCAAGCTTGCCCAGAGAAACTGCAACAGCTAGTTTGACAGGTTTGCATCCCCAACCCCCAGGTCCAGTGCCTGAGTCCCACAGGGCAGCAGGCTGGGCAGCACCAACCTAGAACAGATGATGGCATGGACATTCAGCTACAGGATCCAGGGATAAATATTATTTTAAGCCACTAAGCTTGTGGTAATGGGCTGTTGCAGCCCCGGCATGCTCACTAATATATCTACATGTTACAGATGAGGAAACTCAAGTTCACGCATCACTAAGGGAAGAGTTGGGATTTGAATACGAAATTTCAGCATCCACGCTCAGGCTGCTGTCCACTGTCCTCCCTCAGGAGGAACGTCCATTCCCTCTAGGGCATGGAGGACGGTGTAAACTGGGCGCCATGTCTGTCTTAGTCCGCATTTTCCAGAAAACAGACCCTGCCTGAGACAGGATTCAGGTGCTGGTGCCTCGCCGGAAGGTGTGACTCCAGAGTGGTGAGAGCGAGGACGGTGGGGACAGACCTGAATAGAACGGCATGCTCCTGGGCTGACCCCTGCTTCGCAGCTGCGGAGAAGGGTCCCAGGGCGCTCAGCCACGGGGGCGGGGAGGGGTGCTTCCTGACGGGCTGTGCAGTTGTCTCAGAACAATCTCTCAAAAGGAGGCAAGGAGAAGAATGTATCTTCCAGCTTCATCCCATCTTCTGTCTCCTCTGCTCAGAGTAGTTCCCACAGCGAGTTAACCCTCCCCTGGTTCCGGGTGCGTCACCTGGGACCTTTAGGTGACCGCCGGGGAAGCCCGAGGCCACACACCCACCTGCGGGAGGTCAGAACCATGATGTGCAAAGGCAGATGCGTACACTATGTGGAGGCAAGAGAGAAGCCCCACTGTGGAGCCTACAGGTGACACCAACCAGCCACCATCTGATGACAATACCTGCGAAACTTTAGGTGGGATTGGAAGAACTGGCCCCTGAAGCCCGGCCAGCCCAGGGATGGAGCGGGAAGATAGGACAGCTGGCTTGGGGACATCTGTGCTGCAGCAGTGGTGAGTGAGCCAGCAGTGAATCATGCTCTGCTTCCAGCAGGGCTGAAATCTGCAAAAAATAATCCTATGTGAAATGTCAGCAGGCAGTGGCTTGGAGAAGCATGTGTGTGAGTACCTGCCGAGCGAGGCTTGGGTACCCGGGGGCTCTTCGGGGAGGCTCCGTTTCCAGCCACCTCTGTTCCTGTGCCCCTGCTGGGGTGTTTGCCACAAAGAATTGGGGAACTGCTGGAAGCAGCCGGGCCCAGAGATATCGCAAGGTTGGAGCCTCAGCGTGATCCCATGGGTGGCCCCTCTGCTGAGGGTCCACGGGGGAGGGGGGGACACCAAACTGTGTCAGAACAGCTGCGAGCGGTCTCTCCATCCTGCATAAGCGTCTGCCCCCAGGAAAGTGGCCAGAAGGTCCTGCAGCTTCTCTGGCATAGACGGGGCCCAGAGAGGGCACGGTCCTGCCCAAGTGTACACAGTGGCATGGTCTGGCCTGCTTCTAGGTCCTGGTCCCCAGCCCGGGCTCCTCCTTGTACCCTAACATCCCTGCTGAGGTGGTCCAGGCAAGCACAGTGCCCTCCTGGGCACAGTGCTCCAGGCTGGACCCCAGTGGACAGAGAGGGGCAGGAGAGCTGCCCCCACTCAGCATCCCGTCCCATTGGGTGGCGAGGGCAGCTGGACATGGTCCGACTGGCTGTCACAGCTGTCATCTGCCCTGGCAACAAGCCAAGGCTGATCAGCAAGTACCATTGCTATGGAAACCATGAGTCAGGGCCACGCTCAGCAGAGCCAAACATGCCAGGGCTCTCAGAGCCTCTCGCCTGCCAACAAGGACGGTGATGCCTGGCACGAGGCATCTCCTTGGGACTCATTAACAGTATGGAGAGGGGGTGATAGGGAGGCGGGAGCAGGGGCCGTGGGGAGGGAAGGACAGGGAGAGATGGGGGAGCACAGTAGAGTAACTGCACCGCCTTGGGACCGGCTAAGCACGGCCAAGCTCAGACCGCAAGGGCTGAGGGTTCTCTCCTGCCAGGTAGTCAAGTCTGCCACTGACTGAACCCAGGAGGCCAAACTCCCGAGACCAGCACTCTAGGCTGGGATACCTCCCCACTCCCCGCCACGCAGCCTTTTGCAGTGATGGGGCGTTGGGGAGGCTCTGGAGCAGCTGCTCGTTTCCTGGGGTGCAGGGAGTGTGGAGACTTGCCCAGGATCGTGCATTGGGTCCACATGAGAGCCAGGAAAGCAAGAGGAGAGCCCCTCCCTGCTTACTGTCATCGGGTGGTCAAGGCGAGGGAGGGCCTGCCGGCTCTGGCGGAGGCTGGGTCACACGGGAGCCCTTGGTGTGTGGCCTGAGCCCAGCTGCAGAGGACAGCCCTACTCCCGACCTGCCCCGGGACCCACGTTGTGCTGGTGAATCAGCCGCCGGCTTCACAGCACGTGAAGTGCCTCGCAGCGCTGAGGCGCCCAGGCTTGCCTACGCCAACCTTAGAGCCACATCCTGCGCTGTTTCCTTCTGAACCATGGTCCACAGGCTGACCCTTCTGAAAACAGGGCAGAGCCCACCGCAGGGCGGCCGTAGCCATCTGCAGACCCACAGGTCCATCGGTGAGCGACAGGTGAGGGGTGTCGGTCCCCGCTCATCCTGGGTGACCTTTCTCTCCTGTCCTTATCGATCAAAGGCTACAGGTCTCGAAAGAGGGAGAGCTGGGCTTGGAACTGACGACTCGGTGACGCCAGAACAGCGTGGTTAGCCACTCTGCCACCGAGCTTGGGCCAGGTGGCCGGGCCATCTGTGGGGGCCACACATCCACCCCGAGGAGGCTGCTGGAGACCAACCGTGCAGGCTCCGCTGAGCACTGGTCTGTCCTTGCCCCGAGGACAGAGGCTTGTCGAGTGCTGGGTGGTGGGGGGCCACGCCCTCTCTCCTGAGCCTCAGCATGGGGGAGGGACAGGGGCTCTGTCCCCTGTAGGGGTGCAGCCCCTCAGCTGGGAGGCAGGTGCTAAGTGAGCAGCCACAAGTTCAGTGAGACCTGTGCAGTGCGGGAAGGCAGAGCTGGGCTCCAGGCGCGGGCTCTGGGGATAGAGCTGGGTTGTCCTGCTCCAGAGCCAAAGGGCCAGCTCCGAAGCGGTAACACATTCCTTCATTACCGCCGGTTTTGTTCTTGGCTGGCGACCAGGCGGCACCCTCGTCTCCCCACGTATGCGGCGGATGGGCAGGAGGAGCACCTTCAAAATGAGATTACATCTTATACATGTTTAATGTACTGTTCTCGCCATTTAAAATGCGGCTCTATTAAAATAGCAGGGAGGGAACAATGGACTCTCGGAGCTCAGTGTGGAGAGAATAGATCACTAGTGAAATGAATAATATATTAACAGAATAATGATGTTGCTTCTCCTATGAATTGTATACATCACAATCATCTCAGGCTGTCGGCTGAAGTTTTAAAAAAAAGAAGGCGACTTCTGTTTTTTCAGACTGAGAAGCCTGAGGCTTCCGGGGCTTTGGAGCTGGCTACCTGGTGGCCGTGTTGGTTATGAAACAGGTTTCCTGGGCAAGCCACTGAGGACCTGGAACTTCCCCAGAGGGTGCCAGCCTGCTTCTCTTATTAATACCAACTGTTCTCCTGGGATACGAGAAACATGATGAGTCGGGGTCTCCTACCCACAGGCCAGCGAGGCAGGAACGTATACAGAGACCCCAACGCCGTGACACGAGCCAGGACAGAGGTTGCCCTGAATGTGCGGGCAGCCCAGGTAGAGCTGAAGGGTCCCCCGCTCCCCCCCGCTCCCCGGGCTTGTAAACAGCAAGCATCCTGTTGTGTTGGTTGGTCCCTGCCTGCTAAAGGTGTGTTGAATGAGCATCTGTGAATCAATATTTACTTTCCAGCACTCTTGAAAGGGGGAACCAAGGTGTGCGATGACAGCGTGCAGAACGGGCCAGGCGGGATGGGAAGGGGTGATCGCGTGGTCTGCGCCGTCTGGACAGACGATTTCCGCAGGGGGAACAGAGCACGGAGAACCCAGACCTCAGAAAATACATACCAGGGTCGGGATTCATCGAGTTCGCCCTGGGGAGGAAATAGAGGCAAGGAACTGCCCTCAGGGAGGACAAATTACATAGAAATCAGGCAAGAACATTCCGGAAAAAATTCCTCCCAACCCCCTTGGAGACACTGCCTTAGGGACTGGCCGGCTGGTGTCCCCATAGCAGACCATGGGGACCCCTGGGGCCTGAGCTCACTATGCTGACATCTGATTGTTTACAACATGGAGGGGAAAGGCCCCGCTCCCACCCCTGCTCAAACAGGAGCAGGGACCCTGGGAGGGACAGGAGCCCTGCTCAGCCAGCCCTGACACACGCCCTGGGCCAGCACCCTCCGGGCCCGATCTCTGCTTCCGTTCACCGCTGGTGGGCTGGTGCCAGACGGGCTTTTCCACTTTGGAGATGAGAGGAGGAGGAGCATGGATGACTGGGGATGTGGCCCAGGTGACCCAGCGGTGAAGCAGCCAGGGTGACCACGCCTCACCCATCACTGTTGGGCTCAGCCAGGTGACTGGACAGCGGGATACAAGAAGATTCAAAGGAGGGCAGACTCAGAATGTGCTGGCCCGACTGGATCGGCCCTTCCTTCTGCCATGGCCACGAGGAGCGCCTTCCCCAGGGGGTTGCAGCCCCATCAGCGGGAGCCCAGGAATGAACTCACTTTGGAACTCAGCCCCACAGGTAGCTTGGGGCAATGCTGACCTGTGGCTGAACCCTGGATCCAGCCCACAGCTGACCCTTGAGCGTGAGCATAAGCAGTATGTACTGTGAGCCACCGGGCTGGGGGCTGGTTCATTACACAGCATCGCTGTGGCATTTTCTGGCTGAGACAGTGGCGGAACCAGGACTCGGGACAGGTTTGCCAGGGCTGAGAACCCAAGCTCATCACCAGTGGCCTCAACAGCCTCCCACAGGGCCTGGTAGGAGGGTAGAGGCAGCTCGTGCCAACCCACCAACTCTTCCCAGCTTGGATCCATCCCACTGACACGTCTGATAAATCGTCTTTCTGCACAAAAGGCCTCCCATGGCAAGTGCTCCCCATGGCCACCGCCAGTGCAGGGTCCTCACCTGAATCAGGGCTCCAGTCCAAGCCCCATACCCATTGGACCTTCAGGGGCCCCGTGGCCACTTTGTACCCATCGACACAGGAGTGTTGATAATCCTTATCGTTAATATGTTTGATGTCTGACACCATCTCTCCTCTTCCCCGTTATCACTCCACGAGGTGGGTCCAGTTCCTACCAGCCCCAGTTTTTTTTTTTAAGGGGGGGGGGAGGTGAGGCTCAGAGCAGTCAAGCGACTTGCTCGACGTCACACAGCTACTAGTTAACGCCAGGGCTGCTTCTCCAGCCCAAACGTTCCTGGCTCCACACAAAGCGCTATTCACAGCCCCCCGTTAGCGCCATGCTCCCTCCCTGAGAGCCAGACCTCCGCTGTGTGCCTGGGCGTGGGTCCCTGAGCCCCACGCAGGGGTCAGCCTCGCTTGCCCGGTCCGGGAGGTCAGCCCTCTGCAGGCCAGGTTGATGGCAGAGGAGGACGAGTGTATTGAGTCAGGTGGGGCCGCCCGGCGAGGGGTGAGGCTGGACCAGGCAAAAACGTGAGCGGGCTCTAATGGTGCCAGTTCCGAGCGTGCTGGCTGGGAGTCGGCACGCGGGAGACAAACCGACCTACGGAAAAGGCGGCCCCTCCAGTCACTCCCTGTTGGCTGAGTGCTCTGAGGCAGCGAACCCACCCGCTCGTGACCCACACAGCCAGAGGTCATCTCATCTGAGGTCATTGGCAGGGCATGGGTATTAGGTCGCTGAACATACTCAAGGGCAGTGTCCCCTGGATGTCCCCAGACGTGACGGACCGGAGCCTGTGGCTGCAGCCTTGCCTCCAACGGCGCCCACCTCCCAGGCCGGTGGTGGTAGGGGGGTGCGTGGGGCAGTTGTGGAGGCGCCTCCAGAGAGCCCATCTGGGTCGCCGTGACCGTGCTGTGGGTGCAAAGCTGGACTCTTCCCTGTTGTGCGACCCGCCCTGCCGTGGGTGGCAGGGACCAACCACATCTGAGTGTGGAACTCTGCCCAGGAAGGAGAGGTAAAATGTGGCCATGGCAACAAATCCCGCTCCACAGGAGGAGTCACTGGCTTCAGTGTTCCAGGCCGCTGGTGGGGGCCGGGGGTGGGGGGCAGAGGAAACCACAGGCCGGAGAAACTGGGGCGTGGACCAAAGTGGCTGGTGGCACTGGATCACAAACTCCTAGTCCCCTGGGTTGCTGTGGAGCTGAAGGCAGCTGAAAAGTAGGCCAAGCACAGAGGCTCCCTCTCCCCTCCTAGTGCTCTGGGTAAAGACTGGACCGCAAAGGGGATCTTGGGCCGCATGAGATGCCAGTCTCAGGCTGTGAATGTGGGGAGCAGGCACGTGACCCCGAGGGTAGGGAAGCACCCTCTCCAGGTGGAAAAGGAGAGAAGCCCTGTCTCCTGGTGGCTTTTGCTCCAGTAATGCCCATGTCTGCTCGCCAAGGAGGGCTGACCGTCCGCGTCCCCACTGACGCAGGGCAGAAGACATGTAGGGACATATGGGTCAACTGCTGCTCAGAAAGGAAGGGAACCAGCTGGCCTCAATGTCACCCAGGGAGGCGGGGCAGAGTTGGCAGCCGAACCCAGCTGTCCTGATGTCCAGACCAGCCTCTGTCTACTTTGCTGGTGAAATCACCCAGAGAGACTTGGAGAATCCCAATGTCGACGGCCTACCCCCAGGCCAATGAAATGGGAGTCTCTTCGTGGGGGTGGCATTGGGATTATTGTCAGTCCAAGTCACGTCACTGGTCATTCAGGGTCACCAGTCTGCTGCCCACCTGGCTTCATCCGTCAGCTACAAAGAACTTGACAGTGTTTTCAAACTCTGTCTCTCTAAAGCCGCTCATGAACCTCCTTCCCGCGATCCTGCTGTTACTGTTGGCTCACCTGGCAAGCCACGTCCTCACAGATGGTGCCAAGGCCAAACCGGAGTGACCGGGAGTTCTCAGCAAGGGGAGAATATGTACCTTCCCCTTCTCTGGGCGGCCTTTGCTGAGCTACCCCTACCCACACCTGGACCCCCTCCTGGGGTGTAAGCTCTGTCCTCTGCCCCGGGCCCCGCCTCGCTGTCCTTGCCATCCTGGACGCATGGAGCTCCTCCGTCCACTTGGCCTGTCCCGCCCCACTCGGCCATGAACTCCACGTCTAACTCATCCTCACCTACCCTGTCCTTGGCACACCGGTCCTGACTGAGGGGATGAATACTGAGGTTTCCTCGTCATGATGATGACAATCGGAGGAACTTGAGAAATAACCAAGAGAGGCTGAGACATCCGCTGAAGGTCAAGGTCCTGACTCGGGCTGTAGAACTTCCTGGCTCTGTGGCCCCAGGGCACATACAGACGATCACTCTTGGGACTGGGGGACAGATCTCCATGTGCAATGGCCCCACAGACTGTTGGGGACCCCGTGCAGACCCAACAGCCACCAAAGGGGAGCTTCGTGATGGTGCACGAGTCTCCACCGGCCGGGACATTTACAAGCAGTGTGCACAGCCAGGCCTGCTTTCTGGGGAAGATGAAGAAGAGAAGGAAGAGGAGAGGTCAGGAGCCTGGACTGTCATACAGCAAGCCCAACCAGGACCCAGGTTGTAACTAGAAATGCGGTCAAGGTGAACGCATAGAGGGAGGGCCTTCATCCCGGACCTGCCTCAGGGCTGATGGCCGGGGTGGTGGCTCTGAAGCCCACAGCCGTCCCCTCTCACCTCTCTGTCCATCAGGCCTGCACCCTCCTTCCTAGGAGAGTCTTCTCCGGGTGCCCGTCAAGGAGCATGTGGCCAAGCTGGGCACATGGTGGTGACTCTGCCCTGGGTCCCACCTCACTGTCCTTGCCATCCTGGACACACTGAGCGTGTGGTCAAGCTAGGCACACCGTGCTGTCAAACAGGAATAGCTCTCCTAGAGGTTGACTTGCTCCTGCCTTGCCCTGGGGAGACCCACCCCCTGCTCCTCCTCGCTTGGTCATCACCAGAGTCTGCCGTGGGCGCTCAGCCGCTCTGCTCTACCCAGGACAGGCAGGTCAGAGGCACACAGGGACAGCCTCGCCCCGGCGCACATTAGGAGTTAGCGGGGCGCTCTGGGACTCAGCCGTGAGGACCTTTGCTCCAGGGTGGACTCGAAGGAATGAAGAAGGAGGGGGATTCCATCCTGGTCTCATAAAAAGGCAGCATGAATGGTCCTCAGCGGCTACCGGGCCCATTAAAAGCCTAATTTCCACTCATACCTATAACTTTATTGGGTTCCTCCGCGCGATACATCAGACGAGCCTGCCTGGAAAAGGGTACAGCGTCAGCGTGGCTTTTATGAAAATATCTTCTGGTGGCAAAGGCGTTCACTTTGATGGCCCCGCTATCGGATCTGCCCTCGCGGTGGGAAAGCCTGTGCGCACACCCTGGATGGGGCGAGCATGGTTACCGCAGAGACCCGCTGTCCGGATGCCCGTCCCACGCACGCACGCACGGGCCCGGGATGCGGAGTGGGTCCCCGCCACATCTCCAGCAGGCTGGGCAAAAATTTCCATCCTGGGAGCTGCCAGCTGACTCTCTCACAGCTCCCACCCCCCACCTCCGCCCCCAATTCCCAGCTGCCCTGCCCTTCAGCCACCGGCTGGAGCCTGTGTGTATTTTTGGAGATGGGTCCCTGGGCAGAGCCTGGAGAGTCTGGATAAGAGGTGGACAGGCCACTGCAAAACTGTGACGGGTGGCCCTTGGGGCCCAGGACATGGCAAGTTGTGAAAAATGCGGAGGGGAAGAGATGCAAGATGCCGGAGGACTCAAGAAGAGCTCCCCTGTTCCCAACCCCGCCGGGGAGGAGGGAGGCGCAGCCGGGACTTAACCTTGAGGCGGCCAGTCCTCTCTGCCTTGGATACAAGTCCCTGGAGGAGGAGACAAGTGGGAACTGGAAGCCGCCGGCTCAGGGCTAGCTCCACAGCCTCCGTTCAGTGGCTTGGAGCTCCTTGTGTCGCCTGTCTGAGCCTCGGTCTCCTCCTCTGTCCATGGGGCTTGCCCTGCACCCCCTGACTCCCTCTACGCTGCCAGGTCCTGGTCGGGATTAAAGCCAGCAAATAGCACGGTGGAGCACTGAACAACGGGGCCTGGTTCCTACAAGCCCAGAGCTGACATCAGTGTTAGTGTTGTCATCACAAAATCACGCCCACGGTCAGGCGTGGCAGTGAGGGAGGCAGAGTCCTGAGCTGAGCTCAATGGCAGCGAGGGGCTGGGGCAGCGATGCTTCCAACTTTTACTCCAGAACCGGTGGCTTCCGAGCCTGTTGGCCAAACAGAGGGCGGTGTTCCGGCCCAGCTGGGGAGGGTTTCACACTGGTCTGTCCATCCCAGGAAGACTTTCCAAATAATTAGCTGCTCTTTTACCAGTACCTGCAATGTTAGTAAAGGGAGCAGAGTGGAGCCCCACCCATCTGGCCAGTGGGCTGTCGTGTGGATTAAATGATCCCAGTCACGTACAGAACCTGGAGCCGAGGGCTGTGCATGCGTGCGTGTGTGCATGCGTGTGTGTGTGTGTGCATGCGTGTGTGCGTGCATGTGTGTACATGACATAGAGCAGTTTCCTGGAGATGTGGCTGCCAGCGTGAGACACAAGGGCAGCCAGCGTACTTCCGTGGGAGGCTCCTGGTTGTTCCTGAGATGTCCCCCACCCTGGTGCAGGTTACAGAGAGACATGAACACCCTGGGTGCTGCCCGCTCACCTCCTGAGCCCGGGTGCCGACTCTGATACCTGATTACGGGACGGGTGTTTCTAGCATGAGGGGGCTGGGGTGACCCGTCCCACGCGCTTGACCCCACTGCTGCCCACTGAGGTCCCCTGAGTGCAGAGCAGTCCCCGTACTTGACAGCAGAAATCCAGGGAAGGGATGGTGAGGACTTGGACCAGGCTGGGCGCGGTAGAGTCGGGAAGAAATGAGCCAATTCTGGACACCTTACAACAGTTGCCAAAGGGATTTATGGCCAAATGAATGGGGTGCTTGAAAAGGAGAGAGAGGGGGTCCAGGGCGACCCGCAAGCCTGGCCTGAAACGTTGGAGGATGGAGTTGCCATCTACTGAGGTGGGAAGGCTATAGGAGGAGCAGGTTGTGGGATCAAAGCTGAAAAGGAACCAGGGGTTCACACGGGCCCCTGGGAGGCTGCTTCAGGAGGAAGGAAGTGGGGTGAAGGGCAGGGACGTGGGCGATCCAGGGGCCACTGCCCACCACCCACCGGCCTTCGGGGGAGGTGGCCCAGTGGAGGCCCCTAGAAGGCCAGGCCTTCCCAGCCCTGCAGAAACCTTCAAGGAGCCTTCAGCACGGATCCTGTTTGCTGTCAGCAGCTAACACAGCCCGGAACCTCTAACACAGCAGTCCCCTAAAAGGCCCTGCTGACACCTGGCCCTGCTGCCTTCTTCTCAACGGGTCCCGTGGCCCCCGGCTCAGCCCCTCTCAGCCCTCAGCTGGCGTGGTCCTTCAGCACGGAGGAGCCATAGCTCTCCTGGTCAAGAACCAACACCCCCCCCCCTCCTTCAGAAATGCAGTGTATCCATCTGCCTGCTGGTGGCCTCACAGCTCTCTCTCCCCCGTGCTCAGCCGGTGGCTTGAGCCCTTTATAATTCATCAAAGAGATCAACACGTAATGAGCTCAGCTCTGATTCTGCGGGGGGGGGGGGGGGGGGGGGTACTGCCAGCTCTGACGGACAAGAGCCCTTAGATCTTGTCATCCTGAGGCTGGGGCTGAATCACCTGTGAGTCAGGCGTCAGAGCCAGTCCGGCCCTCCTCTTCCTAAGGACCAGCTGTGCGTGTGCGAAGGGGCCAGGCTGGGGCGCTCACAGACCCCCGTCTCACATAATCCTCCTGACAATGCTGGGGGTGAGGGGCTTGCATGCCCACTTTACACATGTGAAAAACTGAGGTCTCAAGGGGTTTAGTGTTGTGTGCAAGGTCCTTCTGTGGGTGTCTATTAGAGAATCAGTCTTATCCAGAGAGGTCTTATCTTTGTCCTTGGATCCCGGGAGATATCTCTAAACCCTGGGGATGCCCTGCCTGATGCGAGTGTCTGTCTTTACCTGGGGGGGGGGGGGGGCCTTTGGGCCGTGATAGGAAGTCTAGCAATGTGAATAAGGGTGGGACTTCGGGGCCTGTATTAGCAGCTTGACCTCCAGAGGGTGGAGACTGAGGTCAGCCACGTGGACGACGGACAATGTCCGTGATGGAGCTTCCAACAGAAACTCTGGACACCAGAGCTCTGTCAGTCCTTCTGGCGAATTATTGACCCTGAAGATGGTCACCTTGGGGAATCCTCAAATTGGCAACTGGCGTCAGAAGTGAGAGTGAGTGGTCTTGGAGACCCTGGAACTCTGCCACTGGGGTCAGATGTGAAGACTTGTCACCCGTCCCCTCCTTGGTCTCCTAGACTGGGAGATAATCAAGTTCTGTCACTTGACACCAACAGAGCCTCCGGATCAGGACCTCGGCACCTCTACAACTCAGCCGCTGTGAGTTTATGGTCGTTTCAAGGCAGCCCTAGGAAACAAACACGGGGCCTGTCCCTTCTGGGGGGGATCTGCAGCAGGAGCTTTCTCTAGTGTCCATTCCTCAAGAGAGGCCCCTGCTCTAAGAGGACTCCGTCTTCCTCGGGCCGAGGAATGCTTAACTGTCATTCATACACTCAGCCACTGTGATGACCCTGAGAAGAGGCCTGGCAGCCTCCAGCAGCTGCTGTGCTCTGAAGTCCACAGGTGGGTTTGCCTAAAACCACTCTGGCATGGACTGCTCCCAGTCAAGTGCTGCCCGGGGCGCTCGGCACTCTGATGGCCGACGTTGGTCCAAAGATTCCCCGGGAGCCTTGCCGAAGCTCCCTGGGGCTGCACAGCCGCTGAGCACACTCCCCGGAGGACTGGACTTCCCCCAATTGCCCTGAGTGGACGGACCTCAGGCCCAGCCTGTCCTAATTCCAACCCCGTTTTCTCTCATCTGGGCTGTTGGTTTCCCTGGGGCGGCCACAGCAAGTCATGACAAACTGGAGGGCTTCAAACAACAGCAATTCTTCTCTCGCAGTGTAGGAGGCCAGGTCTAAGGTCAAGGTGTCAATGGGGTTGGTTCCTTCTGGAGACTCCGAGGGTGCGGGAGAATCTGTGCCCTCAGCCTCGCAGCTTCTGGTGGCTGCTGGCGATCTTTGGTGGTCCCTGGTTTATGGCCACATCACTCCAATCTTGCCTCCATTGTCACATGGCCGTTGTCCCCTATAGTCTCTGTGTCCTCTCCTCCCCTAACAGGGCCTCCGTCATGGGATTTAGGGTCCTCCTAAATCCAGGACGATTTCATCTCGAGGTCCTTAACTAAATATGTCTGCACAAACCCTATTTCCAAATAAGGTCTCATTCTGAAGTCGGAGTGGGCGTGAATTTGGGGGGAGGGACCCTATTCAACCCTTCCACCCAGGCGTTTCCCCTGATAAAATCCTGTCTGGGCATCTGGTTGTGGGCACCATACCCTCTGTGGGCCCGGCACTGAGCCAAGTGATGGAGCCACAGAGGTGGACCCCCGGACGTGGCGCCTGGCCTCATGGGACATAAGATTTGGGGAGGGGTCCAGTGGGGGGACCAGGTAAGGACGGAGGTGCACTGCGCACCAGGACACTCTCCTCCACCCTGCTTCCCTGCCTCCCAGGGAGGTAGGTGGCTCTAGTCCGGCCATTCCCACCAGGGAAAGACCCGGTCCTGGAGCCCGGCCGCAGCCACCAGGGTGTACGCACTCAGGAGGCTGCAGCACTGTTGAAAATACACACGACGTCTCTTCCTCTCACTGCTTCTCCGGCACCCAAAATAAATGAAAACACGACGTTCCTGGCAGGGTCTGCGGAGGAACTCCATGGCAGGAATGAAAATTGGCTGCAGCATCTGAGAAATTCTTGAATGGAAAGGGATTTCTAGGACAAGGCACCTCTAGGAACAGAAAGCGTGGGTGGCCGATCTGGGAGGACGGGGGAGGTAAGCCTGCCACCAAGGGTGTCTGCACACATTTGCGGACGGGCTCGCTGTGTGCACACCTGCGCGCAGGTGCGGTACCTACCTGCACAGGTGCGTGAGCATCTGGGCCAGTGGGGTGGGGGTGGGGGACCCAGCCGGAACCACAGCACCGGCTCTCCTCCTACTGTTTGCTTTCTGTCAGCCTCCCCCACCACCCCGACGCCCACCCACCAGAGTCACCTTGTCTTGTTACATCTCAACAAAATTGGCCTTGGCCCCTGTCCAGGGCCTGGGAGGGACGCCAGCCTCCTGTCACTCCCGGGGATTCTCTGTGGGCTGACACGGCTCCAGGCCTGCCTGGCACTGAGTTCTGGCTTTTGCCGGATCCTCCATCTGCCCTGTGACACGTCGTCCTGTGCCAGCCATCGCTGTTCCAGGTGTCACCTTCCCAGAGCTTCAGGGACTCACTGTGTTGGGTGGCTTTTTCCCAGCTCCATCACAGCCCCTGACATCTTGAAGCTGAAGCAAGGTGACCCTGGTCCAAGATGTACCGTGACCCATTCTGCCTCTGGGAGCTGTCCTGGCCGGACCTGCCGAGCCTCCCCCGTCATCAGAATGGCCTGTCAGGAGGTTGCTAAACAGAGACAGCCCTCCCCGCCTCCCCATCCCGCCTGGCCTCTGCCAGGTCTTCAAGCCTGGGGCAGCGCTGGGCCAGGACTGCCCTTCTCAAGGAAATCCAACCCTTGATTTTTCTAGAAGCACAGCCTGCTGGTATGTGCCCGGCCTTGAACTTCAGTGGTGAGCACCCAGGAATGTGCATGCTGGGCAACCTGGTCTGAAACAGTCACCTTCAGAGGGGAAACTGAGGCCAGAAAGAGAATCAGCCGGTCAAGGACGTGACATGCCAGGAACGAGTGGTCCTGGGGGATGGGGAGGCCGGGCCTCCTGAACTTGTTGGCCTGACAAGGGAAGGTGTGTGTTTCATAGGAAGAGAGAGAGGCAGCGCTGAAGCACAAAGCAGATCCCTTTCCAATGGTGGGATTCCAGGCGGGCGTGAGATTTCATTCATTCTTGAATATTCATTCGGTACTTGCTATGGAAGGCTCGGTGTGCCCGTGTTAGTCCCAGGATGCGGGGCACAGAGTGATGAGTGAGACCCACGTGAGCTCCCCCTTTACCTGGGGAGAAAATGGAAACAATTCATTGTGATACAAGTGTCCTTATTGGGGTGGGGAACAAAAAGAGGGTGGTGGGGACTCCAGGGGACAGGCAGCAACCTGACAAGCCTGTGGGAGGTCAGACAGAGGCAGCCGCAGGCAGGGCCAAGGCTGGGAGGCCAGAGGTCTGAGGATGGCCACAGCTTCCCTGTGGGATTCCGCAGGCCACGTGTGGCTTTTCCGTTTCAATCAGTGACAATTAAACAATCAAAGATGCAGTTCCTCAGCGCTCACAAGCCGCACTGCATTTGAAGGCGCCCTGGCAGTATCTATAAAACATTTTCATCCTCTCAGGAAGCTCCTCCGTCAGCCTAGCGGAACCCCAAGCTGTGCTGTGCTGTCCGTGGTGACAGCCATCAGCCACAGGTGGCTGCTGAGTGCTTGAAATAGGGCTGGTGCCACGGAGGAACTGAATTTCAAATTGACTTCATTCTCGGTAACATTTAAAGACAGGCCTTTCATTGAGTCATTGGAAGGCTCTTAATTATATTTGGAACAACGCGGGCATGTGATTCTATTTTTCCAACTGTGAGTTTTATGAAATCTGAATGCAGATCAAGTTAAAAAAAAAAATGCTGTAACAGGGAAACACACACACCAGACGGCGAAGACGTAGCACGAGAAAGCGAGGGACATTATCGTCCCTGTAGTAAACTTCGTAACGTTTACATGTCGGGCGATAGATAATATTTTGGTAATACCACATTAAAGATATTATTAAAATAATATGGCCTGGTTTTTTTTTTTTTTATGTGAACATTGGAAAAGTTTTAATGACCTGTGTGACTTGAATTTTTTCCCCATGGGACAGCATGGGACTAAGGCTTAGAGGGAGAGAAAGCGGGATGGGCCCTGAGCTGAGAGGTAGGCTGTGGGCAAGGGGGGCTTGTCGGCTCGATACAGAGTTGGAACTTCTTCCTGGGTAATGGGGAGCCACAGCAGGTGTTTGAGCGGAGTGAGGATGGGATCAGGCATTCATGCCTCAGAAGAATCCCTCTGGCAGCTTTGGGGAGAATGGGGCAGCGGGGACACTGGCTGGAAAGCCGTTGTCGTCAAGTTCGTTAGACACGCTAGTGGCTTTTGATTAGGATGACGGCTCCAGGGATAGAGAGAAGCTGTCTGTCTCCCTTTTAAGGGGACTTTGCAAGCATTTCACCCAAAACTTCTGCTTTGTATCTCATCGGCCACCCCCAGCTGTACAGGGGGACGGGAAGAGCCATTTAGTTGTCCAGAAGCAAACCAGGGCTGCCTTCCTAAAGAAACTGGAAAAGACTCAAGGGGCGCCAGGAAAGGGAGAGAAAAGCCTCTGAGCAGGACAAGGGGTCTGCGGGTCTCGGGAAGGATGGGCCGCTGCCCCAGACCCATGTGTGCTGAGCGCCAGGCAGGGCGAGAGCCGAAAGCTGCAGGAAACAGCGCCGGGACATGCCTGACTAATGTTCACGTTTAGCCACATGAACATCACGGACGACCTTGGGAGGAGCAGTCTCGAAGGAGATGTGGGCAGCAGCCAGGCTGCCCGAGCAGTGGAAGGGGAGGGGGGTGAGAGCTGAGCGGGCGATTTCTTTCCAGAAGTTTGGCTGGGGAGGGCAGAGATGGGGAAGGGGTGCGGTGGAGGGAGGTGGGGTGACTCCTTCAGCTCTGAATCCCAGGGCCCAGCATCATCATTTTCATCCCCAAAGACCGATAAGAAGATGAAGGCTTCAAGAGCTGGACCGATGGCCCAGGTTTCCAGAGGGACGGGAGATGGGAGCCTGGGTGTGCCCCGGCCCTTCCGGCCACCAGGGGCCTCCTCACTCCACCTCCCTCCCCACCTTGCCCTCTCCCACTCCTTCCCAGAATCCTCTCTTCCTCTAATAAGCTGACTCTTTAATGATCGCACTCGGCCTTTTATGAACTAAATAAACTAAAGCTGTTGGGTTTTTTTTGTTGTTGTTGTTTTCTTTTATTTTCTTTTTAACAAAAGAGCTCATTGAATAAGCAATGGGCTTTCCTGCAACTATTTTTAAAAACGGAGCTGCAGGCAAGGCTGTGAGGAAAATCACAGAGAGCAGCACCCTCCTGAAGGTCAGCCAGCACGGAGGGGCCCATGCCACTGGTGGGCACCTCACGGTCCCCATGGGATGGGCCCACCAGAAGACAGAGTTCTGGGTGGAACAACTAGAACACAGCTCCGTCCTGACCCAGGGATGCCCAGGGTGGCATTTGTCCGCTGCGGGTGACCTCTGTCCTCCACAGTACCCCTAGCCGGTCCCCTTGTCCAAGACATTGATGGCTTCCAACTTTCCAAACAGAGATGCCATCACTTCGTCCACCCCCACGCCCTGCTCCACACAGCCCTTCCTCCTCCGGGCCCCTCCTCCTGTGCCCCCCTTGGACATGGTTGCCTGTATGTGGGACATATTCACCGTACCCAGATGTTGGGCAGATGAAATAGATTATGCTCACTTTGTTACAGATGGCGCTGCCCACGTGCAAGTTTTAAGAGTCAGCTTTTCCCCACACCCTTGACTGATTGGATGATGTGGGGTGGTGCACTCTCATGAGGAATCCTCCCATTATGCCTCAGATAAGTGACTTTGTATCAGAGACTTCCTTGTTTGTAGATTGGATTAAAGGTTTGGATTTCTACACTATAAAGTGGGGCAGGCCAGGAGCTTGCTCTCTCCGTTCCTGAGATTAGTATTAGAGAGGAGAGCAGATTAAGGCCACATGGAAGAGAGGAGAAGTAGCCAAGATGGCGGAGTGCTGAGGAAGAAGCCAGTTTGAGCAGAGTTTGTGCTGGAGAAGGAGATGGGAAACAGAGGTGAATAAGGCTGGTGAGCCAGAAACCTTTGATGCTAGGAAACTCGGATAAGTCAGTAGTTTTGTGAGCACTGAATGAGTGGGTTTTGGAGCCCAGAGTGTGTTTTTACTTGCCCACCGGGTGCAAGCTAGAATTAAAGCTGATGACTCACCAGTTCTTGGCTCCGTTGTTGCATTACCGTCTGTCCGAATCTAATGCGAACCTGCACTGGCCAGGCGGCTGTGATCCTGACCCGGGCCACTGGCTTTACACCAGAGAACCAAGGCCTCGGACCTGGTCCCTGACCTCCAGAAACTCCAAGGTGGGGCCAATGTTCCTGGAACACAGCCCCACACGGAATTCCCAACAACTTCCAGGGCATTATCCTGGGGGAAACTGAGGCTGAGAGGTCGGTGGCTGCATGTGGCGGAGTCGGGGCTCAAACCCAGGGCTCTTTCTGTCTCCCTGGTTCCAGCCTTCCTTGTTCATACAGTGCCGGGAGCTCCCCCTTCCACTGGAGACCTCTGGGTCAGGGGAGTGGGCAGGTCCTGACACGTTGTGTGAGGCACCCATGCCTGGAAGGTGCCTCCAGCTGGGTTTTTAGTCGGCCCTGCTGGGGAAGGGTCGCTCCACCTTCGTGTGCCCCTAACTCTGACTCTCTGGGTCTCAGTGTCCTCCGCGGTAGACGGATTAACAACAGGACTAACAGTACCAGCTGTTCATAGTTACCGGGTCCTAACTGTGGGGCGCACGGCACCGAGTCCCCAGGGTGACGCCATTCGTTCACTCAGTTGACATAAGGAAAGAGAGACTTGTCCCAGGTCACACAGCCTGTCTGGCTCACCTTGAACGGATGTTGGGAGGGGTCAGGAGTGGGGGAGACAGGGCTTGAACCCTCTGTTTCTGCTCTCAGCCCTGTTTGTGGGCCTCCCGGCTCGCCATCCTTGAAGCCCGCGCGCCCCCTGGTGGTCAGAGAAGCCCCTGCAGTTCAAGTTCGGTCCTCCAGGTTCTGCCCAGGACAGGGAGGCCCCTCTGAAGACCCCAGGAGCCGGAACTGGGGGAGCCCATTAAAGCCACATGGGAGCCTACAAGTCAGATAGTCAAATCCTGGCCATGCCTCCCCACCCCCGGCTCTGTGACCGTGGGTGAGCTGCACAGGCAGGAGAAATCACTGAGCAATTCATGTGTTTTGTTCTTCTGCTACATTTTCCCTTCCCGGTTCCGAGAAGAGAGGGGGCCTCAATGTTCCTTTGCCCCAAGGTCTCTCCGTATCAGATGATTATCGCTTCCTGGCATTTGGGAGGGGAGTGTGGAAGGGGTGGCCCAGGGACAGTACAGCTGGGCTGTGTTCCTTAGGAATCAGGTGGTCTTATCCTGGCTGAAAAGCACTTCTCCTCCCGACAACCGTGAGCCCTGTCTGGAACCTAAGGGGCGGGGGGCTGGCTTCTGACGTCCCCTGCTCTGACCTCCTGAAACCTACACTGAGTCACGGGCAACCACCTCCACGTTGCTCTTTCAATGTCAGTATCAACAACAGCAGCAAAACAAATCCAGACTTAGTAAGAGAGACTTGACTCAAAAGGGTTATTGCGGAGAGGGCGGGACTCCGGCAAGAGGAAGCCTCTGGAGAGCTATCAGCAAGAGGTCCTCTCCCCTGGGAAGGAGAAAGTGCATGGGGCCGGAGCCAGGTGTGGGGAAGCGGGAATGAATGGGTCTCGTGGGGGGATCGGCGACCCGAGAACGTTTCACCCCGAGGCCAGTTCCACCAAGGACCACGGCACCGGGGCCTGGAGGAAGGCAAGACGCCCTAACCAAAGTTCGGTTAACAAGCACTTTGTTCCGAAGGACCCGTGGAGAGAAGCAGGTGCGGTGAATCATTGACGAGGCAAGGGGAAGGGGATTTTTGAGGCCTGTGTCTGGCCTTGGCTTGTCCCAGGTAAACAGAGGTGTGGAGGCATCTGTGACTCTGCTCTAAGTCACACGGAGAAGGTGGCTCTTTGCAAGAAGCCGTTTCCCAGAATACACAGGTTCTTTTGGAAACCGTGCTTTCCGGGAGCACAGGGCTTGGGGACCATGGGGTCTCATTAATGGGTTGAATCTGAAAACAGCAAGAATGTTAATGGCGTCCACTGTGCAATATAAGAATAGAGAGAACTCTCTTCTAGTAACTGTTAAAATCTGGAAGATGTGTGTAGGGTGCCACAGGTAGAGCTGGTCACGGCGGTGAGAAGGCACCTGGGGGGATATTTGCAGGTGTCTTCGCCACCTGGGCTTGGAATCTGAGAGCTCAGTCTCTATGGGAGGCTTGAGCCTGGGGAGGCTTTGTGGTTTTCTGCCAGAAGAGCCACACTGGTCACCAGAACGTTCATCGCTGTGGTCTGTGGTCAGGGCTCTCGGCTGCCTCTGCACCCGCCCCTGTGCTGGGCACCGGCCAGATTTCGGGCATGTTCCCCAGGCCGACCGGGAAGGAGAGGCCACCACCCCTGGCGGTTGGTGGCACTTGCTGTGGTTCTGGGCTGAATGTCTGTCATACACCGGACAGGAAGTTCCAAGAGGCCAGGCCTTGCTTTGCTCGTGGCTGCGCTGCCAGCCCCCTGGCTCGGTGACATTGGCTAAATGAATGCAGGGTGAGCCCCAAGGGCAATGGGGTTGTGATCAGACCAGGGGGGATCCCAGCAGATGGTGAATGCTACTGCGTGGAAGGCTGGGGGCCTAAGTGGGAGTGGCTTAAATGCCGAATAAAGAGTGGGGACCTGGTGCTAACGGTTATAAGGAGGCATCGAGGGGTCTTAGCAGGAGAGCAAGCGGATCCAACCTCTCTGTTTGGGGCCCCAGGGGCTGCGGTTTCTGTTGGAGAGAAGATGGACCACCTGGCGCCCCCACCCCCATCGCGCACCAGCCTCCTCCAGGATCAGACTAGGAGCGGCCCCGAGCCCAGTCAAAGGCTTGCTGGAGACCTGGGACTGAGGCGTGTGGCCAGAAATTAGAGCCAGAGTGGGAGCAACTGAGTCTCCATGGGAGACCTGTCCTTCCAGTCCTGCTCTGCACCTGGTTTCTCGCAGAAGAGCTTGTAGCGCCCCCTGCCGTGCGTTCCTGGAAGCGCATTGGGGAGAAGAAAATAAAAAAGGAAAGCAAAGCCCACACCCGGCCTGGCAAGGCCGCTGCACCAGGGCTGTTTGCAGACCACCGTCTTCAAAATACTGACTCAGCACATGACTCTCGTGATTGAAATGTGCCCGCCACGCTTTCCATCCCTGTCCCCCGTCTGTCTGCCTGCAGCGCCCACCGCTACCTCTGGTAAGAGACGGCAGGAAGCATGGCCGGGCAGGGCTGCCACCTGCTGGTCACACTGGGCGCTGCAGGCAGACAGCCTGCTGGGGCCTGGGGCCTGGTCTCCTGGATCAGATGCCCCGGGGAACAGCCTTTAGGGACCCCCAGAAGGATCCTTCCCTTTGGTTGGAAGAAAGCAGAGTTCCCCCCACCCCCCGGGGCTGAATAGTTCAGCTGGTTAGAGCATCATCTGGAAGCGCTGACCCCCGGAACAGATAGATGGTCCTGTCTTTCTCTTCCTCTCTCTAAAGCAGTGGTTCTTAACCCGGGTTCTATCGAGCCCTAGGGGTTCGATGAGTCGGTCTCGGGGGTTCCGAGAAGCCTCTGCCGCGGAGGCCAGAATAAAGTAATACCGTAATTTGTTGTGAGTTCATGCACTTTGTTGGTTTTGTTCTTTGAGCAAGGTGATGTTCATGCACGGCTCATTTTGTGCACCAGTAAAAAAACATATACCTACGTCTTGAATTTGGAAAAAAAAATTTTTTTATTTATCACTAAAGAAGGGTTCGGTGAATGTGCCTATGAAACTGGTGGGTTCAGTACCTCAGAAAAGGTTAAGAACCACTGCTCTAAAGTCAATAAAATAAACATAAAAAAAAAGAAAGAAAACACAGAGTCCCCAGTCGCCCCGTGTCCCCGTGGGCATCTCTAGAGAATAGCGACAGGGGTCTGGTAGCCTCTTGGGCACCATAAGCCCCTCTCTAGTTGGATCAAGCCCTCAGAATAATGTTTTTTAAAAGGATAATATAAAATAATAGGCCTACAAAGGAAAACATTTATGCTAAAACGCGGACATCAAAACGGCGATTATTATATATTTGTTTAGTTAAATAACATCCAGCGGCGGCTCAATAGCAACAGTAATTCTGAAGACGCAACCGGCACAGGTGACACTTACGGGAGACCACCAGCCATGAGAATGGGATGTGGAAACGGGGGCAATTTCTACCAATGGCAAAGTCACGGCAACTGCTAAAAACCCCACCAATCCTTGTCTATGTTAATGGTGGAAGGAACTACCACGATGTGATTAAAGGTTTCTGACACTGAAGATGTAATTTCTCCCATCAAAATTCATGAATTCTCTCCACGGATCCCCAGGTTCCCCAGGTAAAGAGCCCCTGGGCCCAGACCCTGCCTGGTGGCCTGAGCCCCTCCTTAGCTCACTGGCAAGCTGCCAAGTAAGTCTGAGCCCAGCTTGCTGCTTTGGTCCCTGGCACACCCTCCACATCCTGGTCCCCCCTCCCCCAAATTTCTGATCCCTCCTCCTCAATACAGAACAAGGCCTCATTCTCAGAAACCAGCCCTGTGGCTTCCTGCTCTGATGATAGACAGACATCGGAACCAATTGCTGAAATGTCGTCATACTTTGGAGTGGTCCCCGGTCCTCCAGACAGGGATACCCACCCAGCACCGCCCCTCCCAGACAGCAGGCCCTCTCTCCAGGGTACAGACGGGAAACCTCTGTGTCTTGTCACCTGGCATCACCACACAACCCAAAACAGGGTTTCTAGGTCATTTGTCCTTTTGGACAAACTGGGGAGACACAGAGTCCTTTCTTTAGGATCTTCTCTTTCCTGTCCTCAATTCTAGCCGTTGTGAGGACAAGAGTTTTTCTTGCTGGGGTGGAAGGCGGCATTTTTCCACCCTTCTTTCCTTGATGATATTTAATAAGCATGTACTTCATGCCAGGCAATGCTCTAGGTCAGTGGTTCTTAACCTCCTTTTTTGAGGTACCGAACCCACCAGTTTCATAGGCGCATTCACCAAACCCTTCTTTAGTGATAAATAAAATATTTTTTTTTCCAAATTCAAGACATAGGTATATGTTTTTTTTACTGGTGCACAAAATGAGCTGTGCATGAACAAAACCAACAAAGTGCATGAACTCACAACAAATGACGGTATTACTTTATTCTGGCCTCCGCGGCAGAGGCTTCTCCGAACCCCTGAGACCGACTCATCGAGCCCCTAGGGTTCCATAGAACCCAGGTGAAGAACCACTGCTCTAGGTGCTGAAACTAGAAATAGTGAACCCAGTAGACAAAGGCCCTGCTTCTTGGTGTTTTTATTTTATGGAGGGAGACAGAGAAAACAAATAAATCAGGAAAAGTAATAGTATGTTAGAGGTGATCAGTGCTTTTAGGATGGAAGACGTAGGGTTTGGGAGGTGGGAAGTGCTGGGGTCAGCCTCACTGAGCAGGTGACATGCGAGCAGACATGAAGAAGGTGAGGGGGGAGCCCCATGCCTGTGTAGGGAAGAGCATTCGATAGGGGGAACAGTAAGAGCAAAGCTCTGAGGAAGACAGAGCCAAAGGTATGAGCAGCAGGAGCTGAAGTCATCAAGGTCAAAGGGTCAGGTCATGCAGGGCTTCGGGACATTGGAAGGACTCAGAGCTGGGAGACGATCAAGAGGTTGGGTGGAGGAAGACGTGGTCTTAGTGTGGTTCTGGGTCCGCGGGAGGGGACAGTGGACCGGGAGGGCTCTGTTGTGGGGACATGAGACAGCACAGGCCAGGAGAAGTGGTTGGATGCAGGATCTGGTTTGAAGGGCTGGCTGCCTGTTGGATGGGTGGGACCGTGACAGAGGAAGCTACCGAAACAGACACGGGGAAAGCTTCTGTTTCCTGTAGCCACCGCAACAAATACTGAGAACTGGGTGGCACCGAACAGCAGAAACCAAGTCTCTCCCAGTCCTGGGGGCCAGACGTCTGAAATCAATGTGTTAGGAATTGAACTGTGTCCCTCCAAAATGCATATTTTGAAGTCCTCACCCCCAACACTCCGGAACGTGAATAAAGAGGCGATTAAGTTAAAAACTAAGACCATTAGGACGGTCCTAATCCAATCTGACGGGTGTCCTTCTAAGAAGAGGAGATTGGGACACAGACAGAAGGTCATGGGAGAACAGGGAGGAGACAGCTGTCTATCAGCCAAGGAGAGAGGTCTCAGAAGGAACCAACCCTTCTGGCATCTTGACCTTGGACTTCCAGCCTCCTGTGGTACTTCGCTGTGGCAGCCCGAGCGGACTAATACAGGCATGTCCCGGAGACGTTGCAGGTGGGGCTCCAGAACGTCACAATAAAGTGAGTCGTAATCTCTAGTCGTAATCCGGTGAAGGGTCTTGCCTTCCATTTGTAAAAATCGCAACATTTGTGGAGCGTAATAAAACGGTGTGTGCCTGTAGCCAAGTCTGTCCCGTGCCCCCTCCCAGCGTCTGGGGGCTGACAGCTGACCACTGAGTTGGGAGGGTCACAGGAAGGGTACATGTGACAGCATCTGTCCCAGGTGCCAACAAGGCTGATGTCCCAGAAAGTTCCCTACATGGCTTTGCTCACTGCAAGTTTCCCCAAGTGGCACAGCACGGGGTGGAGGCAGGGCCGTTCCCACCGTGTCCAGCTTGGGGCACGCCGCTGGGCGCTGGGCGCTGGGGGTGGCGGGAAAGCAGAGGCATGAAGAAAGAAAAAAACACCCCAGACCGCTTACAGAAGAAGCAGAGCTTCGGAAGGGTGGAGACCCACAGGTTTTCAAGTCAGAGTGTGGCGCTGAGACCAGCAGTGTCAGCAGGACTCTCATCAGAAATGCAGAGTCTCAGGCCCCACTCCAGATGTTCTGACTGAGCACATGTCATTGAACCTCTTGTGATTTTCATGTACGTCCAAGTTCAAGAAGCACTGCCAGACACTGGGGGTTCCCGTACTTGCTGGAATCTTGAGGGCTTGTGGAAACAGGTGACTGGCCCCCTCCCCCGGTGTTGAATCAGGTGTGAGGCAGGGTACAAGGAGCTGCATTTTCAACACATCCCCAGGGATGGCCGACATTCCCACTCTGATCTACAGTCGGCCTGCAGTGTCTGACCTGGCTGCCCTTGGTCACTGGGTACGCCTGGCCCACCTCCAACAGACCCTCCTCAGAGCCTGACCAGTCTGTGATGCAGCCCGAGCGGCAGTTTGAGAATCACTGACCGGGGCCCAAGGCCCCACCCAGCCCACTTCACCAGACCGTCCTGCGTCCTGCTGCGGCAGTGAGCCTAACGTCGCCTTGGGCCACACAGCACGTGCTCGGCTATACTCAGAGGACACAAGCTTTATTCAGCAGTCATGGCAGTATTTCATGAGGATGAGCTGCACGACAGTGTTTTCTGCACAAAGTCTGAGAGCAAATGATTACAGCAACAGAGCTCGCCCCCTCGCCCTGCCCCCCAACTCAACAGGCCCGGCTTGCTCCCAGCACCCCCTCATGGTTGGCTGAGGCTTCATTTTGCCTGCCCTGCACCCATAACCGGCTCCCCCCACCTGTTCTGCCTGCCCCAGCCCCTGGGTCACAGGAGAAACGGGGCTGGGTTCCCACAGGGCTCGTCGGTCCTGCCTCTTCCCTCCCCAGATTCCCCCTCTTGGTGTGGGGGGGCACTGGGCAGCAGGTCTACCTGCCCCTCCCAGGGATGCCAGTCTCTACCGGCTGGACTCCTCTTTTGCTGCAAAGCTTTTTCCTCAGTGGACGTTAACAAGGTCTCAGTAGAAGGAGGCACCATCTATAAAGCACTTTGAACTCACCAAGTACTAGCCCTGCCCCCCCTCCCACACACACACCCCAGCAAGCAGGTAGGGCACAGGTGTCCTTAGAATGGGACCAGGTAGCCACAGGGACAATGCACAAAGGGACAGACCGGGCCCAGGAGTTATGGGGCCAAGTGGAGAAGGTCGGATTTCATCCTTGTTTTAATTCAGGGTGTATCCCAGCAACCAGCTGAACTGAAATAGGAAATCAGGAGATGTCTGTGTGACACGTGTGTGTGCGCGCGTGCATGCCCACGTGTGCCAACTTTTGACTCTATGCATGACCTTTCACCATGTATTCCTTAACCGTTTGTGACCTTCCTCCTAGCTCTCTGACCTGGGCAGGGCTGCCGGGGAGAGGACCGCTGGACAGCAGATGTGTGGACAAGGGAGGATCCGGCCAGGGGCAGCCAGGCACACCTGGAGAGAGGAGGGACCACATCACAGTGTCGAGTCCCACTTGGGGCCTCTTCAAAGGTGAGAGATGAGGCGGGGCTAATGGAGAGGGCCTTTCGGCAGTGGCTGGGCTGTACAGATGGACAGATGGCTGGGGCGGGGCTAACGCAGAGGGCCTTTCGACAGTGGCTGGCTGAATAGATGGGCAGATGGCTGGGGCGGGGCTAACGCAGAGGGCCTTTCGGCAGTGGCTGGCTGAATAGATGGGCAGATGGCTGGGGCGGGGCTAACGCAGAGGGCCTCTCGGCAGTGGCTGGCTGTACAGATGGACAGATGGCTGGGGCGGGGCTAAGTGAGGGGGCTTGTGACAGCAGCTGAACTGTACAGATGGACGGCTGGCTGGCCAGGGCAGGTGGCCCCACCCACGCGGACCTCTCCCGCTGGGTGGCATGCACCGCCCTGCGCGAAGCTTCGAGTTGGCAGTTGGTTAAAGCTGAGCGGGGCGGGGGCGCTCACACGGTGTACGTTTTCGCAGACTTGTAGAGGGGCGGCAGCAGCCCGTGGTTCTCGCGGACAACCTCCAGGTACTCGGACGGCGCCTCCAGCAGGAAGGGCCCGCAGCACACCTGGCAGCATCTGGCCCCACTTGGTGGCTCCGGGTTCTTGTCAGACATGGGGGAAAAGTCAAAATCAGCCACCTATGATGAACAAAACCCCACGTGTCAATCACCCGCCCACTGGGAGCCCCGTGGGGTGGCCTTCTGAGCTCAGCTGCCCCGGCGGCAGCATGCACAAAAACACCTCTGGGATGCCGCACAGCGCGTCACTGCGCCCTGGGCTTTTCTGCTCCCTGGGGCTCCCTCTGCCAGTGCCTCTCCCTTACCAGCTCATGGGCACCGCTGCCAGGCAAGGGGTGAGCACAGGAGGTATAGCTCAGATGGGAAAAAGCCCATCTTTCTGCTTGGTCTGTGGATGCCTCTTGGGCACATCTGCCCCAGCCCCAGGGCCTTGCGCTGGATCCACCAGATCCCTTCCAGGCACTCATGCCCTCTCCACACACCCTGTCCATCCTCATCCTCTCAGGGCCCAGAGGTCCAGATCCCACCCTCCTGACCACTCACCTCCACCATGTCCTTCTGGTGAGCAGCATTCCTCAGGGTCATGTACATGATAAAGGCCAGCATCATGGTGATGAGCGTGGCACAGGGGAAAGCAAAGACAGCTGGCTGGATGCCTGGGAGGGAGAAGGGGTGAAGTCACGGGCCTGGGTATTTGTGTGCTGAAGGCTAGCTCTCCAGAGACCACAGCGGGGGAGAAGAGAGTGAAACCCCACTAGAGCCTTTTCCTTATGTACCGGCCTCCCAGCTAGGCAATGGCCAAAGGCAAAGCCAGGATTTCGCTAAAACCAAGTTGGCGTGTGTGAGAGTTTCAGAACACGTCCACAGGTGTTGATAGTAACTTGCAAGATGTGCAGCGGAAGTCCCTGCCCCTGAGTGCGGGCTGGACCGCGTGACCTGCTCCTAGTGACGGCAGGTGACTTCTAAGGCTAGGCCATGAAAGACATCTCAGCTGCCTCCTCGCTCTCTCTGGAATGCCTCGGCTTGGGGAAGGGAAGCCGTGCTATGAGGGCACCCAGGCGGCCCTGTGGCCTCTGCTGCAGCCCTTTGCCCTCTGTCAGCTCTGGGCTCACTCACATATCCTGTTGTCAGGAAGCTGCATGGTGGAGCAGAAAGAACCCAGGCTCTGGAGTTAGGTAGTTCTGGGTTCAAATCCTGTTTCTGACTATGCTGCCTGACGCTGATACTGACCCCAGAGGCTGCCCTGGGGGTGCGGCCAGGTGAGGTGTGAATGAGCCAGGTGTGTGGCAGGTGACTAGCAGGTTTGAGTTCCCTATCACCCTCCCCTCACCCTCTTCCTATATTCCCTGCGTATGGACACCAACACGCCATGGGGATCTGTTTCCCAAGAAAAGGCGGCATTGATTACCTGGAGTGCTGTCTTGTCCACAGTATTCAGGGATGTCCTAGAAACTCGGTGCCAGCGGGGGCGGGGGGGGGGCGCTGGGGGAGGCAGGGCCCAAGCCCCCAAAGTGCCCACAAGATCAGCCCGGGCCTGGAGTGGCGTGCAGCCTGCGCTCAGAGGGACTGCAGAGACTGGAGGGGACAGGGCCATCCCTGGGAACAGGGCAGCTGGGGGAGCTTCCACTTTTGTCCTGTATAGACAGGACCCCGCTGGGCTGCTGAAAGAATGCCCCTTAGGGTCCTGGGATCTGGCTTTGTCCTCGACATACAGAAGCACTTTTCTGGGGTCACCGAAGAGGCCCCTTGGAAATAAAGGGGAGAACCTAATGCCATCGTCAGCTACTCCCGTGACTGTGATCCAGGGCCCGGACCTGGCAAGGGCTCAGAGGAGAGTATTCCGGGGGAAGAGGGATGGGCGTTCAAATAAGGGTGCCCTGTGGTCGTGGTGGCAAGTGTGAGGACATTTGTGGCACTGGTAAAGCAGAAGGAACATTGGCGGCAATGGTGGTGGGAGCAAGGGAGCTGAGACGTTGGGGTGGCACAGCGATGGTGACATTGATCCGAAGGGCGTGGGGCTGCCAGGGGCGTTACTGGGGGGGGCTGGTGGGTGCAGGGGTTACAGAGCTGTCTGCTGGTTCTGGGCGGTGCTGGAAGGGTCACCAGTGCCTGTGCTGGGAGAATGGATGGTGCTAGAGCTGGTGCATGGTGGCACTGGTAAAATTTGGTGGGGGAGGGGACCGGGCAGTTGGTCAGTGTGTTGGCCGGAGTCAGTAGGGTTACCACTGATTCTAGAGTTGGAGGGCGTGGTTGTCATGGCATCAGCAGAGTGTGCTGGTGGCAGGTTTGGCTGGTATCGGCTCTCTGTGTGGCTCAGAGGGGCGCTGTCACTTACTGGAGGGAAACACCTGGATCCTGTGGTACTGATGTGTCTTGCTGATGACATTCTCGGCCCGGATGCTGAAGCAGTAGTCCCCAGGATCCCTGAAGATGTGGCTCATGTTGTACGTTGTGCTGGCCACTGATACCGGGTGACACTCCCCTTCCTCCAGCGGGAGGCACTCGGGCTTGAGGCGCCAGCACAGGGTCAGCGGTGGGCTGTGGGCAAGAGTGGGCAGGCTTTCAGAAATGGCTCGGCCGAGACTGTGACTACAGACCGAGTCCAGGAAAGACCCGGTGGCCATGAACGCTGGTGTCCTTTCTGGGACAGAACACCCAGCTGTCCTGGCCCCCACTTCACACCTTCCTGACCAGGGTACAGAATACTATATGGAGATGGCCCCGGACCCTTCAGGCATTCCAGACCATTGAGACAAACAGCCTGGCACAGACTGCTGGATGCTGCCGAACGAATGCCTCCAGGTCACCTGCAGTGTGCTGGGCAGGCTTCCTGGAGGAGGCGGCATCTGCAGAGAAGCTGCAAGGGCCAGGACGTTCGTGGTAGGGTTAATGGGGACAGGGGCACTTCGTGTGGTCCGCTTGCTGCAGCACAGGCTCAGAGGCCCAGAAGCGCAGGTCCACCGCAGAAACACCCCGTGAGAACTCCCACCTCATACGACCCCAGGTCCGAGTAAAACACAACCCTTACAATCAGGCCTGCCAGGCCCCAGGGCTTCCCACCCCATCCTCCAAGTCCTAAGCTCCCACTGCAAAGCTCCCCAAAAGCTCTAGACGCCCCCTCCAGCCCCACGGCACACCTTTCTCCTTCCTTGGCCACTCTGCTCCTTTTTCGTCCAGCCCTGTTTCCCTCTGATGCGTCCCTGTGTCTCCATTGGGGGAGGTGGTTGGTCCTCCCCAGGAGGGCTGGGCCCTAGCTGCTGACCTCTGTAGCTCCAGTCACCTTTGCCGGGCACTAGGCCTCTCTGTGTCTTGTCGATTACTACAAACTCAGCTTGATGCCATTCTTGCCCAGAGCTGGGCCACATCCTACTCAAGATAGCTTGCTTTCCAGGGGACTGAAGAGCAGGCCCGAGTCACATACAAAGAGCATTTCACAGGAGTGATCCTTTGCCTGGGGGCCCACGTACAGACAGCCCTGAAAAGCCAGTGCTCCTTCCCCTGGCCCCTGACCCCTGACCCTGGCGCTGTGCTCACAACTCGCCTGTGGCATGCTACCCCCCAGACTTGGGACCCCTTAGCTCAGGATCATTTGTGGGAGAGAGCAGGCAGGGCCACAGGTCACATACAACACACTCTGGGGTTCACTCACCTCCCCAGGAAGTTCAAGGTCATTGTCATCTTTTGGAAGGTCTGAATTTGGGTGGGTCCCAAGACCTGGATGCCTTGAAGGATTTCTGAAAGGCAGAGGACATCGTTAAACCTGGTGGCTAAGGACAGATGTCTCAGGACTCCCAGGGCCCGGGGTTCTGTGACCACCCCCTCTTAGCAAAGCTAGGGAGAGCTTGGTTTCGGTGTTTCCACCCCGTGTGGTAGACTGAAGCACACAGTCCACTGGGCCTTGTGCCCTTGACCACAGGTCAATGTGACCAGGGGGTGAGAGGCACTCAATCTGCACCAGCACCCGGAAGACCCACCCTGCAGCTTCAGCGAGGTGGAGAAATCCCCCGTCTTCTGTGCAACGCCCTTCCCAGCACCCAGCATTGTCTGTTCCCACTCCGCCACCACTTTGAGCTTCACAGTGAAGGTCCCCATGATCGAATAGTTATAATAGACGACCGAGTCTTCAGTCACCAGCTGGACACTGTAAGGTGACAGGGAGGAGATAGATGATTCACGTGACATCGTAGAGTCAAGGGTGTCTGTACAGTGACATGCCTCCAGCTACCAGCTCCTCATAAGCAAACCTGTTGTCACAGCAGCAGGCTACCAAATCTTGGTATTCCTCAGGACCAGCTGTTCCCTCAGGCTTGCAGAGAGGACGTGGAACCTCAGAGCCCACAAAGCAGCTTTCCAAGTTCATCCAAGGTTCAGTAATCCTTCAGGACTCCTCAACCCCTGTGGGGACTTACAGTCTCAGGGTGCGGGACCATCAGCCAGGGGCTTAGGCGAAGGCAGTGAATGAGGGGTCTCCATTGAACACCACTGGTCTCTCTCCAGTGAACCTGGGGTATCTGTGGGCTGCCTGGGCTCAGTGCCTGACCCCCACTGCTTCCTATAGCCTGTCTTGTTTGGAGAGGCAGAGTTTGGACACATGAAGCCAGAATAGGTCCCTCCAAAGTCAAATGGAGAAAACTCCCTCCTTAAAGTGCTGGTGTGGGTCCCAGCGGCCTTCTCTGCTAGGCTGCAGGCACTGGAAGGCAGGTCCCACGATGCTCACCCCTGGTCCCCATGCACCCTCAGCTCGAGGAATGAATGTGTGGAGTGAGAGAGTGAGCGGATGAAGGTGGGACACAGAGAGCACCCTGCCTGGCACAACAGGGCCACCACCGCGGACCAAGGCATCAACGGGGGTGAGGACATACCCGTCTCCGAGGTCCCAGCTGTAAAGGAACGAGGCAGTCTTGAAGAAGCTGCTCGGGTCATGGAGTTGAAAGGCAACTTTAAGGGCCGTCTTGGTGAGATAGGAGCTGGGCCAGGGCAGGGTTGTGTTCTGGGTGACAACCAGGTTCCCCACGAGAGACTCTGGGGGAGAGAGACCAGGGGAGGGTAAGTCCATTAAGGTGTCGGGAGGGTAGAGCCAGGAGTGATCTCCCATGTCGGCAGGCAGAGCAGCCTCTCACCCGCCGGACCTTCTGGCTGTCGGAGCTGGGTGGCGGCGAGAGCGAACCCTGCAGGTCACGGCGCACAGAGGCGCACGTCCACCAGGTCATCGCACCTGCTGTGTGGACACTGTTGAAGACCCACAGCAGGTGCGATGTGCATAGGTCCGCACCTACATTCCTTTCACCAGGACCCTGAACTTTCTGTCACAAAAGATGCCCAGAATTCTCATGGCTGGATAGCTCAGTTGGCTAAGAGCATTGTCCCGAAGCGCAGAGGTTGCCGGTTCAATCCCCATCAGAGCATGTGCAGGAACGGATCGATGTTCCTGCCTCTCTCTCGCGCGCGCGCGCGCGCGCGCTAAAAATCAATCAATAAGAAGACTTTAAAAAAAAAATAAAAAGATGCCCAGAATCCGAAGGAAATGCACAGGCTTTGAAAGTAATTGCTGGAAAATATTTCAAAGTTTTAGATGAGCCTAAAAAAAAAAAAAAGAACAGTTCTACTGATCACGTTGCTACACCCAATGTGCTAGGCTGGGTAAGGGCCTCCATTCTGTGTCCTTTTCCATGAAAAAAAAACTGAAGAGCTGATTTTTTTCACTAGAAAAGGAGAGAGTAAGGCATGCTCAATCATGCTCATTTGGAAAATGCTGAAAATTAGAATGAAAAAATTCTTACCACTCAACCACAACCGTTGTTGATGTTTTTTTGAAGAATTGCAAAAAATTGGTGTGTGCGTGTGTTTGTGTATATTAAACACAATTGACCCAATTGGTTATAAAATTCTGTTTTGCTGTTTAAAAATGTACAAGCAGGCCTGACCTGTGGTGGCGCAGTGGATAAAGCGTCGACCTGGGAACACCGAGGTCGCCAGTTCAAAACCCTGCACTGGTCTGGTCAAGGCACATATGGGAGTTGATGCTTCCAGCTCCTCCCCCCTTTCTCTCTCTCTCTCTCTCTCTCTCTCTCTCTGTGTGTGTGTGTGTGTCTCCTCTCTAAAATGAATTTAAAAAAAAATTATAAAAAAAAATGTACAAGCAGGAGTGTTCTCCGAGGACATTACCAACTATGTAAAGGTTAAGATTATTCACTATAGAAAGTATTTCAATATATTTAACCACTGGTCGCATACTTAACTTGTTTATATTTTCTTCTGTTGTTATAAACAGCACTGCCACGAACACCTCTGTGCATAAAGTATTACCCAAATGGAGGTTTATTTCCTGAAGATCAATTCTTTAAGAGATTGTGAACTCCAAGAGAGCAGGAATTTCTTAGAAGGAGGGGGCGGGGTGAGGGAGAAAGAGAGAATGAAAATGAATGGGCCAGCCTGACCTGTGGTGGCGCAGTGGATAGAGCGATGACCGGGAACGCTGAGGTCGCCGGTTCAAAACCCCTGGTTTGCCCAGTCAAGGCATATATGGGAGGTGATGCTTCCTGTCCCTCCCTCTACTCTCTCTCTCTCTCTCTCTCTCTCTCTCTCTTTCCTCTGTAAAGCGAATAAATAAAATCTTTAAAAAAAAAAAAAAAAAAAAGAAAATGAATGGGCCAGAGAGTCAAATAATTGATACCTGTCGAACAGCTGCTCTCCAAGGGGTTGCATTAATTTATACCCCCAGTAGCAATATGTGCTTTCAGTGCCCATTTCAGCACAACCCTGCCGGCCACGGGGATTACCGTTTTCTGACCCTTGGTTAATTCACCTGACAACGGAGAAGGAACCAAGGGTTGAATTTGCACCCCTTTGATTACTAGCCAGGCTGGGTGCTTTCCTCTGCACCCAGGGTCTGAAGGCAACTCAGCCAACAGGAGAGGTCCTCACCTGTGATGGAGAGGACAAGGAGGCTCCTTGCCACAGGCTGGCACATCCAGCATTTGGAGGCTGTGACCCAGACAGAGACGGGGAAGTCCCCGGGCACGTTCGTCACAGCGTGGATGGTCGAGTTGAAAGCCTCATCAGTCTTCCCCGTGAGCAGCAGCGGGGCGTGGATCCAGTGGAAGTGGTAGACGGGGTTGTTGGCGGGCAGGGCCAGGCTGCCATTGTCACTGGGCACCAGGTTAGCCGTGATGGTCACCTCTGCCCCTGTGGTGGCGGGGCTATCAGAGATGAGGTGAAGTTCATACAGGTCTAGAAGCCCAGAAACAAAAGCTGCGTTTCAGGAGGGGATGTGGCAAAGGACACCCACTGCCGCCCTCTGGGCTGCCTCCTATTCCATTTTACTGATGGAGAAACTGAGGCTCAGGCCGCTCAAATGACTTGCCCAAGAGTCATATGGCCAGTTCATTGTCAAGCTGGGATACAGACTCAGGACTGGCTGGCTCCAAATCACACACTCTTTTCAGTAACCCCATTGTCTTACTATTTTTTAAATCACACTCTTACACTAAGATCATATAGTCTAGTTGTTTTTTTTAATTCTGAATCGTAGGCGTTTTTCTAAGTCATTATTCCTCAACTTGCTTTAGACAGCTTCATATTTTACCATATAAACGAGGTGCTTAAAGTAAGGCTTGTTTCCATCATAAAAGGAATTAATACATACCCATAAAGAATATTAGAAATGTCCTGCTATCCTACTTCCTGGAGCCAACAACCGCGATCATGTGACTGTCCTTATGTCCCTTTATCATGCATAGACATTTTTAATCTAGTCATGATCACACTCTGTATACAAGTTTAATTCTTTTATTTTCCCAGACAGCATATCCAATTGCGTCCATGGTCGCACCGATATGAATCCCCATGTGATAATCCCTCGAGCGGGTATATCCTCATTCGTAGCACCCTTCGCTCTTGTCAAGAACACGACGGCACCTGACCAGACGGTGGCACAGTGGATAGAGTGTCGGGCTGAGATCCGGAGGACCCAGGTTTGAGACCCTGAGCTCGCCAGCTTGAGCGCGGGCCCATCTGGTTTGAGCCAAAGCTCGCCAGCTTGGACCCAAGGTCGCTGGCTCCAGCAAGGGGTTGCTCGGTCTGCTGAAGGCCCGCGGTCAAGGCACATGTGAGAAAGCAATCAATGAACAACTATGGTGTCGCAACGGCAACGAAAAACTAATGATTGATGCTTCTCATCTCTCTCCGTTCCTGTCTGTCCGTCCCTATCTATCCCTCTCTCAGACTCTCTCTCTGTCCCTGTAAAATAAATAAATTAATAAATAAAACATTTAAAAAAAAGAAAAAAAGAACACGACGGCATGCCTGGTAACCCTTGTCCTATCATGTGTCATTTTCCTCTGCAGCTGAGATTTCTGAAGGGCCTGAGGTGAGAGAGTGTTGGGGACCGAAAAGCCAACAGGGTTTCTGCAGTTTAGATTTTTGAGGGACAGTGGTGTGGGGAACTGGCTGTAAACTGACAGTCTACCCAACCCCCCACCTCACTTGTTCTGTGAAGTTGCAAAAGGCTGTTAAACTGTGGTGCTGGATTGTTTATACTCATCCTACTCCCCATGTGCCCCGGGAAGACAGGAGGCAAGTTTCTCCTATTCTTTGTTTTGTGTGGAGTTAAGATGATATGTATGGTGGGGGTTTTTCTGCACTCGGTAAAATTCTTAGATTGCCTTGGAAACGTGATCAGAGATCTCATTGATTTGCTAATGGCGCACTTTGCCTTATAAATAAAGCAAGCGGTCATGGAGGGCGCCCTCTTCCTGCTACCCGCAATTGCAGAGCCCTCCCGACCCCATCCTTTATTTCTTTAAGCCTATTCTATTAATTCCGTGCCATTCCCACTCAGGACCTGGAATTACTAGCTGCGCTAGTTCACAGCAAGACAGGGTCCCACCTGTTGCGGCACACACCTGGACGGGAGAGGGGAGAAGGAAGGGGGGAGGGGTCGCCAGCTCATTTCACTCTTTCCCCACTCCCACCTTCCTGGCTACAGGCACCCCCTCCCCGTGACTTTAAACGCCTCCTAAATGCTGACAGAATCCAGCAACACAAACTTACTCTCTGGACTCCATCCAGACTCTGCACTGGAGCAATTAATCAAAGTTAAGTAGCGAAATTTAATTAACACTAAAAATTCTGCTCCTCAGTTACACTAGCCACATTGCACGTGTGAAATAGCCGTAGGTGATTAGCTACTACTCTTCCGGACAGCACAGACCCAGATCATTTATTTCCTTCATCACCCAGAGTCCTATTGGACAGGACTGTTCTAGACCCTCTGGATTTTCCTGCTCCCCAAACCGCCCATCCCCACCCCTCCACACAGCACCTAGTTGGGGTCAGAGGATCCAGCTGTCCCAAGAATCAATCCTCAGGCCTCTGCCACTGTGACTCCTCCTCTCTGAGCATGCTTGCTTCCTCTCCATCACTGGTAACATCACTTAAGGTCAGCATTCAGCCCTGTCTGGATTACTACTACATCCTGTCCCTGACCCTTGGCCTCCAGTCCTGCCCCTCTCTCAGCCACCCCCCACCACAAGCTTCTTGTACAGGTGATCTGACCATAGGCCATATCTTCACACACCCATGCTGTTGCCTGGCCACTTTAATTCTTGCCATTCCCCCCAACATGCTGTCCTTCCTAGCCCCAGGGCCTTTGCACATGTTGTTCCCACTGCTGTTCTCCACCTATCTGTCCTTGGATATAATCTCTTCTAGGAGGCCATTCCCGAGTCCCTCCCCTCCTTGCTGATCTTTCAACAGCCTGAGCACAGAGTATCACAGAACCCTGTGGGGATGTTTTCTGCTTTCCCACCACACTGCAAGCTCCTTTAAGACAGGTCATCTCCATCTCCCCTATGCCTAGCAAAGTGCTTAGCACACAGTGGATGTTCAACAGTGCTGCTGTTGAGTGGCACCTGGAGAGAAGGGTGTAGCAGAGGGACCAGCCCACCTGGCAATGCCCCATGACACTGATCACCCAGGTGCTACTGGCTGAGCCCTGTTCTTTGGGCCCCACCCCTGCTCCGAAAGTGCAGACATGCCTCTGACCCTCAGGGAGCTCATGAGAGACCTGTTGGACTCAGCAAAACTGGGGGGGGGGGGTGAGTAAGTGTGTGTGTCCTCAACTGTCCCCACTCACCCTGTGGCAATGTTGCCTGTTCCCATGGCTCCAGTCATGCCCCTCACCCATGTCCTAAAGAGAGATTCCCAGACGCTGTGGCAGAAGGCTTCCCCAAGAAGATAAGGTGCGTACTTTACATCGAGGGAGTGAGTCCCCTGAGCCCATGGGATCACGCTGCTGCCTGTGGCCATGGAGCAGATCAGCTCCACCAGGCTGAATTCCGTCCTCTCCCGTCTTAGCTGGGAGGCTGCATTTGGCCAGGCTGCGCTGGAAGGGGTGCTGGGACAAGAGGCCGTCCAGGCCTTCTGTCTTTCGCTCCTGCCCACCCCAAGGCGAGGAGCGTGGGCCAGAGCAAGGCTGGCAGGTGGCAGGGATGTTTGGCTGGCTGCATTCTAACGGCCATTCAGCATCTACAGAGAGATGGGTGTGTGTCAAGGCGCATGTCAGCACAGCGCAGATCCGCAGATCCGTTGCCAGGGGAATGGAATCAGGAGGGCTTGAAACTCTGCCAGGCGGAGGGGTGCGTGGGGGAGGGGTTGTAGCTATGGTAGCTATGGCTAACATTGCGGCAGATCCTGCCACAGCTCCTGGGAGGCCCCTACCTGTCCAGACACAAAAAGCCTCTCCAAGGGCACTTTTTCTTAAGGATTTTTTTTTAAGCCGATGTTTCACACTTCCTGGGTGAAGATGGCCCTCTTCCTCAGGTCTCTGGGAAGTGTCGAGGACATTCAGGCTGAAGTAAACCATGAGGGCTTCGTCACGTGTGGCTGAAAGAACCAAGCTCGGATCCTGCCACCCTACCTATCCAAATCCGTCTTTCTAAGTTTGAGAGTGCAGGTGACAGAGCAGTCGAGGCATGGCTTAGAGGGTGCGACAGGTGACCCGAGAAACCCAGAGCTGAAAAGGCCAAAGCAAAAAGCCAAGTGGCAGCTGCCACAGAGCCGGACGCAGGGGAGCAACACCCAGGAGCCAGGCCCAGGACTTGCCCAGCAGCTCACACAGTTCCTCTGACAACACAATGGCCATACCAGCCTTTCACACTGCACCTGTACGCAGCCCCAGACGCTTCCCAGCGCCTCTCTGAAGTCTGGATAACACAACCTGGAAGCAATGACCCTTCCGGGACAGGGACTTCTGACTTCAACCAGTGGTACAGGAAGCACATCATGTGGGCTGACCCAGACCCCAGGGAAGGGTGAAAGGACATCTGAGCCTGTTGTTCCCGGTGGGTTTTCCCACACCCCCATTCCCAGTTCTGACCATATCGTGGGTGCAATAGGCCAGGTTGGGAACCACGCATGACATTCAAAGAATTAATTCTTTTTTTTTTTTGGTAATTTAGCTCTCATTGATCATTTCTGGACACGTGATGGGTAAGAGACCCCGTTCCAAATGAATCTCTAGGGGGAGGCAGGTGATCCTCACCAAGCACAATTCCCACAAAATTCTCTGACTTCATCCCTGAGATGCAAGTTCTTATTTTACCTTGTGGCTTTTATAGCACAAAATTGCCTTCCTCTCTCTCCCATTCTTTTTTATTAGGGTGTGTGTGGAATTGTTGGATAATATTTAACACCCCACCCGTAGCTGCCCACAATCCAACTATTCCCCAGCAACTCTCCAATCTGGGTCCTATTTTGTCGCCAGACTGAGGCAGAAAAGTTGGTGCTGGCCTTCCGACGGTGGCGACGGTGGATGCGTGACCAGGGACAAGGGGTGGGACCCGATGGAACCTGCTCGGGGTCCATTTTGGAAATCATTCCCAGAGAGGAAATGGCAGGCTGGCCTCCTGGGGTATAATAACGCATCCTCTCCAAAGCCAACACAAACAGGGTGGAAAGGCTCTCCAGATAAGGCGACGTGTTAAAGCAAAAATGCTGCTCCGCGGGCGACCTGGCAGTGCTCCCAGAGGGACTGTGGCGTGATGACCCACCCCGCACATACCTGGTCACCCTGCACCGTCCTCCCACCGACCCCTCAGGCTGCGAGGTTCCCAAACGTAAGGATGGATTCGCGGATTACAGCGCACGGTTTCCAGGACAGGCTTATTTAGAAGTGGCAGCAGAAACCAGGGGCGCGGGGAACCCCCTCAAGGGGCAAGGCGACTTCTGGGAAGAGTGGTGAAGAGAGAGCGCAGGGGGCTTCGCGGAGCGAAGCTGGCGGTGTGCCCCCTGCAGCGCTGGGCAGGGACTCCGCGGAGGAGGGAGGTACGCGCAGGGCGCACGGCACCAGCTTCGCCGCCCAGGCTCCCCGCGAGGCCCCAGGCGCGCCGCTGTTCGGGGAGAGCGAGCAGCTAGCCCGCGCAGCGCCTTACCTGCGGCCACCACAGCTGGGGCCAAGGGCAGGAGGCAGGCGAGCCACAGGATGAGGCTGACGCGCCGCCAGAGGGCCGGGGCCATGGCGGCTCCCGGAGCAGCAGGAGCCGGAGAGGACGCGGCTCAACTCGGCGGCGGCGCGGGTTGTGCGGGGTGGTGCGGACGCAGCGTTCCCTGGTTCTCGCTCCGGGACACTGTGTCGCTGCGCTGCCGCCTCCCACAGCCAACTGCACCGACCCCAGCCCACGTCAGCTGCTCAGCGCCCCCTCCCCGCGCCGCGCGCTCCTCCTCCCCTGGATCTTCCCGTTCTCTCCACGATCCTCCCCTCCGCTCTCCGGGTCTGCGCTCCTCCAGTGTGCACCCCCTCCCGAGCCCCTCTCTCCCCTCGCCGCACCCTCCTTTCCCCACAATCCTCCAGTCCCAGTCCGCGAGCTCTGACTCAGCGTCCCCAGAGGTGCGCACAGTGCTGCAAAGCCCCGAGCTGGCCCCTTTGGATTCTTCTCCAGCTACTCTCTCTGCTTGTGAAGCACGCGGCTCAGAGATGCCATTCTTCATTGGACAAACGTCCAGCGCCTATTGTGTGCCAGGCGCTGGGCAAGGGCCTAGAAACAAGGGCTTCCTGTCCATTCAGAGAGAGGTGCTTGAGCACAGGGGCTCTGGAAATGACGTTATTCCTCAGTTTACACTCTCTGCTCCTCCTGTAAAATGAGGCTTGTGCTCAAACCTGGGCCCGCGGCACGGCCGCTGTCACGGAGGGCCTTGCAAGACTCAGACAACCGTGATGAGGAGAGACCAGTCTGTTCCCTTGGACATGCCTTGGCCTGAGGAACTTCCATCCTCCATAACCGAGCGAAGCGTGTCCTCCCTTCTTTATGGCTGGCCTTAAGGACTGAACACCAGCAGCCTGAGTCGTGGGTCCCGCTCTGCTTTACTCTGTACCTGGGGAAGGGATGGGGCCCAGAGGAAGGGGGCCATGAGGTTGAGGTCAACCACCGCCTCCCAGGCGGGAGGAGGAGCCACCTCTGTGACTCTGAAGAAAGAACATTCTAGACTGGAGAATTGGCTGCTAAGGTGCTGGGTGGGCGTGAGCCCAGCAAGGCACTGTGGCTGGAGCATGATGAATGGGTAGGAAGGTATACAGGGCCAGGTGATGGGGGTGAGCTGGAAAGTGTTGGGAGGGTTTTAAGCAGAGGAGAGGCGTGATCTAATTTACTTGTGAGAATGACATCGGCACTGTCCCTGACCTCAAATTCAGGAGCTGGAGAAGAAAACAGGTAACAATTATAACAGCGTGATGGGAACTTTGCTAGGGGAAGCTAGGGACATGAGGAAGCATAGGGATTTCCAATCTTAGGTTCTTTTTCTTATTATACACGAGAGGGAGTGAGGGGTGGGGAGACCAGAACAGATAGGAAGGGAGAGAGATGAGAAGCAACAATTCTCATACATGCCTTGAGGGGGAGGGGCAGCTGAACCAGTGACCCCTTGCTCAAGCCAGATGACCTCGGGGTTTTGAAACTGGGTCCTCAGCGTCCCCAGTGGATGCTCTAGCCACTGCACCACCGCCTGGTCAGGCTAGTTCTCTATCCTGTGCAATTAAGGTGAAACTTATCAAAAGATTTGTCTGTGAAAAAAACAAAAGATTTGTCTGTGGCTGCTCCTCCCCCCCCCCCCCCCCCCGCGCGCATCAATATTAAACAACCACAGCACACTAATCTCAGCACTCAGACTTTTCAGGGTTCCCCAAGTTTGGACCTTCTACTTTGGGGGGGGGGTAGTTGTAGTAGGCGCAGAGAGGATTTTGCAAGTGGCCCACTTTTTCCATGGGGAAGGGGTGTCCTGACCCATTTTATTAGTACTGGGACAGAAATAATTGACACTAAATACATCCACTCACAACCCAACACTTCATTGGTGGCGACATGAAACAAGCAAGGAGCATTTCCTGACAGGGCCCCTTCCCTCCAGGTTATCAGCAGGTACAGCAAGCTCTACTTACTGCAAGGTGTGAAATGCATCTGACTGGGAAGGGAACACACAGAATTTGGTGAGTTAGTGATGAGGGGGAGTAGGGGTCAGAACAGTCGGGAAGGGGCAGGAGGTGGAGTCAGGTCCTGGAATCCGTACAGGTCAGCATTTTCAAGCTCTGTCCAATTGTCATGGTAACCATGGGTTATAGGAACAGCTCACTGTTCAACCAGTTCCATGGATTGAGTCTGTAGGTAAGGCAATGAAAGGGGTTGTGTGTGTGTGTGTGGGGGGGCGCTGTGACGGTTCAAAGGATGCCTGGGGAGCCACGGGGCCAGGAGACCCCACATCCCAGGTAACAGCGATAGGAGAAAATGAGGACGCTAAACTCCGCTTTCGGATGAGGTCTTAAAAGAGGGGCGGGTGGGGGGTGGGGGGTAGCGGAGAGAGAGAATTTGCTGAACGTTGTACGCATGCGCAACTTCCCATTGCATTCTGGGAGTTGTAGTGATCAGCGCGGTCTTGCTAAGGGGAGGACTATATTTCCTAAAAAAACCTGCCAATAGTCCGTGGCGGCAGGTGCTGGAGAGGGCGGCGTGGAGTCTGAGTCACCTGTGCGGTGGTCAGGGTGATTGATGCCCAAGGCCAGGGGGAAAGACCCCGAGGCAGAGGTTTAGTAGTGACTCCGCGTTGACCGGAATGCCCGACGGAAGGCAGCCCCGCGGATGGAGTGCGAAGCGGCCGCGGGCCTTGGCTGTCCCGGCGGACGGGACGACGGCGCGGCGCTGTCTCCTCTCTGTGTCCGTAGCTCCCACTTCCGACATGCCGGGGGCCGCCCCTGGCCCTGGTGGGGTTGGCTGTGGACCCCCACAGCGCGGCGCCCCTCCGGAAGAGAAAGGTACTGACATGGCAGGAGCGTCTCCTGCACTCGTTATTTTTTTCCCCTCTGAAATTCACTTTGCGTCCCTTGGCATCTCAGTGGTATTGTCCAGAATTGATCCTTTTCTGCCCGTAACTTTCCTAAGTACGACTCCCCAGAGTTTGGGACCTTAAATTCCTGTTCCTTATACCCCCCACCCCTCACCCTGGTCATCCCAACGTTCTGGGTCTGCGGCTTCTTCTCTAGGGCCAGTTTCTCCCGAATAAGGATTTTCTGGGCCACCCTTAAAAAACAAAGAAAAGCATCCTTATCCATTCAGTAACTTCTTCCCTGCTTTATTCTAACGTATAGCATTTGTAAACACTTGGCGGTGTGTTGTATTTGTTCATCTGTTTTGGGGCTGGGCCGCTTGACCCCAACATCATCTCCTTGGGGACAAGGGCTTTGTGTTTTGCTCCGTACTAAATGTCCAGAGGTACTTAGGTTGTGACTAGTGCTCAGTAAAGTTACCTAATGAATGGGCTTGCCAACTGAATTTGTCCCATTGCCTTTCGGCAAGTTTCTTTTTACCCCTTCATGCCAGAGAGAAATGGCGCGGCTGTTTCCTGAACAAATGGGAAGCCGCAGCCAAGCACTGTCAGGTGTCTCCTCCCCACAGAGATCTGTAAAATTATAGAGCGCTTCTGTGTGCGTTGTCGCATTGGGTTGTCACCCAACAAAGTGAGGCTGGCAAGGGCTATGATGCCCGTTTCACAGATATGATTGGCTTGCTTCAGTCTCTTGGGAACCATGAAGCCTTCGGGGCATTGGTCTCCTCATCTATCTATTCCTGCCTAACCCTGTGCAGGGATTCTTCTGGGTCATGCAGTCATGCTGGGCTGGGCAAGAGCCTGGAGAAGTTTCCCTCATCCAGAATCTTTCCTCTGCTGGTCTCACTGGCTCTGTTCTCTGCAGGTCAAGGCCGTGGAGTGGATCTCAGGAGCGTGTGCAGAAGCCCTATGTGCTAAATGGTGGGTGCTGGCCACAGTCCTCTAGTTTGCCAGCCAACACAGTCAGGGGTGGCAAGGGCAGGTGGAGAAACTGAGGATGAGAGGGAAGTAGTGAGCTATCCCGGGGCTTACAGATGTCCCTGGCTGGGGTATTTACAGTTTTCTGACTAAATGCAAGTGTGTGAAGGGAGGTAAAAGATGTTCAGGGAGGATGGAGCCAGGTACCTGGGAGGTTAGAAAAGAAACCATTAAGTGTCAGACATGCATCTCAGCTTCTCCTGAATTTAAGGATGACCAGATTTCGAGAGATTCCACCATCTCATTTAATCATCCCAATGACCGATCAATGTCATGTTGAGGCCATAGAAACGGAATATTTAAAACAGAAGAGTCAATTATGTAAGGAAAAGAGAATACTGTGGAACTCTCCACCCATCCTTCTTCCTACTGATCTGAGACTTTTAACAGTTCTCTTGAACGTAAAAGGATTTGAATGGCCAGACATTTGACATAGAATTCCTTGAGGTCCTTCCTTTAGTGTATCTCAGTGATTCCCACAAGCATTACTGCACTGGATTGCATATATGACATTGTAGACTGCCCTGGCTGGATAGCTTGGTTGGTTAGAGCATTGTCCTAAAGCAAAAACGGTTGTGGGTTTGATCCCGTTAGGGCAAATACAAGACACATCAATGTTTCTATCACCTCTTCTTTCCTCTTTCTCTAAAATAAATAAATAAATAAATTTTAAAAATTGTATACTTATTATAGTCAAAGCTAATGAAAATTTTTTTTGCCTATAAGCAATTTTAGCACTAAACCCCAGGGAAGATTTGACCATCTCATTTCTGTGAGCTATTTTTCTTCCTTCATAGATGAGAACCAGGAAGTGTTCGCCCAGTTATTGTAAAAGCAAAGCCATTATTAGTTCCACAACGTGGCTTTTTCCCTCCCATGGAACAAAGAGGGAAAAAGCCTCTTTGTTCAGACATGTCCATTTCATGTATTGTTGTGACACTTCAGGAAAAGGGGTTCTCTCGAGTTTTTTTTTTTTCTTGACCTGTCTTTTAATTTTTATTTTATTCATTTAAGAGAGAAGACACAGAGTGAGAGAGAGAGAGAGAAAGGGGGGAGGAGCTGGAAGCGTCAACTCCCATATGTGCCTTGACCAGACCAGTGCAGGGTTTTGAACTGGCGACCTCAGTGTTCCCAGGTCGACGCTTTATCCACTGCGCCACCACAGGTCAGGCAAGGTTCTCTCGAGTTTTAGAGCTGGAAGGAAGCCCTGTCTTGTGGACAGGCGATGTATCTTCACTTCCGTCCCCAGGACCTGGCACTAAGTAAAGATAAGTGTGCTGCCTTTCTTTTCCCCATCTGAGGCCTAAAGAGGTGACTTGCCTTTCAGGTAGTTGCCACCTACAGATAGACGCTTGTTTCATAGGCAGAACCTGGGATCCGAGGACTGAAGAGGAAGGTTCTAGCACTGAATAGGGGGATGGAGAAGCCAAGCCCACCACGTGGCTGGTCTAGCAACTCTTGGGGATTGGGATGGGGCAAAGGGGCAGCTCACGTAGCGCAGGAAACAACACTCGTTCTGTCTCCTGGCTTCTCTCACCCCAGACCTGGAGGCAGAAGCCAGCCTCCTGGACCAGAAAGGAGACCCGCTGTCTCAGGACCTCCTGTGTTACGTGGGCTTCGTGGTGGAGAGCCGTGGGGAGGATTGCAAGGTGAGTGCTCAGGCCTGGCAGGAAGAACCACTTGGCCCATCCATCGGGAAGGCACCGCAGACCGTTTGTGATTTGAACTGTTTGACGAGGACCTATTTTTTGAGTGGGAACAAAGGGGACAGAGACTCTGAGATGGATCTCACCGACAGTGCTTATCGCTGACAGAATGAGTGGCTGTCCCACAGATACATTGTCTTGCTTGTGTGGTATTTAGAAAGAACTTGAACTAGTTGCCATTTTAGTTATAGGAGGTTTCAAATAAAGTCCATGATTTTTTTGCTTCTGTTGAAAATCCAAAGATCTGGCTACAATGGCACCCTGTGCCTCGCGGGGTCAGGTGGCCGTGGATGGAGCAGGAGCTGCTCAGCTGGCCCCCGTGGGCGTCTGCACCCGTTCCCCCACGTACGCCACGGCTTTTGAGGTGAGGAATCTAAACCTCTGGGACAGGTGGCCTGCCTACCTCCGGCAGAGCTAGGATTTGAACCTTTGTCTGTCCAGTTGACAAGCGGTCCTTCTCCCTTCTTAAACTATAGCCCAGGATAAGAATTACTATCAAGATATCCTGAAACAGATTCGGAATAAGACCAATGTCTATGAGCGCTTTTACCCAGTGGAGTGGCGAGCCTTCCTGCATTCTTCTCAGAACGGGATGGAGGTGGGGTGACTAGTTTATGCCTGCCCCAGCGTGAAGTCTCCTGGATGCCAAAAAGCCGGAGCCGGGGTTTAAGGGAGGGAAGGGCGTGTTGCTAGAGAGGAGGCTGACCAAGTCCCATCCTCAGGGCCAGGCCTGCCTGACCTGGGTGGTGTGAGGACGTGATGACCGATCCAGAGCAGGATCACAGGCAGGGTGTGGGGTGGACCCCGGGCATTTCTCAGTCCTGACACTTTATCCTCAGCTAGTAATACAAATATTCTCCAGTTCCTAAGGTTCTTTCTACAAGCACCTAAAATGTCTCTTCTCACTACTCTTGAGAAGAAGGGCTCAGTGTTTTCACATAGATCATGTAACATAAAACCCTGTGAGGCGTGTGGTTTTACCCTCATCTTACAGGTGAGGGAACTGAGGCTTGAGGGGCATCGGGGTGGGGGGATTGAAGTCAGGACTTCCCAACAGCTGAGCCTAGGCTTTCATGTGCTCTGCTCCCCCTCGGCCCCTGCAGGTGCCCATCCGACACACCATCAGAGCATGCTGGGGACCAGACAGGCGGAGAGGGCCCTGCCTGCTAAGACCCCAGCTGGACTGGCCACTAGGCATGGCGAGCACGGCCTCTGGGGTCTAGTCCACAGCAGAGCTCCTTTGTCACCGGCCCTTGTAACTTTTGTCCCTCACGGCATCCCAAATTCAGGCCTCTGACTAGGCTGGGCCCGGACCTTGTCTTTTACCCAGTGCAGGTACCCACTTTAGGAAGCCTTCGCTACCACTGCCCCTGTCCCCAGGCTGTGGAAGTGTCCTGTGGTCTCCATGCCCCAGACTTCCTGTTAGCAGTACCCATCAGTCATAACTGCCCTTTTTTTTTTCCTTCAGAGACAGAGAGAGAGAGTCAGAGAGAGAAGGATAGACAGGAACGGAGAGAGATGAGAAGCATCAATTATCAGTTTTTTGTTGCTGTTGCGACACCTTAGTTGTTCATCGATTGCTTTCTCATATGTGCCTTGACCGCGGGCCTTCAGCAGACTGAGTAACCCCTTGCTGGAGCTAGAAGCCTTGGGTTCAAGCTAGTGAGCTTTTGCTCAAACCAGATGAGCCCGTGCTTAATCTGGCGACCTCGGGTCTTGAACCTGGGTGTTTCCGCCTCCCAGTCCAACGCTCTATCCACTGCGCCACCGCCTGGTCAGGCCATTACTGCCTTTTAATCTGCTGGACGGCCCCTACCAGATGGGGTGAGTGCAGGGACCCTCCCGGAAGTGCTTGTGGAGTGGCCCAGGTGCAGAGGCTGTCAGGTGCCGTCCTGGCTCCCACTTCCACACCTGGCTGACAGGGCCAGAGCCAAGGAGTTGGGGGAGGATTTGAATTCCCCCAGGAGTACTGAGACCAAAGCTGAGGTTCCTTACCACCCCACCCGTGTGTGGGCTGAAGTGCCCAGCCCGAGCCAAGCTGCTGACAACCTGTGTCACAGGCAGTCCCTCACTGGGACTGTCGGCACCCAGCACACACTCCCCAAATCCGAATTCAGTGGAAGCCACAGAGTTTTTGGCATTTATTGTACAGTACCTCGGACGCTGCCAGCTCGCCGTCTGATGCTGTGTCCCTGGCGGCCCTGTGTGTCTGGGTTCACGAGGCACGGGTGGAGCAGCAAGGCCTCTTGACTTCCGGATGTCTGAAGGGAGTCCTCCCCTTGTCCCCTGACGGGCCCATCTCCAGAGGCGGTGGACGAGGAAAAGCTACTAGAAAGGACTGTGAGGAGGTGCGGAGCAGGAAGCAAGCGCAGAGGCCCACGGCTCACTGTCCAGGCTCAGGTTGGGCAGGGGCGCGAGGACGCCAGCACAGGTGACGTTCCACATCTGCTGCAGCTGTTGGCGGTTGCTACTGATCTAACATAAAAACAAAGTGTTCTTCAAAGGCAGGTGGTGTCGCTTTCTGGAGAACCTGGCGCTTCCTTCAGGCAGACAGGCCCGTTGAGAGGTTCCCACTAGCACCTCCCCAGAGGGCTGGGGGTAGTGAGACAGACTCTGTCCCCTTCTCAGTCCCACACTGCTCCCCTGCATTGGCAAAAGCTCCCAACACGCAGTTCTGGGCACCAAGAGGTGCCAGAGGCCCCTGGCTCAGCAGGCGTCCCAAGGCAGTAGTCCCAGTCCCAGCGGCCTCCAGAGTCCTCCTGCCAAGACCACCCACACGTCCTGGCTCTGGGCCAGCCGGCCTCTCTTCAAAGCGATGGCAACAGGTCAGAGAATGGAACATCAGAAGTTATTTCCTTTAAATAACTCTTAAGAACAGATGCCCCCGTGCCAGGGGAAGTGATCTAGGCACAGGTCCCACGGGCGAGAAGCAGCAGGGGCTTCCCTCCCACGCGACTGTGGGCGCTGCCTGGCCAGTGCCACTTATACTCAGATGCGGGGCCTTCCCTCGCTATCTGCCCAGCTACTGGCTCCCTGTTCCCCTGCTGAGGCCGCCTGGGGGCTGTAGTCAGGGCTGTGGTGGGAACAGTGTGCGTCTGGCTAGCTTAGGAGCCCGACTTGGAGATGCCCGGTTCCCACAAGCAGTTATCTGGCTACTGAAGTCACATTCAGTAGCAACTGGTAAGATCACCACAAGGCCAGGCAGCTAGCTGTCCCTATGAAAGGCTATTGTCCCCCTTTGCCCAGTCTGGTCCTGGAAATCAGAGCAGATGGGCCTGGGGGCACTCTACTTGGAGGCGGGCCAGCTCCGGCCAGCCCCCCCCCCCCAGTCCCCCCCCCAGCGGAGTGCAGCCACGGCATGCTAAGGCACAGCTGCAGGCCAATAGGACATCTCGTTCCGAAGGCATTAGGCAGGGCTGCAGTCTGGGCCTTCCACACCCTGCAGCAGTGCGTGTCCTCTGGTCTCACTGGGAGCCATCAGCTCTGAGTGGCCTTTAAAAGCAGCTCAACTACGTGTAGTTGAGCTCTATTCAAGTTCACCTTCCTTTGAATCCTGCTACATAGTGAAACTCAATAGACCAAAGGCAGATTTTAATGAGAAGGGTCCCCTCCCCAACGCTGGTTCCAAAGGTAACTTTCCAGCACGGGACACAGGTGGGGTTCACAGATCATAGAAGTGAGGTTTCTCAGCCTTCCAATCGCAAAGGGAAAAGTTGTCAGAAAACTTCCAGAGGCTACTCTAAAACCCAAGTCATTCCTTACGGTTTTAAAAATAAAAGCAGACGGATCACTTCTTAATGCAGAAGGTTAATCCGAATCTCAAAGGCAGGACCTCTGTTACAGGACACCCCAGCCCCCACCCCCAGCGGAGCAGGCACTCGTGGGTCTTCCCCCACCTGTCCCCGCCCCTCTGCTCACACCAGCCACAGAACTGATGCCCAGAGTAAACCAAGCGAAACGAAGGCACGGGCCTCTGTTCTCAACTGAAACAAACTGGACACCTACTCTAAAATGAAAACGTCCATTTGTGGCTACTGATTACTCCGTGGCCCCGACAGACGGAAGCCTCCTCCTTTGGCCCGCACTCAAGAGAAGAGTGGTCACCGGGAAGAGAAGCCCGGAATGAGCACTGGGGAGAACAGAAGTCCCATCAACTCTGCTGCAGCCAGGGCACCGGCGGGTCCGGAAAGGCTGCCCTGCTGGCTGGTCTGCCCAGTCCCACTGCTTTCTACCAGGATTTACACGATTACAACTTCCTTTCCCAGAGTCATCTGTTAACTACACAGAAGCGGTCTGACATCCCAATGGGGTTCTAGTTCAGGGGGCGCAGTGAGAAGTATTCTGTTATTACAGCCACAGGGCGGGAGAAGCTACAGCCCGGTCTCCTTTGACGGGGGTAGCTCACCCCCGTGTCCTTTGTGACTCCAGCCGTTTTCCTGAAAGATCCAAAGTTCCTGTGGTAATCATCTGGGGTTTTGTTAACAGCACCGAGAAACAGAGCCTACGTCTTTGGCCCGTTCCTTTTATAAATAAATAAATCAAGATGCGGTTCCAGGCCAGCGCCCAGCTCTGGTGGACGACCTTCAGCCTCCTTCCTGGGGTCCAGGACTTCTCCCCCCAACTTCTGTAAACACGGGCAAGGGCAGTTAGCCCAACAGCAGCAGCTTCTGTGGCCAGGTTGGGGCGGGCGGGGGTAAACACCCCTGAGAAGAGGCTGGTGGGCCAGGCCTTCACTTGGGGGAAGCAGGGAGGTTCCAAACCCTTGCTCAGATCTCGGTTTGTCCCTTATTTCCATGGCTGGGAAATGCATCTCCCAGTTCAAAGTAAAACCCATAGAAATCATCTTCCTTTCACAATGATGGCCAGAGAGGAAGAGGCTAAGCTGGGGCCGGAGAACCAAGCGGATGTGAGGGCCAGGGCTCGTGGCTCACCTCCTAGAACCGCCCACGTAAGGGGGCGGCACCAAGATGCCAGGAGCCAATAGTCTAGACTGGAAATACTGCCGACACCGACAAGGTCCTCTGCCCACTGCAGGGAGGGGAGCCGGGCGTCTACTGACCGTCTCACCATATGTCAGTCAGGAGGTGGGACCCGCACCGGGAAAGCCGGATCCACTTCCATACCGCAAAGAGCCAGACCGGGGCTGTGCCCACCCCCGCCCCATGGCCACCTCACCAGGAAGGCTTCTGTGCGGCTAGTGGCCTTGCCGGGGTCCTGCTCATGAGGGGAGGGGGAAGAGACGTAGGCACGCAGCCCCGGCCCCAGGCGCAGGCCCAGGCCGGTGATGAAGCCGGAACAGCAGAACCTGGCTCCCGGGCCGGCTGGCACACAGGTGGGGCCAGCCTAGGAGAGAAGCTCCAGGAGCAGCCTCCAGATGTGCACGGTGCCAGGGTTCTTGGAGCCGGGTCCCGCCGGGGCGATGCTGGCGCCCACGAGGAAGACCTCCCGCTGGCTGCCAACTGCCTGCAGCCCCAGCTCCCGCTGCAGTTCCGCCACGCTCACGGCCTCGCTCAGGTCCTGGGGGAACAGCCCACAGAGATGCCTGACACCCAGCCGCACAGTCACAGTCCAGGGAGTCAACTGGAGCTATCTCGGGGACCCTGGGGCCCTTGGTCTAAACTCCTCCTCTTTTCATCCCACCACCAGGCCCTACGGTTCAAAGTAGCGCTTCTTAAACGTAAGGCACTGTGACAGGTACCGAGTCTTACTTCTCACAAGCTACACTTAACAAGAAAACTGGCCCAGGAAAGGTGACGTCGTTGTCAAGGAAACAAAGTGGCATGGCCAGGTTTCAAACTCAGGTCGGGAGGATACCCAGGCTTAGGACCTTTGCAGGCATCCTAGCTCAGTTTCCTAAACGCAACAGGGGAGCGCTCGTACAGTGAGGTCACTTCCAGACAAGGGCCTTATGTCCCCCACCCCCAGACACCATCTGAGCAAAGTCAGAGGCCTCCACAGAGCATGGCTCGTAAGAGCACCTTTTAATTCCAACCCTAGCCTGAGATTGAAATGATTCTTACTGGGAGCAATTCATAGAATGCTGGGACCTTTGGTGTGCCCTCCTGTATGTTCGAAACTACTGTAAATTATGGTATATAGGATGACGATATAATTCATTGTCCAAACCAGGGTACTTCTGAGATTCAAAGTAGACACTATTAATAATTACACTAGAGTAAGAGGCACAAATGAGGCCTGTCCCAGGCAGTCCAGGGCATCATATGGTCACCTATGTATAAATGTCACACATTTCCTAATAGGCAGGGGGTCTCTGAGGTCAAAGACGTAAACCTCTCTCCAGCCAGGACGGAAACGTCCCGTGTCTCTCAGGGACATGGCCGTAGGAAATATTTCAGGACTCTCTGCTGTCGCAGCCTCACCTGGTATTGAGGATGGCACTTTAGGTCTGTGATGCTGAGGGCTGCCAGGCCCAAGGTCCCTTTCTGGCACCCAGGAGAGGTATAGTGATGAAGAGCGGGAACTCTCGGGATGATCTGAGTTCAAGGCCTAGCTGTGCCACCTATCAAATATAACTGTGGGCACTCAGGGACCAAGGCAAGGCCTGTCTGGGGTTTCTGCAGGACTGCAGTGAGGTCATGGCTGTCAGGGGCTCAGCACAGCGCCTGACACACTGTAAGCAAGCTCACAGTCAGTTCTAGTTGGGTTATACATGCTCCTAACCTCTCATCACTTCCCACCCTTAGCACTTTGATCTGGAACCAGAAGTCACAAGGACGTGGGAGAGTGGAAAAGGCGCAGGTTTTGGAGTTAGATATCCCAAATCCAGTATTTTCAAGGTGTACAATGTTGGGGAGATCACACAATTCCCTGTCTGTAAAAGGGGACTAGTATTCTACACCTTGGAGGATCAATAGAAGCATAACATGAAATGTCACTCAAAACCATACCTGGCCCCTAGTAGATACTTACTCATTATTCTTCTCATTCTTCTGCAATAGGGGAGCAAAGGGGGAGTCAGACAGGATGGGGATATGGGTGAGTAGAGCACAAGCCGAAGCGTGGGAAACAGGACTCCCCCCACACCGTTCCAGGTCACGGGCCCCTGCCCAGGCATCTGAGGATCAGGTCTGGCCTACAGCCAGACCCCCGTGGCCCTCACCTGCTTGTTGGCCACCACGACGACAGGTAAGTCAGGGTCCTTGTCCAGCAGCCTGTGCAGCTCCTGCCGGGCCCAGGGCAGCCGCAGCCGGTCGGCCGAGTCCACCATGAAAACCAGCACGTCCACCTCATTCACAAACTCCTTCCAGTAGAAGCGCAGGTTCTGGCTGCCGCCGACTGAGGAGAGGCCAGGGGCTGGCTCAGCGCCGCCGTGGCCCTGGCTCTTGACATACAGCCCCATCCCCAGCCTCCTTCCAGCCTCCCAAGGTTCCACCAACCAGGAGCAAGGGAAAGACCACAGATCCCAGAGCCAAGCAGATCTGGGTTTTGCTCCAGCCGACAGCTGGGTCTCCCTGGGCCAGCTGCTTCCCCTAGAAACGCCATACTCTAGACTACTACATGGCTGCCCATATACACTCCCAACGTGGCTTGCCTTCCTGTTCCTTTCTGCACCATCCCCCTTGGTCACCCTGCAGTCTAGTGTTCCTAGTTCTACTTCTGACCCCTGTGGACTCTAAGCTCTTTGAGAATTAGAGCCATTGACCTCTGGATCCCCTCAAAGCCCTCAGCACAATGCCTGGCACATAGCAGGCACTCAACAAGTACTTACTGAGTGCTTACTAGGTGCCAAGCACTGATCTGGGTGCTGGGGACACCGAGGTGAGCACGGCAGGCAGGGGCCCTGCTCTCAAGGAGCTCCCTCCGCAGTCAGGAGGGTCACCGCAGTGACACACACACACGTCTTAGAGAGGAAGGGAATAAAACAGAACAAGTGAAAGTGGCTGGGGTGGCTTTGGACTGGGTGGTCTGGGAAGGTCTCCCCAAGAAGCTGGCTAAGCAGCCGAGTCTGGGATGAGGAACTAGCCACAGAAGAGGCAGAGAAAAGCACTCTGGGCAGAGGGAAGGGCAAGGCAGACAGAAGGCAGCCAGGTGGCTGAGGTACCTCCAGACGGAGAAAAGAGGAAGTCACAACTGACGAGGCTGGCCAGGCTGACCACGCAGGGCCTGTAAGGCCACAGTGAGGCTGTGGGCAGCGCCTGAAGCATTCTAAGCAAGAGTGACACGATCTGAAAGATACCACTGGCTGACAAATGGAAACAGGAGCGGAAGCAGGAAGACCAGCAAGGAGGCCGCTGTAGTACCACAGATGACGGCGGACCACGCAGGGAGCAGTGGAGGTGGGGAGAAGTGGACAGAACAGAATCCGGCCAGACAAGGATGAAACTGACAGGACAAGCTAATGACATGGATGTGGGAGGTCCACAAATGCCCATTTTTAGCTGGGTTCCAGACCAGTGGCCATTGTAGACCACAGCCAGGTCAGTGTTCTGGGAGGAGAAAGCCCCGGGACTTGAATGGGAGAGCTGTGTCTGAATCCAGGCTGACCCTATGGAGGCTGGACTGTTACTGGTCAGACTCTTGGATAACATGTCCCAGGGACCTGCTTGGTGCTGGGCCCTACCTGCCAGTGACCCAGGCTGGTGTGTGGCTAATACTGCAGAAGTGGAGCCCAGAGGAGGAACCCTAAACCTAGCCTCAGGGTCACAGGAGGCCTCAGGAAAACACCCCCTTTGAGGTAAATCTCTAAGGCTGATTATTCGTTTATCAAGGGAAGATGGGCCTTCCAGACCGAGGGAACAGTGCTTGCAAAGGGCAGAAGATAAGAAAGAAAACAGCAAGTGGCCTTCAGAAGCAAGCAGTGTAGCATGGTGCTTAACATCAAGAGTCAGACAGTTGCTGGTCCTCAGTTTCCCTGTATATTAATGAGGGTAATAACTGTTTCCAGTTTCATGGAATTGTTGGGAGGCTTTTATTAAGTACGGGCATGTGCCAGAGAATGACATTTCAGTCAGTATTGAATCAGGTGTATGGCTGCGGTTCCATTAGTTAGTTTATAATGGAGCTGGAAAATTCCCATCACTTGGTGCCGTCATAGTGAAATGCCTTACCGTTGCCGACGGTACTTGGTACAGTAACGTGCTGGGCAGGCTTGTAGCCTAAGAGCAACAGGCTATATAGCACATAGGCTAGGTGTGCAGCAAGCTATACCATCCGGCTGTGTGCAAGTGCAGCCTCTGTGTTCCCACAATGATAGGATGGCCTAATGATGCTTCTCCCAGACAGTGTGCCTGCCCTTATTAAGGATGACTGTGACGCCTGTCAGATGATGGGCAATAAGAAAACTAGCTATTAGTATCCCTAAGGCATGTGGGCTTCAGCTGGAGTGAGGGCCAGGCAAGAGGGCCAGGCAGGAGGGCCAGGCTGGAGCTGCGGCTCATGAAGGGCCCCCCCAGGTCAGAAGACAAAACTTGTCTTGTATCCTGTGCCCCAGGGAAGGACTTCATTAAGGGGCGTGTTCTGTCTAGACACATTTTGAAGCCACCCCAGGCAGAGCCCAGGCTTGGGTCCCACTCAGGTTAAGGGCGGGGAAAGGAGGGCAGTCTGCTCACTCTCTAGCAGGTCCACCTCGAAGTCCTTGGTGGGCAGCCGCACGGAGTTGAAGCCCCAGGTGGGGACGTGGCCTTCCTGCGGTGGCTTCCCGGCCAGCACGCGCAGGAACGTGCTCTTTCCGGAGCCATCCAGCCCCAGCACCAGCACCTCGCGCTGCTCCAACTCCTCCAGCGCCGGCTCGTCGTCGTCCTCGTCCTCGGGCTGCGGGGCACAGGGCAGGCTGTGGCCTCACCCTCCCACCTCGCCCTTCCCGAGGGCAGACCGAAGGCACCAAAGCGCCCATCCCCGCCTGCCCTCCACCCGTCAAGGGCAGGTAGGCACGGCCGAGGGCAATGGGACGAGCGTGGTCCTGGTAGTCCTGAATCCCCAGCCTCGTTCTGCACGTTTCACTGAGTGACCTAGACAGATTCCTTTTGCCCACGTCCCAGGGCGCAGGGACCACCCGCTCGGAGACGCGCGCGGCGCAACGCGGCCGAGAATTCGCGGAGGGGCCGGAGGGCTGCTCCCGACATCCCCGGCGGCGCCGCGCAGGCGCTGGGCGGGAGCGGGCTGCAACCCGCGCGGCCCCGACACCGCCCGCGAGGGAGCCGGAGGCTGGCGCCGGCGCCCCCACCCCAAGTGGCCGCCCGCTCCTCGGTCCCGGGGCTCACGCCAGCCCGGCAGCCCGCCCGGGGCCTGGGGGCCGCGGCTCCAAGCCTGGACCCGGGACTTCCGCCGCTCGCGCGGAGGCGCAGACCCCGGCCCGGCACTCACCTCCCACTCGTCCCACTCGGGAAAGCGGGCGGGCTCCGCGCCCCACCAGCCCTCGCCGCGGTCCCAGCGCCGCTCGCGTCCGCGGCCGAAGTAGGCCTTCCAGAGGATGAAGAGCACCGAGCCGAGCACGGCCGCGGCGCCTCCCAGCGCCAGCACCAGAGGGCTCAGCGGCCGCGGCGCCATCGGGCGGGCGCGGGGCGCGGGGAGCGGGGCGCAGGCCGAACCAGCCAGCCCTCCGAAGATGGCCCCGCTGCAGCTGCCGCGGCCGCGCCCACCCAGCCCAGCCCAGCCCAGCCCACCTTAGCTCCGCACTACAAGCCCCACAATGCACCGCCGCGGCCGTGACAGACCGCCTGCGCCCGGGGCGGGAGTGGGGGCGCGGGCCGGAGCGCAGGGACCTTCCTTCCCCTCTGCAAGATGCGGGATTGGGCTGGAGGCCGTGCCTGTGCAGGACCGGAAACAGTACTGTCGGCATCCACCGAGGTCTCGCCGTGTGCCACGCGGTTAGCTCGTGGCTATTCTCGGTCACCCCTTAAAACAGCACCTCGTAGAAGGGAAAACCGAGGCCCAGGTCGCAGCGTAATGGTACAGCCTCTATTTTAACCCAAGCGACCGGTTTCCTGAGCATCCCTCAATGCCTCAGGAAGGAAATGGCTACAGGAACTTGTCCGGTTTAACTGTGACTTTTTTTCGAAGCACTAAGGTGCTCACTGGGGATTTATTTCAAAGCAAGAAAAATAACTCTGTTGGGCAGATAAAATATAATATGCTCACTTTGTTAAAGATGGTGCAGAGGTGGACCTCCAGTTAACTCCTTGGGCAACCAGCACCTGGCCGCCTAAGGTAGAAGTGTATTATCCTTTGAGTGCTCAGGGGGACAGCATAATGAAGGGCACCTTTGTAATTTCTTTATGGCCGATAATGAGTTCTCCTATTTTACTACACGTAGAACCAGCAGATGCTGGTGTATTGGCCAATAAGGTTTGGTATGCCCGCTCAGGGCGGCCTCTGGTACCAGCTACGGTGCTGTCTGCAGATAAAACTCTGGCTTGTATTCTGCCAGAGGGAAAAGATTTGCCTCTCTTGGTGCCGTTGACAGCTCTGTCATTTCGCCCATAGCTTTTGATTTGTTAATCCTATTGCTGTAGTTGGTACTGTTTCTGTTTATGCAATGTACCTTTGTAATTGTTGAAACTGTATGATTTGTGCTACTGCTGTAATTTGTGTACTGTACTTAATTTCCTTGTACAGGGATGCCGGTAGTGTAGATTGTGGGTAGTAAAGTGAGCATAGGGGTGGATTGTTGGGCAGATAAAATATAATATGCTCACTTTGTTAAAGATGGTGCTGCCCACATGGAAGCCCGTCACCCAGGTAATATTATTTGCCCTTGTGCTTGGGATGGGTGTGGGGGAAAGGCTGTAATGTAAGCAGGCCAGGTTGTTATGGCCTAAGGCTTGGTTTTAAGAGTAGGCTCTTCTCCACACCCTTGATTGATTGGATGATGTAGGGTGGTGATGTAGGGAGGAATCCCATTATGCCTCAGATGGGTGGCTTTGTATCAGAGACTTTCTTGAATGTATAATTGGATTAAAGGTGTGGATTATCTATGCTATAAACTGGGGCAGTCCGGGAGCTCTCTCTCTCGGTTCCTGCTATCCCCATTGCAGGGGCCTCCCTGATCCCTTGACCTCCATGGGAAAAGCTGGTTCTCTGCTTCTCCCTTGTCTTCTCTTGTGGCTTGCCTGTATTGGTGAGACACCAATAAACAGAATGGCCTACCATCCTCCGACTCTGCCATTTCTTCACCGTCAGCCCGAATCCAATGGGAACCTGCATGTGAATGGCCACGATGGCGGCTCCTGGCCTTACAAACTCCTAAATTGTTTTCAAATGCCATCTTTAGGAAAATTATATATTGGCACAAACGAAGATGACATAGGTTGAGTAGTCAATTAAACCCACCAATTTTGATTATGCACTTTTTAAGAACTTGGAGCTAATTACCCTTAGTATTCAGAGATCTTTTTATTTCGTGGGTCCCTAAGAAGCCCGTGGACTGTTACATTCTGAGATACTGGGGGCTGGGACTTCAGCATATGAATTGTGGTAGGACACAAGTCAGCCCAACCCAGGGACTGTGTCCTCCCCAGTGCCTCCCATTCACCCAGCATAATGCCTGACAAAAAGTAAGGCACGAGAACACATTTTCTGCCTAACCAACTGTGTGACTTCTAGGATAGCTGTGTGACACTGGCCTGGTTCCTTCTGCTCCCTGCATCTTAGTTGCACCATCAGTAATAATCGGGTTGGGTAAATTGGTTTCTGAGGACAGTCTTGACAGTTAGTTGACCCTCTAACCCAGCATCCTTTATCTCTTCAATGAAGAATTTCTCTCCCCGCCCCCTGACCGCTAGAGGGAGATGTTGCTTTCAGTTATGTCTTCCTCGGGGCTGTGCTTTCAACCTGCTGTTGCCTTAGGGATGTAAGAAGTAGAGGAGCTGCCGCCAAGAACAGGCAGTGGCCAAACTATCAGATACTCAGCCCTGGGCTTGAATTTCAACGCTGCGGCTTCCTATCTGAGGTACCTTTGCCAAGACCCCCTTGAGAGTGTCCTCTGCTGCCAGTTGGGCAATGGATGATTAGTGAGCACTGCTAGGGAGACAGCCTCATCCGTGATGACAAAGGGGGCAGGCTTCCAGGGAGAGTGTCCAGTTCGGAGACTCCAGAAATGCAGATCTCCCCCCCCTGCTACCTTAAGTGACCCAGTTCCTGTCTGCTGATGGGTCACGAGAACACTAGCAGCTCTGTCTAGGGAATGGGCCTTTCTGAGGGCCTGGCCTGGCCAGAGAGGACAGACATCCACAGGAAGGTGGGTGCCCCCTTCCCTATGAAGTAGAAATGCAAGATATGGGACATCCAGGGTCGATGCAAGACAGATGCTGGCCAGTTCTAATTTTTGAGGGTCCAAGTTTATCAAAGTATGAAATACCCAAAGAAGTGCAAAAAGACAATTCAGGGTTAAAAGCATTTAGAAAATGAATTTCCTGGTAAGTGTGTATGCTGTAAACATACATTAAAAGGCAACCTGACCTCCCTGGTCAGTCACACACAAGGCCTCTTTGCTAGTATCTGCCTCCAGAAAAGAACCATATAGTTAGACCTCAAAGAAGAACTTCCCAAAGATGCTGCCCCCCTGGGGGAAGTACAGTGGCCATGCACAGAATGGGGGGCAGGCTGGGCTAAGGACCAAAACCAGAGTCAGAGAAAAGCACGGGGCGGGGACCTCTATGGCCACAAGAGATCCATCCACCCAGGAGCTGAGAAAGATGGCTTGAACTTAAACAGCTCAGAAGAGCCTTTCATGGGATTCATGACTGAATCCTCCTTAGCTAGGCAACCAAACCATTTAGGAAACTAGTTTATTTGCAAAAAAGGCTTTGAAGGAAGTTCAGCCTTTAGACAAATAAGCTACCCCCCCAAAAAATATATATATAATAACCATTTAAAGGTGGAAACCCCATAAGATTGAGAAGGTTAAAAGTTTATGGTTACAGCCTGACCTGTGGTGGCGCAGTGGATAAAGCGTCAACCTGGGAACACTGAGGTCGCCAGTTCAAAACCCTGCACTGGTCTGGTCAAGGCACATATGGGAGTTGATGCTTCCAGCTCCTCCCCCCTTTCTCTCTTTCTCTCTCTATCTCTCACTCTGTGTCTCCTCTCTAAAATGAATAAAATAAAAAGAAATTATAAAAAAAAAAGTTTATGGTTACTCTGTACTTTGTGGAATACAGCTATTTTCAGGGCTACTGTCCACCTCAATCATGTCATAGTTTCAGACAGCAGTGTCACAAAAGTCAGGGATAAAGCTGTCTTTGTCAGAGTCAGTGACTTCCAGGAAAGGCTTCATTTTTCTGTTATTTGGGGTAAGTTGGTGCAAAGTGGTGTTCCCTCCCTGTCTCACTGAGTTGCGCTCCATCCTCTGGTGGAGGAGGGCAAGGTGTCAGCTTTGCTTCCACAGACTCAAATATTATGGCATATATCGTATTTTAAGTTTCCAACAAACGAAGTAACACTTCTCATATCACATCCCACTGTAATGCAATTGTTTTATTCATAAGTTAATTATGGAATGTAGAAAAGACTTGAACTCATGATACACCCAGGCGCGGGGGGCCTGGTAACGGTACTCAAGTTTCAAGTTGCCTGGAGAAAACCTCTCAGTCCTGCCAGGAGACCTGGCAAGTGTCAACTGCTGACGTCTAAATGTGAGAACCACTGCCTAGCCCCCATAGCCCTCCTAAGATGAGCTTTGATGGCAAGCGTGGGCGGGGAGAGGGTGGGATATAGAAGCGTAGATAGAAACGTGTTGCTTTATCATATCTGTAAACCCTGTGGGGAAAAAATAAGCCTTCAGGTTGTGACCTTTGAGCTGGCATCTCTTCAAGCGTCTCTTTTGGCTCGTGTCAAAGGGTACAGACATTCGGACCACCTTGTCTAGGGGCGGCAGATGGGATTTGCTCCCTTTCTTGGTATGTGGACTAACCCAGCTCTTCCTGGATGTGGGTCCCGGCTCAATTTCTCCCCTTATTAAAAGTGTAGGGGAAGTCGTGGACTACAGCTCCCAGCATGCCTTGCGCGTGTCCCGGGCCAGTCTCGCGTGGCTAAACAGCTCCGGGAGGGTGGGGGCCGGCCCGGCAGCTGACGCTCCCTGGTTGGTGTTCAGGCCTTTAGGGTCGCGGCCGACACCGCGCCGCTCACATCATGGCTTGGGTCCCGATTGCGTCACAACTTGTAGAGAGACGTGGGTCCTCGGAGCCTGTTTAGTGCGGGAGCTCGGGCTGCAGCCGGCTCCGCGGCGGCGAACTAGGTAAGCAGATGGGCCGGGCCCTCCCCGGGGCTACATCCCCCGCTGGTCCGGAGGGGCGCGCTCCCGGCCCTCCACCGGGACCCGCACGCCTCGCCCGGCGCCACCACCTCTCCAGCCTGCTCCTTGCTCTGCCCTGGAGGAGCCGGGCCCCGGCCCTCGGCCCTGAACACCTCGGTCTCTCCTGGCTCGCTGGGGAGGGTGGGGGATGGGGGGTTGAGTCAGCCCTAGCCATTCAGACCTGACCTTTCAAGTCCCAGTGCTATTGTCCTGTATCCTGTGTAGGAGATGCTTAAGGTCTGCGGGGGAGGGGACGGGGACGGGGAGTGGAAGAGGATGTTTGTGAGCCGGAATGCTCCCCAGACCCGGAGGGATGGCTGAACTTCGTTCGGTTTCTATGATACTCGAATCAAGAATGAACTAGTTCACCCTCTGAGCTCTATCAGGATAGAGGGGCCGTGGTGGTAGCAGGCTGAAAAGCAACTCCGCTTTCTCGGGGCTTTGAACTCCCCTGTGAAAATGGGGTTGAAACTAGGCGTCTTGCAGATGGCCCCTTATCTGTGTGTGACCCTGGACGAACCACTTGTCCTCTTACTTTTAGTTTCCTTCTTCTTAAATCCAGGATGAATAATGCCTGCTCTCCAGGGTTGCTGCAGGGATTGACACACAACATAAGCGTTGTGTAAAACCCTTATAAATACTGGTCGGTGTTAGTAGCGACAAAGAATGAATTTATCCTCTCTCCTACCTAGCCCCTGGCTAGAAGTCAAGTCATTTGGACCCTGAGCCCTCACTTAAAAAATGAAAAACAAGCAAACAAACTTCCAATCCCTCTTGCTCGGCTGGGGAATACATAAATGTTTAGGAGGTTGCTTGGCAGACTGACAGGCTATACCAATGCTGGTTGTTGTTCTTAGACCTGGAACGGATGGACTCTTCCCAAGCAACTTGGCTAATTTGCAGCAGCTGGACAATGTTCCTCGTTAGTATCTATCTGTCAGCGTAATCATCACATCATCTCGCTCCGGTAAGGTGGCCTTTTCACCAGGTGTAGTGTCTTTGCCCTATCGAAGGGGATAAGATCAGCCACAGGTGTGGTGAGACCTTTGGCATTATCCTTTTTTTTTTCCCCCTCTCTTGGCATGCTTCTCATCCATTGGCTGTTTTGTGTGTGTTATCATCGTTGTAAACAAGCCGTAAAAGTCTACGTGCCTGTCAAAAGAACAGCCTTGGAGCTATTCTTTGGTGTTCACTGCAAGAAATGCTTTTTTGTTATTTTTATTAGGTGGCAGGGACTCAGCTCTGAACCCTATATAGAAAAAGCACCTGGATCCCAGATTTTCAATGGCTTCGAGACAATCAGAAGTGCCTGGTAAACTTCATTCTTTTTGGTAAAGCCATGCATCTCCCTTAACAGTGCAAACCAGAAACCACACTTCTCTGAACCCTGTATTGATGGTTACTCTCTGCTACCAGGAGAGTATTTAGATTTAATAGGTTGGCATAATTTAAATATTATCTTATTAACCACCCAGCCAGGGTAGGAACCCAAAATCTTATCTTTCCAGTAGTCAGAAATGACTCCAGGGCGTAGTCATTTCATTCAAGTGTACGACAAGTTAGTCAAGATATTAAATAAGAACTCAGAAGTTAGGTCGTTCTTGTAGTATGTACCAAAAGGTTAACCCTCCGCCCCCCTTTTCAGGGAGGGTGGGGGATGGGTGGAATGGTGGCCTGGGCAAAAAGGCACCAGCCCGACTTAAGGGCAGCAAATTGAACTTGGCCGGTCGTGAAAATGCTCACAGAAGCATTTAATGAGTCCCGGGTCTCTGTAGGGCAATGATTTCTGAGTTACTAAAGTCATTGATCCCGCCTTGGACTATTTTAGTGGGAAGTAACAGTGATTTTTAATCCAATCTGAATCACAGTCTTAGATACTCAGTGAAGGAAAGAGGATAGTGCTTCTCTCTCCTCTCAGGGCAGCTATGTAGATTAAACATGAAATGTGAGTTAAAAGTTAGTGATGAACGTGCATTTATTGCCCCGAAAATGTGGGGGTCTCTATTTGTAGGAATATGTTTCTTAGCAAATATTAGCTGACTTTATTTTATTTATTTATTTTTTTAATTTATTTTTTTATTTTATTCATTTTAGAGAGGAGACACAGAGTGAGAGAGAGAGAGAAAGAGAGAAAGGGGGGAGGAGCTGGAAGCATCAACTCCCATATGTGCCTTGACCAGACCAGTGCAGGGTTTTGAACTGGCGACCTCAGTGTTCCCAGGTCGACGCTCTATCCACTGCGCCACCACAGGTCAGGCTAGCTGACTTTATTTATTATTATTCTCAGGAAGGCTGTTGGGAGGAGTCTTAAGATGTTTTTGGAATTGCTTCCAGATTAAGCTGAGGTGTAGAGAAGTCTCCCCCACGTCTCCCAGGGTAGATCTGTCTCTGGTCTCACTTCATCAGCTTGCGTTCTGGTGTGTCTTTCATTGCTGTGTGATTACCATGCTCACTGCTGTAACCATCCCAGGCCAGAGGGTTGCACTCATTATGTTACTGCTCTGTGGTGTGAGGAGCATGGCGTGTTGCGTGCACACTGGCTTAGGTGTGTGTTCCAGTGCCCACACACTTGCTGCCTGCGTGTTGCTTGAGATCTGTGCCCCAGTTTCTTGAGCTGGAAAATAAGAGTTAGGTAAGATAAGGAATGTAAGTGCCTGGCAAGGAAGGGTACTTGGCAATTATTATTTGTGTGAAAGGAGGGGAGATAGTGAGACAGACTCCTGCATGCACCCTGATTGGGATCCACCCGGCAACACCGTCTGGGGCCGATGCTTGTATCAGCTGAGCTATTTTTTAGTGCCTGAGGCTAACGCTGGGACCAGCTGAGCTATCCTCAGTGCCCGGGCTGCTGCTCAAACCAGCTGAGCCAATGGCGGCTGCGAAAGGGGAAGAGGAAGAGAAGCAGATGGTCACTTCTGTTGTTTTTCCTGACCAGGAATAGAACCCAGGATGTCCATAGGCCAGGCCGACCCCTATCCATTGAGCCACCGGCGAGAGCCTATTTGCTTGTTTTAGTTGAAATAATTCACATACCATAAAATTCACCCATTGAAAATGAATAGTGTAGTGTTTTTCAGTATTCACAATGTTGTGCAGCCGTGACCACTGTCTAATTCCAGAACATCTTCCTCACCCCACAAGAAAACCTGACAACCATGAGTGATAATCACCCTTCCTCCCTCCCTCCACCTATTACCCTGCCCGACCCCCGCCAGCCCTGTGCAAACACCAGTCCTCTTTCTGTTTTATGGGTCTGTGAGTAATTATTATTACTGTTAATAGCAATAATATTGGTAGCTGCTTGGCTCCCTTGCTGCTGAAATGAAGTGTTTCTGTTGGTTTTGGCCTTACTGCCACACAGGCTGATGCCTTGGAGAGTGATTGTATAACTTTTAGCAACAGGAAAGGGTCACGTTGAAGGCAGGATCTGGACATGAGTTCTGTTATGAAACAAACAAAATGGACCTTGCTCTGTGCTCTGGGGAGCTGAGAGTGCCCTTGAAGCAGGGTGCCTGTCCCAGCGGGACATTTTGCCCATAGGGCCCAGCGGATGGAATGGCAGTCAGCTCGTGGCACTTCCCGGGAGTGGTTGCCAGCAGTTTCTGTGCCGGCATCGGCGTGGCTGCTTAACTCACACAGAGCACTGGAAGCAGGCAGTGACGCTGGCCGGCGTGGGGTAGATGTTCCTGGTAACTGTGCCCGTTTCCTGCGGTGAGGAAGGGAGGGCAGAGAACTTGCAGCCGCGCCCCAGCTGGCTGCTTGCTGTATGAGCTTGGGTACATTGCTTCGCCTCTAGACCTTGGTTTTCTCATCTGTAAAATGGAACGAGAACATTCACATTCTCAATCTTGTGTGAGTTGAGAGCACTGGCTTTGCTCTGGGGGCAGATTCTGTGGCGTAAAGAACACAAACTTTGAAATCAGATAGGATTGGAGTTTGATTCCTTACTGCACTTTGGAGCTCTATGATGACCTTGCTTGGGTAATTTAAATTGAACTTCCAGTTTTCCTAAACCATACAGATGAATGAGGGCTGCCGTGGGGGTTAAGACAAGAATCCAAGTGTCAGGCATAAAGGCAGGGATTAGTTCTACAAATGACCTTTCCTTGAATGGATTTGCTATTCTGGAACAAGCTATTCTTGCATGTTCCAGACGAGTGTTTTAACAAAAGCTTTCCTGCCTACTACCCAATTTAAAGCTATTAGCATGTTTGGTTGCTGAATCCATCCTGACAGGTGTTTCTGTTCTTAGCTCTTGAACCTAGTGGGCCTCTAGGCAAGATGTCCCTGCCCATCGGAATGTGCCGCCGGGCATTCAGCTATGATGATGCCCTGGAGGACCTTGCGCCCATGACCCCTCCTCCATCGGACATGGGCAGCGTCCCCTGGAAGCCAGTGATTCCAGAGCGCAAGTATCAGCACCTCGCCAAGGTATCTGTTCCTGACCCTGCCGACCGCTCCTGGCCGGCTCCGCCTTTCCGTTCTCCCTCCTCTGGCTCCAGCACCCAGAGGGTCCGGCCACCCAGAGAGTCCGGCTGCTGCCAGTCCCTGTGTGTTTTCTGTGCCTCAGCTGGAGTTGGTGGGCCTTTTTCTAATTCCAACTAGAATAGCCTTGTCTCCTGCCCAAGATTCTTCTGTCCAACCCTTCTCCTCCCCAGTTACACAGCATTAAAAATGCATGCTCCTGGGTGTGGCTGTGCGTGACCCGGTCCGTGGGCTGCTCCTGTGGTGAGCCAGCCCTGCGAGCTACCTAAGATTTCTTGTACTTAATGGGATGCGAGATGCCGCTAAGTGTCTGCTTCAGCTGCTCCGTTGCCTGAACGTTTCCGTGCCCGTCTGCCCTCCCTCCCACCTGCTTGACAGACGGCTTCCTTTAGGTGTTAGCAGAACGTCTCCTCTGTGAGGATTCTTCTGCCGGGAAGCCTGTCACCTCTCCCTTCGGGCTCATCGCTCGACTCCAGGCCCCTGTCACAAGCCCTGCAGGACTTGGTCACCTTCCATTAGCTTCTGGAGGGCAGGAGCCGTGGCCAGTCTGTACTCTGTCTGCCATAGAGCAGAGGCCCCGGCATAGAGCAGATTTAAAAAGAACTTTTTTAAAGCCGTTCATTGAGTGAGTGGCAGGGAGATCGGCTATTTCCTGAACACATGCTTCTGTCATCGTGCGCTTCCTCCTGCTGCAGACGCCTTTCCCGCTGTCCTGCCACCTCCTTCCCTGCCCTGCTCACACTCACTGACGGCCCCCTTGTCCCGCGGCCCCTGCTCACACTCACTGACGGCCCCCTTGCCCCTGCTCACACTCACAGACGGCACCCCTCACCCTGCGGCCCCTGCTCACACTCACTGACGGCCCCCTTGCCCCGCGGCCCTGCTCACACTCACAGACGGCACCCCTCGCCCTGCGGCCCCTGCTCACACTCACTGACGGCCCCCTTGTCCCACGGCCCCTGCTCACACTCACTGACGGACCCCTTGCCCCGCGGCCCCTGCTCACACTCACTGATGGCCCCCTTGCCCCGCGGCCCCTGCTCACACTCACTGACAGCCCCCTTGTCCCACGGCCCCTGCTCACACTCACTGACGGCCCCCCTCGCCCTGCGGCCCCTGCTCACACTCACTGACGGCCCCCCTCGCCCCGCGGCCCCTGCTCACACTCACTGACGGCCCCCCTCGCCCCGCGGCCCCTGCTCACACTCACTGACGGCCCCCCTCGCCCCGCGGCCCCTGCTCACACTCACTGACGGCCCCCCTCGCCCCGCGGCCCCTGCTCACACTCACTGACGGCCCCCCTCGCCCCGCGGCCCCTGCTCACACTCACTGACGGCCCCCCTCGCCCCGCGGCCCCTGCTCACACTCACTGATGGCACCCCTCGCCCTGCGGCCCCTGCTCACACTCACAGATGGCACCCCTTGTCCCACGGCCCCTGCTCACACTCACTTACAGACCCCTCGCCCCACGGCCCCTGCTCACACTCACTTACAGACCCCTCGCCCCACGGCCCCTGCTCACACTCACAGATGGCACTCCTCGCCCTGCGGCCCCTGCTCACACTCACAGACGGCACCCCTCGCCCTGTGGCCCCTGCTCACACTCACCGACATCCCCCCCAGCCCTGCGGCCCCTGCTCACACTCACAGACGGCACACACACACACACACACACACACACACCCCATCCCGCAGCCACCTGTGCTCACAGCCCTTTTGTGTGTCTGGCTTCAGAGCTTCGCACACGCTCGTTTTGAGCATGTCACTGAAGCCGGTGCTTCCTGCCTGTAGAGACCGCGTCTCTGTCACCTCTGACTCTGGGCACTGCTGCCTGGGTACACTGGGCCCGCCAAGTTCAGATGAGGCCGTTTACAGCTGTGGTTTCCCTGAACTTGTGGCTGCGTGACAGCCCAGCGCCCGACAGGGTGCACACAGTGAGCAGTTACTGTGACAGACCTGGGCGTGAACCCAAATGGTCTCTGTGTCAGCAGTGACCCTGGGAACCCCGCTTCACGCCTGAGAAAGGGGGTACCTTTGCTGTGGAGGTATGGTGAAAGAGCTGACACGTGCCGGGTTTGGGGGGACCTGACGACTCCTGGCTCCCCGCAGATCTCTGACTTGGGGTCGTATTGAGTCTTCCTCTCTAGTGGGTCCTCCCCGCCTCCCTTCCCGGAAGCCCCTACAACAGGGAGCCCCACAGCTCAGGGAAATTCCCTGTGCCCGTGATCTCCCGAAGTCTGACCCAGCCGGTGCTCAGCAGTAAACGTCTGTGTGAAGAGGACGGGCAGGCCTGCCGTGCCCAAGCAGTGGGCTCGGGGAGCTAGGGCGGACAGTACGCGAGGCCTCTGCCCGCGCTGCTGGGGGCACCCGCCCTTTCATTTGGAAAGGCTGCTGCTCCCTTGCGTTGACTGTTGTGCCCCAGCTGGGACAGCTGACGGTCTAGGACAGCTGCTCTTAAGGAAAGCCCGGCTTGACTCCTCGCACGCATTCTTCCTTTTGTCCCGACCGACCGACCGTGTGCCATTTTCCCAGTAAGGAAGCGGAGATTCAGGAGTGACTCGGAGGGCACAGCTGAGAAGTGGAAGGGACATGGCATTTCAGGACTTCTCCCCTCCTCTCTCGCTGTCTTTCTCCTCCGTTTCTTTGGCGAAGCAGAGAACCGTTCTCTCCTGCCTGTAGTCCTGAGCGTGTTCTCGGGGGCCTGAGTGACAAAAGGTGGCGAGCTCTCAGCAGTCACGCTAAAGAGTAGGAGCTGCAGAGTTTTTCGGTCTGCTGTAAAAGGCCATTCCTCGAACCTTTAGGGCCGTGGTCCTCAGGGTGGTCTTGCGACCGGCAGCATCAGTATAACTTGGGAACTGGCTAGAAACACAATTCTTGAGTCCCATCCCAGGCCTACGGACTGATCTTTGGGGTGGGCCCAGCAGTGTGTTTAATAGGCCTTCCAGGAGGAGAACTGACTTACTGATCACAGTGCGTCCCCGCTCAGAACGTCTGAGAGCTGCTGAGGGAACGCAGCGAAGAGTTCAGCCAATCCAGCCTATGTGGTAACTGGTCAGTGCTGAGTGCAGTCTCCTGGACAGACACGCTGGGAATCAGGAGACCTCGGCTTCAAGCTTGGGCTTTCCCGCTTTTGAAAAGTCAAGCCATTGATGTCTTTTTCTGTTGTCACGACGGATGATGTGTATCTGATCAGGTGGAGATGTTACTTCTTCCCCAGAGGAGCGGGTTTCGGGGTGCGACTCCCTTGCTCTGCTCAGGTGGCTCCTTCCCTCTCTCAAACAGGTGGAGGAAGGAGAGGCCAGTGTTTCCTCCCCTGCCATGACCCTGTCATCAGCCAGTGACAGTATGGACAAGGTCCCCGTGGTGAAAGCTAACGCCACCCGTGTCATCATGAATTCTCTGATCACAAGTAAGCCCTCTTCCCCTCAGAGCAGAGTGGAGCGGGGTGGGAAGAGTGTGCAGCGCTGCAGACACGCCGGCCTTGGCCTGTCCTGACCGTGCCCGGCCCATGCCAGCTCGGCTGCCGGGCACCAGTGACGCTCCACCGAGGTGAAGATTTGCCAAATGCTAGGCACCTCGGATGATTTAGGTGTATTCCTGCTGCTCTGCTCCTCAGTCTTATCTGCCCACCTCTGTCCACTTGGCCTGGGCCTGTTTCCTCCTAAATGAAATGGGGAGTCTGGCTGGCAGCTGGAGGGGTGGCTGGGCTGGTGGCCCAGCGCTTGGTGGCCGGAGCTCCTGGGGGAGGGGACCCCTGCTGTCACCCCCCCGCCTAACCTGTACATATATTTTTCTAAACATTCAATGGTTCCGTTTCATTTTCTTGGAGGCTTAGGCCAGTGTGTTGCCTCAGGCTTCTTAATCCTTAAGGACGAACAGTTTGTGGTCCCAGTGAGGCTGGAAGCAAGGGAGCGTGCTTGCTTGTTTTTAAACCTTGGCTCTGTTATGGGGAGTTCATAGTTAATTACTAGACACACAGTTCCGCTTGTCAGCAGCAGCCTGTGCCAGGCACAGGGCACGGGGAGGTTCTTGGTGGCTCAGAAGTCCTTGTCTGTCGGCTCAGGGAGGGCATCATTTTATCCGGTGGTTCCTGGAGACCTCGCCCAAGAACCAAAGGTCCAAACCCTTTGGACTTTCTCTCATTCACGTGTACACACGCCATTTGAATGGGCAGCCTCGACTTGTGTTTTGTAAGCTTGAGAAGGTTCTGGCAGTGTTAGAAAGAGCTCGGCCCTGTTCTTCACGACCCAGTATGACTTCTGTGTTGAAGATGCACTTGCTGTCACTCAGAGCTTCCTTGCTTACTCACTCACCTGACTGCAGGTACAGTGGTCGTGCCTCTCAGTCAGTGCTGCCCCGAGCTTCTTCGGAGGCTGCGGCAGTTTACATTTATTAAAGTGTAGCTGCATTTGAAACCCTGGTATCTGTGGGTTGCAGTGCATCAAATCCTTTTCTGCCTTTTACATTCAGCTAACTACCTGGTCAGACAGGAAAACATCTTTAGACATTTCGTTTTCTTTTCTTCCCGTGTTTCTGTTTCTAATAGACATAAAATTATGCCTTCCAAGGGGAACGACTGAGTCGTAAAGAAGCTGTGGATCCACACTTGGGTCCACAGCAGCCACATTCCTACGTAGGGCTGTGTGACGTGGTGTGTATACGGAGCAAGCAAAAACTTGAGCTGTCACTCATTCCACAGTAGAACTGACGTATTGATCACAATGTGTCTGCTCAGTGCGAGAGGCATTGTGACGCACAACAAATGTTGGCTCAGTAGACCTTCGCTAGTTCAAGGCACACTCTGTGGTTTGAATCTGATGGGTACCTTGGTGCCATCTAGCCGAAATGTGGCCTTCTCTTTGGTCAAGTGTTTTGTGAGGGTGGTGAGTCTCTTAAGAAGTGATACATGGCCTGACCTGTGACGGCACAGTGGGATAAAGTGTCGACCTGGAACACTGAGGTCACCGGTTCGAAACCCCAGGCGTGCCTGGTCAAGGCACATATGGGAGTTGATGCTTCCTGCTCCTCCCCCTGTCTCTCTCTCCCTCTCCCTCTCCTTCCTTCTCTCTCTCTCTTTCTGTTTCTCTCTCTCTCCTATCTGAAAATTGAATAAAATCTTAAGAAAACAAGGGATGCACGGAGAATGTTCGTGGTCTCTGAATGCCGGCTGACTTTTCCGTGTTGCCTTTCTGAACAGAGAGGGTTGCAGCGTAAAATCAGGGGAGGGTCAGGCGTTTCCCTGGAGATTATTTGTTCTTTACTTTGGTGTGAGGGAAGTCCCCCCTCTGGTTAGAGAACCTCCGAACGAGAATCACTGGGTCTGGGGAAACCCCCCTCGGGTGGTCAGCGTGGTCCTGTCTGGGAGAACTGCGGGTACCCCAGTGTGGGATGGGAGGGGGGACGGGCGTGACTGTCATCTCCTCTGTTCCCAGAACAGACCCAGGAGAGCATTCAGCGTTTTGAGCAACAGGCAGGGCTGAGAGATGCTGGCTACACACCCCACAAGGGCCTGACCACTGAGGAGACCAAGTACCAGCGCGTGGCAGAAGCCCTCCATGTAAGCTTGTTTCTCAGGAACGCGGAAGAGACGCCGCCCTTTAGAAGTTACCGGCTCAGCTAGGTCCAGGGGCATGGGTGATGGAGGGAACAGGGCCAGGAATTGCGAACTGCGTTAGTCCCACCTGTGGTGGCACTTGTGGTGGTAAGGTCCGGAGCTCTATCCCCTGCGGGCTCTGCCTCTCCCTCTGTATAGTGATGGTGTCTGGTCGGACGGACGAAAGGAGCCTCCGTGCTCACGCATGTGGTGTGCGCGCACGTCAAGGACCGTAGAGTCAACGTGGGTCACTTTGTGGACAGAGTAGTTGCCCCTTGGGGGAGAGGAGAGTTGGAAAAATAGAATTGGAATGTTTTTGCTCTTTTGTTTCTAAATTTGGAATGAATGAACTTATTTTTTGTAAGGTTCACAATGACCAAATAGTTGTAAGAATAAAATAATTTCAAATGTCTTTAGTTTGGAGAATACCATTTTACACTTCACCGCGCTTCGTCACTTCTGAAGCACTCCGTTCACATCATCAATCTGGTAACCCCTTGAGATAGAAACTGTTCTCCATCTTCTATAAATGAAGAGACTGAGGCCCGGCCCAAGGTCATGTATTCAAACCAGTCACAGCAACGGGACCAAGTCTCCTGGTGCCCGGTTTCCTGTCGGTTCCTAACCGCATATCGCAAAGCTCAGAAGCTGGCTCCCAGAGGGGCTTGGGAGGCTCCGGATACAGTGTGGCGGGGAGAGTCCTGCGGGCCCGCTGGCCTGTGGGGACGGCCGTGAGGCCTGTGGCCTGCCGCCTTGTGTGATGAGCATCCCAGTGTTTGCACAGAGTATAAAAACCACTACCGTGGGGATCAGAGTGGGCTTGGTGACCGTTTGAGCTGTCAGCCAAGACAGATGCTTCTGGAGAGGCCTCTGAGCCCGAGGACATTGCAGGGTAGGTGTCAGAGTTCCGCTTGAGCGCTTTGCCCTGTGGAGCAGTAGGATTGACTGGGGGACATCTGGATCTTGGCCACACGGTAGAACACGGGCTGGCTGAAGTGCCCGCTTACGTAAATTGTGTGGCGCTTTTGAGGAAACACAGTTGGAGTCATTGGGGCTGTGGCCTGGGCACAGTGCTGGCGCAGGGGACATGGAGTGCGGGGACAGTCAGGGAGCCTCCCTCAGGGGGAGCTGGGAAGGAGGCTGGTCTCTCCTCGAGCCCATGCTAGTCTGGATGTTGGAGGTATGCTCACAGCGCGGAGGGAACCCAGGGTGACTGGTTGTGGGAAGGAGAGGAGGTTAGCTGGTAGGGAGGAGCCCAGAGCCCAGAGCCCGGCCCTGGCAGGTGGCACATGGCAGGGGAGGCTGTGGGGGAGGAGTTCAAGGTCATACTTACAAGGCCCAGGTGGCACATGGCAGGGGCGGCTGTGGGGAGGAGTTCAAGGCCACACTTACGAGGCCCCGCAGACCTGCAGCTTGAGTTCTCGCTCTTGCACTCACTGGCTGGATGAAAACTCTAGTGTGGTATTTAGTACAGAAATGGTTAAGATGTGACGTAGAATTCCTGCGTTTTCTTAAAACAGCAGAGTTCTATCTACTATGGCAAAATCAAAGAAATACCTGTCTGTGATCCAAAACATTACTCTTTCCTTTTGCTGCAGTTGGTGTGGACCAGGTTTGTTCTGAAATCTCTCTTCTTGCCCACTTAAACAGAAACTCAAACTCCAGAGTGGAGAGGGAGCGAGAGAAGAGAAGCAGACGGCCTCGGCCCAGTCCACCCCCAGCAGCACCCCCCACTCCTCCCCTAAGCAGAAGCCCAGGTGAGCGCCTCCTCTCCTGTCCCGAGTCCTGAGCAGCAGGGTGTGCATGGAATTGGGACCTAGCCTGTAGTTCCCGAGAGAGGAAGTTGCCAGTTCCTAGGCTTGGCGTGTGAGACGCGTCTAGAGGGGCAGGAAGAGGGTGTATTAGACTCTGTTCTCTCCCTGCCAGAGGCTGGTTCTCCTCTGGCTCTTCCACAGCCTTGCCTGGACCACATCTTAGTACCATGGATTCTGGAAGTGGGGATAAAGACAGAAGCTCGGCAGATAGATGGAGCCTCTTTGGACCAAGATCTCTCCAGAAGTCCGATTCGGGTAAGGCGGCTCCCTGAGAGAGGGCACCGTGGCAGGCATTTTGCATGTGTGTCAGGAGAGCTCTGCTGAGTCTGAAATCGTTTGCTCTGCTTACTCTGCAGGCGGCTTTGCCACCCAGCCCCACAGAGGAGCCCAGAAGCCTTCTCCAATGGAGCTGATGCGCGCGCAGGCCACCTGGATGGCTGATGACCCAGCCACCTTCAAGCCGCCCAAGATGGACATCCCAGTGGTGGAAGGGAAGAAACCCCCAGCACGGACCCACAATCTCAAACCCCGGGACTTGAACGTGCTCACCCCCACCGGCTTCTAGGGCTTTCCCTCACAGCGACTAGATAGCAGGTGTCTTGCAGCCACATCCCTATGACTGGCTCTGACACAGGAAGGGTTTGGTGTCCTTCTTTTTAACCTTTTAAACAGGCTCAACTGGAGACATAATTGGTTTTTGGGAAACATTAGTGCAAAGCTTGTCCTTGTGTGGAAGAAGCCATTGTGTACTGCTTTGATTTAGACTAGATGATCTCAGCGGTGAGGTGTGGGGGCCTCATCGCCCATTGTCTCCTCCTTTAGCCCAGCCAAGAACTCGATCGTTGCTTATTAGGTAGACAGTGCTTGTGCTGTTCCCAAACCAGGCTCCTGGGTCCCTTTACCCGGTCAGCGTGAGCAGGGACAAGTTGTGGCTACCGTAGAGGCGCTCACTGACTAGTCTGGCCCTCTGGTGCTATGTGCCCCAGCCGTGTCAGTGAGGGGACTTACCATCTGTCTGAGACCTGGGCATGAAGAAAGGCCGGACTGGGCAGGGACCCTCCTCCCACGTGGAGACTGGAGCCCTCGCTCTCGGGCCCAGGGCAGTGCTGGGCCGGGCATCCCTGCCACCAGTGGGCGAACACTCCTGCACATCCTTGTTGCACTTCACAGCAAGATTAAGTCAACTCCAGTTTGGCGGTAAACTTTCTAAGGGACAAAGTTCACCCTACTGCTTTGGATGTCACCTAAGCTTTTTAAAGTAAAGGTGGTGGTAACCGTGTGTAGATGATAGTCTGGACATCCACGTGAAACAAGTGTTTCCAGGGTCTCAAACTTTCCTGAGAGTTGGAAGGGTGAAAAAATGTTCTGTGTGCAAACATTTCCCCCCAGATGAGCCTCCTACCTATGTACACAGCTTGCCAAGGAAAGGAACCAGGGAGCCCCTGTTCACCTCCCTGCTGGGCAGGTGTGTGGTCATTGTCCTGAGCCCTCAGACCCCTGCTGTTCTCGCTTTGGAAGGATCTTGTCTGTGTAGAAAGCTGGCTGACCTTTTCATAGAGGGGCCCTAGCGTCTCGGATGATGAGAACAATTAATTTATTTTTGTCTTCTGTAATGCTCGTGTCTTACCTGTTTTGACAATAAAAATCCGAACTACTTTCTGAAGTGTGGATGGCCGAGTGTTTTGTCGGGTTGAGAGTAGTTACTGCATTCTGCCTACGCACAGTCATGGAACCGAAGGGTAAACTTGGTATTTTGAAAACCATTGCCTTTTTATTGTATCCTTTTAACATTTTTTGTAACAATGCTCAACCTGTTGTTTTGAACCTTCCAACCTCCTCCTCCCCCACTGCCCATTACACTGGATCTTAATAGACTGGCCACACAGTCAGATCCACGGGCAGCATGGCAGGCCTAATATTGATGTGTTCCATTGTGGAGAAACTAATACATCTTTCTCTTTTTGAAACTGGTCATCAGTACCGTGAGTAACATAATATTGATGTCTAGGATTTGTTCAGAGAGATTTTTTTTTCACATCTTGAATGGAAATGTTAAACATATAAGTGCATATAGTATTACCTGTTTTAAAAGGTATAGATAAATAATTTATCAAAAAATATATACACCTTGTATATTTAAGCCATATTTGAGAATAGGCTAGGATAGGATTATAAAAAAAAAGTATTTACTAAAGAGTTAGAAAGTTATAACCTACAGATAAATAAGATAGGTTTGGTCCTGTAAAACTTTTAACTGCTTTTCATCCTTTTAGAACTTCCAAGTAGCTGGAGATAGAGTCCAGGAGGTATTCTCGGTGCTTAGTGCATAGCAGGCCTCAGGGGCTGCTCCAGGGTCGGGGGGAGGACTCTGCGTCTGGGTTCAGGTCCGCCGCATAGAAGAGCAGGAGCTTCAACAAGTGCACTTTGTCTTGGAGCTGGGGGACCAGCGGCTCCCCCAGCATCTGGCCCAAACGGCTGCGGAAGGCCTCGATCTGCTCCTCCACGTCCACCACTGTGATGTCGTCACCTTGCTGGGGTTTGGGCTTAATCCTTTTGATTATTAAGTCTTTTCGGTCAATCACCGAACTCCGTAAATGCTCTGCAAGAGAAAAAAAGTCAGTTGAATTGAATTGCTTTTTATTCCTTTATAGTTTAAGACAATGAAGTCTAATTTCAGTAGGCAAAGACTTGTTAATTAGCACCCTGGCTGTGGTGCAGTGGATAGGGCGTTGTCCTGGAGCACCAAGGTCACTGGCTTGATCCCGGAGGTCAACAGCTCAAGGCCCGATCAGGGCTCAATCCCAAGGCTCAATACAACTGCAAACCTGCTTTACCAACCCCTACATGCTGATCTGAGGCCTTCCCTTCCCTTCCTTGAAGTATAAGAATGTTCTGTAATAAAACCAGACTCCATGTCCATGTGAAGTCACTATTGCCTGTGGGTTTTGTACCGACCCCGTCAGGGCACATATGAGGAGCAAACAATGGGTGCACCACTAAGTGGAACAAGTTGATACTTCTTTCTCTCCCTTTCTCAAAGACTTGTTGACTAGTTACTGGGATGCATGTCAAAGGCCAAGTAGGTACCTGCCGTAACTGCATTTCCAAAGGGTCTATTGTTCTTGGTTCTCTTTGGCCCTTAAGTTTCTTATATTAAAAAGAAAATTGTTTTAATTTTCCCTTTGTTGGTATAAACGATGAACCTATATTTAAAATTAATGTAAGCACTTAAAAATATTCATATGAATTTTGAATTTATCTTCAGGGAGATTTTTTCGTAAGTATGAAAGAATTACAAAGAAATATTGAACACGTACTTATTGTGGTATTGGTTTATTCTAGCAATTCTGTTCAAGTGGAACGATTTTGTGTGTACTGTAGCATAGACCACATGAGTAAACATCTCTGTTCAGGAACCCGGGTGTGGGGATTGTTTCTTTTAGTCAGAGAGTGGGAGTTCAGCAAGCTCAGCAGGGCAGCTCTGCCCTCTGCAGAAATGTCTGTACAATGTGCAGGCTCAGGGTCCACCGGTCTGGGGGTCTATACAAAAGTCATTTAACCACGTCTAGGGACATTAGAAAAGGGCGGTGGGAACTTCTTAGGATCTTACTTTCTAATCTCACCCAGTGACTTCACAGAAAAGGAATTCCTACCAGTGTTTTCACTGTGCACAGGCTTTGGCAATAGGCCTAAGCTGCAGTCCTGGCTGTGCGGTCACTTTCCTCAGCCTCTGTTTCCCATCTGTAAGAGGTCAGTGAGTGACACCGGGCGCTGGGTGGTATCAGCCAGTGTGTGTGAGTTTACCTCCTTCCTTTCTCCCGCTTCCCAACCTCTTCCCTTCCTCCGGCCCCTGGGAGCTCAACAACTCCGGCTGACCTTCAGATGCCCTCAGCAGTGTCAAGTGCCCAGTGACAAGGACATGGGCCGTCTCGGCACCGTTCAGCTGTAGGACACGGTTTTCAAACTATTGGCTTTAAATTTTTTTTCTCCTTAACTCTTGGTCTCCAAAGAATCCAGAGAGGATGTCAAGGATGAAACAGCATTAGAACATAGCCATTCATTCAATACGGGGTGGGCACACGTTGTTTACAGTTGTGAGTGCACAGGACAAAGTTCGTAAGGGTATTTATTTGTATTACAACTGCAAACCTGCTTTACCAACCCCTACATGCTGATCTGAGGCCTTCCCTTCCCTTCCTTGAAGTGTAAGGATGTTCTGTAATAAAACCAGACTCCATGTCCATGTGAAGTCACTATTGCCCGTGGCCCAGGTATAATTCCTGGGGAGCAAAGAAGTTAAAGAGAAATGTTTAAGGTAAACTTTAAACAAAAATAAGCTGCTTTAATATTAAACCTTGTGCTAAAACTCCAAAAGAAGTAATTATGTAAAGCTCCGTGAGGCTAAGCACATGTGGAATTTGCCTTTGGGGCTTTGTCCTGAGAAGGACATGTACCAGACTCAGGCTAAAGATGCCCAGACTACCCAGCCATTTGTGGCCTTGACCATGCACTGTTTAGCTATGAGACCTTGAATCACAGAGAAGACCCTTGTAGCCTCCCCCTGGCTAGGCACAGGCGGACAGGGCCACTCACAGTGGTCGAGCCCGGCCTATGTTCTCCTAAACCCACTTGCAGTCAGCTTCGGTGGGTTAAGTATTACCAGCCCATTCTGCAAAAGGAAGAAACAGGTCTAGAGACAAAGGTCACTGCCCAACACAGCAGGTGCTGGGGCTGGGCTGAAACCCTCAGCTTCTGTCTTAAATACAGTGCTTTAAAAAGGAAAGTTTCTACAACTGCTGCCTCGGTTCTAGGCCTTTCCCAAGAGCCATGCTGAGCTAACACCAACCTCAGCGGGGTCATGGCAGGTAAGTGTACATGCATACTTTCCTACCTCCTGTTGGAGAGGGAGTTGCAGACACGGATGACGTTTACTTTCATAAGCCAGTGTAATTGTCAAAAGTAGGAAATTTAATATTCATGCAACTCTATAACCTACTTAAGTTTCACCAATTGCCTGAATAATGTCCTCTCTAGCCTCTTTTCTCCTGGTTCAGGGTCCCATCTAGCAGGACCAAGTTTTCCATTTAGTATTCATGTGCTTTTAGTTCCTTTCTAAAAATGGAGCACTTTCTTGATCATTTGTTTTTAAGAAACTGGCCAGTTATTCTGGCCAGACCTCAAAACGGGTCTGTCTGATCATCCTTGTGACAGTCAGGTCATGAATTTTGGCAAGAACCTGACTTAAGTGCAGAGGTGTCCTCAGGGTGTCGTACCAAGAGGAGTGCCAGCTGTCTTCTCAAGTTCCCATCTTTCCTTTTGTAATTAATAATTATGTCAAATTTCCTAAGGGCCTTGTTAATCCTTGGCTAATAGATCACTTGCACTTGAAGCAGCTACTGAACCCTTCTCGTCCCTGTCATACTTGCCTCCCGAGTGCTAGTGCCTGAGGTCAGACTTTAGGGCTCCGCCATCTGCAAGGTGTACACTTCCCTCACCACTGATCTGCTCTGCATCCGCGTCACTGGTGATGTTTATAACGCCCAGTCAGTGAGCGAGCACCACAACAAGGACGCTGCAGTGACGCTGCGTGAGAGGCCGGGTCAGGCAGGGCACTACCGAGCACTCGCCACGCTGTGATGACCCCTGCTTATGCCTAGGACTTGCGAGGACCGATGTATTATGTGCTGTGATGAAAACACGTGAATTCTGGTTCACAGCCGCGGCTCCAGCTGCATCATGTCCTTGTTCCCTGTGGGTATAACCAAGGAACAATGCTAACCGTAGAACCCTGTGTAACTTCAATTCTTACTGATGCCGCCTGAGCGACTCCCACGCCATCTCACTTGTGAACAGACGCTCCTTACCTCTTAACACATGTTGGTAGCTGGACAACAGGAACTGCAGGTGTTCAACCAGCTCGTCCCACACCTGCCACTGGGTTTTGTCCGCCTGCGGGGACGGAAAGAGCACGTGCTTTAAACGAGCGCTTTCCTAGTGAAAGGTTCTGTGCAGTTTCCAGGCCCCGTGGAGGGGACGCTCGGGCGGGGTAAGGCGTCGGGCCTGCACTGCAGCAGGGGGGCAGGTACCTGACACTTGAGCAGCGACGTGGAATGGTTCAGGAAGTAGAGGGCCTGAGCCAGGGACAGGGGCAGGCGGGTGGGCGTCTCGCAGCTGTGCAGGAAGATGATCTCTAGCACTTTGCAGCGCAGAAGGTGGCTTTCCATGGTGGTGAAGAACATCTCTCTGCGTGGGGAAGGGGACAGGGTCTCACCGTGCCAGCTTTGATGTCCCGAGCCTGTTCTCCAACCCTCCAATGCTCTAACACTTGCCCTACAACAGGCAGCTACCAAGCCACCCGAGGGAGGCCCACAAAGTCACAAAGCCGTGGACAGGCCAGACACAGATTTGTTTGTGGGTTTACAACTGCCAGAGGGGGAGAGTCTTTGATATTTGGAAAAGACCAGTTTAGGACACATTAAAATGACTGGCCAATGGCTCTGATGGTTCGATTCCCAGGTCAGGTCACATGCAGGAACGGAGCAGTGTTTCTGCCCACCCCCTCCTTTCTCTCTAAAGTCAATCAATAAATAAAAATTTCAAAATTACTTCATACCATGACTAAGAGAATAGTGAGAATAAATATTTCTAAATGCCCACAATGAACTAGATTCTGTTTGGCTCAGCAAAGAACATTGAGATAAAGGATCTTCTAGTATAATTTGGGTGGTTGCCAGTTTGCCTTTTCTGAGTTTTAAAGTCGAGCCCGGTTTTACTTATTTTTGTCAATGTTAAGTCTGAATTGGTTTATAGTTACACATTCCTGAGCTTTCTCATCTCTCACCAGAATCTGGGCATGAATGAATGAATGGAATGAGAGCTAGACCCAAATGAAATCATCCTGAAAAAGCAGCACATTTATGCCAGGCCTCCTCCTCCTTGACCACTAACACACCACCGCCTTTGAACACTGACCTTGTGATTAAGAAGTTCTGGTTTTATATTTGGATTCTGAATCAGATACGCTGTGTAACCCTGGACTAGTTATTTCACTACTTTTAGTGTTTTCATCATTTGTTAGTTTCATGAAAATATGAGATGTGGCAACCACAGGCACACTGTAGGGACCCCATAACTGTCAATCTTAGCAGAGTGATTTATTTTTATGTTTTTTGAGGCAGGGAGAGAGAGACAGGAACATCGAGCTGCTCCTGTACCTGCCCTGACTGGGGATTGAACCGGCAAGCTCCGCACTCCAGGATGACACTCCAACTGCGAGCTAGCCAGCCGGGGCTGCAGGGCGTTTTTATTAAATCTTTACCACAAATACTTGGTATGACACTCTTCTCGAATAGCAGAACCAGAGCTGTAGAATACTTGTGGCCGCTAACTGGGCGCTTAGGGGTGGGGCATGAGAAGCAGACAGAGCAGAGGGAGGTCATTTCCCCCATGGCCACCACTATACAAGGGCTCTCTCATAGTTACATCCTGTACCAGCCACTGTTCATGAGTGCATACTCATCCCAGTTTATTTTTCTTCCTCTGGATTCTAAAATTACTGGCTCAAAAGAGGCTTAATCATTAGTTCTAGCCAAGAACTCTAATTCTTTACGCCCTCTGAATAGAATGACTTACTAATTCGTGCTTAGAGAACTTGAATTCCTTATTCTCACTATGGGTTCATTCTACAGATCTGACCCTATTCATTCTTGGTCATCTCTAATATTGGACATTCCTGTTTCATTCACCCCTCAAGACTTCAGTGAACATTTTGCCAGGCTCCGTGGCTGAGGATCAGGGAAGAAGGTTGTGCTTAACAGGTGAACCTTGAAGGATGAGTCAGGTTGTCAGCCAAATGGATAAAGTAGGACAATTTAAGCTCCACTTAAGATATCCCACCTCTTCCCCAAAAATTATACCTTAGTTGTAGATAACAATTCATTGAGAACTTATTCCATCCACAGGGTATGGCGACAGGAACTATTTCTCCCCCCGCCCCCAATATAACTACTGTTCGGGATTTTCTTTTGAAATTATGTTCCCAGAATAAAAAAGAACAGAAGTGAGCCTCACCTCTGACTCCTCTCCGGAATGTCCAGCACAAACCCAAACATCATCTCGGCCATCTTATTGGAGCTGCAGGTGGGGGTCCTGTCCACCTCCACGGCTATGGACAGCATCCTCTGCAGCTGGCACACAACCCTGAGTCCAGAACAGCACACAGGTGAGCGGGGGTCTGGGCGGAGCCGCCAGCGTCTGCGGCGGCTTGTAAAGCACGCAGTAGGTCGAGAACAGCGGCTCTAGCCAGCAGCACGCTCTTACTCAGCAGTGTCACATGCCTGCATCCCTTCTGCCAGATCGTACTGTCTGAACCTCTCAGAACCTGGGGTTGAGCCGCAAAAGCAAGCTGCTTTTAAACTCAAAAGTAGTCTTAAGGATCTAGAGTACTTTGAGGATCATCTAACCTGGAACTTCTCAAATGTACAGATGAAAAAACAGGTCCAGAATACCCATCAAGTAGTGTGTCCATAAAGTCATGTTGCACTTTTTACCTGGCCGGCCACGCTGTATTTGACTTTATGGACTTTTGACTTTACGGACACACTGTATTTGAATTTCTTTGATACAGGGGAAAATACACGCATGGGCAAAAGCAGGCTTACAGCTGTAAAACACAAGTTTGTTTTTGTATTATTAAGTCTTGCATCATGTCATTTTCCATACTAACAACTGTACCCCTACTTTGTCCATCCCTGTAGATACTTACTATATATACAGTTTTCTCCTGTTACTGGCTCCTTTACACTAATCTCTTACTCAGTTCAGTCTCAGAACTCCAGCTGGTGGAACGTGCCGTCTGCCACGAGACCTCCGCAGGCTGGTTGGCGGCAGGAATCTGGACCACCCCTCAGAAAGGTGAGCCTGGACTGCAGGCAGCCTCTCGTACGTGCTTTATTTGTGATGGACGAGAGGGCTGTCTGCCCAACACCTGCTCCCGGTGACACCATAGGTGGACCAGGGACTCGAGTTGCAGACTCGGTCTGCAGTGACCAGCTGTTACGCTTCGGACAAGTGGCTCACACGCCTGTCTCAGAACGTTGAGCGCTCTGTGAGGTATTTGGCAGAGAGGCCCTCACGAGTGGTGAACAGTGGTGCCTATTATGTTGCTAAGATCATAGTAAACTGACTTTTTATTTCTACTAATATTTACTTACAATAAGTTTATTGTAGGTATTTATGTGAGATTAGCTTCCATCAAAGGAACTGTGTGTCTGCCTCTCTTGGATCTGTATACTGGGGTTCTGGGATCACCCTAGTTTAGGGCGCCCCAACCTGCCCAAGCAAATGCTTCACTGTTCCCAAGCATTTCCCTTTTGATGCAAGACTGTCTGAATGAAAGCCCATAGGCCTCATGTGAAAATGAGCTTGCTGCAACTAGGTTACAGTACAGGCACAAATGCTGTGTTGCAATGTCAGGTGTGACTGCTTTTAAACAATGACTGACACAGGACAGTGGGTTACTTGTGTAAAGGCAGCCCCGGCCCCTAAGATCTTGGCACCTCTCAACCCCATAAAGGAAACACCAGGAATCTCTTTCCAGCAGTGTCATCCGAGGTAAAGGGACCGCCTGGTCTGAGCCGTGCTGACAGAACCTGGTGGAACTGGCAGGCTGCAGGGCCAGACTCCGCCCAGGCCTGGACGAGAGGGACAGAGGCTGGGAGGACTGGGGCTGCAGAACCGCCCACCGCCCGCTTCCGCCTCTGCCGGGAGGCTGAGGGTAAGTGGCCACTACTGCACTGCCTCCCGGTGTCCAGGAAAGGAGGGCAGGCTCCTCATTTTGTTTTACCTCCATGTACAAATCTGTGTGACTTAGGGGATCCTGCCTGTCCAGGGGAAGCATCCGGGAGTTAGGGATTTAGCTGCTGATCAAACGGGATGATCTCTAGTAAGAATCACTGCCACGGGGCTCGCTAACTTGGGGGGCTGCTCTTAGGGAGCGGGGCTCTTTCTGCAGCAGCAGCCCCAGCAGAGACAACTTCTGCCCTTACACCTGCGTGGTGTTCTTCGTCAGCGCAGGCTGGGGAGAGGGGTGGCTGCTGCTGCCCTTCAAGATGCCTGTTCCCGAAGAAGGGTGACTCCCATTTGGGGGCTGAGCTAGTCCACCTTCAGTCACTGCTTTCACCAACCACTTGATCACATCCCTGCAACGGAAAAAAGACAGGAAGTTTAAGCTTTTGTCTTCTGCGTGGTTCTCAGAGCTGCCGCCTTAACCTGGGCTCCTAGACCCCTGGGGATCCCCAACGGCAACAGAGGGCTGTCGCTCTTGTCAATGTGTACACAAGTCCACTGGAGAGCCCACATCTAACTGCAGGAGGGTTGCAAAAGTAACTAAAATGCCAACACTTCCTGAGTTACCAGCACTGAAAGGTACCTCTGAGGTCAAAGAGCCTCTCCGTGGCTTCTTGACCAGGTGCAAGGCTGGGCTGAGTGGCCAGGCAGTCCTGCTGGCGCTCCCTCATTAGGTGCCACCTGTTGATGCTAATGGCCCAGGTTTGTATGCACGAGGCAGTCAGAAGGCACATGGGGATAGATAGGCTCCACAAGGCGGTCAGGGGAAATGTCTCATAGCGCCAGAACTGCTTCGCATGACCCCTTAGGTAGCCCAGGTAAAAATGGTAGATTGAATATATATAGCTGACTTTGTTCCTTCCTAAAATCCCACTAACAGATACTATAGTAAGTCATTTTTTAAAAAATACTCAAGGCAGGGGAGAAATTCTGGAACTGGAAGGAGAATGAAGTGTAGTCACAAAGTAGAATACCAGACAGTAGTACAAATGGGGAAGCTACAGTGACAGGCAACAGTATGGCCGGCCCCTAGTCCCCGGTAATGGTAAGGAAACACTGAAAGACTTTTATACGGCCTGACCAGGCATGGTGCAGTGGACAGAGTGTCGGACTGGAACACGGAAGACCCAGGTTCAAAACCCCGAGGTCACCAGCTTGAGCACAGACTCATCAGTTTGAGCAAGGCTCACCAGCTTGGACCCAAGGTCGCTGGCTCCAGCAAGGGGTGGCTCGGTCTGCTGAAGGCCCCTGGTCAAGGCACGTGTGAGAAAGCAATCAATGAACAACTAAGGTGCCACAAGGAAGAATTGAGATGCTTCACATCTCTCCCTTCCTGTTTGTCTGTCCCTATCTGTCCCTCTCTCTGCTCTGTCCCTGTCACAAAAGAACAAGGAAAAAAGGAAGTACTTTTATATGGTAGACTACATATAGCATGACGCAGCTGAAAGGAACTGACCTGAAATGCGCACTGCGCAGGGGCACGTGCAGACGCACTGGACCAGGGGAGGGACAGGGTGAGGAGCACTCAGGGAGCCCACTGCCTGGCTCAGGAGGGGGCGAGCGCGTGCTGGGCGTGGGTGGGCTCTTACATGTCGGTAACTGTCAAGGTCCCAACCTTTGGTTTGGGACATGGTTAAGAGATGCTGATTACAAAATCAAAGTAACCAATTAACTAAGGAAATAAGGCAAGTGAGTCATGTTTTAAGGATAATGTCTAATCTAAATGACTTTGGCAAGGGGATAAATTCTACCTGATTTAGCAGAATTAACAAAGTTGAATTCTAAGCCAGTAATCCTATTTAATACTACTTACCCAAAAGTGGAAAAAGAAATATTTTGGCTAAGCTCTGTTAATGGCAGTACAAGGTTTTTCTGAAGTGAGGGTGCAAGAGGTAAATTAAAACAAGTGTGGTGGCTTGTAAGATGTTTAAGAACATTTTAGACGCCTAGATCTTCCCCAACCCTGAAGGCTGTAGGTTACGTTTGTGGAGAGGTGACACAGAGGCCCCTGCACTAGGACACCAGGCACAGCTGGGAGCAAAGCACAGAAGCAAAACAGCACTGAGGGAGCAGGTGCGTTTGAGCACAGACTCCTACCATCTTCCTGCGCCTGTCTTCCGAAACCCGGGCACCCAGCCTCCATCCTTCCCGCAGGAGAGCGAGGTCTTCTATGGACAACCCACCCAGCCCCAGAGGAAAGGCCTAAGGACCTGGACAAGGTGTCGTCTAGGAATGGGTGTACTGCAGGGAGGCCCATGCACTCAGAGCTCCACAGGCTTTTAAGTCTGTGGCCCTGAAACGTGGATAGACTTTCGGGGCTTACCAGACATCTCTGGGAATATTCTGAGAGATAAAGACCAAAACAGCCCAAACCATCCCTCCTCCTCTCCTCTCAGGAAAGCAACTTGGAAAACAACATGATGCAAAGAATAAACAAAAACAAAATCTATCCATAGTATCGTCAAAGATATGAGAAGATCTGAATCCATGAAAGAAGACAACAGAGTATTATTTGTTAATTTTAAAAAGGAACATTTACAGAAATAAGTGAAAGAGCTCTTAGAAATAAAAAACATGGTAAAAGCCTGACCAGGCGGTGGCACAGTGGATAGAGCATTGGACTGGGATGCAGAGGACCCAGGTTTGAGACCCCGAGGTCGCCAGCTTGAGCTCGGGCCCATCTGGCTTGAGCAAAAGCTCGCCAGCTTGGACCCAAGGTCGCTGGCTCCAGCAAGGGGTTGCTCGGTCTGCTGAAGGCCCGCGGTCAAGGCACATGTGAGAAAGCAATCAATGAACAACTAAGGTGTCGCAACGGCAACGAAAGACTAATGATTGATGCTTCTCACCTCTCTCTGTTCCTGTCTGTCTGTCCCTATCTATCCCTCTCTCTGGCCCTGTAAAAAAAAAAAAAGGTAAAAAAAATGAACGCTGTTTTCCAGGAATGAAGGACACATTTCTAGACTGTAGTGGCCCACACAATGGATGAATATAGACCTACAAAAAGCATACTGGGCAAAAAGAAAAAATGATTCTATAAATGTCCAGATATAAAAATCAGGGTGCACGCCTGACCTGTGGTGGCGCAGTGGATAAAGCGTCGACCTGGGAACACTGAGGTCACCAGTTCAAAACCCTGCACTAGTCTGGTCAAGGCACATATGGGAGTTGATGCTTCCAGCTCCTCCCCCCTTTCTCTCTTTCTCTCTCTCTCTCACTCACTCTGTGTTTCCTCTCTAAAAATGAATAAATAAAAAAAAAATCAGGGTGCACAAAAAGAATCAGTTATCAAAGTAGCTTATGACTTCTTAACAGTGATTCTGGAAAGCGTTCTGTCGAAAAGCTATTTCTAACCTAAGTGTCTACTCAATTATCAATCACTGTGTGGAAAGATAAAGGTAATTTCAGACAAGAATACATCAAAAATTTTACTTCCCACATACCTTTCTCAGGAGCTACTGGAGTAACCAAGAAAGAGGAGATGCAGGACAAGCAGCGAGACAGGAGGCCCTCACTGGGAGCAGGCAGAGGCAGTTCCCACGCCTAGGGTCAGGACTAGTAAGGACAGCCAGCCCAGGTGGGAGGAGGTCAGACTTGCACCACACATACTGGAGAAGAGGGACTGATAAGACAGCCCGGGCCAAACAAACGTCCGAGCGGAGATTCAGATCAAACAGTAGGGAATTTGGGATTGACTTCCAATATGCAAAAAGAATACAAGGAAACTAAAAATAATGCAAGTGTCAAGTCTCAGGAATACAAAATGGTATGACTGAGAGGACTAGCATACGTAGCCGTGGCAACAGAAACAGCAAATAGTGACCTACACAAAATGATGATCTAACTATACTGACAGTATGGGCTGGGGACTGCGCGGGGCAGGGCGCGGGAGGGAGCAGAGAGCTAACTCCTCCTTTTTCACGTGGGCGGGCGGTCATAGATACAGCTGGTCATGGAGAGTCGAGAGTAGAGAATTAGCAACACGAGCGGGTCATTTAGCCACACGGAAGAAAATATTCAAAGAATCACTTAACTGAAAGTTGAAAGAGTGGAAAAGGGAAATGCGGCGAGGGGAGCTGGGAACTAGAGGGTTTCTTAAATCTTGCAGAACTAGTCTATACTTTGTAGGCACAATTTAATGAGAAAAGGAAATCCCTTAGGAAGGGGTCATGTGGAGACTGAATTATCTCCCTCTTTTTAAAACCTTATCGGTGAGGAATAGTTTATATACAATAAATGTGTGATGAGCTTTGATAAATACATGCACACATCATGTAATCACACCTTAATCTCAGAGCCATCTCTTACTTGAATTTTCACTGATAAAGCACAAAATGGAGGACCTGGCTTGCATTTTGAGACCATGAATACCTGTTTTTAAACCCAAGAACCCCACTCTGTGTAGTGAGAGGCTCACATCAGGAGGGGAATGAAAGGGACCAACAACTGAGCTGAGTGGGACCGTGTCTCCCACTGCCGCACAATCCAATGGCTACGCTCACATGGCAGAAGGTCGGCCGAGCTTCTCTCATTGAAATTGTTTTCAAATTTCAGACCCCACTTCACACACCTGTGCTCTTTGAGGGTTCTCTACTTGCTCATTTTCCACCCCGGACTTACTAACATGAGTTGGGGTTTCTCTCAGATCTCATGAGGTTGTCTGGACAATAGTGAAACAGACCCAAGGAAGTCTGATGTCTGGAGAGAAAACACGGGCTCTGGTGCCAGACACACGCCTGGTACAGGTTGCCTAGGACTGTCTGTAGTTGTAATAACTATGGCTGTCACACCACCTCGCCCAGAATATCTCCTCCATCTGATGTTCTCTGGCCCCCCCCCACCCCCCAGCACCCAGGGCAGGGGCTGCTTACCTGACGTTGTGGGGCTGCCTGTCACAGGACAGCACGGCGCTAGCGATGGACTGCTGCAGGTGCTGGCGCTGCTTCCGCAGGGTCTGCTGGAAGTCGTCTTCCAGGGTCTGGACCACGTAGCGCAGAAACAGGACTCGCCCTGGCAGATGCTGTCCCTGTGGAGAAAACATGAGTGTGCCTCCTCAGCCTCCCGATGACAGTGAGCACTGGGCTCTCATCCATACCAAGTCCCGAGGAAGGCCATGAGGCAACCAGAGCCAGGACCTAAAAGGGAGAGCGGGCAGCCTGGGTCATTCCAACAGAGGGCAGATGGGGCTGCTCAGGAGGGTGGGCTTTCTGATTCGAAGAGACAGCCAAAGGGAGTCAGTCCCACTCTCTTACTGTCAGTTTGGAATAAACTACACTGTGGCTATCAGGGCAGAGGCAGGGAGGGACTGGCTCCTGAATGACTCCTTTTAGTGATAGGGATTTCTAGTAAACCTGAGCTGCTGTGCCTTTTGGTGGAAGCAAGTCTGACTTGGCTGTTGTGTCACAGGTGAAACGATCCTAACTGGTCAAGCCCAACTGACCAGGAGAGAGCGTGGGTTTCGGATGGCACACGGACCTTACTTAGCGATTTTTGTTTGAAACCCCTTATTTAACTTACGCCTTCTGAGTCTCGGTGCCCCTGTGATTTACAGGGTGATCATTCTAACCAAAGGCAGTGGAAGGACCTGTCCCTCAGAGGCAGGCATGCGCAATTTGGCGGTCTCTCTATTGGGAGACAAGTTCTGGGGTCGAGGCCCGGGAGCTCAGGCTTTGAACTGTCACAGAATGAGAAGGTATTTCTGGCCTCAGTGGGGAGCTTTCCAACCACCAGACAGTAGGCATATATTCTTTAAGTCTTGGAGTAGGGTATGGTTTGGAAAAAGAATGATAATTCTAAGCATTTGCCATTTCTTCCCTTTTTTGGGAGGAGGTGGGGTGGGATACCTTTGTCTACTGTGTATATTTTTTCTCTGATTTTTAAAAATTCAAGGACTTTTGCTAGATTTATGAGGAAAGTCTCCAGTGACACCACTCTCCACAACCATGTGTCCCCTAAAATACCCTTCAAGAGAAGAACTTTTAACTTTCATCTGAAGGTTACCCTAAAATCTCTAAAAACACATGCACTTATCACTATTTCTTGATTTATCAACTTTAGACATTACCTATTGGTTTCTGCCAGGCCACTTCCCACCTCTCTTCCTGTAACTGTATCCACCACCTACAAATACCTTTCGTCTCCTCACGCTGTAAGACACGGGGTGCTGTCTCATTCCTCCTCCCAGCCTGGGACTTCTATCCTAGTCTATTCCCATTGTCAACGCTAGTAAGATCGTCTTCCGCACTTTAAATCAAATTGATTCTAAACCGATAACTAAATAGCATCCACAGTGCAAGGCCCAAGTTAAAATTATTTACTACACCAGAAATCCATATAGCATACTAAGGAAACCATTTGTTCCTTGTGAAGGTTTTTTGTCCCTAAAGCTTTTCTCATCCTCTCTCTATTGCTTGTCATTGTCACTTTCACCTCCTCCAGAATGGTGCTGAGTTTTGAGAACACGCTTCTATTCCACATTGGTTTTCTTAATTTGTATTTTTAAAAGCAACTTTATTGACAAACCATAAAATTCACCCACTTCAAATGTACAACTCAATGATTTGTTGTGAATTTATTAGCACAACCAATTTTTACATCCTCATCACCAAAGTAAGATCCCTCACAGCTGTTTATAGCCAATTTCCATCCCCACCTCCAGCCCCAGGCAAGCACACTTCTACTTCTGGCTTTACTGGCCTGCCTTTCTGTACAGTAAGTCATCATGTCTGTGCGGTTTCCTGTTACTCCGTTTAATGTTTTCAAAGCTCATCTATGGGACAGCATGTGTCAATAGCTCACTCATTTTCCATGCCAATGGTATTCCTGTGCAGGGACAGAGCATGCTTTATTAACAGTTGATGGGCATCTGGGTTCTTTCTACTTTTGGGGTATTATGAACAATGCTGTTACGAACATTCACACGCAAGTCTTTCTTAGACAAAGGTTTTCCTTTTTCTTGGGTTGATATCTGAAAGTGAAATAGCTGGGCCACATAAGTTTGCTTAATTTTTAAAAGAAGCTGCCCGTCTGTCTCTCCAGTGGCTGGGCCACCTATATTCTCGCCAGCAACGTATGACACTTCTAGCTCCATATTCTTGCCAACATTTGTTACTGTCTTTTTTTAAAAAAATTTTAATTGGGATAAAAAAAATAACAAAAGTTAGCATCTTATCCATTTTTTTTTAAAACCTTTAAAATCTTTTTAAAATTTCTTTTCTTTATTTTATTCATTTTAGAGAGGAGACACAGAGTGAGAGAGAGAGAGAAAGCGGGGAGGAGCTGGAAGCATCAACTCCCATATGTGCCTTGACCAGACCAGTGCAGGGTTTTGAACCAGCGACCTCAGTGTTCCCAGTTCAATGCTTTATCCACTGCGCCACCACAGGTCAGGCTATCACCTTATCCATTTTTAAGCGTACAGTTCAGTAGTGTTAAGCATATACATCTAGTGTGCAGATCTCCAGAACTTTCCCATTTTGCAAAATTGGAACTCCCAACATACTGAACAATAAATTCCCATTTCCCCTCCTCCTAGCCCCTGGCTGCTTTTGTAAGTCTGACTGTGTAGATACCTCATGTAGGTCAAATTATCCAGTATTTGACATTTTGTGCTGGGCTTATTTCACTTAGGGTCATGTCCTCGTTATACTATCTCCATGCTGCAGCACTAGAGGATTTCCCTGGGTTGGAAAACAGGGAATTAATATTCCCTTGTATGTGTGGACCATGTTCTGTCTATCCTGGAATCTGTTGATGGACATTGGGGCTGCTTCTACCTCTTGACTATTGTGAACGCTATTATGTACGTGGGTGTACAAATATTTCTTCAAGATCCTGCTTTCAATTCTTTTGCGTGAATACCCAGAATAGGGATTGGTGGATCATATAGAAATTCTATTTTTAAATTTTTTGAGGGACTACAATATACTTTTCCAGAGTGATTTCACCAGTTTTCAATTCTATACATAGTGGACAAAGATTCTAATTTCTCCACATTCTTGCCACTCCTTAGTTTCTGTTAATTTTTTTTTAATAGTAGTCATCCTGATAAGTATATTTCATTGTGGTACTGATTTCCATCTCTCTAATAATTAATGGTGCTGAGATTCTTTCTATATGCTTGTTGGCCATTTGCATATGATCTTTGGAGAAATATCTATTCAAGTCCTCTGCCCTTTTAAAAATCAGTTTATTTGGCTTTTGCTATTTTATAGGAGTTCTTTATATATTCTGGATATTAACTACTTTTAGCAGATATGTAATTTAAAAATATCTTCTCCTATTCCATTGATTGCCTTTTCCTCTGATGTCGTCTCATGTTTTTGCTTTTTTATTCCGCCTGTGCCTTTGTTGTCATATCAGAGAAATCAATGCCAAATCCAACATCATAAAGTTTTTTCCTAAGAGTTTTATAGTGTGGGGTCTCAAATTTAGACCTTTGCTCCATTTTGTATATGGTGCTAAGGGACCAGATTCATTACTTTGCATGTGGTTATAGTTCTTTTAACATTTGTGGAAGAGACTATCCTTTCCCCATTGAATGGTCTTAGCATCCTTGATGATCATCGTTTAACCATATTCACAAAGTTTTATTTTGGTTCTCTATTCTATTTCAGATGTCTCTCTTTATGAAAGCACTACACTATTTGATTACTATAGTTTTGTAATATGTCTTAAAATCAAGAAGTATGATTACTCCAACTTTGTTCTTTTCTTTTTCTTTTTTTTAATTTTGTGTGTGTGTGGCAGAGATAGTCAGAGAGAGGGACAGATGGAGAGAGATGAGAAACATCAATTCTTCGTTGTGGTTCCTTAATTGTTCATTGATTGCTCTCTCATATGTGCCTTGACCGGAGGCTACAGCAGAGTAACCCCCTGCTCAAGCCAGCAACCTTGGGCTCAAGCCGGTGAGCCTTGCTCAAGCCAGATGAGCCTGCGCTTAAGCTGGCGACATTAGGGTCTTGAACCTGGGTCCTCTGCGTCCCAGTCCGACACTCTATCCACTGCGCCACCGCCTGGTCAGGCTGTTCTTCTTCAAGACTGTTTTAGCTATTCTGGGTCCTTTGAGATTGCATATGAATTTTAGGATAGGTGTTGCACTGAATGTGTGGATTGCTTTGGGAAGTATTGACATCTTAACAATATGTAGTCTTCCGATACATGAATTTGAGATCTTATGATTTGTCTTATTTTCTTTGAGCACTATTATTTTCATTGCACTGTTGTCCATCTCTTTAGTTAGGTTTACTCCTAAGTATTTTATTATTTCTGATGTTATTCTTTTTTTTTTAAAGATTTTATTTATTCATTTTTTAGAGATTAGAGAGAGAGAGAGAGAGAGAGAGAGAGAGAAGGGGGAGGAGCAGGAAGCATCAACTTCTATATGTGCCTTGACCAGGCAAGCCCAGAGTTTCAAACCCACGACCTCAGCGTTCCAGGTTGACACTCCATCCATCCACTGTGCCACCACCGGTCAGGCTCTGATGTTATTCTTTTTTTTTTCTGATGTTATTCTTAATGGAACTGATTTAATTTTCTTTACAGGTTGTTAGTATATAGAAATAAAACTGATTTTTGCATAATTTTGAATCCTGCAACTTTGTGCAATTTGTTTATTAGTTCTAGCAATTTTCTGTACGGAATCTTTAAGGTTTTCTACATAGAAGATTGTGTCATCTGTGAACAGATAGTTTTATTTATTCTTTTGCAACTGGGATGTCTTTTATATCCTTTCCTTGCCTAATTGCTCTGGCTAGAACTTCTGGTATTACATTAAACAGAAGATATGAAAGCACACATCTTTGCCTTGTTCTTGATCTTAAGAGGAAAAGCTTCCAGTATTTCACCACTGAGTACGATGTTTGCTGTAGGTTTCTGACATAAGGCTTTTATGAGGTATTTCCTTCTATTCCTAGTTTGTTGAGTTTTTATCGGAAATGGTGTTGAATCTTGTCAAATGCATTTTCTGAATAGAGATAATCATGTGGTTTTTGTCCTTCACTCTGTTAAAATGGTGTATTATATTAATAGATTTTTGTATGCTGAACCGTCCTTGTATTCCTGGATAAATCCCACTAGGTCAGTGGTCGGCAAACTTAGGCTTTACGAGCCACATGCGGCTCTTTGGCCCCTTGAGTGTGGCTCAAAGGCCAGCTTAGGAGTACCCTAATTAAGTTAATAGCAATGTACCTATCTATATAGTTTAAAAAATTTGGTTCTCAAAATAAATTTCAATCATTACACTGTTGATATTTGGCTCTGTTAACTAATGAGTTTGCCAACCACTGCACTAAGTCATGGTGTATAATCCTTACGACATGCTGTTGAATTTGGTTTGCTGAGCATTTTTGCATCCATGTTCATAAAAGATAATGGTCTAGTTTTCTGGTTGTGTTTTAGTTTATCTTTGATATCAGAGTGATGCTGGCTTTGTAGACTAAAGATACTTTGTATGATACCTTATAAAACCTATTGAGACTTAATTTATGTCCTAACATATGGTCTACCCTGGCATGTATCCCAAATGCACTGAGAAAAATGTGTATCCTGTTGCTGAGTAGAATATTCTGCATATAACTGTTAGATCTGGTTATTGTGTTAAGTTCTCTCTTTCCTTATCTTCTGTCCGGTTGCTCTATCCATTATTGACAGAGGGTTATTAAAGTCTCCAAATATTATTATAAAACTGTCTATTTTGTCCTTCAATGGTCAGTGTTTGCTTCATATTTTGATGGTCTGTCGTTAGGTACATACATGTTTATAACTGTTATATCTTCTAGCTGGACTGAAAGTTTTAGTAATTTATGTCCTTTTTCTCTTGTAACATTTTCTGATTTAAAGTCTATTTTGTCTCATATTAGTAAAGCCATCTGTGCTCTTTTGATTACTATTTGCATAGAATATATTTCCCCATCCTTTCACTTTCAAACTACTTGTGGCTTGAGATCTAAGGTGAGTTTCTTATAGGCGGTATGTTATTGGATTTTGTATTTTTATCCATTCTACTAATCTGTTTTTTGATTGTAGAGTTTAGTCCATTTACATTTAAAGCAACTACCAATAAGAAAGGACGTACTTCTCTTGTGCTATTTGTTTTCTCAATGCTTTGAGCACCCTCCCACATTTCCTGTGTTCATCTTTTTTATTTTGTTTTTTGTAGTGAAATGTTTAAATTCCTTTCTCATTTCCTTCTCAATAGTATATTCTATAGCTATTGTTTCTGTGGTTACCATGGGGATTACATTTAACATTCTAAAGTTATAATACTCTGAGTTTTTACCAGCAATAACATAGCAACAAACAACATACTAATATTTAAAAACTCTGCTCCTTTGCAGCTCTGTTCCCACCCCTTTTGGTTGTTGATGCCACAAAACTCCACCTTCATATATTGTGTGACTCGGATTCTTTTAAATGCATTAGCCTTTTAAATTATGTAAAAACAAAATGTGGAATTAAAAGTTACAAAAATACTAGCTTTAACTAATGATTTAAAAAAACATATTAGTCACTTCAATCATGTAGAAAACCAAATGTGGAGTTACAAACCATTGTTACAAAATAATAGTCGCTTTATAGATTGCCCATATATATGTATATACCTTTACTGACATCTTTATTTCTTTATACAGCTTCAAGTTAGAGTTGAGTGTTTCATTTCTCTTACAGGACTCCCTTCAGCATTTCTTTCTGGACAGGGCTAGTGGTAACAAACTTTCTCAGCTTTTATCTGAGAATGTCTTTATTTCTCCCTCATTTTTGAAGGAGAGTTTTTTAGATGTAGAAATCTTGGTTGAGTTTTATTCCTTAGCACTTTGAATATATTGGCCCACTGCCTTCTGGCCTCCAAAGTTTGATAGAAATCTTCTGATAATCTTATTGGGGATCTTATATATGATATGTCACTTCTTTTTTGCTGCTCTACCTAACTTTTGAAGGACATAGTATTCTTGATTGACAATGTTTTCCCCAGGACTTTGAATACAACATCCCATTGCCTTCTGACTTGTACATTTCACTGAGAATCTGATTATTATCTTTTACAAGCTCTCTTGTATGTGATATGTTTTCCTTGCTGCTTTCAGGATTCTGTCTTTGACTTTTGACAATGTAATTATTGTTTTGGTTTATCCTCATTGGAGTCAAGCTTCTTGAATCTGTAGATCCATTTCTTTATGCAGATTTGGGAAGCCTGTGGTCATTATTTCTTCAAATAAGCTGTCTGTCTCTTTCTTGGTTCTACTTCTGGGATTCCCTTAATACATATATGTTCATTTAATGCTATTCCATAGTATTTTCAGCACCCTTCAATTTTCTACATTGCTTTCTTTTTGTGCCTCTGTTTCAATTATTTCAATTGATTTTTCTTCAAGTACACCAATTTTTTCCTTCTGTTTCATCAAGTCTGTTGAACCTCTCTAGTGAAATTTTAAATTCAATTATTATATATTTCAGCTCCAGAATATGTCTGATACTTTCCTATAGTTTTTTAATATTCTTATTTTGTTCATACATCATTATCCTGCTTCATTTAATTGTCCATTTGTGTTCTCTTTTAGTTCCTTGAGCATCTTTAAGGTAGTTTTTAAACTTTCCTTTTCAGAAGTTACGGGATCTGTGTTCCTTTAGAGTAAATTCTGGAGCTTTGTTTAGTTCCTTCAGTTGGGCCATATTTTCCTGGCTTGTTTGGTTTTTTTATATGCCTTGTAGTCTTTTGTTAAGATTTAAGCATTTGAAAAAAACAAGCACCTTTCTCAGACTTTATTCACTGAGTTCATGTAGAGCAAGATTTTCACCAAATGGCCTGGCTAGAAATTCTGGGACCTCGCAGACCTTTATGGGGATGTATTTTCTCTGGGCTTGTGTATATGCTCCCCCCGCTTTTTTTTTAAGTGAAAGGAGATAGTGAGACAGACTTCTGCATATGCCCTGACTGGGATCCAGCCAGCACTCCATCTGGGGCCGATGCTTGGATCAACTGAGCTATTTTTAGCACCTGAGGCTGACATGCTCAGACCAACCAAGCTATCCTCAGTACCCAGAGTTGACACTTGAACCAATCAAGCCACTGGCTGTGGGAGAAAAAAAGGGAGAGAAGTGAGAGAAGGAGGAAGAGAGAAGCAGATGACCACTTCTCTTGTGTGCCTTGATGAGGAATCAAACAAGGGACATCCATATACTGGGTCAACACTCTATCTACTGAGCCACCGGCCAGGGCCATATATGCTTTTATTTGTCTTAATTTCCTGAGTGGCTTGCCCCTATTTCTTCTCAGGAGCCCCAGTCTCTTACTCCCCTAGTAACTGCCTGTAGAACAGCATACTCTCTGCAGCTCCAACATGCCACGGTGCTTACCTCTTTTTCCAGCAGCTCCCAACTGTGTCACTGTTCCCATCAGCATGAGTCAGGTACGACTGAAGCCATCCTTCAGGCAGTCCCCTAACAAGCTAAAACACTGGGCTCAGTTCACTCTTTTGTGTCTATCCTGAGGAAGGAGCTGTACGATAGGAAGTTTCTTCTCAACTGAACCATCCTATGCCAGGTAAGGGGAGAAGAATGGACACAGATACCACAGATTTCCCTACTCCTTTCAGTTAAGTCCCTTCTCGGTTATACATTGACCTGCGTATTACACCTTCTCAACTGGTCTCTGTAGATTCCACAAAGGTGTTCTGGTCCATACATTGTTGCTAAATTGGTGTATCCATTTTCCACCATCTTGGTGATGTTTCCCAGATCATTCTTTCTTAAAGCTATGTTATTTTATTCTAAGCTGGGCTGAAGGCTCTTTAGGTCTATATATTATCTGTACTCATAGGAATTCTCTTTCTTCTTCTCCTCCTATTCCCTGGATCCTGTACCTCACTCTTTTTTTATTATTATTATTCCATTCTTTTTTTTTTTTTTAATTGAGTTTTAGAGAAGGGGGAGAGAGAGAAAAAGAGGGGAAGAAGCAGGAAGCATCAACTCATAGTAGTTGCTTTCTGTGTGTGCCTTGACCAGGTAAGCCCAGGGTCTCGAACTGGTGACCTCAGCATTCCAGGTTGACACGTTATCCACTGTGCCACCAGAGGTCAGGTTCCCCCATTCTTTTGATGTATACCTTCAAGTAACCTAATAAGAATTGGGGTACAGGGATATTTTTTCAAGTTCTTGCATGTCACACTTGACTAATAGTTTACCTGAGTACAGAATTCTAAGTTGAAAATAATTTGTTCCATCCAAGTGATTTTGGGTGAGCAGACAGAAAGATGGCAAGTTCAGGGCTCCCTAAAGGTTAGAACGCATAAGAATTATTTCCTAGAGCAATAATCTACACTAACTGCCTTCATTTATGACAAATGGTTCATTTAATTTCTTTAGACAATGAATCCTTTGGGTAACCTGGTGACTGAGCTTTCTGGACTCAAGAATGGAGATATTAGTTCTATTTACAAACTTTCAACAAGTTTTTAGCCCGTATCTGACTCTAATCCTCATATATGCTGTGTTTCTGAGTCCAAACCTCTGTGCCCTAAAGGGAAGATTTTCTCCCTCCTTGCCTGTGGCCCCTTCCACATGTATGCTAGCCTCTGGCTTGCCTTGCCTAATTTTATCAGTCATTACTCTTACATTTCATTAGATCTTCCAGTCTTCATTCAGATCTAATGTCCTTCTTATTGTCACTGCCATGGATTCATGACTATCCCTGCTCAATCACTATTATTTTTCATGGGATATCAAGAAGGAGGTGGGTAAGTGAAAGTATTTGATCTTAAAATGGAAGACAGCACATACCATGTCAAAAGTAAGTTTTTGATGGAGATGAGACTGGAAAGGAGGGGAAAATGGCAAAGACTGTACTATCAGATATGCTGTGACCTTTGTTTCTAATCAAAATTTCCTCTGTGAAAGATACACCCTCATAATTGTTATGTTACCTCTTCCTCCATGACATAAGTGAGCAGCTTCCAGTCCCACTCCACTGTCTTGGCATTAGCCGGATGTAGCCTGAAAGTCAAGTGACATGAAATTAGCGTTCTGGAGAGCTTAGTGGAAAACTAACTGATCTGGAAGGTCAGACAAGCATGAAGCGTCCTCTAATCCTGTGCTCTCAACCCCCCCCTCTGGTTCAATACCAAGTCATCTAAGGGGACTGGAACTTGGTTGTTGTTTTTGTTTTGCTACCCAGTATTCACTTCTCTTCTGGGAGGAATTGGTAACTCATTAGTCAGCCTCCTGGCTCTACCTAACAGGACCCTGGAATAAAGCCTATGAAGCACATCAAGCCAGTCACGATATTCTACCCAGTTCACATGATTGGCTCACAGATGGGCTCATGTCTTATGTTATGCCAGTTAAAGCCTATAAGATTCAATTTCAAAACCCTTGTGTGATTATAAAAGCAGACTCACTCTACCACTGAGAGTATCATTAAAGCTAGAGGCTGAGGAGGTTACCACATGAAGTATGAAAACAGAAGCCAAGCTGAGCTGGTAATGGATCCTTGTAACTGTTTTTGAACTGAATTAAGTCATGTCTTATTGCTGTTTCTAGTAACACGAGTCATTAAGTTCCCTTTTACTAGCTGTGAAAGCCAGTTTGGATTGTGTTTCCTGTCACTTGTAATCCAAATAACACTAATGTACTAAGTCATCCTCTCTAATGGTTGGCTGAATAAAGCCTGGGCCAGAGAGAGCTCTGCCCTGAGTCGCGGTTCCCTAGGTTTGCACCATCTAAGGCTCGTACTGCTGAATTTTCATGAGGAGCATGTAAGCCTCCTTTAGAACATCTGCGGTCTCAGAGCCACTGAGCAGGACGCTCTGGACGATGTGAGCCACAACTTCTCTGGGCGGGTAGTGCTGCGGTGATACAAAGTCCATCAGGAACTGCACAGTCCCCAGGGGGAAGTTCTCCTCAATGGTGCTTGCTACCATCCTTAGTCTTCGATGAGGGATGGGTTCTAATTTTTGACTCTTGCTCTGTAGAGATAAGAAGAAAGAAATTAGGATGGATTTCTACAGATATAAAACAAGAGGTTCTTCAACATGTTGAAGACAGTAGTGTTAATACATTTGGAATATGCATAATTTTTTAAAGAAAAAGTAAAGCTTTATCTGAAAAACTTTCAAGGACATGAGAAAATGCTTATATTAAGTTAAAAAAAAATAAGAATTCAATGTTTTACATTTAACATGACTTCATTTGTGTTAGTTAATATAGCATAGAAAGGAAAGTACAAAAGAGTCAAGAGCTAGCCTAAGCTGACTTTGGAGTGAGGGTGGTAAGACATTTAGGGGTAGTTATAATAGTTAATCAGATACCGAAATAAATAAAAGAAGAAAGATATTTAGAATAAGTTTTATTTTTAGGAGAAGAATCCCACTTTGTTCTTTTTAAGTTGATAATAAATATTAAGTTGCCTCCACCCCCTCAAAAAAAGGCATGTATATGAAGTCAGAGAGAAAAAATGTAAAAATTGGTTTCTATTATCTGGGTGGTGCAATTATAGATAACTTTTCTTCAACATGCTCTTTTTCCATAATAAACATATATTATTACTTTCATAATTAGAAGAAAAACAAACATTAAAATGTTTTATATAGAAATATAATAACAGCAATAATTTACTTTAAAAATATTATCTTTGGTGAAAGACAGGGAAATAATGAGGCAGACTCAGGCTAGCTGAATGGGGTCCACCCAGCTAGTCCATCTGGGGCTGATGCTTAAGTACCAAGCTATTTTTGGTGCCTGAGGCTAACGCGCTCAGACCAACCAAGCTATCCTCAGCATCCAGGGTCATGCTCTAACCAATTGAGCTGGCTGTGGGAGAAGAAGAGGGAGAGAAGGGAGAAGAGTTGGAGGGAAGAGAAGCAGATGGTCACACACAGGAGAATGTGTGCCCTGACCCAGAATCGAACCTGGGATGTCCATACACTGGGCCAATGCTCTAGCCACTGAGCCACTGGCCAGGGCCTAACTGCAATAATTATAAAACAATTTTTGAACATTTAACTTATTCTCACTTAATTATCACAACCCTAAGAAATACTATTATTATTCCTGCTTTATAGATAAGGACACTGAAACTGAGAGAGGAAGTGTTTGTCATGCATGGTTGGCATCCATCAGGGATATCACTCCAGAGCTATCCTGTAAACTTGTACTCTAAAAACAACAAAAGCAACAATGCTACGTATGTTTTTGTTAAAAATGTTAGCTAGTCAGTAGCTCAGCTGCTTAGAGCATCATCCCGATATACTACGGTTGTGGGTTTGATCCCATCGGGCACACACAAGAATCAACCAACGAATGCATAAACAAGTGGAACAATAAATCAATGTTTCTCTCTCTCTCCCCCACCCCTCTAAAATCAATAAATAAAATTAAAAAGTTTAAATGCATATGAATAAAAGGGAAAGGAAATTGACCAAATTATTAATAATAATGCTCAGTGATAGCACCATGGGTAATCATTTTTTATATTTTAAAATGTTTTAGATTAAGCATTCTGTTTAAAATGTGACAATATATACTGATTAAAAAATAAAATTTTTAAAAGTTGATTTTAGCGAGAAAGGAAGGGAAACAGAGAGTGAGAGAGACAGGAACTTCTATCTGTTTCTGTATATGCTCTGACTGGGGATTGAACCGGCAACCTCTGTGCTTCAAATGAAGTTCCAACCAAGTGATCCGGCCAGGGAATAAGTACTCATTTTACAACAGCAAACAACGATTTGCCAGCTTCTGTGTAACAGTGAAACAGTGACGGCCGGAACGGCCCTTTCAGAAAGTCTCCAGGAGGACAGAAGTCGTCACCTTTCCTAATGTCTCAAATCCCCTGACGGCCCCCCTGATCCCGCTGCTGAGACCAATACTGTAAGTGGCAGTACTGAAGAGCAAGAGAACAAACATCTGGCTTTTGTGACTGTTCCATGTGCGATACACTTCACAGTCGTGAACCTGTATTGTTCATTTCCTGCCTGCAAATGCAGACATGTACAAACTTTATCAGTTGTTTCGATGCCTGTATCCTCAAAGGGCACTAATACTTAAGTGCACTTTTATAGGCTCCTGAAAGGCGGCTTTGTGCTTTATGCATTTAACCTTTAAGCCAGACAGCTCTATGATACGGGTGTTGTGACTTATTTTAGAACTAAATGAAAAGAGACTCAGAAGTTCAGGCCAATGGCTGGAAGTGACAACATGGGGACCAGGTAAGAAGTTGTTGGGGAAAAAGGATCTAGTGAAGAAGTACTTATTAAAGGCCCCAAAGAGATCACAGGAGAGACAGGAAAGATGTCCAGATGTATTCCAGATGGCTGAGGTAAGAAGGTAGGCATTAAAGATGAAGAAAAACCCACTTTGTCTACCTAACTGCTACCTTGTCATCTGAGCCAGGTGTACACAGAACAGGGTCATGGTCTCCCTGTCTGCAGCTCCTGATGGCTTCTCTGCAGCACCTACACAGTATGACAGCCTTGACTACAGAAACATACACTCTTTCAAATCCCCAAGCACTCTTGATAATGAACAGACGTATTGCCAAGCTGAGGCAGACCACAGTAAACAGGAGAATGGGCTAGGGGTTGGGGAGAGTCATTCAGAAGAAAACAAACATATTAAGGGATAGAGAAAACACTTCACTCTCCAAGGCCTGGGGTGCTAAATGTACCTTGTGAACCCTTGAGCTACTTCAAGCCAGCCTTTCTAATGTTGGGAATGTGGTTACGGATAATGAGAAAATGTGGGAGTTAATCAAAAATTATTTTCTTACACATCTGGTTTAGTTCTCATAGATCAATGAAGACCAATGGGAGGAACATACCCACTACAATCTTACAACTGAATTTCCTCCCCACCCATCAGAAACTAGCCATTTTGGAGGCACTGAAGTGTTGAGTAGTATTATTACTTGTACGGTATGGAAGCTGTAATAAGGGCCCGTGATGGGAAGGACACAGGGACTGAGGAAGGCCTAAGGTGAGCCAGACATAACAGGCACTTCACATATGCTATCTCATTTAATGATCCTGGGAGGGAGGCTCTTAGCTCCATATTATAGACAAGAAAGCTTAGGCTGAGAAAAGTAGACTTCGACAGTGCCAGGTTCTAAGTGTGGGGTGAAATCTGAGTCTGGATCTAACTCGACACTAAATGGCTCCACAAGGAGGGGAAAGATACAAGTGCATGTTCTCTCATGCCTGGGCTCCTTCTCGCACACTCACTGTAGGCCTGGCCTGTACGGAGGACACCTAGCCCCAGGGGAAGACAGTGAGCTCACCTCTCTTATGTCTCTGTCAGGTATTAGTGTCTGGAAGAAGAGGTGATGCACCGGAGGTCGTAAGAAGTACTTGAGTCGATGCAGGCATGGTCTGTTGTACAACACAGCTCGTGGCGCTCGTGCCTGTACCTGGGCAGACCCGGGGTTGGCCGGTTCTGAGAGTGAGGCCTCCTTTCTGGCCGGAGTTTCTGTGACAGAGAGCCAAGGGACTTTGTCTAGGGAAGTCTTAGACTGTGGGGACTGTGGGCTGAGAGGGCAGCCTGGTGAGGCCGGGGCTGAGATATCCATGGGAGTGTCACGGCTCTGTACGTCATCTGCGGGAGAGTCAGGCCTGTCTCCCGGCCTGTGTTGCATGTCCCCAGCTGAATGCAGCATTTCTGGTAAGTGTGACACTTTGCCAGGTGACTGATGCACGTCTCTCGGTGACTGATGCACGTCTCTCGGCAGCACGTCTCTCGGTGACTGATGCACGTCTCTCGGTGGCTGATGCACGTCTCTCGGTGACTGATGCACGTCTCTCGGTGACTGATGCACGTCTCTCGGCAGCACGTCTCTCGGTGACTGATGCACGTCTCTCGGTGGCTGATGCACATCTCTCGGTGACTGATGCACGTCTCTCGGTGGCTGATGCACGTCTCTCGGCAGCACGTCTCTCGGTGACTGATGCACGTCTCTCGGTGACTGATGCACGTCTCTCGGTGGCTGATGCACGTCTCTCGGCAGCACGTCTCTCGGTGACTGATGCACGTCTCTCGGTGGCTGATGCATGTCTCTCGGCAGCACGTCTCTCGGTGACTGATGCACGTCTCTCGGTGGCTGATGCATGTCTCTCGGTGACTGATGCACGTCTCTCGGCAGCACGTCTCTCGGTGGCTGATGCACGTCTCTCGGTGACTGATGCACGTCTCTCGGCAGCACGTCTCTTGGTGACTGTTGCACGTCTCTTGGTGACTGCAGCACGTCTCTTGGTGACTGATGCACGTCTCTCGGTGGCTGATGCACGTCTCTCGGCAGCACGTCTCTCGGTGACTGATGCACGTCTCTCGGCAGCACGTCTCTTGGTGACTGTTGCACGTCTCTTGGTGACTGCAGCACGTCTCTTGGTGACTGATGCACGTCTCTCGGTGGCTGATGCACGTCTCTCGGCAGCACGTCTCTCGGTGACTGATGCACGTCTCTTGGTGACTGTTGCACGTCTCTTGGTGACTGATGCAGGTCTCTCGGTGACTGATGCACGTCTCTCGGTGGCTGATGCACGTCTCTCGGTGACTGATGCACGTCTCTCGGCAGCACGTCTCTTGGTGACTGTTGCACGTCTCTCGGTGACTGCAGCACGTCTCTCGGTGGCTGATGCACGTCTCTCGGTGGCTGATGCACGTCTCTCGGCAGCACGTCTCTCGGTGACTGTTGCACGTCTCTCGGTGACTGATGCACGTCTCTCGGTGACTGTTGCACGTCTCTCGGTGACTGATGCACGTCTCTCGGTGACTGCAGCACGTCTCTCGGTGACTGATGCACGTCTCTCGGTGACTGCAGCACGTCTCTTGGTGACTGTTGCACGTCTCTCGGTGACTGATGCACGTCTCTCGGTGACTGCAGCACGTCTCTTGGTGACTGCAGCACGTCTCTCGGTGACTGATGCACGTCTCTTGGTGACTGATGCACGTCTCTCGGTGACTGCAGCACGTCTCTCGGTGACTGATGCACGTCTCTCGGTGACTGCAGCACGTCTCTTGGTGACTGTTGCACGTCTCTTGGTGACTGCAACGACTGTGGCATGTCTCGTGGTGACTGTGGCACATCTCTTAATGACGGTGGCACGTCTCTTGGTGACTGCGGGGCACCTCTTGGTGACAACAGCGCATATCTTGGTGACTGTGATACATCTTTTGGTGACCATGGCACATTTTGCAATGATCTGGCCATGTATCCTGATGACTGTGGCATGTCTTGCAGGTGTGCCACATATTGTGGGTATGCTATGTTTTGAGGTGGGCCTGGTACACCTTGAGGGAGGCCCAGAGAGTCTTGAGATGGGCCGAGTAAGTATTGAGGTGGGCTTGGCAAGTGCTGAGGATGCCATGATGCGTCTTTAAGAAGGCTTGGCGAGTGCTGAGGATGCCATGATGAGTTCTGAGGCAGGCTGGGCATATTTTGCCGAGGGCATGACATATTCTGAGGACATGGCACTTCTTGAGGCAGGTTAGGCAAAGCTTGTAGCTGGCACTGCATGGTCTGAGATGGGCATGACAAGGCTCGCGGTGGGCATGAAGAGGCTCGCGGTGGGCATGACAAGGCTTGCGGTGGACAAGGTACATCTTGCTGTGGCCATGGCAAGAGTGCCCTTTGTTTGCTGCTGCCACCATTATTGCTTATTGGGGAGAAGGAGTGAATATCTGAGGACAGCTGCAGGTTGGCCAGGAAGCCGAGGTCAGCTTTGAATGGGGTTGAGCTACAATTCGGCTCTGCTGGATAAACAGAGTCCCCACTGATGGACATAGGGGGTTGGGGGCCATCAAATGCGGGTTCCTCTAAAAGGTCCAAATCCACAGGATTGCTATTAATGATTCTCTGTGCTCCAGGCCAAGAGCTTCCATCCAGCCGCCCTTCTACTGCCTCTTTGCTGGACAGGTTGGCACATGTTTGCAGACTGGCTGACTCCTTCTGGGAAGGAGTGACAGGCTCTAGAGTCAAATCAAGAGTGGCAATAGGTCTGTTTTCCTCCTCAGTTCCTGTCAGGTCAATCACACAGATTCCATTGCGGTCCTTTGGCCTTGGTCTGGTTTCTCCAGTTAAGTCAATGAAGTCCTGTTCAAGGATTGTGAGAAGATAAAGGGTCAAGTAGGGGTCTCAGCTTTATAAGACAAATCTTAGCTTTAAGGATAAGCATATTTTACCTTTTTACCTCACTGACAACTTATAAATCTTATATAACATCAACATTACTTCATTCCCTTTGGTCAAAATTTTACTACTGTCAAAGCTGTCAATTTCTATACCTTCTAAATTTATCCAAATGCCACATCCACATTAACTTGAGGGCATAGTGGGAAATGCTTTCTGATCCCAGGTCGATTGGGAAGATGTAGGTAAGTCTCGAAGTAAAAAAGCAAGCTTTGTTCAGAGAAGCAGATACCCAGGGCGACCTCTACCAGAGCCTACAGAGAAGGAGAAGCTGGTATAAGAGAATCCACTATGTGCTAAGAACATGGGTGCTTTCACAATGTGCCTCTCAGGTAAGCATCATCAGATGGGGAAACAAGTTCAGAGGTGGTTCTTTACCTAAGAATTACAGAGGCAAACATGCAAAACATGCAACCCCAGGTCCGTTTCCTTCTTTCCCTGTTAGAGTCTAGGACTATACAACCTCATTCAATATATATATAGTTAGCCTATAGTCAGACATGGAGGGTAACACTGTAAAGTGTTATGATCAGAACGTTCACAAAGCCTGACAATGCCAGCCAGAGATACTATAGTCAGCCTCTGTGCCACGAGCCTGGAACCATGTTGCTCTCTCTTCTAGGTGTCTTCTCACCTGGTTGGATACCTTGCCACTAGTATATTGGGTACCATTTGCTGGGCTTACACAGCTACCTTGTTATTTCTTAACAGACATGATGGTCACCACTATCCATGGACTAAAGCAGAGCATGGCATTCTGGGTGGCTCAAATGAGAAGTTGGTATGCACCTCATTGTGGATTAGGGACCGCTTGGTGAAACTGAACACCTCCTTCCTAAGCAGCAGCTGTACCATCACTGCCTTTGGTGGTTCTCTGTGCTAGCTGAACTCAGCACAGGTGCTGCAAGGCCCCAGAGGGTCCGAATTCATCTCCTCCTCCATCGCCAACTTATGAAGTGCAACACGAACATGTCTCCCCCACTTAAAGCTCACCATATAAGCTGCAGCTGAAGGACAAGTGCCTCAGTAGGACATATATGGTCCTTCATAGGAAGGCCTGCATTAGCCTCCCCCTGACTACTGTCCCTTCTCACATGATCAAATCACACAGCGACTCCAGATCCCCAAGTGTGCCACACCTCCTCAAGTATCCTTGTTTTTGTTTAAGTCGGCTTATGCTCTTTCTCTTGCCCAGAATGACTACTGTCCCCTTGATTATTTGATAGTTCCTCGTGTTTCAAGACTCAGCACAGGCCCTAGCGGGGTAACTCAATTGGTAGAGCAGTGTTTTTCAACCAGCAGTTGCGGACCTATGCTGGTCCATGAAAGAGTTAGCCACCCTGATGTTATATGAAGATTGCAGACCCAATGATTATATACTCTATAATCTTCATATAACATCAGGGTCGCTCTTTCACAAACTAGCACTAAATTTCTGGCAGACCAGCACCAGTCTGTAGACTGGTGGTTGAAAATCATTGGATTAGAGCATTGTCCCGATACAGCAAGGTTGTGGGTTTGATCCCTGGTCAGGATACATACAAGAATCAACCAATGAATGCATAAGTAAGTGGAACAACAAATCAATGTTTCTCTGTCTCCCTTCTTCTTTCTCTAAAATCAATCAATAAAATTTTTTTTAAAAGACTCAGCACAGATATCACCATGTGAAATCCCTTCAGACCACTTCTCATCACAGATTAGTCATGTCCTCTCATATTCCTACTGTATCTGCACAGGCCTTTCTTTAATCCAAAGAATTCAATTTATTTATTTTTTTACACAGGGACAGAGAGAGACTCAGAGAGAGGGATAGATAGGGACAGACAGACAGGAACGAAAAGAGGTGAGAAGCATCAATCATTAGTTTTTTCGTTGCCATTATGACACCTTAGTTGTTCATTGATTACTTTCTCACATGTGCCCTGACCGCGTGCCTTCAGCAGACTGAGCAACCCCTTGCTGGAGCCAGCGACCTTGGGTCCAAGCTGGCGAGCTTTTGCTCAAGCCAGATGGGCCCGTGCTCAAGCTGGTGAGCTTGGGGTCTTGAACCTGGGTCTTCCACATTCCAGTCCGACACTCTATCCACTGCGCCACCGCCTGGTCAGGTCAAAGAATTCAATTTTTGATTAGATTGAAAATGAAAACAAATTTCCGTCATTTTCCAATTATGCATTGCTAAATAGAAATACTATTGATTTAGTATTTTTATCTCTGTATCCTCCCAGCCTGCTAAATTTACCTAAAAAATAGTCCAAGCAACTATTTTCGAATATCTTTTGGGGTTTTGCATGTAAGCAATCATGCTGTCTGCAAATACAGAATTCTTCCTTTCCAATCTCTATACCTTTTCTTTTTCTTATTGCAATGGTTAAGGTGTCCAATACAAGTGCTGAAAGCAGACATTCTTGAACTTAGAAGAAAGAATCAGACTTTCGTCATTAAGTACAATGTTAGCTGTGGAGTTTTCATAGACGCCCTGTAATGGATTGAGGAGGTTCCCTTCTTTTCCTTGTTTCCTGAGAGTTTTAATTGAGATTGAATTTTGGCAAATGCTTTTTCTGCACAACAGAGATGATCATGTTTTCTTCCCTTTGTCCTATTAATATAAAAAATTATGTTAATTGATTTTCTAATATTACAATAACCCCAGGGAAAATGTCACATAGTTATGATGTATTATTCTTTCTTTATATTTTGGGTTTAATGCATCAACATACTGAGAATTTTTGCATGTTCATGCTGGCTATTTGTTTGTAGTTTTCTATTGTAATTTCTTTTACTAGTTTTGCTAATCAGAATAAAACTGGTCTCAGAAAATGACTTGGGAACTATTTCCAACCCCCTCTGTACTGTGTAGGTTGTGTCGGGTAGGTACTATATCTTTCCTGAAGGGCTGACAGATGTCACCAGTGAAGCTATCTGGGCCTGAAATTTGCTTATAGGGAAGCTTTAAATCCCAGTTTCAATATCTTAGTGCGTTTACTTTTCCTTCTTGTGTTAGTTTTGTGACTTATGAAATTTGTTTCTTTCATCTAAATTGTCAAATTTAGTAGCACAGAACTGTTCACAATAGCCCATTTTCTCTCTTAAATTCTATCTGTACTCAGTGTAAATTCATTCCCAATTCCTTTTTTAAAAAATTTGCAATATTGGTAACTTGTATCCTCTGCACTTTTTGTTCCTGATTAGTCTAGCCAGGAGTTTAGCAATTTTATTGATCTTTTCAAAGAACCAAGTTTTTCATCTGTTTTCTATTTCATTCATTTCTGTTATCATTATTTTTCCTTCCTTCTGCTTCCTGCAAATTTAATTTGCTCTTCTTTATCTAGCTTCCTAATGTAGAAGCTTAGATAATTTATTTTCATTCTTTTCTAACATTAGCTAAAAATTTTCCTGTAGGTACTACTTTACTTCATTTCACAATTTTTTATTATTATTATTAAGTAAGAGGTGGGGAGGTAGAGACAAACTCCCGCATCTGCCCTGACTGGGATCCACCTGGCAAGCCCCCTATGGGGCGATGCTCTGCCTATCTGGGGCTGCTGTTCCATTGCTTAGCAACCAAGCCATTCCAGTGCCTGAGGCAGGAGGCCATGGAGCCATCAGCAGCGCCTGGGGCCAACTTACTCAAACCATTTAAGCCATGGCTGCAGAAGAACTGACAGAAAAAAGGAGAGAGAAGAGGGCTGGGTGCAGAAGCAGAAGGTAGCTTCTCCTGTGTGCCCTGATCGGGAATCGAACCTGTGCCGATGTTCTACCACTGAGCTAACTGGCCAGGACCTCATTCCACAATTTTTAATATGTAGTTATTTTATGATTGTGTAGTTCAAATTTACTTTCATTAGTCAGAAAACAAACCCTGTGTGATTTCAGTCTTTTGAAATACATTATGACTTGTTTTATTTATACCCTAAAGCATGGCCTACTTTGCTGAATGTTCCTTGGGCACTTGAAAAAAATGTTTATTCTGCAGTTGTTGGATATAGTCTATAATTGCCATTTAGGTCTTGTTTGTTGATAGTATCTTTCAGATCTTTGATTTCTTTACTTTTAGGGATATCCATTTGGGCTTTCAATTACTAACAACAGTTTATGCCTGTTTTGGAGCGGGTCATGGGAACCTGATTTGTAGCCATGTTTGACAGAAGTGTGGGTATCTTGGGGACCCACTAATTAAATTGGCATCTGAAGTAGGGTAAGGGGCAGTCTTATGGGACTGAGCCTTTAACATGTGGGTTCTTCGCTAATTCCAGATAGTGTCAGAATTGAATTAAATTGTAGTACACCTAGTTGGTGTCCAGAGAGTTGGAGACTTAGTGTGTGTGGGGAAAAATTCTCTATACATTTGGTATCAGGAGTGATGTGAGTAGAGAAACAGTGTTTTCTTTTAGATTCTATTCATATACAGTCCAAAAATAAGCAAAAGTATTCTTGGCCAGTTAGCTCAGTTGATTAGAGCATTGTCCTGATATGCTAAAGTTGTGGATTTGATCTGCGGTCAGGGCACATACAAGAATCAACTAATGAATGCATAAATAGGTGGAACAACAAATCAGTGTTTCCATCTCTCTTTCTCCCCCCCCAACTCCCTCCCTCTGTCTCCCTTTCTCTCTCTATAAAATCAATCAGTAAAAAATTTTTAAATAAGTAAAATAAAATAGGCAAAAATAAATTATGTTATTTACATACACACAACAGGCAGTAAAACTGTAGAGGAAATCAAGTGATTACTATGGAAATGAGAAAGTATACAGGTGGGAGGTGGGAGGGGAGAAGGGCACGAGCTAGGAAGTGTTGTCCCTGCTTCCATCTTCTGTGGAGGATGACGCAACTTTTTTACATATTTAGTAGAGTGCACCAGTGAATCCATCTGGACCCGGTGCTTTCTGATTTTGAAGGTTTTAATTATTGATTAAATTTATTTAATAGATATAGATCTGTTCAGATTGTCTATTCATAGAACTTTTTATAACAAAACATTTAAAATCTAAAATGTGTTGGTTTTCCCCTAATTAATCTAGAAATCTAATAAATTCTAAACAGAATTCCAGTGGATCCCCTAAAGAATGACATTACATCCACCATAATGAAATATATCAAAATTCTAAATATATTTTTCTTCTCTATTTCTTTTTTTAAAAATTTATTTTTAAAAAAATTATTTTTTTGAGAAAGACAGAAACATCTGTTTTATTTATTTATTTTAACTTATTTATTTACTTTTTATTGAACTGTATTGAGATGACAGTGGTAAATTAACATAATCATACAGGTTTCAGGTGTCCAATTCTACAACATACCTTTGGACACCATATTGTGTATTAACCTCCCAATTGTATTTTTTTTTTTTTTTTTTTTTTTACAGGGACAGAGTGAGAGTCAGAGAGAGGGATAGATAGGGATAGACAGACAGGAACGGAGAGAAGTGAGAAGCATCAATTATTAAATTTTCATTGCCCTTAGGAAAACTTAGTTGTTCATTGATTGCTTTCTCACACGTGCCTTGACCACGGGCCTTCAGCAGACCGAGCCACCCCTTGCTGGGGCCAGCGACCTTGGGTGCAAGCTGGCGAGCTTTTGCTCAACCCAGACGGGCCCACACTCAAGCTGAGCGAGCTCGAGGTCTCGAACCTGGGTCTTCCGCATCCCAGTCCAACGCTCTATCCACTGCACCACTGCCTGGTCAGGCCCAATTGTATTTTTTTTTAATATTAGATAGGATGCAGCTGATAAAATACTTATTGAATTATATTAGTCCCAGGTACCATGCTATGCACTGTGAACACCATTGTGAGCAAAATGGACAATAGTCTGAATAAGGAAAGGATTCCTTAGGAAACCAACAACAGGAATTCTGTTTCTCCTTAAATAAATAGTTACTGAGCCTGACCAGGCGGTGGCGCAGTGGATAGAGCATCGGACTAGGATGCGGAAGACCCAGGTTCGAGACCCTGAGCTCACCAGCTTGAGCGTGAGCCCATCTGACTTGAGCAAAAGCTCGTCAGCTTGGACCCAAGGTCGCTGGCTCCAGCAAGGTGTGGCTCGGTCTGCTGAAGGCCTGTGGTCAAGGCACATGTGATAAAGCAATCAATTAACAACTAAGGTGTAGCAATGGCAATGAAAAACTAATGATTGATGCTTCTCACCTCTCTCCGTTCCTGTCTGTCTGTCCCTATCTATCCCTCTCTCTGACTCTCTGGTCCCTGTAAAAAAAAAAAAAAAAATGTTACTAAGTACCCACTATACTGAGGCATTAAACTAGCTGCCGGGGATATATGGCTGTGTACAGCAGTGAACTCACTATTTCAGGAAAGAGGTTGAGAAAGTGATTTTTAAAAATTTATTCATTTTAGAGAGGAGGGATGGGGGGGCGGGGGGGGGAGAGATGGGGGGAGGAGCAGGAAGCATCAACTCCCATATGTGCCTTGACCAGGCAAGCCCAGGGCTTCAAACCAGCAACCTCAGCGTTCCAGGACAGCACTTTATCCACTGCACCACCACAAGTCAGGCCATTTTTAAAAGTATTTTTAAATTGCATGATAGGGTTTTAAAAAGTAATTTTTAGGTTAAGTAACCCTGGTGGGTCCATTATAAAAACAGACATTTAAAAAAGTAGAATTATATTTTGCAACCTGTTTCCCTCTCAACCATTTATTTTTAGCATTCCTAGAGGGTGGTCCCTTGGAAACCCAGGGAGAGGTTTGCAAATTCACCCCAGGATTTTCAAGACTGCGACTAGTGGTGGTAAACCTGCTCTACCAATTAGCACCTGGTTGAACCTCCCTCAGTTTCCTCATCTATCAAATAGGGACAATAAGTTATTTACCTCTTGGGGCTGCAGTGAAAATTATGAGATAATCCAGTCAAAGCACATCACGTGGTGCGTGGCATGAATGCTACCTGTCCTTACTATGTGATGCTCACCATGACTAACATGCTCAATCCTATGTGGCAAAGCCATTCAGAATGAAAACACTAGCTCCTCGATAGAAAGACACAGGACCCAAACACGTTCTAACTGCCAAGAAGAAAACCTCACAAAATGAAAGTTATACTATGCTTCTAATTAGGAAGACAATATTATAAAGAGATTCTCCTTTAGTTATCTTACAAATCTAATGTAGTGGGGTTCTGAGTTAGCGGCAATTTTGTCCTCCAGGGGGACATTTGGCAATGTCTGGAGACACTTTTGGTCGTCACAGTTGGGGGGGGAGCTACAGGCATTTAGTGATAGAGACCAAGACACTGCTAAACATCCACAGCCTTCTACAGCCAAGAATTACTGGCAAAGAAACCCTGGTCTACTGCAGCCCTTGACAAAATGATTCTAAAGTCCATCTGGAGGACTAAATGGGCACCACAGCCCAGAAATGTTTGGGGCGGGGAGAGCAGACAGGCTCTGTTTAATTAGCTCACACTTGGAGCACCGTCCTGAAATGTTAAAGTTGTAGATTCGACCCCCAGTCAGGGCACATGTAGGACACAAACAGTGCACAGCTAAGTGGAACAAACAAGTGAATGCTTCTCTCTGCCTCTCCAAAATCAATTAATAAAGAAATGACAGATAATTGCTCTACTAGATACTCCAAAATATTCTCAAAACACACAAAAAAAAAACCCCACAAAAATAAATCAGTCAAGTTCAAACATTGAGAACAGACAAATCAATGAAACATAATAGAAAACCCAGAAATGGACATAAGCATATAAAAAAATGTGTTTCAAATATGTGGGGAAAAGATAATTATTTAAGAAATGAGTCCTGGATAATTGATTAACATCATATTTAATTAACAACATGAATTCTAATAGCCAGAATTTTTTCCCTATACTTCTAGTCAGGATGCATTTTATAGTTATTATTTACATTTTGCATGGTAGTTTCTTTTTTCTTAAAAAGGTATTTTTAAATCGACAAATCTTCAATTCAATGCTGTCTTAGAATAAGGCAATCCAGTCTGTGGTAAATGTCAGGCATACTTCATGCCATATAAAACATTTCAGATGAATTAAAGAACTAAGTGTTAAAATGAGATGGCAAAAGAACAGGGAAATAATATAAGGGCAGGAAAGACCTTGCTAAATGTAAAATAAAGGATATGCAAATGCATCCACAGAAATGTTAAGTTTTATTAAGTAAAATACCATAAACAATAGATTTCCAAATTTAGTGTAATCCCAATTTTAAAAGTACTAATTATTTTTAAGTTAATAAAATAATTTTAGTCTTTTGAAAGAATAAACATGCAAAACTAGCTATAAAAATTCTAAAAAAGAAGAGTGATGAAGTGTTTCCTGTACTTTTTATTAAAACAGCAAACACCAAGGCCAAAATAAAAGCCCACAAATAGACACAAAAGGTATATAAAACTTTACCATTTAATGAAGGTAGTAATGCTTTAAACCACTGGATAAAAAGGGAGGATAATTCAATTAAGTGATGTTGAGACAACCAGCTAACCATCTGGAGAGAAAAATACTCAATTACCATTTTATCCTTTTTTTAAAACTAATTCCAGGCAGATTAATGAATTAATTAAATGTAAAGAATATTTCTATAGTCCTAGAGTGAGGGAAACTTTTCTAAGCATGACAATGACAGAAATCCAATAGTGGTGCCTGGCCAGGCCGTAGCACAGGATAGAGTGTATGCCTGGGACGCAGAGGACCCAGGTTTGAAACGCCAAGGTCACCAGCTTGAGTGTGGGCTCACCAGCTTGAGCACAAGGTCGCTGGCCTGAGTGTGGGATCATGGACATGACCCCATGGTCGCTGGCTGGAGCTCAAGGTTGCTGGCTTGAACAAGGGTCCCCCTCCAGTCAAGGCACACATGAGAAAGCAATCAATGAACAACTAAGGTGCCACAACAAGTTGATGCTTCTCATCTCCCTTCCTATCTGTCTGTCCCTCTCTCCAGCTAAAAAAAATAATAATAATAAATAAAAAATCAAATGATGGTTAAAAAAATGACAGAACTGACTACATAAAAATTTATAACTGCTCTAAAGAAAACCAAAGAAATCAAAAGTTGGATGGGAAATGTAACATGTATGATGCAGGGGCTGTGGTTAGTTGTTTTTTTTTTTTTTTTTTTTTTACATAGGGACAGAGAGAGTCAGAGAGAGGGACAGACAGAGAGAGATAGGGATAGACAGACGGGAATGGAGAGAGATGAGAAGCATCAATCATTAGTTTTTTGTTGCGACACCTTAGTTGTTCATTGATTGCTTTCTCACATGAGCCTTGACCGTGGGCCTTCAGCAGACCGAGCAACCCCTTGCTAGAGTCAGGGGCCTTGGGTCCAAGCTGGCGGGCTTTTGCTCAAGCCAGATGGGCCCACTCTCAAGATGGCGACCTCGGGGTCTCGAACCTGGGTCTTCCGCATCCCAGTCTGACGCTCCATCCACTGCGCCACCACCTGGTCAGGCAGTGTGATTAGTTTTTTAGTATAAATTACCATAATCTGGCTGGCTTAAAATAACAGTAACTTATCCTCTCAGTTCTGGAAGCTTAGAAGTCCAAAATCAAGATGTGTGGTAGGCCATGCTCTCTGAAAGGCTCATGGGGAGAATCTGTCCCATACCTCTCTCTCAGATTCTGGTGTCACAAGCAATCCTTGATCTGCAGCTGCATGACTCCCGTCTTTGCTTCCATCATCTCTGTCTTCACACTGTCTTAAGTGGGCACCGGTCATATTAAATTAAGGGCCCACCCTACTCGATACGACTTCATCTTCACTGATTACATCTGCAACGTCCCTATTTCTAAATAAGGTCATGTTAGGTAGCGAAAGTTAACACCTCAACCCATAATGAGTCTAATATGTAATACTTACATATTAGTAAGAAAAATCACACTCAAATAAGACAAAAACAAGCAATTCACACCCACACAACTATATCTCTATCTCTCTATCTACATATCTAGTAAACGTGTACAAGATGTCCACCTCTACCTGCTGGGCACACTCTCTGACATCCAGCCGACTGCGGTCCTAGGGCTGGGGCCTCTTATAGCCTCTCAGCCAGGAGGATGCATCCAGTCACTAAAACCTATGTGTCAATGACACCAAATTTGTGTCCCTAGTGAGGACTTCCTCCCTGGCCTCCAAAACTCAGTAGTAACATCGTACGGGGCATATCCAGTTGGCTAGCCCACAGGCATCTCACATTTAGCACCTTCAAAATGGTAGTCTTGAATCTTTCCTCCAATTCTGTCCTTCCCAAGTCTTCCTCTTCTCAGTGAATGACACCAACACGCATGCAGTTGTTCAGGCCCAGACCAGGGCATCACTCTTGAATCCCCCCTTTCCCTCATTCTCCACATCCAAGCAGTTAGGATGTTGATTTACTTCTAAATACCTACTGCATCCCGCCAGTCTCTGAGCCTGCACCACCAATCAGTCTAAGCTACACCGGTCTGGTCTGGACTACTGTAGACACCTCCTAGAATGAGCTCCCGGATGCCACTTGTGTCCCCTTACAGTAAGATGACTATACATTGGGCTTGTTTGGGACAGTTTCAGGTTTTACCTGTTGCTTGATAATCTGTCCAGTTAGCACCCCCTTTCGTTTGCAAAAGAATCACCCTATGGATGACAAATTACACAGTCACCTTAACAGTATAGTCTTTTTGTCTCACAATAGCTAGAGTCACCTTTTAAAAACATAAATCAGGTCGTCATTCCCCTGCTTGAACTCCTTCAAAAATGTCTTGTTACATAGAATAAAACCCAAATTCCTAACGCGGACCGCAAGGGCCCGTGTAACCTAGCCCACTTACTTCTCTTTTCCAACTCTGTCCTTCTCTCACTACGTTCCACCCCCCTCCAATGACCATCCCACTTCTAAGCCTTCATTTTGTTTTTGACAGACAGAGAGAGTCAGAGAGAGGGAGAGATAGGAAGGGAGAGAGATGAGAAGCAGCAATTCTTTGTTGTGGCACCTCAATTGTTCATTGATTGCTTTCTCATATGTGCCTTGACTGGGGGGTTACAGCAGAGCAAGTGACCCCCTGCTCAAGCCAGTGACCTTGGACTTCAAGCTAGTGGCCTTTGGGCTCAAGCCAGCGACCATGGGGTCATGTCTATGATCCCACACTCAAGTCCCATGCTCAAGCCAGATGAGCTGGCGCTCAAGCTGGCGACCTTGGGGTCTTGAACCTGGGTCCTCCGTGTCCCAGTCCAATGCTCTATCCACTGCGCCACCGCCTGGTCAGGCTAAGCCTTCCTTTTTTCTGCACCCTTTGCCCCTACCTTATTCCCCTAGATTGTCTCATAACAAATCTGTCTGTCACTGTGGTCTCAGATCAAATATTAACTCTTCAGGGAGGCATTCTTTGAAAACATAATCTGATACACCCCCTCCCCAAGTTCCTCTCTGTTACATTGTTCACTTATTTGTGTGTTACCTGTCTTTCCCCATGAGAATGTAGGTGAATTGTTCTTGCTCACTTCTGGTTCCCAGGGTCAAAGCATATGTCAACAATAAGTACTTATTGGAAGAATGAATCGTAACCAAAGGGAAGAGAAAGTTAAAACCATGATAGCTCACAGAATCTGGCTATTAAGTCAGCAAAGATTAAAAAAAATGAAAAGGCCTTATTTTTCTTCCTAACATGCTGTATATCACCTGACATTCCATTTATGTGCTGACTGTCTCTCAGTGACTAGAAGGAATCCTCATAAGGGCAGGGACCTGGCTTTATTCATAGCTACATGCTCAGTGCCACCTATAGGAACCTGGTGTTTAATAAATATTCACAACTGCCCATATCTAGGGGTGACTTAGGTGCTGAAGAAGGGGATACAATGAGACTATAATTGATGCATGATTTCTGTAGAAAATTGGCAATATATATAAAAAGCCCTCAAAGGGGGGACATATCTTTTGGCTTAGCCACCTCACATCTAAGAGGACCTTTTTCTAAACAAACAAAAGAACAAGACTACAACGATTATTTATGAGGGAATTCCTCACTGGGTTGTTTACAATAGAGAGAATTTACCAACTACCAGCATGATATCCATTAATAGGAGATTATAAATATAAATCTGTACAATGGAATACACTAAAAATATTGGTAAAGACATGTATTTATTAGTGTAGAAAGAGATAAAAAGTACATTAATAAAAAAGGGAAGCGGCATATCATCTGCCTGATCAGGCGGTGGCGCAGTGGATAGATCGTCGGACTGGGATGCGAAGGATCCAGGTTCGAGACCCCAAGGTCGCCAGCTTGAGCGTGGGGCCCATCTGGGTTGAGCAAAAGCTCACCAGCTTGGACCCAAGGTCGCTGGCTCCAGCAAGGGGTGGCTCGGTCTGCTGAAGGCCCACAGTCAAGGCACATGTGAGAAAGCAATCAATGAACAACTATGGTGTCACAACGGCAACGAGAAACTAATGATTGATGCTTCTCACCTCTCTCCGTTCCTGTCTGTCTGTCCCTATCTATCCCTCTCTCTGACATAAAATAAAATAATTAAAAATAAGAAAGGGAAGCTAAAAAGATTTTCTTTTTTTTTTGCCTGACCAGGTGGTGGTGCAGTGGATAGAGCGTCGGACTGGGATACGGAAGACCCAGGTTCGAGACCTCGAGGTCACCAGCTTGAGCGCGGGCTCATCTGGTTTGAACAAAGCTCACCAGCTTGGACCCAAGGTCACTGGCTCGAGCAAGGGGTTACTCAGTCTGCTGAAGGCCTGCGGTCAAGGTACATGTGAGAAAGCAATCAATGAACAACTAAGGTGTCGCAACGGCAACGAAAAACTGATGATTGATGCTTCTCATCTCTCTTCGTTCCGTTCCTGTCTGTCCCTATCTATCCCTCTTTCTGACTCTTTCTCTGTCTTTGAAAAAAAGAAAAAGATAAGAAGACTTCCTTTTTTCAAAAACATGTACTAGGGGACACATGGGTATTTATGGGCATACATGAACATTTATAGAGAGATAAAAGTTCAGACATACATCAAAATGTTTACATTTATTATCTTTGGATAGTGAGATTAAGGGCAATTTTAATTTTCTTTATATATATTTCTAAATTTTTTGGTAATAGGTCAACCAAAATTAATGGACTATCTGTGCATGTAGAAAAGAAAAAGCAATAGAGATTATCAAGGTCCTGGCCAGGTGTTTCGTTGGTTCGAGTGTTGTCCTGATGTGTAAGGTTGAGGCTTTGATCCCCTGACAGAGCACATGGAAGAATCAACCAATGGCCCTGGCAGGGTGGGTCAGTGGATAGAGTCATCCCAGCTTGCCGAGGTGCAGGTTTGGTCTTGGGTCAGGGCACATATAAAAAGCAACTAGTGCGTTCTCAACCAAATGGAACAACTAAGTGGAACGAGTTGATGCTTTTTTCTACCCCCCCCGCCCCCACTTTTCTCTCTCTCGTAAATCAATAAAATTAAAAAAATAAAAAAATATGATCAAAAACACAAACACACTTCATTAACTTAGGGAAGACTAAAGCCAGGTTAAGAACCGGGAATTCAGAAATACTAACTACAGTACAGGAAATAGCTTTATGATTTCCTGAATTCAAGCATGCTGCTTCCTCTCAGTCAATACTGTAAAAGAGAAAAATTATAAAATTTGTTTCTTCTATTTCTTTGCCAGCCAGTCTTGAGAAGCTCAGGCCTGGCTGAGAAAGAAAGCAGTGAGCAAAAGCTCTTTTATGCCTGGCATGTCCCTTGTATTGCCACATTAGAAATCTCCCATTTGCCCTGCCAGATAGGTATTTGCATTTCCAAGAGCAAAAGCTGAGAGAGGTGACAGAACTAGCAGAAGTTCACATAGCTGTCATGTTGGGGTCAGGATTTGCAGAGGTCTCTCTGAGCTCAGGGCCTTCAGGAAAAGCTAGACAAAGGCGCTTGAGGCTTTACAACCATGCAAGTCTCTCAGTGCCTCTGCTCTCTCACATGGGCGTCCTGTGCCCTTATCTAACTGATAAGAGATATAGAAGGAGAAAAGCGAGGAGGAGTTTTTAGAAAGCTGGAGTACAATACTTATATATTTTATTCTCTGGAACTTGCCCTTCATTTCTCTTTAATTCCAAAGGTTTAAGAGAAAATGCCTCATTAGGTGGTCATGGGATGGGGAGCAGTTAAGAGAGGGAACCCAGCATGTCTGTGAAAAGACAACAGATGGGGATAAGGATGTCATCTGTGTGCCTGAAGAAGGAAGTTGGACTGGGACGAGGGAAGAGGGACAGACAACACTTGGGATGAAAGGAAGTGGGTAGAAAGGGTCAGGTTCAAGTAGGAAAGAAGAGGAATCCGGACGAAAGGCAGTTGTGAGTTATTCTGCAGTATATTTTTCCTACCACCTTTTCCCTCTTTCTATCTTTTCTTAGTGATCTCAGTCACTCCTAGGTCTTTGGTTCTTACTATTTGGATACTGACCAATCTCTCCCTTCTCTGCCTGTTCTCCCCAGATCAATTTCTTTGGGGGGCCAGATCCATGTACTTTTCCCATGGGCACTTTTAAATCGAGCAGGTCCGGACTGAATGCTGCCTTTCCTCTCCTACTGACATCCACCCCAACTGCTCTCTCCCCCATTCCTTCAGTCGTTAGTTCACACAACAAATATTTATTGTGGATCTACCGTCCACAATATGTTCACTCACCTACCAAGTTGGATCACTTTGACCTTGAACATCGCATCTGCCCATCCCATCTACATTCTTTCCGGAGATTTATTGAGAACCCCTCTTGCTTGAACCACGACAACATAGCAATACAGGTTCCCTGGTTTTGCATGCTACTCCTTCTATAGTGACCATTATACCTGGGGTACAGAAGGGGCTTAGGGGGTTCAAACCGGCTGGGAAGGGGGCTGAAGGAGAGGATAGAAAAAAAAAATGTTTTGCCTTGAAGGAGTATTTGCATATGAAGAAAGGCTGTTCCCTTACACTGTTACATATCTATAAAACAACAGGAGCGTGCTCCTTCTTTTATTTCTGGGGTGTGTGGCTTTGGGAGGCTGGAGATGGCTGGAAGTCCGATGTTGCGTCTCCTGCTTTCTAGAAAGCCTGTCCACCTCCTACCCCTTGGGGAGCCACCTGTTGAACATAGCACCTTCTATATAAGAGGGACCACGGACGTTCTCATCGTGTTCTCCATTGCGTCCACACCCCCTAAAACAGCTGGCCCCTTAGCAGAGGTCCAATAAGTATCTGTGGAGGATTCTAGAAAGGCAGGGGCCCTTGGATGTTTTATTCGCCACCTCAGGAGGAAGGACAAAGACCAAGGATAGCGAGGGAAAAGGAAACAGTGCAGAATGTTTCCGTCGCTGTTCCTTCCGAGCTCGCTGAGTGGTTGCTAAGGGATGAAAATCGCCCTCCCGCTCAACTCCACGCCCGGGCCCCTCGCTGGGCGGCCAGGCCCTGGAGCGGCGCCACCCTGCGGCCCGGCCCCGCGTTCCCTCCCGCGCTCGCTCGCTCGCTCGCTGCGGCCCCGGCTCCCGTTACCTCCCCGCTCCCATCTGGACGCGCCGCAAGCCACACAATGACACGCTCCCGCGTGCCGGCCTCCCGCTCGGGCCGGGCCGAGCCCCCGCCCCCACCCCGGCCGCCCGCCCGGCGGGGAAGCCCCCCGGCCGGCCTGAGCCCGCCGCCCCGGCCTGACGTCGCGCATGTGCTCGGCCGCCCCCCGCCGGCCTCGGCCCGCTCGCGCTGGGAAACGGAGCCGCGAGGCCCGGCAGCCCCCCGCCCGGCCCCGCCGCGCTCCCCCGGGCCGGGGAGGCGGGGAGCGGCCGCAGCTGGGAGGCGCCACCGGGCGGGCGGCCGGGGGGCGCCGGGGACAGCGGGCTCACTCACCACTGTCCGGCGGGGCAGGGCCCGGCGGAGCCTCCGCGCTCGGCTCGAGCGGGTCCCCTCGGAGCTCTCGGAGCCGCTGTCGTCCGAGATCACGATGAAGTCCTCCATGGCTGCGGGCTCGGGCCGAGCCAGCGAGCGGGCGGCCGGCTACCCAGGCCGCGGCGGCGGCAGCGGCGGCGGCGACGTTCCGCTCCTGCTGCTGAGGGGACGGCAGCCGCAGCCGCGACACCCCAGGGCCATCGCCGAGGCCACGCCCTTCCCGCCCAAGCCCCGCCCAGCCCCGCCCCTCCCGTCCCCTGGAGCCCTCTCCGGGCCCCGCCCCCGCCCTCCAGCCCCGCCCCGGGCCACGGGCGGCGGACCGCCGGGTCAAGGCCATGGTCCCTGTGCTTGGTGGTGGCACTCGTCCTCCCTTACCGACGAGAAGAAAAAAGAGTGAACATCAAGTTGGAGCCAGTCTGGACCGGTTGTGAGGGCGGATGTGCGAGACCGCGGCTGCGAGGGCTGCCCCAGCTGCTGGCGACTGACTCAAGCGTGAAGTGAGGTGTGAACAGCTCTGTGACCCAGCCAGCCTCTCCGGATGTCCCGGAGGAGTCCCTCCAGGGTGGGGGGACCTGGCGTCAGGCAGAGTCGGGGGTTCAAATGGGGGGGGGAGAGGTCCCACTTCTTGGTGCACATGTGCAAGGACGTCTGTAAAAAAAAATACCTGGAAGTGTAGTTACTGGGTCAGAGGCGATGTTTCCCTCGTTGTTTCAACAAATGATGCCAAAATACTCTCCTAAACTGTACCGATTTGCATTTTCACCTATAATCCATGTCACTCAGATATTTCAACTGTGAGGTTTAGAGATGTGTGCAGTTTGGAATAGGATCAGAAATTGGGGGAAAAGTGCACAAAGAGAAACCATGAGGCAGTAGCTCTATGAATAATTAGATGTTATGAATGAGCCAGGTTACAGAGATGGAAACAGATATGACCAGTGGAAGGAGAAGTGGTAGACAGGTGGTTGGTTGTAATCAAGACGGGATCTGTGTTACAATAAATGTGGGACAGTGACCACGCGAAATGTATCAACAGATCTCAGTGAAAAGAGATTGTTAACAGGTGCTATCTAAGCCCTGTCTTGTGCTGTGATTCTCAAACCTTAGTGAGCATCAGAAGCAGCCCGGAAGCTGGTTAAAACACAGATTTCTGGTTCCCACCCCAGAGTTTCTAATTCAGTACTGTGAGGTGGGGCCCTAAAATTTACATTTCTAACAAGTTCCCAGATGGTCTTTCTACTTCTATTCCAGGAACCACAGGCTGAAAACCAGTGGTCTGGTGGACAGGGAGTTTATGGCCAAAAGATTTCAGATGTTCTTTCTGGTCGAATGTCCGAAACCATCCTTGTTGCGAAGGGACTCATTACATTGCCTTTAGACATTTAGTTTATTTAAGTCCCTGATTTTTTTTTCTATTTTGTGTGTGTGTGTGTGTGTGTGTGTGTGTGTGTGTGTGACAGAGACAGGGATGGACAGACAGACAGGAAGAGAGAATCGAGAAGCATCAATTCTTTATTGCGGCACCTTAGTTGTTCATTGATTGCTTTCTCATATGTGCCTTGACCCCGGGGGTGGGGGCTATAGCCGAGTGACCCCTTGCTCGAGCCAGCAACCTTTGGGCTCAGGCCAGAGACCCGGCGCTTAAGCTGGGGACCTCAGGGTGTCGAACCTGGGTCCGCTGTGTCCCAGTCCGACGCTCTATCCATTGCGCTACCGCCTGGTCAGGCTAACGCCCTGCTTCTTGAAACACTGATTTCTCTGGGCTTCTGTGAACCTGCACCATTCTTTTTTTCTTTTCTTTTCTTTTTTTTTTTTTACAGAGACAGAGAGAGGGGATAGGTAGGGACAGACAGACAGGAATGGAGAGAGATGAGAAGCATCAATCAGCAGTTTCTTTTGCCATTGCAACACCTTAGTTGTTCATTGATTGCTTTCTCATATGTACCTTGACCATGGGCCTTCAGCAGACCGAGCAACCCCTTGCTGGAGCCAGCAACCTTGGGTCCAAGCTGGTGAGCTTTTGCTCAAGCCAGATGGACCCACATTCAAGCTGGCGATCTCAGGATCTCGAACCTGGGTCCTTCCGCATCCCAGTTTGATGCTCTACCCACTGCGCCACTGCCTGGTCAGGCCAGTTTCCTCTTCTTTAGGAAGGGAAAGATTTTGGATAAGGTAACTCCCGAAGTGTTTTGGGATTCCTGAGCCCCCACGGCCGCCCTCAGTCCTCAGAGTGGTCAGAGATGAGAATTGGCCTCCCAAAACTCAAGCTCTGGCCACGGACTGATAGGGAAAGTGGATGTGCTCAGATGTCTCCAGGGCACACACGTACTCGGACGAAAAAGACTTCCCTGACGTAGCTACGGTTTTGGACAGGGAGTCTCGGTGGAAAGAACTGAAGGGAGGTTTGGAGGCATAGGACTTACCGCACTGTGCACTGAAGTTGGTGGATGGTCGGAGATCCTGAGATCCTGCTTCTTTCTCGGAAGGGACGGGGAAAGGACTGGCCCCAGTGGGCTTCTAACTCCTTCCCGGGTCCTAGGTTTCGGCACCAATATGTAAGGTATTTTTCCCCCACCGAGAAAGAAGGAAGGAGGGCTGGGAGCCACAAGTATGGAATAATAAAAGGCTTTATTAAGTACCGCACATTCCCCCCCGATGATGTCCTCTGGTCCCGGGGTTCAGAGGCCAAAAGAATCGCTTCTGCACCATTCTTATCACTTCTTTTCATTCTACTTCGTTCACTGCTGCACCTCTTCCCACCTCTTCAACCTTGGTGTTCCTCAGGGTTCTGTCACAGGCCATCTTCACACACTTCTCCCTGCACATTAGCAACTGTTCCCGTGGGTTTATTTCCAGCCCAGCCCTGTCCTTGGAGCTCCAGGTGTATATATCCAAATGTCTATTGACTCTCACAGGCATCTCAAGTTGAATACATCTAAAAGCGAGCACACCCTCTGTCTCCCACGCTCCTTGCCCCCATAAAAAAGAAAAAAAATCCTACTTTTGTGTTCCCTGTCTCAGTGAATGGTGGTACCACCAGCCAGCGTTTGCTCAGGTGAGAAATCTGATCATTATGCTTTATTGCTATGTTTTTCTCATCAACAAGTCCTGTCTATTTTACCTCCTAAATATTTTTTGCAGCTTTAATAGATAAAAAAGTTTTCTTTCAACAAGTTCTGATTGAGTTCATATGCTGTCCTCTCAAGGGATAACCATAATGAACAACATGGCCATGGCCTCTGGTCCGTGGTGCTTATAGTTTGTGAGGAAGACAAACAATAAACTAGTAAATAATGATAAATTAATGATAAGTATATAACCGGTTTGAGGAGTCTTAACTTGTGAGATATAAATAGAAAACAATTTTATTTTCTCCCCCAATAACCGTCACCACTGTCTCTAGCAATCCCTCTTGGTCCCTGAATAGTGGATTCCCTTAGAAATATTCTACTCTGGTCCCACACTGTGCAGTTACTTCCAGGAACGACCATAGTCTCATTCCAAGTATTATGACTTAGGCCTGCCCATTTCAAGTCTTTCTTTTCATATTCATCACTCTTCCCATTTTCTCCCGGTGCAGGTGGACCTAGGGTAAGGTGACCAGACATCCCTCTTTTGGCGGGACAGTCCCGATTTTTAACAATCTGTCCCGCGTCCCACGGCGTTTTAAAAAAGTCCTGATTTTTGAAAAGAATGCACGAAAAGCTAGGGAACGGCGGGAGAACAGGAAGGGAATATACGGTTTTCAGTGGGGAGACCCCGCCTCTACCTGGAAGCGCCCGCACTGCTGCAAGAGCTGGCTGCCCTGTGCAGAGCCCTGAAACAAAGAACTTTGGGTGGGACGTACCTACTGGGGCAGCAGCTGTCAAGTCCCCTAACTACCCATAGGCCCGTGTCCTGGACGCCGGCGTGCAGCTTGGGGCTCCGCAAGGCGCAAGCCGCTAGGTTTCCAGCGGGCGGCGGGGCTGGACGTGGGGAACGCGACCGTGTATTCTGGTCCCTCTGACTCACTCAAAATTTCCCATATAGTAATATTTCTGAAAATGATATTTTTAATGAGTTATCATTATTAAAAAAATATATTGATAAGGAAAGGGTTAAATCTTGGGCATCAGCAAAAATCACAATAGAGAACAGATGGCTAGAAATATTTCATCATTTTGAAACAAACCATGTTCCATACAATAATGCACTAAACACTGTGAAATATGCACTGTCTTTACCAGGAACTAATTCTGCGACTGAATGTGTTTTTTCTATGGTAAATAAAGTGTGGGCATCAGAAAAATCACAATTAAGTGTTGAGACTTTGAAAGCCACATTATGTGTGAAATATAATTTAACAAATTCTTGTGAAAAATTTCATGACCTTTTAAACAATGACAGCAATCTACTAAAAAAAATTCACTCAAATGAGAAATATGCCGAAGAATAAAATAATACTATACATAATTTTTAATGCATTATATTTGTAAATTGTACTTATGTTGAAATTTTAAGAAATATATTACAATACTATTTCTGCATTCTATGAAATTTTTTTTTGCTCCATATAGACCAAATATTTAATCAAGAACCCCCCCTCCGCCATCAATGGTGTCCCACTGTACCAATTTTAAAATCTGGTCATCTTATCCTATGGCTACAACAGCTCTTCATGGAAGGATGATAAAGTTATTCCCTTCCTCTCCCCTTGGCCCTTGCCCCTCCCAAATAGGGATGAGAAGGAAGGAGAAAGAATGTTCTCTGAAAGACTGTCCATGAAGAGTTGTCTGTTCTCTTTCTGCCTGTTGTTGCTACTTTAGTAACAGTTTTCCCACTGCCTCCGGAGTCCAGATGCCAGCCTCCTTACTTGGGCTGGGCATATGGTTGCTCTCTGGGGCCTCCCCCATGCACTCCCTCCCCTAAGAAAGGTCAGCCTCAGGTCCCCCCTCCTTGACATCCCCACCAGTTCCTTGGAGGGGCAACCTTTTGTTTTTGGGGGACCGTTGACTGGAGGGACGTCTTGGGGGGTGCCATTGAAAGCTTGCGGCCTCAGCTGCGTCCTGTGCTCTGCAGCTGACTCACAGGGACGTTTTATACGCACAATTCAAGGAAGAAGGGAAAGCAGGCAGCTCCCATACTGACACCCCTCTCAGCACCAACGGTCCCTCTCCTCCCTTCCTCACCCCCAGGGCGTCAGCGGCTCAACCATGTCAATGGTTCAGTGACTTTCAGACAAGTTCTCAGCCAGGAAGTGGCGAGAGGACTGGTTTGCATTCTAAATTTGTGGGAGGAAGGGAATGGGGGGACAAGTTGAATGGTGTCTCTCTTCTTCAGCAATCGACCAGTAGATCGTGATCGATGTATTGAGCACCCCTGTCATAGAGTATCTATCTGTCCTTCTCTGAATAATTGCACTTACTACAATACGCACAAGGTCTGTCCGTGTTGTTGCATACGGTAGGATTTCCTTTTTTATGGCTGAATAATATTGGTGCGTGTGTATGTGTGTTTTATGTCTTCTTCATGGACTCGTTCCCTTCAGATCAGACATTAACCCCAAGTAAACTGAGAGTCTAACACAGGTGTTTATTCATCCAGTGAATACTGGGTTTATTGCATGCCTGCTCAGTGCCGGGCACCTTGTTATAACAGCGGCTATGGGTGTAACAGTGAGCAAAGCAGCCATGGCCTCTGTCCTCACGGAGCCTGGCACTGAAGGAGGTGTCCCTAGTGTGTGAAGGAAGAAAACAAACCCCAATCACTTACTTACCTTTTTAAAGTAATTTCTAATTAAAAATCTATGAAAAAATTATATGTGAAAATCCATATCAAAATTACGAGCTACCACATTTCACCGATTAAGATGGCTGTTATTTATTTATATTTTTAGCAAGAGAGACAGACAGACAGGAAGGGAGAGAGATGAGAAGCGTCAGTTCTTTGTTGTGGCACCTTAGTTGTTCATTGATTGCTTTCTCATGTGTGCCTTGACGGGGGTGGGGGGGTCGAGGGGGTGGCTTCAGCAGAGCCAGTGACTCCTTGGTCAAGCCAGCAACCTTGGGCTTCACGCGAGCAACCTTTGGACTCAAGCAAGCAACCATAGGTTCATGCCTATGATCCCACACTCGAGCTGGATGAGCCCGCACTCAAACAGGCAGCCTTCGGATTTTGAACCTGGGTCCTCAGCATCCCAGGCCGACGCTCTACCCACTGTGCCACCACCTGGTCAGGCAAGATGGCGGTTATTTTAAAAAACAAACACGTGTTGGTAATGATGTGGAGAAATTGGTACAGCTGCCGTGTGAGAACTACTGTGTGGCAGTTCCTGAGAAAGTTAGACATAGAATTACCATACGGTCCATCAACCCAACTCCTAGGTATCTGCCCCAAAGCATTGGAAGCAAGGATGCAAACGTACTTGCCCACCAATCCTCGTAGGAGCATTATTCATCACAGCCTAAAGGTGGGAATAACCCGTGTTCATCAGTAGATGAACAAATAAGTAAAATACGATCTACCTGCACAATAAAATTCTCTTCAGCCTTCAAAAGGAAAGAAACGATGACATATGCTACAACGTGGATGAAACTTGAGGGTGTTGTTCTGAATGAAATAAGCCAGTCGCAAGAAGACAAATATTGCATGATTCTACTTATGTGAGGTGCCTAGAATAGGCACATTCATAGAGACAGATAATAACATACAGGTCATCAGGGATTGGAGGAAGGGAGAATAGGGAGTTGTCTAATGGACAGGATTTCTGTTGGGGATGATGAAAAGTTCCAGAAATGGGTAGCGGTGCTGGTTGTACACTATTGTGGCTGCTCTAATGCCTCTGAACTGTACACTTTGAAATGGTTATAATGGCAAATGTTATGTATATTTTCCCACAATAAAAATGTGTGACTGTTTTTCTTTTATTAACAAATTAAAGCAGTATAGACCAGGTTCAAGGGCCCTTTGACCACCTACCTCCTCCCTCCTGATCCCAACTCCATCTTCCTCTAGAGTTTTTCCGTGTATTTACCTGTATTCATGTGTACTGGTCAAAATGACATATATTTTGCTTTATCCAAAGAATGAGCCTGCTTTAGTAGAGAGGCTTGAAACCATCATTTGCAGTAAAAATGTTCTAAGCCATAAGGCATCCTGCCTTATTAATGAGGGTGTTCTGGGTGAATATACATCTTTAAAAGGTTTTTTCTCTTTTCTTTTTTTTTCATTCTATGGCAGGGTTGGTGCCTGTAGACCGGCTTTTGTTTAGGCCAAAGCTAGCCAGCTCGGGTTTCTCCCCTGCACTGGGGAACACTCTGTCCCTTCTGCTGGATTCCAGGTATAACCTCCCAGTTTCAGGTCAGTCTGAACTTTTCTGGACGGCGTTAGTAGGGAGCCTCTCTGTGTACATCATTTTATTTAAGTCATTTTCTTAGCCTTTCCCCCTTTTCCCACCCAGCTTCTAGTTTGCTGAAATATTAAGTAGATGTCAAAGTCTTTCCAAAAATTCTGCCTTATCTTCGACACCCTCATTCTGAGAAAATTAAAGCAATGTGGAATGATTACAATGCAGAATATAACGTAACCACATCACCCTCGGATAACATCTTTCCACTCAGCTCTGAATGGTCGATACTCACAGGTACAAATATGTGCATAACTTTATGTCAGTGTGACCATGTGATACACATTGTTTTGCAATTGGCTTTCTTAAATTAAGAAATATGTCTTTACATTTTCTGTGTCGGTGAGTATAGATCTGCATTATCCACATTATCCGTTGTATTGGCTCATAGTCTTAAAATAGCATGCCGTTTGCTCTTCTTCTTTTATAGAAAATCACAAAGAAGCAAACAAAAGAGTCTATTACATTATCCTACCCCTCATACTCTACAATGAACAGTTTGTAGAATTAAAAGGAACATATCTATGAGATTAGAAAACTCATACTAGAAAAAGTTACAAAATGAAAAGTTGAAAGCCACCCTGCCCTCCCTAGTTCTTCCCATGGCCAGAAACTGAAATAAATAGGGTTTCTTGCAAATTCTTCAAAATGTACAAAGTTTCTATACATAGTGTATGTATATTTCTATCTTTTTTAACACAAAAATGATTACACTAAACACAGTTATTCACTTTGCTTTTTTATTTCCCACTTAATATATCTTGGGGATAATTCCCTAACTGCAAGATAAACATAGTTCTCTTTTAAATCCCTGCAGAAAAAATATCATTTGTTAGGATGTACTGTAATTTATTTAACCAGCTCTCCATGATGGATATTTTGGTTGTTTCTAGGGTTTTATTTGTTTGTTGTGTGGTTTTGATTTTTACTATTCCCAATAATGCTACAAGAACACCTTTGTACTTATCTGAATAAACCTTGCCAACTTATCCACAGAGAAATCCTTAAGAACAGGGAATGGGTTAAAACAGAGGTCAGGAACCTATGGCTCGCGAGCCAGATGTGGCTTTTTTAATGGCTGCAGCTGGCTTGCAGACAAATCTTTAATAAAAAATAATAATAACGTTAAAAATATAAAACATTCTTATATATTACAATCCATTCATTTCCTACCACTCATGTTCATGGTTGCAGGTGGCTGGAGTCAATCACAGCTGTCCTCCGGGACAACACCAAATTTTTATTGGATAATGCATAACATACACGGGTCATTGTGAGGTCAGGAAGTAAACTTCCCTCCTTTTAATCAAGTAGTCAGCTAGCTAATTGCAGAAACCCTTTTGAGGAAGAAGATGGCTAAAAGAAAAAAAGATGAAAAGTATCATACTTTTCAGCAGGAATGCACAGAGGAATTCGCCTTTGTGGAGAGAGCAAGTTCTACAGTGTGTCTAATATGCAATGATAAAATTGCATCGATGAAACGTCAAATATAAAGCGGCACTTCGACACACGCCATACTACATATGCGTTGAAATATCCAGCAGGGATCAGCAGGAAGAAAGCATGTCAAGAGCTACTGTGCAGAGTGCAAGCTAGTAATTCTATACTTTTCTGATCAATTTGATTTCCTACTCTCTACAATTATTTATTTCACATCTTTTCAGTTTTATTGAGATATAATTGACATCTAACACATCATATCTTTAAGGGGTGCAGCACAATTATTTGACTTAAATATACTTTTAAATGATTACAATAAGTTTAATTAGCATCTATAATCTCATATAGATACAAAAAAATCAAAGAAAAATATTAAAAAGGGTTCTCCAATGAACACTTAGGATTTACTCTCTTAACATCTTACTCACCATGTTGTACATTACATCCCTAGTACTTATTTATCTTATAACTGGAAGTTTGCATTTTTTGACTACCATCTTCTAATTCTCACTAGCCCCATCCTCTGCCTCCGATAAACACAAATCTGATCTCTTTTTCTGTAAGTTTGCCCCCCCCTTTTCTTTAGATTTCACATAAAAGTGAGATCCTACTGTATTTGTTTTTCTCTGACTGATTTATTTCACTTAGCATAATGTCCTCAAGGTCCATCCATCTTGTCACAAATGGCAGGATTTTTAAATTTTTCATTGCTGAGTAATATTCCATTGTATGTATATACCACAATTTCTTTATCCATTCATCTGTTGACGGACACTTAGGTTGTTTTCACATCTTGGTTATTGTAAAAACGTGGTATATTTCCAGAAGTGAAATTGCTTAATGAGAGGGTAGTTCTAGTTTTATTTTTTTTTGAGGAATTGCCATAGTGGTTTCCACAGGGGCTGAACCATTTTACATTCCCACCAACAAACAGTGCGTGAAGGTTCCAATTTCTTCACATTGCAGACGGTTGTGGTTTTGTGTTTTAAATGGTGTCTTATTAAACTAAAAAAATTTTAGTGTTGATGCAGTTTATCAAATTTTTCTTTTATGGACTGTGCTTTCTGTGTTATATTTAAGGACTCTAACTCAGGGTCACAAGGATTATTTCCTATGTTTTCTTCTAAAAGTTTTGTAGTTTTAGCTCTTACATTTGGATTTATGATTTATTTTGAGTTATTTTTTTTAATAAATGACGCGAAGTAAGGACCTTCATTTATCTTTGGTTATGTGAATATCCATCCAATTGTTCCAGCATCATTTAAGATAATATTCTTTCCTCATTAAATTGTTCTGGCACCTTTGTTGATTCCCGTCTTCGATTAAAAAGGGTTACAAATACATCTACCAATTGGTAGGTGAGGGGGAATCTGGAACCCTAAAAACCTCAGTCAGAATCGTTAACTTTGCTGCAAATTTAGGCGCAAACATCGCTGTTTGAAAAGGCAAAGGCGTGCGCGCGCTGCACGGCGGGACTTGTATTGCTTCTTCCGGTGGGTAACAGCGCGGCTGCGCGGGAGAGACGCCGCTCTTCTTTGCGCATGCGTGCGCCTGCGGCGGCGGGACTGACTAGACTTGGGCCGGGGCGTGGGCCCGGGTGTGCCGGAGCGCGGCATGGCGGCAGCCCCCGCCGCCATGGGGCCCTCGGCGCTGGGCCAGAGCGGTCCCGGCTCCATGGCCCACTGGTGCTCCGTGAGCAGCGGCCCGACGCGCTACGTGCTGGGCATGCAGGAGCTGTTCCGGGGCCACAGCAAGACGCGCGAGTTCCCGGCGCACAGCGCCAAGGTGCACTCGGTGGCCTGGAGCTGCGACGGGCGTCGTCTGGCCTCGGGCTCCTTCGACAAGACGGCCAGCGTCTTCTTGCTGGAGAAGGACCGGTTGGTGAGCTGCCAGGGCCCGGCCCGCGCTGGCGGGTAGCAGGCGTGGCGGTGAGGCGAGAATGGCGGGGAGGGGAGAGGCTAGGAGGGGGCGTGGTCGAGCGGGGTTTCCGCGCTAGGATGGGGAGCGTGGGGCGTGGGGGGAGCGCGCGGGCGAGGATGAGGGGCGCGGGGGGTGAGGCGGCCGGATGGAGCGGCGCAGGTGCGGAGGAGGGGAGCGGAGGGGTGCAGCGGGGGGCGGTGAGGGAGTGAGGGGTGCAGCCGGGGTGGTGAGGAGGGCGGGACCCAGGTGAGCTGTGCAGCCAGGTGGGCAGGGTGAGGGGCACGGGACCGGGTTGAGGGGTACAACCAGGGGGTGGGGTGGGTGAGGAGGGCGGGACTGGGGTAAGGGATACAGCGGGGAAGAGGGTGAGGAAGGCGGGCGGGAGCGGAGGTTAGGAGTGCAGTGGGGGTTGGGGGGGGCGGAAAGAGGGGTGCAGATGTGCCAGAACGGAGGTGAGGGGTGCAGCCAGGGGGTGGAGAGGGTGAAGGGGGCGGGACGTGGGTGAGGGTGTGGCGGAGGGGTAGGAAGGGTTTGGGTACGGGATGTCCTAGTGAGGCCCATCTGGCGAGGAGGGGCCCCTTGGACTGTGTGAGGGCCTCCTGTGGGAACCTTGGTGGCACCTTGGTGGCAGAGTCAGGGTGGAAAAGCAGAAAGAAGCGGGAAGTCCAGGTAGGCAGAAGAGAAATGGGTTTGATGTGGAATCCAGCTTTAGGGTGTCAGAGTGATTGAGGAGCAGGGCGAGGGGTGGCTTTGGGAAGAGTTTTGGGGAAGAAGTTTGGAAGAACGGGACTCGTTACTTTTCTAATTTTCTTTGTTGGTCACAGGTGCCTTGGTTTGAATAAGGTTAAGGAGTTACACTTGAGGCAGGTACCTCTGTATGAAGGGACACCTGGATATTGTTTTTTCAGGTTAAAGAAAACAATTATCGGGGACATGGTGATAGTGTGGACCAGCTTTGCTGGCATCCGAGTAATCCTGACCTCTTTGTCACCGCATCTGGAGACAAAACCATTCGCATCTGGGATGTCAGGACGACCAAATGCATCGCTACTGTGAACACTAAAGGTGACTTCAGAAAGGGCAGGGATGGGAAGATCAGCTGCTTATACTCATTCAGCAAGCATTTTCCAAGTATCTTCTCTGGGCCTGGCCTGGCGCTAGTTATGGAACAGCCTGAGCTCCAGGGACATCAGAGTTTAGTGCCGCGAGACAGAGGCAGAAAAGAAAAGAAAAGAAAACAAATTTAATAGAATAAGACGTGGTTCGTCTTACAATGGAGATGTCTATAACGTGGCTACCCAGGATGGAAATGCTTAGGTCTGCCTGGGGGAGACAGGGTAGACCTCACAGAATTTGAGAAGATTCTTAGAGTAGCCACGGGAATTGAGTGGTCAGGGTACGGTGGGAGGGTAGGGGAGCTCTGGGCGGAACAGCGTGTGCAAAGGCATGGGGAATTGGGGAAGCTGCTGCTAGCCTGGAGTGCGGAAGCTTCTGTGGTCTTGGCAGTCTGGGAAAGGAAATGTGAGACTTTGCAATGCATTTATAGATTCTGTTCTCACTAGGTATTGTCCTATAAACCTTGAAACGATTTGCTATATTTTATGGATTAAGATGTCCTTGATTATAAGATGCACTAATTTTTTTAAGTGCCCTTAGGAAAGGAAATAAAGCTTCAAGGTACACCAAAAAAACTTGAGATGCATTTGATACATTTAAAGATGCATCTTAGATAATAAAATGTGAAAAGAAATGCATCTTAGAATTGGTAACGTTGATGAAATCTTTAATTGATATACATAATGTTCCGTGTGGACCACTGGACTTGGTTGAGAAGACTTGTACCTGCAGGTGGAAAGATGCAGTGATTTAAGGATACGTGGATGAACATTAAAAACCGGTTGTGGCCTGACCAGGCGGTGGCGCAATGGATAGTGCGTCAGACTGGGACGCGGAAGACCCAGGTTCGAGACCCCAAGCTCGCCAGCTTGAGCGTGGGCCCATCTGGCTTGAGCAAAAGCTTGCCAGCTTGGACCCAAGGTCGCTGGCTCCAGCAATGGATTGCTCAGTCTGCTGAAGGCCCTTGGTCAAGGCACTTGTGAGAAAGCAGTCAATGAACAACTAAGGAGTTTCGATGGCAACAAAAAACTAATGATTGATGCTTCTCACCTCTCTCTATTTCTGTCTGTCTGTCTGTCCCCATCTGTCCCTCTCTCTGACTCTCTTTTCCCTGTAAAAACAAAACAAAACAAGAAAAACCCGGTTGTGGCCTGACCAGGCGGTGGCGCAGTGGATAGAGCGTCGGACTGGGATGTGGAAGACCCAGGTTCGAGACCCCGAGCTCACCAGCTTGAGCGCAGACCCATCTGGCTTGAGCAAAAAAGCTCACCAGCTTGGACCCAAGGTCGCTGGCTCCAGCAAGGGGTTGCTCGGTCTGCTGAAGGCCCGTGGTCAAGGCACATGTGAGAAAGCAATCAGTGAACAACTATGGTGTTGCAACGGCAACGAGATTGATGCTTCTCGCCTCTCTCTGTTCCTGTCTGTCTGTCCCTATCTATCCCTCTCTCTGACTCTCTGTCTCTGTAAAAAAAAAAAAAAAAAAAATTGAAAAAAAAAAACCGATTGTGTATGTTTTTATGTCTATTAGAAAGAACCAGCTCATCGAATTTTTTGCTAACTAAAGCTAAATTTATTAAATTTTTGTGTCAATTTCAAGAAAACTAAGAAGGAAACTTACAGCTTTTATACGGATCGGACAAAAATTGGCACATGGATGACTGGGGTTTGGAGGATGCTAGTGTCAGAGAATAAGAGGCTTTGGAGCCAAACATACTGGCTCTGTTACTTCAGGCTGTGAGAGTTGCGCTCATCTGTAAGGTGGGGATAGTGAACTGCTCATCAGCAGTGTTGTGAGGACCAGATGGGGCAATCTGTAGGTGAATGTGCCCGAGTCATTGCTGATCCTTGGTGCCAGTTGCCTTCCATTGACTCTGACCCCAATGAATGAGCTCTGGAGACAGCTCTGGCCTTCCTTCTAGGACAGGGGTCCCCAAACTAGGGCCCACGGGCTGCATGCCGCCCCCTGAGGCCATTTATCCACCCCCGCCGCACTTCCGGAAGGGACATCTCTTTCATGGGTGGTCAGTGAGAGGAGCACAGGATGCATCCGCACCCATAGTTCCCATTGAAATACTGGTCAGTGTGTTGATTTAAATTTACTTTTTCTTTATTTTAAATATTGTACTTGTTCCCGTTTTGTTTTTTTACTTTAAAATAAGATATGTGCCGTGTGCATAGGGATTTGTTCATAGTTTTTTTTATAGTCCGACCCTCCAACGGTCTGAGGGACAGTGAACTGGCCCCCTGTGTAAAAAGTTTCGGGACCCCTGTTCTAGGATAACAAACTTCTGGAGGATTCTGGGCAGATGATCTTACTGATTATATCTGGTTTTCTAGGGGAGAACATTAATATCTGCTGGAGTCCCGATGGGCAGACCATTGCCGTGGGCAACAAGGACGACGTGGTGACCTTTATTGATGCTAAGACACACCGATCAAAAGCGGAGGAGCAGTTCAAGTTTGAGGTCAATGAGATCTCCTGGAACAACGACAATAACATGTTCTTCCTGACAAATGGCAATGGTTGTATCAACATCCTCAGGTGAGGCGGTTCTAGCTTTTAGGAAACTGTCCTGTTTTTACCAGTTGGGCGCTGTGGTGGTTACAGAGATGAATTAGACGGGAGTCTATCCTGAAGTAGCTAAAAGGATAAGTAGTGATAAGGAGTCCTAGCCTCTGTTGAGCACCTTTGAGCCAGGTACCTTACAGTTTGCTGGGTCCTCACAGAAATCCTAGGGGGATTGCTGCTCTGCTTCCCATTTGGTAGAGAAGGGTATGGGGTTCAGCTGGCGAGTGCTAGAACTGATGCACCTTGAATTATGGCGGATTTGTACCCTTAAAGTCTAAGCTTTAAATGTTACATTCCCTCCAGGGGAAGCCATCTTCACACCTGCACTGCTACCCCCACCCACCCTCAGCGCCCCCCAAGTTTGGAGGCTTATTTTGTGCACTTCCTTTTGGAAGCATTTCTCACTTTATACTGTCATTGCATGTTTACTTGTCTCTGTTCTCCCAGTGGATGTAGTGCCCTGAGGGTACGGGCTGTGTTTAACCTGTCTACTGTTGAATCCCTAGTGCCTAGCCTGGTTCCTGCTGCACATAGTGAGGGTGTCAGTGAGTATCTGCTCTCTAAATGAATGAGATTGAGGAATTAAAATTCAGGTCTTTTTGTTTCTGTTCTTTCTGCTCTCCTGGGTGAACAAAGCGAGGCGGAGTGAAATAGGTTTTACATGACAGAGGCTGGGAGTTTGCTGGGCAGTCCTGAGGACAGACACTTGAGTTGGGGGTGGAGGCGCAGCTTCTGCGTTTGAACGACGAGTAGAATTTCGAGGACCAGAAGAAGAGCACTGCGCAGCCGACAGAACGTGTGCACGAGCATGATTTAATGGGAGAGTAGCGGCAGTTAAGGTATCTGAAGAAACGGTCTGAAAATGGGAAGATAAAGTTGAACTATGTGTCATTTGGGGCCAGATTACAAAGGCCCGGAATTCTGTCCTTGGCAACTTGAATTTTATTTTGTAGGCAGTGGGGATTCTATAACTTCTTTTAAGGACTTTTTATTAGAAAGTAAAGCAGATTTAGAAAACCACGGAAAACAAATGTGTAGCTTAACGAACAGTTTATACGCATTACACCTGTGTAACCTGATTCAGGTCAAGGAATGGGACTTTGCTGGCCATTCCAGAAGTCAGTCCGTAGGCTTTATCCTAATCATAACTTATTGCCCTCAAAAGTCAACGCGATCTTGATTTTTATTGTTATTTATAGTTTTCCGGACTGTGTGTGAATCCCTAGATACTCTAGTTTCTGCCCATTTAAAATGGTTTGAGGAGTCCCTTAAGTCTCTTAAACGAGAGCAGTGCTGGTCAACCTGGTCCCTACCGCCCCCTAGTGGTCGCTCCAGCTTTCACGGTGGGCGGCAACGGAGCAAACAAAGTATAAATAAAGTTAGATTTAACTATAGTAAGTTGTTTTATAAAGATTTATTCTGCCAAACTTAGCGAAAATCCAACATAAAGCACTTGGTAACTAATTATTATTATATGCTTTAACTTGCTGTAACTCTGCTTTATTCATTTTATAAAGTAAAGTGACTTCTCTACTTTATAAATCACCATGACTGTGGAACTGGTGGACGGTTAGAAAATGTTACTACTAACAGATACAAAAGTGGGCGGTGGGTATAAAAAGGTTGACTCCCCCTGAAGTAGAGGGTACCCCTCCATCCCTTTTTGGTTTTTTTACAGGTACAGAGAGAGGGACAGATAGGGACAGACAGACAGGAATGGAGAGAGATGAGAAGCATCAATCATCAGTTTTTCGTTGCGACACCTTAGTTGTTCATTGATTGCTTTCTCACATGTACCTTGACCGCGGGCCTTCAGCAGACCGAGTAACCCCTTGCTGGAGCCAGCAACCTCGGGTCCAAGCTGGCGACCTCGGGGTCTTGAATCTGGGTCCTCCACATCCCAGTCCGACGCTCTATCCACTATGCCACTGCCTGGTCAGGCCATCCCATTCTTTTACTTATAACTTAGCTGTTGAAAAACCAAACTGTTAACCTGTGGAGTTTCTCCAGTTGTGGATTTTGCTGATTTCCTATGTTTATTTTATATAAGACACTTCTTCTCATCTACTATTTGGTTACTCAGGAATGTATAATTTATTTAGGAAAGGCAGGATAAATGCTTGATTTTTTCCCTTTGTTTTCAGGTAACAAATTAGTTCCTTCTCACTTTTAAAGGTGACCAGCTAAGTTTTCTTTTCTTTTTAAAGACTCATTATGGACTCACGTAGTTAAGTATGGTAGGTGTGTTTTGATGTCTTGTAATTATTATCCTTATTGAAGCTTAAGTTATTCCATCAATGGCCAATGAGAGCCTCTTCACATCAATTCCTGAGTCATTTTTGGGGGGAGGCCATAATCCTAGTAGTCTTTAGTTTCTTGCTCTCTGGTATGACAAGATGTTTACATTTCATCTTGTATGTTTTCTGCCCCAGAACTTTGGTTAGAAACTTCTCTATAAATCCCTGGAATTTTTTACTGGGAAATAATACTGGGGCTGGGAATGTTTGTATTGCTGAGTTGGTAATTGTTTCTAGACCTGTCCAGTGGACAGAACTGGGGAATATATATATATTTAAAGATAAAATATATTGTGAATTCATACTGATGACTTCCCAGTAAAAGTCAGGGTTATAGGAATTTTACTAAATCTTCTACATTACAAATAAATCTCGGCCCTGGCTGGTTGGCTTTAGTGGTAGAGCGTTGGCCTGGTTTATGGGATGTCCCAGGTTCAATTCCTCTCAGGGCACACAGGAGAAGTGACTATCTGCTCCTCTTCCCCATTCTTTTCTCTCTCCCTTCCCCTTCCGCAGCCATGGCTCGATAAGGTTTGAGTTCATCGGACCTGGCACTGAGGATGGCTTTGTGGAGCCTCCACCTCAGGTGCTAAAAGTAGCTCAGTTGCGAGCATTGGCCTCAGATGGGGGTTGCCAGGTGGATTTCGGTTGGGGCACATGCTAGAGTCTGTCTCTCTATCTCCCCTCCTCTCACTCGGAAAAGAAGCAGAAGAAAAAAAATTGGGGGAAAGAAAAAAGAATTGCAGACTGATGTTTTATCTTTTGTCTTTAGTTTTCTTGTTCAGTATCTCCTATTATCGTTCTAGCACCACAGTCCTCCTCCCATAGTTTGATCGCTCTCTGTCCTGTTTTGCAGCTACCCAGAGCTGAAGCCTGTGCAGTCCATCAATGCCCATCCTTCTAACTGCATCTGTATCAAGTTTGACCCTATGGGGAAGTATTTTGCCACAGGAAGTGCAGATGCTTTAGTTAGCCTTTGGGATGTGGATGAATTAGTGTGTGTTCGGTGCTTCTCCAGGTAAGTGACTCTGCCAGCACTTTCCATGTTGGATAATTTTATTTCGTTTTTGGGTGAAGTTGTGTCTTGTTTAGGTAATAACAAAATTTTTTTCAGTTACAGCTGGCAGTCAATATTATATTAGTTTCAGGTGTACAGCTTAGTGGCTGGACATTGATATAACTTATAAAGTGATCCCCCTGACACCATACACAGTTATTATAGTATTATTGCCTATTGTTCCCTATGCTGTACTTTACATGCTCGTATTATTGGGTTATTCTAATGTCTCCTCTGTCTGCTGTGTATTACAGGCTGGATTGGCCTGTGAGGACCCTCAGTTTTAGCCATGATGGGAAAATGCTGGCATCGGCATCAGAAGATCATTTCATTGACATTGCAGAAGTAGAGACAGGTATCTAAACCCTCCCCACCTTCATGAGGATCCACTGTCTTCCATCTCTGGCCATTGGGACTTCTGTGGTCGCGTGTTTTCATCTGTGCATGTCACCACTTCGTCAGCGTTAGCATAAATGATTTTGTCTCCTTAAGACAAGTTTGTTTATTATGACTGTTACAGTCAGGTAACGAGGGAGCAAAGAGTTAGGAAAGGTAGGGGCAGGTCTGAAGGAAAGTGATTTAGGAAAATATTTTGCATTTTATTAACGTTAAATATTTTTATTATAATCAAATATTTAACATACAGGGAGTAGGAGGAAGAAAAATATGTCACCTGTGGTCCCACTGTTTAACTGCTACCTCTTTTAGCATTATGATATATTTCTTTCTATCTTTTGCCTATGTGTGAATATGTATTTAAAATTTAAGGTGTTATCGCCTGACCAGGCGGTGGCGCAGTGGATAGGGCGTCGGACTGGGATGCGGAAGACCCAGATTCGAGACCCCGAGGTCACCAGCTTGAGTGCCGGCCCATATGGCTTGAGCAAAAGCTCCTCAGTTTGGACCCAAGGTCGCTGGCTCCAGCAAGGGGTGACTCGGTCTGCTGAAGGCCTGCGGTCAAGGCACATGTGAGAAAGCAATCAATGAACAACTAAGGTTGATGCTTCTCACCTCTCTCCGTTCCTGTCTGTCTGTCCCTCCCTATCTATCCCTCTCTCTGACTCTCTCTCTGTCCCTGTTAAAAAAAAAAAAATTTAAGGTATTATCAAAGTGTAGATATGATTTGCTTCAAAACAACAAAAGTTACAAATAGAAAAATAGGAGGAGAGTAATTATTTTACAGAAAAGTTTCCTTAGCTTTTTAATTTTTTCTTTTTTTATTGAATTTATTAGGGTGATGTTGGTAATAATACTTCAGTTTTACTTTTTTTTTTAATATAGTTGTATTTTAAAAAATACGCGATACTTCACTAAAAGAGTTCGTACTATATATATAGAAAACTTAAAAGAGGTAAGAACCCTGCAATTCCACAATTGGAAGAATGCCACTGTTGGTACCATCGCAGCGAGCGTGTGCCTGCCACCCTGACGCTGGGCCCTCCCCTGTCAGTGCAGGGCCACCACCTCACCTGCAGACCCTTCCAGCTTCCTACGGCCAGCCGGGGCTGCTGGGCTTACTGCCCACTGGGCTTCGACTTTCATTCTATGTACGATTTCCTTGTCTGTACTGTTAGGTGGCTTCTAGTTCTTGCACCGTTGTAGGTGATGCTGGGGTGAGTGTCCCTTAGGTAATTCACGTTACTTATGTGGCTAATCCTTTCGGGCAAGCCGTGGGGGTGGGGTTGCCGCGTCCGCGGTGCTTGCATTTTGTGAGGGCCGAGCCGCCGCCCGCCGCGTATAGGACGGCTTCAGTTGCTCCGAGCAGCGCTGTGTGTGCGCGCGCGTGTGCCCCCTGCGCGCGCACGTGCCTCCGGGCCGTCTCTCTGCGGGGTTCTCTTCATTTTCTGCCCGACCTAATTCACATATACCCTGTAGTAAGTGTATTAAGTGTGGCTGTGTTACCTCTTCCAAATAGTCCTAACAATTGTTTTTTAGATTATTATTTAAAAATATTTTTTTAGTTATAGTTGACATACAGTGTTATTTAGACAAATACTTTTAGCATGTTGGGTTTTAAATAAGAATTTTCTCTATAACCTAGGTTAAAAATTAAAAGCAAAATGGTTATCAAAGTAAAGCACATTTGTATTATTTACAGCATTTTTCTACATACATGAGAAACAGTTTAAATTTTTGTTATGATGGACCAATGAAATAAGTGTGATACCCCCCGCACACCCCACATTACAGTATGCCAAAGGGAGGGCATAGCTTTGTGTGCCGAAACGGAAGATGCACACGGCACAGGACCGAGTGTGCACGGCAGGAAGCCAGCCGTGCCTGTGACGTGTTCCCATTTAGGCAAAGAAATTAAAGTGAAATTGGTAGGAAAACAGAAGAACTTACATCAGACTTATAAGGTGAAGGGAAGACTTAAATAGAGAACAGGAATAAATTCAAATTATCAATTGTTACTGAAACCAGTTGAACAAAACTAAAAATTCAGTTCCTCAGTTACCTTAAGCACATCTCAGGTATTCAGTGGCCCCAGGTGGCCAGTGCAGATCAGAATGTTTGTCACGAAAGTGTTTGTTGTGTGATGCTGCTCTGTACCCTCAGCCTGTTTGGATTGTATGCCGTAAGCTTAGCTTCACATATTAGTTTATAAAGAGTAACATGCTTATTGTAGAATATTTGGAAAATGTTAACAAATATAAAGGAGAAATGAACAGGCCTATGTAGATCTATAATTTAGAGGTAATCAGTTCTGACATTTTAGTACATGGTCTTTTCCTTCTACATGCTGGGGTGGGCATAAGTGTTACAGTTATAATTACACGAAGCACATATTCTTTTTTTTTTTAATGGGGTTACATAAGTTGATAAATCAGGGCACATAAGTTGATAAATCAGGGCACATAAGTTGAGAGAAAATATTTCCAGGTTATTTTGACATTTGATTATATTGCATACCCATCACCCAAAGTCAGATTGTCTTCCGTCACCTTCTATCTGGTTTTCTTTGTGCCCTTCCCCTCCCCCTCCCCCCTCCTTTTACCCCCCCCCCCATAACCAGCACACTCTTGTCCATGTCTCTGAGTCTCATTTTTATGTCCCATCTATGTATGGAATCATATAGTCCTTAATTTTTTCTGACTTACTTAGTTCACTCAGTATAATGTTATCAAGGTCCATCCATGTTGTTACAAATGATCCAATGTCATCATTTCTTATGGCTGAGTAGTATTCTATAGGAAACACATTCTTGTATGTCATTTATTGTATTATTTTTCCATATGAACACCTGTAAATTTACTTTCTCCAACCCTTGTATATATTTTTGTTGTTGGAATCATACATTAGATATGATTTTGTATCCTTTTTAGTGGTTGCATGTAAAGTAAGAATTTAAATTTTATTGCTGATAGCATATATAATAGAGCTTGTTTTCTTTTAAAACTTTTTTCCAATTGATTTGAGAGAGAAAGGAAAGGAGAGAGAGAAGCATTGGCTTGTTCTACTTAGTTCCATTTAGTGTGTGCTCACTCGTGGCTTCTTATATGTGCACTGTTCAAAGACTGAACGTGTGGCCTTGGTGGTGCTCCAAGATGATGCTCTGTCCATTGTGCTATCTGGCCAGGACCTAGAACCTCATTTAATACAGTCCACTTAATTTTCAGCTTTTCAGACACACTCATACACGTTACATAAGTCTGTTGGAACTTGGATGGTTTGGAATAGCGATTTCAGTCTCCCATCACCGTATTTATCATTCACAGATTAAACTTTTCAATAAACTAAGATGTTAAAGTTTATGAAGTCACATGGTTTTATGGGAAACATTTTAGGCTCCTTCCTGTCTTCTGGTTTTCTTGAACCATATAAAATCTTTATCAATCTCATGTCAAATGACATGGAGTTAAAGGCCTAAAGAGAAACCGGAGGAGTACACACTGTGAGACTATTCTTTATGTCTCTTAACTCAGAACTTTGCTCACACAGAGAGATAGACTGCCAGATTCTAGCATCATGAAGAGTTAACTATCCTAGAAATAGAATTTCTCCCCCCTTTCCCCTCTCATCTCTCCCTCTCCACACATGCACACACACACACACGTATGGAACGGCTTTTTTTTTTTACAGAGACAGAGAGTCAGAGAGAAGGATAGATAGGGACAGGCAGACAGGAACGGAGAGAGATGAGAAGCATCAATCATCAGTTTTTTGTAGCCGTTGCGATATCTTAGTTGTTCATTGATTGCTTTCTCATATGTGCCTTGACCGTGGGCCTTCAGCAGACCAAGCCACCCCTTGCTGAAGCCAGCGACCTTGGATCCAAGCTGGTGACCTCGGGGTCTCGAACCTGGGTCCTTTTGCATCCCAGTCCGACGCTCTATCCACTGCGCCACCGCCTGGTCAGGTTGGAATGGCTTTATTGAAATATAATAATATAATTCAGTCTGACTAGGCGGTGGCGCAGTGGGTAGCGCATCAGACTGGGATGCAAAAGGACCCAGGTTCGAGACCCCGAGGTCGCCAGCTTGAGCACGGGCTCATCTGGCTTGAGCAAAAAAAAAAAAAAAAGCTCACCAGCTTGGACCCAAGGTCACTGGTTGGAGCAAGGGGTTGCTCGGGCTCCTGAAGGCCCGCGGTCATAGGAGAAAGCAATCAATGAACAACTGTGGTGTTGCAACGAAAGCCTGATGATTGATGCTTCTCATCTCTCTCTGTTCCTGTCTATCCCTCTCTCTGACTCTCTGTCCCTGTAAAAAAAAGAAATATAATTCACATACCATAGTTGGCTAGTTTGAAGTATGTAATTGAGTGTATTTGCATTTTCAAATTAACTCCACACTGTAAATGTTTTATGACATTAATATTAATCCCCAAGGTTGGAAAAAGGTTAAGCAGGATTAAAGGAATAACATCTTTAGGAAACTGTTTAATCTCAGCAGGTGGGAGGAATGGATTTTGGCGATAAAAGCTCTGTTACCATACTAGGAAGCTCTGGGGTTAGCAGGTAGACCTGCTGCTTGGAGACAACCTGCCTTCCTCTGTTGACTATTGCTTCCTTGAGACGTGACTTACTGTTAAGTCACCTGTTTCTCTATAAAATGGGGTAATGGGATTTAAAATCACTGCTGTCTTGCGGGGTTGTTATTGTACTTAATGGAAATAAAGTATAGTCCATGTGATTCACAGCTGCTGTCCACTGATTTCCCAGGGAGTGTGGTCAGAGAGGTGAGAGCACAGGCTGTTAAGTTAACCTGCCTGCATTCAGAGCCTGCTCTGCCACCTGCTGGCTGGTGGCCTCTCTGCGCCTCGTTCTCTGTACGGTGGGGTAATGCTTATATCTGTGTCTAAGTGCTTAATGAGTGTGGTCTCTTACTAATGTATTGATTGGTTTCTCTGTATTGATTTTTATAGGAGACAAGCTATGGGAGGTGCAGTGTGAGTCCCCGACCTTCACTGTGGCTTGGCACCCCAAAAGGCCTCTGCTGGCATTTGCCTGTGATGACAAAGATGGCAAATACGACAGCAGTCGGGAAGCAGGAACTGTGAAGCTGTTTGGGCTTCCTAACGATTCCTGATGGGGGGGGGGGCTGACCAGGGGGAGGCCGGGCCTGCCTTGTCTAATTGGTTTGGTCTGTTCTCTTGCAGTTAGTGTGCGCCTGTTAGATATTTATAAATTGGTATAAATGATGAAAGTTGTCTTCCTGTTTGTTACGTTAGCTGCTCCCTTGCTTCCCCTGCATGAGGGCCCTGCAGTGGGGGTGACGACCCCTGCATTCTTGTCCTCTGGGGGTCTCCGCTCTTCCTGCTCCGGGGTACAGGGTGGACTTCATTGGACTTGTTCTGCTCGGACAATACCTGGTTTGGAGGGTGGGTGAGGAAGGGTGAGTTGGGGATGGAGATTTTTTTTTTATAATTAAAGAAATACATGTAATTTTGAGAATTGAATAATAAAATTGACTTTTTATTATGAGACTTATAGGACTTTTAAAAATTATGGTGTTACCATTATGTTATTACAGGGAGATGTTGCAGTTTTCCATGGCAAAAAAAAAAAATCAAGTAAAGTTTAAAGGTTGTGATTATGTCATTTAATCCTAATGCAGGAACTCTGCAATGCAGGGACAGACCGTGAAGTGCACAGCACAGCTGTCCTTGGATCAGCAGGGTTCATGTCTTGTGTGTGTGTGTGTGCCTGCCCTTGTCCTTCCAGTTTATGATAAACGCTGGGAGAAGTAGTGAAATATAAGTAAGAACTGCAATATCAGGGTAAGAAACACAAATTAGAATAGAAAGTCAAGACGGGGGAAATTAGTGTGGGAACATGCAAAGAATAAGGAACTAATTGAATGAACTAAAATTTTGACTGTGCGCTCCCCGGTGGCACCGTGCAGACGAGGGTGCGTCATCTAATTCTTGTTTCTTCAAGTCAGATCGTTGTTAAACAGGAAAGCACCTGCCAGCTCCTCAGGAAGAGCAGAGCTTCTGTTAGCTCTCGTCTCCGAAAGAAGCGGCTCTGCAGAGGATTCTTACGAGTAACGGCTTCACTTTCGTTGTATTTGAATGTATTTCAGCATAAGAAATAGGAATACACCTCATTAAGCAATGTTTATAGAAAACTTTGGAAAAAGGTAAGTAAGAAGAAAAAATCATATTCCTGGCACCATGCGTCCCTTAGCGTGTTAGTGTGTGTCAGGAGTCCTGTGCTTGTGTGCATACATAAAACATGGTTAGCTTAATAAACATCCTGCAGACAAATCACATATGACAAGACAAGTCATGCAAAGTGCTCAGCACTGTGTCTGGCAGTGTTATAAACACTCTATAAGTCTTAGTAGACATGTTTAGTTATTGGCCATGCTCTCTGTCTGGTACTGTAGTGTGCGCTTGACACCAGCTGTTACTCAAGTTTTGTGGTAGTCTTAGTTGGGTATTGTCATTCTCCTGCCTCAGGGAGTTTTGAGTAATTCTGTGCTACACAGCAAGTGACAGTGTAGATCTGGGTGCCTTCTATTGCAGCGGTTATTTGGTGTTCATTTGTATTCCCATTTTGCAGAAGAGTAATCTATGGATCTGAGCAGCCAGCTGTCGGCTTGGGTATGCCTGATTGAGCCTGGTCTTCAGGCTCAGTAGTATTTCTTTCAGCCCCCAGAATAGCCTCTGTCTCCACCTTTTCTGAAATATGATTTCTTCAGTTGCAAACCAGCATGCCACCTCATGTCGGAAGTTCAGTGTTCATCTCACTGGGAGTAAACTTTGGTGCATTGTTTGTTTTTTCAATTACCTGTCATTCCTGTGGGTGGTTGCTGCCACCCACAGCAACCCACCTTGGCATTGGAACAAGATGCTAAGGGTTTGGTCTAGATCAGTGTTTTTCAGCCACCAGTCCAATGATTATAGACTATAATGTTCAGACAACATTGGGATAGTTATACTCTTGTGGACTGGTGGGAAATTTCTGGCAAACGGGATTGAAAAACACGTCTAGATTCTTGATACTTGATTGGTTCCCTCCTCTTCCCTCTGCATGGATTTTTTCTTTGGGTTTCCTTGCCAGCTGTCACCTCAAGAAGAGATTTGTTGCATCAACTAGTGGGACACTTGTAGCAACAGGAAACACATCTGTGAAGAAAGAGATCCAGCATGTGGTTGCCTTTCACTGACTGTCGGGCTTGCTGACATTTCTGTTTTGGCTTCAGCGTCTTGGAGGGGCTCCTTCCTGGAGAAATGACCTGATTTGATGATTTGTCACAGACTTGAGCACCCCTGTAGTTTGAGTAAGATTTCTAGCTCAGAGCAGGAGCGATGCCATTCCCAAGCATATGTGGCCATTTATGACTTGGCAGGTCTAGGGATGTTGGGTAGTCCCTACTCCAAACACTAGCATACCAGAAGACAAATCACGGCGGTGACGCCTGCCCTGATCTAGACTTTAGTTGAGAGAGAAAGTCACGCTTCTGCACCAGTGACCCATGGCTGTGCTGATGGGGATTACAAGTCAGGCTAAGAAACAGGTAGTTTTTGTTTTTCTATTTTATTATTTTTATTAATTTTAATGGGGTGACTGATAAATCAGGGTACATATGTTCAGAGAACATATTTTCAGGTTATTTTGACATTTGATTATATTGCATACTCATCATCACACAAAGTGAAATTGGAAACAGGTAGTTTTGACTACGTCGTGTCTTGCTGAGATCCTGGATGCTCTGGTGAGAGATCCAGGGAGGGAGGAAGCCTGCCGTGTTGAGGGGCTGTGCTGCAGGCAGTGGGGGGCAGGAGGTGGTTCCTGGCAGAGGACGTTGTCGGGAGGCTGGGGCAAGGCATCCTGGCGGAGGCCCTTAGACCCGGCGGCGCAGGCTGTGCCCCTGACAGGCACTGGGGCGTGGAGTACCAGAAGGCGGATCTGGGGAGGCCAATTCATGGAGGTCCCAGAGCAGTCTGTGTATGCTGAGCTGGTTGGGGTGTGTTCAATGTAGAGTGAGCAGGAATGGGGCAGAAACAATTTCAATGTCTTCCCTGTGTCTAAGATGGATTCTACCACCTAAAGACTTCAGTAACAAAAGGGACCACGTAACGTTGACCCACGTGGGAAGGAAAACAGCCCGTAGACGACGCAAAGGAGAGGTAAGCCTTATCTTTGAGAAGGGCAGTAGAGAGCGCATACAGAAATGTGCTGCACGCTCAGACACACCTGTCTGCAAGTGAGGCATCCCTCCTTTTCTCCCTGACTCGGCTGCAGTGGGATTCAGGCTGGCTTTCAACCTGAGCAGAACCAGAACTGGACCTCAGCTCCGGCAGCAACCGATCTGACCCACTTTCCTCATCCTTAAAGTGGGGATAGTGAGTCTTCCTGTCTGGATTGCTGGGAGAACTAAGCAAGATGAAGTAGGAGTGAGGTGGTGGCCTCAGCACCCCGGGTGCCCCCTGCAGCCCTCCCCTCACGGAGGAGCTGCTTCTGATGGGAGTGCAGGCTGGCTGCAGAGACGGGTCATCGGTCCATCAGCTCTCGGCTCTAAATGGCAGAGCTGAGGGAGCCGTGTTAATCACTTCCGGGCTGGGCGCCGCGAAGGAAACAAGCCTGTCCATCACTCCCCGGGCACGGCGCAGGTCAGAGGAGAGATTGGATCTGCTGCTGGCTGCTGTCAGCGCCCATGATGGACAAGTGTGCATGTGAACAGTGGAGCATAAGTCAGAGCCCCGGGGTGGAAACAAGTGGGGAGAGGGCAGAGCCCTTGTTTGCTGAGGCTGTGGGACAGGGTGGGGAGGAGGTGGACCTGGGCAAGGCCTGAATGTAGTGAGTGTGAATGCAGGGCTGAGGATGGGATGAGAGGTGCGGCAGCTGGGAGCACGGTCAAGGTGGTGGCCGGGCCGTGGAGAGGGCGGTTAGATGAGATAGGAGATGGATTGGGGACACGGGGAGGGTGTGGGGTTCTGGGTCATTCCATCCCATTTTGCGCTGGTTGGTACTGGGGCCTGGTGAACTGGGAAGAGGAGGATAGACTTTGGTTCATTTCCTTGTTCTGCACCCGCTAATTGGGAGACTGGCCAGATTACTTCACTTTTTTTTAAATGTTGATTTGATTGGGGGGGGGGCAGCAAGAAGTAAGAGCTCATAGTTGCTTCACTTTAGTTGTTCATCCATTGCTTCTCATAGGTGCCTTTACCAGGCAAGCCCAGGGTTTTGAACCATTGACCTCAGCGTTCCAAGGTGACGCTCTATCCACTGCGCCACCACAGGCCAGACCGAACCACTTCACTTCTTTGTGCTGCAACTGGCTTATTTTCATGATCTAATAACAGTACAGCATATAAGGGCTAAATGAGTTGATATATGTCAAATACCTGGTTGATAATGGAGGCTTAATAAATAGCTACTGGCCCTGTCTGGGTAGCTCATTTGGTTAGAGTATTGTCCTGATACGCCAAGAGTGTGGGTTTGCTCCCCCGTCAGGGCACATACAGAACTCACCCAGTGAATGCATGAATAAGTGGAACAAATTGATGTTTCTCTCCCGCTCTCCTCTCTCTAACAATAATTAAACAGCTATTGTTGTGTGGGTGTCAGTACTGTATCTGTGCAGTATAAACCTTAACGAGGGTTTCACTGACCCTGAGCTTATCTCATTTTGCACGATGAGTGGAGGCATGGGGTAGGATTTGGAGAAAATATTTAACACATTGTTGAATACCTTTGTATTGTAGAGCTAAGGTCCTTCATTTTCATATAGGGATACTAAATTGAGAACCAGTCTTACAAGACCCACCAGTTCATTAGCAGGCCACATGTTTGAAATTGTTCCTGACAGGGAGCCACCAGCTGTTGAACTTCAAGGCACCCAGCATCTCAGTCCATCACCTCTTTGGAGGAGCAGGCAGGGTGTGAAAACATGCCCCTGACCAGCACTGTCATAGCCACGAAGCCTGGGTGCCACTTGCCCTGCCGGAATGTCATCGGGGATCCCTGGGGCCAGCTGGATTTGGCAAGAAAACATTGCTGAACTTACCTTGTTTCCTTTACTTTCTTTATAAGGTAACGTGAATACAGGCCAGGCGATGGCACCGATACAGCAGGGAACTTGTCAAAAGGTCTCAGGATGTCTTGAGGACCAGAGGAGAACTGGGCTGGGCACTAACTGTCCCCAGAGTGGGGATTAAAGTCAACTTGGAGAAAAGCCTCTCCTACATGGGTATCACTGTGGAGTGAGTTCCTTCAAGGTGATCAGGCCCGTGATGATTTATTGGACGTTTATGATGGGCTGCGCCTCTTGGGGCAGCTGAAGTGCTGTGTTCAACACACAGTGGAGGGGAGACCCTCTGCCCTCTTTGTAGAGAGGGGTCATTGCTGGAGTGACCACACGTCTGAGCTTCCTGTGTGCTGGGAACATCAGAACACTGTCTTGGGCCCATTTTACAGATGAGAAGTGAGGTTCAGGGAAGTTAGGGAGTTTGCCCAGGTTCAAATAGTCCATTAATTTGAAGCCCATGTTCTTCCAACTGTGTTACGTCCTGCTTGTGGGTCCAAAGTTCTAACTGTTCAGGGTCAGCAAGTCTAGATGTGAGTTACGGTGATGTAAAGGTTTGGAATCTTAGAGGATTGGTGCTTTCTGGCAAGATGCTGATGACCAGAGAACGAAGGTAAAGCCCTCAGTTAACCCTCAGTGACCCACAGCGGTGGGTGGTGTAGCCCCCCACTCACAGGATACGAAGCAGGCCTAGAGAGGGCCACACCTTGCTTCGGTGGTCCAGCTCTCGGGAGGAGCAGGCTCTGAACCTCTGTGGGGAGCCCAGAGCCCTTGTCCTTTCCAGTGGGTGGTGGTTCTCAGCCCTGGCTCAACAGTGCTCCCCAGGGGAGTCTGACAGCGAGCTAGTTGAGAACCACTGCTCTAGTTCTGCTCTCGGGTCTGCAGAAAGTTGGTGTCACAGAGGTGGCACAGGGTGGTACAGGAGTGCCCGGGTGTGGGGGAAGAAGGCTTCCTTAGGCATTCACGTTGGTCCCGGCAGCGTGGGCAGGGTTCAGCCAGGCGGCCCTTGGAGGAGATTTGAGGCAGAGGGACCAGTCTAGGCAAAGGCATGGAGACTCGGACCATTTTGTCCTGGTGTGACCGACAGGAGCCTGGTGGGCAGCGGTGGGTGGCATTCCTTTAACTGCTGCGTGGAAGGGGGAACGTTGCCCCGGGCTTTGTGGCTCTTCTGCCTTGCCTGTCCTGGTGTGACTTATCTCTCCTCTGGGTGGGGTTACCTGAGGATCGTCTGTGAGCTTTGGCTTCGCTGTGCCCCTGCCACATTATTACTAGGGTCACAGAGAAGGAGGTCAGCTGCACCTTGGCCTAATGGTTCCATTAAATGACCATAGAACCTATGCTGGAAGCCTGTGCCCACTCAGACGTCAGCACCCAGGCATGGTGCCCGGCCTGGCCGCCTAACCCGTTTGGCCCCATCTGGCTTGGAAGCCCTGGGGCAGTGGTGTCAGATGATCCCAGGCTCTTATCTCCACAGGAGCATAGGGCAGATCTCATCGCCTCTCTGACCTTCAGGTACCTCACGCCGGACAGCTCGCTTTTCTCACAGGCAAGGGGTTAGTGTCGGCCTGTATGCTTAGTACAGGGGGAGCTCACAACAGGGCATTAGGTCAGAGTTGGTTTCTCTCCCCTCTGTCCCCTGCTTCCCTGGACTTAGGAGAGGGGCGACAGCAGTGGGGTAGAGGGGTGAATCGGCCAGCTGTGCAGGGCCTGACCAGTGTGCTAGGGAGTTAGACCCAAGGCCTGTCAGCAGTTAGAAGAGCCTCCAGCAGTTTGAGTTGTGAATTAGGAAGACCACTGGGGCTGTTCGGCAGCCTGACCGAGGGAGAGGCTCTCAGAGCAGCATGGTGTGAGCAGAGCTGCTCAAGCCTGGGCTCTGAATCCCCTAGCAGTCCTGAAAGCACACGTGCTATGGCTCAGTCCCGCGCCAGGGTTTGTGGTTCCCTGGCCCGTGGTGGCGGTTGCGTGGAACAGATTTCCTGGGGCATGCTGCTGCTGAAGCCCTTAGGTCTGTGGGCCCAGCCCAAGGCGCTGCTGAGTTTCAACTCCAGATCTCAGAACTAGCCACATGCCCTCGGCCAAATCCTCCCACCCATGCAAGCCTCAGTTTCCTTGTCTGTGAAAGAGATGCTACCCAATTCCAGAGAACGTTGCAAGGATTCCGAGCTAGTGTGTAAGCACGGTGCCTGTGGTCAGCATTCAGTAGTTGTACGATGTTTGTGAATCCCAGTGGGGAGGTTGTTGGAGATTGCACAGGAGAGCTGAAGGGAGAGGCTGGACTAGGCCAGCAGCCGAGGAGTGGATAGAGGGCATCTGGTTTCCCTTAGGCTTGGAGTTCAGAGATCCGGCGCCTGGTGCTTGGCTCAAAACCAGCCCGCTGAAACCAGTTCGGCCACTGGAGGGCAGTGGAGCCCAGGCCACCCTAGGGAGGAAGGCTGCGTGCTGGGAAGGTTGGTGCTGGTCTGTGCATCCAGCCTTTTTCATTCCAGTCCTGACGCCCGCTGGTACCTGCATTGCACTGTCCCCTCCCTCTTTGCTCTGTGTACTTGCTGACGTTCTGGAAAAACACTTTGCATCGCAGGGCACCTCTGAGTCCCTGCTCGCCTGGTGGCCTGGGATTAGCCACGGCTGAAGTGTCCTGCTTTCTGGCAGCTGTGTTTACTTCTCAAGGGCACATGCAGAGCGGAACACGGGCCCGCGCCCTGCAGCTCAGCCTAGTTTGAACCACAGTTGTGCTTCTGCCAGTCCAAAACTTGGGGCCTGTTCCATCTTGAGTTCCTCCCCCGCTCCGCCCGCAGCCCTCGCCTGCTCCCTTTGATTCTGTGGGTGGAGAAATAAAAGGAATTCCAAATCTTTCATTCATTTTGAAGGCTGGCTGGAAGCAGGGCCTTTTAGGGGCTTGGTAAACAGAAGTGGCTGAATCATTTAAGAGAAGTGCAGGCGCTTTTTCAAGGTCACAGAATGTGGTGAGGGCAGAAAAACAAACCTGGAAGCACATTTATAATATTTGATGGTGTAGCTTGTGCCAATCCCCGTACATGGGCAAGTGCATGGCTCTAACCCATGAGAACAACAGAAGGTTCCAATGACAGCAGTTGCACTTACTGCCAAGTGAGTTTTATATATTCACCCTTTCAACTCTAGCAACTACCCTGCAGTATTATTAACCGGGAAGCAGCTGAGACTCGAGGTGGGTGGGGGGTTACTGTAGGGTACGTAAGGTCAGAGTGAGTGGTGCTGTTAGAAATTCAAACCAGTGTGTCTCACTCCAGAACCCAGGCTTTCGATCAGCACTGTTGGGCCCGGTCAATTGCACTTATAATCCAGCTCTTTCCAGAAGCAGGTAGAAAGACAGGAAGGAGAAGTCAGGCTAATGACAAAACAGTCTAGTTAGTACCCATGATCTCACCCGTGGGCCAGTTAAGAACATGGATTTAGAACCAGACTGCCTGGATTTAAATTCTGCCTCTGCCACTTACTATCTCTGTGTGACCTTGGGTAAATTCTTTGACATCTGAGACTTAGAAATGGGGGGTAATAATAGTACCTACCTCACTAGTTTGCTCTGAGGGTTAAATGAGTTAGATCAGCGCCTGACACAAAGTAATAACTCGATAAATGTTAGTTAGCTCCTATCATTACCATTCTACTTAACCATCGCGCCATATTCGCCTCCACAATCTGTGCAGTGCCTGACACCTGCTCAGGGTTGGCGAGTATTTATTGGCGGAAACGAGCCTATGGATTCAGAAAATGTTTCCTGAGCTCCAGAGGATGCTAGGTGCTAGATGGATAAATAAATGACTCCATTTCTGACCCCGTGCTCAGGACTTCCCACCCTAGTGGACGAGGTCGACACACGTGCTTATCACTGCCCAAGGCGGAAACATTCCACAGAGGTCCTGGCCTGGACTCAGACTGGTTTAAATAGGAAGGAAGGCCTGACCTGTGGTGGCGCAGTGGATAAAGTGTCGACCTGGAAACACTGAGGTCGCTAGTTCAAAACCTTGCACTGGTCTGGTCAAGGCACATATGGGAGTTGATGCTTCCAGCTCCTCCCCCCTTTCTCTATCTCTCTCTCTCTCTCTGTGTTTCCTCTCTAAAATAAATAAATAAAAAGGAATTTAAATAGGAAGGAAGTTCCCCTGAAATATATTCAGGTGTGGTTGAAGCCAGGATCTCAAAACAGACCCTTAGGAAATGGTCACTCTCCATCTCTTATCCCTGCTCTTCTCTGTGTTGGGGTCACTCTCTGGCAGCCTGTCCCTTTGCAGTGTCACAGGTGGCCCTAGCAGTTCCTGCCTTCTGTCTCACCAGCTCAGAAATCCCATAGAAGAGGGTGCCCCTTTCTCAGTGGTTTTCTCTAGTGTCATAAAAATGGAATCTCACTGGATATCTTTGGTCACGTGTGTCCACTGTGGCCTGAGGAATCATCTGCCCACCCGGCAAAAGCTGGGGAGAGAACAGGGCCTATCAGTTCTGCCCAAATCACATGGACTGAAGTGGCAGGTGGGGCGTGCAGTGGGTGGGATTCACCTCAGAATTCAGATGCTGTCACCAGAGGAAGGAAGAGTGGATGTTTAGGCAAACTCCACAGATGTCCCCAACAGCTACCACATGGGAACAGGATGATTCGGCAGTAGAGAGCCTGGCTGGGACCCCAGTTCCCGGGGATGGAATCTCAGTTCCATCACTGTGTGACCATTTCCGGTCAGTCTGAGTCCCCGTGTCCCCATCTACAACATGGAGGCTTGAGTCAGCGTGAGCGCACACTGCAAAGGCCTCTAGCTCCCAGCAGGAGCCGCTCCAGATTGGCATGGCACGAATCTAGTCTCTGAATTGCTACCTGACTCGTTCAAGGGCAGCTGTCCACAGACAGGCAGCCCAAGTCCCCTGGGTTCCAGTCCTCCTCCCCGAAGTGCAGGTCATCAGTTCTTTCTCCCAGGGTTGCTGGGTGCTGTACAGACAGTGCCTGGCACGCACCGGTCTGTGACTAACGATGGATGTATTCTCAGTACAGTCTGTTCCAGAGCACGCCAGGGTCTAGGTGTGGTTCTGGCACGACAGGCCATATGCTCTGTGGACAAATAACTGTTCTGGATAAAGGTGCATTTGGCAAGCAGCCAAGGGCCCTGGGAAGGCTCTGTGTGACCTGGCCCTTCCCTCCTTTTTGTCAGCTTGGGGTGGGTGCAGCCCCACAGAGGTGTGTGTATCACTCTGATTACCCCCCAGGCTCTGCTGTCAGCCTGTTCTTCATTTCCACCACGAGGCTTTCAGCCAGACGGTTTGAACAGAACCTCGTCTGGAGTGTGTTAACTCTTCTCCCCCTCGCTGGCAGAGAGCTGGGATCAGCTTTGCATTAGGACAAGTTGTAAGTAAACACACATTTGCTCAAGTGTGGCCCCTCCCACAGCCCGTAGCCTTGTCTTAGACTTGGGCAGCTTCAAATCAGGGAACATAAGTCTGTTTGACAAAGACTAGAAATCATTTCATTTCTTCTACCCATTTTACAGAAGAGTGAACTGAAAATTTTTGCTTAAGTTTCTCATGTACATAGGGATATCTTGAGGATACAGATTGTGATAGAATTCAGGTTCTCTGACTCAGTCCAGAACTTTACAATAATGTGGTCCTTAAATCATTTATTCATTTCTTTAGCAACATATAGGGACCATCTATTACCACATACTAGACTTTATTCTAGGCACTGTGAAAACAAGATTGGATAAGAAACACTCTTTGCCTTTGAAGTTTTTATCATCCACCCACCCACCCATCCATCCACCCAGTCATCCACCCATCCATCCGCCCATCTATCCATCCACCCATCCACTCATCCACCTACCCATCCATCTACCCATCCATCTACCCATCCATCCACCCACCCACCCACCCATCCACCCATCCATCCACCCATCCATCCATCCATCCACCCACCCACCCACCCACCCATCCATCCATCCACCCACCCACCCACCCATTTACCCATCCTCCCACCCATCCACCCGTCATCTGTTTATCCGTCTGTAAGGCTACTTCTCTCTACCCATCTGTGAATACATCTGTGTATGTCTTTATCCATTCATCCAGTCATCAGTGTACCTATAAGGCCCCAAGTCCTGGGCTGGTGCTAGGGTAGGGATCCAGATAAGTCAAAAGCAGTCTTGACTCTTTTGGCTTTCACGTCTACTTGGGGGGAAGACCGAGAAAGCCACTCTAGGTGCGTATGAAGCCTTTGGGTTGGACACGCAAGGGGACTCACACTTATGCTTATTTCTGAGGAGATTTCATACTGAGGGTAAAGCTGGAGCTGCACCTTGGGTGGACATTGCCGGGGTGGGGGGGAGGAAGACAGAGAAGACAAGGGAACAGTGGGGGCAAAGGCATGAGAATGTGGGAGGGAGAAAAATTCTGGTTGATCTGATGACACTTTCACTTTCAAGGCTGGCTAATAGGAGAGAGCGTCAAAGGCTCTTTTAAAAGGACCTTGAATACCAGACCCAGGGCCAAAAATGTCACCTTCACTTGGAAAGCACTGTCATTTTCAGCAGGAGGTAATTTAGGTCTGTGGGCATTTCAGAAGCACCCCTGGGAGCTGGGGCCGAGGGGAAGGGCGGAAGTACAGGAGTGCTGAAAACCTGTTCTAAGGTGGGGGTGGTAGGTACCAAGGACTCCCTACCCTCTCCACCACTCTCCTGCCCTGTAGGATTGTCCCTGCTCCTCTTCCTCCTTTGAGTGAGAGAGATGGGGGTATCAAATAATGAAGCCTTGAGTAGGTGAGGTGTTAGGGAGACAGCTGGCCGGGGTGGGCAGCACAGATTACTGGAGGGTGTGGAGGGAGGGTGTGCAGGCGAACACGCAGACCCGAGCTCTGAGAAACTGGGTGGAGGGGGCTCAGCCTGGGCATGCGGAGTCGCAGGTGGGGGCACCGGTGGGTGACGCCCGGGGACAGGTGCTCTCTGCAGTGAAGGTGATAGGGTCCTTTCTTAGCCACAGGGGCTTTGAAATGTTCTTGGAGAATTCCTTTAAGATTCTTTTTAGACGTTTTTAAAAGTGTGGAGTGGAATTGAGCATGACAGTTACCCCCATTGCCCCCAAATGTGTGCTCTTGACCTTCTATAACCACTCCTGCATGGATGTCACCTTCCCGCGGGCCAAGACCATTTGGATTTGTGGCACTATAATTTAGTTGCATATCTCAGAGCTTTAGATAGGACCATCTAGTATGTACTAAGCAGAGAGTCATGCTCCTCGTCGCTTACATAAATAGCCCATTTTTATGGCTGAGAGTGTGCTGGTAAACAGGTATGTCACAACTTGTTGACCATTCGCACTGTTTTCAGCTGTGACCTATTAGGAGCCAAGCTGCTGTGAACATTTGTGTATAGCTCTTTGTATAGCAGGTATTTCCTTTCCTTGCAGGTAAATCCAAGTGGAATGGCTGGATCGAGGGTGGAGATGCCGGCGGTTGGGAGATAGCAAGGTAAGTGTGTATTTAACTTCATCGGCGTGGGAGTTCGGCTCCTCTGCATTTCCGCCAGCGCTGAAGGTCAGTCTTTTGCATTTACTTCGTTCCAATGGCCGTGTACTGGTGTTACTGTGTGGTTTTAGTGAGCATTTCTCTAATAACTAATGGCTGATGATGTAGAGCATCTACTCATGTGCTTATTGGCTGCCTGTGTATCTTCTTTGGTTAAAAGTCTGTTTAGATGCTTTGCTGTTTTTTTATTTTTAAATGGGGTTGTTTGTTTTCTTATTATTCAGTTTGGAGAGTTCTCTGTTCATTCTGGAGGCACGTCCTTCATCAGATAGTGCCTCACCGACGTTTTCTCACTGCGTGCGGCTTGTTGTTTTATGTTCTTACAAGCATGTTTCAGAGAGCGGAAGTGCTTACTTTTGACCAAGTCCAGTCTATCGATTTGTTCTTTTATGAATCATGCTTTCGTTGTCAGAGCTGAGAAGTCTGGGTAACCAAGGCCATAATGGTCTTTTCCTATGTTTTTTTCCTAGATGTTTTGTAGTTTTATGTTTATGTTTAGATTTATGATTCAGTTTTTTCCTTGTAGTTTTCTGAATTGAGAAGCAGGGAGGCAGACAGACAGAGTCCCGCATGGCCTGACCGGGATCCAGCCGGCAGGCCCACTAGGGGGCGATGCTCTGCCCATCTGGGCCGTTGCTCCGCTGCAACTGGAGCCATTCTAGCACCTGAGGCAGAGGCCATGGAGCCATCCTCAGTGCCCGGGCCAACTTTGCTCCAGTGCAGCCTTGGCTGTGGGAGGGGAAGAGAGAGACAGAGAGAAAGGAGAGGGGGAAGGGTGGAGAAGCAAACGGGTGCTTCTCCTGTGTGCCCTGGCCAGGAATCAAACCCGGGACTTCCAGACGCCGGGCCGACGCTCTATCACTGAGCCAATGATTCATTTTTGAATTGACTTTTATGGATGGTGACAGGTGTGGCTCTGAGTTTTTTGGGGTTTTTTTTGCCTGTGATATCCAGTTGTTCCAGGGCCATTTGTTGAGAAGGCTATATTTTCTCCATTGCATGTCCTTTGCAGCTTTATTAAACACCCATATATGACGGTCAGTTTCTCGACTCTGTTGGGTTTCACTTGTCTATGTGGCTACTTTGGTGCTGATGGACAGTGTCTTGGCTAGTGCAGCTTCATGTAATTCTTGAAGACAGGTGGCCTCCCACATGCCCCATGTTGAAGCCCTAACCTCCCCAGTGTAGCACGCCCCTTATCTGTGGTTTCACTTTTCATGGTTTCAGTTACCTGTGGTCAACCATGGTCTGAAAGTGGTAAATGGAAAATTCTAGAAGTAAACAATTCATAAGTTTTTAAAATGAAACTTATGGGGGTAACACTGGTTAACAAAATGACACAGGTTTCAGGTGCCCAGTTCTGCAGCATAGCTCTGTACACCGTGTTGCCTGTTCACCTTCAAAGTCAAGCGTTTGACCATCACCGTTTGTCCCCTCAGACCCTCCACCTGAGCCCCCATGCCAGCAATGACCACTGTTGTCTGTGTCCAGGAGTTTTTCTTTGTTTTTGTCCTTTTTTGCTCAATCCCTTCAACCCCTTTACCCCGCCCCCCCCACCTGACAGCTGTCAGTCTCTGCTGTCTGTGAGTCCATCTCTGTTCTGCTTGTTAGTTCATTTTGTTCACTAGATTCCACATATGAGTGAACTGTATGGTATTTGTCTTTCTCTGACTGGCTTCCTTCCCTTAGCGTAATGCTGTCTGGGTCCATCCAGGCTCTCACAGAAGGTGACATTTCCTTCTTCTTCATGGCCACATAACCTTCCACTGCGGAACAGCTGGTGAGTTTTACATCGGGCACCGCTCTGAGCAGTGTGCTGGAAGCCCATGCGTCTTGCGCCGTCTCGCCCACCGGGAGTCGTCCCTTCTCCAGCGTGGGTGCGCTGTGGGCACCGCCGGCCTGTGAGTCAGGGAGCAGCCATCTTGCTTACATCAGTTGTTGTGACACTGCAGTGCTGCTGTTTGGCTAACCTTTATCCGACCTAATAATGACTCCCAAGTGCAAGAGCGCTGATGCTGGCAACTTGGAGACGCCACAGAGAGGCTGTAACGTGTTCCCTTTAAGCAAAACGGCGAAAGTTCTTGACTTAATAAGGTGAGGAAGAAACATCATATTCTGAGGTTGCTAACATCTGTGGTAAGAACCAACCTTCTACCCTGAAATGGAGAAGAAGGAAGAAGAACTCGGTGCTTCTTGTTGCTCTTGTGCCTCAAACCGCAGAAGCTGTGGCCGCAGCGGAGGCCGGCGCTTACTTAAGGCGGAGCAGCCGAGGAATGCTGTCACAGGTTTGAGTGTTTCCACGTATGGGAAAAGCACGGCATGTGTAGGCGTCAGCGCTCTCCTGGGCTCCAGGCAGCCGGTGCGGGTCCCTGCAGGTTGGGGACTACTGCATCTTAGAACGGGACTGGATTTGGAGAGGTGGCTTTAAAGGGGTAAGTGAGGTCATATGGGAGGGCCCCAATCCAATACGACTGGTGTCCTTTTAAGAAGGGGAAACGAGGACACAGACTGTGACAGGCACCAGACACGTGTGCACACAGGGGAAGGACCTCATGGAGGACACAGTGGCACGGCTGACTACAAGTCAAGGAGAGAGTCTCAGGAGAAACCACACCTGGCGATACCTTGATCGTGCACTTTTAGCCTCCAGAGCGGTGAGGATGTATATTTCTGTGTTTAAGCCACACAGCCTGTGGCACTTTTTCACAGTGGCCCGATGAGCTGACACGGGGCAGCTGTTGACCGCTTCGCTTCCTCCTTTCATAATAGGAATATCCGCGTCGTGAGCTTGGGTGCGTACTTGCTTCTGTAACAGATAGCTCCCAAATACATGATGGGTCAAATAAAGCCGTTTGTTTTTGTTCAAAACTGATGTTTCTGAATGGTTGGCCTTTCCCCTTCAATTGGTGATGAAGGGATTCAGGGTCCTGCCGTTGTGTGACTCCGCCACCCTTTCTAAGCTAGACCTCCAACACGCTCATCTGCTTCAAGTCCCGGGAGAGGGAGCGCACGGAGCAGAACGCAGGGGAAGGGCTCGCGGGCAGTCCTGACGCACATCACTCCTGTTCCTATTCCTTTGGCCAGGACCCAGTTGCTGGGCCACACGGAGCTACCAGGGAAACGTTGTGTGACCAGCAGGAAGAACACAGGGTCTGGGGAAAGCCAGCAAGTGTTTGCTGCAGGTGTACGCCACAGAGGATGGCCCCCCCTCGGTTAATTCCAGTCAGATAGGATACTCTCGAGTCACTTCTGTAGGCCTCAGTTTCAGAACGACTGCACGGCTCAGGTGTTTTTAAGAAGGCTCTAGAGCTTCTCGGAGACTGTTCAGAACCAAAGCAAACCCAAACCACTCTCGTTTGACTCGTTTGTTCTTGGGTCAGGTGGCATCTTCTAGAATCACTGACTAAGATCTCTGAGGGCTTAGCAACTAACCCTGTGAGGAAGGTTGCCACGCCCCATTTTAGAGATGCAGAAGTAGATGAGACCAAGTCACATCGTTGCACATGGCAGAGCCCAGATTCCAAACCAGGTGTGCTTGACTCTGTCTTCGTGCCAGGATGGCGTTGCGGTGACTGTCACTTCAAAGAAGGGGAAGCCATTGTTAGAGGTTTGACTCTGTCTCCAGTTAACCGGGATTTACGGTCAAGTCTCAGCCTGTGGGTTATTGGCTTTGTGGTCTCGGGTGCATTTCTTTGCCTCCGAGAGCCTCACTGTTTCCCTCTGTGACACGGGGACGAGAATACCTAAGTCACAGAGGTTTCTGTGGGCGTGACAAGGTGGTGTCCGTGGACGGGCTTTCTGCAGTGCTCCCAGAATGTAAACTACAGGACCTCGCTTGCCCGCCTCTGGGCTCCAGGCTGGACAGGGCATACATACAGCGTAAGAATGAGAGCCGTGGGGCCTGCGGGGCTGGGGGACACGTGGAAGGTGCCATTGGAAGGGACAGGGCTCAGCTGCCTCTCATTCCCAGCTGACCGTTGCCACGAGGGTACTGGACCTCAGGGCGTAAACCTTATTTCCCGTAAACCTCAATTTGTTTATGAGCTTTCTCAGTTTTTAATGTTGGCATCTAATGAAAACCGAAAGCATGCCAACCAAACGAGGGGTTCTTAACTGCCGGCGAAAGGAGTTTCGGTAGTGGGGTTCCTCCACCGTGCCAGCCTCTGTGCGAGGCCAGCGGGGCACAGGGGCCAGGCAGGCTCGCCTCCCCTGGGAGGCCGTAACCCAGTGGCGAGAGGAGCCCTCTGCACGGGAAAGTGGCCCTGTAATAGGATTTGGCATGCTGCGTTTTAAGCGACATTATCCTTGAACTCGTTAGGCTGGGGTCTGCAGAAGGCTTTTGTAGCTGAAATTGAAACAGTAAAACAATCTGTGCCGCTTGGAGGGGACGTCGTGGGAAATGTTTGCAGGGCTTCAGTGTTTCCTGAGGGCTCTCACTGTCTCGTTTGATGCATTCTGTTCAATGAGCAATAACCCCATTTCCTGGTGCGGTGACCAAGGCTTGTAGATCCTAGGGCTGTGCGAGTCACACGGGCTGGCCTGGGGACCAGGGTCGCAGGAGGTAGTTTGCACCCTGCCCTCACAGTGGCTCAGATAGCAGAGAGGTCCCGGTCAAGAGAACATTCTGTAAAGTCGAAAGCATATAAGCTCTGAGACTGCATCCTGGCTCTCCCACTTACTAGCCACGAGATCTCGTTTCCTTATCTGTCAGGTTGGGACCCACTTATTCAACAAGTATTTGTTGAACACCTGCTCCGACTCAGATACTGTTGCTGGCGCTGAAGGCACAGCCGCGAACGATGTCCCCACTCTCATTAATCTTGCATAGCAGCAAGGGGAAAGGGACAGTGAACAAACCGTACATGAGAGGTGGCGATGGGGGCAGATGTGCTGTGGGGGCGGGGCTGGGCTACTGCTTTACGTGGGTGGGCGGGGATGCCCCTTGATGACTGCGGAAGCGGAGCCCCGAGTGGGGGGCGGGGAGCCTTCCAGGCAAAGGGGGCAACGTGACTTGCCACATATGGGGGAAGATGAGAAATGTTCTGGGACCCACAGGGTCAGGTCAGTTCAAATACCTTAAACTGGCATTCAAAGCTCTCCTCAATGTGGTTCTAAGTTATTTTCTATTCCTTCTGTGGGTTTATCTCCTCATCCCTTGTGGGTTTGCTTGATCCTTTTTTTCTTGTTGATCACCTTGTTAATCATACACTTAATAGTGGCCACTCTGTGCCAGGCCAGCCCTGACACAGAGGAGCTCCCTGTCTGCCAAGGGAGGATTATAAGGACATGGCTAATTCTAACAGAGGCTGGTAAGTGCTATGAGATAGGGCCATCCAGGAGCTGTTGGAACACAGAGAGGGGGTAACTTCCCAAGAGAGAAGGAAGGTTTGCATAGAACTTCAGTGAAGAGGGGACATTTGCATAGGGTCCTGAAGAATGAGTAGGAGTTTGCCATGTAGCTAAAAAAACAAAGATGAGAGAATATTCTGGAAGCAGGAAATCACTATTTTTTGGCAGTTAAGTATACTTTTCTATTTTATACTTATTCTGTGGGATAAACAGGGGTAACAAACACCTATCTCCAGGGTTTAGGTGGGTGAATGAGTCCAGCTGACTCCTTAGGGACTTGGGGGGTCTGAACAATAAATATTCTGTTTTATCAGAGTGTGGGTTCAATGTTGATAGAACTTTCTTTAAAAATTAAAGCATAATTTACGTACAGTAAAATTTACCATTAGTGCATATAATTCAGTGAGTTTTGACAAAAATGTACAGTGTGTAACCACCACCACAATAAAAATACGAGAGAATTCTATTACCCCCTAAATTTCTCTATCTGTAGTCAGTGCTTTCACACCTTAGTGCCTGGAAACATCTGAAGTTTTCTGTCCTGATAGTTTTGCCTTTGCAAGAATGTCAGAAATATAATCCTAATATGTCACCTTTTGAGCCTGGCTTCTTTTGGTTAACATACTGCATTAAAAAAAAAACCCTGTGTATTACTCATTTCTTTTATTTCTGAGGAGTGTCCCGTTGAATGCCCCCACCTTCTGTCTCTGTGGATCTGCCTACTCAAGACATTTCATGTAAATGGAGTCATAAAACCTGTGGCATTGAAGGCTGGGGTTCTCTGTGTGGTCCGGAGACAGACAGTTCTGCACCAGGTGTCAGGTGTATGATTCACAAGCATGTTCTCCCAGGTATGTGGTCTTTGTATTCTCCTAACCGTCTTCTGAGGAGCATACATTCTTAAGTTGGATGCCGTCCAATTTATCAAGTTTTTCTTTGATGGTTCATTCTTTTAATATTGTAGCTAAGAAGTAAGGCTTTGCTTGGATTTTCTTCTATGTTTTCCGGTAGAGCCATGTGTGTGTGTGTGTGTATTTTATATATAATTTTTTTTTTTCAAAAGAGATCAGAAATCTATTTTTTATGTGAAATATTTCAATTTGTGTTTTAAAATAAAATGTATCTGTGGGCGAGCAAAGGACCATGGGCTACCAGGCTTCATGCATTAATTTATATGATATGCCAAACCGCTTCTCTCTGGCTGTTCCCGATCTGTTAAAACGGCAGTTTCGTGTTTCACCTTGATGCCCTTTGTTCAGTGCTAGGTGACCACTTGTGCACAGATGTGGCACACCTTGGTCTGTGTTTTTTAGAAAACATGTCATCTCTTTGGTCACGTTTCTTGAGTTTGCTAAGCCATCCCTATGACAGGTGAGGGAACCGAGGCCTAAGGAAGTGAAGCACCTGACCTGAGGACAGCCAGCAAGCCTTCCCCGAGGGGCGTGAACTGTGTCACTTCAAGGTCACCAGGCGCCGGGCTGTTCAAAGCAGAGGCTTCCACAAACATTGCACTCTGCACTGCACATTTTAAACGTGTTTAGCTATTTAAGCGTTGTGATAAATGCAACAAGAACCCTCATGTTCTGTGGATGGCAGCGTCGTTCCTTAGGCTGCTTGTACCTCAGCTGCGTGTGGTCTTGACACTGAAATTTCTCCTCCTGTCTCTGTTTGTGTAACTGAGGAGGATTCCGCAATTGCCAAGCAAACTTTTAAATACCACCAACCTTTCCAACCCCCGACTCCTTGCAGCCTGGGATTTTTCTTGATATTTACAATTTTAAGAAGGACGGGGTTTTAAACAGTCAACGCTGAGGTTGAAACACGACTGCATACTTCATCCATAATAGCTGACTTCCTGTTCTTTTTGATCCATTGAAACAGCCTCATTGTTCTCAGTGATTGACCTTATAATAAGTAAATGTTAAAAAGTTTGTGGCCGTGTTACCAAAACTTGTGCCATTTTCCTTTTCCTGGGGGAGGAAAATTACGTGTTCCAGAGTCCCTTACGGTTGACTTGGGGCACGTGACTGCACACGGAGGGCAGATGGGATATGGGTGGAAGTGGTGTGACTTCTTTCTTCCACGTCCACAGAGGCAGAGTCCTTAGCTGGTAGGAGGGTGAGTCACTGGCTGAGGGAGAAGGAGAGCTACCAAGAAGAGCTCCTGGACACGAGCAAGGAACAAATCTTTGTGTGTTAAGCTACTGAGATGTTGAGGGTTTTTTATTATTATAACAAATCCTGGTCTGCCCCGACTGACACGGGATTGAAGAAATGAAATTTCTAATAAAAAATAGCTCTCACCTCTTCTTTGCTGGGTCCCATGTATTATTTATTGAAAAGTAAGAAGTTCTGCTGCTATAAAAGGGATCAAGATCAGGAATTGAGTTTCACGACTGAATGTTACAGGTAAACAACTCAAGGGCCAGAGAGAAGTAGTGACTTGTCCAGGGTCATACAGATGAGGCAGCACTAGAACCCAACGTAGAGGCCACTGTCACCTTAGCCTGCCTTTTTCAGTAATGGTAGCTGCATTTTCCCATCCTCATCCTCAGACCAAGCTCCTCATGCGGGATTCATTCTCATCTTTTGTCTCCGGGCCTGGTTAATCTATGTAATTTATCACTTGGGCCTCAGTCATTAGCTTGATGATAGACTGTGCCCCAGCCTTAATGACAAGACTAATCCCTGGATTCCTCCTGGAGTTCCTGGGAAATTGCCACCCTGAATGGGTTGCCAAACCAGTAGGATCGAAGTCCTGAGCTGTAGAGCGTCACTTGAGTCCATCCAGGTTGAGACTGAATCTCACAGAAGGAAGAGCAGAGCTGAAAGATGGGGACAGGAAACGCTTGATGATGTTGTTTCAGCATCTGGATCCAGCCATGGCTGAAGTCAAATGCTTTTAGTCACATGGGCCAATACAATATCCCTTTTTATTTTGTGTATGCCAGTTTTGGTTGATTTTCTGTCATTTGCGCCTGAGATGACTCTGACTTAAGCTGTCTTGTGGATTTTTAAAACTAATGGGAAGGAATTATTGTATTTTTCTATTTTACTATAAGGCAGGGGTTGGGAACCTATGACTCGCGAGCCAGAAGTGGCTCTTTTGATGCCTGCATCAGGCTTGCAGACAAATATTTAATAAAAAAATAATAACGTTAAAAATATAAAACATTCTCATGTATTACAATCCTTTCATTTCCTACCGCTCATGTTCATGGTTGCAGGTGGCTGGAGCCAATCACAGCTGTTCTCCGGGACAACACCAAATTTTTATTGGATAATGCGTAATGTACATTGGTCGTTGTGAGGTCAGGAAGTAAACTTTCCTCCTTTTAATCAAGTAGTCAGCTAGCTAATTGCAGAAACCCTTTTGACGAAGAAGATGGCTAAAAGAATAAAAAGATGAGGAGTATCGTACTTTTCAGCAGGAATGGACAGAGGAATTCACCTTTGTGGAGAGAGCAGGTTCCGCAGTGTGTCTAATATGCAATGATAAAATTGCATCGATGAAACGGTCAAATATAAAGCGGCACTTCGACACACGCCATATTACATTTGCATCAAAATATCCAGTGGTGACAGCAGGAAGAAAGCATGTCAAGAGCTACTGTGCAGAGTGCAAGCTAGTCAGCAGCAACTCCATGTTTGGACCCAACAAGGTGACTGGAATTCGGCTAGCTTTGCTGGTGCTTTAGCAATTTTGAGAAATGGAAAGCCATTCAGAGATGGGGAGTATGCCAAAACATTCATGCTTGATGTTGCCAATGAACTTTTTGATGACTTTTCGGATAAAGACAAGATAATCAAACGAATAAAAAACATGCTTCTGTCGGCAAGAACTGTTCACGATTGTACCATCATGATGGCAAATCAAATTGAGGCAACACAAGTGAAGGACATAAACGCAGCACCATTCTTTTCTCTCGCTTTGGATGAGTCAACAGACGTAAGCCATTTATCCCAGTTCAGCGTGATTGCAAGGTATGCTGTCCGTGACACACTACGTGAGGAAAGTCTTGCTGTTTTTCCTATGAAAGAGACAACAAGAGGGGAGGATTTATTCAAGTCTTTCACTGAGTTTGCTAAAGAAAAATATCTACCGATGGATAAACTTATTTCGGTGTGTACTGATGGTGCTCTGTGTATGGTGGGGAAAAACAGAGGATTCGTAGCACTTCTTCATGAACATGAAAACAGACCCATGCTAAGTTTTCACTGCATCCTACATCAGGAGGTGCTTTGTGCTCAGATGTGTGGCGAGCAGCCTGGTGAGGTGATGTCACTGTCACTGGTCATTCGGGTGGTCAACTTTATTGTTGCCCGAGCTTTAAATGGTCGCCATTTTAAAACACTGCTGGATGAAGTTGGGAATAATTATCCTGGTCTGCTTCTGCACAGCAATGTGCATTGATTGTCAAGAGAGAAGGTGCATAGCCGTTTCGCTGCTTGTCTGAGCAAAATCTGGACTTTTCTTGTAATGAAAAACGTCGAGCATCCTGAGTTAGCTAACACTGAGTGACTCCTGAAGTTCTACTATCTCGTGGACATGACTGAACATCTGAACCAGCTCAATATGAAAATGCAAGGTGTTGGAAATACAGTCTTATCTCTACAACAAGCAGTGTTTGCATTTGAAAACAAGCTGGAACTCTTCATCGCCAACATTTAAACAGGTCATTTACTACACTTTGAAAAACTGGGAGAGTTTCAAAATTCATGCACAGCGAGTGACCCTGCTCAACATCTTGATCTCCAGCAGCTAGTGGGCTTCACATCTACTCTCCTGCAGTGATTCAAAGCGTGCTTTGGAGAATTTCATGAGCGCACTTGTCTTTTTAAGTTCATCACCCATCCACACGAGTGTGCAATGGGCAGCGCCGACCTGAGTTACATCCCCGGTGTCTCCTTTAGAGATTTTGAGCTACAAGCTGCTGACCTGAAGGCCTCAGACATGTGGGTGAATAAGTTCAAGTCACTGAATGAAGATTTGGAAAGACTTACACGACAGCAAGCAGAGTTGGTGAGCAAACACAAGTGGTGAGAAATGAAAAAACTTCAACCCGCGGACCAGCTGATTGTCAAAACTTGGAAGGCGCTTCCCGTCACATACCACACACTGCAGCATGTGAGTATTGCTGTACTGACAGTGTTTGGCTCTACGTATGCATGTGAGCAGTCTTTCTCACATCTAAAAAGAACGTTAAGACCAACCTACGATCACGTCTAACAGATGGAAGTCTCAATGCCTGCATGAAGCTTAACCTCACCACGTATCAACCAGACTACAAAGCCATCAGCAAAACCATGCAGCACCAGAAGTCGCATTAATGGTAAGAAGTACTTTATTCATCATTGGTTAGCAACAGCATAACAACGTTATTTAAAAGAATTTAGAGACTTATTGTACTTTAAAAGTGTTGGTCTTAACATAAAATGCACACATTTACTTGTATTTAGTGTTAAACGTATTGTATGGCTCTCATGGAATTACATTTTAAAATACGTGGCATTCATGGCTCTCTCAGCCAAAAAGGTTCCTGAGCCTGACCAGGCAGTGGAACAGCGGATAGAGCGTCGGACTGGGATGCGGAAGACCCAGGTTCAAGACCCCGAGGTCACCAGGTTGAGTTCGGGCTCATCTGGCTTGAGCAAAAGCTCGCCATCTTGGACCCAAGGTCGCTGGCCCTAGCACAGGTGGCTCGGTCTGCTGAAGGTCCGCAGTCAAGGCACATGTGAGAAAGCAATCAAGGAACAACTATGGAGTCTCAATGGCAACGAAAAACTAATGATTGATGCTTCTTATCTCTCTTCGTTCCTGTCTGTCTGTTTCTGTCTATCCCTCTCTCTGATTCTCTCTGTCCCTGTAAAAAAAAAACCAAAAACAAAAATAACAAGAAGGTTCCCGACCCCTGCTGTAAGGAGATGGGGTCCAGTCCATTTTGTTATCAAGTTGCTTATGCCTCACAAGATTCAAGGCTTGGTGACCCTCTTGTCTTGGGGATGCCCCCCTCAGGGACTCTTCATTGCCTCCAGTGCCTGCCTGTGTAATTCATCCTGCTTCACCAGGGCAACACGATACTCACCACAGGGCAGGTGCTTAAACTACTGTTGAAGTGTAACAAAGAAAGGACATTCCTACAAGAAAAGTGTATAAAGCATATGAAGAGGCAGTTCACAGATAAGGAAATACAGAGGGGAAACACGTCCCTGTAAGATGGCCTGCCTCACTAACAGTGAAGAAATACAAGTAACAATGAGGTCCTGTTTTCACCATGAGTTTGTCAAAGAGCTAAAGGTTGCCTAATGCCCACCCGAGCAGAGGCCGCAGGTCCCGGGGACGGGGAAACTGCCACCTCCACCAGGTGAGACACTGGGGTCCTCCAGGGCTGGCCCCCTGCCCTCCAGCTCTCCTTGGACTAGGACTGCTGGGAGTATACCCAAACACTCAGTAGCAACATGGGTCGTAGGCAAATATTTATCCCTCTGCAGCTGCAGACTGAGCGGAGGCCGCAGGTGCCGGGCAGAGTCCTGTTTACCCAGAGCTGAGCCAGGCGGGCTCTGCCTATTTGCTGAGCTCCATTCTTGGCCTGGCTCAGGTGCCCGGGAGGAAGCTGGGGCGGCAAAGGGTGTGCCAGGTGGGGAGTTGGGGGTGTTGTCCTGGCAGCAAAGCCCTGCATGGGCCCCACTATAAGGTCCTAACTCTTCTCCCCAGGGACCTGTGGAACCAGCCTCTTGCAGTCTTCCTCTGCACTGTTCACTGAGGGTGGTAGGGTGGGGGAGTCCTTCTTCCCTCCTCTACCCTACGCTGACTCCTGCTCATATCTGGGTCTCCCAGAGCACCTCCCACCCCAGAGTGGGTAGGTGCCCTGTTAGCTGTTGCCATGGTTCCACAGCTCATAGGAGTCACATACCCCTTTCCCCACACCCTCCTGGTTACTGTTTGGCTTCTCTGCTACACTCTGGAAGAGCGGGGACAGAGGGGGTTTTGTTCCCATTGTTTCCCCAGCACCCCCATAGGGCCTGGCATCTAGTCGGTGCTCACCAAATATTTGTCAAGTGTTAGCCTGAGTGAAGTCAGGCAGAGGGAGCTGTGTGGGCCTAGGCACAGAGATGGGAGGGAGGGATGGAGAGATGGAGGGGTGGAGAAGGAGGGGCAGGGAATGGCTGGAAAGTCACAAGGGGGTTTGGAACTCTAAAGGGCCTTCAGTGCCGTGCCAGTGAGTTTGGTTTTATCCGGTCAGAAATGGGAAATTGTTGAAAGGAAAAGGAAACACAAATAATCCTGCAAATGAGGAAATGATAGACGGGACTCTTTGAGTTGAACGGTGTACGTCCCGAAGTTCTTACAGTGGCCAATAGGGCCTGTGTGTCTGCTCTCCCCGCTGCACCCCCTTTCTTTTCCCTTGCCCCTCACTTTTGTGAATACCAAAGGTGTACTTCAGCCCCAGGGCCCTTGCACTTGCTGTTTTCTCCATCCAGAATGCTTTTCCCTTGGATACACAGTACCTCCTGGCTTTGTTTAAATCTCAGAGTGCCATGTTGCCTTACCAGAGGAACCTTACATGACACCATGGACAAAGGAGCCTCCTTTCCCAGTGCCCTTATCCTGCTTGACTTTTCTCCGTACTATTTGTATCCATCCTTTGTCTCCTCTACCAGATGTCACCTCTTTGGCTCACTGCTAGATCTTCTAAGCCTAGAACATGTGCCTTTACGTTCTATGAATGCCTGTTGAATGAATGAATGAACAAATGAGTGAATGAATGAACGAATGAATAATAGGAATCCAAGCCCCCAAGGTCCTGCAATGAAGCTGACTGTCGCTCCGTGGGCCCTGCCCTTTCCTGTCTCCAAAGCCCTCACACAGCCCTGAGCATCTTTTATCTGAGCACCAGCCAGGTGGGGACCACAGGACAGAGATTATTATCTACCTTAAAAAGTTACTGGGTTAAAGGGCAGTCCCATTTCTAATTTTTTGAGGAATCTCCATACTGTTTTCCACAGTGGCTGCACCAGTGTGCATTCCCACCAGCAGTGCAGGAGGGTTCCCTTTTCTCCATATCCTCACCAGCACTTATTCTGTGTTGTTTTGCTGATGAGCACCCTTCTGACTGGTGTGAAGTGATACCTCATTGTGGTTTTAATTTGCATTTCTCTAATGATTAGTGATGTTGAGCACTTTTTCATATGCCTATTGGCCAACTGTATGTCCTCTTTGGAGAAGTGTCTATTCATTTCTTGTGCCCATTTTTTGATTGGATTGTTTGTCTTCCTGGTGTTGAGTTTTAAAGTTCTTTATAAAGTTTGGTTATTAACCCTTTATCAGATGTGTTGTTGAATATGTTCTCCCATTGTGTGGCTTGTCCTTTTATTCTGTTCATATTGTCTTTAGCTGTGCAAAAGCTTTTTAGTTTGATACAGTCCCATTTGTTTATTCTGTCTTTTATTTCATTTGCCTGTGGAGATAAATCAACAAATATATTGCTTCGATAGATGTCAGAGAGTTTACTGCCTATGTTTTCTTCTAGAATGCTTATGATTTCATGGCTTACAGTTAAGTCCTTTATCCATTTTGAGTTTATTTTTGTGCATGGTGTAAGTTGGTGGTCTAGTTTCATTCTTTTGCAGGTAACTGTCCAGTTTTCCCAACACCATTTGTTAAAGAGGCTGTCTTTACTCCATTGTATGCTCTTTCCTCCTTTGTCAAATATCAGCCATCCTACTTACAGGAATATATCCCAAGGATACCATATCACTGACTGAAAAGAAGAAATGCGCCCCCATGTTTATGGCAGCATTGTTCACAATAGCAAAGAGCTGGAAACAGCCCAGTGTCCATCAGTGGACAAATGGATTAAAAAGCCTTGGTGTGTATATATATACACACACAATGGAATACTATGGGGCCATGAAAAAGAAGGAAATATTACCGTTTGCAACAATATGGAGGGACCTGGAAACTATTATGTTGAGTGAAATAAGCCAGGCAGAAAAAGAAAAATATTATATGACCTCACTCATTTGAGGAATCCAAGGAACACTGAGAACTGAGGAAAGGGATTGAGACAGAGGAGGGATCAAAGGGACCAGAGGACAAAAGGACAGAGGGAAAGGGGAGGATAGGATGGGATAAACCTGAAGGGAAGGGGGAGGGCACTGTAGGGAGGGGGAAGGGAGATGTGGAGGGGAACATGGGGGAGGGGGATGCAGTCGGGGTCACCCTAGATTCTATGTAAACACAATTAATTAAATTTAAAATAGAGTGACTGGGGGAAGAGCACTGTGATCACAGGAACTGACACTGGAATGAAATGCCTGAAGGTGATGATTTCAATAAATCAGGTTGTAAAGCTTGCTGTGGGGGAATTGTGACAATGGCGACAGAGTCTGCATTCTGGGGCAGGTCTTCCTCGAGTTCAGTGTCCAGCTCGGAACACGGGTGTTTCCTCGGTCACCTTACCTCCTTTGCATCCTCTTTTTATTTTTTTATTTTTTGTATTTTCCCAAAGTGAGAAGCAGGGAGGCAGTCAGACAGACTCCTGCATGCACCGGACCGGATCCACCCAGCATGCCCACCAGGGGGCGATGCTCTGCCCATCTAGGCCGTTGCTCCATTGTGGCAAGAGCCATTCTAGCACCTGAGGTGGAGGCCATGGAGCCGTCCTCAGCGCTCGGGCCAACTTTGCTCCAATGGAGCCTTGGCTGCAGGAGGGGAAGAGAGAGACAGAGAGAGAGGAGAGGGGGAAGGGTGGAGAGGCAGATAGGTACTTCTCCTGTGAGCCCTGACTGGGAATCAAACCTGGGACTTCCACATACCAAGCCGACACTCTACCACTGAGCCACCTGGCCAGGGCCCGTGCATCCTTTTCAGTAGCTGTGTCGCGTTCTGCGGAGTGAGTGGAGCCATGGGCTTTGTTTGATCGGTTGATATGGGGGACTTGACAGTGGGACGTGGTGACGGTAGCTCCCAGCCATCAAGCGCAGGATCCCGCTGGGTGCCAGGCCAGGCGCTGTACTTCATGAGGTCCTCCAGTCCCCTGTGCCACCTGGGCAGGGGCTGCTAGCTTTCCTGTCTTGTGATGAGAGTTACCAGCTTGCTTACACATAAAGGGGTCGGAATCGGCAGTCACATTGTCGGGTCTGAGAGCTTTACTCCCTCTGCTCTCGGGGGAGTTTTGTTCCCTTTTTTAGATAAGAAAAAGGCTCAGAGAGGCAAGTGGCTCACCCCAGGCACCACAGGGCAGGGCTGGGGTGAGGCGAAGCCAGGTCTTCCAATTCTTGCCCTGTGCTCAACTCTAGCCCAGCCCTGTGCGCCCTGGGCAATGTCCACACGTCTCTTTCCTCCGAACTGGGGACAGGAAGCAGCCGAGGATGGACCAGCCTTCCCGTTTCTGCCCTGTAACCGGCTGAAGGCTTTAAGGTGGGGCAGAACTCGTCGGAGAGCAGAGGAATCCTGGGTCTCCTCAGGAACCACCCCTCTCTCTCTTCCTTCTCCCCCAACCCTCACTTTGCTCCCCTCCAAGGGCTCTGTCCCAATTAATCAGCAGACATCCAAGGCTCCAGCTGGGACCAAGCGGGCCCAGCTCACTAGTGCAGAATGACATTACTGTTCCCTAAAACATTGAGACAAATGCAGTGATTCAGGGCAGGAACCGACGGAGGGCTGGCTCTGTCGCTGCTGAGGATGGAGGCTGGGTCCCCAGGACGTCCCATGGGAAGAGGAGCACAGCAGCTCTGACTTGGGCGGGCCTGTGTCTTGTGCCACCTGACTCTCCCTCATCCCTATTCAGGAGCCCTCTGTGGACTGTGTAAAAAATTACCCAGGGAACACAACACCCTTCCTGCCGTGGGTCACTGTGACCTTGGACCAGTTGGAGAGGCAGTGCTGACAGGTGGCAGTGTGTCAGCTCCAACTCCTGTCACCGCCCCACCTCTGGGTCTCAGTCTCTATCCAGATGGGGTTAGGGGTGTGGGGGTAACAACCTTGCCCATTGGCGGGGGCAGGCGTGCTAAGGTCGCTGTTGTGGAATGTGACCCAGAGGGAGGGCATGGCGTGGTCTTTCCCTTTCCCTGCCTCACTTCTCCCCCCAGGAGTGCTAGACAGGAATACTCTTTACCTGTGGGGACAACGGGGACCAAACCAGTCCTCACAGGAAGCCTTAGAAATAATAAGAACAGCTTGTTTCCCATGCTGTTCATGTCTTCCCTCAGACATCCATTCACACAGTGCTGAGCACCTCCCACGTGCTGCTCTGCTAGACAGTGGGGTTACAGAGGTGGGAGGGACCCCGTTCCCACCGTGAAGGGGCTCCAGCCCAGGGCGGAGACCCGGGAGGAGGGAGACGTGCTCTCACACCGGCTAATGAGGGCCGTTGATTCAAGGAACTGGGCCGCCGGGGTTTTCGCCAGAGACTCTGACTTCAAGTCCAGTGTCTCACCATCCTCACGGACACACTGCTTATCTCCGTCACTCTTGTCTTTTTAATTCTTTTTATTTATTCTTTTTTTTTTAGAGAGAGGAGACACAGAGTGAGAGAGAAAGGAAGAGAGAAAGGGGGGAGGAGCTGGAAGCATCAACTCCCATATGTGCCTTGACCAGACCAGAGCAGGGTTTTGAACTGGCGACCTCAGTGTTCCCAGGTCGACGCTTTATCCCCTGCGCCACCACAGGTCAGGCCGTCACTTTTGTCTTTTAACTGAGAAAATGTTACAGTGCTCCTGCAGTCCTGTGGTGCTTCGTAGTGGTAGCCCCAGGACAGTCTGGCATCTATGGTGGCCGTGGGCACCCCACACCTGACAGCTCAGCCGAAGGGTGTAATCCCATGCCTGTAGGACACTTGTGATCAGGAGAGCCTTACGGAGCACAGAGCATGAGCCTGCCCTGCAGTTCAGGGGCTGCTCGGTGGCCTGGGGGTCGGAGAGCGGGGACAGCATTTATTAAAAAAACATACTTGAGTACTTACTATGTGCCAGGCACTGTTCACATTGCGGGGATGTCACTGTGAGCAAAACAGACAAAGCTCTCTGCCTTCAAGGGGATGACTTTCAGGGGGGAGGTGGTAATGGCCATGGAGAAAGGCGAGGCAGGTGACAGTGCCGTTGGAGCAGAGACACAGGAGGAGCACCTCAGTGAGCCGCACGGCTGTCTGGGGGAAGACCTTGTATTGAATGTCAAAGCTAAGTGCACGGTTAGAGCATGGGCCCCGAGTTCTGGGAGAGGACTCCACCTGCTTGTCAGCAGCACAGATGTCATTGAAAGCCATGTGACTGGCCGAGACCACGCAGGTCGTGTGTAGATGGAAGCGGCCCCACGCCAGGCCTAGAGGCTTGAGATTCTGGGCACACTCAAGGCACCAGGCGGGGCTGAGCACTGATGGGGAGGGGAGGGTGGTGTGCCGGATGCGGCTGCGTGGCCTTGAGGACCAGAAGCCACAGAGGGTTCTGAACGGGAATGCCAAGGTCTGATCTGTGTTAGAGGGTCCCCTGCAGCAGGATGGAGGGAACCATTGAGGTCCAGAGGGTGTTGAGGAGACTGGGGTGCCAGCCCTGGCAAGAGGTGGCGAATTCAGCCCAGCACAGCAGCTGGGGTTCGGGGCAGGGGCCCCAGAAGGGAGGGTGGGCTAGTGTGTGGGACTGTTGGGGCTGGAGGGCAGGCTGGGTGTGGGAAGTAGGAAGGGGGGTGTCTAGGACCTTTGGATGGCTCTTGCAGGGCTTTGGGGGGGCAGGGAGAGGAGCCAGAGCCTCCCACCCGCCCTCAGAGCCCACGGTCGCTGTGCTTGTTAGCAAGGAATGGTCCTCAGAGGAAACATATGTGCTGTTATTTTTGGGCGATTAGCCGCACGTCGTTGGAGCGTTTGTTTGCCAGTCGTGGGTAAACAAAAGCCATTTGTCAAAACAAGATCTTTTAGCCTCCTCCTCCCCTCCCAGGCCAGTGCCGCTGAGAGTTCCTGTTGCATCAGCAGCCGGGCTAATTGAATGCATGGCTCTGGAATCATGGCCGCACTCGCAGAGCCTGCAAACCCGCAGACCTCAAAGCTGCACAAGGTTCCCAGGTGCATCTTTATTGGTCCCATTTTGGAGTTGGGAAACTGAGGCTGAACATCTGCCCTCCCCCATCCTGTGAGCGAAGACTCAGCCATGTCATCAGTCACCATGGAGCAGCTCAGGAAATGGGGCCGACATTCCTCGGATGGAGCCCAGATCTGGCTGCTATGACTTCCGTCAGGAACCCTGCTTTGTGCTTCCCCTTCTGGGCCCTCCACGTGCTGACTGTTCATGTTTCTGGGAAAAGGAGGCTCTGTAATTTAGAGGAAGGCACGAGCTCTGGACCAGAACAGCAGTAGGTTTGTGACTTGTCTGCATTCAAACTCAGTGTATAATTTTGGACCAGTCTCTGCAATGCAGCATGCAGGCAGTTAATAGGGTGTGCTCCTAAGATCAATATCTTTGGAAGGGAGAGGACAGGAACATGACTGGGCAAAGGGGAAGCCAAGCTGTGATGCTGTCTCCATGGAAACCCAGCTGGCCCTTTGGGGCTGTCCTGAGTTGAGGCAATAGGGCTGGGCATTCACACCCTTGTCAATCGTTCATTGAATGTGGGCCATCCCAGCAATAGGGTGGGAGGGGCTGATGGCCATCTTGTGGCCGCACACTGCGCAGCTGGGATGAGTTCTTTACTCCTGTCGCCATGCCCACCACAGTCCACCTCTTGGACCACTTCTGGGAGAGGCTTCTCTCAGAGGGAAATTGTAAAGAACTCAGGGCTACAACCAACACTCCTGGGCTCCCTTTTCCACCACCTGCCACAGATACACCTCGCGTTCAGGTGACACCTTTGCTGGTCTCATCACCTGAGAGGACTGAGACCCTGGCACCATGCCCTTTTCAGGCCACGGTGGCTGCACTCGTCGGTTTACCACCAGCATTGCACAAGGCAGTACCAAGAGGCACCCGGTGGGTTCACCTATGTGTCACCATATTCTTCCCTGACTCCACATGGGGCATCTTTCTGATGACCAGGGGCAGTGGCCCTGGCCAGGATGGTGACTCCTCTTCTTGCCCACTGATTCCCTGTCACAGGAGCCTGAAGGGCCACAGAGGTGGCTTTAGCTTACAATTTAAGGGACTCTTGCTATGTACTCCCTTTGGGAACAAGGACCTTAAAGCCCACGACCCCAGAGTTGAGGGATAGGAAGCACAAATTCTGTAAAGAGGATCACTGGGAGCGATGGTGGAAGGGCCACTTCAGCTTCCAGCCCTTGGTTTCTAGAACCATGCATTCCAACCCCTGGGGACACGGTGCCCCACGGGGTATTTGAGTTGAAGTGATACTACAGCTTAGAGGATGGTGCTAACCCTCACGCAGTGTTGTGTGAGCTGGCTTTTCGGCAGTATCTTTAGGCTGGCCATTACGCTGCGCCATCTAGCCTGCAGCTTCTGGATTGTGGGTCTTGTGATGTAACCAGTGGGTCCCTTGGCTGTTTGGCGTCATGTAATGCTGTGTGGGATCATGTGCCAGTAGATCAGACACTCCGTAAGCCCTTGGGGAGAGCCACAGGCAGGAAAGGCAAATTCGTGTCTGGATCATGTCTCTGCTCCTGTCTTCTCAGGGGGAGGGGTCAGTATACTCACTGGTCACACACTAACTCAAACCACTCTCTGGTGCTGTCCCCCTCTTCAGGGTGGCACAACACCCCAAGTGGCCATTTGTATGAGTTGAGGATGCTAGTGCCAGAGCAGTGGCTGGCATGGGCTCTCTGCCGGCTTGTGCAGCTCGTCCTGCTCATGTTCAGCCAGGATGTCCCCACTTTAGGACTGCGTGGCTCTGAAGGACCCTGCTCAGGACAGGCAGTCACGGGTAGTGACCGCTGGGTGTCTCCACCAGGGCTGTAGCAAAAAGCGTACATTTATTGGCTGCAGATCATATACACACGCTTCAAAATCCTCTCGGGGTCTCCAGTGTCATACCCCCCATGGCGTCCCTCCCTGTCACTCATATGTCTGATCCCACGGGGGCTGCTGAGTCGTATGACCCAAGTGATAGGTCTGATGGTACCACAGCTGGAACCCTCTATAGCGTCCTTCCTCGCGTGGGCCTTGGCAGCCTGTCACCCGGCTTATGGGCTTGGAGCAACGCTCCCAGGTTCCGGTACGGATACGCTGCCTGCAGACCCACCAGCAGAGCTTGTGCCTTCTTCCTGCTGGGCCGTGAGGGGGAGACCCTTTGCAGGTGAGCCCTGGGGTTCACTAGACCACGGGATTCCTAGAAGTGATACCAAAGTGGCGGGTCCCTGGGGCTTCATTAGTTTTCTCTCTTCCCCTCTGGCCTGCAGCTTGCCGGGTACCTCTTGTTCATCTGTCTGATCAGCATGACGTCGTCAGGGTAATGGATCAATGTGATGTTCTGTGCGAAGTCCAGATGGGTCTGATCCCCTCGCACTGTCATGACAGTGCTGGATGGATATTGTCATCTGCTCTGAGAATCTGTACTGTCTCTGATTTCTTTTCTTGATTTGGGACAGAAGAGAATACATTTGTTAGATTAACGACTTCATAACTCCTACCTGAGTTCGTATGAATCTGCTCTGGCCACAGTACCACACCTGGTGAGGCAGCTGCAGTTGGAGTGGTTCCTTGTGTTTCTGGAGTCTGTGGTCCCACTTCAGGATTTACCTGGTTTCCAGGGCTGTGACCGGAACTAAAGGCACCATGATGAGAATTGCCCTGGTGTCCTTTACGTTTTTAAGAATAGCACTTATTTTTGTATGTCCCCACCCCGGGCTATTACCGTGTTTGATTTACTATCTTAGCCAGAAGAGGTAGTTTCCGAGGCCTCCCCCGCCCCCTGACCATGACGGCTCTCCCCTCACAGGATAGAGGGGTGTCATGCTAATAACCGCGGAGGTCTATCCCAGTTATGCCTCCTGCAACCACCGGGTGGGACCCGGTGGGCTCACTGTAAGCTGGGCTTGGGCTACAGTTCCATTTGTCACCTGGCCCCCTTAGCAGGGCTCATGATCATGCTTTGGGTTGCCAGGTATCCAGGTGAATTGCAGTTCAGTGTCCAGCTGTCCTAGAAAGGCTCGGGCGCTCCCCTTCCCCCAGGACTCAGTTACCCAAGGACTTCGGGGAGGACTGTGGGAAGCCCGGCTATGTGTTGTTGCACGGCCATCCTCTTGGGCACGTAGGCTTTCCTTCAACCATGGCCTTCCAGGTCCAGCACCTGCTCAGGTGTGGAGTAGGGAAGGAATGGTTACTTATTGGGGTGACTACCTTCAGCCTCCTGACCACCCATCCTTCATTCCTTGATTATGCACATGGAGTGGTACCCTGCTTGGCTCCCCATCTGTGTAAGATGCACCCCAACTTCAGTGATATTAAGCTGTGAAAATGTGTGCTGCTGAGTCATGATGAAACACAGTAATTACCACCATTCAAAAACGGCTGTTCCACCTAAACCTGCTTCTGGTTTTTCTGAGTAGCTGCCGGCTTCTGCAAGCCGGGGCCCGCAGCTTTGCGCGGCAACAATCAGCTGCAGACAGGTGGGTCTCTCCTCTCTTGTTGTTTAACAGTTTTTCTTTGTCTGTTTTAAATGGGTAATACATTCTTAGCGTTCAAATATCAAAACACTATGAAACAGCATAGAATGGAAAGTCTGCCTCCCACACCTGTCGCCCCTGCTCTGTTCTCAACCCCTCCTCACAAACACCTCTTTGTAGGTAGCTTCCTGTCTATGCTTCCAGGGTTTTAAATGCAGGTGCAAACAAATATGACTAGGTATTCTTTTAGCTGTCTTTCATTTATAATAGGTCCTGCCTTTGTTTTGATGACTTAATGATGCGTCTAGCAGGTAGTTTCAAATCCGCAGAGAGAGGCTAGCCCTCCGGAGGGGCCCGCTTTCTCCACGAGCTGAAGTCTCCTTTCCACCAGCTTTCTTCTTTGCGTGTCCAGGGGGCTCTTGGGGGCATTAGAGTTCAGTCTTCCTGATATATATATATCTTGGGGACACTCAATGAACGCCATGGCCTAAGGGTGGGGACAAGCAGGTTGGGGGCAACAGGGAGCCAGATGAGTAGGAGAAAGCACTTGCGAGTTTCTCTGGGTGGTCACCGCATATGTGTGAATGCTTTGGTCTGCAGGAAGGCTCTCTTGTGAGTGGGGAGAGATGCAGGAATGAACAAGATCCAGGAGTTTAGAGTTCTGCGCGCGTGTGTGCGGGGAGCAAAGTGAGCAAAATGGACTATTATAGACCAGAGTAGAAGGTGTGATCTTGGGTAAGTGAATTAAACTCTGAGTTTCTGATGTCTCTTTGCAAAGCAGGGATTTTTTAGCCCCATGTTTTTAGGGTACTGTGCAGGTTAGATGCGACAGCATAATGCCTAGGGTAGGTCAAAAGTAGGTTTACAGTTATTTGTGTGCAAGATAACACAATAATTAATAAATAGTAATATAAGAACATACTCCGCACTTTGCATATTCACGACAGTGAGCCTACTTGTGCCCCCGGCCCCCCGTAGGTTCTTTGGAACACTGTTGAAGGAATAAGATGGCTTGGAGGTGACACCGAGTGGGGTTCTGAAGGCTAAATAAGAGTTTGCAGGATGGAGAAGTGGGAGTGATACATTTAACACGGGACGTAGTATGAGTCTCCTGGCTAAACTGCAGGTCTTCACTCCATTCCAGAGAGGATGTAGCTCAGTCTCCTATAGAAGAGGCGGCTTGTTCACGGCCAGGCGAGTGGAAACGCAGAGCTGTGTGTGACTCGCAGCCCAGTGGGCCATGCTTACCTTACAATGGGACTGCTCTTGCTCCCAAGACTCACTTGTGGTGCAGCTCAAGGTTTGTAAGTTTGGTTGCTGTAGATAGAATGTGGAGCAGGCAGCCTTGTCCTCTGAAGGAGCAGAGGTCCCCGGTGCTCAAGAGCTCAGAGCAGCACCTCTCACCATTACTCAGCTCTGCCCTCCTCTGTGTGAGCTCCCCTCCCAGCCGGGTTTTCCCATAAGGTGGTGAGATGGCTGCCGGCAGCACCAGGCCCTCCACGGGCCAGCTCAGCCACTGCAGAGGAGACAGGGAGTATTCCCCCCAGTGGTTCCACCTGAAGTCTCAGCTAGGCTTCTCACTGGTCCGACTTGGCTCACATGACCATCCCTGAGCCAATCGAGTGGCTAAGATGAGGTTCCCACATGTAAAACCTGGGTCACACGGCCACAGTGGAACCAGGGTATCCAGAACTATAGGGGCTGAGAGTAAAGGAGGGGTGGTCCCCCAAAGTAATATTGGGGTCCTGCACCCAGAAGAAAGAGAGATCGCTGGCAGCCAAACTCAGCAGGTGTTCTTTAGAACCCCAGAGAACACAGCCTGGTCTGTGAAGACAGACCTGTCCGTTGCTCCTGTGACCTGGACGAAGCCGAGTGGCTAGGAGGTACCTCTCGGAGCCCTGTAGGGAAGCATATTGGGATACCGAGCCCGGGCAGCAGCCCACCTGGGTGCCATGGCCCCTGACAGCGGGGGAGCTGTGCCTGTGTACTGGCATGGTCACAGCCAGCCCTGCCGACGGGGTGGGCAGCTTCCTCGCTCCTCCCCACACTGCCCTGATTGCAGCGTGGACTAAGGGGGTGTTGATGGAAGGATCTGAGTTTCTGTGAGTCATGCACCCCACCGTGGACTCGACTGACAAGGCTCCCCGGGATGCGAAGTGGATTAAGCAAGAGGAGGAAAGGGGCTCACCAATTTAGCTCCTACCCCAGCGGAACAGAACACACCTAGGGGAAGCCAGAGAGGGGATTCCTGTCCTCATGGCATTCGCTGACCCTTTGAGCAGACAGACCTGTTTCCAGGGCAACCGGAGCCCAAGGCCCAGAGGAGGCAGCTTCATTAGTCTGTCCCCAGGGGACTTGGCAGCCAGTCATTAAATGCTCCCAGGGCTGGTGAGGAACAAAACAACTGTGGGAGTTGTGGGGGCTGCGGCGGGGTTGGCTCTGCTTCTGCCTGGGCCAGGGACTGACACTGGTGTTTTTCCAGGGCCTACACCTATCACTAGGCTGCAAGTCCCCCAGCCCCTTGGCAGAGCGGTGGTGTCATGGGCACCTTCAGATACAGGCAGGGAGACGGATCAACCCCAGACCTGGTCCCCAGGATCTGTGGAAAGTGCACCCCACCCTGGGGTTCAGTCTCACTGGGCTCCAGCTAAGTGTGCACAGGGCTGGGTTCCTTCAGGGGGCTCTGGCAGGGAGCTCCTGTCCCAGCCGTTTCCAGCTGCTGGTTTGTGGGCACATCTTCCATCTTGAAGCCAGAGATGTGGGGCTGGGTCCTCCTGGGCTTCCATTGCTCTGTTTCTCTCTCCTGCCTCCCTCTCCCATTTCTGAGGGCCCTAGTGACTATAGTGATCCCAACTGGATAAGCTAGTATAACCTCCCTGCTTTCAGGTCTATGACCATAGCAACCCTAATTTCATTTGCTGCCTTATTTCCTCTTTGCCCCGTAAAGTAACTACATAGTCACAGGTTGCAGGGATTCGGACGTGGACATCTTTGGGGGGGACCACTGTCCTGCTCATCACAGTGTGGAAGAAGGTGGTGGCTCAGTACCGTGTGGGCAGAGGGACCGTGCTCTGTGAAACCCTAAGCGTTGGGGAAACCAAGCGTAAAGGGGTGGCAGTTGGGGAGAGAGCAGGATGATTTGGTGCAGGTCAGAGAGTTCTAGGAGACAGAAAGGGGCTCCCTCTGTCACGGTTAGACCTGCAGTGACAGAAACCCAGCCTGCTCTGAGCTCGAGGAAAATTGGTTGACTCACGAAATTAAAAAACGAACAAAGAAACACAGGCAGGAATTTCCTCAGGTGCAGCTTGGTGGAGGTCAGAGGATGTCCCCACCACTTCAGCTCTCTGTGTCTCTCAGATCTGTTCTCTGTCCCGGGCAGGCTTCGCCCGACCCAATGAGCTGGCAACATGGTAGCAGCCACGCTTGCTCCACGGTCCCAGCAAACCTTACTGCTCCGCCTTGCCGTCCGGGTCTGAGTCTAGGCCACAGCCAACCACAGGGCAAGGGACATCTTGGTCCTGAGTGGAGTGGACTGCACCTAAGTCATGGTGAGAAAACAGGGAACAGTGGGTTCCCGAAGGAAACCCTGGGGGTGTTTGAGCAGGTGGGTGGCGCCCCCTTACACTGTCTTAGAGGGGCAGTGTGCGGGTAGCAGAGGCAGCACCGGACTGAGAGGAGATCTGAGTTCTGATTCTGTAAGACCTGGAGCAAGTGACAGATGCACTTTGGGCCTGTCTGTAGAATGAGGGGTGAGGTGGGAAGCTCTCCAAGGGGCCTTCCAGCGTCAGCAGCCTTACCATTCGGAGGCCTTTCCCAGCTGTGCTGTTCATCTGTTCTCTGGTGCCCCTATATTCTAGCAGGACAGCCTCGGCGGGTGTTCTGCGGGGCAGTGTGGGGAGTCGAGCTAAGCGTGGGCTCCACAGTGGGACTAGAGAGGCTTCACTTTCCACACAAAGTACTGCGTTTGAGGCGAACGTGGGGCCTGGGCAGCTGGTTAGGGACTGTTGAGACTTAGGGCTTGTCTGCCGGTAGGGTTGGCCCTGACCCTGTGCTTGGGGTCAGTGCTGAGTGTGTGACCAGGGTGGCGCCATTGTGCGATTGGCATCGCTGAGTGGCGGAGGTGGAGACTAAGTCTGTGTCCAGGGTGGGGATCAGAAGCTGGTCAGCAGATGCGGCAGACGCTCTCAGCTGGTGTAGTGATGACTCGGGGGTCGTCTAAGTGACTCTGGCCACATGTGATTGTGAAGCACTTATTCTAATCTAACACATTGTGTATATTTTATTCACTCTTTTGTTTCCTACCTGCCTCTTCTGACTAGAACGTCACCTCCATCTCCACGAGGGAAACGACATCTCTCTGGTGTCTCCTGGCTTAGTGTAGGTGCCCAATAAACAGTGACCAGCTGACCAGGGGAACACTGTCAAGTTGCATGCACCCAGGGGGGACCAGTGCTGGGGGCTCCCCAACCGTGCTGCCCCTTTGAGCTACCTGGAGAGCTCGTAAGAACCCTGTCACCTAGGGTGCATCCCCAGCCAGTCGAATCAGAATGTGTGTGTGGGGGGCTCCAGCCAGGCAGCAGTACTTTGAAAGGATCCCTGGGTTATTTCATTTGCTGCAAAGTTGGAGAGCCACTCGCTGCATCCGTGAGGTTTGGGGGCACCGGCCGCCTGGGACGGACACACACAGCCCACACAGGCAGGAGGGGAGAGCCAGACGAGGGACAGGCTGCAGCGAGGCTGAACTCTGGGTGGTGGGATGGAGACTTTTTGTCCTAGGTCTCTATCATGCTCTCCGGACACCTGCCAAGGAGGTGATTACTTTGCTCTCACGGAATGGATTTTGGCCACGAGTCATGAAGAGCTCCTGCTTCCCAGCTAAGCAATGGTGAATCAATCTGAGGTCTCGGCTGGAGCTGCTGATTAGGGCTGGCAGCCAGGGTGCCTCTGCTGGGCCTGTGCGAGGAAGGGGCTGCCTTGGGTTCCAAGAGCCCCACCTTCTCTTGGGGGGCCGGGGGGGGCCTTGGCGGGGCTACCCTCCAGCTGTGCGAGTGCAGTCTCTGTTTATGTAGAGTAGTAATATTTATTTATTTACTATTTATTCATTTTTTAGAGAGGAGAGAGAGAGTGAGAGAGAAAGGGGGAGGAGCAGGAAGTATCAACTCCCATATGCGCCTTGACCAGACAAGTCCTGGATCTTGAACCAGCGACCTCAGTGTTCCCAGGTCGACGCTTTATCCACTGCGCCACCACTGGTCAGGCTCTTCATTGTTTATTGAGAACTTGCTATGCGCTGGGCACTTTAATACATTTGTTGCAATAACTGGGCACTGCAGATATTATGATCTCCGTATGGAGATCCTAAGAGGTAAAATAATGTGCTCAAGGTCAAGTGGCTTCAACATAAGGAGCCAGGCTTGGGACAGGCCTGTCTGGAAGAAATCCAGATGTTTGCTCCTGACCCTCTGGACCCTCTGCGGTGTGTTGCTGTGCCTGTCTGGATTATGAGCTCCCGTGACCAGGACAGGTCCAGGTCCAAAAGGCAGTGCCTAGCTGGAATTTGGCCATGGGGAGGCCCCCAGGGATGAGCTCTCTGAAGACAGAAGGGAACGGAAAATGTTTGCTGAGACGGTGGGTGAGGGAAGGAGCCTTTGCAGTGGTAGAACAAAGAGCTGCAGGCGGGCTGAGCTGCACATCGAGAGGTAGGCAGCCTCCGAGATAGTCCCCACCGCAGTGGTCTTCCCCGCCAGTTTTCCCGCCCACTGCCGGTTCCTCCCACACTGCATCCGAGCTGGTCCGTGTGGCCAGCTGAACACTGCAGAGGTGACGGGTATGTGACTTCTGAGGCTGGATAGTGAAAGATGTTGCCGCTTCCATCATGCCCTCTTGGATTACTCACTCTGGGGGAGGCTAGCTGCCATAGCAGGGACACTCAGGGAGCCCTCCAGAGAGACCCTCCTGGAAAAAGAGCCTCCAGTAAGCAGCCAGAACCAGCTTGCCAGCAATGTGACCAAGTCAACGTGGAGGTGGGTCCTCCAGCCCCAGACAAGCCTTCAGATGAGACTGCAGCCCCAGCTGACATCTTGCTTGCAACCTCATGAGAAACCCCAGTCAGGCCCCTCCAGAACTCCCGAACACCAGAAACAGAGAGAAATAAAGATCTAATGGTGTAAGCCACTAAGTTTTGGGGTACTTTATTATGCAGTGACAGATAACTAATACGCATTGCTGAGTCTCTTTTGAGCTGAAAAGAGCTTCCTGGAAGTTAGTTACGCCTGTCCCCTTCCTAGTGAGAAGCACTTGGGGCCCTTGCCTCTGGGGTTACAATGAAAAGACCTAAGACAGATTTGGTTTTAAATCCAAGGTTTCCAATTTGCCGTTTGGTTTGACTTGAGGATTTTTACTGAAACGAGTCCTCCTCCTCCTCTTCATGTCTTCTTTCTTCTTTCCGGGACTCATCTGTCTGTGTCAGTCTTGCCGTAGTTCCTGTAGCATTTCATGGGGGTGGCTGTCCATTGTTAAGTGCCTGCTGTGTGCCAGGCACTGTGCAAGGGGCCTACAGGCCTGGTTCTGTTCTCATTCCCTCACTGACCAGGTGGCAGTGGTGGGATGATATGCTCATTATTATACTCTATTTTGTTTTTTTTTTGAAGATAAGGAAACCACGGCCCTGAGCAGTGTCATAGTCTCCAGACCAGACAGAATCTGGATTCAAAGCCAGGTTTGTTAGAAAGCTGAAGCCCGTGCTCATTCCCATTGCACACGTCTAGTTCTGAGCCTCAGTGTTCTCGTGGGTAAACTGGGCATCATCCTGACCTCACAGATGAACAGAGGCGTGCTGTTGAAGCCACCAGCCCTGTAGGGGCAGGCAGCAGGGACTTAGTAAGTAGAGCCTCCCTTGCTCTCTCTACTTACTCCCCTATCACCCCCTTCCCTGTGAACTCTAAGATGGGCTGTTTTGATCCTGGTGTAGACGGGGTTATGCCAGGTGCTTCTCACTATGAGAACACTGGGGAATTGATGTGGCCGAGAGCTGGAGCCCACTGGGCCTGCCCCAGGATGGGGTGGGTGCCCTGGCCCTGGAGTTCAAGCAGATTGTAGCAGCAGCTCTGGCCCCACCCACTGAGCCTGACTAACGTGCAGACGCGGTGCTTGGAGCCGACACAGCAGAAGGCGCCGGCCTTCACACTCAGGTCTGTGCCACAGAGAGACTGGTGTGTAGAGACGCCCCGCTGGAGGATCCCAGCTGAGAAGACAGAGTCCTGGGGGGGGGGGGTCGAGTCATCTCTCAGATTGGGCGAGAAACCTCAATTAGTCGCAAGTGCTAAGTGAGTGGTCTGGAAGCTGGGTTTGCAGTAAATTAAAGCAGCGATTTTCAACCTTTTTCATCCCATGGCATGCATCAACTAATTACTACAATTCTGTGGCACACCCCAAAATAAATAGTTTTCCAATCTGACAACAACAACAAAAAAGTGTAGTTTTGATTCATTTGCATGGGATGGCTATTATTGTGTTGGCTGTTGTTATTTTAAAAAAACCTTTTTTGTTGTTGATTTGAGAGAGAGAGAGAAGCATCTACTCGCTGTTCCACTTGGTTGTTCCATTTAGTTGTGCGTTCATTGATTGATTCTCATATGTGACCTGACCTGGGATAGAACCCTTGACCTTGGCGTGCTGGGATGACACACTATCCACTGAGCAACCCAGCCAGGGCCTGTTGTCATTTTTTTATTTGACACTCTAAGGGAAAAGAGGTCAGTACCCCTGACTAAATAGGTATTGCATGTTTTAAAAATCCTTGTGTCACACCAGCTAAAAAATCGCTGAATTAAAGGGACACTGGAGAAGGCTTCATTAACCCCACCCAATTGTTAAGGAGCTCCCCGACGCTGGGGAATGCAAGCAGGGAGTGTGTCACAGGAGGGACTCCTGGGTTGCATGGCAGGAGAGGTGTGACTTGGAATGCCCATCCCACTCCAGGTCTCTTCGTTTCCTGTTTTTCCTGCCCTGTGCTGAGGTCAGTGGTTGGGGCTGCTCTGTGGGGGTCGGGGAAGGCACCCCTCGCCTGTGGGTAAAGCACACGCTGCTCCATGGTCCATGCTCTGGCACCCTAGTCGACATCCCGGGTTCACAGCTTTCCACCAAAACCTCACTGAGTTCCTGCAGCCATCCCCTCTTCTCCACCCATGTGGGACTACTTCGCTCTCCTCCAGGCCTTGGTTCATGCCAGCCCCCCTCTGCCTGGGATGCCCCCCTTCTTCTCAGGCTGACTCTTCCTATCGCATGCTGAGCTGCCCGACTCAGAGGCCAGGGGACCTGCTACCCAGTGTCCTGGGCAGTCCTGGGAGAACGGGCAGGAGCGCTGATGTTAGGACACAGCCGAGGGAGGGGTCAGGTTCTCCCATACCCCACTGTCTGGTCGGTGCAGCGAGCTGAAGACTAAGTGACTGGCTGGCCACCAAGTAAATGACACAGAGATTGATTGCTCAGGCCCCAAGTCAACCCTGGCATCCTGGGAAGTCAAGCAGGGTGCCAGGGGATGGCGGGCACTGTAGGCTAGACTTTGGTGGGTGCTGGGAGCCACTGGGGCACCAGCCAGTCCTTCCCTGTTAGATCTCCCAAGTTAGCGAGAGAGACATGTGGCAGTGACATAAATCACAGTAGAATTTGCAAAATGCCACTCCTTGAATGCTTGGCATGCGGCGCTAGGAGTGTGGGTACAGGACCTCACCTACCCCGCAGAACGGCAGAGATCAGAACAGTTACTATTATTTCCCCCTTCTTCTCGTGAGCAAACACTCAGGGGCTTAATGGTTTGTTCTAGACCAGTCTTCCAGGGGAGAGAACCCACCAGCAAACCCAGCACCGGATATGCAGCCAGGCTCTGCATTGTGTGAGCCCAGCAACAGACCCTGCTGTGGTCATGAGACAGGGGTGGGTCAGGGTAGGCTTCCTATCTCAGCTGGGTCTGAGACTCTGGAGGAGTGCGCCAGGCAGAGGGGGCAGAACACGTGAACATGAAACAGCGTGGCACGTGTAAGGGTGCTTGGAGCACGGAGTTGGGTGTGGGTCTGACCCAGCAGGCTGGGGTCCTAGCAGATGAGGCCATTCTGACAATCTTGATGTTCTCCTCTTGGCCAGGATGGCTACTGGGAATCAGGCAGGGGGGTGATGTGGTTCAGTTTGTGTTGTTTTGGGTGAGTTTTCTTGGCAGGGTGAGTGGGAGGGGAGAGGCAGAGACCGGGAGACCTGTGGGCGGAGAGTGGGAGGTACCCACCAGGCAGAGGGAAGCTGAGGCCTTGCTGAGGGCAGGCCGCTGAGGATGGACGGGTCCTGATTCCTCTGCAAGGTGTGGGAGTCTCTGCCCAGGAGCAGTGACGGATGGTGTCCTTTCTGTGTCCCCAGCCTCCTGCTGCTGACAGTCTGAACCCCATCAGTGTTGGTGGGGTGACCAATGACAGCTCTTGTCCACTCCTGTGAGTTGGCTCTATGCCGGATGCCACACCCGAGGAACTTGGGGTGGCCAGAGATGGGGTGTGAGGTGTTGTGACCAGGCTGTACCACCAGTCCCTGAGGTTGCACAGTGGCTCTGAACCTCTGGGCCCAGCCCACACTGAGGTCTGGGTTGACTTGGGGTCATTTCTATAGTGTCCTGACTAGAAGCGAGGATAAAACTGATGGTTTTCTGCAGCCTCCTGAGCTCTGTGGGCCAGCCCCCCTCATGTTAGCTGGTGTCCCATGTTGCCCTGGTGGTTCTGACGGACAGAAGAGGACAGACAGACGTAGAGCTGCTGTACAAGGTCTTTTCTTTGTTGTCACGTTGGGTTGGTACATGTTAGCGTCTGCGTCATACAAGGGGGAGCAACAGCCATGGCTTTTGGTCAGGTTCAGGGGGGCATGAGGGGCGCCCCTCCCCTCCCCCAGGCACTGACACATTTAAAGAAAGCAGAGCAACAAGGACACGGCACAGGTGTGGGAAAAGGGTACCCCCGCACAAGCAGGATGGTCGTCCTCACCGGGTCTCACTAGGACCTCCTACCCGTACCCCAGGGCTAGCACGAGCACTTCCCACCCCCCCTGAAGAGGAGTGCAGAGGGGAGCAGGGGACTCGGCAGGAGGCGCCTGGGAGACATCCCTTCATCCGAGCCAACCAGACCCCAGCCCCTGCCCCATGCGATTAAGGGTCTGTGGGACCCTAGAAGGAGGGAGCAGTTGGGTGATAGAGGTCGGCAACCCTGCCAGCTGGGTGCCAGGGGCTCTCGGGGCTAGGGGTCTGCCCCATTTCACTCCAGCCACCAGCCTTTTGGGTGGCTTCTTTGTCCACATTAGGGCCCTGGGCTGAAATACTTGTCTCTTTTCCTGCTTCTCCTTCTTCTCCCTCTCTTTTACATCTATTTGTCTATCTATATATCCATCCATCCATCCATCCACCCATCCATCCACCCACCTGGGAGGGTCTCTTGACTTCCTGCTTATGTTGGGAGGAGACCCCACATAGCTCTGCTGGTAGGGACATCTTCCAGGAGCTTTCCAGAGCGGAGGATGTCCACCCCCTCGCCTGTTTCAAGTGCCTAGCACGGCCGACCCAGAGGGGAGAGGCCCAGACCCTTCTCTCTGGCGGTGGCCTTCCTTGGTGAGCACGTGTGCCCCTCGGGCGGTGCGCCCGCCCTTGCATCTTGTTCTGCTCTCACCGTTTACAATTGGTCTTGCTGTTGCTGTAGCTGGGGGTGGCTCCCACGTGTGTGTGTGTGTGTGTGTGTGTGTGTGAGCGCGCGCGCTGAATTCTGGAGCCTTTCCCTCCTTGTCCCTGTCTCCCAAGTGTGTCACATGCACACTGCCCCATCTGTGTGTGACACACTCATCCCCTTCCATCCAGTGGGCCACACACACCTCCCATCCCAGGCACATCATGTGATTATACCTGCTCTGCTAGAGCCCCCCCCCCATTCTGTCCCCCTACGAGTGTGCTGCACATCGGCTGTTCTGCAGAGTCAGGTCTGTGTCAGGAATGATAGTCTGCATGTTCCCCTGAACCCGAGAGTGATCACCTGGCAGTGGTTACAGCCAGGAAGGCCCCAGGCTGAAATTCTCCTCCTGCTTCCTCCTCCCTCCCAGAGGACCTCCAGTCCTGCTCCGGGGAGCGGGTTGCAGGCATCTGGGAAGTGCACCCCACTGAGCTAGCCAGCACTATCGTGTTGGAAGGGCCCTGAGCCCGCTCTGGGGGTAGAGGGGCTTTAGAGACCGACGACAGGGGTGCTCTCTGAGGGCCTGGGGTCCCTCAGGCCCACCTGGGACATTGTATATGGCTGGGTCCCCTGCTTATCTGCAGCTCCCCAGGCCTCGGTCTCCATGGGCCATCTAGAATGCTCTGTGCCCTGTCCCCGCCTTTCAGGTCTGTGGGCACCTGTCAAAGGGGAGACCTTTCTAAACACTTGGGGTTCACACAGAGGACCCTGTGACTCACACAGGGGAGGCCTGGGCTTCCTGGACTGGCCCTGCCTATGTCTACTCCAGGACCCCAGGGCTCCAGAGAATGACCATCCTGCCCAGGATAACAGACAAGCAGACAACAGGGGTGCAAGGTGGCTCCCCATTACAGACACAGGCACAGACACAGGCCCCATGGGGGGCAGGACTCAGGGGTACAGGGTAAGGGGCGGGGGTGGGGGAGAAGTCCAGGGAGCTAGAGCTGCTCAGGCCATGCTCCCCAGAGAAGGGACAGACCAGGGGACTTTTCTGGTTCCCTAAACATATGGATTGTTTTATCTCGTTGTAAAGTATTGCAGTCTAACTGATATGGCTTTAACTATTGGAAACGGACAGAGAAGACATGTTTCTCTCTGAAATGAAAGCATAAATCCACTAAAATGGAAAACCTGCAGATGCAAACTGGGGCCACTGGGGCGGGGGCGGCAGGGGCAGGCAAGTCGCTCCCTCCCTGGCCCCTGCTTTGGGGTAGGCCCTGGCTGGGGCCCGGCATGGCTTCTTGGGGCACTGCCTGGCTTTGTCTCAGTGGACTTCTGAAGACCTCCGGCAGGAACTCCCCGAGGGCGGGAGGACTCTAGGCCAAGGACAAGGTCTCCTGCTGGATGTGGCTACTTGTGACCAGTGGTTTTGGGGCCAAGAGGGTGTATCTTCCCCATATTCTTCCTCCCCAGGAGCACGTTCTGCACACACCATCTCCTCAGAGCCACATACATGCACACAAAAGTCTCAGTGCAGCTGACAACTCTGACACCCATTCTGGAACATCAAACACATACCCCTCACTCCTGACACACATGCTGTGTTGAAAACACATGCTAATACAAGCTAACACATGCAAGGTCTCCCACATACATGAGATGGCTAGCACACACATATGGCACAATCTCAGCTCATGCACACCACCTCAAACACACACACATACACACACACACGGACATGATGACTAATGCGCACACACACAATCTCACGACACACACATACTCTAACCATACACCTATATGTACAATCTCTGGACACGTAATTACTGATGCCATCTCTGCCATGCAGACCCATGCATGCGTGAACACACGCTTTCCTCTCTTATTGCTCCATGGCCCCTGGTTGTCACACAACTGACCTTGACAATTTGGGAGCAAATACCAGTTCACACATCCCAGAGGAGAGTTTGTTCTTGGCCAATGAGATGAATGGACAGATGCCTTCTGTCATGTGGGGACTGGCTTCTCCCCAGAGACTTGGGGCTTCGGTTTGGAAGGGTCCTCCAGGGGACCATGTGGTCCTGGAAGCACATGGACAGGACAGGGTGGGGAAGTGGGGTGGATCGGGATGGGGACAGCTTGGCTGCACCAATGGGGGGATCCCATGGCATGGGCCATCGCTGCCCAATGGCTCCTAGTGTTTTCTGGGGTCCTGGGTAGCCCCTTGACTGGGCAGGCCGGGCCCAGACTGGCAGTGAGGCCCCAGGACCTAAGTGGAGGATGCGGAAAACAAGGCGCTGCCCCACCTGCGCCTCCACAGGTGAGTTAAAGTCCAAAGAGGATCCATTTGGAGGGGCTGGCTTGGCAGGGGGTGGGGGTGGTGGTGGGGTGCTCCTGGGCTGGGCATCGCCAGGGGGAGGGAAGAAGGAGAGCCTCAGCCTTCTCCCCAGAATGCAGAGGCCCTCTCAGATCGGGCCCTCACGGGGCAGGCTTACCCTGACTCCCTCAGAGCCAGGCCACCCAGCGCCCCTGCCCTGACCGGGAGGCCCCAGGGGACCAGAGGCCAAAGGTCAGCATGCTGGGCAGGGCTGGAATGTGTCATTACTTTGGCTGGCTGGGGACAGTGGTCCTCCTGGCAGTGGGGCGCATGAAGGAATGTATGGGGGTTACCATGCTCGCACAGACCTTAGGCTTCTGGAGGAGCCCCCAGGGCCTCCTGCTGGGGAAATCTTTCTTCACTTTCTCAAGCAACTGGGGTGTGAGGTGGGGGCTGGCTACGCTGGGATGAAAGGGGTGCTGAGGGGGTGAGCCCCTGGCCAGGGACAGGGGGGCGGAGGCCAACAGGTTTTCCCCGTCAGAACTGAGACTTAACTGAATCAAAAGAAAAGAAAGAACCAAAAAGAAAAAGAAAAGAATAGTAACAAGTGGAGCTGGGGTGGGTGGGAGGGCTGGTTACTTCTTGAACATGTCCTGCAGTGGCCCGGGCAGGTATTTGAGCACCGTGTCCAGGATGCTCTCCTCCTCTTCCTCGTCCTCATCCCCGCAGCCTGCCGGGATGGCCTTCTTGGGCCGTGTCAGGCTGCCCTCACAGGGCTGCTCCAGGGCAGCCTTCTCCTCAGCCTCCTTCTCTTCCTTCTTCTTCAGCCCGTACTGCAGGGGGGGAGGGGGGGAGGAGCGGGTGTGAGCACAAACCCGGCAGGGAGAGAGCTGGCCTCCAGGACAGCTCATGAGAACTTCCCCAGCTGCAGTCCTCTCGTCTATAAAATGGGGATAAGGCCATCTTTGTAGAATTGCGTCTGTCCCCAGTGCGAGAGACGTACAAGGGGTTTCCTCTAGTATCAATACCTGCTCTTTTGAATTCCCCCAAGATCTAAAATATGTTTGGACCTGAATTTTGGTGACAAAACTTGACTTCAGCTGATGGAAGGCCACGTAGAACCTTGGCTTATTGCAGTGGTGATCTGTTTGGCAGAGGGTGGCAGCTGCAGACCCAGTGGGAGGGACACCTAACAGTAACAGGTGCTCTGGGCACCGGGGTACTTTTCAGAAATCCCTAAATTCTGGATTCTAAGCCTATGCAGTCTCCAGGGTTTGGGGTAGGAGATTGCAGGCCCATAGCAGCGAATACTAGGGAGCACTGCCGTGCATTATTTCATGGAACCCCCAGAGATCCCTGAGAGGTGCGCCTCTGACACCCATTTTTGTGGTGACAATATTGAGGCTCAGAACTCTGAGGTCCGAGCTGGGATTCACTGGAGTCCGAGGCGGGGGTTTGGGGACCCATTGCACCCCTGAGCCTCCTACACTTGGGTGGGCGGGCAGGCAGTGCTGACCTTGTCGCGGATCTGCTGCCGGACCTTCTCCCGCTCCGCCTCCATGCGCGCATGCTTGGCCTTGCGCTCCTCCTCCTGCTGCCTCAGCGCCTCCTGCCGCTCCTCCTCCTTCTTCTGCGCGTCTGGGTCCTTCTCCTCCTCCCCGCCCAGCATCTTCCCCATGTCCTTGGTGGCCCCTGCAGGGGAGGGGGTTGCCAAGGGAGAGGGGGGTCAGGGGGCCCGGGGTTGGGAATGGCGGAGACCCTCTCCCTCCTGGGTCCGGACCCCGGTTGAGGGTGAAGGTGCAGGGTGCTGGGCTGTGGCCTCACCTCCGAGGGCCTGCTTCATGACGAAATCCATGCCTGCGACTCAGTTAGCGCGCCTTTGCCCACCGTCGGACTCGCATGCAGTGCGCCTGGCAGGCCTGGCTGGGGCAATGTGCCAACCTGCAAAAGAAGAGCTGGGGTGAGAAGGGAGAGTCCTCTGCACGGGCAGGGTGCCAGGCTTAGACGCCCGGTTGCCTCGTCCTGGTTCAGGCTCAGGGCACTATCAGTCTGAGGCCAGGATGCAATGCCCTGGCACAGGGAACGGGGCTGTTTCTTGAGCATTTGCTAGGCAACAGCTCAGATCTCTATTTTACAGCCGTCTTGATCATGATTGAAGTCAGGAGGCTTGAAAAGAGCCTGCCATTCGGACGTAGGCAGAGCAGGGTTCTAATGCTACCCACACTCCTTCTTTGTCATGTGTCCCTCAGACGAGTTACTGAACCCCCTTGAGCCCCATTTTCCTCCTCTGTCAGGGAGAAATGACGGCATGTCCTTTCCCAGAGCTGCTGTGGACACTGGAGAGAGCTCCAGCCTGGGCCACTGGCTCAACCCCTGGACGGACTGAGGGGTGCTCAGGGGCCCACAGATCAGGGCTGGGCGAGGAAATGGGAACAGCTAGCTTGGATGAACACATCCAAACCTCTACAATTAGACACATGGAGAAATCTATTATTTTTATTGCAGCATACATGTAAGTTTTGTGTTTTATGGTTTAATATTGATTTTTATTTTGAATTGCACATGGGGGTAGAGACACGATAATCTTCTTGGGGCTTAGGGCCTTTAGAGTACTGAGCATGGGGCCTATAAGCACTTAGCTTGTGTTAGAGTACTGAGCACGGGGCCTATAAGCACTCAGCTTGTGTTAGAGTACTGAGCACAGGGCCTATAAGCACTCAGCTTGTGATAGAGTATTGAGCATGGGGCCTATAAGCACTCAGCTTGTGATAGAGTACTGAGCATGGGGCCTATAAGCACTCAGCTTGTGTTAGAGTACTGAGCACGGGGCCTATAAGCACTCAGCTTGTGATAGAGTACTGAGCATGGGGCCTATAAGCACTCAGCTTGTGATAGAGTACTGAGCATGGGGCCTATAAGCACTCAGCTTGTGTAATCCTCCTCCCGCTCCCTAAATCACCAACTTTCAGTTTTTATTATATTTTTTTATTGTTATTATTTTGCCTCAGAAGATTTTCTTCAAATAAAAACTTAATGGGAATCTCAATATGCGAAATATGTAAAATTGGAACCGCTGCAATGGCAGGGGGCAGGGATAAAGAGCCCGGAGTCCCCTCCACCCTTGGCCTCCTTTTTACCCTGTTTCCCCATAGCCCTAAGAATGCGGACCCCACGCTCTAACTGCTAGAGGTTTCCTTTGTATTTTAACCAGTCAGTTTCGCCTGTTCTCTCATGGGCAGAGCCACCAGACATCCCCTTTGGGGCGTGGAAAGGACATCTGTGACCTGTCCAAAGTGTGATGTGGCTTGAGGGTCCCTGCACGGCCTTTCAACCCCACACTGCCTCGGGGTCTTTCTGTTTTGCTAGGAGAAAGGGATCCTATGAAACAGCAGGCAGACGTTGCCACCAGGCTGAGTTCAAGGTCACACGGGCTGTCCGCTGGTTATGGATTTTCCTCATTTCCTTCAGAATGAGAAAACATATTGTCAGACTGAGACCTTTTCATAAAATGGGTCCTGAGAGTTTATTTTAGGATGTCTATATGATCAGACCACCTGATAGGCTGTTTCGAGGAGAGAAAGGCATGATAGAGTAAAAAAAAAAAAAAAAAATCCCTATGGGCTCTGGCATCTGACACACCTGGTTTGTTACCCTGGCTCACTGCTCACTGGGTCTGTGGGGAAGTTTCACCTTGTTCCCTGCAAAGTGAGGGCGCATTAAGACCGCCCCTCTGCTGCTGTTTGAAGGGAAGACAGCATACTGGTCAAGGGCCTGGTGCGTGGCAGGAGCTCATTAACATTAGCCAAAGCTGATTGCCTTTTGAGGACACGCCAAACAGACCAGCGCTTCTGGAACGTGCAGAACCCACCCCGACCCAGAAATCCAAGTATGAAGTCTGCTTAGCTCAATTGAGGTTTTAATTGGATTCAAATGTTGTAAAGAGGCCGCATTTCCAAGAACAAGAGGAATACAATTTAAACACTGAATGATTTCAGGACCCGTTGGGTTCCTCCTCCTGTGTTTACATGTTGCTCAAGGAATTGCCAGGTGGTGGTAGAAGATGCAGGGCTCTAATCTGAGATGTTTCAAATTGGTTGGCAGGACACCTGGGCTTTAGTTTCAGCCTCCTCCCTAAACTGCTGCTCTGGCAAGTCTGCCCCAGAACAGATAGATGATCCTTCTGAGCCCTTTCCCAGTGCTTCTGTGGGAGCAGTTCTGAAGCATTTGAACTGCTGGCCGCTCCACTGTATACTTAAGCCCCTCTCTTCTCTCGATTCTGTGACTGGAGTCTTCCCTTCCCCCCCCCCCTCTCCTACTGCTCCCTCCCCCCACTCCTCCCTCCCTTCCTACTCCCCCTCCCTCCCTTCTCCTCCCTCCCCCACTCCTTCTGCCCCCTTCCCCGTCTGTCTCCTCTTCTCCCCATCTCCTTTGCTGACTTCTCTTCTTCCTTTTGTATCTTTAGTGAGGTTATTCTCAGGGCTCTGACCTCAGCCTCTTTTTCCTCTCAAACCTTTTCCTAGGGAAAAATCATTCTTTCTAGGGTCCTTAATGACTGCTGATAATGATGACACATATTATTGGGGCTCCAGACTCCTGTATTCACTCAGCCAACAAGTATTAATTGAGCACCTGCTATGTGCCAGGCAGTAGTATGTCAGGTACAGAGGATAGAGCAGTGGACAAGACGGAGACCTTTCCTCATGTAGATTACATTCTGGGAGTGTGTGCGGTGTGCATGTGTTTGTGTGTGTAGGGAAATAGGCAATAAATAAGTCAAGAAATGCACTTGCCTTCCTCGTACACACCCCCATCACGGGCACTGCTCAGACTCAACATGCTATCTCTCTGTCACTAAACGGTCCCCCTCTCCTGACTCCTCTGCTTCCATTCATTCATTCGCAAACACTGATGAATAATGCTGGTCCCCAGGACACAATGTATCTACTCAAAGGTGGAGCGTTTTCCATGCTTACTAGATCCATACCATGTAGCTCTCGGTGCCTGCTGGGGCTACTGAGCCTAGCTTCTTGGGTCTTCCCCAAAGTTCTGTTGCCCACTCCCAGCATGGTCCTCTCAGCTCTTAAGCAATGTCTTGTTCACTCTGTCCAGACCTAACTGACATCTCAAGGCCCAGCGTACTCTTACGCCATCCACTCAGCAGGTGACTTTCCCCTCACTTCCTGTGGTGCAGGGGAAGGCTCGTGAGTTCTGCGGTCAGGCACGTCTGACTTGCATCCTCAATCTGCTACTTTCTAGCTGTGTGATGATGAGTAATTGACTTAACCTTTCTGGTGTCGGTCTCCTCTATAGAGGATTATAATTCCACTGTGAAAGGTTAGGAATAATTTATGGACTGCATCTGGCACGGATTGGGGGCTCAATCAGTGGTGGCTGTTTCTGTTCTCAAAGCGATGAATGCCAGCTAGTGCAAGCCCTGTGACTTCCCCTCCTCCTACCTCCTGAGGAAGAAGGCCCCTCCTTCCCTGGGAGCCAACCCATCTGCCTGCACTCAGATTTTCTCCCTTCGCACCTCCTCCTGGATCCATTTGTCACCCCCTTTTCCCCACATCTGTAATCTCTCCTCCGTGGGTCTCTTATCCCCTGCTTCTCCAACTCTGGCTCTGACCCACCCTCCCCTTCGTCTCTGCCCTCTGACTTCATGGTGCAGGGGTCCCCACTCGGTGTTTCTGCTTCTTCCCCTCCCAGTCACGCCCCCGAGACCAGGGATTCGCTGCCTCTGCACTGCCCCCCAAACTGCCCGGGTCACACTTGCCAGAGGCGCCTGCATGTCAGACCCGGAGTCTGCACAGCCCTCTGCCTCCTCCATGCGTCTGTCTGTAGCATCAGATGTGGAGGATGACCCCCCCCCCCCACTTCTCCTGCCTTCTTGGAGCTCGGGAATTCCATGACACAGCACTCTGTGGTCTTCTTATCAGACAGGACCTCTCTCCCACCTTTGCTGGTTCCTTTCCTTTAAAACAGCTGTTTTCAACTTTTTTCATCTCATGGCACACACAAACTAATCCCTAAAATTCTGCGGCACACCGAAAAATATAATTTTTGCTGATCTAACAAAAAAGCAGGTATAATTTTGATTCATTCACACCAGACATCTATTGTGTTGGCTGTTGCCATTTTCCTTATCTGACAATCTAAGGGAAAAGAGGTCAGTGCCCCTGACAGAACAGCCGGGTACCGCGTGTTTTCAGCATTCTTGCAGCACTCCGAGTGCCACCGCACACGGATTGAAAGTTGCTGCCTTCAGATGTATCTGTTCATCAGGCAATCTCTCCCACTGTCTTCCTTGGGAATCTCACCTACTCTTGTTATTGGTTTATTCCTTTTAATAGCCACAGATTGATCTCTCTCCCCCTGACCCTTTCTCTCCCACCTTTCCCCCTTCACCCACTCTTTCCAAACCTACACATTTCACTCTGCTGGATATTGTCGTGTGGATAATCTCAGTTCACCTTGTCCAGGGAGCAGTCTCATCCTTGCCTCCCCCACCCAACTGTCTTCTCCCCCAGCATGCCTGGTCCCACCTGTCTCAACGGAAAGGGCCAGACTCAGCGAATTCACTTATGCACTCACACCACAAATAGTCTCTGAGCACCTGCTCTCTGCCAGGCACTGTTCTGGGTGCTGAGGCTGTGGCAGGGCACGAGGGAGCCCCAGCCTTTGCTGTCACAGCATTCGGGCGGCTGTGGAGGCAGACGCTGGACAGAGACCACATGAGGACTTGGTGAGTGACAGTCGGGATGGGGTGCTGAGGGAGCAGTGGGGGGACTGGAGCTTCACAGAGCGGTCAGTGTTCACACCGCCCCCCCTCCCATGGCCGTTAATGCCTTGGTTGGGATCTCACTGTTCTGGATTTGTGCATAGACTTAGACTCTGTCTCTCCCTCAGCTCTCATCCATCCTCCACATGGTCTGCGATTACTCTTCCCAGAGGGCAAATCTCCTACAAACACACCCTGCCATGGCTCCACATGACCTTGTTAAACTGGTCAAAGTCCTTGTGCTGACCTTCAATCCTGCACAGTCTAGCACCTGCCTGCCTTGCCCTTAATTTCCAACTCCTTCCCTGTGGCTCTGCCTCAGGTGTACTCCAACACAGGATTATTTCCAGGCCCTGGGGGCATTGGTTCATGCTGTTTCCTTCCCTTAACCTCATCTCTGCCAGTTCAAATCCTGGTTCCACTATTTACAAGTGACCTTGAGCAAGTGGCTTTTCTGTAACATGGAGACAGTAACACTTTTGCCCTAGGCATGTGGTGAACATTAATTAAATGCTCAGCCCGGTGTTTGGCACATAGTAGGTGCCCAGTACATATTGGGTATCATCACCATTATTGACATCATCATCATCTTCGTCATCATCAGCAGCAGTATTAATTTTCAAATACCCCTCTCAAACATCATTCCCTCCATGAAATGAGCTGGGTCTCCTCAACAGGACGGGATGGGATCTTCCTCATTTGCCACCCTTGGCACTTTCTAGGGCAGCCTTGACTGCCTCCAGCTTGTGCTCTGTCCAGCTCTGTCTTTCCCTTCCCGGTCCCCCTGGGCTCCTCCCTGTGTCTTGTGCATGGTTTTCTGTCCCACTCAGTTTCTCTTGGTTCGCGGCGGAGCCAGCCTTAGGATGTATTTCCTGACTTGAATGTTCTGTGAACGTGTGAGAATGTACGCGTTCGAGGGATGATGGGCGTTCTGCCTCTGAACTTAGGCATCACGTGCGTGTGCGTGGGCGTGTGTGCGGGCGTGTGTGGAGGGATTTCGCCATATGCCTGTGGGAGCGCCGGGGTCCAGCAGGTTGCGCGCAGCGGAGGGTTTTATCTAGACCGCCAGGAGGCGCTCCTCAGCGGTTCTGCCCCGAGCTTGGGTTTATCCCGGAGCAGGAAGGGTGGTGGAGGTGGTGGCGTGGGGGGGGGGGCGTGCTGGGTTGGGGGAGGGCAGGCGGAGTATGGGGTGCAGAAGGGGTGCTGTAGCACCAGGTTTCCTTGCCTTCAGCACTACTGGGATAGGGCTCCTCTTCAGCTTCTCCTCCCTGACTCCCTCCCAGCCCAGCCCAGCCCGAAGGCGGCTGGGGCACTTCCCGAGGCTCTGCCGTCTGAGCCCCTGGCCAGTTTCGGAACTGGGCCCCTGCCATCTGACAAGCAGGCTCGGGCACCTGCAGTGTTTGTCCTTGTGGTTGTTTTTCTGTTTTCTTTCTTTTTTTTTTTTAAACGGCTCAGGTCTGGACTATATTCACTGTAACTCAATTCAACAGTCATTGGCTTTTTTGCCGCCCTCCCCTATCAGAGTTGTCCGTCTACCCCTACCCTACCCACCCACCCCGCGCCACTGGAGGGGAGCGCACTGGGGGAGGGGCAGGGGCAGGGAGAAGGGACAGGGCTAGGGACCTGCCCCTGCAGAAGAGCACTGTGCGGGGGGGGGGGGGGTTGCGGTTCCTCGCGCCCCGCCGCCCACAGAAGATGGAACGGGGATCCTGGCGCCCCTCTCTCCAGCCCCCACACAAACCAGCACAGCCGGCTGCTCTGCCTGGGCTCTCGGTTGGCGATTGAGAGCGCCCCTCCCCCAACACACATTTCCAACCCCAGGACTCAGCCCGGTCTCAAACTTTGCTGGGGGAGGGGGCTGAGTGGGGCCAGCAGGCATAGAGGATATCTGATGATCATAGGCAGCTTGCTGTGCTGCCCCAACCAAGGCTCCTCTGAGGACGAATAATCCCCTTGGTCCCCTACCCTGAGAAGGCATTTAGGCTCCCCTTCCTGCCACCTGCGGTCTGTCTGCCCCCCTCCCACCGCCCTCTGATTCAGTCTGGGAGCCCATACTGTACCTCGCGGGGGCGGCTTCATCCTCCGGGGCTCGAGGGCCCTGGCGGGCTCCCAGCTAAGTAGCTTAGATTGAGATCACCACCCCCGCCCCCACCCCTGGGATCTCGAAGTTATTCTCTGGGTTCAGATCAGAGCCTCCCATTGCCCTGGGGCGGTCCTGGCTCCTCAGGAGCCAGGCTGTTTCGGGCTTCTGTGGGGGAGGGGGTCCTAGGCCCACACCCCTTCCCAGTGTGCTCCCCTTCACTCCCTCCCGCTCGTTCCCCCGGGCAGGGAGCTGTCCTTTCAGCACCACAACGAGCGCCTGGAAGGGTGCTTGCTGCTGCCGCGCAGCCCCGTTCCTGCGCCTCGGCTGTCTTAGGGAGCTGTCCCCCCGCCCCAAAGCAGTACTCCCTAGCCTCCCGGGCAGACCAACAGCCTCGAGAGAACAGCCGGGACCCTGTTGCCCACAGCCCGGCTCCGCCCTCCCGGCCCGTGGCCAGCACCGACCTGCGGTCCCTGCAACCGTCTGAGCCACTGCAGGGCTCCGGCCAGCCGGACTCAGCGAGGCGGTTCCTCCTGCTCTTCCAGCTCCCGCCGCCGCTACCACCTCGTGCAACTCCGCCCGGCGAGCTGGAGCCGCTGCTGCCGCCGGAGGCGCCCTCCAATCACGCCCCTTAGCCAGGCCCTGACGTGCTGCTGCTCCCCTTCCAGATGGGAAATTCAAATCTCTCTCTCTCCCTCTCTCCGCTCTTCCTCTCTCTCTCTCTCTCTCTCTCCCTCCCTCTCTTCTTCTCTCCCCACTCTTCCTACTCCCTCTCCCTTTCCCTTTCTCCCTTTCTCCCTGCTCCCCTCCCCCACTTCTCTCCCTGAACGCCCCTTCCTTCTTCACCTTTGCCTGTCCTGCTCACCCTGCCAACCCTCCCTGCTGCCACCTGTCCCGGCCAGAGCTCCTAGGGGCACAGGCCGCTGTGTCAGTCAGTGCACGGAGGGCCCTGGTGACGAGGGAATGGAGGACCCGTTCTCTAGGGCAGGACTCAGAGGTCACCGTGCAGGAAGGTCCTCCTTGACTCCCCCAGGTGGAGGCGTGCACACTCTCCCCAGGGTTCCCACCTGCTTCAGGGCTGTCCCTCTGCTCGCGTGCCTCTTCCTGGGAGCTCCTACAGGACGAGACTGCCACCAGACCGTCTTGGCAGCCTCAGCACAGTGTCCGGCCTCGGGAGCACTCGGGAGGTATTGATGAATGCTGTGGGTGAAGCCCCACACGGGGCAGGGCGCCCTCCACACTGGCCCCAGAGGTCGCAGACTGCTGCCACATAGCAGTGAACGGAGGCCCGTCCCTTCTAGGTCGGCTGTCCTGTGCAGACTAAGGAATCCTGTGGATAACTATTCTAGAAGGCCATTTCTTTCTCTCCTATGCCCAGGGAAGAAAAGGCAACTCCAGGTGGCAGGGTGGCACCTGCTGCCGCCCCTAGGCTCTCCTCATCCTCTCACACACTTTTTTTTCTGTGTGTTTGTCTCATTACTGTCTTGTAATGAGTCTTTCCATTCTGCCTGCCATCTTTTGGCTCTAAATGCGTCCTTCAATCCAGCCCAATGTGTAGGAAAATGGCTTGAGAGAGGAGCGGCCCTGTACCAGGACTTTAAAAGATGTGCAGGAGTTTACACATCAGCCAGGGTTGTGTCAGAGTGGAGATGGCGTCCTCCCAGGAAGGATGTGGCAAGAGCTGCCAGGACTGGATCTGGGAGAGGCAGGAGGCGGCACTTTGTTCCAATGAGGGGGACTATTTCTTTGTACATGTTCACAGCAGAGGCCTCAGGGTGGAGAGCCCTGTCCCCACAAGTCAGAGGCCACTGTAGATCTTGCTCCCGCACCTGGACGGTCACCTGGAGGGTCACCTTCTGAAGCTCATCTCTGTTCTTCCTCTACAGGCTATGGGGCTCAGTGTAGGGAAGGTCCTTCCTTTATGTCCGAGTTCCCTGCTTAGCACTGGTCTGGGCCATTCTGGATTTTCCTTCCATTCCCTTGGCAGACACTAATGGAGCGGGGCAGAGGGAGGCTCTTTGATTAGGATGACTTAGACTCAGCACTGATGCCGGAGGGGAGTTCTGAGCAGGGGAGTTCTGAGCAGGGAAGTCTGACATCCTGCCATTTTGGGACTCATGGTCCTCCCCCCTCCTCCCTCCTTATGGCTGGCCGGCTGGTCGTGTTGTAGTTACAGTTGGGGTTTCTCCGCAACGGGCATTGCCTTTGACATGGATGTTGACCAATCCGGCCTAAAAACCCGACTGAACCTTCAGCAAAATACTGAGTTCAGTTCGGGGCGCCACAGTTTAAGGTGGAATTTGGTAAGCTAGAGTATGTTTAGAAGAGAAGGCGGTGGTTTGGTGGTGGGCATCCGGACAGGTCAAATGAGGGCTGGTTGAAAGGTCTGAGGACCACCCTCCTGAAGGAGAAACCACTGAAGGCAAATTGTTCCTGAAGGGCTGGCAAGTCTGCTCAGGCTGTAATCCCAGCACTTCACACGGTGCCCGGCAGAGTACCAGCTGAGGAGATGCTCGCTGGATGAATGAATGACCATTGAAAAGAAAGAGAAATACTATTGTGTTTATGGTGCGGAAGACAGAATTAGGGCAGTGGGGCAAAGGTCAAGGGAGCAGACAGAGGCTCTAAGAGGAAGAACGTAATACCAGTGAGCTGTCCAGCCACAGTACGGAGTGCCCCATGTGAAGTGGTGAGCTCCACAGCCCTGGAAGATGGCAGTAGGATGACAAGTGGCAGCTAAAGTCCCCTTTCAACCCAAGCTCCTATGAGTCTATTAAGACTGCATGAGCTGACATGAGTCATGTCTACCAGCAGAAAAGTCTTACTGGTGCATAAAAGGACAGCTCAGTCAAGTTTTGGTGACTTCATCCCATTGAATGCTTAGGGTAAGTCCTGACACTTTAGCTATGAGTGCTTCCTGTCAAGAGAAGATGGTGGGGAGATGCATGCCTGCTTCTTGTTCAGTGTTACCAGTCTGGACATGGACAGGTGCTCCGTTTTCACCGCAGAGAAGTCACTAAAGATTATAAGCGTTTCCTAGTGATTGTAGTCCTACTAATCATAGCAATAGCGACCGCTGGGCCCTTAGTAGGTCTCAGGCGCTCACTTTGGGGCTTTGCGTGAATGACATCTCTCCTTTAGTTCCCACAAACCCCCATTTTTGAGACAGAAAAGACAAGGCCCATACCGCAAGTCTTGGGCAGAGCCAGGACGCCAGCCCGGGCCTGCCCAACACCGAGCTCTGCGGTCTGTCCACCACCCTGGGCTACTTCTCTTCTGACACATCCCACAGCCTATGGAAATGGAACTTTTGCTCTGCAGATATTTTTTTACATTGACATTTACAGTCTTTCCTATCTCCAGTTTCTCACTTAAAAAGAAAAAGTTTCACACCCAGTTTGGGGTCCTCGTGTCATGTGGGTTGTCAGCACTGCCTTCCATCTCAGGCATCTCTAGTCCAGCCAGCTATGTTAGCCCCCCCACGCCCACCCTGACCCCCCAGTCTCGGGTCCTGGCAGAGCCTGCTCTCTCTGGACAGCTTCTGAGAGTCACCTGGTAAAACGTGGCTATCTGGCTATCGCTCTGCTTCAGGCTCCTTACCCTGGTTGGTGCTGAATTTCCAGTTTTTTATGAGCTCCGCCAGCTGAGGCAGGGGGCCAAATCTGAACAGATTTTTAAAATGATACGTGCATGCCTTGAATGTTCACTAGGAAGCCAATAAAGAGAGCTAATGTCAGTACTTTGTGTGGGGATCGAGGAACAGTATGTGAAGAACGACAGCTGTCACAGAGCATAAACGTGGAGATCAGCAAGAATGGCTGTCGTCCGAAGGTCAGCCGGTTTCTTCCCTGCAACAGCCTCAGCCCAAAGGGCACCCTGGGTGCAGAGCGGTAGGCGGGTAGGCGTCTGGGGAGCACCGAGTGCCAGCCCTGATCCGGGGCTTGCCGGGTGGGTGCAGGGAGGCATCGGAGAGCTCCAGATGCCCACTCCACATCCTTCTCTTCTAGCTGGCGCCCGGAAGGGCAGGGCTGCTCTTGGTTTGAAGGGGCGGCCCTGTGCCCCCCGAGAAGCAGAGCGTGGCACAGGGAAGGGCTCCGAGCCACTTGGCTCGTCTGATGCCTGGCTCTCTCTCCTCTTGTCACTGGTAATGGCCAGGGTGCCATCCCTGTCAAGGTGTGAAGTCAGGGTCCCGGTCATTCTGTCATTCTCCTTGGACACGAAATGACACAGCGTGGGGGCGAACCCATTGGTGTGCAGTGTGTATTTGTGTGTGTGTGTGTGCCCATCAGGGTGTGGCCGTGCAGGGAGTGGGCAGCATCCACGTGGAGGGCAGTGTTGCTAGGAGGGCTGGTGTGGGCATGCCGCCATGCGACTCTGAGTATGTGGTGGCGGTGTGTCCCTCCTGAAGTGAGGTGACTGGTGTGAGCATGTTGCCTGTGTGTGGCGGTGTGCAGCACAGCGGGCTGCTGTGACAGTGGCATATGCCTGGCGCTGTGTGATGGTGCGGGTGTATGGCCAGGGTGTCGTGTACGGTGTGCTGGTTGTGCAGCGTGCGACCACAGCGGGTGGCACTGTCACAGGCTGTGTCGGATGCAGAGGCTCTGGGGATGCCGTCCTTTCTGTGGTGTGGTGTCTGTCTAACTGGAGCTGCCCACGAGAGGTGACACAGGTGGTAGGATGTTACCATTAATATGAACTGGTGCCACCACTGGGTGTAAGTATGCAGATGTGTGTGACAAGACTGGACCGGCACACGTGTTGCTGCTGTTACGTGGGGCAGAAGGGGGGTACACGTGCAGCCACGGGAGTGTCGTCACCTGTTAGGCAGGCAGGTTAAGCTGGCAGAGTGACTGACCCCTCCTTTTCCATTCTCCCCCCACCAGCCAGGCCTATGGTGACCCCGGATGCGAGCCCCTGCCCCACCAGGCAGGCTAGAGAAATCTTGAATTCTCCACTGTCTACTTTTGTTTCTCAGAAAGAGGGTCCCAGGTTCCCAACTGAACCCTGACACATGTAGGTGGTGCACAGTGTGTGTGTGTGTGTGTGTGTGTGTGTGTGTGTGTGTGTGTGAACTCCCTGAGGGGCCTCTCAATCCCAGAACCCTGCCCCCACTCAGAGCCCATCCCTAGTCCCCAGCCCAGCATCAGGCCTGCCAGCTTCTATGAGGTCCTCTGCCACCCTTCCTCCTGTCCCCACCCTCCCGGCTCCAGGCACTCATTAGCATAGCAAAGCAGTCCTCTGCCTGCCCACCTGCAGAATCCCAGGATGTCCCTCTTATCTGGAGCTTTTCTGGGACCATGCATTTTCCAGTCTGGCCCACCAGTCTGCATTTCCGATGCCACCTGGCACAGCAGGGTGTTGTGGTGGCACATTCTCCCACCCTTGCCTCTGGCTCTTTTCTGAGCTCTGTGCTGTGACTTGTCTCCCCTCCCCCAGCCTCAGCCCTTCCAACTCTGGGATGCGGCTGGACTCCCTGTCCATCATGAATTCTTGCTGAGGAGCCCAGGTGCTCCTGTGACTCTAGAATCAGCCGGTGTGCCTCTCCTGGCCTCCGCATTTGAGTCTATGCTCAGGCGTAATAAGTGCAGCATCCGAGTTTGCTCTATGCCCTCAGGGTTCCCCTTCCAGATTGTCCCTCCGTCCTGATGGCACTTGGCCCCTTCTCCTCTCCCCTTGTGAAATCCCTGCTCAGGAAGAGTCTTTATAACCTAGAGCCCTCTCTCTCTAAGGCACATACAAACAGGAACAGAGTTCCAGAACACTAGAATCATAGGCAGAAGACCGTTTTGTAATCACACTTAGGATCACAGAATCTATAGACAGGCTTCCTAACCACTCTGTGTCTAAGAGCGGCCCACTCCTGTTCCCCACTGCAGTGGGGGACTTGTTAGAAAAACTGCAGATTCTTGGGTCTCATCCCATGTGACCTGAGTCAAAAATCTCTGAGATGGGAGCCCAAGAGTTGGCACTGGTTACCAGGCCCCCAGGGACTTCTGCTACACCCACCAGTTGAAAACCCTTGCCTTGGGTCAATAGAATCTGAGGATCATATGGTTTGGGGCCTGTGTCTTTCAGAAAAAAAAGAAATGAACTGAATCACAGAACCGTAGAACTATTTTAGGATCGACAGAAGCTTAGACTCACGTACACACATTCACTCACAACTTTGGAATCTTCACGTTTGCTAATGTTAACGTCTAGAGCCCTGGAGTTGGAAATGACCCTGGTCTTGGAGGAATTCTTCTTCTTCAGCCTCACTGCTCCTTTTGGAATGGAAGACCCCTCCCCTTGTCCCCTCGCAGGGCTGCCTTCCAGGCGTCACCTCCAGTTGTGAACATAAATGTTCTTTCCACTTTGGTGCAGAGGCGGCTGGCCGAGACCCTGCCCCCCGTGGAGCGAGGGAGCTGGGAAGGACTTCTTGTTTCCCGCCAGGACCAGCGCACAGCGGCCCGCGGAACAGACCTCGCTCTTTGATAAAAGGAGTATGAGGGGCATTACTGCTGTCTCCCTAAAGCAGGCAGGCGTATGTGAGGAGCACAGACGACAGGTTAATCAGCTCTGGAGCTTCTGCTCAAGGAAGCGAAAGAGAGAGAGAGAGAGAGAGTGTGTGGAGGGGCAGCAGCCCGCGATCCTGGAGATGGATGGGCAGGCGTGTGTGTGTGTGCGTGCACGTGTGTGCCCGTGTGTGTCGTGGTGAGGGGAGGAGAGGAAACATGCATAAAAAGCCAGCAATGAAAAGCCACCTTTCTAGTCATCCAGCCCAGGGCCCTCGAGTTACAAACAGAGAAACAGGAGCAGGAAGGGGACGGGACTTTCTCAACACTAGGCAGCAAGTAAATGGAGCTCCCACCCAACTCCTGAACTCCCAGGAGAATGTTCCTTCCCAGTCACAATCCAGCACACAGCCGCACACTTCTCTGAAACACCTGCTGTGGGCCAAGCGCCCTTCTGGGGTTGTTACAGGCGCCAGCCCTTTCAGCTGCACAACAACCTGACGTGGTGGGTGTTTCCTGCTCAGTTATTCATGTCAGACGTGCATGGAGGGCTTGTGACACCCCAGACACGCTCCTGGGCAGACAGCGATGTATACGAAGTTTCGGGGTTCCTCTTTCCCCTCTTACTCCATAGAGAGAGAACACCTGGACCAATCACGTGCTCAGGAAGATCCTTTCCCTCTGGGGCCTCTGATTGGAAGCGCTCAGAAGGGAGCAGGGCAGAGATGCCCACAGGGGACGATACAGCACCCTCTGTGCTGTCCTAGTGAAGAGGCAGCTCTGAGGAGCAGGGGCAAATACTCACAGCTTGCTTGGGGAAGGGACAGATGCCCAAGTCACCTCAGAGGCACCGTGGGGGAGACCGTGGTGGGCTTGGCCACAGGGAGGTGTGGGTTACATCTCAGCAGCCGTCTGCCCCTTCCAGAGGGTGCGACTTGTCTCTGAGACTCAGCTTCCTCCTTGGCAAAGTTGTGGGGTGGGCCTGACCGCCCAGGGTGACTGTGAGGCTTAGATGAAATGGAGTTTAGGAAACTGCAGTCCAGTCTCACCGGCTTTCATTCTCGTTCCCTCTCCCACCTGAGCAAGGCAGGGATTGCTTCTGGAGTTTGGGGCAGTGTGACCGTGAGACAAAACCTCCCTTCTACAATCTTCTTGGTCAGAGAACTCTGACTCATGCTTTTCCTGAGTTTAAGTCGGAATTAGAAAGAAAAGAATTTGAAGCTGAGAGGAGAATTGGGAGATGTTTCTTTTTCTCCTCCATCCTTCCTGAGGCTTCCCCTGTCGTCCCCACGGTACCAGGGCCTGGGATATCGCATTCCCAAATGGAAATCGGCCTGAAAGAGGTCGGAAGGGGCTTAGTCCTCAGGCTGGGAATGGGAGGGGAATGTTCTGCCCACACATCTCCAAGCAGCTGCTCGGTGCCACTTACCCTCCAGTTGTTTCTTTCTGGCAGAAAAACAAGGTAAAATAGACCCACTTTTTATCTGGCAAACAAATAAGGGGTGGGAGAGGTCTTGGGAAAATGAAGCCGGGGAAAAGCTTCAAGGGGCTGAGGTGGAAGGAGCTTTCATTTATTGAGCCTCTCACTGCTAGAGGTGGTTTGTAACCTTCATTTTTGATTGAATTCCCACACCAGGGCCTCCCTGACCTGAAACGTCCCCACCTGCACTGTGTATTCGGACAGATGGGAACTCTGACTCAGAGAGGCCAAGCACCTTGTTCAGGTAGCACTGTTGAGACACAGTGGCATCAGTATATGACCTGGGTGGTGTCTACAGGCGGCCACATTTCCAGAGGGGGACTTGGTAGGTTTCAGGAAGCTAAGCCTGGCTCTGGAGCTTTGGGGCACAGCCCCAGAGTTTGAGTGACTCTGATAAGGGCACCTGGATGGGGATCTTGCCACAGTATGGCCCTTAATAGGGTTGGGGGTCTGAATCTGAAGGTGTGATAAAAAATGATGGCATTAGTAGGTCCGAGCCCCAGAACGAGGTCCTAAGGATTTAAGTAAGAAGTGCCCTCTGTGGCAACCCTGTGCTCGTCTGGTTGGTTTGGCTCAGCCTGGCTCTTCACGCTAGCCGTCTAACCACTGCTCCTTCTGCCCGTGCCTTCAGACTGGCTTCCAGGCCACCCGAGATCACAGCTGGCCTACACACAGTCTGATTGCATCATCCCCTCCTAAACCATGTGGTGGTCACAGCTCATCTCACCACCTAGCGCCCGCCCCTCTCTCACGGGGCATAAGCTTTGGAGGGACCACCCTGTGTATTTCATTTGAACCCATGGGTAGACCACATGACCTGGGTTCCCCGTTGCTCCTGGACACAGTGTCCACTGGCGTTTCTGAGCCTTGGCCTGACCTGCCTGGTCTGCCCTGCTTTGGGCAAGCGTTTACTGCGACCACCAGGACTCAGCTAAAGCGTGAAGGGATCCCTTCTGGGAAAGAGGTGGAGCCAGGAGTGTCCTCTGTGCTCCCGTGGGGACCTTGTCATCAGAGTACCAGCGGTCCCAAACTTGACACTGGTCTGATTTTGAGCTCTTTGAGGATGGGGGCTCACTTAGGCCAAGAGAAGCCCTCTACTCAAGGACGAACTGAGCACCCACTGTGTGCCGGGGACCCCTCCAGGTGCGGGGGCACCCCAGAGAAGAAATAGACACATCCCCGTCTGGTCTGGCAGGGAAGCAGACGCAGCTCCCATAAGCACACGTGGGGCCAGGTCCTCTCAGAAGAAGACTGTGACATAAGACGCGGATGCCTGCTTCATGTCTGGGCTCAGAGCCAAGAGGAGGGCCCGGCTGCAAGCGGGCCCCGGAGAAGTGGCCGCTAATGATTGAGTAGGATCATCCCTGGACACCCTGCTGCCCTCAGCCTTCCTTTATGACTGTCACTCGACTCCACCAGCACCTCTTTGTTAGTGACTTACCCCCATTTCCAGCCTACACCCTCTTGGGGGGGTCATAGTTATATAAATGGCATTTTCTATTTTGTGCGACACTCACCTTTCCCAGTGGGAGCTGAACAAAACATCACCAGGCCGGCTCCTCCCTCCGCAGCACTCCCGCTGTGGGGCACTCAGCACTCCCAGGTTCATTTTCTTCTGTTACTAATAAGTTACACCTCCCTGGTTGTCTCCTCCCACTGGGTCCTAAGCTGCCAGAGGGCAAGGGCTGTGTCCTGCCCATGCTTGGGTCCCTGACATCAAACCCAGGGCCTTCCCCACTGTGAATGCGCAGCGCATGTTTTCAGAGGTGAAACCCATGGATGGCACTGCCCGACCTGCTTGGGGTTGAAGCGGCTTGTCCTGGCCCATGGGCTTTGAGTGACCGTCTCAGGGTGAAACCTGCAGCCCTAGGTCCCTGCTGGGCCACAGACCACTGCAGTAGTGCTGCCATGCTTGCTGGAATCTTAACTCTTTCCCTTTTCTTTGCATCCTTGATCCATTCACATAACCCCACGACTTCCTTTCATGCCTTGGTCCCATCACCGCGGCATTTTTGTCATTGGGACATGTTTGCCATCGTGTGCTGTGGTGACAATGTGTTTTTGGCACATTTGGTATCTTGGGAGTCCCTGTCCTCTCCGACTCCCAGGCTTTATGGTCTGGGTAGAGCTGACTCCCCACCCTATGTGGCATTAGACCCATAGCCACAGCTCTGGCCCCTGTGATTGGCACAGGGATGAAAAAGAAAATGACACAGGTTAAGGCAAGGAGAGTCAGCCGTGGGACTCTAGCTGGAAACAAGGGGAAAGAGGCCTTCTGTTTCTCTGGGTTGGCAGGACTGGCAGAGTGTGGGCCTAGGGAGAGCCTGCCAAAGGGCAGTGCCAACAAGAGAACAGAGCCAAGAGCAGGGAAGGAGGCATTGGTGATGACAGTGCTTGAGTGCCCAGTCTCTGTGTGCCCGGAGGCTCCTCTGCCCAGGTGCTTTTCTGTACGTGACCAATAAACGCCACACTTCCACTTTAGTGAGATCCCTGTCTCTGCCCCCGGGGAGGGACCTGCTGGGACCTGCAAGTTTGGAGCTGTGTGTCCCCTCCTGCAGAAAAGTTCTCATCAAGCAGGCCCTGGCCCTGAACGACCCCCTGTCCCAAGAAGGAGCTGACCACCCTGGTCTCAGTTTTCTGTCCACGCTGTCTCCTACGCTTCGTGGTCCTCATGGTCACGCTGACTTAAGGGAGAGGAAGAGCTCACAGTGTGGGTCCCTGCTCACACTGCGTATCCACAGATGCACATCCCCCCGAAACTGCACATAGTGTTTGGCCAACAGCTCTGCAATTTTACCCCTGAGTGGCGCCAGCACTCCTGGGCTAGTGCCGCCCCTGCCGCGCGGTCTGTCTGCCCCCCGTTTGTCAGTTGCCGTGGGAACATCTGTCCCCCAGAGCAGTGCCTTCCGCGCCCTGCTGCCAAAGGACAGTTCAGTAGCAGGAATTTCCCCGAGGCCGGGGCTCCTCAGAAGTTCCGAGCGGCTCTCATCTCAGCTCTCTCCGGCCCTGTGATTGATCATCAAGCGTCTCACCCGTCCTTTGGTCCTTCATCTCGTCTCTTTCTATTCGAGGGATTTGAGAGACCTCTGATTTTTGGCTCCATTGTCCTTCTCAAGGTGACTCTCAGGACGCCTTTGCACGGCGTCATTTTTAGGCTTCACTAAAATGGGCTTCCGGATTCTAAGTCATCAGTTTTAAAAGATTTCTCAAAAGATACCTATTTCTTTACAACCATTTCTCAAACATTTCTCGTTATTTTGCTTTTGTTTTGTTTTCCTCGCTGTAATGGTCAGACGACCCTGGGCTGTGGCTGAAAGAGGGAGGAGGTTCTGTGTCATGTTGTGATGCCACCACCTCAGCATGACTTCCAGGCTCACGGTGGTAGGAAGACAGAGCTGGAGTGTCACAGAGGTCCCCACGGCACCAGCTGGGAGGTGATCTTCTGGGCCAGGTTCTGTTTGCTCCTCCAGACCCACGCTCGCCCTCCCAACCCTCCTTTGTGCCCGGGAGGCTGGCCCAGACGGCCGGTCAGCTGGCTCCCTTTCTCCTCTGGCTTCTGGTTGTGTTTTGTCAATGGGAGGAGCTAGCAGGGCTTGGCAGCGGCGGGAAGAGAACAAGATCAGAGTTCCTCTCCACTGAAGGCCACCACTCCTGTGAAGTGGCCCTGCCCACACGTCTCTCGTCTGCAGAGGGCTCTTCCCACTCTCTCCTCATCCTTCAGGTTCGGGAGTTAGGAATGGCTCCCCACCAAGGCTGACCCTCCACGGGGCCCGTGGGTCCTTCCCAGAGCTGTGAGAGGCCCTGACGCTATTGAACTAGGATGGGGGCCATCCCTTGGGGGGCTTTAAGTAGCAAGGCAAGCCCACAGAGAGTTCCTGGCTGAACCTTGCTGTTCCCAGTTCCAAGTTCTCTAACCTCATTTGCACATTGCTTTAGCAATTTGCCAGTTTTGGAGAATTGAGAATCTCCGTTAACGATCCAAGCATGTTCCTCCCTCACTTCTGGGGAAACTGGGGCCTACCGTTCTTGGGGTCAGTCCCCTCCCTCCAAGGGAGGCCACAGACACCCCACCCCCCACCCCAGGACTGTGCTGCAGGCGCAGTGCGGCCGGGCATGTGCTCTGTCTCCCCGGGAGGCTGGCAGCCTCATCTCCATTTCGGAGGTGAGGAAACTGAGGACCAGCTTCTCCCACTCCCTCTTCACCTCAGGATGTCTCCCTCTGCCATGCGACAACCCACACTGCATCCTGTAAATAACTGCATGTTCCCAACACCTCTCCTCCTTCTCCTTGGAAACCTGCTCTCCTTCGACTTGCTGCGCGTTGTTCCTTCCCGGCTTGGCTCAGTGCGGAGCGTGTTGGGAGCTGCCATGTGGCGTCGGAATGCCTGGGGCGGCCCCAGCTCCGCTGTTTACTAGCTGGGTGACCTTGGGCAGGTCACTTTACCTTTCTGAGCCCCCAGTGTCCTCACCTGGCACCCAGGGGATAGTGACTGACGTCTGTGATAGAAATTAAATGAGAACTTGTACCAAGTGCCTGGCTGAGTGTGGGACCCCTGCAGAATGACTGACGAAGGAATTTCCTCTTTCCTTTCTTCTCTCAGTCTCTTTTTCTTCTCTCATCATTTCTGCCTCCTAGGTGTTTCCGGGAGCGGGCAGGGTCTCCACTCATATGCCTGCAGGTGGCAGACAGGGACACTGCTCCCTTCCTTGGACATGGCATGGGAAGAAGCTTGCTTTTCAGGCACTGAGCCTGTAAGCTGACGGCGTGGGGGCTGGTCATTGGGAGGATGCGGTCTGGATTATTCAGGGGTTACTGATGTCCCCTCCTCAGGGCTCTTTCCAACTAGGAATGACATCCCCAGATTGCAGGATCCACTCCCTCAGAGTTTCTGCTCCCACACAGTTTCATATTGACGTTTGCTTTCATCAGGTGGAAGGGAGAAGTCAACTGCGGCCTCTCACTGGCTCTGGCTGGCTGTTGTGGAAGAAGTGGGAGGGGCTCAGCCTTTCAGGGCAGGGGCTGACGGTCGGAACCGTGAACAATGGCAATGGCGATGGTGATGGCGATGGTGATGGTGGTGGGAGCTAACTCACCAAGTCGCCCTGTGCCGGCTGCTGGTCTGCCTGCCTTAGATGCCGCTGCCTTATCTAAGCTACACAGTGACCTTTCGATAGAAGTGTTAGTTTTATGTCTGTTTCAGAGACGAGGAAAGAGGCAGAGTGAGGACAGGGTCACGCAGCTAGAGGTGCTGTTGAGGATTCGCATCCAGGCTGTCTGGCCCTGGGGTCTGCCCTGCCCTCTCTGCTCTGCTGGGACCAGGATGTCTGAATGAGAGGCGGGGCTCAGTACCCGGCTGGGTGCAGAGTGAGAGGCCACAGTGACTATTTGGCAATGTCATTGTGCCACCGGCTCCTGCAGCACGGCTGTCTGGGTCACTGCTGTGGTGGACATAGGTGGCCCTGTGGCCTTTCTTCTGTAGAGCACCTTACTATTCCTTTGGGTATCAACCCTTCCATTGTTCTCTGGCCATGTGTTTTGGATGGAGTCCCCCAATCCTCTTTCCCTCAAGCTCTAGGGATTGGCACATGACCCAGGCCAAGGATCTAAGGATGGACACATGACTCAAGATGGTCCGATGTAATCAGTCCTAGAGCTTATCTTGGAAATATTAGAAATAGTCTCCTCTGTTGGAGTTACTAAACAGAGTGTGGGTCTGGAGCTGCAGGGTCACAGTGGGGAAGAGCTTATCTAAGGCGGAAGTCAGGCCAGAACAAAACAGAAGTGGTAGACAGACACACAGAGACTGCGCCCTGATTATACTGCTTACCTCCTGGATCAAGCCCTCCCTGCAGTCCAGAATCTGCCCTCCATCTTTTCAGTTATACAAACGAATACAACCCCTTTTTGCCTTTAAACCGTTTTTGACTGATTGTTCTATCAGTTGCACCTAAAATGGGATTGACTGCCACTATGCTAACTACCCCATGTATTACATTTTGTCTAACGAGGTAGTTGACATGGTGCCCATTATGCAGATGAGGGAACTGAGGCTCAGAGAGATTCATTATGTTGGCTGAGGTGCCTCAGCTAGTATGTTATGTGGCAGGCTGGGAGTAGCCTTCCGCCTGACGGTGGACAACTGATTTCACAACCGGCCCGCTCCATTAACTCCGGTAACGCTGACCCTCCAGGTCTCACCCAACTGCTCTCCTTGCTTCTACCCTCTCCCCTTTAATCCCCACCTCCTTGGGGAAGAAGCCTTCCCGGGCTGCCCCTTCTGACTAAGCTCTGTTTCCTGGTAGACATTTTTATGGCACAATGTATTTTTTTTTCCCTCTTCTTCTTAGCTCTACTGAACTTCAATAATAATGATTTGTTCTTGGTTTGTCTCCTCCGCTGGGTGGGAGTCCCACGGGGGCAGAGATGACGTCTGTTTGGCCATTGTTGCGGGACCGCTGCCTGGCACAGCGCCTGGCCCACGGCGGGCACCTGGTGAGTGAGTGATGTAGGAATGAATCGTGCAGTTTCTCACTCCCACAGTGGCCCCGGGTCGTCGCACACCTGCCCGACCGCGGTGCCGTCATGTCTGCTGCTGCGTGATTTGCCCCTGCTCTGCGGTCGGTGGGGCGCCCGTGATCTTGGACGCGCACCCACCTTTGTGCACGTGCGGGTGGTCTTCCCTGCCGGACGGTGGGGTCTTTGAAGATGGGGCGGTGCCTCCCACCGTCACCCTTGGAGTCACAGGAACAGCAGCAGCAATACGAGAGCTAATACTGAGGGTGAGCACTCACTATCTGCCAGGCAGGCATCGCCTCACTGAGCCCTTACAGCAACTGCTTGTGTCAGTACCGTTAGGGCTGCATGGCACTTCAGGACAAACTGAGGCTCAGAGAGGTTATGTGGGCCCGTTGTCTTCTCCGGTTTGAGCTGGGGTTCGTCTCCTACAACCAAAGCAGAACTGCTTTGCCCAGTGACTTTATTGGGGGACTGCCGGGCTGGGCTGGAGGCAGTAAAAGGAGCAGAATGGTTGATGAGGAGCTAACAGGTTGACCCAGCAGACAGAGGCCTGGCTGTGCCCCTTTGAAAGGAAACTTCTTCAATCTGACGGTCAGAGGAAGGAGGAACAGTGAGGAGGAGACAGGAGTGGGCTTGGGCGTGACCTCAGGGTGCTGGAGAAAGGGCACCGGGCATGAGGCTGGAGGGCCTGGGTCCCTGCCCTGGCCTCAGCACTTCCCAGCTGTGTGACCTGGGAAGAGGCACTGCACCTCTCTGAGCCTGCTTTGCAGGGCGGATGATGTCAGGTGTGATGTAACACCTAAAAATTGCCTCGCCAGTACCTGACATAGTGCAACAGGCTCCATGCCTGGGCACAGACCATGGACCAGGCTGCCGCACGTTCTCACCTGCGTGAACTTGGATGATACTCCCAACTACCCTGGGAGTGGGGCCCCGTGACGGCCCTGCTCTGCAGTGCAGTCGCTTGCTCAGAGTCACTTAGCCTGTGCGAGGCACCCGGGATCGGAGCCCTGGCCGCGTGCTTCCAGAGCCTCTGCTTTACCCATCGGCCTTCGCAAAAGCCTGGAACTTCGCTGTCAGCGAGAGAAGGGGCTGGTGTGGACAGTTGCTTTCTTTGTGCTGTTGTCTCTTACGGGTTCCAGATTTCCGTTTCCATGGTTTACCCGTGAGGAGCAACTCCTCTTCTCCTAGCAACTCTCGTGAGGTGGTAGGCATTCTCGTCAGAAGTCCTGTGGTGGCCTGTGCTGGCCCTGGGAGGGGAGGGGGCATTGGAGCTGGGTTCCCCAGGCCCCCTCAGTGACCTCCGGGGCTGGTGTCAGCCCGGCGTGGGGGGAAGCAGCCAGCCTGTGCCTCCCTCCCGGAGCAGCACCTCCGTGCTCCTGCCACGTTCAACACCACATCTGCTGTTCACTTAGCACTGCCCTCTAATTTTACTCACTTGCAAAAAGAAAACCCTTATTGTGTTAATTTGAGAAGGAAACCCCATCTTGCCACTTCACATCGGAAAACCCGCGTCACTTGCTATCGGAGAGGGTGACAGCGCACATGGACACGACGGAAAGGAAATGCTAGCCGGTGTCCAGCTCCGTCCAGCCCGGCGGTGGGCCCGAGTCCGGGGCCAGCCCTCTCGTCGTGGTAAAGACCACTGACTGGCACTTGGGACAACCTCTTGGACACCACAGAAGCACAGGAAGAACTGAAAACAAGGAACAAATCCCTCAGAGGTCGACTGGCTATTTAAAGTGGCAACCGCCGAGCCACCTCCGGCCGCTGGGTCCCGAGGCTTGTGCTGTGGCACAGCCAGCAGAGCCCTGAGTGACCGCCCTACCTTCTCTGGAGCCCATTTCACGGGCCTGCCCGCCAGGGCTCTCCCTGGCCTCGGCTCCTCCAGCACCGAGGGAGCCGCGTCCCTGCAGCGGGGCTGCCGGGTTCAAGACCCCGGGGCGACACGGCGTACCTGGTCGCCACCCGGGAAGGCCCTTGGTTCTTCTGATCCTCAGTTTCCCCAACTGGAAAACGGGGATAACATTTCCCATTGCCAGGGCTGTTTGTGAGATTGAAATGAGATGCTCCGTGTCAGTGACTCTGCATACAGGCTGGCACCGGGAGCAGGGACCCGGGCACACGCCTTGGTGCCCTTTGGTCTCGTCCTGATCAAAGTTCAGAACTCTGTGCACTACCACCTCTGCCCCAATTCCATTTTCCTTTTCTCACAGCTTCTTCTCTTCGCACGGAGAGTCTGACTTGGACTCAGATCTCCCTTCTTTCCCGCAGGGTCAGTTCACCTCTCTGAGCCTCACCTTGCTCATCTGTAAAACGAACACAATACCAGCTATCTAACCAAGTCACCGCATGGGCAAGAAAGTCCCTTGTCACTGATAAAGTTTTGTACACGCGTCCAGATTTATTTTTCTGATTTGCAGCCCTCCGGGGTGGGAGGGTTATGCGTGCCTCCCTGGGCTCGGACTGCCTGCTCTCGGGGGAAATTGTCAGAGTTTGAGCACACACGGAAGACTTCCGGAGTTCACGGCAGGTTGCGTGACAAGGTGTGTGTTGTTGAGGGGAGTGTTGTGGGCTCCAGCTGAGGCAGCTTCTGGGGTCGTCCGCGCTTGGAGCCCCACCCCCCGCCCAGGTGAAAAAAGGAATGCCGTGTGGAGAGAGCCCATCCCAGGGGCTGCCCAGCAGAGGGCTTACTTTGACTCGGACGTGGCAGGAAACTGTGGCAGGGTTATCGCAATGTGTCCGCCTCTTCTCAGGCAGCCCACGGAACCTCAGACTTGCACTGGGCCCTCGCTCAGCTGCCAGGCAAGCACATCTGGAACCTGGCCCCCGGGGGGCAGAGTACAGCCACGGGTTCGGTGCCAATAGAAACCACCTCCCTAGTGCCCGGGGCGTAGATCAGACACCCTAGGCTGGTGGCATGAAGGAGCCCAGCTTGGTCTTGAGGCTTACTTGTTTCTGTGGCCCCTGTGGCTGCACGAGGCCTGGTGGGGTCTGGCACGCGGATGAGAGAGTGTCCACAGTTGTTTTCTCTGTGGACACTACAGAGGAGGCTACAACGGGGGTTATTATACCCACTTCACAGGGGCAAGCTTAGGTCCAGGCCATGAGGTGAGATCTGACTCAACTCTGCCAAGCCCTACCCTGCGCTTGGAGTGGTGGTGGCCTCCACCTGGATGTCCTCCCTCCTCTTGTGACTGATCATGACCCAGGACACGTCGTCTCGCCTGGGTAGTTGGTCCCCACCTTATGGGGACTTTGTGCAGGCTTCTTGATGGCCCTCATGCCCCTGCCCGGTGACATGGCACAGCTGCTTGTCTCCGGGAAGGCAGAGTCAAATCTGGGCCACTGCCCAGGATGCACCTGGCACATGTTTACTGAGGAAAGGAGGGCCTCAGAGTATTTTATTGAGGGGTCCCCGACTCAAATCACAGGTGCTCAGTCAGGGAAGAGAGAGGACTGGAACTCTCTCAGGCCCCCTAGCCTAAGGGCATTCTCAGGGAGACAAGACCACAGGCTCCTGGCTCCAGAGTGGTACCGTCACCTGTCCCCAGGTTCCTCCCACTGCAGACGCTCTGAAATGAGTGCTCCGTCTTCCCCTACAACTGTCACAGGTGGTGGCTCCGCCCACTCCTGGGTTCCTTCAGCTTAAAGCCCTGGTCAGTGTTGAGGCCCAGGTCCACGTCCAGACTAATCATGCTGTGCCATCTCCTCCTCCCCTCCCTTCCTCTGTCCCCACTGCCCGTGGGTTCCTCGGGCTCTCCCTGTTCCTCCCTGCCCCCCCTCCTCAGCCCCCCCCCTCCTCAGCCCTCCCCCACCTGCACCTGGCTCCCTGGGCCCTGCCGCCATTCACATCCTCACACAGGCTGACTCAGCTCCGCCGTGAGCTCAGCTCTGAGGCACAGCCTGAGCCTGCTGCGCATAGCCGGCAGCCCCTCCTTCCTCGGCTGGCTTCGCAGCGCAGAGGGGACGGTGCCAGCATTAGCAGGGCTCAGGGAACAAAGGGCCCTGGGTCAAGTGCGTGGGGGACTGCTTAGATAAATGAAGTCAAACAGCGTTTTCCCTGCAGGAAATCTCAGGACCTTTCATGTGCTCTTCCGGGTTACGAGTCTCAGGGAGGGGACACAGTGTGTGGCATTTCTACAACTTAGTTGATCATGGAACCCTTCCACGTGGAACACCAAGGGAAGGGGTGCTCTGAGGAATGCACCTTGGGAGGTGCTGGTCTGTTAGCCAGAGCCCAGCCTCTTTATCCTGGTGGCCAAGGTCCTTCACAGGGTGGCTTGAGCCCACCTTCCCAATTGCTGCTCTGGTCAGTTCACTAACATCCAGAAAGTTCCAGCCAAAAAGGAAGTTCAGCGGCTCCCTGTGCCTGCCACGGTGTTCCTGCCGCCCACTCGCCTTCCCGCCAGACATCCTTTCTCTGTGCACCCAAAGCCTCCCTCCTCTACGCCCAGCCACATGTCAGCCCTGGCCAAGCCTTCCTCACTGATGACGGCGTGGGAGACTCTCACCTCCTCCTGCCTCACACGCCCAAACTGGCTGACCTTCGGTTGTTCTGAATGTGACATTATTGTAGAGACATCTTTGGATCCACTCTAATTTGCTAAAAAAACCGATCACTTGCAAACTCTAGTCTTTGAATCAGCATTAGCACAGGCCCCTCACGGTGCTTCCCTGACTTGTGTTGGTGCCATGTTTGTGGCCCGCCTGCTACAGAGAGGCTGACTTTCCCGGGGAGTTCCCGAGCCAGTGACGCACAGACAGCACCCAGAGCCCAAATAGACAAACACACTCAGTCGCACGTTTGTCCCCTCCCAAAGGGGTAGTCCATTAATAGTCTGGGGGGCACTAGTGTCTACTGAGAGCCCATCAGGTGCAGGGCACTCTGGTGCTTTAGACATGACACGTTACATCCCCGAGGGGCGGGAGCCTTGGAGAGGCCGAGGGACCGACCCGCTTGAGCTCAGGCAGCTGGAGAGTGAGGGTGCGGAGACTCAACCAGTTCCAGTGTCAAAGCCTGGCCTCTCCTATTAGGACCCAGTCAGGACTCACGGCAGGGGACTTCTTCTGGAGCCCCACCCGTCTTTCACGAGGGGCCTTCTGTGCAGGGACACCGCCCCTGTCCCCTGAGGCCCTCCCACGCTCAGGCAGAACCTTGGCTTGTGCTGCCTCCCTCACCAGGCCGGGGCCCGTGGTGGTCGAGTCTCACCTGTCCCTGCGCCTCCAGCCTCTAGTGTGGGGCTGGCTGCATGACCTGAGGGACAGAGGTTTCTTGGCCTCAGGAAGATTCTGAGCCTTTGTGGGAACAGTCCTAGGAAGATGTGGACTGAGGTCCAGGGCTTTGAAACCCACTGTCACGCATTCCTGTGAAATCAGCAAGTTCAGTTCCTCTCTTGCTCAAGGGTGGCTGGCCTGCTGGACGAGTACAGATGTCACTTTAAGCTGCAAACCCCCAATAGGAGGTGGCTGGTGACAAGGCTCAGGTTGGCAGCACACAAACAAGCAGACTGTTGTTCTTTGTGGACACCCTCTGAAATGTGGACGGTGTCGCATCACGCACAGTGACACCTGTTGCCATTATAATACACTCCAACCCAGAATCCCACCCCACCCCACCCCCGCAGGAAATACACTCCAACCCAGAATCCCACCCCATCCCACCTCCACAGGAAATACACTCCAACCCAGAATCCCACCCCACCCCACCCCCGCAGGAATTCTGAAAAACGCAAATTAGGTCATGGCGCACCTCTGAAAACCATTCGGGCCTGACCTGTGGTGGCGCAGTGGATAAAGCGTCGCCCTGGGAACACTGAGGTCGCCAGTTCAAAACCCTGCACTGGTCTGGTCAAGGCACATATGGGAGTTGATGCTTCCAGCTCCTCCCTCCTTTCTCTCTCTCTCTCTCTCTCACTCTGTGTCTCCTCTCTAAAATGAATAAAATAAAAATAAATTCTTTTAAAAAAAACCATTCGGTAGCGTAGAATAGAACCAGTACACGCAGAATGAAACCCCAGGCTGGCCCCTTCTTGATACTCGCTGTTAGGTTTGAATGTACCCGCCCCCAAGGACACTGTCCCTCTTTTAATCTACATGCTTGAGTATGTCAGCTCCTTACCTCATTACTCTGCATAATGGTCTTCATAGCACTTGCCACGGTCTGACATTATTGTTATTTATTTATTTTTACAGGGACAGAGAGAGAGTCAGAGAGAGGGACAGATAGGGACAGACAGACAGGAACGGAGAGAGGTGAGAAGTACCAATCATTAGTTTTTCGTTGCCGGTGCGACACCTTAGTTGTTCATTGATTGCTTTCTCACACGTGCCTTGACCGCGGGTCTTCAGCAGACCGAGCAACCCCTTGCTGGAGCCAGCGACCTTGGGTCCAAGCTGGCGAGCTTTTTGCTCAAGCCAGATGGGCCCACACTCAAGCTGGCGAGCTCGGGGTCTCGAACCTGGGTCTTCCGCATCCCAGTCCGACGCTCTACCCACTGCGCCACCGCCTGGTCAGGCTGTGTCTGACATTATTTGATCTTATTTGTTCATGTGTCATTGCTGTCTGTCCAGCTAGAGTGGAGTCTCTAGCAGGGGGAGGGGCCTCCTGCTCCCCATTCACACTGAGGCCCCTCCCCCGGCCAGTTCCCCCCTTGTAACAAACATCCTGTGACACAAAGAGACTTGCTTCCTGAGTAGAAAGATAGCAAGGTGGCTTAGAATGCAGGCTCTGCAGCCAGTGACGCAGGTTCTAATCTCAGCCCTACCACTTACTGGTAGGTGACGTCCCCACTTTATAGATGAGGAAACTGAGGCAGGAGGGGATTAACTAACCTTCCCAAGGGCAAACAGACTGCTCACTGCGGCCCTGCGGCAGGGTCATGGGCCCCAGCAGCTGAGGGTTCAGCAGGGGAGTAGAAGCTGGTCAGTATGTGGAGCTGGAAGCTCTTATCCTTACTCTGTCCCCTGTGGCCCCTTAGGGTCACCACCCTCACCCACCACCCGGCTTGTCATCAGGCTGCTTTCATGTGACCAGACCCTCTGCATCCAGCTGGACTTACTCCTGCACTTTGGTCTCACCTGTGCCCCTCCCCAGATCTGAGCTGTGTTACCCCATTGCAAGAGCTCAGATACTATCCTGTCCCCTGGCATGGTGGGCAGGGTCCCCACAATCCTCCTACTCCCCACTGCCTCCCTGCCCCCTTCGTTAGTCATACCGAGGTGCCTGCGATGTCCCCACTCGCTTCTGCCTCTGTGCCTGGGAGGCTCCTATGCCCTTTGCCTGGAGTACCTCAGCCTCCTCTTGTCTCTGGCAGGACTCGGCCAGCAGCACGCCCCCTGGGCAGCTCCCCATTGTGCCTCAGCCTCTGTCCATCCTGGGACATATCTCCCTCCTCTCTGCCTCTACCCCGGTCGCTAACCCCCTGGTGCCCCCACCCCCGGGTCTCTGACCAGGGACAGCAGGCGTGGCCTCACCGCAGCACTTCCTGCCTGCACCTTCCCGCCTCCACCACCAGCCTGGGGGCCGCAGGGCCTGGCACAAAGCAGATGTCAGAAACCGTTTGCTGAATGAACAGGCTGGGATTATTAACCCGGTGAGACACGTGCCAGGAAGGGACTGGCAACACTGGTGGCCAGAAAGCTCATGACAGTGAGAAGTCTTGAGCCTCGCGGGCACTGCCAACTGCAGGGACGGGGTCCCAGGCAGGGCCCGCAGCATCCCTGCCTCCATGGTAGTTGCCATGGCTTTTTCTTCTCCCTGCCCACCAGCGGGCCTGGGGAAGCTGGGCTTAACTGTTGCCATTGGTGCCAAGTAAGAACACCTGTCTGTGACCTGGGCCACCTGTGCTCACGCCCCTTCTGTGATAGAAGGGCTCGGCTGAGCAAGGCTTCCTGTCCTTTCTAATCCTGACCCTGAGCGAGGGAGGGCAGAGGATGCCTGTGTGGGGGACAAGTTCTGGGGCCTGGCTCGTTTCCCCCTGCAGGATCTGTGACTCTGCGTGCAGGGGCCCTGGACTTGGTATCCTCTAGACCTGGCCCGGTCCAGTCCCCCGCTCCCCAGCTCTAGCTGCTGCTCGGAGCTGGGCGGACGGGGCCAGAGGCAGGGCGATGTGCCAGAAAGCACGTTCTAATCACCATGGGCCTGCACAGCTCAGGGGAGGGACTGGTCTGTGTTTCCCTGCAGCAGGCTGGTGGCCCTGGGGCCGCTGACCCGCCTGGGGAGGGGTAGGGGAGCCCTGGTTCCAGTCCCAGCTTCTAGGGTTGCCTCAGGCGCTGGAGGGCCGGGAGAGGGGCCTCCTTTGTGAGTGTTTTCCAGGCACGCATGCTGCTCACACTCCTCCACGCAGCTCCTCCAACCCGACCTGGGCTCTGCTGCCAAAAGAATCTTCCCAAAATACTCCTCACATCTCATCACTCCCTGCCTGGGCCTCACATTGCCTGGCAGGAGCCCAGCCCCCTGCGGGCACTGAGGCCCCCACAGCCCCAGTCTCTTTGAGCCTGGTCCCGTCTGGAGTCCCCCTTCTGTGTCCTTGGTGCCATGGCTGTGTTGGTCCACCGCGATGCCCCTGAGATGAGAATCCCCCCTGCGTTATACGTGAGGGAGCCCAGGCTCTGAGAAGGTGAGCGGCCGGCTCCAAGTGGCCCGGCTGGTGCAGCTGCCCTGGGACCCTCCCGCCCAGCGCAGCTGGCGCTGTGGTGGAGCGAGCCCCACCGCTCTGAGGCCCCCTGGCTGCCAGGCGGTGGACCAGCCGGGCAGCCCAGGAGGGAATCGGAGCAGCAGCAGCCTTTCTAGACCAATGAGGCAGAGGCCCACCTCACGGGCACAGGGCAGTGGGCATCGGGAAAGGCCCGAGGCAGCGAGGGCTCATAGAGCAGCCAGTGGAGAGGAACTTGGCCAACCTGGCCCCTTGCTTCCTCTGCAGCTGCTTTCCACACCCCTCCCCCTCCAGTTCACCTTGTTTCAGCCTCACAGTGGTTTTGTTCTGTTCCTCTGTGTGTGACAAGTTCTTTCCAGCCTCAGGGCCTTTGCGTGTGCTGTTCTCTCTGCCTGGGCTGCACATGCAGATGGCAGGACACATTCAGGCCTCTCTCAGAGAGGCCTGTCTCTGACTTGTTCTATCTGACAAGCTACCCTCCCAGTCACAATTGATCGTTTCTCCATTATATTTGTTTTGTGGCACTTGTTGTCATCGACTGTCATCTGTCTCCTTGCTGACTGATTTTCCCATTAGACGGAAGCCCTGTGAGAGTGGGCTTCTACAAGCCTAGTGCAGAGCAGCAGCTCAATAAAGGTTTGTTGAATGAATGAATGACCAATTATGTGAGAAAGACACTTGTTTTCCTGATGAAGAAACAGAAGCGTCTTGCCTCCCTGGGTACCCCTATTTCTGTCAGTGCCCCCCCCCCCAGTTCAAAACTGTGACACAGACATTGGCTGGTCCTCCTTGCCTCTCTGACCTCTGTCTGGCTATTGGTGACTGCCAGCTGGACAGAGCTGTCCGTCTGCCAAACGCTCCCTAGACAGTGTTTCGAATGAGCCACGACTGCTTTGGCCAGGCTCATTAGCCCTGTCTTACAGCTAAGGAACCACGGTCAGTAGAGATGCCCGAGGTCAGAGGGTGGGGAGCGCCGCTTCTGGGGTGAGCATACAGATCTTCTGCCCTCAGAATTTTGCAAGACCTTAGAGGAGGGTGCAGGGGAGGTGGGAGCTCTGGAGCAGACCCTCTTCCTCGCTGGTCTGCCCCGCTCCAGGGCTTGGAGCAAGAGCAAAACTCGGAGGGGTCACTGCTGAGCTCACACAGAGCGGACCCAGGGCCCTGCCTAGCCGGCCACCTGCTCCCCCTTTAACCCCTTGCTGGTGAGGGGGGACCTCCTCTCCCCTGAAGTCTTCCTTAGCACTTTAGGTGATGGGGTTAGGCAGGGGTGTGGGTTTCCTTGCTCAGGACCCCCTCCGCAGGGAACGATCTGAGTGCTTTCATCACAGACACCTGAGCGGGAGGGAGGTGGTGAGCGGGCCGCAGGGAGGGTGTTTGTACGTGCCTGTGTGCATAAGTGTGTCTGCATGTGTGCAAGCATGAGCATGCACGACTCTACGAGAGTGTGCATCCACAATGTCACATGATACACATTTACGTGTGTACACGACTGCATGTGTGTGGCATTGTACGATAAACATGCACATGTGTGTGTGTGTATGTGTGTGTGAGAGAGAGAACTCAGGTGTACTGTGTGCGGTCGGGGGGCCACTGTTTACAGCTTGGGGCATTCTGCCTGATGCTTTGAGACCCATCAGGAGTTGGGGGGTCAGAAAGTCATGGCAATACATCTGAGCTTGGCGTATTCACCCCAAGCTTGTGGGAAGGCAGAGAGGGACCAGGAGGCTTGGAGGAGGGGAGAGCCAGGGCCAGCTTGTTATAATGTGCCCGGCTGACCCTGTCCAGCTGACTCAGAGACTGCCGGTCTGACACTGTCTGCCTAGCCGGCTGGCCCTGCGAAGCTGGCTGACTCATCCTGCTGTCCAACCCCTTCTCTGGAAAGCCTTTTTCAGCTCAAGCGCCATCCTAACTCAGACCTGACTATGTTTCCCTGGGTGTGAGAACAGGACGGGTCTTTAGAACATCACCCTCATTCCCTCCCCTTCTCTGGGGCCTCTGGCCCTTCCCTCTGGGGCTTCTGGCCCTCCTCCACTCCGTTTCCTCCCCTGTGAAGCGGTGTCAGAGGGAGGGTAGAGGAGAGTGTCTTAGGAGGCGGGGCAGGCGGCTGTGCCAGCACTGGAGGTGCAGGGCTGTGCTGGGGCCACCACAGAGCCAAGTGCACCTGCTGGCGGGAAAGCAGGGCCCCTGAAGCAGGCGGGTGGGTGGGGGGAGGAGGTCTGGGAGCCTGGGGCCCCCATCCCGGGGCCATCCTCCCTCCCGCACTGAGTGTCTGAAGAGGGGTCAGGTTGGGAGGGGCAGCTGTGAACTCAGGAGAACAGCTCAGTCAGGACCAGGGGTAGTTAGTTGGTCACAGCAGAGAGAGGGGAGCATAGGGCAAAAGCATGGAGTTTGGCCCTGGGCTTGACTGACATCTCTGTGACCTTGGGCGGGTCACGCGCCCTCGCTTGGTTTCTTTTCCTGTAGGTAGAGATCTGACAGCTTCTCGGGTGCATTGTGGGGAGCCTTGATCCACTGAACAGGGACATGTATGGATGGTGTCTGGGACATAGAGGTGCTCAATACGTGTCAGTATTGGTAGTGGTCGGGAAAAGGATGACCCAGGGCACTAGGAGACCTGCCCTTCTTGATGGACATGTGGCCCTGTGGCCCCTCCTGCAAAGCAGCTCCAGCAACGTCCCCTCTTCCTCTGGGCCCCACAGGGCCCCATGTCACCCTCCTCTGGGGCACTTTCTGGTGGCTCATTGGAGGGGAGGGGCTCTGGGAGGAGTGAACGAGGCTAGCCTGTCGGCCGCACAGGGAATTGAGCCCCAGGAAGGCATGGTTCGGGGAGGACAGTCAACATTTACTTGTTTTTTACTGGACATTCTGCACATTTTATCCTCTTTCTAACTGGGACTAGGTCTCTTTCCCCATTTTGCCAACGAGGACGTTGAGGCCAATGGTAGAGACTAGTCCAGTCCCTCACAGCCAGGCAGATGGAGCTGGGTGCCCACCCAGTCTGCTCTTGTAATCACTGTGCCACTCTGGTCAGGGGCAGAGAAGGCCGCCGTTTCCGGGGCTCCGTGGCACTCCCACGCGTCTGAGAGCTAGTTCAGAGGCTGCCTCTGTAGCAGAGGTGCTCTCGTGTCCTTGATGGCCCGGGGCCTTGGTCCTCTGCAGCCTGCCGGGTGGACGAGGATGGGGCCCTGGAATCTAGGGTCGGAAGATTATTCTGACCAGCGGTAGCAGGACCTGGGCCGGGGTGCCTGGAGCCTGGAGCAGGCACGCGACAGTTCTGTACTGTCTCTCCTCGTAGGTTTGGGTTGTGTGTTCCTGCTGTGTGTCTCCTGGGCGTAGTGCCACCTTCACGAGTGTGACTGTTCCTTGTGCGGGCCTCTGTGCGTCACTGTGCTTGTAGCTCAGGTGTCACCTGCTGAGGGTTTGCACAAAGCGGGCGCCTGTGCAGCCGTGATTTCTGGCTGTGCATCTGAGGATTTGTATCCACGGACGAGCTTGCAGGTTTGGGAGAGCGTGTGTAGCTGTGGGGAGGCCTGGATGTGGGCCGAGGAGCTGCCACTCGGCACAAATCAGCTCAGGCCTCCAGCAGCCACCGTCTGACCTTCCCCGTCAAGGCCCCTGCCTCCTGGATACTTCACCTAGTGAATGTCAGTGCTTGCTTTGGCTCTACCTTAAAACACAGCTGGCACAGCCCTTAGAGTTAGAGAGTTCTCAGTTCAAATCCCAGCTCTGCCATCTGCTGTGCGGAAGGCTACTGAATTACCCACTTTCCTGGGCCCCGGTTCCCTCTGCCAGGCTGTTGTGACGACCGGAGATGACACCCATGTGCCCAGTGCAGAGGAAGCTCTTTGAGCTGAACGTGCTATAGAAAGAAGTTTTGTCAAACCATGTCCAGTCCCTCTGACACGCGTATAAGTAGGGGTCAGTTTCTGGACACCACTGCAAGAGTCTCCTTGCTTCCTGGCCAAGCTTGTTCTTGTCCCTGGCACCAGCTAATGCGGGAGAGGGGCGACGCCCTCTCAGACCTGCGGCATGCCTCAGAATAACCACGCCCCTTGGGATTGGGGTAACGTGGCTCGTGTGGGCTTTCTGGGCTTTGCCCTGTGATGAGCTGTGCTGATGGTTTACCCTCTGTGGAAGGCTGGACATTAAGTTCTCACACCGAAGAGAGAGGCATATTCCACTTTCAAATGAACGAGTTACGCAGAATTTTTTAAACTTCAGTCTTGATAAGCTAAGAAGTCAGTTTGTGTGGCAGATCTTATGACCGTCTGAGGCGGGGTCCACCTGGTGTTGAAGTTGGACGTTGCAGCCTAGCTCTACTCTGACTTGTAAAGTACCCGAGGGAAGAGCTTCAGATTAAAATGCTTAGGAGTCCCTGCACAGAGCCAAGAATGGTGCTCAGTGTGTCACCGTGTGGGCTCATTTCCTCTGGTCAGATGGAAACCCAGTTTTACAGAAGTACAGTCCTGTTCAGGGTCGCTTGCTATTGAGCGATAGAGTCAGGATTTAAGTCTTGGTCTCCCACTCCCGGTTGGCTCCACAAAGACAGCTATTTTTCAGAATCCTATTTTCAGATGAATTCAATGTGGAAGCCGGATGGGTAAGGAGGTTAGAATGAGGCAGCTCTAGCTGAGGTGGTGGTGGGCCTGGAGACGCTGGAGAGAGTCCCCTGTCTTCCCCGAGGTGGTCCCCGAGCCCTGTATGGAGTCCTGAGCCTTCAAAGAACAGCCCTGGAAGACCTTGTGCCTCCAGCCCCCAACTGCATAAGGCCCGACTAGCAGCCTGGTGGGGGACAGCCACATACAGGCAATGGACAGAGGAGGGGAGGTGTGACTGTGCTAGAAACAACTGACTCCCTCCAGGGGTGCAGGGTGGGAAGCCACCAGTACCCTGGACTTTCCAGGGTCCATGTGGTTGCCCTCACTCTGGCAAACTTCCTGGACCCATAGTTCTGTCCACTGAGGCCATTTGCTCCACTTTGGGACTGTCTCTCTGATTTCTAGACGAACGAACGTTGCAAGAGAAATAGGCATCACTTTACCAGCCAGAAGCATTTTTGAAGTGTGTTATGGTTTAAAATACACGTTTGCAAGTTGTTTCCCAACAACCTCTCTATCACCAGCTGTAATTCATGTGCTTATTTGTTTATTTTCTTCATATTGTCTGTCTCTCGAGGGTAGATTGAGGTCATTAAGCGGGCAGGAGCCTTGTCTGTTTTGTTCTGTGTGGACACCTGGGGCCTGGCCTGGGACTGGTGCGTGGTCAGCAAATATTGGTGAATCACAGATCGAACCCACAGGGAACTTATTCCCATTTTACAGATGGGGAAACCAAGGCTCAGAACGGTTAAGGGGCCGCCACACTCAGCAGCTGGTAGACAGCCGAGCTGTGGTTTCGATTTAGCTTCTGGCTTGATTGTTCGTGGTGGAGCAACAATGAATCGGATGAATTGACTCGCTCCACCCCGGTCCCCCTGAGTAGAGATGGAAAGGCCCGTCTCCACCCTCCAGCCTTCAGCCTCCTGATCCAGGTCCCCTCGGTCTGTCTATAGAATGGGGACACAAAGACAGGATCTCTCTGGGGCCTGGGGAGGATTTAGCAGCAATTAGTGTGCAAAACATTTTCCAGACAAATGTTCAGTATTATTAGTATTTAAATTTAGTTTCATCTTCCCTTGCATCCCGATAAAAGAGAACAGATGGCCCTGGCTGCAGGTGGAGAGGGGGAGGGTAGGCCTGTCGGCACCAAGCAAGCCGTTTTCTGGTTCCGGGATCCCAATTGGCCCCTTCCTGACGTGGGAGCTCGGGTGACACGCTGTGGGTTTGTGGGGAAGTCTTTCTCATAAAAGCTGAGTAGAGCCAGCCTGTGGCAAAGCACGGCTTGGGGGATGAATTCCCCTTCCTAGCCGGGAGCCGGCCTTGGCTCCTCTCAAAGCCTCGCATCAATGATATCTGTCATTCAGGGTTGGAGTGGGGGAGGGGACGAGACCCAACATGAGCGAGCTCTGGCCCTGACACCTGACTCTATTCTCCCTCAGTCCTAGGGCACCCAAGCTCAAGTCTGGTGTCGTCTGCAAAGGTTTTCTGAGAATTGGAAATGGGCTGGGATGTGAAATCTTGTGGGTCTGAACACACGCTATGGCTCCAGCACGTGCGTGATCTCCTACCATGTGGACCGAGTGTTTCTTATCTGTAGAATGGCATGACACTGGTCATTGCTCTGCCTGCCTGGCAGAAGGGAGGTCAGCGGAGACGATGGCTTTGTAAACTGTAAAGGGCGGTACCAATGGGAATGATCACCACTGTTTCCCTCCTTTTTTCTGCGCCAGGTCTCTGGCTTTCTGGCTGTGAGGGGGGTGGGTAGTAGGAAGTACAACGCTTGGGTGAAATCAGCTTGTAACCCATCCTGGCTGAACCGGGAGTTTGGGGTCCATCCTTGCCTGTCCTCCCACCCCCGTTCAGTTAGGAGACCAGACCCCAGGACGAGAGCAGCTTGCCGAGCCCTCTAGGAAGCGAGCGTGTACCTGCACAGCGCTCTGTGCCCGCTCTGATGAGGTGAGCCCTGTCCCCAGCTTGTCTGCGGATGCTGGGCCAATCACGGGGCAGGGAGATGACGCGGCGTGAGACGCCAGTCAAGTGTGTGTGGGTGCATCCTGTCCCAGCGGCTGGTTTCCTCCCCCACATCTCCCTGTCTCCCCCTGTCAGATGGGGAGGCGTCCCCGTGGCTGCGCACCATAGTGTATCTAGGAACAGAAGTGCTTCACACCTGCCGGTGTTCTGGGCTGCTTGGCTCAGGCATGGGGAGCCTCCGAGTGTGCATATGACAGAAATTGCCTGAGCGTGCAGAGACTGGTGTGAATGCATGAGGGGAGGCATTTAGAAGAGGAAGAAGCTAGGTCACTGAGGCTCAGAGACGGGCAGCGCCTCACCCAAGGTCACACAGCAAGACTGACTGAGTGAGAACTGCAGCCTGGTTCAGAAATATTTTGGTTGGGAGGGACTGAGATCATTTGGTCCAACTTCCCACCCAAGAGTCCCTGCTTACACACCACCAGGAACAAAGAGCTCACTACCTTGTATGGAGGCAGATTTATTCTGTAATAGCTCTGGGCCTTACGTATTCTTTTTTCTATTAATCTTAATGGGGTGACACCAATAAATAAGGTACATATGTTCAAAGAAAACATCTCCAGGTTATCTTGTCATTCAATTATGTTGCATACCCATCACCCAAAGTCAAATTGTCCTCCGTCACCTTCTATCTGGTTTTCCCTGTGCCCCTCCCCTCCCCCTTCCCCCTCCCCTCCCTTCCCCCACCCCATAACCACCACACTCTTGTCCATGTCTCATAGTCTCACTTTTATGTCCCACCTATGTATGAAATCATGCTGTTCTCAGTTTTTTTCTGATTTACTTATTTCACTCCGTATAATGTTATCAAGGCCCATCCATTTTGTTGTAAATGATCCGAAATTTCTCCAAAGAGGACATACAGATGGCCAATAGGCATATGAAAAAATGCTCAACATCACTAATCATTAGAGAAATGCAAAGTAAAACCACAATGAGGTATCACCTCACACCAGTCAGAATGGCGCTCATCAGCAAAACAACACAGAACAAGTGCTGGCGAGGCTGTGGAGAAAAGGGTCCTTACGTATTTACTTCTCTTTCGCATTGAGCAAAATCTCTACTTCCAATTACTTCAGCCTCTGCCTTCAGGATCAACATGCGTTGCTCCCACAGGTGGGTACTTGACCACAGAGACCACGTGCCTGGGGTCTTTTATCGTACAGATTCCAATTGCTGCAGTTCTTTGTTCCAACTGGAGAGATCTCAGACCTGCACCTTCCTCGGTGGTGAAGGACCACACCTGCTCAGGGCTTAGAGCAGAGAAGAACCTGCGTGGACGTGAAATGAGCACAGAGGGAAGCAGAGGCAAGGCGGGGAGGGAAACTGAGGTCTGTTCCCATCATTCGAGCTGCCCTGACCCAGCTGTGGTGGGGACTAGTTACCCTGAGGGTCTCATCACACGCTCCATCCAGTAAGTGTCCCCTTTTGCTACAGCCACTTTGAGCCGAGTCCCTTTCACTGGCAGCTGGGAATGTTTTAGCCAGCAGGGGAGTACAGGAAGCGAACTTCCTCTCCAGTCTTGTGGGAGACAGCTACCCTCGGGGACCTGGGCTGGGCTGGACGTTAGTGGACACTCTCTCCCACCCCGAGCAGAGCAGAGGGACAGGTAGGGTCCGGGAAGCAGGGTGCCATCCTGAGAGATTCCTTCCTCTCTCATCCGCACAGCCATTCAATCACCAACTTCAGTCCACTCAGCCTCCACGAAGCCTCTCCTGCCTCGTTCCTAGCCCCTCTGACTTTTGCATGGACTGTTTATTGCTCCGGCTTGTGGACGTCTGCCTCCAGTTTTGTCCTTGTGAATCTTTTTTCTACAAACAGGGAGCTATTTCTTGACCTCCAGTCCAACCACAGACCCTTGAGCCACAGCTCCCTACGGTCAAAGCCTGGAGTCCATTCCAATGACAGTGACAATCAAGACCTTTCACCATTCCACCCAATCTGTCCATCCCTTGCATTAGGACAAATCTAGAGTCCTCCTTAAAATGCTCTCACACAGTCCTGTCTCTCTGTCTGCAGCACTGTCTGAGATTGTCTCTTCTGTGGATCAAGGTCCATCTTCTGTGGAGCCTCCCCAGGCTTCTCTCTGCACTCGGTCAGCCCCACCCTCCCCTGGGCTCCTGTTACGGCCCCCAGACTGTCTCCATGTCCGGCTCTCCCCCCAGACGGGGGGCACTTTGGGGACATGGCCAGGCCCCATCCCCAAGTCCTGAACACCCAGCGCAGCCTGGCACAGGGAGGGGTCTCACAGACCTCTGACACGTTGCATTGTGCCCGAGGAGCTGCTTAGCACTCCAGCCCATCAGCAAGTTTGTTACACTCACGCATTTAAAACCACCTCCAGGGCCGGGGAGTCGTGGAAGAGAATCAATTACTCCAACACCCACCTTGTCCAGCGCAGCAAGCTGGCAGGTCCGCCCCCCCCCCCAGCTCCCCCCCCAGCTTCGGGAACAGAGATTTTCACTCCACCTTCATTAGCCTGCCTTGGGGAAACAGGTGGATTTCCAGCAGGGTGGTGGGAATTTTCAGACCTCCTCTGACACGGTGCCAACAAAACCAGACGTGGAAGCAGCCGGCGATGACCGGGAGAGCCGCATGCCACAAGAGAGCTCTTGTCTTAGAGTCACTGGACCCGAGGAGGGTAGTCCATTTAATTGATAACAGAGGGAGAATAGGGCAGCGCTTTCCTATCTACAGCTCAGGAGATCCCCAAAGGCACAAGTAATCAGATCTCTTACCCCGGCTTCTGTCAGCTCAGAGGGAGGATTTTTAACAAGGAAAAGGGGGCCGGGGGGAGGACCCATCTCTGGCTCTGTGCCCCGAGCTCTGTGATGGGGGTTTGAACGCTGTTGTCTCTTCTTACCTTCCGTGATCACTCAGGGAGCAATATCCCTGGGCGAGGGACAGAAAGCTCAGTGGTCAAATCGTCAGGTAGATTTCACACCGCTGGTACGCGGTGGGCGGAGTGTGGTTTACGCGACCTCCTCACCATCACCCCAGCCAGACCAGAAAGTTGGAAAGAGCGTGAGTTTTACAGTCAGCAGCCGAACCTGCTGGAGCTGCAATCCTCCACGTTCCCACCGAGTGATTCTGTCACCCACGGGGCCTCTCTGGTATCATTTTCTCACGAGCATACGAGGGACGAAAGCCCCACCTCTGATGGCTGTTGTGTGAGGACAAATCAGGGGATGGCGTCTGGCGCCTACCGGGGACACAAGGGATTGCTGGCTACCACGACTTTCTCATGCCTTGCTCTGGACTTTGTGTCCCTCAGATGACCTGTCTCATTGCCAGATTCTAAGTCAGCTGAAACCAGAGAGTCCCAGTGACCCTGTGACCTCGGACAAGTCCATTCACTTTTCTGGGACTCAATTTTCTCTGCTGGGAAGAGAGTGCTGGGCAGGGTCTCTGTTCCCCTCCCTGGGTCCTTGTACCTGTGGGCTTTCTTTTTCTTTTTTATTTTATTTAATTAAATTAATTAATTAATTAATTAATTAATTTTACAGGGACAGAGAGAGAGTCAGAGAGATAGACAGACAGGAATGGAGAGAGGTGAGAAGCATCAATCATTAGTTTTTTATTGCCATCGCAACACCTTAGTTGTTCATTGATTGCTTTCTCACACGTGCCTTGACCGCGGGCCTTCAGCAGACCGAGCCACCCCTTGCTGGAGCCAGCGACCTTGGGTCCAAGCTGACGAGCTTTTGCTCAAGCCAGATGGGCCCGCGCTCAAGCCGGCGAGCTCGGGGTCTCGAACCTGGGTCTTCTGCATCCCAGTTCAACGCTCTATCCACTGCGCCACCGCCTGGTCAGGCTCTTCTTTTTTTTTAATGTTTATTTTATTGATTTTAGAGGGAGAAAGGGAGAGAGGGAGAGAGATACAGGAATATCGATCTATTCCCATGTGTGCTCTGACTGCAAATAGAACCAGCCACCTCTACGCTTCGGGAGGACGCTCTTACCCACTGAGCTATCTGGCCACAGGGCTGTTGGGTTTTTTAAAGATAGTCATGGATGGCCGGGATGGGGAGAGGCAGCAAGGTGGGCCTGCTAATAATGTTGTCATATTTCTTCTCTCTTTGGATTGGTGTGATATCACCTTGTGGTGTATCTCTTTTTGATAAAAATCTCTGACTGGCAGTTAAGTGTCTTTGGTTAATAAAAAAATGGGGGAAATAAATTAATCATGACTTAAATGCAGTATATTTGGGAAACAGATTCTATAAAAGCTCAAATCCACCTGGGCCAGAAGGGAAAACAAACAGGTGTCCCTCATGATGAGAAGTTGGGGACAGCTGGGGCATATATGTCTGTGGAGCCTTCCAGTTGTAGACAGAGGACCTGTGGGCGGGGGCCTCTGGGTACGGCAGGCAGGGATGGGAGGCTCGGTCCCTTTAAGGCTCCTCTCCCCTCTGCCAGCCCCAGGTCTGTGTGGAGGAGGACATGCATTATTGAAAGCACTTCTCAATACCTATTCACTCTCCTCCTCCTCCTGTGGGTGGCAATCACAGTTTACATAATCTGTCTCTCTGTCCTCCCAGGCAGCTGCTCCCTTCTGGCTGAGTGGTTTGAGGAGGGGGAGGGCGGGGAGCAGGGAGGCTGTTACCTCAAGTGGTGGCCAGGGTTCCTTGGAACGAGGGAAGGAGAGCAGACATTGACGTCACCCAGCACTGGGTTCAGGTATCAGTATGTGATACGTGACTTGTTCTTTCCCTGGTGATCTTGATTATTGTCTCCATGCAAAGAGCTCCCAAGCCTCTGTTTCCAGCCCAGATGTCTCTCCTGAACTCCAGGCCACCCCTCAACAGCCTGAGGGACAGCTCTGTTCACAGACAGCTAGGCTCTGCACTTCCCAAACTGATCTTACCAGTTTCCTATTTGTCTGTTCATCCGAGTGCCCACCCGAGCGCCCATCCGAGCGCCCATCCGAGCGCCCATCCGGGCATCCATCCGAGCGCCCATCCAGGCATCCATCCAAGTGCCCATCCGAGCGTTTATCCGAGCATCCATCTGAGTACCCATCTGAGCATCCATCCGAGCGCCCATCCGAGCGCCCATCCGAGCATCCATCTGAGCGCCCACCCGAGCGCCTATCCATCCACTATTCATCTAACTATTTGCTACGTGTTCAGCGTGGGTCGACACTGGAGGTAGAGCAGCACACGAGGTGGGCACTGTTCGCCCTCTCAATAGTCAGTGCTGTGAAGGGGACAGACAAGTCGACAGGCATTATAATAAATGTGACGAGGATGATGATAAGGGAAGTGTGAGGTGCTGCAGGAGCTCAGAGGAGGGTACCCAACACAACCCTGGGAGATCAGAGACGACTTTTTTGGCGATGACAGCTAAGCGGAGACCTGAGAGATACAGAGGGAACTTTCTTTTCCTCCTTTTTTCTTATCTTTGTTACCCCAGGGGACACTCATGACCCCTTCGTTTGGTAACAGTATAATGGCACCTCTTCAGGAGAACCCGCTCCTTTCCCACTCAGGGCCCTTAGGGACTACGTGGGACAGTGACATCACCGCCAGTCCCAGGGGAGAGTGTGTGGCCCAGGCCTGGCTGTAGGGATGCGTTAGGGACCAGTGCACTGAGGGTCAACCCCAGCCCCTTGCTGGGACCGCTGGGAGTGGGATACCCTGCTCTCACTGGAGTTGCTTAGCTGGTGCCCAGCAGCTGCTGTGTTGTCCCCCTGAGGGGACAGCCCACCCGGCAGCGAAGCCGCCTAGAGGCCAGCAGAACCGAGATGTGCAGGAGTGTCTGAGGCCATCCTGGGCAGCCCTGGATCCAGGTGTACCTGACACCAGCGACATCAGATCTCCCCTCAAGCCGTGTGGAGTTGGGCTTTCGTCACTCTCGGTCAAATTGCCCTCATTAACGGTAAAGAGGCTAATTAACGGTAGGAGAGCATTTTCCTATCCTTTGTCTTGTTTGATTTTCACAACTGCCCTAAGAGGCTGTTTGCAGATGGTGGAATGGAAGAGGGAAAGCTCAGAGCTGAATCAGCTGGACTCGGCCCCAGGTCTGCCAGACACCAGAGTCCCTGCTTTATTCAGAAGACCAGGATTAAGTAAGAAAGATGCTGGAGAGTAGCATTTAGATTTGAGAGGAGAGGGCACTGAGCAACTCGCCCATGGCAGAGGACCTTCCTCCCTCCCCACAGTCAGCCTGTATTCTGTTGCGTGACCATCTTCAAGTTCTGGCTAAAAAGTCACCTCCTCCATGAAGTCCCCAGGAACTCCCCCACTCTTTTTTATGCTTTTTCAACCCCTATTTAGCATGTTCTTTGTAGCACTGGTTACTTTCAGCCTCCCCATGACACTTATTTAAGTGCATGAATCATTCCCTTCCAGGGAAGTCCGCGCTGTACTAGTCATTGATTAGACCCAAGCTTCTTCCCCGACACCCGGCATCCGGTCGGGGCTGAATGCATTTTTTCTTTTAAAAAAAGGATTTGAAGTAAGTTAATGTCCAGATAAAAAGTACATGTCGCTTGTGAATGAGAGTGGCAGGGAACTAGAGGGGAAAATGGAGACGAGACAGGGAGAGAAAGAGGATGAGTCAGTGCGGGGTGAAAGCCAGAGGAAGGGGGATTCCTGCGAAGGAGAAAGGGAGCGTCCTGGGTGCAGAGATCTGGGAGGGCCTGCCAGCCTTGGCCGGGGCTCAGCTGACCTGAATTGCTGTTTTGTTGTGGAACCATCTGGGAAAGACTCAGTGTGCTTCGAATCCAGCAGAGTCGGAGGGATGAACCTACAGTGTGGGTGAGGGGAGGCTGGTGGAGCAGGGTCCTGTGAGCCCTCTCCCTGCCGCTGGGGGCAGGAAGGGCAAGATAACTGGGAGAGCCGGTGGTCCCGAGAAGCTGGGAGACTTGGCAGTGAAGGAAGGGGAGGAGACAAAATAACTGTGGGTCAGTAGAAGCCAGGACCTCCTGGTACCACATCCTGGGACCTCCACTCCCCGGAGTGGCTGTGGTGCAACCCTCCCCTCCAGGACCTGCGCTTGCCACCCAAACCAGAGAAGGACGCACCCTCCAGGCAGCAGCCCCTGAGTTTTCCCACTCTGCTCTGTGGCTGGGTAGTGGGCCAGCTGCCCCTCTCCATCACAGCTTGGCCCTTCCAAAGTGAGCACCAGCCACGTGATCCTATCTATTGTGCCCATCTGCTTGTTTCCTGTTCATTTCACCCCCTGTGGCAGGGGAAATGCCGTGAGGACCGGGACCTGTGTGTCTTCAGTGCCTAGCACGGTGCCTGGATGCTCACCAAGTGCCGAGTGGATTAGTGAATGGAAGGACAGGCGGGCTGGCAGGGTGTGGTGGGTGAGAGTGGGACTTGGAGGTGGCATCGGCAAAGCACTTGACGAAGCCAGGCTCCCGGAATGAAGGTGTCCGGGTTCTGAGATGAGAGCCCTTGAGAAGAGAAGGGCCTTTCTAGGGCTGTGTGGCTGTCAGCCCAGGTGCAGCGGCTGCAGCGAGAGGGAGCACTGGGCGGGGGGTGCTCTTCCTGCCCCTACCACCTCTGCTCCTGGCAGTGAGCAAGCCCACCAGGGCCTTGCTGCAGCTGCATGGGACCAAAGGATGCTGCCTCTGCCACCCAGGGAGGAGGGAGCCGGAGGTGTGAGCCTGGGGCGCAACTGGGAGCCCCGCCTGTCCCGTTTGAGAGACGATGAAACTAATGCTTGGACCAGTGAGGGGGTTGCTGTAAACGGGACATATTAGGAAAGAGCTGGAACTTGAACCCAGGTTGTTCTAGCTCCCAAGTGTGCCTTCTTTCTAGAGCACGTCTAAGATCCCGTGATTCCATTTCAAGGAAACATCTGCTGTGGCATTACGCCCAGCCTGACACAGGCGTGGCAAGTGTCTCAGAGCCCCCTGAGGGGGTGGGGAGCAGCGACATACCATCAGCTAAGTTTATGGCCAAGGCTGACCTCCAGGGTCAGGATCCCTGTGTGCACTGGCATTTGATCACAGAAGACAGACCCTTTGAGCAGCTGTAGTCACTCCCAGGTCATCATGGACCTCAAATGAGATTCCAAGCAGCCGGGTGACAAGTTCATTCTAAATGATTTGCTTATTTGCATTTGACCTTTATTTTCTATCAGCGTGATTTTTATTTCTTAGTTTTTACTGATTGGAAAAAATGATGAAAGATGGAAAGTTCGAGCTAATGAAATTCTCTCCAACCCTTTCCCACTTTTCTGGATGTCTTGAGTTAAACCTGCCAGTTATGAGGTCCTTCCGTGCACTGACCATGGAGAGTCCCATTATTGTCCCTGAAAACTGGCCCTGGCCGCCTCCACCCACTCGTATTTTCAGCCCTTCGTATTGAGACAGGTTGCAGAACTAGCTCTGGCCAAGGGAATGTATGGAGGGACAACGTGTATCGCTTCTACGCTGCAGTATTTAAGTTCTTCAATCACCTTCTTCCTTTGCTTCCCAAGGGCGGAGCCAGCCTAGATCCCTGAGTCACAGCCTGGATTCCTAAGTCGCAGTCTGGAAGGAGGCTGCCCAGAGAGCACCTGGCCCCACAGCAGACTTCCCACAAGGAAGAAACGAGCCTTCGTGGTGTTAAGCCACAGAGGTTCTGGGATTCATTTGTTACTGTCGTTATGCAGCCTAGCCATCTTGACAAAGCGGTCCCTACAGCCCCTCTTTCATCATGCCCAGTGTCTGCTGTCAAATACCATGATGAGCACGGACATTGGAAGATGCAGTGGGGACCCAGGAGGAGGCACAGTTAAAGAGCAGCAGATGAAGACAAATGAGCTTTTACAATGCAGCGCATCTGTGGTGCGAACAGAGGAGACACAGGGGTTGTGGGAGGCCACGGAAAGGGTGGCAAGACAGAGAGAGGGGCAAGCCACGGAGGGCTTCCTGGAGGGAGAGTATTGTTTACTCAGCACAATTTCTACATTTCTTTCCCCTGGTAGTTGACAATATTTAATACATATATTTGAAAAGGGAACACTTGATCATTCTTATAAACAGAAAACCTGTATCATTTCTATAAATAGAAGGTTAGGGTAAAAATGAATACATAGAAAATACAACATTATTATTCAGTTGTAGCTAGATACTGTTGCTAGCTGAAGGCTGGACCTCTGTTGGAAAAGAAGACCAGCAAGAGCTAGAGAGGCATTAAGGAGATGCTCACCTCCAACTGAGCCTCTCTTCTTGATGCAATCAACTGAAAAGGAAGTAACTCTCACCCAGTGGTGTTTAACTTGAGCCTGAATGAACTCTTAAAATGGTGTCATGGACCACTGATGTTGGTGCCCACTCTTTAGAACGCTGCCCCAGCAGGCTCTGCCTGCTCTGAGATCATGTGGCCAGCGGCTGCTCGTCCAGACTCGACCACTGCTGCCCTCCTGGACTTGGCAACTGCTATCCTCTTGGAGTTGACCACCACTGCCTACTCTGCACCCCCCACATAACTGGGAGAGACCAGGGCTGGGGAGCTGCTTTGTCGCAGTGGATGAGCTTGGCTCTAGGTCCCGCCATCTTAGGGAGTTCCCATGAAGAGAAAGATGCAACAACTACCCTTTCTGAGCCCTTCCCGAGTGGCAGGTGCTGTGTTAGGCGTCTTATACAGGTCATCTCAACCTCCCCCCATTTCAGCCGTGTATGTACCACCTTCATGATTTCTGCCATATCCGTACCATTCACTTACTTAGCATTTTTATTTAAGTTGATTTGCCTTTTAAAAAGCACAGAATTTTATTTTAAAAGAAAATGCTATGTTATTGCCATAAATCACAGAGTTCGGTGTGCTGCTTATGTTTTTCTAACGTGAACCAATTGTGAGCTAGTAAAATAATGACTATTCCTCCACGTACTGCCTAAAATCACTGTGTACACCATCAGTCATACACACACCAGCCTTCGAGAAATACCTCAGTGTCACACATCCTGGGAGAGATGGTTTATGGGTGAGAATATGGAGGCTCAGAGGGGTCCTGCCCAAAGTCCCACAGGCTGAGAGGTGAATCCAGACAGTCCTACCCCAAGTGCCTAAGCCCTTTCACCATGAGTGCTTTCCAAATGCATTGCTTTTAAATCCAAAGGATCCTTTAAAAATGAAAATTGGGCCTGACCTGTAGTGGCGCAGTGGATAAAGCGTTAACCTGGGAACACTGAGGTCGCCAGTTCAAAACCCTGCACTGGTCTGGTCAAGGCACATATGGGAGTTGATGCTTCCAGCTCCTCCCCCCCCCCTCTGTGTCTCCTCTCTAAAATGAATAAATAAAAATAAATTAAAAAAAAAAGAAAATTGGTGTGGAAATATAATACATAAAACAGATCACATTGGAGCTTTTTAAACTTAAATGGTCTTGTTGGGTCCAGAGCGTCGTTCTGGAGGAATTTCCCTTGAGAACCTGTCTCAGAAGACTGGGACTCTGAGGAACGTCATTTCAAACCCACAATGCACTACCCTGTCTCTTGATTCCATTTAGTCTGATTTTCGCCGGGAGCCAAACTCCTGAGGGGCAACTTCTGGGTCTGTGTTATCTTTTCTAGCTGGACATCTCTGCTTTGGACCTTGGCATGTTGAAATCTTAAAAATTTCCACCTTGCCCTCTTGAAATCTTTCACTGACACTATAAGCCTTACTCTGACTTAATTTCCATTCAACGAACACTGATGTCTAACTTGTACCCAGATTTTCAGAGGACACAAGAGGGATAAATGCGTAGTGCCTCTGATGGCTTCCCAGTCCAGCGTGTGACACACACACACACACACACACACACACACACACACACAAATGTGAGAAGGGTTTGAGCAGCTGCTGCTCACTGAATCTCATTTTTTCCTCAGTCCCTGCCTCTCTTGGGGGCCTGGCTGCCTCCTGTTATGAGCAGTGCCCAAGATGGGACCAGCCAAGGAACCCCTGTGGTGCTGGCTGCCTTCCATATTGAGATGCCAGAGGTCTTGTCTAATTCCTCACTCTTGTTCTTGGGTCAGTGTTCCTTTCAGTAACTAATGCTCAGCGTAAGTCTGGAATTAGAGTCATACCTTTACTCAGAGACCCCCAAACCCTCTCTCCAGCAGGAGGACCAACTTATAACTGTGCCAGCATCTACAGTGTGAAACTTCGCCTTACTCTTGGGCTTAGTCTGCCTTCTCCCCTCATGGTGGAATCTGTGGACACCCCCCCAAAAAATCCTAGAGACCATCTCCCACTAAAGTGAGTACTCTCAATGGGTCCTTTTCTGACAGGAAGAGAAGAATCTGTCACTCTGAAATTATGGAGAGATCCTGGTAGAGTTCTAATAAGTTTTAAAGATTCTTAAAGGATAGTCAGCCTGTGGTGACCCCTGACCAAGCAAGCCAAGATGGCTCTTTTCCTTAGTCCTCTCCTCTCCAAGATGTATCCATCTTTGGAAGACTCCAAACGTCCCCAGGAGATCACCCTTTCAGTCTCCCTTGTGCTGTGAGACAACGTTTAAAAGAAGTTTGAATTCCAGGAAGGCGCTTCTTGGTTGACCCTAGAATTGGGCCCATTAGAATACTCAAATCAGTTCAAGTCAATCCAAGTCAACTCAGTTCAGCTCAACTCAACTCATCTCAGTTCAACTTAATTCAGCTCAACTGAATTCAACTCAAGTCAACTCAAATCAACTCAGCTCAGCTCAACTCAGTTCAGCTCAACTCAGCTCAACTCAGCTCAGCTCAGCTCAGCTCAGCTCAAGTCAACTCAAGTCAACTCAACTCAACTCAAATCAACTCAGCTCAGCTCAACTCAGTTCAGCTCAACTCAGCTCAGCTCAGCTCAGCTCAACTCAGCTCAACTCAAGTCAGCTCAGTTCAGCTCAACTCAGCTCAACTCAAGTCAACTCAACTCAAGTCAGCTTAACTCAACACATATTTACAGTGTTTCTCTCTTTGCCTATTCCATACTACCCTGAACCAATCTCCAGTTTGGGGAAAGCTAGGATCTTACAGTTAACAAGACACAATCTTCATTCTCAAGGAGTTGTCTGTTTTGAACATAGATTTCAGACTCATACTTTTCCTTGAGATGAGGAACCCCTTGCACAAGGGGTAAAGAACTTCCTTTTCTTCCCTGCAGACAGCCAAACCAGCAGCCTAATTCCTGGGGTCTACTCCCCCAGACTTCTCAAACTAGCCTCGTGGGGTTGTGTGACTTCAAGACTTCAGATTACATAGTCAGTTGGTCCCACATCTATGTGGGTCTTGAGTCATTTATCCATCCATCCATCCACCCACCCACCCACAGATCTGCATTGAGCACATATTATATGCCAGATACCTTATAGACATTCTCTCTTTTAATTCTCAGCAATCGGTGTGGATGCAGAATCAGTGTGTGGTCACCTAGAATTTAACCCAGCCCTGGTTCCAAAGCCTGTGCTCTTTTCATCCTTTTCTACTGTCTTTTCGGACAATTCTGTAGATTTTCTAATAAAGGATGGAGATCACTGAATGCTTAAACAGACACATTCTATACGAAGTGAAAGAGTTCATTACTGAATATTTTATATAAGGTGAAATCCCACTTGACCAGTTTATTAGAATTCTTTGAGAAGTGAACTCTATAAGGAGATAAAGGGTGACTTTCACAAAAAGCCTTTGTCAAGTTTCTATCCCAAAACCTATTAATAAAATTGATTCATTATAGAATTAGGCAGAGGTGGGTGGTGAGTGGGAGGGAGTATATTTTTGCATGGATGGAGAACTGGCTTAGAGACAAGAAAGAGCGGGTGGAGATCCATGGCGCCTGTTCAAACAGAGAGCTCGTGTTCCCCAGGACCTGGTACCGCTGGCTCTTATATACCGCGCGGTGTGCATGCATCGAGCACCCAGTGTGTGCAGGTCCTGCATTAAGCGTGGGGGATGCCCAAGCATGCCAGCCTCATCTCCCCTCCCACAGAGGCCTAAGGAAGGAAGTGCTCGGTGACATCTCCAGGTCTCAGAGGACAGGAAGCACCCCAGTGGGCTGGAATGGCAGGACAGTGGAGATGAAACTGCAGAAGTGGCTGGGGGAAGGGAAAGAACCCCGGGCAGCAACCAGAAGATTTGAGTTCACTGATTTGCGGTGTGACACTGGGCAAGTCCTTCCCCTCTGTCTCTGTGTTTTCTCCTGTCCAATGACGGGATCTAGCGGGTCATCTATGTAAATCCCTTCATCTAGGTGATCTCTAAGGATGTGGTGCTTTGGATGGGGAACAATGACTTGAAGTAGGACCTGGTAATGAGAAAGTCCACTTGCTGTGGCCAAAGTGTCCCCTTCTGTCCCTGCACTGTGACGGGGGACCACTCACTCTCTCATTCGTGAGCAGTGAGGATGAGGCAGAGAACCATGAGGTCTGTGGTGCTGGGGCTCGGAGCCCAGCCTGGAATCCCTCAGTGACATTAGCTACGAGTGACTCAGCGTCATAAATAGCTCCCATCTGGGTGAGCAACGCTTGCTGCAGTGATCCAGCGATCTCTGTATCCACACACACTCTCTCTGTGCAAATATGTGGCTCACTGTATGCTAAATACGAGGTGGCCTGGGGACGTTCCTCCTCTTAAAAGACTGTCTGGTATGAAACTCAAGACTGTTTATTTAAAGACAAGTTTACAACTCGGCACGTTGGATTACTGGTTGTGGGTGGCAGAGAAAAGGCAATGTGGATGAAGGGAGGCTGGGTGTGATCTGAGCTGGGGGCCGCCCGGAAGGGGGGCTGAGGCTGCTCGCTCCACTTTCATCCTCTGTCCACAACAGGAGGGCGTGATGGATGCCATGCACAATACGCTTGAGATCCCCGAGTGGGGGTGCGCGTGGGGTGGGGAGTACTGAGCCACAGACCAGCAGAGGGAGCGTAGGGACTCGGAGTGACAGGAGACCCAGGTTCCAGCACTGTTGTGTCCTGCACATGGTCATTGGCAGTTTATTTAATTCACTCATCCATTCACTGAACACGTACCAAGCACCTAGACCAGTGGTTCTTAACCTTTTCTGAGGTACCAAACCCACCAGTTTCATATGCGCATTCACCGAACCCCTCTTTAGTGATAAATAAAATATGATTTTTTTCCCAAATTCAAGACATAGGTATATGTTTTTTTTACTGATGCACAAAATGAGCCGTGCATGAACATCACCTTGCTCAAAGAACAAAACCAACAAAGTGCGTGAATTCACAACAAATGACGGTATTACTTTATTCTGGCCTCTGCGGCAGAGGCTTCTCCGAACCCCTGAGACCGACTCATCGAACCCCTAGAGTTCAATAGAACCCAGGTTAAGAACCACTGACCTAGAAGGTGCAGAGACCGTTTGGAGATACAGACAAGAAAACGTAGGTCTGAATTCAGGCTTAGCCATCGACCAGCTGTATGTCTTTGGGCAAGTTCTTTCCCCTCTCTGAGTTTCAGTTTCCCATCTGTGAACCAGGGATAAGAAAGCCAACTAAGGAGGTTTTTGTTGTTGTTGTTGTTTGTTTTTGCGGGAGAGCATTTTTGAAGAAGGTAACATGCAAGGAAATGCATCTCTCTTGTAAATTGCTCTAAAATGCACCCTAACGCCATTCCACCACACTGTCCAATTGCTCCATCTCATTCACACTCAGGAGCATTCTTGGTGATCGCGGAGGGGAAACCCATACGAGCCCTACACGGCGCACCACGCCGGGGTGACCCCCGAGTTGCCTTACCTTCGCTCTCCTTCCGAGCTGGGATGCAAGGGCCTTCAGTCAGTCGGCAGAGCAGATAGCATGCCAGAGACGCACAGCTTCCTGGGGAAGGAGAGAGGGAGTTGGGGTGAGGGGAGAGAGCTTCTGGGGGAGCTGGCGTCCTGCATGGGCACTGAGCCTCAGACCCCACCCAGGGTATGTATGCCCGTGCCCCTCCTGAGGCCACCAGTGGCGTTGTCGGTTCCAGAAAGGGGCGGGCGGGACCTGCTGGGCACTGGGCCCTGAGTCCCCTGCTCTCCTGACACCAGTTGTTCGTGTTGGTCACTGGTTCAGGCGATGCTGGTGTCCTACCACTGATCACACCGCTTTCTGGCTCAGATGGGATTTCTGACTGCTGACAATGGATGGAGGTTGCCGTCAGTCATATCTGGGTTGGAACTCCGGGTTGGGGAAACCCGCCACGTTCCTGTGAGCCACAGTTTCCTCACGTGGAAGATGGGGCTACTGATAGCACCCCCTGATACGTTAGATGCGGTGTGAGTGCTCATTGTCATCGGTGGTGGCGGTGAGTAATGTCTGTGAAGATGTCCACTATGCGGCAGCCCCTCACAACTTAGTTACCTTCCTCTGCCTCTTTCTGGGAGGCACCCAGCCTTCCCGAAAAGGCGAGCATAGGTCTTACACGCCTGTTTCCAAAGCCTTGCACGGGGCCTGGCACTAGGTGGGCACCCAGTGCTGTCTGCTGACTGAACCGTGCCCAACAAGCGGGCTTCCACATGGTCACTGGGGTTAGCAAAGTCCGTGTCTCACTCCTGCTTTATAGGTGGGGACACAGGTGTGGAGGGGACAGTGTGCTCAGTTTCCCACACGGGCGAGCCGGGAGCCGGGACACACCCACAGCCCTTGACCTTTCCACCCCGCTGCGGTCAGTGTGTTTCTGGGTGGATGCCAGGGTGCTGGCCATGGCAGGGGCCCGAGACGAGCTCTTGGGGGCCTGCGTGCAGCCTGGCCCCTTCTCCTCGACTGTTTCCTCTTCCCTCCGTACGGGGTCCTGCTCACTGTGACTCAAGGAAGCGGAGAGTCTGTTTACAGAGGTGGGGACAGGGGACTTAGCCCAAGTCACAGAGGTGGTCTGAGGAAGCAGCTGACCCCAGGCCTTTTCCTTGGCCGGTAGCCTTTCTGGGGTGCCCGTACCTAACCCGCTAGGTCTCCACTGCCCCCTGGTACTATTACTTCCTAACACAGTCCCCACCAGCCCCCTCCCAAGGCTAGAACAGGAGCACGGCGAGGCAGAGCCCCCCACCCCCCAGCCTGATGCTCCGCAGGATGTGATAATTATCTGTCCAGGGCGAAGGAATAAGTAATGAGTGGCTGAACGACTGGGCCGGTTGTGTTCTCCACAGTGAAAGGGGCAGGCGTGCTCCCTGTTGTCCGGGAGCGGACAGTATTTGAATTTAAAGCTAGCAGCTGGATTGGAAACAGGGCAGATGTTACCATTTTCTGGGGGGCCAGGTGGGGAAGTGGGGAGAGAGTATACATGCGTGGAGCCTGCTGACTGCCCAGGGAGTGGGCACAGGGGAACAAGTGGTGGCCTCCCTGGCTTCAGGCAGGGCCACTTGTGCTCTGGGCCCTGCAGCTGCCCTTTAAGACAGCAAGGCAAGAAAGCAGGGTGGTGCCATTACCTGTTGTTGTTCAATGTCTGCCTCCTGCTGAGCCCGGACAGCCTGCACGCTGCCTGGCACAGAGCTGGTATTGAATACATATTGTTCAGTAAAGCAAGGGTGGGTAGAAAGCGCGTCAGGTGACTCAGGCCTGGAGGCTTGTGGGAATCAAGAGTGTTAAGGACCAGAATGATTATGACTTATACTGAATGGGGCTGTACCGCTTACAGACCCTTTCAGCCCACAGCTGCTACTCTCACAGGTGAGCAGCAGTCAGTGCACGTTCATCACTGAGCATTCTGCAGAGCGCTGGAGGGGTTCACATACACAGCAGGGCAGGGGCGGCACTGTTCGCCTATCGGCCACGTGCTGAGCCCTCTCCGTCCGCAGTGTGTAATGCTCCCGTTAGTCCGGCAAGGCCCAGGTCGTAACTCCCATCGCGAGGAGGGCAGAGAGGCCCAGAGCCGTCTTGATCCTGCACTGCTGGAACCTGGTCTTACTCTAGGGGTGAGATGTAAGAAGCCCACAGCTCAGGAAAGCGGATGGTAAAAACACAGGGTGGCATCTGCACAGAGGCTCGCTGTCAGAGGTGCGGCACGGCCCGGAGACAGCGAGGACGGTGGTTTGTCCAGCTGCGGCTTACCGGACGGTGCGGCAGGCCAGGCTTTCCCGACAGAAGGGGCAGTGTCCACGGAGACAGGGAGGGAGCCTGGTCTTCCTGGGTCTTCAGAGGAATTTGGTTTGGCCCTGGAGAGAAAGCTGGGGCTGGGAAGTTGTTGAGGCCAGTTATGAGGGGCTCTAGTGGGGTGTGGGCTCTTAACAGGCTTCTTGCTTTGTGCTCTGGAGAGCTCCTTCTGGGGGCGGAGGCTGGGGAGGGGGGCTCGAGGATGGGAGCAATAGGTAGCAGGACTTTCGCCTGCTGAGCTGTGAGGCAGAGGGAGTATGGACCCAGCCTCCAGGCTCAGAGGGTGTGTGGAGCGTGGAGTTGCAAGGGTGTGAGCACCAACTCTCCCTCGGTCTGAGCCACCCTATGGAGCTGGAGTCCCTCCCCAGCTCACAAGAAGATCATGGTGGCAGGTCCTCTCTCGGCTACAACCCCAGCGCCAACCAAGGCCTCTTCGCCACCGGGCTACTCCCAAACTGTGTCCTAGCAACCTGGCAGCCCTCACCTTGGCAACGCCAGCTTCTGCACACTCATGCTCTGATTGGGCTGCAAGGAAAGGTGGAGCTAGGATGCCTTCTGTCCACCAGACCTGCCCAGGGAACCAGCCCCGGGCAGCTGCAGCCTGTGCCCTAGGGCTCATCAGGTGGAGGCTGGCCAATCAGGTGAGGGAGGTACATCTGGACATTGGACAGGACTCTGAATTCAGGGACTTTCAAGCTGGGTTCTGACCCTACGGTGATAGTCTCTCTGAATGACCTCAGACAAGTCTCTTCCCCTCCCTGGGCCTTAGTTTTCCCTTCTGTAAAATAAGGAGGCTGCATACACCATCTCTAGAGTCAAATGATATCTTTCCCCACTTTTATCTTTTGTATAGTTATTGGTTAGATGTTGTATTTTGGACACGGATCTTACATAGTATCAGACTCCAGGGATTTAAATCATGGTTTAGTTGGATAAGTTCCTTCATGTCTCTGAGCCTAGAGTTTTTCCTCTGTACAGTGAATAGATCTCATGCTATTTCACCCAAAGAGTTACGAGGGCCATTTGAAACGGAATGAATGAAAGTGCTGGATACGTCACAGAGAGCTAGCTGCACAGACGCTGCCTGCGCATCACGTGGACTGCGCTCAGTAATGACTTGTTGACGCTTCCCCGCCCTTACCCCCACCAGCAACCACAGCACGTATTTACTGAATGCTAACTAGGTGCCACGCATTGTACTGAGGGTTTTATATTATCTCTTTTTATCTTCACAACAACCGTATAAGGTACTTGCTATTGTTATTCCCATTTTCCAGATAAACAAGTAGAGGGCCTATCTGGTCATCTATAGGAGGAGTTCAGCCAGGCTCCCTGGCTTTAAAACTTAACCACTTGAAATTCATTGAAGTGGCCACCTCAGGCTCTTCTTGTCCGTCCTGGGGTTTTCCTGGTGCCTGAAGTCAGAATCTCACTCAGGGTTAGGTAGGCAGAGGCACTAGCATTTACTGAACATCCTCTCTGTGCCCAGAATCGATCAGCTTCCCAGACTTTTCCATGCAGGCAGTCTGCGGGGGGCGTGTTGCACCGCAGATTCTGATTCGGGGGTCTGGGGTGCAGATGGGGTCCTGCATGTCTAATAAGCTACCAGGAGATGCTGATGTTGCTGGTGCACCTTTGAGGAGCTTGGTGCCAGGGGACTTCAAATAGCATCTTCCTGGACCCTGGAGACTTGGTCTTCATAGCTCCAGGCTCACGGGCGGCGGGAACTAAGGCTGGAGAGGCAGTGCACCTTACTCAGGGCCCAGCCATACACGGGGTGGGTGTGAACCGAGGCCCGCTTGACATCAGTAGTGCCCATGGCTGCGGGCCACGCATCGCCTCCTGGCTCCGCGTTCCCTGCTTAGGCTCTGTCTCCACGGCTGAGGCAGGCAGTGGTCTCTGAGGCCCCTACTAGAAACCCTTTCTTACGTTCAGCTTGTCCTGAGTGGACCAGCTCCGACACTGGCTCTCAGGAAGTGCCCATCTCAGGGTTGGGATCAGATCCTGTGCATGTATGACATCTCATCTGCCTCACCCTCAACCTGGTTCTTTTAGAATCATGGCTTTCTTTGAGATGTTTGATATTTTAGTTATCATGGATTATGTTGTATTAATTTGCTTTTAACTGTAACAGATGTTTACCTTGACAACTGAGTTTTTGGCGCCTTCTTACATTTTGCACCGGGGGCAGGTGCCTCTCTTCCCTACCCCCCTACCCCCCCAGCTGCAGCCAGCCCTGTGTCTCCTCCCGCCCCCCCCCCCACCTCACCGAATCACGATGCTGCCTGCACTGTGGTGCCCAGGTGCCCACCAGGCAGCCAGCCAGCTGATGGGTATACTTCCTGGCAGGGGAACCCCTCAGTCTGTTTGCCCTTTGGCTGACCTGCTGTGGAGATGCGGCAGGGGCTGTGGGCCTGAAGGGGGTTCAGGGAATTACTCTGAACTGAGCTTTGCCCCTCAGGCCCTTTATCAGTGGGGTGACCAAGGAAATGGCCAACCATAATTATGCCAGCCTCTGCTTCACGGCCCTGCCTGCTCTGGCCTCTGTCAGTCTCTCTGCCCTCATCTCTACCATCCTCTCCCTCACTCAGTTTCTGTCCTGTGACCCTCAAATGGCTTCCTACCCCAGGACCTTTGCACTTTCCACCTGGACACTCATCCCATAGCAAGCGGCGTCTTCCATCCAGATGTCAGCTTCAGTGCCTCTTTCTTCAGGTCTCTCCTGCCTGCCTTACGTAAACGGCCCGCACACTCGCTAGCACACCGTCTTTCTAATTTCCTTTTTAGCACTTATATAACTTGGCGGAACTGTTTGTTTACTCACTGTTTTCTGCCTACCCACTAGAACGTGAGCTCAGTGAGAGCACAGACCGTGTCTTATTCATTCTCTCTCCAGCTCCTAAAATAGCCACTGGCCCATCGGAGGTGCTCAGTGAGTATTAAGGAATTAATGAGCGTACCCGGGCTTTTGTTTTCCATGTTTGTGAAATGGGCTGACAACCCTATCAACTGTCAGAATCAAAAGCCAAATGACCCACTGGGGCCAGCAGTATATCCCCATTTTATAGAGGACAAACTTGAAGTTCAGAGAAATGGTGGGACTTGTCCGAGGTCATCCAGCCAGGAAGGGCCAGGGCTGGTGTACTCTCCGGTTTGGAGGAGCCCCTGGCCCCACGCCCTGCTCCGGGCAGGCACTCAGCACGCTGAAAGCTGGGCCTGGCTTCCTCTGAGTCTCTTGCCATCTGCTGGTCGAACTGCAAGACCCTCTTTGCCCGCTCTGCCGCCACAGCTTCCTGACCAGGACTTCTAACGGCTGGCTTTTGTGCAGCACAAAAGCCTGCCTCTTGCAAACGTGGAGGGAGATTTTCTCTGCACTGGCAGTTACCACGCTGAATGTCTGGGGAGCATTTTTCATCTTCCAGGCATTTCACCAAGATCGTCTTCTGAACCCTACGCAGCAATGCTTGTTGCAACTTGAGGAGGTACCGGCCGGGGGAGGGGGGCGGTCTGGATGGCAGTGTTGTGTGCCCCAGAAGCTGGAGTTCAGAAAGGCTTGAGCCCCCCAAGGCAGCGTCTCTAAGAGTTGGATTTATTTTTCCTGAGAGAGGAATGCACTTGCTTTCTTGAGGATTCGAGGTTTCTGACTTTACCAGCCCTCTGTGGTCACCGATTCAGCAATGTGTTTCACAGACACTCACTGAGGATATGCCGGGCACTCTTCTCACCCTCAGGATGCTGTGGGGAACAGAACAGGTCCTGCCCTAGCTCCCTCCAGTGTTGGATCAGCAGGGGGACAGGTGACACGGTCTTGCCGGTAGCTGTCTATGGGACTGCGCAGCATTGTTTCCTTCTTTGGGTCTTTGGGTTTTGGCTTCACCCCGGTTCCTCCTTAAAAGCCTGTGAAGGTCCCTCGGTGCTTACAGAGCAGGGTGGCCATCTTTGGCCTGACCTTCAGGCTCCTCAGCCCCGGCTCTACTGACCCCTCAGACCCCCTTTGCTCTGTTTTTATTGAACAGATAGGTCACCTTCTAAATACTGGACACTACGTGCTTCACAAATATTAACTTTTTTTTTCTTTTACATTCAATATCATTTTGTATTCATTTCAGGTATACAGCATAGTTGTTAGACAATCATATACTTTACCAAGGGGTCCCCCCCATATTTCAAGTACCCACCTGGTGCCATAGATAGAATTTTAACTTGTTTAATTGTCACAGGAACCCCTTGAAATAAGTATTGTGATTCTCATACTCTCCAGTTTAAATATGAGGACACAGACACAGAGAGGTAAGGAACTTGCCTACATCCACACAGCTGCTAAGTGACATGCGGGGGTTTGAACCCAGGCAGCTTGCCTCCCGGTCCACGCCCTCTACTGCTGCTATGTTGCCTGTCTGTCTGTTCTGGGCACTGGCCCTACTCTCTCCTTTTTAAGGTACAGTTCAACAGCCATGCCCACTTCATGAAGGCTTCCACGGTGCCTCCCAAGTCGAATGAATTCCTCTTGTCTGTGCTCCCACAATGCCTTGCACGTCCCTCCCCATGGCAGCCTTTCCCATGGGGCAATGCGGTCCTGTTTGTGCTCTGTCTCCTTTGCTGGATGCAGAGCACCTGGGTAGGAGGGGGCAGACTGTGTCATGCCCTTTCTGCCACTCTGTCCCCAGCCCAGCATCCCATACATCCATTCTTCATGGGGTAACCAGAGGTGTCCTTTAAAAACAAGACCAGTGTTTATCACTCCCCGGCTTGAGACCATCCAGTGACACCTCATTGAACTTAGAGTGAAAGCCTAGGTGCTGGCCGTGGCCGAGAGGCGCTGCACGGTCTGGTCCCCGCCTCCCCCCTGCCCTCATTTGTCGTCGCTTTCCCTGTCGCATGCTCTGCTCTGGCCACACTGACCTCATGCCTGTCCCCAGACAGTCCAGGCTCACGCTGGGGCCTCTGCCGGGGCTGTTTCTTCTGCCTGGAACGTTCCGCCTCACATCCTCCTGTGACTGACTTGTCGTTTGAACCTCAGGTCCATGTCACCATTTCAGACAGGTCTTCCCTGTCTGTCTGCTTCCATGTTTTCATATTCACTTTTTAATTGCTATTAATGACTTGTGCCTACTGCAAATCTGTAAGGCCCAAGGAAGTGAAGATCTGGCGTGTCTCGTTCAATACCTAGAGCAGTACCCAACGCACAATAGCCAGCCTCTCAACGAGTTATTGTTGGAGGAAGGGTGGGTGTTCCTCAAGGGCCCTCTGGGATCCTACCTATTACTGTTCAACTAGGCCCAGATAATATAATTTATAATATAATATAATAAAATATAATATAACATAATATCTCTAAATTTATCTCATCTCAGGTTAAAAGCTGGGATGATTTCACAAGCTGAAATTCACTGTCTTTATCACCTTTTCCTTTCTTGCCTACACCCACACACCCAGAGGTAAGGCAATATCAGTGACCATTCTTACTGACTTCTCTTCACCAGAGAAGCTCAGAACCCTTTACATGTGTTTTAATTTGTCCACCTCTGACTCAAGGGAACTTGTGAGACCCTGCCTTCCCCACTCTGCAATCAGGGACATCCCTAAAAAGAGAAAGCGATGACTTGCAAAGTGGCCAGAGCCTGATGGAGGCACACACACTTGTCCCAGCCGACACATTTCATTGGAAGTAGGAGATGCTTCTTGCTCTAGAGAGGTACAGGAGCTCTGAGTCCTGCGGGGGCTTAGGCCAACCACGACTCATTTAACACCTCCAAGGGGGACCCTGTAGCTGAGAGGCAGTGCAGCCAAATTCAGGGCAAATGGGAAGAGGGAGACTTCCCACGCATCTGGCAGAGCCCCACAGAAATGAGATCTGGGTCGGAGCGCAGAGCCTTTGCTCACGAGAACCAGGGGCCAGCCTGGGCACTTGCTCAGCAGCCACATACAGGTAACCACAGCCATCAACTTTTTCTTTCAAAAGGATACGGAAAGGAAATGTGTTCAGTCACCAAACCCAACTACCATACGTTGGCAACCACTTGAGAACCAGGAAGGGCATTTCTTGCCCCACACCCTCCCTTCCTTCCAGAAGGATATGGCATCCCAACTTTATGGGCTGAGCAACTCTAAGGTCTAATCTTCCAGGCAGAATGGTGCACTGAAAAGAACTCTAGATTATGGCTTCAAAGATTTTGGCTTTGGTCTTAGCACTATAAAGCTTTGAGGAAAATTTTTTCCATTTCTGACCCTTGTCTCCTCATCTATAAAATGTGGCCATTGGATTTGGTGATTTCCAAATCATAGCACTAGGCTTTCTATTCTTATGAGATTATGGCTCAGATTACTTGGGAAGGGAAGCTCTCACTTTTTCTTTTTCTTCATGGGGCTCAATTTGTCTTTTGGTCAGCCTTGCAAATAGTCACTAGCCTCTCGCCACAGTGTAGGTAGGAGAGAGAAACCATTTTTTGTCTAGCCTGTTGAAGGTTGATGTGCTCCTTGTTCTTTCTGAAATAGTTTCTCTGATGCACATGGTTCGTTGCCATAGTGTGGCTCTCTCAAAACTTTCTGCTAAGAACAGGAATATTCAGAACAGATCAAGGAAGGAATGTCATGATTTGAGTTAGTGGAACAACATTTGAATGGTAAAAGTTGTCATTGATGTTAAAAATTATTCTGCACTGAATGATAGAATGCCTTGGGTTTGCTTCAAAATAAGTCTGGGTGTGTGTGTGTGTGTGTGTGTGATGGGAATGGGTGTGTGTGTGTGTGTGTGTGTGTGTGTGTGATGGGAATGGATGTGGCTATAGAAGAAACAAAATTAGACAGTTATTGAAGCTGAATGATGGACATGTGGAGGTTTTATACTATTGTTTCTATTTAACAAATACGTTTGAAATATTTCATCACAGAAGGCCCTTGGGAGACTGGCTCTGGCCAGCCTTTCTCTCCACTCTCATTCCATAGTCCCCATAGTCTCATTCCATAGTCTCAGGGCCCCTCTAGCACAGTGACATCACCCTGGTGGCTGAGATTTTACACCGTTAGGCCTTTCCACACAGTTCTATCTGTCCTGTACTCTTCCTCGTCTTTCCCCATAGTTGGTATACTCAGAGCACCCACCACATCATAGTGCAGCTGTTTTCTTTTCGGCTTCCTCCTCAGGACACAGCCAAGGCCTGACGCATACCAGGCCCTCGGCACACGTACAAAGGGAATAATAGCAGGAATGGTGAATAATAGCAGGAATGGTGGCTACCTTTTTTTTTTTTAGCACTTACTATGTGTCAGGCACCACCCTAATCTCATTACACAGGATTTTTATTAAATCCTCACAAGTGGTACTATTAGCCCCTCTGCTTTGAAGGTCACTTGCCCAAGGTCATGCACTGGTGATGAAGCTGACTTTGGACTCATAATGAAAACCACTCTGCTCTTCTCCGTGCCTCTGGGATTTTGAGACTTTCTTATGAATGTTTCACAACAGGCCCAGGATTTTGGGAGCCTGGCCTTTGGGCCCAGTTCTACTACTAAATTGCTTCATGGCCTTGGGCACACATCACCTCTGCTCCCGAGGCTGGGTTTCCCAGTGACACTATCAAGGAGCAAAACAGTCACGTGATCCAAGGGTTCTCCCAGCTTCAGCTCCCAGGGACAAGGTTTCCACTTCCACGTTTGGTTTTCTGCCGCTGAACTTGCTTTTCTCTGTTTGGAAACCTCTCAGCTTCTCACACTTCTTCAAGCTCTTTTCTTGCTAATTTCAACCTACCAGAGTCAAGCCTGTTCATAACCTGCTGTCTGCTCCCCTCATCCTTCTTCCTCCCTCATGGCTTCATCCGGAGGCAGGGGAGGAACCCCCTGCAGGAGGGAGGGGGAGCATGTCGCTGCCCCATTTGTGTGGCTTCCTCACGGTTCCTCAGCCCCCTCCCCCCGCGGAAACTCAGCCTGACACTTTCTAGGGATGTTCCAGGGAAGTCTGAGTCAGTGATTGCAGCTGCCAGCCTGGGGCATCTGTGTTAGCCAGGGTCTTGGAAGGAAGTCCCTGGTCCTGACCTCGAGTGAGGCAGGGCTATGGAGGGAAGGGGGGCTGCACTTGCCTCCCTGCCTCCCTCGTAGCCGAGGTCCAGCTGACCCCGCTGGAGCACAGGACCCTCTACCTCTATCTCCCCTCCCACCGTTTTTCTGACTCCCAGCTGGGACCCGCCATTGCACGGCCAGGCCTTGGTCAACTGCAGACCGAAGAGCGTTTGCGAGTAGGCCCCCTACCTAGCTCGCCCCTGACACCGTTCTGGGGGAAGCCGGAGTCCCAGAGCCATGCAGACACGCACCCCCCAAGGAGTGCAGGGACCCCCGCCCCTAGGCTTTGTTCGCAGCTGGCGGGAGCTGTCCGCCGCCGCGGTGCTGACGCGCGGAGCGGAGCCCGGGGGTGAGGGACCGCTCTGAGCCCCGGCGGAGGGAGGAGAGAAGCCGGCCGTGCGGCCGCCGCTCGCCCGTGTGGTGCGATGCGGTGCGGATCGGGCGCGGGGAGCGGCCCCGCATCGGCGCCCTCCGCCTCGCCCCGGAAGCGCCGGCTGCGGGAGCTGCTGGGGGAAGGAAGGAGGGCTGGAGGGAGCCGCCCGTGGGGAGCCCTGCCGCGAGGGGCCTACGGCCAGGCTGCTCCAGGGACGGGCCCGCTGCGGGAGCCGGCGGCGCAGCGGCTGACAGCGGCGCGCATTCTACGAACCTGTTGGCGGTGGCAGCTCCTCCACCGCCGACCTGGGCGCCCGGGCCGGACTGAGATGCTGGCGCGCCTCTCCCTCCTTCTTGCTGGACTCTCTGGCGGAGGCGCTCCCTCCTGCCTGGGCTAGCACCTGGGCTTGCGGGTGGCGCGGACCCCCTCTCCGTCCGCCCCAGTGGCAGCTGGGGTGCAGGGCACAGAGCCAAGAGGCCTTCCCCAAGGGCAGACCCGCTCCTGGGGAGACCCAGCTTCCCGAGCAAGGAGGCGGGGCTGGAGACGGGGAGGAGAGAGGGCGCCGGCGGCGGAGGTGTCTGTGGCATGGAGAGGGAGACAAGGGGGAGATCCCCATGCTGTCAGTTCTGCCCGAAAGTTTGGGGGCCATAGGGTCCTGTTACCTACAGGACAAAGGGCGTTCTGCCTTGGAAACAGCTCTCCTTCCCTCTCCATTTCTGTGGCCAGTAACCAGGTGCAGGTCTTGTACCTGCTCTGTTGCTACCTCTCACTGGTCTGGCTGCCTCCAGTCCACCACCCAGCGTGCCCTGGGGAGAGCTTTCTACACCCTTCCATATGAATGGTGCATCTGGAAGAAGATGCAGTCTTTGACCCTTCAAAGGAAGACCCAGGGCCTCCTCTCCAACTGTGTTCTTATCAGGACAGGTGACCTGCCCACGCATTCTGAACAGGTTCACCTTCACCCCAGTGCCTTAGCACCTGCTGCTCCTTTTGGCAAGAATGTTCTTTCAACCTTGCTACTCATGCTTTATCTTCAAGTTAGAGTGTCCTCATTCGCTTGAAAATTTCCCTGATTTCTAAGGCACAGCGAAGGGCTCCTTCCTCCAAGCTTTTCCTACTTTGCATCCCTCCACTGGACTTCTTATCACATTGTGTTACAGTTATTTATGCCTAGATCCTCTGTTAGCGGGCTCATAAAAACTGGTTCCGTATTTGATTTTTCTCTGTATCTCTATCTCCTAGCGTGGTGACTGACACACAATAGATCTTGAATTACATCTGCTGAATGAATGTACATGCTGGAAGCAGAGGTCAAAATACTTACTTTTCTTACGGGGTTCTTCGTTTGTTTTCTATAGATATATTTCATCCCAGCGTGCAGAGCCCACATGGCAGCACCTGCCTCAGCCCTTTGCCTCCTCACCGCGACTCTCTCCTGACTCAGAATTCTTCCTACAGCGGCCTCCACTTTGTACCAAGCTGCTTTATAAAAATTAAAAAAAAAAAAAAAAAATATATATATATATATATATATATATATATATTTGCTGTTTTCTCTCTTTGGGACCCTTATAACCTTGATCTTTACATGGATGAATCTTTCTCGTCCTTTGGATTTGGGCTCAAATGTCATCTCCTAAAGAGGCCTTCTCTGACCACTCTAATTTAGTATTTGCTTTCCCAATTAGTCTATAACCTTGCCCATGCCGTTGTTTTCTTAGTAGTTATTACTCTTTGAAATTATTTTATGTCCATGTTTAGTTGTTTGTCCCTGGGTTTCCCTCAGCTGGGTTGAAGCTCTCCAGGGGCCGGGGTCGTGTCTGTCCCGCTCACCGCAGTGATCTCTGTGGTTAGCACTCTGAGAGGAACTTCCGTCGCTGCATCCAGAGTCCCCTTCTCCCTGGCAGCGCCGGGGCTGTTGGGCAGGTCATGGCGGAATCTTCTGTTAGGTAGAAATCAACCAAGAATGTGAGAGGCGAGGGGGTCACGTTAACATCCCATGGGACAGCGAAGCGAGGAAATGGAGGGCCGCACGTCTGAGGCTGTGAGATGCCAGGCCTGAGCCACTGCCCCTTTCTATACTGGATGGCAGAACCACAGCGCCGGCTCGCTTCACACCGTGCAAAGCACGTTCGCGTCCACAGTTGCGTTTGGTATTTGTCACAACCTTACCCGGTAGGTGTTAGTCTCCCCAACACTGAAAGCGTCTGAGGCCAAGAGAGGCAAACTGACCTGACCAAGGCCACACAGCTTGTAAGAGACGGTGCTCCCCCGGGCGGAGGGCCGAGAACTCTGACATAGCTCCTGCCTGCCAGGATTTCACATCAGTAAGAGATACTGGCACAGAAACAAGGGATTAAATACAATTTGATGATTCTCACCCTGGGGATGGGCGGCTGAGCAAGAAATGGATAGGCTGCCAGAGTCAGAATAAATTGAAATTCTTTTTAATAACAATGGTAATTTGTTCAGTGCTGTCCAGACGTCAGATACCGTGGAGCGTTTCACGTGCTGGGTCTCAGACAGTCATTTCCGCTTCACAGAGTGAGCAGAACCTCATGGAGGTTAAGTAACTTGGTCAAGGTCATGGGGCTGGCAAGTAGCTGAGCTGGGACTTCGCCTGACTTTGTTTGACCCAAAGCCTGAGATCTGAACCATTATGCACCACAGACCTACTGAATCCGAGTGTCTGGTACGCGGGGAGGGGACTGGGATTGGATGATGATACTTAGGCCGTTCTATTCTAGTTTCAACCCCGTTGAGAAGCACTCGTGGTGGGCGTGCTGTGAGTGGAGAGGAAGGAGGGATGAATGCAGCCCGTTCGGAGGGCTCAGAGAAGGTCGGAGTTAGATCTTGAAGGGTGAAGTAGGAGTTTCCAGGCAGACAGGTGGAGAGTATTTCAGACAGAGAAAACGACACTCAAGGACCTCGGTGTGTGGAGATGCAGGGGCTGTCAGTGGTTTGGCGCGGACAGGGTGGAAGGCTGATGGGAGGGACGGGGGTGGGAAACGAGGCTGGAGTTTTTAGTTTAGACTTGGCGGAGTGCCTCTATCCTGCAGGGAGTGCAGAGCCACCGAAAGGCAATGACAGCTGTGCATTAAAAACTGCCACTGTCACCTTGATCCTCGCACAGTAGCAACACGGGCTCAGTCCTTTACAATCTTGCACAGCGCTTTCTCCCAGCAGAAGTACCCCTCTGGGGTGATGTGGGCCGGAAGCCCCATGAAGGCAGCATGGCTGGGGGCTTGTTCTAGCCGACGACCCAGAACAATGGGGGAACTCAGTGTGTGTGTGGAAGAGGATGAAATGGGAGGAGTCTAGCGTAGAGGCTGCTTCAATAAATCTAGTAAGAGAGAAGGGATGAGAAGCATCACTTACTTTGAGTTCTTTGAACCACTGACTCCAGAAGTAAAAGCCTGTGGCCCCTTACCTCTGAACACCTGGGAGACACTGGCATTCAGCTGTTGCTGAGTAATTACCACACTTTGACTTTCCGACATACAGAAAAGCATATTGTCATGCAGGCAGCCACAACCCCGCCAAACCAGGATTTCCGCCATTGTGTGCACTTTATGTCTTTTGGCTCCTGGATTTGGGTCCTGATGGTCTCTATTATGTGGCTGCTACATTATATGCCATCATTGGTTTCAGTGTTTTAAAGGGCAATCACTATGCTAATGAAACTCAGTCTTGGCTCAAGAACTAAAATCTACCTTCTGTTTCTCCACCCCTCTGGGAAAGTCCACATGGACGCAAATAATGGTTAACTTACAGATGGCTGACTTGTATCTTGTATCAGGGTCCTTTCAAGCCCTTGGCATGCATGAACCCTTGGAGGTAGGTATTATTCGTATCTGCAATTTACAGATGAAGAAAAAAGAAGTCAAGGGACTTGTCCAAGCAGAGACAGAAGCGGTCTTCAAACCCTGACTATTGATTGGACTCTGTAGGCTCCAATATTATACCTGACATCTCCCAAGAAAGTCCTTGCATTTCTCCCAAACCTCTAGGAGCCTGGGCAAATAATTTTCTCTTGGAGAGTCTCAGTTTCCTCTCCTGTGAAGTGGGGACGAAAGAGAGCTAACAAGGAGGGCTGTCGGGGAAAAGAAATGAGGGAACACATGAAAGTATCTGAATGTTGTTGGTTTCTCTCCTGGTCTTCCTCAGCGGGACCAGTGGTTCCACATCCACCCGGCTGCTCGGGTCACAGACCCACAGGCTCCTGTGGGATTCTTCCTTTCCTGCGGCACCCAGTTCTCTAGCGGGTTAATTAAACTCTTCTCTTGAAATCCATCTGCAGTTAGTCTGCCTCTGTCCCTTCTTGTCCACACGCTCTCCTAGCTGGGTTGCTACAGTAGCTTCTTGTCTGGTCTCTCTGGTTCTACTCTTGCTCCCCAAAGTTATTAAAACAAAACAAAACAACAGAAAAGAACACTAATTATGTGAACAGTTTCCACAAAGTGAGCACGACTGTGCAGCCAGCACCCAGACAGTGCAGGGGGAGATGGCGAGTCTCCATCATGACACCCCTCTTGTTATTCACCCCTCACTCCTCCTCAGAGGCAGCCACAATTCTGACTTCTGACACCAGAGATTAATGCTGCCGATTTATGAAATTATGCACAGTATGTATGTTTTAGTGTTTGGCTTCTTTTGTCAATATCATGTTTGTGAGATTCATTTATTTTGTTACCTGAGTCAGCAATGTTTTACTTTTCATGGCTGTGTAGTATTTCAGGATGTGTCTGTTTCTCAATTTGTTGATAGATTTTGGGGTTGTTTCTAAATTTTGTATAGACCTTTCCATACATATATGTAAGGGATTTTGTTGCTTATATTCCCAGGAGTAAAATAAATGGGTAAGGTACGCATATATTCAGCTTAAGTAGATAGTTCTAAAAAGTATGGGTACCAATTTACACTTCCATAAGCTGTGTAAGAGAGTTCTAGTTGCTCCACCTCCTCACCAACACTTGGTATTGTCAGTATGTTTTCACTTTTAGCCATTTTATATATGTAGTGTGTATGTAGGGGTTTTAATTTGAATTTCCCTGATGACTAATGAAGTACTTTTCTATATATATATATTTAAAACTTTTACGGAGAGAGAAGGGATAGGAGAACAAGAAGTATCAACTTAGTGTTGCTTCACTTTAGTTGTTCATTGATTGCTTGTCACATGCGCCTTGACTGGGCAGGCCCAGGGCTTCAAATCAGTGGCCTCAGCGTTCCTGGTTGGCAGTCTATCCACTGCGCCCCCACAGGGCAGGCACTCTTCCATATGTTTAATGATTATTTGGAAAACTTCTTTTCTGAATTGCTTGCTCATAACTTTTGTCAATTTTTCTTTTTATAAAATTTTATTTAGAAAATTAAATTTAATGAGGTGACCTTGATCAATAAGAGTCCATAGGTTTCAGGTAAACATTTCTATAGCATTTGAACTGTTGACTGTGTTGTGTGCCCATCACCCAAAGTCAAATCGTTTTCCGTCACCGTATATTTGTCCCTCTTTACTCCCCTCCCCCAGCCCCCTCCCCTCGTAACCACTTCACTTTTATCTGTGTCCCCGAGTCTCAGTTTTATATCCCGCCTATGTGTGTCGTCAAATTTTCTGTTGTGACATCTGTCGTTTTCTTACTGATTTGTAGGAATTCTCTATCCATTCTATATAGGAGCCCTCTGAGATATTGATGCATATATGTCATATATTATATCCCAGCTCATGGTTGTCTTTTTCCTCTGTCGATGGTGTCTTTTGATAAACAACATTTTTATTTTATAGTGGTCCAATTTATTACTTTTTTATTTGTCATTAGTGCTTTTTACATTCTTTTTAATAAACTGTGCCTACCCAACATCATGAATACATTCTCCTTGTTACCTTTTAGAATCTATATTGTTTTACCTCTCATATTCACAGTTCACATAGGATTTATTTTAGTGTATGGAATGATGTGTAGGGTTTAAGATTTCTTTTTTTTTTTTGACCATATGGCTATAATAGTGACACAGCACCATTTATCGAGAGGAAGGCCATTTTCCTTGCACTATTCTGCGTGTCATCTCAGTCACCGATTGTGCCCACATTTGTTTGAGTCCAGTGTGGCTTCTACAAGTATGAATGTTATTCGCCCTCTAAAATTCTAACAGAATGTTCTCTCCCCAAACATCCTCTCGGGGAAGGATGAAATTGAAGGGTTCACGTGGTCTGACCCCACCTGTCCTTCCAGTCTTACTGCCTGACCACTCTCCGTTACCCACCCCACACCAGCGAGGGTCCCCTTTTTACTCCTTGAGCGCACACTGTGCATGCCTAGCCCGGGGCCTTAGCTGACTGCTTCTCAGGACACGGGCCTCTGGACAAATGTCTCCTTCGAGGGGGTTTACCTGCCCACATTCTCTAAAATAGGCCCTTTTCTCCCCCAGTACCCATTATGTGGTTACCTTGTTTTATTTTTTATGACACTTGCTGCTTTTTAAAACATTTGTGTTTGTTACTTTCTGTATCTCTCAGTGAGAACAAGGGCCACGTCAGTTGTGTTACTGTCTGCACCCACAGTGCCGGAAACGCCACTCCGGGAACGTTGAATGTTCGTTGAATCGGCGAGAAGGCCACCTTCAGCACTGTTTTCTTTCTTTTCTGGCTCTAGTGTTGGTATAGTGTGCAGCGCTTCAAAAGTGACAGCGCCGTGTGACACATTCATTGGGGGGTAGGCAATTTCCAACATTATCAATTTCATACTTGACTTGTTTTCCTACTTTTTTTTTAAACTGGTGTTCTTAAATCCCAGTTGTCATTATTTCAGCAAATCAATTTATATTAATTTTTGAGGAGAAAAGAAGGAAAATGATATTTTTTGAACATTTATTATATCTCATCCAGTCCTCAAAACAACCCTCGGAAGGGCTGGGTGATCAACCCCAGTCCTGATGAGGCATCAGGACTCAGAGAGGCACGTCTAGGAAGAGCTCGCAGAAGCAGTTCCGTCTGACTGCACGAAGGTCACTCTGGTGGGGCCGGGTAGAGCCGTCCGAGCATGGCATGTGCCACCACAGCCCGTGCAATGGAGGCATTTGTCCGAGGGTTCACATGATGGCTTTGGAGCATGGGCTTGAGTTTCTAGGCCTGGTCTTACCCCTTGCTGACTTGGTGACATTGGACAAACCCCATAAAGCCATATAAATAAAATGGGAATAAAATAGAATCTATTCGGGGGTGGGGGATTCTTGAAAGGATTAAATGTTAACATGCCTGGAAAATGCTTGCGTAAGAAGAGAGCTCAGTGAATGTTGGCCGGTATCATTGCTGCTGTTTCTGTAGTAGTTCAGTTTGCTCTTCCGAGAGGTTGCTGAGGATTTGCAGTAGGAGGTCAGGTGTTCAGAGGCAGTCAGTGGACAGCTTCACGGTCGTGTGCAAACTCCTTCCAACCAGCATCCTGAACAGTGCGCCTCTTCTGAGGGCAAAGAACAGGCCTTAGTGCGTCTCCGCTTTCTTGTACAGAGAAGCGACAGGCTCAGAGAGGTGGAGTGACGTGTCCCAAGCCACAGAGCTTGGATTCAAACCCAAATCCATTTCACTTTTTGAGCTTTGTATGATTTAAGTCCTGAAGATGCTGGCCCCCTCTCCTGGGATCTGGAATCATGGCCCCTGGCCTCTTGGTTGTGTCTGCCCCGAGGGTAGAGCAAATCCACGGCTAATTCCCAAACCTCACTGGAGGCTAATGACCACATCCATCTATCTCCCCGTCAAGCTGCTCATCGTAGCGATGGACAGGACACCCGGCTGGCCAGAGCCAGTGGCTTCTCTGGGTGCTGCCTGGCTGGGGTCAGAAATGTCCTCAGGCCTGAGTGGGACGCAGAGTCCTACAGAGAAAACAGCAGAGAACCAGACCTCAGCTCACTGTAGAGGGGAGGCCCCCCAAGGCCGAGGACAGCAGTGACCCTAGCTCTCTGGGGCAACCAGGAGACAAAGAATTTGTCAGGCATCTTCCTAGTCCCAGAGGCCAGAGAGGAAGGACTTTCCAGCCTGTCTCCCCGTCTGCAAAGTGGAGACACAGACATCTGTGTTCCAGGGTCCTTGCGAATATTCAGCGATATGATGTATTTGTAACAGTGAACATAGACTGAGAACAGTGACATCTCAGTGTCAGCTGAGGCCACAGAGGCCAGAAATAAAATGTACGTGCCGATACCCTCAGGCCAAGTGAGGTAGCAGTCCCCCCAGGAAGGGCATATGAACTGGTTTTCACACAAGCCTGGCCAGCCTCGAGGGCCTCAAAGGAGAGAAGAAGAGAGGGCTTCTTTGGAGTCAGTGGCATTCTGGGTACCACTGGGCACACCACGGTCATGGGGGAGAGGAAGGAGTGCCTCAGGAGAGAAAGAGGCTCTGAGGAGGGTCTCCTGACATGGGAGGGGGCACTTAGACTGTTGTCACCCATGTCTGGAAAATGCTAAAAGCCAGAGACTCTGTCTGGTTGGCTGCATGGATAGCATTCATTAATTCAACACACATTTATTGAACACCTGCCATGTGCCAAGAGCAGTCACAGGTACTTAGACTTCATCACCTTCTCTTGGGCAGGGAGACATAAACGTGTGCAGACATTTGTTGTGATAATTGTTATGGAAATAGTTAAATCAGAGATGGGGCGGGGAGGGATGGGGGTGTAGATATTTATTCCAAGGGGTCAGGGGACCTCACTGATGAGGTGATGATGTTTAAGAAGAAACTTGAAGGAAGCGAGGGGACAAGCCACGTGGGTAGAGACCAGGGACTGCAGAGGCCCTCGGGCAGGACTGTGCCCCGCGTACCTGAGGAGGGCCTGGCTGGCAGGCGTCGTGTGACCACGGGAGGTCAGGGAAGTAGAGGTGGGGGGCTTGGTTGCTCTGGGGAGGATGTTGCATTTTAGTAAATATTCGATGAACATTAGATGAAGAAAGACAAGAACAGAGTCCAGTGGAGCTGGTTTGGTGACAACCGGGGATACTCCTAGTGGGAAACAATAGTGGAATGTGAGGGGCCCCAGGGCGGACTGCATCATCCCCTGGACTCAGAGATGGCGGCGTTCAGAGTCTAGAACCGTGAACACCATAAAGTAGTCTGCTGGCATGTGTGTGTGCTGAGCGGGGGACCAAGAACTTGTGGTCAGACCGGTTTTTGCCATTTGGAGCAGCTTTGAATTTGGCTTTCTAGAAACTCATCTCCTAAGAAGTCAGTGTCGTCATGAAAATATATGGACTTGGGGAGTTTAAGTCCCATCTCTGCCACTGACCAGTCACATGCCCTTGGCCTGAACCTCAGTTTGCTCATCTAGATGTTAGGGTTACCAGTATGTTTCTTTCAGAGAAATTCGGAGGCTCCAGGGAGGCAATGGGTGGAGAGGAACCTAGTGAAACTGAAAAGCTGTGCGGTTTAGTTTAGACCAAACAGTGTCTCTCAGGCCCCGGCTGGCTGGCTCAGCAGAAGAGCGTCAGCCTGGCGTGTGGAAGTCCCAGGTTTGATTCCCGGTCAGGGCACACAGGAGAGGCACCCATCTGCTTCTCCACCCTTCCCCCTCTCCCTCCTCTCTGTCTCTCTCTTCCCCTCCCGCAGCCAAGGCTCCACTGGAGCAAAGTAGGCCTGGGCACTGAGGACGGCTCCATGGCCTCCGCCTCAGGTGCTAGAATGGCTCCAGCTGCAGCAGAGCAACAGCCCAGATGGGCAGAGCATCGCCCCCTGGTGGGCATGCCGGGTGGATCCCAGTCGGGCACATGCGGGAGTCTGTCCGCCCGCCCCCCCCCCATTTCTAACTTCGAAAAAATACAAAATAATAATAATAATAAATAAACCAACCAGTGTCTCTCATCTCCCTGGTTACCGAGGTTTCATGAGGATCAGCCAATGATGGGATCTAGGTTGAGAGACTTGATTTGATTTTTGTCAAGAGTTAAAATATGCAATAAGGTGATTAATATCTTAAATGTAACAACACATCAGTCCCAGCTAAAAGCATGTGCTGATTTTTAAGGACAAACAAGAATCGGTTTAACTATTGCATTTTTGGAGAATATGCTTTTTTTTTTTTAGTGAAATTTGACAGTGCATTACAGAATTCTTTATTTTTCATTTGACTTTTGTAATGCACTTATCAAGAGGCTTACTTCTGTACAAATATCATGGATTAAAAACATTTTCCCAAGGGTGTCTCTTAATACTTTTATATCAAAATTATTCTTTTTGGGCCCTGGCCGGGTGGTTGAGTGGATGGAGCATCGTCCCAGCTCCCTGAGGTCACAGGCTGGATCCCCGGTCAGGGCATGTGTGAGAGGCAACCAGTGAATGCAGAGCTAAGTGGAGATGCGAGCTGATGCTTCTCTCACTCCCCCCCCCCCCATTTCTCTCTTTGTCTCAAATCAATGGAAAAAATTAAAATAAAAAATCATTCTTTCTGGAAGTGCCTGTGTCTTTATCTACACAGTGTTCCAGTTACTTTTGCTGCAAATTAAACCACTCCAAAACTAAGTGGCTTGTAAAAAGCCACAATCATCTATATAGGTCACAAAAACCAATTAGAGCCAGCCTTAAGACTATTGGGATAGAAGCACTCTCTCCCCGTTGGTAGAATACAAGTGTAGGGCTCCTTCCAGGGAAGATCAGTCTAAAAATAATAGCAATTCTGGAGGATATGAGAAGAGAGAGAGAGAGAGAGATTTCTGATGATGTTCTTTGAGCATATGTTTTCTGAAGTCAGATCTATGCTTCACCTTAGCAGTTATACTTTGAACGAATAAATTTTTTTAAGTTGGCATTCAAGGAATATCTTTCATTTCCAATCACAAGAGCCTAACAGAGTATCTTCTACTCAGTCCTTACAATAATCCTACGAGGTGGACTTACTGTCCCTCCTGTATGGATCAGGAGACTGCCACCGGGAGCAGCGAGTCCTGGCCGCAGCCCACACAGCTGAAAGAGGGCCAGAGCTTGACAGAAACCGAGCCTTTTCCTGGCTCCTGGTCTGTGCGCTGCACATTCCTCGGCCTGGATGCGTTCCATGTTCCTTCCCAGCTCTTGGGTTCTAGCTGTCTGTCCTCACGGCCTCAGAGTTGGACAGGTGCCGGGTCGGGGGCAGCAGGTAGGGGACCAGCTGCTGCCTGGGTCAGAAGCCCAGCATGTTCTCAAGGACACAGATGGGCTGGCAGCCTTGTGCACGGGCAGGGAGCCTGAGGCGGGGGTGGACACTGGTTCTTGGAGGAAAAGCTCATTCAGGACTCGGACGCTCAGCACTGGGCTCGAAGCCCCCAGAGTGCAGGTTTGGCGTGATTCTGCTCTACGTTTCCAGAGCCCAGCATGGAATGTCTGTTTGACTCAGCTCTTGAGAGCCCCTACGCCACTGAGGGGAACCCCCCTTGGTGACCGTGACTGTCTGCTTGGGTGTGTGTGCGTGCGGTTCAGGGAGAAGCATGGCAAACTCTGGGAGGTCATCCTAAATTCCTGGCACCTGTCACAGGCCTGGGTACCCAACCCAGCCAGGGAGGTCTTGTTGAACTGAGGTGAGTAATTATCTGTTTCTCAAATCCCTTGGAGCCACTAGACCCTGCACTCCAGAATGACAGCTCTTTGACTTCTGTCAGGCTAATAAAATAATAGAGGACATGTAATAGATTACAAATAAAATGCCATTGCTGATTCCTCATTCGCACCATTTATTGAACACCTACTATGTTCCAGGCATAAGCGTGATGCTTTCTATCCGTTTTCTCATTTGGTTCTCAATACAGTCCATGAAAATGCATGTTTAACTTATTTCCACGTCAGATGAGCAAACAGAGTCTCTAAGGCATGAAACCACATATCCAGAGCCGCATCGGCCGAGCTGCAGTTTCTACCTAGACGGGGCTTATCTCAAAGCCTCGGCTTTTCCCCTGCCGTGAGGTATCGGACGGAGCGAGGCAACTGGATCCTGTCAAGGCAGAGGGTGCTTTCCCGCTGATTCAAGCAGCTAGACCAACTCCTTTTCTATGATGCCATCTCCTTGGTAGGTCTGATTGTTTCCGGAACTCTCCTGGCTGCCTCTCAAGCTTCTTACATGGCCAACGCAGAAGCCTTCACCTTCTTGACCCCAAAGCTGCTCTCACTCCCGTCTTCCCCATTCCATTGGGCGGGTGGGACCAGTTGGTCAAGATAGAAACCATTGGAAACTTTTCTTGTCCCTTCCTCGTGTCAAACTCATTGTCTGATCAGGTATCATCTCCCCATCCCCACCTTACTCCCCATCTCAGGTTAAACCTCGTCACTTCTTGCCTGGGGGACCGTGTCAGTCTCCCCAATGCCCTCTCTGTTCCATTCTCCCCCAAGTCATTCTCCAAGTCAGCCGCACACGTGACCTTCTTTGGCACAGATGCAACCTCAGTCACTCCTCACTGCCTACGGGATAAAGTCCCAGTGCTCCAGCCTGGAGCCCAAGATCCTTGCGAACTAACGCCCGTCTGCCTCCCAGCCTCGTCTTCAACCAGCTCCTCCTGTCTTGCTGTCCCCTGGCAACACGTGCCCTTACAACTCCTGTCACTGGTATGGAACTGGAGACGCGAGCTGAGAGCCATGAAAGGGAGAGAGGAGAGACACAGCTGTGACAAGGAGCTGTCCGTTTCTAGCACAGTGTCCCTGCCTACTAGTAAAAGTAGTCTGTTTAGCGTTGCAGGGTCCAGCTGGTTAGTTCATGCCTTCCTCCTGGGAGAACAAGAAGGGAGATGTGGAGCCAGCTATAGCATGGGCAGGTCTCCATCCCGCGTGGATGCCGTGGGGGCTCACACACAGAAAACACCCTCTCTCCGGCCCCCACCTCGCTGTCTGTTTTGATAAATGACTCTTTTCCCTGTTCTCTGATGCCGGCGGCATGCTGACAACCAAGGCCAGCTCTCCAGTTGAGCTGACACAAGGTCTCGACCCTGCCAGTCAAGGCACCCGTTAGCAGGAATCAGTTCTGTTTGTTATGTCCCAATAACTCATTGTTATGGAGCGTTTCCAAAGCATTCACCGTACGCTTTCACTGGAGCGATCGCCTTCTTTCTTGTGCTCATATTTCATCACCTCACATTTAGGAAAATCAGCATAAAAATCTGGGAGAATTCTGCACTCGGGTCGCTTTTTCTCGTTCCCCCATCGAGGCTGCCTGAAGTGGACACATTAGACCAGTGCTTCTTAACCTTCTTTGAGGTACTGAACCCACCAGTTTCATATGCGCATTCACTGAACCCTTCTTTAGTGATAAATAAAATATGATTTCTTTTTCCAAATTCAAGACATAGGTATGTTTTGTTTTTTTTTTACTGGTGCACAAAATGAGCCGTGCATGAACATCACCTTGCTCAAAGAACAAAACCAACAAAGTGCATGAACTCACAACAAATGACGGTATTACTTTATCCTGGCCTCCGCGGCAGAGGCTTCTCCGAACCCCTGAGACCGACTCATCGAGCCCCTAGGGTTCGATAGAACCCAGGTTAAGCACCACTGCGTTAGACACTGTAGCTGCGCTCTGTGGGAAAAGGCAATTGCGGAATCCCACCAGCAGACCCGAGAGGCCTCCCTCTGAGTGCTGTTCGGATACGCGGGCATTGATGTGCTTGATGTTGGAATAAGATGCTGAGGCACTGCCATGCTCTGAATATTGGTGTCTCCTTCTGTTCACATGTCGAAATCCTAGCACCCAATGTGACGGTAGGCGTTAGGAGCCGGGGCCTTAGGGAGGTGATTGGCTTGTGAGGGTGGAGCCCTCACGAATGAGGTTTGTGTTCTTATGAAAGAGACCCCACAGAGCTCCCATGCCCCTTTCACTGGGTAAGGATATAGTAGGAAGGTGCCGGCTGTGGTACTGGAAGAGAGCTCTCACCGGAATGGGACCCTGCTGGCACCTGACCTTGGACTTCCCAGCCTCCAGCACTGTGAGAAATAAATTTCTCTATTTTATAAAGTCACCCGGTCCATGGTGTTTTGCTATAGCAGCCAGAACAGAATGAGACAGGCGGCAGGTATTCCATTAATCAAATTATTTCCTACTTGAATCGACTTTTCTTGACGAGCTAATCAGCTGCCCGCCCCAGCGGCGTACATCAGTTATAGTTGCCATGTGCAGAATGGGGCGGCAATTTGGTTCAGGGGACCTGGCAGGTGGGGGAGCGTGTCCCAGAGGTGGAGACGGAGAGGTAGGGTTATAGCTGGAGGCACGCAGGTACCCGTGTGCAGACTTCATTACCCTCCTGCCACCTCGGACTCAGGAGCGTTTCCCGTGATGTTTTCCTGACCCCTTCCCGGGCAAGTCATTGACTTGTCATTTGTGTCCTTTTATTCCTCCTTTCACCTTGCATGATAACTGTCCCAATAGAGAGAAACTTGGTGAAATGCAAAGAGCCCGGCTTTTGAGATCAGACAGACGTGCGTGTGAGTCCAGTTCCATCCCTTACTGGCTATGTGAGCTCGGGCAAGGTTCATGGCCTCTCTGAACCCGAGCGGAAACCTTCAACAGGAGCACACGTAAGGATCCGGATAAAGACATGGCAGCTGTATGATTTTTATTTATCATGGGACATCCTATTGTTTTGTGTATTTCTGTTGCTGTATCATTTTTCTCTGGAGGTCTCCAAGGGCCGGACCATCGTGTTCAACTTTGTATCCTCGGTGCCCATAGATCAGGGCAAGAATGTGATCAGCCTTTGCAGGATTCAGTCACCTCGTACTTTGTGTGTGTGTGTGTGTGTGTGTGTGTGTGTGTGTGTGTGTGTGTGAGAGAGAGAGAGAGAGAGAGAGAGAGAGACAGAGAAATGGACAAACAGACAGGGAGAAAGATGAGAAGCATCAATTCTTTGTTGTGGCTCCTTAGTTGTTCATTGATTACTTTCTCATATGTGCCTTGGCCGGGGGGCTACAGCAGACTGAATGACCCCTTGCTTGAGCCAGCGACCTTGGGCTCAAGCTGGTGAGCCTTGCTCAAACCAGATGAGCCCGCGCTCAAGCTGGAGACCTTGGGGTCTCGAACCTGGGTCTTCTGCATCCCAGTCCGATGCTCTATCCACGGCGCCACTGCCTGGTCAGGCCATCTTATACTTTTCGGTGTTAGAAATTTTTGGATCACTATCAGAGGCTTCGGCAGCGCTTCCTTAAAAGTTTCAGGGTGCGTGAGGGGAGGCAGGAGGAGGCTCACAGTTGGGAGAAGGGGGGAAGAGAGCGGGAAAGGCAGGACCTGGAAGACCTGGGCTGGCTCTGCCCCACCCTGTTATGACCTCGTTACTCCTCGGTGTCCAGGTGGGAGGAAGTCGCGTGGCCAGGGCCTGGGAGGCTGGCCAGGCTGATAGAGACGAAGCTGCTCTGTCAGCCAGAGTGTCAGGTCCCGTCAGTCACTCGGGTCCCTCTGGCTGGGAACGGAACTGGTGCCAGGAGCCCCAGGGGAGGCAATGACAGATGCACGGGGGGCGGGGGGGGGGCAGGAGAGGGAACAGTGGCGTTTTCTGAGTGCTGGGAACTTGTACACCCATTCCCATTTCCTGCTGACATTGGCCCTGAGCCCTGAGGATGGAGGCAGTAATTATACTGCCAAGTTATAGATGGGAAACTGAGGCCCAGAGAGGTTAAAGGTTCCAACTGAGATCACACAGGGAGGAAGATGGTTTGAAACCAGATCCACCTGAAGCTGTGGACGAGGCTTTTTTCACAAGGTGTCTCCTGGTTCATTCTGTCAGGAGGAACTGACCGAAACCTCCGGGTCCTGCCGAATGACCATCCTCAGGGTTCTTGTGATGGAAAGGGCACTGACCTAGCGTGGGGAGCCCAGTACAGGGGTCCCAGCCCAGCCGTTTCCCAGCTGTGTGACCCCAGTCACGCCATTTCACCTCCCCTCGCCTCGCTCTGTCACCTGTTGGGTGGGGACTGTGATGCGTCTCCTGACCAGCAAGTAGGCGTTTGGAAAGACGGAAGATATTAATGACAGTCACGGAGTACTTGTCCTGTGTCCAGTGCTGTGACAAGCCCTGCATGGATGATCCTATTTAAACTTCACACATAGGGGCACGGATTCCTGGTAACCCCATTTAAAAGACACGGCAGAAAGGCTTTAAAATGTTATGTCACTTTCTCCGTAGCCAGGCAGAGTTGGCATGGCGGTGCGTCCCAGACAGCCCGCTCTGGACCCTGAGCACCCACCCTGCTCTCCAGTGGATACAAAGGGCCTTTAGTTTGTTTGTTTAAATTGATGTATTAACTTTAGAGACATAGGAAGGGCAAGAGAGAGACAGGGACATCGATCTGTGCCCTGACCAGGATTGAACCGGCCACCTCTGCTTATTGGGATGATGCTCTAGTTGACTGAGCTGTCTGGCCAGGGCCACGAAGAGCTTTCTAGAATGTAGAGCAAGAACAGGCTTTATTCCTTAGTAGGCTATAAGGGGCCAGCTGTGCCTGACCCCAGTGACGGCTCTATCTGCATCATTCCACCCACCCACCCACCCCGCCCCCAGCTGCCTCGGGAGCCAGGCCCAGCATGCTGTGACTTGGAGAAGTTAGTTCAGCTGTCCACGGTCACACAGCCAGAACTGGCAAGAGCCGGGATGTGACCCGGGTGGGCCTGAGCCTGAAACACAAGGGACGATGCCACCATGGCTGAGATAGATGGTGGCTGTTGTCCGGGTCCTGGGGTGACTGAGATCCAGAAGGCCGGCGCACGGGCAGCTCCCAGGTGCCCAGGGTGAGGTCATGTCCTCAGCAGCACGTTCACCTGGGGATGTCCCTGTTGTCCCTGTCGATGCAGTTGTCTTGTTTCCCTGTGTATTTTCACTAATGTTTCAGCTGGGCTTTTCTTTCCTGAGGCTCTCCAGCCACCCAGGGCCCTGTTCCAAATGTGCCGTGCATACACAAGGAATGAAATGAACACTGCCGGCTGCTGGGGACCGGCAGAGCTTTGCTGGGGGGTGAGCCCAGCTCTGCCCCTGTCCTGCTGTGTGACCCCCAACAGGCCTCTTCACCCTCTCTGAGCTTCGGTTTCCTAATTGGCCCAACGGGGAGGGAGCGTTTTGGCAGTCCTCCCAGAGGTGGCTAACTCAAGGAGAATGAGCTGGGGGACAGGGCAGGCCAGGGAGCGCCCGCGGCGAGTACTGCCCGCTGCCCTGTGATGACTGCCGTGCTTGGTGACCTGCCCTTCCACCTGCTCTCTGCCAGCTCGCAGCGGGGAAGAGCCAGGAGCCCTGGTTTCAGAGGCTCTGAGGGGCGGTGTCCCGGAGCCGGGATCGTGGGCCATGCCTCGTGTCCAGAGCCGTGCTCCTTGCCACCCGGAGGAAAACCCAGGAGAGCAGCTGCGATGCGGTTCTCCCCCGGCCCCGCAGCTCTCCCGGGAAAGGGGTTCTTCCTGTAGGCAGAACCCTGCGGGCCTGCCAAGCTCCTGCCAGGAGATGAGCAAGGGTTTCCTGACTAGACTGGGGCGAGGAGGGGCTTGGTGCATGGAGACCAGACATCCGCGCAGATGCTGAGGCTGGACAGGGGTGAGGGACGACCTTGAGGGCAGTGTGTGGAGCCGGGCCCACTGTGAAGAGAGCAAGGGCCAGCCAGGGGCGGGGCAGCATTGGACCTTGGGGTCCTGGAATCATCCAGGCTCACCCCCGCGTTACCAGGATTTCAGGCTCTGGAGGCCGTGGGATTGAGTACTGGCCCTGTCAGTTCCTCACTCTGACCTTAAGCAAACGGCCTAATGCTTCTCTTTCTTCAGGGCGCTGCCCCGGATGCCTAGAAAGGCTGGTGCTGTGCCTGGGAGGCCCAAGCACTCAAGGAATTTCAGCTGTTGTCCATGTTTGCAAAAGGAGCATGGACACGCCTACCCAGCCATCTGCCCATCTGCCCGCCTGTCCATCTGTCAGTCCATCCTTTTGTCTGTTCTTCCTTCCTTCGTCCCTTTACCAGTGAGCTTTTACTGACCCCTACCTGTGTTCTAGGTCTTCCGAGTACCGACCACTGGGATGCTGGGGTTAAAATCAAACACAAGCACAACCAAAATTAAAACACACAACTCCTGTGCTCAAGGAGCTCATATGGGAGCTGTGGGGACTGCTGTGTGTGTCAGCTCTGGGCCATGACAGGTGCCACTCGAAAGGGTAACTGGAGAGGCTCAGTGAGGGGGCTTTGCCAAGGGGGGCACCAGGTGCGGAGATGCTATAGCACCAGGGAAGCTGGTACCACCCTCAGGGGACAAAGGGCAGGAGGAGGAGCAGCAGAGTCCTGCCTGAGCTGTGGCTGAGGACAGAGGCCACCCCCACACAACTGTGGCCTTAGGAAGAGAAAGTTAGGCACTGCCCAAAGGGCCCCGCTGGCAGGAAGCCAGCCCGGTCTGACACCGACAATGCTCTCCTCCTTCTCTGTCCTTGGCTGGTGCCTGACACTGGCTGAGCCAGCCAGGTTCCCGGGGCCACGGGCCAGGCTAAGAGCTGGGTGCAGAGGGGAGGGTGAGGAGGGGCCCTATGGGGAAGACCCACCATACCTGTGAGTAGTCAGCTGGGTGTGCACTGCTGGGGGCAGGGATGTCCCAGTTTCCGTGGGATTACAGTGGAGGACCCTGGAAATAGTGGTGGGAGGTAGTGAGTACTTCCCGGAGGATGAGGTATCAGAGTTCAGAGATGCATACGTTTTCCAGGCAGAGGAGAGGCAGGCAGCATGCGTGACCACGAGCTACTCGAGCACAGAGGTGTGGCGTGAAGCATGGAGGTGGAGGGGCAGTGCAGAGTGTCAGCATGAGGGTGTGTGCAGAAGAGGATGGAAGAGCAGAGGGTCACTGGAGTGGGCGGCGGTGCTGGCTGGGGGTCCTGGAGCAAGCAGGGGAAGGGCTGGGATCAGACCCAAGGCTCAGGGGTCCGCCGGGTCTCCCTTCTCACCCCCAGGACCACATTTCCCAGTTAGAGCGATTTCTGAACAATTAACTTTAAATGACACAAGTGAGCCTGAATATATCCTCCTGATTAAGAATGGAAGCACTCTGGGTCCATCACTCCTGCTGCACAGCCTGCCCCACACCTGGGGTTTGGTGTGTGACCTCCAATCCTTTGTGTAGTAATTCTCGACTGGGGGTGATTGTGCCTTCCAGGGACAGTTGGCAATCTCTGGAGACATTTTTTGATTGTTGCAACTGGGCATTGGGGCTACTGGCATCTCACGGGAAGAGACCAGGGATGCCACAAACATCCTGCAAGGCACAGGTTCTTCCCCGCGATGAAGAATTATCCAGCTCCAAGTGTCAGTAGTGAGGAATTCTGGTCTAGGCGAGGAGTTCTCAGTGCTTGTGTTCACTACCACTATCCTAGTCTTTGTAGACGCCCCCCTCCAGCAGCCCTCTCCCAAGTGAAGTGTTTTAATACCATCGATTGATTGTCGATCTGCTTATGCACTCTCTATAGCTGTGCTTTGTATGCACAAATAGGGGAAGATTTCTTAGCTCCCCAAGAATCTATTGCCAACCTACTCACGGCGATATCACCGCCACTGAGAGATGGTGTGGCATCTGCTCAGGAGCCGCACCGTGAGTGTGAGTGTGTGTGAGTGTGAGTGTGTGTGTGTGTGTTTTAATAAAAAATGCCGCCATGCTGTACAAAGAGTCCTGCAATGCAGCTTTTTAGGTCAGAAGTACTTGTTTTCTTTTGGTTCTGCACAATATTCTATTTTATGGAACTGAAATTGTAATCAACAATTTCCCTACTTAACATTTAGGCTGTTTTGATTCTTCCCCTGAATACAAGCAGTGCTACAAGAAATCATAGTATTTTTTAATGAAACCACTTGTTTTGACACAATCACAGGTTCACATGCGCTTGTGAGGACGAATACAGGAGCGTCCGTGTGTCCTTTATCCACTGTCCTCAGTGATGACGGTTCGCGAGATTACAGTGCAGTATCAAAACCAGGATGCTGGCCTTGACAGTGAGGTGCAGAACATTAGAACATTCTATACCCACTGTCCTACCTGGTGAACTTGCTTGCTAGGTCTAACTCTTTTTGTTTTGTACATTTCCTGAGATTTTCTATATATACAGTCATGTCATATTTAAACACCTTTTTTTAAAGAGAAAGAGAGAGACAGACAGATAAGGACAGAAAGAGGAAGGGAGAGAGATGAGAAACATCAATTTTCATTATGGCACCTTAGTTGTTCACTGATTGCTTTTTCATATGTGCCTTAAACCCAGAGGCTTCAGCCAAACCAGTGAACCCTTGTTTAAGCCTGCGACCTTGGACTCAAGCCAGTGACCTTGGGCTTCAAGACAGTGACCTTTAGGCTCAAGGCAGCGACCATGAAATCATATATATGATCCCACACTCAAGCTAGCAACCCCACACTCAAGCTGGTGAGCCTGCACTCAAGCCAGTGAGCCCTCCTCGCTCAAGTTGGTGACCTCAGGGTCTTGAACCTGGGTCCTCTGTATCCCAGTCTGACGTCTATCCATTGTACTACTGCCTGGTCAGGCAACACTGTCAGTTTTGTTTATTCCTTTCTGGTTTGTATACCTGTGTTTCTTTTTCTTGACTTATTGCACTAGCTAGAACTTCCAGCACTATGTTGAATAAAGGAGTGATGAGGACAAACATTCTTGTCTTGTTCCTGACCTTAGGAGGGAGCATGCAATGGACTTTCACCATTAAGGATATTGTTAGCTAGAGATATTATGCTGATAGTTTTATGAAGTTGAGGGAGTTCCCCCATTTTTATTTTTCTGAGAGTGCTGATCATGAATGTGTGTTGAATTTTGTCAAATACTTTTTTTTTTACAGGGACAGAGAGAGAATCAGAGAGAGGGACAGATAGGGACAGACAGACAGGGACGGAGAGAGGTGAGAAGCATCAATCATTAGTTTTTCATTGCCCTTGCGACATCTTAGTTGTTCATTGATTGCTTTCTCACACGTGCCTTGACCGCGGGCCTTCAGCAGACCCAGCCACCCCTTGCTGGAGCCAGCGACCTTGGGTCCAAGCTGGCGAGCTTTTGCTCAAACCAGACGAGCCAGCGCTCAAGGCTAGCGACCTTGGGGTCTTGAACCTGGGTCCTCGCATCCCAGTCCGACGCTCTATCCACTATGCCACCACCTGGTCAGGCTCAAATACCTTTTTGTATTAATTGCTATATCATGTAGTTTATCTTCTTTAGTTGGTTAATATGGTGGGTAGAACCACTATTTAGTCATGGTAAGTAATATAATAATAATTTTCATATATTGAAGATTCTATGTGCCAATATATTGTTAATGATTTTTGTGTCTGTCTTCATGAGGGGTGTTAGCATCCAGTGTTTTCTTTTTTTTTTTTTTTTTTTTTGGTGTTTGTTGCCTTTATCTGATTTCGATAGCAGGGTTAGTACTAGCTTCATAAAATGAATTTAGAAGTCTTTATTTCTTTTCTACTTTCTGGAGGAGATTGTGTGAAATAGGTGTTAATTCTTCTATAAACATTTGGTAGAATTCTCTAGTGAAGCCATCTGGGCCTGGAGATTTCTTTTTGGGAAGTTTCAACATATGAGTTCAATGTCCTTAATAGTTTTAAGGATATGTATTCAAACGATCTACTTTACATTTGATGAGTTAGGGGTAGTTTGTGCTTTCCAGGGACTTGATTCATGTTCTCTGCGCTGTGAAAGTTATGTGTGTAGTTACTGTAGTATTCATTCCAGGGACTTGATTCATGTTCTCTACGCTGTGAAAGTTATGTGTGTAGTTACTGTAGTATTCATTCCAGGGACTTGATTCATGTTCTCTGCGCTGTGAAAGTTATGTGTGTAGTTACTGTAGTATTCATTCTCTTTCTGTCCCCTTGGCTGTCTGCAAGGTCTGTCATGGTATCTCTTCTTTTATTCCTGATATTGGTCGTTTGTGTCTTCTCTCACTTTTCCTTAGTTAGTTTTACCAGGGGCTTGTCAGTTCTATTGATCTTTTCAGGAAACCTCATCGTTGTTTATGAGCCTTTACTTGTTTTACTGTTGTTAGTTTTATTACTATCTCCCCACACGTATACCCTTTATCTTTTCTTCCCTTGCTTTGGGCTGCTTTGCTCTGCATTTTCTAAGTTCCTGAGGTGGGCACTTCAGTTATGAACCCGGACTCTTCTTTTCTCCTAACGTTTGCATGCTGTGCTGTAAACTTCTCTCTCAGCACTGCGCTAGCGGCGCTCCAAACGCTGGCGTGTATTCTACTTTCACTTCCACTGGGCTCAGTCCACGTATTTTTGGATACCCCTTGAGGTAAATTCTTGGGCCCCCGAGTTGTATAAAAGTGGGCTGCTTAGTTTCCAAGTGTTTGGAGGTTTCTCTGTTATTTCTTTTATTATCGACTTCTAGTTTTACTCCATTGTGTCTAGAGAGAGAGAGCACACCGGTGTGCTTCCGGTTGTTTAAAATCTGTTGCGTCTTTCTTTTTAATGACCCAGGATGCGGCCTACCTTCACACATGTCCCGCGGGCAGTTGAGTGTGCGTTCTGCTGAATGCACTGAGCAGAGTGTTCTATAAATGGTGACTAGATCTTATTTCTTGGTGGGGTGTGCTTTAATATCCTTGCTTTAATATCTCTTGCTGTTCGGTGTTTATCAGTTATTGAGAGGGTGTGTTACGGCCTCCAAATGTAATCACAGATTTGTCTCGTTCCCCCTTCAGTTCTGTCGGGTTTTGAATCATATATTCTGCAGTTGTGTGGTGTTTTTCTGTTTTCTTTTCTTTATCGTTATTATTTTTCTGTGCAGACACATTTAAAATTGCTGTCTTCTTGGTGGACTCTTTTATCATGATACAGTGTTTTCTCTGTCTCTGGCAATTTTTATTGCTCCGAAGTCACTTTATCTGACACTGCCATCAGCGCTCCTGCTTAATTTAGAAAACTCGAGAGGAGAAGGAAACTATATTTCCATTACTCATGTTTTTGCCCCCCTCGCTCTTCCTTTCTGATGCTGTAAGATTGCCTGTATCATTTCCCGTCTGTCTGAAGAGCCGTCTTCAGCGGTTCTCTCAGGGTACCTTTGCCGGTGGCCATTTCTCTCAGCTTTCCTTCCCCTGAGAAGGCCGATCTCCTGTTCGTTCTGGGAGGATATTTTCAATGTGTATGGTTCTTCTCTTCCAGCTCTTGAAAACTGCTGCGTCACCTCTTGCTGGCACTCACGGTTTCTGATTACTGATCGCTGTCATTAAAGTCGTCAAACTGGTGGTTGTCAGATAGGAGGGGGCTGGGGGGCTGGGTAAGAAAGGGGGTGAGACTAAAAAGTACATCCTGGTGATCGCAGAATAGTCCTGGGGTTGCCCAGTGCAGCATAGGGAATATAGCCAGTAATACTGTAGTAACTGTGTGTGGTGCCAGGGGAGGTAGACTTATCAGGGGGTCACTAAGAGGTCCCCAAACTACAGCCTGTGGGTCAAATTGCGGTCACCTGAGGCTGTTTATCCAGCCTCGCAGCACTTCCGGAAGGGGCACCTCTTTCATTGGTGGTCAGTGTATGGAGTACTGTATGTGGCGGCCCTCCCACGGTCTGAGGGACAGTGAACTGGCCCCCTGTATAAAACGTTTGGGGACCCCTGGTCTAAGTTATATAAGTGCCTAGCCACTGTGTTGCACACCTGAAACTAATATTGTATTGAATGTCAACTGCAGTGGAAAGATAAACAGTATATACAAAAAGGTAAAATAAAATTGCACTTTCTGCCTGACCTGTGGTGGCGCAGTGGATAAAGCGTCGACCTGGGAATACTGAGGTCGCCAGTTCAAAACCCTGCACTGGTCTGGTCAGGGCACATATGGGAGTTGATGCTTCTAGCTCCTCCCCTCTTTCTCTCTTTCTCTCTCTCTCTCTCTCTCTCTCTCTCTCTCACACACACACACACACACACACACACACACTCTCTCTCTCTGTGTCTCCTCTCTAAAATGAATAAAATAAAATAAAAAGAAAAATTTAAAAAAAAATTGCACTTTGTCTGTAGGTAGTAACATCTGTGCACTTAGCAGGAGGCATAGAGAAAAGTACTTTAACTCTGTCTTCCTAGAAGTTCAAGTCCTTTTTGATTGATTTCTTTTTCTTTTTTAGATTTTTAAAAAATTTATTCATTTTAGAGAGGGGAAAGAGAAAGAGAGAGAGAGAGAGAGAGAAAAGGGGGGAGGAGCAGGAAGCATCAACTCCCGTATGTGCCTTGACCAGGCACCCCTGGGGTTTCAAACCAGCAACCTCAGCGTTCCAGGTCGATGCTTTATACACTGCGCCACCACAGGTCAGGCAATTGATTTGTTTCTTTTTTTTTTTTTTTTTTTTTTTTTAATATATATTTTATTATTATTAATTCTAATGGGGTGACATCAATAAATCAGGGTACATATGTACAATGAAAACATCTCCAGGTTATCTTATCATTCAATTGTGTTGCATACCCATCACCAAAAGTCAAATTGTCCTCTGTCACCTTCAATCTGGTTTTCCCTGCGTCCCTCCCCTCCTCCCTATCCCACTCTTCCCTCCCTCCCCCCATCCCATAACCACCACTCTCTTGTCCATGTCTCATACCCTCACTTTCATGTCCCACCTATGTATGTAATCGTGCTGTTTTCAGTTTTTCTTTTTTTCTGATTTACTTATTTCACTCCGTATAATGTTATCAAGGTACATCCATTTTGTTATAAATGCTCCGATGTCATCGTTTCTTATGGCTGAGTAGTATTCCATAGTATATATGTACCATAGCTTTTTAATCCACTCGTCTTCTGACGGACACTTGGGCTGGTTCCAGATCTTGGCTATTGTGAACAATGCTGCCACGAACATGGGGGCGCATTTCTTCTTTTCGAACAGTGCTATGGTGTTCTTAGGGTATATTCCTAAAAGTGGGATAGCTGGGTCAAAAGGCAGTTCGATTTTTAATTTTTTGAGGAATCTCCAAACTGTTTTCCACAGTGGCTGCACCAGTCTGCATTCCCACCAGCAGTGCAGAAGGGTTCCCTTTTCTCCACATCCTCGCCAGCACTTATTCTGTGTTGTTTTGCTGATAAGTGCCATTCTGACTGGTGTGAGGTGATATCTCATTGTGGTTTTAATTTGCATTTCTCTAATGATTAGTGATGTTGAGCATTTTTTCATATGCCTATTGGCCATATGTATGTCCTCTTTGGAGAAATTTCTATTCATTTCTTTTGCCCATTTTTTGATTGGGTTGTTTGTCTTCCTAGTGTTGCATTTTATAAGTTCTTTATAAATTTTAGTTATTAACCCCTTATCAGATGTGCTGCCAAATATGTTCTCCCATTGTGTGGTTTGTCTTTTTATTCTGTTCCTATTGTCTTTAGCTGTGCAAAAACTTTTTAGTTTGATATAGTCCCATTTGTTTATCTTGCCTTTTATTTCAGTTGCCCATGAAGATAAATCGGCAAATATACCGCTGCTACAGATGTCGGAGAGCTTGCTGCCTATGTTTTCTTCTAAGATGCTTATGGTTTCACGGCTTACATTTAAGTCTTTTATCCATTTTGAGTTTGTTTTTGTGAATGGTGTAAGTTGATGGTCTAGTTTCATTTTTTTGCAGGTAGATGTCCAATTTTCCCAACACCATTTGTTAAAGAGGCTGTCTCTACTCCATTGTATGTTCTTTCCTCCTTTGTCAAATATCAGTTGTCCATAAAGCTGTGGGTTTATTTCTGGGTTCTCTGTTCTGTTCCATTGATCTATGTGCCTGTTCTTATGCCAGTACCAGGCTGTCTTGAGTATAATGGCCTTGTAGTAAACCTTGATATCAGGAAGAGTGATACCTCCTGCTTTATTTTTTCTTTTTAAGATTACTGAGGCTATTCGTGTTCTTTTTTGGTTCCATATAAATTTTTGGAATATGTGTTCTATATCTTTGAAGTATGTCATTGGTATTTTAATTGGTATTGCATTGAATTTATAAATTGCTTTGGGTAATATAGACATTTTAATGATGTTTATTCTTCCTAGCCATGAGCACGGTATGTGCTTCCACTTGTTTGTATGTTCCTTGATTTCTTTTATCAATGTTCTATAATTTTCCGAGTACAAGTCCTTAACCTCCTTGGTTAAATTTACTCCTAGGTACTTTATTTTTTTGGCTGCAATAGTGAAGGGGATTGTTTCCTTAATTTCTTTTGCTGATATTTCATTATTGGTGTATAGAAATGCCTCTGATTTCTGAGTATTAATTTTATATCCTGCCACCTTGCTGAAATCATTTATAAGGTCCAGTAGTTTTTTGACTGAGACTTTAGGGTTTTCAATATACAATATCATATCATCTGCAAATAATGACAGTTTTACTTCTTCTTTTCCAATTTGTATGCCTTTTATTTCTTCTTCTTGTCTGATTGCTGTAGCTAGGACTTCCAGAACTATGTTGAATAAGAGTGGTGAAAGTGGGCAACCCTGCCTGGTTCCTGATCTTAAGGGGATTGCTTTTAATCTTTGTCCATTTAGTATGATGTTTGCTGTCGGTTTATCGTATATGGCCTTTATCATGTTAAAGAATGATCCCTGTATTCCCACTTTACTGAGAGTTTTGAGCATGAATGGGTGCTGGATTTTATCAAATGCCTTTTCTGCATCTATTGAAATTATCATGTGATTTTTGTCCTTCCTTTTGTTTATGTGGTGAATCACATTGATTGATTTGCGAATATTGAACCAGCCTTGCCTCTCCAGAATAAATCCCACTTGATCGTGGTGTATGATTTTTTTCATATATTGCTGGATCCGGTTGGCTAATATTTTGTTGAGAATTTTAGCGTCTAAATTCATCAGGGATATAGGCCTATAATTTTCTTTCTTTGTGTTGTCTTTGCCCGGTTTTGGGATCAGAATTATGCTCGCCTCATAAAAGGAGTTTGGAAGTCTTCCTTCCTCTTGAATTTTTTGAAATAGCTTGAGGAGAATAGGAGTTAGTTCTTCTTTGAATTTTTGATAGAATTCACTTGTGAAGCCATCAGGCCCAGGACTTTTCTTTTTTGGGAGTTTTTTGATAACTGTTTCGATCTCATTTGCTGTAATTGGTCTGTTTAGGTGTTCTGATTCTTCCAGATTGATTTTTGGAAGGTTATATGATTCAAGAAATTTGTCCATTTCACCAAGATTGTCTAATTTTTTGGCATATAGTTCTTCATAGTATTTTCTTACAATGCTTTGTATTTCTGTTGTGTCAGTTGTTATTTCTCCACTGTCATTTCTAATTTTATTTATTTGAGTCCTCTCTCTTTTTTTCTTGGTGAGTCTAGTTAAAGGTTCATCAATCTTGTTTACCTTTTCAAAGAACCAGCTTCTTGTCTCATTGATCCTCTGTATTGTTTCCTTAGCCTCTATGTCATTTATTTCTGCTCTGACCTTTATTATTTCCTTCCTTCTACTTGTCTTGGGTTTTATTTGTTGTTGTTTTTCTAGTTCTTTTAGATGCAGGGTCAGGTTGCTTATTTGAGCTTTTTCTAGCTTCTTATGATATGCCTGTAGTGCAATAAACTTCCCTCTCAGAACTGCTTTTGCTGTGTCCCATAAATTTTGAGTTGATGTATGCTCATTATCATTTGTTTCTAGAAACTTTTTTATTTCTTCTTTGATCTCATTGTTAATCCATTCATTATTTAATAACATGCTATTTAGTTTCCAAGTGTTTGAGTATTTTTCATTTTTTCTTTTGTGGTTAATTTCTAGTTTCATAGCATTGTGATCAGAGAAAATGCTTGATATGATTTCAATCTTCTTAAATTTATTGAGACCATTTTTGTGTCCTAACATGTGGTCTATCCTAGAAAACGTACCATGAGCGCTTGAGAAGAATGTATATTCTACTGCTTTAGGGTGAAAAGTTCTGAAGATATCTATTAAATCAAGTTGATCTAGTGTATCCTTTAAGTCTGCTGTTTCTTTATTAATTTTCTTTCTTGAGGATCTATCCAGTGTTGTTAGAGGGGTATTGAAATCCCCTACTATGATAGTATTGCTGTTAATCTCGCCCTTTATATCCATCAAAGTCTGCTTTATGTATGTCGGGGCTCCTATATTTGGTGCGTAGATATTTACAATAGTTATATCTTCCTGTTGAATTGTTCCCTTTATCATTATGTAGTGTCCTTCTTTATCTCTTACTACAGCCTTTGTTTTAAAGTCCATTTTGTCTGATATAAGTATTGCTACCCCTGCTTTTTTTTCATTTGCATTTGCATGAAATATTTTTTTCCATCCTTTTACCTTCAGTCTATGAGCATCTTTTGTTTTAAGGTGTGTCTCTTGTAGACAGCATATGTATGGGTCCTGTTTCTTTATCCATGCAGCTACCCTATGTCTTTTGATTGGATCATTTAATCCATTTACATTTAAGGTTATTATTGATATGTAGTTGTTTATTGCCATTTTATTCTTTAAAGCTGTATTCTTCTTTTGCTCTATTCATTCCTCCCTTTCAACTGTTCACAAGAGGCCCCTTAGTATCTCTTGCAGAATTGGTTTGGTTTTTATGAATTCCTTGAGGTTTTCTTTTTCTGGGAAGCTCTTTATTTCTCCTTCAATTTTAAACGTTAGCCTTGCTGGATAAAGTAGTCTTGGTTGTAGGTTCTTGTTCTGCATTACTTTGATTATTTCTTGCCATTCCCTTCTGGCCTCAAGTGTTTCTGTTGAGAAGTCCCATGTCATCCTTATGGGGGCTCCTTTGTAGGTGATAGTCTTTTTATCTCTAGCAGCTTTTAAAATTTTTTCTTTATCCATTAGCTTTGGTATTTTAACTATGATGTGTCTTGGTGTAGATTTTTTTGGGTTTCTCCTTAATGGAGTTCTGTGTGCTTCTTGAATGTGTGGAGTGTTTCCCAGCCGTAATTTAGGAAAGTTTTCTGCTATGATTTGATTGAACAAAGTTTCCATTTCCTGTCCTCTCCCCTCTTCTTCAGGCACCCCTATGATGCGAATGTTGTTTCTCTTCATGTTGTCACAAAGCTCCCTTAGAGTTTCCTCACATTTTTTAAATCTCTTTTCCTTTTTCTTCTCGGCTTCTGTGCCTTTGTTTATTGTGTCCTCTAACTCGCTTATTCGATCCTCAGCCTCATCCATCCTGCTTTTAATTCCTTCCATTGTGGTCTTCAGTTCTGATACTGTATTTGTCATTTCTGTCTGATTCTTTTTTATTATTTCAATTTCATTTTTTATACTTGTTATGTCTTTATTTAGGTGTTCATAATGACTATCCATTGTTGCTCTAATTTCTTTGAACATCCTAACTATCATTATTCTAAATTCTGCTTCTGGTAATTTGGTTATATCTGGTTCATTCAGGTCCTTCTCTGGGGATTTCTCTTGATTCATTTGGTTTGCATTCCTCTGCCTGCCCATTTTTTCTGTGTATAAGCAAGTTGTGGCCACTGGAGTCCAGTAGGTGTTGCCTTTGTGTTCTCTAGGTGTGGTCTATCTGCCGGCCCCCCACCTCCTCTGCCGATGCCTAGGGTGGTTGGGTATGAGCGTTGCCAGCGCCGGCCCACTGTGGCTTTTGCTATGATTTCTGCCTCTCCTCCGTGGGAGGGGCTGTGACTGAAGCCACAAGATTAGCACCAAGGGTAGAGGTGAGCACCTTTGCTCAGCTGCGGACCCAGCCTATTTCCGGACTTCCGCCCAGAACCAGCAGTCGGCGCCTGCTCGCTACAGTTCCGCGGGTTAGGCGGGGCTTTTGACGTGCTCTCAGCTGTAAGCTTTTGCCCGTCCGGAGCTTTAGCCCCGCCCTCGAGGCCAAGGCCCTACGGCGCAGGGTCGGAAACCAAGGTTTATTGGGGCGGGCGTGTTTGCTGGCTTCCGCCGAGCTGCGTACTTCCGCTCGTCCCGGACTCTACCCCGCCCCCGTGTTCGGAGCCCGCTCGTGCACGTATAAATGGTATCCGGGGTTTCTCCGGCCGGGCGCGGATAGTAGCGTGGGCTCAGCTGCGAGCCTCCACCTGTCTCTGGGTCCACCCAGTTCCCTCGCTCGGAGCCCGCTCGCGCACGTATACTGGCCAACCGCGGTTTCTCCGGCGGGGGGTGGGGGGGACTGGTAGCATCAGCTCAGCCACGAGCCCCTGCCCGTCCCTGGTCCTAGCCCGGTCCCCGCGGTCAGGGCCGGCTTGCGCAGGGCCTGCCCGTTCCTGGCCTCCCGCTTTGTCCCCGTAAGTGGGATTAAAGGCGGGCCCGCAGCTTCCGGACCGCTCTCGCGCTTACCCTCTGACCCTCTGGGCTAGACCGATCTCCCACCGGCTTGGCCTCTGCCCACGCCGACAGAACCGCCTTTCAGCGTCCTGCCGCCCCAAAACCTTAAGCAGCCCTCAGCAGAGTAGGAAGGGACCTAACACTCCACACTGTAGGCCTGGGAGCTCCCTCACTTGTTTCACAGCTCAAAACTGTCCAAACGCCTTTCTAGACTCTGAGACTGCAGGCTGGGGCTTGGTTCCTGGGACCCAGGTCCCTCCCTCTCCGCCAAACTCTCCTCCCGCCACACGGGTCTCTCCGGGCTGCCGTTTGCTCCGGGGAGCTGGGCAGCCCTCTTCGCGTTTTCGCTATTCCTACCAGTCTCAATGTGGTTTCTTCTGTGTTCCTTGGTTGAAGAGTCCACTTAGTTTTGTTCAAAGTTGGTTTATCCAGGTGATGGTTCTTAAAATTGAGTTGTAATCCACTTTGGTTCTGGGAGTTGGAAGTTGGTACGTCCGCCTACTCCGTCGCCATCTTGCTCCTCCGATTTGTTTCTTAACATTCCTCTTTATACAGACATGAGGGCAGATCCTGAGAAGTGGAACTGTTTGGTCACAAAAAGTGTGTGTTTTACATTTTGACTTGCCCCCCGAGATGCTGTGACAATTTACAGCCCCACCAGCAGGCCTGAGTGTACCCCTTTCCCGCCAAACTCTTGCAGCGTACACTGCTGTCAAACTTCTAAAATTTTGCCAATTTGGGTGAAAAATAAATCACACCTCGTTGTTTTATTTTGTGATTTCTTTAATTACCAGTGAGGGCAAACATTCTTTTCATGGACTTATTGACTGACTTCATGGATTCTGTGTTCTGATGATGGAGAGAGCCAAAAAGCAAGCAAGCAGAGCAGCCAGGCAGCTGCAGAGGGCGGTAAATATTGCGAAGAAAGTGAAACAGGCTTGTGGATGGGAGAATTGGGGCTCAAGGGAGTTAGGGTCCATCAGGGGGAGACAGATGACCATGAGAAGTGGTGGCACGCAACAAGCTTTACTGGGCGGTGCTCGGACAGGGTTGTGTGGGAGACATCCCTCAGAGCAGGAGTCTGTCTCGAGGCTCATGGCCAGGGAGCCACATCCAGAAGGGGACACCCGAGGTCGAGGGGACCAGATGTTGAGGGGGTGTCACCCAGCAGCACAGCAGGGAGCCTCTGGGTCAGGGGGCTCTGAGGAGCAGCAGAAGCTTGGGTCTTATAACCACAGGCTCTGTTGTATCAGTGGCCAGCAGATGTTGGGAGTAGTTTTGTGGGGTATGCAAAGCAGCAGACTCTACCCAACTGAAAACTGATTTGCTTGGGCTATTTTCTTTTTTACTTAAAATTTTCTAATTAAAATTTATTAGGGGGATGCTCGTTAACATAATTATAGAGGTTTCAGGTGCCTAGTTCTCAACACCAAAAAATTCAACTCCAATCTAATTAAAAAATGGGCAATGGAACCAAATAGACACTTTTCTAAAGAGTATGCACATACAGATGGCCAATAGACATATGAAAAGATGCTAAATGTCACTAATCATTTGAGAAATGCACATTAACACCCCAGTGAGATTGCCTCACACCTGTCAGAGTGGCTATCATCGATAAATCAAAAAACAAGTGCTGGCGAGGATGTGGAGAAAAGGGAACCCTCGTGCACTGCTGGTGGGAATGCAGACTGGGCAGCCACTGTGGAACGCCGTATGGAGTTACCTCCAAAAATTAAAACTGGAACTGCTGCCCTGGCCGGTGGTGCAGTGGCTAGAGCATTTTCTGGGGGCACGGAGGCTGCCGACTCAATCCTGGTGTCATTGGCTGGTGCCCAAGGGCGCCAGCTCAATCCTGAGATCACCGGTTCAAGCCTCAGTCAGGGCACATATGAGAAGCAATCAGTGGGTGCACAAGTAAGTAGAACTGAGTTAATGTTTCTCTCTCGCCCTGTTCCTCTTCCTTCCCCTCCCTCTCTCCCTTCTCTCTCTGTCTTTCAAAAAAAAAAAAAAAGTAGCTGTCTTATGACCCAGCAATTCCACTTCTGGGAAGTTATCCGAAGAACCCTCAAACACTAATTTGAAAGAATAGGTGTACCCCTACGTTTACTGCAGCATTATTTACAACAGCCAAGACTTGGCGGCAGTCCGAGTGCCCATTGGGGAAGGAGGGGATGGGCTGTTTTAACAGGAAGGGCTTTGGGTGCTGCCAGCTTGCTGCTCACAGGTCTCAGCCCGCTGTGAAGGAATGACCTAGGGGCCCTACACTGGGGCCATCTCTGGCTCATTTACACAACAGTGAGTTAGGAGGAGTGGCCAGGGAGAGAAGAGGTGACATTGTAGCTGACACCTGAGGAATGAGGAGGAAGCAGCTGTGGGAAGCTACAGGGGCCTTGGAAGCAGGACCCAGCCAGGCCTGTGTGTTCAAGGGACAGTGAGAGGCCGGAGGGGCTGGAGCTGAATGAGGGGTGGGGGACAGTGACCCAGGAGATGCGGTGGGCCAGGCAGCTGCGCTGGCCAGCCACGAAGGGGAGTGGAGTTCTATTCTAAGCTTAGCACAAACCCTTTGGCGGGTTTTGATTAATATTTTAAACATTCTGGTTTATATTTAGAAACACTCAGACTTTCATGTGGAGGGAAGAGGAGGGGGCAAAGGGAAGCAGGTCGACCAAGGAGGAAGCCCTAGTTAATAGGAGATCCGCCACGTGAGCTGGGAGGTGGCATGGGGCAGAAGTGGGCGGGTGGAGAGGGGTGAGAGGGAGCCAGCAGTCCTGGTTATGGATGGGATGGAGCTGTGAGGAGCGGAGACCATCAGGGATGATTCCAGGGGGGTGGGGCAGAGCAGAGGAGAGTGAGTTTGAAGGAAATGGAGAGCTGTCAGTGTATAAGTCTCATCCTTTCTGCAGGGCCGGGGCTGGGGGCAAGGAGACCCTGAGCTAGGCTGTCAGCATAGAGATGACCTATCCTCGTTTGTGGGTTTAACAGGAGCCTCCTTGCCATGTGCCACACTCCAGGGGACAATGTGTAGCCAACCAAGAAAATGAGGAACCAAACTTTAAACTGTCATTTAATCAAGGAGCAAAAATAAATTCTTAATTAGCCTCTGCTGACTGCATATCAGTTGCAGTTCCACTTAACTGGCTTCTTCCTAATGGAGGTGGGGGGTGTGAGATGAGAGGAGGAGGTGGGGGTGTGAGATGAGGAGAGGAGGAGGTGGGGGTGTGAGATGGGGAGAGGAGGAGGTGGGGGTGTGAGATGGGGAGAGGGGGAGGTGGGGGAGTGAGATGAGGAGAGGAGGAGGTGGGGGTGTGAGATGAGGAGGGGGGGAGGGGGGGTGTGAGATGGGGAGGTGGGGGTGTGAGATGGGGAGAGGAGGAGATAGGGGTGTGAGATGGGGAGAGGGGGAGGTGGGGGGTGTGAGATGGGGAGAGGGGGAGGGGGGTGTGAGATGGGGAGAGGGGGAGGGGGGTGTGAGATGGGGAGAGGGGGAGGTGGGGGTGTGAGATGGGGAGAGGGGGAGGTGGGGGGTGTGAGATGGGGAGAGGGGGAGGTGGGGGGTGTGAGATGAGGAGAGGGGGGAGGCGGGGGTGTGAGATGGGGAGAGGGGGGAGGCGAGGGTGTGAGATGGGGAGAGGGGGAGGCGAGGGTGTGAGATGAGGAGAGGGGGGAGATGGGGTGTGAGATGAGGAGAGGGGGAGGTGGGGGTGTGAGATGGGGAGAGGGGGAGGGGGGTGTGAGATGGGGAGAGGGGGAGGTGGGGGGTGTGAGATGAGGAGAGGAGGAGGTGGGGGTGTGAGATGGGGAGAGGGGGGAGGCGAGGGTGTGAGATGGGGAGAGGGGGAGGTGGCGGTGTGAGATGGGGAGAGGGGGGAGATGGGGTGTGAGATGAGGAGAGGAGGAGGTGGGGGTGTGAGATGGGGAGAGGGGGGAGGCGAGGGTGTGAGATGGGGAGAGGGGGAGGTTGGGGTGTGAGATGGGGAGAGGGGGAGGTGGGGGGTGTGAGATGAGGAGAGGAGGAGGTGGGGGTGTGAGATGGGGAGAGGGGGTGGTGGGGGGTGTGAGATGAGGAGAGGAGGAGGTGGGGGTGTGAGATGGGGAGAGGGGGGAGGCGAGGGTGTGAGATGGGGAGAGGGGGGAGGCGAGGGTGTGAGATGGGGAGAGGGGGAGGTGGGGGTGTGAGATGAGGAGAGGGGGAGGTGGGGTGTGAGGTGGGGAGGGGGGGAGGTGGGGTGTGAGGTGGGGAGGGGGGGAGGTGGGGTGTGAGGTGGGGAGGGGGGGAGGTGGGGTGTGAGGTGGGGAGGGGGGGAGGGGGGTGTGAGGTGGGGAGAGGGGGAGGTGGGGGGTGTGAGATGGGGAGGGGGGAGGGGGGGTGTGAGATGGGGAGGGGGGGAGGGGGTGTGTGAGATGGGGAGGGGTGGTGGGGCGGTGTGAGGTGGGGAGAGGGCGCAGGCACGCCCCACCTCTCCTTCCCCCCAGCAAGCCTGTCAAGTGGATTCTGTCGGTCTCATCTTGCATTGTACAGAGGGACCTTGGGAGCTGCAATGACTTGTCCAGGGTCTCAGAGCTTGGAAACAGCAGAACCAGGACCAGAATCCTGATATTTGGCCTCCAGAGCCTCCTGCTTTGTTTTGTCTGCACGATCATGTGCCCACCATGATATATTTCTTCATTTTCTTTAAATAGGCCGAAATCCAAATCCCATGCCACCCGACAGACCAGCATTCAGGGTCAGCTATTAGGGGAGCACCCCACCGCCACCCCCATGCCTGGTTTTAAGGCAAAGGCCACCACACTCCAAAGCCTCACAAAGCCTCCAAAGGATCCCGTGTCCCTGGGCCTTGGCAGTGCACATTGGTCACCACGGAGATGTTCCCAGTCCTTCGCTGTTGGGAATCAAGGAGCTTTGCCAAGGTGGGGCCCGTCCAGGTGCGGGGAAACCTTTCTGACCTCTCTCTCACCGACTGCCATAAAATTCTCCCTGCTCCTCACTGAAGACATAGCATCTTTGCCTTCCACCCTGCCTCGGCCTCCGTGCCAAGTCCGGCCACACAACCTGTATGAGATGCGGGAAGAGACCAACAGCAGAAGTGCAAAGCTCCATCGGTCACCTCCAGCAATCCCCTCCATTAGTTACCCTGGAGGGCTTCTGTGCACCTCCCTCCACTGGGCCTGTCCTGGGCCTGTCCTGGGCCCTGTCCTGGGCCTGTCCTGGGCCTGTCCTGGGCCCTGTCCTGGGCCTGTCCTGGGGCCTGTCCTGGGCCCTGTCCTGGGCCCTGTCCTGGGGCCTGTCATGGACCCTGTCCTGGGCCTGTCCTGGGCCCTGTCCTGGGCCTGTCCTGGGCCTGTCCTGGGCCCTGTCCTGGGCCTGTCCTGGGCCTGTCCTGGGCCCTGGTGTAGCGTGCTGGAGTGTGTCAGAGCAGCCCATACTGGTAGCAGGGCAGGAGGCTTATTTTTCCTAACATTGCATTATAGACACTTCAGACCTGCACACAAGTAGAGAAATAGTACAATAAACCCTTATGTATCATTACCCCAGTTTTAAGAGCTTCTGGCCAATCTTGTTTAATCTATTCCTCCACTCGCTCTCTCTTCCATGCGATCTTGAAGAAAATCCCAGACATTGTGTCATTTCATCCATGAATACTGCTGCAGTTTGTGTCGTTAAGAGGTAAGGACAGATGTATTTTTAAAGAAGGAAAAATTTCCCAGTGAAAACCTCCACTTATTTGAAAATGGAAGACTGTGGCCCACAGAGAGGGATGAGAGTCCCAGCTCTCCCCCAGGGCAGATCAGTCATAGCCTGGCCCTCACTGCTTCCCTTTCCTCATCAGCAAAAGACCAGTGAGAGTCCCCACTATACAGAGAGGACAAACCGAGGCCCAGACAGGGAACGGGGTTGGTCCACAGTCACCAGTTGGACAAGTGGCTCACTGAAGCAGGCTAATGTTTTGAGGTTTCTTCAAATCACTATTTTCTAAAATACTTGGTCAACATTTAGAGATGAGGCTGGGCACTGCCCAGGGAAGGGTGGAGAGAGGGGTCTGGGGTGGCAGCTTGTCCTCTCCTCTCGCAATTTTCTCCTGGTCCCAGCTTGCATAACCCACCCAGCAGGACCAGAGCCTGGCAGGTAACCCGCCCAGGTAAGCCGCCCGCTGTGCTTGAAGGTGGTTTAACGACCACGATCACGGGTTACTCAGCGTGCGCCGGGCCCTCGCTCCTCCCCCAAGCAGCTTCTTCAGTGACTGCTTCTTGTTCTATAGCGGGGTCTCTCTGGGGAGATTCGGGGTGAACCAACCAGGACTATTTCAGGTGCAGTGACCTCAGCTAGAAGGGAAGTCTATTGGTTAATATAAGTGCAACAGATGTTCCTTAGGACTGGTCGGATCCAGGGGAAATCTGTCCCCCCTTGCTAGCCCTGTTGTCCCCAATGATGGCTTTATTCTCAGGTAGGGTCTGCCCTTGTGGTACAAGGTGATGGCCCTGTTCTGGCCTACTTTGTCTCTTGTATCAGCCCAGCAGAAGGGCGTGACTCTTTCCTGACTGCCATTGGCTCATTTAGGTCATGTGCCCGTGCTTGAGCCAATCACCACGGCCTGGAGTCGCAATGGACTTGTTGGATCGGATCCCGGTCACCTGGGGGTGGGTCAGCCTCTCCCAAACACGGAAGGAGCGAAACTGGAGGAGTCTGGGTAGCCTGGGGCAAATCAGTAGGCTGTTACTGAAGGACAGCAGATGGATGCTGGGCAGGCAGGTACCAGAGCTCCGCTCTTCAATGATATTTCCAGGGATACTTCAGCGTCTCTTAGCTGTGCCCTGGGCAGCCACCAGCTGCTCTGTCCCTTCCTGCAGCATTGCCGGTGTCAGGGCTGTCATTAGAACCCGGGACTGCTGGCTCTCAGCCCAGTGCCCTTCAGGTCCTTTTCCTCTGCCTTCTGCAGGTGTGGACACCAGGCAAACTGCTCTCTGTGCCCCCGGGCACGGCCACCTGTGCCTCTTATCTTGACTCAAAGCCTCTCCCTGTTTCTTAGTCTGAAGATCAGGTTGCTGTTTCCTCCTGGACCTGCCACCCAGGTTGCCAGCGACCCTGAGCAGGCTCTTCATGTTTCACAGCCTCAGTTTTATATTTTGGGATATCTGCACAGTGGAGCTAACAGCGATGCTCCCCGCCCAGGGCCGCGAGAGGCTGAGAGGAGCCTGTGACCTGTAAACGATGGGGAAAACGAGAAAGAGTCGCACCAACTATTACTATTGCTACCCGCTACTTCCTCTCAGGAAATGTTTTTGTCCCAGCTCCTCCCCTCCTCTCTCTCCTCCATTCTCCCCAGGGGAGCAGGGACTTGCCCATCTGGGGCTTTGATGGAGATGAGTTTTGATGGCTTGGAAGCTCTCAGGGCCGCCCACTCTTCCTCCTCCCATCCCACTGAGCTGACAATTTCGCATGACATCAATTCCTCTGACAGCCGTGTAAACAGATGGTGGTCCCCGCTGCCCAGGGTTCTGGGGAGCGATACCATGGTAACCCGCTAAACTGTGACAGGTGCCAGGACGGTGGGAAATCCAGGGCCTTCAGACACGTACGCACATGGCTCAGGCAGCAGGCCCTGCCTTGCAGGTTTATCTCCAACATGGGCTTGAGCACAGACCCTGCCCCTTCTTGGCCATGTGACCTTGTCTCCCAGTCCATGGTGGGTGAGGGTAGGCTGGGGTAGAGTCATTATGATTAGTCCCCCCCGCCCCCAGAGTAAGTAGCAAGGGTATGCCTAGCTCTGGGATGAGTGCATTGCTAATGTCCGATAAACGTTTGTTGAATGAATAAACAAATGGCTGAAAGGGACGCAGACTATCACCTCCCCAGGAGCTGCTCAGAAACTGGGCCCCTTGCAGGTTTTGGCTGGGAGGTGACGCAGTGTACAGATAGGATGTGAGAGTGCAGGAGGCTGAGGCGGCAGCTTCTGAGGGCCATCCAGCTCCTCCCTCAGCTGGATAGCGGGGACTTACTGCTTTGCAGGTGGTGGGCTCTCCATTCCCAGGTTTCTCCCGACCCGAGTGCCCGAGGCAGGGAGGGTAACAGCATTCCCAGCCTGGTAACGGAATGGCGGCTTTCCCTAGCTTTGCCCACCCGCCCTGGTTCCCCCCACTGTCCTCCCATCCTGGCCGGGCTCGGGGCTCTGCTTTCAGCCGCGGCTCCTCTGAGGCTCAGATAGGGCAGTGACTGGACTAAGGCGACAACCACCTGAGCACGGGGGGACCAGACCCTTTCACTACAGGGGTCCACCTCGGCCTCCCATCCGGCTCGGTGAGGTCCCACACCGGCCCCATGCTGTCCTCTTTCTCACTGTCCTCATCCTCTGCCACGTGCCTTACAGCTGGGCTTGTCCCCTGTCTGAGCAGAAAGCGTCACAGTTAGGTTCTTCTGCCACTGCTAGCTGTGGCCTTGGCCTAATGACCTCACCTCTGGAGGTCAGTTCTTTCCCACATCAAAGGCAAACGGTGATTTGGATGGATTAAATTGCGTACGGAAAACACGCAGAATGCATGGACGAGTGCCTGGCACGTAGCAAACTTTCAACAAACAGTAGTGATACTCGATCTTATGGGGATGAGACCCCCCCACGTGGGGATGAGATCCCCACGTTACGTGAGGATTGCTTCCCACAGATGGGACTGACTTCAAGCAGGACGCAGGGCGACAGGAGCACCGGCGTGGGGGAGAGCTGGACGTGGGTCTAGCTGTGGGACCTTGGACAAGTCGCTTGCCTTCGTGGGACATCCGGAAAGTGGGCCAGTGGTCCACCTGCAGAGTGGCCGGGACCGGACGGGCACGTGGAGCAGGGCCTGGGGGAGCCGGTGCTCGGGGCGGCTCCTGTGTTGCTGGCGGTGCTAGGTTCTCCCAGGACAAGGGCCGTTTCGCTGCCAGTGAGTGCCCAGATCACCCGGAACTGGGATGATGCCTCACACTGCATTCCTGAAAGGTGGCATTTGGCCTCTGCTTGCACACCTCTAGTGACAGGAAGCTTGTGCCTGTATAGTGGGCCAGTTCCGCTAGAAGCCGGTCTGTGTAGTTCAAACTTGCCTTCTTATGGGGCTTCCTCCATGGGATGTCTAGTTCCGCCCTGGGGGTCACCAGGACCAGTGTCTCCTCCATGTCCTCGGGCATGGCAGCCTGCCACTCCAAGTCCATGAAAACTAGAATGGAAGAGGTGGTCCCACGGCATCCCCTGCCCCTGCCCCTGAAGAGCTTTCTGACCTTGTTGGCTGGGCTGGAGGGTTTGAAGGCTGGTAGTCAAGCATGAGAGATTATCCTCGGGCAGGTTAAGTGGGCCATCTGTCCTGGCTGCGTCCTAGGGCTAGACCCGCGGTGGAGGACCAGAGCATGGCTGGGCCTGTCATCGAGACCAGCGCGTGGGTCCACCTCCCTGAGTTACAGGGTTCACGGGGTCCTTTCAAGAATTAAATGGTCAATGAGATATTTTAATGTCTAACATGGCTTTTGGAATCTGCTAATAATTGGTTCTTTAGAACCTGTAATCAGTGAATGAGTTAATTTGCTTCAGAGAGAAGCTTCAAATGAGCCAAGCTTCTAAACATTCATTACTCTTTCAGCTTTTTGTTTTTGTTTTAAATTATTTTATGCTTCTTTTAAAATTCATCAGCTTAGGGCAAGAGGGTTGCCTTAATACCAGCACTGAGAAAATGCTGATAAGCCCCTGCTGGTAACAGACACTCCTTTGCCAGGGAGGTGGCACCCAAACGCTTTTGGGAGACTTCCAGGCTTCACTGTGGGTCTTGGAGCAAGATCAGAGATCTCTACAGTCTCTTCCATGGCTGCGCTACGCCCCTGATGTCCCATGGCTCCCACGGTCCCCACAGGGAACAGGGCTGTTTGGAGGGAGGGCACGCAAAGACCCCGCGGAAAGAAGGAAGTAGGCTGTACACCCAGCCAGCGTGTGTGCTAGCTTCGGGTAAAGCTCGGGGGCTTCGACCCTAGCTAGCTGCTTTCCCCACTTCGTCCTCATTTGCACGGTGCGTCATCGTACTCACGGGAATGACAGACACGGAACACACAGCTACGAGAGCACAGGTCCCCTGGCCCTTCTCTTTCATGAACAAGTGATCGAATCCTGAAGTTGGGAAGGACCTGAGAGATTGTTCAGCTGAGCGGGCTGCCGAGGAAGGGGGATGCTGTGATCTGCGTGTCCGTGCCCCCCAACCCCCAAAGGCATATTTGAGATCCTAATCCCCAAGGTGCTGGTTTCAGGAGGTGGGGACTTGGGGAAATGGTATCCTCATCATTGGGATTAGTGCCCTTCTGAAAGACACCCCACAGGTCTCTTGTGCTGTTCTGCCACATGATGACACAGCCAGAGCTCTGTGACCTGGAAGCAAGCCCTCCCTCAACCGGGCTGGCACCCTGACCACAGACTTCCAGCCGCCAGAATAGTGAGAAATCAACGCCCGCTGCTTATGAGTCTGTGGTATTTGCGTTACAACAACCAGAATGGGCTGAGACAAGGGACCACTGCCAGAGAGTCCCCACGGGGATATGGTCATCCAGGGTCCCTGGGACACCTCCTCCACGGTGGCGCTCATTCCCTTACAGAGGGCTCAGGAGGGGGCAAGGACCTCTGAAGCAGGAGAAATGTGAGCTCTATTCTTGCCCGCATTGCTAAGTGGCTTTGTGACTTTGGACAAGGTGCTTCCCCTCTCTGGACCTCCATTTCCTCACTTGTCAATTAAAAGGGTGGGACTAGCTGGTGGTAACAATCTAGAAGCCATTATTGTTTGAGTGCTTGGGCTGCGCTAGATTCTGAGTTGATGGCCTCACATAAACGATCTGTTTGCTCTCTCCCTGCAATGCGGTTTCTTTGGAGAAACCAACTGTCAATAAAGATAACATTACATCTTAGGTCTTTTTTTGTATCTGAAAGTTAGTGTAGCCATACTTACATATTTGCAGATATAACACTCTTGATAAAGAACAGTATTTTCCAATTTCATGCAGTATTTGTTAGGATTAGGTGTTGCTGTAGTAACAGAAATCCCAAAGTAACAGGGGCTTAAACACACAAGGGTTTTATTGCATAAAAGTCACCAGGAAGTCAGCAGTGTGGGGCTGGTATGGAAGTCCTGGGAATTCATCAGAGACCCAGGCTCCTTCCATCTCTATGCTCTGCTGCCCAAAGCTTCCATCCTCAAGGGCACCACATGGTCCAGGAAGACTCCTGGACCTTAAAAGCATCACAGCTCCCCTGGATGCAGAAGGAAGAGGAAGAGAGGAAGGGCCGGCAGGAGTGAGCAGGTCCCTTGGGGCGGTCTCCCTGGAATGCCCACAATTCACTTCCACTTGCACGTCATTGGCCACAACTCACTCATGTGCTCATACCTAGCTCCAAGGGGACTATGGGAAATGCAGTCTTTTAACTGGGCAGATTGCTACCTGATACAATCTGGATTCTGTTTATGAGGAAGAAGAGGGGAAGGAACACTGGCTGGCAAATGGGAGTCCCCAGTACAGATGCTATATGCAAAGGACGATCTGTATAGCCATAGACCAAGCAGACCATTTTTCAGATGTATGAATGTATATTAACCTGGAACATAAAATGCCAATATCTGTAGCAGTAGGATTTTTTCAGTTACAAGTGACAAAAACCCTGTCTCCAACTGGCTTCAACAATAAGGAAATTTATAAACCCACATACTTCACTTGCAGAGTTAGGGTTTGCTTCGGGGTTGGTTGATTCAGCAGCTCAGCAACATCATCAAGCGTGGGGTCTGTCCTCTGGTATTGGTTTTGGCTTCATCCAAGGCAGCTGGCTACACCAATTCCAGATCTCATAATACCCAAAGACAGCAGAACATTATTTTAAAGAGACTCTCATAGGAGCTACACAATATTCTCGGAAGTTTCTCACGCCTCAGTGGCCAGCATTGGAGAATAATGCACTCCTGGGACAAGTCATTGGCAAAGGGCCAGGGCAGTGAGACCACCTCTGGAGCCGAGATCAGCTTCCCTGAAGCTCGTGGCTACTTGAAGGAGTTCTAGATACCCGAACAACTTAGGGGCCTAAAGAGGACAGCCATCGGTGTTTAGTGGACAAGACAGGGGCTGTCGTCTCCATTTTGCATTAAGGGGATTGCGGCTCGGAGGGGGGAAGTCACTTGTTCAGGGTCACCCAGCCAGTGAGTGGAAAGACGGAGCCGGAATGCGGGAGGGTCACCCCGGCACTGACATGCTTAGCACCACACTCTGCACCCAGAGAAAGGAGGGGCCTCACAAGTCACCTCATGGGTGCTTCCCGCACGTCAGCCATTTTCTTCTCACCACCTGGGTGATTTTTTTTCTTGTGTTTGCTTATATCTGCATATTGATTTACTCAATATGTTTACTTAAATAATAATTACCTTTATAATTTTTGTTGAGATAAAACTCACAATGTTTACATAGACGATTGCATTTAAAAAGGAAACAGAAGGACTGCCATAAGTGGAAAACTAGTGTCGCGTGCCAGGAAGAGAAGGTGAATAAAGGTAAATGCAATGAAAAGAAGCTCTCTTACCATTCTGGAGACATGCTCCTACCTGGGCGAGGGGCGGCTCTCCCCGTTACAAAGAATGACCGGGACTGGAGAAGGCGTTAGCGACTTAGCAGCCACGGGCCGAGGCTTCCTCAGCATGGAATAAGGACGTAAGAGAATGGAAGACAGCCGTGCTTTCTTCTGCTGTAGCTCAGCACCCTGTGAGGCCCCCCACGAGCCTCTGAACTCATCCCACATACTGTTCTTTGAGAAACCTTGACTTGGATGGGCACCTGATCGGTTAGAGACCCTGCGGTTTTATTTTGCAGTGGGACCTGTGAATCCATAGCCAGGCCCGGCCTCTGCCTACGAGAGAGGTAGAGACATGGGGCGTGATTCCCCAAGAGTGGTCGCGCCGATGCAGGCTGTCCTGCGGTGACGTGTGGGCAGAAGTGAAGAAGTTATGTGGAAGCACCTTGGTCTCTGAAGGCTGAAGCCTGGAACAGGCTCATTGTCACTTCTTTCCTCCTTCTGTTGGCCAGAGCAAATCATATGGCCAAGCCCAAGGTCAAGGAAAGGGGAAATACACCCTATTTTTATTTTTAATGAGAGGGACTCTAACATCACTTGACACCAGGTTTGCATACAAGTAGAGAGGAGGAATGGGAGCCACAACGCTGTCTACCACCAACCGGTTAGAGTGGGCTAATCCTTCCGGCTGTTTGCGCATCTCCAGTATCAAAGAACTTGCTGTCTCTTGTCTGTAAGTGTTCTTAGCCCCCTGTTCCATCTCCGCAGGCAGAGGCAAGGGCAGAAAACGTGGATGTGTCCTGAGGTTGATCTCAGGTGGCAGCGATACACAAATAGTCTTTCTCTCCTCCTCAGTGGGGGGCAGAGAGACAGACAGCATGAATCCCGTTTGTGCAGAGCAGTGACGAGAGCTAGCGGGCATTTCTGATGCATGAACAGGCACGCCATTCTCCTCCCACAAATTCCAGGCCTCTCCCTTTCCCAAGAGTCCGCTTGGGGATCTCAGCATCTTGGACAGCACCTCCATGCTGCAAAACCGGAGAAGGAAAATGGCAGGCTCACATTCTGCTTGGGAAACTCTAGGTTGTGAACATGGTGAATAGAGTTAGTCCACAAACATATATCTGACTAGACCATTCCCTGCTTTAAAATCCCTTCCTGGTTCTTACAGCCCACGCGTGGCTTCACACCACGGCAATCTGTGACCTGGCCACCGCCTGCCCACGCGACCACATCTCCTGCCACGGTGAGCCCACTCCCTGCACGCCCCCACCCCTCCCAGACACGCCGGCTGTCTTTCACACAGGGGCCTTCGCCCTGCCAGGGCCCTGGAGGTCACCCATGTGATGAGTCATCTCACATGCTTTCCAACAGGAAAGGAAAATTGCTGGCCTGTGTGAGGGAATGTCCAGTGGGGTTGGGAGCTTCAGCCCTGCAGAGGGGTCAGGTCTTTAAGACCATGTGGCCACCTGTTCCTGGAAGATGTTGGTGAACTTGGCCGACTCCCCAGTCCCAGAGCCTGTGCCAGTCCCCGCCTTCCCTGATTTCTGAGTGCCCCTGCTTTCCTCCCGTGGGACCCTCTCATCCTGCATCCGAGCTTCAGCTCAGGCTGGCTGCTGGTGGCCACCTCCTGAACCCTTCTCGTCTCGACACACACGCAGAGCATCCCACTTGTGATTTCGTGAGTTTGGTAACTTGACTGGGAACCTGAGGGTGACAGGAATGATGTGGCTCAGAGCACAATCCATTAGGCTGGTCCCCACCTGCCCCTGCCTCTTTCCAAGTACACCTTTCTCCCCAGGGTGGCCGCCCATGGACCCAGCCTTGACTCCTGCCCCCCTGCCCAGTGCAGACCTGCCAGTCCAGTCTGCATGCACCCACCACCCTCCCCACCTTCCCTGTTCCCCCTCCTCCTAATGCGGGTGAATTATTTACATGGTGGCCCTTCTAATGACCTGTGGGTCTCCTCTGAGCAGCGTCTGACCTCCTTGAGGACAGGGCTCTGTCCAGGTCATCTCTGTGTCTCCCATGCCCAGCGAGGCATGATACTGAGTAGGTGCTCAGTGGAAGCCAGATTCAAAACCTAGTTCCGACTAAAGGCTGAGTTAAAAAATAAAAAAGCAAGAATCTCTTCAGCTCTGCAGGAAGCACCGAGTGTGAGTGATGATTTCAGTAGAAATGCCACAGGACGACCAGGTTCTCCATTATTTATGGGGCTAAGGAGACATGTTCCCAGAGCGCTGTGATGTATTCTGAGGATGTCAGGGCAGAATGTGAGTGACTTCATTCCTCAGAGCCCCACCCCCCTGCTCTGCAGCTACCGGGGAGGGGCGCTCAGCTTCTCTTTACGGCAGTTAGGAGGAGACTGGGGCTCAGTTCTGCCGTTGGCTGGCTACAGTTTCTCAGCGTGCTGACGAGAGGCATGGTGGGGCCAGGGCAGGACAGCCTTGGAAGCAGAGGGTCTGGTCAGGTCCTGCTCTGCCCTGGGTCACGTAGCTTCCCCTCTCTGAGTTTCTCCTCTACTAGGGGACCAGGGTAAGGGCGGGGCTCCCAACCCAATGCTGGGCGCACAGTAGGTGCTCATTTGATGTTGCTTCCTTCAGTCCCGACTAAGCTGGGTCCAGTTGGACACTAGGTGGCTCTGAGTTCTTTGAGTTTCCCCACAGGTGCAGAGTTTCTGGATGGAATTTTAGAAAAGACTGACAAAGGATTTGCTTTCCGTTTGACCAGTAGAGGTTGTATGATTATCTGCAAGGGATTCTTCTCGTTTACGCAAGGAAGAGTCAAGGGGTTTTCCGGAAAGACTGCTGGTGCGTTCCCAAGGGCGGCGGGTCTGCTACCTCCCAGGATCGGTGTTGTGCTGTCCCAGGAGCAGAGAGGGTAGCGCACTGGCCCTGGGGCCGGAGGGTGGACGGGTCCTGTGTGTAGTCAGACAGTCCCAAGCTTTCGCCTTGTGCTCAGAGACCCCAGAAGTGGTTGGGGTGGAGGCAGGCTCTGCAGCCCCGTCCCGTTGCTGCTGCCTCTGATCTTCCCATGGACTTCCACTTTGGGAGACCTACAGTGCTATCACATGATGGCTGCGGCCACCGAGCCATCCCAGGGTCTGGTATCCCACAGGCGCTTAATGATGGTTGTTGAATGAATTACTCAATGAGGAAATGGCCTTGGACTTAGAATGAGATGGAGCTCCATGCAAATTTTAAGTGCGCTTGGCTAAGGGTCTCCTTTCTCTGAGCATTGGCTTCTTCATTTGTAAAAGTGGGTGTAAAACCCCGATCGTGCTGGGTGTGTGAGGATGGGACACAGTCCCGGGTGGAGAAGCACGGAGTTCATGGTTAGCGCTCAGTCCACGATGGCTTCTCCCTCTGAGTGGCCAGCTGCCCTGCTTCAGAATTGCAGAAGTCTCCATAAATCTTCCCTTCTTCCTCCCTAATAAATAATTTTCTCCTTAAGTACTGCTTTCCAGAGAAATAAAACTCTGCTCTTTAATTTGATTGCTTTCCTGTTTGTTTAATTACTACCATTAAGACGTTAATGCTTTCTTGTATTTTTTCACAGCGAATGTGATCTCTTAGCTTCACTTCGGATTACTCTATTTGTTAAGTTTCTGCTGTTGCGAGTATCAGAAACCCGATTCAAAGTGGCTTAAGGAAAAGGGGGCATTTACTGTTTTGAGTAATTAAGTGTTCTGGGGGGTTGCTTTAGCCGAGACAGGACTGTGTGCAGACAGCCAGCTGACGGGCCGGGGTGCATTGTCCGCTCCTGGCCCTGTGCCCTGCGCCCTGCGCTGCAGTCACCCCTGGGCAGAGCGGCCTTCTGCTCCCACCCTATCCTCCCAGCAGCGCCACTGGAAGCTCTCTCCCTCCCCCTAGAGACACCAGCGGTGCTGGGAGTTGGGCCCAAGCCCCGCAGCTGGGGCAGTGTGACATGCTGGCCAAACCTCATAGACTGTGAGAGGTGTGGGGGGCGGGGGGTCCCAGGGGATCCCAGGGCGGGGCTCTGCTCTCCAAGGCGAGGGAGCCTGTAGCGAGGGATACTTCCCAGTGTACAGGTGAAGGGGCAGCCTCTGTCCACGACTGTCCCCTTCACAACTACCACAGCCCCCTGTGAACTTATCAAGTGTCCTGGGAACCACGCGGCTTGTGTTGATTTTTGTCCAGGGTCACATGTGGGACCTAGTGGCAGAGATGCTTGGGCAGGAGTGGGCAGGGAGTCTCAGAGAAGCGTGAGACGGGTCCCTGTCATGGCTTCAGCAAGGGGAGCCCTGTGCGGGTCCCCATCCTGGGTCTTCATTCAACATCAGAGAAACAGAAGCATGTCCCTTCATCCTGAGGTGCGTGGAGGACTCGCGGAGCTGAGGGGCTCTCAGTGAGCAGCCCTGACTGCAGAGGTGGCTCCGGGGAGTCCCTTCAGCAGCCTGAACCCCGGGGGCTCGTCTGTGTGAGATACCGGTGGCCCTGCATCCAGGCCAGGCTCTCAGGGGACGCCCCCCGGCCTCTGGAGACTACAAGGAGAGAGGACTATGGGGGCTGTAACTTCCTATCGGTGCCTCACTGTCACCAAATCCCTGCTATGTAGACGAGGAAACAGGCTCACACAGCGGGGGGCAGAGCCAGGCTTTGAGCTCCCCTCTGTTCCAGTGGCTTCCCTGAGGAACTGGGAGGCTGATTCCATAGCCAGCCCTCACCCTGCAGCGCTGGCTCAGAGGTCCCCTCTGCTGAGGTCTCCCCAGGGCGCCCAGGCTGAATTGGGACCCTTCTCGGTACCCCCACCCCAGCTCCCTCAGCTCTCCATCACAGCACCTGTCCCTGCAGCTGTCTGCGTGTCTGTCTTCCTCCGCTGGACTGCGGTTCCGGCCTGATGTGTCTCAGAGCCCCTGGCCCCTGCCAGGCAGTTGGGAGTGAATGCGGAGCTCAGGGAATGTAGACACATGTGCGGTAAACAGGGAGCCCCTGTGGCACGCCAGCTCTCTCTGTCGGGCCTCGAGCAAGGTCCTGTGCCTCCCTGAGCCTCAGTGTCCTTGTCTGTGAAGTGGGAACAGCAGTCCCTTCCCGCCGTGCTGTTGTCCAGATGGGAGCAGTGCAGCAATAACAGCTGACGGTCCTCGAGGGCTTAGCCGTTCCCTTTATTTCTTCCAACACACATTTAAGGCAGAGACGCGAGAGCATGTGCGTTCTCCAGATAGGAAGCCGGCGGAGAGAACAGGACTGAAGCACACCGCTGGAACTTACCACACGCCCAGTGGGAACTCCATAAGTAGTGTGTGTAATGATAATAAATATTCATAAACTAGTTGAGCGGGCTGCTCTTGACCACACCGCCCCCCCCCCCGCCCCCGCTGTCATTGTGAGATGCCAAGCCTGGCCAGGCTGCGTGTTAGGTGGGCTGTCTGGCTGTTCGAGGAGGATGTCTGGGGGCGGCTTCAGGAAGGAGAGCCTGTGGGGAAGAGCAGGAGCCTGGCCAGCCAGCTCTGAGCTCTGAAAAGTGACTGGGCTCAGAATTTCTGATGTTGCCACCTAGAGAAACCGCTGTGCCCCCTCCCCCCCCCCATTTTCATTACCTCTTCCTTCTGTCGGAAGAGCTGGAGCAGCCTCCGCTTGGTTGGAACATTGTGCACTCTCCCGGCGAGGGAGGGTGGGCTGAGAGAGGCATTGTGTCCCCCTCCGAGGGTGGGAACAGTCACAGCTCTGTTTTACTGGGCGAAGTCAGTGAAACGTCAGTAAGAGGCCCCGGAGTTAGGGAGGTAGGTGCTCAGGAAGACTTTCTCGCACTTCCTCCCCCCGCCCCCCTCCCGGAGACACCCCCAAGAGCCTATGGGGGCCCCCGACTTGGCAGAAGGATCAGACGTTCCTTGGCAGCTTGGAAGAGCTATGGTGTTGGGGGTTGGAAACTCGGGTCAACACCGATTCCACTGTGAGGTCACCTTCTTCAGGCTCTGTGTCCTTGTCTGGGCATACTGATATGTCCCTCACCAGGGCGAGCACTGGCCTGGCCTCCTGCAGCCTGCAGGTCCCTGGTGAGAGACCTGCGGGAGGGGAGCAGGTGCCTGGCCAGACCCCATGTCCCAGACCTACCCCTCCGTCTGTCCCCTCGGTCCCCTGGATGAGGACCTCTAAGGAGTCAGGGAAAAGGGCTGTGGGTGGGGGCTCTGCAGCTCTCCTCCGCACTTGACCGAGGTCATGCGTTCTGCCGGGTGGTGTTGGGCACCCTGGGGGTCTGGGACCTTGCTGTCTAGGGAGAGAATCATTTGCCACAGAAGTGGTCAGTGTCGCTGGAGGCATTTAAAGTAGATGCTCACGACCACCTGGTGGAGACACGCTTGGGCACCGGGATCCCAAAGACCCTCCCTGATTCTATGTCTGGGGGATATGACAGACGCCTGGACTGCTCCCCCATTGGGAGTGACCTTGTCCTTGTAGAAGGGACACCAGCGTGAGAAGCCCTGAGCTGGCTTTTGGGGTCCTGTCCAGAAGTGGACACAGCAGCCCTTGGCGAAGGGCCAGTCAAGCTGGCCCTGCTCTCGGGTGGCAGCTGCCGCCTCCCCTGCAGCTTAGCATCTGGTTCTGATGGGTTTGCAGAAGGTCATGTGCTAGCAACTGCCAGCGGCCAGGGGCGGACAGGCAGCTCGTCCCCTAAGGGTGGGAGGACGGGGAGGGTCTAGGGGCACTGGGAAGGTGGTGACTGGAGAGGTGGGAGCCTCTGGGGAGCATTCCAGGCAGGACCAGGCGAGCTGGGAGTGTGGGGAGTTGGCGATGACTACTCAGCCAGGTGCGTGGGGAAGGCAGGGGACAAGGAGAGACACTGCAGGCAGCCCTAACCTGAGACCAGTCCCAGAGGCTGGGCTTGTCCACGCTCATTTAGTTGCAACTGTAGAAATGATATTAAGCCCCAAAAAGATTTTTTTTTTTTTTTTACAGGGACAGAGAGAGAGTCAGAGAGAGGGATAGACAGGGACAGACAGACAGGAACGGAGAGAGGTGAGAAGCATCAATCATTAGTTTTTCGTTGCCGTCGCAACACCTTAGTTGTTCATTGATTGCTTTCTCACATGTGCCTTGACCGCGGGCCTTCAGCAGACCGAGCCACCCCTTGCTGGAGCCAGCGACCTTGGGTCCAAGCTGGCGAGCTTTTGCTCAAGCCAGATGGGCCCGCGCTCAAGCTGGCGAGCTCGGGGTTTCGAACCTGAGTCTTCCGCATCCCAGTCCGATGCTCTATCCACTGTGCCACAGTGATTTTTGATGTTCACATAACTAAGAAGTCTGTGTAGGCTTCAGGTATAGCTAGACCCTGACAGTCAAACCCTGTTATCATCTCCCTCTGTTACCCAAGTCTGCTACCCCGCGGACTGTCGCGGGGGCCCTCCCAGAGATGGTCACCACAGCACTTTGTCCCCAGCAGCACACCCAGAGTCAGGGCCACGGGCGCCGTCATTGCCAGCCCAGGACAGCACGGAAGGTTCCGGTGGATCTCAGCTCATCTGGGGGTTCACCCCTGCCTTAAGAATGTGCAGAAGTATTTCCATGAGGAAGACTGAGGTGGAGTTACCAGAGGAGGGACAGTGGATGTAGGCAAGGTAAAGACAGATGTCCAGGCCTGGGGTCTGATCCTGCTGCCACTTCTGACTCCCGGGTTTTCCTGGCTTCCTGTCCATGCCATCTGGCCGTCTGCACAGATGCTCCTTTTCTTGTCCCCTCCAGCATGAATGACCACTTGTGGTAGGCCGGCTAATGCCCCCTCCCCAAGATGTCCACATCCTAATCCCCAGAGCCTGTGAATATGTGACCTTCCTCAGCAAAAAGGACTATGCAGATGTGATCACCTTAAGGATCTTGAGATAAGATGGTCATGGGTGGGCGCCATGTCATCACGTAACCACTTCAGGGTCTTTATAAATGGAAACGCAGGAGAGGCAGAGATCAGAGGGATCCATCTGTGGGCTGGGGCCACGAGCCAAGGAGTGCGGGCAGCCTCCAGGAGCTGGATAGGCAGACAAACTGGTTCTTGGCCGGAGCTTACTTGAGGCCCGTTTGGACTTCTGACCTCCAGAATGGTCAGGGGATAGATTTGGGTTAAGTCATTAATAAGTTTGTGGTGATTGGCTATAGGAGCCATGAGAAGTGAATACACCCCCCAGTTTCCCATCTTCCAAGGGCTCCCCACTGAAGGAAGGAGAGAGTTCAGGTCTGTTTCTCTCAACCAGTCCCAACCCACCCAGCCGGCCGGCCGGGTCATGCTTGGGGACCTGCCACTGCCTGGACTTACGCTGAACTTCCCTCGTCCACTGGGACAGCTGCCACACATCTTGCAGGTCTCAGCTTAAATGTCACCTCCCCCAGGAAGTCTTCCAGGTACTCCTTCAGCGTGTTGTCAGCCCCCTTCCTGCACACTCCCATCAGCTAAAATCCCACGTGGCTGTAACTGCATTCTGCTCTAGCCTATCTGTTACACTGTAAGCTCACTGACGACACAGACGGCGTCTGACTGGTCAATGCTGGCTCCCTCCCCTCACAGGGCCTGCACATGGTAGGCGATAAGCAAACAGTTTTTGAATGAATAAATGACAACAGATGTGCCAGTAGGCAGGTGGGGTGGGTTGGAAGGAAGCCCCCGGAAGATGGAGTTGGGCTCCACTTCTGGCTGTTCACCTTCAAATCCATTTTCTCTTCTTCCCGGGCTTCCATGTGGTTAGATGTGGCCCTGTGCTGTGGTCTGAGTTCCGACTTGTGAAATGCAGGACTTCTGTCCGCACCCTGCCCGGGCTGACACGCATGCATGGAGGGAAGAATCTTGCCTGCCCCCCACCCCATATCTCCTCTTTCCCCTGTCCCGTGCTGCAGGGCTGGGCCCAGACCACGGGAAGGTGCGGGGGTGGGAGTCCCGGCCCGGACTTGCTGTATTGCACGGTGTCGCGGACCTGTGCTGGTCTTTGGTCACCCAGCCTCCCTGCCCCCCTCGCTGTTGGACCTGTGCTCTGGGTGGGGCTGTCCATCAAGGTGTCATGCGCTCTCCAGGCCGGGCCAGGACAGGCCACACCGGGGAGGTGGCCTTGTTCCGGAGGACCTGCAGAGACCAGCAGAGGTCAGTCGTCACCCTAGCCATTCATCATGATCATGGTGGCAGCCTGTCAGGGGGTAGAAGGCTCTCGCTGGGAGTGGGGGGCAGAGCAGCTGCAGCACTGTCCGGGGCAGCCCACCAGCTTGCCCTTCACTTCTGTGGGCTGCCTGACACCTTCCAGTAGCCTCGGCACCACCAAATCAGGGGGCAGGGCTTGTGGCCATGGACTCCTGATGTCACAGGCAGCCCCCCCCCCCAGTGGATGGTGGGAGATAAAGGACTTCCCAAAGCCTTCACAGAATGCCATCCACATCTATTGAGCACCGACTGTGTGCTAGCCCCCGTGCTGGGCCCTGGCGTTCAGCGAGGCATGCGTGTCTTCACAGCCCGCAGGAGCTCACGTCTGTGGTCAGGGCAGGGAGCCGGAGTGGGGGACAGGGACCGGTGTTGGTGCTCAGCTGCACCTGTGGTCTCCCGAGTAAGGAACTCCCAGCTGCTAATTCAGTCAGCGCCCAGGACAGTGTGCTCCTGTTTCCTCTCATCTCCCTTTAAAAAAAGACCAATAAACAGCTCATGATGTCTTTAATAGAGACCAAGTCAGGGCTTTCTATAACCTTGTTCTGGGGCTGGCATTCCCAACATCTCCCCCCAAGCTGAAGTCGGGTTAGTGTGCCATCGTGTGGGAACCAGACAGTGGATGGAGACACCTGGTTCATAAGGAATTAGCCAACAGGCAGCCTGTGCTCGGCAGCTCTCCATCTCCAGAGACTCCTACGGCCTTCACAGCTGCCCTGAGGGTCAGGAGACTGTGGCTCAGAGATGGGCAGGAGCTTGCCTACATCACACAGCCAGGACGGGCATGGTAGAGCCGGGGTCCGATCCTGCCGCTGCCAGCCTCCCCAGCCCTGGTTTTCTTACTGTGAAGCAGTGCAGAGTGGCTGGAAGTCTGAGAGCTGCCTGGTGGGCAGGGAGGAGATGCCTTCTGCAGGGAGAGGCTTAGCCCCTCGCCGGTGGAGGAACGTCCATGTTCCCGCACTGCCCCCTGGTGGCCTCTCTGTGCCTGGTCTCGGGGTGTGGGGGCATGGAGCTGGGGACTGCAGGCTGGTAGCAATGGGTGGGCTGGAGGGGACTGTCCTGGGGGAGCAGCTCCTGCTGTGGACAGCTGAATGTTTAAGCCTTCTGTAACAGATGTTTGTGGACGTCCTTTTCCTGTGGGAGAGGCGTTCGTCAGTTTATTCAGCCGACCTCCAGAGACACTTGTGCGCCCCAGACTAAAATGCTGATGACTCGGCACGGTGCTTGCTCTCAGGGGGTCTCCAGCCCCACAGGTGGGTCCCCATGACGCAGGGAGATGTGGTAGGAGGAGCCAGGGAGAGGCGGGTTCGGGAAGGGAACAGGTGGGGCGAGGTCCCCGGGCAGCTGGGACTGCCGGGTGCAGAAAGGAGAGGCCAGCCTGCTGTGAAGCTAGTGGCCCAGCGCTCAGGGGCCCTCGCTCGCTGTCCAGGGCTCTGGGCTCCATGTTGCAGAGTCATCACGTTGTGGTCTTGCCTTCAGGTGACCCACCCCGGACTGTGTCAGCTTCAGGGGTTCTGCCAACCCTGGCTGTGCCCACGAGGGAAGAGCCACGGCCGGGGGAGGGTGGAAGGCAGAGGGGCAGGAGGCCCAGGCAAGCAGTGTGGACCCTGTCCTGGGGGCAGTCAGCCCCATTGCAGGCGGTGAGCAGGAGAGTAGCTGGGCCGGTCCTGAGTTAGCAGGTTGTCTACAGAACCAGAGCTCTCCCAGGGCAGACCCCGGACCCTGGCGGAGGGACCCCTGCCCTGGCCCTTCCAGCTGTACTGCAAGTCAGGGGTCCCGGGGCCCAGACGGTGTCCAGCTGGAGCCACCCCAACGCCCTTCCGGACCACACCCTGGGGATGGGGACCTGATTCCAGCACCTGCACAAGCCTTTCCCCAGCTCCCGGCTTCAGAGAGTGTCCATGCTGGGTGTGCAGGGCAGTGTCCGAGGACAGCAGTTCCGGGGTGTGGAGAGGGAGGTGGAGGATGTAACTGGGGGGGGGGCGCTGCTGCCAAGCAGGGGAGGGAGCCATCTCTGTGGTCTCCCTTCAGTGACTTCCGTTCTCTCGTGGTGATTGATGAGTGCCTGTCCTGTGCCGTGTGCCGGGCTCACCCAGGGCCGAGCAGCCTGGCTTCCTGGGCCGTGTGCTCCGCAGGCTCGGTGGCCGCTGGCAGAAGGTGCCCGAAATGGCTCCCGTGGCCGGGGCTGCACACAGGCACGAGGATTGTTCTGAGAGGAGACAGGGGACCGCGCCCCTCGACCAACAGTGCCTGGTGTAGAGACACGTTGGGGAGGCCACGGCAGGGGAGAGGGCATGGCTCAGGTGCCCATGCGAGGAGCCCACTGCTCGTATTTCTTGGTGTTCAGGAGCTTAGGAGTCCAGGGCGGGGCAGAAACTCAAAGGGAGACGTCGCTTTCAGGGCCAGAAAGCCTTGTCTGGTGGGATGTGGGGGCCTGCCTCTGGCAATCTGGTCTCTGGGACACAGGCCAGACCTATTCCCTCGGACGGGAGAACGGGGTTCCCACTGTGTCTGCACCCCCAGGAGGCCACGGGAGGCTCCCCAAAGGCAGGGAGAAGCTGCTTCTCTGGCCCAGCCTGGTAATTAGACCCTTCAATTGCAATTACTTTTGCAATTAGCTCAGCTGGTAATTGGAACTGGAGGTGGTAATTTCTGTTCTTCACAGAAGCTCCCTCTGAACTGGGCTTTGCTCATCTGTCCAGGGTGCAGGGTGGTGCCCTAGGGAGGCTGAGCTCTGGGCTCAGTGATGTACGCACAGCCCTGGACTTGGCTCAGAGTGAAGTGTTTGGGTTCTGGGTTCTGCTGGACACCCGAGTGGGACATTTGGGGCAAGGGTAGGGGGTGCTTTGCACTGCCCCCTTGAGTGTGACCTGGTCTAACAACTGGCTTCTAGCCCATAGAAAAAGACAGAGGTGCTGGCTGTCACTTTTGCAATGGGTTATAAAGGATGGTGACTTCTGGTCTGCTAGTGGACTCTCTTTATTACCTCTGGCTTGCACACTTAGAAGTCAGCTGCCAGGTGGGGGAGGCCCACACGGCAAGGAACAGCCTGCAAGGAGCAGAACACTGCCCACAGCCACCCCCTCCCGAGGCAAGCCTTCAGATGAGACTGTTGACCCTGGGCGGCCTCCCCTGGACCACTGCCTCCTGAGACTGTGAAGCAGAAAACCTGGCTAGGCGGGTCCCGGCTTCCTCCCCTAGACACCATCAGGTAATGCGTGTTGTTTTAAGCTGTTAAGTGTTGGGGTAACTTCTTATACACCAATGGGTAACCAGTACACAGACAGACTATTAAATTACATGTGCTCTGCACTTTGACCTTGACAAAGTATATTTTAAAAACTACCTGGAATGTCATGTCAGGTTCAAATCCAGCATCTTTGGACTCCGTGGAGTTCCTCAGCAGAGCATGGCAGGAGGGGGCGAGCAAGGGCTTGTGTGGGACCACTGCCCCCGCTTTTCTCTTCTTACTCGGACTCCATCCCGTGTACCCCAGGTCTTGAGCATGCCCACGGGTTAGATGCCCTACATATCCTCCCCCTTGCGAACAGCCACCCCGGGGCCCAGGCATACACACACCGTCAGCATGGTCTGCCCTTGTGAGGTTGGGTCTGTGGAAAGGCCCATGCAGACCCTGGAATTGGGCTTTGAGCATCATTTGGCCAAGAAGTCCAGGGTCCTAGGTGGAGTTCGGAAGGTACAAGTGGGATCCTGGCGGAAACATCCTCCTGGCCCTGTGGACTCCAACACTACAGGACCAGGGCAGGGCTTTCCAAGCCCAGGAGCCACAGCGGGGGCCCTGGCCTGGGTCTGAGGGTGGTCCTGGGAGGGACCCTTGTTCCAACCTTCCCGGGTGGTTGAGACCCACCTCCCAGGGTTACGCATGAGCAAAAGCCACCTGGAAAAAAACAGAAAGGCTTGCAGGAGATTAAATAATACCAGTCCCGGGTTCCCTGGGGCCCCTGCTGGGCCAAGCACTGGCCACGCCCTGGCAACCAAGGGTTTGGAGGACACAGCCCCTGCCCTCCCAGTCAGTGAGGGTAGAGTACCTCCAGGCAGGCGCAGGCCTCTCCAAGCAGATGGGTTCCCGAAATCCTGCACACAGCGGAGTTTTTGGACAGGCGCTCAATTCAGTTAGAATTCACTGAGTACCTATTATGTGCCAGGAGCTTGGTATTAAGCAGGAAGGGATATAGTAGCTCAGAGTTTATTAGAGAGAAAGCTTACAGATTCATGGCAGAACTGTGTGGTCGGCACCTATGGCTGCATCCGCCCACTGGGGCAGTGCACAGCTGCCTGAGACAGCCTAGCACTTTTTAAATCAAAGGTGAGCCCTAGCTGGATGGCTTGGTGGGCCAGAGCACTGTTGATGGGGCGGTTCTCGTCCCATGTCTTCCCCTGGGGTGGGGCAAGGAGGCTGGGGAACGGGATGTTTGCCCTTCCTGTGAGGCAGGAGGAATAATGCAAACACAGGAAGCGTGAAGAAGAGAGAGCACGCTCCCCGGTTTGGGGAGCGGTGACTGACAGCTGTCTGCCATGCCACTAAGCACAGGGGACAGCCTGATGCCCGCAGTTGGCTCAGCCCTGTGCAGGAGACAAGTCCGTTTCTTCTAATGACGTGTCGCTTTTGTTTTCGGAGACCACTGGTTTGAGGAAGAAGGATGGACCCGAGCTTGCCAAATGAAGGATCTTCAGTCCCTTCCATTTTTTTTTTTTTTTTTTTTTTGCAAGTCACAGTCTATTTAAATGTGGGGAAAATATTTAAACAGCCCCATAAATGCCTGTGCTCTGGGAGCTGTTTCCGTGATGACTCCCAGCTCCAGACTTCCTCCGCTTCCCCCAGCCCCGTGCGCCCCGCCCCCCGCCCCTCCCCGTCTACGTTTTGCCTGCATTTTACAACAACAACAACAACAAAGTTGATTCCAGAATATAAAAATAAGACTTCAAAATCAACAGCAATCACTGTGTGTATTAAACATATTCTGCAGGCAGTGATATGACGCCGGCTGGGGAGCTGCCTTCCAGCTCCACACTAATCGTCCGGGAGGCGGGGTCTGAAACGTTCATCAGCTGAGGCGCTGTGGGGCGCGTCCTCCCAGGCTGGGGTATCTGTACAGGAAGGACCTCACCAAGCGTCACGGGACAGTTTTCAAAAAAACATGGAAACCTTAGCTGTCTTTTCTCTTTAGTTTTGTGACATGTAAGAGAGTTACCGACTTTAAGTGGGTTTTTAAGGCAAGAATGGACCGTTCTTGCTGGACACTTCGTTTGCAGTATCTCATTTTGGCCCGACTTGGTCCTTGCCCGAATGGCCAGGCCCATTTTACAGACGAGGATACCAAGGTACAAAGGAACAAGCAACAGGCCCCACGTTTCCTACAGAACTTGAACTAGAGCCGAAATTCCAATCTTAGGGTTTTGAGTCCGAGAGAGGAATGAGGATCTTTCTTGGTAAAAAAAAAAAAAAAACCTTGAGACTTACAGTTTTTATATTTTCTTTCTTCTCTTATCTTGGGTCAGAATAGAACCTGGCTTTGTATACGGCAACATGGTGGGCCTGACCACAGTTTCAGAGAAGTGGGGTCAGGAGCCCTAATTCACACCCTGTGGTGAGAAGGGTGATTTTGGTCTGGTTCACAGTTTCTGGTGCTTGAAACAGAAACTTGCCATCTATGGTGGACCACAGTTAGTACTTCTAGATTATTTGGACCTTTTAAAAAATAATTTGTCACCGGTTTGAAGCCCAAGCTCTTTGGCTTGAGCCCAAGGTCGCTGGCTTGAGCAAGGGGTCACTGGCTCTGCTGTAGCCCCCTGGTCAAGGCACATATGAGAAAGCAATCATTGAAAAACTAAGGAGCTGCAATGAAGAATTGATGCTTCTCATCTCACTCCCTTCCTGTCTGTCCCTGTCTTTCTTTTTCTCCTATGTGCATGTGTGCACATGTAAATAAATAAATAAATAAATACTTTGTAACCTTGTCAACAACACGGAGATGTGAAATCTCCAGTGAACCTCTTCTTTGCCCTGAGGAGTTGCCATGGATACCAACCAGTGAATGATTACCTGGAAGATGCTCAAAACCAGGGTATTCTTAGTATTTCTTCCTGCCGGGTTCCCACAGCCTGCAGTAAGGATTCGATGAAGCCAAACAGGTTAAATGACTATTGTCACAGGGTGGGGGTGGGGGGTAGAAGGAGACTGCTATTGATACATTTCCCATGAAGTATGATGGAGTGGACAGAAAGAAGGTGAGGTGGTCTCTTGCTGCTCAGATGGGCAGCTCCCCTGACCCGGAAGCATGGCCGGGGACCACAGAGAGGTGGAGTAGTGTGGTGGTGAGGTGGGGAGTCAGGGGAGGAGGCCAAGAATTGTGTCTGTCCCCTCCCGCCAGAGCCTAGGAGCCCAGGGGCACTCGGCAGGTGGACCTGAGTCTCTGGAACCTACAGTAAATCTCCTGTCAGAAATAGGGTGGGTGGGACCACCGCCCTTCCCAGAGAGTGTCCCCAGCAACTTTTTTTTTTAATTTATTTTATTTTTTTTATTTTATTCATTTTAGAGAGGAGACACAGAGTGAGAGAGAGAGAAAGAGAGAAAGGGGGGAGGAGCTGGAAGCATCAACTCCCATATGTGCCTTGACCAGACCAGTGCAGGGTTTTGAACTGGCGACCTCAGTGTTCCCAGGTCGACGCTTTATCCACTGCGCCACCACAGGTCAGCAACTATTTTCATCTCCCTCTTACATTCAGTGAAACCGACACACAGAGTAGTTCTTCTTTTGTCTTGAGGAATTCCCATCAGCAGTTGTGGCCACTGAGACTATCCCATATTACAAAACAATTTCAAAGTAATCATGGGTTGAGTTATGGTCGACAGGTTATACTTTGTAGACATTTAAAATATTGTATTAAGTAGATGTTTACCTAAACAGTTATTTATTTCTTAAATTTATATTTTTCTTTCTATATTTTTGAGGCTCTGAATTTTTTTAAAGATTTCGAATAGCTTTGCAGGTGTTGGAAAAGCTTGTGTTTAAAGTGTCCAATGGATAGAATGACCCTGCCAACAAGGGGGTGTTATTGCTCACTAGCTGTGGTTAGAAACTCAAGATTTTGTCAAAGACTACTTTTCAAAAGATTAAAAACATGATTCATACACATGTGTGGTCAAGATGTGAAAGACATTCACTTAACCCATTCATGGGAGGTCAAGCAGGATGGTGGCATGTCTGAGAGACAGCCATATAGCTGGAGAGAAGAATCTCGAAATATAGTAGGATTGCTAAGTGTCCTGCAGGACACTAAACCGAAACCTTCGGTGTTATATTCCCTACTGAACAGAAATCACTTGCATTTCTATTTGGCCAAGAGACAGTCATGTGTAGCTTATTGCTCTTCTACAACTCGGTGTGTAACGTTTCAGAGTCTAGTTCCTAATCAATAGTAAATACATAGAAGGGGATGTTCCCCTAGAGCACGGGTCGGGAACCTATGGCTCGCGAGCCAGATGTGGCTCTTTTGATGGCTGCATCAGGCTCGCAGACAAATCTTTAATAAAAAAAATAATGTTAAAAATATAAAACATTCTCATGTATTACAACCCATTCATTTTCTATCGCTCATGTTCATGGTTGCGGGTGGCTGGAGCCAATCACAGCTGTCCTTCAGGACAACACCAGATTTTTATTGGATACTGCGTAATGTACACGGGTTGTAGTGAGGTCAGGAAGTAAACTTCCCTCCTTTTAATCAAGTAGTCAGCTAGCTAATTGCAGAAACCCTTTTAACGAAGAAGATGGCTAAAAGAAAAAAAGATGAGGAGTATCGTACTTTTCAGCAGGAATGGACAGAGGAATTCGCCTTTGTGGAGAGAGTAGGTTCTGCAGTGTGTCTAATATGCAATTATAAAATTGCTTCAATGAAATGGTCAAATATGAAGCCGCACTTCAACACACGCTATACTACATTTGCATCGAAATATCCAGTGGTGACAGCAGGAAGAAAGCATATCAAGAGCTACTGTGCAGAGTGCAAGCTAGTCAGCAGCAACTCCGTGTTTGGACCCAACAAGGTGACTGGAATTCGGCTAGCTTTGCTGGTGCTTTAGCAATTGTGAGAAACGGAAAGCCATTCACAGATGGGAGTATGCCAAAACATTCATGCTTGATGTTGCCAATGAACTTTTTGATGACATTTCGGATAAAGACAAGATAATCAAATGAATAAAAGACATGCCTCTGTCGGCAAGAACTGTTCACGATTGTACCATCATGATGGCAAATCAAATTGAGGCAACACAAGTGAAGGACATAAACGCAACACCATTCTTTTCTCTCGCTTTGGATGAGTCAACAGACGTAAGCCATTTATCCCAGTTCAGTGTGATTGCAAGGTATGCTGTCAGTGACACACTACGTGAGCAAAGTCTTGCTGTTTTTCCTATGAAAGAGACAACAAGAGGGGAGGATTTATTCAAGTCTATCACTGAGTTCGCTAAAGAAAAAAATCTTCCAATGGATAAACTTATTTAGGTGTGTACTGATGGTGCTCTGTGCATGGTGGGGAAAAACAGGATTCGTAGCGCTTCTTCGTGAACATGAAGAGACCCATCCTAAGTTTTTACAGCATCCTACATCAGGAGGCACTTTGTGCTTAGATATTTGGCGAGCAGCTTGGTGAGGTGATGTCACTGGTCATTCGGGTGGTCAACTTTATTGTTGCCCGAGCTTTAAATGATCACCAGTTTAAAACACTGCTGGATGAAGCTGGGAATAATTATACTGGTCTGCTTCTGCACAGCAATGTGCGTTGGTTGTCAAGAGGGAAGGTGCTCAGCCGTTTTGCGGCTTGTCTGAGCAAAATCTGGACTTTCCTTGAGATGAAAAACGTCGAGCATCCTGAGTTAGCTAACACTGAGTGGCTCCTGAAGTTCTACTATCTTGTGGACATGACTGAACATCTGAACCAGCTCAATGTGAAAATGCAAGGCATTGGAAATACAGTCTTATCCCTTCAACAAGCAGTGTTTGCATTTGAAAACAAGCTGGAACTCTTCATTGCCGACATTGAAACAGGTCGTTTACTACACTTTGAAAAACTGGGAAAGTTTAAAGATGCACGCACATCAAGTGACCCTGCTCAACATCTTGATCTCCAGTAGCTCCCAGGCTTCACATCTAATCTCCTGCAGTCATTCAGAGTGCACTTTGGAGAATTTCGTGAGCGCACTTGTCTTTTTAAGTTCATCACCCATCCATACGAGTGTGCAGTGGGCAGCGCCGACCTGAGTTACATCCCCGGTGTCTCCATCAGAGATTTTGAGCTACAAGCTGCTGACCTGAAGGCCTCAGACATGTGGGTGAATAAGTTCAAGTCACAGAATGAAGATTTGGAAAGACTTGCACGACAGCAAGCAGAGTTGGCGAGCAAACACAAGTGGGGAGAATTGGAAAAACTTCAACCCGCGGACCAGCTGATTGTCAAAACTTGGAATGCGCTTCCCGTCACATACCACACACTGCAGCGTGTGAGTATTGCTGTACTGACAATGTTTGGCTCTACGTATGCATGTGAGCAGTCTTTCTCACATCTAAAGAACGTTAAGACCAACCTACGATCACGTTTAACGGATGGAAGTCTCAACGCCTGCATGAAGCTTAACCTCACCACATATCAACCAGACTACAAAGCCATCAGCAAAACCATGCAGCACCAGAAGTCGCATTAATGGTAAGAAGTACTTTATTCATCATTGGTCAGCAACAGCATAACAACGTTATTAAAAAGAATTCAGAGACTTATTGCACTTTAAAAGTGTTGGTCTTACATAAAATGCACACATTTACTTGTCTTTAGTGTTAAACATATTGTATGGCTCTCACGGAATTACATTTTGAAATATGTGGCGTTCATGGCTCTCTCAGCCAAAAAGGTTCCCGACTCCTGCTTTAGCCTTATTCCCAAGTTTTGGGTCAGTCAGCCACAGAGAAGGGCTGTTGTGAGCAGGTCCTTGCTGCGGTCAGGGCTGGACCTTGGTGTGTGGGTGCCCAGACAGGCGAATAGTGTGGCCCCCTTTCAGGTTTATGTCTTTTGGTCTCTGTTCAACATTAACCCAGTAGAGTGAGGGGGAAATGGATTTTTCTATTAATAAAAACTACACACAGGAAGAAATTCACTTACTCCTGCCTGTCCCTGATCCTGGTAGATCAGTGTTCTGAAAATACCCAGCCAAACATTTCCCGTTCAGTGCCCGTTATTGTTTTTCTCTCAGGTTGCCTTTGGGGCTTCTCCAAATCAAATAGCTCCGTGGGAGGTGTCGTCAGCAGCTTTAATTTTAGGTAATTCATATTTTATGGGTAAGCAGCAGGAACGACTGGGTTTCTGGATTTCAGAAAATGTCATTGTGCACTCCAGTCTTGCTCTGACAGCATGTATATGCAGATAAATGTCCAGAACAGGTGAAGGCAGGGGACAGAAAGGGAGTCAGTGGTTGTCAGGGGCTGGGGGGAGTGACTGCCAATGGGCGTGAGAGCTTTCTCTTTGGGACTATGAAAATGTCCTGGAATTAGACAGTGGTGATGCTTGCACAGTTCTTGCAAGTACTTAAGTGTATACACTTTAAAAGAGTAGATTTTATGGTGTATGAATTGTATCTCAATTAAACAAAAAACTGTCGGGTTGGCACAAGAGGGTGCTATCTACTTTCTTGCAAGCGTGGTTTTGCAGTGCACATACCGGCAGAAGGCTGGTTCTGGTGCCCTAAGTTAGCATATCTGTAGTTTATCTCTGTCATGTTTCAGGGGTGCATACCCTGGCCGGCTGGCTGGCACCGTGATTCAGCCTGGGCTGGGCGGGCCTTTATTTAGTGACATGTTTCAGTGGAGGTATTTTTTGAGGAGGTAACCATCAAAACCCTCCTTAAATAATTATGTCTCTATGTATCAATCAGATGCTTTTTAAAAATATATTTATTTACAAATTCAATGGGATGACATTGACCAATAAGAGTCCATAGGTCTCAGGTGAACACCTCTGTAGCATTTGAACTGTTGACTGTGTTGTGTGCCCATCGCCCAAAGTCAAATCGTTTTCCGTCACCTTATATTTGTCCCTCTTTACTCCCCTCCCCCCAACCCCTTTCGCCTGGTGACCACTTCACTTTTGTCTGTGTCCATGAGTCTCAGTTTTATATCTCACCTATGTGTAAAATCATACAGTTCTTAGCTTTTTCTGATTTACTTATTTCACTTAGTATAAGTTCTCAAGGTCCATCCACATTGTCCTAAATGGCACTGTGTCATCATTTCTTATGGCTGAGCAGTATTCCATTGCACAGATGTACCACATCTTCTGTACCCAGTCCTCTATCAAGGGACACTCGGTTGTTCCCATGTCTTGGCCACTGTGAATAATGCCTCCTCTGGGGCACTTTGCATTGTGTTCCATGTGGATCCAGATGTGAAACTCCACCCTGTTCCCAGATCCCCCCCAAAAGCTACTCCTACAAAATACCCCTCAGTGCAGGGGGCTCCCCCCCAGGTCTTTACAGAGGAGCGTTGGAGAGGGCTTGCACCTCATCAGTGCACTCTGCTAGGAAGCCAACACCAGGCGTTCTTGTTTCCTCAGAGTGTCATTCTGGAACGTGCGTGGTCCCCATCTCGGTGGCTCTTGTCTCTTTCCTCCTTCCCCACCCCTCCTTCTCACCATCTGCCACCTGAGACTGTGCCTCAGGAACTCTAGCTTGCTCTGCCATTCTGCAGACCAGCGCCCTTTCGGATTCCTCCAGGTGCTGCCCAGAGCAAAGGGGACGGGCTAACAACAGAGGGCCTCTTCTGGAAAAGGCTGCGGGGGCTGTAAATAGCATGAAGAAAAACATGCACAGCGCTACTGGGTCTGTCCTTCACATGGTCTTGTCTTGCACAGCCCCGTGGTCAGACACACCCTGGGTCCTGGGAGAGGAGCGTGGAGTAAACTCGGGATGAGCACCCATCCCTAAAGCTTGACGGGCTGTCCAGTATCCAGAGCAACCCCGATTTGGTCTCGCTTCCTGGACCAAGCTGGGGATGGCAGAGAGTTCCCCAGCCTCCAGATAGGGTTAGCCCGCCAGAGCCTGGTGTTTGGGAGGCTCAGAGCTAAGAGAACACGAATGTGCACCATTCGCAGTGGGGGGTGTGCATGTCCACCTGGCAGCAAGGGGCGATAACATGGCTTAGATCCGGCGCGGCTGGGATGTGAAGCCAGGGAGCCTGGGCTGTATGTGCAGGAGGTGTTTAAGCCAGAGAGTACAGAGACTTGCATTTCAGCAGTAACTGGTGGGCGTTTATTGAGCGTGACTATTGTCCCGGCTCTGTTACTGCGTGGCTCTAAGCACCTCGCAGGCGTGATCTCAGAGTCTCCCCGCCGCCCTGTGAGACATTGTCACTACCGTCTTATGGAGGAGGAAACCGAGTGCGAGGAGGGGGAGGGAGGAGGGAGCCTCGTCGAGGGGGGGAGGAGGGAGCCAAGGGGGAGGAGGGAACCGCGTGCGAGGAGGGGGAGGAGGGAACCGCGTGAGAGGACGGAGAGGGGGGAGCGGAGTGCGAGGACGGGTGGGGGGAGCGGCGTGCGAGGAGGGGGAGGGAGGAGCGGCGTGCGAGGAGGGGGGAGCCGCGTGCGAGGACGGGGAGGGGGGAGCCCGTGCGAGGAGGGGGAGGAGGGAACCACATGGGAGGAGGGGGAGGGGGGAGCCGCGTGCGGGGATGGGGAGGGGGGAGCCCGTGCGAGGAGGGGGAGGGGGGGAGCCTCGTGGGAGGAGGGGGTGGGGGGAGCGGCGTGCGAGGACGCGGAGGAGGGAACCGCGTGCGGGGACGGGTCAGGGGAGCCGCGTGCGAGGACGGGGAGGAGGCAAAGTCACTTGTTGACACCGCTGGGTTTCACAGTCTTGCAGCTGCCACGATCCACTTACACCGGCACCTCTGGGGGCTCAGCGAGGTGGCCAGACTTATTTGGGGAGGAGAAATGGGGGCTGGAAAGCTAGTTAGGGGCTCAAGAAAGCCATAGCCATGCCTGACCCAGGGTGCTGCGGGAAGGTGGGGAAGGGGCACACTGAAGACCCTCCCTGCACCAGGGAGGCTCTTTGACTCTCTTGGGTACCTCCAGGCAGCCTGGTGAGGGCACAGTAGGGCGCACTCTCTCTGTGCCTCTTCCCCTTGGCCCTCTGACTACCCAGAGGGGCCAGGGTGTGGGGGTGTGGGGGCATCCTCAGGGGGTTCGGCTCTGGGCTGGAGGCCAATGACATTCTTACTCTCTCATCCAAGAGCTTTCCTAGGTAACAGGACACTTCTGTGTCTGAGGCCAAGAACCGGCAGCTTTCTGGTCACATGTGGCCTGTAGAAAAGCTTGGTTTTTGTCTGTACTGTGATTTTAAGTAAAAGTTGCCAACTTTTCAAAGATTGATCTATCTATCATCTATCTACCTACTGACCTACATATCTAACCATCCATTTATTCACTCATATATTCTAATCCAGGGGTCCCCAAACTTTTTACACAGGGAGCCAGTTCACTGTCCCTTGGACCGTTGGAGGGCCGCTACATACAGTACTCCATCCACTGACCACCAGTGAAAGAGGTGCCCCTTCTAGAAGTGGCCTCAGGTGGCCGCAATTTGGCCCGCGGGCCGTAGTTTGGGGACCTCTGTAAATCCTTCTACAGCATCAACAAAGTGCCTGCACCTTGCTGGGAGCTTTACAAACATCAGTTCCTCCAGTATTGCCGATGGAAATCCAAACTTATGGCTTCTCCTAAGAAAGGGTGGTTTGGCCTCCCCCCCATGAAGCAACATCACAGCGCCTCAGGGTTGCTGCAGCCCCTCTGGGGGGTGCCACTCACAGGGTTGGTCATTACGTGGCAGGGGCATAGGTCAGCAGCAGGTATAAACCACTGTGTGCCTTGTTCTGTTGTATCATGGCACAGCGAACCTTCTGTGGTCCCTGAAGGTGTGTGAGCCTGGGATTGATGAGACGTATCCTGGGACAGAGGACACACCCAGGGAGGAGCTGAGGAGCTGCGAAGGGGCAGATTCAAGGGCTAGATGTTTACTGTCACAGGCTGAGAGTTTGTAGACACCTGTTACACAGCAACACACCACTGTTAGTTGACATAGCCTCTCCCTAGCCGTGTGACGTGGGCAGGGCCGGCTTCCTGCACAGAGACGTCCCCCCCCCCCCCCCCCGGCCCCAGGAGGACCGCAGGACTTGGTGGAGCCCGTGGAGTGCCTGGGGTGAGCCCAAGGAAGGCTCGGAGAATTTGTCCTGCGCTCAGTGCAGGTAGGGCATGTCTAGGAGGGATTGCTAACCTCTTGGGGCTGAGAGAAACCACAGGTATGGTAGAAAAGACACAGGTGGGGTGGGGGTGGGGTGGGGAGCCAGCCCCCAAGCCCCAGGGCCGCTGGTGGGAGCTTGAACCAGCCAGACCTCTCAGGAGGGCCGCTCAGTAGCACACGTCCAGAATTGCACTCATAGGCATGCTAAGCACACATGCCCGCGTGCCCACATACCACATACCTGCCCCCCCCCCAACAACAACAACAAGAAAGCCTGGTGCCATGTGTACGCAAGGAAACCTTGTCATATGATCAGCCCCTTAGTGTTTAAACAACTACAAATTAGAAATGGCTCAAATGTTTGTGGGGCACAGATAAGTGAACTGAGGGGTGCCGGGACCATGGAACCCCATCTGGGGCTCACCGCTAATACAGGAGACCTGTGTGTGCTAATTAATGTGCTGGACCTTGGAGAGAAATTACTGAGCTTCTGCAATGAAGTCTAACTTTCATGTTGACGAACGACCAGAGAAAACGGAACCGTGTGCCTTTAGCATCGTGGGCAGCGCGGTTGCCTCAGGGAAAGGGCTGGGGGAAGGGGTGGGGACGGTGGGCAAGGAACTCTGGGTTTCTCTATCCTGCTGCAGTTTGGAAGAGGCTGTATTTCTGTGTCACGTAAGCCTTGAAAACCGATTCACCTTAGCAACAGTAAACGAGGGACAGGACTTTGGAGAGAAGTAGTTCTGGGTTGGAACCCTGGCTGTGTCACCTGGGTTTTTAACTGTGGGCGCTGTGTGCCCCTGTTCAAGCTCCTGTTGCTGCGGGCAGGGGTGCCCAGAGGAGGAGACTGCACTCACTCTGCCCCTGCACCCTGAGGAGGGGCGGCCATAATGTCCGAGTGCAGGAAGGGGCCCCTAAACATCACTATCAGTTGAAAGTGAGGGATAGGTTTGTCTCAGAGTCACACAGCCCAGACTCACATCCCTCTGGGGCCCTGTTTCCTTGGGACTCCTTCCAGACCCACTGGGCACATGAGAGCCTGGGCAGTGCCCCAGGGAGTAACGGACGTGGTTCAGCCAGGCCAGTGCTCTGGCATGCACGGTGGCATCTCGGGACGTGAGAGCATGCTGTACCGTGTGACCCTGAGTGGGTTGATCGGGGCCATGACGCCAACATCTGCAATGACCTCGAAAACAGTGAACGATGAGCCCCACGGGGCTGCTGGTGGCGGCAGGGGGCTTCTTCCCCCGGCTATTCTGCCCCTCCTCGTGACTGCTGGGAGCTCCTGAATTATCTCTGAAATGATGGGAATTCTGGTGGGAGGTGTGTATGCTCGCTATCATTTTTTTGCTTGAATGACTTGGGTAGAGCTCTCTCAGAAAGACAGCAAAGATGACAACCTTCCTCCAAAGCTAGCCCCCAGGGCCAGATGGTGTTGGCTAAGCAAACACGGGCTGTGGCCACTTAGCTGAGATGGGACTCCAAACGGACCCCCTCAGTCTGGGCTCCAGAGGACCCTGCCCGCCACCACTCTTCTACCCCGAGTTTAATTTCTTTTCTTTTCTTTTTTTAATTTATTCATTTTAGAGAGGAGACACAGAGTGTGTGTGTGTGTGTGTGAGAGAGAGAGAGAGAGAGAGAGAGAGAGAGAGAGAAAGGGGGGAGGAGCTGGAAGCATCAACTCCCATATGTGCCTTGACCAGAGCAGTGCAGGGTTTTGAACTGGTGACCTCAGTGTTCCCAGGTCGACGCTTTATCCACTGCGCCACCACAGGTCAGGCTCTACCCGGAGTTTAAACACAGCGGGGCCCCGTGCGCACCGGGAATGTCTCCCTTTGGAAGCTCGTGGCTGCTGTGGCCACATCCTCCCACACGCCACACCTTGCTCCTGACCTCGGTGACTTCAGACCAGGCCCCCGCCCCGCACCCATGTCCCAGTTCTCCCCTGATTCCTTGGTAATGTGTAGGCAGAAGCCCGGCTCTCTGGAGGGGAGCGAGGATCAGCTTCCTTGGGTTCCCCGCACAGAGACGGAGGTCTGCAGCAGAGTCTGGAGTTGGTCCTCAGGAGACGCTGCCATTGACCCTCCCCTGCAGTGGGGCCGCTCACACTCAGGCTGCCCCTGCGGCTGCCCCTGCCCCGTGCTCCCATCCACTCTCCAGGCCAGCGTCAGAACGATCTTTTCATCACATGGAACACGCCTGGTTGAGACCTCTCCTGACGGAGACCTCTCAGAGCTTTCCCGTTTCTTCCTCGCGGGGTGTGCCCGCTTGCCTGATGTCGCTCCCGGGGGGCCCGCCCCGCCCTGTCCCCATTTGCCTGCTTAGCAATCACGGTTTTGCTTTTCTTCCATTTCCCACTGGGACTGACTCCTGCCAGGCCCACGAGAGCCTGGTGCAGTCTAAACCTATCGGAACAGGATTCTGAGAATTGGGGTTTTGTTTGCCGGAAAAGTGCTCCAGGATTCACAGCACCCAGGGGTCCAGTTTGGGGCCGGACAGAGCTGCTTCCCGTCGCCTGTTGACTCAAGTCGGTCTTCCGCTCCCTCTTTCCCAGGTCTCCCCCACACGCCTCGCTCTTTTCTCCCCTGAAATACACCGACACTTGGGCAGCTCAGTCCCTGTGGGCTCTCCTCTCTACCTCCTGCTGGAATTCATTGCCGGTGTCTTTATGCGTCTTGCTCAAGGCCGCCTTCAGCCACCCTCTCCCCCTCTCGGGGGCCCCTGCTCGCTGCCCACACTCTGATTTTCAGACTGTGTCCTGGATCTGGTTCATCCCCTCCCTGCGTTTTCCAAGCTCTCCCACTTCTGCCTTCAGGGTTCAATCCCTGCACAGAATCTGTGAATTTCCCTTGACCTGATTTCTACCCTGCACTTCACCCACCTGCTCTCGACCGCGGACTTCTCCTGTGGACAGGTTTTCCACTGGAAGGATGTCTTTCTCTCCCACTTAACAAAGGCATCTGGAGCTGATGACGTAAGAGATACTCCCTTTCACAGACACATACGTACTGAGCGCCTGCCGTGTACAGGGCTCACCAGGTGAGCAGCACAGAGGCCTCAGCCTTCTGACCGGCCCGGCCTGGCCCTGCCCTCCGATGTGGCGTTTTCAGATGAAACCTAGTTCCCCGAGAACCCCTGTACTTTTTAGGGCAGTTTCCGAGATGGCCGTCACCCCAGCATTTTATCGTCATTCTTTTTCTGAGTCACAGCACACCGGGTGATGAAGCCTGGGAAGTATCTCCACACCAGGGCAAACAAAACCACAACAGGACGGCAACACAGTGTCAGTTTCAGTAGCTTTATTGCAACACAGTCGTAATGCAGGTTGTGGATCTCGGGGCCACCCCGGGCGTTCCCCCTCCAGGCAGCCTGCGCCCCACTCCTGCAGGCAGCGGAGGCACTCAGGGGCCTCCGGAAGGGTGGGAGCAGCGCAGAGACCGATCTGCAGGAGGCCCCCCGGGGTCGCGGGTGGCGCATGGGCTTGTTGGCCTCAGCCCTGACCAGCTGAGTCTACAATCAGCCAGACTGGTCTTAAGCATCTTAACTACTTGGCCAGGACTTAGAGACCCACCTGCTCTAGATTCTCGGGAAAACTTCCAAGGAGGGGATTCTGGAGCTTCCAGAGGGAATCCTCCTACTACGTGCCAAACAGTCTTCTAGGGGCTAGACATACAGCGGTCAACAGACAGGCAGGACCCACGACCTCCGGAGCGGACGGGGCCAGGAAATCACAGACAGGGATACATAACCATGCCAGCAGCTTCCAAGGGCATCTCTGGGGCAGGGCGCCAGGCCCGGCCCAATTGGGAGGGTCAGGGGAGACTTCCTCAAGAAGTGCTCCTTCAGCAGAGGTCCTGCGGCCGAAAGGGCAGGAAGAGCACGTCAGGTGGTAGAAACGGCACCACGCGTGGCCTGGCAGGTGGAGGAAGCGACGGGCTGTGCAGTAGACGGTTTCCCCCGTGTGTGGCACGGCCAGGCTTGCAGGTGCACTGTGGCCGGGGGCTGGGGGGTAGAAGCAGGCACGTGGGGAATGCTGAGGGCTGTCAGGAAGCTAGTTCAGCAGTCCTGACGCAGGGGTGGATGTGGGAGGGAGCGATGGCAGGACAGTGGAGGGAATGCCCCCCGGCCTCTGAAGCCCACAAAGGGAAAGCCTGGGACCAGAGCAGGTGCCGGGAGAAGGTCAGGGGCAGCCGTGGATGTGCTGATGGGGAGGCGCCCTCACTGCCCAGGTGGGGGTCTCGTGCAAGGACAGAGTGTGGAGAGCTCAGTGGGTCTGGGCTCTGGGTATGGATCTGTGGATGCCCTGCTCAGAGATAAGTCCCTGGGTAACTCCATCCAGTTTTGAGGGTGTATATGAGGCTGCAGAGGAAAGAGGAGACTCAGGGAGCAGCCACATTGATGGCCGAGAGGACAGGGAGCTGCTGAGAGGGTCTGAAAGGCATGGGTGGGCAGGGAGGGGACACCAGGAGGGGACCTTGAAATGACGGGAAGAGTGGGCTCAGGGAGGGGCCGTGGTCAGCAAAGAGAGTCCATGGATACCTCTCTGGGCTGTCACCCACCCCCTTGGGTCTCTGTAACACCCTGTAAATAGGACAGGGGAGCTAACCCCCTAGGGCAGAGGAGGTGAGATGCTCAGAGGGGTCCCCTGACTTGCTCAGGGTCATGCCTCCCAGCAGAGGTGCTGCGGGGTCAGCTCCCTGACTCCTGTCTGTCCCCCCAGTTCCACCCGCTCTCCCTGACACCCACCTGCACACTCCCCCGCAAGTCGGCTCTGCCACAGTGTGAGGGACCCCCTGGGCTCTCTCTGAGCCCCTCTGGGCGGGCTCAGTCAAGGAGGTATCTTGTCCTCTCTCCTGAGAGGCAGCAGTGTGTCAGGAGCACGGCTCGACCCTGGCTTTCTACCCGTCCTGTTTGTTTGCTCATTCATTCATTACTTCAAAAACTATTTTCTGAGCGCCTCCTGTGAGGTAGCCACTCGTTCTGGCCGAGTGGCCTTGGGTAGGTCCCATGCTTCTCTGGGCCTCAGTTTCCACCTCTGTAAAGTAGGGACTGTGGTCCTTGTTGTAGGTGATAAGGATTACGAGAGCTCATGCAAGCGAAGTGCCTCGCACACACACAGTAGGTGTTCATTAAAGGCTCACATCTGCCTTTCCCTTCTCTTTATCCTGCGGAACCCACAGAGAGTGCGTGGCGAACGCTTTACAGCAACGCCCTCTGCTGTGCTCCGAGGGCACGGGTACCTGCATGCACACACCCTGAATGTCCCTCTGTTCTGCTCAGGACTCTGGGCCAGCACCCACATGAGCTTGGGACCCAGAGGTGTGCTGAAGTCCTCCCTGAGAATGCTGAGCAGAGACAGGCTGCTCCAGCCGGCCTGAGCACTCTGGCACCCTACCGTGTGCTTCAAGAGTCCCCAGGCTTAGGCGGGGGCCCCCTTGGTGGCTTTGGGGCCTGCCGGGCCTCTAGCAGCTCCAGGAATCCTATCTCGGTGACTGGGAGCAGCATCTTCGGTGTCTGGGGCCGGGTTTAGACAGCCTGGGAGGGCAGTGTTTTCGCCGCTTCCTTGAGCGGTGTGCTCAGTGGCTGCCCCTCCGAGGGGCCTCCCAGGTGTCTCTGGAGGAACCTCAGTCCCCACAGACTCTTGCAGCAGCTCAGAAGGTTGCTGGAGCACACAGCACAGAAGAGCTGGGGCTTCCTGCGGAGACACAAGCACAGGTTAGGGGTGGAGAAGACCACCAGGCGGGTGAGGCCAGCAGGGTGGGGCCAAGCCTATGGCTTTGCTTCTTCTAAGCCAGGCCCCAGGAAGGGGTGGGGGCTGGCCTCCCATGCACAACGGGAGCTCCTTCCCTCAGACCACAGGGGAGCATTCTGGAGACCTGCTTTCAAGTCCCAAGTCTGCTTCTCACATGCTTGCTGTGCCTCCGGTCACGTGACCTTCCCCTCTCTGAACCTCATGGCGGCATACGAGGCAAACTACCTTTATAGATAACTGCAATATCTATACCTTCATATAGATCCTTAGGTAGCTACCTTCCAGTTCTCGAGAGGACCGAGTGTTCTTCGGTCTGACTCACAGTACGGGCCCGACTAACGTCTGTGACGGAGCGAGTCCTGAGCACACGCGGCATGCCTCTCCCGAGCTGGGGGAGGTTGGGAGAAGACCCAAAGCTTTACTCAGCCTCGCATCTAAGTCAGTTGTGAACGACTCTGTCTCTCTACTAGGTGTGCTCCCCGAAGGCCAGGCCCTTGCCTTTCAGCCCCTGCCCCGTGGCTGCCACTCAGCAGGTCCTCAGTGAATGTCAGTCTGATCGAAGGAAGAGACCACGGAAGGTGCGTAAGCCAAACGCTAGGTAGGTCGGCCGCCCAAAGGGTTTGGCACAGATTTTTAGGAAGCAGGGGGTTCCCCTCACTCCTGGGCAGACTGAGCCCCTTCGCCCTGTCGCCTGCTGAGACGCGGGCAGCAGACCAGCCTGCCTTTCAGCCGCGTTCACTGAGACGCCTTCCCCGTTTGTACTCAAGGGGTCGGAGGAGGGCAAGGCCCAGAGAGGGTGCCTGCCTTTCTGCACCCGACACCCGTGTCTCCCTTTACAGCGGAGAGCCGGGCGCAGGCGGAGAGCTTCGCTGTGGCTGTCGGGTCTGGCCACACGGAGGACATCGTTTTCTGTTACTGTATCTTAAGTTTACGAGCACTTCTGTTTTCCAGAAAGTGACATTGCATTTCCGTTTATGGTGACAATATAAAGTTTCCTTATAAATGCCTTTCGGTGACAACAGAGAGTTGGTGTAGGCATTTAAGTGCCTCTGGTGCAGGTGGGGAGGACGATGAGCTGGATGGGGAGAGGATTTGCAGGCAACCGGGGTTTGGTGGGGGGTGCCGTCCAGAATCCCCCCCGCCATCCCAGCTCGCCCTGGGCCCAAACACAGGAGAAGCCAAGGAGGGCATGTGTCTCTAGAGATCCTGTCAGGCGGATCTGCAGCCCCAGGGTAGGACAAGAGCTGGCTTTGACTCTAAGGCATTGAATGTCACCTCATTTCTCACTTCCCTGCCCAGGCTGGAGTGGTCGCTTTCCTTGTTCAAATTCAACCCGGGAGCCATCCATCCCTTGGTCCCAAGACCCGCTGTGGTTCCTCTGGATGTTCAATGAAGCTGGTTCTGGCCCCAGCTCCAGCCAGTATCTGTTAAGCTCCCAGGGAACTCAAGCTCACACTGTTCCCTCTCCCTTCCAGGCGGAGAGAGGGAGAACATCCCCTCAGGGTCCCTCAGATGCCTGGCTTTGCGAACAAGAACACAGTCAAAAGCCATAGCCAATGCCAGTGCCTCCTTTAATGCTGAGACCCAGCTCTCGCTGTGGGTGTGGCAGGCCCTCTCTCCCCAGAACAGCCAGCCTCCCCTGGACCTCAAGGCCGTGCCTCCAGCACGCCAGACGCTTGGGTCCCTCTAAGTGCTGGCAGTGTACACATCTGTCCTTGGGTTAACACTCCAGACGGGGCCTGTGGCTTGGATAAAGTGACTTTCACTGAAGTGAATGGAATTTTCAAAGAAGAGCTAGCTTTAAGCTGGGAAACACTAATCTACCTTCTCCCAAAGGGCCGAGAAACGAAGTCAGCACAGTGAGAAACTGAGTTGGAAGCTGGAGAAAGACGCATTTCTAATGGCATTTAAGCGCTCGCTCGGGTCCAGTCATGCTTGAAGCCTCTCTCAGCCTCCTCAGGTCTTTGAGCCATTTCCTTCCCTCCCCCAGTCCCAGCTTCTTTTAACTGGCTTTCTGCCACGGGGGGCGGTTAACTGTCTGGACTGATAACATTCTTAAAGAAATGTTCTTTGGATCTGATCCTGGTCGTTTCGCACTGAGGGTGTCATGATGCGGTTCGCCACCAGGGGTCAGGACGCAGGTTCGGGGCTGCTCTGCATGAGAGGCCTCCCGGAACCTGCGCCTTTCTCACTCGGGCATTAAGGGAATGACAGCAGCCCCGCAAGGACTACTGCGCGGAGGACAGATAGTGGACGCCTGCGCCCGCTTCCACCACCCTGTCGTGCTGGCGGTACAGAGGGTCACATGCGCAGACGCACCGCGGGCAGACGCCACTCTGCTCTTTCCCGTGTGGGCGCCAGGGCACGTGCTCTTCCCGGGGCTCCAAAGTCCTCTATTTACTTTTTTCTTTTTCTGGGAAGTTCAACTTGTACTTTGGTTTGAAGATTCTGTTCGGGCACCGGCTCCCCTGGGAAGCCGTCTTGAGGTCCCCCAGGGTTACTGGGTCCCTCCCAGCTCCTCAGTCCCTCTGCTGAGGTGCTTACCTCGTTGGGTTAACCATCGCTCGCTGCTTTACCTGTTTCCCACATGAAAGGCAGGACTCGGGTCTTTCATCTTCTACCCACAGTCCAGGTCTGTGGTCGGTGTTCAGTCACGTGTGTGAACTAGTCGTGAAAAACCCCGTAAATGCCCGTTCAGAGAGCCGTGTTTCTGTCTCCCGACTTCCCCAATTCACAGACCGTCAGAAGCACTTCCCCTGGTGTTGCGCGCAGCCGTTACCCCTCTGCGTTATTTCTCCTGCTGGTTTTATAGCTATAGCCACTTCCCCAGCGCTAGGAGCCTGGAGAGCCTCGTGGGCAGGAGCCCCAGGACGGCGCCATTCCAGCCCCAGCCCCATCCTGGGACGGCTGGGAGACTGTGAGCTTTCCCGGCTGTGGGTCTCAGATAGATAGCTCCATCTCCCTCGCCAGTCCCCTCTCCTCCTCTGTACAGTGGGGCTGATTCCAGCCAAAGGGCTGCTGACGCCAGGAGGTCAGATGAGAGGATGAAATACTTTGAAATTCTACGACAGTCTCCTCTACCACCCGCTCCCTTGTGTCCTGCAGTGGGCCCGGGTTTGCTGCTTTGTCCTTGAGAGTCACCAGGAACTGGCAGTGGACAGACTGTGTTGAGGGTCTGGGCCGATCCCTGCACCCCCGATTGTCCTGTACCCAACAACACAGGAGAACTGCACAGCCACAGGGTCAGTTTCATTAGCAGCCTGGGAACAAGGTGACTGGACTACCCCGTCCCCGATGAGAAAGTAGAAATGGAGGGCGTGAGAAGGAGAAGTGACCCTCTCCTGGGAGCCAGCTCTGACTCCTTGGGATCTCCCCTCTCGCTTTCAGCTTTTGCCAAAACCTGGGGCAGCTTTGCCAAAATCTTCTCTGGGCCAGATCTCTGTTTGCTTTAAAGTCAGCTACGAGGTAAACATTTCAGGACACCAAGTTATCCAGAGCCCAGTCAGAGCGTTATCGTCATAAACCTTTGTTTTCTACCACGAATCAATATGGCCTAACATGCAGAAATGATCAAACTTCAGTCCTCTGCTCATGGAAGAAATGATTGTTTCATGGCCTTCTCATGATGTTCTGGAAGTAAACACGGGGAAGGTTTGCCTGCACCAGTGTCTGCTTTGAAGGGGTGGGCCTTGGGCAGGTCTGATGAGCAGGGACATCAGCCAATCATAAGTTTATAAGGTGGAGCTCTCTTTCTCCCAGTCAGTAGCAAGGGCCAGAGCAAGCCAGGCACACTTGCTTCAGGGGCTCGTGAACATTGTTTATGTTCATGACAAATAACGTGAATTCTTTATTTACTGAATTTAGAGAGAGAGGAAGGAGGGATGGAGAGAGAGAGAGAAACATCGGTTTGTTGTTCCACTTATTTATGCATTCATTGGTGGATTCTTGTATGTGCCCTGACCAGGGATGGAACCCACCACCTTGGGTTTGTACTGGGCCAGTGCTCTATCCAACTGAGCTACATGGCCAGGACCACAAGGTGAAATGTATCTAGAAAAGGCTCCCCAGAACTCCCCGGACTTAGCTGAGAGCAGTAGGTTACAATCACACACCATTACTTCCTTTTCATTCTCCCCCCATGACAAGAGAAGTAGAGGTGAAGATCTGGGCTCCTAATAGCAATCTTGACCGGGGCCTCCCAGGGCACACATCCCTGAGCATGGGTGGGTCACAGCCTGGGACCAGCCTGGGAGCTCATGGGGGGGGGGCTGTGACCCTAACAGGCTCCGAGGGCCCTTCATGGGGCCTGTGTCTGTGAATTGTGCCGGTGAAGGAACGGATGACCTGCAAGAACTAGCACCTACTGAGCGCTACGGCTCCAGGCCCCGAGTGGGACGTGTCCTTCCTCCAGTTAACACTCCCGATGGCACGCTGAGGTGGGCATAGGCATCCTCACTGCACAGAACAGGAAACTGAGGCTGCGGCAGGAGAGTGACGCCCTCACGCCACTCGCCACTCGGTAGCAAAGCTCACGGGTGAACCCTCAGCTGTTGACCCCCCATGGCGTGCTCCGTCACAGGGCCAGACTGAATGGTGGATCTGGCAGAACAGGCCCGAGCTCAGCTGAGAGTCCTGGCGATGGTCAGGGCTTGGCTGCCGGGCTCAGGCCACTCCCGGGTGTGAATGGGTGCGGGGGTGAGTGTGCGAGGGTGTGCATGGGCAGGGCTGTGTGGCACAGAAGCTGTTTCTGCCCCGGGGGTCAGGGGCGGCTCCATGGAGCAGGTGCATTTGAGTTGGGCCTGGGGCAATGGACGGAAATGGAATGGGGGGGCAGTTTCCGCTGGCTGAGGGGCAGCATGGCTGCAGCTGGCCAAGAACAGGAGAAGGCTGGGGTGCAGCAGGGGAGGAGAGCGGCGGGAGTCAGGAGCCAGAGCGGGACAGGCCCCATGGGGCAGCTTGCACGTGATCTGGCAGACGGGGAGCTGCTGAAGGCTCCGGATCTGGGCAGTGTCAGGAAGTGACCCAGGAATGGTCTCAGTTTGTGACCTGACTCGTCCTTGTCCAAGGTTTTATGACTACATGGGTCAGTGAGATTGTACCTGCCCGTGGCAGTGAGTGCCCGGGTGGATGGGGCAAGGGAGTGTACCCCTCTGGCGAGGAGTATGCCATTTCTGCAGGTGTCCTCTCTGAGGCCCTTGGCCAGCAGTCAGGGAGCCCTGACAGCTGAACTCTTACCACATGCCTGGCCCAGTTCTAAGTGTTTTGTAAGTATTAGCTCAGTTAACACACACGTATTATTCTCCTTATTTGAAATGAAGGCACCAAGAGGTTAGGAAACTTGCCTGAGGTCACACAACCTACGTTCTCTGTTACGGCTTATTGGGCTTGTTGCTGGAAGGAGAAGTGAGGGTATGGGGAGCCCTCCTTCCACTTGGTCACCCCCTGCCTCCCTGTCACCTGCTTCCTGCTGTTGAGCTGGGTTTGCAGAATATTAAAAGGATGAGCGTGCTCATGAGTCGGGCACTTAATATTAACTTACACAACGCCCATGTGAAACGTGTCACATGGTTATTATACGCTTATCTCTTACAGATTAGGGAGTCTGAACCCAGAGAACCCAGTGATTCACAGCAAATAAGTACAGGGTCTTGAGAGAGCCCAGCTTGGCTGAACCCCAAAGCCGGAAACCCCCGCCTGCCCCTCCCCTTTCAACCCACATGGGATTGAGGCCACAATTGGATCTCCCCCCCAACCCCCGGTTTGAACCCTCCAGCAACTTCCTTTTGAGCCTGGCCGGCTTCCCCAATCCCCTCTTTGAAACCGTGGAATGTCTTTTAAAAGGAAATGCTAAAGCCCACGCTTACCCCTACCTGTGGGCACTCAAGGAGAAGACTCTACAGGGCCAAAGGCAACCCCCAGAATCTTTTGCAATCATTCCACCCCATTTCTGGGAGGCAGGCAGGGTGTCAAGCCCATTTCCTAGAAGGGGAAACAGGCCCAGAGAGGCCTGCCATCTGCCCAGGGTCATCCGCCTGCCAGGCTAATCAGTGGACCCGTCTCTTCGATCTGAGACTTATTTGCTCGCTTGTCCCTGACTGGACGTGGGTCTGGCCTCTCTGATGGCTCCTACTCAGCCCCGTCAGAGACTTCCTCTGTGCCCTGTCCCCCTCTGCCCACCCCAACACTTCCAGGAAGTGATCCTTCCCATGTGGCTGGTGTTTGGGAAGCCAGTAGCCCGCCTCGAAAACAATTAAAGTATAACAAAAGGCCTAAAATATCCCTCCCCTTTGACCAGTCATTCTGTTTCTAGGAACTTTGTTACCAGGGAAATAATCTGAAAGAAGCAAAATGTTCTCTGCATGGAGATGTTCATCACAAGGTTGCTTCTAATAGCAAAAATGTGGAGGCAGCTGCAAAGCACAACAACAAACCATTTTAGACGATTCTGGGACTCAGCCCGCACCCGTCCCCCCGAGCAAACTGCCGCGGAATGGTGTCCCACCCTGTCCTCTCCTTTAGTCCTTACTGTTCATTCTCTCCTTTCATCCTCACAGCCACTGCCAGAAGCAGGTATGAGTAACGCCCTCATTTCACAGCGGGAGAAACCGAGGCACAGAGAGGCTGAGCCATGTGCCCAGGCTCAGTCAGCTCCTGGGCGGTCTGACCCCCCACTCCGCACAGCCATTCGCAGAGCAGAGGTGGTCACTAGTTACCATTCCCAAGTAGTCAGTCACTGGGGGGGGGGGTGTCCGTGTGCCAGGCGTGTGCTTTGCCTCAGGTGGGGTGGGATAGGGTGCCATTTTGAGATGTCAGGGGGTGCTATGGCTTCTCACCCATGCTTGTCCCCATGGCTGTCCCTCGCCACCATCTAGGCAGCAGCTGCAGGTGAGGGCAGCGACTTGAGAGCCCCAAACAGAAGCCCTGGTGAGAGGGCCCACGGGCATTTAGTTTTCAAGAGCCTGTGAGAGCAGTCCCCCAGCACCCAGAGAGGAGGCCAGCCAGCTGCGGACTGGGCAGAAGGCTGGGTTAGGTGAGCCCTCTTTCCTGACTATGGAGGTGAGGGGGGGGCAGTCGAGCATGGGGGGATCTGAAAGCAGAGGGGTTGTGCCCTTCTTCCCAGATGGAAACCAGGGCGAGGGAGGGCCCCTGCAGACATGGCAGCCGGGAGGCTCCATGGAGCATCTGTATCCAATTCCTCTGCTCCCGCAGAGGGTGCCAGAGGCCCCTGAGATCCCCCAGACCTGCAGTGTGCCCCAGAATGTGGCTGGGCCTTGGGCGTGCCTGCTGGGGGAGCCCCGGGGCGCGGGGGCCTGCAGCGGAGGCTGAGGCCTGTGGGAGGATGTGGCTGGTCCTTGGCAGGGCCAAAGAGAGCCCAGGAGCAGGCCCGTCAGGCCCATGTGTCCCCTGGGCCCAGGCATGGCATGGGCATTGTGGGAGGAGAGGCCGAAAGGACCCGTCCAGAGGGACTTTGCTTGCCCTGGACGGACAGAAACGGTGAGGGGTGGAGACAATCTTGTATGGACTGGGTTTGGCTTCCATAGTCACTGTGTTTACAGCTGACATTGACTGAGCTCCCCTGACCAGGAAAGTGTGTGGGCTTTTTGGTCTGTGGGTGCTCAAGCAGAATAAAACCCAGAATCTTACACGTGGGTGGACTCAGGGCTGTGCTCTAAGCTTCTGTCCAGGCACAGGCATTAATGTCCTTGGTCCTTCCCCCAGCCCTGGGAGGGAGGGTCTGTGCCACCAGCCTGACTTTCCAGATGGGGACAGTTTTAGGGAAGGAAGTGCTTGGCCAAGGTCACCGGTCAGCAACACCTTCAGAGCTCTCCCGACAGAGCAGACACTGAGTGGCCCCCTTGCCTGTGGGTGCCCCCGCCTCCCCCGCCCCCCCCCCCCCAGCCTTCACACACTGTTCCTTTGCCTGGAATGGCACCTCCAACCTTCGCCCCTCAGTTTAGAAAATTCCTAGTGTCCTTCATAGTCAACTGAGACATCACTCCTTCCAGGAGGGGGGCCCGGGGCCTGCTTTGCCCCACACCTACCAGGTCTGAGCTCTCACACGTGTTTGTATCTCTCCCTGCTCACCTGGACCCCCAGTAGCTCCCCCACCCCCCGCCCCAGAGCCTGTGGGAATGGGCGCAAAGGCTGAGTGGATACAAATCAGTAAGACTCAGCAGCCCTTAAAACAGGAGCCGGGCCTACTTAGGAATTCAGCGAGCGGCTCCTGTTGCCAGATTAAGGCCCCTCCCTTCTGCTCGTGAGACATGGCACACGGAGCTATGAATTCAGGGGTCCTGGGCACTGGCAACAGGAATGGGGTCTCCCTTTGGCTTTCCATTGTTATGTTCCATTTCAACAGTAACTCGTATTTCTAAGTATTCTGTCTCTCTCAAGTCAGTGTGGAGAGGGATAGTTCCGAGTCCTCTGGGCCCTAGAGACCGCCCTGCCGCCTACCCTGAACTTCTGCGCATAGGTCACGATGGCACGTGCTCAGCTCTGGAATGAGGGAGGCCTGAGTCTCTTCTGCGGGCCGGGGATGCCCAGAGCCTGAGCCCCTCCCTGGGCACGGCAGCCTTCTGTGCAGTCAGGGCAGGACAGGGAGAACACCGATGCTGGGCAGAGCCATCTGACACTTCTTGTCAGTTGGGACAAACGCCCCCAGTCCCACGCCTGTCTATCTCTGAGCAGGGAGGGAGCGGTCCTCACGCCCCAGGAGAGCTTCGGGGGCTGTGGACAGTCTGCAGTTGCCCAGTGAATCCTAGGCTCTCTTGTCCCTGTTCCCCCTACATTGCCACAAACAGCCCTTGCGGGTTTCATGAACACAGGCCTGACCCCAACCCCGAGCTCCTGTGTGATCACTGCTGTTTCTGCGGGAGCAGCAACTACCACCCCGTGTGAGCTCTTTGACAGATGAGGACACTGGGCTCAGAGAGGGCTCTGACCCCTTCACGGCCACACACAGCCAGTCAGTTGCGGTCAGAGGCAGTGAGAAACCCAGGTCCCGTCTAGCAGGCGGGGATGCTCTCTTGGCATCTATGTCTACACTCTGCCCCTGGTCCCTGCACTCACAGCTCAGGTCGTGACAAGGACACATTTTACAGAATTTGCCTCCACACTCAGAACAATTCATTAGTATGAACAACATGTTATTTACTGCCCGTGCCAGGAGATTCTTGACACAAACGCAGTTGGGGGTTTGGCATGATTTCTCTGTATGTCTAATTAGTGTTGGAATGGTCTCGTGAGACTAACCCAAGCGCCCCCACCCCCGCCCCCAACACCCATTTCCGATGAGGGATAACAGGTTCAGGGTCAGGACCTCACTTTGCATAAATTGGTGCTGACCCCCATTGCAGTCCTCACAGAAAGGCCTTTCTATTCCCATTTTACAGATAAGCAAGCTGAATCTCAGAGAAGGCAAGCCACCCGCCCAAAGCCACACAGCAGCAAGGGCTGGGGCTGGAACGGGCCCCCATGTCTGTCCTTTACACCAGGGGGTGGGCAGACTACCGCCTCAGGCCCAAACCCAGCCCTCCACTGATGTTTTTGAAGTGAATCCCAGGGAAAAATGAATAACAGAAATAGCATTTTGTGACCGGTGAAAATGACCTGGGATTTAAATCTCGGTGTCCACGCATCGAGTTTCCGTGGAACACCACCACTCCCCCTTGGCTCACGGGGTCTGCGACTGCTCCTGGTGGTCTGAGGGCCGGGCGGGGCAGCTGCGACAGAGAGCGGTGGCCTGCAAATCTGGAGTATTTACTGTCTGCAGAAAAGGGCTGCGTCCCAGGCGTCTGGAGGGTCTGCAGCCTGTTCTCTGCACGGGGGGTGTCAGGACCGAAACCCGGGGCTCCTCCCGCTGGCCCGGCAGGGGTCCCTGGGGCCTTCTCCCCATGTGTTCACCTGGTGCGCAGAGCTATGGGTACAGAGCTACCAACAGCGGCCCGAGAGCACGGCTCCACCTTCCCTCCCAGTCACCGCCCAGGGAAGGCAGCCACATGGCAGGTCCTATCAGATCTGACTCACCCAGACCCCACAGGGAGGTTTAGGTGGGAAAGAGCCAGGCTTCAAAGGCACAGTCAGTGGGGCGGGGATGGGAAGGGGGCAAATGAGTTCTCTACCTTTCAAGTGACTCCTGGGGGGGGTCATGATTTATTCTCCTTGACTTTTGAGGCTGCAAAAGGCACTCCACCTTCTCTCCCTCTGCTCTCCTTCCCCTGACTTCCTCTTCAGGGCGGAGGGGTCTCACTCCCCACACTCGCTGAAGAGAGAGAAGATGAACAGGATTAGCTCCATGCTGTCACCGCCAGCTGCCCTGCCTGGCCACCTGCGGGCCTGGAAGCGGGCATTCCTTTGCTAACGGGGCAGGAGGTGGGGACTAGGGACGTGAGCACCTGCTGGTCGGGGACACAGCCTCACGCCTGGAGCAGCCTAGCACAGGCCTGCAGACGGTCAGGGGCTGCCGTAAAGGCCAAGCACGTGGTGAAGGGGAAAGGGGACTGTGGAGGGAAGGGGAGAGGGGTGAGATGGAGGGTGAGGAGAGAAAACACGAAACAGAACGGAGGAAACAGGGAGGCAGGGAAGGTGGAGAAGGAAGAGAAGGAAGGCTGGCCCAGAGGGGCAGGTGCAGAGAGCACGCATTACCGCAAGTGCCCAACGGGCAGGTCTGTAGATGCAGAAGGCAGGCCAGCGGCTGGTGTGGGGAGGTGAGGGTTTTGGGGGGGGACAGCTAAAGGCTACGGGTTTCTTTGGGGGGGGGTGAAAATGTTCTTAGATCAATTATAGTGATGGCCGCATGACTGAATACACTGAACCCAGGGAATGGCATGCCTGAAATGGGTGAACTGTGGAGTCCATCGCAATGAAACTGTTGGTAGAAGAAAGCTAGAAAATGAAAAAAAAAGAGGCAAAATGCCAGGAAAGATATGGTGAAGAACAAAACTCGCATCTGTTAAAGAGCCTGCCCCGTGCCAGGAGCTGTGCTCTATGCCCGTGTCCCGGTCGCCGTTCATTCTTACTGCCCTGCCAAGTCCATTTTCAGTGCTGTAGGTAGGGCAACTTGTCTGACATCACCCGGCCGGTTCACGGTCAGGCCAGCACTCAGTCTGGGCCCCCTACTGCATACGCTGAGGCCGGAGGATACCCCTCAGCCGTGTGGTTCGATGGTCAGGCACCGAGGGAGGGCACGGGTGACCAGCAGCCCGCAGGGTTTGCTGTGGGGGCGGGGGTGGGGGCAGCAGGCCCCTCCCTGGGGGAAGGGAGCAAGCTGTTCTGGGTGTCTCTGCCAAGAGCAGTTCCTCAGGCCGGCGGAAGTGCTGGAACCAACGTGCCAAACAGTGAGATTGTGCTCGGACCCGGACGGCCCCCTGCAAACTAGTGTGGGCTCTTGAGTTACAAGAAACTTCCTTTCTGAGCAACAGCTGGTGCTGCTTTCCTTCCCACGATGTGGCGCCCCGTCGACCTGCCCTACTGGACTCAGGAGGGTGCCAGCCCACCCTCCCCTGGGCCTGCAGCCTCGGTCCCAGCTAGGCCTTGGCTGCACCGCACGACAGGGCACGGCACGGCCGACTGTGTCTGGGTTGTCCTCCGAGCACTTCCTGAGCTTGGGGCACAGGTCTGCTCACCTTCCTAGGCTGTTTGGGGAGGGGAGGGGCCTCTTCTACTCTAAGACTCTGACACTGACTGACAGCCAGCAGTGGATGGTGAGACCCACCCCTGGTGCCCGTAATTTGCAGGGAGGACCGTGACGTCAGATTTAAAAAAGGGGAACCAGCAATTGATGAGCATCCACTAAGCTCTCTCTCTGAGGCATGGTTTCCTGCTTTCTGAAGGGGGGGGGCAGCACTATTCACTTCTCAGGGCTCTGGGGGACCTAGAACAAAGCGTTCATTCATTCATTCAGTAATTGTCGCTGGGCCTGTCTAATGCCAGGCATGGTGCTAGCTGTTAGGGCCGCAGCAGTGAATATTATAGGCATGGGCCTGCCTGCCCTCCGGGAGCTATGGTCGGGGTGGGTGGGGGACGCAGACCTCAAACATGGAGGATGCTTCCAGATGGTCTGGGCGGAAGGCAGGGCACCCAGGTGCAGGGCCTTGGTAGCCAGAATAAGACTGTGGCAACTTATTCCAAGCGCCCCAGGAGAGAGGTGCACAGTCCCACTCATGTTGAGCAACGCTCTTCTGGCTCCAGAGAGAAGGGGAGCAGACAGAGGGAGAGCTGATGGGAGGGGCGTGGGACGCCTTGCCTCCCTCTGTACCTCCTTTCCCGGGGTCTCCCTTGAGCCCTGCCTCCAGGCGTGTCACTGCTGTAGGCACGGGGACTCTGGGGGAATGAGGAAGTGCCACACCCCGGGGAGACTGCTGATATTCCAGGAGTTTGTGAATATTATCTCCCTGCCTCGGGAGATTACCCAGAGCCAAGAGCCCTGGGCAGGGGTCCAGATACACAGGGCCTACTTCCAGTCCGCCCGGACCTCGCCGTGAGCCCCAGCTCGCCTGCCTCCCTGTGCCCTCGTCCCCCCATCTGGTGCCTGTGCATCTGGGCAACATGTCATCAGGGAAGGAGCCCAGGCTTTGGGGTCAGACGGCTTGGGCTTGGCTCCTAGCTCGACCAGGTGAGGCTGTGTGGCCTGGTGCTGTCTACTCTGCTTCCAGATGCCTGCCGCCGGCCAGGGGCCACACCTGAGAGCCGCCGCTCTGGCGTCACATCCCTCAGGATGAGGGCCTCCCCTTTGCTCATGGCTGGGCCCCAACAGTGTGGGCGTATTGCAAGTCCTTGCTGAGCGCTTGTGGATGAGCGGGCTCTGAGTGGTTTGTTTGGCCAGGGCAGAAGGGGTGGTGGGTGGCTGGGGGCCTGGCGGGGGTGGGGGCACAATGTGGTCAAGGACCCAGTCCTGAAGGGACTCTCATGACAAGCTAAGGAGCTGGGAAGTGTGGCAGCTGCTCGCAGCCCTCCCGAGAGGTCCGCACCCTCATTGCTGGAGCCTGGAACGTCACCTTCCGTGGAAAAGGGGACTTGGCAGATGTGATGAAACTGAGGCATGTAGGATGGGGAGGTGGCCCTGGATTATCCTAGGGGCCCCAAATGTTACTGTAGGTGCCCTACCGTAAGAGGGAGGCAGAGGGAGACCTGTGTACAGAGAGGATGTGCGGACAGAGGCGAGAGGTCAGGGGACGCGAGGAAGAAAGGCGCTGTGAGCCATGGAGCACAGGTGGCCCCCAGAAACTGGAAAAGACAGGGACACAGATTCTGCCCCAGGGCCCTCCCTCGGAGGGAGCCAGACTGCCCAACGCCTTGATCTCAGACCCTCGGACTCCGGAACCACGAGGGAATGAGCATGTGTGTTTTCAGCCACCAGGTTCACGGCCATCAGTTACGGCAGCCCTGGGAAGCAAGCCCTGTCTCCATGCTGCGGAAGCCTAGGTTACTGGGCGGGGGAGCGGCTGGGGGCTGGGTGTCCAAGGGGAGGGAGGGGAGGCTGCCAAGGCAGGGGAGATGAGGGGTGAAGGAGGCCAACAGGGGGCAGAGGGGGCAGACAGAGCATCTTGCTGGGGAGGCAGCTGCTGGTCTCTGCCTCAGGCCAGCGGGTCACTCTCTCTCCCTAGTTTCCCCTTGGCTGACCCTGCCGCTACCCCAGGGGCAGGCCTGGATCGATCCTTGGAATTCTCTGTTCAAGCAGACACCCCCACCCCCCTTAGGAAGGATAAGGTTCTCAGCCAGGTTGACGACACTTGTTTTTGTCCCCAGACGGACAGGAGGAAGACCATGCCGTGGGCATCAGGGAAGCCAGGAGCTGGCCCTACAGTCCCGCTGGCCCTGGCAGCTTCGGTGGGGAAATCCACCTCTGTCTTGGCCTCCTGTACCCCCCACCCCATGCTTCCTCCTTGTGTGAGGCCCTCCAGCTGGTTCTTCACCCCCCTCTGACAGAGCCTCCACCCACTGCTACCCTGGGGCGCTCCACTGCCGCTATAGTGACTCAGATGGGCTTGGCGTCCTCCGAGCCCCTCAGCCACGGTGGCCACGGGGACACTCGCACCCCGCAGTGTGCCCAGCACCCACAGGACAGTCAGGACCGAGGGTTGCTATTTCTGTTGATGCTCAGAGCTTGGCTTTGGCTGACTCACTAGCTTGTGTCACTTGGGCAAGTGAATTAACCTCTCCGGGCCTCAGTTTCCCCATCTCGAAAGTGGAAACGACTTGATGGGGTTGTGCGCAGAATGGAACGAGGCCACCAGTCTAAAGGGTCTGCAACCACCCTCAACAGCTGTGTCTTTTCCGTCTGCCTTCAAGGCTCAGCTCTCGGGTCTGCTCCCTGGAACCGGCTGCCTGGGCCGGGTGTCGCCTCACCTGGTGCTCAGCATGCTGCGTTTCAGTCCTGGGCACGTGTGGCACTGCACCACGGCCAGGCTGCTCCTCAGCTGCAGGCTGAGCAGCTACAGGTGGCGTGAGTGGCGGTGTGGGCTGGGGTCTGGCTGTATCTTCCTTGGCACGCTGAGAATCTGGCCCAGGGCTGGGGAGCGGATGCCCTCCCAGAATGGCAACATTGTAAAACTGGGAGCTCACAGCACCCGGTGGGCGCTAGCTCTCGTTAAGCGCTTGCCGAGTGTCTCCCCGAGGATCGGGGCACAGCGGCCTGCCCGCCCGGAGGCCAGGCACGTAAGAGCAGGAGGAACTGGTGGGCGTGACCAGACTGTATCCTGCTGGCACCTTGAGGGGCCACCCACCCCGCTTTGTGCTTTGCTTTGTGCACTGGACCCGCTTTGCACTCAGGACTCCTTCCTGAGTGAGGGAGCGTGGCCCGGCACGGTGGACCCCTTACCCACCCGGGCCAGGTGTGGAACCTCCAGACCCTGCACCCTGGAGAGAGACCTTCGGGCGGCTTGGGGGATGGGCTTGAGAGGGAGAATCCCAAGGTTGGGAGGCCATATAGAGGCTGGACACAGGAGGCTAGCAGTGGAAGGGTGGAGGGTCCGAGACCCGCGTAGATGGGGGGAGGGGTCACTCCACACCTGGCCACTGCAAGGACTAGAGAGGACATGAGGCTCAGGGTCTAGTCGGACAGTTTTTCCACATCATAATTCACAGAGCCCAGAGCTCAGCTGGTGTGTGGGTCTGTGGTGTCTAGCCAAGCTTTTCTTGAGACCAGAACTCAGCGCTTGCAAACAATCGTGTGCATGGGGGTGGCACCCAGAGTCAGGTGGCACCCCTAAACTCAGGGACACTTCAGGCAACTCTGGGAGGGAGGCGGGGCAGGCTGTATGAGGACAGACCCCACACTTTATGAGGAACCCGAGGCCCGAGGGAGACAGGGATTTGCTCAAGCAAATTTCTACATCCCTGATGGTCAGCACCATCCTCAGTATGTGGTGGGAAGCTGATGAATGAGAATGAATGAATGAGTCACATAGAACAGCACTCTGGGGGGGCACAGGCATGGCCCACAGAGGAGAAAGGGTTACTTACGAGCACATCTGTGTGCCAGGTGTCCTGCCAGCACCCTGTCACCCACTCCTCTGACGGCTCACCCAGAGCTTCCTCTCCGTGGAGGGAGAATCCTCAGTGCCGCCTACGTCCCTGGTACGGTTTCCACTTTAACACCCTGGCTTGGCCACTGGTGGATCTAAGTCTCGATCTGATCCTGTTTCTCTTTGCAGCCTGGATACTCCTGGGTGATGAACCCAGGGCATCCTTTCCCTTAAGTCTCCGGTGCCCCAACGACCCAGTGTTCCTAAGCCTACTTTGTTCACAGCCTCCTAGATTCTGCTCTGTTCTCGTCTCCTCTTTTACGGACCAGTGACACAGCCCCCTGCACTGATGGCCCTTTGTGCTTCTTGTTCACATCTTAAGGGGCAACCAGAACCCTCTTTCCAAAGCACAGAGCTACCTGGGTCACCCCTCCTTGCTTCTAACCCTTCCATCTCCCCCTAAGACCTAGCATACAATGCCAAGCCCCTGCCTTCCCAACGTGGCCACTTCTCTTTCTCCTCTGACTTGAGTGCCCCTGTGTGAGAACCAATGTATCACAAATAGCTGTTTAGTGGACAAGCGGGGGTCCCCATTTCACCCCCATGCATCAGCATTCGTGCATGACCCCCTGAGGGCCGTCCTGCAGGGGTTAAGCGGGCACTTACGACTGCTAGCTAAGGGTCAGGGTTGGGCCTCTGACTTAGGACTTCTGATTGTCAGGACCCGACCGCGAGAACAAAGGGCCCACACGTTCTGGGGTTGGGGACCTCTGTGCAGGTCCCGGCTATGTGGCCCTGGCCAAGCTGCCGTCCTTTTAAAGTGGAGGTAGAATGTTTCACCCTGGGGGAGCTGTGGGGAAGACGGTACAACAGGAGGTTTGCAAAGTGCTTTGGGAGTGCCAGCACCTCCCAAGCAGTGGCTCCCTCAATGGTCAGCATTAGTGGGACCTCCCGGGGTGCCCTGTCCCGGGCACGGAGAGCCAGGGCCGTTACCTGTCCGTGGCTCTCCGGGGCGCCGTGCTCTCTCTCCCACTCCCCTCCTGGAGCAGCCTGGGTTCTCGGCCTTGAATCCTGCAGAGCTGGGAGTCCTCAGACCTCAGAGAAATGTCGTGGGCATTGCGGCCGGCAGACTTGCAGGGTAAGAGCTGCTGGTACGCCCTGCGGAAGTCTCTGTTCAGTGCGGCGTACAGGATGGGGTTCACGGCCGAGTTGGCATAGCCCAGCCACAGAACGACGGCTTCCAAGACACTGTCGATGTCACCATCCCCTCTCACCCCACGGTAGACAAACACAGTGAAGTAGGGGAACCAGCAGACAATGAAGGCCCCCATCACGGTGGCCAGCGTCACGGTGGCTTTGTGCTCTCTGATGGTGGCTGCCTGCCAGCTGCTGACCTGATTGATTCTCGTGGCCTGATCCCGGGCGATCTTGAAGATGCGGTAATAGGTGATGCACATGACCAGCAGAGGCACATAGAAGGTGACCAGCCCGTCCACCAAGCCATACACCAAGTTGACCTGCACTTTGCAGATAGTTTGGTTGACCCTACTGGTCTCGTTCCTGCTGTTCCACCCCAGGTGGATAGGCAGGAAGGACAGCATGATGGAGATGACCCAAATTAAGACCAGGGAGATACCAACCCGGATTGGGGTGACCAGCACGGGGTAGTGCAGGGGGTGGGTGATGGCGCAGTAGCGGTCCAGGCTGATCATGAAGAGGTTGAGGATGGAGGCCGTGCAGAGCATCACGTCCAGGCTGGTGTAGATGTTGCAGAAGGCAGTGCTGAACACCCACTCGCAGGACAGCTGGTCATAGGCGGAGAAGGGCAGCACCAGGAGGCCAAGGAGCAGGTCGGTGATGGCTAAGGACACGATGAAGCAGCTGGTCAGACTGCGGAGCCGGCGGCTCAGGCCCACGGCCAGGCAGACAACCACGTTGCCAGCAATAGTGATGACAATGAGGACAGCGAGGACCATGCCCAGGAGGACCTTTAATGCCATAGAGTCCGGACAGGCCCCACCTTGGTGCGCCATCCTGGGACCCTGAGGCCCCTTCCTCTGCCTGCAGCCCCAGGCAGCTACTCTTCCGGCTCTCCAGTGTGTCCAGTGTGCCAACCACCGAGCTCCAGGCCGCCCAGCAGGGCCAAAAGGAAATGTCCAAAAGTGGCGGGGCTACAGTGACCGATCCGGTTTCTTTTTTCTCTAGAAACAAATAAAGTGGTCTCCAAGAGGCATCAGGTATGAGCGTGAATGGAGAAGAGGCAATGTTGGTGCTTTGAACCCGGGTCCTCAGATCAGCCCCTGCCCGGCTGTCTCCCTCCGGGGGCGGGGGCAGGGACGGGGGTGGGTCTCCTCGCCCCAGGTTTTGTGTAGGGACTGAAGCACTGGGCATGCGTCTGTAGGTGGCTTTGAGTTTCTGCCGAAGGGATCACGGGGAGACATGGCTACATCCTTCTCCATAGCCGATGGCCGCTCCCATCCACAGGACAGGGGTCAGGGACCACCGCGTCTCCCTCTGGGGACCACTGGAGAGCAAGCTGAAAAATGCAAAGGTTGGGCGTTGAGCACTTTGAAACCAGATCACCAGTGTGACCCGATTCGAGATTGTGACCTGATTCAAGATGAATCATCCTGACCTAGACCTCAACCTCTCTTGCGAGCGCCCAGGAAGCCTGGGGCCAGTCTGAGTGCGGGTTCTCGGAGACCCTGAGGCAGTCCGGACAGGCTGGGGGCGGAGGAACGGAGGAACGGAGGTGGGATACAGGGGGCGGGGCCACGTGTCACCCTGTGGGATATGATTGGCGGGACTGTTAACAGTGGAGAAGCAAAGAGCTACACACAAGCCCCAAGCTCCCCGAGAGGGGCTGTGTCTGCTGGTGCAGCGCTGGTTCCCCAAGCCTGGCCCCCCAGGGGGGCACTGAGAGTCTGATGGAAAAATCATAACATGAATGAATAAATAAGCAACTGTAACCAATTTCTGTTGATACAGAGCCGAGAACAGTGTCCAACCACTGAGTGGTGTTTTCCAAAACGTCAGCGTGCTCTGAACCAGGGGCCGGCGAGCCTTTTCAGGAAAACCTGTTCTGCTCTGCATCCGGCAGGATCCTGTGGCAGCGACTTGGTTCCGGCGCTGCGGAGGGCACGTGGCCTCCCCAGATGACGGGCACACGGGCAGGCACAGCTGTGCTGCCAGAAGACTTTACTATGGACACAGACATTTGAATTTCTCAGTTTTCACGTGCCACAAATATAGTTTTATATATATATGCCCCAACTCTGTACAACTATTTCCAAACTATTGAGAAATGTGGAAACCATTCTTAGCTCACAGGCGGCCCCAAACCAGGCAGAGGGCCAGATTTCCTGCTGTCATCATTGCCTAACTGCACCCCAACTGGCACCTGCTCTGAACTCTAAATCTTTTCTTGTTTCCAATACATGGGGTCCCACACCCAGGTCTGCTGGTCCAGAACTCACAGTCTTTCTAGTGCCAGCATGACAGTCCACAGGGGCAGGGGGCTGGCCACAGGGGGGGCGGCTGGCCACAGTTTATTCTGTCCTCCCCCTATCGTGGGTATTTGGCTGGTTCCAGTCCTTTTTCCCCCTCTGCCTTCCTTTCTCCTGTCCCACTGCAAATGTCACGTCAGTAGAACAGCTTGCACACGCAACACCCCTTGCTTAAATCTCACAGATGCCCTCCTAGCGGTGGTGATATTCTACGATCCCAACGGATGCAAACCGATCCGAGGCCCTGCTGGATGCCCGGGAGCTGCTCCTGATGCCCCCAGCATCCCTAGTCTCCTGAGATCTGGGGGCGCGCCAAAGTTCGGCCGACAGCGGAACCTCTCGAAAGCTCTCCAGTCTCCGTGAGACGTAATTGAAGCCTCTCCCAGGCTCTTGACTGCAGTGGCTCTGTGTCCTGAACGTGAGAAGCATCATTTACCCTTAACCACTGTGTTGGTGCGGGGGGGTCACGGTTCCTGATCACCTTCTGCTGCTCCGGCTGGCTCAGCCGCCGGCCTCCTGAGCTGTGTCTCTGGGTACTGTTTTTAGAAGATCTTTTCATACATAAATAGCCCAAACAGCACGGCTCTCACCACCACGCTCAATTAACTTGGAGGATGGTAGCAGCAAGGGTATTTTATTTTTTTTGAGGATCCTTATTTCGGATCAAAATATTCTCTGAATTTCCTTAACAGCTCCAATGTTACAGGTATTTTGGCATTGGGCCGGCAGTTTAGTTCATGTTTGGGGCTTTTCCAAGCTGAATGAGCCAGCGTCTCGTATAATTAGAAGTTAATTCCTCCCTCTTACTTCTCTCCCTCCCTCCCTCCCTTCCTCCTTCTCCTCCTTCTCTCCCTCCCTCCCTCCCTCCCTCCTTCTCTCCCTCCCTCCCTCCCTCCCTCCTTCTCTCCCTCCCTCCCTCCCTCCCTCCTTCCCTCCCTCCCTCCCTCCCTCCCTCCCTCCCTCCCTCCTTCTCCTCCTTCTCTCCCTCCCTCCCTCCCTCCCTCCCTCCCTCCCTCCTTCTCTCCCTCCCTCCCTCCCTCCCTCCTTCTTTCCCTCCCTCCCTCCCTCCCTCCTTCTCTCCCTCCCTCCCTCCCTCCTTCTCTCCTCCCTCCCTCCCTCCTTCCCTCCTTCTCTCCCTCCCTCCCTCCCTCCCTCCCTCCTTCTCTCCCTCCCTCCCTCCCTCCCTCCCTCCTTCTCTCCTCCCTCCCTCCCTTCCTTCCTTTCTTCCTTCCTTTCTCTTCCCTTTCTCTGTTCTATTCAGCAGATATTTCTTTCAGAACCTCCAATGTGCTAAATGCTGTTGCAGACGCTGGGGGCACAGTGATGACGGGCATGGCGCTGGTTCCTTTTTCAAGTGAGAACCACACCTGTTGTGTTTCTGTGCTACAGCCCCGGTGCCACAGGTGCCTGGTGCCCTTTGGCACGGAGCAGCACCACCCACCCCATGCCCCCCAGACAGAAGGACTGCCCTAGAGGGCCACGGCACCCCCAGGATCGTCCTCGTCACCATCACAGCTAACAGAAGCACACTTCCTTGACCGTGCCTTTCAAACGTGCAAAGCAGTGACATGCTTGTTGCAGTCAACCACGTGTCCTGAGCTGTACTGGAAGCGCCAGCTGTTGGGCATCACGCACCTACGCCCTCATGCCCGGAAGGTGCCTCTTACTGACCACGGGGTGCAACAGAGACCTCCCTTCTCTCTCTGTGCCTCTGCGCCGGCACAGGCACACACGGGACCGTTTCTTACACACCGTACGCACTACTTAGCAGCTCTTTGCACACGCGGGACCGTTTCTTACACACCGTACGTGCTACTTAGCAGCTCTTTGCACACGCGGGACCGTTTCTTACACACCGTACGTGCTACTTAGCAGCTCTTTTCCTGAACCCACTTATAAATTCTCATTATATAACGGGCAGCCTGCCCGGTCACTCGGACCTAGCTCGTCCTCCTGGGCACCTGGGCAGTGGCCATCTGACCACTGTTGTGCAAAGAAGCGGAAAGGACACTCTCTGAGCGTCTGTCAGCAGGGAGACGGTTCAGCGAATCACGGCACAGCTGTCTGGTAGCGCAGTCCTGGGCAAGGCGACGTCACGCACGTTGTCAGGGCACCCAGTTGAGAAGAGCGAGGCTCAGAAAGGCCAAGTGACACCAGGCTCTTGTAAGGGACTGGAGCGCCTGGACTCAGACTCAGCTCGCATTGCCGACGTGCCGGTTCTCGGGTCAGGCTTCAGTCTGTCCTTCCTAGCTGGCTTTGTGCTAGGGCACGTTGCCATGCAGGGAGCTGGGCCTTTCCCCAAATGCAGCACTGCTCCCGACTGCCTTTGTCATCTCCTGCACCTGGAGCCCGTGTCCACTGTCCTCCGCCTGCCTGCCTGCACGCCAAGGGGCAGGGCACCGTCCACTGCACTGTGTACCCGCTGATGCCGTTGGCACCTGCTGTTAATATGGCTCTGTGTCTGCCCCCCGGCGGGGTCTGAATCTTGCCCACCTCTCTCCACCTTCCCATCCACTGGTCAGTCTGTCCGTCCGTCCATCCATCCATCATTTCCTGTCGTCTATTTAATGGGAGAGGCACCCCAGGTGTGCGGGTGTGGGGGTGTATGTGTGTATGGGGAGGCGTGGGTACAGCCCCTTGGGAAACCGGAGGGTGCCCCCCTTGGGACGTAATGGGCCCGGCTACTCTGTCTGACTGCATACGGGAAAATGAACCTATTTTCTTCAATATTTTGTAGTGAAAAATTTGAAGCACACAAAATGTTGAAAAACCAATACTATACGGGGCACATTAGATCTTATCCAACTGTCCGCGCAGATCCAATAATTATCTTCCCCCGCCATGTGTGTGTAGGGGGGGGGAGGGAGAGAGAAAGAGAGAGAGAGAGAGAGAGAGAGTTATATGGAATTCATGATAACAGGCTTCTAACCAGCTCCGGCCCCGCCTGCCTGTCTCACGCTGACCACGCTCCTTCCTCTTACATCTCCGCCTTCACAGCCTTGGAAAAGGCAGTTTCTGGAGAATCGGCTGCCCCCTGGGGAGGTTTCTGACATTTACGTACTGTCCTCACCGAGCACATGCGGCCATAACACAGGACCGTGGCCAGCCCAGCATCTCCCCTGTCCTGTGTCTCTCGGAGGCCGCGCTGGCCATGTGGCCCTCAAGGGCAGCCACAGCTGAGTGTGTCCAAGGCGCCTGATGCACACGCAGGTGCGTGTGAGCTCTGTGAGGGGAGTCTGTTCTGACCACGATCCAGGACCAGCCTTGGTGTCTCTATGTAGAGATCTTGGGTGTGGCATTCAGGGTTCTCCGTGCCCTGGTTCTGTCTCAGTCTGAGCCTCAGCCTCTGCCTGCCAAGCGCCCTTTAGTGTGCCAGCACAACGCTTTGAGAAACACAGTTCTGGTGGCATTTCTCCTGGTTTTGAAAGTACCAGACCCGTATGACTCTTGCCTTTGTACATCCTATTCCGTGAGCTCTCATTCTTTCTAAAGACCTGACCTCTTATGTCTCCTCCTCCAGGAAGTCCCCCAGAGGTACTTGCTCCATCCTCGTTCACTTCCACCACTTCTGGCTGAGGCTTGTGCTTTCTGGGGTGACCAGGAAGAAGGGGTTCCTTAACCCCACTGGGTAAAATTTTGAGTTCTCAGGGCCCCAGGAAAACTCTCCTTCTGTAGGGGTCCCCGGTGATTCACCATCAGAGTGTGTCTCCCCGGGAACTGAGGTGCAGTGGGCAGGGGATCTGGAATACCATTTCCCTCCTGGATCCTGCTACCCAGCAGCAAAGAAAACGGGGGCATGCTGGGGCCGGGGTCACCCCACCAGCAGAAGTGTCGCTCAGAGTCAAACCCAGGTCTACCCGATGTCCCAACTGCCCTCTCACTGCTTCTCACCCACAAAATCCCAGAAAGCATGCCACTGCTGGAACATTCTCTTTGCCAGCTGGAGGGCGAGGCCATCCAGAAGAGAACCGGTCAGGGGGATGGTGTCTCGTCCGCATCCAGTTTCATCAAACTACGTCCAAACTTTTTCTCTTCTCACTGCAGAGGGAAATGAAGTTCCCTTTCAGGTTTATGTACCCGAACCCAGACATGGTCCTCGGTGAGCCGGCAATCAGTCAGCAATTCGGGGGAATTGCTTAAGTCTCCTTTGATGGGGTTTCTCACTCAGCCTGGAGGGTGAATCTGATTTTCTAGGCAGTAACTTACAGCAGGAAAAGACAGCACTATTCCTCAGACAACACTGTGCACCAGGCACCTCTGGGAAAGCTGGCGGGTGGCCCTGAGAAGTAGGGGACTGGATCCATGTTCTGCAAAAACTGTCGCCCAGAGGGGAGCCCCAGGGGCTGGAAGCAGGGACTCAGGCATTGGCTGGATCTGGGTTCTGATTCCAGTGCTGACATGCCATAGCACGTGACCTTGAGCACACCACTGTGAGCTCTCCGAGCCTTGGTTTCCTCATCTGTAAAACGGGAGTAATAATAAGTCCTCCTTCACTTGGCGGGTGTGCAAACGCATGGTGAACGCACAAGAAGCAGCATCTGGTGTGTGGTGGGTTGTGTCATTTATGATGATATTATGGAGTCGTTACAGAAGGTCCCCGCTCACAACCTGTGAACCTTCATGATGGTTCAAAAGCGACATTCAGTAGAAATCATTCTTCCAATTTTGGATTTTGATCTGTTCCCGAGTTAGCCATGTGGGTCAGCATTCTCTCCCCATGCTGGACAGCGGCAGCGAGCGCAGCCCAGGGTCAGCCCCGTGACCACGACCGCGACACTCTGCAGTGTGGTATTAAATGCATGTTTGAGTTGCGGTATTTTCAGTTTCTAGGTGGTTTATTGGGATGTGACCTTATTGTAAGTCTGGAGCATCCAACTTGGTTGTGTGCCCTCCGCGTGCAGACACCCGCGTGGGGTTCCAGGGTGCAGCCGTGGTGAGCATGGCACACACACCTTGGAGCTCCTCTTACGGTGGGGAGCCGGAAGGATAGTGGGGGAGCCGGGTGGACGGTGGGGGAGCCGGGTGGACGGTGGGGGAGCTGGGTGGACGGTGGGGGAGCTGGGTGGACGGTGGGGGAGCCGGGTGGACGGTGGGGGAGCTGGGTGGACGGTGGGGGAGCTGGGTGGACGGTGGGGGAGCCGGGTGGACGGTGGGGGAGCTGGGTGGACGGTGGGGGAGTGGAACGGATGGTGGGGGAGCCGGTGAGCCGGTCAAGAGGGAGCTTCCTGCACAGCTGCTCATTTCATTGCGCTTGTATTCAGAGTTATGTGAAGGGGACGCACACAGTGTGTAACGGGAGACTGGCCCTGGTCTGGGGGATACTGAGGCTTCCCGAGGAGGGGTTATTTGAGAAGAGGGAGGTAACTCAGTGAAGATGGGGACACGCAGGTTCCAGACAGGGAGAACAGCCCCTTGGAGGCGGAGACAGTGCGTTTTCACACCCCCCTTACTATATCCCCCCGCCCGGGCGGAGGGGGAGGCGGGGTGAAGGCCAGTGTGAGCACAGGGAGGGTGATGTCATTAGAAGGTGCAAAGGGGGGCTAGGTCTGCTCACCTGCTGTGCATCAGGGGCTGCGTGTGGCATCTGGGGGGAGGCCAGGGCCAGCCCTGCTGACCGCCCCGGTCATCACCATGTCACTGGGTCTCAGGGACACAGTTCCTCATCTTCATGAGCCATAACTTCTCCGCGCTTTCCCTCTAAGGGGCCATTCTGCATGATCCAGGTACCTGGGGCTGCAGGGACGCCAGCAGCAGCCCCTCGGGAGCTCTGCTCCTGCCAGGAATCCCAGGTGGACCCCAGCAGCTGGGACTCGAGTGGGCAGGGCAGCTTGTGCATTCAGCTTTCCCTGTAGAGAAAGAAAGCCGCCTTCGGGCTTCTGGAAGAAATGGCAAGATTCTCGGTGCACTTGCCACACAACACACTCTCTCCTTCGCAATGTCAGCACGCCCTTCATCTTTGTGGTTACAGATTTGTCACTCCTTCCCCGCACGGGATAGACACTCGGTAAGTGTCCTGTGAGACAGTGGAGGACTTCTGGTCGGGCTATTCACGAGAAAGGCCTGGCCTCCCAGTGGTCTGAGCTTTGGACCCAGCATTTCTTCTGAGCCACTGGGGGCTCAAAGCCACGGATAGTTTTTGCTTATGTCCTCAAATGCACCTGGTTCCAAGCCCCTGGCTGCAGCCCCTCTGCACCAGCTCAGAGGTGAGCATTGTCTGGAGTTTGGTGTTTGGTAGCTGCTATTCTGGGTCCAGGTTGGGAAGATCCCCAGCCACCCCTCAGATGTGTACCCACCAGCCCTGAGCAGGAACCTTTTATGTGATGAATGTCATCACCATGGCATCCCACTCAGGCGGAAAGAGACCTGGACACTGACTACTTCTGCTTGCTGAGCGCACACAGATAATTGCTTATCTCCGTGAGGCAGAGATGGTCATTATTTCCATTTGACAGATAGTGAAACTCAGGTTCTGAGAGGTTAAGTCCAAGGCCACACAGCTGGTAAAGAGGCAGGCGGGCTCTGAAACCAGGCCTGGTTGCACCATCTCTGAGTGTCTATAGCCACCCCTGCACCCCGCCCCACCCTCTGGAGTCCCTGAACATGGGCACCTGGTCCAGTTCATTCCCAGACAGTGGTGATGACAGATCCCCTTGGTTACTGTTTAAGAAAATCTTTACCTCCCTTTCATTTTTAAAAACTGAGGTAGCCTGACCAGGCAGTGGCGCAGTGGATAGAGCCATTGGACTGGGATGCGGAAGACCCAGGTTTGAGACCCCGAGGTCGCCAGCTTGAGCACGGCCTCATCTGGTTTGAGCAAGGCTCACCAGCTTGAGCCCAAGGTCGCTGGCTCGAGCAAGGGGTTACTCGGTCTGCTGAAGGCCCACGGTCAAGGCACATGTGAGAAAGCAATCCATGAACAACTAAGGTGTCACAACAAAAAACTGATAATTGATGCTTCTCATCTCTCTCTGTTCCTGTCTGTCTGTCCCTATCTATCCCTCTCTCTGACTCTCTCTCTGTCCCTGTAAAAAAACCAAAAAACAAAAAACTGAGGTAAAAGTCACATAACTAACCGTTTTAAAAGATACCATTCAGCAGCAGTCAGTACATTTCCAATGTTCTGCAACCACTGTCTCTATCTGGTTCCAAAACATTGTCATGCCCCCAAAAGGAAATTCCACACCCATTAAGTTCCCGGCCCCTCTTTCCACGCTTCCTGGCCACCACCAGCCTGCTTTCTGGCTTTGTGGATTTGCCTGTTCCAGATGTGGTGGGCACAGCATGCATGCCAGTTGGGAAGTGTGGGCGGGGGGGGGGGTCCCCTGACTCTGTCCCCCACTCCGCCTCCCCTTCATCCAGCTGGAAGCTCGGGCTCAGTCCTCAGGCATTAGCCTCGCCTCCTCTCGTGTCCTCATCCCCACACCCAACCCATTGGCAAGGCCGGTGGTGCCGTTCCTGCTCCGAGCCAGCACCGTCTCCTGTCTACACTTCTGTGACTGCTCTCGACTGGCCTCCCGCGGCTCCCTGGAATCACTAACACCCAGCCTGTGTCCGTCCATCTGCCCTTGCTGTCCTGTTCCACCTTCCTCTTGGCTCACAGGCCTCTCTCTGCATCTGGGCTCCACCTCCCTGACCTCCGGCTGTACCAGCAGGCTTCCATGGGTACCTGGCCATTCGACCTTGCTCCTGTGCCCCGGACATGCTGGCACCGCAGCTTGAGGCTCCGCCCGAGGTCTGCTGCTGACCTGGACGCTCACGTCGTGGTGCAAACATCAGTTCTGCAGAGGGGCCCTTGTTCGCCCCAGAATGAGACCACCCTCTGCCGCATGGCCTTCTGCAGGGCACATTCTTCTCTCCCCGCGGGAATGTGAGCATTGAGAGGGCCGGGCTTCACCCTGACACACCCTGCAGGGGCTCGGTGAATACTCACGGGACTAAGTGCACATTGGAAACAACCATCCTAACAATGTAATGTTCCGTTTGCCAGGCACCTCGAAAGTGTCAGGCAGCACGCTCAGTGCTCTGCCTGCTTTATCCCATTTACTCTCGGCAGTAGCCTGTTGCGTAGACACCATTAGTCACCTCTATTTTATAGGTGAGGAGATTGAGACTTACGGTATTTTGTGACTTGGCCAAAGTCTACCGCCAGCCGTGGGCTGTTGGCAGCAGTGGGAAAGGCATGGAGATAGGGTTTTCGGGGCCAGGTTTGGACTGGGCTGAGCAAAATTCTGCTTGGCGGTTCTAGGGGAGGTGGGACCCTAGTTGCTAATGTTGGAAGTGGGGCCCAACCCTCTGCCACTGGGGGCAGGGGCTGAGCAGAAAGGGCACTGGGCTGGGTCTCTGGGCTGGGGTTTGAGTCCCCCATGTGACTGTGAGTTGCTGGATTACCTCTAAGAAGTTTTATGCCCCCAATTTCCTCAGCAGAAAAGCAAGGAGATGGGTTTAGGATCTCAGAGGTTTCCGCCAGCCACTGTGTGTGTGTGTGTGTGTGTGTGTGTGTGTGTGTGTGTGTGTGTATGTGTGTGTAGGCGGTAGGAGGAGAGGGGTCATGACCCCTGAAGTAATGAAGTGGGCGAGTGTTGGGCAGATAAAATATATTACGCTCACTTTGTTAAAGATGGCACTGCCCACGTGGAAGCCCGTTACCCAGGTGATAATATTAGTTGCCCTTCTTGCTTGGGATGGGTGTGATTCTATTAATGTGTGTTGTGGGCGAGCTGTGGGCAGGCAGGATCCTTATAGCATAAGGCTTAGTTTTAAGACTAAGCCTTTCCCACCCTTTTTGATGTGGGGTGGTGCACTCTCATGAGGAATCCCATTTATGACTCAGATAAGTGACTTTATATCAGAGACTTCCTTATTTGTATATTGGATTAAAGGTTTTGATTTCTACACTATAAAATGGGGCAGACCGGGAGCTTGCTCTCTCTTGGTTCCTGAGGTTAGCATTAGAAAGGAGAATAGAGAAAAGCCACGTGGAAAAGGCCAGAAAAAGCAGTCAAGATGGCAGAATGCTGAAGGAGAAGCCAGTTTGTGCAGAGTTTGTGCTGGAGAAGGAGATGGGGAACAGAGGTGAATAAGGCTGGTAAGCTAGGAACCTTTGATTCTAGGAAACTCGGATAAGTCAGTAGCTTTGTGAGCCCTCAATGAGTGGGTTTTGGAGCCCAGTGTGTGTTTTTACTTGCCTACCAGGTGCAAGCTAGGATTAGAGGTAATGGCCCACCAGTTCTTGGCTCCGTTGTTTCATTACTGTCTGTCTGAATCAAAGGCGAACCTTCATGTACCAGGCAGCTGTGATAGTGGTCGTGGCTACTGGCTTTACAGAGAGTTGTGGGTAGGAACAGAAGTCAGTGGCCACCTGGTACTCAGGAACCTCTCTGCAGCCCCCCAGAGAGTCAGCCATGATCTCTGAGCACCCCTCCAGTTGGGGGGGAGGGGTAACTGTCTTATAGAGAACCTGCCAGTTGGCCATGGCCACTTAAAGAGCCCTGCACACTGCTTCTTCCGGAGCCCTCGCCCTGCTGCATAACGACTATGTTGCAATCCAGGCAGCTCCACAGAAAACAGCATTCGTGTACAGCTACTTAGTATAACAGGCTGCCTTTGACTGGCTGTCATGGCGCTCCATTTGGATGTTCAGTTAAACATGTTTTCCTTGCAACTCTGTGGTTTCCTTTCTGTGCTTGAGATCTGGTAGATGCCTGTGTGAGTTTACAGAGATTTCTGTGGGTTTCCAAAGAGCTATGAGGCCCCAGAGAACAAGCCCCCTTTCCGGGCAGCCCTATAGCGCTCCTGGTCTCCAAGTCTCTGCGTATCTACGGTAACAGCCCCCAGGCCTTGCATGGGACTCATCGCCATCACTGCCATTGTCACGGCCTTCCTCGCTGCTCCCACGGCCCGCACCGTGACTGCTGCCGTTATCATTGTCACCACCTCCACCTCATCACTGCCACCGCACCTCCAGTAGCAGCAGTCCCACAAGCTGCCCATCAACCCTGGAACTTCCTTCCTCTGTTTCTCACCCACCCCCGGCCCCCTTCCCCACCTCACCCTGGGAAGGTTTTGCCCTTCCAGCAAAGTACAGCTTGCTCTTCCAGGCATAAGGTCTGCAGCCGCCAGGTCACCTTGTCACCTTAATGATAGCAGCAGCAAACAGCTAGCCCTTGCCAGGAACCTTACCACATGCTGGCTACCTTATGCAACCCCTTCCTGCCTGCCCTGCATCTGTGGCCTCACCACACGCACAGCAGCTGGTTGTGAGTCCCGCAGGAGAACCCGGTGGGGCAGGCAGAACACAACCCAGGTAGCAGGCCTGTCCCACACCTCCTGTTTCCCAAACCTCACTCCATGTCCCCGGCTCCGTGATTTTTGCCAAACCCATAAGAGAGCAGTTCTGCTTTTTTTCTTAATATTTTTTCTTTATAGTGATGGCATTTATTGCAAAAGGAATTGTTTTATCATTGCAAAACCCCCCAGGATCACTTTCCCTCCGTAGGTCACCCTGAAGACACATGGCGTGAGAACACAAACCAATGTTATAAAAGTCCTGGTAGGCGCTGCTGCCGCCTGAAAAGCCCGGCCCCCCCTCTCCGTGTCAGAGAGGCGGACTGGCTTGTGCCCAAGGACGTTTGAGACCACCCAGGCCAGCCTCAGGCCCCCCTCCCAGGAAGCCGACACAGCGTGGTGGAAAGGAGCAGGGAAGCTCTCCGAGGCTCAGTTTCCCCATCTGTAAAATGGGAGGATGAAGCGTGCTGGTTCCTCAGTAAACGCCCCTCCCCTCCCCACTGCCCTCCTCTGATCTTTCCTCAGAGATGCTGGACCTCGGGCTGCCCTTCCTGTGAGAGAAGGCACCCGAGGCCGCCAGATGGGGGTGCGGGCGTAGGCGACGACATGAGCCCTGCAAGCAATCACGGGTCTACATCCGGCACAACGGCGTGCGGGCCGGCTGGTGGACAGCCCTGGGCAGCCTGCGGGGCCAGACAGGGCTGTGTTTGGTCAGGAGGCCTGTCCGCCCCCCCCCATGGGACAGCCCCCTTCCCCACCCTCACCTCAGCCTCCAGCCCCCGCCCCCTGCCCCAGGGGAGAAGGGCTACCACCACAGCTGGCTGGCCCTGCGTCTAGCTCTGCTTCTTGCTGGGGAGGCCACGGCCACCAGGCGACGTCGCTTTCGGGCCCGTTTCCTCTTCCTGTGAAACGGGGCTAGGAATCCCGAGAGGTGTGTGGAGGTGAAGAGCAAGACGCCTCCAGAACCGGTTCCCTGGGTCCCACTCCGGCCCCACTGCTGCTGTCTGCAGCGGCTGCCGCGGGCGGGCCGGCGGAGTGATCTGACTGCTGTGAAGAAGGGCGGCCCAGCACTTACAAAGGGCCCAGTGGGTGTGGACGCGACATGATGGGTCAGCACTCAGCACAAGGCCTAGCGGGCCCCACTCGGGACCTGCCTTCCCGCAGCTGCGCCCCAGGTCTCCTCTGCCCTGCTCCCAGCTTGCTCCTGTGCCCCAGCAGCTGAGTCTCGTCCTCTCTTGAATGCTCCACGTGCTCAGAGGGGGTTTGGAGGTGAGAAGATCATTTTCCCGGGAAAACCGGGCAGTTCCAGAGCTGAGAGTGACCGAGGTGCCCGGTCCTTCCTGGAGCTGTTGACAATTCTTTCTGCTGTTCCTGAGGCTGGGCACCAGGTCAGAGCCGCCGTCAGCTTCCAGAGACTGTCCCCACGGGGCTAGTGATAAGCAGCTGCTCTGCCTGCTCTGATCCGTCACCAACCTGGCCTCAGCCACCTCTCTCGCTGCCACGGCACCGGGTCCACACCCTCCCGGCAGCACTGGCACGTAGAGGCCAGAACAAAGGCGCCGAGTCGGAACCGCCCCGTGAGAGCTGCCAGCGCGCCCCCGGCTGGTTCTTGGATGGGGAAAGGTGTGGCCACGTCCAGGGCCCGGTTCTCCCAGCTCTTATCAGACAGTAAGAGAAAAGCGTTCCAAATAAGTTCTGAAACGTGCTGGAAAGGGCTGGGGTGCTGGCCCTCCAGGCTGAGAGCACAGGGCGGCCTGCGGAGGCCCGCCCTGGAGAGGCTGTGCGCATGGTGAGGGGCAGAGGGAGCAGCCCCTGCAAAGGCCTCGTGGGAGGACCAGCTTGCGGCTTCCGGGCCTGGGCGGCCAGAGTGGAGTGAGTAAGGAGAGATGCAGCCCACGCCGGTGGCGCCTGGTCACGTGCCACCTTGTAGGTGGGTTTGCATTTCGGTCTAAGTCAGGGGATGACACAACGAAGTGTTTTTTTTACAGGGACAGAGAGAGAGAGTCAGAGAGGAGAGGGAGAGATAGGGACAGACAGACAGGAACGGAGAGAGGTGAGAAGCATCAATCAGTTTTTTGTTGCCGTGGCGACACCTTAGTTGTTCATTGATTGCTTTCTCACATGTGCCTTGACCGCGGGCCTTCAGCAGACCGAGCAACCCCTTGCTGGAGCCAGCGACCTTGGGTCCAAGCTGAGGAGCTCTTGCTCAAGCCAGATGGGCCCCGCGCTCAAGCTGGCGAGCTCGGGGCCTCGAACCTGGGTCTTCCGCATCCCAGTCTGACGCTCTATCCACTGCGCCACCGCCTGGTCAGGTGACACAACGAAGTTTTAAAAGATGACTCTGATCTGAACAGCTTGTTCTGCAAACATGATATGCAAATGGCCCACAAACAGCCAGAAAGATGTTCAGATTCATTAGCCATTAGGGTAATGCGGATCCATACCGCAAGGACGCCACCTCACACCCGCCAGGACGGCTGGACTCCAAAAGCTGGGTAATCGGCAGCCGGGGATGTGTGTGTGGAGAAACTGGGACCCTCACGCACTGCTGGGGGGATGTAAAGTGGTGCGGCCGCTTTGGGAAACCATCTGGCGGTCCCTCAGAAGGTTCAAGGGAGTGACCACATGACCCAGCAGTCCCGTTCTTGGGTAGATTCCCCCAGGAAACGAAGATAGGCACCCCCGCAAAAGCCCGCGTGGCAACGTCCACAGCGGCCAGAAGAGCGGCAACATCCCAATGCCCATCAGCTGGATAAACAAAATATCCACGGGGGAAACGCATACAAGGGAATGTCACTTCGGCCATAAACGTGATGAGGCACAGACACCTGCTACAACGTGGGCGGGCCTTAAAAACGTCACGCTTCGTGAGAGAAGCCAGACACAGAGGCCGCGTGTTGTGTGATCCCATTGCAGTGAGCTGTCCTGAATAGGTCCATCTCTAGGGACAGAAAGTGGATTAGTGGCTGCCTGGCCTTGGGTGGGAGGAGGGGGCGGGCAGGGAGTCACAGCCAGTGTGTACAAAGTCTCCTTTTGGGGTGAGGAAGGTGTTCTGGAATTGGACAGTGGTGATGGTCGCACAATTCTAAAAGCAGACCTACCCGTACACTTGAAGTGGCTGAGGTTTTTGGTACGTGAGTTATATCTCTAAGGTTTTTATGGTGTTTAATAAAGAGACCAGTCTGGTTGCTGGTGGGGGCAGAGCGGTGGCGCGGAGGCCAGCCGCCAGGTGTGCAGTCACCAGCTTTGGGCGCCCAGTGTCCAGGGGGCACAGAATGAGCACCTGTCACTGCCTTGCGTGGCTGATCCCTGGTGAGAAACTCCCTTCTCTTCGGACCTGGGCTTTCTTAGCCTCAATGCTGTTAACATTTGGGGACAGGATAGTTCTTTGTTGTTTGGGGGTAGGGGACGTTGTCCTGGGCACTGGTGGGATGTGTAGCCGCATCCCTGGACTTGACCCACAAGATGTCGTCCTCCCCCTTCATCCCAGCTGTGACAATAAAAAGTACTCCCAAACATTGACACATGTCTCCTGGGAGAGAGAAAAACAGTCCACACTTGAGAACCACTGTTCTAATGTCTCTTGCTCACCTGGTGAATTCCTGCTAATCCTTCTTGAGCCATTTCTGGTATCAGCTCTCCTGGGAGCCTTCACCCCTTCCACCTTTAAACTCCTACAGTTTCCTAAACTGCCCCCCATCAAAGCTCTGAGGGCACTAATTGCACGCCACTCTCCCCGCCCCCTGTCACCTTTCCGTCCCTTGCATCCAGCACAGGGCCTGGCTGGATGTGCTCACCTGTAGAGTGCAGAGATGGGCAGCTTCCCCCAGGGTTTCTGCGCTAGGTGCTTAATTGCCAGCTAATTGAACCCGTTGATCCTCCTGACTCCAGTCAGAGGTGGAGGCTCTGGATTTAGATGGCTTGGGGTTGAACCATGTGAGACACAGGGCTGAGCAAGTGGCTGAACGTACCTTTCTCTCAGGTCTTCTCTGTAACATGGGGTACTGCTAGTATCTTCCTCATAGGGTTATCATGAGCACATAGTAAGAACACAACAAATGTCAGATACTAATAATTTAGAATTCCTCTTCCCCCCAAGGGGCCAGCCGGGCCTCCACAGAGGGGTGGCGCTCTCACTGACAGGTGTCCATGTGCCAGCCCTGTCTTGGGTGCTGGCCAGAAGGAGGTGGGAGTGGGCGGGTTATAGTATCCTTAGAAGCCAGACAGTTCTATGTCCACTCATTATTAAAGTGTATGCTCACTGCATAAGATCTGGAAAGTCTAAAGAGTCAAGGAACAAACCTCCCATAATGCCGCCACCTGCTGGCAAAGATTGTTAACACTCTTTGACTCATTTCCTTCCAGTCTTTTTTCTCAAGTGCTCCCCACCCATTTGTGACCACACCATATCCAAGCATATGCATCAGCACGTCTGCACTCATTAAAAACACTTGGTTGTTACCGGCGGCACGGGCACCTCATGACTTGATTGATCCCTCTTGTCGGACACTGAGGCACTCTCCGATCGTTGATGAGTATGTTTGCGTTTGAAAGAGTCCTTTTCATATTTCCACTGTTTGGTTTGGGTGTCCTCTCTTCTTTTAAAACATTTTTTGGCAAAGAAATCTCTCTTGCCTGACAGGCCACCCATTTTCCACCATCAGGGATTTCTTCCCCAGGACCGAGCTAAATCCTTGGGGATTGGGCCTTAATCCTGTTTCCCCTTCTCCGGGGGCACTGGTGGAGACAGACCACAGCTGGCTTTCTCTTCCCCTGAGAAGCATCATCTGGGCGGGTCAGTTCCGTTAGTCAGCAGGGAGGACGGAGGACGGAGAACGGGAAGGGCCCGGGAAGCCGAGAGAAGCACGCTTAACGGAGCTGGGGTTAGCGCGGACAGGTGGCTGGAAGGAAGAGCAGCTGGCGCACGGGGTGACTCAGCCTGGTCTCTGCTTCCTCTGCCGTGTTGAGTGGCCTTCCTTCCTCCCTGACCCCTTGAGAAACCACTTGGCAGAGGCAGCCCAACCCCACCACCCGCCTCCAGACTCAGTTTCTCCAGAGATGAGGTGGCAGCTCTTCCTGTTATACGTGGGGCAAAACATCCGTGCTGATGGGGTTGGCACTGCCAGGGGCCCCGCCCGGTGATAGACACCTTTCACGGTCATATTGGCAGCTGGTGTGGGACTGCTGGAGCAGCCTGAAGCCAGGCAGACCTGGGGCCACTCCCAGCACAGGCTCCTGGTACCAGTGTGACCCTGTGGAGACCTTGGACCCCTGGGAGCCTCGTTGCCCTCATCTGGAAATTGGGGTTCCGTGGCATCAGCTTCCCAGGATTGTTGAGATGGCTGTAGGCACTGCTGTATACGTAGCACAGCAGGCCTAGAGAAGTGTCATTTTCTCATTCTATCCAGTTCCCGGCATATCTCATGGCCAGAGAGGACAGTATGGATCTGTCTCATTGCCTTCCATAATCTACGGGGAACTCATTAGCAGGTAGGAATTCGTAACTTCCTGTCACAAACCAAGAGGCTGGGGCTCCAAGGTAAAACCAGGTGTCTCCACAGGGCACCAAGTGCCACCTCACAGATTTCGTGTCTTAAGAGAGCTAGCATGATGTGGGTCTGGGTTGGGAGTAGGGGGCTCCTGTCCTCCTCCCCCCCCCCATTCCCTGGGCCCTGCTTCATGCCCAGTGGGGCCACTGACCATCTCTAACAAAGGCCACCAGAGAGGACCTGGTGATGACAGGTGAGGTTCAGGGAGGCAAAGGGAACCTGGACTCTGGGCCCCCAAGTGATGGTATGATGGCTGCCAGGGTGGGGCCAGCATAGCCTTCAGGTACTTCTCTGCCCCCCCCCCCTGCTACCACCTCAAAGCAGGCACTGGGCACTAGTGGGACCACTTGCTTTGCTCAGCGGGAGGCGCATCTCTCTCCAGATGCTCGGGTGGGACTCCCAGCCGCAGAGCACCGCCTGTCCAGACTCCCAGAGCACTAGGCATCGGGGACAGCAGCCCAAGAGGGCGAGGGTGCGCTGAGAGCTGGGGCCCCTGAGAGCTGGGGACCCCTCCTCGCCTGCCCCTGGCCCTCTGCCGGCTTCCCTTACGCACAGTCACTTCATACTCCAACGCTTCCACCCAGACGCGGGGACGAACCAGGGACTGTTTGGAGCAAGTGGACTTTGCAGACCCTCCCCCCCACGGCGGAGGGGACGAACACCTGACCCTGCGCGCACGGCGGACAGAGGCTGAGGCTTGCGTTAGCCCAAGGTCACACACAACCAGCGAGCCGCAGGGCTGGGGCTCGAACCCAGGTGGCGGGCAGGACAGCCGTGGGGAAACCCGATCAGGCACCTGCCTGGGACCCACCCGGAGCCCAGGCCCCGCGGGCAGGGGGCGACCGAGTTACCTGGGGCTGCTGTCTCCGAGTGCGGCTCCACCGCCGTGCCGGCTCGCCTCGGTCCTTGCCCGCGAGGGCTCGGCGCCCGGCGCCCGCTTCCCAGCGGGGATGGAGAGGAGCACAGCGCCCCACGCCCCACACCTCGCACCCACTTCCTGGTCTCCGCCCCCAGCTCGCTCCTCCTCGCTCTCCACTGCGCCTTCCTTTCCTTCCTCCCCAGGTCCCTCCGCTCCCTCTCTCCTCCCTTCTTCCCCCACAAGCTCCACACACAGCGCGCCTCCCCTCCTCTCCTCCCTGGCCCCGCGTCTCCCTCTCCCACTCTCACCCACTCTCTCTCCCTTTCTCCTGGACCTCTTCCCTCCCCTCTCTGACACTCCCCCGTTCTCTTTCTTTCTGTCGCACTGCCCACTCGCTCCCTTTTTCCCCAGGTGCTGCCGACTCACTCCACAGACGGCCCTGGGACCCAGCTTCCCACTGTGTGGCAGCTGGCCCCCGGGAAGGCGGCTCCCAGCTGTGGCCCAGCCCCCACTTCTATGGGCAGGTCTGCCCTGGGAGGGCCAGACTCCTGGATCAGGGGCCACCCCCTTACCTTGGCTGCCCAGCCACCTGAAATCAGGCTAGGAGAGAGAGAAAACTAGTTTCCAGGGAGAAGGTTGGATCATCCTGGGATAAGTGGAGCTTCAGCCGATTAGTCCTAGTTGAAGGAAGGGATGGAGAGAGAGAGAGAGGAGGTAGGGAAGAGTCTTGGGCAAGGGGCTGTGTGGGTAGGGAAAGTAACATCCATCTTGCAGGTGAGAAAATGGAAGCTCAGATGGGAAAACCAAGCTCTTAAATAGCAGGGCGTCTAGGTGGCCGTGTGACCTGGCAGAGCTCAGTGGCGGGAGCCTGGGTAGGCAGGGTGGCGAGGGGTGCTGTGTGGAGCCTGGGGCTGCCATCCCCGGGGCGGGGTGGGGGATGGAGGCAGGCGGTCGGATGGGCTGCCCCCTCTTTGCTTGGGGAACCTGATACATGGAGGGAGCCTCTGGAGAAGCTTAAGCTAGAGAGAGCCAAAGGGGGCTGGTTCAGCTGAATGTAAACTTCAGACGTGCTCATAACGACAGACACGTCATCCTAAGCCATCCTGTGCCCTGTGCTGAGGTGCAGAGACTAAGGTCACGGTTCCCTAGAGCTCAGAGGTCACACACAGCTTCTAAGTCAGGCTGTTGTGGTCTGTGCATCGAAGTCACCAGCATCCTGGGAAAGACAGCAAGAGCCTCCAAGCTGGTCTCACGGATTCCACTCTTGCTCGCCTGCAATCCACAAAGCAGTGTCCCCGCCGAAAACCCTCCCTTGACTTCCTGTCAGAAAAAAATTGGCACTGCCTTATCACCATCAGCACGAGCTGGTCACAGCCCATCCCTGATCTCGTGTCTTTCCACTGCCGGCCTCCCTCCCTGTGCCTCAGCTGCGGCAACTTCTCCTCGTGCCCTGAACACACCACACCTGACCGTCCCACCCCGGTTTGCCCCGGCTGGTCCCTGCGGGGAGTGCTCTTCCCCACATCTTCCCCCAGCTGCTCCAGTGTCAGAGAGGCCTGGTCATCGCACTAAGGGCCTCCTCGGCCACCGTGTTTTCCGTATCACCCCGTTTTTATTGTAATGAAAGCACTCATCACGGTCTAAAATTATTTCATGTGCATGGATGTTGTCTGCTACACTGCCCCGGAATGGAAGCTCCAAAGGAGAAGGGTCCTCGTCTGTACTATTCCCAGGGTCTCCCCAGAGCCTGCAACAGAGGCCGGCTCATAGTAATGAACGCCCAGTCAACGTTGGTTCAGTGAGTGAAGGCATGATGTTACAGCGAAGAGGTTTGGAAAAGGGAAAAGGTGACTGACCCTGCGGAAGGAAAACCAGACTGTGTCCAGTGAGGACTGGATTTAGAGCCAGACCTCAAAAAGGAGAGGAAGCCACAGCTGGCAAGGTGGAGAAGCGTGGGTGTAGAGGCCGAGGAGACAGCTCGGAGACAGGCACACAGAGAGGAGCGGCCCGGACCACTCGGGGACGCCGACGGGACAGGCAGGGTTTGCCGTGTCCCTTTTCTGTCGTGAGCCTGGCTCTGTCCAGGTGATGTTCTGGGATGGCCGCTCTGTCACCTTGGGTCCCTGAACCCCCGCCAGCCCCCAGGGGACATGTAATTTAATGCGAGTGAAAATTTGCTATAGGCCGTTTGGATTTCTGGAGTCATTTGATATTTGTGGGATAATCATGGTCCCTTGGTTCTCCTTACTGAGACAGGGCTTCAGTCCAACTGGTTCCAACACTTACTAGCTGTGACAGATTTTCAAGGGTGGCTACACAGTTTGGCCGAAGCTCTTCTGCAGTGTGACAGCACCTCCCAGCAGGAGTGGAGTCTGTGGCCCTTCCTCTGGTCTGGCTTGGCCTTGCAGCTTGCTTTGACTGACGGAAGCCTGAAGGAGCCCCTGGGCGCCTTAGCGTTTGCTTTCTTGGAGTCATGCTCTGAGACCACGAGGCTGTGAAGACGGCTGGGTTGAGGGGCCACATGGAGACAGATGGCCACATGTTCCAGCTGCCCCGGCCACATGGGTGAGCACAAGCAAGACCAGCAGAAGAAGCACCCAGGCAACCCACAGGACTGAGAAAAACGACACATCCTTGTTGTGTTAAGCCAGTACATTTGGGACTGGTTGTTACAAAGCAGTAGATAGCCAGATAAGGGACCTTAGGTGAAACTGGCTCACATCTCTGAGCCCAATGTCCTTGACCAAGAAATACGTGTAACAGTGACATCTGCCCCAAAGTGTTTGGATGGAACTCAGATGAAAGAAGAAATGGGTGTTACATTCACTTAGTCTCTCCACATGTGTCTGTTGGGCCTACTACTCCGTGTCGGGCGCTGGGTTAACGCTGGGATACGGATGACCAAGCGAGACAGGATTGGACGGGCTAGAGGGACAAGACAGATGGTAAACAAGCCAGATAATTTCAGCCAAAGAACATGGCAGCAGGGAAAGCAGACAGGGTCGCGTCATTGTGGAGAGATCGGGGACCATACGTTACGACAGTTGGAGAAGCTGTTCTCTGAGCACGTGGCTCTGGGTTGAGTCCGGCACAGGAAGCCGCAGCCCTCACAGAAGGAGCAATGAGTGCGGATGCCTCCAGGGAGGGGCGCGTGGCCTCAACAAGGAGCACGATAGGTCGCCATGGCGGAGCATGTGAGGGAGACAGTCTCCCTCAGGGGCAAGGACACTGTAAGGCATGTGGATTTCATCCCCCAAGGGAATGGAGCCACCGGAGGGTTTTAATAGGGACAAGCTCTCGTCCATCTACTGTAAGGTGAGTCATGGTTGGCCACTGGCGATCCATCTCCAGCTCTAGAAGCCGCCGGTTCTGGGCTAGATCTGAGAACCTTTGGAAACGACGGAGCGCTTTGATCGTGATAGAAGGTGTCCTCACTAATAGGCTTCCTCCTTGCCAGAGGTTCTTTGAGGTCTGACGGCCTCACATTCCTCCTTGCTCTGAATGTGTGATAACTGTCTTTCAAAGGAAGCTGAAAGAAGCTTCTCATTCTGAGGAAACCCAAACCACTTTTTGACCAGAGTAGGCAGAAAGAAAAAAATAAAAAGTGCTTTCATTAGATGAGTAACCTCAGCCGAGTTTGACAGCTTAAGATTGAATAAAAACAACAGGATTGCAACAATTAAGGGACTGAATGACATGGGGGCAGTGATATCATTTACTGAAGTGGTCTGTGGAAAATTTCAGGGAAACCTTCCGGTTTTTATCACCGGTTATTTCTTATCTGTGCCCTGGGTCCTGGAGTGGCGCTGGGCCTGTGTGGAGCGCGTGGGATGGTAGCGGGTGGGCGTGGGCTGCAGAACTTCCTGACCACCACGTGCCCTGAGTCTTCAGAGAGACGTTGAAAAAGCCTCAGGGCCGGGGGTCCCCAGATTATGGCAGCAGGTTCGTGCCCCCCCCTTGGGCACGAACAACAGACTTGGGGTCCCCAAGATGACATGATGTCCCAGTTCTGGCTCACAAGATCGGAAGGAACACCGTTTATGGAATGTCTGCCATCTTCCGTGTACCGCGCTGCGTTCTTTGTATACATCATCTCATTCTCTCCACGACCCTGTGAGGTCAGTGCTGTTACTTCCCCCCGGGACAGGTGAGGAAACTGAGGCCCAGACGTAAGAGTTTTCTCCAAGGTCCCCCAGCTACCTGGGGGACTCCCTAGGCCAGCTCCAGAGCCCCTGCGTTTCAGCACTGTGCTCTCCTGACCCCTTCCATGGGCAAACTAGACTGTTCTGCGGGAACTCAGAATAGGAAATGCGCTCGCCCTGGGTCTCCGGCCACACAGACCACTCTGTCGATTTTGGACTTGTCAGACTACTTTAAGGGCGTGAGCCAGCTCCCTAAAATAAATCTCTTTCCCTCTGTCTGCACATCCTATTGTTTCCATTTCTCTGGAGAAGGCTGATGCAAAGAATAGGAGCTATTAGCATGTCCTGAAGCAGGGACGGAAGGACATGGTGACTGACACGGGCAGCCCAGACAGGGACTCAGTGACGAGACCGATAACAGAGAATAAAGGAAACACCAGGCCCAGGAGTCTTGCTGTACTGCCCGTCCCTCACCCTCCCCGGAACCTGGCTGGGTCATTAATTGGAGTCAGGAGGTGAGCCTGGGACCCAGACAGACTCAGGCAGCTTGGCCCCGGGCCAGCTGGAAGCAGAGACCAGCTGTCTGCCGCAGTGATTTCCCACCCGTGTCTCCTGCCCTTTACCCACAGGGAAGACTGGAGAGTCAGAGACTCCCTTTCCCACCCTCTGACAGAGGGGGTTGTCATGTGACCCAGCATGGCCAATGACACAAAGGGAAAGTCGTGAGGGCGGGTGGAAATTTTCCCTTCAATAATAGGCAGAGGGACACGGCAAGGTGCTGTCCTTCAACCCGGCCTGCTACTTCTGCGACTTCCGGCCTTTGACCCTGCAGCTGAGGCAGCCACGTTGTGACCAGGAGGGAACAACCATGAGCACCACAGGACACTCAGAATCCAGACGTGGGAGGGCTGCTGGACACACCCTGGGAACACCTACCGTATTCCCCGTGTATACAACGCACCCTTTTTTTTTCCAAAAATTTGGGGTCTAAGAACTGGGTGTGTCTTATACAGGGGTTGTGGAATTTCAAATGCCATAGATGGAACAGAGGATGTGGCAATCTATGAAGACAGTGACTCTTCATCTGTGTCTGATGAGGACAAGCTAATGGATGGGAGTTTTGACAGTGATGAGAAGTTGTATGAACTCTATGATGAATTAAACTTTGAGTTCAACAACTTTATGTAATACTACTCTTTTTTTTCTTTAGAATCTCAGGCCCCCAAATTAAGGTGTGTAGTATACATAGGGAAATACGGTACCTCCCAGGTGTGTCACCTGAGAGATGAGGAAGGACCCACCTCCAGTCAGGGCTTCTGTGATTTATAGCTGAACACATCCTGCTTCAAGGAGGAAATGGATGGATGTGCAGCAAAAATTTGACCCTGCCCTCAGTCTGCTGCCCTTTGAGAGTCTGGTGACCTACGTATCCTCGACTGGGACATTCTTCCTCCCTAGTCTCCGCCTGCTCTCCTGCCAGGCCTCGTTAGCTATTACTCTCTCTGGAAGCTCAGCTTGAAGTTCCCAGGCTGGTTCACGTGTCCCTCCTCAGAGCACCTTCTTAGACTGGTGCACATGTCGCCTGGTCTTGTAAGGATCTCTTCCCGTAAGATGGATGCTTTGTGGGGGCAAATAAAATGGGGGAAGGAAGGAAGGAAACCGTCAGCAGGTCTCCACATACTCCTCATTTGCCCAGACCGGCCATGTGGCTGGCCACTGCTAGCTACAAGGGATGCTTGCAAAGTGGCAGAGGAAGGCAGGCAGAGGAGAAGTGGGAGAAAATGCAAGCGTGGGACTGGCCACTACGCAGCATCTACCACATATGACAAGATAGTCTCTTAGGTTCCTTGAAATTTTAATTGCATTATTTTTATTTTTTCTAAATGAAATACTTTATTTTTTACTGATTCTGAAAGTAATAAAGCTTTTTGTGAAAATTCAAACCATATGGGGGGGGGTAAGTTTCCTAAAATCTTATTCTTCCAGAGATAAGCATATGAATAATTTGATCTGTAGCTTATTCCAGACTTTTATCTATGCATAAAAATATTTTGGCATTTAACTTGTGAAAATGGGATTATATCACACCTACTATTCTGCCATCTACTTTCTTTTAAAATAAGAAAAAAGAAATCATAAGAGTGGTATGAATATTTCTCTGTGTTTATATAGATAGAGATCTAACTTAACCCTTCTAAACGGCACCATTGTTTCTGTATTAGTTATCACAGACTTCGTGGCTACAATCAACACACATTTATTATCTTGAAGTTTCTGTGAGTCAGGAGTCTGGGTGGAGCTTGGCTGGGTCCTCTGCTCAAGGTCTCCCACCAGACTGCCGTCAGGTGTGGGCAGGGCTGGGTTCTCTTCTGAAGGCTCAACAAGGAAGGACTACTTCCAAGTTCACTCAGTCCGTGTCAGGATTCAGTTCCTCTTGGGTTGAGAGTTTCTCAGTGTCTGTTGGCTAGAAGTCAACCTCCATTCCTTTCTGTGCTATCCTCCCCAACCTAGTGACCTGCTTCTTCAAAAACAGCAAGGCAGAGAGTGTGCCAGCCAGCCAGAAGTCAGAATTGTTTGTAATCTAATCACATAAGCTATAGCCACTCAACACTGAGGTATTCCGTCAGTTAGAAGCAAGCGATAGGCCCCACCCACGCTCAAGGGGAAGGCATGACACAGTGGGGTGAACGCCAGAGCCAGAGATCACGGGGCCACTTGTCTGACGTGATGTCCCACTTATTTAACTCTTCTGCTGATGAGCACGTAGGGTATTTCGAGTCTTCTCATTAATACAAACAATGTCATCATCCTTGAACTTGTATCCTTATGAACTAGTCCAAGATTTCCTTTGGAAAATTCTTCAAGGTGGAATTTCTAGATTTAAGGGCAAATAGATTCATGGATAAACACTCTCCCAAAGCTTGACCAAACGTGTGTGTGTGTGTGTGTGTGTGTGTGTGTGTGTGTGTGTGTGTGTGTGTGTATATGATCAGCAGCATCAGTGTGTGAATGTTGACACTTTCCACGCCCCTCACCAACGCTGAGCATTTAACGGTCTGTTCAATATTTTCTTGATAGGTGAACATTGAACAGCCCTGTGTTCTAGTTGGACATTCTGTGTTTCTCAGTAGAGTTGAGGATCTTTTCTTATGTTATCAACTACTTGTTTTGGTCAGGATTTTTTTGGTTACTGGGAACACAAAGCCACTTGAATAACAAGTGTGTGTGTGTGTGTGTGTGTGTGTGTGTGTGTGTGTGTGTGAACACAGAGCAACCCCATATTTGCCTTATTCTATTTCTTGAACATTTTCTTGGCTACTCGAGCATTTAAAAAAAAAAAAATTTTTTTTCACGAATTTGTTTAGCTCTTCTCCCAAGCAGTAATGGAATATTTTTATTGGCATTACAACAAATTAATGGGTAATTTGAGGAGTATTCACCTTCCACCCCCAGCAACATGATGTCTGCTCTCTCCACCAAGCCCGCGCTCTTTGTTGCGCTAGGCAGAACCGAGCTCTCCCCGAGCTCTTGTCCCCGTTGGCTCGCCTGGGGGCTCAGTCTCGGAACCCCGCTGTTTCTCTTCTGCTTTTGGAAGTCATCCTTTTCCATCATAGCGACTGAGCATTTAGGCTCTCCGGTGGGAGTCCCTCTTGTTGGCATCCGTGGCACAGAGCCTTGCGGATCTGGGTGTGAATCCACTGAAGTGTGTGACCTGGAGAAGTCCCTTCACCACCCCGAGTCTCAGTTCCTGTTGAGAGAACAGCAGCGTCTGCCCCCTGAGCTGACGGTGAGCATTAAGTTGGATATTTTAATTTAAGCTTTCAGGGCGTTGTCTGCGCTGTGCAGACATGCAATAAATGCCTGCGATGATGATCGCTTAGTAATATTACTGACGCGAATACTTTATGACTCTGAGCAATGTATTATTAGTATTACCAGGCTGAGTATTTTACTGTCACTATATACAACCCGTATTTCTGCCCTTCCCCCCCACCCCGCCCCATCACTTCTGTAGCTGAGGGACCTTTCTGCTAACTAAACACATGTGCTGAGTACTCAGTTTCTAATAACCTTTCAAATTCTTGAAAGCTCTGCCTGGGACCAGGTGATGGGCAGGAAACGTTGGGAGAGATGAAGGAGATATAGGAGGAAGGTTCTGTTGGAAAGAGAGAGAGAGAGAGAGAGAGAGAGAGAGAGAGATATCAGGGGAAGGGAGAGGAGGGCACAGCGGAAGTGTCCTGTGTCGTGGGGACTTGGGGGGGGGGGTCCCTGCAACACTTCCGTGGCTGCCATGTGTTTCTTCCCACGTTACTGAGCGATTCTTTGGCACCAGGTGGATGCCGTACAGTTCAGTTCAATTCCAACTCTCTCCCTGGAGATGGCATCAGATCCCACGGGTCCCCCAACCCTACAAGACTGCCCTCGACCCATTTCAAATGCCGGTGGTGAGTTCAGATTGTCACCCCTGCTTCCGGCAAACCCGGCTATAGATCTGAGGTCCCGATGGGCCCCTCGTCCAGTTGGATTAATTTCGTAGAGTGCCTCACAGAACTCAGAGAAGCGTTTCACTCCCTAGATCACCAGTTCATTGTAAAGGAACAGCCAGACAGGAGAGGCGCACCGGGCAGGGTGTGGGGGCAGGATATGGGGCTTCCAGGCTCTCTCTCCAGGTCTCTCTTGTTCACCAGCCCAGAAGCTCTCCAAACCCTGTCCTCTGGGGTGTTTTTGCAGTCATGATTGATTAAGTCATTGTCTATTGACAACTGATCCAACCTCCAGTCCTCCTTCCCTACACAAGAGGTCCGGGGGGGACCGGAAGTTCCAGCCCTGTAAATCATATGCTTTTTAAAATTCTTTCGAGTTTCCCAAAGGCCACCTCACTACCGTGAATCCTTTGTGGTTGAAAGGGACTTGTTACGACCCCTTTTTTCCTCTTAACACTTGAGACATTCCAAGGGCTTTAGCTATTGAGTCAGAAACAGGCACGAAGACCAAATATACATTTCTTATTATAAATCACAGTGTCACAGTGGCCAAGCAAGGAAGCTGTGAGCCTTCCTCCCTGACCCAGACCCCTACCTGGGTCATTCATGGGGACCTGAACCTCAAGGCTGAGCCGCTGGGCCTCCCTCTGAGCCGTACCTGCCTGCCTCCTGCAGGCCTGAGCCCACCAGGAAGCCACGCAGCTCCCTCCCGCTGGACACTGGCAGAGGAGGCGGGGCCTGGCCTGGTCACAGAGTCCCTGGGAGGACCCTGCAGGCCTGGGTGAGGGACTCTGGGGCCAGCACCTGGTGCCCTGCTGCCTGGCCCTCTGTGGTTGGCGGCTCCTGTAGGCTCAGCACCATCTCCTCTGCTCCAGTGAGCTGATGTGGGGCTGGGGGAGTTTAAACCCTGCTCTCTACCACTCAGCACCCAGACCCTCTGCTGCACAATGGATTACCCTCTAGCCCCATGTATTAGTAAGTGTTTTCTCTCACTGCTGGCTCCCAAGGGAGTTTCCTGCCAGCCCCCGCAGAGCATGCTCATTACAAAGTGTCCTGGCAAGAAGCAGACGGCACCTTCTGACTGGGTCACTTGCAGAGTGTGGCAGAGGGACTTTTCACACAGGAGCAGATGGGGGGGGGCAGGGAGCAGCAAAAGATGGCCTGGCACCCTCTGTGGTCGCAGCTGGACAGGTACCTTTCTGGTGGGGCCAGGGGGACAAGAGAGCCAGCAGCCTCCTGGCCGGCAGCTGGACGCAGGGGGCCAGGGGAAAGGACTGTCTGGAAGGACCTGCACCCTTCTGCAGAGAGAGGCAGCCCCTCCCTAGAGAAGGAAGGACCCAGAGCCAAGCCCACTGTCCCCTGCCTTCCTGGCAGCACTGCCCATTGAGCGCAACGGGGAGCCGGAAGGCAAGGGAGCGCTTCCTGCCATGGACCTGTGGGTTGGAGACAGGGTCTGGAGGGACAGACAGCAGCATGCACCACAGTGACTGAGACAGAGCTGGGACCTGGATTCGGACAGCCTGGCCCAGAGGCTGAGCTCTGGGGCACCCACTGCTCTGTCCCCACCGCCATCAGGGTCACCAGGAGATTTGCCCGGCCTCCAGCAAGGCTCTGCACTGAGCAGCACGGGAATTGGGAGGCATCCAAGTACTACTGCAGGACTCCTAATGGGACGGGGTCGCAGTCAAGGACCTGACTGGTGCGGGGCAGTGACACATGGCAGGTCGGCACAGATGAAAAGAGCCGTTAGGTTGCCTGCGTTGGCCGATGGCCCAAGGACTCTTGAGCATGTTTCCATTAGCGTTTCAGTTCCTGGGGTCCCAGCGAGACCACTGGACCCCCATTCACAGCTGTGGGGTCATCCTGTGTCCCCGGGCCAGACAGGAGGCTGGTCTCCCAGGTGTAAGTCTGAGGTCCATCGCTGACCAGCAGGTTAAGCGACATTAACAAAATACCACAGACCCGGAAGCTTGAATAACAGACGTTACTTCTCACACCTCGGAGGCCGGTGCCAGCATGGTCAAGTTCTGTCCTTCCTGGCTGGAACAGTGCTGGGCAGATAAAATATGTTCTGCTCACTTTGTTGAGGATGGCGCTGCCCACACGGAAGTTCGTTGATATTAATGTGTGTTCTGGGACAGGCTGTGGGCAGGCCGGGTCGTTATAGCCTAAGGCTTAGTTTAAGAGTAAGCTCTTCTCCACACCCTTGACTGATTGGATGATGTAGGGTGGTGCACTCTCCTGAGGAATCCTATTATGCCTCAGATGGGTGGCTTTGTATCAGAGACTTCCTTGTCTGTAGATTGGATTAAAGGTTTTGAATCTATGCTATAAAGTGGGGCAGGCCGGGAGCTTGCTCTCTCTCGGTTCCTGCTATCACCATTGCAGAGGCCTCCCTGATCCCTTGCCCTCCATGGGAAAAGCTGGTTTTCTGCTTTTCCCTTGTCTTCTCTTGTGGCTTGCCTGTCTTGGTGAGACACCAATAAACAGAATGGCCTACCATCCTCCGACTCTGCCATTTCTTCACCGTCAGCCCGAATCCAATGGGAACCTGCATGTGAATGGCCACGATGGCGGCTCCTGGCCTTACAAACAGGAAGCTTAAAAATAAAAGACTTTCTAATGTGTTCCACGTTGATTCCCCTAAGAAATTCTGTAAACGGTTCTCTCAAGACAGGGACTGTGTACCCGGGTTTTTCGGATCTCTTTCCCCAGGTCTTGACCCTGGCCCAGCCCCATCTTGCCAGGAAAAGCATGAGCTCCCCTATCTGGTTCTCCACCAGCCCGGCCCCAGGACAGGGTCTTTCCTTCCAAATTCGGCACATGGGACGCCTGTCCCCGGGAGTCCTCAGGTCCAGCTCCACCTGAGGGTCTGAGCCTGCCAAGCTGCCAGAGGCCTTCTTCTTGAGTTCTATTTCCTAGAAGAGTTGGGGGGGGGTGTCTCTGTGTGTTTGGGGAAGGTAGGGAGCCCTGGCCTTCCTCAGCTCTCTCCCCTCCCTGAGCTCTAAGGCGCATGCCGGCTCAGGCTATGCCCGAGCTGTGGCCAGGACTGTGGAGGAAGAGCTCATTCCCAGGGCTGGGGGTCGCCCGAGGAGGGCCGCACTGCTGTCCTTATTAGCATATCGCTGGTTCTGGTCCCAGGACCTCAAGCACTGCTGGGCTGGGCCGTGTGAGCGCTGTGAAAACCCCAGGGGTCCCTGCTCCCAGGCAGCCAGCCAAGGCCCGCCTTGGGCTTCCTCCTTTCCCGGTGGGCAGCTTCCTCCCAGAGCCGTGGCACCGGCTTGACCGGGAATCCAGAGGGCTCCGGATTGCGGTGTGCCCTTCCGTTCCTCTTGTTCTCTTTGCCCGTGACAGGTCTAGCCCTCATTCCGTTCTGTTCACAGGTCACAGGGCTTTGACCGGACTTTGGGCTGTGGGGATGGGGTCCCTCCCAGAGCGACAGGAAACAAGTCAAGAGGTACAATACAACAAACCAATAATACAGATAAATACACTAAAGCCAGCTAGTTACAGTGTGCGGTGAGCAGCTGTGGTAAGTGAACACAGGACGGGGAATCTTGTAAACATGAAAGCAACCCCGTCCGTCCGCGCAGAGCACTGTGAAAACGCGCTGAGATCTCAGGTGACTCGTAAAAAAGGCTGCTGCAGGTGTGCTGTCTGTCGTCAGAGGCCACCAGGGGCAGGGCTGTCCTCAGCAGGGAGGCTTGCTGGGTTTGCTGCAGGAAGGGAGAAAGCACCCAGGAGGAACCTCAGGGGTGGGGCGGGGCTGGGAGAGCGCCTTGGAGAACTTGGGCCTGACCTGGACCACCCGAAGGTGGGACTGAGGAAGTGGGTTCTGGATGTCGACCAGGAGCAAGGGCACTTCGGTCATTGGGTGTCTAAACGCATTTTGCTTTGGAGACACTCCAAAGAAAGAGAGGCACTCGTTCACAGTAGTCAAAGGAGGGGTGTTGGACAGTTTTTGTGGCCTCGGAAGGGCTTTGTCTCTGTCTTGTTTGAAACACAGATGCAGCATGACCCCGGCTGAGCCCCACACCATCGGGGATCGGTTTGTAGTCCGCGAACACTGAGCATCGTTTGTATTCAGACGGGAACATCGCGTGCCGGCGGCTGTAGAACCGTGGTTACTTTCTCATTGATAATGGGAAAAAAAACACAAAAAAACAACTGGTTTCAGAAGTTGGAAAAGTACACACACACACTCACAATATGTGTTTGTGTAACAGAAATTAAATAAATGATTTCTTAATAGTGCTTTTTCTTTTTTTTTTTGTAGTTGAAAGATTTTGGCCCTTGTGATATTTTTGAGATCTAGAAATTTTGCAAAATAAAAAAATAATAATAAGAAGAAATTGTGGCTTTTATTGAAAAACAATAAAAGAGAGAAAATTTGGCAAGATTGGGTGTAAAGCCAGTAGTCGCGGCCAGGATCACAGATGCCTGACCCACGCAGGTTCGCATTAGATTCGAACAGTCGGTAATGAAACACAGGAGCCACAAACTGGTGAGCCATCAGCTTTAATTCTAGCTTGCACCCGGCGGGCAAGCAAAAACACACACTGGGCTCCAAAACCCACTCATTCAGTGCTCACAAAGCTACTGACTTATCCGAGTTTCCTAGAATCAAAGGTTTCTAGCTCACCAGACTTATTCACCACTGTTTCCCATCTCCTTCTCCAGCACAAACTCTTAACAAACTGGCTTCTTCCTCAGCACTCTGCCATCTCGGCTGCTTCTCCTGGCCTCCATGTGGCGTTAATCTGCTCTCCTCTCTGATACCTCAGGAACCAAGAGAGAGCAAGCTCCTGGCATGCCCCCGTTTATAGCATAGAAAATCCAAACCTTTAATCCAATCTACAGACAAGGAAGTCTCTGATACAAAGCCACCCATCTGAGGCATAATGGGATTCCTCAGGAGAGTGCACCACCCTACATCATCCAATCAGTCAAGGGTGTGGGGAATATCTTACTCTTAAAACTAAGCCTTAGGCTATGACAACCCAGCCTGCCCACAGCCTGTTCCAGAACACACATTAATATCAACGAACTTCCATGTGGGCAGCGCCATCTTTAACAAAGTGAGCATAATATATTTTATCTGCCCAACATTGGGCTTAAACAGATTTCTAAGATTAAACATACCGGGGTGCTCTGGAAAGGAAGGTGTTGACACCGCTAGACCCGACTGGCTGATATTTGAAACTGAGAAATCTGATTGAGAGGTTCCTGACCTGGAGCTGGTATAAGATCCCCAAAGAAGAATGCGCCAGTAGAGAAAGGGGCGTCCGGGTTCCCAGGAAGAGACGAGCTCGTGGGGCTACAAGCCCCTCTGGACCCAGCCACCCTGGTTTGGGGCTGTGCTTCAGGAAGGAAAGCTGAGTATATAGGCTGTGCCCCAGAGAGTTGAAACTTGGTGCCAGGGATGGGACAGAACTGTGGCAACAGCACAGAGGGTCTGACAGCCAGTCTAGGTTGCTATAATAGACAAAATGTTTGTAGGACTGCGCGAGACCCGTGCTCAACAGCGACACCGTGTGGTGAGCAACAGAAGCAGGGACCCCGGTGGCTGATGAAATTCTTCTCTCCCTGCCATGGTGTTTAGATGCAGGATGTCAGTCCTGTCTCATAGCACTCGGCTTCTTCCTCTGCTCCAGCCACATCAGTCTTACTGTTTCATGAACAGGCTAAGCTCGTTCCTACCTCAGGGCCTTTGCACTTGCTTTCTTGGCTTGAAATACTCTTCAGAGATCTTGTTGTGTGACTGGATACCTCTCATGGTTTGGGCCCTCCCTGACCTCTCTGAGCAGCCCCTTTCCTTTCTATCCTGCCAGCCTGTTTTATTTTCTTCAGAGCCTGTTCTGCACTCTGCAATGTCTCTACTTCCTCATTTATTTGCCTACTTATTGTTTCTCTCTCTTCACTAGAATCCAAGCCCTGGGTTTGCCTGGCTTGTTCACCACCAGCTCACCAGCGAGTAAGACCAGTGCCTGGCACATAGTAGGAACTCAGTAACCATTTGTTGAATAAATGGTGACTTACTTTAAGCCTTCCAGTGAAGGCTAGTTCACAGCTGCCCCGGACCGTGTGTTGGGAGGGGCAGCAGCTGGGTTACCCCTGGACTTGGCAGGAACTTTGTCTCTGCCATTTTTACCTGAATGTTTTGTATCTCAGTTGTTTCTTCTCTAAAAGATGTGTGCTAAGCATACAGGATGTTGACCACTTGTAGGGTGTTTGTAACATCTGGAAGGGGTAGGTGAGGACTGTGAGTTAGCAGCTTCCAGAAACAGACAGAGAGAAAGCCAAAAAAGTATATATATATTTTTAAACCTCCATGGCTACAGCACCAAAAGGTTTCCTGTTCTGGCCCCACTGTCCTGGAAGTGGAGCCGTGGCTCAGTGCCTGTGGACGCCTTGGGAACAAGGGGGAGGGCCCAGCACAGGCGGTCCCACCAGAGCAGCCGGGGGTGCCAAGTCGGTCTGGCAGCCGGCAACAGGGATGGGGGTGGGGGGCAGGACTCCCCGGGAGGGTGGCTGTGGACATGTGGACGACGTGGTTCCCGCATTTCAGCTCCTCTTCTGTTCTGGGCAGAATTACCCGCACCCCCTCCAGTGCTGCCACCGGCCGGGGCCCACACCTCTGTGAATGTCACCGTCGGATTGTACAATGTTGTTCATTCACACGCTTGTGCCCGGTTGGAATGGAGGAATGACAACTTTGCCACTTTGGTCCCCACGCAACATTGGGCAGGACCCCCTCCCCAGTTCTCTCACCGAATGTGGTGCACACGTTGGTGACAACAATGACCGGGTCGGTTGGAATTCTTTATCCACATGGCGTGCCTCTCTGTTGACCCTCTCGGTCCTGTATTTGACCCCTTGGCAGGGGTCATGTATTTTCAGCTTCGTGTCCCCAGCTCTTAGCACATAGGGTGTCCCCTGGGTAATAGTGTGCCCAATGATAAAAGGAGAAGGTGGACCTGGTGGGATTCCCGTCTTTAAGCCCACCCATGCATCGCTCGTCCATGACAGCTCCCTCTGTGACCTTAGCTTGGACGGACTTGCGGACAGGGTGGACTTTCATCTCTTTCAGAGAACTGATTTCCTTTCTTTTGGAGGGGAAGGGTCGGCAGAACGATGACATGAGGAAGTATTGTCTATTGAGCTCAAACCTTCACAGGCGCTAACTCAGTCCGTCCCCACAACAACCCTTTGTCTGACTGATAGAAGGAGTGGCTACAGCTCAAGGCGGTGAGGGAGTCAGGATTTGAACCCAGGTCCCAGGGAGGCTGGAGCCAGACACCTTGGACTGCCATAGGCCTCCTGAGAGGCAATAATGAAACCCCTCTGGTTAAACCGACTTGGGAAATCCTCTGAGTGCACCCACGTCCTTAGGGAGAAAGCTGTTCCGACCCAGCAGCTGGGAGCCTAGCAGGTCCAAGGTTCCCGTGGGGAGGTGGGGTGGTGTTTGGGCAAATAGGTGGGAAACCCCTGGGCACAGGCTGTACTGCCAAGGCACAAGGCCCCTAAACAGCAGCTAATGATTGACATGTCCGCCGAGGGCCCCCGACTAACAGGCAGCAGCTGGCTCCCCTGTGACCTTACCCACAGATTCTATCTGCCAGCAGGGGGACCACATGGCATTCCCTCTGGGACACATGCAGACTGTCTGAGGGGCCTGGAACAGCCTGCGCTGACCCTGACGAGCAAGTGGTCCATTACCCCCCAGGGCGCCCACGCCCAGCCCCTTCGGGCCTCCGCCGCAGCCTCTCCTCTCGTCCTGGGGGTCCTCCTAAAGCTCCAATCGAAGCTGGCCTGTCCCTGGTTAGAGCAGCTTCGAGCTCGCTGTGGAGTTCAAGCCGGGGCTGGGGAGCTATCTTTGCGACTCTGGAGCCCGCAGTTCAACCCCCCTTACTGCTGGTAAGCCCTGCAGAGCGAACAGCGAGGGCCCCAGCACCAGCCCTCCTTTCCCTGGAAGCCATGTGGTGGAGGGCAGGCCATTCACCAACCTTCCGGAGCCCCCGTCTTCTCACCTGTCCAGTGGGGATGCTGGCACCTGCCTCTCAGCGTCATGGAGAGGTCACACCACCGCTGGCAAAGTGCAGGGCGGGCCTGGTGGCTGTCGGTACGTCTGCTGCCTGAGCAGGGGCTCTGGCCAGGGCTGGACTGAGACGCTCCAGGGCGGGCAGGGAGCCCGTTGCCCACTGCGAGTGCCCACCCCTTCTCTCCCTTATTTCTGTACTCCTTAGATGTGGGTTTGGGTTCCCCCAACACTTCCTGCCTCCTAGCCTTTGCTTATGCAGTTCCTTCCACCAGCATGTCCTTCCCTGCACATTTATTCACTCTCTCATTCGGCAGTGTGTTGGGCATGGTCAAGGCCCCGAGGGCGCAAGATCTTTCAGCAAGGCTGTTGAAAGGACCTGAATGGCTCTAAGGAACGTACCCCGTGGTATGGGACAGCGCGGCGGCCAGGTGGAGCCGGGAGGGCTGGCTGCAGCGAAGGGAGGTGAGGGCTGGTCGCACAGTGTGGAAAGGCGCTCTGGCTAGGGAATGCTGAGCAGGGGCTGAGCGCGGCCTCCGGGGAGCTGGCTGAATCTTCAGGAAAAGGGAATGGCACTCAGGAAGGAGCCAGGACCCCAGTGAGACCTCAGCTAAACCAGGCATGGGACAGTCAGCCTAGGAAGCTGCTGCCCCTGCCTGGCACCTGGACGTGATTGTTCTCACCACTGGGAGTGGTTTCTGATTGGCCCATTGGAATGGCTGGGCTCAGTCCCATGTTTGCCCCATAATTCCCAGCGGGCAGAAGAGAAAGAAACTGGCTATCTAACCTTTCTTTGACCTCCCTGATATGAAGGTTGGTCTGACCCTGAATAGCCAAGAAATGATAAGTGTCTGGGGAGGCGGCATCTGATATGAGGCCTAGATGATAAGAAACCAGTGGTGGAAAAGTGGAGGGAGGGTGGTGGACATTCCAGAAAAAAGCAAGTGCAAAGGCCCTGGGACAGGAGTGAGCTCAAGGAGTTCCAGAAACAGAAAGAAGAGTGAGGGAGGGAGAGACCTGGAGGATAGGAGGGCCAGGGAGCCGCCATGCTTTGCAATGAGAGCCATAAAGCCTCTTCTCCCTCTCCCTCTCCCTCTCCCTCCCCCCCTCCCCCTTTCCCCTCCCTAAATTCAGAAGAGATGGCTTGGCTCTGATCCCTTCCCCTCCAGGCTTCCCTCTCTCACGAACCCTGTGGACTTTTCATCTGCTCTGGCATTATTTATGGGCACGCTGAGAGTCCCCAGAGGGCAGGGGCAGCGTTATATTTTTATTTCTGTGTCCTGGGGCCCAGAGACATCCCAGTGCAGGTCAGGGCCCAGGACTGGCAGGACGACTGAGTCAGCTGCCACAGCAGGGCAGGGTGGGGCGTGCACTTGCTCTTGGGCCAGGTCGGGAAGCACCGGTGCTTCCAGCTCTCACGTGACTCTTGTATCCACCAGACAGTAACTCTGCATTCACTTTCTTGAATATTACTTAGGCCATGTCCCTCTCACCTAGCTGTGAGCACCAAGTGGACCAGTGGTTAGGACAATGGGCCTGGACTCAGACCAAGGTCACACCCCCACTTGCTGCTGGTTGTGGTCCTGTCACACGGGTCGTTGTTGTTTCTTGCTGTTTTCCTAGTCTGCAGATAGCGGGCGGGGAGAGCCCCCGCCCCCCGCGGGGTGCTATGAAAATGGAATGGAGCCAGTCTATGTGACATTGTTAGAGCAGAGTGGGGGACCCAGTCAGGGCTCAGGGAATGTCAGTGACTTACTTCTCCTCTTCTGTGAGTCACGCCATCCCACCGCCCTGGCATGGACGCCCCCGTCAGTGCTCCGTAAGGACCTGGGGGTAGAGGAGGAAATGGGTACCCCCCGCTCCGGCTCCCCATCACCATTCTGTGAGGTGGGAAAGCGGGATTTTTGTCCCTGTTTTGCCAAGAAAGAAACAGAGGCCCTGAGGGGGGGTGGGAAGGAGCCCACCTGGGTGCACAAGTCAAGCAAAAGCAGGCGTTGCGCTCAAGGCTCTCGACTCCCAGTCAGATCTCTGTACCCCCTCCCACTCAGGGGACAAATGTGGCCCAGAGGGGGAACCCGGCCGAGGCCTCAGCCAGTCAGCAGCGGGGAGTGAGGGGCTCTGACCGTCTTCTCCTCTGAGGTCAGTGCTGGAGCTCCAATGCTTATCAAGATGTCCCTTCCCCACAGTCCTCGCTGGGCATGAAGCCAGCAGAGGGATCAGAAGGCGTCTAGCGCTGTTACAGATGTCCTTGGGGCCAGCAAGACTGGGAGGGGTGCAGGGCCCTGGTCAGGGTGCACGCCACACTGAGACTAGACCCCTAGTGCCCACTGTATGCCCTGCCCAGACTGTGGTACCCGCCTCCCTGCCTCTGTGGGCTTCTGCAGTACGGCTGTAACTGCACCTCCCCTCTGCCTGCAGCTCGCCTGGGCTCCCTGCCACCCCGGACCCCTGGGCCGGCATGCAGGTTTCTTCTCCTTATTCACATCTCTCCGGAATGCTCTTGTTTACTTGTCTGCTTGGTTCTCGTCCATCCTCCGACCCCGCACTTTAAGCTCTGAGACTCGTTCACCTCTGTGTCCACAGGGCCTCGCATAGCGCTTGGACTCTTTGGTGCTCAGTGGATATTCCATGAAGGAGTGAATAAATGAATGAACAAAGGGACAATCTGACCCTGGCTGCTCCCCAGCCACATCTCCTAGCAGTGTCCCCATCCTGGACTTTATGCTCCAACCATTCCAAACTCCTTGCAGCTCTAATAATGTCCCTTTGTGCCCCAGTACCTTTGCACATGCTGTTCTCTGCCCAGAGCGCCTGTCCTTGGCTTCCTGGCTCTCACCTCTACATCCATCAGGTCTGAGCTCCCTCCTGGCCTCTCCTCACCCTGCCTCTGACTTCCAGGTTCCTCCCTCTGTTGCTGCTTAGCCTCTTTCTTGCTGATTTGGGAGTTGATACTCTGGACCATGAGCTCCTTAGGACGCTGTGTCTTATTTGTCATCTGAGCCTCAGAGCCTCGTCAGGTCCTCGGACACAGCAGACACTTAGCACGCATTTTCTGAAGGGTGAATTCATTTAATCCTCACACACCCGACGAGCTAGGGGCCCAGTGTGTTTGGAATGTGCTTTCTGAGCAGCAAAGGTGCCGACTGACCCCGGGCGCGGAGTTGGATAGTGCAGAACTTAGGCCAGGGAGTGCGGCAGACAGGGACAGGTCTCCATTTTTCCACTCGTGAAGTGGGGAGAATAAGGGGATCCCCATCACGGGGATGCGGAGCTGTCTTGAAGAGACAATTCTCACAGAACACTGGGAACAGCCTGCGTGCGGTGAGACAGCCTGCGTGCGGTGAGAGCTCAGCCGGTGTCGGCTACTATTGTCACCATTCTCTAGCCTCGACTTCCTGTGCTACACGGAGTAAACCTTGCCGGAGGATAGACAGGGAGAGCCTTACGTCAGATTGTTTGTGACCCTCAGCTGCAAAGATAAAGGTCTGTGACATCTGAGGTAAGCTCTGCCTATGGCTCTGATCTGAGAGGGCTGGCAGGTTAGGAAGGAAGTTGGGGGAGTAGAGTGGTCATCACCGCAGGGCTTATCTCAGCCTGGTCTGCGCAGCCCCAGCGGCCAGACTGCCAGGACCTGTCGGCCTCAGCGAGGGGACCCCCTGCCCAACACCGCACACAGGGCCTGGCTCGCTCATCCAGACCAGTGGGCTCACAGAGCCAACGAGACGCCCTTTGTGGAATCAGGAACACCTGTTAGTGGCCACCCACTCTGGCTGGAGCTTTCACAAAAAGGCGCTTTCTTGACTTTCCCAGCCTCTCCGTGAGTCAAAGAAGCTGTGGACAAGGCTGTCAGCTCTTGCCAAGAAGGACCTGAAGCCCCCCACCACCCTCCCCAGCAATCCTGGCAGGAGTGTGGCAGCCGCGTGTCAACTGGGGGTCAATAGCTTGTGAGTGAGAGTGCTGTTGTCACTCCTGGCCAAGGCACCTGAGGGCCAGGGTACCTCCTGGTGACCCTGGAGAGCACATGCCCTGGGGGACATAGTTACGGGCAGAGCAGTGTGGTGAGTGAGGGTGAGAGCCGGAATGAACCCCTGTTGTATTGGGGGCGTTGTTCCCGTAGCAAAGCCTCGCTGAGCCCTGGTGAGTGGGGGGTTGTTCTTCTGTTTTCGGGGTGAGGAAGCGTTCACTTCTGGACCTGTAGTGACGTGCTCAAGGACGTCCAATGAGGAAGCGTCAGAGCTTGAAATGTGCGTCGGCACTTGGACTCGTTCGTGTGGTTTTTAGGACTCACTTCAAGCCAGAATTCTGGGCTTCTCGCGAAGGGTAGGCAAACTCAGGGTCTGAAGTTGCGACCGGCTGAGAGAGCACATTCAGAGGTCATGGGCAGTGGCTGGGTGACACGAGGGATCTGAGGGACCCCAGCCTTTGCCTTGTCAGTGGGTTCCAGCCGGAAGCTTAGGACCCGGGTGCGAAGGAGACTTGGGGAGGGTCTGTGGGTCCCTGAAGGTGGGCAGAAGGGGTTCACACCTGGCTAACTGATGCGCTCAGCCCCTCTCTCTCTCTCTCACACACACACACACACACACAAAAAGAGGTCACACGTACATTCAATAAGACGGTGGCCACCTTCAAGCCAGGAAGAGAGGCCTCCCCAGAACCTGACCACGCTGGCCGCTTGATCTTGGGTTTCTAGCTTCCAGAACGATAATAAGAAAATAGATTTCGGTGGTTGAAGTCACCCACCCTCTGATACAGTGTCATAGCAACCTGAGCCTGCTAAGAGACAGCGCCTCGCCCCCCAGCCGTGGGAAGACTTGGAGCCCGAGGTCCTGCTTACGGAGCTTCTGCTGTTAGCCAAGTGCTGACCTGTTGGTCAGGCACACAGGCTCAGCACCGGTCCGGCACGGAGGGCCCACTGTGCTTCCAGGGGCCCACAAAAGTGTTTTAGTTCTTTCGAAATTCATAAGATTAAAAAAATGAAACAATTTTCTTTACATAAAAAAAGGGAAAATTCTAGAGCCCCCCAAATTTCTCTTCTGGTGGGAAGGCCCCACAAAAGCGAATGTTCCGAGGGCCCCCGAAAGGCACATGCGGCGCTGTGTGGGGCCGGCCCCGCGAGGCGCTTCGTGTCTGGGTCAGCAGACCGTGGCCGGCGGACCACAGGGCTGTGCCCCTGTTCTCGTCAGTGTGTGTCGTCTTGGCTACCTGCGCACTTCAAAGGCCGCTGAGAATATGTGACAGAGACCTCACGGCCCCCAGAGGAAACACAGTCGTTTTCTGGCCCTACGCTGAAAAAATGCGCTAACTCCTGCTATCTGGCCATCAGTTGAGTTCATCCATGCCCGGTGAGACAGACTTTTATCCTCATTTTTCTAGATAAGGAAACTGTGTCTGCGTGACTCGCTGAAGACTCCACGGACTCCCAGCGAGCACTGTGACTTCACAGAAGGTCTGTGTCCTTCCCACTACAGTGGCCGCCAGCGGGGACATTGGACCTGCTTCCTAACATGTACCGAGTGAATGTGGCAACATTGAAGCAAAACTTGTGACCGTGTTTAGTTCAATTCAACTAGTGTTTTCTGTGCCAAGCATCCCCGGGGCTCCGTGGCAGTTCACTTGGTCACTGCTGCATCTGCAGGGTCAGGGCCATGCCTGGAAGTGTAGGGGCTTCTCAGAAATACCCACTGAAGAACTGAGAGGGTGGCACTCACAGACATAGAAGACCTGGACCGTTCAGGGTTTATGAAGGGAGGCTGTATGCCTAGGAGGAGAAATGGTGTGTGTGTGTGTGTGTGTGTGTGTGTGTGTGTGTGTCTAATCTAGCATCGAAGGGTGAATGTGGCCAGTGAGAGGCTCCTCAAGGTGGAATTGTAGGATAATATTCACGTTGAAGCTGTTGCCAGTGCAGTTTGACACAAAATAAACACCCACCATTGCCCCAAACTTGCAGTGAAAGTCTGCTACACGCAGAACCTTGTGTCTGTGGTGATTTGGGGAAGAGAAGTAATCAGGACGGGGCACGAGGGAGCCCTGAGAAGCAAAAAGATAGCTTAGAGGGTGAGAGCTTGTGAGAAGTAGGAGACAGAGCAAAGGCTGGCTGGGAGAAATGCAGGTATCTAGAATGAGAATGTGAGCTATTTTTATTTAAATATCCAAGGATAGGCCGAGCTACGCAGGCTACAGTTCCCAGGGTTTCCAGGGGCTGCCATCTGACTTTATTTCGGGATGTATTTGGGATAATTTTGGATTCTGTGGAGGACCCTTTACAGCTTGGGCTAACCAGTGACCTATGTTGAGGCAGAATGGAACCCTCACTGCGTCGGGGAGAACAGTCTCGGGCAGGGCCGACCCTCAGAACACATCCCGAAGACGAAGAAAATTGTGCAAACGAGTCTGAAGTCAGCCTGACAGCATTTGGGGTGTGAGGTCTCTCAGTTTGAGGCTGGATGTTGTAGAGAAAGTGGCAAGGCCCTTAAAGCATTGAGTGTACTATTTTAATTAAAAAAAATGTTTTAAAATTGATTTTAGAGAGAGAGGAAGGGAGAGAAAGAGAAATATTGTTTTGTTCCACCTACTTATGCATTCATTGCTTGAGTCTTATATGTGGCCTGATGGGGGATCAAACCTGCAACCTTGGCATATCAGGACAAAATTCTAACCAGCTGAGCTATCTGGCCAGCTTCGAGAGAACTTTTTAGAGCTTTTCACTCAACAAATCCCATGAGGCACATGGACTTGAGGCGGGACAAACCCAGGTGGCTGACTTCTGGGGTACGTTAGAATACGGTATGATGAGTGTGAGGAAGGGTATACCTGTCCAAGGAGGCAAAAAGGCCATCTGCAACCTTTTAGTTGGGTCTTGAAGGATGAAGAGGAGTTAGTTAGGCGGCCAAGATGAGACCGGACTTCTTAGGCAGAAGGAAGTATGTGAGGTAGAATTTAGAGAAAGATGACACACAGTTTTTCTGGTTAACATGAGCTTTTTAATCTCTTTTCTCATATATTTTTATTTCCTGTTAAAAATGAGAAATGTATTCAAATTTATGCTAATTACACTCACTGCACCCAGAATAGAAAAAGTCGTAGGCAGAGGCTGCAGAATTGTCACTCCTGTGGGAGCTTCTTGCTGAGAGATAAGAGTCTGTGGCTTCCAAGGAAGATGTTCAGACCCTGGTCTCTTATGCCACCCCTCGGGTGGTCACCGCTGTGGGCACGTCACAGACCTTGCTGTCACAGGGACTAGGCTTCCGTGCCTGACTCCAGCACATGAGGACTGTATGATCATGGCCAAGTCATCTTTTTTTCTTGTCTCTCAGCTTTAGTTTCCAAAATCTAAAATAGGTTTGCAGACCTGCCTTCCTGTTGTTTTGTCTCCTCCAGGGCTGAATACTTGAACTTTCCCCCCTACCCCCCGGAAGTTTGCCGACTGGACCCCCAAGGCACCATTTTACTTGTTCTAGAAGCTGCCTGGTGGTCTGACCCAAAACACAGAATCACCTTGATCCCTGTTTCATTCAGATACTAAAATGTCCTTTAAATAAGCAAGAGCAAGCAAGCACAGCCATCGTTTCCCCTTGGTGCTTGAGTTAGCTTCCTAGCGACTTCTCACCCAATGCCAGCAGCTCTTCCTTCGTCCACCAGGCCGGTTCCCAAGACCCTGACTTCAGGGCAATGCTCACAACACACCTGTCTCCCTTTCACCCATGACAAGCAGGGTGAGCCATCCCTTCCTCGGATCTGGTAAGCCCTGAATTGTCCAGAACCAGTGTGGGAATCCTGACCTGTCTCTGACACCTTGGGCAAGTCCACTGACCTCTCTGGGCCTCCGTTTCCTAGTCATCTAAGTGGGGATGACAGTTTCGACCGCCCAGAGTTAAGATGAAGACTTTAAATAAGATAGTATATGCAAAGCAGCAGATCATGACAACGATACACTTGGACTTGTCTCTCCAGCGGTTCCACCCCTGCCCTGCTTTATGAAACACTAATGCCACTGATACATTGTATATTTCCACCTGCCCTTGGAGTGACAGGCACCCCACGTCCGTCCCTGCTTCCCCACAGGCAAGGAGGGAGTTCAAGATGGATCCCACGAACATTTCGTGTTCACAGAAGACAGACCTGGGCACCAGCCTCCCCCCACCCTGTCCCCGCCCTCTGGGGAGGCTCAGTGGCTGGAAGGCCCCAGCGAGTTCTCACAGCTTGCTTCCTGCCTTGTTACTTTGGTGCGTTCTGGGCTCTCACAGTGGGTAAGGCAGGAGGGGTGGCTTGCTCTGTGCTTCCCAAACGTCAGTGTTTGGAGGACCATTGTGTGACATTTGCCACATCCTGCCAATGTCACAAGGAGGTTGTTAAGGGCATGGAATCCGAATCGAGGCTGCCTAGGTTAGACTCCTCCCTCTGCCACCTACATACAGGGTGACTGTGGGCCATTCCTCAGCCGCACCACGCCCGCCTGTCTCCGTCTGTGAAATGGGTATAAAGACGGCCCTTATTTTACAGGACTGTAATAAGGCTTTAACGGATTGATCTGGGAGTAAGCGTCCAATTGCTGGGCACATATTGTTTAGTTGATATTTTCTTGAGATCATCTCATTTACAAAAAAAAAAGTTTTATAAAACTTAAGTTGAACTCTACTTTAAGAAATAATTCTTCGTAACGGCACAGATTGAATATGCTAGTTATACAATTTTTGAATTCAGTTTTGAATAAATGCATGACTATTAAAATGAAGAGGGGGGATAGATCTGAGCCCTTCCAGGCGGGGGGGGGGGGAGGGTGCACGCCCTGCTGGGGCTACTTGGGTCAGTGCTGTGACTGCTGAGGAAACCGAGCTTATCCAAGACCCTGCTAGAATCCCCCTCCTGGGCCACAACCTGATCCCCCCGCCCCTGGGGTCCGGGGACACCTCTGGATTCATCACCACGGCTCTCAGGCACGACTGCAGCGAGACTAGGATTCCTTTTTTTGCTGAAATCACGAATTTTGGAGCTTTCTTGTCTCACACCCGCCCCTAGTGGGGGATGGCTGTGGAAATCGCACTCCGGCAGATAATTAAAATCTCAAGTGAGCGGGGAGCCAGGAGGCCTGCATCTGCTGAGATGCTCTGGAAGGCAGGGTGGCGGCGAGGTGGCCGTGGCTGGGGACGAGCCCGCAGCCCTCTGCTCTGCTCCTCAGGCCGCAGCCTGGACCTGCCCCACTCTCAAAGGCAGTCAGACCGCCCCTCCCGTGAAAGCACCTCAGTGGTCCCCACCGCTGCTGGTGGCTCTGAGAGGGAGGTCCCAGCCCAGAGCTGCTGACTCAGAGTGGCAGGTGGGACTGTGGGGGAGGAAGAAACTTTCCTCTACCTGCTGTCACATACTGAAATCTATGTGTGATGGGTTAGATTAACAAGAGCAAATAACCCCATTTAATTTCACGTGTATATATGGGAACCCACACGAGTGAGGCAGAGACCTCTCACGCATGAGAGGGTCAGAGGCAGAGAGGGGGAAGGGGGTGTCTACAGCCTTCTGAGCTATGGATGAGGTCAGGCGCCTCGGGGTGTCAGAGGGGAGGGGGGGTCCCTGCAGGACCCTGAGAAGAGCAGATGTTCTGTGGTTAGAAGTCCGCCCCGCCCTGTAGATAGATCAGAACATGTTATTTCTAGTGATAACTCTTATTACGGGCAAGGCCTCACGTTGAGTGAGAAGAAGGTGACCGGGGTCCAGGCACTTTACAGGGAGGAGAGAAATCCTAGAGCAAAGGAGGCAGAGAAGGGAGCCGGGCTGGGAGGGCCAGGACGGTGGGGTGTGACGCCAGGGGTGGCTCACACGCCATGCCCAACTGTCAGGCGTCCTGCTAGAGAGGCCCAACGGTCAGGCGTCCTGCTAGAGAGGCCCAACGGCCAGGCGTCCTGCTAGAGAGGCCCAACGGTCAGGCGTCCTGCTAGAGAGGCCCAACGGTCAGGCGTCCTGCTAGAGAGGCCCATGGTCAGGCGTCCTGCTAGAGAGGCCCAACGGTCAGGCGTCCTGCTAGAGAGGCCCATGGTCAGGCATCCTGCTAGAGAGGCCCAACGGCCAGGCGTCCTGCTAGAGAGGCCCAACGGTCAGGCGTCCTGCTAGAGAGGCCCAACGGCCAGGCATCCTGCTAGAGAGGCCCAACGGTCAGGCGTCCTGCTAGAGAGGCCCAACGGCCAGGCGTCCTGCTAGAGAGGCCCAACGGCCAGGCGTCCTGCTAGAGAGGCCCAATGGCCAGGCGTCCTGCTAGAGAGGCCCAACAGTCAGATGTCCTGCTAGAGAAGCTCGGCCCCTTGGCCTGTGGAGTTGTGACTTTGGCAGAACAGTGTTGATACAGGGTTGGTGGCGGGCGGGGGTGGGGGTGGGGGGAGCCTGGCGAAGTAGGTGCAGGGTGAACAGGAGAATCAGAGAATTGGAAACCACAAGCATAGACAGCAGGGGCATCCCCCCCCCCGCGAAGGGGAGCAGAAACGGAGAGGAGGCTGGAGGTGGGGAGGGGGACTGAGATCCATGGGCGGAACCACCGTGGGGGGTATTTGCACAGTGAACACACGGAGGCCAGAACTTAGCAGTGTTGGTGCCGAGGGGAGGCGGGTGGGCTGGCGGGAGTGTGTGTGAGGGCGGAGGGACCTCCAGACCCCACTCCCACACCTCCACCAGCCCCCACATACGCTGTCAGCAGCGTCCCACTGCTAGTCTAGAGACCCCTTCGCCTGGCAGGCTCCTGCCCCTCATCTGAAGCTCAGATCCCTGGGGAAAACTCTCGGTATTTGCTGAGGCAGGAAAGTCAATGGCCAATGTGGGAGGCTGGGGGCAGGTGCCCTGGGAAGACATGAGGCTCTGTATCCTCCAGCCCCCAGAGATGCTCAGAGAATAACTAAGAATTGCTGAGTTTAAACATAACGTCGGGCAGACCCTTTGAGCGTGTCTGCTCCTCTGGGGTCTGCGCTCTCCGTGGTCTGCGCTGAGTTATTTTACAACCTGAACCTTGTAGAAAACTGACTTGATAGGCAAGCAAATGATTCTTGTCCAGAGTGATGCAAATTAGTTTTGCCCTGGAGATTTGATTGATTTCTGCTGCAGAAGTCAGATTTGCATCCACTAACGTATTCATCATGGCACTCCCGACCGCCTGTTATTCAAGGGTCTGCTCCTTGGATTCTCCTTGAACCTGTTTTAATATCTTCCTCACTCCCTCATTATTAATGAGCTAAATCCTCTCTTTGACATGAGTTCATTTTATATTTGTACGACGCTCATGATTTTACCTGTTACCCAAAGGACCCTTTAACAGCTGTTGAATTTTCTTTTCTTTCTTTCTTTTTTTTTTTTTTTTTTTTTATTTTTGGTATTTTTCTGAATTGAGAAGCTGGGAGGCAGAGAGACACTCTCCCGCATGCGCCTGACTGGAATCCACCCGGCATGCCCACCAGGGGGCGATGCTCTGCCCATCTGGGGTGTTGTTCCATTGCAACCTGAGCCATTCTAGCGCCTGAGGTGGAGGCCATAGAGCCATCCTCAGTGCCCGGGCCAACTTTGCTCCCGTGGAGCCTTGGCTGTGGGAGGGGAAGAGAGACAGAGAGGAAGGAGAGGGGGAAGGGTGGAGAAGCAGATGGGCGCTTCTCCTGTGTGCCCTGACTGGGAATTGAACCTGGGACTTCCACATACCTGGCCGATACTCTACCACTGAGCCAGCCGGCCAGGGCCAACAGCTGTTTAATTTGAAAAGGGGGCTAGTGTAGTCTGCAATGAGTAAGGACTGGGCATGGGGATGGATAGAGAGAGAAAAAAGTGTCTGCAAGGGATAAAACCCCTTCCAAATTAGCCCAGCTAAAGGGAGTTTTTCTAGAAAGATCCAGGGTTCTCTACTGAACCCAAGGATAGGCAGAATGCCAGCCCTCATCTGAACTAGGCAGGGGATCAAGTTCGGCTTTCATATGACAAAAATAAGCAGACCTTTCTTTCTCTCGTGTGAGAGAAGGCTTGCTGTCAGAAGCTCGGGGCGGGTGCGACAGCCCCTCCATGTGCTGAAGGGCTTAGACTCCCGTCTTTCTGGCTCTGTCATCCTGTGTACGCGTCCCTCCTGAGTGCCACCTCCTTGTCCGATGTGACTGCTGAAGCTCCAGCCGTTGCTTCTGTCCTCTACGTGTTAGGAAGAAGGCAACCTCCAGGTAGTCCCTCCCTGTTTCATGTTGCCCACACATACTGGGGTTGGCCAGCACCTAGTCACGTGACCACCCCTAGACGCAAAGGAGTCTGGGAAAGGAGGCTGCAGACATTAAGGTTAGAAGCTCAGAGTACGGTTGGAATCCAGCCTGCAGCTGTATTTTGGTCGGCCTTGGCAACTTTGAGTATTTTAAAACATGATTAGACACTTAAAAAAAAGATTTGATATAGATATATACATACATATATATATATATACTTTAAAAAAAATCAGGTTTCTGGCTTCTCTTAAACACTCTGAAGTCCTGACAACCCCAGGCTCACACTCCACGTGGGAGTCTGTGTCTAGAAGGGAAGCATTGCCCCTTTAGACGGGGGTGGGGGGGTGGGGTGGGGGGGTGGGGAGGGTGGGGGTGGGAGGGAACTGGCTCTCCAGGGGGCCCCACCCCTTCAGGCTATCTACTGTGCCAGGGACTTGAGCTCCTTTAACACAGGGAGGTTCTGCTGGGCCTGGATCACCTGCCTACAGAAGAGCTGTCCTAGGAACAGTGTCCACTCCTGTCCATTCAGTGCTGGCCTCTGAGGGAGAGGACTGGGGGGGCATGGGGCAGTCCTCCAGATTGGGCTTTGGCACAGGAGTGTACCCCCAACCTAGGACAGGTGATAGTTTATCTGTCTTGGCACCCTGAGAACTCATGCAAGACAGGGCCAACTGCCAGAGCCTTGAGCTGCAGCTGACCAGCTGACCAGCTGACCGGGTGCCTCCTGAATGCAGTATCTGTTGGACTCCAGACCCGTGTTAGCAGTTTCTCAGCGGGACCCACAGGCCTCCTGCATCAGCTCACCTGGGGGGACCTGTTTAACCTATCAAACTCTCTAGGGCGGGGAGTGGGACCCCGCACTTGGCAGACCCATCAGGGGTTCCGGCCCTGCAGTGGGGGAGTAGCTGTGGTGGGTCAGTGCCAAGGCTGTGCAGGGGAGACAGGGGCTCCCAGGAGCTCTCCAGTCAGGGTCCGCTGGCCCTGTAACCAGGGGCTTCTCCTGTCCACAGGCCTAGCCCTGGGCTGCAGGGAGGGGTCTTCCCTTCACTTCCATTTCACTGAGGTGGGGGAGGTGGTTGGGGAGGAAGAGAAGGCCCCACACCAGCCCCGCCTCTCCCCTACCAGCCGTGCCCGGCTGTTTCAGCCCCCGAGGCTCCACTTCCGCCCCTGCACCGTGGTGGGCGGTGGCTGTTGGCATGTTATCTGTATGCCATCCATTTCTCCTTTCTCTCTTTCCCTCTTCTGCCGGCATCACTCCCCCTTTCTGGGGGTGGCGGGCGGAGGAAGCTCCCCACGTGCCGGGCACGTGACCCGTGTGGGCCGCCCACCCCCAGTCCCGGCATAGGCCAACAAGCACTCGAACCAGGACTTCAGCTGAAACCACTCGGGAGAGACATGCACTCCTACTTGGCCGGGAGCTGTGGGGATGCAGCCTGGTGGTCAGCTTGTCCCCACAAGGGGCACTTCTGCCCAGGAAGGAAGCCAGTGTGGGAGAAAGCACAGATGACAGAAGAGAGGCCAGGAAAATGTCATGACATCCTGAAAGTCCCTGGACCCAGTCGGGCCTCAAAGGCAGCTCACTCACTGCCAGTGGGTTCCCTCTCTTTGATAAAGTTAAGCTGAGTTGGTTTCCTGTCACTGAAGAAATGACCGAAGGCCAGATTCAACGGGCAGCTACCCCATCTGAAAAGCCCGGGGCTGCCACTGAGGACTCCATCCCTGCTCCACAGCTGGTGCTCGGTCACTGTCTGGGCCCTTCTGTGGCTTCTTGTAATTCGTATGAGATAGCTGCTCTTTTCCCTTTATTATTGCACGCCTTGCCACTTGATCTGTGGTGACAGCAGGCAGTTAGAGGGTCTGCAGGAAAAGACATGCAGCTTTTGCCAAGCCGTGACGTTTTCTGATTGGCTGCCTGTAGTTCAGGGTTAAGAAATGGCGGGGGGGGGGGGGGGAAGCAATGCAGGGCTTGATTAGCAATGTCTGCTGTGTGAGCAGGACGCTAATGTGAGCACCTGTGTTACATCCTCGCCAGTGTGAGTCGTTCTCTTGTTACCCACAGCCTTTTCCCACATCAGTAAGAGGGGATTATAATGGCCGCGTGCTCCTTGGTTTCCTAAACTGATGCCGACTCTCAGGTCAGTTTAGCAATCGGAACATGTAAAGATCTGGCGCCAGCGGCGACTGAGGCACCTGCACTGGAGGGGACTTCACAAAGGACGGGGGCGTGTGGCCACAGGGGCACGTTCAGACTCTGCCGCGTGTGGTGTGATTCTGAGCAGACTGCTTCCCCTCCCCAGGCCACCGTGGCTGAATCTCCAGGGAGAGGGACTTGTGCTTGGGGACATCAGAGCTACAGCCCATGTGGTCCTCTCCTGCAATTCATGATCTGGTGGCATCAACCTGCTTGTCATTCCCCAAACACGTTTTGCCTCTGTACCTCTGAAGACGTTTATCCCCCCCACTCCCACCCCCCGCACCCCCATGAGATGCCACCCTGAGGAACTCCTCATCATTCCTCAGTGGTCTGATCGAATGTCCCCTCCCTCTCAGACAGGGGGCTCAGAGCCTCCACCTGGGTTGCTGTGCTGTGTGTTGCTAGACGGCAAGTCCAGGTCGCACAGAGCTCAGCCTGTGACCTGCCACCGAGCAAGTGTTCAGACAAGGTTTGTTGAATGAATTAGTAAAGGACCCCTTTTCAGAGGCATGAGGCTGATGAAAATTTGAGGGAAAGAACAACATTTCAAGAAGTTTCCTGTATCATGTCTCCCTCTCTCCCTTCCTTCCCCCCCCCCCACCCCCCCCCTCCCTTCTCTTATCTCCTGTAAAATTTCCAAGCAGAAAGCGCCTCTGAGGTCATCATCACTGCCTTTGGGAGCAAAAGCCTGACTCATGGCGCTGGCCTGGGCTGGCTGAGTCAGAGTGGGGGCCAGGGCTGGGGGCGGCAGGGCTCCTGATATGCCCCCGCTTCCCAGGGCTGTGCCGCTGGACTCCCCCGAGTCCATTAGAATCGCTGTTTGCATGCTGAAGCCTGTTTTTCTTTGAACTTCCTGCAGATTGGACTGAATGTGCTAAATACATAATAAATCTGCTACTTGCAGTACTTATTGATTTCCCCTTTGATTACATGGAATTTGCTGCACTGATTTGGCTCTGTAAGTTGAAAGGCATTTGGGAGAGATCTCTAATTTGTCACTCAACTCATTCCAGACTTGAAGTGAATGCAGAATGAGGCATTAGCACATTTTTCAGGGTTGTGATCTAGATGATCTTCAACTGATGGCACAAGTTCAATGCAGCCAGTTTTTTTAAAGGGGATTTTATTTATTTTTAAATATTTCCATTGATTTGAGAGAGAGAGAGAGAGAGAAAGGAAAGGGGAAGGGGGGAGAGAGAGAGAGAGAGAGAGAGGAGCATCAACTCATTGTTCCACTTAATTGTTCCATTTAGTTGTGTGCTCATCGATTGCTTCTTGTATGTGCCCTGACCGGGGATCTTACCTGTGACCTTGGTGCACTGGGGTGAAGCTCTTCCCACTGAGCAACCCGGCCAGGGTCAATGCAGCCCATTTTTTTTTTAATGAGTTCCAATTATATGCCAAGCCCTGAAGAAATCTTTATAACTAACCCTCCCTTCTCCCTAAGGCAGCACAACAGCCATGATTTCCAGGGAGCAGAGTTCACAGGGGAAAACACTGTACAAGTCAAGAGTTCCCGGGAAAGCCTGACCAGGCGGTGGCGCAGTAGATAGAGAGTTGGACTGGGATGCGAAAGACCCGGGTTCGAGACCCCGAGGTCGCCAGCTTGAGCATGGGCCCATCTGGCTTGAGCAAAAGCTCGCCAGCTTGGACCCAAGGTCGATGGTTCGAGCAAGGGGTTGCTCGGTCTGCTGAAGGCCCGCGGTCAAGGCACATGTGAGAAAGCAATCAATGAACAACTATGGTGTCACAACGGCAACGAAAAACTAATGATTGATGCTTCTCACCTCTCTCTGTTCCTGTCTGTCTGTCCCAATCTATCCCTCTCTCCCTCTCTCTGTCCCTGTAAAAAAAAAAAAAAAAAAAAAAGAGTTCCCGGGAAGAGAGAAGGTGGTGGGAGGGGAAGTGGAGACTTTGAGATGCATCCAGGCTTCCTAAGATTGCAGGGTTAAAGGGACTTGACGTTCTTACAGGCTGGAAGGTCTCAAACGGTAGCAAGCATTAGAATCGCCTGGAGATTGTGACCAAGAGGCCGTTCCCAGGACCCATCCCCAGAGAGTCTGATTCTGTAGGTCTGGGCTGAAGTTGAGATGGGTGACTGTATTTTGACTATGACCCCTGGGTGATTCTGACCCCAGTGGTCATCTGCCCTCAGGGCAGAGAGACAGACCCTGAGCTGAACCAAACCCTATCTGATGCCTTGAATTCTCTCTGTCACATCCCCTCTGAGGGTCTTTTCGTCCTGTCCATTATACCTCTCGTGTTTGGAATTCCCTTTGGACAACTAAGACTGTTGGGAAGATTTATTACTATTGAGTGTCTGGGGCAGGGGAATGCCTTTTGAGGCAGAAAGTACACATGTGCAAAGGCTTTTTTTTTTTTTTTTTTTTTTTTTTACAGGGACAGAGAGAGTCAGAGAGAGGAATAGACAGGGACAGACAGACAGGAACGGAGAGAGGTGAGAAGCATCAATCATCAGTTTTGTTGTGACACCTTAGTTCATTGATTGCTTTCTCATATATGCCTTGACCACAGGCCTTCAGCAGACCGAGTAACCACTTGCTCGAGCCAGCGACCTTGAGTCCAAGCTGGTGAGCTTTGCTTAAACCAGATGAGCCCACGCTCAAGCTGGCAACCTGAAGGACTCGAACCTGGGTCCTCCTCATCCCAGTCCGATGCTCTATCCACTGTGCCACCGCCTGGTCAGGCTACAAAGACTTCTAAGGAAGAGAATTGCCGTGTGTTGCTGAGGGGAGAGTGAGGTGAAGAGGGCAGAACACTGAATTACAGAAAGACGTGCTGAGTCTGGGAGCTGAAATTGCAGATTGAACTCAGATCAAGGGGGCCTTCGATGCCAAATCGTACTGAAGTATGTACAGTATGATCAGACACTGGAGTCTTCTTGAAGATTTTCAGTAGGGAGCATCTTTTACCTTAACCAGCATCGGTGGGGTACGATTACTGTCTGGCATGGCTTCGTCGAGGACCCAGTTTCTTTCTCTCCCCTTCTCCTGGCTCTGCTTCCTCAGTGTTGACTCCATTATCGGGCCTCGTGTTATAAGATGGCTGCAGCAGCTCCAATCCTTTCATCTTCTCTCTCATTTCTAAGTAAAGAGCCATAGTATACATTTTAAATTAACAGAAAGGGTATAAGGCCATCTCATTGGCTCTAATTGGATCAGGTGCCCGTCTTTGACCCAATCACCGTGACTGAGCAACTATGACATTCCAATTAGCTTACATCACATGTCTGTGGATGGGATAGTGTCATTAGTACTGGAAACAAAGAGACTTCCCAGAAAGGTAGGAGATTTGATGAGTCAGTTTAGAATGATTTATTCAATATGTACAGAGAACGGCTCCGCTCTTCGCTGTGTGTGTTGGGCAGATGGGCGGAGGTGGAAGCTCCTTCTGCGGCAGGGGAACCAGGTGCAGGGTGCGGATTTAGACAGCAGAGTGGCAGAGGAGCACTGCTTTGGAGGAGACAGACCGGAGTGCATGATGCTTAGCGGGCCCAGTCCCGGCTCTTGCATTTACTTCCTGAGTGGCCTTGGGCGGGGTCACTCATTTCTCTGCCTCATGCTTCATCCCTGAGGCAGTACCTGAAACGTCTCCTTTAGAGAGTTATGTAGGAAGTTGATGGACTTATGTACAGTCCCTGGCACATAATAACTACTCAATAAACAGCAGCCATTACAGCATTTCCTTGAGTCTGTGACAGTATTGATTGTAGATGAGTCGTTGATTTAATTAGCTTCTGGAAAGAAAATGACCATCTCCGTTGTGGGAAATGCCTTGATTTCAGGCATGGTAGAACGTGGTGGGGAAGAGTGTCTTTGAGTTGAGCAAATAGGTAACGAAGATGACGGAGACCCTGTGCTATGATGAGGGTTGTGGGCAGTGGGCAGTGGGTAAAGCATAGACTTGGCATCGCCAGAATCACACATAAGCCCTGGTTTGGGAAGCTGTAGCTTCCTCTCCTTGCTCTCTCCATGCCTCAGTTTCCCTGTTGGCTCTCCTGTCCTAGGAAACCAACTTCATGATTTTTGCCTTCATTACATGTCTTTATAAGTCACCCAGTTTTCTACATTTAAAAAAAAATCATCAAATTGTTTTGAAATTGGGGATAATTCCTTCCTGAAAATTTATCAGGAGAGAAGAATCACGCTCATTTTATTCCCATCCCCCAAAGACAAATCTTCACCATCTGCTTGGCGTCTCTTCCGTGGCGTTTTCCTGCGTGTGAGGTTTAGTGATTGGCGCAGGGATAATGACCCTGTAATTTCACCTCTGTACTGAGTTTTCTTCCTGCTTATTACTGGCTCTCTAAATAGAATTTTGATGACGATGGTATATTTCATCACGTCTGGAACTGGCTTACTTCCTTATTTTCTGTTTCCGAACATGAAGTAGTTTCCCAGTTTTCCCCAGTGTGGCTCACACGGGGTGAGGGGGTTAGGGGGGTGGTGAAACATTTCTGCGTGAACTCATTTCATATTTCTAGTGACATCAGGAGGGAACAATCTTCACTGTTTGCAATATTGGAATGAGTGTTGGGGCATACTTTCGGTTCTTGGTTGCTAATATGTTTTTAAAAAGTACATAATTTAAAGTCTGTGGTCTTGTAGATATCTGAAAGTCCTGTTCGACACGCTTGGCGTGTACACAAATGCGTGTGTACACCAACACACACGTGCACCGGTTGAGCCTTTGCCATGAGTCTCCCGCAGGACTAGGAAGAGTCGATCTCTATCACCAGGGACCTGGCCCTTCAAAGCTCCGTCACACCCCAGCTCAGTGTTAAAAGAGCGCAAAGAGGCTAACGCGGGAGCATATTGGCGATGGAGGTGCACGCACCGCTCGGATGCTGGCTCAGGTACTGAGTTTTGGCTTTATCCCCCGATGCCTCTCATCCCGCCGCCCACTCTCCACGAGGCCCTAAGCGGGTGCTCTCACCAGGGAGCTCCTCTCCAGAACCAGCTCTCACAGCCTGCAGGAAAAGCCCCTGGGGTGTGAGAGTATACACTGGAAGTTCCCATAGTTTTAAACACTTTCCTTTGGTGAAAAAAAACACACACATCGATAAAAGTACATGCAATACAAATGTATAGCTTGATGAGTTATTCTCAAACGAACATCCGTGTGAACCACCATGCAGATCAAGAAATACAAAATGGCCAGTGTGGCCTCCTCCGAGTCCCTTCCAGTCCCTTCCCTCTCTATCCGGGCCAGAGGGACCACTGTTCTGACTCCGTGCTCACCCCTTGGTGTTTCATGGTGCCCATCCCTAGACACGCTAGTCTCATACTGCCCGGTTTGGGGTTTTCTGTAACAGAACCAGAAGTACGGAGCCTCTTGTATCTGACTACTTTGGCTCAAAAGCGTGTTGTTATGCAACACGTGGTCGAGAGGACTTAGGAGAGCGGGGGCGGTGAAACAAGGGGGGGCCTCGGATAGAAGGAGATGGGAGAGGCTGGGCTCCTGCGCCCCCGGGTGGGGCTGCTGTCGGACCACTGGAGAGTCAGAGCAAAGGGGGGGCCTTGGCGACAGGGTCGGGGAGGGGGAGTTAGCCCAGGATGAGCTGTCGTTGCGCATGGCTCCCCTGGTTGCATGTCTCCCGGGGTCCCTTAAAGATGCACGCCTGTGGGGGGGAGGGGGAGGGGAAGGGGAGAGGGAAGAGAAAGGGGGTGTTGGGGCGTGCTCTTCAGGGGGGCGAGGACACGCTGGGCCCTTTGATTTGAGGGTTTTTAAAGGCAGGGAGTTTGGGAAGAATGTCAATAGAATATGGGTCAGCTTTTACAGATGTGTCCTTTCTGGGTTATGGTCTCCACTGATTGGCCAGCGCCAGGGCAGTTGTCATCAGTCACGGCAGCTGACCCCGGTGTCATACCCCCTCCCCACTCACCCCCCCATCCCTGTTTTGCCGCTTCTCTGGGCCTGGAGCTGAACTACAACTGACGCCTAGATGTCATCTCGAGGGAGGTGACCTGGATCTGGCTGTCAATCGCTCAGTGTGTTCAGCCCTGTCTCAGTTTCCCCATTCCACTAGCCAAGGGACCTTCCTAACTTCTTACTGTCGAGCCTCACAGGGAATGGTGAGGCCAGGCCCATGGCTCCTGTTCAGTGGTGACAGCCAGGACGACAGTGAGGGCAGTGGACGTGGAGATGGGTGGGCAGAGAGAGTGTCCCTGCCTCTCACAGGGCTCTTCTCTCTCTCCAGACTTGGTTTCTAGCAGGGTCACAGGGTTGGTTTTTAGTATACAGGCAGTCCCCCAGGTTATGAACGAGATCAGGTCTGTAGGTTTGACGTGTTTAAGTATTTGTGCGCACAGAGAGGTAAAAACAAATGCTATGTCAAGACAAACGTCAGTCTCAGTTGCATTTAATACGTCCCTGTACCTTACATACAAACCCAACTTAAGAACAGACCTACTGAACCGATCTCGCTCGTAACCCAGGGGCCGCCTGTACTCGTAAGACTGTGCGACTCTCACTGCAAATTTCAGAACCTTCCCATCCTTCCCCAAAGAAACCCCGTCCCCATCAGCAGTCACTCCCCCTGTCCTCCTTCCCCTGCCCCCTGGTCACCCTGATATCTAGGGATCCGTCTATTCTGGACATTTCGTATAAATAGAGACAGAGACTATATTATATGGCCTTTTGTGCCTGGCTTCTTTCACCGCGGGCACTGTTTTCCGTTCTCGCCTGTTGCTGCATAAATCAGAAGACTTCATCTCTTTCTGTTTCCAGTAATACCCCAGCGGGTGGGCAGACCACACTTTGTTTCTCTCTCTGCCAGCTGATGGACATTTGGACTGTTTCCACTCCTTGACAGTTATGAATAATGTTACTATGAGCATTCCTGTTCACGTTTATTTTTATGTGGACATATGTTTCAGTCCTCCTGAGGGGAGTCCCCGGCATGGAGTCGCCGGGTCCTGTGGTGACTCTGTATTTAGCTCTGGGAGAAGCAGCAGCTCGTTCCGCACAGCAGCTGCGCCGACTTCACATTCCCACCGGCCTCGCGCGTGGGCTCCCGGCTGCCAACACGCTCGCTGTTCATCTCTCTCGCTCTCGTCGTGCCGGTGGGTGCCAAGTGGTGTTTCCTTGTGGCTCTGCTTTGCACTTCTCGGATGACTAATGGCGTGGAACATGTAGTCCCGTGTTTATTGACGACCTGTCTGTCTTCTTCGCAGAAATGCCCCGTGCCCGTCTGTTAACGGGGAGGGTTATTTATGCTTTTATTATTGAGTTGTAAGACTTTGCTATGATTTCTAGATACTGGTAGGTCCCTTATCATCTGGTAAGGCTTGCGAGGGTTTTTCCCCAGTCTGTGCACTGTCTTTTCTCTTCCTGGATGAAACCCAGTGTATCTATTTTTCTTGTTGTTTGCTTGTGCCTTTGGGTGTCATATCTAAGAAATCATTATCTAATCGAAGATCTCCAAGATTCACCTGTGTTTTCTTCTAAGAATTTTATCGTTTTTAGCACTCGTGTTTAGGTCTCTGATCCATTTTGAGTTCATTGTTGTATATGGCATGAGGTAGGATCCAGCTTTATTTTTTTCCGTATGGATAGGTAGTTGTCCTGGCACAAGTTGTTGAAAAGACTTTTTCCCCTTGTATCTCCGAGTGCTTGAGAGGACCTGAGAGAAGACAGGAGGAAAATGACTTACAGACAGGTTTTCCCACCAGGCTCCAACGCGTCCTGGGCCCTCCACCCGCTCGCTCTCAATTCCTGGTGAGAGCACAGCCAGCTAAAGAAATGGACTCAGAATTCCACGGGAAGTGCTCTGATGCGTTGGGCTCCCAGAATGCTGTCTCCAAAGACCGGGACAGGAAGGTCTGCTGAGTCCAGCAGCCTCACTCTGCTGGGGAAGCCTGGAGGCTCAGGGAGTGGGGACGTAGCCGGTTCGCTGCGCCAGGAGCAGCCTGAGCAAGTGCAGCAATGCCTCCCTTGCACACTGCGTCTTCAGCGCCCACACAGCGCCTGGCACAGGGTAGGCGGCTCTGTGAGCCCTTGTTAAATAACTAAATGAAAGAAGGTAGACCCACGTGTGAGATCGTGCCGCTGTTTTATATTCCAGCTTACAAAGTCTGAGCATGGCGACCCTGTTCACGCTGACTTCCGGAGGGGGGGAGTTGAGGGGAAGGAATGATGACCCTCCCAGGTGGAGCACTGTGAGATCGAGGTGTCCCGCAGGGTGTGCTGTGAACAACTTGGAAAATCAGGAGGAAAGCGGGCTGGGCTGGAGAGGGGCACTTGGGAGGCATCTGCACAGCCTTGGTAACACAGGCCATGGGATCTGCCTTCCGGAGGGCGCCAGGTGGGAAGACACGGGGCTCTGACCTGGTGGAGTGGGGAGAGGATGATGAGAGGGGGCCCTCAGAGTGGGAATGGAGGTGGACAGAGAGCCAAGGAGCCCCTGTGGCCAGTGGCAGGTGTCACAGAGACACTGAGGAAGAGGAGGCCTGAGCAATGGTTCTGTTTCAGGAACAGCGAGGAAAAGAGACCTAGAAATACACTTCTAAAGTCAATTATTGTGTCAGTCATCCTTGGGAGAATACATTTCAAAAATAACCATGAGGTTGAAGACTAAAAGCAGAAAAGTCATTCCCAGTGCGGGAAAGACTGTATTTAGTCAGAGCAATGGAATTTGGCATTTTTTTCACAAGGTCCCAGACTGGGAGCTCACCAGTCACATTGGTCTATGGGGGAGGATTCTTTAAAAAATGTAGTTGTTTTTTTTGTTTGTTTGGGGTTATTTTACTAGCGCTTAAACATTAGGAGTATTCACATAAAAATGCAATTTCAAATTTCTTTGCCAAACTTGAACCTTTGGAAGCACTGGCCCCTAACTCCCACGAGGCCTCCACTGCCTGCCCTCTTTATTTTATGGTTAATTCTTCATGTTTGGTTAAGCAAATAATGTTTTAAAACCTTTTATTATGAAAACCTTCACGCATACTAAGAAGCGGAGATGAGCTTCAACAGTTAACATGGCGTCTCTCTGGTTTCTTCAGTCTCTAGGGCAAACTCGCGGGCAGGGGGTGAGCTGAAGTATTTTCAGTCAAAGTTAAGACACCATGTGCTTCTACCCATAAATATAACCAGATGGCTTGCTACAGTGGAAGACTTGAACCACACGCTGCTGTCACACTCAACAAAGTTAATGATCTTTTTTTTTTTTTAATATCATCCAATCCCTAAACTATGTTCAAAACTCCCGACAGCATTTGGCTGATGTGTTCTAACTTTGTTTTCACCTGTATGAGTCCCTCTCCCTCTCCTTTTTGTGTTTTCATTGGTTGAGGACACGGGCCCATTGGTCCCGGGCAACTTTGCACATTCCGGGGGACCTGAAGGTTTCCTCCTGAGGTGTATTCCACGCTCGCTCGTCTCCTCGCGTTCCCTCTAACCCGATTCGGACGAGAGACTTGGCTGGATTCAAATTCACTCGTTTCTTTTCTTCTTTTTTTTTTGCAAGTATTCCTCGTTGGGAGTGTCTTTTACTTCCCAATGCCTGGTATCAACAGGCCTGTAATGTCTGATGCTTCATACTTTAGGGAATGGTTAGCAAGTTTGGCTGGTGTCAGGAGATCTCACCGTGGTCAAGGTCACCACTGTGCCATGACCGGTTGGCTTAGTAACGGTTAGAGCATTGTCCCGAAACGACAAGGATGGGGGTTTGCTCCCTGGTCGGGCGTGTACAGGAACAGGTCGATGTTCCTCTCTCTCTCTCTCTCTCTCTCTCTGCCTCTTTCTTTTAAAAAAAAGGGGGTTCACTTTCAGATGATTGTTGTCTCAATCAGGCATTTTTCATCTGGGGCACAATGCCTCCATGGAGGTAGAAACTTGTTCTTGCAGGGGGATAGAAAAACTTTTATTCTTCTAAGGTATAAAGATTTTTTCTCTAAAGCACAGCTGTACATATATAGCACATAGGCATATATATATATAACATCTGTGATATTAAATTTTCACGGGAGTGAGTCTGTGACTAAGGAGAAAAAGGGTCTAAAATACCTCCTGGGGGGGTGGGGACAATGAGACGTGGGTTGAGAAACACTGCTATGGATGTGATCATCCAGGAGGGGTGGCAAACTGGTCATTCCCGCAGGCTGTCACTCTGTGGCTGTGAGGAGATTTCCTTATCACCTCTTTGGCGTTCCTGAAATCCAGTCCATGCAAGGAACGTGAGATGAATACTGGACTCTTATCCTCTATCAATTTTCCACACCATGAGTTCCTGCCTAGCCATTTCCAAAGGAACCAGTGGTTTTTCTCTAGTGTCATTTGATTGTACAGATTTCACATACTTTGTGTGATTTTTAATACTCAAATTAGTCCTGCTTTGGCTAGTGAGAGCCCCTCCAAGTAAACTCCTGTGTCTATCTATTGACGTGAACCCAATAGTCTGACAGATTCTTGCTTTCAGTCATGACAAACTCTCCCAGGTTTGTCTTTGACGATTCTTGTCCCAGACCTTCAAACATCTGTTTCTCTCAGAAGCACTGTGTCCTACTACAGGGATATGATATTTAGAGACCACAGTCTGAATGATCAGGGTGCTCACTGCTATTTGGTTGTCAGTGTTTCTAGTTGTTTTCTAGTTCATAGCACTGCAGGCATACCAGAAGAAGCTAGAAAAAGCTCAAATAAGCAACTTGACCCTGCATCTAAAAGAACTAGAAAAACAACAGCAAATAAAACCCAGGACCAGTAGAAGGAAGGAAATAATAAAGATCAGAGCAGAAATAAATGACATAGAGGCTAAGGAAACAATACAGAGGATCAATGAAACCAGGAGCTGGTTCTTTGAAAAGGTAAACAAGATTGATGAACCTTTAACTAGACTCACCAAGAAAAAAAGAGAGAGGACCCAAATAAATAAAATTAGAAATGACAGTGGAGAAATAACAACTGACACAACAGAAATACAAAGCATTGTAAGAAAATACTATGAAGAACTCTATGCCAAAAAATTAGACAACCTAGGTGAAATGGACAAATTTCTTGAATCATATAATCTTCCAAAAATCAATCTGGAAGAATCAGACACCTAAACAGACCAATTACAACAAATGAGATCGAAACAGTTATCAAAAAACTCCCAACAAAGAAAAGTCCTGGGCCTGATGGCTTCACAAGTGAATTCTACCAAAAATTCAAAGAAAAACTAACTCCTATCCTCCTTAAGCTATTTCAAAAAATTCAAGAAGAAAGAAGACTTCCAAACTCCTTTTATGAGGCGAGCATAATTCTGATCCCGAAACCAGGCAAAGACAACACAAAGAAAGAAAATTATAGGCCAATATCCCTGATGCTAAAATTCTCAACAAAATATTAGCCAACCAGATCCAGCAATATATGAAAAAAAATCATACACCATGATCAAGTGGGATTTATTCTGGAGAGGCAAGGCTGGTTCAATATTCGCAAATCAATCAATGTGATTCATCACATAAACAAAAGGAAGGACAAAAATCACATGATAATTTCAATAGATGCAGAAAAAACATTTGATAAAATCCAGCACCCATTTATGCTCAAAACTCTCAGTAAAGTGGGAATACAGGGAACATTCCTTAACATGATAAAGGCCATCTATGACAAACCCACAGCAAACATCATACTAAATGGGCAAAAATTAAAAGCAATCCCCTTAAGGTAAGGAACCAGGCAGGGATGCCCCCTTTCACCACTTTTATTCAACATAGTTCTGGAAGTCCTGGTTACAGCAGTCAGACAAGAAGAAGAAACAAAAGGCATCCAAATTAGAAAAGAAGAAGTAAAACTGTCATTATTTGCAGATGATATGATATTGTATATAGAAAACCCTAAAGTCTCAGTCAAAAAACTACTGGACCTGATAAGTGAATTCAGCAAGGTGGCAGGATATAAAATTAATACTCAGAAATCAGAGACATTTTTATATACCAACAATGAACTGTCAGCAAAAGAAATTAAGGAAACAATCCCCTTCACTATTGCAACCAAAAAATACAGTACCTAGGAGTAAATTTAACCAAGGAGATTAAAGATTTGTACTCGTAAAATTATAAAACATTGATAAAAGAAATCAAGGAAGATACAAACAAGTGGAAGCATATACCATGCTCATGGTTAGGAATAATAAACATCATTAAAATGTCTATATTACCCAAAGCAATTTATAAATTCAATGCAATACCAATTAAAATATCAACGACATACTTCAAAGATATAAAACACATATTCCAAAAATTTACATGGAATCAAAAAAGAACATGAATAGCCTCAGCAATCTTAAAAAGTAAAAATAAAGCAGGAGGTATCACTCTTCTGGATATCAAGGTATAATATAAGGCCATTGTATTCAAGACAGCTTGGTACTGGCATAAGAACAGGCACATAGATCAATGGAACAGAACAGAGAACCCAGAAATAAACCCACATCTTTATGGACAACTGATATTTGACAAAGGAGGAAAGAACATACAATGGAGTAAAGACAGCCTCTTTAACAAATGGTGTTGGGAAAATTGGACATCCACCTGCAAAAGAATGAAACTAGACCATCAATTTACACCATTCACATAAACAAACTCAAAATGGATAAAAGACTTAAATGTAAGCTGTGAAACCATAGCATCATAGAAGAAAACATAGGCAGCAAGCTCTCCGACATCTGTCGCAGCAATATATTTGCCGATTTATCTCCACGGGCAAATGAAATAAAAGGCAGGATAACCAAATGGGACTATATCAAACTAAAAAGTTTTTGCACAGCTAAAGACAATAAGAACAGAATAAAAAGACAAACCACACAATGGGAGAACATATTTGACAACACGTCTGATAAGGGGTTAATAACCAAAATTTATAAAGAACTTATAAAACTCAACACCAGGAAGACAAACAACGCAATCAAAAAATGGGCAAAAGAAATGAATAGAAATTTCTCCAAAGAGGACATACAGATAGCCAATAGGCATATGAAAAAATGGTCAACATCACTAATCATTAGAGAAATGCAAATTAAAACCACAATGAGATATCACCTCACACCAGTCAGAATGGAGCTCATCAGCAAAACAACACAGAATAAGTGCTGGCGAGGATGTGGAGAAAAGGGAACCCTTCTGCACTGCTGGTGGGAATGCAGACTGGTGCAGCCACTGTGGAAAACAGTATGGAGATTCCTCAAAGAATTAAAAGTCGAACTGCCTTTTGACCCAGCTATCCCACTTATAGGAATATATCCTAAGAACACCATAGCACTGTTAAAAAGAAGAAATGCGCCCCCATGTTCGTGGCAGCATTGTTCACAATAGCAAAGATCTGGAAACAACCCAAGTGTCCGTCAGAAGACGAGTGGATTAAAAAGCTTTGGTACATATATACTATGGAATACTACTCGGCCATAAGAAATGATGACATCGGATCATTTACAACAAAATGGATGGTCCTTGATAACATTATACGGAGTGAAATAAGTAAATCAGAAAAAAACTGAGAACTGCAAGATTTCATACATAGGTGGGACATAAAAATGAGACTATGAGACATGGACAAGAGTGTGGTGGTTACAGGGTCGGGGAAGGGAGGGAGGGGGGAGGGGCGTGGCACAAAGAAAACCAGATAGAAGGTGACGGAGGAAAATTTGACTTTGGGTGATGGGTATGCAACATAATTGAATGACAAGATAACCTGGAGATGTTTTCTTTGAACATATGTACCCTGATTTATTAATGTCACCCCATTAAGATTAGTAAAAATAAAAAATAAAAAGAGTAAAATAAAAATCTCTTTCTGTTTCATTGCTTTAAAAAGGCAACTTGAAATAATACTTCTGTGTCAGCTATGACAGTAACCTTCTTCACAGCTAGTTTTGTTCCTTCTTTTTTTTTAGAGTTTTTCTTCTGCTTTGATTTTAAAAAATTATGTAAAACATCTACATGGTTACAAAATAAATCTGTAAAACATGGTACATTTAGAGAGGTTGAGCTTTCATTTCTATTTCTGTTTCTTTTGGCATTTAGGAAGCTTGTGTTTTCATTCTAATGGTTATCTCCAGTTCGTTCCTGAGCTTTTTAATTCTGTTTTATGTTCTTCCTTAATTGCTATCAGTTCTTCTTCTTTTTCTTTTTTTTTTTTAGCTTTCTAGCTCATTTTGAAATATTAGATGATAGTTTTCTTCTACTTGGAGTTATATATTTCTCCTATGCTATTATTTTTCATGTATACATTACTCTGATAACAACTATCTTGTTTTTCCTTATTTCTTCTCCACGGTCTTTTTCTGTCTACTCATATTTAGGTGAGATGGGTTTCCCCATACTTTTCTGAGGAAATTCCTCTTGTTGAAGCTGATTTCCCCAAACAGGGAGAATTATGACTCTCACACGGATATAAATATCAACACATATTAAATATCCCATATTTAACACATATAAATAACACATACAAATATCAACACATATCAACAAGAGAACTGGGAAGATGTTATAAAGGGAAGTCAGAAAAGTATAAATTTCTGTGAAGTAAAGGAGTGTTGAAATCGGTTAAAAAAGAAGGAAAATGTGTGTGTGCGTGTGTGCGTGAGCGTGTGTGTGTGTAGTCACCGAAACCTCAGTGACACAGGACAGAATCTGCATGCCCTCAGTTTCATGCTACTTACAGAGTTGTGAAAGCGCTCCCCAGAATCAGAATCTATTCAAGCATAGCATGAGATCCAGATACTGCATAGTTTTCCACTAAAGCACAAGATTCTTTTTTCTACCTTGTGTCCGAGGTGGGGCTGTGCCAGCTCTCGTAGCTGCTGTGACTGTGGACTCCCCACAGCACGGAAGACTTGCCCACACTGTGCCAAGAGACCTGACCAAACGTCAGCCTGGCTCCACCTGCACGAGGCCATGTCTCCAAAGGGGACCCGAGACCCCACGTGGAATCTTCGCTCAAGAAAACCCAGTGTACATTGTCGCCACCCACATTGCCACACCGCTGTCAATCATTCTCCACATACCTCCCTCTGTTCTTTTCCATCTCCAGATGTCCCCTCTTTGTTCCCCTTTAAACACCTCCGTCACCTTTATCTTAGCCAGAGTTGAGCTCAGTTTACTGGGGTCTCTCTGCCCTACTGCCGTAGTCTAAATAAAATCTCTCTCGCAGCCTGTTGGGCAGATAAAATATATTATGCTCACTTTGTTACAGATGGCGCTGCCCACGTGCAAGTTTTAAGAGTGAACTTTTCCCCACACCCTGACTGATTGGATGATGTAGGGTGGTGCACTCTCATGAGGAATCCTCCCATTGTGCTTCAGATAAGTGACTTTGTATCAGAGACTTCCTTGTTTGTAGATTGGATTAAAGGTTTGGATTTCTACACTATAAAGTGGGGCAGAGCAGGAGCTTGCTCTCTCTCGGTTCCTGAGATTAGCATTAGAGAGGAGAGCAGATTAAGGCCACGTGGAGGAGAGGAGAAGCAGCCAAGATGGCGGAGTGCTGAGACAGAAGCCAGTTTGTGCAGAGTTTGTGCAGAGAGAAGGAGATGGGGAACAGAGGTGAATAAGGCTGGTGAGCTAGAAACCTTTGATTCTAGGAAACCCGGATAAGTCAGTAGCTTTGTGAGCACTGAATGAGTGGGTTTTGGAGTCCAGTGTGTGTTTTTGCTTGCCCGCTGGGTGCAAGCTAGAATTAAAGCTGATGATGGCCTGACCTGTGGTGGCGCAGTGGATAAAGCGTCGACCTGGGAACACTGAGGTCGCCAGTTCAAAACCCTGCACTGGTCTGGTCAAGGCACATATGGGAGTTGATGCTTCCAGCTCCTCCCCCCTTTCTCTCTTTCTCTCTCTCTCTCTCTCTCTCTCTCTCTCTCTCGCTCTGTGTCTCCTCTCTAAAATGAATAAATAAAAATAAATAAATAAAAAAAAGAACCAAAAAAAAAAAACAACCCAAAAAACTGATGGCTCACCAGTTCTTGGCTCCGTTGTTTCATTACCGACTGTCCGAGTCTAATGCGAACCTGTACTGGCCAGGTGGCTGTGATGGCGGCCTTGGCTACTGGCTATACAGCACCTTTAAGGAGTGTCGGCTGCTGTTCTCTTGGTTACTTCACAGTTTCAGGGTTCTCCTCTGGTTGCTCCCCTCCACCCCCACCCACACACAGGTATCTCAACCTTTACCACCCTGCCCCATGCACTGCCTGGTGGTTCTGCGTCCTGTCTCAGATCTGCGATGCGACCTGTTCCCAGGGCACCTGGAGAGCCCAGAGGACCCAGCCCGCTCTGTCCTTGCACTCACCTGCCCTCAGAGCTGGTGTCGGCCCCTCCCACCTCTGCGCTAAGACTACCTTCTCAGGCTCACTGTGGGCCTCTGCGAGTCCCAGTGCCGGGGACCACCAGAAGCCCTGTCTTCTCTCCACCCGCGCCCACACAGCTGTGACTGTGTGACCTTGCCGCCACCAGCGTCTTCGCTCTAGCCTCCGGCGTTCTGGGATCCACATGTGGTCGCGTGGTTGTCTGAAATATTCTGTGACTTCTTTTGTTGTCCTGCCCATGTTTGCACGAGGAGTCGGGGAGATGAGGAAACAGCCCGGCCTCTGCCATCGCTGGCACCGTCCTTTCAGATGGGCACCACGTGCTGTCCGCAGCATCAGGGCCCCCACAAGGCAGCTTCACTTTCTTATGATATTTTGCCTCCCCGGTTCACAGAGATCCATTTTCACAAGGGTCCATGTAAAACCAGGAGCCAAGGCCACCATCACAGCCACCTGGTCCCTGCAGGTTCGCATTAGATTCGTACAGTCGGTAATGAAACAATGGAGCCAAGAACTGGTGAGCCATCAGCTTTAATCCTAGCTTGCACCCGGCGGGCAAGCAAAAACACACACTGGACTCCAAAACCCACTCATTCAGTGCTCACAAAGCTACTAACTTATCCGAGTTTCCTAGAATCAAAGGTTTCTAGCTCACCAGACTTATTCACCTCTGTTCCCCATCTCCTTCTCTCTGCACAAACTGGCTTCTGTCTCAGCACTCTGCCATCTTGGCTGCTTCTCCTCTCCTCCATGTGGCCTTAATCTGCTCTCCTCTCTAATACTAATCTCAGGAACCTAGAGAGAGCAAGCTCCCAGTCTGCCCCATTTTATAGTGTAGAAATCCAAACCTTTAATCCAGTCTACAAACAAAAAAGTCTGTGATACAAAGCCACTCATCTGAGGCATAATGGGAGGATTCCTCATGAGAGTGCACCACCCACATCATCCAATCAGTCAAGGGTGTGGGGAAAAGCTTACTCTTAATCTTAAAACTAAGGCATAGGCTATAAGGACCCGGCCTGCCCACAGCCTGTCCCCCAACACACATTAATATCAACGGACTTGCATGTGGGCAGCGCCATCTTTAACAAAGTGAGCATAATATATTTTATCTGCCCAACAATCCATTTCTGATACTCCACCCTCGTTCAGTGCATGTGTCAGAATCTATCTGCTTATATTTTCTTATTTTTATATCTAAGAAGTTGTTACCCCCTTTGTTTTTTTTAAATATCTCTTTTCTTTTTTTTTTTTTTTTGAGAGTCAGATTGAGGGATAGATAGGGACAGACAGACAGGAATGGAGAGAGATGAGAAGCATCAATTATTAGTTTTTCGTTGCCGTTGCAACATCTTAGTTGTTCATTGATTGCTTTCTCACATGTGCCTTGACCGCGGGCCTTCAGCAGACCGAGCTACCCCTTGCTGGAGCCAGCGACTTTGGGTCCAAGCTGACGAGCTTTTGCTGAAGCCAGATGGACCCGCGCTCAAGCTGGCAAGCTCACGGTCTCGAACCTGGGTCTTCCGCATCCCAGTCTGACACTCTATGCACTGCGCCACCACCTGGTCAGGCTTATTTTTGTTTTTATATATTGTTTTATTTGCCTTTATACTAAAAAAAAAATAGATTGAATTCAGTTCCTCCCTCAGGCACTTCCCAGGGACGTTCTTGAACTCTCTGAACCTCAATTTCCTCACCTGCAGAATGGGAACAATATAAACACAAGGACTTTGAGACATTATCAATTGCTCTTCTGAATCCGTTGAGTAGTTTGTTTTATTTTTAAAAACAGATGTGTATGTAGAATGTTTTAAAATTCCTCTTTGAAGCAATACTCCCTAAGGGCAAAAAAGAAGAAGAAGAAAGAAGGAGGGAGAGGAGTAGGGGGAGGAGGAGGAGGGGGGTGGGTGGGGGAGGGGGAGGGGGAGGGGGAGGAAGAAGAGAAGGAGGGGGAGGAGGAAGAGGAAACGGGGAACTCACTGCTCCTCCCTCTGCCCTTCAGTCAGGGTTCTTCACAGGAAAAGAAAAAGAAAGGAGAAAAAGCCTTTCAGCCCACGATTCAAGTTAACCCCTTTTAGGACTGCGTGTTTTTCTTCTGCATTGATATCTCCCTGTGCCACATTTTTTACCCTTTTAAAAAGCTGCCAGGAATGATTAGAAAGGAGAACAAAAGGATTGGAGGTTCAGAAAGGTACAATCACCCCTTTTATTATGCAAATGAACCCCTTTGATTCTGCCTTCCCATGTGATTACTTGGGGCCCCACGCCAGACACAGATACAGACACACAGCGCAGATGCGGAAGGGAAGGTCCCAGGTCTCTCAAGTCCCCTTGCCTCCAAAGTCAAATCACTCTTCTCTCCGAAGCCCCCATTGTCTTCTTCAGAGTGTGGTCCATGCTCCCTGGGGGAAAATAAATTTTAAATGACTGTTTTAGGCTAAGAGCTAAAATCAAAAGCCAAACCCCAATCTTCTGGTTTCACAGAGGTATCTCTGTGATGGGGGCTCAGCCCTGGGCCCTGTTTTTTTGCCCCAGGGCTGAGCCTGGGTCCCATTTCTCCAGAGAGCTTCCTGTGTGCTGGGCAGGGTGCTGCCGCATTCTCTCCACCGTCCCCTTTCATCCTCCAACGGCTGCAGGCCACACGGGGCATGCCCTCCTGTTCTTACTCTGCAGATCACGAGCCCAAGAGGTAGCCAGGTAGCATCCTGCAGCTGATAAGCGCACAGCCAAGGTGGAAAGCCAGAGGCAGGGGCGGAGTGTGTGCACCACCACACAACATGCACACAGCGGGCTTTGGGGCAGGGGCCCAGGCCTGGGTTTGTGTCATTCTGGGCCCTGAGCTCCAGAAGCAGAGCCAGACAGGAGGACTGGCATGGTGCGCTCCAGAGGAAGAATAAGTGAATGAACGAATGGATTCCAATGAGACAGAAGAGCAGGAAGAACGTGGCTTTGTACTCAGGCGTCTGGGTGCCAGGGTCAGCCACGCCGGGGATCCCGCAGTGTGGCCTGTGCGAGTTAACTCACCTCTCCAGATCTTTTAGCTCATCCCTCAAAGGATGCCCGAAACACCTTCCTCTCAAGGCTGAAGGAAGGATAAAATAGAATGATCTATAGCGAAGCTCTTTGTTCACTTAATAGCATTTTGTAGAGGGAGACACAATGTATCTGTCTAAGCCAGGATTGAGGACTGGAAGGGGAAGCTATTAACAAGGACATCCAGTCAACCCATTCTCCTAAGTGTGCAAATTGTTAGCTGGGCTTCCTTAAGCACAGAAGAGAAGTCCTTGGGGTGGTGGGGATGGGGTAGGGAAGAGAATCCTTGGGAAGTGATTAAAGAGATCATTAGTTCCACCTTCTAGGAGCCTGACTTGGAGAACTTGGCTCCAAGTCAAGTGTCCCACCCACTCCCCAGGTCTCCGGGACAAGCGACAGAATTGTCCGTTTTCAGTTCCACCCAGCAGAGGCTGAGACTGTGGCTGCGCTCTGACTGTGTGCATTTGACTCCTTTTTGCGCCCCTCGAAAGTTGTGTGACCTTGGGTGATCTACCACCTCTCTGTGCCTCAGTGTTGCTCCCTGCGTGTGAGGAGGGGGCGCTGAGCACAGCCCCTGGCACGTGGGAGCGCAGAGTCCTGGGCGCTTTCCCCTTTTCCCTTTGCGTGAACCGGGGAGCCCGTTGCAGTATTTACTGAAATCTGAGTGTCACAGGGGGCAGTGAAAATTAGATTGAGTTGATTGCAGTAGGCTGTCATATTTCAGAGGGTAGTAGTGCAAGAAAAATAAAATACCCTGTTATGTGTAGTTGTCATTACCAGAAATAATACCAATGACAACCGGTGCAGAAGTGATGGATCCCCCCCACCCCCCCAATCCCCCACCCCCCCCCCCGCACATCCCGCTGGCCCTCTGGAGGTGTCCCGAGAGCTGACCACTCCCCTCTCCAAGCATCAGCGCCTCTCTTCTTGGACGGGGGCTATTCCCCTCGTGCACATGCGCCCCGGCATGTGCTGGGCTGGTCACTGACCCCCAGGCAACCCTTGCATGATACGAGTGAGGGGGGTCTGGAGGAACGTCCCAGCCTCCCAGCCTCTGGGCGGGGAATGGGTCTGACCTGATGCCATGCTGTCTCTCAGAGGGCCCTGCGAGGTGCCCACCGCAGGAACCCCCTCAGAGAACACCCTGTACTGGTTTTTCCCCTTCCACTGTCCCAGTTCCCCACTGTGCTTCCTGGGGTCACCTCACAGACAACCGTTAAGTTCAGGTCTTACTCACTGAGGAACCAAGAGTGAGATGGTGTTGGGCACGTTGTTAAAGATGGCTCTGCCCACGTGGAGGCCCGTTGCCCAGGTGATGATATTTAGTTGCCCTTCCTGCTTGGAAATGGGTGTGATTATGCTAATATGTGTTGCGGGAGGGCTTTCGCACCAAAAGGTTTTAAAGAGAAGAGTGATTACATTCTAGGAGGAGCCCATGCCTTAGAAGACCAGAGAAAGGCCACGTGGAGGAGAGGAGAAGCAGCCAAGATGGTGGAGCGCTGAGGAAGAAGCCAGTTTGTGCAGAGTTTGTGCAGAGAGAAGGAGATGGGGAACAGAGGTGAATAAGGCTGGTGAGCTAGAAACCTTTGATGCTAGGAAACTCAGATAAGTCAGTAGCTTTGTGAGCACTGAATGAGTGGGTTTTGGAGCCCAGTGTGTGTGTTTACTTGCCTGCTGGGTGCAAGCTAGGATTAAAGCGGATGGCTCACCAGTTCTTGGCTCCTGTGTTTCATTACCGACTGTCTGAATCAAATGTGATCCTGCACGGACCAGGCAGCTGTGATGGTAGCCGCGGATACTGGCTTTACAGATGGTAACCACTCTGGTCTGAATGTTTGTGTCCCTTCCCAAACTCATGTGACACCCCCCAGTGTGATGGTGTTAGGAGGCCAAGCCTTCAGGGGATGTTTAGGTCCTGTGGGCAGGGCCTCCATGAATGGGGTTAGGGTCCTTTTAAATTAGACCCCAGAGAGCCCCTGGCCCCTTCCTCCATGTGAGGTTATAGCGAGAAGGCAGTCAGTGAGGAAGGGGTCCTCACCAGACACCGAGTCTGCTGGGGCCTGGATCCTGGACCCTCAGTGTCGAGACTGATGAGAAACATCCCTGTTGTCTGAGCAGCCCCAGCAGTGTTAGACAGCACACGTGTGTGCTGGCCGGGTGCCCGGCACCGGGCTGACCACTCGACGTGCACCGCTCATGCGATCCTTGTAGAAACCCTGGGAGGCAGCACAATCAATATCCCCCTTTTCCCAATGAGACAGCTGATACTCAGGTATGCGATTTGCCCAAGTTCATGCAGTGACTTAGTGGTTTTCCAGGACCGAGGACCTGGGTCAGAAGTCAGTTTGAACTGGGCGATTCTGTTCTGACGTCTCTCCCTTATTCATCTGATGTGAAGACTCTTATTCAGGGGCACGTTGGGGGCCATTTCCTCGGGGAAGGGGTGGACTGGAAATATCTAGACTACAGACGCCGATGGTCAGGAGTTATAGATGAAGCTTGGATTCTGATCAACAGAGGAGTTTAGTGGGGTCTTAGGAAGAGGCCATCACTGTGTGCCGATGATGTCACTGGAGGCATACAGGGGCGAGTGCTCTGACAGAGGCCATTCTCGGTGTGCTGGGTTCAGGGGGACGTGGCAGTCCTCCCTGGAGCAAGAGGGGATCTAACTCTGCCCCTCCCTCTGTGGGGGTGGGGTGCCCTGCTGGGAATTGCCCCACATCATTCTTGGAGGGATATTTCTGGTTTGAGGGATCAACAAACCCCAGTCTTCCTCTAATCTACAGCATCCCCCAAAGTCAGGGCTCCGGGCTTTGAGGGCGTGCTGAGCTTGGGGAAACTGAGGCAGGTCTGCCTGGGCTCTATGTGCACTGAGTGCTTTCCTTTCTGTGACCAGGCTCAGGTCTGCAAGATGGGGCTTCCGATGCATGTTTACTGAGGAGGAGCCCCTAAGTTTAGCTCTTGCTTACGAATTTGTGACCGGGTCACCAGGAAACTTCATTCTACAATCAGACAAATTATAAGAAGGAAAGCATATTTTTTTTAAAAATCTGGAGGGAATTAAAGTCTGGAAAACATCTAGGAGAGAGGACAGAGCAGTTAGAATGCTGGAGAGCTGTCTGTCTCGTGTCCTTCCACTCTGAGGGGTGCAGACCCCTTCTCCCAGTCTACGCCGCTTCCTGTCTGTGGGCCCCCAGGCCAGCCACACAGTCTCTCTGCTCCTCTGCTTCCCTCTCTGTAAAGTGGGGGTGATACTAGTTCCTACCTCACAGGGTTGCTGTGGAGGCTAAATGTCAGTGCATGCAGATCACATACCACAGTGCCTAGCACGTAATTGCTCAATAAATAGCAGAACTGACCAGTGGTGGCACAGTGGATAGAGCATCATTCCGGAACACCGAGGTCCCAGATTTGAAACCCCAAGGCAGCTGGCTTGAATGCAGGATCCCAAGGTTGCTGGCTTGAGCAAGAGGTCGCTGGCTTGGCTGCAGCCCCCTGATCAAGACATGTATGAGAAGCAATCAATGAACAACCGGGAGTAACACAATCACGAGTTGATGCTTCTCACCTCTCTCTCTCTCTCTCTCTCTCTCTCTCTCTCAGCAGGTGTTTCTTGGGCACAATGCCGTGACAGATAAAGGAGGCGGGGCGGAGGCAGAGGCAGGGACATCTTCAGGCCACGATGCAGATCTGACATTTGGCCAGTGCAGCACGAAGTTCTAGTGCAGAGTCTTTAGAAGAAGGCACATTAGGCAGAATGGCCAGGCCCGGGTACCCCCACTGCACTCCGTCACCATCACTGGTGGAGCTTCGAGGACAGCATGGTCTCAGCTAGAACCGACCTCCTCTGGGCTGGGCCCGGCGGCCAGCCACACCTCTGGGAACGGAAAGGTGAGCTTTCTGAAGGAGCCGAGCAATGCCCCCTGCCTGCAGCTGGGCATGTCCTGATGAGAAGAGCCAGGTTAGCACCTGGCTCGGGCCTGCAGCCTCCTAACACAGTGGTCCTTCTGGCCCCTCTCCGGCTTTTGGAAAGCCCTGTCCCACCCGTGGGGACTGGCTTCTTCCCAGCATTGACCTCCATCTCCCCAGCACTGTATTTGCCGGAGTCCTGCTCTGTCTACAGAAGAGGCTCAGGGAGCCCAGGGGCTGGCGGGGACAGCCACGGGTGACCGTGGGGCTCCGGCTCCTTTGGCGTGGACCCCGGTGAGGAGCCAACCAGGGAAGAGTTAGCTTTCCTCCTCTCCAGCATTGTTACCGCATCAGAATTTTAAATGCTCTCACCCTATGGCCTTGCCTATCTCACTTCTGAAAACTCTCTAAAAACAATCGCCGAAGAGCATAAAGCTATGTATGCACCAGGAGACGCAGACAGCGGTTATTTATTTATTTCTGTAATAGCAAAGCTGACATGCCCGTCCATACAGAAATGATAATTATGGGAATTAATATTTCAGAATTCAATGAAGCTCTTAGTAAGAATGAGGAAGATAGGCAGCCCTGAAAAAAATCCATGCTTTACTCGAAAGAGGAACATGAAATCGTGGTGTAATACCTGTAGTAGGATTTCATTCGTATCCAGTGGTCAGCAAGCTGCGGCTGGCGAGCCACAGGCGGCTCTTTGGCCCCTTGAGTGTGGCTTTTCCACAAAACATCACACATGGGCGCTACCTTGATAAGGAATGTACCTATCTATATAGTTTAAGTTTAAAAATTTTGGCTCTCCAAAGAAATTTCAATCGTTGTACTGTTGATATTTGGCTCTGTTGACTAATGAGTTTGCCGACCGCCGGTAGGCAAAGCCAAACCAAAGGGCGTCACCAGCGAGCACGTACGTTTGCGTAAACAAGCATACGCCAGGTCCACCAGGTCCGGTGAACACAGACCAAGCAACAGCAGTGACCTGGGGAGGTGGCCGGCCGGGCGGGGCGGGAGCTGGGGTTAGGAGAGGGGACTTGGGAAGTGATCCCTTCATGAGCAGGCCTTTGGTCTGTGGTCAGAAGGAAGAGGTTTTGGGGTTAGAGAAGTGGGGGCACGGCAGCAGCCGGAGTGGGGAGGGGGCGTGCAGGGCAGGCGGGGCGTCAATGGAGGAGGCAAGCGCGCACCAGGGGGCAACCAGGACGCAGCACCGCTGGGCTCGGGAAGCAACATCTCAGGTCACACACTCCGCTCCTACGGGGAGGGAGGTTTTCAGAGCTATGTTCTCCGGAATGAACTGGTCAGTCGTGGGGTCTTGGACGTCTGTTATTTGCATTCAGGGTCAGCCCTGGTTCCTTCCCCCAGGTCCATCTGAATGGAGGCCTGGTCCTGCGTGGTCCCCTTAGGGTAGGGGCGGGCTCTGTCCCTTCCCTCAGAGGAAAGGCAGGCGGAGGGGCGGCCCGCAGGGCTGGCGGGCAGGCAGGCAGGCAGCTGGCACATTGGCCGGGAGGTGCCCAGCTGGATGCCCCGGCTCGGTTCTGCCTCTGCCGTGTGCGCATAGGCTGGCTGATCCTGGGCAAGTTTCTAAAATGCCAGTTTCATCTGTGAAGTGGGGGTGACGGAGCACTGACCTCACAGGCTGTTGTGAGGTTAGACGAGGGGACAGGGCACAGAGAGGCATCTGCCAGTGGGCAGGGCAGTTGTGGGGAGGATTTCACTGAGATGACACCGCCCCGCACTCTCAGCTCAGTCTGTCACCAAGGCGCACTACAACCCCACCCAGCACCCCCAAGGGCGTCACATTACTTCAGAGCCCCCCTCCATCTCTAGAACAACATTTCTCAACCCCAGCTGCACCTCGGGACGGCCCAGGAGCTGGAACCGCCAGTTTTCAGTCTGCCCCCGGGCATTGGGATGCCCCTGGTTTCGGGGGAACCCGAGCAGTAGAAATGGCAGGACGCTCCTTGGGTGATTGTTGAGTGAGGACAGGCGTAAGAGACCCCGGCTCTAGGCCACAACCCGGGGCCCGCGAATCACTTCTAAGGATGCATCTACCCATCGAGGTTCCTCTCTGCGCCCCCTCCCATCTCCGCTCTCCACACCTTCCAGGTGGCTCTTCTGTCAGCTGCCTCCTCCCCTTCCTCCCTCCACGTTTGATTGTCAGCCTCGACTTAGCCGTTTGCTGGGGGTCCCTTTGTTGTCCCCCCCCCTCCCCAACCCTCCCCCCTTGTCAGGAGTAGAGCTGGAAGTCCTCACCTTCTCTCTGGGTGACAGCAGCCTCTTCCCCCTCCTGGGACTGTCATCCCTGGACTGGGATGTGACTCACCCCCTGGTGGCAGGAGAAGGGTCCTTCTTCCTTCCTGCCTCCCGTCGGCACCAGCACTGAGTCCCAGTGGGTCAGCTGCCGGCGCTGGTCCCTGGGCCCTGCGTCCCTGACTCCCCTCGGCTGGGAGAAGGGTTCCCAGCCCCCACATCCGCATACTGCATGGAAACGATTATTCAGAGGTTGTATCACGAGGTTACGTCCTTTCCTATTTCAATGGAGTTGACATTTTTGTCTCTATTTTTAGCTTTACTTAAAAAGAAATTTGTTCTCTCATGGTAGCATCTTTCCTGGAGATTGCACATGATTAAAATGCATTTTCATTCTCAACGGGAATAAGAGGGCTGAACCTGGGCTTGATTGCAATTACCCAGGACGAGCCAATGTCCTGCCCCCTGCAAACTGGCTGGGACAACACCCTGGGGCTGCCGCGAGGTGCCCAGCCCACGCTGTGCCAGCACTGGGGTGGCAGCACGGGACTGGCCGGCTGTCTGCGTTCCCTCCGCCTGTGATTGCAGGGAAATGAAAGACAAGGGAAGGGAGATCAGGACAGACTCAGGGTCCTCAATCTACCCCTTTGAAGCTTCACAACAAGACTGTGGGCGGGTTTTATTGTCTCCATGTTACAGGTGAGAAAACCGAGGCTCAGGGGGGCCACTGGCCTGTCCCACGTCATGAGAACCGTGAGTGGCAGGGTGGGGGTCCTCCCTGCACGAAACCCTTCAGCATGAGCCCAGCTCCTGGATGGAGATGATGCCCCTTTGCCGGGTACTGGGGGCCCTCACCGCCTGGCCGAGAACCTGGTGGTATTTCCGTGAAAGCCCCTCCCTCACACACAACATTCAGCCACGCTTTTGGTCTCCAGGTCTCCAAGTGGACTGTCCCCTCTACCCAGAATCCCTAGCACCCTTCCTGCCCCATGTGTCCTGCAGTGGGCAGTTCCCGCCCTCCTTCCAGGCGTTAGCCAAGGGGCTCCTCCAGCGAGCCCTCCCCTGAGCAGGGTTCAGGGCTCCTCTTCCTGGTGTCCCTGGCTTGTGTCACCTGCGTCACACCCCTGATGACCCTGAGGCGACGGACTGGGTCTGGTCTCCCATCGTTCTGTTCCAGCTCTCCCCTCCTCCCCAGGATTTAGGGACCCACCAGGTACAGTGAGCCCCACTGGGCCAATCCATCTCTGCCTGTCGGACGCCAAAGCAGGGCATTGCTGCAGTTCGCTGCAGCTGGGGAGGCCGTGTTTCTCTGGTGGATTCCTCTCCCCTCATCCTGACCTGGCCTGGAAAATCCAGAGATCACTTTGGCCTGGGGCCGCCACCTGCCCTCAGCTCTGAGCAGTGTCCTGTACGGCAGCGCGATCTGGCGGGTAATGCTGCCCCCTGGTGGCGTCTCCCGGCCAGCGGCTCCCAAAACCAGAGGACAGGGCAGGCTGTGTGACACTCCTCAGAGGCCTGAACTTCACGTTTTTCTAACTTGAAAACGAACACAGGTGCGTTTCATAAAATCTGAACTGACACGATGAGGCTTGGAGCTCTGGGCACACCTGAGAGAGACGTGGCTGTGTAGCTCCTCGGGCTGTGATGCATTCTGGGTTCCCGTTCTCCTCTGGCTTCTGGCTCAGGTCTGGGGGCAGGACCCTAGGACATGCATGTCTATCCAGCCAGGATGCGGCTGCTCGGGGACCACGCTCTGAACATCGAGGGTTTACGTTATACCATATACCTGCACCCTGGTGGGCCGCAAGAATCTTTAAATACCTGACTGTTGAGTCAGGGGCACAGACCTCTCTTCCCTTAGATCAGGGGTCCCCAAACTTTTTACACAGGGGGCCAGTTCGCTGTCCCTCAGACCGTTGGAGGGCCGCCACATACAGTACTCCACACACTGACCACCAGTGAAAGAGGTGCCCCTTCCGGAAGTGCGGCGGGGGCCGGATAAATGGCCTCAGGGGGCCGCAATTTGGCCCGCGGGCCATAGTTTGGGGACCTCTGACTTAGACTGTCAAATACAAAAAAAAAATGACAACAGCCAACATGATAGTTGTGTGGTGTGACTGAAGCAAAATTATACCCATTTTCTGCAAAAAAAATATACCTTTGGATGTGCCACAGAACTTCAGTAATTCGTTTCTGCGTGCCATGAGGTGGGGAAGGCTGAGAATCACTGTCTGACCTCACTCAGCACCACCAAAGGCGACCTCATTCTCCTTCAGCTTCCCTGCAATTCTGGACAAAGGGAAAACCACTTTTCACGAGAGTATCTCGGTTGCTGACATTTTTGGACAGGGCCGTCACATTTCCGGTGTGGGGGTGTGGTTTGGGTCCCCACACTGGTCTCTCGGGACTGGGAGCAGTTGAGAGCGGCTCCCCACAGCCTGGGCTTTCTCGTCGTGAACACGTTCCATCCCTCTGACTCAAAACCTTCATTGTCGGACAATGTGAAGAGATGGATTCAGCCATCTCTCTCTAACTGTGTTGGCCTGGTATTTTTAGTTAGGCTGTAGGTCGTCTCTGGGGAAGTCGCCAGGGTTCTGAAATCTTAACACTGTCATCGATCGACTAGCATTTTGAACCATGTTCCGTGTCCCTAGAACAGATAAATGTTTGATGGGCAACCATTTATTAGGTGTTCGCTGCACACTGGGTGACACGCAAACAAACCGCTGCCCGGGGATTATCCCGTTGCGTCTTTACATCAACTCTGCGGTCAACTCGATGATCTTCTCTGACCTCAGGAAACAAAACCCAAGGTCACGCAGAAGGGCGGCAGCCGCGTGCACGTAATAAGGGAGTGAAGCCAAGACGGCTTGGCTCTGACCCTGAGACCCAAGCTCGTGAATATTTTAAGCGACAAACAGCGCTAGAGCAGCAACACATGCAGAGACGTGACCAAGAAGTTGGTCAAAATGCTCTGTTGTCATTTCTTGAGTCTGTGAATAAGGCACCTCCCGGTCTTGGGTGACACAGATTTTCTCTGTGAATGGTGGCATGCGAACGCCGCCATGTGCCACGGTGTCAGGTGTCAGGCTGTGAACAGGGCGCCAGCCCCGTGCTTGTCATCCTGGTTCCTGGAATGACACTGTGTTTGTGCGTGTGTGTGTGTGTGTGGGGGGGGGACTGTGTGCATACAGTGTCCCAAAGGGAAAGCAGGCCGCCACTACTAGCAATGCTCCTCCCACTAAAGGCGCAACACAGAAGCCTCTCTCCGTTAGGGGACCCCGAGGGCGCCCCAGACAGTGAGTTTGGATGGGAAGTACTGTCGACAGTAACTTAAAAAAGCGTACCATCCTTTACATAGGAAGAAATGAGAGAGCACTGGCTTTCGTTCTGAGTTTATTATTTAGCATTTCATCCAGTTGAACGGAAACAAGATATCGATTCCAACACGGGCAAGACGCCGGGCTAACACTGAGAGAGACGCCGCGGGCAGCGCGCGCGGCCACACCCACCCCTTTGCGTGGCGCGCACAGCGGGACTGTGAACGGTGGGCGGGCCGTGAGCCCCCACGGGCGGATTGCACTTGGTGTGAACTTTTCTCCGGAGAAGGCGTTGCTGAGGGCTCAGCAAAGATTGCCCATCCTGGTTCGTTTGTTCCTTTTTATAAACCACAATGAAACTAGGCAGTGAGGATCTCCAGGGAAAATCCTCCAGACCCATAAGCTTAAAAAAAAAAAAAACGTTTAAAAAGCCCCAGCTCCACATTCCTTATCCCTTTTAAAATGATATTTTGGTCACATCTTCCCTGGTGAATAAGATTTTTAGCTCATCAACCTTCTGCCCAGCCATGAATTTCTCAACGTGATGATTCCCACACAGAGCCACCAGGGAACCCCGGGGGTGAGAATTCTGCACTGAGCTGGGGGGGCGTGGTGGGGGGAGGCAGGTAGGGAGTGGGGTTAGGATGGGCCTCAGTACTCCGGTTTCTTGCTAGAAGCAGCCTTGAATTTCAGGCTCCTACCGCTTTTTAAAGAGAAGTAGCTGATAGCTGTGCGAACAGAACATGCCCAGGACCTGAATGTGCCACGGGGACTTCCTTTGCCTCCAAGGGTTTAAGACAGAACATGGAAATGGGGACATTTTGGTGGCGCAAAGGAAGGCTCAGACCCACTTATCCTTGCAGAGAAGGGAGAACACAGACACAAGGCACGCCATGTTTTCTTTATGAGGAAGTTCAGTCTGGCCACGTTGTCAGGAAAACGCCTGCCCAGACTGGCTTCTGCGTCTTTTCCACTTACACATCTCTGAGTTAACAGTGGACGTGAACGGTCTCTACATAAGGGTACAGCCACCTCACCTACGCCTGCCAGCATCAACAGACTTGAAAGATAACCTGGGACAGGAAATGTGTTAAATGTAACACTACTACAGACGATGGGTCCACAGATTGCTTATTGGCACACAGGGCGGAAGGCAACACACAACCTTCAAGTAAAATTCATTTAGCCACTGCTTTACCTACACGTGATTTCCATAGCTTTCTGAAAGCCGAAGAGGTCTGTAAGGATGACCAGGAGAGACACGTAGTGGGCTGGAACTGTGCTGTCACGTCTAAAAATTATCCGACAAACCGGAATCCACCAGTCCGTACAGCACCAGTACTGAATACACTTCCTACACCAGACGTGGGTCCAGTTCAGCTATCTGATTATTGGATGCGAATAAAGGAATATCAAGTCAAGAAGTATAACATTTTTGTAAGAATGTAAAACAGAATAAATTTAAAAGTCAACCACAGGAAGCCACCAGCAGCGAGTGCACACAGTTCTTGAGAGTGGGGACGGCCCGTCACGCTTGTCTGCTGCCACAGCGGTCCGGATGTATGCGAAGCAGTTTTCACCCCGCACATCCCCAGAACTCGTCACCTGCTTCAGGCCGCCCGCTGCCCAGACCGGAGGCTAATTGCCCTTACTATTTATGAGTCATTTTGTATCGTTTAGCATCCGAGCTTCTGTGTTTTCCCAAAGCACTACCTAGATGGCCTAGATTTGCAACAAAGGGCAGGATAAAAATTCAGTATTTTACCTGGATTTCCTTTTCACACTGACCGATAATTTATTGAGCACACACTGAACATTCTCTACTCTATATGCCTAGCAGTGCTTTTTGAAAGTTCTAGGGGAGGGCTGGGATATTGTCTCGGAGAAGACAATTACTATTCAGGTCACAAGAAGGCCATTTCTGCCTGTCTTCCCATTATTTCGATGTGAGAGACCCAACAGGTAGGGGGCGCCTGGCCCAGCCCAGGTGTTGAGTTATACATAGCAGCCTGACTCTAAAAGGCTAACGTGGGTCTTTGAGAAGTTTCTGTGACTGGGAGAACCCAGCCAGGTGGAACAGGACTTCCTCACCAAGGAGGCCCCGGGGCTGGGGCTGGCGGGGTTGCGGTCAGTCGAGGTGTCTTCCCCCGCTTTACAGCCCCTTGTTGAAGTACACACGTCGCAACTCAGGGTGGGTCTCTCGGATCTTGGCCTGCAGCTCAGCCTCCAAGCTTGTCACAGACATGGAACTGGGGTAAAGGAGTGAGGTCAATTATAACACGGGCAGAGTAAGGGGGAGGGACTGGAAGGCCCTGTGCTCTCCAAGGGGGGGCTTGGCTCTCCACACCAAGGTGACAGACAGGTTTAATTCCCCATTTAAGAATGGCGGGATCAAAGACAGAAGAGGCTGGGCAGGTGAAAGGTGGCGTCCTCTTTCACCTTTGAAGGGCCTGATGAAGGTCCTTCTAGAAGAAGACACCTCATCCAAAGCCTCCTCGGAAGGCCCAGAGCGCTACAGACCTCGTGCCTGGGATCTGCTGGCCCTGAGGGCATCACAGAGGCGCGAGACTGGTAACACTTCTACAAAATGCAAACAACAAAATGCCGCATCTCTGTGCCTTGAAGTGAGATCAGGAGGTGCTGAAGACCTAGATTTCTACGAAGCCGATTTAATGCCTGTCAATCCAGTCCTGGCATCAAACGCAGGACGCGACGGCAGCTTGGGATGCAAGTGCACCATAAGGCTTTAAGGCAAAAAAAACAAGTGGGGAGGGGGAAGCAAACACCCCCCCCCCGAAGTTAAGTGCAGATAATTGCTGTCCCTGGGGTGGAACTTAAATTCTAATGTCTCTGTAGTACAGATGCGTGTGCCCACGGACTGGATGATGGTGAATCATAGTTAAATTTCTATAAAAGCAAATTTGCACCAGAGTTCACCCTGACTTAGGAAAGAAAAAGCATTTTCAAGGGCGGGAGCAGGTCGGAGAGAGCTGGGTGAAGAGACTGTCGAACCATACAGATCTGCGTTTGACTTCTGCCTCCAGCCATTCCTTTGAGAGACCTGGGCTTCCTACGTCTGCCTGAGCCTGGACTTCCCTACCAATGAAATGGGCTAACAGCCCCTGCGTCTTCAACTGATTTTTTTTTGGATTAAAACTTATGCTGGTTCCGGAGAATGACAAGTACATACCTTTTCTGAGGGAAGAGAGCACAGCACAGAGGAGTGGCAAATACCAAACTTAAGAAAAGAAAAAGAAAAAAAAGAGCAGTCGGAACACTTTTCAGATTCTTTTTCCAATTTACTTTCCGAACAACCCCCTCTCTCTTTTGAGCGCCGTATTGCCTCACGCCAATACGTCCTGTTCGTATCATTCTATTCTACCAAGGACTGCCGAAATAGTTTAAAGAAATGTATCAGAGATCACAGGCATTTGAAAAAGAATCGTGTAAATAGGCCCAACACGTTGTAGGTTTCCCTAAAGACAGTTGACTGCTAGGGAATTATGGGGACCATAAGCTCTGCGATGGTCTCATTTTCAAAACTGGGACCCCTAGGACCCCTCCTCCGCTCCCCTTTCATACACTGCACATTTATCTTTTTAAAAAAATATTAACGATATCGAAGGAATTGTACTCACCAGAAGCCGACCAATCCAACTTGAATGGGCGCACTCATCCACGGGAACCTCTGTTGAGAAATAAATCATTTTGAGTACTTCTTATCCAGGCTCTTAAGAGACCATTTCTTCTGCTGATTAACCAGAAGGAAGCTCTCCACATCACAAGATCCAGACGGCAGGGGGGGGGGGGTGTTAGTGACCTCTTGAGGGTAGCTGGGGGAAACACTGCTACACGTGCAGGCCAGTCCTGACTCCCGTAGCCCCGCCCCCACCTGTCAGTAAACGCTAGCCCCGCCCCCACCTGTCAGTAAACGCTAGCCCCGCCCCCATCTGTCAGTAAATGCGCGTGCAAGGACCAAGTGGCTTTCTCATTCTTTCTCCTTGCACATGTCACTCTGAATGATGCTCGGCAGGCTCTCGGAGGTGGAGAAATTGCTATCATCTAGTTACAATTTATCTGCTGCTTGATACCAAGTGTCTGCCCTCACAGTTGGCTCCCCGCTGTGGGGAGAGGGGCAGGCGCCCTCATCGGCAGAACAGGGGTTCACAGCAGCTTCCGAAAATGAAAGCGTGTGGGTGAAGACAGACCAGAGGATACTCATAAAGCACCTAGGACAGTGCCTGGGACAGAGCGGAAGCCTCACAAACACGCCCCCTCGCCCCCTGCACGTCCCCTTTCTTGGTTTACTGCTGTCAGTATGGTGAAAGCTAAGGCTGACATAAAACATTTTGTCTGTCACTATTTTTGCTTTAAACGGAAATACACGAGTTGGCCAGTCTTTTGAAGAGGACGTGCTGTTAAGAGTTTTAGTTTTCAAAAGGAGTGCTACTAAAACACGCAGTAAGTACAAAGAGCGACGAGGCGAGGGGCCCCACAACCAAGGCCACGGAGAGAGCTCCCACCACGTTGTGAGCTGGCAGCTGTGACATCAGCCGGGTTAGGAGCCAATGCTGGCTGTTAGAAGGTCGTGGTGCCAGAGAGCTTGTGCGTGAGGCGTACCCTGGTCCCCCAAGACTCGTCCAGTGAAAGAGTGCATCATGGTGGTTAACGTGAGGGGAGAGAGGCGTGGACTAGAGAGGAAGGGAGAGATGTCGTCAGGGGGGACAGCCACCGACTCCCACCCACCCCGCAAAGGACAGCAAGGAAAGGAAATAGTGAATCTTGGGCAACTGGCCCCGTTCTGATAAAGGGTTTTCATGAGGAGATGCCAGAGCCCCCGTCCTCGCCCTTCCCAGACGTGCGGCATCTGCACTGGTCACAGACGAGGTGACGGGAAGGCACGCTAAGTGTGACTGAGATGTCGCAGGAGGATGAATGTGGCCCCTGGGAGCCCGCGAGAGCAGCCCGCTCATTTCCAGTGCACTCTCGTCTGCAGCACCTGGGGCGAACCTGTCAGCCCAGGGAATAGCTGCCTGCGGGCTCAAAGGACAGGGGGCACATTAAGGGCAGACGGTTTTGATGGACAGGCTCTTGGAAATGACAGGGATCCTGGAGAATTCTGACTTAGCCCATGAAACCCAACCTTGATGTCACCCTATTCCTCTGACTTCTTCTCCAGAACCCCATCCTGCAGAGTCACCCCCACTTCTTAAACAGGACTCTGAAGGGCTTTTGAGGGCACAGCACCCTGGGGCTGCGACCAGGGGTCTGCGGATTTCTCCTGGGAACACTGCAAGGAACAGAGGGACACCAGAGAGACGCTGTGATATTCCAGTGCACATTTCATATCAATGTGTAAGACTGCTAGAAGAAGAAGGTCAGGGAACAGAATTCTTCCGCACCCCAAGGCTCTAAGTAGGAATAGGAGACGGTGCTAGAGTGAGGGTCCCCTGTCCCTCACACGGGCTGGTGCGGTCCAGAAGCAACAGCCTGGGGACATCAGTCCAACGAGGCTATCATTGTTACTGTTTCTTCATACTATACTTTCTTGCCTTTTTTTAATTTTTTCCCTAAGAAAGTAGTTGTATTGAAAGCATGAGTGAAGCATTCACAGTGTTTCCCTTGGTTTCCCGTCTGGGGCCCATTGGGAGTACAGAGGCCAACGGACGTACCTGTTGGACATACAGAATTCTCCCAGTCCCTGACATCATTCAGGAGGGATCTGGTCTGAGCACTACGTCCTTTCTTCAAAGTTGTACGGTACCCCCTTGGTGTTACAGTTATGTTTCTAAGACCCAAACTAAGTCACCCCAGCACGCCTCCTCTGGTGCAGGTCTGACGGGGCCACTTTCTAAACGAGTCACCCTGTCCCACCATCTCTTACTCGTGAGACAAGAGGAAAAAAGCACCGGGGAAGTTACAAAAAGAATGCGTTGAGATGTCCTGATTACATTATCACCCTGTAATGTCTCCAGACGTTGGGCAGAGGCAGTTGATACATGAACAAATGATTATTTCTGGCCTCCAAAGAACAATAAAGCCGGGCCACTAAATTCACTGTTCCCATGAAGCTACCTCCACATTGTCCTCATCCTTCCTGAGAGTGTGGCTACTGACTCAGGGATTCCAACCCCACACCCTCCCATCATTCTTACGTGGCCGAGAGGGAGAGGGTGACCGAGGGCTGTACCTAACCTCTTGAGAGATGTGGGTGGCAGTGTTCATCAACAAGAGCTTTCTCAAGTACCTGAGGCTAGAAAGACAACGTTCCTGGAAACATCTCTGCATTTTACGTTAAGTGCCCGAGTGCCACTGGCCTTCACATTCTTTACTCACAGTTCACGCAGGACACACTTGGTTTGCTTTGCCGTCTGAAAAGGGGCTGAAAGGGCGGAGACAGTGACAAACAGAGCCGGGCTCACCTTCAGAAAGGCTTTCTTCTCCAAGGTGTTCATGAGGAACGGAGGGATGGCTGGGAGGGAAGGCAGACACGCTTAGCTCTTTCCTCCATGTCTGTCTGCAGCTGGCATTTCCTCCCTCCCTCCCTCCACCCCAGCAATCCAACAAGGGGCTTATCTCCCTTTTAGGCTATTTTCACGCCGGCAGCGTGAAACTATTTGCACTAATTCTTTAAAATACTTTAGGACTGGGGAGAAAAAAAAAAAAATCTGCTGTTCCCATTCTCTGGATTTTTGAAAAATAATGTAACACTCTGTTCCACCCAGAGAATTCTATAATCTCGAAGAGAACTTTACATTTAACTTCCAGTAAGAGCACCACCAACATCAGGAACGTCTGCTCCCGATAAAAGGAATATACTGATAAAAAATATAACGCCCCCTCTCGTTCCCCCCCCCCCCCGCCACAGCCAGGGACAGCGGCCACATGGAGCGCAGAACAAAGACTCCTGCCCAGAGGCCGGCAGACCACTCGCTAGCTGGGTGAGCCCGGAAAAGTTACCTCACTGCTCTGAGCCCCAGTTTCTGTTTTTCTCCTCTAGAAGGAGCCCCTCTGCCAAGGGGAGTGATATCTAGGGAGGAGGGAGGGCTGTGGTTGCATCAGCGCCCGCCGCAGCTGCGTGTGCTGAGCACATGGGTGGATGGCAGCCACACTGACCCATGCCGGGGACCGCCATGAGAATCCTGGACACGACCACCTGCGTGATGGCCTGCTTCGCCGCGTGGGCCGACTCCCCCAGGCGGGCCCCGTCCTCGTCCGTCACGGGGATGCCGACTTGGAGTTCCCTAGAGAGCAAGATGCAGGCCGACCAGGTCACAGACACCTCCGTGCAATGGCTGGGAGGACCAAGTCCCCGCTTCATCCGGTCACCTCCGCCCGTGTCACTCCCGGGCACGAGCAAGTCTCCTCTCCCATACCCCGAGCCAAGTTTAAGCCCTCCCTCGTGCGACAGGCACAGCAATAAAGTAACACAGTGACTTTGTTAAACACAAAAAGGTGGGGGTGGGGTGGGTAGCAATTTTAATGAAAGTATGACTGAAAGGGAGAATATGCTGACTTAGAGAGAGAAGGGTGGCTTTTATGCGCATGTGCAGACCCGAGCCACTCTTCAATCAGAGGGGGGAGCTAATCCAGTGACCCGGGAGCAGCCACCAGCAGGGCACCAGGGGCACGTGTAACCGATCAGCAACAAACGACAGGGACTAATGCCGTCATCACAGCTCCTGCGGTGACCCCGTGTCCCCTTATCCATTCCAAAATGCTCTTTCTCTCATTCTTTCTTCTCCTCTAATTTCTGCCGGTTCTGACAGAGACTCCCAAGGATACAGGTAACTTCCAGAAAACGCCCAGGGGCGGGGGAGGTCCTATGTTGGAGCAGGGTCTTTCTGTGCGCAGCCCTGCTTTGCCTTGCCCCAACACAACCAAGCCTGAGTGTGACATGCATGCGTCTCACCTGCTGATTGTGCAGAAGCAGAGAGACCATCCTAACCTCCCGTCCCCAGCCTGCCCCAGGCATCAGCGACTCCGTGGCTCAGCTTCCTTCCTTAGCGGACACGTCCTCACCCCCAACTCAGGGCCATTTTGGTGCGAATTCCCCAATCTCGTATACGTGTATATGTCGATGTTAAAATAACCTTAAGACGTCCCAGTGAAGCTAATTCCCACGAGGACCTGATCACTACTGTCAAACGCAAGTCCCTTGCAGAAGTGCGTGTGCGACTTACCTTTGCCTCATCAGGGGGATATTGATGCAGTTAGCTGCAGCGACGGCGGCAAAGGGCACGAAGCGTCCTACGAGTGGTGACATGTGCTGCGGGAGAGAGAATTCCGAAGGCGTTACCCAGCCCTCCCTGGGTCCCCGAGGGGCGACACTCACTGCTTCTCGCACACGCTGAGAACGCAGCGCCCTGTCCGTGCACAGACCCGCGCGAGAGCACTTGTGCAGCCTGTTTCCTATCTCTGTGTTTCCCGCGGGGCAGAGGGGACTTCTGAGACATTTAGCAGCTTAGTGTGCTGGATGGAGAGGGGCTTTGGGTCCCCAAGTCTCGGAGTCAGGTGCCCCTCTTCAGAGGTGTGACCCGAGGCCTGTTGCCCAGACACGGCCTCCGGTGGGGAAGCCTTGGACCTGAACTGTTCTGAGAAATAACGGGGTGACTCAGAGCGAGGGAGGGCGGGGAGAGGCCACTAACGAAACTTCCCCAGCACCTTGGTCAGTGCATTGAGTCCGAGAGCGGTTGCCACGGCGCCGGTTGTCGCGGTCACGTAGGCTTTCCCCAGTTCACTGAAAAGACAAAGAACAGCATGCAAACAGCGGGGTATGCCAGGGCACACTGGTGTTCTTGTTTAATTTTTTTTTTTTTAATGAAGGGAAAATGTGAAAGGCATGGTTAAGGAGGGACAGTCCACCAACCAGCTTCGTTATCGCTGTACAGGTGGCGAAATCCAGGGAAAAGGCAAGGAGGCCCACAAACAGTGAGGTTCTTCACACAGAACCTCCTACTACCCCAGGCCCAGAAACGGAAATGGATGGAGCAGGGGTGGGGAAAGGCCGGAGAGAGAGGAAGCAGGCAGAAAGGAGAGGAAGCCGGCAGGAGGGAGAGGAAGCAGGCCGGAGGGAGAGGAAGCAGGCAGGAGGGAGAGGAAGCAGGCCGGAGGGAGAGGAAGCAGGCAGGAGGGAGAGGAAGCAGGCCGGAGGGAGAGGAAGCAGGCCGGAGGGAGAGGAAGCAGGCCGGAGGGAGAGGAAGCAGGCAGAAAGGAGAGGAAGCCGGCAGGAGGGAGAGGAAGCAGGCCGGAGGGAGAGGAAGCAGGCAGGAGGGAGAGGAAGCAGGCAGGAGGGAGAGGAAGCAGGCAGGAGGGAGAGGAAGCAGGCCGGAGGGAGAGGAAGCAGGCCGGAGGGAGAGGAAGCAGGCCGGAGGGAGAGGAAGCAGGCAGAAAGGAGAGGAAGCCGGCAGGAGGGAGAGGAAGCAGGCCGGAGGGAGAGGAAGCAGGCCGGAGGGAGAGGAAGCCGGCAGGAGGGAGAGGAAGCAGGCCGGAGGGAGAGGAAGCAGGCCGGAGGGAGAGGAAGCAGGCCGGAGGGAGAGGAAGCAGGCAGAAAGGAGAGGAAGCCGGCAGGAGGGAGAGGAAGCAGGCCGGAGGGAGAGGAAGCAGGCAGAAAGGAGAGGAAGCCGGCAGGAGGGAGAGGAAGCAGGCCGGAGGGAGAGGAAGCAGGCAGGAGGGAGAGGAAGCAGGCAGGAGGGAGAGGAAGCAGGCCGGAGGGAGAGGAAGCAGGCCGGAGGGAGAGGAAGCAGGCAGGAGGGAGAGGAAGCAGGCAGGAGGGAGAGGAAGCAGGCAGGGGGGAGAGGAAGCAGGCAGGGGGGAGAGGAAGCAGGCAGGAGGGAGAGGAAGCAGGCAGGGGGGAGAGGAAGCAGGCAGGGGGGAGAGGAAGCAGGCAGGAGGGAGAGGAAGCAGGCTGGAGGGAGAGGAAGCAGGCAGCCACACAGGGGTGGAGACTCCCCTTGGCTGAGGTGTCCGTAGCACAGGTGTTTCAACAACAAACAAACAGAACACTTTGCAAAATATTAACGCATGTGCTGAAAGTAAAAAGGCAAAGCTGTTCTTCAGATGACATCTGAGTGTATAAATATTTGAAAAGTCTCATCTTCAGAATACAGTTAAGCCCAAGCAATTCTCTCCTGCTGAGCAATACATTTCAGTGCAGGGACTGGATGCGGGAGGGGGTGACAGACACGGCGGGCGGGTCGCGGGGCCCGTATCCTCCATTAAGTGGGACGACAGGAGAAGGCCACACAGGGTCAGAAGCAACTTAAAGTGATCACAACACTTTAAAGGTGTTAGACTCGCGCTGGAAGCTCTGGTTAACCGATCACTTTGACGTGTCTACAGATGCTTTTCAGGGAGGCAGCATTTCAGACCCACCCCCTTTCCTCTTGGCTCCATCGAGGACCAATCTTTAAGACAAACCAGGGTGTCAGATCCCCCTTGCCGTCTGCAGAGGTCACGCCGCGGCCTTACTTGACAGTGATGGGGGCGTCTCCACTCCGGTTGGTGTAGTTGACCACGGCATTGAAGGACTGGTTGACCCACTGCCAGAACAGCACCGCCGGTGTGGTCCTGCAACAGAAGGGGCCGTCACATCCCCCCCCCCCTGCACCTGTGGCTCTGCCGCTGTGCAGGACAGACCGTGCGAGCCCCAGCGACCAGAGAGGGGTGGCCCGGGGACAGGAGAACGCTGGGTCTAGCACCGTGCGTTACCGGTCAAAGGCTCAGGACCTGGTGGCTGGGCAGATTGTTATCATCCCTGCTTCTCAGTGTCCTCATTTGTTAGGAACAGGTGACACTGGGTTCAGAGGGTCACAGTGAGGACGGGGTTGCCTTACGTACATATTCTCTTAAATCTGTAGAGAGCCCGGCGCAGGGTAGGCACTCGGTTAACTGCCAGCTCCCTTCCCTTGGGAGGGAGAAGTATCGGTAGGCTAAGTCGTCCTGATCCTAAACGTCTGCGCCTTCACCTCCACCCGTGTCACGTGGGCGGATGAAAAAGAGAATTTTCCCGGACACTCTTTTTATTTTCTTCCTCCACCTCATTTTCTTCTGGGTCTAAGCGTTAGAGGAGTAAGTTCAACCTTTCAGCCAAAGAAGAGAATCGTACCCAGCAGAGGGGAACACTACCACGAAGCTGCACCTATTCAGAAGGGACCTCGGCACGCCCTCGTGGTTAGCCCAGTGGCGCCCCTGCCGCGTGGAATCTGCTTTCGTGGCGCACAGCGCACCGCTGTCACCGTCCCGCAGCTCACCTGTAGAATGTCATCATGCAGCCTGTGATGGTCATGTTCATGGGCACCTGGGCCGACATCCGCCCGATCAGGACCATCTTTTCACCGGTGTCCGGATGAAAAGCCGAATCGTAGATGTACTTGGCCCTCCATAGCTCATTTTCCGTGAGGCCGGGAGGGACGATTCCTTGTCTAGGAAAACAACAAATAAGGCAACAGTTGCTCGTTTCAAAGAGCTCGCTTGTGGTCAGGACACAGACGGCTGGAAGGCCTTCGGGCTCGTGCGTCCTTAAAATAACAGTTCCTTGTGACAAATTCATTGCACAGAGTCGATGGCACTTCAGTAACACAACGGACAGTAAGCACCGAAAATGAACATTTCAAACCCACAGGTCCTCACTTATCTGTGATTTGGAAAACCCCACATACCTTGGATAACAGGCCAGTAGTCAACTTTGAAATATTATTTGTTTTCAATGCCGTACTTAAAAATGTATTTTGAACTTTGTAAACTCTAAGGTATTTTTAATCACTTAGACAAAAGCTATGGCAATTAAGAATAGTAATTCGCTTTTATATCTGTAGTTTGAAAACCTAGATTAGAAAGGTTCACTGGTATTTCTCCTTCTCAAAGAAAGAAATATATATTCCTCGCCAGAAATTCAGAAATTGCAGAAATTCATTAGAGCAATGAAAATCATTCAAGCCTTTACCTACTCAGCACTACTGATAACACGGGGGAACGAAATTTCTATTGCATCCTGATTCGAGTGTGCTGATCTCAAATCTGACATTAGTTTTTCTCTGTAAGCTACAGTATTTTTTGCAATTCAAGATTTTAGGTTTTCATCTTATTGTAAAATTTTCAACATTTAGTTTAACATAATGAAGTAGAATCTCTTCTTGGGCATCATCTTTATGAAAATATAATAATTTATATAATGCAGTAAATACACTAATACACTAAAAGATTTGATTGCATCAGAATTTGTCTACAATTTTGAAATAGAACATATTAAAACACTTATTTTAATCATAAAATTTGCACAAAACTTATTTAAATTCTATTTAGGCAAAAATTTGTGTTTGTAGCTCTTGTGTTTGTGTACTTGTTGAGCACAATCTCGTTTGATGCTCCAGCAGTAGTCTGCTCATCACTAACAGCTCCAAGATTTGCAGGAAACTTATCAAGGTGACTGTTCAGGAAGTGAATCTTAACGCTCATGTTACATCCAATGTCGTGGAAAGCCAACAGCATCCTTTGAACCAGAAGTTCATAGTTTTCTGCTTTTTTGTTGCCAAGGAAGTTCTTTGTAACTGCCACAAAAGACTGCCATGCTGCTTTCTCCTCCTTATTCATCTTCCTGGAAAATTATTCGTCACGTATGAGGGTTCAAATTTGAGGTCCATCGAATACACCTGCTTTTATCTTCTCAAAAGACAAGGCAGGAAAAGCAGAAATAATATGGTGGAAGCATTCACTTTCCCTATTCAAAGCCTGAACAAACTGCTTCATTAAGCCAAGTTTGATGTGAAGTGGGGGAAAGATGATCCTGTCTCGAATAACTACAGGTTCATTCACAATATTTTGCATTCCTACTTCCAGAGCTTCACGTTTTGGCCACTCCTTCTGTGTCCAGTGTTTCTCCCGAGCTCAGCTGTCCCACAAACACAGAAAGCAAGGATACTTTGTGAAACCTCTCTGTTGTCTTAGCAGGAAATTGACCATTTTAAGATCCACACAAATGATCTAGTTGTGTTCCTCTTACTTCACTAAGTCGAGGACAATTTTTATGTCATTATAATCTTCTCGCAGATGAGATGAATAACCAATTGGAACCGCTGCATAAACATTACCTTTGTGTAGGAGAACACATTTCAGACTCCGTTTAGAGCTGTCAAGAAATAGCCGCCATTCTGTTGGACTGTAAGTGGTAACACCTAGCTGGCTGAGAAGACTACTGATATCATGACAGTAAACAAAGTGTTTGTCTTTGGGAAAAAAAATCCACAAAAATTTGTTCATGCTTCCTGAAATGAGATACTTTAGCTGACCGGTGAAGTACATTCTTTTCTTGAAGCCTGGAGGCTAATAACTCAGCTGCTTTCTTTGATAGGCCCAAATCTCTTAAGTCATTCAATTTGGGTTGGCTAAACTGCTGAGGGGTTAATGACTGCTTGGCATCAGAAGAAGACCCTTCAGATTCTACGACCATTTCCTCATGCATCTTATCAAAATACACTTGATCACCATGTTCACTTTCTTCGTCCTTAGAAGAAATAAAACCATTGAAAACTGGAACCGGGAGTGTCTCAGAGTGTGGGACAGGTCGTATTGCTGAAGGAATATTAGGATATGCGATCATATGCCATTTTTTCTTGCCGATGCCCTTTGTATGGATCAGACAGAAATAACAGTCACTGCTGTGGTCCTTAGGTTCACGCCAAACCATGGGAATACCAAAAGGCATTCCTTTGCATTTTCCTTTTGTCCAGTCATGAAGCATTTCCTCACAATAATGACACACAATATGAGGAGCCCAATTCTTGTCTTGATCGCCAAAGGGGACTTGAAAATAGGCAATATATGCACATGTCACAAATGATGAAATATTGCGCCTTTGACGTTGAAGTGTGTAACAGCCACATATAGAACAGAAGATGCCAGGACTATTCTTACATTTACACCTACTCGAAGAAGCCATGATTCAATCTTAAAACAAAATAAGAGGGTGTTTTTATCAGATAATATTTTTTTACATTTAAAAACAACTACTGTTATGTAAAAGTGATGTTTGTAAAACATTAATTGCCTTGTGGTTATGTTCAATCCAAGAGTTGTTACCCTTTAACTCCAATTTAAGAACCAATGCATGCCATTAACTGTAACAAAAAGAAATTAAAATTGCATAAAAACTAGAGCATGCACCAAAAAACAAATTTCAGATTTGGAACCAGCAATGCAGAAATATATAAAAAAGTTCTAAAATCTCATGCAACAGAAAATGAAAAAAAAAAATTGTTCCCCAGTGTAATGTTTTGATGAATATATTCTAGTCTTTTATTTACCACCTTTTTTATTCAATAATATTTTGTAAACATTTCTCTGTATCTTTGATGTTCTATATTATCTGTACTGGGTTGAATGGTGTCCCTCAAAATCACATCCATCTGGAACCTCAGAATGTGACTTTGTTTTGAAACAGGGTTTTTGCAGATGAAGAGGTCACATTGGATGAGGGTGTGCCCTAAATCCAAGAACAGGTGCCCTTTTACGACGGCCATGTGGAGACATGCAAAGAAGGCCAGGCATGGGTGACAGAGGCAGAGGTCTGGGAACTAGGGCCATCAAAAGCCAGAGGGAGACGGCAGGGCTGTCCCCTAGAGCAGTGGTCTGCAAACCGTGGCTCGCGAGCCACATGCGGTTCTTTGGCCCCTTGAGTATTTAGCAAAGACCAGCTTAGGAGCACCCTAATTAATTTAATAACAGTGTACCTACCTATATAGTTTAAGTTTAAAAAAATTGGCTCTCAAAAGAAATTTCAATCGTTGTACTGTTGATATTTGGCTCTGCTGACTAATGAATTTGCCAACCACTGACCTAGAGCTTCCGAGGGGCACGGCCCTGCCATGTCTGGGTTTCGGACTTCTAGTCTCGGGAACTGCAAGAGAATCAATTCCTCTCGTTTTAAGCCACTTGGTTCGCAGTTCTTTGTTACATCAGCCACAGGAAATTAGTGCACGACCCTTTGAAGTATGATCATAAGATTGTGTATTATATACCAGCCCCCTATTGCTGGACATTTTAATTGCTTCTAATATATCCCACTTGTAGAGGATAAGGAAGTAAACGTCCTTATAAATCACTCCATCCCCACTTCCCAGACCATGGAAGACAATGAGTGCACTGGCTGGGACGGACACAATGTAACACTGTTACCACGTTAGATGTCCTCCATCCTCCCTCTACTTCAGCAGCAGCAGCAGTAGCAGCATTACTGTTTAGGTCGCCTGCATTGTATGCTTTGCACACTGTGGATAACCCCGTGACCTGTGTTACCTTGCATCCTAAACATTTTTATGTTTATGTCATTAGGCGGGAACAGAAGAAGTTTCTGCCCAGAAAGGCCTGTCCCACTTTAAAGTTATACTGATGTTCATTCTACTTCTTATATGTTCATAATGGCCCCCTTTTTTTTTTTTTTTTTGTATTTTTCTGAAGTTAGAAGCCGGGAGGCAGACAGACAGACTCCCACATGTGCCCCACTGGGATCCACCCGGCATGCCCACCAGGGGGCGATGCTCTGTCCATCTGGGGCGTTGTTCCGTTGCGGCCAGAGCCATTCTAGCACCTGAGGCGGAGGCCATGGAGCCATCCTCAGTGCCCGGGCCAACTTTGCTCCAGTGGAGCCTTGGCTGCGGGAGGGGAAGAGAGAGAGAGAGAGAAAGGAGAGGGGGGAGGGTGGAGAAGCAGATGGTGCTTCTCCTGTGTGCCCTGGCTGGGAATCGAACCTGGGACATCCACACGCCGGGCCGACGCTCTACCACTGAGCCAACCAGCTAGCGCTCATAATGGCTTTTTGTTCTTGTTTTCGGGCACTTCAGTTTTTCAGTCTGTTTGGAATCTATCTTGAGATGCGACTATGTGAACCTCGCTTAGTGTGACTTTCCCGCCGGCAGGTTGGGATTCCAGCACCGAGACTGAACTGCTCTCCTCATCGTTGGCTGAGATTCCGTGAACGGCGAAGCCTGGCTCCTGCACTTTCTGCAGGGTTCCCCCCGACTTCTGCACTTTCCGCAGGGTTCCCCCTTCCTACATCTGCACCCCGTGGCGACGGCGTGCTCCACGTCCGTCCCGTGGGATTTCTGTGGCTCATTCTCTCACAGGTCTGGGTTTCCTGCGCTCCTCCCTGTGGCTTCTTCTCAACTCCTCTGGCTGTTGTTACATCTCAGCCTCTGTCCCAGGGTCACAGGACACCCGCTGTCCTGAACGCCTGCTGTCCTCCCTGCTAGGTCCTTCGGCGCCTTCTCCTCAGGCCCCGTGATGTCACTGCCATCGGGTCACATCTGGCCAGACTCTGTGCAGCAACAAAGTTCACGGACCGCTCTCGGTCTCCTTCCTGACTACCTACGTGACAGCCTCTTTTGCATGTATGACATGTTTACATTTTTTAAATGGATTACTGAAAAAGAAAAAAATAGAACCAAAAAACTCAGACTTCACAACAGGAACCTGTTGTGGCCCTCAGAGGCTAAAGTGGTTCTTCTACGGCGTTTTCTGGAGAAGGCCGTGACCACTGCCCTCCCTCCCGCCTGGCCCCCCCGAGCTGATGAGCTGATGGAAGGCACTCAGCACCCACACAGCCTGCCCCCCCGCCCACTCCCATCTGAGCTCCTAACCCGTGGCATTTATTCCTTAGGGCTCTTAGCTCAGAAGCAACCAGCCAACCCGCATTCTTGGTGATTTGCCCTTCCTGGGATGCTATGTCCCTCTGGGGAGGCTGCAGACGCGGGAGGGGGGGCGAACGGAGAGAAGGGCAGGGCGCGGTGAACAGGACCCTCACAGAGGGACACCTGTAAGTGGGAGGGAGGGCTGTCTTATTCTCGGGGAACCGTGTGTGACCCCTGGACATCTGTGTTAAGGGTCAGCAATGGGGGAATAAAACACATCTTTCTATTTTTTTTTGTAAAAGGGATTCTATTGCAAAAAATAAAATTTGTAAAATTGCTAAGTGAAAGTTTCAAACCAAGAGGCTAACAGGATGATGATCTGTTAACATATTTAGCCCAAAGCATGCGCGCTAGCTATTACCTGTAATCGTGGATGATGTTCCTGGCATTCTCCAGTTGTTCGTTGGTTAACAGGATATTCCTGGGATCTGTCACAGTGAAGAAGTGACTGGCCCGTCCCACAAACGTGCTTTGGTCCCATCGAGGCTCTTTGATGTTAATGTTGGCTGGGACTTCTCCAGACATGGTCCTGGACTGGGGAGGGCCAGACAGACGAGCCCAGTTAAGACTCACCGTGTCCACACACATTTACCAATGTGACCGCCTCACTCACCTTCAAGTAAGCACGCATGCGTGTCCCCGCTTCCAAAGATAATGTTGCTACCCATAGCAGAAAGATAAAGTAAACCCCAAACTAACCTTGTCCGTAAATCCCAATCAAATTTCAATAATTTCCTACCTGTGTTTATTTACGAGTGCATGGTATTTCCTTATTCCCTTTGGAAACCTGGAAACATCCTAGAGCAGGGGTCCCCAAACTACAGCCCGCGGGCCCGCACGGGGCCCCTGAGGCCATTTATCCGGCCCCCGCCGCACTTCCGGAAGGGGCACCTCTTTCATTGGTGGTCAGTGAGAGGAGCACAGGATGCATCCGCACCCATAGTTCCCATTGAAATACTGGTCAGTGTGTTGATTTAAATTTACTTGTTCTTTACTTTAAATATTGTATTTGTTCCCGTTTTTTTTTTTTTTTTACTTTAAAATAAGAGATGTACAGTGTGCATAGGGATTTGTTCATAGTTCTTTTTATAGTCCGGCCCTCCAACGGTCTGAGGGACAGTGAACTGGCCCCCTGTGTAAAAAGGTTGGGGACCCCTGTCCTAGAGCAACTAGAGATAGAAAAAGTTAAGAATAGTAATATCAACAGTAACACCGTCTCAGGCTTGAAACCCTTCTTCCGGGTGAAACGATCATCAGCATCAAACGACTACCGCTCCTGGTCTGACTACCTTAGTTATTTCTGCCAGGAAAGGGACAGAGTCTCCGCCGTGGAGACCGAGTCCCCGGGGTGACGGGCGGGGAGGAGTGGGGTTGGTTTCCGTGGAAAGAGCGCGGCCACCTCAGGCCTTCGGGTTCTGGACTGGTCCCCGACCTGCGGCTCCCCAACCCCCAACAAAGGTTGAGATTGGTTAAGATGAGACCCCTTTTTAGAGAGGTGTTCTTAAGCACCTCGTCGATCTGACAGTATTTCATGACAGTGGGTGGTGATAGTTGATAAACAGCCACTGAGCTGAGTGAACGTGAAGATCTAATGGCTTTATCCAACGATTCAGAACCGGGCAGCAGCCCATCGAGCAAGCAGAGAGGAGCTCGGGAAGCCATACAACGTGGGCGGCGTCTGTAGGCAGCAGGGGAAGGGGATAAGACAGAAAAAAAAGGATGAATTTCTCTGTCCCTGGGGGGTAGAAAGGGAGGTTTGGGGGCAGATAACCTCATAGATGCTGACCATCAAATTCCAGGCTGACCAGTTAGGACTACATTTCTGGGGAAGGTCAGAAAGGCAATTAGATCAGGTATTAAGTTTTGGTTTGGTGTTGTCGGCTTAGCTCAAGTGACTCCATTTTGTGACCGTGGCTTCCTTTCAACCCAGTTTTACAACAGGTGCTGAGCAACTAGGAATTTCTGCAGGGTGCGCTGCGGGCAGTCACTCTGTTGTACAGCTTCATGATACTGGGGACGGCTCGAGTGATCACGAAGCCACAGCGGGTCCAAAGGAAGTATCAGAAATCAAGACATCTACCTTCTGAAGCAGACGTGGCAAGGATAAGGGACAGTGCCACACCTCACAGGGACAGGCTGCACAGGACAGCAAAGAACGTGATCAGGGATGTGCGAGTGAGTCCATCAGCTCTGGAGCACCTGAAGCAGGTGACAAGATGCTGCTGAGAGACTCGGAAGACGTCGAGGGGAGGTCCTGCTCTTTGCCACGTTTACCTGGGGCTCTGACAGGGAAGCACAAGCTCAGAGAGGCCATGAGAGAGGGGCAGCAATGGTGGATGGACGTCACAGCCACTGCCGGACCACGTGGGGAGCCTCCCCAGAGGAACTGACTGACCGGGTACAGGCCGGTTTAATCACTGCAGGTGGCCAGTAGCAAACCGCTATGCCTTACACGTCACCCAGGCAGACTTCTGGTTTTCAACAGGCTCAGTTTTCATGATCTGAAGGGATGGAGGAACGGGGAGCAGAGGACACAACGAGGCTACGTGAGTCCAGAGCAGAGACGTGACCGGGAAGGGACCAAGGAAGGAAGGTCTCCTTCCTCGTGTCACTGTGCCTCTCAGACTCTTGTTTTTTTACAAACTGAAGGTGTCTGGCAGGTCGATGGGTCCCATTTTCTCAGTAGCATATGCTCCCTGTCCTTCTCTGTGTCACTGTTTGCTAATTCTTGCAATAGTCCAGACCTTCCCATTATTATTATATTTGTTATGGTGACCTGGGATCCGTGAGCTTGGATGATATTATCGCCATTGTTTTAGGGCACCGTGCACCGGACCCAGAAAGGACGGAGAACAAAACGGATGAATGTGTGTGCTCTGCCCCACCCACTGGCCGATGCCGGCTCTCTCCTTCTCCTCGGCCAGCCATGTTCCCTGAGCCATGACATTAGGGAAATCACGACAACGGCTAACCTACAATGGCCTCTAAGTGTCCCAGTGAAAGGAACAGTCCCACGCCTCTCACTCTAAATCCAAAGCTTCACTGGAGTTGGGGGATGGAGCTGGGACACTGTCCAAGTCACTTTGAGAATTATACCCCACTCTCGGTGACCCATTCTGGGCGGCATCCCCGCCTTCCTTTTCGGTGAGCTGTCACATGGTCCGTCAGTGCACAGCCGGGCAAGGGCGAGGACCACTCCCCAACTCTGTGGCCGTGGGCCACCTCCCACTGCACATCAGCCTTCATGGCTGGAGACCAGTCAGCTCAGGTTAGCCCGTGGTGATCTGGTTACTTCCTCAATAAGCTTACTGAACCAGCTGGTCAGCCGAACGTGAGTCCCTGGCTCGGAGCCGCACCCCGCTAACTGTCCTGTGATTTGGAACCCCCGGGTGGAGGTGATGCGGGAAGGGGGCACGCCACGGAGGCAGCAGATCCGAGTTCACATCCCAGCTGCACCGACGACTCTGGGACCTGACCCCGCGGCTCCAGGTGTCTGATCCTTCATCAGCCAAGTTAGGACACTGCCTAATAATACCCACCGACGGGTAATGACCACTTGTTTTAAGAGCCTGCCTTATATAATCTCATCTAGCCCCCCTAACTGTTCAGTTACAAGGCCGGGTAGCTAACCCGCTCGAGTGAGTGTTGGAGCCAGAGTGCCACCCTCAGCTGTGCAGCTCCGAAAGCCCCTGCTCCCTGGACAGGCGGCTGTGACCGAGAAAGCTTCTCCCTGCAAATCCTGACTCAACAGAGCTGTGCCAGCCCCCAGGAATCGGAGTTTTAAGAAGTCTATGAGGGGTACCCAATGATGAGTTAAGTTTGGGAAACACTACGTTTGAAGGAATAGAAAAATTATAAATAAGTACTAAGCAGATGCCCTACCGGTTCAGGGCCGATTCTTACCCTCTCGTGGGGACAGTTACATATTCAGGGGACTGCATGGCCGTGCCCACTGGCTGCTGGGTCTGTTCTCTCTAGCTGGTTCCCGTGAAGGAGGGCTCCCTGCCCGTGGCCCGTCCCTGAGGGCCTACCCTGCCAGCCTGTGGGCAGCACTGGGCCTTTCCCACAGCAGTCTGGACTGGAGTCCTGATTCTGTCACGGGCTGTCTAGGCCTGTCACTGGCTGAGTCACCTCACAGGTCTGAGTCTCAGCTTTGTCATCTGTACCATGAAGATCAGCGATGGCCCATGGAGTTGGTGGGGCGAGCAAGCTCAAGTGTCCAGGGGCTCTGTGAACCCCGACTGGATGCGCAATGCAGACAGAGGTGGCATCCCTGACCAGCCCGGTCTCTGGGAGCAGAAGCTGAGTCCTCAGTGGCTGAAACCCTGCCAGGCAGTGCGTGGGGGGGCGGGGGTGGAGGGGGGTGCTCACCCTGAGAAGATGATCAGAAATGTCTAAGGAAAAGAACCTTTCCCTTAGATAAGCTTTATTTCAAACTTTCAGCTACATGCCAGGAAACTGCTTCACTGTTGGAAAAGAGTTGTCCAAAATCGCACAGAAATAAAGTCAGCAGGGAATGTGCTTTATCAGGGGACTTAGTAGCAAAGACCTTTAACTCCGGCTAAAGATTAACAGTGACAATCAAGGCATTGAAATGGAACTTGGTTATAACAACTACTGGTTGAAAGAGCTAAGGAGAGTCTGCTTGCCCGGGTTTATTCAGGGAGGGCCGGGCAGGTGTGAGACACTAAGTTGCTGTAGCGGGGACACGACTGAAATGAATGTCCCTTAGGAGCCCGGCACGGGGCTTGCCGTGCGCTACTGGATTGCTGAGTCCTCGTGTGGGCCCTTTAAGAACATCTCCTTATCTTGTCACTCCTCAGAGAAGCCAGGTTCCATCCGGCCCCCGAGGGCAGAGCCAGGAAGAGGCTGTTCTGTCTGTCTTCTCACCCACCACACTCCCGACCTGGGGGGCCCCCCCGGAGGCGGCCTGTCTGCCAAGGCCGTCACGGGAACTCAAGAAGCCTCAACAGCAAATTTCCTGACTTGTTCGGCTTTGAGCGGGTCACCCGCACACGGCGTTCCTTTTTTTTATCAGCGTGACCGCACAGGAGATCAAGTTATAGACCAGAAAGTTGAACCCTGTGCAAAGAAGGATATTCTTTCAAAGGGCATCTCCATTCAGCAGTGGCTTTCGGCTGCATACCGTCCTGGTCCGAGGACCGGGCTGTATGGAAAGGCAGGTTCTCTCTCGACTCAGGAAGAACCTGGAGAGTTATGGCCTTCGCGTGTCTCCCTGCAACCCTCTCCGCCCCCCCCCAGCCCCCACGTCTCTCACGGCCACGCAGGTCCCACACTCCTGTCAACGTGACAGCACCCAGGTGACAACGCGATTCTTGTTCATATCTCGGTCCTCAAGGTCATTTTTGGGTTTGGGTTTCTTAATATCTTAGGATGGGTGAAGGTCTTATTTGTTAAATTATTAGTAAAAATTTCTATTGGAGAGAGTAGCATCCACCTGTAAAAATGATAAAATACTAGCTATCTATAATACTTCAGACACAATCAGTTGAATATTTCACCCACTTCAAAGAATCAACTCACAGATGAAAAAATTAACAGTGGAAAATATTTTACAAATGAACGGTAGTTAACCATAAACTTTGAACTTACTTATTAAGTATAAATTTGTTACATAGTCCAACTGAAGTTTTGCTTTCTAGGTTGATTTTCAGTCAGTATTATTGTTTTAATGACTCACTGCTGCTGACTTTTTAACCTTTACCCTCAAGGGAAATGTTCCACCCACGATTATACTCCAGCTGAGTTCAGCGAACCACTGCTCGCACAGGAGGACGGAGGTGCCATCCTCCATCCTCAGGGCATCCGGCAGCAACGAGGCTGGACCCGCTCTGAAGGTCCCTGCCACTCTGGCCGCCCTCGCAGCCTTCTCGGCAGGGAGGGAGGGTGTGGGAGGGATGCTGGCACTCTCCTCTGCCCATCCACACAAACCTTTCACAGAGCATTAACACCACTCTAAGTACGTTATGGGTGCTGAGGTACATACAGCAAGTCCTGCTACCCAGGCTCCTCTCTGACAGCTGCAACCATGGATGCCCCCCCCCCCCACTTCCCAAAGGCCATGGGGCCAGAAAGCCTGCACACTCCACCTCACCCCGGAATGCATCCTTAGAGCAATTCCGTACAAGAGCGAGAGCCGTGTAGGAACCAGCAGCAGACTCTCCTCTCCAAACGCCCTCAGTTCGCACGCTAGCCACCTGCAGGCCTGCGTGAGAAAGGACCGGCTTGAGGCTCAGGTGCTTCTCGGTGGAGCCTCGACTCACCCCTCCCCGAGGGTTCCCTCTCCTCTTATACAGCTTCTATGTCAAGTCTGCGTCCCGCACCGTGGCAGCTGCAAAGCCCCCGTCTTTACCAGCATAGCCCCTGTCACCGCGTGACAGTGCCTGCGACACAGAAGACGCCCAGTACCCTGGGGAAGGACAGGGGAAGACAGCCTTTAGAGGCGCCCGGTGAAAATCTAGAAGGTGTGAGGCAGAAGACAGGTGAGGTCTTTTGAGAGAATGACCAACCAAATGCCCCGGGGTGCAGAAGGCAGCGGCCCACAGAGTGGGAAAGTCACTCAGAGCAGTGCAGAGCGTGGCTCTCTCGTTCAGGCGCTTGACCCGTATTCCCCGCTGGGTGGGTGCAGAGCATACACGGTCAGCAGAGGCCGACACGGCCCCAATCGCAAGGTGAGGACAGAGCAAGCCAGCAAAAGGCTCATTTCAACTGCTGACAAACGCTACAGAAGGAAAGCCGCAGGGGTGCATCCCTGGACGCGGGCACGAGTTGGGCAGGCTGAGACAGCTTGGCAGGGGGAGGCCCTTTGAGGAAGCAGCGTGGAAGCTGACTCAGACGGGGCAGCTGTGTGACCTGGGGCAGATTACGCAACCTCTCTGAGCAGCTTTCTTATTTGTATTGGGAAGGCAAGAGCTGAAAGGAAAGTGAAAGTGAAGGGGCCTGAATTGTTGGCAAACACTTAGGAGAAAAAGCTGTTATTGTCGTCCTGATAAGGTTAGAGACCTGTGAGAGGAGGGAGAGATAGGAACACAGAAATGCAAGGTGCACCCAGGACCAGGCTAGTGCACACCTTTCCCTACGGGACTGCCAGTTCTAGGGCAGAGGAACAGGGGTTTCCTGTGGCCCCAGCGCCGCGCTCTGCGCCAGGAGAAGCCGAGAACTAGGAGCATGAGGGGTGTAGGGGTCCGTGCCACCTGGTCACCTAGCAATCATGTGCCGCGGTGGCCTGTCCCCGCGGCAGCCATCTTGGGTATCGTCCCCGTGGTGAGTTTCGTCATGCTGCCTCCAGGGACAGCGTGGCAGGGGCGTGCGGGCGTGCACAGGTGAGCCCCTTCCCATTCGGAGAGCTCAAGCTGCTGGAGTGGGGAGCTGTCAGGCATCGGATGGAAGGGGTCCTCAGAGTGCGGGGACCCCTGGCCCTGCAGTCCCGGCATGGCGAGGGGGCTTGTGATCTGAGCCTGGATGGATGGCGAAGAGGGTGTCCCTGCAGCCAGCACGCAGGCGCGCGCCCCTCCGCAGGTTCCCTGCGCTATTCCCACCCATCGCGGCCATGCCGCCGCCGGAGACTCACCGCTATCCCCGGGCCGCCGCCCGCGCCGCTTGCCGGACCCACTAGGCGCAGCCTCAGTCACCACCGGAAGCGCTTCTCCCGCCACCGCGGCAGAGCGCGCCACCTAGCCTAGCGCACGACCTCGGAGCGCCTCCCCGCGCAGAGCCCGGGGCTGGAAGCCCTGGGCCCGCCCCCTGAGTCACCAGCGTTCCCAGGTCAAGGTGCTGTCGCTTCTGGCTCCCTGCCGGGCCGTCTGTCTCCATCTCTCCATCACGATTTCCCAAGTTCACTCTCAACGGCGGTGTTGGGCTCTACTCAGGCTAATGCTGTGTTTTCTATTTTGGTTTCCCCGAGGGACTACCCCTACTTAAATCTGTTTATTCCCAGGGTCTGGCCTGTATAGAACCAGCATCTTTCCACTCCCTCACCCATTCATTTATTCATTTAAACCGGTGTTTCCCAAAATGTGGAGTTTGGTATCACTGCTGCTCCAAGGTGACTTTCGATGGTACCCTAAGTTCTGCCTTAAAAAGAATCACTCTGGCCGCTATGTGTGGAAACAAGCCATAGGGAAGGTGACGTGCAGGCCGACAGGGGCCAGTGGGAAGGGATCATGCTAACCAGGGGAGAGACAATGGTGGCTTGGACCAAGTTGATAACGGAAAGGTGGCAAGAATTATTGGGTATATTTCAAAGGCAGGCGAAATCTAATAAATGGTGGCAGATTCCATTTTCAAAGTTGTCAATTTTCCCCAAACCCACACACAGATATAATGCAATTCCAAGCAAAATTCTGACATCTCTATTGTATATAACTTGACACTGTGTCTGGGAAAACGTATATAGAAAAATAAAGAGCCAAAAACAATTTTGAGGAAAAAAAGCAAATCAGATGAGTGACACAGCCTATAAGCGCAGAGGTAGTGTGTGTGTGCAGGGACACCAGGTTTGGCTCTCCTCCACATCCCACGCCTTCAGTGTACCCTGGGCAGGGCCATGCAAAGGCAAGGGGAGAGAGAGGAAGGGAGGGAGGGAGGGAGGGAAGGTGGGAGGGAGGGAGGGGGGAAGGATGGAGGGAGGGAGAGAGGGAGGGAGGGAGGGAGGGAAGGAGGGAGGGAGGGAGGGGGGAAGGAGGGAAGGAGGGAGGGAGGGAGGGGGGAAGGAGGGAGGGAGGGAGGGAGGGAGGGAAGGAGGGAGGGAGGGAGGGGGGAAGGAGGGAGGGAGGGAGGGAGGGAAGGAGGGAGGGAGGGAGGGGGGAAGGGGGGAAGGAGGGAGGGAGGGAGGGAGGGAGCTGGGTGTAGAGCTGGAGACTTAAGCCCTCTTGAGATCAAGGCTTGGAACTGCCTGCCTTCACCTCTGCTTTGTCAAACCAAGTCACAAAACCCTCCCAGATTTAGGGAGGGATAGATGAGACTTCAAGGAGCTGCCGAGTGACACTGTAAATAGGGGTAAATATATGGATCGGTGGGAAATTGGGGGCATCGTTTTTTTTTTTAACAAGTTCTGTCATATGTGTGTTTGTTCATTGTTTTGCTTTTCAAGCATCCCAGTTTCTTTTTTTGGGGGGGGGGAGCTCCCCTCTCTGACGTCATTTGATCCTGGTCAGATTATCAATCATCTGACTTTATCTTCTTACAGAGAGTGACCCAAGTTGGGCCACATGGAACCCTGCCCTGAATTTTATATGTAGACTTTGGGAAAGAGCCGTGCTCAGTGACACCCCCCCCCCTCCCAACCCCCATCAAGGTTGCTAAACTGGGAGAATGTGGGTCAGAGGCTGCCTGGGCCGCTCTTTCCCCAGTCTGCAGAAGTGAAACTAAGCTGAAAGATGCAAGAAGCATAGAATTCAGATGATGTCACCTCAGGCCCTGGGCTTTGCCAATCCTGAAGTTAGACTGCCTCCTGAACTTCCTGTTAGTGGGAGCCAATAAACTCACCCACACACACTCAAAAATAAATAAATAAATAAAATTACATATATATATATATATATAATTTTATGATAATATATATATAAAATAAACTCTTTGGAGTTGGATTTCTATTCCTGACTGACTTGAGGGTGGTGGTGTCATTTGTGCTCAGCGCAGGTACATTTGAAAAAAGTACGAAAAAAAAAGGCAGGCAAAGGAAGAAGACATGAGGTGAGGTTTTTAGGGGAAATCGTGTTTTCCAGCTCTGTTACTAAGGGAGCTGAGTGTTGCGGAATTCTTGCTAGGTTTGCAGGGACAAAGGTTGCAAAACCCTTGTATTTAAGGATGGACTTTGAGCCATCCAGGGCACGGCCAAAACAAAACAAAACCGTAAGTCAGCAAAGATGGGGGCATTTCTGAGTGTCATAAAAGTCAGGGGAGGTGAAGAAAGGACTTGCTGAATACAGCCCGAGATGAAGGTCTCCTCCTGGTAGAACAAGGAATTCAGTGGGCATCGATGTTTCCCTGTAAAATTGACATCGAAACGAAAAGTTGAAGTTCCAGATGATCTTAGCCAAGTGATATTTATGATGGCGAAAGAAAGACCGTACGCAGTCACACAGATGGGAAAAGCACAGAGAAGTCGAGGCGCGTACTTCATGTTTTCTTGGGCACTCACATCCTAGATCTTCAAGACGTTTTCTTCCGGTCCTTTTTTCTTTCTTTCTTTTCTATCTCTCCACTCCTCTCCTAACCCATCAAACTTCCTTTCTTCTCATACTTGCGTTTCAGCTCTCTGTATGTATGACCAGAAAACAGGAGGCCCAGGGTTTTAGGGACACGGACTCTGCCGGCAGACCCACCTAGCTTCCGATGCCACCCCTGCCCTGATTGGCTCTGACACCCTAAACAGATGAGTCCCTTTGCCCCTTTGTGCCTTGACTTCGCTGTTGCTCATGCAGGAATGAGACTAATGCTTGCCCCATGGGGCTGTCGGGACCACTACCTGGGAGGATGTCCGTGCTGAGATTTGCAGGGTGCCTGGCCCACAGCAAGCCTCCATAACTGGGAGCCATTGTTATCGGGGTTCCAGCTTCATGGCTCCACGCCCTTCCTCCATCAGCCTGTGGGCACTCACCTCGTGGCAGCCCGCCACAGGCTCGCAGTCCTGTCTTCTCTCTAGATGGCGAGCCCTTTACAAGAAGAGACTCGATCTTATTCCACGTTCTATCCCCAGTGTCTAGCAAAAGGCAGGACGTGGAGGACTCAGTACCTTTTCTGTTTTTATTTTTATTTATTTTTTGCTAAATATGTGATGAGAATCATGGTACCTATTTTACGATCCGCTTTCTTCACCGAAAGTTACGTTTCAAACACATTTTCTCAGGTTGCGTTACCTTTGTTCACTTATGCTTTCATTTGATACATGCTTATTGCACACCAGTTATACGTTAGAAACCGTTCCAGGTGCTGGGGAGTCTACGTTGAAAGGCACAGATGTCACCCCCTGCCCTCACGCAGGGCCATTCTAGGAGAGGAGACAGACAGTAACACGTGAACACAGTGCATGGGCACAGTGCCCAGTGGGGGTGAGTATGGCCCATAAATAAAGGGAGAGGGGAGGCTGTGGTCAGGGCAGCCTCCGGGAAAGGGTCCTTTCTCGTTAGAATGACTGTCAAAGATTCCACTGAGTGCTGTGTCACCATGTCACCATCCACTCAGGCTGGCGAGGGGACTCCATACCCTCGGGCTCATTGGTTCTGTGCACATTTTCTCAGGTGTGGGGAAGGCTAGAGCGCTGGTCCAGCCACTGAGCAGAGCCTATAGCAGAAGGGAGAGAGGGGAAGACCTGTGACCGAGTGTCACACCTTCTCTCGTCCTCCCCGAAACCCCGAGGGGCTCGCTGCTGTGTTAGTCAGGGTTCTATAGGAAAACGGAAGGTAGGTTCTCCCCCCCCCCCCCTCTACCTACCTAGCTATCTAGAAATTTCCGGTAGGGGGTTGGTTCATACCACCCCAAATAAACTGTTTTACGTCGAAGCCTCAGTTATTCTTCGTTGGACAGTTTGTTGGTTCTCTCACTACGTTCTCTGATGCTGAGCAGGGTTAGGGCACAGGAAGACACTGGCCACCACTACAAGTCACCCAGCCTGGTCAGCAAGACACTCAGGGTCCAGTGAGGCAGCAAGCACACAACTGGGAGGGCCTGGGGATCTATCTAAGCTGCAGACGTGGAGCCCAGAGGAGGGACCAGCTGGCCTGTTCTGCGTGCGTGTCAGGGAAAAGGCTTCCTGGGAGAGGTGATGGATGAACTAAGGTATAAGGGACAGGTAGGAGAAAGGGGAGTGAAGAGGTGGGAAAGGACATTCTTTGAAAAGGGAACGGTATGTGTAGCAGCCCAGAGGCCCGGCCAGTTTGATGTGGGTGGGGCAGCTGTGGCTCAGGTAGGGAGTGACAGGTGTCAGGTGGGCCGGGGGATGGAGTTAAGGGGTGAGGATGGGTGGGGAAGGGGCCGGTGTAGCGTCTCCACCCAGACAGGGTGCATATACAGGAATTCCCCTGGGGAGGGGGTCTGAGGCCCAAGCTGGAGGGAGCACCCCCACAGGTTCATTCGCTGAAGAGGTTTAGGAGAAAATGCAGCCAGGGCCAGGGGCCAGAAGGGCAGAATCCAGGGACCAGCAGAGCACAGTGACCCGTGGACAACCGTAGGAAAGGAGGATTAATCTTTCTCCTGCCCTGCTAAGTTCTCCTGGCTGCCTGAATAAGTCAAATGACATACAGCAGATAAACAGAGGTTCCAGTTTTAATATGTGCACATGGGGGCATTCACACGAGCATGAAAATCCCCAAGACGGTGAGGAAAAGGGAGGCGTGTATCCCATTTTGGACTAAGGAGGAGGAAGTCAGGCAGTTCCCAGAGAGATGAGGAGAGCCCGACGTGTCTTGGGCCATCTGGGAACAATGGACCACAGAGTCACATGAGCCCTGCTGGGTTCCTTCCTGCCTGTCCACCCTGGCTCATATGCAAATATAGTCATCTGGGTGAATGGCTCCTCCTTGGAGCAAGTCCAGATATTTTTAGCCAATTGGGGGGCAGTTCAAAGGATTTTTTTTCCTTCACCCTGAGTCTTTTGTTTCTTAAAAATAACCAGCTTCGGCCCTGGCCAGTTGGCTCAGTGGTAGAGCGTCGGCCTGGTGTGTGGAAGTCCCGGATTCAGTTCCCAGCCAGGGCACACGGGAGAAGCGCCCATCTGCCTCTCCACCCTTCCCCCTCTCCTCTCTCTCTGTCTCTCTCTTCCCCTCCCGCAGCCAAGGTTCCATTGGAACAAAGTTGGCCCCGGCACTGAGGATGGCTCCATGGCCTCCGCCTCAGGTGCTAGAATGGCTCTGGTTGCAATGGAGCAATGCCCCAGAGCATCGCCCCTTAGTGGGCATGCCAGGTGGATCCCGGTCGGGCGCAGGCGGGAGTCTGTCTCTCTGCCTTCCCACTTCTCACTTCAGAAAAATACACACACACACACACAAAATCCAGCTTGAAATAATATCTCCCAAAAGGCAGATTTGGGGGTGGTGAGCTCTGTTCCCCTCACAGCCTGGGGTAGTTCTTGAGGCAGAGAGTGGGCAGCAAGGGGCTTCCTGCTGGCATTACCAGACAAGGCAGTGGGTTCAATGTCCGTGGCTTACGGAGAAGTCCAAGTCTGAGGAGCGGGTTGTTTTTGTTTTTCTTTTGTTTTTTTTTTATTTCTTTTTATTTTATTCATTTTAGAGAGGAGACACAGAGAGAGAGAGAGAGAGAGAGAGAGAGAAAGGGGGGAGGAGCTGGAAGCATCAACTCCCATATGTGCCTTGACCAGACCAGTGCAGGGTTTTGAACTGGCAACCTCAGTGTTCCCAGGTCGACGCTTTATCCACTGCGCCACCACAGGTCAGGCTGTTTTTGTTTTTTTAAAAAAGATTTATTTACCAGGCCAGCCCAACAAGGAGACCAGAGACAACGCTCAGAGTAATCTCCCCAAACAAAGGCTTGGGGGCAGTTTTAGGAAGTGAGAGTAAGTAGAGGTTATACTTACTTATTAATTCTAACGCTGGGGGTCTGATCTGAGCAGTCTTGGAATGAGGCCACCTACGGCTTGGCCTGTGGAAGGGAAAATGGAGAACAGAGAGAGACTCTGGCAGAGTTCGATTTCTCAATCCTATGCGAGTCCCCGCGTGTGCCTGCCCTGGCTATTACTTACTGACGGGCCCCCACCTTCTTAATGGGCCCCCGCTGGTAAACGTAGCTCTCTGCTACTTGGGTTTCGTGAATCTTGGGTCCGCGTCTGAGGTCAGTTTAGGATTCTTTAGCTGCTAACTGTCCCCGCTCAAGCCTCTGGGACCAGTCTGGTCTGGCGGCCGACGGAGCACTGTGCTGTGGTCTGCTGTCATCTCCTGAAAGATGGTTAACACTAGAAAAACTGTAAGGGTCTGGTTTCAGAGATAGGGCCCCGTCTGAACAGCGGACTTGACCTGCCGTCTGCCCATTAGTGCGGCTGGGCTGTGCTCAGTAGGCAGACCGGCCTTTGACTTTCGTTCCTCCAGTACACAGGCCATAATCCTGAAAGCATTCTTGTTTGGGAGTGAAAACTTGTTGCGTCTCACGTACAAAGCATGAGTGAACAACATGAATTGGTGCTTTGTTTAACAACAAGAGCGACACCCAGTATCACGTGGGAGCCAGTTCTGTCTTAAATAGGTCCCGGAGGCTCAACACACTGTTGATTCTTCTGAGTCACAACATTGTGGGTTTAAGGAACTGGTTCATTAATCAAATTAATCTTACCATAATGGGGCAGAAATAAGGGAGAAATCAGACGTCACATTTCCTTCATGTTCTGGGTGAGCTCTCGCCGTTCCGTCTCTCTGAGTCTCTGAGTCTCCTTCCTCGTGTGGTCCTGTTCATGCATCCCACCAACACCCATGTACTAAGCATCTGCCCGTGCTGGCTCAGACAGGCACAGTGACACCCAGCTCTCCCTGCAGCTTAACATTCCCATGGGGGACACACCAATAAACCAATTAAATAAGGACTTCAGGGAGTGGAAAGTGAGGTGAAGAGAGACTGGGTAAGAGGACAGCACAAGGTAGGCACGGGGCGGGGGTGGGAGGATGGGGGCAGGCAGTGATTTTAGAAGGGATGTTCAAGGAAGGCTTCTCTGGGGAGGTGACATTGGAACAGAGACCTGAACAAAGATAAGGAAAGAGCTTTTTTGCCATTCTAGTGTTCTAATGCTGCTTATACAATCCCTTAGATTAAATCCTCCTCGTTAAGATAACTTCTGTTTCCCTGATTGAGACCCTAATACGGGGGCCCCCAAACTACCGCCCACCGCAGGCCCCATGCGGCCCCCTGAGGCCGTTTATCCGGCCTCCGCCGCACTTCCGGAAGGGGCACCTCTTTCATTGGGGGTCAGTGAGAGGAGCACAGGATGCATCCGCACCCATAGTTCCCACTGAAATACTGGTCAGTTTGTTGATTTAAATTTACTTGTTCTTTATTTTAAATATTGTATTTGTTCCCGTTTTGTTTTTTTACTTTAAAATAAGATATGTGCAGTGTGCATAGGGATTTGTTCATAGTTTTTTTTTATAGTCCAGCCCCCCAACGGTCTGAGGGATAGTGAACTGGCCCCCTGTGTAAAAAGTTTGGGGACCCCTGCCCTAATAGAATGCGTTCTTCTTGATGGCTTTTCAAGATCCATTATTCCCTTCTGCAGTGAACATCCTGACTTGGAACAGTTGCCTTCATCCCTATTTCACGGTATCCACCTGGTTTAGATGGGGTTGAGCTGCGTTTCAGCTCCAAGGTGTTGGCTTAACCCTGTCTGCCTCCTAATTAGTATGTGATCTTGGGCAAATTCAGAGTAGTTTTCTTCATAGTGAAAATAAGGCTTGTAAAGCTTCCACCTGAGTTGGCCAGTAGATGGCGCTAAAAATGTTAGTTTCATTGCCCCATTTTTGCTTTAACTAGTAGCGATCATTCTTTGGGTGTGTTACATGTTAGCGAGTATGAACATGAACAAGAGGTCACTGTATTGCAGCAGCAGAGAGAGAGAGCAACATTTTAATACTGGCTTTGACTCGGAAAGCCCACTCGTTGGCACTGGCTGTGTTGTATGATCATTTAACTGGAGTGGACTTGGGTCATCTCTGGCCCTGCCACCCGCATCCCCTATTCTCTAATTAACCTGCTTAAACCTAGCTTTTAAAAGATGACGTAGGTTGATGTACAGACGGCTTTGTTTCAAGGTATGAAATTGTTTTGCACGCCTTTAAGTTGTTAAGGAAATCGATAACGACAGAGTCCTAGTCCCAGATCAATGAATGTGATTTTGGTCCCTTGTGCTTGATGTCATCATTTATCTTCAACACACAGAATGTCAGCTGTCCTCTACCCATTGTATAGAGAGGAGGCTTTGGAGACAGACAGGCCTTGCAAGTCTCGCCGTCTAAAATCTTATTCATGACGTGGCTTTGGGCAAATCACGTCCCCTCTCTGAGCCTTCATTTCTCCTGAGTAAAATGGAGATATCTGAGCAATCTATTCAAGGCAGGGTGAGTGCTGACTATATTGTGGGGAAGGAAAAAAATGATTTTCTTCCTCCTCTTAGAAAGTTCTTCTGCTTTGACCAATAATCAAAACAATGTACGAGTAACAGGAGAAAATGGTCAAATCTGTTATGTATGTGCACGTGGGGAGTTCCACAGGAACTGGACCCGAGGACCGATGGGGACGTTAAGACCTATGTGTCATTTTGAGCTAAGGAAGAGGGTGGAGGGGGGTGTGGTCTGGGACTTCAAAGGCAGGAAAGCAATTCACACCGAGATGGAAAAGCGAATGTTGGGTAAGTCAGTGTTTGCCGGGCCATCTTTAACAAAGGGACACATAGAGGGCTCTGATCCAATGGGCTTTGCTGGGCTCCTCCCTGTCTGTCACACCTGGTTTGTGTCACACTGGAGATATCTGTGACGATGGTCCTCTGTCCAACTGCTTATAGGCAGTTAGAAGAGCCCCAGGTTTTTCCAGAGTCACTGTTTTTTATAAAAATAACCAGCTTAAAATAGTATTACAAAGAGGCAGATGTTGGGGTGGCAAAATTCTTCTCCCCCTGACCGATGCCATGTCTGAGAATTAGTGAGTTCAGGTGAGCCGCTCTTTCCGGCACATGGGCGGCTGCGCAAGTCACCTAGGGAGGTGAAGGGCGGGAAAGAATATTGCAGAGGAACCAAAACTTCAGTCTGAAGGGGCTGTTGCACAAGGTGACCCTGGGATGAAGCATCAGGTACAGGGGACCACAGGGCTGCGTGACAGGCGCTCAGTCTTTGTTCCGTAGAGTGGGTCAGGGACGCCACCTCACTCAAAGAGCCGCACTTGCTTTGAGTAGAATGCCGGCATTTCAGTTGATATCCTTTGGCCGAAATAAACCTAACCTGGGTGACTTAGGGCCCAAAGAGGACTTGATTATAAGGCTGGTGGGAAACTCGCACCCTGGGAAGGGGTGCTGGTCCACCTCCAGGGTGGGGCCAGGGAGCACTGGCCCTTCACAGACCCCCGGGGCTCCCTGAGAGGCCGCCATCTGATGGCTCAGCTCCAACCTCCTTTTCTTGTTCTTGTGGTAAAAATATACCTAAGATTTACCATCTTAACCATTTTTAAGTGTGCATGCAGTTCAGTGGCATGAACACATTCACACTGTTGTGTATCCATCGCCACCATCCATCTCTAGAACTTTCTTTTCCTCGCCTGGTTAAACACTAACTCCCCACCCGCCGCCCCACCCTCACCCCCAGGCCTGGCACCCACCATCCTACTGTCTGTCCCTATGAGTGGGACTCCTCTAGGTGCTTCATATGAGTGGCATCAGTGTCTGTCCCTTTGCCTGACTTTTTTCACTGAGCATGATGTCCTCAGGGTTCACCCATGTGGTGGCATGTGTCAGAATTTTCCTCCTTTGGAAGGCTGAGTGGTACTCCACCGTATGTACCCGCCCGTGTAGACCCGCTCATCTGTCTGTGGATGCTTGGGTTGCTTTCAGCTTTTGGCTGTTGTGAATAATATACCTCTGAGTGGGGGTGGGAAAATATCTGTTGGGTCTGTGTTTTCAATTTTTTTTTTTTTTTTTTTGGAGGGGGTGGGTATATACCTAGCAGTGAAATTGTTGGGTCTTATGGTAATTCTATTTTTAATTTTCTAAGGAACTGCTGGAGTATTTTCCATATCAGCTGAACCATTTTACATTCCCACCAGCAATTCTTTTTTCTAATTCCCCCCTCCCCCAACACACAGATTTGGTCACACTTGTCAATTTCTTATTTAAAAAAAAATAAAAGACATCCTAACAGGCATGAAACGGTTTTTCGCTTTGTGGTTTTAATTTACATTTTCCTAAAGATTAGAGATGTTGAGCATCTTTTCATGTGCTTATTGGCCATTTGTATATCTTCTTTAGGGAGTGTCTAATCAAGTCCTTTGTCCATTTTTTAATCTTCGCTCTTAAGTTGTAGGGGTACTTTATGTATTCTGGGTCCACCGGTGGTCACCTCCTCTCGATGACCTTCTCCAACAGGGGTTGGACTGGCCGGTGACTATGTTGAGAGGAGGGAAGTCACTGAAGCAATGGCAGAGGCAGACTGGGGGACAGGCCTTGGCTCGTGCATCTTTCTGTGAATTGGGCCCTCCAATCCTCTGTGGTCCCGTGGGCCCAGCAGATGGGTTAGCAGCTTTGTTTCTCTATAGAACATTGGCTCACAGCCTTCAGGGCCCGCTCTGGCATTCTCCGTGCAAAGCCTTGCCCCTGGCTTCATGTTTTCTGCCAAAGGCCCAAAGAAGACTCGCTGAAGTGACTTAAATAGATTCTATATATAATGACATGCTGCGAACACTTTTTCTGAGTTAGCCCATCTTTCAGCTTAGCTTAGGTTTGATTTTACTAGTAAGAGCATTCTTTTTTCCAACAAAATCGACACTCGTGGCAATTCTGTATTGTGTTGTATGAGAGGTATTCATCACTGAGCAGTGGGATATAAACTCTATGAGGATGGGGTGCTTGTTTTGTTTAGTGATATATTCCCAACACCTAGGAAAGTACCGGGCCCATAAGAGACATATGTGCATGTCAGTAAATATTTGTGAAATTCACAGTGGCATTTGTCACCATGTCATCTCTTCTCAAAGAACTGACTCTGGCCCTGGCCTGTTGGCTCGGTGGTAGAGCATTGGCCTGGCATGTGGATGTCTTGGGTTCGATTACCAGTCAGGGCACACAGGAGAAGTGCCCATCGGCTTCTCCACCCTTCCCCCTCTTTTTCTCTCTATCTCTCTCTTCCCTTCCCGCAGCCAAGGCTCCATTGGAGCAAAGTTGGCCCGGGCACTGAGGACGGCTCCATGGCCTCCGCATCAGGTGCTAGAATGGCTCTGGATGCAATGGAGCAACGCCCCAGATGGGCAGAGCATCGCCCCCTGGTGGGCATGCTAGGTGGATCCCAGTCAGGCAAATGCAGGAGTCTATCTCTCTGCCTCCCCGCTTCTCACCTAAGAAAAATACAAAAAATACAAAAAACAAAAAAGCAAAAAGAGCTGACTCTGCCTACAACTCCAGAAGGCCCAGCTGGGCCAAACTGATTGCACGAATCTCTCAAGACTGAGAGATTTAGATGGGGGACTGGCACATGGGTCACCATATGGATAAATATGCAGTATTTCTTCTTCTTATTTAAACCTCTTTACAGGATACTCAACTGTTTAAAGAAACAATTATAACAACGTATTGTGGGATTTATGTCCTGTGTGGCGGTGCAATGCATGAGAACAGCACAAAGGCTGGGAGGGAAGACACAGAGGAGTTCTATCACAAGGCTCCAAACTACCTGTGAAGTAGTAGGGACTAGCCCTTGACGTGGGCTGTGGAAAAGTCTGTAAGACATATTTGTATCTGACTGTTTCTGTAAGAGATATATCTATATTGTACATCTTATTAAACATATGATGTGAACCCCAAAGCAATCATGAAAATAACAAAACACAAAATTATAGAAAAGAAGGCAACAGAGGAGACACAATGGAATCTTAAAAACAACTTAGTTAGACCCTGGCCAGTTGGCTCAGTGGTAGAGCATCAGCCTGGCATGTGGATGTTCCAGCTTCGATTACCAGTCAGGGCACACAGGAGAGATGAGGATCTGCTTCCCCATCCCTCCCTATCCCCCTTCTCTCTTTCTTTCTCTCTCTCTCTCTCTCTCCCCCTCCCACAGACATGGCTCAATTGGTTAGAGTGCATTGGCCCCGGGCACTGAAGATGGCTCCATGCCTCAGATGCTAAAGATAGCTCGGTTGCAAGCATGGCCCCAGATGGGCAGAGCATCAGCCCCAGACATGGGTGTTGCTGGGTGGATCCTGGTTGGGGCACATGCAGGAGTCTGCCTATCTCTCCTCTTCTCACTTGGAAAAGAAAAAGAAAGGAACTCAGTTAAGCCTGTGGAAGACAGAAAAAGAGGGAAAGGAAAATGGGAACCGTGAACAGATGCACCAATCGAAAACATGGTATGGGGAATGAACTACCTCTGAACCACACCCAGAATGGTATTTGTTGATCTTTAAATTTTTTTTTTTTTTTTTATTGAATTTTAGAGAGGGAGGAAGGGAGAGAGCCGGAGAGAGGGAGAGAAAGAAACATCGATGATTCGTTGTTCCACTTTTCCAGGCCGTCGTTTGTTGATTCTTGTCTGTGCCCTGACCAGGAATTGAACTGCAATGTGGGCATGTAGGAACGAATCCTCTAACCAACGAAACTACCTGGCAGGGGGTCTTTGATCTTTAATTTGTTAATAGTGTTGGTTGTTGAGTTGCCTGGTAACGGTAGGAGGAGAAAAGACAGCGGTGTGAGATTAGGAATTTCAGAGGAGCTGTATTTATAGTCTAAAACAAGCCATCTAGTTACTTCGCAAGCTTAGGTGAGCTTTATCTCTGTTCATGGACATGATAAGCAACTGTTCTTGGTATCAAATCAGCTTTAATAATGCTCAAGCCTCCCAAAACATAGTTCAGTTGTTTTATTTATTGTGAGATTAAACCCCACTCCCCATGGTAGCGTGCTTTCTATATTCATTTACTTTTATAAGCTTCACATAAAAATTTGTCAGAAGCATCTGTTTAACTTCTCCCTCCCTGTAGAGCATAAATCACAGAGGAGCTTAAAAGAATGCCAATCTGGGAAACAAAGGTGCTTTTGTGTTTGGATTTACGTTCCCAGCAATATCTGATTCTAATACCCGCTTGCATTTATCTGCTCGGTCTTTGTGTTTGGGGGAGGTTTTTACAGAACAATACTGAAGCCTTCATTTCACCTTGGCTTCAAGCAAAGGGAAAACAAAACAAAACAAAACAAAAAACCAGGAAGAAACCCAAACCTCTAGCCAAAATGTATGTTCCTCTGAACTTCACTTTGTTCAAAGTGAAAAAAAAAAAAAACCAACAAAAAACAAAAACAACCCTGAGATTTAAGCAACATTTTACTCTTCCCTATTCCCCCAGCAGCGATGTTCAAAATCAGTGACCGAAGTCTGGTAGACACAGATCTCAGGTGTTTGTCTTAGAACCACAAGAGATCGATCGTTCAGCGTCTGCTCTCCTGGTGGCAGGAAACAAAGCCCCCCCTTTCGGTGTTCACAGGCTCTCCCCTCCTCTCTGGCTGGGTTCCGGAGCCTTTGCGAGTGATGAGGAAGGGGCAGGAGTTGATGTTTTGACAAGTGACAACAGCAGAAATTTCCTGGTGAGCGAGACCTGCCTCTCGGCCACTGTGAAAGTGATGTGTGTGGATGTGATCACTCAGATCTGTCAGGGGAACGAGTCGAGAGAGGAAGACACAGGTCAGCGAGGGGTTAGTTTGGAAGGAATTCAGGGGAACTCTCAAGCCAAGGAAGAGAGAGTCCTCTGGAGAGAAATGGAGGTGTGGAGAAGCATGCCAGGGACGCCATCTGTCTCCAGCAAGGTTTTGGTTAATACTTAGATTTCATAGCAAAGAAACGTTTGGCCGTTGAACTGATGTTTTGCTGAATGTGATGGCACCCGAGACCAGCCCACATACCACCAGGCTTCATCTAGACGGGACCCCTGGGACGGGTGTTCAAGCTGTGGTCAGGGTCCTCATTTTAATTTAAGGAGCCGTGGGCATTGCCAGGGTTACAGGGTCTAAGTGGGTGCTGGGGGGCACTTGTCACAGCAGTACTAGACAGACATTTTACCCCTCAGATGGACCTCATCCTGACCTCTAGCACCTGTTACCATGGTCTTGGCACCTTTGGGGGTTTCTTCCCATATAGACAATTCCCGGGAATCCACTCTCCTCCATTCCAATCCCATCTACCCTTTATTGTGGACAAAAGAAACTCACCCTTTCCTGCCTTCCCCATTAATGCTGAACGCCCCCTCCCTGTGTATGCGCGGGTGATCACCGTGGGAACATTTCAGGCTGGGGTGGGTAGAACGTGGGGAGTTGAAGGTTCAGGCTCACAGTCTTGAACCAGAAGCAAGTCTTTCCATTTGTGCCCATTAGTAGTCAATGGGAAAGAAAGAGAAAGTCAAGGTGAGGAGCCCGGAGACCCGCTACCTTTAAGGAAAATAATCTGGAAGTGTAGTGTTGAGCATGGCTTAAGTCTTGACGAGAATGTGGTGCTCTGGGTATGGGCATGGCAAAAATCCTGTCTGTGACCGCGACTCATGATACGTGGGTGTCACTGTGTGTGATGGCGAAGCTGAGGGTGGGGACAGAGCTGGGGACTGAGGCACAAGGGGCTCTGTGCCAGTCACACAGCCCCCTCATTTAAAGTCAAGGTGCAGTGGGTAGTGGGTCATCAACTGGAATTATTCAAGGTTCAGGGTATTTACAGAGAAAACTGGAGCTTCCAATGTGGTGCCATGTTCTCATGGAGATAAAACTATAGGGGTTTCCATGAGCCTTTGGGTTCCTGCCCGTGGAGGGCTGACTGGGTCCCTCTCTCTGTGCCAATACCTCTGCAAATACCATCCCATTGTACACTTACAACAATCCTGTTACAGAGGAGGAAACCTCGCCCAGAGAGCAGAGGGGACAGTCACAGGGTAGGGTAGGGACAGGAGCCAGGCAGTCTGATATGGAAACTGCTGGGTCCTTCTCCCCAGCTCAGGATGGCACAGAGATGTTCCCATTTAGGCACAGTTAGTGCCAAGGCTGACTGCCCAGGGCAGCTGGGGAGGATCTTGGGGCACCCTGCTCACCAGGCTCACTGGCCGCCATCTTGCCCTTCCTGCTGCTCCAGCCCATGGGTAATTGTTTAATTGCTGGCTCGTTCCTGAGTTCCCAGCTGGACCTGAAGCCCCGGACAAGGAAGTCACACAGAAGTGACAAGAACACGCAGTCAGGGCGTGTTATTGGGGCAACCAGCACCATTAGCCCTGTTACCTTGAGCCTCATTCTGAACCTGATTTTTGGCTTGGGCCACGTGGAGATGAGCAGGCTAGTGACAAGGCGTTGTTTTAAGGGGAAGTGACATAAGGCATGTGCCTGGGACGCAGAGGCTGCTCAGTGAATGCCAGTTCTCTCTGGTCTCTGAGAGAAAAGCATGCCTCTTGCTCATCTTGTAGCCTCAGCTCTTTGAACATCGTGAGTGTTCAAAAAAATGCATTAGTGCAATGAATGCAGTGCCCGCAAAAGAAATATTTCACTCTCGTCGATTTTTAAGACATATTTTAAGCAGAAGAGTCGCCTTTCCCAGGCTCTGGCAATATGAACAGGGAAGAGTGGGGCCCACGTGGATGCTGGAGCCGGTCGGTCGCAGTGAGGTCTGTGCCTGCCAGGGCGAAGTGGCGGTTCCAGACGCCGCAGCCGCCGGCAGAGGGCGCCCGGGGCCTGCTGAGCGCGCCGCTCTGGGGTTGGGGCGCTCGCAGGGCTTGGGGCACAGGCTGCAGTCCCGCGTTGACCGAAGCCCTGGATGCGCTTGCAACCCAGGTGGAGCGCGAAGTGAGCGCAAGGGGCCAGGCGTGCCGCTGCACTAAACCCTGACCTTGTGTGGTGAGTACGCGAGCCCACGGGGACTTCTCACTCGAGTTGAGGGCACCTAGAGGCAGCGCAGGTCGGACGGGAGCTGTCTGGTCTAGTGGTTGGTGTGCACGAGAAAGGGGGCAGGGTCCCCGCCCCTGTTGGCCTTTGGCAAGGTCTGGGGGTCAACCCCAAGAGCCGCTGAATGTCCAGCGGAGCTTTGCTTTTAGGCCACACGCACTTGAATTTTTAACATTGGGATTTGTCTCACGGGCCCTGTCACGCGCTGTCCGAGGGTCTGGGGGCCCTAGGGTTGGGGGGATGGAGTAACCCAGGGTGGGCAAATGCTCACCCCTTTTACCCACAGCACCACATGGGGGAACCACGTGTGGCTGTTGCCCGCAACTCTGCCTGTCAAGTGAAGCCCGCCCCCAGGGCAGGGGAGGGGACACGGGGGCGGGGCGGGGTGGGCTGTGCCCGCGGGGAACGGCCGGCCCATGCGCCCGCTGGGTGCCAGCTCTGCTCCCTGTGCTGCGAGTTCCCACGGGCTCCTGGGAGGTAGTGGCCAGTGCCGGGGGAGGCGCAGGGCTCTGCCCCACGGGGCCAGAGGCCGCCCCAGGGGCACCCGGCTCCGGGGGAAAGGAAGCAACGGAGAGAAGCTGCCCAAGTGACTAATTCTGTAGATCCCCTTTCCCAGGGCACTGCGGAGCTGCCGGAAACCCTTTTCCCGGATTTCGCCTGCCTTGAACCATCTTTAGCCATTCGAGGCAGCGGGGCAGCGCCGGCTCTCTGGAGGACCTGGCCGGGGATCCTTTTTATAAACCCGCCCAGAGATTTTTGCGCAACGGTAGCCGAACCCAGGGTGCGCGCGCCAGGCAGGATTCAGGCGCGTCTGCTGGGTGTTGTGGAGCCGCGGTGCCTCCAGCAGCCCGCTCTTCGAGTGAGCGGCAGGGGCTTTGAGAGAGACAGCCCCAAGGCAAGGTAGGTGTCTCCGACGCAGTTGTATTGGGCTTGACATGAGTCAAGACGCGATGTGCTCAAGTCTTGGCGATCTTTGCTTTCTCTTTGCTTTTTAGGGCGTTTGGGGAGCTGCTGTGGAGCCAGGGGTTTGAGAGGAGCGAGGCATATATTTTCAGCTGCGTCTCAGCCCCGAAATGTGACTACCATTGCCTAGCTGGGTAGAGGCCTCCAGTCTCTGGATTGATAGCTTAGAGTATGCTAAAAAGCCAGTGCTTTCCTTGGGGAATTGAAGGGCCCGCTGGTCCCAGTGACAGTGACCTGGAGCGAGGGAGTCAGAAGACAGTTGTTGAAAAGCGAGAGGGACCTTGCAAGGAGATGACTCGGACTGCCCTGCCGAGGGCAGGCTCTTGCCACGCCATCGCTGCAGCCCTCTGATGGAATGCCGGTGAGGTTCTCTACCTGGGGGGGGCACGTGGGACTGTGCCAGGGTGAGCGAGGACACCTGCGGGTCTGACTGACCCTTACTCCCTGCCTAGGCACTTGAGGGTTATCAGCGCCCCTGGGCACTGTCCCTCAGGAAGATGAGGACTCCGAACACCTCCACCATGGACGGGGCTGGGCTGGTGGTGGAGAGGGACTTCTCCTTCCGCATCCTCACAGCCTGTTTCCTGTCACTGCTCATCTTATCCACGCTCCTGGGGAACACACTGGTCTGTGCTGCCGTCATCAGATTCCGGCACCTGCGATCCAAGGTGACCAACTTCTTCGTCATCTCCTTGGCTGTCTCCGATCTCTTGGTGGCTGTGTTGGTCATGCCCTGGAAAGCTGTGGCCGAGATCGCTGGCTTCTGGCCCTTTGGGTCCTTCTGTAATATCTGGGTGGCCTTTGACATTATGTGCTCCACTGCGTCCATCCTCAACCTCTGCGTGATCAGTGTGGACAGGTACTGGGCCATCTCTAGCCCCTTTCGGTATGAGAGGAAGATGACCCCCAGGGCCGCCTTCATCCTGATTGGCGTGGCGTGGACTCTGTCCGTGCTCATCTCCTTCATCCCGGTCCAGCTCAGCTGGCACAAGGCGAAACCCACCGGCCCCTCCGGCGGCAACGCCACGTCCTCGGACGAGGCCGTGGACAACTGCGATTCTAGCCTGAGCAGGACCTATGCCATTTCCTCCTCCCTGATAAGCTTTTACATCCCCGTGGCCATCATGATTGTCACCTACACCAGGATTTACAGGATCGCTCAGAAACAAATCCGACGCATCTCGGCCTTGGAGAGGGCAGCTGTCCACGCCAAGAACTGCCAGACCGCCACAGGGAATGGGAGCCCCGTGGAGTGCTCCCAACCAGAAAGCTCCTTTAAGATGTCCTTCAAAAGAGAGACGAAGGTTCTGAAGACGCTGTCAGTGATCATGGGGGTGTTCGTGTGTTGCTGGCTGCCGTTCTTCGTCTTGAACTGCATGGTGCCCTTCTGCGGGGCTGGGGAGACCCAGCCCTTCTGCATTGACTCCATCACCTTCGACGTGTTTGTGTGGTTCGGGTGGGCTAACTCCTCCTTGAACCCCATCATCTACGCCTTCAACGCTGATTTTCGGAAGGCATTTTCAACCCTCCTAGGGTGCTACAAGCTGTGCCCTGCGACGAACAATGCCGTCGAGACGGTGAGCATCAACAACAACGGGGCCGTGGTCTTCTCTAGCCACCACGAGCCACGGGGCTCCATCTCCAAGGACTGCAACCTGGTGTATCTGATCCCACACGCCGTGGGCTCCTCCGAGGACCCGAAGAAGGGGGAGGCAGGTGGCAGAGCCAACCCCCCGGAGAAGCTGTCCCCGGCCCTGTCTGTCATTTTGGACTACGACACGGATGTCTCTCTAGGAACCATCCAGCCCCTCACACAGGCTGGCCAGCAGCCAACCTGAACTCTGGCAGGAATCCTGCCGGGCCTTGCGCTCATCCCAGCAGCCAGAGGAGGTCTCCCTGGGACTCGCCGTTGAGAAACAAAGGTGTGGTGATCCAGGAGTTGCCAGGCGAGCCCTCCTCCTCTGCTTTTTGCTTCAGCACACAACTAACTGTACCTAGAAACACATTCCAGCGTGCCCTCTGCGTTCCTCCTAGTGAATCCAAGAGGCACGCCCGCAAAGCGAGCGAGTGCTCACCAGGGACGTGTCTTTGGCTCCAAAATTATTTTTAGAAACTTTTACCTTATGACTTAAAATATATATAGGGCAAAGAATCAACAACGAGCAGCGTCACTTAACAATTAAACCTTTCTGGGAAGGAAATGAGAAGGGTTGAGTTTGCTGTGTACAAACAGGTGCTAACACTGGCCCGAGCAAAGCTTTCAGATTGTAAAGGTAGGTGCATGCCTTCATAAATTATTTCTAAAAAATAACTGAGCCTTACAAGTACGAATGGGATCTCTTTCTCTTTTTTTCAGAACCGAGAGACGCTTTGTGGATATTGGTTTTATTTATTTATTGTATTATATGGATATTTTTAATGACAAATCTATATTTATCATATTTACTAGGGTAAACTCATGAGACCTTACAACCACATTTTTGTCCATTTCACTAGTACTTTATAAGCCAATGGAACAAACACACAGACCCTCTGAGACCCTCAGTGCTCATGTGTAACTTCCAGAAACACAGTAAAGCCGGATAGGAGACAAGGTTGTGATGTGTCCTTAAAACTCACTGGCACAAATAAAGACGAGGCAAGAGCCAACAAACGCTGTGAATGTTTCCCCCCTAAACATTTCTTTAAAACTTAAAGCCAAGACTTTCCTAGGAGAATGATTTGCAGTTCTGTAAATACCTTTAGAAAAACCAAAAAAAAAAAGAAAGAAAGAAAAAATCAGCTTAAGAAGAACCCAACTTGAATGTTATTATCTTAGGTGATAATGAAGAGTATCTGCCACTTTGTATTTATGTAAAATAACGGGCCCTCTCCAGTCTTTTCTCATTCCACCTGTCAGGTAGCTTTTCTGAAGCACACAGTGGCTGTCCTGGTGTGACGTGTGTCGTGAGGACAGTGGGTCTCCCTAATACTCGTGTCACGACCGTCCCTCCAGGGGCGTGAGGTCCAGTCCTGCACCCCTCCCTCTCACCAGGTCAACACTACTTTTTGTAGTGCTTGCTTTAATCTGAACTGAGAATCGTTTCTTCTTCTTTTTAAACTCTAAATGTTAACAGTGTACAAATAGTGCCTCATGACCACCGTCCAGTAAGACACTTCTGTTGGAAACAACAGGGGACCCCTCCTCTGTGGGCGTGTTCTGCATCCCAAAGCCCTCAGCGTCCCTGTGGACAAGTGCGAACCCTTTCCTCTGTGCTGTGGGATCACGTCCCCATGTCATCGCAGGACTGGACAGAGTCCCCTCCTCACCCTTGTGATATACTAATCCACGTGGGGCATTTCAAGGGAATGTCTTCGAAAGGTTGGCCAAGTTTCCTTGTGGGGAAGCCTTTTACTCACCCGGGCAGATGAAACGGCGGGGGCGGGGCCAGAACGGAAGCTGCTGCAAGGGACCCCGCCCCCTCACATCAGGTCTGTGTGACTTATGCATTGTGAATGTTTTCTTAATTTTATTGCCTGTATGCTTTCTTACATATAATAAAATTATTTTGTGAACCCAAATCAACCCTGAATGAGCCGTGTTGCATTTGTCAAATGTGTTTTCAAAACAAAAAAAAACCGTTTCAGACCCACAAGTAAGAAAATGTGGGCATGTTCAAGGATTTGTTACTTTTCTTCTTGTTAATGTATGCCGCATGTTGCCTTTGAATGTTTCAGCAGGAGATGTTTTTGATTTGGACTATGTGCTCTTGTTCCTTTTTGTCTTAGAGAACTTCCCCTCCCCACGCCCCCAGAAACCCTTTACTTGAGGAATTATACACTACTTTTCATTTCACAGATGGGCAAGATTCCTAAAAACCTCTGCCTTTGCTTTCAAAGCACCCAGAGATTTTAAAATGGTGTAAAAATCACAGAAAAGCCTGTAACTTGCCATCAGGTTGTTTCTGACTCTTTGCTTACGGCAGCCACTGTGTGTGTAGGGTTTGTTGTAAGGGTAAATAGACCGGGACGTTGTGTGTGTGTGTGTGTGTGTGTGTGTGTGTTCCCCCTGGAGAAAATAGACAGGTTGTAATGCTGAGCTTATCAAAATATCTGACAGAGCACATGCCTGGATCCTACTGAACCTGTTTATTACTTCCTGTGCTCACCCCTCCTCCCCTTTTCACGTGCATCCCAGAGAAGGAGGATGCCTGAACAGCAGGTGATGGAGAGATGAAGGGTTAAGTTTACAATGTGGAACATCGCACAACAGATGTGCCTTTTGCAATCCCGTATTTGCCGTCCCCAGGCTCTGGCACGTAATGAACATGTCTGGAACGAGCACCCAGAGACCATGATGCCTCTTCTTTCAGTCTCCTAACTTTCTGGGTACCTCTTCTTTGCAGTTTAATTTTTTTTGGTGTTTTTTTTTTTTTTTTTTTTTTTTGTTAGTTCACCACCAGCAGCAGCGGCAATGTTCATTCAGGGCTGCCACCCTCCAACCAGCGCCACGTAACGCAAAAGCCTTCACCATTTATTTTGTTGGCAAAGAGTGAAGTAGAAAGATATAGCCAGGAATTATATTAAATAATTGTCAGATTCATTGTGCTGTGGGCACGAGAGTACGCCTTGGGTTCCTGGCGCGTTGGACTGACGGAGGGGTGTTATTATGAAACGTGGACTGTGCTGAAAGCGTCTTCCAGAGAGTGTCATTTACAACCGTAAAAGCAGGACGACAGCATGACTTTTATTTTCAACAACGGTAATGAGCCCCTCCTGATGATGCTCCGGGCCTGCACTACACTTGGGCGAGGTAGGGACAGGTGACAGGGGGTGTTGTCACTCCTCTACCTAAGGAGATAACTTTGGGGGTGCAATAGACACCCAGGTTGCTGGGGAGGGAACGACAGGAAGTCTCAGGACGGGAGCCTGAGCTCTGGGCTTCAAACCATAGATTCAGAACTTACTTAGGAGCATCACTGATTCCTCTTGGGACCTGAGCACATCGCAGTGTCCGGGGCTCAGTTGCCCAGATCCATTCGATGGGAGGAGTTAAAAAACTCTGCATGAACTTCTCAGCGAGGGGTCATTTCAGAAAGGAAATCATACACAGTCCAACCCTCAGGGACTTCCCGAATTCTCCTTCCCTGGGGGCTCCGTCATGATGTCCCCCCCAGGTCTCCACCCCTGGAGGCCAGTCCGCATGCCGGGGTCTGGAACGCAGAAAGCACGGGCTTTGCCTTAGACAGACGTGGGTTCTCAGTGCAGCTATGGCTTTCAAGCTGTGTGAGAGTCCACGAATGTTGGTGCTTCTCTGAGCCTGTTCACCCGTTCGCGGAATGGAAATAAGCAAGTGGGTTCCGGTGAGGGTCTCTGAAGGTGCCGTCCGTCCCGGCACTGAGCACCGCGCCGTCGGGCTTGCTGGCTCTTGGCAGGATCTCTGCTCTGGAGGGGCTGATGGCATAATTGCCTCAGTAACAACGGAGCTGCCGCACATCTGACTTCTCACATGCGCGCTGGAGCAGATGGAAGTGGCTTTCAGAGAACAGGTGGTTTGGGATTCTCCCAGACCCCGTTTTCTTTGGCTGCAGTTACCCGGGATTCCAGGAGCCAAGTGGCTTTTGCTATCTGCATGCTTCAGAAAGACAATTGCCTTCACTGACCTCTAGGTATTGACTAAATAAATCTGTCCAGTGTTTTCTTCCGAGCTCTACTTGCCTTGCAGAATTTGCTTCAGGAATCATGAGTCGATGGCCAGCCAGCTCGGGGCTGTTCATTCGACTGACGGGGGTCTATGAAAGAACTGGTGGGTCATGGGACTGTAGTCATGTACAGATCAGACGCGCTCTCTAGGCTTCTCTGAGATTTCCTGGATGGGGAGCAACGTGGCACATCCGCCTGTTTTTGTGTTTTGTGAGCGCTGAGAGGCTGACGAGCATTACAGCCCAGAGAACCCCTCTAAGATGTTGTTACGAGGCCAAGCCGGTCATGTTGCCTTCGGTCATCTTAAGTAACGTCCACGTGATGTACAGAATTTGTAAAGAAGCGGCATTTGGTCTTGAGTCTGTTATATCATTCAAGATTTGGGAGTTGTAATTTAAATAGTATTAGAGGCTCAAGAATAATCTCTGATTTAAAAGGGTTTAACTTTTTAATCGCCACGAGGAAATGTATAAAACCAGTTAGATTGTGTCTTGTGCTTAAAGAATACTCTTCCAGCTCTCGAAATTGGTCAATGTTTTCAGTCATTGGAAAGGCGCTTCCCCGAGCTGTGTCCTCTGTAGCGAGCCCAGCTCCCGGGCTTCCACCAGCAGAAATGCCAGCAAAGTGGCAGGTGGTGGCAGGTCTCTAAGACTGGGTTGTAGGGCAGAGTTTTTATTATTGAACTTCATTTCTTTTCCCCCCTAAAAAATAAATAGCTTGGAATAACCGCATTCCTTGAAAATAAGTTTTTTGTTGTTGTTGTTGTTTTTCATCTCAATGATCAGGGGATTAGGAGAAATTATTTTTCAGATACTTTTTGGCTTGAGAATGCTAGACATGAGGTCCATGATGGGCAAAATCAGAGCCCGAGAGATTTCCCCCGATAGCTGTCCAAAGTCTCCGTTCCGTTTGCTATTAGGAAGTGAAGAGTGTTAGTCATACATTGCAGCCGTGACGGTGTCATGGCCCTTGCTTCCCAGTGTTTGATGGCTCCCAAGTACTTCCAGGAGAAAAATGACAAGTTCGCACAAAGCCCTTCATGATCAGGCTCCTCGGTCTTCCCCCCTAGATTCTGGGTGTGCTGATAGTGAAAACCATCTCATTGTTTAAACCTTTGTTGGATGAATGAAGGAAACAAACAAGGCAAAACGGGGGCTGCTGGAGCCACGATCTCAGTGACGTTTCCTTCTGGGGCGGCAGGCGTGCGTGTGTGGCTCTGTCCAGCTCTCACTATGTCTCTGGCCACAGTCCCCACTTGGTCTCTGAGACCTGCTGTCCCCTGGGGTGGGACGTGGTTGTATAGAGGTCCCTGTGTACAAACACGTGTAACATACACACAAACACACATTTGTGTGTGTTTATGTGTATCATCGATGCCATTTACAATGAGTCACCTGTTGTGGGCATGTTCTATGATTCAAACCATGTGCAAGATACTAGAAATGGATCAGACGCTACCCTAACGTTTGAGCTTTAAGCAGAGACAGACATGCAAATTGACCATCACCGAACGCTGTTCTCAAAGTAAAACGCGTGGAGAAAGAAAGTGCTTTCTTCCAGGTGACACCGATGGCTGTGTCCTGTTGCGTGCTGGTAATCCTCTCCCTGGCGTTGTGCCAAGCACCATCCATTCCTGCTCTCTTCCCATGTTCACACCCGCTCCATTCCCACGCACCATGATTGCCATCCCCATGGTACAGTTCAAAACAGGAACGTGCGGCCAGGCCGTGGAATGTGTCCAAGGTCACACAGCCAGCAAGACACGGGGCAGGTCTGCATGTAGGTTTATCTGACTTCAAAGCTTACTTCTTCGGTCATAAACCTATTCTTTGTAACCAGGAACTGGTCCTAACCAAGTGAGCCACTTGATAAGGGGGTTTCCAAATCACCTTAGATATTGGCAGATTAGAAATGCCTTTTTTTTTTTTTAAGTTATTTTTTAATAGTTACCTCAAATCACTTTGTTTTTCTTTTTATTCATTTTAGAGAGGAGACACAGAGTGAGAGAGAGAGAGAGAGAGAAAGAGAGAAAGGGGAGAGGAGCTGGAAGCATCAACTCCCATATGTGCCTTGACCAGACCAATGCAGGGTTTTGAACTGGCGACCTCAGTGTTCCCAGGGCGACGCTTTATCCACTGCGCCACCACAGGTCAGGCTCTAAAAATGCTTTCTTATGATTGACATTTTCATTGTACACAAACACAGGTAATAAAACCCTGTGTCGCCCGGTGTTCCCCTTCCATTATCTAAGTTCAAACATTAATGAGACTAGAATGATAGACTTTGAGCAGTGACAATGGGTCTGTGTCTTTGGACAAAGCACAAGGTAGGAGCCAAGAAGACATTTGTTTTTTGCCCAAACATGACCCTGTGGGGTTCAAAGATAACAGAATAGGGAAATGGCTTATTCAAGGGTTGAAATGCTCTATGTTCGAGGACCAGTTTGATCAGGGCAGACTTACTTTAATCCAGCAAACATTTATCTACACCTGTGCCGCTTTGGAAGCGGGGTGTGGGGAGAGGGACGAGAGGACAGAGCCGGATGGGAAAGGTGCTTCATGAGGGCTTGGTGCTCCTGGGGTGCTGTGTGGGGACAGGGCCCGGCGGGGGAGGCAGTGGCATGGAGGTGGGCAGGAGTTTGGCAGAAACGAACAGGGAGTGAGAAGAGCTGAGGCCGGACACCCAGCACCTACCAGGCAGAGGCTGGGGAATGGGCGCTGGATTCGTTCTCTGAGTTTGGGACCCGGAGTAGAGATTGCGTTTAAACTCAGTAGAATGTTTGGTCCAGATGAGGTCCAGCAGGCTGTCAGATTAATTGCTTTGGGGCATCTCCTCCCTCGACAGGGGCCCCTTTCAGTGCATCTGGATAGTGCATCATGGGGGAAGGTGATAACCGTTAGGCATAAACAGCCGCCCCTCCCGTCCTCACACCGTCCCCTTGGCCAGGTGCACCTGTACTGCTCTCCAGGAGACTCTGGGGGCGGCCTCTGCTCTTCTTCCCGTTAGGACACCGTGCTCCTTCCTTCTTCATCTGTTTGAGCCTCATCTCAGGTGTCTGCCTCCCTGGGATCCTTGCAGGCTCCCCCTCCCCAGGCTGGTGCCCACCCCGGCACATGTGTGCGTCCTGAGCTGTGCCACCCACGTCTCCTGCTTCTCAGGAGCTCCCTTTCGGTTGTGAAAGGACAACACTGTCATCAAAGCTCACAGCACTCTATACCCAGGGCCCAGCACAGCCCAGCACACGGGAGGCGTCCAAGTTAACGCAGCTTTTAAATCAATGGGTGAATCAATAACTGTATGAAAGGTTTAGGTAGCTGCTTGCTATGCACCTTAATGTTCACTGTGCGGTTGACTCACCTGAGGTGGTGAGGGCTGATTTTCTCTGCTAAGGTAGATTTCTTCATCACTGACTCCAACTCAGGAAAATAACTGAAACAGTATGTAAATGGCAAACTCGGGCTGTCTCTCATATCAACCTGCATGGATAGTGATCAGCCCTTTCACAAGGAGAAAGAGGAAATGTTAACCAAATGTCACCAGCATGCCTTGAGATTATACAGCCACATGCATGCTGTTTTGAGACTGAGTTTTTAGGTCAGAGGTATTTAGCATTATAAACATGTTGACTGTAATTAAAATAATGTCCAGCCCCACTGGTAAGATGCTGCTTTGAACACATGCTGCTGCTTGCTGTTAAACCGGTGGGGTGGGGAGGGGCGGGAGGGAGCATCGCCCTAATTCTGCCGAAACAGATGTGCGTTTCTCCTCCCTTGGTGGTCCGGTTGCTATAAAGCCACGCGCGCTCCTGACTGTTCTAAGGGAAGATCAGAGAGGATTCACTCTGAGAGGAAAGGGGGACCAGAGGCAGTAAGGTGACGTTGTGTTTAAAAAGCCTGGTCGTAGTACTTTCAAGGCAAACACAAACTTGGCTGTCGCTGTTAGCAAGCACCGATTGCGCCCCTACTGGAATGGGCGCTCATCTGCCTGCTCTCCCGGACCCGTGCCATTTAGAATGCACACTCTCCCACAGGGCTGCGCCACGCAGAGCAGAACTTCTGCGTCCATCTGGGGACCGCAGGACACGGACACTCCCCCTGCCCCGCCCACCGGACTGTCCACTGCTACGGCTACTCAGGAGGGAAATTAGGCAGGAACAACCAAACTTTTAAGACGCGCTCGCCATTTGACCCAGCCATTCCACTTGTGGGAATCTGGCTTCCTTCCGTCGTCACCTGCACGCTCAGAGGTGCCCACGTGAAAGAGGCAGCCGCGCTTGTCAGAGCCCGCTGGGCACGACCTAGGTGTCCAGTAACAGGGGCACGGATGACCAAAACGTCGGATGTCTGCGGTGCGCGTGAGGTCGAGAGGAAGGCAGAACCACGCCCACCGTGACGCTAGGGAAGGATTTTCATGAAGTGACAGAAGCAAGTTATAACAGAGTATGGACGCTATGATCCCCTTTACTTGAAATAGTGTAAGAAATATCTATTTTTTCCCGGTAAAGACACAGAAAAGGATGTGGGACAATGTACACCTACCTCCCTGAAAACAGTGGTCCCTCTGGGCCGAACAGTGAGCTTTGGGGAGAGTTAAGAGGGAAGGTTTCACTTTTGCTTTTTTATGTAATTCTAGGTGTTTCCTACAAGTAGCTTGTGTTTATGTGTATCACACGTGTAATGAAAACGATTTTTAAAAGTTTTTATTTTTTTGTTTTTGTGTTGACATGGTTTCCAGTGTCCCGCTCAGTATAACACCCTCTGACCCCTGTGTCATGATCCCCATGCCCCGTGCAAAGTCTCTGTCCATTCCCATCTCACCCTCTTAGCCCCCTCCCCTGACCCATCCCCCTTCCCTCTGGGAACTGCTACCCCATTGTCTCTATCTGTTATGCACCTACAACTTGGCTAGGGAGGGGTGCTGAGCTGGGTGTGAGGCAAACAGGTGCTCTAGCAGGGGGTGCTGAGAGGCCCTGGACACCCTAACGTGCTCAGGTGTGAAGGCTTGTGGCTGGATGTCAGGGAAGACTTTCAGTGGGGACTCCTGGTCAGCCTGCTCCAAAGCCCCTGCCCCCTCATCCCCCCAAGGGCATGACCCTCCCCCACCACACGGGGATCTCAGCTTCCTCCCACAAGAGGTGCCTATTTACTGACTTTCCACAAAGTCCATTTTGGGAATAATTTGGTGGCTCAAATGCACTTCAGTTAGACAATAGGTCATGTGGCCCCATGGTAAGTTCCAGCATTTTGTCTGTTCGGCTTTTGGGAAATGCCGATGAGCACTCACAAGTGGGGTCCTCGGGGAGTCCCTGGGTTGGGGGTCACAACTCTTCGCAGGGCCCTGGACCGTTTTAAGACCTTTGTAGACCCTACCTACTCTCACCTGCAGGCCCACGGCACGTCACGTCTGACACATTAAAATGCTCTCATATCACTCACACATACGATTTTATTGAAGCAGAAAACAATTTTCAAATGTTGTTGTGAACTTATTCATTGTTTCCATTCTGCAGTGTCTTTGCCATATCTCGGGACCAACGCATGCCCCCTCTCTGGTCTGAGGTATTTCTTAGGTGCTTTCCTAAAATTCCGAACTCTCGGGACCTCTAGTCCTTGGCCTTGAACAAACTGCTGGGAGAATTTTCTCCAAGTTCGAGAGCCGAAACGCCACGCGCTGTCGGGCGTCTCAGGGGAGGCCGCGGCCATCGTCCCTGTCCTTGTCTCCCTCTCTCTCTGGTGAGGCTGTTCCTGCTCAGCCATGGGAAGGCCCTTCCAAAGTGCATGCAGTCTACACAGCAGCCGCACAAAACAAACTGCTTCGGGTTATTTCAAAACTGAAAAACACCCTCATGTTTGTTCTTAGCTTTAACCCTTTGGGGAGGTTTTCAAGTTCCATTTATTTCTCGTCATTGACACAGATATTACATGTCTCAGTGTCTTGATTTGTTTTTAATGTTAAGTGCCCCGCGTGCTCCTTGCAGCCTTTGCCGAGAGTAGAGGTGAAGCTTCGGGCGGTAAACTCAGAGCATGGGGATGAGAGCACTTAGGGCCGGGTCCAGGGGCCGGAGGCCTCCTCCCGTGCCTTCTTACTCTAAGAGGAGAAGGAGATTCCAGTGGGAAGCCTGGGCTTGCAGGGAATTGGAGTTACCTCTTCCTGGAATGTTCGCCGGACTTCGGCAGGGAAGCCGCCTGCGCCCAGCACGGTCTCTCTGGAAAGGTTATTAATTATTGACTTTTCAATAAATACGGGGTTCTTCGGGGTATCTCTTTTTCCTAGTACGAATTTGGTCGTTTTCATCCAGGTTATCAAATTTGGGGTCTAGAGTTGTTCATAATATATATTTTTTAATCTTTTAAATGTCCACAGACTCAGCCGTGACGGCCACAGACTCAGCCGTGATGGCTACAGACTCAGTAGTGACGGCGTTTCTCTTCATTTCCGACAGTAGTTGGAAGTTCTACTCAGTTTATCAGTTTTTAAAAATCAATTTTTTTTTTTTTATCGTGTGTCAAAGAATCAGCTTTTGGTTTTGTAGATTTTCTTTCATGTTTTTTTTTTTTTTAGTCTGTTTGCTTGCTTGTTTTATAATTGTTTCTCTTTCATTTGCTTTTGGCTCAAGTTCACCTTGGTTCCCTAGTTTCCCAAGGGCAGAAGTTCAGGTTGATTGTAGATCTTTCTTTTTTTCCCCTACTATACGCATTTAATGTTATTAATTTCTACTGAAGAACCTGGCTTTACTACGTGCCACACGTTTTGATAATTGTATTTCCACGTTTCTTTAGTTCAAAATCTTTTTAACTTTGCTTGAGACGTTTTCCTTGACCCATGTGCTGTTTAGACACGTGTGCTTGATTTGGAAATACTCAAAAGTTATTTTTTCGTTACTGATTTCTGGTTTGATTCCACTGTGGTCCGAGAACATACTTTGTATGTTTCTGTTCTTTTTTATTTTATTTTTATTAATTTTAATGGGGTGACACCAATAAAACAGGGTACATATGTACAACGAAAACATCTCCAGGTCATCTTATCATTCAATTATGTTGCATACCCGTCACCCAAAGTCAAATTGTCCTCCGTCACCCTCCATCCGGTTTTCCCTGTGCCCCTCCCCTCCTCCCTATCGTACCCTTTCCACCCTCCCCCCACCCCATAACCACCACTCTCTTGTCCATGTCTCATAGTCTCACTTTTATATCCCACCTATGTATAAAATTCTCATTTTATTCTGATTTACTTATTTCACTCCGTATAATGTTATCAAGGTCCATCCATTTTGTTGTAAATGATCCGATGTCATCATTTCTTATGGCTGAGTAGCATTCCATAGTATATATGTACCAAAGCTTTTTAATCCACTCGTCCTCTGACGGACACTTGGGCTGTTTCCAGATCTTCGCTATTGTGAACAATGCTGCCACGAACATGGGGGCGCATTTCTTCTTTTCGAACAGTGCTATGGTGTTCTTAGGGTATATTCCTAAAAGTGGGATAGCTGGGTCAAAAGGCAGTTCGACTTTTAATTCTTTGAGGAATCTCCATACTGTTTTCCACAGTGGCTGCACCAGTCTGCATTCCCACCAGCAGTGCAGAAGGGTTCCCTTTTCTCCACATCCTCGCCAGCACTTATTCTGTGTTGTTTTGCTGACGAGCGCCATTCTGACTGGTATGAGGTGATACCTCATTGTGGTTTTAATTTGCATTTCTCTAATGATTAGTGATGTTGAGCATTTTTTTCATATGCCTATTGGCCATCTGTATGTCCTCTTTGGAGAAATTTCTATTCATTTCTTTTGCCCATTTTTTGATTGGATTGTTTGTCTTTCTGGTGTTGAGTTAAATCGGCAAATATATTGCTGCGACAGATGTCAGAGAGCTTGCTGCCTATGTTTTCTTCTAAGATGCTTATGGTTTCACAGCTTACGTTTAAATCTTTTATCCATTTTGAGTTTGTTTTTGTGAATGGTGTAAATTGATGGTCTAGTTTCATTTTTTTGCAGGAAGATGTCCAATTTTCCCAACACCATTTGTTAAAGAGGCTGTCTTTACTCCATTGTATGTTCTTTCCTCCTTTGTCAAATATCAGTTGTCCATAAAGATGTGGGTTTATTTCTGGGTTCTCTGTTCTGTTCCATTGATCAATGTGCCTGTTCTTATGCCAGTACCAGGCTGTCTTGAGTATAATGGCCTTGTAGTAAACCTTGATATCCGGAAGAGTGATACCTCCTGCTTTATTTTTTCTTTTTAAGATTGCTGAGGCTATTCGTGTTCTTTTTTGGTTCCATATAAAATTCTGGAATATGTGTTCTATATCTTTGAAATATGTCATTGGTATTTTAATTGGTATTACATTGAATTTATAAATTGCTTTGGGTAATATAGACATTTTAATGATGTTTATTCTTCCTAATCATGAGCATGGTATATGCTTCCACTTGTTTGTATCTTCCTTGATTTCTTTTATCAATGTTTTATAAGTCCTTAACCTCCTTGGTTAAATTTACTCCTAGGTACTTTATTTGTTTGGCTGCAATAGTGAAGGGGATTGTTTTCTTAATTTCTTTTGCTGACAGTTCATTGTTGGTATATAGAAATGCCTCTGATTTCTGAGTATTAATTTTATATCCTGCAACCTTGCTGAATTCATTTATAAGGTCCAGTAGTTTTTTGACTGACACTTTAGGGTTTTCTATATACAATATCATATCATCTGCAAATAATGACAGTTTTACTTCTTCTTTTCTAATTTGGATGCCTTTTGTTTCTTCTTCTTGTCTGACTGCTGTAACCAGGACTTCCAGAACTATGTTGAATAAAAGTGGTGAAAGGGGGCACCCCTGCCTGGTTCCTGATCTTAAGGGGATTGCTTTTAATTTTTGTCTATTTAGTATGATGTTTGCTGTGGGTTTGTCATAGATGGCCTTTATCATGTTAAGGAATGTTCCCTGTGTTCCCACTTTACTGAGAGTTTTGAGCATTAATGAGTGCTGGATTTTATCAAATGCTTTTACTGCATCTATTGAAATTATCATGTGATTTTTGTCCTTCCTTTTGTTTATGTGATGAAACACATTGATTGCTTTGCGAATATTGAACCAGCCTTGCCTCTCCAGAATAAATCCCACTTGATCATGGTGTATGATTTTTTTTCATATATTGCTGGATCCGGTTGGCTAATATTTTGTTGAGAATTTTAGCGTCTAAATTCATCAGGGATATTGGCCTATAATTTTCTTTCTTTGTGTTGTCTTTGCCCGGTTTTGGGATCAGAATTATGCTCGCCTCATAAAAGGAGTTTGGAAGTCTTCCTTCCTCTTGAATTTTTTGAAATAGCTTGAGGAGGATAGGAATTAGTTCTTCTTTGAATTTTTGGTAGAATTCACTTGTGAAGCCATCAGGCCCAGGACTTTTCTTTTTTGGGAGTTTTTTGATAACTGTTTCAATCTCATTTGTTGTAATTGGTCTGTTTAGGTGTTCTGATTCTTCCAGATTGATTTTTGGAAGATTATATGATTCCAGAAATTTGTCCATTTCGCTTAGGTTGTCTAATTTTTTGGCATAGAGTTCTTCATAGTATTTTCTTACAATGCTTTGTATTTCTGTTGTGTCAGTTGTTATTTCTCCACTGTCATTTCTAATATTATTTATTTGGGTCCTCTCTCTTTTTTTCTTGGTGAATCTAGTTAAAGGTTCATCAATCTTGTTTACCTTTTCAAAGAACCAGCTCCTGGTTTCATTGATCCTCTGTATTGTTTCCTTAGCATCTATGTCATTTATTTCTGCTCTGATCTTTATTATTTCCTTCATTCTACTGGTCCTGAGTTTTATTTGCTGTTGTTTTTCTAGTTCTTTTAGATGCAGGGTCAGATTGCTTATTTGAGCTTTTTCTAGCTTCTTATGATATGCCTGTAGTGCAATGAACTTCCCTCTCAGTACTGCTTTTGCTGTGTCCCATAAATTTTGAGTTGATGTATGCTCATTATCATTCGTTTCTAGAAACTTTTTTATTTCTTCTTTGATCTCATTGTTAATACATTCATTATTTAATATCATGCTATTTAGTTTCCAAGTGTTTGAGTATTTTTCAGTTTTTCTTTTGTGGTTAATTTCTAGTTGCATGGCATTGTGATCAGAGAAAATGTTTGATATGATTTCAATCTTCTTAAATTCATTGAGACCATTTTTGTGTCCTAACATGTGATCTATCCTAGAAAATGTACCATGAGCGCTTGAGAAGAATGTATATTCTACTGCTTTAGGGTGAGAAGTTCTGAAGATATCTATTAAATCAAGTTGATCTAGTGTATCCTTTAAGACTGCTTTTTCTTTATTAATTTTCTTTCTTGAGGATCTATCCAGTGTTGTTAGTGGGGTATTGAAATCCCCTACTATTATAGTATTGCTGTTAATCTCGCTCTTTATATCCATCAAAGTCTGCTTTATGTATGTTGGGGCTCCTATTTTTGGTGCATAGATATTTATAATAGTTATATCTTCCTGTTGAATTGTTCCCTTTATCATTATGTAGTGTCCTTCTTTATCTCTTACTACAGCCTTTGTTTTAAAGTCCATTTGTCAGATACAAGTACTGCTACCCCGGCTTTTCTTTCATTTCCATTTGCATGAAATATTTTTTTCCATCCTTTTACCTTCAGTCTATGTGCATCTTTTGTTTTAAGGTGTGCCTCTTGTAGACAGCATATGTATGGGCCCTGTTTCTTTATCCACGCAGCTACCCTATGTCTTTTGATTGGATCATTTAATCCATTTACATTTAAGGTTATTATTGATATGTGGTTGTTTATTGCCATTTTCTTCTTTAAAGCTATATTCTTCTTTTGCTATATTCTTTTCTCCCTTTGAACTGTTAACAACAGGCCCCTTAGTATCTCTTGCAGAATTGGTTTGGTTTTAATGAATTCCTTGAGGCTTTCTTTGTCTGGGAAGCTCTTTATTTCTCCTTCAATTTTAAACGTTAGCCTTGCTGGATAGAGTAGTCTTGGTTGTACGTTCTTGTTCTGCATTACTTTGAATATATCTTGCCATTCCCTTCTGGCCTCAAGTGTTTCTGTTGAGAAGTCAGATGTCATCCTTATGGGGGCTCCTTTGTAGGTGATAGCTTTTTTTCTCTAGCAGCTTTTAAAATTTTCTCTTTATCACTTAGCTTTGGTATTTTAACTATGATGTGTCTTGGTGTAGATTTTTTTGGGTTTCTCTTTAATGGAGTTCTGTGTGCTTCTTGAACATGTGGAATGTTTCCCCACCTTAATTTAGGGAAGTTTTCTGCTATGATTTGATTGAACAAAGTTTCTATTTACTTTTCTCTCTCCTTTTCTTCAGGAACCCTATGATGCGAATGTTGTTTCTCTTCAGGTTGTCACAGAGCTCCCTTAGAGTTTCCTCACATTTTTTGAGTCTCTTTTCCTTTTTCTTCTCTGCTTCTGTGCCTTTGTTTATTGTGTCCTCTAACTCGCTGATTCGATCCTCAGTGTCATTCATCCTGCTTTTAATTCCTTCCATTGTGGTCTTCAGTTCTGATATTGTATTTGTTATTTCTGTCTGATTCTTTTTTATTATTTCAATTTTGTTTTTTATACTTGTTATCTCTTTATTTAGGTGTTCATAATGACTATCCATTGTTGCTCTAATTTCTTTGAACATCCTAACTATCATTATTCTAAATTCTGCTTCTGGTAATTTGGTTATATCTGGTTCATTCAGGTCCTTCTCTGGGGATTTCTCTTGATTCATTTGGTTTGCATTTCTCTGCCTGCCCATTATGTCTGTTTATAAGCAAGTTGTGGCCACTGGAGTGCAGTAGGTGTTGCCTTTGTGTTCTCTAGGTGTGGTCTGTCTGCAGGCCCACCACCCCCTCTGCCACTGCCTAGGGCGGTTGGGTATGGGCGTTGCCAGCACTGGCCCACTGCGGCTGTTGCTGTGATTTCTGCCTCTCCTTCACGGGAGGGCCTGTCACTCAAGCCACGAGCCTCAGCACCAAGGGTAGAGGTGAGCACCTTTGCTCAGCTGCAGACCCAGCCTGTTTCCGGGCTTCCACCCAGCACCCGCAGTCAGAGCCTGCTCGTCACAGTTTCACGGGTTGGACGGGGCTGCTGACATGCTTTCAGCTGTGAGCCTTTGCCCATCCGGAGCTTTAGCCCCACCCTCGAGGCCAGGCCTCTCCTGCACAGGGTCGCAAACCAAATTTTATTGGGCCGGGTATGGCTGCTGGCGTGCGCTCAGCTGTGGACTTCCGCTCATCTCGGGCTCTACCCCGCCCCCACGTTCAGAGCCAACTCGCGCACGCAGGATGGCAAACCGCGGTTTCTCCGGCCGGGCAGGGCTGCTGGCGTGCGCTCAGCCGCGAGCCCTGCCCGTCCCTGGTCCTAGCCCTGTCCCCGCGGTCAGGGCCGGCTTGCACAGGGTTGCAGAGAAGATCTCTGCCCATTCCTGGCCTCCTGCTTTTCCCCCGTCGGTGGGGTTACAGGCGGGCCCATAGCTGCCGGACTGCTTTCGCGCGTCCCCTCCGCCCCTGCTGAGCTAGACCGAGCTCACACCGGCTGGGCCTCCGCCCCCGCCGACAGAACCGCATTTCAGCATCCTGCCGCCACCATACCCTTCAGCAACCCTCAGCAGAGTAGGAAGGGCCCTAACTCTCCATACTGTAGACCTGGGAGCTCCCTCCCTCTAAGCAGCTCTGCTCTAAGTGCCACAGGAGAGCTTGTTTGGCTGGTGTTCTGTCTCCCTTTGCTGGTATTGCTAGTTCCAGGGGAAATATTCGTTTTTTATTAGGGAAGTGACTTAGCCCAGGGGTTAGGGTGGCTGACCCTCAGAGTGTTTGTCCCTGTGCCTTCAGTCCACACTCTCTTCCTGCTGCTCTGGTCCTCTCCTCTGTCCCCGTTCCCCGGAGCCCCAGGTGTGTGGTTGTGAGTGAGGTTTTCTGCGCTGTCCCTTTAAAAAGAATCTTGGGTCTGAAAAAAATGTCTCTTTCTCACAAACAGTATCCTCACTTGTTTCACAGCTCAATACTGTCCAAACGCCTCTTCTAGGCTCTGCGACTGCAGGCTGGGGCTTGGTTCCTGGGACTCAGGTCCCTCCCTCTCCTTCAAACTCTCCTCCTGCCACACGGGTCTCTCCGGGCTGCCATTCGCTCTGGGGAGCTGGGCAGCCCTCTTCGCATTTTCGCTATTCCTACCAGTCTCAATGTGGCTTCTGCAGTGTTCCTTGGTTGAAGAGTCCTCTTAGTTTACTTCAAAGTTGGTTTATCTAGATGATGGTTCTTAAAATTGAGTTATAATCCACTTTGGTTCTGGGAGTTGGAAGTTGTTATGTCCGTCTACTCCGTCGCCATCTTCCCCCCTCCCTGTATGTTTCTGTTCTTTAAAAAGATTTAAGACGTGTTCTGTTCTATGGTGCAGAAAGTAGTCTCTCTTGGTGAATGTGCTGTGGGAGCTTGAGAAGAACGTGCATCCTGCTCTTGTTTGGTGAAGAAATCTGTATATTCTGGACATGAGAACAGGCCAAGGGTGTAGACAGACCCAGAGCCAGGTCTGACTGTCTGGGTGCATTACGTTTCACGTTCCAGTGCACCTGTAGTTCAGGTTATGCCCTGGAGACTCCTCCTAGGTTATCTGCAAAACTCTCAGCCACCTCATGAGTGAAGGTCCCGCAGAGGAGCAGAGCGAGGCTTACGGAAGCAAGATTGCTCACCTGAGACCTCTCCGCTCGTAAGCACCGTACCCTGGGGCTGGCAGCGTCCTTGCTGTGCAGGTTGCCCGGGTTCTAGGGTGATTGGTTAACCGGGGCTGTAGGGAAGAAGAGCTAGTCCTCGTCTGCAGTCTAGCTGAATTGATCAGCGTAGGCAGCAGCGAGCCCTCTCCTGGTGAAAACAAAAGTCATCTTTAAGGTGGACAGAAGGAATGTGGGAGGAGCCAGGCTAGAGCGGGTTAGTAATGGGGCATGGGCTAACGGATGTGGCATTTGAAGTCAAGGGCAACTAGAAGTTCAGTTTCAAAGACAGTTAAGTAGTTTGAGGAACAGGAAGAAGAGCTGAAGCTTACTGGTGCTTCTACGTGTCAGGCACTGTGCTGGGCGCTTTGTATCCGATTCCTCCTTTAATGCCCAGAGTAAGCCCGTGAAATGTCCCCACGGCCTATAGAGTCTCCCTTCCACCTCTGGCCAAGGCACAGTGATGCTTCCCAGGGAAGAAGAGGAGGATCCCAGGAAATAAGTGGTGGAAAATTTGGGAAGGAATAGAGAATGGTGCCTGGGCGTCCCAGGTGGAGGGAGAGGTGCCATAATCAGGCTTGAGGAAGACCTGGGGCAAGAGAATGGATGTTCCGAATGCCAGTCATCATGGGCAGGGGAAGTTAAATGTACCTTGTGGCTGGGGGAGAGAGGGACTTCCTCTAGACCAGACAGGTGCAGGTGCGCAGGCCAAGCCAGAGTTCTGGTGGTGGGATGAGCCCCTTGGCCTTGGAAGGAGCCAATGTGCTGACCCACCTACCTCTTTGCGTAACTCCCCAAGAATTTAGGGGAAGGTTAGTTGTAAGCAGAGCCCACGACATGACACCTGAATTCTTTCTAACACAGACTCCCTAGATCATGGACAGTGCATGGAAGTGTGCACGTGTGTGGCATGAACTGGGAGAATTGAGTCGCCCCGGAGGGTGGAGGTTTCATACAGCCACCACGGCTGAGAAAACACCCGGGAAGAGGGAGTTTCTTTGTCCCTCACTCCCTGTTCATGCCTCCATTCTGCATCTGGGAAATTAGCAGAGGACCAGCAATGGGGATGCCTATCCTAGGGAGAGGTGGCCTGGACCTTATGAGGCCTCAGAGAGGCAGGCAGCTGTGTGATCCCATCAGCCACAAAAACTGGACAGCCTGTGTGACTTAGACCAACTCTTGGGCCAAGACCTTTTGATGGTGGCTACCAGACTTGCCTCCTGAGACTGAATCAACACCCTGTAGGTACCTGGGATCACCTGAGAGGGAAGAAAAGCATTTCCTGTTAGGTAGGATGAGACTTGGACTTGTTTCACTTACCAGTAATTTGTTAATTTGCCTTGGATGAGGACTGAGTAATCTTTCTGTGTGTGTGTGTGGGGGGGGGTGCATAAGAGATAAATGGTGAATGCGTTCTGGACACCAAAGATAAAGGGCATGCATTTGTGTTGCGACATGCCAGACGATCCCTGTACGCCCCCTCGGATACACACAGTTCACAAGGTGGACTGGCATAGAATTTGGTCTGCAGTTCACCTTGGGATGATTGTAAAGGTTTTGTTAGCTTCACCGGGAAGAGGCAAAGAGAACGTTCTCTGTAACTGTTGGCTGACACGTGGGTGAGTAGGTGAGCAGGTGGAGATATGGGTGGGTGGGTAGACAGGTGGGTGAGCGGACGGGTGGGTAGGTGAGTACATGGCCTAAGTGACACCTAAGTCACAGTGTCATGAACGTTTCTGAGACTCCACGTCGGCAGTAGAATTGAATGTGACTGGGCAGTCGTGTCTGGTTGTCCACTGCCCCTGGGCGCTGTCCTCTGGTGATGGCAATTCTGAATCCCTTCTTGTGGGACAGTATCCAACAGGACGATGAGTCCTGAGGGCCAATGTGGGGACAGAACCCATCAGCCACGTCCCCGGGTACGGTCACTTGAATCAGTCGGAGCCTCGGTCTCCTCGTCTCCCAGAGGACGAGCAGCCCCATCTCACAGGGTGCGTGTGAGGGTGTGGGAAGGCAGCGGTGATATCAGGGCTGGTACTTACAGAGGGAGCTCTCGCTGTGGGCCAGGAACTGTGTGAGTGCTGCCCGCGTCCCAACTCAGAACAGTCCAGCAAGATCGGTACTTTCATGGTCCTCGTTTCACAGAAGGGAAACTCCAGCTGGCAAGGCAGCTCTGGCCACCGACCCAGACAGGCTGGTTCCGGAACATGTGGGTGTAGCCCTCTGCATCCCCTCACATGTCGGAAGTGCCTGGCACCGCCCCCAGCCTGAGCTGGGTCTTCAGCAAAGGGGTCATTCCTTTCCTCTCGGTTCCTGAGCTGCTTCCAACTGGCGGCGATGGTGGCCTGTCCCCTGTGGCCAGTGCTGACAGAGACTGGAAAGACAGCTGGTGAAGTTCAGTCTCGGCCAGCCATGCAAAGCCCCTCAACTATGACTTTTTCTTTTTAATGCTTTTAGCTTGATTCTTAACGAGTGAAAGACATCGATTTCAAGATCCTTAAGAGTTAAAATAGGTGTTCCTTACCTCGGTCCAGGGCTTGTTAAGGAACAAGAAGCACATTCATTCCCAGATGCACTGAAAGACGGTTCCGTCTGCAGTTTGGGATGCACGGGCATTTTACAACAAAGCCACATGGCAAGTGCTCTTTAAAAGCACACCAAGGCCGATGCTCGCTATTGTTATTACATTCTCCGTGTGTATGGATGAGGCACACGGGGCGGTGGTCAAATTTAGATTGTTTTTTTCCCTGCTGTAATTTCAGTCGCTGTGTGACCGTGAGACGATTGTTCAGCCATTGAGAATCAGAAATAGAAGGTGCAGATGAAGTCAGGGAGGAGCGAGGCTCCCACCAATGAAGCAGGCGTGTACCTTGAAGCTTAGGACCACGGCCTGGGGAGGCTGGGTACAAACCTTGCTTCTACTCCTTGCTGTGTGACCCAAGGTGAGTCACTGTCCCCATCCAAGCCTCAGCCTCTTCACCTGAAACACAGCCATGGTTTTGTGGAGAGGTGCCGTGTTGATCAAGCAGGCTAACGTCACATTACTACTGTATATCTGAAGGTCAGGGAGGGGGCTCCTTTCCAGAAGGCGGGGGGTCCGATGCCAGGCAGACGTGGTGGACTGTCTGCTCGGGCATTCTCTTGCTGGACCGTGGTTTTCTCACCCTCAGAAGCTGTGGGAAATATCCATCTAACAGGATTTTTTTTTAAAGGGTTCAGTGAGATTAATGTGCATGAGGCCTGGCATATAGTGAAACGTTAGCTGTGGTGATTCATGAATTTTTGCTGAACACAATGCTGTTGCACGGTCCACAGAAAAGCGGAATCACAGAAGGGACACTGAGACGTGGTGGGGAGCGCCGGCATCTGACAACGCTGTAGGTACACTCAGTTGCAAGCAACAGAAAATCCAACCGGAATGGGTCTTACCAGTGAAAAGCTTATGTAACTGGACAGGAGAGAGATTGTGTGGGCTTCAGGTTTGGTTTGATCCAGCTGCTCAATAATCTCATCCAAGATCCAGAGCCTGTTCCTCTCTGGGTGTCCTCTCTGTTGTGCCAGCCTCATCCTAAGCTGTCTCCTTTCTTGTCATAGCATCAGAAGGCTGCCAAAATCTGGAGTTTGGGGGCCATGTCTGAGGAGACGGATAAGGTTGCATCTAGAAACTCTCTCCAAAGGGTGAAATCTTGCTTTCCTGAAGCCACCAGCAGACCTCAGTAGGGTCACTGGCCCTGGATGAATTTCATACCCATCAGCAAACCAGTCGACAGGGGTCAGGGAGTGAAGGTGAGCTGACTGGCTGGCCCTTGCCACCAGCCCGATTGCTAGAATCCAGCAGGTGGTCCGCAGGGCGGGTAAAAAAGCCCAAGTCCTGGCCTGGGAGACCGGGTGTTAAGGAACAACCATTGGGGGAAGCATCTGAAATACTCAGCGGCTCTCAGGGCTCCTGTATGAGCGGCAGAGAGCGGGAGGCAGTCTCAGCATCCTTGCTGCCACGTCACTGGCGTGCTTTCAACGTGCTGCTCTACGGCCATGCTGTGCCACCTTGCTCCTGTCAGAATGGCTAGTATCCAAAAGACAAGACGGTACACGTGTTCGCGAGGATGTGGGGGAAAAGGGGACCCTCATACTTGGCTGTTACCCATTCATTTACCTGTTGTCTCCGGATGCCTCGTTTGCTAGAATTGTCACGAGGAGGGGCAGCTGCCATAAAAACCATGTGGCCTGCAGAGTCTAAAACAGGGGTCCCCAAACTACAGCCCGCGGGCCAAATTGCGGCCCCCTGAGGCCAATTTATCTGGCCCCCGCTGCACTTCCGGAAGGGGCACCTCTTTCACTGGTGGTCAGTGTATGGAGTACTGTATGTGGCGGCCCTCCAACAGTCTGAGGGACAGTGAACTGCCCCCCTGTGTAAAAAGTTTGGGGGCCCCTGGTCTAAAATATTTACTATCTGGCCCTTTATTAAAACGGTTCATGGACTCCTTCCCTAGAATACGAACGTCTTAGGGCAAAGGATGGGCCTGGCTTACCTCTGCTCCTGGGGCCCAGCCCCAAACCTGGGGACACAGTCATGCGTGTGGGCAGAGGAGACCTGAATGGATGAGTTAGGAATGTGATGCAAGCCCGCTGGGTGGAGGCTGGGCTCATGGGGCAGGAAAACCAGAAAGCCACTGAGCTTTCTCCAGAAGCTCAAGGTCAAAGCTTGCAAAGCCCCCCTTCCTCCCTGACCCTGCCCTCATCTTCGCTCTGCCGTATTTTGGTAAGAGGGAGCTTCTCCTTGTGCAGCTGAGATGATTAAAAAATGAATTATCTAAGTATTGCTCCCCTCTGCGAATCCTGAGTGCTGCTGGAGAAAAGAGAAAAAAAAGAAGAAAAGAGAAAAAGAAGAAGAAAAGAAATCCCTGGCTTCATGTTCATTCTCAGAAAGTGGAAGCATTTGCTTTAATGAAAAATCCCTCCCTGTCCGGACAGCTCGGTGGGTTAGAGCATCGTCCTGAAGTACAGAGATGGCCGGTTCGATCTCCGGTCAGGGCATATTCAGGGACAGATCGATGTTCCTCTCTCTCTCTCTTTCCTTTTCTCTCTCATTAAAATCAATAATAATAATAATAATAAGTCCCACATGCAGCAGACACATCCGGGGCCTGTCCTACTGGCTTTTGTTACAACCCCGTTGTGAAGAACTCATTGCCAGTGCTTTTTCGACCTGTAAACCTTTATGGCCCATGAATAACAGCAACAGCAGCTAACGGAGTTGAGCACTTGCTGTATTTGGAGACTAGGCTGGTGGCTCCCATAGATTACAAAAATCCAATGAGATAGTTCTGATTCACCCCCCGCCCCCTCTTACAGCTTGGGAAACTGAGGCCCCAGGAGGGAGGGGACTTGCTCAGGTCCACCCAGCTGCCCAGCGGCAGGGCAGGGATTTGGCGAGGCCCACGGGACTGCCAACTCCGTGTTCTTTTGCTCCATCAGGAGGTTGATCATGGTAATAATAATAAAACTGGCTAGTTTATTGGAAGATGGATTCCAAAGGCCCGGCTCCTTTTGAATGAACAGAGAAAGCAAGGAAGGTTTCCCTGAATTGAGAACTGGGACCCCAGCACGGTACTGAAGTTAAATGGAGGTAGATTGGCTTTTAGAGCAGTACCCCGTGCCTGAGAGGCGCCCTGGGAGGCCTGGGCTTCGCTCCTCCTGTCCGTTCCACAAGTCCCTTGGCCATCTTGCTTGCCTCTCTCTGAGTTCTGCTCCTTACCTTTCTCCTCCCTCCCTCCCTTCTCCTCCCGCTGCTGCTGCCTGAGCTCGGGGATGGCGCTGACCCTGGTCTCTCCACCCAGCACCCCAAGCACTTTGGAAGTTCTGTCCTATAGAAAGCCTTTGTCACCTCTCCACCTCTTCTGATGACAGCACCTTCTTGTCATTTTGGAGAGCCGTACCTCACTGGCTCTTTCTAGTGGTGTTCAGGGGGCTCTTACACCACCTCAAACTCTGGGGCGGCGGCATGGTCCAGTCCCGGCTGGCCATGCCCCTGACGACAACGATGGGCTCAGAGATGGGCACGTGACCTGAGACAGCCCAAGGTGATTCAGTTGCAAGACTTGTCAGAAAACTGCTCTTTTGTTCATTGGAGCTTCTAGAACTATCAACAAGGTAAATCTGAATCTGAGTCTGAATAAAGCCAACCCCAAAAGAAAACAGAGCTGAGAAGTAGAACATGCTCCTAGATCCAGCCATTCCTGAGGCTGATGCGCTCCCTGGACTTTCAGATACCAGAGCCAACAACCTTCCTGACCTCAGTTTGAATGGGGTTTCTGTTCACATCCCAGTTGTGACTAATAAGTACATTGAATCACTTTCCCTCACTCTGTCTGTTTCTTCAGCAAGAACAAAAGAATGTACGATTCTTTGTCCCGTTGAATTGAGATGTGAAACTATAATACTAAAACCAAACAATTTTGTAGAGTTACTCTATCAAAATTCACGTTCTCTATACTCCCATAATGTAGACAAGGCCTATTCTTTTACAGAGTGACCAGTTATAGATGCAGTCACGCATTTATGTGTGCATGTGGTGACGTGTGCATGTATGAATGCAGCCGGTTTATTCTCGTTGGCTCTCTCTCTTCCCCCGCTGGGCCCCTGCTGTGTGCTGCACTCTGTGTTCCGCCCTGGGAGGCCACGTGGAGGGACAGGCTCGTGCTCCAGCCACACGTCTCGCTATATAGGACACGCTATGCCTACTAACTGAAACAAAGTTGCTCCTCTAGTCAGACTCGCATTCATCCAGGCTCTGGGCGCTGGATGAGTCAGCACAATTGCGCTGGATGAGTCAGCACGATTCTGTGCGCAAGGGGCCCTCCGCCCGCTGTGGACACACAGCAGACTGCCGGTACGTGCTACGCAGTACGGTGGGTGCAGGGCTGGAGCCCGGCACAGGGCCCGCGTTGAACTCAACTGGGGTGGTGCTGCCGGCGGGAGTGAATGCAAGTCTGTCTAGAGGAGCAACTTTGTTTTTAAGGGTGAGGAAGAGGAATTCAGTTAGTAGGCACAGCGTGTCCTATATAGCAAGACGTGCGGCTAAAGCACGAGCCTGTCCCTCCACGTGGCCAGAGCCGTGGCCTCTGAGATGGCAGTCGCCACGTGGCTCCCCCAAGGGCGGGGTCCCCACGCCCACGTCCTGAGCTGCAAGACACCAATGGGTTTGCTTTGAACAGTTCATTATTATCAAAACACCTCTCTGTTTGCAGCTTCAGATTCCGAGAGTGTCCCCCTCCCGTGGCACAGACTCACCGGGACACGGCCTGGGAACCCACACCTTCACGGACACTCAGTGAGTGGGGAGGCGAGGAGTATGTTCAGAAAAGTTCTAAAATTAACCTTCATTTCAAATTCATACCTCGGAGCTAACAACTCCTTTGTAGTCTCTCTGCCTTCTTCTATTTTTTTTTTTTTTTTTTTACCAGAAATGTATACGCCCATGAGGTTTTAAAGAGATCAAAACCAGTTATTCAGGTTTTAAAGTTGCCCTGAATAGCTTAGATTACCTTTATGGTCTACCAAGAATGCTAGATAAAATTAGAACGGGACAAACTCTGATGCAGGTGATTCTGTGCCAATCTGGAGACATTGTTTCATTGGGTTCTTCCCGCAGCCTTGGAGGTAGGGGCAGTCTGGATTTACATACACAGAAATGAGCCCCTGTGAACACAACTAACTGGTTCCCTAACTCCTGGGAATTAAAGTTTTCACCCAAGACAAAAATCTCTCATCGCAATAAAAGAAATTTTTTTTGCAGAACTATTTTTATTGTTTCAGATTTCCAAGAGTTTGGGATAGGTGATATTTTCTGGTCCAGAAATCACAAAATATAAAAAATAAATATGGTGGAAAAGTCTCCCTACCCCAAATCTTCCATCCAGCAGCTTCAGGCAGCTCTTCCCCCAGCCTGTAGGTAACAATTGACATTAGTTTCTGGGTAGTCTTTATTTCCACAGGCAGAATACATGGATACAAGGGTAGAGGTAATCAAGAGTGATAATTAAAATGGTGAGTTGAGAATTACATAAACACTGATTCCGGGTCAGGGCACACAGGAGAAGTGTCCATCTGCTTCTCCACCCCTCCCCTTCTCTCTTTTTTCTCCTCCCACAGCCATGGCTCCGTTTGAGCAAGTTGGCCTCAGGATCTAAGGATGGCTCCATGGCCTTGCCTGAGGTACTGAAATAGCTTGGTTGTTGAGCAATGGAGCAGCAGCCCCAGATGGGCATAGCCTTGCTCTGTAGAGGGTTTGCTGGGTGGATCCCAGTCAGGACACATGCAGGAATCTGTCTCTCTGCCTCCCTGCCTCTAAGTAAAAGGAAAATATATATATATATAAATACACCTTAAGCATTTCATTTTACCTGTCCACAACTGTACCTATTGCTAATCTTTTGATATAGAGCCAGAACCTTTGCACACGCCCCCTTGTTGGGACTTCTTTGCTGCCTAAGCATCACCCACAGTTCTCTCTCTGAAATGTTCCATTTAGGATTCTGTAAAAGGGAGCAAGAGCTTAGAGATCTTTGCGAAGCCATCTGAATGCAGCATCCTTCTGGATTTTTAACATTTCTGCCCCCTCGGAATCTTCTGCCATTGGCTCGCCCACACTTCATTCAACGTCCATAGTTCTGTGTGTGTGATTTGCTTTTCTGGTTTTTTTTTTTTTTTGAGCCGTTTCAAAGCCTTCTATTTAATTTTCATTGAAACAGCTACTCTCTTACCCAACCCACTCATATTTAATTAGTTTTTATTATGTTTGTTTTAATTAAGTAATTAGGAAAAACAGTTCAAGTGGTCCCAAGAGGCTTGAGAACAACTGCAAATCACTCTTGACAAATGGACGGCTTCCCCGGAGGGCAGAGGGGGACACAGTGCTGGAGGGTGAGCCGTAGTGGGCAGTGTGCGGTCACGGGGCCCTCGGTGCCCTTCTTTCCGGGAGGAACATTGTGTCGGCTGAGTGGAGTCGGTTGGGGGCACCTCTGCTGTGCCAGTTTGAATGAACTCTCTCCCCCCGACGCTGTGATAATCCAATATCGGCACCACAGATTTGACATTGGTACAATGGGAGCGCTTAGTTCTATGTCACATATGAATTTGTGTAACCACGACTGCCATCAAGATCTAGGGCTAGTCTGCCATTACCAGCATCCCCTGCATGCTCCATTACAGTCCCACCCACATGTGTCCCCTCCACTGTCTCTAACCCACAGCAAAACCAATCCATTCCACACCTCTGTAATTCTGTCTCATGGGGGATGTTACTTAAGTGCACTCACGTGATGCTTGAGAAATTGCCCTTTTGAGATTACAGTACTTTTCCTCCCTGAGCACAATGTCCTTGAGATCCATCCCAGTGGCTGTCTATGCCCACAATGCACTTCTCTTTGTTGCTGAACAGCATTGATTCCCTGGTATGGATGAGCCACAGACTGTTGAACCACTCACCTACTGAAGGGTGCTTTAGTTGGTGGCAGCCTGGGACTATTATAAATAGAGCTGCTATGAACAGTCATGAGCAGGCTCTTACGTGGACACACGTCTTCACTTCTCTGGACAAATGTCCAAGAATGTGATTCCCTGGGTTGCTTGGTAGACGTGTATCAAGCTTTCCCGAGGGGGGGTACATTATAAATTCTCACCAGGAATAAATGAGACCTCCAATTTTCTGCCTTCTCACCAATATCTGGTATTGTTGATGTGTTTGCTGTTGGCTGCTCTGATACCTTGTTTCCCTGAAAATAAGACTTAGTGCAATTTCTTTCAAGCTTTGAAATATAAAGCCTCCCCTGAAAATAAGACCTAGCGTGTCTTTAGGAGCAAAAAATTAATGTAAGGCACTGTCTTATTTTTGGGGAAACAGATGGTTGTACATGGAAGTAGAGTCACAGGAAATTCTTGATGGAATTCAGAGTCTGGCTGGTTATGCTGATGTTTGTGATGACATGACTACAGTATGTTAATAAATGTTGATTTTTTTGTTCAACAATACATGTGAATTCTTGTTCATGGAAAAATGAGACATCCCCTGAAAATAAGACCTAGCACGTCTTTAGGAGCAAAAAATTAATATAAGACCCTGTCTTATTCTTGGGGAAACACGGGATGTATATGGTGTTGTCTCATCAAGGTCTTAGTCTTAATCTGCATTTCCCTAATGGCTGGTGACATAGAACATCTTTTCATGATTTTTATTTGTGTCAGGGGCTTGAGGGGTTAGGGGCAGATCAAGGGACCCACCAGAGGTAGTCATACACGTCACCTTATAGGGTGGTGCTTGGACGGGGTGGCATGAGCGAGAATATGGCTTGAGGGGTTGCTCCTCAGAGGAGCAGGAGAGCGAGGCAGCGGAGGCTCAGGGAGGGGCCCAGGTCTAAGAGATGCTGTCCAGCAGCGTGGTGTGGAGTCTCTGGGTCGCTGAGCTCCTAAGGGCAGATCCAGGAATGAATCCTGTTTTTGGAATTAAAAAAAAAAATTTTGTTGGGAAGACACTGGTTCACAAAAGTGTAAAAGTTTCAAGTGTATAGCTCAATATGACACCATCGGCACACCACATCAGGCACCCTCTGCCCGAGCAAAGTCTCTTTCCACCCTCGTTTCTCACCTTGCTTTGCTGACCTCCACCTCCCTCCCTCCCCCTATCCCTCGGGCTGTCACCGCCCTTTTGTCTGGGTCTTTGTGTTACTCCTATATGTTTTTTGGCTAATCCTATCATCTTCTTTTATCCAGCCCCTTCGCCTCCCTCCCACTGGCAGCCATCCCTCTGTTCCATGTGACCAGAACTGGCTTTGAGTTTATTGTTTTTATTTAAAGTTTCTATGGTTTAACCATTTTCTCTTTTATTCTGCTCTCGTCTTCATTATTTTCTCTCAGCTTTTCCCTTTAGGCTTAATTTGCTCTTTTTCTTTCTCCTCACTTCTTAAGGAGAAATCTTAAATAGCTGACATTAGGCCTATCTCTTTAAAAGCCGAAGTATTGACAGCTACACATTTCCCTCAAAGCACTGATTTAGCTGCATCCTACATATTTTGTGTTTTGTTTTCACTTTGTTCTGTTAAATACTTCCTAATTTCTCTCACGATTTCTTCTTTGGCCCATGGACTATTTATGTGTATGTTATTTAATGTCTAAATATTTAGAGTTTTTTCAGATATGTTTTGTTATCGATTTATCATTTTTTACTTATTGATTTTTAGAGAGAGAAGAAGGGAGAGAGAGAGAGAGAGAGAGAGAGAGAGAGAGAGAAAGAAACACCAATTTGTTGTTCCACTCATTCATGCCATCATTGGTTGATTCTTGTATGTGCCCTGACCAGGGATTCAAACCTGCAACCTCAGCAGGTCCAGATGATGCTCTACCCAACTGAGCTACCCAGCCAGGGCCTTGATTTATCATTTAATTCCATTATCGTCAGAGACTACATCCAAGTGATTGCAGTCTTTCAAAGTTTATTAAGACTTCTTATGGCCCAGGGTATCATCTAACAGTGTTTTCCACATGCACTTGGCCGGAATGTATATTCTGTGGTTGTGGGGTGTTGTCTGGCTCTACTGAATGGCCTCAGTTTTAGTGAGTTCTCTTCACTCTGACTTCTGGGAACTGCAGTGTCTCCCAGCGACGTGTGAGCGGTGGAAAGTGGGAACTGTTCAGCGTGTCACTCCCAGCAGCTGTTCCTGGCACAGCCTTGTCAGATTTTACCCTATGCATGTACTAATTAGTGTTCATCCAGAGGCAGGAAGGGGAGCCCTCTGTGGATTTTTGGAGATTGGTTTTTGTTTTTTTTTTTTGCTTAGCTCTCTCCTTTCTGGTATTCCCCCCCTCCCCAAATTCCAGTCACTCCTGTTTTCTAGTGTTTCCATCTTAGTCTTTTCAGCTCCGTAAGGTTTTAGTCTCTGTTCAGGCTGCTTCTCCTTGTTCTGAGTTACAGAAATTGACACCAGACAGAAAGTTAGTGCGTTTATAAAGCTCCTTTTATTTGCTTCCCTGTTACCAAGTAACTTTTCTGCTGGAATCACAGTACTTTTCTGCTTATTGTCCAATGTCTGAAAAAAATGTGGTTTTTTAGATTTATGGTATGGCCATGGGATGTTTCTCATAGGCGAGCTTTGGGCAATGACTCTTAAAAAAGTGAGCAAGCCAGCCATTCGATCAGGTCTGGGGGAGAGCTTTCTAGGCAGAAAAAAACAGTGGTCAAAGTCTCTGGGGTTGAGCTGTGTGTGGCTTGGGTACTATTATCTCCACTCTATAACGAAGAGAGTGAGGGTCGTAGTGGTTCCCCACTGACCCAAGACCTTACAGATTCAACCCACATTTGAAATCACTTTCTGAGCTCCTTGTGTTGGTGGAGCGATTTATGAATGCTGACTAACCAGTGGAACTTGGTATCCCAGGAGGCTGTATGAGCTGAAAATGTAAATGGCTTCAACACATGCTCAGACACACTCCACGTCAGTGTGTAATGGCTTGCGGGCACCGAGGGAATTCCCAGCAAACGTCTGCTGGTTCTGGTAATGGTGCTGCATTGATAAGCCCTTGTCTGCGAGGCCTCCAGGGCGCTCTCCCGGGCTGGCAGCGTGCTCTCTTGTCCCACACGGCCACGTCATGTCTCTCACTCTGCGGAGATGAAAGCCCCAGATGAGGCATGTGTGTTAACTGCCGTTCCATTACTTGAACGCCTTGTGTACACCGGGGGCCTCCCATCTACCACCTTGCATCTGCACAGCCCTGTGCAATGGGTATCATTACACTGTGTTACTGAGCAAGAAAGCACACCTCTGAGAAGGGACTCGCTAAGTCCACTCAGTTTGCAAGTGGGAGAGCCTGGCTTGATCTTCACCCACCCTGCGTCTGCTGTGCTTTGCTCTGGTGTCAGCTAAACTTTGGGACAGAAGGACCTAGTGTTATGTGTTTTTGTCACGTATGAGACAGAAAATTAGGTAGGAGACTCTTCCCCTTTCCCTTCCTTACCTCCCCGTGATTCCTGTGAGGAGGTCAGAGAAGGGAAAGTAGACGGTGGAGCCCAGCAAAGTTGGAGAGAGGAGTTTCATCCCCTTTTCTGAAGTTGTGGGTTTTTGTTTACTTGGTGGGAGGGGTGCTGTGAGCTGCAGGCTTTAGGACCATGAATTGGGAAGAGCACAGAGCCGAGGACCAGCTGGACAGGAGAAGAGTTCACGCTGTTTTTCAGGCTTATGAAATGTGCCCGTGCCAAGATCCAGGCGAGAAAGACAGGGCGGGTCCCAGCCAGCCGTGTGAGCACCCACCCACTTCAGGGAGGACAGGAAGGAGCAGGCCCCAGGTTTCTTCTGCTCCTGGAGAGAGGAGGAGAACTGTGAGGGTGACACTCAGCACCCCCAGATGGCTCTGGGCTCTGTGGATGCCTTGCCGCCCCCCCCCCCAAGGTGGCTGCAATGGTGCTCCGTCACCAGTAGGTAAGAGCAATATGAAAACAGCATAAACCTAACATGTCAACAGAGGGAAAGATGAGACAAACTTTGTGATGATGGCATTTGTTGTCAGTTTATTGATCAATGGCTTTTGTTAGTTATAAGGATGTACAGATGGATGAGAGAAGACTCTGCCATTGCTTGGTCGGTGGGCCAGAGATGATTGAACTCCAGACTCCCGTGATGTTAACACCCTGGTTCCGATTACACTTTCTTCTCAATGTTGCTACTTAAAAAAAAAAAAAAAAGTGGCTTACAATAAAATCAAAGGTAAAGTAAGATGAAACCCAGTAAGAGAATAAAGGATCTGGTGGAAGGGACTAGAAAAATAGATGGAGAAAGTACATCTCTGTTTGGCAAGAGTGTCACGTTTGAGTTCAACACTTAGTTCTGAGTTTCCTGACGACCTCTGTAAAGGACACATTAAGGCGGATGTAGCTCCCACAGTCTGGTGGACAGGAGACTAGGGATTCATCAGCTCACAGCGTTGAACTGAGAGAATTTATCACATGACATTCTCCATTGGGGCACCAAGCTCCGTGTAATTTTGTGCAAGGTTTATATGCAAAGATAGTTCGTGCAGCTGGTGATCTCAGTACAGATGGCATTCATTTTATTGATCTAGTTAATTTAACAACTTGAATTCAATAAAAGCCTTCCTAAGGACTTGCTTAGATGAGTATATATCTACACGATGGAATTATTACATGACCATTGACAGGTAACATCAAGCAATTTTTAATGACACAAGGAATGTTCACAATACAATGTTTAAGTTTAAAAAAAAAAAAAGAAAAGTCAATATCTGTGTTCACCATGATCTAACAACTAAAAAAAAACACTGGAATGTTGCCACAGACAAAAAAGGTGGCAAATAGAGCTAAGCCTTGGTGTTACCATCGCAGGCCAGGCGGGGCCCTTGCCCAAGGCCCAGCTGGGTACTCAGGGGTATAATGTGCTTGTCATGCTTCTGTAGCCTAGAGCAAGAAGCCATGGCAGTGTGGACTTCTGTGTCTCTGTTCCAAAGAAAACAACAAGAGGACTACAGCTCCATCCCCAACCGTTTCTACGGGTGTCAAACACCGCTTGTTTCTGAACTTTGGGATACTCCAACTTTTTTGCTTTTAACTCGAGTGGGTTGAGTCTGAAGGTGGAATTTAACTCATAATTCATTTCTGTCCCTGGCTCTCTTTGTTCTAAGAACGCAGCCTCCCAGACAAATGAAATCCTCTTAACAAAAACGTGTTCAGTTCATTTCTGAACACTTACCACGATGCTGTAGAGAGTTTTACAAGCTTGACTCCTACTCAGACAAGTGTCACATCACCCTGCTCCCCCAGAAATGCCACAGAGTATCACACTATTGCAGCTCTCATCCAGACTTTCGTTCCCCTGACCTTGACCACTAAAGAGACGCGATGCAATGGAATGGAACTTATTGCAGAGGCTTTAACACAAGTTCTTGGCTTCCTCCTGGATCATAAGCTCTCTGAGGCCTGTCTTCTACCCTCTCTCTTTGCTGAAATGCCGGGCATGGTGCCTGGTGCTCTGTGGACGTGGATATTTCTGTGGTTACCATGAAGACTCAACAAAGTTCACACCCATTGTCTGCCCGGTTGCCTGGCTTAGCTTGTCCCACAGAGCTCTGACTTCCACCGCCAGTGAGTTCTTCCCCAAATCTCCCCTCTCTCCATTTATCCCCTAGCTCAGGCCCTAACCTAGAAGCCATCCCTGACCTTGACTCTCCTCTTTTCCTCTCTTCCACATCCAGTCTCTCAGCAGATCCTGCTGGCTCTGCTCCCAAAACAGATCCTAAATCTCACCACTTCTCTGTGCAACCCCGCCCCTCTCGCACAGTCTATGGCAGCCATCTCTGGACCATTGTATGTATTAGTTTGCCGAGGACTACCGTAACCGAGTGTCACAGACTGGGCTGCTTGCACAACAGGTATTTATTTTCTTATAATTTGGGAGGCAAGAAGTCTGGGGTCAAGGTGTCAGCAGTGTTCACTGTGTCCGAGGCCTTCCTCCGTGTCTCGTCTTCTCCCAAGTTCTCATGCCTTTCCTCTGTGTCCGTGCCTGTGTCCTACTCTCCTAATAAGGATACCAGCCAGATTGGGATGGTGCCCATCCTAAAGCCCTGATTTTAACTTAATTTTTATAAAGACCCTATTTCCAAATACAGTCACACTGTGAGGTCCTAGGGGTTAGGGCTGTAACACGTGAATTTTGGGAGGACACAGGTCAGCCCAACAACCTGGTCTCCCTGCTTTCACTTCAGAAGCCTGGTTTCCATGTGTGACCGGAGCAGTCTGTTACCGTGGTGAGTCAGGTCTTGCCACCCCATCCTTCTCAAAACCCTTCCATGGCTTCCTGTTGCACCTGTGTTTACGTTCAGGGTCTCTACCTTGGCCTCCAAGGCCATACCCACACCTCTGCGGGCCGTGTCTGTTATGATTCCTGCTTGTTCAGCCTCGCCGGCCTTTCTTCTGTCCCCTGAGCAAGCCGAGGTCATTTCCCCCTCAGTGACTTTGCACCCACTGTCCCTTTGGGGTGAAACGCACTCCCTCCAGCTCTTCCCCAAGGCTGGTTTCTTCACGTCACTCAGGTTCAACCTGAGAGTTCCTTTGACTTTCCTGGGTGCTTCCTTCTCTCCTGCCCAGCCGATGCCAGTTCTGACTCCCAGGCTCACCCTAGACCTCCTCCATCCTCTTCCTCCTCCTCCTCCTCATCCATATCCTCACTCTCATTCTCCTCCTCCTCCTCTTCTTCCTTCTCTTCCTCCTCCTCCTCCTCTTCCTCCTCCTCATCCGCATCCTCATCTTTATCCATATCCTCCTCCTCCTCCTCTCCTCACCCTCCTCCTCCTCCTCTCCTCACCCTCCTCCTCCTCCTCCCCCTCATTCTCCTCCTCCTCCTCCTCCTTTCCCTCCTCCTCTTCCTCCTCCTCTTCCTCCTCCTCCTCCTCCTCTTCCCCATCCTCATCCTCTATCCCCATCCCCCATCTGCATCCTCATCCACATCCTCCTCCTCATCCATATCCTCATCCTCCTCCTCATCCTCACCCTCATTCTCCTCCACCTCCTCCTTTTCTTCCTTCTCTCCCTCCTCCTCCTCCTCCTCTTCCTCCTCTTCCTCCTCTATCCCCATCCCCCATCCTTATCCTCATCCTTATCCTCATCCTCATCCTCACCCTCCTCCTCCTCCTCCTCCTCCTTTTCTTCCTTCTCTTCCTCCTCCTCCTCCTCATTTTCGTCCTCATTCTCATCCTCCTCCTCCTCCTCCTCTTCCTCATCTGCATCCTCATCTTCATCCTCCTTTTCCTCCGCATCCTCCTCATCATCCTCATCTGCATCCTCATCCTCTCCTCCTCCCCACTCTCCTCCTCCTCCTCCTCCTTTTCCTCCTCCTCCTCCTCCTCCTCCTCCTCCTCCTCCTCCTCCTCCTCCTCATCCATCTGAATCCGCATCCTCATCCTGTCTAATTCCTTTCATGGTATAATCACTATCTGAATATTTTCCCTGATCTTTAAATGTTTTGATTGTCTATCTCTCCCATACTAATGTAAAGTCTAATGTAAACCCATAGCCCGATCAGTAATACGTATTTCATTAGCAGAGGAAACCTTCAAAATCTGGTCACAGTCCATGTTAATGCAGCGTGTCCTTCCGCAACAGGTGAGCACATCTCTGCCTGTGCTGCTCACAGATAACACCGCCAATTCCCTTGTTCAGCAAATCTCAGTCGGATGCAGCGCGGCAAAGTAGGAAGGACGCGGATTCTGGGGTAAGTGGGTGGAGCAACACATCCTGACTCCACCACTTATTTGCTGTGGCCTTCTGCCAAATGTTTAGCCTCTCTGAAGTTTTGTTTGCGAACCAGTAAGACAAGGATGGAGAATACACTTGTACTCACTTTAAAACACATCCAAAAATAAGGTGGACTGATTGATAGATGGACAGAAGGAGCGCTATGTCACCATGCACACGGTCCTAAAATCTTAACTGTAGAATCCAGGTAGCCAGTGAATGGTGTTCGCAGTAAAATCCCTTCCACTCTGTTGCGTGTTGGAAATTTTTCATAACGAAGTATTGGGAAGAAGCAAAAATAACAAAAACAAGCAAACAAAGTCGCAGGTTTGTTTTCAAGATTAAAGGGCATGGTGTTTGTAACGTGAGACCCCCAAGGTGTTGGAGCTTGCAGGATGTGGTGGCACCAACTGCTGTTGTCACTGTTCGGGAAATACGCTGAGTCATGTGGGCGGGTCCAAGGAGCCAAGACCGCCTTCCTGCCCTGGGAGGAGAAGCAGGTGCAAACACAGCGGGCAGCATGCGACAGGGGTCACAGATGAATCAAAACCAAAAAGCCTTTGCTTTGTTCTTTCCCTTAGGAGACCGTGAACTGGGGAAGGCTCTGTGCTCACTTTTAAGCAAACCTTGTCAAATATGCCCGACCAAGTTTTCGGGCACTAGAAGGGAGAGTCCGTGAGGCCATGTTGTTGACCCATGAGGGGAGGGCGAGCCCAGAAATCTGGGGCCCGTACCGTGGACCGGCCCTCGCAGAAAAGCATTGCCTTGAATTCTCATGAGGGTCCTGGGTCGCACGCATGCGCGCTGCGCAGGCGGACAGGGCTCGGTGAGCGGGGCTGCTTTCTCAGACACACGGAACAGGGCCGGGGAGGCAGACGCCAGGCTCCCAGCCCTCAAAGCCCATCCCCACGCCTGTCCCCCACTTCACGCAGGACTTGTTTGCTTTAGGGAGAGATGTGGGGTTGTCACCTTCCCAGGGGCATATCAGTGTCTTATGTGGCCGCTTAGGAGGCCAGGAGGAAGGGTTTTGACCTCGACCGTGAGCCATGGTGGACTCTGCAGACGGAGGGGGAGGCTGGGTCTTCAGGCACGTGCTCCCCCAAGCGGGGATGGATTGAGAGCACCCCTGTGCCTCTCTGTCGGCTCCAGTGGTGGGTTCTCTGCGGAAGCCATGTGAGTAGACAATTCAGGAACCACAGAGTCATTGGGGATGTAGTCTTTGTCACCTTCTGGGGTGGTGGGGCATGGAGGCAGGGTGATGTCGGGCTGGGAGTGGCATTGTGAAGAAGGCCCCAGGCACGTTCCCATCGTGCTCTGCCCATCACACACCCCCTCCCCCCAGGAGGCTCAGGCAGCCTCGCACCTTTGTATAGAAGAGAACAACTGGAAGTAAGTACCACTTGGTCAATACCTGGGCAAGGGTCTCAGTAGCTTGCTGGGAAAAGTTTCTCCAAGCTACATTTTCTTCCTCAAATTTAACTGAGCCAGAGGTGTAGGTACTGATCGCACTTGGAAGTGTGGCATTAGGACAGAGGTCCAGGCAGCCCTGGAAGTGTGGCATTAGGATGGAGGTCCAGGTAGCCTGGGAAGTGTGGCATAGGATGGATGTCCAGGTAGCCTGGGAAGTGTGGCATTAGGGCGGAGGTCCAGGCAGCCTGGGAAGTGTGGCATTAGGATGGTGGTCCAGGCAGCCCGGAAAGTGGACTTGGGCTATTAGGGCAGGAATCCTGGATCATGGTTTCAGATACTAGAGAGCATGGTCTCAACTTGGAATTGTGCTGACCATTGTGGTAGCCCTTAGCCACATGGGGCTATCTATGTTCCTTTAAATTAGTTAAAATTAAATGACATTTAAATTTAGATTTTCAGTTGCATTAGCCACATTTCAGAAGCTCCATAACCACATGTGTTCACGACTTTCACACTGGACATCACACATTAGGGTCATTTCCATCATCACAGAAAGTTCTACCAGACAGCAGCTGTCCAGGGGCTCAGAGACAGTGAGTGGTTTGCCCAGGGTCATGCTGCTGGAAAGGTCTGGAGCTGAAATTTAAACTTATCTGTCCGATTCTAAATCCTCTGTTCCCTTTCCTCCCTGACTTCGAAAGAACAAACTTTATCTCTCCCAGTCTGTTCCGTAATCTGTAGAACAAAAATAAAACCCTCAGAAAAGGATTAAATGAGATCATGTCTATAAAATGCCCACAACACAGCAGACTGGTGTTGCTTCTCAGTAAATCTGGTTTCCTCCCCAGCCTCGGCAGGCACTAGAAAAAGAAGCAGGGAGAGGATTATAACACTCTTTCGACTTCAGATACTCAACATAGGAGAAAAATGGCTTGGAAGTGGAGGAGAGATACTCCCTGGTAAACACTTCAGTGATTAGACACCGACATCGGAAAGACAAGTAATTTTGATGTGAGAGATCAAGGATTAGCTAATTAAACTCCAAAGCCAGCCGTTTTGTATGGAAGATAAAAATCATTTCCCATACAACTGGGGCTTAAAAAAAAAAGGGAGTGTGGGGAGTATATTCATACTCTGATTATTTATAACTGAGCGACAGGGAAGAATGCATTAGACATTAAAGCTCCACACTTAATAGCTGGATTCGTTTTCTGATAAATGCTACTTTCAAGATTAAAAAGGCATGCTTCTGAAAATGTGTTATCTTAGAGTGTCAAGCTGAGTACCGTTACTAACTGTGAAGATGCTGGTAGGAGCCTTCACCTTCCTGTTATGTGACCTTGAGAGGTCCCCTCTCCTCTCTGGGCTCACTGTTCCCTCTGGGAAGAAAGAGTTGGATAAGGGGACTCTAGGGTCTTTCTCTTCTGATGAGACAGAATTCTATAAAGAATAATCTTTAAAAAACAGTTATTTTAACAATTAGAAGTATCCCGCTTTATTTTACATACATCACCAGTGCTCAAACATGCTTTAGCAATCTCTCATTAGTACAGGGAAATTTTGTGCCATTTTTTTGTAAAAGTGGGAGGTGGGTTTTGATTTTTCCTTTATTGCATCACTGATGGAGAAATATTAAACCAGTCATACAATAGAATTTGCTGCTCTAGAATAAAAGAGAATGTATGGGTCTTTCACTAAGGGAAGTTTTCTAATACGCATTATGCTGAAGATATTCATCCATTCCATCCATCCATCCATCCATCTCACCCACCCACCCATTTACCCACCCATCCACCCATGCACCAAACCACCCACCCATCCATCTATCAGTCCGTCCATCCATCCATCCATCCATCCATCCATCCATCCATCCATCCATCCATCCATCCATTTATCCATCCATCCATCCATTTATCCATCCATCCATCCATCCATCCATTTATCCATCCATCCATTTATCCATCCACCCACCAAACCATCCATCCATCCATCCATCCATCCATCCACCCACCCACCCACCCATCCACCTACCTACCCACCCATCCACCAAACCACCCACCTATCCACCAAACCATCCATCCATCCATCCACCAAACCACTTACCCATCCACCTACCCACCCATCCACCCTCCCATCCATCCACCCACCCATCCACCCTCCCATCCATCTACCCACCCACCCACCCATCCATCCATCCATCCATCCACTGACTGGAAGAATATTTATTTAGCTCTGATGATGCATAGCGGGAAGGGTTCTAGGGCACTGCAGATGTAACAATGAGCAAGGTAGACAGAGCCCTTGCCCACAGAGCTTACAGTCTAGGCTGGAAAGACAGACCATCCACAAGAAAAGAAAGTTGTAATGTGTCAGGGGATGAAAAGCACACTAATGACGCACAGTTTAAAGGTGAGCGGGTAAAACACAGTGTGGCTGGAGAGGATGGTGTCTTAGGTTGGGGCAGCAGGGGAGGCTTCTTTAAGGAGATGACGTGAGAGCAGATTCCTTCACGGACTGCGAAAGGGAGTCAGGGGAAGGTCGGCTGCAGGGTGCTGCAGCCGGGAGTAGCCAGAACAAACTTGGGAGGTGGGAGAAGGCTTCCCAGGTTTGAAGAACACGGAGGCTGACTGCGGCTAGTGTTGCAGGGTGGGTGTCGAGCAGGACAGAGCAGGGAGCAGGGGTGGGGTGAGGCCAGAGGCCAGAGGGATGACCGGGGACTAGACAGGTCAGCACACCTGGCCTGGGAGACAAGTCAACTTTCCTTGGCACACAGCCACACTCATCCCTTCACTCGTCTGTGGCCACTTTCGCTCTGATGGGACCGAAGGGGAGGGGAGTAGCATGACAGAGACCAACCATATGGTTTGCAAAGCCTCCAGCATTTACTCCAGGCCCTTCACAGAGAAAATCTGCTGCTTCCAGCTTTAGACTGTTATGTGACTAGTTTAGCTTCTACCGCATCACCTTCATTTCAATCTTCTGTGTCACGATCACATCTTATAAAACAGAATATGGCTGGGCTTTCTTTTAATATATATATATAATATGAGCATATAATATGAGCATCTCTGTGCTCTAAATAATCTGTATTTGAATCTGTTTTCCACCATTTGATGCTTTTTGGTCTATCTTCTGTTCTCTCTGCTTATCTGTTCCTCAATTGCTTCTTTTTTTTTTTTTTTTTTTTTGTATTGATACTTTTTCTTTTCCTCACTTGTGATTTGTGGATTTATCTGTAAGAGAGAGGACAAATAAATTCGCCATTGTCTGGATGATGTCCTGGATTGGAACTTTTTATTGTTTCCACCAAGACAAAGCAAAAGAATTGGTTTAATGGTTACGATAAGCAGCAATAGTTAACCCCCATTCTGAGTGCTGGTCTGATTAGCTAAAGAATGTATGGGAGAGGCGGTGGCGCTGTGGATAGAGCGTTGGCCTGGAATGCTGAGGACCCAGGTTCAAAACCCCAAGGTTGCCTGCCAGCTTGAGCGTGGGATCATAGACCTGACCCCATGGTTGCTGGCTTGAGCCCAAAGTCACTGGCTTGAGCAAGGGGTTTTGGCTTGGCTGGAGCCCTCCGATCAAGGCACATGTGAGAAAGCAATCAATGAACAACTAAGGTGTCACACTATGAGTTGATGCTTCTCATCTCTCTCCCTTGCTGTCTGTCTGTCCCTGGCTCTCTCTCTCTCTCTAAAAAAAACCAAAAACAAACAAACAAACAAACAAAAAACAAGAAGAATCTATGGAAATCAAAATATATAAAACAATACCAAACCTAAGTGAAAATATAATAACTGAGGGCCTTCCTGGCTACTAAGTATCTGAAATTGGTATCAGAAATGATAACCTCGACATTTTTTTCCAATTTTTGAATTTTTGCAAATGTACAAACATAACATTTATTATCTTAACCACTTTAAAATGGTATTCAATGTATTTGTAATATGCCACTGTCACCACCATCGGTCTTTTTTCCTTTTCCTTTTTCTTCTTTTCCAAGTGAGAGGAGGGAAGATAGAGAGACAGACTCTCCATGTACCCTGACCAGGATCCACCTGGAAACCCGTCTGGGGCAATGCCCTCCCCATCTGGGGCCATGCTCCCAACTGGGCGTTCTTTAGGAGTCTCAAGGGAGCCATCCTCAGTGCCCAGGGCCAATGGGCTCAAACCAATCAAGCCATGGCTGTGGGAAGGAGGGAGAGAGAAGAGAGAAAGGAAGGGGTGGAGAAGCAGATGGGTGCTTCTCCTGTGTGTCCTGACCGGGAATCGAACCTGGGACTTCCACACTCTGGCCTGACACTCTACCGCTGAGCCATCTGGCCAGGGCCCCTTCTGTCTTTTTTCACCTTGTAAATCTACAACTCTGTCCCCATTAAACAACTAGCTCCCTGACCCCCAACCCCCCCAGCCCCGCAGCCCTGGCAACCACATCTTACTTTCCGGGTATTGACCTTTTTTAAGATTTACTTTTCCCTTTAAAATCAAAAGTAAATAGGATATATATGTTTTAATGGGTTGTCTTTGCCAACATTTTTCCTGGCTGAGTCAGGCGATAAAATTCCGGCAAAAACGTTTCTCCCTTAGAGCAAGAAATCGCTTGATGAGTTTTCCTGTGCCCTCCATTATCAGCCCTTCCTGCCTGAGCCTCTGCCAGGCTTTCAATCTCTCAGGACGTTCGCTCGCATCAGGGTGTGTGTGGGTTTCATCTCCCCAGACCCATCTCTGGGATTCTGGCCGCTTCCACTGTGGAGGGGCGCCTCTGTCTGCCCTCCTGCTGCCCCCCCCCCCACTGGGATTTCCTCTGTTCCCTGTCAGTCACCTCTTTCTGAAGCAGCACACTCCTGAACTGTGGGCTGGCAAAGGGGGCCAGCGAGTGCTGAGACCTCGCATTTCTGAAATGACCCATTCACCTGTAGTCTCACACCTGACGAGCAGCTGGGTGGGCTCTAGAATTCTCAGCAGGAACTTATTCTTCTTGGAAATTATGTAGACCTTCTCACTGTTGTTTTCTGGTTTGCCGTAGAAAAAATCCAAAGTGACTCTTATACCCGATCCTGTGGATGTGACCATGTCCTCCCCAAAAACTTGAGAGTTATTTTTTCCCCCCTGATGTTCTGAAATTTTGTACTTATGTGCCTTGGCGTTCGTAAGTACAAAATTTTTTATCCGTGGGGTCAGGCTCTGGGTGGGTTCTCTCACTCTGGACTCACCTGTCTGCCTGGGGACATTTTAAAAAATTATATTTTGATGAAGATTTTCTTCCTTCTATTCTCTCTCTCTCTCTTTCTGAAGTTATTATTTGAACATTGGGCTTCGTGGACCCGTCTCTCAATCTTTTTTTTTCATTTCTTTGTTCTATTTTTGAGATTTTCTCAACTCTATCGTCAATCCTTCTATTGAGTTTTAAATTTCCACTTTTTTCCAAGATTTTTTGTTCTGTTTCTTTTTATAGTGTCAATTTCCATATCTTTTCATGTGTTTCTGAGGATGTTTGTGATCATAAAAGCATGAAGATCTTCATCAGCACGGCATCCAGACAGCTGGGAAACAAAATACCTAAGTGGGGGGTGGGGGAGGGAAGTGGGGAGCCCCTGGGAGGGAGAAGGGGGAGAGAAAGAAGAGAGAGGGTGCTGTTGCTAAGAGAGATAGGTTTTGGAGACAGTGCCCAGTAAAGAGACTCTTAACTAAACTTGCCTGGTTTTATGCCCCTGACTTACCCCTTTGTGGGCAGGTGCGTTTTTCAGGGGACCTTGGAGAAAGCCAGACTCTCTGGGAAGGTACTGAAGGTGGCCATCTGGATGTGGACAATAGCAGGGGACATTGGGACCAAGAATAAGTGGGTTATATGCAGGCAGAGCCTTGCAGCAAACCCGGATTCCAACCAGAGAGCAGGGCACACACTGGACACGACCAGACCTAAACAGACACAGTCTCTCGTTCTCACCCACCTCCAAGATGTCAGCCGTTGCTCCTTAAAAAGAAAATGGAAGTTGGCATCAGAATTGTGCTGTAGACAGTTAGCATTTACTATTTCTTTTAAAATTTTTTCTGAATTAAGAAGTGGGGAGGCAAACGGACAGACTCCCACATGCGCCCGATCGGGACTCGCCTGGCCTGCCCACCCACCAGGGGGCGATGCTCTACCCATCTGGGGCTTTGCTCCGTTGCAACCAGAGCCATTCTAGCACCTGAGGCGGAGGCTAAGGAGCCATCCTCAGCGCCCGGGCCAACTTTGCTCCAGTGGAGCCTTGGCTGTGGGAAGGGAAGAGAGAGAGAGAGAGGAAGGAGAGGGGGAAGGGTGGAGAAGCAGATGGGCGCTTCTCCTGTGTGCCCTGACTGGGAATCGAACCCAGGACCTTCCACATGCCGGGCCAACACTCTACCTCTGAGCCAACCGGCCAGGATCAGTCGTTACTGTTTCTGGTTACTCCCGAGCTTGACCTCTTTCTTAAACACCTCGTGCAGAGAGCTGGCTGCTGGTCCAGAGGAAACTGAGAGTTCTGGCTCTTGGGTCACTCCTCTCTGAGCTTGGGGACATGCTTATAGCATCTGCAGTCAGTTCCGAGCAGGAGCAAGATGCTTCTCCCTGACTTGTCCTTGTTGAGTCTTCCACAACAAAGCAGTATGTCCAGTATTTCTCTCTTTTTTTTTTTTTTTGAGACTGATACATTTGCATCGAAAAAGGTTTGGAAGCTACACCATAAAAATAGACACAGTATTATTTGGGTCCATGAGGCTATACATGGTTTGAAAATTTTCTTTGAGGATGTCTGTATTTTTTCTAAATGCTTTAAGAGAAAGATGATTACTTTTATATAGTAAGGTAAAAGGTTAATATTTCAGTAAGAATGGCAGTGGTCACACTGGCTGACATGGGGTGGGCACTCACCCTGTGCCCAGTACCACGGTGGCGCCTCCCAGGTGACATCCGATTTCTTCCTCAAAGCATCCAGGGAAGCTAGGATTCTGCCTGGGCTCTGTCTACAGAGGAGGAAACAGGGGACACGAAGTCACACCCTCGGCCTGTGCACCAGTGAGAGGCAGAATTGAGGGGCGTTTTCTGACTCCAGAGCTCATGTTTTTAAAGTTCTTGTTTGATTTTATTATTTTTAATTTTTTTTAGAAGAAATCAAAATTCTTATTTCTTTTTAAATTTTTAAAAATTTATCAATTGATTTGAGAGAGAGAAAAAAATGAACACATCGATTTGTTGTTCCATTTTTTTTTTTTAATTCACTAGTTGATTCTTATATGTGCTCTGACCAGGGATTGAACCCGCAATCTTGGTGTATCAGGGCGACGCTCTAACCAACAAAGCTACCTGGCCAGGGTCTTGTTTTATTTTTTGTCTGTCTGAAATGTTTCCGAAGGAGACACTTGCAATGAAAGAAGGTCCTCGCATGCTGTTCTCTCCCGGAGATGCCGTGTCTTCTAAAACGACACGTCGATAAATCTGTTTGCACGAGGCTGCGTGGAGGGAATCTACATGTGTGAATGATCTCTTTACGTTGGGCAGGTGATAAAGCATCTGTTTTATTTTCTTTTGGTTTTCTGTACGCCCTTAGAAGTGCTAGATGTTTCCACGCCTAGAGTAGCAAATGCAATTAAAAAAATAAGAATGCAACCTCTCTGAAAAGCCCGTGTTTCCTCGGCATGGCAGCAAGATGCAAAATCCCTAGCATGTTAGAACAAAAATCCAGCAGACACACTGTTTGGGCAGTCCCGGGAGCCCCGAGACGTAATCTCCGGTTTTGGAAGCGGAGCAGGGAAAATGCTGTTTGGACCCGTGGGCCTCTGACGACCTGATGTTCCTGTAGCCCCGGGACGCCGGCAGACGTGAGCCGCTATGGCGGGTCCCCAGATCCAAGGAGGCCGTGCCGGCCACTGGCTATGCCCGGCTTTGCTGTGGAATCCCAGTGTCTCCATTCCTATCTGGACCATTCACACTTCTGAGCCATAGGACAGGCTCTGGAAAAATAAGCTGCCGTTTTTAGAACCATTTTTTTTTTTTTATATAGACCACCTAAATGATGGCTCATTTGAGTCTTACTTTCTGACCAGGTCGTGTAAAACCAAGAAAGGACTGCACGTGAACTTAGGAAGAACACGTCTGTTCATCCGTTGGGAGGCATGAGAAGTTGTGTGACATCTCCCCACCGTCACCGTCTTCATCGCTCCTTATCGGTTCCCTCCATCAGTCCCCTGTCCGCGCCCCAGGGTGAACTTTCTAGACAGCAAAAGGCCCATCAGACCCAGTGTGTGTTTTACATTGTTCAGGGCCCCACCCCACCCCCGTCCTTCCCGGGTGACGTCCATCCCAGCCCTTCAGTGTGGTAGTCCAGGCCCCACTGGTCCAGACTCCTTTGCCAGCATCCCCCGTAGCAAACGCCTTTCCCGTTCCCCTGCCTGCCTGTGCCGTACGCCCTGAAGCTCTGTCTCTATTCCGGGGGTCTAGAATGTTCGCCTCGCCTAGCCCCTGTCCATCCGGAAAGCGCACTAAGGGTCTGCTATATTGAGCTTGAGTACCACCACCTACAGGAAGCGTTTCCTCCTCCACTTTATTTCTCTTCTTCCTCTTGTCCTCTGTGCCCCGCTGGACCCTGCCCAGCCCTCCGGGGGGACACTGGGCACACTGCCGTGAATCTGAGAGAATGGCAGTTAACAGCATGGAGTTTGAAGTCATGTGGGCCTGGGTCGGGATCCCAGGTCCCCAGTTGTTGGCTGTGTGAGTTTGGGTGGGTTGCCGCACCCGTCTCAGAGTTAGTTTCCCACCTATGAATAGGGGTGTAACGGAAGCTCCCTAGAACACTGTGAAGACCAGACAAGATCGTGCAGGTGAAGTTCAGGCCTGGCACTGGGGATACACATGCTCTGCAGGAGCCCCTGGTGCTCTTGTTTCTAGCCCTGACGCCTCTGTGTTTGTGACCACGGGATCCTTCAGAGTAGAACTGCGCCTGGTTCGTTTCCATGACATAAATACTCAGCACAAAGCCTGGCCCAGCGAACGTTCTGGATTGCTGGATGCAAAGCCCCGGGGAGGGTTGCCATCTTTGTTGAATAATGGAAAATCAGTATTCCTGTCGCGGTGTGAACTGGAACTGCCAGGGCGCGGCCTCAGGTCCCAGCAGGGGTCCACACCCAAGCCGCAGTGCTCCCCTCTTCTCCTGTAGGCTCCTCGGCAAATGTTAGGCCTGGAAGATTAGATGGCTCCGGTGCCCTCTTGCAGTCAGAGGTGATGACTCTCAGAAGCAAGGACCTCTGACTATTAGAACTTCATATTCAAAAACATCTTCCGTTCCCTTGTTATTAATTATCATTATAACTGTTCTCTCCCTGTTGTCATGCTCGGCAAACTATGCGGGGATGAGATTAGATTGCAATTTGCATACATTAGACTTGAATAAAACTGTCTTCCATTGTCCTAGCCTTCCCTGTGAGCTTAGTGCTAGGAAATTGCCTCCTCCCTACCCCAGCCTCCTGACCCAGCTGGGGGGTGGGGGGAACAGGGAGTGGAGGGAGGGGAGGAGGCTGAGCCAAGGTGACTTAAGCAGGTTTTAGAAGTTTGATGTTCAGAAGGGCTGGCATCAGGTGGGAGGGAGGAAAGGGCTTCTGGACAAGGCATGGAGGCTTGCAGAATGGCCCAGCTCGCGCGCCCATGCATGTGCGCGGGCGTGTGCGCATGCGTGTGTCCGGGGGTTCCCCGTTCCCGCAGAGAGAGCCGCACTGGCCTGTTCCCGTGCACTGTTTAACCTGTCGCTGACTTTGGATCCTGCTTTTCTGCTGCCGCACGCTCAGGGTACCCCAATGATCTGTCTCCGATACCCGCTCTGCTCCTTTTCTTACCTGCACTCTAAGCTGCACCTGCCAACATCTTAGTGGAGGGCAGGAGAGCAATTTGATTACTAGGTGAAGTTAGTTCTGGGGGCCGGGACAGCAGGGGAGGCAGGGCTGTTCCAGACCAGTCCCAGGGTGGGAGTCGGAGACCGGGGACCAGTCCTGGCTCGCCTGTACATACTCGGGGGTCAGGTAGGCTGCTCACCTCTCTTGGAGCCTCCTCTGCTCATCTGCCGAGCGGGGTGAGTAATGTCCACTTCCCGGCTCTCTGGAGGTACCGGTCATCCCCCACGCCCATCCAGCGCCTCTTATCAGAAACTTCAGCTGGATAAGGAGTTTGTGTCTGGTTGGGCATCTCTGGGTGCAGACAGCTGGTTCTGGGCTGGGCTTTGGGGTCGCACAGAGCGGGCGGGAATGGCGGACTTTTAGAAGCCTACGTGGGCTGGTGGTGTTGATAGACGTGTGCTTACTGAGTTTGTAGGTGGTGGTGGTTACACTCAAAAGACCTTGCCTTCACGTATGAGTTTGTCCCCGTTTGGCTGACTCTCTGAAGCGAGGGACCCATGCTGACTGATTGCAAAAAACAGGTTGACTGAGGCAAGTCGTCACTGGTTAGAAAATCTGCTTCTGTGGCTCCTTGTTACCATGGCTACGGAAAAGAGGTTTCTCTTTTCCTAAGTGCGTGGGACCTTCTTCCCCTCCTCAGGGAGAAAGTATTTGTGGTCCAATCAATATATTATATTAGCAATTTTACTTCATGTAAATCACTTGGACTTCTCAAGTTTCCATCACAAACAGAAACAAAGTCGGTTATGATCACAAAAGCAAACTTCCACATCACCATTTCTATATTCAGTGTTTCCACGAAGTTCATTTCTGATGTTTCCCCAAGTTAATAACTTCCTAGAATGGACCTCCAGGAGCTATTTATAGCTTTGAAACCTTGTTTCATGCGGCTGTTGGCGGATCACAAATAGAAACAGAGCGCCCGGATCCTTTCGTTTCTGGGAAATGCCCCCTGCATGTTGCTTGTTTCGATAAATGAGCTGCATTTAAGAAAGCCTTTTGGAATCTTAATACAAAATACCACTTCATCCGGAAATAAATAATAACTGTTATTTGAGTCAGTCTGTGTCTGTCCCATGGGGTGGAACATTTTAAGAAGTCCCACAGGGCCAGGGTCGTGTGGAGAGAAAGGAGGCGAGGTGGGGGCCCCGTGGAACTTTGTCAAACACCCCGGGGAGTAGCTACTCTGTGCACAGGCCTTACTGCCAAGTAACATTTGGAGAAAATTTAGCAACAGGCCTGAGAATTCCCTCTTAAGGGGAAAAATTAGACCAGCTCTGAGAGAGACAATTGGCTGAGCTCACAGTGGGGTGGGAAGAAGCTTGGACTAGATTCATTGAGAAAGCGATGAGGGGATGGAGAAGAGGGGCGGAGCCTAGAGGTGGGGTTTGGGGAGTGCCCTTCCAAGACTCTGCCACCAGCACAGGCTGGAAGGACTTGGGGAGGCTCAGGACAGCGAGGTGGAGGCCATCCACTGAGCCGGGTGGTGGGTGGGATACCCCTGCTCACCTTCCCCTATGGACATCAGTTAGTCAAATGCACGCTGCTTGTTTGTGAGGCCGTGGGCAATGCCCAGCCCTGTGCCCAGGTACCAATGGGCAATGCCCAACCTAGTACCCAGGTTAGTGCAGGAGCACAGCAGCTGCTGCCTGGGCTGAGCTGACTGACGCAGGGCCGCCTCTGTTGTCTCCAGTCTTCCGAATACACTTGCACAGGAGATGGGATGCCTCCATTGCCTGACCAGAGGGGAACACTCTCCTTCACTCTTTATCCCACACACGTGCACTGAGAGTCCTTCTGAACACTTCTCCGACAGCGACGGCTTTGTTCCGCCCGGGTCCGCCCCGCTGAGTTCTCTCGTAGGATGCAGCTCTGTGGTCCTCCAGAAAACTGCTGGCCCGTCTTTCTTGTGTGCTGGACTGGCCAGCCGCGTGCCATTGCGCCCATGGACCCAGCTTGTGTTATTATCTGGCAGACGCCCCACCTCTCCTGCAATGAGAGCCTCAGTGTCTGTTTGCCGGGTCGTCTTATGCAGATCTGGCTGGCTGACACTCCGGCTAGGACTTGTACTTGCTGTGTGCAAGCCAGGCGGCCTTGGAGAGGCTCAGCGTCTCCGTGGTCTGTCCCTGCAACTCGTGACACCCCCCCGCCCCCGTCTCTCTGCAGAGTCCTCCTGGGCTCATCGCCTCTGGGGAGACCCCTCGGCTCTCACTTCCTGTTGGGGCTGAGGAAGGTTCTGATGAGAAACTGCCTGATGTGACCGCCCAGGGCTCTCTCCAGCAAGGACACTGGAACTGCCCCCCTCACATCCCACCCTGCTCACCCCAGCTGCTCTCTGGCTGTCTTCACGAGACAGACAAAGTCTCTGCAAAGTCCACCCAAGTCCAACACATCAGTCATTAAGCAGAGACGCTCCAGCATCCCTTACTCTCTCTCCCCCTCGGGTGGGCCACTAGACGCACCTGTTCACACGCAGAACAGGAAAGCAAGCCGCCCAGCGGCCCATGGTCCACTCTGTGCCCTGCTTGTTGAATTATGAAATCAGGCACACTCTTACCATGGATTAATTAATGACTCGTTGGTTGCCATTTGACAGGGGCTCATGTTTCGTGTTTAGAAATCACTGCCTCATCATGTATCTCATCATTTACCGAAGCCCAGACGTCTGCGGGGCACTTCCCACATGCTGTGTCTGTCTGTCACCTTCTCCGTGTCTCTCCCCTGTTTGGTCTTTGCCACAAACACTGGGTACATGATCTCCGTGATACAAGCAGGAAACTGAGGCTGGAAAGGAACAGTCATTGGCCCAAAGTCATACCTCTCGTAAGTTCTGGGACTTGCACCCGAATTGTCTGGCTCCAGAGTGTGTGCCCCAGACCACAACACTGAAGGGCACGCGGTTCATACGTCAGCAGCAAGTATTCAAATGACATCACGCCGCAGAAACATTCTGTGGTCGTACCGCTGCAGCCAGTAGCGGGGATTGTGGTTACCATTCCTTGAGTATCAAAAACGTGCATGTGGAGACATGACCCTGTACCAGGGGCCGGACACCCAGAGGGGACAGGGCAGACCCAGTGCTGGGCCTTGTGGGGCGTGCCCTTGAGGGGAGGAGGCAGAAGGAAGCGTTCCATGACAGTGCAGCGCTGGAGAGGAAGCCGGAGCCCTTCCCGAGCACTGGAATTGGAACGCCGGCGGGATTCACGCCTCTGGCTGGCGCGGGACTGCGCTCTCTGATGCCATGACTCAAGGCGGTGGTTCGCAGGGAGTCTGACTCCCGGGGGTGGGAAGTGAGTGGACGTCCACCAGGCCTTGGGACAGGCGCCCCGATGCTGGTCTCATTTTACCTTCCCTGCGGTCCTGTTCCGGGAGGCGGGGGCTCGTTCTCTCTCTCTCTCTCTCTCTCTGGACAAGGTTGCCCATGGGAGGCGGGGAGCCAGGATGGTCACCGAGGACAGCTGGGCCCTAGGGCTGGCTTGTCCCCCATCTCAGCTGCTGCAAGGGGGCAGGCGGGCCCTCCTCATGATACCCACTGAGACTTCTGTCCGGCTGTCCCCAGCCTGGTGTAGAAGCAGAGACTGAGAAGCTCTTGTCACGCTGGATGGGCTAATGGGAAGGGACAGCAGCAGAAGAGGCACCGAGCTTTGAATCCACCGTGTCCCTTCTGGCCCTCGCTGGTGGCCACTGGCGCTCTGAGTCACAGAGCCACGGCCCCCTCAGCTTCCTCCCAGACCCTGCATGACCGCTCAGAGCAGCATGCCGGCCTGAGGCGAAGGAACAGTCCCATCTTCTCTTAGTATCACTGTCCCTGTCACAGTGCCTGACAGGTGCCACATCGTTGTTCGGGTATTTTTAAAAAGCCACTTTGATGTAACTTGCTTTTATTCCTCTTACGCTATAAATTTAAAAAGAAAAAAAGAAAAAGAAACCCCAGTCCCTGAGTTTTCCTGAGAGACTTATCTTGAATGAATCGTTCTACAGAGACCCCGGGACTGCTGGCCAGCCACCGACCCGGGCATCCACTGGATGCTTCCTGAGCGCCTGTGCTCTGTGCTGGAGGTTGGAGAGGACCGAGAAGCATGCCCAGTGTCCTGTGAGGCTCACAGTCCATGGCCCTGAGCATCGGGACCCAGGAGCAGACAGCTGCAGGGAGGCTGTGTGGGGAGGAGGGGACCGGGGTGTGGATGTGGGACCCCTTTTCAAGCTGGGCCAGGGAAGGAAAAGCCAGCATGTTCGGAGGCAGAATCCTGGGGGCATGGGTTTGGCTGGGGTGACTCAGCACATTTGGAGGCTGGAGAGGAAGAGGTCAGAGGCAGAAAGTGGCTGGTGAAATGGGAAGAAGGAATAGAGGGTGTCCACGAGGAGTGAATTGGGGATCCTGGCGGTGGAGATAAGGGGCTATGTCTTTATGCCTTCATGGGAGAAAATACAGGCTCAAAGGGATGAGAGGAGTTCAACTTGATGTCAGCCAAGCGAGGTTCTGGAACCCAGACACGTGGAAGAACTTGGCTTTGACCTCCGAGAATATCTGCATGTCTATGGAGCTAAGATGACAAGCTGTTTTCAGGCAGGGACAGATTTACTGCCATCAAACCCTCTCCTTCCCACTCCCTGCAGTCCTGCCTGCTGCTAGGTCTCCCTGGGCACCCCTCCCTGGGTACTTCTCCCTGGGTACCACACTACGTGTGTTCTCATCCTGTGCGCCGACCGATCCAGCGCACACAATTCCAGGTGCACAATATTTCTCACAAATGACGTGTCTCTGCTCATGGTCCAGAGGGGGTGTCCACAGAGACAGAGCCGGTGAGCAGTATACTCCAGCCCTGGACAAAGGCAGAAGCATTGCTCCTTGGCCATGCTAGTCTGAAAAAAAAAAAAAAAAAAAGGCAAAGGAAAGGAAAGAATTACCTCCCTGTGCACTCCTTTGCCCTTAGGGGAGCTGAGATGTAATTAGAAGTTTTTAGGTCAGAGATAATTGGAAGACACTGAGATCTACTGCCAAGATGTCGTAGAACCTGAAGGTTCAGAGTGGAGATTACATAGCACACTGGTCCTCCAGAGGCTCTGGGACCCCTGGAGAGACAGGTATGGTGGGACGATGCTCTGAGACCTTAGCCCAGCCGCCTCCCACTTCACCCCTACCCCCCACCCCCGCTTCTCATACCCATTTCACATCTGCCGCTATTCCGGGAGCACGTGCCTCGCGTTCAGGAAGAGAGTATTTCTAGCCAAGAGAAAAGGATCGCTAGAAGATTCCAGAACAGGCTCTTGAGACACGTAATAGAGTAAATTTCTTAAAAAATAAACTAAGGCTGGTAATTACAAGAGCCTGGAATTTTGAGACAGTAAATGCCTTTTCTTTAGTTTAAAAAACTGGCTTCCTAAATCAGAAGTCACCGTGCTGGTTGACGTGACGCACACGGACCGGGGATTACACAGTTCCGGCGTCAGCTGGTGCGGAGAGTCAGGAGAGACCAGGGGCCAGCGGGGTCTCCAAGTCGGTCTCCTCGCCCGAGCCCCAGGGTGGGAGTTCAGGTGCTGCGCGCCAAGGACCAAGACCAGAACTGGGCCTGCGTTACATTTTGCGTCGGAAACCCTGGGAAGATGCAGCCTCGCGAGTCCTCTGAGCTGGTCTGGGGACAGAAGAGCGGCGGCTGCAGCGTGGCAGGTGTGGGCGGTTCACAAACGCTGTCGCGGATGCTTTGAGGTCAGGGCAGGGAAGGTGCACCGGGGTCGGTGGCCCTGCCCCTGGGAACACGCGGGGAAACCTGCTTGGACTCCATTCTAGGCTGGGTAGGTGCCCAAGGAGGCTGATTGTCTGGACCCAGAGGGAGTCGAGGCGCTCCTGCCTCTGAGGGCAATGGGGCTCAGCCCTGTGGAGTGGCCGTGGTGGAGCAGGCTAGCCACGCGTGCCCTCGTCGCCGGTGCCCAGTCTTCCTCAGTCGCAGCAATACCAGCGCGCGGCTGCGGCCCCCCGCTAGGTCTCACGTGCGGGGCGTCACGTGCACGGAGAGGAGAGCGTCAATGCGCTTGTTTTTTTGTGAGCTGTCCGTCCATCTTGTCATTTGAGCTCCATCGCTTGGCAGACAGAAATCCCAGTCTGCTGGGGAATGAAACATTCTCGACAACTCTTCAAGGGAGGTATTTTATTCTCTCTCTCTCTCTCTTTTTATTTTTTACAGGGACAGAGAGAGGGATAGATAGGGACAGACAGACAGGAACGGAGAGAGTGAGAAGCATCAATCATTAGTTTTTCATTGCCCTTGCGACATCTTAGTTGTTCATTGATTGCTTTCTCACATGTGCCTTGACTGTGGGCCTTCAGCAGACCCAGCCACCCCTTGCTGGAGCCAGCGACCTTGGGTCCAAGCTGGCGAGCTTTTGCTCAAGCCAGATGGGCCTGCGCTCAAGCTGGCAACCTAGGGGTCTCGAACCTGGGTCTTCCGCATCCCAGTCTGACGCTCTATCCACTAAGCCACCGCCTGGTCAGGCCTCATATTTTTTTTTTAATAGAAGGGAATATTGAGGCTCAGGGAGATGCAGTAAGTGCTAAAATTCTAGATGTCCGGCCCAGAATTTTTTTTTTTTTTTCTGTTTAGGTTTGTATGCTCTCCTGCCTCTCAGATGTGGCCACCATCTACTTGTCTAGTGGAACCACAAGCTCAACCTGTCTGAAGCTGAGCTCATCACCTGTCTCATCCAAACCTGTTCACTCTCTCAGTTTATCATCCATCCATCCATCCACACACCCACCTGCCCGCCCGACCACCCGTCCATCCACCCATCCATCCACCCACCCTTCTCCATTTATTCAGTTATTCAAATCAGAAACCTGGGTGAATACAAGAGTGTTAGTGATGGATTCAGCCTTGACATTGAACTTTTCTCTGCCATTATGTAACTTTTCTTACTTCTTCAGTATCTATCTTGGTTTCAATTACTTCATCTGTAAAATG